>OZ035994.1:13194707-18194707 GCA_964035005.1 Erebia palarica
TAAATAAATATTTGGCCAAACGAAAGCAACTCACAACTTTTATTGTGATCATTATTGGAATGTATTCTTAAATAGGTATTAAACTTTTTTTGATATAGTAAAAATAAAATTTTTATTCCAATAAAAACTATGAAATACATTAAAATCTAAATTAAAAACTAAATATTAAAAATATCATCTAAGCCGCCGTAATGAGGCAATGTGCCCTAGAACACTAGTCTGCGTTTCTCCACTGAATAGTCAAATGAAATTGTATTGTGTTCACACAGTTTAGCGTGTGAAAGTCCGCTGGACGCGAGAGTGAAGTCTGCCCTATTAGCAGATACCCTGACTCTGGTGGGTCTGCCCGCAGTGCCGATGTCCAGGCACGAAGCCTCGCCACAGAGTAACTCACTCAAGATGAGGATTGGAGCGGTGAGTTCATTCAATTCGCTACAAATTAAATCTATCCAAGCACTTGTATAAGTGTATACCTTTAACCTATAAATGAATTAGCCCATATTTATTCTCAAAAATTTTTGCCAAATCTTGCGTGATATTGCATAGTATAATTTTGGTGGCATGCTATCTGCTGTTGTCGTGATTATTTTACTGCTATATTTTATTGTTATCAAAAACATTGTGTGGATTTTACAACAATAAAAGCGTATCCGTTAAGTGTCGGCGAGTGCATTCAGCTGAGAACGCGTGCGTGCGCGGCAAGTCAACCAGTGCGCCTTCCCAGAACCAAGCGGTGGGGCCGCTGGCGGGCCTGCTCACGGGCGAGGAGATCCGGATAGTGCGTGCGGTGCGGGCGCAGTACGCTGGAAGAGGAGGCTTCGTGAGGATCTTTCCGAGTCAGAACTCCTGGCAGAAGTACTCCCAGTATCTTGGTAAGTGCTGCATTGTGGCCGGCTTGCTCACAGGTATAGAGATCCGGATAGTGCGCGCGGTGTGGGCGCAGTGCGCTAGAAGTGGCGGATTCGTGAGGATCTTCCCCAGTCAGAACTCCTGGCAGAAGTACTTCCAGTATCTTGGTAAGTGCTGCATTGTGGCCAGCTTGCTCACAGGTGTAGAGATCCGGATAGTGCGCGCGGTGTGGGCGCAGTGCGCTAGAAGTGGCGTATTCGTGAGGATCTTCCCCAGTCAGAACTCCTGGCAGAAGTACTCCCAGTATCTTGGTAAGTGCTGCATTGTGGCCGGCTTGCTCACAGGTGTAGAGATCCGGATAGTGCGCGCGGTGTGGGCGCAGTGCGCTAGAAGTGGGGGCTCCGTGAGGATCTTCCCCAGTCAGAACTCCTGGCAGAAGTACTTCCAGTATCTTGGTAAGTGCTGCATTGTGGCCGGCTTGCTCACAGGTGTAGAGATCCGGATAGTGCGCGCGGTGTGGGCGCAGTGCGCTAGAAGTAGCGGGTGGCTGAGGTATCTTCCCTAGTCAGAACTCCTGGCAGAAGTACTCCCAGTATCTTGGTAAGTGCTGCATTGTGGCCGGCTTGCTCGCAGGTGTAGAGATCCGGATAGTGCGCGCGGTGTGGGCGCAGTGGCGCTAGAAGTAGCGGAAGTCAGGATCTTCCCCAGTCAGAACTCCTGGCAGAAGTATTCCCAGTATCTTGGTAAGTGCTCGCATTGTGGCCGGCTTGCTCGCAGGTGTAGAGATCCGGATTGTGCGCGCGGTGTGGGCGCAGTGCGCTGGGAGTTGACAAGTGCGTAAGGATCTTCCCAATTCAGAAAACTGCTGGCAGAAGTACCTTCCAGGTATTTTCTGGGTAAGTGTTTCAAATTTTCCATAGCCATAAAGTACATTCCGCCGAATACGTATGTTTTCGTGATAAATCAACTAATGCGTGACTGCTCAAACCGAGTTTTTTTAAAATTCTTTTCATAATTGCACAAACAAATAAGTACAGAAAATCAGTATCTCGCCAAAGAACATATGTATTGTAACCGAGGAGGTACAATAAGATCTAGATACAGCTAGAATTGGCGGAAGTTTTCCAAGTACCTTGGTAAGTTGTAGTTTCGAATTTTTTGTTTTCCTGGAGTCCGTTACCCAGCATACTCTAGCCCACTTTTCCGTATTAAGCATTTGACTTTTTGACTCGATTTTCTGCCAAATATCCGCGCGGCAGTGTTGACCCTGTTAAAGGTTCCCTGGATCGAGCAAACTGACGGCACAAATGGCCAATATTATGTTGATGCGCCATTGCTCCAAATACAGGATTTCTCAAATCGCTCAGTATATATCACCCGTACAGTTACCGTACCCGATACCGAGGCGAGATTACTAGGACTTCCCTCACCGGGTGACGGAAATCCTAGAAATTTTCTCCCCCTCACCTGAAACAAACTCTCTTCATACTCAAACTCCATTCGATATATTTTGCCATCGTGCAAAGAATATTAAAATAAAAGCAATTGAATTGTTGAAATAGAGCTCAAATCATCCCAAATTCTCACTTCTAGCACGCGACCTTCGCCAATTTCTCTTCTTTACTATCAGCAATTAATGAACTCCATTGGATATTATACAAAAGATTTTGTACTATACCTACCTCCCTAAATTGTACCTACTCAAAATCATCGCATTTTGGCTGCAAGCCAAAGGCTCAGTTGAACCAAGTTAAGTTGTTGCGCCATTAAACGATTCTCAAAGCCTGTATGTTGCCCGCACAGATCCGGTGACGGGCATCCCGGTGTGTTCGAGTGGAGTCGCTCAACAACAACGCGCCATACACAGTGGTGCAGCACAACTACAACCTGCTGGTGCATTCGCACGTGCTGCCTCACTTCCAGCACGCGACCGTCGCCACCAGCCTCACTGACACCCCGCAAAGGTGAGCCTTGGTACCACAAGATTTTATTAAAAAAAATTATATTCAAAAAACTATTATATTGCATTAACTAAATACTTCTTTTTGTTTTTATTAATTTGTATAATCTTTTTTTCTTTTATACTCTTTCTTTTTTGCATTTACTATATCCTTGTATAATATTCTTTAAGCTCAAACTAAGGGATAAGGGACGCCTTCGTCTGGCGCGCCATTTTATTAGGTTACCGCGGATCTGCGCCAATCTCAAGTGCGATCTCAAGATCTCATGTGGCGGTGTTCGAATTTCGCCGGCCGGGCATGTTTATTTAAATCATATCGTATCACTTGTTCACGAGCTACGTAAACACACAGTACGTCATTCAAATCGTTACGAAACATAGCTATATATCTAAAGTTAAAAAGGTTATCGCACTTCTCTAGGGTTTACACAAAAAAATAACAAAAACAACAACAAAAAATGACCCCGTTTTTGAAAATGGAACCTCAAAAAAATAAACAATATAACCTGTATCTTTGTTTAAAAAGGTTTTTTGACTCTATGATTAGTCATTCCGGAGTAAAACAACAAGAACCAAAGATTCTGTTCCATTTGTCTATTTATTATTATCTAGTCCTAATAACTCTGCAAGAGGAGGTAGTGCAGTCATAATAAAAGAACACCTAAACCATTACGAACAAAGCAAGTACGAAGAACTTGAAGTACAAGCAGTGGCAATATGTGTCCAAACAGAACGTTTTCCCTTAACCATTGTTGCTGTATATTTTCCGCCGCGATATGCGCTTAAGAAGGATTATTATACAGATTTTTTAAAACTATTTGGCAACAGATTTATCATTGGAGGTGATTTCAAGTGCCAAGAATACCTTCTGGGGCTCGAGACATACTACAACAAGAGGTAAAGAACTCTTGAGTGCTATCCAAAGTAATGATTGCGATGTAGTAAGCACAGGAACGCCAACATACTGGCCTACAGACCCTAGAAAAAGATACCAGATCTCATAGATTTTTAACATATATAAAAATATATCACCAAGATATCTAAATATTGAACAAAAATACAGACATGAACTACCGATCATTCTCCTATCATGTTGACAGTTAGCCGAAAACATAGCATGTAAAGACTACACTAGTTACTGAAAATACTGACTGGGATGGCTTTAAGATTGACCTGAATAATAGGATAAACTTACAAGTTCCTTTGAAAACACCTGAGCAACTTAACTTTGAACTAGAACAATTTATAATAGATATACAGCAATCGGCTTGGCAGAACACGCCAACTTCTAAGAAGTGGCGAAATAGGGCAAAGGTACCCCAGTAAAATCATCAAGCTCATTAAAGAAAAAAGAAAACAGAGGAAAAAATGGCATCATTCACGATCCCCACAAGATAAAAGACTTCTAAACAATTTAACCAAACAAATTAAGAGAGCAATACAAAAATTTAATGAAGCCACCTTAAAAAACACCTTCAAAGCTTGACCGCTGATCGTGATTCTAACTATGCCCTCTGGAAAGTCACAAAAAACATGAAACGACCTATAACACAAATTCCTCCAATCAGGGATGTTAATGGCAAATGGGCAATCAACAATACAGAAAAAGCTAAATTATTTGCAAATCATCTTCAAAGTATATTCCAACCAAACGATGGTCACACTCATCAAAATGACCTCCAGCAAACTCAACCAATAGAGGGAGACATCGATGTAAACAAGTTTTACATCGATGATCGATCGACACCAAAAGAAGTATTACGGGAAATAAAATATAGTCTCAGTCAAAAGAAATCACCGGGCTACGATCTTATCACCGGGGAAGTCTTAAATAATCTACCACGCAAAGCTCATGCAGCATTTCGACTTAAGTATGTACCTGATTTATGGAAAATTGCTGAAGTTATTATGATATCCAAGCCAGGGAAACCTCCCCAAGAAACAACGTCATACAGGCCTATCTCACTGCTACCCATAATGTCCAAACTATTTGAAAAACTATTGCTTAAGAGAATTAAACCCATAATAGAAGACAAAAATCTCGTACCAAGTCACCAATTTGGATTCAGAGAAAAGCATTCTACAATTGATCAGGTTCATAGAATAGTTAACATAATTGAGCAAACATTAGAAGAAAAAAAGGTTTGCACTACTGTATTTTTAGATGTAGCGCAAGCCTTCGATAAAGTTTGGCATGAAGGACTTATATATAAGCTGAATATGATGTTGCCCAAAGCATTTGCAGAAATTTTGAAATCATATATTACTTTAACAGAATGTTTCAGAATTCGTTAAGAAGATGCATATTCAGAACTGAAGGAAATAAAAGCTGGGGTTCCACAAGGAAGTGTACTTGGTCCGGTCCTATACCTTTTGTATACCAGTGATATCCCGGTGTCAGAAAACAATGTGATTGCTACTTTCGCTGATGATACTGCTATAATAGGAATTGGAAAAAGTCACGATGAAGCAGTCACAAAAGTCCAAGCTTCCATTAATAAAGTCTAGAGACTGGACGAACAGGTGGCGAATTAAGTTGAACGAATCAAAATCGGTACATATAGATTTCACAAATAAAGCACCGAAATACAACCCGATTTATATCAATGGGCAACAGATAACGTATGTTAATACAGCTAAATACCTCGGTATGACACTGGATACTAAACTGAGGTGGAAAACGCATGTTAAAAAGAAACGAGAATAGTTAGAAATACGTTCTATCAAAGAATATGTATTGGTTACTTGGCAGAAAATCTTGTTTGTCAATACAAAATAAAATTCTATTATATAAACAAGTCCTAATGCCTATTTGGACTTATGGCATACAGCTGTGGGGCTGCACTAAAAAAACCAATATACAAATAATACAAAACAAAGTACTTCGTAACATCGTGAATACACCGTGGTACATTAGAAATGACGTAATCCATCGGGACCTGAAAATTGAATACGTCGACAAAGTCATCACCAAATTTGCAGAAGTCCATGATCATCGGCTTCACCATCACGTTAACGTTGAGGCAATCCAGTTGCTCGACGTTACGCAATTAGTGAGAAGACTAAAAAGGACAAAACCCTTTGAGTTAGTGCATAGTGACTAGTGATAGTGTAGTGATAGTGCTGCATAAAAGAACACATGAACAAAGTGTCTATTAGCAACAATAAAGACTAAGATACGTCATTGGACAAGTTCTTAGCACATAAGATAATTATAAGCTTAGGTTAAAGAAAAATTACTTATTAGTCAAATAGTCTAACTAGATTGTAATTATATTGAGAACCCCTGCTAATTGGTACTCAATAACAGCAAAAAAAAAAATGTCTATTTCAAGAACACCAAAAATAAAAAATAAAGGGTATCATCACCTTACATTTCGTGTTTCACTCGCACGAAATTTCTACCCATAAATTCATGTCATAGATTAGGGTCTCCAAAAAATTCATACTGTGTCCTTGTCTATCCTATTCGCATAAACAAAAATTTCAAAGGAATCGAGTTATTAAATATTTTGAAATTAATTCCCAAACATATCGAGGCTTTTTTTATTACCACAAGATTTTAAATCATACAGAGTACCGACGAAGAACATTTTGAGCGTCGAAACAACTTGACGTTAAAGTAAAAGTGAACCATGTGGTCCTTGTTTTAAAGCTCAAGTTCGAATGTCCTATAAATATTGTTCCAGGCTGAAGCGCTACGAGGCGGTGTGTATAGCGGGTACGGCGCCCGCGGTGCAGCTGTCGGACAGCCCCGCGCCGCAGCCGCCCCGGGACGCGCGCCGAGCCAAGGACCTCGTGAAGAAGCAGCTCACTGACGGGCTGCGGCTCACGTGAGTATAGCCCCACAGACTTATCTTACACGGTGACGGCGTCGTTAGTATATATGAAAAATAAAATAACAACAAAAACTAGCAGCAGCAGGGTCTTCTCTGTTGGCCTTGGCCTGGTTGGCCTTGGTTCAGGCCTCGAGGCGTACGTAACTAAAACTAAACAAGCATAAAAATTCGTTCCAATTTTGGCCATCAGGTCAGATAAATTGGTGGGACTATAGTTTGTTTGTTATGTTTTTTCTTTTGTGTCAAATTTTGCCATAGATTGACAACTAATAGGTCTCCCCAAATTTTTCAAATAAAATCTCTTAACTTTCTTTTAGCTTTCACTCGGTATAACTCGGTTTAGCGTATGCTCGAGTTGGCCCATCATAGTACGTTAATGCCTGCCTGCCATCTATTGACATCATATAAAATAAACTATTAAAAGTTGTTTAGCCGACCCTCGTTCAGAGGGCGTTTCAGAGTTTCAGCGATTTTCAATGTACATAATAAATAAATAAATAATGGATAAAGGCAGGTGTTACTTTGCGGAATTCCATCATAATGAAGGAACCAAAAATTCAATTTGCAATAATCCGCGACAACACTGTTAAACTGTAATGGTTGTCGCAGATTAATTGAATTTATGGTTCCTTTAAAATAAATAAATAATAAGTACTCTTTATTTATAGCAACTAGAGTTGACATTTGTTAGTTTACAACCTTATAAATTAATGTTAGTATGTACACAAAAAGAAATAGAAAATTATTAAACAAAAATGATTACACAATATTATAAAAAAAATATTTTGGCCTCACCAACACTTGCATCATGTGTCCAAGAATTGCTGAGTCCACCTTACTCGCAAACATGTTCAGGATGCGGTTGGTACCAGCCTTGTTAGCAGTGATGACGACTTCTTCCTCATTATAGCAAAGAAGTCGTCAGTCCGCTCAGTCGCGAGCTGAAGCTGAATAAAACCGCGGCAAGCCCGACAGCATCCTGAAATCATTATTATATTTCACCCTCTAGAGTTTCTATGGCCTTTTTCGAATAATTGGCCCACAGGCTTCCCGAGTAGAAGTTTTGGCAGTATGTGCTAAATAGTGTTATTTTAGCTTCTTTATTACATCGGATAATAAGTAAGGATCATAATAATGATAATGTTCTGAAGTTACACCTATTTACGGGAATATGCTATTTTTGTTGCAGCACCGGCGAAGTGCGTCGCGCGTTCGGCCTCTACCTGACGCACGTGCTGAAGCGCGTGTCGTCGCCCAGCAACGAGCTGGCCGTGCAGCACGCGGCGCTCGTGCTCAAGTTCCTGCGCCGCGCCTCCTCGTCGCTTCGCATGCCTTACAATGTAAAGGTGACGATGTTTACGCATGCCGCTTTGCTCTTACCCGTTGTCCTAGGTGAGCGGCACGTCGCTGCGCATGTCTTACAATGCAAAGGTGACGATGTTTACGCATGCCGCTTTGCTCTTACTCGTTGTCCTAGGTGAGCGACACGTCGCTGCGCATGCCTTGCAATGTAAAGTTGACGATGTTTACGCATGCCGCTTTTCTCTTACCCGTTGTCTTTGGTAAGCGACACGTCGCTGCGCATACCTTACAATGTAAAGGTGACTATCTTTACGCATGCCGCTTTACTATTACCCGTTGTCCTAGGCGAGCGAGAGAAGCGACGCCACGCGATACGACGCCGCTCCGGTATCGGAGTGAAACGTACGTTGAGAGTAGAAGATTTCTGTGGTATGGTGAATATAGCGGGCTATAAGTGCGAGATACACACTGTACCACATAGATTTTCCTACTGTCGCGGATTATAGCAAATTAAACTTCTAGTTCCTTCATTATCATGAACTTCTGCAAAGTACGCCTGCTTCTATCCTATAAATGACAGACGTATCTACGCGACAACTTAGATCTCCCTGACGCAGTGTTGGGCGCTTGTCTTAACGCGCGGAGGCCCGGGTTCGATCCCCGGCAGATTCAATTGGTTAATTTATAATTTCTGAATTCTCTGGCCTGGTGGGAGGCTTCGGCCGTTGCTAGTCACCACCTTACCGGCAAAGACCAGTAGTAGTACCAGATTTAAACCTCAGGCTTCGAGAAACTCGTTCAATCTCAAAGGTGTAGTTGCATGCATGCTTTGAGTTAGATTGACCACAGACTACTTTATAGTACCTTTCAGGTACAGAAGAATTACTCCGCACAGACATTCAAAGTAATAGCGGCTCTTGATACGACGTAATAAAATGCAATTCAGTTTGCACAGCGCTGTGAGCGAATCTTTTTAAGTTTTTTTCACATTAATGTACCTAGAAAACGGGTTAGCCTTATGTCACATTAATTACACTTGTAGTTTTTCCGTATGTTACTAACATAACTAACACTTGCAAACAAAACGTGACTCATAATAAACTTAGGTGAGTAAATCTTACTAGAGAAATAAAAATTTATTCGGTTTAGTTAAAATTTACTACAAACTATCACATGCAAACATTAGGCAAAACGATGCATTTGTGGTTTCACGCGAGCATAGGTGACTCACAAGTAACTTGCGTGAGTAAATCTTACATGTACTCGTGCGAATTGAATACATTCGGGCCCTGAGTTAAAGCACTTAGAACTGCAAAGTGATGTCTAACTTCTTACGAACGCTTATCAATAGGTTCTCACCTCTTTAACTCAGGGCCTGTCCCTGAATGCATTTAATTACTTACTTTGCGCGAGTACTTGTAAGATTAACTTACCAAGTTACTTGTTAGTCACATATGCTCGCGTGTAAACCATAAATGCATCGTTTTGTAATTGCGATTGCTATAGTCAACGTGTGTAATGCTCGAGTGCGCACATAGGGGCCGCCCGCGAAGATGTGCGACAAAGACCGCTGCGCCGTGATCGCGAAGCAGCTCAACGACTTCCTGTACATGTACTACCGCGAGACCGACCTCTACACCGACAGCGAGGACCGCGCCGGATGCGTGTCCAACATTCACTTCGCGCAGTTCCTATACTCCGCCAGGTGAGTCGAAATATGCGCTTGCTACGCTCGTCCAACAGTTGTCACTCGCGCATGTTATACTCAACATGTTCACTTCAAAATATGTTTATGTGCCATCGCCGCCAAGGAACTTTTTATGCTAACTACCTTATAGATGTTTTCAATTAATAACTAGCCGATGCCCGCGACTTCGTCCGCGTAGATTGAGGTTTTTCGGTTCCCACAGAAACTCTTTAATGTTCCGGGATAAATGTGCTACTCCAGACTATAATCTATCTCTGTGCTCCGTATATCATCCAGATCCGTTCGGGCGTGGATGAGTAACAAACGTCTATCCATCCATCTATCCATTGAAGCTTTTGTATTTATAATATAATGTAGAATAAATAAAAGTCAAGCCAAAGGGCTCCTAAAGAGTAGCTTCACAATCTTGAAAGATGATTGCAACCGAAAAAACAAAATAGGGACACTGCAGTTAGTGTCCATTATCAAATTAAAAATGGCGACGTATTTTTACAATGATGCAAGACTTGTTCTGAAGATTATTTCTTTATGAAAAAGCTGCCATTATATTATTTCTAGTTTAAGATACTTATTGTTTCGATAAGAATTTATAATACAAGATTAAGATAAATTAGTTATTATTTAGAAGATTTTTACTAATGTTCCCAGCGAGGCAGACCTGGAAGACGTGTTAATGTTACTTCTGCGTATGGAAAACTACGTGGCGACGTTCCTCGGTGACGGGCGCGGCAGTGCGCTGTGTGTGGACCTGCCGCCCGCGCGCCGCGACCCCGACCCCCCGCGACACACTCTGTTGAGGCACCTGGCCGCGCTCGCGCCCGTCAACTGCAGGAAGTACCGGTCAGTGTGATTGCGGCCTTATGCGTGTACAGTCCCATTCAAACTTTGTGTGGAAAACTACGTGGCGACGTTCCTCGGTGACGGGCGCGGCAGTGCGCTGTGTGTGGACCTGCCGCCCGCGCGCCGCGACCCCGACCCCCCGCGACACACTCTGTTGAGGCACCTGGCCGCGCTCGCGCCCGTCAACTGCAGGAAGTACCGGTCAGTGTGATTGCGGCCTTATGCGTGTACAGTCCCATTCAAACTTTGTGTGGAAAACTACGTGGCGACGTTCCTCGGTGACGGGCGCGGCAGTGCGCTGTGTGTGGACCTGCCGCCCGCGCGCCGCGACCCCGACCCCCCGCGACACACTCTGTTGAGGCACCTGGCCGCGCTCGCGCCCGTCAACTGCAGGAAGTACCGGTCAGTGTGATTGCGGCCTTATGCGTGTACAGTCCCATTCAAACTTTGTGTGGAAAACTACGTGGCGACGTTCCTCGGTGACGGGCGCGGCAGTGCGCTGTGTGTGGACCTGCCGCCCGCGCGCCGCGACCCCGACCCCCCGCGACACACTCTGTTGAGGCACCTGGCCGCGCTCGCGCCCGTCAACTGCAGGAAGTACCGGTCAGTGTGATTGCGGCCTTATGCGTGTACAGTCCCATTCAAACTTTGTGTGGAAAACTACGTGGCGACGTTCCTCGGTGACGGGCGCGGCAGTGCGCTGTGTGTGGACCTGCCGCCCGCGCGCCGCGACCCCGACCCCCCGCGACACACTCTGTTGAGGCACCTGGCCGCGCTCGCGCCCGTCAACTGCAGGAAGTACCGGTCAGTGTGATTGCGGCCTTATGCGTGTACAGCCCCATTCAAACTTTGTGACGTCTCGGAAGTTAGCCGTGAGTGTAGGTTCGCGCAGGTACAGTATTTTAATCAACTACAATCGCGATCTCATCTGATGGTCTCGTGATGATGCAGTCTAAGCTGGTAGCGGCCTTACCTGTTTGGGGCGTGACAGTCATAATTACGCTAGTGCCCCGACAATTGTCAACAACAACTGTACAGAGTTAGATGAAAATCAGTTTAAATCCACGGTGACGCAGACACTTTGCCGTGCGATCTGCCCCCCTACCTCTCGGTCCGTCGACAGGTGGCATCGTTCGGCTAGGTTACCCCCCTATCCGTCGATAGGTGGCGCATGCAACTTACCGATAGATGGCGTCACTTTTTTGAAAAGTGAGCCAGAACCGCTAATAACTATCTACTATTGCGTAAGTGTGCGTGTCGGAGCGATCCGTGGTACGCTCAATCACACACACACACACACACACACACATTTACAAGTATATTGAATTGCAAGAACTATACTCCTGCGTACGTAGTGACGGCCGCCAGTCACGGCAACGCACTGTTATCATACAGGGATCACTCGAAAAGTCGCATGTGTGACCGCTCTATTGCTTAGATCTATAGAGCGTACGCCGTACATTAATTTAGCTCAGACTACTTAACAGAGCTACTTTCAGAGTTAAAACGAGATGGACTTATATGTAACATACGTTACGTGTTCCGGTACGATGCCGTATAGAAACCAAATAGGAGTATGGGTTTAATATAACTGCCATTCCCCTAACAGGTTAGCCCGCTACCATCTTAGACTGCATCATCACTTACCATCAGGTGAGATCGCAGTCAAGGGCTAACTTGTAGTGGATAAAAAAAAACATAAATCTGTCTCGTTTAAACCATGTCTTAAGTCTAAGCAAAGTCAAAGATCGCTCTATAGATCTTACACTATGTGTTTTTTGTGACAAACAATTTCTCCTGCCAGACCGGAAACGGAAACGTCGAGCCGCTCGGAGCCGGAGGACACCTCGACCACGGACAGCGTCCCGCCGCCGCCCTTCACCAGCTCGGACCTGGTGCTCAAGGACTCCCTTAAAGAGGAGAAGCCCCTCAACCTTGCTCTTAAATACGCGCGCTCATAGCGAACAACACTGTAAGGCCTCCTTCGCACCAAGCGGATACTTTGCTTAAGTTATATTTGATGAAATCCAGAGACCCGATTGTCTAGAAGAAGCAATCAATCAAAATATTTTTTCACTACACACATTCTTTGAACGTCAATAAAATAAGTAAGACGTGATGTTGATAATTAATTACCATATCATAAATAATAAAACTAAAGCTACAAGGGTTCCGAACGCACCCTGGTATGCCCTGGCATCTATGAATTCTTATACAGCTCGAATTATTTGTTGAAACGTAACTGATTGAATTTTTCTTTCACAGTCGGGGATCAGATTACACCCGTCAGGTCAGCTTACGTATTTGGGTGTCTGAAAAACCTGACCCAATTCAGTCACTCGACTCGACAAGTTCTTAATTATGACTAAACGGCTACACTCAGAGCAGGGATTCTCAAACTATTTTGGGCAAGAGACCCCTTTTACAAAATGAACTGATACTGACTCTTACCCCCATAGCATAATTACTTTAAAGAATCCTATCTCTAGTTTTTTTCCTGTTGGTACAAAATACTTACTATTTTAAAAACTTTGCGGTTGGTCAAGTGACTAAATTTACGTCATTTTCTCATCAAAATTTATCAAAATAAATAGACATAAAATTCAGTAAATATCACGTGTGATTAATAATTATTGATACAAATTACGTAAAAATACTTCAGTAGGCATTTTTTGAAAAAAACATTAAAATCGCAAAGCAAAGATAAAAATTAAAAAATTCTTATAAAAAGTTGATACACGTAACAAAACTTATACAGTATCTTGAAAGTTTCAAATAAGATCTTGTTTTAATTAATAGGGCTCGATTATTAGACCTCGTCGACCCCCAAAATCAGTTTTCATTTATGTCAATCCCTGGGAAACCGACCACTTTGAGAATCACTGCTCTAGAGTCTAGACTCTACAATCTTACACGTTACAGTCGCTAGCCCGTATGACATAGGTAAACAAGTGAATACCATAGATTATTCCATAAATAAGAATGTAGCACTTTTAATGTAGCGGGCCGTACAGCGTACAGTACGCAATTTGCGGCGAATTGCGCACATTGCGTATTTGAATTGACTCGTTCAAGTCATCTTGAACACATATGCTTACATTGCCAATGATTTAAATTCTAACTCCTAAATACCTTTAAGTACAGATAGCCTAATAAGGCTATAAGAGCTGACATACCTCCTCCTCTTCTTATATTTAAGAGGAGGAGGAGGAGGTATGTCAGCTCTTACAAAAAATACTTTAGGCCACATATCACAATATGTCGAAAAATCAACAAAAGAGGCAAATAAACAATAAAAACTATCAGTTTTTAGTAAATAGGTAATTACATTAGATTTCACGAATAGAAAATAATGCAAATAAAATAAATCCTACATTAAGTAAAATCGTAAAAGTAGTTAAATTTAATTCCTGAAGAAATCGATAAAACAGAGCAACTACCGCTGGCTTGCCGGCTCTTCTCAGTAGAACATCTTTCCGAACCAGTGGTATAGTTGCTCTTTCCAATAAATAACTGCCTTTAAAATAATACCGAAATCCCTCAGCTTTTATGTAAAAGAATTATGTCTAAGGCGTAACGCACATCAGTTTTTGTAAACTAAACTTTATTATCATTGGCATACGGCAATGGCGTATTTCACCAGTATACTAATTTTGATGTTATATCAAAGCACATAAAGCTTAATTTTAAGTTATTATAAAAGTTATACTTTGTCACGAAAAAAACGCTTAAAAAACGAGGCTAAATTAAATCGAATTTGTAAAAAGTTTATGAACTAAAGTTACCAAATTCTAGTTGGATATGAACACAAATTAATTTAAAAGAGTTGTGTAAGTAAATAAAACGTTTAGACTTTAGAGTATTCAATAAGAAAAGTTCCTTGTTAGCTAAATTTTTGTACTTTAGTCGAATTCCAAATACTTAAATCTTAAACTGTGTATGAGAGGTTTTTAGAAAATAAAAATTGTATGTACTGAGGTGCGATTGTGTAAGAATTGCCGATCAAATCGTCAAAGTAAAATAAACCATAACGGCATTGAATTAGATCTCAATTTCATGTATCCATTCTCATACTTTAGGTATGTACGATACCCTAAATGTTTATTATTGTTTATAATGTTATAAAGGTTTATTTTACTTTGACACCGAACTTTGACGATTTGATCGGCAACTTTTAGAAAATCGGGGTTCTCAAGCAGAATAATTTTGTAGAAACTAGTCTAATCAAAGCTGTGAGTAGGGTTGGAAAATAAAGTAATAAAAATAAAAAGGTCACATAATAATTATAAAAAGCCACGCGATTTCTTTTCGTTTTGACGTTTAAAAAAGGGGGGTTACATTCTCTTATTTAGTGATCATCGCTAAATGAAAGCCACCAAATTACTTCAATATACATTGCCGCTTTACTGTGTGAAATAAAAATAACATTTCATAGAAAACCTTCAATGGATGAGAATATATGTCAAGCTTAGTAGCTTATCAAAAATGAAAGAAAGTGTTGCCAGATTCTAAAACTGAAAATAACTCAACTGTCATTTGATAAACTGTCGCAAACCCTACCCGGGAAGATTTGTCCAATCAAACGCGAAAAGTGCCTCTATATAGCCTTCATCGAATAATTGATGTACAAGCAATAATTAGGCTTTGCAGATTGGAAATATTAACATTTACATAGCAATAAACTTAAGCACCAAAGATACAGATTGTATTTACCTGCCTTATATAATATTAATATGTATAATGCGTTTACAATAACAATAGGAAAATAAATGACAACTATCTATCAACTTGACGACCTCCCTGACACAGTGATAGCAGTGTGGCCTTATAAGTGGGAGATCCCGGGTTCGATCCCAATCAGGAATAATTTGGGAATTTATTAACTAAGAAAGACGCACTTTTTTATAAACTAGCAGGGAGTTGGATATTACGACTTTTGGGAGATGCTTGGCTAGTTACTTTTAGTTAAAATTAACGTAGACTGAGCTAGCTGTAGTGATATGTATGTACTTAAAATATGGCGTTATATAATTCTAATAAGTCAATTTTCTGTCCGTCATATTTTTATCTAATAAACTGAAAAAAAGGAGATGGATAGAAAAGCGATATCTTGTTCTTTCAATTTATTGATTGTAAATAGATTTATTGGATTCAATGCATGCACGATTATTTAATTAAAATGTTTTTGTTTTGAAATAGCTTTAATTTTTAATTTTTTGCGTATTTTATCTGTAATCTCGATGAGTGCTGATTTTCATAGGAACATATCTAATTTTAAAAGGATACTAAAGTAATCGCTACGATACTTTTCGTGCAATTACCGATATAGGAGCAAATTATGTTGTTTACAATCTTTAAAGTAAATCCACAGGTCTAGTGCTGTGCTTTTCCGTAGGGAGCATTAAGTAAGAGATAGCAATATATTTAGATTTGTCATTTTCTAAACCACTATAATAACTAGAACAGAAATAGGACAATATTATGTTTGAACATCCTCTTCACATTCACAGTACGTGAATGTGAAGTCGGTCTATAGGCAATAGGGATGACTCAATCAAATCAGCAGCAACTCTTTATCAAACTTAAAAACGCGCTTCTAGTATGGTAGTTGTATGGAATTCAGTTGTGACGTCATCAAATTTCAAAGCACGTCATTTCACGTCTTTTGATAGACCCTCTATTTAATAATCAGCTAGAAATAATTTATTTTTGATATAGGCATCATCCCTATTAAATACGTGTCAAGCTTAAGATATGAATTTATATTGAAAACTTTAATTTTATTAAGTAAAATGAAAGATTAAAAAGTTTAATTTTCACACTGTTTAATGAATTATTAATTTATTTAATTTTAAACAAACCAAAGTATTTTTGTTGGCAGCTAAGCTGGTTTGAGATTTTTGTTTACCAATTTTTTAACCTATTGAATAGAAACAGGCGTTACTTTGCGGAAGTCCATGACAGTGAATGAACTAGAAGTTTAATTCGCTATAATCCGCCACAGTAGACAAATCCGTGTGGTACAGTGCGTGTCTTTCACCTGCAACATGCGACACCCACCACCCAGCAATTCGCACAGGCACAACACCACACCATGTTGAGAGTGATTTGGAGGATTTATGTGGTTTGGTGTTGTGCCTGTGCGAATTGCTGGGTGGTGGGTGTCGCATGTTGCAGGTGAAAATTTTTTAACCTTTATTTTTATTTATATTGCGTTATGATGAAGAGGGAGGCGGAAAGGCCTTCTTGAGTATTACATTTTTTTTAAATGATATCTAGATAAATAAAAAACCTTGTCTGTTAAAAGTTATAGTTCTTTTTTAAGTAAATTTTGTTTCTCAAGTATTTTTTTATAAAGGTACCTATTTACTTACTTATAATATTGAGTAAAATTGCTATGGTTGCGTTCAACTTTTTATTAGAATCTCATAGAATTGATATGTTCATATTTATTCATGTTCATTGTTCATATTTACCAAAAAAACTTCATCACGCAGATTTCGTGGATCAATTGCACCCAAAGGAGTATAACTTTGGGTTTTCTTTTTTACAGTATTGTAATTTTATGAAGCTACTACTCCGTCAATTTAACTCTGCACCTGTCTATGATGACATCACAATTATTATTATAAAATCGGCATGGCTTAGTCGTAAGTACTGCCCTAAGCAATACAACGCGCAGTGTTCAAATCTTACGCTTAAGTGGTTGAATGTCGACGTCATAAGCTTCGCTCGAATTACGATGTGTGATAATTTTAATCTCATTCTATAAAAATAATATATTTTCAATACGCTGAATAAATGATAAAAACAGATACTTCTTTTATTTTGTCTTTTTAGGGTTCCGTACCTCAAAAGGAAAAAACTGAACCCTTATAGGATCACTTTGTTGTCCGTCCGTCTATGTCAAGACCCTTTATCTCAGGAACGCATGGAGGGTATCAAGCTGAAATTCATATGAAATACTCAGGTCTACTGTCCCTTGGAGCTGTGAAAAAATCAAACTTCTAAGCCAACGCAATCAAAAGATACAGCCGTTTATGCTGCAAATTACACTCGCAAGGGAATCAAAACCTACAGGGTACTTCCCGTGAACTCAGAATCTTGAAATTTTGTACGAAGCAACGTCATATAGCATAGATAAAGGAAAAATTGCGATAAGCATAAATTATTAGTTACATCATTTAAAAAAATACTAGCTGGTGCCCGCAACTCCGCATGGATTGAGATTTTGGGTCCCGCAGGAACTCATAACTTTCCGGGATAAAAAGAAGCCTATGTGTTATTCCAGACTATAATCTATCTCTGTGCTCATCCAGATCTGTTGAGCCGTTTCTGGTGTGATTGAGTAACTAACATCCATCCAAACTTTCGCATTTATAATATTATACTAGCCACGGCCGAAGCCTCCCACAAGACCAGACGAGAGAAAATTCTGAAATTATTAATTCACAAATTGACCCTGCCGGAAATCGAACCCGGGACTTCCTACAGTAAGAAAACAGCGCTAAACACTGCGTCAGCGAGGTCGTTGGGCGAATGAGTTTCTGTAAAAATGTAGAATGAACGTGAAGGGTCGTGTAACCTATCGTTGGCGGAATTAATAAAATTTGAAACGAATGTAATAAGCATTTAGCTCGGCCCGGCGCCCTTCATCTGCGAATTAATAAATCGGCTTAGTACACGCGACACTGAACATGCCTACTTGTATTGTAAAATGGACACATAAACTAAATTATGCGCTGTACTCTAGGCAATAAAGCTAGTGCACCCCAACAACAATTCCTCAGGCAACAAGACTTTACAGTATGATAAACGATTTGACAATTCATTATGATATGAGTGAGTAATAATTTTAGAAACGAGTGCATATTAGTATAATTATCATACCTCTGGAAAGGTTCAGCAAAATCAGTTCAGCGGTTTGACTAACAATAAGGTCAATGTTTAATTAAAAACGAATAAACATTTAATAAACATATTTTATTTCGTAAGCACCTCTTTCGCAACACTAGAATGATCTCAATACTTTAGTCACAAAGGCCACAATTCAACGCAAAGCGGTGCTTCTTTTGCCGTTGTCCTCTTCAGTTATTGCTGAAATCCTCAACCAGGTGGGCACCAATACCTGTCAAACATTAAGCAAATTTAATTAAATTGAATAGATCCATAGTTTATATTATATCGTAGGTCTGTCAATTTGTCATAACTTATAACATCCACTGGGCATGACGACGGAAAACCGAAATGAGTGTAGATCGAACTTTTGGAAGACTGCCCATTCGTGGGACATTTTAAGTTACATGAGAAAAGTAACGCTAATAGGAGCAAATATGCACTTGTCATAGTGAAAATAACGTTACGTTGTGCGCAATAAGTACACGCATATTTCAATATGCACCGTCCAGGCAATTAAAATTCAACGTTAACATGTATTAAGAGGCCGGTGATAGCCGCTCGCAATTTCTATTCAACCCGCAAATATAAATTTGCCGGTATATTGCTATCTCTATTTAGCTGATGACACATGATCGCGTGCAAACGCGATAGCAATATGAGCGTACATAATTTGTTATACGTTTAGTCTTGTTCCGTAAATACCAAAAATGATGAATGATAACTTGTTGTGTTTTTCACTTCGTGTTGTTATTCGGGAACTTGACAATATAGGCTATGCTCCTGATCAATTAGTACGTAAGATATCGTTGGTTTTAATATGATACAAATAAGGAGAAACACATGTCATTTATGTCGTAAAAACATGCAAAACGCTATCCAGGGCTCTAGATAAATACAAGTTCAATCTTAAAAATCGCATAATATGCTGGAAATTTTCTCGATTTACGAATTATTCTGGTATTACGTTTGTATGGGCAATTCACCCTCCGCTGGCACCTTAAGACGCATTTTGTTGCGTGGATAACTTTGTAAGTAAGCTAGTATTTTTCAAAGCGTTTCGTTGTGACCGCAAGCGCTTTGCCGTTAACGTATGCCGTCTATTGCCGTACTTACGATCGCAGTGCTGGTCTTCGTCGCTGTCGTGTCGCCTAACAAGTGCCGTGAGTCGTGACCGAACGTCGCAAGTCAACTGCGCAATGCCGCGCCGTCGGCAGCTGCGATACGTTCTCGATCCGCTACTAACGTCTGAAAGGACTCGCACGCACTTTCTCTACGAAAGTCGACGCTTGGAGCAACGTTAGGACACATTTTTGGACATATCAAATCAGATGAGCAGATGACTTCGCAGGCTTGTCAGCCACCGACCGTACTGTTTTACCTAACAGCCGTTTTGTTTCCATAAATATGAACTTAACAACGATATACTCGTGTACTGCAGGAAAAGTACATTTGATATGTATAGCCCGCCAGGCCAGGCAGCCTACGTGAATATGCCAAACAAATCATATGTACCAACAGGGCCGCGCGACAGGAGAAAGCAGAGGGAATCGTGAAAAGGCTATGGATTGGATCATGCAAATTAAATCGAGGAGACAAGGTGAAACAAAAACAGAAATAAGTCCCAAAAAGAGGAATTTAATCTAAAAAGATGAAACTTCACATCTAAATTATCTTACACAGTTAATTCTTATCTATAAAACGTAGTTATAATTTTTATTTAGATCTAAAATATTTTATACAAGTAGGTCATTGCAGATATGTCACATAAATCAACGAAGAGCGGATCGAAATGCAAATCAAGAGTTTGCCGTGTGAATTTCAACGTTACACTTGTTCATGTATGTTACTTTAAAGCTATCTTAAATCTATGCGAGCTCGGGCTTGCGATCGTGACCGTCTCACTCGTGGCTAAGACTAGGTACGCGCGCGAGTGACGCGTCCGCGTCGCACCGGATCGGGCCGGACTGCGGGGTCGTTAGTAGCGCCGCGCCGCGCCGCCGCCGCTACACAGAACACGCAAGGCTATACTACGCCAATCGCCGTAGCGTCGCCGCGCATCGCCTGTCGCCCGCGCTACTTAGCACGTCTTAGCTTAACGCCTATAGATAGTTTAATCTATCTCTAACGCTCTTAACTCTTTCGATCATAAATACATTGTCCTTAGATGTTAACGCACAATACAAAACACACCCAATACAATCTCGCGCGAATCTTCATGGTTTTTCATTATTCAAACGGTAGTTCCTCCCTACAATTTAAGTAGTACGTTCCATTCTTTCAAATTCGTAACATCGACACCTGCTGATTTGGCCATAATCGTACGTAGTGGGAATTAATTTGATATTGTCATAGTATTATTTATTCGCGTAGTGGGTCCACTAATGTGCACGTCACCTCGGCAGAGAGGAGTGAAGCCAAGGATCATCTAGTTAGGTATTATTTTTATTATACCAATTTCAATCATACGTAAAGTATTCACTCCATTCCGTATTTAGCGTTAGCTGGAGAGGCGACGCTGTAAGCGCGGGTTTCGATAGGCGATAGCGGCGGACCGAACGACATCAATTAGTATTTAAAATAATTCGTCACCTTGCCATATTGTCCGATTCAATATTAGCTGCAGTATAAAATTATATTCATTTAAAATTAAAGTCATTTTGAAAACTAAGCAATATTATTGCGGTGATTTCTTGTTGATGGTTAAATTAGTATAATATAACACTAAAAAGTTTTTAAATTACTCAATAAATAATTGGAATTTGGAAAAGCAACCCGAGAGCAAGAAACTTTAAATGAATAAGAAAAATGTGGGTTACTGAAACATTCAACATAATTATTTAAAAAATAATTTTTCAACTATCTTTTGGTTAGGTGGTGTTCACAAAAGTTTTGCTATATTATTGGAGTATGATAAGTAAAATAGTGATTATTATTCAAATCTTTACTGTTATTGTGGCCAATTCAGTTTAACACATTCTGTTTAAAAAAAAATGACAACTATAAATCTAGTGCTGAACTTTCCATAGGGAGCAATATTATACATATTATCTTGTTGTACCTATTCTTCCTCCACAACCTTTCTCAGTGCCAAGGGTCACTGGTAGAGATCTCTTATAGAGATAAGTGCTTCCTTGTCCACTACGTATGTTTTTCTTCTTATTTTATAACTTTTTGGTACTAATTAAATTTAAAAAAAAAAAGGATTGCAATATATTAGGTCCTTACATATGAAATTGGGGTTTTGTCGTACTGGCCAATTTGATCTCAAATATCTCCTCTTTGGTTAGGAATTTCAATTTCAAGTTTATACAGCTATTTACTCATGCTTTTGTGTTTTCAAAACCCTAATTCATTTGTTTTCCTCTTTTGGTTTGTTCTTTGCGTCACTCAGTTTACAAAATGGAAAACTTGAAATATCGCGTTATTTACGAGTACAAGTTCCATCGTGGCACCAGTGCTGCAGAAACTGCTCGAAGGATTAATGATGTGTATGGCGGCGGTGTCGCAAAAGAAAACACAGTGCGTTTTTGGTTCCAACGTTTTCGTTCTGGAAATTTCGACCTGCAGAACAAGCCCCGTGGACGGGGCAATGTTGATAATGAAAAATTGAAGGCTATTGTCGAAGCGGATCCATCGCAAACCACGTCCGAGCTAGCTGCAGGCTGCGGTGTTAGTGATAAAACTGTTTTAATCCATTTGAAGCAAATTGGGAAGGTGAAAAAGCTTGAAAGGTGGGTACCTCATGAATTGAGTGCAGCAAACCGACAAACACGCGTCGACTGCTGCGTAACATTACTCAACCGGTACAATAATGAAGGGATTTTAAATCGAATTATTACCTGTGATGAAAAGTGGATCCGGTACGATAATCGGAAACGCTCATCGCAATGACTGAACCCTGGCGAACCAGCCAAATCCTGCCCCAAGCGAAACTTGACTCAAAAAAAAATTGTTTGTGAGCGTTTGGTGGACTAGTGCCGGTGTCGTTCACTACAGCTTTCTTAAATCTGGCCAAACGATTACGGCGGATGTCTATTGTCAACAACTGCAAACCATGATGGAAAAGCTAGCTACTAAACAACAGAGGCTGGTCAGTCGCTCTAGGCCACTGCTGCTTCAGGACAATGGCAGACCACACACTGCACAACAGACGGCTACCAAATTAGAGGAGCTTCAATTGGAATGTCTAAGACATCCACCATACTCCCCGGACCTTGCTCCAACACATTACCATTTTTTTCGAAATTTGGATACCTTCTTGCAAGGGAAAAAATTCAACTTCAAATTCAGGCAGTCCAAAGCGCCTTCAAAGATTTTATTGTTTCCCGTCCGAATGGTTTTTTTAGTAAGGGGATCAATGAACTACCCATGAGATGGCAAAAGTGCATAGATAGCAATGGTACATACTTTGATTAAATAAATGTATTAAATTTTAAAAAAAACGACTTTATGTTCCTCCCTCACAAAACGCAAATTTCATATGTAAGGACTAAGGACCTAATAGATAGAACAGTCATTTTAGTTTAAAGATGGTGCAAATAGAATCAGCCTCATTGTATGCTTAAAACATTTAAAAATAATGCCCCTTTGCAAAGTTTATACATTGAGTATGTACTATACTCAAAAACTACAGTCTGTTGTTATCCAGTTCTCTGAAATACAAGTACTTTGTGTTACCCATACAATGCTGGAGCCCCAATAAAGGGATGCATGGACAGTGGACACACACTAACTAAACTGTGTACTCTCTTGTTGTGAATTGAGTTAAGAGAAATGCAAATAGACTTACCGCCCCATAGGAGGGTATTGTTGTGCATAGGGGTCCCGGTCGTAGCCCACTGCCGGTCCAGCGGGGGCTCGCCTGGAGTTGTGGAAGAGACAAACTTTACAAGAGCTCAAAGACATCACTACAGGCAGGTTGTTCATGAATAGAAGAGCATTAACAAACAAATGTGAGTTTGTTACACTTTCATGCACCATTTTTTCAACTTGATTTTGATGAAATATAATATAGACATAGGTTGACGTTTTTTATCCTGGAAAATCGAGGAGTTCCCGCGGCAGATTTTGAATTAAAAAAACTTTAAAAATGTGGATGAGGTTGTGGGCATAAGTACTCTTATAACTTATTATAATAATAGTACCTGATGCCCGCATTTAATAGTTCCCGTGGGAGCTCTTTTAATTTTCTGGGACAAAAAGTAGACTGTTATTGCAGACTATCTATCTTTGTGCCAAATTTCATCCTGATTCATTTAGCCATTTTGGAGTGATTGAGTAACAAACATCCATCCATCCAAACTTTCTTTATAATTTTAGTATAGATGGCTTCATAAAGCAGGGCATGTTTGGAACCATAAAATTTCAAATCATCCAAACAAGCTTTAAATAAATCTTACTAAAAGTTTTTCTTCTACTGTGAATCATGTCATGACTAACACCTAGCAACTTCAGAAGTGTGATGTTTACAATGTGGCCAATTATGTTTAGCAAAATCTCTAAACTAAACTAAAATGACAGCTCTATTCATTTTCATAATATGGGGCAGCACTAGGTTTAGAGGTGACATTTTAGTTTAGTTTAGTCCACACAAACAGTTATTATAGTTCGTACTTTGTACAACAGTCAAATTTCGTAATTTGTTTCCATTTTGGAGTATTTCTTTTTATTTCTTAATACTCATTTTAAATTATTGTTTGTAGCACTTACCACAGTGCAGAATAGATGGCGCTAATTGTATCTACACCACAGAATAAGATAATCGACTGAAAACTTATAAGTTAAGTACATACAACCCTAAATCACGATATCAAAGTTTTCTGTGAATAACTCTATATATAGACCGTTCAAACTTACAACGGTCAGATGATCTTCCTATTGGTGTGGACGAGTACATATCACTCACTTGTCCCACATTGATTTATATATCAATCACATCATCATTTTGATATATCAATCACGTGCCCAAATTATTTCTAAGTCATATTTCATGGGATGTCACCATTTCACGAAATACTTAACTATTTAATGAAATAATCCATTTTACGATTTCTGCATGACATCCACAAGCTTAACCTCCAGTATGCTGAATCAGGGTTACATAGCACAGAGCAGAAATGTAGAATAGGTAGCAAGCTATTTTAAAAAACTGTACTAAATCAAGGAACTTCAACTAGTAGGATACTATTCATTTTATACACATATTTTCTCTATTTTACCAATTTAATATCAGAAAGTACTCACATGACTGGCTCTGCCCTTCTGTTGTACATGTCACCATTTCCCATAGGTGCTGCACGTGGCGGGGGCGCTCTGTCATAGCCTGAGGACATGGGCATAGAGGCACTACGCATGGGAGCTCTTCTGTCTATCATATCTCTATCATCTGGGTACATAGGCGCTCGACGATCGTCCGGGTACATAGCTGCCATGTCATCTACTGGGGCTGCATATGGCCGTCTGTCATCTGGGTACATCGGAGGTGGTGCTGCGTAAGAATCGCGAGCGCCCCGGCCGTCCATTAAGGCGAAACCTCGACGGTCTTCTCCGCCGTAACCGTTGTACCTGTCATCATAACCTCCACTGCCTAGAGGCGCCCGGTCCATTCCACGGTCGTAGGAACCTCCACCTCCGTTCCTCATGCCGCCTCCCATTGGAGGTCCTCGCATCGGTCCTCCCATACCACGATCTCGCACAGGAGGGTATGGGGCGTCCCTAGGCGGTCCGCCGCGCATTCCCCCACGCCGGTCCGAACCTCTCATGCCACCCCGAATACCGCCACGACCGCCACCTCTCGGACCTCCTCCTCGCTCCTTAATCCTTCCACGTTCCACAGTTATCACGCCACCGTTAAACGTAGAGTTGTGCAGATCCCTTATAGCGGCAGCGGCTTGTTCCTCTGTCTGCATGTGGACGAAGCCGCATCTGTTCATGATATCGCATTCTGTAACCACGCCGAAGCGCTCGAATAGCTTCCTCAACTCCTCCGGCTTAGAGCCCTGCGGCAAACTTCCCACGAACACTTTCGTTTGCTGAAAGACGCAGTTTTTTCATACAACAATCTGAATCTCTTAAGTAATCTAATTAAAGCTTGAAACTGTGTACATACCGCGACCATTTTGTATGGTAAATAGTGTTTTGCTTTCACTGATATAATAACAGCATTTACACTTTATTTTAATCAACCTCCGTAATATTATTTCAATTTATATTGACAATTTGACAAAATGGCAGACCCGCTTTTTGCTGCGCCGGGCAGAGACAAGTAACATAGCGCCGGGCACGGGCAGAGACAAGTAACTTATAGGTTAACGGGTATCCTTGTCTCTGGGCACGGGAATAAGAGTTAGGCCTATTACACCGCACTTTTCACAGGGACCCTTACGCTAATTCAGTGTAGTGTAATACGGTTCAGATATTAAGGGTCCCTGATTAGGGAGAACGGGTGGTTCCGGTGTGCCTAAATGCCTGAGCGCTCTGCAGACCGGGTAGTGTAATAAGATACAGGGCGGTTAGGGAGCTCAGTCGTCGCACGGCCATCTTATAGAGTAGTTGTCTCTATGGCTCGCGCGTGCATTTTGTCAATATATCGTGTGCTAAATAAAAAGAAGTTTTGTTGTTGTGATAGACATGTACAAAGAAATGCCTTATTTATGGAGAAAAGAGCATCGAATTTTATGAACTATACTATAGAATAGTATAGTAATTTACTATACTATATGAACTACTAGCTAATGCCCGCGTGTATTGAGGTTTTTTGGTTCCCGCGGGAACTCTTTAATTTTCCGGAATAAAAAGTAGCCTATGTCCTTCTCCGGGACGTAACCTACCGCTGTACCAAATTTCATCAAAATTGTTTGAATAGATGGGCCTTGAAATATAGCATATACTAATATTATTAACGCGATCGACGCGGACAAAGTCGCGGGAATCATCTAGTTTATAATATTAGTATGGATACTACTTTTTTGCTTCGATAGCATGGGTGCCATAATCAGTGAACTTAATAAACATACTAAGATACACGTCCAACTCTCTTGACGTTCTCGTTCATACTGAGTTAGGGCCCGTTAGTCAGTGCAGTGTAATAGCGACGCCAAAACTAACACCCACGCCAACGCTAACCACAGGGCCCGGTAAAAAGTGCGGTGTAATAGGCCTATTAGGCATTTCTTTGTACATGTCTATCACAACAACAAAATTTCTTTTTATTTAGCACACGACATATTGACAAAATGCCACAAAATGCACGCGCGAGCCATAGAGACAACTACTCTATAAGATGGCCGTGCGACGACTGAGCTCCCTAACCGCCCTGTATTTTATTACACTACCCGGTCTGCAGAGCGCTCAGGCAGTAAGGCAGACTGGGACCACCTGATCGCCCTATTCAGGGATCCTTACTCCCTGAACCTTATTACACAACACTGAATCTGCAAAGGGTCCCTGTGAAAAGATGGGTGTAATAGGCCTATTAGTCATTAGGTAGTAAAATATTATAATAATAGTCAAGAGGCCTGTCGGGGGTCAAAATTGTCAAACGGATCCAACCATGTCGACTATTGTCTAATTTATTTCCAGGCGGCAGCCAAAACTTTCAGCGTAGACAGAGAAAGGAAAGGGTAACGAGTTGTATTTTGTTACTTTATGTAGGAACCTACCAAGTTAATAACTAGGATAGAAGCAAAAAATAAAAACTAATTTTAAAACAAGCATTTATTAGGAATTTCTTTATTCATATGAATTACTAGATGGTCCGCGTTAAGTTTTTTTATTCCCACAAAAAGTCCTAAATTTTCCACGATAAAAGATGGAAAAAATAGCCTATGTCCTTCCCCGGGATGTAATAAATCTCTATACCATCAAAATCTGTTGAAAATCTGGGCCGTTAAAGCGTAGCTGACCGACAGACATTAGTATGGATAATATCATATTGCGATGATCTCTCGTCGTTAACGCATGTTCCGTTGACGTGTTCCAATTATTGACTTTAGGACTTCTTCATTTCGATATGCCATTTTGATCAGCCCGGCGCAATAATCCTGTCAAATATAAAATATATTAGAAAAATATTACAACAATTTGATCATCTTGTAGCCCTTTCATGTAATATATGTACCTATGTTTCAAACATTGTTACAGTTTAAATTTTTTGGTATTAGCTGAATTTATGGTATTATTGCTGCAGCAATGGATTTTGGCCAATAGTGAAGAATGTTACAAATCAGAGGTGATTGCGATCGTCACTGTAGGAGTTATTTTTACCTAAAATGCGCGCTGTCGGCTGGGTAGAACATATTACATGTATATAATCCCACAAACTTATCTGAACCGGTGACAGGTTCGCTAGTAGCGAGATGATGCCCGCGACTCGTCCGCGTGGATTAAGTTTTTTAATTCCTGGGGGAACTCCTTAATTTTCCGGGTGTCTGTCTGCTACGCTTTCACGACCCATCTGTTCAACCGAATTTGATGAAATTTGGTACAGGGATAGGTTGTATCCCGGGGAAGGACATAGGCTACCCGGATATCGAAAATTCAAGAGTTCCCGCGGGAAACCAAAACCTTAATCCACTCGGACTAAGTCGCGGGCATCATCTAGTTTATAATATCAGTATGGTTAAAATAAAATCAAAAAATAAAAAGGCACAATAATTCGTTGCATTTTTGGCCACCGGGCTAAATAACTTGGTGAGACTAAATTCAGAAAGTAAGCTCAATATGATCATAGCTTCCGTGCTTCACAGGTCTAATACAATAGTGTATAACTGTTAAAATTCTTTTTTAGACTGCTACTATAGCGTGTCTAATATAAAGAAGCAAATGTCACTATTCTGAAGTCACTCAAATGCAATATAGGACGTATAGGAAAAATGGTTTTACCCCATTTTAAGAGCAAATAATATGATTATTGCCATTTCTGTAATCAAAGTCACTGTTAACGCTTATATGAGTAAACCTATACACAACCTTATAGTATTTTATTTGTATAAGCTTTCCGTTGAATTAAGTAATCGCAATAAACAATATCATAATGGAAAGTAATTAATCCGCAACGCAAATACCTATATGCACCGCAGTAAAAAAATATCACGAAATGTATAGATCGCAGTTATATCTTTCATAGTAAAAAAAGATACGCGATTTTAAAGACGCATTTTATAGTATGCGCAATATTAAAATATTAGAAAGCTTAACAAATTGTATACCGCAGTTTGCCTATAGGGTAAGGCCGTCTATTGCCGTACTTACTTACGATTGTTAAGTTTCGCAATCCTGTTTCTTCTGTTCGCTGGAGCCTAATATACGCCGCATTGTCGTCTTTGGCCGCTAGACAAGCAGATTAAATGCCTCGCCATAGACACGCACCGCCTGTTACGCTGTACGCACCCTCAAGCCGCTACTAATTTCTGAAAGGACTCGCACGCACTCTCTAATGTGAAAGTCGCCGCATTGACGTTAGGGCACATTCTGACAGACTGTGTAATTGCTGTTGCTTCTGGACTTCGCGTTTCGCCTACCGCAGTTTTATAGATATATGATAAAAGGAAGCGAATTTTGCTCTTTCAATCTGAGTTATTTCAGACTATGTTTATCCACAAAGATTATGTAATGAGTGAATTTACTATACAAAATTGTTGAAAGGGCCGTGGATGTAGGATTGGACATGTCAATTGAGTATCAAGCTATTGGAGTTTTGAAAGTAAAATAAAAAAATCTAATGATTTCCAAAATTAATTTTAATCTAATATAAAAAAAGTATGCATTTACCCTAGAAAACCATATTGATACATTAAAAAGACTTATCAATAAAAACTCGGTTGCATTTTATATAAATCTAATCGAAGACTACTGCGGGGTTATGTCATAAAAAGGAACGACAATAATGGATTGTATCATGTAATGAAAATTTTCATTCAACAGTCCTTTATTAAAAATGGAACAGATGTTTCGCAATGATTTCTATAATATTCATGTAAAGTGGACATATATAAACGAGGCATTCGTGGAAACTAGGCACGCGCGCGATGACGCATCGAATCGGATCGAGGGCGGGCCGGTACCGGTACCGAATCGTGCCGGTTCGTGTTAGCCGCCTGTAGAGCGGGCGCGAGGTCGCTAGAAGCATCGCGCCGCGCAGTCACCGTCGCCCTCGCCGCGCATCGCCTCCCGACGCTTCACCACCTAGAGCCCGCAAACGCAACTTAGCACGCCTAGCGTAACTACCCGTACATTGACACCTTTACCCTATCTACCTCACTCGTACATCAAGAATGCGCCGAACCAGCATGAGAACCGCTCGCGATTATAGTACTTGTACCATGATCGTATATCGCAATTTCTTTCGCATGTGTACGCATTTGATTTTAGAAAAATGTTAACCGATGATGCAGCAAGGTAGGAAAACATAAACAAAATAATAAATGGTGTACATTATGTTTTATAATATATAAAACTTTGTAGTAGCAGATTATTTTGTACTCAAGTATAAAAAATAACTTTGTCCTTTTTCATGCTTTGCAAATGAATAAAGTAAATCAAACAAGATTTGTATGATAAATGAAATGAGAAACACCGTCTGTCTATATGAAGTGTATAATATTATAGTATAAGACAGTTTTTGTGAAATCATTTCTGACTATTTAATGCCATGAAAGTCAATTCACATAAATGTGTGATTCTCTCTGTCGTTTGTTATATGTTGGTGGTAAGGTGTTAGGTGACTTACCTGCCTGCATTGGGGTACTGCTGCGCGTACGGGTCGCGCTCATAGCTACCCGCAGCCGCCGCTCCACCCCACCTAAAATAATATATTACTGGATTAAAACAACATAATCTGACTAGAGAAACTGCACTCTTAGAAGATGTTTCATACTTCTTTGTATGATTGAATTAATAATAATTCAAGTTTAAAATTGTTGCATGTTAAAGTATTGATACATCAAAGATGTATCAGCTGGATATTCTGGCAAAGGTAGGCACAGAATCGCAAGCAATGGATAGGAATCTTGAGGCCTTAGCCGCAAGTCACACAAACTTAAGAAACATTTTATGATTCAATTTTTAAAGAAACCAACAATATACAAGGTGTAAGGTAAATGGTTATAACATACCGGCGGCTACCCATGCAATTTTGACGTTATAAACACTATGGCGGTGTTAAAAATTCAAAATTAATTATCTAAAACTTTCATACAAAATTAATTAGTTAATTAAGGAAAATAAATTTTGGCAACCCTGTGGCGATTAACAACCTCATACCTATTATTATTACGTAATACATAACTTACGCAACATCAATTTCTATTGCCCTAGTACAAACGACTAAGTCGACGAACTTTTGTTGTCCGAATGCCGCCGCGCAACTTTGATGTCACTGACGACCTGACCCAGCAGGGCGACCGCGTATCTTCTGCATCAATCATTGTTACAGTATCAATTGTTGTGATTGGCTGAATTTATGGTATTGTTGCTGCGTCAATGGATTTTGTCCAATAGTGGAAGAGTGTTATCCAATCAGAGGTGATTGCGATCATTACACTGTAGCTGTCAGAGATACGCGGTGGCCCGGCTGAAACTCATATTCACCTGAACGAGTTGTCAAAGTAGAACAGCCCTTTTTTATTTACTGTCTAGTAGTGTTGTCATTGATGATAACGAGGTCTTGTGTTCGATTCCCGGGTCGGTTCAAATCTTGACTATTGACTAGGAATTCTCAGTAGGTAAGTACCTACCTGAGTTAGTAACGAAATTGGCGTTGATTACCTACCTACTCCCGTTCCTCGTAGAACATGTTAAGCCGTCTATCACTAGTAACGAGACCCTACCTATTTGTCGCTAAACCCACCCAAACGCGGGTTAAAATGGAGCAGCATGGAAGCATGGATGTACTAATACATACTTCTGAGCTTACAAGGTCTAATTTTAGCTCTTAATCACTACCTATTTCCTAGGTGCCTATTTGTTGGTGCCGGGTACTTATGAGAAATTCTGTACATAAAACTCAAACCTAAAAATGTTATGACCGAAATAGGACCGAAATCGAAATCGAACCCAGACTACGAGATTCGCAACCAAACCTGTAAACCACTGGTCACTCAGACGCATTACATGTAGGTACGCTAGTTCATCATATTTAATAAAAATACAAAATGCTCTTCAAATCAACTTCTCACTACAGACAATCTCTTAAAATTTTATGTAAACCTGGTACATGCTAGAACGGATGGACGCTACCTACTAACACGCGGTATCCTCTTTGTAAACACCGCGCCTTTGATAGGTAGATAGATGCCGCCGCTCGCGCCGCGGGCCGACTTTGCAAAATGAATGATATTTTATGGTAAGTTGTACCTACACCAAATTACGAATACTTGAATACTTCTACCTACCACTAGATACCTAACTACATAATAAACAGTTACTAGTTAGTACTACGTTTTTTTGGTATCGGGAGGGAAATCTTTAAAAGATACCTGGTTTCTTGGGGGAGAAATCAGGTTATGTGAGATTTTTACTCACTAAAATCTCCTTGGTAGTCACCCTCAGCGCTGTGTTGGCCACAACCGAGCTGCCGACTACCAAGGGCAAGGTCAAGGGCAAAAATTTGTGCTAGTGTTAGCACAAGCTTATCATACAAAGCATTTGAAAGAAAAAGGACTTGACCAGTGGAACTTGCCTAGGTGTCGAAAATCAATGTGCAGCAATGATTTCTTTATTATTGTAATTGTAATATTTCACTGTTTTCAGATAAAAAAGTTTCACGAGTCTGAAGGCTCGGAAAACTGCGAAAATGAACAAAAAAGTTTCACCAAAAGACTGCTTTCCCACACTAGATGGCGCTATTTATTGTGTTGAGCGAGTCTAAAAAAATATTTTCAAGTATTATTTCTTAATTATTGTAATTGTTATATTTTATAGTTTTCAAATAAAAAAGTTTCAGGAGTCTGAAGGCTCTGAAAACTGAGAAAATAAATAAAAAAAGTTTCATCAAAAACTGCTTTACCACACTAGATGGCGCTAGTTATTGTGGTGAGTCTAGAAAATATTTTTAAGTATTGCTCACTACTTTTGGTTAACAAGTTCAACTATGCGACCACAGATGGCAGCATATGCAATGTGAAAGGGCGTTCCTTTAACGCAGTATTTCAAAATGCTTTGTTCGATCTATTAGTTTGAGACTTGTCAAAAAATAAAAATAATTATAAACAAAACATACATTTCCTTTTCATTACTATTTAATTGATCAAAAATAAATCATTCATAATATAATGACTAAGGTACTTAAATGGTATTCATGTAGGGTTACAAGATTATTATTAGGCATGGATAAAATGGAAAGTCAAAATGGAGTAGTGCTTAAAGAGGAAAGCAGACGCTCAAGATTTAAACAATAAACGTACTGTTTTTTTTGTCATTTGAACCTGACCTTATTTGGAACAATAAATCCATAATAATTTCGTTTTGAATTTTTAAACCTTACTGTAAAAACGGAAATCCTGCACATTGTCCCGAATGGAGGGCAATTACTGGTCATGTCCTTTAGATTTTATATTTTTATCCTACAAGTTCGCCCTTGTTTGTGATCACTCCTGATGCTATATGATTGTGCCGTCGAAGATGGTAGTGGATTAACCTGTAGGGGTATGACAGTTATAATAAACCCATATCCCTAATCGGTTTCTATACAGCATTGGCACAAATGGCTGAAAGTTCACATGTGCACTATAGCTTTGTTATCTGTGTACACTGGTTACTGGTTAGGGTACACTGTATGTGTAGTGGCTGAAAGTGGGGTTTTAACCACTCATTGTCCATATATATGTGACTCCATGATTCATGATTGATGTATGAAATCAGGGATTACATCACCCAGGATGAGCCCAATGGGCAAGGGAGTGTTCAGAGCGCATGAGGGGGTTTTAGTGAGTAAAAATCCACATCCATCCCTCCCCCAGGAGATCAGTTATCTTCAGAAGATCTCCCCGAGAAAAAAAAAGGGTACACTGTATGGGTCTCTATGAGCTTTGTATGTTCATCAGGGTACATGGCATATACAGGTGGCAACACTTTTCTAAAGTTTTTTTATATTGCTGTACTCATATATGACGAGATCCGTAGGAGAACCAGAGTCGCCGATATAACCCGAAATTGCGAAGCTGAAGTGGCAATGGGGGGGGCACATAGTTAGGAGAACTGATGGGCATTGGGGTCTCAAAGTGCTGGAATGGCGACCCCGCACTGGAAAGGTAGCGTCGGCAGACCCCCCACACGGTGGACGGACGACATCAAGCGAGTCGCAGGGAGTCGCTGGATCCAGGCGGCGCAAGACCGTGGCTTGTGAAGGACCCTACAAGAGACCTATGTCCAGCAGTGGACGTCCATCGGTTGACGACGACGACGACGACGACTCATATACGCCATTTTGGTCCATAGTTTTCAGTTTGTTTCAATTCCTTAGCTTACCAAATAATGTTAGAAATGTAAAATAGGTTTTACTCACATAGTCTGTTCAGACCTCCTGCTGTACATATCAGTGGCCATGGGTGCTGCCCGAGGGGGTGCCCTATCATACCCTGATGACATAGGCATAGGGGCACTCCTCATGGGGGCCCGTCTGTCCATCATATCCCTTTCATCAGGGTACATGTTGTCCACTGGGGCTCCATAGCTCTGTCTGTCATCTGCGTACATGGGTGGAGGGGCTGCATAGGGGTCTCTTGCTCCACGGTTGTCCATCAACGCAAAACCACGGCGATCTTCACCACCATAACCGTTGTACCTGTTTACAAAAAGAACTTAATTCAAAGATCTTTGAAGGTAGTTTAAACTGGTCAAATGAATCTAAGCTGATTGAGGTAGTCACAAGAGAATTTGAGTAAAATTGAGTTTTAATGATTGTTGTATCTTTTTCTTTTTGAGGTATTTTTAATTCTGCTTAAATATTTTTTTTAAATGCTATATCTTTAGTATAAATAAGGGTTAAATAAAAAAAATATACCTATCATCATAACCTCCACTACCACCACCCATAGGTGCCCGATCCATACTTCTATCATAAGGTGCAGAGTTCCTCATGTGTCCCATCCCTCTGTCACGCATGGGTCCCATGCCGCGATCACGCATTGGGTATGGAGCATCCCGCATGCCACCACGCATGCCCCCTCGACGGTCCATGCCACCCCGCATGCCTCCGCGCATGCCACGGCCGCCTCCGCGGTGACCTCTTTCCTATATAGGTAAAAAAAAACAACTTTTAGTTTCCTAAAAGGTTTCTTTTTGGATAGGATCTAAAAATTCTTATAAAGGATTTGATTAATCAGGATTTCTCAATCTAAATTCTAGATCCAAGAACCAGGGCAGGCTGCCAACATAACCCAGTCTGCCACTGAGCCAAAGCCTCTCCCAACACAAAGTCAGGGTAGCCTGACTACTCAACAATCATGACAACAGCTTTTTCTATAATTCCTACAGGTCTCAACTTCTCAACAGGTTTCAAATCAAGTACGTACTACTCCTAATCAGTATGAGGGTCATGATTATGAGGGACATCAATCATACCGACTTGAGATGGGATGGGAGATGCCAACCAGAAATAATCAAACATGAAACTAAGTTAACCTTGATCCTTCCCCTTTCCACCGTAATCACACTCCCATTGAACGTAGTGTTGTGAAGATCGCGAATGGCCGCCGCGGCCTGATCCTCGGTCTCCATGTGCACGAAGCCGCATCTGTTCATGATATCGCATTCTGTGACCACGCCGAACCGCTCGAACATTTTCCTCAACTCCTCCGGCTTGGCATCTTCGGGCAATCGCCCCACGAACACCTTTGTTTGCTGAAAAAAGACCCGTCCGACATTATTGATGCTGAATTGCTGATTAGAATGTTAAAATAAAAGTAAAAAGTACGTTATACATACCGCAACCATTGTTTTTCGATTATTTTGTGTTACTTTTGACTTTTCTCTTCTAATATTTTAACTCAAGCACGTGCACAAATTAATCTTCAATTCAACGCCAAAAGTTGATTCATGCTTGACAAGAGCTTTATTGAAATGTCAAAATACATCAAAATGAACGCTTGACGCTTCAAAATGGCGGGTTTTTGTTGGCCACTCGCAGTGTCGCCACCCTCTGATTTCGATTTCCCCTAACTCCTCGTGAAATTCCCCTAAAATAAGCACATTTCAAAATGTTTCCCCAAATAAAAAATTCTAAGAAAATAACACAAATGAAAGTGCATTTATTCAACTATTTATTCACTTTTATTCAACTTTTTTATTATATTAAACTAAAAAAAAACGACTAAATCCTTACCATCTGAACCATATATAGGTATTTAGGTAGTAAGTACACTACCATCAGATAACTTTTGACCAATTAATATGGTGAAGATGTAATTATGCTGCCAAGTCACATAAATAAAAACCACTGACAGTCAAACCAACATGAGTACCTAAACTATAACGTATAAATCCATAAAAACCAGTTTACCTCGCACACATAAAGCAGCATTATTCGTATTCGACATCTTTTCTTTCCGCGTACACAAATCTATGAAAAATATATTATACTTTGTTTGGTTCTTGCCATAGAGACATGTAACATCAGCGTCGTGATAGGCCTATTACACTGCACTTTTCACAGGGACCCTTACATTTGTATCAGTGTAGTGTGATAAGATATAGGAAGAAAAGGTCCCTAAATTGGTCCTTATTGCTGTGTAATAAGCGACGCTGTAGGTAGCGGCCACGCCCACCCTTACTTCAGGGCCCTGTAAAAAGTGCAGCGTAATAGGTCTATAATTCCTTGATTCCTACTTCCATGTGTAACACCGCCACACCAAGTTACGTTCAGATACACGCAGTCACCGATTCGAACCCTACCCTAATAATTTTTTATTTCCAAAAAAAGCCCCTAATTTTTTAAAATCCCCTAAATGTAGTAATGTGTAGATACCCTAAGGTAGGGACACTGCCACTCGCTCTTATAATCTGTGCCAGTGTTGCCAACCACTATGGAGCCCCCCGTGACCCTCAACAGCAGCTCCCCACTAACAGAAATCCCTATGTTCTCCCCTAACACCTACTTGGAATCCCCTTAGCTTTCGCTTGAATGGTCCCAAATTGGCACCTTTTTTGAGCGGTATATTAAATGAAATGAATATAAAATACACACAAACAAAATGAAATGGACGTTTGTTCCCGTTTGACATCATATGTAAATAACTTTTAATCTAAAGAATCGAGTTTTATTTAAGTTACGTCAAATTTCATCTACGTCAGGATAATTATCAATTATTTCGTCTAAAACATCATGGCAAAATGCCCCTATCAAAGTTCCCTTCTATCTAACTTCCCCCCTTTCACCTGGGGGAAAAACTCCAAGTTGGAGACACTGATCTGTGACATTCTTACTTATATCACCATCAAAGCCATAGATTTATTATTTATACCATAGATCTATATTTACTTTTCAAAGCTTTTAAAATCACAGGTTTCTCTCTATGGTAAGTCATTACACAGAAATAAAACACGAAACACAGAATCCTTTCCATTTTTGGTCACACAAAAACAAAAACAAAAATAAAAGTATCAAATTACAGACTGCACGAAATTTCTACCCATAGATTTATTTCATTATCGCACTTTTATATGTTTTACACAAAAAAATTACAAAAACAACAACAAAAAATGACCTCGTTTTTGAAAATGGAACATCAAAAAAATAAACAATATAACCTGTATCTTTGTTTAAAAAGGTTGTTTGACTCTATGATGAGTCATTCCAGAGTAAAGCAACAAGAACCAAAGATTCTGTTCCATTTGTCTATTTCAAGAACAAAAACTAAAAATAAAAAATAAAGGGTATCACCTTACATTTCGTGTTTCACTCGTACGAAATTTCTACCCATAAAATCATGTCATAGATTATGGTCTCCAAAAAATTCATACTCTGTCCTTGTCTATCCTATTCGCATAAACAAAAATTTCAAAGGAATCGAGTTGGTAAATATTTTGAAATTAATTCCCAAACATATCGGTAGGGCCTCAAAAAAATTCCCACTAGTGTCCTTGTCTATCCTATTAGTTTGTACCAAAGTTTGAAAGGAATCGAGTTAGTAAATAGTTTGAAATGAATTCCAAAACATATCGCAACCCCGCATCTGCGGATCTACAGTCTGATAGTCAGGGCGACAGTCATCTATATGTTACTTGTCTCTGATAGTCAGACTGTCGCTCCGCAGATCCTCGGTAACTTTAATGTGGAGGGGCCGTTAGATTGCCCCACTGCCCCTCCGCAGTCAAAGGGATGGTGTAAACGGACTGTAGTTTATCTGGCAACACTATTGGCTATGAAAAAGAAGTATATTATAGTGATGGCGGGAACATAAAAATCGCGGAAAAAATAAAATTGTTTCAGACCAATTTAGTGAAAATTAGTGTGGAGAGATAGAAAAATATAGTATTTTATTTATTACATAGGTACATATCAGTAAGTAGTTTAATCACATTTATCTTAATATATATAAATCTCGTGTCACAATGTTTGTCCTCAATGGACTCCTAAACCACTTAACCGATTATAATAAAATTCGCACACCATGTGCAGTTCGATCCAACTTGAGAGATAGGATAGTTTAAATCTCAAATTATAGTCGCAATTTTAATTTATTGCTAATTATTTGTCTGTTATTATTTGACAGTCACAATTATCTGTTAACTCCAAATGATTCTAACAGATGTCGATACCTTTCGACTGGGTTGAGTAAGTAATCAATAGATGGCGCTGCTATGGTAAATCTACGAACGTGTCATATAAGCTACATTTTAACAGCATAATTACCACGTGTTGTTGACGCTATAAAATTAATTAAATTTATTTTGTAGTGAACGAAATACCGTATAATTCAGCTAATTATTTGTCTGTTATTATTTGACAGTCACAATTGTTTACTATAATGTAATATAACAAAAACTTTAGCCACAGCAACGCGTGGCCGGGTCAGCTAGTATTATAAATAGAAAATAGAATAAAAACAGACAAGATTATTTTCATCATTGTTTAAGCCTACCATCAGAGCCTACTAAGTCCCAACTCCCATATAATTTCTTACGTTTTCTTCGAAGGAATACAAGGTACCTAGCATTAAGTAAGGTGAATCTAAACCAATGTCACCTCAATGAATCCAAATAAACGAATGCGTTGTTAATTGACCTAATCAATTTAGCTACGTGTTTAAAACGTATCGAATGTTAAAACGTATCGAAGTTTTTACAAAGCCGGCGACATTGTAATTTGATATACTGTGTAAACCGCACTCGTGCGCAGTGCAGTGGAATGTGTCCATCAATTTGGCGGTTAATTTTTCTGGATCAATGTGGTGTACGGCTTTGGGTGATATGTGTTTGGCCTTTTTGTACAGAATTTCAGCTGCGACTGTGAGATTGACGGGCACGATGTCGTTGGTCCGTCGCACCTCGTTCCGTGCCATACGTCCTAATAAATAGCCTGGAAAATTATCACTTAGTGAATAATTATGAAGTCAACATAGAAAAAAGATCGAACATTTTTCTATCTATTAGTTCTAGGTCAAATTAGAATACAAGTCGCTTTTTAGTTGCTCAATACATGAATAAAAAAAAAGAAAAAACTAAACTACCTAATGATGTTGAAAAAACATAATACAGAGAGTAAGAGTACAGAGAGTTGAAGTAGTTACACTTGCTTATAATTATTTACCTACTGAAACTGTTTGAATGATAAAAAATAATGAAAAGTTTCAGCCTGGCAGTCCAGCGCGGAAGGGCATGATTTAAAGAGTAGCTATAACTTTAAGTTTGTTGTATTGTTTTCAATAAAGGTTAAAAAAAAAGTTTAAGAAAAATTAACTTGGTAGGCTTGTTTTTGTATCTCAGTAATAAGCAGACTAAGTTAATGCATGCATGAGCACTTTACACTAATTTCTGTACAATCTTGCATCCAAAACATATTTAATTTATCAGAATAAATTAATTCTACATTGGTTGGATACGAATTTAAATTCAGACTTCGCACTATGCAATTTCAATGATTTACGACAAAAGCATGTGTTAGTATATACACAAACACGCGTCCTACCTCCAAAAACACAAAGTACACCAATAAGTAACATCAGCGTCGCACACAACCTTTTCGTGACGTGAGAGTCCGAGCCCGTGCACGATCTTGAACGCTCTACGCTCATTCTCACAGATTTTCAATTCTTATTTCTATAAATCACAAAAAAAAATATCCAAAAAACATATGCTTCCGACAGTCTTTCGGCGTGCAATGGCCATCTATCCATTTCGTAACCGCGACTCGGCCGTGAATCCTGAGTTATTTATAGACAGTCCCATATTGTGTCTGGGTGGTGATATGCATACTTTTTCAAAGAAGTATCACGCTAATCTGTGAAGTAGTTACGGGAATATATGGATACATCCCGGCATTTCCTCGGCCTTAATCAGGGTCCGATATTCAACCTCACGATTTGACACACTGCCAGATCTAAACGGTGTTATTGTTATTGCACTTAGTTTATACCGCGAATGTTTTTCAATCATTTAGCATTCCGTAACGATGAGAATTTGTGGCTTGTTTTCTTTAACAATTTTTTGGCAAAGCACCTAAAATGTTTTGAGAAATACTGCAGTTACATTGTTTGTATTTAAAAGTTCCTCTATTCAATTTGGTTTGTAAAATATTTCGAATTTTTGAAACCACCTTTTAATTATTTAGGTTTAGTTAACTAACTGCCGCACTCAGATGCTTGAAATTAGTACTGGAACAAGATTAAACGACTTTTGAGTGAGTGAGTTTTGAGCGAGCAGTTTATAAATAAGAAATACAGTCCATTAAATCGAATCCAAATAAATATCATATCGCGAATTCTATAATCGAAAAGATTTTAGAAATTCGTTTCGCCGCGCGCCATAATGTAACTGAAGTAGGTAAAACTGAGTTGAGAAAAATAAAAGAAGCTATTTGTAAACAAATAATTTTTTTTTTAATTAAAATACAATATTATACTCTAATATTACATTATACGTCGAAAGGAATCTGCTATTATTAGTTTTAATTAATATAAAATAAAAATTCTGCATTTTAGTAACTTTATCTGTATAATAAGATATTTACGAGAATAATACGTCATTAATGGCTTGATTACACAGGACAATAAAAAACAATTAAGTAGATAAGAGAAGACATAAAAAAGTTTCAAGGAACCACTACAAAGGAAGTTGAGATGTTCGAGAAGACAAAGTTGCATCTGTCCTTGTGAAAAGTACCTTCATAAACGTATAAAAAATCCTTAAAATTGTGAAGACCAAGTAAAAGGCAAAGATCGGAATGTATAAAATTATCGATCTCTTTTAAAGTTTTCCTCTCCTATTCGATAATATGTATTTAGGATGAAAACTGACTTAAAATATATGTGCTAGATGAGTTAGTTAATTACTTTAAAACAAAATTCGAGAGCTCGCGTTTCATTTTTTTTTTAAATAAATTCAGTCTAATTTTTACGAATAAATTCACAGATCCAGGGCCATTTAGACGATAGTGTTAATATATTGATTACTTATCAAATAATAGAACAGTTGGCGTCAGATAAAAAGAACTGCAGTTTCCTTCAAACAACTTTAAACCTTATATACTTGTTTAAAAGGTATGAATAAAAGAACTTTATACTCTTTTTGAAATAACACGATCTCGCAAAAATTAAATAAGATGTTAAAACATAATATTGTAACGTAAACCTTCCCTTACTCAGCTAAAGTATAAATCGACTAAAGGACAAAATATATCAATGAAACGCAATCATGGTAAATTTTTGACGTCCATCAGCTTTTCTTGTGTAATTTTTTATCGAAATAGTATATTGTGTGCTTAGGGATGAAACAAAACGATTTCAGACGAGGGTGAAGTTGTGCCCGCCTGAGCGCAGCGAGGGCTGGCATCACTCGAAATCTGAAATCGTGTTTCATCGAAAGTGCGAGTTGCACTAAAATTTAATTTCTTATTAATAACACAGTAATTTGGTGCGCAAAAAGGGGGGGTTCCTCGAGAGAAAAACCTGAAAAGTTTCTCGAGAGTTTTGAAAATTGGTGTATTTTATAGATTTCGACGTGCTCTTTCCGAATTTCCACTTTGCCGCCTCGTATCTTTGCCGCTCGCGCCGCCATATTGGAAAAATGGCGCGCAAAAGCAGTTTTTTGACATTTTTGGATTGCTAAGTGCACTCAGCGTTACACGAAAAATCATTTACACGGTTCTCTTTAGATGACACCAACTTAAGCCTTGCTCCAAGCCCTAATTGTTCTCGCATCAACTTCTCACTATTTTACATAGACTTATTACTTCTAGCGGTCCGTTGCCGCACCATGATGTGTGTAGTTCTGTACTATACCTAATATCAAACATATGTCATAACTCATAAAATAACATTAAAAAAAACTTTCGATATATTCTTTCTGTATCTAATCTATGAACCGTCCTGCGGTCCCATGTTGAAGAGTATCTTAAGTTCCTCTACGGAAAGTTTGCCGTTCGTGTTTTTAGCACCGGTTAGTACGTTCTCTGCCAGCTCTAATTTCGCCTTTTGCAGCTGCCTAATGGACTGTTCTACTGTGTCCACACACATGAATCTGGAAAGAATAACACAATATTACTGAGTTTAAGGTCTTTGTGGTAAACGAGTAAGACACATTCGTACACACCAAGGAAACCCTTAAAGAATATGGGGCTATAGTATAATATAACGGCGTGAACAGTCATGGTATTAGAACAATTTTTGTGTTATCTTCTACTCTAATGTATGAAAATGTGTTTGCTCATTTTACGGCAAAATTACCGAAATGTCTTTAAATAGATTTGGCACGGAAAGGCGAAGGATAAAAGTAACTTTACTTCGCGGGAAAATTACTTAGGCGGACGAAAATTGGCACTAACAATCCGGAACAAAACCGAATAGTGTCCTGACAATATAACACCGTAAAATCGGGGCTTAGTCATAGCATTCCTCGAGGGCGTTATTTTATTATTGTCTTCCTGTTTTCAGAGGAAATGGGAACATCAGTCATGTTTAAGAAAGACTAAGTATATAACTGGACCGGTGACTGAACTTTCCACGCATTTTGTATACAGAAAAACATTTATAACAAAAATTCGCAGTAATCATCCTCATTTAAATCATACACACAATTTGGGGAAAAGTAAATTAGCTTTATAGCATTAATATCGTAAAATCTTGGCAGTCGACGTCACAAGCGGATGCCAAGCGTGAGACATCGGGTACGATGTCGCCAAATTCCCCGAATACTTTGGGTCTCGATGAAATTTAATGAACCGGTGGGATCTTTCGCTGTTGGCAGCCTGCGCGCAACGTAGGCGAATTTGCATGACCGATAATGACGCCATATCGTGTTGTACATCGAGTTGACAGGATTTCAGTGTTTTAGGTTTCCAAACATTATCAGTAAACATTTTACTTCAAAAGCGAATTTTGATGCATGTTGCCTATAAAACATTTTTCAAGTGAAAACTTCTTTAGACGCGTTGAGCACTTTTTGGTAGCGCGTATTCGCGTTTAATTTAAAAAAAAAAACGTTTTCACTTCTATCTGCAGTCCCTATAACTGCCAATTTTTTTTTAAACAAATAAGGTCGAAACATTGTGATATGTCGGCGAAAAAATTCTTGAAGTCTGTCTGAAACACCGTACACCGCGCCACGTTGGTTGTATCGTATAGTAGGAGGTGAATTGATCATTTGTATTAATTTAGTCAAAAGAAATCTTAAATGTAATGTATTCTAAAAGTCGATAAGAATTTGACACGGTAAAACGAACAAACGATCGTTAACGGCGGATGTGAAAAAAACTTAACACGCACGAGAAAGAAATGAACAAGTAGCTACGTGAATATGACACACTTGTCAATTGTCATGAATGAATACGACGTCAGAGAGCAGCGATACAATATTATTAATCTTGGAGGTCAAGAAACTAGTAATTTAAAGGGAATGAATAAATGAGATATTATGTTTGTATACCAAAAAAAATACAAAAGCAAGAATCACTAAAAGGAAATGAAGAACTTGGATGTATTTATGACTAGGAACAAAAGCCTTCAGTGAATTTAGTGCAATACGTTAGTTACGACGCCCTCCGTGGCACAGTGTTTAGCGCTGTTGTCTTAACGTGCGGAGGCCCCGGGTTCGATCCCCAGCAGGGTCAATTTGGGAATTTATAATTTCTGAATTTTCCCTGGTCTGGCCTGGTGGGATGCTTCGGCCGTGGCTAGCACCCTACCGGCAAAGACGTGCCGCCAAGCGATTACGCGTTCCGGTACGATGCCGTGTAGAAACCAAATAAGGGTATGGGCTTAATATACCTGCCATGCCCCTAATTGGTTAGCCCGCTACCATCTTAGACTGCATCATCACTTACTATCAGGTGAGATCGCAGTCAACACTAACTAGTAGTGGATAAAAAATATATATATATATATATATAGGTTGCATAATGTGATGGATAGATTCCAGGGTCGAGTTCTGTCAGAATCTGTTTGGGTTGACATCCCGTAGGACTATGAGAGTGTACGAAAAGCCCAAAGGGTCTAGCAATAGCAGCAGGTGATTGGCAAAGATTCAGTAATAATTTGGAGGGGCGCGCCATCTCATCGTAGTTAATCTCTACGATGATGAGTCCTGAACGTCAGCACTGAGAGGGCGTCTTACTTGTAGATGTGCACGGGCTTGCGCTGCCCCACGCGGTAGATGCGGTCCTGTGCCTGCTCCTCCAGCTGCGGGTTCCAGTGCGGGTCCAGCAGCAGCAGGTGGTTGGCGCCGCACAGGTTCAGCCCCACGCCGCCCGCACACAGCGATAGCAGCATTACCTTTAATAACACCGTGTTGTTGTTATAAAACTTGTCGTTCTTTATTATTGGAGTAACGATAAAGATAAAAGATAAAGATTTATTTGCTCGAATACACGTACATAAAAAATACAATAATTATTATTTAACAGTTCAAATAATGAGGGTGATTTAAAATTACTTTTTGATTCAGTTTAAGGTAATAAATAAATGAATTAATGCATAGGTACAGTTAAAAAAGAAATTAAATTAAAATATATACGAATCCAAAAAAACCTGTAGCTAGAGCATTTCGAAATAAAATGATTCCTGTTGTAAATGGTAGGTAATAAACTCCTAATTAGCATTCTAAAAATACACATCCGTACGGTTGCGCAAAATCGTTTTCTTTTCAGTCGCCATCTTGAAAAAAGTGAAAATTTCAAAAAAATATATTCTTCCAATGGTATTGGATATTCTTAGAAAAATTACAGATAGTAAAATTCTCTACAAATTGGATACCATGCAGTACTTTATAGAATTAACCGTTCTCGCGATACAACGCATGTAGTGAGGAGCTCATAGCCTCAACGTCAGAACAAATCGCGCCTAGTACTGCGTCAAGCAACTTTGAAGCTTGTGTTTGGTGGGAAGGATATAATTACTGAGAAGTATCATTTGATAGGCAATTTAATAAATTTTGAACTACCATTAATTTTATTTCAAAAATAAAATGGTTTCCGACTCAAAGACATTAAGAGAAAGTGTTTCTGACATACAAGATAAATTCCTAAATATATTAACGCTTAGAAATGGGTCAAAAATGTCATGAATTAATGTTAAATACTGTTCAGTTCCAGAAATTCCAGGCGACCAGTGCCTGCATCCGTAAAGTGCATGCAGTGTCGTCGCCCAGATATATGATCTGGGCGACGATACTGCATACAAGAAAGATACAAGGGCTTTAATGTGTCAGAGTATGCTCTCGGATTTTAAAGTCCAGCAGCAGCTCCAAAGAGCACGCAAAACTTTTAATAAAAAAATGTTATGTCTCACAGAGCCGCTATAGACCTAAAATTAAATGCAATCTCAAACCTTAATTCTAGACTACGAGTATATGGCCGTATTCGGTTTGCAACCAAGCAAGAATGACGCTGCGTATGCGAGAAGCTTAAGTTCCCGTTACAATCGTTTCAAGGCCTAAATCCTTCGCGATATCTGTATTAACTCATAGAACCAGTAACATAATGACAGCTGTCAGTAACTAACCCGGACATCAGACTTTGGGTCGTTGAGCGCATTGATGAGCGGCGCGCGCGCAGACACGGGCACTTCTCCACTCAGGGTAACGCTGCGTATGCGAGCAGCTTTTAGTTCCCGTTCCACCAGGCTCAGGACCGATGTCCATTGAGATACAACTACTGCCTTCTCACCTGGTAAAGTAAGACAAGATCGATTAAATTTAATTTAATCGATTCTAAAACATCGGCATTTAAGTTACGAGTTTTGAATTATAATAAACTGTCCATTTTACGAAAGGGTGAAATGGAGGTTGGAGGTTTGTATGGAAGCCCTATGTTTTTGAAGTCAGATTCTTGAAAATCGGGATTTAGGTTATTAGTTTCAAAATAATAATAACCTGTTTAAATTATTTTACGAAAATCCACCCAATAAGGGGTGTAATGGGGGTTGGAGCGTTACATAAAAGTTCTATGATTTGAAGCATAGACATGCAAATCACAATTAAGATTATAAGTATTCAAATAATAAAATCCTGCATAAGCTATATATATATATATAATATGTCACCGTAAGATTATAATCTAACTCGCGAAATCGCAAAGTGTCGAAAGATTACAATTTAACGCATTATTTTCCGGTAAATTGTAATTTGTTAGGTTTATTAATCCCATAGAACCTAAGCGCCCTGATTATTTATGTCGAACCCTAACCTAACCAACAAGAAACAGACAAGAAAACGTAAATACAATGAATATTTCAAAAATTTACACTCAGAACATTGAACGGTTCACAATCTTTCGACAGTTGAAAATTTCGCGAGTTAGATTATAATCTAACGGTTTTTACAATCTTACGGTGACATATAGATTGGCTTTTTGCAGCGAGAAAATTTCATAATCTCATAGGAAATTAGAAATTGTACACGGACCAAGTCGCGGGGGACCTCTAGTTAAAAATAAAAACGAACGTGTACTCGAGGGTTACTAAAGTATTATTTTAATAATATTGCAGTTTTATATGACGTATCATGACGTGTCTCACCTTTATTCTTAAAGACATTTTTGTCAAGACACTCCATAACGGCTTTTATCTTGGAGGACTGCCTCTGCAGGTTGAACACGGGATTGTTGGAGGACAGCACAGACTTGATCGCCTCCGCCGCGGTCGTGCCTTCACCGGCTTGTTCTTCTTCTTCTTCCTCATCCCGCTTACCACCACTCTGCGTGACACAAAGTAACTGAATGATATAGAAAAGCGGAATTTCCTGATACAGGTACTTAAATATACTTAAGAGGAGGTGATTTTATTGTATTGTGAACTGAAATAAAATTTTTACTGAACTTTATGGAAATCAATTATAGTATTTAGATACCAAGAATATTGAACCTAAAAATGTTATTTATAAACTTAATAATATAAACTACGATTTATAAGCGTTTACAATAATTGACAATTTAGTGCATTTATAGTTAGTAAAAAGTGGGTGCGCCTGTATACGCACAACAACAGGAAATTAGCAAAATTTCGGATTAAAAATCTTACGATCGCCTTTAACCCCGAAGAGTCTCGGAAAATGACACCCACATAAATATTTTATTTGAAAACCAGGTGTGTGCGTGACTTAAGCGTGCTTGATGAGGTATTAGACCTTTTGTGGAACAATTAAACTTTAATTTTGCTAGGAGCGAATAATAGGTATGTTCCGATCCGGCGAGCACTGTTCAGTGCTGTTACTGAGGAGAAATTCGTTCCGATATGTACTTACAGTACGACAGGAAATATATGACGTCATAAATCGTCACCATTTTTGTATTATGTGCACTGGCGTTTTCGAGGTAAGGTGCTCTGTGCTTTGATCACGTGATCAACAGCTGGACTGCGTTCCATTACAGTAACAGGCCCTCGCTGCCGGCGTCCTCGGCCAGCTCCGCGTTGTTACGTGGTCTAACATGACGGCGATGAGATGTGGCGCACACTTGGCGATATACTCACTCGTCGCCTGGAGGAGTTGTTATCCTCTAGAGTGAGCTTGTTGAGTTCGGCGAGCAGGTCCTCGCTGCCAGCGTCCTCGGCCAGCTCCGCGTTGTTGTCGTGGTCTTACATGACGGCGATGAGATGTGGCGCACACTTGGTGATATACTCACTCGTCGCCTGGAGGAGTTGTTATCCTCTAGAGTGAGCTTGTTGAGTTCGGCGAGCAGGTCCTCGCTGCCGGCGTCCTCGGCCAGCTCCGCGTTGTTGTCGTGGTTTAACATGACGGCGATGAAATGTGGCGCACACTTGGCGATATACTCACTCGTTGCCTGGAGGAGTTGTTATCCTCTAGAGTGAGCTTGTTGAGTTCGGCGAGCAGGTCCTCGCTGCCGGCATCCTCGGCCAGCTCCGCGTTGTTGTCGTGGTCTAACATGACGGCGATGAGATGTGGCACACACTTGGCGATATACTCACTCGTCGCCTGGAGGAGTTGTTGTCTTCTAGGGTGAGCTTGTTGAGTTCGGCGAGCAGGTCCTCGCTGCCGGCGTCCTCGGCCAGCTCCGCGTTGTTGTCGTGGACTAACATGACGGCGATGAGATGTGGCACACACTTGGCGATATACTCACTCGTCGCCTGGAGGAGTTGTTGTCCTCTAGAGTGAGCTTGTTGAGTTCGGCGAGCAGGTGGTCCTCGCTGCCGGCGTTCTCGGCCAGCTCCGCGTTGTTGTCGTGGTCTAACATGACGGCGATGAGATGTGGCACACACTTGGCCATATACTCACTCGTCGCCTGGAGGAGTTGTTGTCCTCTAGAGTGAGCTTGTTGAGTTCGGCGAGCAGGTCCTCGCTGCCGGCGTCCTCGGCCAGCTCCGCGTTGTCGTGGTCTAACATGGCGGCGATGAGGCCGCAGTGGCAGCACACTTGGCGCAGTCGCAACAGGAGAACCAGGATCTCGTGGGATTTGACAGGTTTTGCGCCTAAGTAAAAAAAGAATGAGGTGAGATGTTGAAGAACATTCGACGTTGCCCGTAAATGTAAAATTGTTGAATACGTACGTATTTATTTTGATTTTCGAACCCGTCCGGATTCTTTATTTATCCCCAAAAGTCACAAGTTTGGTATTGTAAGTTACTGTTTACTCGGTGCCCAAAATTGAAACTAATTTTTTTGCCTATTTAGTTTTTATTTTATTTTATCTATACTTCTATACTAATCTTTACTAATATTATAAATGCGAATGCTAAAATTTGGATGGATGCATGGATGTTTGTTAATCAATTACGCCAGATCGGCTGAACGGATGTGGATGAAATTTGGCACAGAGATAGATTATATTCTGTAATAGCACATAGGCCATCCTTTTTTATCCCGGAAAATTAAAGAGTTCCCGCGGGAAACAAAGAACCTCACCCCACGTGGAGGAAGTTGAGGGTATCAGTTAATTTTTCATATATACGCGACGCTGTCACCGGGTCAGATCAAGTTTGTGGGACTATACATTTAACAAACAAACAAAAAAAGGTTAAACTTCAGGTTAAAAATTAATGAATAAAATCTATGACATGATAGTGCCATTGACATAAATAGTATAGCGTACCTTGCAAAGCGATCATCCTCTTGTGCATCTTGGCGTATTCGCTGTCCTTCTTGGGCGGCACCAAGCCCTGCGTCCCGGCCGCACGCTCAGCGCGCTGGTGCAGGAACTGGGCGAACAGAGTCTTGGAGAACACCAGCACCTGACAAGACAAACGTTGAGGATGAAAAGCTAGCTTTGTGAATTATTTGATTCCCGGGGGAACTTCTAATTTGCCGGGATAAAAAGTAGCCTATGTCCTTCTCCGCGATGTAACCTACCGCTATACCAAATTTCATCAAAATCGGTTGAATGGGCAGTGAAAGCGTAGAAGACAGACAGACATACAGACGGACAAACTTTCGCATTTATATATTAGTATGGATAGGGATATATAGAGGTTTATAGAGGGAAGAAAGCTATAAAAACTGACCTTCTGATACACATTCATCTCCTCCTGCTGCAAGGTGACGCTGACCTCATGCGCGCTGCGCTCGGGCAAGCACTTGAGCTGCCCTTTCTCCTGGAGTTGCAGCTTTGTGCGCCGCAGCATCACGCAACTCATTATGGTGTTGAGGCGCTCTGAGCCGCCCAGACTTTTGTTGTCGATCCATTTCTTCCACATCTGCAAAGATTAAATAAAGATAAGGGTGTAAACACAGCTAAATTGTGTGATGGTTTGTAATGAGTATTAAAGTCTGCACACGCCTCGCGACGTGGCGGTCTTGTGTAGCGCGGTAACACTGCGCATGTACTCACAGTGAGGTCGTCGAACGGCGTGCAGCGCAGGAACTTGAGCAGCGCGAACAGATCCAAGTCCTTGTTGTGTAGCGGCGTACCGGTGAGCGCCCAGCGCCGCCGCCCATGCAGGCTGCACACGCCTTGCGACGTGGCGGACTTGTAGTTTCGTACCACGTGCGCTTCGTCTAGGATCACGCGGCGCCAGCGGATACGCGACAAAACGCCGCTCTACAAAATGTAACGCAAAATAAACAAGAGCACACGGAGTTGATGGCGTAACAAGGAGACCATGACATATTTCACGACTACCCTCATCTACAATAAGAAAAGCGTTACTTATGGGACAAAAAAATTGGCAATTGAAACGCGAAATGAAATAATTTCAGTTTTTCACGTATGACTACGAGATAGCTGCACTTTTGGTAACTATCGCCAGGAAGGCTGATTCAGTATTAGGTGGGTGTAGGGCTTTCCATTAATGACGATAGTGAAGGTCTAGCCCATTCGGATGGCCATGCCTTTCACTAGATATGGCCGCTCAAAGACGTGTTATGGTTACCAAAAAAACCATAACTATTTGTCAGGCAGTTCACTAGATATCAACTGTCAAAGACGTGGTAAACTTACAAACTATAAATAATTATTAGATCGTATATAATATGACGTGTTGTCACGTTGATTTCTAATAAATATTAGCAACTGCTTTGTAAAATTAATTGCTGTCCTATTCTTACGAATATATATTATATATAGTATAAGGGGGATGCCCCGTCGCTCACATCCGCAGGAACTACCTTCTACCTCCCTGCACGTGTCCCTTGGATGGTGCTAAGCGGGCGACGAACTTGCAGGCGAAAAATATAAGCGTTCTTTTTATAAAAACTTTTATATGTACTAAACGTCATACGATTAAATAAACTAAGTATAAGTTTAGTATCATTATTATTGTATTCTTTTTTTTCACACAATTACACAAGAAACATAGAAACACATAAGTACATAGCTTAATCGAATAGTAGAGTTTGCAAAGGAGGTCTTAACGCTAAAGGAAACTCTGTCAGACAACCTTTGGCGATAGGAATGGCGAAAACACGGGTTGTGCTTACCACACTCTCTCTCTGCATGATATTGTATGTGGTGATGACGAGGTCGTTGGCTGCCAGACGGTGAGGCTGAGTAGCGCGCGCGGAGCCGTGATGCAAGCAAACTGATATAGCGTGCGACTTGCAGTGTTTGCCCACTTCGTTTGCCCACTGCTGCACTAGGGTGGCTGGGCATACCACTAGCGTACCTCCGCGGGCCGCTGTGGAAAAAAGCAGTATTTTAAACTTAAAATAACTAATTTAATTGAGGGGAACTTTGAAATCATCAGAAGTAGCTCTGACATAGTGGATTGTACATTGGTACATTATGAAATAGCAAAGAAGAAATGTCGTTGTCCAGACACTAGAGATCCTTTTACCTAATGCCAATCATACTGGAGGCACGAATAGTAGTGTAGTAATATAGTAAAGATAAAGGAAATCAAAATCCTGAACGTTCAGGAATCAAACTTTGAGACTTTAGTGTAGGACTCAGAGTTATAAGTTAGTGTCAAACAGCAATACATAATTTGTTTGTTTATTTAATAATTATAATTATGAAAATTAAAAACCTTAACATAGCTAAATGATAATAACCCCTCAAAAAAGTACACAGTATTAAGGGTCCTAAAATTGAAATAAATGTGAATTGAATATTAGAAAAAAGTTACGATGAGGAATCAAACTCACATCTCGGTCCTCTCTCGTCATCATCGTCTTCATCGTTATCGATAGAACCTTCCTTGTCGGCCGCGATCAGTGAAATCATGGTGATCGTCTTGCCCAGACCCATGTCGTCAGCTGGGGACAAAGTTGCCAATTATAAGTCGTCGACCGGAGACAAAATGCATGGCTTAGCATGCGATGCAACAAGATATCTCGTGACGAGAGAGAGAGCGAAGTTGTTGTTACCGGCTAACTTTTACACAATGACCTAACTACTTTAACTTTTACCCTAACATGCACAAAATGTGGTATATTACAAGAAAAAATTAGTCAGCGTGTAAGGGTTTGTAGAGAAAAATACCACAGATAAGAAATATTACTTTTATCTCTAATTTTGACATAACGAGACAAGTAACCATGTTAGTTTCGGCAGACAAATAGAGATAACGGGTTGACATGTCGACACCCACGGACAACATTGACAATAGGGTATTTTATGTTGTCACCTGGGGACCAAATTGGCAAAAAGATAACTAAGTCGTCAGTCAGGGACTTTTAAGAAACGTTGACGCAAGCCGTTAACTGGATGGTTGACCGAATTTGGCCTTTTCGTTTCCTCCGTGCCTCGGAGAGCACGTTAAGCCGTCGGCCTCGGTTATTATCACTAACATCTGATAATAATCGTTAGTAACCTAAGAGTTGAAAGTCTCTACTCACATTATTATTATCCCAAGGAATTCCCTGCCATTAAATGATTAATGGAAAGCACCTCAGCAATAAGGAGTATGACGCAGAGAGAGAATTATGTCGTCAGCCTTGGAGAAAATAAAATTGGCAGCTAACGATGTCGTCAGCTGACGCCAGCGACTCTTCGAAAGGTCAGAAAGAAGATGAGCTTAATTAACTCAGTATCCCCCCGGACGGTTTCTACGTCTCGCGCCACTTCAGCCAGGCGAGCGCATGCAGTTGGTGCTCCAACAGCTCGCTCTTGACGCTCGTGAGCTGTTTCGCCAGCGACACTTCGGAAGAGCAATAGATGAACTCCACTCATCCAGTATCCCCCTGGGCGGTTTCTGCGTCTCGCGCCACTTCAGCCAGGCGAGTGCGTGCAACTGGTGCTCCATCAGCTCGCTCTTGACACTCGCGGGCTGTTTCGCCAGAGACTCTTCGGAAGAGCAATAGATGAACTCCACTCACCCAGTATCCCCCCAGACGGTTTCAGCGTCTCGCGCCACTTCAGCCAGGCGAGCGCGTGCAACTGGTGCTCCATCAGCTCACTCTTGCCGCTGGCGGGCTGTTTCGCCAGAGACTCTTCGGAAGAACAATAGATGAACTCCACTCACCCAGTATCCCCCCGGACGGTTGCTGCGTCTCGCGCCACTTCAGCCAGGCGAGCGCATGCAGCTGGTGCTCCAACAGCTCGCTCTTGACGCTCGTGAGCTGTTTCGCCAGCGACACTTCGGAAGAGCAATAGATGAACTCCACTCATCCAGTATCCCCCTGGACGGTTTCTGCGTCTCGCGCCACTTCAGCCAGGCGAGCGCGTGCAACTGGTGCTCCATCAGCTCGCTCTTGACACTCGCGGGCTGTTTCGCCAGAGACTCTTCGGAAGAGCAATAGATGAACTCCACTCACCCAGTTTCCCCCCAGACGGTTTCTGCGTCTCGCGCCACTTCAGCCAGGCGAGCGCGTGCAGCTGGTGCTCCATCAGCTCGCTCTTGACGCTCGCGGGCTGTTTCGCCAGAGACTCTTCGGAAGAGCTATAGATGAACTCCACTCACCCAGTATCCCCCCAGACGGTTTCAGCGTCTCGCGCCACTTCAGCCAGGCGAGCGCGTGCAGCTGGTGCTCCATCAGCTCGCTCTTGACGCTCGCGGGCTGTTTCGCCAGAGACTCTTCGGAAGAGCAATAGATGAACTCCACTCACCCAGTATCCCCCCAGACGGTTTCTGCGTCTCGCGCCACTTCAGCCAGGCGAGCGCGTGCAGCTGGTGCTCCATCAGCTCGCTCTTGACGCTCGCGGGCTGTTTCGCCAGAGACTCTTCGGAAGAGCAATAGATGAACTCCACTCACCCAGTATCCCCCCAGACGGTTTCTGCGTCTCGCGCCACTTCAGCCAGGCAAGCGCGTGCAGCTGGTGCTCCATCAGCTCGCTCTTGACGCTCGCGGGCTGTTTCGCCAGAGACTCTTCGGACGGCCGAGAGGCGAGCGACTCGTACAAGTCGCGCAAGCGGTCCAGAATGAGGCTGCGTTCCGCCATGTGGGTAGCCATAGCTTTACACGAACGAGAGTAAACATACTAAAATAAATTGTTGTATAACACAAAACGAGGGGTGTTATTAGTTTCTTTCTGCCTCTTCTAACTGGAATAAGGATGATGCCTATGTAAAAAATGAATTATTTACTGGTTATTAAATAGAAGGTCTTCCAAAAGTCCTAAAATTAATATCCTCGGTTAGTTTTAATTTTGGTAACCATTTTAAACGATTAAAGAATAAAGTGCGTTAAATTTGTAGACGTCACAGCTATGAATTCCATACAAGCTTCCGAACAAGGAGCGCGCTTTTAAGTTTGATAAAGAGTTGTGACCATCCCTATTGTAGCCAGAGCCGTAGTTTTATCGGTAGCTTCGGTACGTAATACTGAACAAATTTTGTTCTATGAACGCACTAGGCGGCCAGGTCATAGTGTTATTTGGTCAAGTTAGTAGGAACCTTAACGTGATCATTAATGTACTTGTCATCATTATATAATATAGCGTCATAGTTTTTTACCCTGTTTGCCGAACATCCTCGGCTGCACGGCGTTGCTCGCCTTTTGTATGTCATCCCAGGAGAGGCCCTTGTCTCCGGGCGCGAAGCCGTCACGCGACATCTGTTCCTGCGTGGGCATGTCTGAAACAAAATGAAGACCACTACAGCCTATTAATGTCCCACTGCAAGGCACAGGCCTCCACTCTCATAGAAGAGAGGGAATTAGAGCTTAGACCCACCACGCTGCTCCAATGCGGGTTGGTGGGCTTTAACGACTATTTGTTACTGATAATAACCGGGACCGACGGCGTAACGTGCTCTGCGAGGCACGGAGGTGAATGCCAACTTCCTAACTCCGGGCTAGTACTGACAATTTCTAGTCAGTAAAACCCAACACTTTATAATGGCCCGACCCGGGACTCGAACCCGAGACCTCGTCGGTTGCAATCAAACATGCTAACCACTAGACGAACGAGGCAAAATAAAGACATCCTTATCTAAATATTAAAATTATGTTGAGTAAAAAGTTGAGAACAAAAGGATTATGTTGTCTCAACCAATAGACGTCCACTGCTGGACGAAGGTCTCCTGCATGGATTCCTGCGGCTCCCAGCCGCACGCTTGGGATCGTCCGTCCACCTAGTAGGAGGTCGTCCAACGCTGCGCTTCTCGGTGCGAGGCCGCCATTCAAGCACTTTGGGACCCCAACGCCTATCGGTGTGAACTGTGTGCCCCGCCAAATGAACTATGAGCCCCGCCCATTGCCACTTGAGCTTGGCGACTCTTCGAGCTATGTCGGTTACTCTGGTTTGGCTACGGATCTCCTCATTTCTAATTTGAGCACACAGGGATACTCCAAGCATAGCTCTCACCATCGCCCGCCGAGTGACCCTGAGCCTTCTTATCAGGCCCATAGTTATCGACCATGTTTCGAAGCCGTAAATCATCACTGGCAACACGCACTGTTCGAAAACTTTCATCTTCAGGCTTATTACCTGGCTCCACGACCATATTAGCCACTTTGTTGCCCTGCTTTTGCACGTCTCTCTCCAGCGCGTCTAATCGCTCGATCAGCTTTGCCCCGCGGTCCGGGAGCGTTTCCACGTCCATGTTCTCCATTAAGTACTGAAATATTCATAATGTGTTGAAACTCAGAATAGGACGGACTTTATTTTTCACTATCTCATGCCCGCGACTTCGTCCGCGTGGTTTATGTTTTTTTTATTCCTGCGGGAACTCCTTGATTTTCCGGGATAAAAAGTAGCCTATGTCACTCTCCAGGGTTTTCAACTATACCAATGCCAAAAATCATGTCAAACCGTTTCTCTGTTGCGCCGTGATTGAAGGAAAAACCGACATACAAACACACTTTCGCATTTATAATATTAGTATGATACTAATATTATAAATAAGACTAAGAATAATATTTATTTTCGTAAAAAAGTGTGACGAAGTTATATAGCGGTCTCTACCCTCTATGCTAGGATAACCTGCATTGCAGAAGGTAGTTTCTTCCAAAAGTGTGTGTGTCTATCTATCTGCTACGCTTTAACAGCCCATCTTTTCAACCGATTTTGATGAAATATGGTATAGAGATAGCTTGCATCCCGGGGAAGGTCATAGGCTAGGCATTTTTATCCCGGAAAATGAAGGAGTTCGCAGAATTAAATAAAAACTTATTCAACGCAGACAAAGTCGCGGGCACCGTTTCGTTTTTAATAAATTTTGTATGAACTAATTGTCTTTTGTTTAAATTTATAGTCTACTTACCCTAACATTCTGCAAGTCCTCACGGAGTCCGTTGAGTTTACTGAGTTCATTTTCTCTCACGTGTCTCTTCACATAAACAATACCCTGGTTCGGGTAGCTAGGCGGTGCTAGGTACTTCTTTATATCGTTGTTCAGCGCTGTGACCTCTTCTTTCGACCGCGGCGATTTCTTATCGCTAGGAGACTTCTTGATGTTAGGCACTTTATCATCTTTCACCTACAAATATAAGGGAAAATTCATGATATGGATTGAAGCTGGCGTTACTTTGCGGAAGTCCATGATGGTATTAGAAGTTTAAATCGCTATAATTCGCCACAGTAGACAAATCTATGTGGTATCTTGCCCTTTTAGCTTGCGATATTCACCACCCAGAATGCCAGCAATTCGCATCGAATGCAAATGAATGAAATTCACTAATTAAAATGTATCTAAAGTACTGTACATCGTCATCTAACCCTTAACCTAAATAGCGGAGTCCATGAATTTCAAGTATCAAAAGCATTGTAGGTACATACATCATCATCTATTCTGGTTTACTATTCTGCAGCGCATCAAGAATGTTCGCCGATGCGCATGTAGACTGCTTTTATACAACACATCCTTGTTGCGTAGAGTCAGGTCCAGCCCCAATGGCGTCTTGAGGGCATTTGCTGAAAGATCGAATCTTTCAGCAAATGCCCTCAAGACGCCATTGACAGTACATGAATCAGTATTGTATGATACATGCTGGCAAATCGATCTTGTCCTAGTTTAAGTATGTTTACTTTAATACTAACAAATAGGTTTAACTTACATCACTAATAATAAGATTCTTTTGGTTGATCGTAATAAAACAAGTAACGGAAAAAATGTAACGTTTTACAAATATGTTTTGTTTTAAAGACTTTTTAAAATTTTGTTCGCAAAATGATATTTTTGAAAATAAGGTTTAGTGGAAAAAAAATGAAATGAAACGACTTGCATAAGTGTACAAAACAGTCTACGTATACAAGGCGAATAGTGAATCCCTAAACTTGTAATGATAAATTTTAGTAACAACTTCCAATAACAATCGAATTACATAAGTAATAAAAATCGAAAATATTGCAACGAGATTTTTCTTAGTATTTTTTGTCGTTTAACGATACAGGAAAAAAAAATTACTCACAGGTTTTGGCATTTTTTCAAGTCCCCACGATTACTAATCACAAATTTTATGAAATTACTAATTGTTTCCGAATTAGTAGACGCATGAATCGACAGACGTTAAAAGCACATCACAAAGTCATCAGAGTTCTACGACATCATCTGATCGTTCCGTTTCGTTAAAATAATTATTTTCAAAATACCCTCAAGTACGTATTTTATTTGCAGTTCAATGCCGACAATGCCGACATAGACAAGATAACGGCGAAAACAGTACGATTTACTTGCTAGCGAGTTTTTGTTCAAGAATGTGATGAATATGTCACCGTAAGATTGTAAAAACCGTTAGATTATAATCTAACTCGCGAAATTCTAAACTGTCGAAAGATTAGAATTTAACGCATTATTTTCCGGTAGATTGTAATCTGATAGGTATTTAAACCTGATAAAACCTAACCGGCCGCAGGCCGGGCACTACTTACTTGATTATTTATGTCGAACCCTAACCTAACCTACAAGAAAGAGACAAGAAAACGTAAATAAAATGAATATTTCAAAAATTGACACTCAGAACATTGAACAGTTTACAATCTTTCGACAGTTTAGAATTTCGCGAGTTAGATTATAATCTAACGGTTTTTACAATCTTACGGTGACAAATACATGATTGCCGAACTTTTGTGTTTTTTTTTGTACATATGTAAATTCTTGTTTACAATTTGTTGATGTGCAAAATGATTTTATCTAGACCGCGCCTTAGGCATCGCATTGAATTTCTGTTAAGTATACTTATCATGAATTAAATTTTTCTGCACCCGTATTATGTCAAGACTATAATGTTCGCAAAATATAATTAAAATGCATACCTATTTACTAATATTTTTATTAAATTGTTAATTACATATTGCTAATGACTCGCTCTGACTGACTAAGCAGCTGAGCCTGGACTTAAAAACTTTTTTTTATGTAGATTCTTTGTGATTTTTTCTGAGCTAGGCATTAAGAAATGTTTTTCCTGTCCTAAAAATTCATGATCAATCAAAGAAGAAGGAGGATAGGGGATGAAAGTCCGTAATTCTGTATCGTAAAGTTATAAATTTATATGTGGAATGCTTGTGGCTTCGTCTAGGTTTTATTGTCTCAGTATTTTTTGAAAGTGAAGAAAGTGTGTCTGTCTGTCTATCTGTAAATGTGCATGTAAACATTTTAATATTAATATGTTTGTTATATCTTACCTCAACATCATCATCGCTGCTGAGTGCAATTATTTCCGGCTCCTTATCTATTATCGTCACATCATCGTCAATTACATTTTCTTTGTACATTTTGGCTTCCTCTTTAACCTTGTTCAGTACTTTATTCTTCAAATTACACACTTCAGGGCTATACAGATTAACATTTGTGACTTTTGCATCATTTTTATTCAATGAATTATTCACTTCTTCCTTTTTTTCATTAGTTAGATCATGTGAGGGACTGGTAATAGGTGAGCATGTTATTCTAGAAGTATCTCTATCATTAGCTGTTGCAGGTATTTCAGGAGTCCGAGCTTCAATATCATGTTCCATGTATAAGTTACCTGTAGAGCTAGCCCGGGAGGACTGTTCAGTCTGAAATATTTACTTTATTACATATACAAACAAATAATTAAGATTGGGTATACACTGTACAGTACCAACTAAATAGCAAAAAAAAAAATAAAGTTACTGCTTAAAGTGGTCATAAGACCACTTTAATGTGTGACTGTTTTGTAAATTCGAATGATCAAAAGGCACGGTTTTGTTCACGTTATTATATCTATTCAGTCACTATTATAGGCAAATAAGAAATAAATGTTACCTCAAAAAAACTTGGAACCTTTGTAACTTTTACAATAAATTATCATAGCACTTACATCATCAGACTCAATATAATCTGAATCGTCACTGTCATTCTCCTTAGGTATCACACCCATGATACTCATTCTTGTAGCACGAGACATCATCATTCTTTCTTCCTCAAGACCATCATCACTTGCAACACTATCCTTTTTACCACTCGAACTAGTTTCATCAGCATTTTCATTTAAGTCATAGCTTAATTTATTTCTAGAACTTTCTACATCATTTTGTGCAGTAACATAGTCTTCGCTTATAGAAGGCTCTATCACATTGCTTTGGTCTGAGTGTTTTTTATTATTGTGCTTATTTTTATAATCTTGATTATCACTATTACTCACTTCATTCGATGAAGTATAATTTTCATCACTTAAGTTAGATTGTTTGTGACTTGGATCCTCATTTTTATCACCTTGTTTTTTCTCATTACCACTTTTGTGACTTCTGTCATCACTTTTGTGATCAGTATCACTAACTTCATATTCAGTTTCGTCAACACGCTCGCCATTTTCATCACTATTTTGACTTTCATCTTGATCAGACTGTTCATTGTCATCTTCACTAACAATGCTATCATTTTGTATTCTCATATTTTGAATGTTACGGATTTTTTTTTTTTGTACTGAGTCAATTTTGTCTGGTGTGTCTTTAAGACATTTCTTTTTTCTAGCATGTTCTTTGATGAATGAATTGTCTGACTCAGAGTCTAGAAGAATCATATGCTTCTTCTTCCTTCCAATGAATGAGTCTGAAGATCGTGGAGAAGGTTTGACAAGAGGGCGACGTTTGGGTATTATTTCTGGAGACACTTGTTGGTCAACTAAAAGAAATTTAATAATTTTTGTATAGAAGTAATAACACAGTATTGTTAAAAAATTGTTAAAAACAGTCATAAAATGTCGATAATTGGATGCAGTTGCATTTAATCTCACCTTCATCATCAGAAGAAATAATAACTTCTTTATTTGAAGACTCTGATTGTCTTTGAACTCTTCCTCTACTGGATTTGTCTACAAACAGGAAATAAGATAAGCTAACCAATCTTAAATGTCAGGTTAAAGAAAGCTTTCTTGATAATGATGTTCATCAAAATTGTTAATTTTATATATTTATCAGATACAACAGTCAATCATTTGTAATACAATTTTGATATGCTTTCACTCTTTTTGTTTTGTAGCTTGTCTGGGTTCCCTCAAGTAAGGCCACAAATTTGATCTTTTGTCCCTTTCTCGGTTCACCTCTTTCCTTCAGGTATAATACAGATTGCACTGTTTATACAGGGTGGCAAAAACAAACGGGACATAGAATAAAAGTACATTAAATATTAAATTACAATTAATAGATTTATATTACTTACTTACCCAAATCTTTAAAGGATTTTTTGGCAACTTATTATACTTCATAAATTATATTAAGGTATTCTGAGTAAATGATAACAAAAATTAATTCTGAAAAATAAACAGTCTAGTAAGATGTTAGTCAGAAAGGATAATTATTATGTTCCAATGGTTGGTCTTATTTGTTTGTAAGATTCAATGTTTGATTGAAAGATTTTATCCTTATTTAAGGCTCTATTGAATGGTTCATTAAAATAGTGATTGTCTTTTTATGTATTTTTAGTAGGTATGATAACTAGCTCGGGAGAGCTTTTAAAAAAATGTTTGAATGCATATATTCTTATTTTTTTAAATAAAAGAGTTTCTTTGAGTGAAATTTGTTATCTTGAATATTTAATGTACTTTTCGTGTTTTCCACCCTGTATATTGATCTCTCCGTGTCGTATTCCTCATTACTGAGGGTCCTGACCCCTTTCCATTAATCAAATAATGGTAGTTTTCTTGGGATAATAATGCAGTAGGTTCCCTTGTCCTTCCGCAAAACAGCCATTTCTGCACTTATATTGATAGTTTAACACTTACCATCATCACTACTCAGAACTACATGATGTAGCTTATGACTGTTTCTTCTAGCAACTGACTTGGATATGTTTGTGGAGGCATTCTCTTTTTCTGATTCATCTAAAATATTTAAAAAAATATGAAACATTGTACACACAGGTTTATTGATGAATATTATAAATGCGAAAGTTTGGATGGATGGATGGATATTTGTACTCAATCAGGGCAGAGCAGTTGAACTGATTGGGATGAAATTTGGCACATAGATATATTATAGTCTGGGAAAATGCATAGGCAACTTTTTATCTCAGAAAATTAAAGAGTTCTAGCGGGAACCGAAAATCCTCAACCCACAAAGTTGCAGACGTCAGATACTCTCGAGTAATAGTAACAGTAATTATAATATTAATTGTGTCTTAGAGATGCGCGACTTTGAACAATCCCATTCAAATTATTCGACTTGTGAAATCTTTCCACTCAGTCGAATAATTCATGTGATTAGTAACTAATTCAGTAATGAATAACGAAACCGTAAGTCGCCGCGCCGGCCGGCCAGTCGAATGAGTATGAGACATGAATGAACGAGCCGAGTCGAAATTCGAATCCCGAAAGATCCCAAATACGCGACTAACGAGACGCCGAAAGTCGCTAGTATGCATTACTAATTAGTAGTCTTCATTTGAATCTGAAGATTAATATATTACTATTGTGTGGATTACTATTCCAAAATTATTTGAATGAGAAGATCATTCGCATCAGTGTGTCTACCTTTTCATTAAACTGTTTTGGGTGAAATTGGGTATAGTTCTTGCAATGTATCAGTTTGCATGAACTTTACTTGCATAGTATGTATGTGTTTGCCTCTTGGAGCCTCTCATGGCAAATCCTTAATAAATATTTTTTTAATGAATAATTATATAACATAATTATGCACAAGAAATAACAAACTTATTTTGTTATTACTTAATATAATGCAAGTAAGTTCATTGAATTGATTTTTACCTTGTTGAGAATGAAAGTAAAGTAAGCTCTGTGAATCTTTTAATTTATGAAAACTAGCGCTATAAACGAAGCTATGGGACTAACATAATATCGTGTTTATATCCTTATCATGGGTAGTATTATCAAAGCGTACTTGTCAGATCAGGATGAGAAGAACGTAAAATATCTATATTGAAAGGTAACATTTTATTATTATTATCATTATACCTCCAGTTGAATCATCCGATTCAGGCACATAAACTGTTTGGTTTTTCTTCCCTGGAGTTTTTGGGACGAAGGATTGGCTGAAACTACTATCAATAATTTCACTGTCGGAGTCACTTCCAGCGCCCGTATGGTTGCGGTATTCAAAAAATGAATTATCCATCATTCAAATGTTATTTAAAAACAATAAACCGAAATTTCAATTCATAAGACCAAAGTTTTTGTTTTTACCAAATCTCGATATTTTGAAAACAGAAATGTCGTTTTTTGTTGACGTTTTTGGTACTTTTATCACAGACTAATAAAAAAAGTATTAATAAAATCAGATGGTTAATTACAGACGATCGGATTCGGTCGTCCCTAATCATTCCTCAACACATGCCCAACCTGACCTGACTTGACCAACCTGATTGGTTGTGGTTGCTGACAAGCGTCGAAATGAAGGTAATGATATGAAGATAATGAAGGTTCAATTTCCTACCTCCATGGTCAAAATAAAACCTCAAATAAAGATAAAAACTGCCTCTACTCTTTTGGCTTTGATATTATTTAAGTCACCGCGTGTGTCCTAATGTTAGCCTAAAGCCCTTTAAGTATCTTTGTAAATATATTAAAATTAACAAACTTATATTGTAATTTGTACATATAGTAGATCCCTATTACTATTTTTATTTTTATTTGTGTTTGTCTAAGTCTGTTGATAAGTAGAGTAGTTTATTTAACAAATATATAAATATGCCTTCATTGTTGCGTGCCTGGCATTGGTTGACGCAGCATCGCAGTGCGAATCGGAAATAAGGATAGAAGTGGAGCAATATTTTATTGTTCTTATTTTTTCAGTTTCCTGTATTGAAATCCCTGGGAGGGCTAAGTATAGATTTTGTACGAAATCGTTACAATATCAAAGAATTTCAAAATGGCACTGATTTTTTTTAAATTTTGGTACCAGTTTCCTGTTTTGTAATCCCAGGGATACTCAGATATCAATTTTGAAAGAAATCGGTTAATTAACAAGGAAATTCAAAATGGCGCTGATTTTTTAAAATGTTGGTACCAGTTTCCTGTTTTGTGATCCCAGGGAGTACTAAATATAGATTTTTAACGAAATCGGTCAATTAACAAAGAATTTCAAAATGGCGCTGATTTTTTACAAATTTGGCATCAGTTACCTGTTTTGTAATACCAGGGAGCGTTAAATATAGATTTTGAACGAAATTGGTCAATTGACAAAGAATGTCAAAATGGCGCTACTTTTTTACAACTTTGGTATCAGTTTCCTGTTTTGTAATCCGAAGGAGCTCTAAATATCGATTTTGAACGAAATCGGGAAATCGGTCAATTAACAAAGAATTTCAAAATGGCGCTGATTTTTTAAAACGTTGGTATCAGTTTCCGGCTCAGCTATAGTATACTGGCCGCGGAGTTGGGCGTTCATATTTTTTTTACAGAAAGACCTTGATGTGATAAGCCTTGCACTAAAATATTTAGGTAACTCCGAATTCTAATACTTTTCGAGAAATAATTTTTTGAAAATTCGCAAATGTTTACCACTTTTCACTATTTCTTTCGACATTTGTCATAGATTACAGACTCACTGACGTTTAATGGCGTACTAAAGTTTCGTTTTACGTAATAAAATCCGTTCCAAACTTAGAAAGTATCACAAAATGCTATTAAAATCGTATTCAAACCATAAACAATGTCTATATCGATATTCGATTATTGGAAAAACGGAACGCGTGCGTTGGCGCCAAAGTGTCCAAATGACATTATTGAATTCAAATTTTTAAGAGTCGTCGTTTTACGCCCTTTTCAGTTGAGAACATTAAATTTTTATTTTTTGTACTCCTGACGCAAGAGCGAGCGAAGCGAGCTCGGGACTGGGGGCACTCCGACTCGGATAGGTTAGGTGACGAAGAGACCCCGCCATCCTCTTCGTGGTTATTTCCTTTTTATACCACCCAGAATAAGGAGGGAGCGAAGCGGGGCTCCGTCGACCGGGCCTTGGAGGGGGTGAGTGGGAGAGGGTGAAGTCTAAGGAGTTTTACTAGCGTCGCCACTTCCTCCCCATCTAAAGTAGGTACCTATGTATGTTAGCCACTATCACGATAAAAGTAACTTCATAATTTCAAAACTTTAAAAAATTATTTCTCGAAAACTATTGAGTTTCGCACTTTTTCCCTTGGAGGGGGGGTTCGCCACCACCACCTCTCGCCTCGCCCTCCCACTGTAACCAGCTAAAGGAAACCTGAACCAATTTTGAGAACCTAACCTCAAAATTTTAAAAAATTAATATCTCGGAAACTAATAAAATTCGGAACGTCTTACTTGCAGGGGGGGTTGTATCCCCTCCCGCCCTCCCCCTACCCCCCTCCCCATCCCCCTCCGTCGCGGCCAGTATACTATAGCCGAGCCGTTTCCAGTTTTGAATTCGCAGGGAGTCCTAAATATCGATTTTGAACGAAATCGGTCAATTAACGAATAATTTCAAAATGGCGCTGGTTTTTTTAAATTTTGGTAACAGTTTCCTGTTTTGTAATCCCAGGGAGCCCTAAATATCGATTTTGAAAGAAATCGGACAATTAACAAAGAATTTCAAAATAGCGCTGATTTTATTTAGTACCAGTTTCCTGTTTTGTGATCCCAGGGAGTCCTAAATATCGATTTTGAACGAAATCGGTCAATTAATAAATACCATCAAAATGGCGGCTTTTTTTAAATTTTGATTACAGTGTTTCCTGTTTTGTTGATCCCAGGTAGCCCTAAATATCGATTTTGAATGAAGTCTGTCAATTAACAAGGAATTTCATAATGGCGCTGATTTTTTAAAACTTTGGTATTAGTTTCCTGTTTTGTAATCCCAGGGAGCCCCGTCGTGGGCAAAACGGAACTGTATCGAAATCTTGCATAGTTCTACACTTGCAGTCTCGTCAATATTCGCCATATAATTTGGTAAGAAATTAAAAATCCGCCATCTTGAATTTTTTTCATTTCGCAAAATAGACCTCCTCGTCCTGATCATCTCTTGCCAAGAAACCACACTTCCATCTCTTAGACTCTCTCTGACAGATACTGCCGAAATTTGTATGACAGCCATCTTGAATCCACCATTTTTGAGATATAACCCCCCTGCACGAAGACGTTCCGAATTTTATTAGTTTCCGAGATATTAATTTTTTAAAATTTTGAGGTTAGGTTCTCAAAATTGGTTCAGGTTTCCTTTAGCTGGTTACAGTGGGAGGGCGAGGAGGGGGTGGTGGTGGCGAACCTCCCCTCCAAGGGAAAACTCAATAGTTTTCGAGAAATAATTTTTTAAAGTTTTGAAATTATGAAGTTACTTTTATCGTTGGCTAACATACATAGGTACTTTAAATGGGAAGTGGCGACGCTAGTAAAACTCCTTAGACTTCACCCTCTCCCACTCACCCCCTCCAAGGCCCGGTCGATGGAGCCCCGCTTCGCTCCCTCCTTATTCTGGGTGGTATAAAAAGGAAATAACCACGAAGAGGATGGCGGGGTCTCTTCGTCACCTAACCTATCCGAGTCGGAGTGCCCCCAGTCCCGAGCTCGCTTCGCTCGCTCTTGCGTCAGGAGTACAAAAAATAAAAATTTAATGTTCTCAACTGAAAAGGGCGTAAAACGACGACTCTTAAAAATTTGAATTCAATAATGTCATTTGGACACTTTGGCGCCAACGCACGCGTTCCGTTTTTCCAATAATCGAATATCGATATAGACATTGTTTATGGTTTGAATACGATTTTAATAGCATTTTGTGATACTTTCTAAGTTTGGAACGGATTTTATTACGTAAAACGAAACTTTAGTACGCCATTAAACGTCAGTGAGTCTGTAATCTATGACAAATGTCGAAAGAAATAGTGAAAAGTGGTAAACATTTGCGAATTTTCAAAAAATTATTTCTCGAAAAGTATTAGAATTCGGAGACCGGAGTTAGCAATAACACGCGAAGAGGTGAGCGCACGTGACTCATTAGAGTCTAACACTTGCACTTTTCTCGACGAAACGCTAGAAGATGGTGACGACGACGAGGCCTGAGGCTTAGAAGACGCCATGGCAGTCAAACAAAAAAAAAATTAAAAAAAATGTTCTCAACTGAAAAGCGCGTAAAACAATGACTCATAGGTTTGAAATTTGAATTCAATACTAATTTGGACACTTTGGCGCCAACGCACGCGTTCCGTGTTTCCAATGATCGGTACACATTAAACTCGGATGTTTTATTCGAATGATTATAAAAAATGTCCATGTACAGGAACTATATACTGTTATGCCTAATAAATGCAATGATAGACATTTTTTGTGGTTTGAAAATGATTATTACTCGATTATTAACATTTTGTAATCCTTTTTATGTTTGGAACGGATTCTAATACGTAAAACGAAACTTCAGTACGCCAACTAAACGTCAATGAGGTCAATGAGTCTGTAATCTATGGCAAATGTCGTATAAATGTTACTTATCTCTGGTCGTAAGAAATAGTGAAAAGTGGTGAAAAATTGCGATTTTCAAAAAAATTTTTCTCGAAAAGTATTAGAATTCGGAACAAAATATTTTAGTGCAAGGCTTAACACATCAAGGTCTTTCTGTAAAAAAAATATGAACGTCCAACTCAACGGGCAGTAAACTATAGCTGAGCCCCACTCCCTCCCTCCAAGCCACTTTTACCCAATCTCCGTCTTAACATTTTACTTGTCTCTGGTCTTAACTATCAGAGATAAGCAGAATTTCGGTAAACCTAACCTCAAAATTTAAAAAAATTAATATGAAACGGAACGGAAACTAATAAAATTCGGAACGTTTTACTTGGAGGGGGGGTAAATCCCTTCCATCCCCTCCCCCCTTCCCATACCCCCTCCCCCTTCGCGGGCAGTATACTATAGCCCAACCATAAATAATACAGACTCCAATTCACAGAGTACCTACATTTGCTCCAATTATAGCTTCAAAATACATCTGGTCGTGATGAGCAAAACTTGGTTGTGGTTTAGTATATGTGTCGCGGCGGAGGGGGAAGAGGGGGTCAGCCCCCCTGTAAGCCAAACTCGTCGAATCCTAATAGTTTTCTAAGGTTTTCGAGATATTAATTTTTTTATTTCAAAATTTTGAGGTTAGTTTTACGCAAATTCGGGCTTAGCTCTATTTAGTTATGTGGCGAATGCTTAGTAGTCGGTGGGGGGAGTCAGGGGATCCTCCTCTCTCTTCCCCCTTCCCCTCCCCCTCCCCCCGCACATACTAAAAACAACCGAGCATTTTTTTAAATTACTTGCAGTAGCAAATGTATAACTTCCTCTTAGGAAAAATCTAATAACAATAATATTTTAGTAATATTATGATTTAACTGTTCACATATTATATTAAGTTTGCTTTCACAATTTTATTTTTACTTAAGCTCAGTATATTAACCCCATAAGAACCTAACCTACCTACCTGGATGTTTACGTTCAACCTTATCCTAACCTACCCTTTTGACAAATATTTGTTCTTTACGTATGTTTGGCGTATTAACCCCATATAGGAACCTAAACGTTAAACCGCTCTAGTTCCATCACAACTGTAAGGATTTCCGGGTGGCCGTCTTTCTGGGCAGTTAAAAAAAATATGGGGAGGGGGGGGGGCGTGCCCTAGGTAGGTTACCCTAGCCCTACCTAATTCTCTCACACCATCCCTCACACAAATAAGTAGAGATTTGCACGAATTTCGGGAAACCTAACCTCAAAATGTCGAAATTTTAAAAATTAATTTCTCGAAAACTATTAGGATTCGACGGAAAATATTTTGGTGTTACGTTTATTACAATAATACCTTTCTGTAATAAAAAATACTCTCTACTGCACGGCACATATACTAAACCAGAGCCCAAAACTTTACCAAGCCAGCCATGTTCTTGCCCTACCGTTGGGACAGAAATGATCCGTGCAGAAAAAGCCTTGTCAACAATACCCCTTCAGCATCTCTGCCATTTGCTATGGGTGCTAGATCTTGTATAGGAAAAAAGATAGCACAAGTTCAACTGACAGAGCTTGTTACACAGGTAATTTAATGATATATGAACTTGTCTTTGCAGCTTGCATTTCTGTAGATGTAGAAAGTAGTCATAGTCAAATTCATCCACTCTTGGCTGTTAGTTACATGCTAAGTAAATTAGTTCTGAGAAATTCTATTTCAATGAGGAAGGAAGTTCTAGTCTACTGACAAAAATATGTAATTTTTTCAGGTTACCAAAAACTTCGATCTATAATGTAAAAACAATAAAGATGTCAAGTCAATGACCTCACAGGTATTAGTACCAGACAGACAACTAGAATTTGTCATTAGTGTGAGGGATAGAAATTGTTCCTAAATGCATATTAATGATGTAAGAAATGTGTGATGTATACCTACTAATAATGTGAATAAAATAATAAGGCATTGGTTTCACATTCATTTTTCTTTATGTGAATACATACAGATAATATACAATGCAGAACATTTAAAATTTAATAACCCTATTGCAATACATAATAAAAATGGCAATAAATAACATTAACAAAATGTTCACATTGTCTCTGAGCACCAAAGCTTCGTGGACACCAGTGGAGGCTCCAGATGAAACTGCAGCTTGGAAGATGCCTAGCTCTGTCACCTAAGAAGGAAGAACATAGTTAAATTCTTTACTATATATATTATTAGGTCCTTACATATGAAATTGCCGTTTTGTCGTACTGGCCACTTTGATCTCAAATATCTCTAAGCGGATCCATCGCAAACCACGTCCGAGCTAGCTGCAGGTTGCAGTGTTAGTGATAAAACTGTTTTAATCCACTTGAAGCAAATTGGGAAGGTGAAAAAGCTTGAAAGGTGGGTACCTCATGAATTGAGTGCAGCAAACCGACAAACGCGCGTCGACTGCTGCGTTACATTACTCAACCGGCACAATAATGAAGGAATTTTAAAAAGATATTATTACCTGTGATGAAAAGTGGATCCTGTACGATAATCGGAAACGCTAATCGCAATGACTAAACCCTGGCGAACCAGCCAAATCCTGCCCCAAGCGAAAATTGGCTCAAAAAAATTACTTGTGAGCGTTTGGTGTACTAGTGCCGGTGTCGTTCACTACAGCTTTCTTAAATCTGGCCAGACGATTACGGCGGATGTCTATTGTCAGCAAATGCAAATCATGATGGGAAAGCTAGCTGCTAAACAACCGAGGCTCGTCAATCGCTCTAGACCACTGCTGCTTCAGGACAACGCTAGACCACACACTGCACAACAGATGGCTACCAAATTAGAGGAGCTTCAATTGGAATGTCTAAGACATCCACCGTACTCCCCGGACTTTGCTCCAACAGATTACCATTTTTTTCGAAATTTGGATAACTTCTTGCAAGGGAAAAAATTCAACTCCGATAGGGCAGAAGCGCCTTCAAAGATTTTATTGATTCCCGTCCGAATAGTTTTTTTAGTAAAGGGATCAATTAACTACCTATGAGATGGCAAAAGTACATAGATAGCAGTGGTACATACTTTGATTAAATAAATATATTATATTTTAAAAAAATCGACTTTATCGACTTTTCCCTTACAAAACGGCAATTTCCTATGTAAAGACCTATTATTTTTAATGAATGTAAGTTGTGAGCTAATACTCCTGCTCCATTATTTGTGCAATGCTTGAAAAGGACTGGTTACCTAGTATGTGGATATAATATAAATGCCTGTTGGTGGGTCTGCGACCCATCAACAGCCAAGTACAACATTTATGGTGTACTTGCCTGTTGATGGATGTTATTTTAATATCATCAATATAATATTCAATCAATAATTCTATGTAGTAGTATGGGTAGTAAGTGTGTTGTATGAAGAAAATAAAAAAGTTGATCTAAACAAGTCATAGAAAATTAAAAAAGACTGCCCTGCCAAAAAACGGACTAAAATTCTAAATTAATCCAGTTAAATTAGAATCTGATTTACATTTTTATTAAATGATATTTTTTTGTGAATCAATGGATATTGAACTATATAGTTTTAGATATATATTTTTGGAATCTACTCATCATTTTCTAGATGATGATTATGTACTTAGTTAATCTTAGTTTAGTTTTTTTTTCAACTTTAGTCTTTAATGCGGGACCATGGTCACCCCATCAATTTTTTTTAAATTTCACTAGCCTATTTCACCCGGAATAAGCTAGGGATTCTAACGATACCTCATTTATCAAAATCGGTTCGGGCGTATAGAAGTTATGGTGGAATATACAAACTCACATAAATACATACATACATAAATACATACATACATACATGAACCCTCAAAACAATATACTCCTTTTTTCAGGCAGTCGTATAATAATTACCAGGTCAACGTCTGCAGTAGGGTTGCCACGGGAGTCGAAGATTTGACGGACCCTGATTGATTTGATCGGCATTTTTCTGATTTTGGCGTTTATTTGGAAAGAATACCTGCAAATAAAATTAGATGACGAATTTTTGAACTTATTGAATCAACAAAAAATTATATTAAAAAAAAAATTATGAGTTTGACTAAGTTGACTACCAAAAGATCATCAGAGATTAGGTACCTACCTAATAAATTATTTATATCACAACCAGAACTGGAGAAATAACATTGATCTAAGTAGTATTCTGATGTTTAAATTAGTTTTTAAGACTTACTTTATTAGATTACTGAGGATTACGTCAAGTTGACTTGTATAACCTTCGCAAATTGGAAATTGCTTTCGTCGGTTGCCGAGTAGGTAGGTACGGTTTGACCTCCACAAGGTGAAATTAGGGTTGTTCATCTATATATTACTTATTATTATTAGTACACATTTTTATAAAATTATTTCTAAACACGTTTTACATAAATATATAAAAATACTATACAAAACACATTTAAAAATGATCCTATAAAACTTCCGCCCATTGCGAGGCGTTAAGGACCCATCCAGCAGCCGGTGGTCAGGGCTCTAGAGAGAGGAACTTCCTCACAATCCGTCTCAAGGATAACCACTTTCTGTATCCGACCCTTAATCCAGCAATCAAGCGAAAGCTTCTTGAGGTGTTGATCGAAACTTTTCGCAATAAGACCGTTAACTGATACAACCATAGGTACAATAATCGTTGAGTCAACATTCCACATGGCGGTAACTTCGTGACCAAGGTCCAAGTATTTCGATACTTTTTCCTTTTCTGCTTTCACCAGGTTATCATCATGTGGAATAGTAACATCAACAATTATTGCTCGGCGCGCTGAGCAGTCGACTAACACTATGCCAGTGTGCGTACCTCGCACATAAAGTATAGATATAGGTACTTACGAAATACTTACGTCACTCGTTCCCGCGCTCACAGCATTTTACCTCTTTAAATATACCTATACCTTTACCTCTCTATATATACCTATACCTTTACCTCCATATATATACTTGTACCTTTACCTCCATAATATATATACCTATATATACCTTTATCAACCGAGTACCAAACATACCTTACCGGCGCCGCGAGGCGCTACCTTTTACCAGGAAATGAAGGAAGGAAAAGGAAGATGGAAGCGAGAGAGACAACGTACACGGGAAATCACTTTAATAACACAGAGGAAAATAAGACACGGATTTGCTGTTACATTCTTTATTGCCTAGCTGACACGATTCCGGCGAATTCCAGATAACAGGAAAGTGCGAGTTCAATCTCGAAAAAGACAGAACCTCGCTGGATATTCAATGGAATGGTCAAGCAACGTCTCGTTCCTAAGTTTATACTCACCGATGGCTGGAGACTGAAGGAATGATCGGGCAGTTATTGAAATGGAAAGAGTAGTTCTCAAAAGAACCGTTTTAACTGCACTGATTTTGCGACGCCGTCGAAACACCACAAGATAGTCCGAAACACCACAGATCCGCGGACCGGCACTGAGGCGCACGTCATCGCGCTATCGACGCTCGTGGCTGACTGCGGTATGCGACGCTAGACTGAGCTCCTGCCTGCGCGGTCGCCGCGGTTCGCGCCCCGCGCCACACCGCGCATGCGCACGCGAGCCACGCCTCCGTTATTATTATTACATTATCGAAGTTCGGGGAAATTGCGCGTTACCTGGAACTAGCATTTCGCGCGGCTCTGTTTGCCGATTTTATTGGTTGAAATGTATGCTCTCTCATTGGTTGTTATATTGTAAATATTTAATCTTGTTTTCTATTGGTTGTTAATTCCTAAGGTTTTCTGTCTATATATCGATAAGTTTTACAAATAAAATTATTATTCCTTCGTTACTCTAATCAACAATTGTGAGTCTTATTACAACCAGCTCGTAATACTCCGCTACACCAGGTCTAATAACAGCAATAAACCTATCAGTGATAACTAACCGATCCCAGTAGAGCAAGGCACCACAATTTTCGAGAACTGACACTGGGTCATACCTTTAATATGGTAGGTACCTCAGTCTAACAAGACCGTACTGGAGAGCCAGTTGTTGATGGATTATTTTGGCTACTTGATTATGTCTGTGCAAGTACTCTCCATTAGCAAGATGAGAACAACCGGAGACAATATGCCTGAGGGACTCCCCACTCTCCAGGTCCTCGAATATATACCCATGCCAAAAATCACGTCGATCCGTGGTGATGTTGCGGCGTGATCGAAGGGCAAACCAACAAACCAATAAACCAAAAAACAAACACACTTTCGCATTTATAATATTAATAAGTATGATGTTACTAGATGATTTTAAAGTTTTTGATTACAGTGGAAACTCTTTAATTTTCCGGAATAAAAAGTACCCTATGTCCTTCCCCTGGATACAAACTATCCCTTAACCAAATTTCATCAAAATCACTTGTTGAGGCATTTTTTTTCCGGGATAAAAAGTAGCCTTTGTCCTTTCTCAGGCTCTAGACTATCTCTGTGGCAAATTAAATTTAAAGCGGTTCAGTAGTTTAGGCGTGATTGCATAACACACAGACAGACACAGTTACTTTCGCATTTATAATATTAGTATGGATTTATAATTCATATAAAATAAACCTCTCAAAAACAACGGAAACCTAAAAGTCCTCTCATCTCTTTAAGACTAGAAGGATGGGATTATTAACGATCTCTTTTGGTACCATATTATAAAAAAGCGTACACTCGACTCCACAAAGGATTTCTGCACCTTGCGTACACGATATGAAGCTGTTATAGCCCGACACGCACGACATATGTCAACAGTGCCATCTTTCATAATGTGTCTCCGATAGTTATTCGTCTTGATAACTTCATCCATAATTGCACACACAAAACCTTCGGTTTCCCCAAAGAGGTCGCTGAACTGTAACCAAAATAAAGATGCAATTGGATCTACATCCGCCCTGGTTAGGGCCTTGTAGAATCTACCATGCAACTCCTTGCTCTCTCATACCCTCATGCGATCCGAAGTACTAAGTACTATTGGTTTGCGCCAATTCTCTTTGCCTAAGGAAAGCGGAGTGAAACCCTTATCAACTGCAACCACATCCCTATGTATACCCACGTTCACCTTGAGAAAATAATCTCTGAGTTTGCAGATCTCACAATTATGGAGGTTCTTGATATTCAAAAAACCACGTCCTCCATAATTGCGTCGGATGTACAATCTCATAACAGATGAGCGCGGATGATGCTTATGGTACCTACCTATGTGGTCAACAGTTTTCGAACCTTTCGATCCAGAGTATCCAGTTCAGTTTAAGTCCACTTTAGGATGCCAAAGGTGTATGTGAGTAAAGGCATGACCCAACCATTAAAGGCACGTACCTTATTACTTACCACCTGATAAAAGACTATTAAGGACTTTTTTCAGGCGGCCAAAGAAACGCTCTTCAACTAGTTGTTTCATAGTCCTTGTCTCAATACCAAGTGCCTCTGACATCCCATTGTATATTTTATAAGTTTCACCCTCACAGAGAGATCTGAGAATCAAGGTATCTGAAAGAACTAGATTCTCAGAGTTCACAACCCTACCTCGCTCTATATTGATAACCGCACACTAATTGTCACTACACAAGTGAAATTAACGAATTAATTATAACGAATAACGATTTTGGAATCTTATTCACCTTTTGTATTAAATATGATATTTTTTGTGAATCACTAAATATTGAACTATAGTGTTATATATTTTTGGAATCTACTCAACATTTTTTAGATGATGATTATATAGTTAATCTTATTTTCGTTTTTTTTTTCAATTTTGGTCTTCAATGCGGGACCATGATCACGCCATCAATTTTTTTAAAAATTTTACTAGCCTATGTCACCTGGAATAAGCTAGGGATTCTAACGATACCTCATTTATCAAAATCGGTTCAGGCGTATAGAAGTTATGGTGGAATATACAAACTCACATACATACATACATACATACATACATACATATACATACATACATACATACATACATACATACATACATACATACATACATACATCAAAAGATCTAGCTTTCCCTGGTTGACGAAGAACTGTCATCCATTGCCTCATATATGAGTCGAAAAAAGAACATAGAGTTGCATCGACCATAAACAACTTCATGATCTCCATGAGCCACGTTTGAGGCCTTCTTATAATCAATCCAAGCAGCGACTAGATTTTTTTGTTTCGCCGTACCTGCAGGCCGATTCAGAACAATTACGATATCTTAGTTATCGATCGATTCCGTTTGCTTTTTTCGCGATAAAATGTACGTAGCAGTTGTACTGAGGGGCAAAATGCAGTATTTAAATGAAAATGGTGAAGCATGCTGACTGCTTGGTGAGAATAAATTACTGTAATCATTAAATATTTAGTTATCTAGTAGGCAAATAAACAGATAAAACTATGAAACTTGAAATGATAGAGGTAATTTTATATTATGTACCTACCTACTTACTAGCTATCCTACAATCTAACAATAATTTGATAATTTATTCAACTACCTACTACTTACTTAAATATCATTATGTTATGAAATTTTTCTTGTTTCAGGAGACTGTTTATTCATCTGAACCTTGGTTGCTTACTTCAATTTTGCATGTAGCAGATGGTAGCCAAGAGGCACTTTATACTGCTTGCCACATAAAAACACGAAATTGTGTGGAAAGATGCATAGGGGTGCTGAAAGGCAGATTCAGATGTATTCTGAAACACCAGACCCTGGAGTATGACCCTGTAAAGGCAGGCAAGATCATAAACGCTTGCGCTGTGCTGCATAATATGCGCGTATTGACTCATTTGCCCTCAAATGTGAAAGATCTGCAAGACGGTGAGACCGATGACCACTTAGTGACATCTACCTTCACTGCCCTAGCAGAATTGGCGAGGGCCATACAAATAAGGAGCAATGTTATCTGGCGCATGGCCAATAGTAAAATAAATGAAATCATTTCTAAATTCAAAACAGTTTTTTTATTTAATAATGACATGTTGTAGTTGGACGAGTACTCTAGCTTCTAGGTAGGTAGTACATAGAGGTGCGATTACTACACAGCTGTAGTAATTATACAATAATGAACAAGATAAGTATTAAAACCAATAAGTAAGACATTAAAAAATAAATCTTTATTATTAAATCCAAATAATCACATAAATAAACTATTTTAAACATAAACTATCTCTGTAAAGAAAACTACTGAATCAAATATTGTTATAAATTATAGCACAAGATTCTATCCCTACCAGTAGACAAGTAGGTACCTAACTCTTACTAAAATCACAAATTTTCTTTGAAAATCACAATAATAGGTACTTCTGTAACTATATTTTATGGTATCTAGTACTTAAATTACATATAAATAATACTTGGCCTTTAACATCTCAGTCATGACAATCATAATATTATTAATTTATGATATAATATTACTTTAACTGTAACTGCCTTGTTGGTCTTGTGGTTAGCATGTTGATTCGAGATCGACATCTAATCGTATCGATTCGGTATGTTATCGAAATGTTGTGAATCGCCCTGCTGCAGGCCGATTCAGAACCTTACGATATCTTAGTTATCGATAGATTCGGTTTGGTACCGTACGATAAGATGTACTTTCAATTCAGAATAATCGTATCGACAGTGAAATCTTCGAAACCGAAACCGAATCGAACCGACGTAGTTAACGGTCGATTTCTTCTATCAAACCCTATTCACAACGACATAATCGAATAAGATTTTCCGAACGTCCGATAATTTTTGTTGGTTACATAGCGAAACCTACGGGGCATTCGGTATTGTGTTCGGTATCCTTTTGTTTACTTTTAATTTTTCTTTCCGTTTGCTTTTTTCGCGAAAAAAATATGTTCGTACCAGTTGTATTGAGGGGTAAAATGCAGTATTTAAATGAAAATGGAGAAGCATGCTGACTGCTTGGTGAGAATAAATTACTGTAATCATTAAGCCACGTATTCATTAGTAAACATTTGCTGATAAACTGTTTATGACTAGCGTTAAACAAGTTTACTTACAATAAACACATGTTTCTGAAACTTGGCCGTCCACACTTGTCAGTTGTTCACAGGATGTCGCCCGAGGAGGTAGTGATGCTCTCTGCTGCTTACATAATAATTCACAAGAGCATTAATCGAAAAAAAAAGAAGAAAAAGTGGTGAATTCGAAACTATTTGTTGAATAGAAGTTATATATTTAATGACCTCCGCGGATTTGATGGGTCATTTCAGAACTTCACCAGAATGTCACCAACTGATTGTGAAATGTTATTAAGATTGATTGGACCATCAATTAAAAAAAAAGAAACGAAATTTCGGCATCCTATTGAGCCTCAGAGAAGACTACTTGTTACTTTAAGGTTTCTTGCAACAGGTGACTCATATGGCTCACTGTCATATACCTTTAAAATATCAAAACAATTGATCAGCAAGATCATACCAGAAGTTTGTAAGGAATTGACTAATGTTTTAAAGGACTATGTAAAGGTGAGTAAAAAAAGTGTAATCACAAATCAATATAATTATCAAATATCTAAATCAAATTTATTTATTGTGTGTCATCTTCTAACTGGTTAACTATTTCTTCAATGTTGCTAAAGTGCAACTCGTCACCAGTTGCAGTATGGACTCCTGTTTGAGGTTCTGGTGTATGCGTTGGGGTAGATGCATCAGCATATCGTCCCTTAGCTTACAACACCGCTCAAGTCGAAAATTGGCGGTTTTCACATTTGAATGCCTTTCGATGGAGCTGCTCATTGCGCGTCTAACCATTGGTCACATGATATAGATTTCAGCCAATCAGAGCCGTAATTCGAAAAGTAGTGACAGCGCGCAAGTCGGATGGCCTCTCAACACCGCACAAATCGTTAGTCTGTCATAGTTCCGATGGCTGTTGTGCTCAAAATCGCAATGTTACCTTAAGCATTGCTTTATTAGGTACGTTTAGCGATTGAAAAAAATATTGAGATTACTCAAAAGTACCTGAAAAAAGGCCATAGCAGTACAATAGAGTGTAAATTAAAAGGTAAAGAAATTTACCTTCCACAACAATACATGGCCATAACTAAAACCCCGCTAGGAGTGATCCTATGCCTTATGAAGCTCGTTATTTGGACTATACATTTTTTTACCGACTTTATTATTTATAAATCTATACGGCCTGGTAAAAAGACAGGTGGCCCAGTCGTCACAGATGCACGTATGCTAGAATACAGACCAAATGGCACAATTTGGTATAAAATTGGTTTTGATGACGGTTTTCAGCCGTTACCACTTCGTCCCACGCCAATTAACAGCATTAAACAAATAAATCACCTGCAGAAACTGAATGCAGCTATAATACCATTTAAAAGCGTAAGTATGATGATTTGCAAGACCTATAGAAAGTATATTACCATCTAGTTGCCACTCTTTCTAAGATGATCTTCCGCACAGCAATCGCTAATAGGCCTATTACACTGCACTTTAACAGGGACCCTTACATTTGAATCAGTGTAGTGTAATAAAATCTAGGGAGTAAGGGTCCCTTAATTGGTCCTTATTGCTGTGTAATAAGCGACGCTCTAACTAGCTGCCACATCCACCCTTACCACAGGGCCCTGTAGAAAGTGCAGTGTAATAGGCCTATGAAGACTGCAACTAACTATTATAGACTAGAGATTTTGAGTATTATTTTTTATTTTTATAATTTTATTAGTATTATATCTTGTTTCGTTGGAGTTTATTAAAGACTATGTTTTAAATATTATTTACCAATTTAAATAAAAAGAAAATAATTATAAAATTAAAAGCACTTACGCTCAATTGCAGATACCTCTGTTATAACGATTGTTAATTATTCTTGAAATATTTCTTAATTAAAACTTTTCTTTGTAAATCATCTATTAATATCTTATTCCCTAACATTTTCGCAAAGAACACCGCCTTAATCTAATAAAATATCAGTCAACACAGCTCAAGTCATACAATAAAAGCCAAAATAAAGTAAATCGTCAAAATAAGTATAAATAATTATTTCTTAACCGCTAAATAGGGTATTTAATAAAAAACAACAGAAAAATTCCACCGATTTTTTAAAATAGACAGTTTTTTTCGTCTCCTGTAAAGTTGGAAAAAATGACTTATGCGGTGTTGTTAGCTAAGGGACGATATGTAGATGTCGATGATGTGGTGCGGTATCCGCCGCCAAACTCTTGCCATCCATCGCCATGATATCCACTGAAACAATTATTATTGAAATTGCCCATTCTCGCTTGAAGCAGTATATTATTTATATAATATTTGGCCTGTAATACTGTTCTTTGATTTTTTACATTTTTTAGTTCAGATGCCACATACTGGCAATAAACTTCAAATTCGTCTTTTGATTCCTCCATCTTCTTTTTGGCACTTCTCATAATTTCATAAACTTCTTTTAGACTATCGTCACACTTCCTCTTGTTTGACTGTGAAAGCGGTGGCGGCGGTGGCAGTTGTGATGTTGTAGGTGACGGCGGCACAGACAGCGATGAATTCGACGGTTCCATTGAGCCACTCCCATCCTGTAATTAATATTATTGTTTTATTTATTACAGGTCCCAAATACTGAACAAGAATGGAAAAATAAAGCCCGCCAGTTCGAATTATTATGGAATTTTCCTCATTGCATTGGATCCATTGATGGAAAACATATTGTTATTGAAGCACCGTGTAACTCTGGCAGTGACTTTTTCAACTATAAAGAACAATTCAGTATTGTACTACTGGCAATAGTCGATGCAGATTACAACTTTATATATGCTAACTGTGGTGCTAAAGGCAGATCTTCCGATAGTGGAGTATTTCTGGAAACTCCATTTTACGAAGCATTGACTCAAAATAATTTTAATATTCCACAACCACAACCAATTACACCAAATGGTCCGAATCTACCTTATGTAATAATAGGGGACAGCGCATTTGCCTTATCTGAAAATATTATGAAGCCATATCCTGGTATTCACAATCGAGGAACTATATAGCGCATTTACAACTACCGACTTTCCAGATCAAGAAGGATAGTAGAAAATGTGTTTGGCATATTAAGTACTGCCTTTCGCGTTTTCAGAAAAGCCATACCTCTTAAGCCTGCTACTTGTGAAATAGTAACAATGTCATGTGTATATTTGCATAACTTTTTAAGACGCAATAAACTGTCTCGTGCTTTGTATACTCCACCAGGAACATTCGATTATGAAGACTCAGAATATAACATCATAGAAGGTACTTGGCGAATATGTTAGATTTACAAACTGTTGCAAGACACCCACCACTCGCTGCTACGGTCGTAAGAGACAAATTTGCTGAATATTTTATAAGTCTCGAAGGTAGTGTACCATGGCAAAATGCTCGTGCATAATAAAATAGTTCTCATTTGTATGTACCTATCTACATAATATACTTTTCCAAATAAAGTTAAGATTATAATATTCAGTATCGCTTCATTTAAAATTAACAAGACCCTAGTAGGAAGTTGAATAAAATAATTATATACAATATAGATACCTACCTGACGAAGTTACTACTTAAATACTTAGAATTATTAAACTGCGTTAGCTTTTAAGAAACACTTGACAGACATTTTAAGACTTTTTGTATGGATTTGACAGATAAAAGCTAAAATAAAAACTACTCACTGTTCCCATTGTATCTGATGTTCCAGACGTTGTTGCACCACACATTAAAAATTGCAGAGATTCAAACCACTGCCATTTGCTTTTAATCACTTCCTCGGAACCGCTTCCAGTCTTTTTTGATGTTTTAATTTTTTTCTTTTCACGACTGAATTGTGAGTGTAGAATATGCATCTTTGTTTCCACTTCTTTTTGCGATTTAAGGCTTTAAGAGATGGCAAACTGCCTCAGTATTAGGATGTTTAAGTCAAATTGTCTTAATAACTGATAGTTGAATCCGTAAAGAAAAAATATGTAACGGAAGATATAGGCTTAATAAACATTTCTACTGTAAAAAATGTTTACTTTTTTCAAACCCTCTTTCAGAAAAAAATCCCCAAAGAGTATCTACTTTTGTCATACTTTGAAAATGTTCTGCAAAACGGCACAAGCTTTTTAATTAGTTCTTGCACACAAAAATAGGTCTTAAAAATTACAATATTTTTAACGGCGAGTTTTATTTTTACTCCCTATAACATTCGTGTAAAGTAATTTTCCCCCGAAATTTAAGTATATTAGTGAGAACGTGGCTGCTCCGTCGCCCTGTAAACACCCGCGAGCCCTTCGGCAGTCCGTTTCGGGATATTGTCGAAGGTGGACTGCACGTCGGTGTCGGAGCGAATTTTTTAAAGTTAATTTTCGATTTTGAAGGGTTTATACTCATTTGTACATATTTAAAATTTTAGAAATACTTAGTTCAGTATTTATCTGTAAATTAGTAGGTGTAAATATATTTTTTTAAGAATTTAATTTTTTAAGTGTGCAAAGTAGGTGCGAAGACTAAATAAGGCTCTGTAGTGACAAGTGATTGTAAAAATTCAAATCAAGATGATTTTGATGAGGAACAACTCCTGCTTAATTTGCTCCTGCACTCGCTACTTAAATTTTGATTGTTTTTAAAGCTAATAAGCTTTAATTTGAATAAATAACTTTGTTTTGATTTTTTTCCTCCGACCCGACGGAATAGATTATAATATTTTTAATGCAAAATTACTTACTAATAATATTAATGCTACTAATAATTAAAATACATACTAATAATAATTATAATGTATGCGTAAGTGTGTCTTTCTGTCTGTCTTTCTCAGCTGTAAATGTGCCATTTTTGAATTCTAACAACTTTTGTTTTAGTAAATAGATTATGCTACCGAGACAAAATCATTTTGTCTGCGACTGAGAGACTGCGGAAAAGCAAGCATTATAATTTCAGCGTGTATAATATGTATGTATGTATGTATATTATTTATTGTACACCACAAAAAACACAAAAGAGACAAAGAACAAACATGAAAACTTAAAATGTAGGTAATAAGGCGGTCTTATCGCTAACCAGCGATCTCTTCCAGACAACCTTATCGATAATATCATAATATGGAATCGAGATTCGTGATGACAAGCTGGGAACACCTGCACTCCTATTCTCTAACTCCGTGGCTATCATCATATAATAATTACCATATATTTTATATTCATCAAAATACATTACATAGTCATGGAAACATAATAACAACATGAATTTCAAAATGGCGCTAACTTTGTTAAATTTTGGTAACAGTTTCCTGTTTTGTGATCCCAGTAGGTCTAGGATGCGCACAACGAGATTATCTCGCGACGAGAGAGAGAGATATTGTCGTTGCCGGCAAATTTTTCATTTACTATAACGAGACAAGTAACCATGTTAGCTTCGGTAGACAGAGAGAGATAACGGGTAGACATAATTTTACTCGTAGTGCGCATGCTAGCCGTGCTGAAAGCCGTAAATATCGATTTTGAACGAAATCGGTCAAATAACAAAGAATTTCAAAATGGCACCGACTTTTTTAAATTTTGGTAACAGTTTCCTGTTTTGTAATCCCAGAAAGCCGTAAATATCAATTTTGAACGAAATCGGTTATTTAACAAAGAATTTCAAAATGGCGCTGACTTTTTTTTAAGTGACTCTGTGCTGAGAGCTGCGCATGACGTAGTACTGCACATAAATTTTCATACCACAGGCTTAAGAAAATTGATTCTAAAGGAGTAAACTCACAAAAAAACTACGCAGCTCCGGCAAGTAGGGTTTATTGTGATCAGTTAGTACCTGATTCTCTATCTCCTCTCCCTGTACCCCACTCATCCCTCGGTGGAGGTAGCACGTTTCAAAACTTTTAGCTTGATGTCAACTATCGATAGTTCTGCAACACTAACTTGAACTACCTACATTTTAGCATTGATCCAATACGAAATATTACTTGTACCTATACCTAAATCTGTGCCTACTACAAGCGCAAACAATATTTAGTATTGGATACGATATCGAACATTTCATGGCAAGGTTTCAAGGTAAAGCTAAAGGTAGGTATTAAAGAAAGTTTACGTATTTGTGACCTATGATATTTATGCCCAAACACCGGCCGGCGAAATTCGACACCGCCACTTGAGATCTTGAGATTGCACTTGAGATTGGCGCAGATCCGCGGTAACCGAATAAAATTGCGCGCCAGACGAAGGGGGTCATTCGGCCTTCTTAACCCCATAAGCAATTCTGCAGCAATGTCGGTCCAAGCATAATTTTTTTAAATTTATCTTTACAGTCGATTTCACGAAGCGAAGGAATTAATGTAATCAAATATGGCTTCAGCTCACGTGATTAAAATTGTCATTGGACATATAGTGATGCGAACATTGACAGACTAGTTGTGAATGAACGATTGAATGAATACATTCTGAAATCGATTACCACACACTATGATTACGAAATAACCTTGTGATGTTGAAGAAGATATTATAATTAAACCTTTCACTAACATCTTATCACTTACTTGATAATAGTCGTCAAAGCCCGCCAACCCACCTACTATTAGACAGTCGAAATTGCTGGGCTTGTCCAAAAATGGTCTAAAGACATATTTTCTTTCAAATTGAAGACGACTAGCTGTTTATTCTATATAATTCTATAATATGTATGTGTATGTATATAATACGTAATAAGTAATTCACTGCAAGGCGAGTCACTGCAGCCTAAACCACAGGGTATCCTACATTCGGCTGCAGAGACCGACCATACATTGTTATTATAGACCTAAGTCTTACTTTTGTTAAATTTTGAGAAATAAATTATTATTTATTTTTATTTTATTTATTTTATCGTATAATTTAGTATTATAAATATATTTTAGTTTCAGTAACATGTTTTTATGTGTTATATTATGTAGTATGCTGTGTGTACTGTATTATTTGATTGAGTAGAAATTTTGAGCACCTGGTTTCTTAGCGTTTTCTTATCTAGTCGGGCCATAATTAAGTATTGGGGTTTTCTGACTAGAAATTCCCAGTACTAGCTTGGAGTTAGGAAGTTGATGGTGTTTCACCCCCGTTCCTCGAAGAGCACGTTAAGCCGTCGACCCAGTTATTATCACTAATATTATGATAATAGTCGTTAAAGCCCGCCAACTCACATCGAGCTCTCATTCCCTCTCTCCTATGAGAGTGGAGGCCTGTTCCAGCAGTGGAACGTTAATGGGCTGTAGCGATTAAGACCCTACATCATAAATAAATATATTTATACATATATAAATAAATATAATTACTTCCGTGTCAGCAACACTGCTGTTTCGTCGATAATAGCGTGGTAAGCTAAGTTTATTGCATTGTAGTAAACTCAAAAAGACTACCAAAAGTTCTGCACGAACTTTGGCATGATATTAGGGCCCGTATTATTTTGTCAATTGCATAAGTTTTTACATAATGCCGTGGTCCTTTCCTAGCCAAGCATCAAAGGATATCGCTTAAATTGGGGCTTATTAATTTCAGTGAATCAAAGAAAAACCTGACAAAATTTGTTCCGGGCAAAACTCACAACCTTAACATTTTTCATTCAATATATTGTAATAACAAGTGACTCAGAATATATATTTTTACCATAAAAATAAAAGTTATTTTTATTTGGCCGGCAAAACTAAAACACAAAATTAAAAAAAACACCAAAAATTCCTTTGGTTCAAATTGGTAAAGCAGATAACCTAGCTAACCTAGTAATAAAAAGGTAATACAATAAATAAAATAATTTGTATGCAGCGACGATTAGTGTGAGGTTGTAAATAGAAAATTTCACTTCACGGAAACAGCACCTATATTAAAAACGTTGTATCCGAAATATATCCAAGCTAAAAGTTAAATAAATTATGAAATATTGAAAATTTCATTGATTACTAATAGGTACTTAATATAAAATAAGTTACATACCTTGTCTAAACAAAATAAATTCCGAATAATCCAATTCTTATGCAAAAACCATGTCCTTGAAGAATAGAAAATGGTCGTCAGTCCAAAGTTTAACACAGTCCAATCGTAGAGCAAATAAAAATCAGTTAATAAAGCTAAGTCGTTGAAAATAAAAACTAAAAAGCATCAGAGAACACCCGAAACGTACAACATCAATAGAAGCAGCGAAACGAATGACCGGATTTTTTTGTGCCGGCGCGGCCGCTGACTGCTTGCCGTAATAAAGAGATTAAAGATCTGCGAACCTAATATAACGATATTCGATTTTTACAATCGACTAAACCCGCTCATATCATTCAGTCTATGGTTTACTTTTCATGTCACATCTCTATGGAATCATTCAATTTCTATATGTCAAACACCCATTAAGTCATTAGTCTGTGTTTCTATTTTGGGATTATTGCAAGTTATTTGTTAGATTAATAGCTTCATAGTGCATAAATTGAATTACTTTTGAGTATACTAAGAACTATAAATGTTTTACTTCAGGAAATAAGACATTTGTGAGTGATTTGCAATACACAACAGTGAAAATATTGTTAGTAAAGTTGAAATGTCGTGACTGGTATGTTTTATTTACATTAATTCCTTCGCTTCGTGAAGTCGACTGTATAGTCTTTAATTGAGGCGTCCCAAAGAATACTACGTTGGTGATAAAGCTCTATGAGCTTCGAAATTTGGTTGTTGGACCACACTACCTCCATGTTTATAAACTCGCGGAAAACAAGTCCACACCTGTTGACTTTTGTTTATAAACTACAGAGACAAATAAACTAGATGTTTCGTCTTGCTCTCCACTCGTAGTGGGGAGCACGGCAGCACGTATCTTAAACAATGTTTCAATGTGTCATAATTAAAATATATGAAAGTAAGTCAGCTATTTACAAATCAAGTTTTAGGAACGCAGCTCGACATAATAAACTCGCCGGTATATTTAGCGGAACATAAAAAAAAAGGTTTGATATCAGTATCATATAAGGTTGCTGGCTGGTTTATACGTCATTTAATTTAAAAAGAAATATTTTCAAATTAAGAAAACAACTGAACATCACATTTTATGCAATTGTTTTAATTTTATTCAAATACACCTTATCTGGAGCGAACTTCGAGTATTTCTTTCTTTGGAGTTTGATTTAAAATTTCATTGAAATACTGTTTTTTGTTAGTTTTTTTTAATCGCGTATCTTTCTGGAGTTGATGACTGAATTATGCCTGACTTAGCCCCAACGGAGATTGCCGGGCACTCGAAATGCGAAGAAATGGTCAAACCTACAGAGTGATATCCAAAGATCTTCGTCGACCAGTTTCAACGATCCATCGCAGTATCCAACGGTTCAGGGAGACCGGTACTTATGTGAGAAGACCAGGACAAGGCAGAAAAAGACGCACTTCGAGTAGGGATGATCGTTTCATTCGGCTTCGTGTACGTAGGAACCCCCGTTTGACGGCCGTCCAAGCCCGACATGAGTTAGAAGCAGTGCGGGGTGTAACCGTAAGTGAGCGCACGGTACGAAGAAGGCTCGAAGAAGCTGGTTTGGGTTCATTTGTGCCCGCCAAGGCTCCAAGGCTCGAGGTAAATCATCGTAGAAACAGGTTAACTTTTGCTCAGGAACATCGACTTTGGAACGCGGACCAATGGAGTAAGGTATTGTTTAGTGATGAGTGCAGAATTCTCTTAAATCAAATTGACGGCAGGCAAAGAATATACAGACGCAAAGGAAAACGATACATTCAGACAAATTTTGAAACTAGTTGCATACGGTGGTGGATCAATAATGGTTTGGGCGGGCATTTGTTTGGGAGCTCGCACAGACTTGGTAGTGATTGACAGAGGGAGTCTGACTGCAGACCGCTATATCAGAGATGTTTTAGAAGAAAATGTCGTACCGTTTGCCCCATATATCGGTGAAGATTTTGTTTTTATGAAGGATAATGCTCGGCCGCATACCGCTCGGGTAACTCAAGCTTATCTTAATGATATGAGTATCACTGTTATGGAGTGGCCGGCGAGATCACCGGATATGAGCCCAATAGAGCATGTTTGGGACTAGCTGAAAAGAAAAGTTAAGTCCAGAATTCCAGCTCCTGCCAACGTGGGAGAACTGCGAATCGCCGTAGTTGAGGAATGGCGGAGACTATCCCAGGAGACCATCGATAACATCATTCTCAGTATGCCTAGACGGGTAGAAACTTTAATAAGAGCACGTGGAGGAAATACGGGATATTAATCACCATTTTTCTAATTTAATTAATTGTTATTTTAATATTAAATTTCACTTTTCCCGGTTACATGAAAAGTTCAAAAATGTACCATTTTTCACAAATAGCCTTTACTCGCAAAATCTGTTCTTAATGTGATCTCATTTTAAGTAAAACAAATGAAACTTTAAATAACAAAAGTTTTTTTAATTATGGACCTTTTTTTTATGTTCCGCTAAATATGCCGGCGAGTTTATAATTCTTAATTTAACACACAAAATATTATAAAATTTAACACTATTTACCTAAATAATTAATGAATATAATTATAATTAAGTTCCCTATACAAATCAGTACAACTAGTAATCGTTTTTGTCTGACGAACGTAACTATATATTCTCAAAGTATATTTTCGAAACTTAAAGTATATTTAATCAAATTGGTGGAGGTGATTGCGATCGTTACACCGTAGCTCTCAGAGATACGCGGGCGCCAGGATAAAAAAGAAAAAAAGAAGAAAGAGGCGAAAAAAGAAAAAATATAATGCTTGACCACGCCGTTTCGGATCAGTGGCGCCGCGGTTCGGGGTCGAAAAATCAAAAATTTTAAAATACTGCAGCTCGGCCGCCATCTTGTTTTTCCAATTTTTTCCACTTTTTCTATTGATCGTTTCCTAATTTCTTCAATCGTTGCGAGTTGTAACGAAATCGGTTGGAAAACAAAAGAGTTGCAAGAATCACGTCAGCCGCCATATTGTTTTTCCGAAATGTCATAATTTTTCCCTACTCTCATCCCGCACTCGAACACATCTCCCGTACATCGTTAGACCTGTGTCGATCACGATTGATCGAATCACATTGATTCGATTACAACCCATACACGAGTGACCCGATCTTATTTGACCCGATTTGGTAAACTAAATTGTACTATATTAATTTAAATGTTTACCGTAACTGATTGCTTGATCATGCAATCGATCGAGTCGTGCATTCAATCACAACGACGTAACAAACAACATGTCTTCTATCTCTTTCGTTTACGTACAAAATACAACCTTTTTTATTCACCGCACTCTTTCCCGTATGTCTTCACATGCCTACATCATTGTATCGTTTTCTGTCTCTTTCTGTCAATGAGTCAGTGAGTGAGTGGTAATCGAGCTTTATATTAGGCACAGAAATTATGTAAATTATTATGTTTATATATATCACATTTATCAAAGACTTTGGTTGGTCTATTCCCTATGGCTTGTTGTCTGTTTCAATCATAGATAATGGTGTCAAAATGCTTTTTGCTGTCCTGTCGTCCACGTCTATTGTCTATGCTACGTTGTTTATATGTCTCTGGTTTAAAACATCAAAACTTCTTTTTCTGGTCGGTGATCAAAACATCTCAAAACCTCAAAACTGTGCTGAAAATTGAAAAAATAATAGTTTATTTTCATAGGAACAAAGCATAGTATTACATTATTATTAATAAAACAGTCACAATGACTGAAGTGCAGTTGCAAGAATTTAAATTGGAGCCAGACTCCGAACTTCGTTTCGAAGTCGAATCTAAGAACGAAAAAGTTGTTTTGGAGGTAAGAATTTAACCAAGATCATGCAAAAACTTTGGACATTATTGACTTCATTTGCATCAAAGAATGTAAAATATTATAATTATTCGACTTGAACAAAATATGGTATGTTATATAGGTTAAGAGTGGCTACGCGGAATTATTTGGCACCGAACTGGTCAAAGGAAAACCGTACGAGTTTCACACGGGTGCCAAGGTGGCTGTTTTTACGTGGCACGGCTGCACGGTAGAACTTCGAGGACGTACAGAAGTTAGCTATATCGCTAAAGAAACTCCAATGGTATTTTTTATTTTCACTAAAATAATAATAAAAAACATGAATCTGAGATACAAGAATCTATGTTCCACATGGGTCACATTTGGAGCATGTTTTTTACACGTCTGTGTAAAATAAGGATTTAACTCGGCAGGGTTGTATACAGACCCTGATGTATTCATAGTGACTTACCTGCTTATAATATTAGCTAAAGGAACTCCAATTTTCTGGGATAAACAGTGGTCTGTTTCAGCCCTAGGGATGCAAACATTCTCTGTATTGAATTTCGTCTTAATTATTGGTTTATTGGATGGGCTGTGACAAGGACGGACACACTATCACATTTATAATATTGATATGGATTTGTAAGTTTGACTTCAATTAATTCTAGGTAGTATATCTTAATGTACATGCAGCATTAGAACAACAAAGGGTGGCAGCCGAACAGGAGAACACAAGAGGCCCTGTGACAATGGTAGTTGGCCCTGGCGACGTTGGCAAGTCAACCCTGACCAGGATCCTACTCAACTATGCAGTGCGGATGGGTAGACGGCCAATATTTGTCGACTTAGATGTTGGCCAGGGCCATATCAGTGTACCGGGTACAGTTGGTGAGTGTAATGCATTTTTTTTTATTATTACAAAAAAGGAGCATTATGAAATATGATTACTGATTTTATGTTGAGTGGGGTGCACAACATAAAGGGCATAAAAGCATTGCCTACCTAGTAAAAAGGTTAATGCTTATTTTTCAACATACCCTGCCTGAAAATAGGTGTATCTATCTAACCAATGCTTACCAAAATCAATTCTGAATACTGTGCTAGTGCCACCATAGAATATTAAGTGTTGCTTTTTATGGCAAAGCAATAAATTACTTTCTATCAGTGGATCCATCATATACCTTTCCCAGGGGCATTGCTAGTAGAGCGGCCAGCATCCATAGAGGAAGGTTTCAGCCAACAGGCACCACTGGTGTACCACTTTGGCCACAAGAGCCCGGGGGAGAACCTGGAGCTCTACAATACTATAGTTTCTCGACTTGCTGAGGTCATTGCTGAGCGCTGCGAAAATAATAAGAAAGGTACAAATATCCATAGCTAGACCACTATAAAATGTTGTTTTTGAAGTGAAAACTTTTCCCTGTACGCTAAAAAAAGTATTCTAAAAATCAAAAACCAGACTGCTTGGATACCAAAAAGTATAAAACAAGATGTGAATTTCATTATTATCATTTTACATAGTATAATACTTTTAATGAAATAATGAACAAAATAATATTACCTGCAAGGTAATCCTAATAATATTATTGCCACAGTTCGTTTTACCACAAGCTGCCCAGTGATCAGTCCCCTTTCGACCCCGATGACCAAATCACTACCGACAATGTTCCATACTTAGGGCTACACACCAACACCAACCAAACACAGCGTCTTCGCCGGCGAAGACGAGGACCACGATATCTTACGTCACCCGGACGTGGTCTTAACTCACGGCCTCGGGGGCGTATGGACTAATCTAATCCAACCGACCTCCCATTCATCCCAATGTAATCCTAAGCCGTGGTCCGAGCCTCACAGGAGGCGCCCTTAGGAGGACGTTGAGATATTCATATAATAATTTAAGGGTGTAAAGGACAATTTTTGTTTTAATTAAATATCGTTCTATCTGATCGTTAAAATGAGTAAGATATTTTTTTTTCCTATGGAATTAACGATTAATACTATGTTGGTAAAAAGACCTTCGCAAGTAAATCACTGTTTTAGACCCAATTTGAAAATCATAAAATTGGTTATATGCTATCGTGGACTTCTATTTAGCACTTTTTGAGAGGTACGTTTCCACCATACATTGTTGTCGTGTAACTTTAACGATTTAGGCAGCGCGCGCCACGTAAGCTCTCAGATGAGATGATTTTTTCCGACTTAACTCACATTATTGCAATTTTCGTAAGGATCTCCAATTTTTGTGAAAATAAAATATAGCCTATTTTACTTGTTAATAAAATATTGTTAGTAGCTTTCTATAAGTGATATAATTGTTAAAATCGGTGGAGTTGTTTTTGAGATAATTCATCTAGTTTGATAGATATAGATGATATGAGTTGGAACTTTAAACATTTCCTTTGAAACCTCGTAAATCCTAAATTATCATTTAAACGGATAAATGGTTTATCGAACCTAGGTGTGATTTTAAAAGGCCTATCTAACGATACCCCACTTGCCTATAACCTATCGAGTATCGACTTTCATTTATTAATTGCTTTTAGTGGACGCCATTTTGTTTTTCTCAGATTCGGCCTCGGAAGATTAAGATAAATCTAGTGGTGCAAGTATTATCAAAGTCGGTTCAGCCGTTTTATCTGTAGTGCGACACAAAGGAATACACTAAAAATGAACCTTTGAAACCTCGTAAATCCTAAATGATATTAAAATGAGAAAATGATCAAGGAAACCTAACTATGATTTTGCAAGACCTATTCATTGATACCCGCCATAGTCTATCAACTTAATTTTTTTGAATTGTTACATTATGGCTTCTAGAGGGCGCCACTTTGTTTTTTCCCAAATTCGGCTTCCACAGTGACACTCTAATGATATACTCGGCATAATCTGGTGCAAGAATCATCAAAATCGGTCCACGCGTTTAGGCTGTAGCTGCCCTGCAAGGAACAAACATAGACTGATGAACACATAATCCTGTGCGTTCTGCAGTACAGTAAAAAAAGCATTAAGGCTGCCATCCCAACATATTATGAAAAAATACATTTAATTTTTTGTTGATAAATCTGGCTTTTGACTTTTCTAAGTGATTAACTGATTGACGTTTGGATGACTATATGTGGTTACAGACTTGGTTGCTATAAATAAGGTTGGAAGCATACTAGAAAGATATCAATGCAACATGGTTGTTTTCCGACAATAATGAATTTGTTTATATCATATGCTTATACAGGTATTTTACAGGCTATTTTATACAGGTACTTTGAGAAATAAACAAATACATGATGTTCTCTTATGCTACGTCATGTTTTGACTTTACTAATAATACTTGGATTACATATAAATTGGTCAAACATGAGTTTGGAGTCCACTTTCGTATCCACTGGCTTGCCATATTAATAAAAGCCTCTGCTTTTGCTGCTCTTGCTTTATCAATAATTTATATTATTATCTATAGTAAGAATGATGTAGTATGCAATGCAGTAATAAATAGGTTTCTCTTCTCAGCCTCAACATCAGGTGTTATAATCAACACATGTGGTTGGGTAAAAGGCGCTGGATACAAAGTTTTAACGCACGCCGCACAAGCGTTCGAAGTAAGTCATTTCTTATTCATCAAAAGATTCCAAGGTTCAATTCCTCACTTGTACTAATTAAGTTATAATAATATAATATAGTTAAAGTACGCGTGACAGGCGCTAGGCCGGCGTCTCGCGGACTACCCCCAGCTAATAAAAATAGGTTTAGTGAATTTAGCTAATTTTTATAATTTAGGAATCTTTAGTTAGTGTTATAAATGTACAATTGGGTATTTGACAACTAGTCAAATCAGCAACTTTTGTATGTTGTATGATATTTTCAGTTGTGACGTCATCAAAGTTCGACGCACTTTTTTTACTTTAATCGATAGTTTGAAATGGTTATTCAAAATAAAATTATCAAGGGATGTGGATATTACGGCTTTTGGGAGATCCTTTATTTAATAATCACTAAAATATAATTTATTTCACTAGCAGTCAAATATCCAATAGGCATGATGACATTATCCAAGAATCAATGAAATTATGAATTTATCTAATGAAATAGGATTCATGGATTATAAAAAACTTATTTATTTTTCAATTTCGAGTGAGATTGTTATATATTTTGATAAAATAAAACTATAAAATACAGCAATCCGCCATATTGTATAAAACACCACTGAAGCGAATGACGTCACAATTGTTTTCGAGCTTTGACAATCGGCAAGCAATCTCTATAAGTACAGGTGTTTTAAATGTTTATCAAGTATTTTCATGTTTTTTGTTTCCCAAAGATCATTTCCATAATCTAGTTTTGTTTTACCGAAACCAAAATCAAGAAATTAAAAATCGTTAGCCAGGGATGAAGGATTTACCAAAGCTACTAGCTCTAATTTGTTGATGCTGGGTGAGTATCTTGCATCAAACAAAGACTTTTGTTCAGCAGAATTTCGCAACGCCAAAACTTCCATGTAAATACAATAATAACATAAAAATGTATAGGTCCTAAACCCGTAAAATCTGCTATTTTATGTACTAAGCACTTCATGATAGTTTAATATTAGAGGTTATGTTAATGAAATGTTGTTTTTTAAAACTATATATGAGCGGTGATTGCCTAGTAGCTATGACGTCTGCCTCCTATTCGGTGCGTCTGGGGTTCGATTCTTGGCACGCATCTCTAACTTTTTGCAGTTATTTGTGCTATATGTAAAATAGCATCTCTACATAGTATAAAATAAAGTCGCTTCCCGCTGTCTGTCCCTATGTAGGCTTAGATCTTTAAAACTACGCATCGGATTTTGATGCGGTTTTTTAATAGATAGAGTGATTCAAGAGGAATATTTATATGTACTTTTTATTCTGGAAAATTATGGAGTTCCCGCGGCAACCAAAAAACCTCAATCCACGCGGACGAAGTCGCGGGCATCAGCTAGTATTAGAATAAAGCAAAAACTTACGTCAAGTGATCTTCGCAGAAATAAATAGTAGAATTTAGCCCTATAGCTGTAGGATCTCGCCGTGCAAGATTAAGCTACTTAGATCGCATTGTTTTTTTAAGTGGGGCGTGAATAAATAACTTGTTTGGAGTTAATTTTGATGTGTTATCACACTGGGGGACCGCACACGACTTACACACTTTAGAATTCATGTTATTCACACAAAATATCTAAATTGCTGTACGAAGACTTATTGTTTACTGCACACAGTACATTAGAACACATTGGTAAAAACAATAGTGACGTCACAAACGACGCCATGGCACCCGCGAACGTTTTGGCGTGATTTTTAAAATTTAAATTTCAAATGCCAATTTTATCTACCAAACCTTATTTTTCTGCTGAAGTAAGATATTTTTTCGAAATAGTACATATTTCCGAACATAATCTGACCATTTTTCAAAATCAGTCATCATGCCTATTGTTTAAAAGTCTTCTTCTTCTTGCCCTTTTCCCACGTTATGTGGGGTCGGCACAACATGTTTTCTTCTTCCACTCACTTCTGTTATCCGTCAACCTCTTATTCACCCCTTTTATACGCATATCCTCTTTCACACAATCCATCCATCTTTTCTTTGGTCTCCCTCTACTCTTTTTTCCTTCCACATGCATATCTATCATTCTTCTCGTAATATGCTTTTCTTCCCTCCGCATTACATGCCCATACCATGCTAACCTATTACTCCTCATCTTTTCTATCACTGGCGCTACTTTCAAACTTCCCCTTATATATTCATTCTTAATCTTATCCATTCTAGTCACACCACATATCCATCTCAACATTCGCATTTCGGTCGCATGTACTTTTCTCTCATCCATCCCTTTCACCGCCCAACATTCTGAACCATATAATGCGACAGGTCTAACGACTGTCTTGTATATTTTCCCTTTTAGTTTCAGGGGCATTCGTGGGTCGCATATAACTCCTGAGACCTGTCGCCATTTCATCCATCCCGCATTCATTCTTTTGTTCACATCTCGTTCAATATTGCCGTCGTTTTGAAAGAGCGAACCGAGGTACCGGAAATCGGAACAGACCGGTAGGGATACACCATCTAAGGCAATTTCATAGAAACGAGAGGGGCCACCGAAGTCACAGAACAGATGCTCTGTCTTCGTTCGGCTAATCCTCAGGCCAACACTCTCCAATTTCTTTTGCCATTTTCCCAGTCTGCTCTGGACCTCGGAAGCCTCTTCCCCGACAAGTACAATGTCGTCAGCGAACATCATGCACCAGGGTGCCTGCTCCTGTATGTCTGATGTTAGAGCATCCATTACCAGGAGAAACAGATAAGGACTTAAAGCCGATCCCTGGTGCAAGCCCACTTCCACATTGAACCTATCTGTAACGCCAGCTTCTGACCGAACCCTTGTGCTCGCTTCTGCATACATCGCTTTCACAAGCCTCACATACGTCTCAGGTATTCTTTTCACTCTAATAGCCCACCACAGAACTTCTCGGGGAACTCTGTCGTATGCCTTTTCAAGATCGACAAACACCATATGCAAGTTTCTATGTGCACTCCTGTATTTCTCGCACAGTTGTCGAAGTGCAAATATTGCATCAGTCGTTCCTCGCCCCGGCATAAACCCAAATTGATTTTCTGTGATCTCACTCTCCTCTCTCATTCTTCTTTCTATCACTTTTTCCCAAATTTTCATGCTATGTGACATGAGCTTTATTCCTCGGTAGTTATTACAGTCCTGTACATCACCCTTGTTTTTGTAAATGGGCACCAGCGTACTGTTGCACCATTCTTCTGGGATCGCCTCCTCGAGTAACAACTTATTGAAGAATAAAGTCAGCCAACTCCATCCATCCGCTTTTAGAAACTTCCATACTTCAGCTGGTATACTATCTGGCCCTGTCGCTCTACCATTTTTCATACTCTGCACTGCCATTCTTACTTCATCTACACTCACCTCTTTCACGACACCCAAGTTGGGTGGTACATCGTCTAGCCCTCTGCTCCAGTCATTTTCTTCATTCATCAACCTTCTGAAATATTCCTTCCAACGTGCTTTTATTTCATCATCATTCATTAAAACCTTCCCATCATCACCTTTCATGCATTTGATATGTATGATATCCCTTGCATTCTTTTCTCTCGTTCTCGCTAGTCGGTACAAATCTTTTTGTCCTTGGGGGCTTTCTAGGGACTCATACAACTTTTCTTGGACATTTCCCCTCGCAAAAGCAACAACTTTCTTAGCTTTCCTTTTACTCTCCATATATACTTCCCTTTTATTCTGTTTTATCACGGTGTCACTATCACTCGCCTATTGTTTAAAAGTGTAAACCGTAATACTAAGGTTAGCATCAGAAGTTTTAATCCAATTGTGTTGTTTTAATTAAGGTGTCAAAAATGTAAAAATATTAAGTTGGTAAGTTTAAAACAGGGGTCTTAGCCTGTCAACTTGCTTATGTATTATATTTCTGTTTTACCGAGGATTATAGGACTAGGTTATAAACTATGTACCTATAAAAAATTATTGAATAATATAGACATTTTTAAAACAAACAAACCAAACTGAATAAGTTATTTGTTTCAGGTGGATGTGATATTAGTATTAGACAACGAAAGACTGTACAATGAACTCAAAAGAGACATGCCAAAGTTTGTTAAAGTAGTATACCTGCCCAAGAGTGGAGGGGTAAGAAACTAATTATATCAGTTTTAATATTATTAATGCAAAAGTGTGTTTGTCTGACTGCCGTACTTTCACAGCCCATCTGTACGGTCAGTTTTTCTGAAATTTGATACAGGAATAGTTTTTATCCCAGGAAATTCAAGAGTTCCCGCGGGAATTCAAACTCTCAATCCACGCAGACATTATATATGTTATAGTATTATATGCAGTGGCGTGCAGTTCACAGAGGTATAAAAGCACTCATTACGATTACATATAGAAATACGTCATTGCTCATTTTTCATTCTGACAGTCTGCAGTCAGTAAATAGGTATTCTGACTAACTAATGCCTACCCTAGCTTAAAAGCCTGTGCACGCCACTGATTATATGAAATGCTGTGAAGCATCTCTTTTCTTAACCTTGTTTACTTTATGATGTGAAATAATTTTATACAACTAAGACAGTAAAGTATGTTCTTTTTTCATTTCACAAAGCTATTGCTATTCTATCCCCTCAAAAAGTTTTTATTTAGATCAAATAAATAAATTATTAAACTGAGCTTGTACCTCCAGTTTAGAACTTTAAAGCTTTCATCTTACAGTTAGTAGAAACTCCTAACCTACCTCAACCTATTTGAGTTTTAACCACACGTCTGTCTAATTTATTTTTATCCATGGAAACTCTTTTAAATAAATACTAGATGATACCCGCGACTTCGCGTGGATTGAGGTTTTTCGGTTCCCGCGAGAAACTCTTTAACTTTCGGGGATAAAAAGTAGCCCATGTGTTATTCCAGACTATAATCTATCTCGTTGGCCATTCAGATCAGTTCAGCCTTTCTGGCGTGATTGAGTAACAAACATTCATCCATACATCCATCCAAACTTTCGCATTTATAATATTAGTATAGATTTTTTAATGTTGAAGTGAAAGCAATTTTACGTGCAAATGTACTGTAAACAACTGTTTTGTAGGTTGTAGAGAGATCGTCCAGTCAGCGTGCAGAAGCAAGAGACGCGCGAATCAGAGAATACTTCTACGGGAAGCGAACTCCCTACTATCCGCACTCGTTTGATGTCAAATTTACTGATTTGAAGATTTATAAGGTGAGAATCTGTCCCTATTCTTAATATACTTAATCAATTTTATGTTTAGTAGACTGTACTCGTTAAAATGTACTAATTTTAGGTGCAAAGGTTACTCTAAAACCATATCAATATTACCTCACGTATCCTGGGGGGTAACGCTGGGGCGTTCCTCGATGCACAAAACTGGTTTAGCGCTATCTGTAGTCTTGAACGATATGTAGCCATGCGCTCCATTGTAATTTGCAATGTGCTAATTATCTACCCACTTTTTTACTTAGTGTAGATAACTACAATTATGTTTATGTGTTTTAAGTATTATGTTATGTGATCTTTAGGTATTGATTTGTATATAATGTAGTAGACCTACTTGCGTATGGTGATGGATAGAGTTTTAAAGAAGATGCAAACTAACAATATATAATACATATACACACAGCCATTTATTAAGGAAGAAACATAAGAACATGTTAGATATATTAAATAAATTGCAATGTGACAATATAACAACTAACAACTACATCCATAACCACTCGCAATCAAGATCTACTAATAGGTCTACTTTCTTGACACTTGTTACTTATTTCAGAAGTTATTAAACTGTAATATTCTAAAGCAGTATTGTGATGTCACGCCAATAAACATAGCTTCCACGTGAGCGGGAACATCTCTGATTAGCGGAAACCACGCGTAACGACTGCTTTGCCTCCTCACAGGTCCAGCGCCATCTGTAGTCATCGAGCGGCGCTCATAATAAGTTTTTTTATTTAGTTATTTACGAGGAATGTGCAACGTCCAGATAAACTTACGAGAGTTTAGGGACATGAAGCTGTAATTTAAAAAACCTTTAACCTGAATAAATAGTAGAGTGGTAGAGTCTTAACGTATCATAAGTGGCACAAGTTGTCCTACATGAAATAAATAAATCATTTATCAAATAAAAAAACACGACTGCCCTGCCAAAAAACGAACTTAAATTCTAAATTAATCCAGATAAATTAGAATCTTATTCACATTTTTATTAAATGATATTTTTTGTGAATCAATGGATATTGAATTATAGTGTGATATATTTTTGGAATCTACTATCATTTTCTAGATGATGATTATATAGTAAATCTTATTTTCGATTTTGTTTTCAACTTTAGTCTTTAATGGGGGACCATGGTCACCCCATCAATTTTTTTTAAAAATTTTACTAGCTTATTTCACCTGGAATAAGCTAGCGAGTCTAACGATACCTCATTTATCAAAATCGTTTCGGGCGTATAGGAGTTATGGTGGAATATACAAACTCACATAAATACATACATGAACCCTGAAAACAATACACTCCTTTTTTCAGGCAGTCGTATAAAAAAAACGCGGCAACGTCACACAACATAACATAACGTCGTCATTACCCCTGCTTATCATGTCACCTTTACCAGATCGTATTGTCTGTACGCCCAGGTGGGAGCGCCGTCGCTGCCAGACTCGTGCATGCCGCTGGGCATGCGAGCGGAGGACGCGCTCACTAAGCTGGTGAGCGTGTGGCCGTCGGCGGCGCTCGCGCATCGAGTGCTGTCCGTGTCGTTCGCGGGCGGCCCCGACGAACAGGTGCTGCACTGCAACCTCGCCGGGTTTGTGTGCGTGTGAGTAGCTTTACAATACATAAAACACGTACATTACGTATACCTGGGACACACAGTACAGCTGGGTAGGTCCAAATTCGAGAAGGAGGTCAACCGCCGAATCCAACTCGGATAGGCTGCGTTCGGGAAGCTGCAACCTCGCCGAGTTTGTGTGCGTGTGAGTAGCTTTACAATACATAAAACACGTACTTTACGTATACCTGGGACACACAGTACAGCTGGGTAGGTCCAATTTCGAGAAGGAGGTCAACCGCCGAATCCAACTCGGATGGGCTGCGTTCGGGAAGCTTCGAGATGTCTTCTCGTCCAAAATCCCTCAGTGTCTGAAGACCAAAGTCTTCGAACAGTGCGTGTTGCCAGTGATGACTTACGGATCCGAGACGATGATGGTGACGACGATGACGACTATGGGCCTGATAAGAAGGCTCAGGGTTACTCAGCGGGCGATGGAGAGGGCTATGCTGGGAGTGTCCCTACGTGACCAAATCAGAAATGAAGAGATCCGTAGGAGAACCAGAGTCACCGATATAGCCCGAAGAGTTGCGAAGCTGAAGTGGCAATGGGCGGGGCACGTAGTTCAGAGAACCGATGGACGTTGGGGTCCCAAAGTGCTGGAATGGCGACCCCGCACTGGAAAGCGTAGCGTCGGCAGACCCCCCCCCCACGGTGAACGGACGACATGAAGAAAGTCGCAGGGAGTCGCTGTATCCAGGCGGCGCAATACCGTGGCTTACCGTCCTCCGTGGCGGAGGACCCTACAAGAGACCTATGTCCAGCAGTGGACGTCCATCGGTTGACGACAACGACATAAAACACTTCTTGCTGATGCCGAGTTTCTTGCTGGTTCTTCTTGGTAGGAATGACATTCCCAACCAGTCGTAGATTCACTCAACGATTCAAAAGTACTTGTAAAAGTTTATTTGAATAAAAAGCATTTTGAATTTGAATTTTGAACTTGCTCTACAAGTTGGTGTTACTAGGCTTTCTTAGGCCTATTACACTACTGCAGCACTTTTCACAGGGACCCTTACACTTGAATCTGTGCAGTGTAATAAGATTTAGGGAGTAAGGGTCCCTAAATTGTTTCTTATTTCTGTGTCATAAGCGACGCTCTAATTAGCGGCCACGTAATAGGCCTATAAATTCTTACTATTACTAATATTATGAATGCGAAAGTTCCATCCAGGATGATCCAGGATAGATGTTTGTTACTCAATCACGCCCCAACGGCTGAACTGATCTGGCTGAAAGGAAAACGCCAGACTATGTATAGAGCTTTGCCCCACTTATTAAATTTCGTTTACAAGCATACCGTATGTAGAATTTAATAGATTTTTTATTACTGATAATCATACATATATTTTTAAGCCTCTAACACTTGCGGTTTTTTATTAAAACTAAGTTTAAGTTGCAAAACTATTTTAGGTTATATGCATTTTAAATTGTGAAATGAGTGAAAAAAAATGTTGTGTATCATTACAATGCTCTTGCCAAGAGATATTATGGCTTAAAAATGAAGTAGGATACTCAAATGTCTGCGTAGCTTGAGGTCTACCTGAAGTAATAAGTTAATAACCTAGCTAATAAGCTTGTGCTATCTTCTCTAACGATCCTGTTTACACTCGGGTGACAATTTATGCACCTCAACGTCGTTACCCAAATCGCAAGCAATGGTCGTCCATGAAAAATAGCGCAAAGTCGGCGAGATAGAATCAATATTATAGGTCTAGCAAAAGTTTTTGGTATAACATTCAAAACAAGCACGGTAAACAGTCGATATCACTGAAAACACGATATAAACAATGATCACAAGTCACAATGACATTGACGTCTTCAAATACGTTTGTTAATGACGTTTCATTGCACAAAATGCGTGAATGTGAAGGTAAGGTTTTAATACAACTATTTTATTATTCATTGTTAATTACATTGAAATAATTATAAAGTGTCATTTTCAATAATTAACAACACAAACACACGAACACATTTAAACAAAGATCTGTACTATGATTTATGTAATAGGAATTTTGTTCTACTTTAAAAACTTAATAACTGTAGTTTTATTTAGTCGTGTATGCGTAGAATGTAATGCAAGTTGCCGCAGGAGAAATAGGAAGTGGACAAGGGAGTTGAAAATCTTTTTTTTACATTTTTAATTCCGCAACTTTTTGATCAATAATTATTAAATCATACGTGGTCATAAATTCCTAAGATAATTTTAAAAAGTTTACATTTTGTGTAAATTATGAAAATTGGTGGGGCAGAATCTGGCATTCTCTTTTGGCACTGAGATATAATATTGTAGTCTGGAATAGCACATAGGCTACTTTGTGTCTCAGAAAATTAAAGAGTTCCCTCGGGAACCAAAAACCTCAAACCACGCAGACGAAGTAACGAAAAACGAAGTATTCGCTAGTTGATGATAACTCAAAAAAACTGGGAAATAAGGAACTCAGACGTTCACGGGTTTTTATTGAGGAATCGTTCAATGGGTTATAAAAGAAGAAAAAAACCGCGAAGACTGCTACTACGAGTTGGCCGTCCCTCTCGCACACATGTAGTAGCCATGACGTAAGCGAGAGAGATACCAACTCGAAGAAGTTGTTTTTTCGTACATGTATTGATATTGCAAAACGAACTTTACGTTTGATCATAAAGTTTTTTATTTTTAAAGCATAGTAAGCACTCCCAAAATAGTTCCTCCATGATTTTCCGTTGTTTCAGTACCGCGGTGGACACGGAGCGACAAACGCTGACCATCCTCTCTCCGCAGCCTCGTCCCCTCCCAAACACTGTTCTATTACTCTCCGATCTGCAGTATATGGATAACCACTAGCAATGTACTTTATATACTGGGACCACGAGAACTTGTCCCGGGAAAGCGCTACTTAAGGGACTAGTTGAAGACCACACGGGAAAAACAAGGAATGTCAGTTAAAACCGTTACTTGAGCTTGACGAGTTAACCAAGGGACATGTGATATCGGCCATATTCGCCTAACCCATCTAACCACCAACTGTTCCATTTCGCCATTGATTGCTCGATTAGATTATAGTTAAAAAATATTCGTTCATATTTAATGAATGAATAGTTTCCAAACAAATGAATTTATTAATAGTTAATAAATTCTTCTATCAGTGCATAATTGAACTGCGATGAATATTATTATGAATGATTTAGCCACATTTAAGTGAAGAAACATTTTTTACTTGATTAAACCCAGTTTTCTCGCAATTTTACACTGTTTCTTGCGGAAAAAAAACTACGTGATATTTGCCGAGACCACCCTCTCCCCCACGTGAGATTGAGTGAGATTTCGGTCGATCTCCTCCCCCCTAAACGACTCACGTAATGAATTGATGCCCCCTAAGGTATTTTATCAATAACCGTCGTGGTCAGAGTTTATGAATGTCTAATTATGACTGTATCTTTTTATATTGCGAAGAAAATTATATTATAATCATATATATCATATAATTATAAGATTAATATTGAAGTCTTTTATTTCAAACTTAGGCTTCCACTTTAGTCAAAGTGATAGTTTTTTGACTATCCTTATTTTTCCCCGTGTAGTCTTCAGTTAACCTCGGATTCTATTCATACATTTAGGTTTTCTATGGAGATGCATACGTGTCTTCAGCTTCGACTAAAAGGATGCGTATACATCTACAAACCAAGCTATAATTAATTTTAAAAAAATTGCATGACTTCCCCACCAAAAAAAATTATTAGAAGGGAAGAAATTGAACTTAATTAAGATTATCTTTTTTGGTTTCTATCTGAAGATAGAATTTATTCTGACCACTGTGTGTTTGTCAACCAATCGATATCTCAACAACATTAGGGTTAATGTAAATATGATGATAAGACTTGCGTACTTTTATGTAAATAAAACGAGTTTGTTATATAAAAATTAAATTGTTTCATTAAATTTACCATAAACGACTAGAAAAATAATTTGCATCAATACTATTGGTAACACGCAATTTATTGAAATACCTGTTGTATTTTTTATAATCGACTATCTAACTACATTTGCATATTTTTAATTCACAAGCTATAGGTATATTGGTGCGCAATCTAGCGAAGATATGCGCTGTTTATGCGTTAATCCGCTCAATTGCTGGGTTTTATTTTATTTTCGTGACTCTTCTAAAAACATTTGTAGTAATGTAACAGTCCAGTTTACTTTTAGAAAAGTCACCTTGCTTCGCTTCGATCTGTATTGAGCTTAAAATCTAAGGGCCGCTTGCACAAGGACACTTAAACTGATTCAGTTGACTTCTGTATAGTCCCACCAACTTATCTGGCCCAGTGGCCAAAACTGGAACTGATTTGTATGCCTGTTTAGTTTTCATTTTATTTTAAATATAAACTAGCGAGTAGCGCCTCTGTCATATAAGTTTGTAGGACTATAATGCTGTCACTTTTTGGCAAGTGCATAATATTATTGCGTTTGACAAAAAGTGTAAGTATTAATTTTTTAGCAATTTCGTGCAAAATATTTATTAAATAGGAAGACAAAACGAAATAACCTATTAACGAACCATTTTAGGAAATTTGTAAAATGAAATATTTATCTAGGAAATGTGTAAAATTGCTGCCAGATATTCTCAGTTGGTAGGCTGTGCCTTCGTGGTAATTTTTTTAACCTCCCAGGAACATGGCCTTTAAAGACCAGGAATACATGAGCAAATTATAATGATTGATTAAATGATAAACAATGCTGCTAAGTAAAGTTTTCGACTGATTCTTTAGTATAGTTTAGTTTACTAATTTTGAATTGAATCATTTAGCCACAAATCACAATACACCGGTCAACTTTTATAGGTATGTTAGGCTGTGTATTGTGTAAAGGACCTAAGCATTTTATGTTATGATTCAACTTAAAACATAAATCAACATGGACAAAGTTGTGGGGATAAGTTAATTAATCATAATATAATTGGGTATTTGACAAAAAGTCAAATCAGCAACTTTTTTTCTGATGTTAAAAGCGTGCTTAGTATGGGATTTGTATGAAATATTGAATAGTGACGTCATCAGAGTTCGACGTACTTTTTACTTCAATCGATAGTTTAAAATAGTTATTCAAAATAAAACTAACAGGGGACTAAATCATTAAGAAATAATTTATTTAAATAGTTGTCAAATACCCAATTGTGGGTATAAGTTAACTATCCCCACAACTCTGTCCATATAATTGAGAATAAGTTGGTATAATTGTCTCGTCGAGTGTCAGTTTTGATGTCTGTTTTGCGCGGGCTTGTCAGCGCCGTCGTCCGCGTGCGGGTAGTGCGCCTGCGCATATTTGATGGCCACGCGCATCGCGTCCTGCACCAGTTGCTCACAGTTGATGAGACTCACCTAATGCAAACACAAAGCCTATAGCAGGGTAGGCGAACCTTTATGAATCAACGTGCCATTTTTTCTAAATAAATGTTTAGTGAGGTCATAGACGTGCCATCAAATAATTTTGACTTTGTGATTTGATTATTGGGAAAATAATAATAAATATTACCAACTCAAAGCTCTTTAAATTTATCAAAAAATATACATTTTGCAATGTCTCAATTATACGCGTAATTTAAATTAAAGTAAAATTAGTGTAACTTCTATTGTTGCAGATGAAAAATAATTTGTACATATTATTATTTCTTTTTCTTAGTGCATAATGAATTTTATGATCGGTGACGTGCCCAAAATATTGCCATTGGTTCGCCATCCCTGGCCTATAGACTGCTAGACAATGTGGCCTATTCTGTATACCACTTAAGCGTCAGGCACGAAACTAGCGACAGCGGAGCGATGTGGTCCGAGAGCTGGCGACGAATTTCGGGAAGGTCTTTTAGGCAAGACGAAATTGTGATAAAATATAATTTCATCACGAATCCAGCCCTGCCAGTCTGGTAGAGCGCTTGCGGTTATTTCGCTACTGCGCAGCATATAACATTTGCAAAAAAAAAAAAATATATTTTTGGCAACTTGATTAAATTAAGATTTATTTAATCTTTAAAGGACTTGACCGGTGGAACTATGGCAGCTTGCCTAGGTGTCAAAAATCAATGTTCAGCAATGATTTCTTTATTATTGTAATTGTAATATTTCACTGTTTTCAGATAAAAGTTTCAGGAGTCTGAAGGCTCGGAAAACTGCGAAAATGTACAAACAAAGTTTCACCAAAAGACTGCTTTCCCACACTAGATGGCGCTATTTATTGTGTTGAGCGAGTCTAAAAAAATATTTTCAAGTATTATTTCTATAAGATTGTAATTGTAATATTTTATAGTTTTCAAATAAAAAAGTTTCAGCAGTCTGAAGGCTCTGAAAACTGAGAAAAAAAATAAAAAAAGTTTTGGTTAAGAAGTTCAACTATTCGACCACAGATGGCAGCATATGCAATGTGAAAGGGCGTTCCTTTAAACGCAGTATTTCAAAATGCTTTGTTCGATCTATTAGTTTGAGACTTGTCAAAAAATAAAAATAATTATAAACAAAACATACATTTCCTTTTCATTACTATTTAATTGATCAAAAATAAATCATTCATAATATAATGACTAAGGTACTTAAATGGTATTCATGTAGGGTTACAAGATTATTATTAGGCATGGATATAATAGAACGACAAAATGGAGTAGTGCTTAAAGAGGAAAGCGGACGCTCAAGGTTTAAACAATAAACGTACTGTTTTTTTTTGTCATTTGAACCCTGACCTTATTTGGAATAATAAATCCATAATAATTTCGTTTTGAATTTTTAAACCTTACTGTAAAAAAGGAAATCCTGTGTATTGTCCCGAATCGGAGGGCAATTACTGGTCATGTCCTTTAGTACATAAAGAATTCGAAAAAAAATCCCCGACGTTTTTGTCGGTTATGAAGTATTATTAAAAATACTCTTCAAAAATATTTTATTAAAATTCAGCCAGCTCTCCGACTAATCGCGGCGCCCCGCTGTTGCCGTCGCTGATTTCGTTCCCGTACACTTAGCCACTGACTGTCATATATTTCGGATCAATGGAAAACAAATATCATTTTCAGTTATTGTTGTGTTGTTTCAGTGATTTCGTTGCAATTTTGAAACTTTCCGATCCATGTCTTGACAAATTATAGACATTTTGGCCTGGTATTTTTCCTCGCACTTTTTTCAAATCAATCAAATACTAGGTGTTTTTGATAGAGCACTTAGTGCAGATAGTAAGACTTTCACAATCATTAAAAATATTAGTACGTGCGAGAGGTAGGGAAGTCTGGATTCCGCGGCTCATAACAATGTCTGGTCTCACCTTAGTGTCGGTCATCTCTGCGTGTGTGAGTGTGGAGCGGTCGGCGGTGGGTGGCAGCATGGTGGCCTTGAAGATTGGCAGCAGGCAGGAGAGCCACTTTTCAGCCGTGAAACTTGGGGTTACCATGTCCTGAAATAAGTATTCCGGATGTTTTCGAGGTTATTTTGTATGCACATAAGAAGTGACCTATTAGTGAGACTCACATTTAGTTTCGCCATCTTTATTCTTTTAGGTAGGTAGGTCAAACACAAGGGTAGGACATGAATACAAGCAAGTATTATATAAGACAAAATCTTCTAAAGTGTCGTGTTTCACTGTCAACCCACCGCATAATTATCCGAAGAAAACTAACATTATGTGATTAATGGTCATGACCCTCAGCAATGAGGAATACGAGGCAGAGAGAGAGAAAGATTAGTTACCTGCGGCACTCTAGCAGCGGCGACGACGGTCCCGCCCGCACAGCCCAGCAGCAGCGCGGGCAGCGGCTGGTCAGCGGCGACAGTGGCGCGCACGCTCCCGCTCTGCATGAGGTAGGAGCATCGCAGGAAGTGCACCGCGAACCTGCGCCCCGACCGACGCGCCTCTTCGCAGGCCTCCGCCACTTCCGCCTTGGCTATTGCTCTGGAATAGTTTGTTTACTCAAAAACAGTTCAATAGAACATTTAGGAAGATGATATTTGAAACTTTAAAATCAATTGTAGCTTAAACAACTATTCTGATTTTAAAGTTTAAAAGATTAAACAAGACTAAAGTATTTTGCGCATAGAAACGCACGATGCTCCGAGAAGTCATAAAGTTTGAATCGGACTGTAACAAGATGATGACACAAGACCATACTATGTGGAGAATGGAGATCTATGCACGAAGGTCTCCTCAATCTATAGAAGTTTAGCAGTTGATGTCTGTAGATTGAAACGACAACACAAGATGACACTCACTGTAAAGCCAAATCGTTCTTGTTCGTCGGAGCCGTTTTCGTCAGCCTGTCCAGTAGTTCCAGACAGTCCTTGTATTCGCCGCATGGCGCGCCGCTTGGGCCGGTCAGTGCGGACAATTCCTGCTTGATTGCGGACACCTCGTCCCTCACCCGCTCGGGGTCCGCCAGCTCTATCACCTCCGCTAGCTTTTGAGCACGACAGAACAACTCGCGCGCCTAGCGACAGAAATGTCTTACTTAAAATTATGGCTTGTTAATATGCATTGCATTTCATAGTTATAGGCCTATTACACTGCACTTTTTTCAGGGCCCTGTGGTAAGGGTGGGCGCGGCCGCTAGTTAGAGAGTCGCTTATTACACAGCAATAAGGACCAAATTAGGGACCCTTTCTCCCTAAATTTTATTACACTATACTGATTAAAGTGTAAGGGTCCCTGTTAAAAGTGCAGTGTAATAGGCCTATTAGTACTGTTTCAGTCTGTCTCACTCTAGTCCTTCACTGTTTCTATACACGTCCCATCTGTCATAATTATATAGAGCCAATCTCTTTAGTCAGTTTAAAGAAAGTAGATAGCCTATTTTAATGATAATAGGAAGCAGATTTAATCCATTAATCTTCGTGTAAAGGGAAAATTTTGAGAAAATATTTGCTCAACAACGACAAAATGGCGCGCACATGAACAATGGATTAACAAGGGCTAATATAAAGAAATAAGTACAGCCTCACCAACCTATCTCGCCCGGTGGCCATAATTAGAAAAAGTGTTTTTATGACTGTTTAGTTTTTATTTAATTTTTAACCAGCGGATACGCGGCGTGTATTACGCTACTACGCAAAAAAAAACATTTCGCATTATTGCCTTTCTAATGAAACCGGTGTGGGGCACATGGGTTGGATGCTTTCAAAGTCTATAACGGACATAGGTACAAACAGTTTTTGTGTTTTATATATATATCACCGTAAAATTGCAGAAACCGTTTATAGATTGTAATCTAACTAGCGATATTGTACACTGTCGACAGATTACAATTTAGCGCATTATTTTTCGGTAGATTGTAATCTGTTAGGTATATTAACCCGATAAAACCTAAGTGCCCGGTCTTATGTCGAACCCTAGCCTAACCTACAAGAAAACGTAACGTAAATACAATGAATATTTCAAAAATTTACACTCACAATTTGTCGACAGTTTACAATTTCGCTAGTTAGATTACAATCTAACGGTTTTTGCAATCCTACGGTAACATATATACAGATATTTATTAGCAACGGTTTAATGTGATAGTAGCGATGCTTACACCGAATCAGATAAGTTTGTGGGACTGTATAAGCCTGTACCTGGGCCGCCGCTTCGCCTGTCAACGCATACAGTAGTGGAGTGTTCCCGCCTGCGCCCTTCACTTGCGTGAAGCAGAACTCCTGTAGCACGCCCGCCGACGGCACGTGCGTGCCGCAACACAACTCTCTGACAGAGCGAACACAAGGGTTACGTCTTTTACGTCGAGTTTCTGAAGTGAAAACTTCTTAAGGCGCGTTGAGCACTTTTTGGTAGAGGGTAAAAACGCGGAACGGTGTCGGTCATGCGACACCATTCTTCTTAAGACAAACGATCTTAAGTATAAAAATATAGTACATTCGTAATTAAACTTTAATGCCTTTGTTTTAAGGTTTACACTTACAAGTGATGTGTAACCGTGACTGACACCTCGCGTTTTTACGAAGACAAAAGGTCTTAAATATAAATATAGTACATTCGTCATTAAACTTTAATGCCTTAGTTTGAAGGTTTATATTTTAATTATTTTAAAAGTGCTATGCTATTATTTGAAATATTCATTTCTGTCAGCAGTCCTTATGACTGCCATTTTTTTTTGTTAAGTTCAATATGGCGTAGTAAGCAATAGAGCAGGGAGATTCCCTGCTGTTAAGAGATTACCGTCGCGCATGAACATTTGTAGTACCAGAGAAACTACCTAAGCAATTTCGGCTTTTCCTTAAAAGGTTCCTTTATTGGTTCTATGACCTTGGTACATAAATTACACAGTACAATATCCACCTGACCTGTTTTATTATACTGATAAGAAAAAGATACTCAAAAAATTACTAGAGTTCGAAGCCAGAGTAGGTACGTGTAGGTATCTAAAGTTCCCGCGGGAACCAAAAAACCTCAATCAACGCGGACGAAGTCGCGGGCATCAGCTAGTTAAACAGAATAGCAGTAAAGGTCACATTTTCATTTTCTGCCCGTACCTTTAGTTCTACTTACCCAATACCTGCACTGAGTAAAGAGGGTAAGCAGTGCTTTTATACCTGTATAGCGTGCACGCCACTGACAAGTACGATTCTGAAAATTTTTGAATTGCTTTATAACTTACCTAGAGATCAAAGGTGGCGCGCTGGACACCAATCGGATCCCGGTTTCAGGGTACGTCTCCCCGGGGACCGTCAGCACACTGGGCAGTTGCATTGACAGCTGAGTGCTGTTCAGAACTTGCGTCACTATAGGCGCGTTCGACCTGATCGCTTCACTGTCGAACAACGATGAGGACTTGAAATGGGCTACAATAATTAAATAGTTTTTTTTTCAAATATAACGGATTACTTTAATTAAGGCAACTTATCTAAGTACTACTAAAAATCTTTTAGGCAGATGTGTTTGGAGGAATGCTGCCTCACCAATGCTGCCTTAGGGCAGCCAATTTAAATATTATTATTTTTGCGTCAAAAAAAATTTTTTTTCACCAAATATTTATAAGTCACAGAAAAAAAGTTGTTCAGATTACGAACAGAAGCTACACTTAAGAGATTATTAGTATGTTTCTAATTAACTCTGTATAGTTAGTGTCAATCAAATAGTCGCCTCTGAGCTGAGATGCGAGTGCTTGTTTGCGCAGTTCTCACACGAACTGTCGAATTCCGTGTCATACTACCCGCAAAAATATGCTATTGCAAGTCAGAAAGTAAGGAAACTTACCGTACCAACTCCTGGGCTTCCAAAACAACCTTCTGTGATAGCTTCTCTCCATAAACCGACAGATTCAAAGACAGCCTCTTATCCGTCACACTCGAACCAATCTGACATATCACACTATGCCTCAAAACCTTCCTAATAGCTGCATTCAATAGATGCACCCCAGTGTGATTCTTCATAACATTCAGTCTTTTAACACTGTCCACTTCCAAAGTCAAATTATGTCCCCTATTAACATATAAACTTATTTTATATAAACTATTTTCATCTTTATCTGTATTCAAAACGAAATAACCTTTATGGAAAACGATGTCGCGTATTTTGAAAACGCTTTCCACTTTGAAACCAATATCTGCGCTGAAATATGCTAGTCCATCGTCGGCGATTTGGCCACCCTCTTCGCAGTAGAAATTTGTGCTTTCAGTCACTAGATAATAAGGTCGATTTTCGCTCGGCTCGGAAAAGTCTATCCATTCTAAGTCTTCATTTAATAAAGCTACTAATTTTGTTTCTAAAGGTTTAAAGGTGATTTGGTTATTCGATTGTACTAAGTCGTATTTGGGGGTATCGTCAGTCTTTTTTATGCCGTTTTCGTGCAACTTTTCTATGGCTTTGTCGAATAGCAGACCTTTTTTTGAAGTCTGTTCTATGAAGGCGGTTTTGTGTCTCATCTTGTGGTCGGACAGGAGTTTCCAGAAGCCTTTCGTGTCAATTTCAAAGTTGTTCAGTTTGGCTATTCTTTGGATGATGTCCTCTTGGAAACCGTGGGTGTCGTATAGTTTAAATACTAACTCTCCGGGCATTATTTTGGATTTTAACTTCGTCATTGTCTGAAATAGGTTACATAATTCAAGCATTTAAGTAGGTAAGTCTAGGAAAATCGTCACAGCTTTAATGAATGAAATGAAATGAAAATATTCTTTATTGTACACCATACACTTTAAACAGATACAAGAAATTTTAGGATCTAATGTTATCTTATTTATTATATTATATTTAGGATCTTTAATGTTAGGATCACCCCTTTTAATATTTATGGCATCGTCAGATTTCCTGGTTTCGTCTAGTATACATTATATTCGGCGTAGCACATACTACCTTGAATATTTAGTGCCTGTTATAGTCCTTCCTACTTTTCGGAAATGGGTTGAAGGACTCTATAAACATCTAGGAATACGTACCTCTTTCATTTCCTTATATCCCAGCGCAAAGCCCGCTAACTCGACATCTCGTAAAGCCTCTACTTCAGGGAAGCCCTTAACCAAATCCTTCCACTTTTTCTTTAGAGTCGTCCTCAATTTGGCATAGCTCTGCTTCTCATGCTCTATTATCAACTTCGCCACTTTCTCCTTTGCTACTAATTCGGGGTAAGTGTCGCCTAGTGTGTTTCTTACTTCGTTGTATAGAATCGAGAGTAAGTCGGGGTTTTGGAACACGTCTGTGCTTATTTTGTACGATTTGCGCATGATTTGTTTTAGATTGAGACTGTAAAGAAACCAAATGTTTACTAGCCTGAGCAAAACATAAAATACCTACTCTGGGGCGCCATGATTGCAAATTTCTCTTTCTTACGACAATTATATTAATTTTTTGCTGTAACATGGCGAGAGTTTTAATTCTTCTGGTCAAGCTAAACAAATCAAATAATTTATTAAGCTGAATTTAAAATTGGCAATTATCTAAGGTGGAATTAATTAAAAATTAGAGAATGAAAACAGAAGAGGCAGCCGCATTTTTCGTTCAATCCAATTGTAACCTTATTAAAAAGTAGATAAAGGTTATATTCAGTCGTGTTCTAAAAGGCAGAGGTGTCAAACCTAGTGGAGGGGAAAACGCCGTCGGCTAAACAAATGCTGATCATCCGCGCGTGGTCCGCCAGGCGTCGGTACGCTTGCTCCAGCGCTGCGTCAGCGCTGTAACTGCCGCTATAAGCCGATACGCCTTTGCTATTCTAGAGAAATTTTTTAAATCTTAATTCAATTGTAATCTATACTAATATTCTATATATGCAAAAATTTCGATGGATAGATGGATGTTTTTTACTCAATCACGCCGTAATGCGGCTGAAGGATTTGCATGAAATTTGATACAGAGATAGGTTATAGTCTGGAATAACACATAGGCTACTTTTACTCCGGAAAATCAAAGAGTTCCCGCGGGAAACAAAAAACCTCAATCCACGCGGACAAAGACGCATTAAAGACGGATTAAATATGCCGTGTTATGTTGTGTCAAATGTTAACTCTAAAATATAAGCAATTGCCTAAAATCAGTTTGCTGTGGAACACACCCATAATATGTTTTTCTGATTCTGTCCAATAGTAACATGTGTATCTGTGTCTGTCTCTGGCATCATGGCTCCCAAACGAATGGACGTATATTGATTTTGTTTTCTGTCTGAAAGGTGACTTAATTGAAAGTGGTCTTAGCTATGATTCAAGAAAATCGGTTCAGCCATTTTGGAATTCATCCGCTCTTTTCTAAACTTACTTACTACTTATTTTGCTCTTTTCTAGTTGACAAAGCGTTGTGAACAAATTTCACATATCTGAACAAATCGAAGTTGGATCGATACTTCAATATGTCGGTAACTTGAAATTTATACTTGTATCAAGGTAGTCTCACCTTATGTATAGCATCGATGAGGGGTCTAAACAAGTCAGTCTCATAGTTGGAAGGCACGCCCTGCAGTAGGGCTGCCATCCTCTCTAGCCCCATACCGGTGTCCACGTGTTGTTTGCGCAACCCTGACACTTTGCCGTCCGCTTCTCTAATGAAGAATTTAAACATTAAGAGGCCGGCGAACGCCGCTCGCAACTTCTATTCAACCCGCAAATATAAATTTGCCATTATATTGCTATCTCTATCTGGTTGATGACGCGTGCAAGCGCGATAGCAAAACGAGCGTTCAGAATTTGTGAAACAAAAATTATGAATGAAAACTTGTTATTCGTAAAAATATGCAATATTTAATTTTGGGAAAGTATTTTGAAAACATTATTATCCAGGGACCTAGATAAACACAAGTTCAGTCTAAGTAATTGCACAATATGGTGGAAATATTTTCGAATTACAAATTATATTGATATTACGTTTGTTTGCGCAATTCACCCTCCGCCGCCTTCTTATACTACCTGGTTTCGTGGGACCATTATTGTATCAATGAAACCTTACTGATAATCGATTTCTTGGCGATATATGTGTATTTTTCGTCCTTGTATGTTTACATACCTGTTACACTGTATAAACACAATGTTCCATATTTCAGTGAGGCTACCGTTGGGATGCACGTAATGTATCTCGGTGCACGGCCCGCAGGGACCAGTGGGACCCATCTCCCAGAAGTTGTCTCTTGCGCCATGGGCCCTAATGCGACTTGCTGGTACCCTGCGAGAATATTTATTTTGTTTATTTTATTTTGTTAAAGTGCAACACAGAGAGGACTCTAGATGGGTACTCAATGGTAGGACTTAATCCTTGTGTAGTCATCCATATAAATATAAGGCGCGCTTTACCTAAACCTGTCGTACGTGTTAAGCTTTATTGCCTATTACCACAATATTATTGTAGACCAAATCACTAGAGTAAAAAAACTGAGGTTGGTGTTTGAAATTTGCAGCCCAAATAGAGCTCAGTGTGTCTTGTAGGACATTTTCTTCCCTTTCGGTCGCGACAATGTTAACTACAATTTGTATGAAATTGTCAAGCACTTGACAGCTAATACTCGATCAATCACACGTAAAAAAAAATCCCCACTCGGCCTGCAGACAATCTGTGTTAGGGCTGACAAAAATGACCCATATTCACATATAATTTTAAAAAAAGTGTGTTCGTGTGTTACCTATGGGTATACCAAAATAATTTTGGACTCTCGCTTTTAAGTTTTAATGTTCAGGAGGTCCATGATAAAAAAAAAAAAATATTACTGTTTAAAATGTCATATAGTTGATTATTCAAATGACTGACTCTGGCGTTGACGCAGATTGGACAAATCTTTAATCGAAAACAAAGTTTTACCCTATTTGCTTCCAAATATCCCTGCACTCCTTGTCTTCTTGCAGCCCTATCACTGCGTCACCCGCAAAGTAAGTCACCAGCAGATTTTCGGGCTTCAGCCTATACGGACCTAGCAAGAGATCCCAGGCCATTTGACATGCTTCTTTCTGTAATTGATTAATTAATTAAAGGTAGCTATGCTCCGAATTTCTTTGAGGCATAAAAATAAAATCCGAAACAAAACAATTCACCAAAGAACCAAAGTAATCGACATAGCTCTCAAGGCAAGAACTTTGAAGTGGCAGTGGGCTGGGCACGTTGCCATAGGACCGACATCTGCTGGAGTCGTAAGGTCCTAGAGTGGAGACCGCGTCTCAGCAAACGGAGTGTGGGGCGCCCCCCGGCTAGGTGGAGCGACGGTGTCTGGCATCAAATGGAATCAATTATGGCAATACATGAATAAAAGCTTGAGATAACTGTATCTCAAGCCTGAAACATTGTCTGACTGTGACTGTACGGTTTACCACCTTAAGGTTCATAATTGCATGCATAGATCTGTGTCAAAAGGTGGATACATGATTTGATTCATAGATCATACATTTTTAACACCTGTCGCTGCCATCCCTGCAGTAGATGACAATGTAGTTAATATATTAAGTCTATGGTGACAAACAATAGAAATGATTTTCTAAATGAACCTTTTTTAATATTGTCAATAAAAGTCACTAACAAATGGGATGATGGTAAGTGTCAAACTTGAAATTATGAAATTGAATTAGATGCCTTAAAACTTTTGATAATTTTGAAATGTAATTACTAATAAATACCTTGCTAATAAGTCATTTGAGACCTTACTGCACGCAGTGTTTTAAAGAATCTAATTTGAAAACTAGTAAACATTTTTAGACTGTGACCATACATAGTGATGTTTGGTGAAAGCTGAGGATTGATTAATTATTTATGGGATTTAGTTATGGATCAAAAGTCTCACTCCAATCTCTTAAGATTGTGACAAACCTTATAATAATCTCCAAAGGACCAGTTGCCAAGCATCTCAAAAAATGTATGATGATGTCCATCCATGCCCACCAAGTCTAAATCATTGTGTTTGCCGCCCACCCTCACACACTTTTGAGAGTTAACTGCTCTGGAGCAAGGGGCGTCTACCACTCCAAGTAACACCCCTTTGAACTGAAAAAATAAATAGTAGGCTAATAAAATATATGGCTATAATCCTTATCCAAGCTTTGAGTTTAGCACAGGCTCTATAGTGGACAGTTTATATTGAGGTTGATATTCAATAGATGAATCTAATTTTATTCTAATATTATAAATGTGACAGTTTGTATATATGGATGGATGGATGTTTGTTACTCAATCAAGCGAGAACGGCTGAACAGATCTGGATGAGATTCGGCACAGAGATAGATTATAGTCTGAAATAAAACATAGGCTACTTTTTATCCCAGAAAAATCAATAAAAAACCTCAATCCACGCGGACGAAGTCGCACAATTCAGCTAGTCTCAATGATATAAATAAATTGTTTGTGTATGAATCCTCGCCAGATATGCTGGCAGCATTAAAGTTCTATACTTCCGACTTTGTTCTACAAACATTTACGATGCATATTAGTGAGAAGTTAAAGGTACCTGGTTCATCCCGGCATTTACAAAGGGCACAGTAGGATCACATAAGGGCACAACAGAACTTGATTTAACCTGTTTATGTCCATGATTCTCAACGAAATACTCAATATATGTATTTCTTATATCGCAGCTCGACGATTTCCTCCTTAGTTGGGAGTTCTTCCGGATTGTACCCCTCAAAACTGGTAGCCGTAACATAATTTCGTGAACAAGAGGAATATCTCGTAAATATTTTGTTTTGGTGAAGCCTTCTAGTGTTTAAGATCTAAGATAGAATGATTGCACGCATTATTAGGACTTAAATTTGAGATGTTTACACTTTTTTGCAATGTTTAGATGGTGCAGAATTTCGCAAAACAAAACTTTTGGCAATTTACAAAATTTGAAAATTGACTTTGACAAATAATGTCAAATCAAATCTCAAAATTAAAAATGGAACCATTGAATCCACAGACGCAAGAGTTATCATACAATCTACCGGAAAATAATGCGTTCAATTGTAATCTTTCGAATAATAAATTGTTTGTCCAGTACCCGTATTAATAATTATAAATTGTTCGTACGGTAACCGTATTAATAATTATAAATTTTTCGTACAGTACCCGTATTAATAAACGCACTCCTCAAAGAATCTGACAAAAAATGACATTGATTTATTTAGACATTTTTAAACCAACAACATCATGCTTTAAAGTCTATAGAAAGCGGAGAGCCGATATTAAATACTGCCAACACTGGCCCTAGCTTTCAGTGATTGACATTTGACATAGACTTGATTGATAGCAGTTGATAGTTTGACATTTTAGTTTGAAAACTAAAACTTTGACATTTGATAAAATTCTTCGAAATTTATTGTTGATGCCTGAAAATACCAGAGTATTTATTTATTTAAAAAAACATGCAATTTAAAGCTAAAAGTACACGTGTAATATCATAATTGGTGGTCTTGAGCGACAGTGTATATTAAAATATAAAGCTCACACGAACATTTCTTGCAACACTATTTGCACTATTTTAGGGACACGTAAGTCGAATGTTTTAGCACACTGATCTCGAAATATCGAAGACTTTAAATGTAAACATGGAGAATTTAAAACTGTACCTCGTTTGGCTATGTTTCGCGTTATCGGCCGGTGAACTTTTGGGCCCTGAGACTCGGAAGAAGTCTGAGGATGACGATACCTCTTTGGAGGATATAAAAGAAGAGGCCCATAGCGATCCGGAGTATTATAATGAAATATCGGAGGCTATGAACAAGGAGCTCAAACAAATGAGGGAAATGAGGGAGTATGCTGAAGCTATAAGGAAAACAGCAGGACTACTTAAAGGGGAAGAAGAAAATAAAGGTTCTAGTCTTGTTTTTATTTACATTTATTATTACTTGTTAGTCTATTTAAGAATATTGTTTGTTTGCTCTTTACTTTATCTAGTACTTACCAATATTATAAATGAAAAAGTGTTTTGATGTGTAACTTAAGTTCTTAGGTCATACCTGTTGATCCAATGTAAAAACACAATTTGGCACAGAGTAGACATGTGTATGTGTCACCATAAGATTGTGAATACTATTAGATCTATCTAGCAAGATTGTAAACTGTCGAAAGATTACAATTTAGTGCATTATTTTCTGGTAGATTGGAATCTGTTAGGTATATTAACCCGATAGAACCTAAGTGACTAGTAGTGACATGACTAGTGACAGTGACACTACCTCATATTTTTCAAACACATTTTTTTGTTCAAAAACTTATTACAACTGCTTTTGAATTGTCAAGTGAATCTACCACTGAACAAAACAGTGAGCAGTTAAATTAAGTCTTTAGTAGTAAAAATTAAATAATATTATTTTTAGATACAGAACCAGTACAAGAAGAAAGCAATCTAGATCCAATGGAGCAAACATTGAGGTTGCTAACCAAGATGAAACGTAACTGGATTCAAGATGCCAAGGGTGTTGTCTTACATGAAAATGAGTATGAGGTGAATATCAGTATTGTTAAACACAGTTTCCCTCGTTCTAACTCAACTCAAACTCATATTTTTTATTCAAAAAAACAAGACAAAATATTACTTAAAGTGTTTTTGAATTGTCGAGTGAATATACCACTGTTCGGAATGTCATTCCTACTGAGAAAACCCAGTAAGAATCTCAGTGGTTTCTTTTGAAAAAATTCATTTACAAGTAATTAAAGACAAAGCACAAGATTTTATATAGGTGCATCAGCAAAAGCTCTTTACCTTATTATAAATAATAGTAACAATTACATCAATGTGTAGATACTTAAGTAACCACAGTCCTAAGCATTGCTGGAGCAAGTTGTATCCATGCTCTGTTTTCATTTGCATAATCTTCAACACTATAATAAATTTCACATTCTAACATGTTTGCAGTGTGTGTGCACTCTCACAGTCTCCCTATTATTGTTTAACAAAGCCTTATATATTTAAATGATTGCTAAAGTGTATCAGTTGCAATGAGCTCTGATTGGTTGACACTCTTCCGCTATTGGACAAAATCCACAGTTTCAGCAAGAACCAATCAGTTCACAGTCTCAATTCAGGCTGGCTTTACATAAAACGGCTACAGATTACAAGTGCTACAAAGTTTAGTCTCGATATCCTGCCATATGCTAATAATTGGAGAGTTCCAAACCAAAGCTTTCTTGGGGGCTTCTTCTCAGCTTTAGTTTTAATTCAATTCAATTCTTGATTTTGTGACTTGCATTTGTACCAAATGGGTACAATATATTTCATCAATGATATGTAAAATGGAGTTATCACCCATGAGTTCTAATAGAGTAGATTCTAAGTTTAGTTTTAAGACACTGTTATTAATAATTATTATCACCATTACTTTTTATTATTACATACATGTCTTAAACTTTTTGGTTGAATTAATTACTTATTAAATATCTGGGTGCTCGGTACTTTTTTTTGGTAAACTGTGTTTTTTGGAAATTATGTTTTATTTTTTTAAATCAAATAAATTCTGAACTAGCAGAATCAACTCAGTTTTGATCTTAAATGTTGATTTTTAATAGACAGTGGCGCCTCTGCCACATGCTTAGATAAGATTGACAAGCTGTAGACTCCCAGACAGACATGTGTAAAGGTGCTAACTCACCTGCTTTTTGTTGCAGAGTCCAGAAGAAAATCCTCAGGATATTTTGGATACACTACCACCTCTACCTGAAGAAGAGGAGCCGGAGCTGACGCCTGAATTGTTAGAAGGTATTTGAGGTTCAGTAATTATTTTTAGCTGATGCCCGTATCTTCGTCCACATGAGTTTTACGTTTCAAAAAGAGCACCAGGGCTTTAATTATATGCAGAAATATTGATATTGAAATTGTACACTGTCTACGTGCATCTTTTGTGTGCATACTTACTCGAAAACATGAGAAAGAAATTACACAAATTTATCCAGAAAACTGGGAATACTCTGAATACATACCTACATTTTAAGAAATCTGATGAATATCTCCTTTTTTGTCTCTTAAAACAAAAATGTTTTACTATTGTTTTAATATAAATTAAATCATTAGGCTTTGCTTAGTTTAAATCATGTTTCACAGCCAAAGAACTGTACGAAGCGGCAGTAGCTAAGCTAGACCGTAGATCCCCCGACCTGCGCGGCGCTATACTACAAGTCAAACAAGCAGCCGACAAAGGCTATGTGCCGGCTAAGATCAAACTCGCCTGGTCTTATATCTATGGTGAGGGTGTGGAATTGGACGTACAGAAAGCTAAGACCATATTTGAAGAGCTGGCTGCGGAAGGAAATGCGGATGCACATGCGGTAAGTATCGGATAGCACGAGCGTAGCGAGCGCAAGGTGTTTGTCAAATTTGCAGTTAACCACATCAACATTCAACACCTAAAAAACTTTGTGCTCATTTTTTCACAATATTTCATTAAAATTTTCAATATTCAGTTAAAATTTATTGTTCACAATATCTTGTTCCATAATTTCATGAATAATGCAGTCATTTGGTAGTTTTAGCTTGAAAGTTTCTCGGGAGTTTTGAAAATTGGTGTATTTTATTGATTTCGACGTGTTCTTTCCGAATTTTCACTTTTCCACCTTCATCCACCTTCCATCATTGCCGCTCGCGCCGCGAAAAAATTATTGGAAAAATGGCGCCCAAAAACAGATTTTTGACAAAAACTCCTTTCGGACTAATTTTACGATGAAAATAGCCGATATTACGATTTTAAACAATGTCGGACGAGGAATTAGTATCCTCGAAACTGGAACACAACTTTTAATTGTTGCCCAAGAAACATAAAATTCAGATTTTATACTGTGATGTAACATTCCTATAGTTAATTGAAGGTAGAGGGTAACAATCATCCAAAGTTGTAGGTAATGGATGGTGTGATATCTAGAGAATTCTGTATATAAAAATCAAACACTAATAAGAGTGATTTTTTTTTAATTTTCACCTTAAATTAAGGTAGAGGTATGAAGGTATTCCACAAGGTTCATATAGCAGCCAAACTTTCTTATAATTTTACTTTACTGTACCTTTACTGTATGTGCGCAAAAAGTTTTTCAGTCTATAAACTATGCCATAAGCGTTTATGGGTTCTTCCTATAGAAACGTCACTTTTAACGTGTGTATAATGTATATGGTTGTATTTTAATGTCAGCGATTGTTTGTCGTAGGGCATGGGTTTTTTATACGCCACGGGTATAGCGGTGCCCGTGTCGCAGGCTCGAGCGCTTGTGCATTACTCGATGGGCGCGCTCGGAGACAGCGACTATGCGCAGATGGCACTCGCTTACCGCTACTGGGCCGGCGTCACCCTCACTAGCTCCTGCCCCAAAGCCCTGGATCTTTACATGAAGGTCGCCAACAAAGGTATAGTAGTATTTTTAAAGACACAACATTTTTTGACGTTTCAAATGGGAGCCAAGTTCAATATTAAGAATATAAGTGGTTCGCCGTCAAAAGTATTCATATCTTAAAGGGTTCCAAGTTGTGTAGATAATCCTGATTGATAAGAACATACAACATTTTAAAATAAATTAAAAACACAAATTCTTGTTTTTTCTGCTACAGCAATGTTTGCTATGTCGAATTATTTAGACAAAACGGACAACTCAGTATAAATTGAAGCTTAAGATTTGACTCGACTAAGTAAGCGGGCTCCACTTTAGGCTACCTTTTTATTCACTACAGGTTAACCCTTAATTGCGATCTCACCTGATGGTAAGTGACGATCCAGTCTAAAATGGTAGCGGGCTAACTTGCTAACGGCAGTTATATTAAACCCATACCCCTATCGGTTTCTACACGACATCGTACCGAAACTTCAAATCGCTTGGCGGTACGTCTTTGCCGGTAGGGTGGTAACTAGCCACGGTCGAAGCCACCCACCTCTTGCAACTATCAGCTTATACTGACCAGAGGCCTAATTCTTTAAGTAAAGCGTAATCATTTGACAGCTTAAAACGTATAAGTCGAACTGTTTATGGAGTTCATACATGCCTTTTGACGTGCAGGCATCCATTAACTCCTTAAACAGGTCGAATTATCCATTTGGCAAACGGTTACGATTACGATTTCCTTTCACAATCGGGGGGCAGATTATAAAATCGTGTTGTTCTTTACCAGTGGCCAGCCAAGTAAGCCTGAGCGGCGGCCCGGCGGTACAACGCGTGAGGCTGATGGACGAAGCTGACGGGGGTTCCCCCGGCTCCGCGCTAGACACTGATCTCATCGAGTATTACCAGCTTCTAGCGGAGAAGGGAGATGTACAGGCACAGGTAGATAAATAATTAAGTAGATAGTTAAATAAATAAATAGATAGTTTGATAAAGTGTTGTTGATTTGACTTGTTGTTGTTAAATACCCAAATATTGTTAAAGGTCCCACAAACATATCTGAACCGGTGACGGTGTCGCTAGTATATATGAAAAATAAAATAAAAAATAAACTAAACAGGCATAATAATTCCAATTTTGACCACTGGACCTGATAATTTTGTGGGCCTATACTTTAGTTTAGGTTTTCTTTTCGTAGGTCGGTCTCGGCCAATTGCACTTCCAAGGCGGGCGCGGCGTTACTCTCGATCTCAACAAGGCGTTGCATTACTTCAAGCAAGCGGCCAAGACTGGCAACGCCGTCGCCAACGCTTTCCTTGGGAAGGTGAGTTCTTTGAACTTAAAGAAATTAAGTTAGCCTTTTTAGTTTTATTACGGACTAGATGATGCCCGCGACTTCGTCCACGTGGATTGATTTATTTGGATTCCCGCGGGAACTCTTCAATTTTCCGGGATAAAAAGTAGCCTATGTCCTTCCCCGGGATACAACCTATCCCTGTACTAAATTTCATCAAAATCGGTCGAATAGATACATTTTTTGATTCCCGCGGGAACTCTTCAATTTTCCTGGATAAAAAGTAGCCTATGTCCCTCCCCGGGATGTAACCTACATCTGTACCAAATTTCATCAAAATTGGTTGAGTAGTTGGGCCGTGAAAACGTAGCAGACTGACGGGCAGACACACATTTTCCCATTTATAATATTAGTATGGATGTTTTACAATGTTGGTTTATATAAAAAATTGTACCTATCACAAAAAGTCCCTTAAGCTCCGTGTGCCTCGCCGCAAAGTCCTCCTTCAGCTCTCCAGTAATAATGTGTAACAAATTATAACAATAATTTGTTACACATTATTTATTGTTAGATGATAACAGGACAACTATCATTATCTTAATAATTTGCCACCCTACTTTCTGTTTATTTACTCTTACTGATGGTCTGTTGGGCGACGAGCCAGGCTCGCGGCTCGACAGTGTGTTTTGATACTGTGACTCAGCAATCAATTAATCTTTACCACCGCGCGCAACTATTATTATAATTTATTTTTCACCAACATTATATTATATAATTTTGGTCATCAGATATACCTAGAGGGTGGTGACGGCATCAAGCCAGACAACGAGACTGCATTGCAGTATTTCAAGAAGGCAACCGACCTCAACAACCCCATAGGGCAGAGTGGTTTAGGCATTATGTACTTACAGGTATGTACCTAACAATGTTAAATTGATCATGGCATGGTAAAATTACTATTACGGGCAGGGCATGCGAAGCAAATACGTAATTTTTTAACGAAGTGACTATTTGTATAGGAATAAATTATATTTATTCGTACATTTATTCAATTTTTTTTTAAAGATTATAAACTATTCAATGTCCTGAGTGTAAATTTTTGAAATATTCATTTTATTTACGTTTTCTTGTCTCTTTCTTGTAGGTTAGGTTAGGGTTTGACAGAAATAATGAAGTAGTGCTTAGGTTTTATCGGGTTTAAATACCTATCAAATTACAATCTACCGGAAAATAATGCGTTAAATTCTAATCTTTCGACAGTTTAGAATTTCGCGCGTTAGATTATAATCTAACTCGCGAAATTCTAAACTGTCGAAAGATTGTAAACTGTTCAATGTTCTGAGTGTCAATTTTTGAAATATTCATTTTATTTACGTTTTCTTGTCTCTTTCTTGTAGGTTAGGTTAGGGTTCGACAGAAATAATCAAGTAGTGCTTAGGTTTTATCGGGTTTAAATACCTATCAGATTACAATCTACCGGAAAATACTGCGTTAAATGAAATCTTTCGAATAATAATTTGTTTTTCCAGTACCCGTATTAATAATTATAAATTGTTCGTACGGTAACCGTATTAATAATTATAAATTTTTCGTACAGTACCCGTATTAATAGACGCACGCACTCATTTTTTAAACCCGGAAATCTGTAATTGGTTTTACGTTGATTTTTTAAAAACCTTTGGAAATGTTATTAGGAAATGTATGCCGTGATTTTTTAGTTATGCAATTTTGTAAATGTTTTATCTGCGCAAAAAGCAAAATATTTCAAAGGTTTATTGTTGGCCGGCAGACATAACGGAGAGTCGGGCTTAGGTTTAGATCTAGACCAAGAAAGAATGCAGTAATAAGTGTTATAAAAAAAGCAACTGCTGAGTTCTTGTCGGCTCTTCTCAGTATACTTCTCTGGTAGAGTCAAAACATGATGTAACATGCAAGAGACACCTGTATGTCCTACCTTTGGGTTAAATAAATAAAAGTATAATATGCATAAACGAGTGAAAATTATAACTTTAATGCCATTTCTGCTAGATATATAAATAAAAATGCATATCAGGGTCGCGGCGTACCTAAAGACACGGCGGCGGCGTTCAAGTATTTCACGTTCGCCGCCAACCAGGGCTGGGTTGAGGGCCAGTTGCATCTTGGCTTTATGTATTTTGGTAAGTCGTTTTTTTTCCTGATTCTTTAATGTTTTGAACTTATAATGTTTGCAAAGACATCAGCTAAGAACAGGTTCTTAAGCATTGGTAATTCTATGATAAATACCAGTCTTAAGAATAGGTTGACCGATACTTGAGAACGTGTCCTGAACTGATGTCGGGCCTAGACATGCGACTGGAAATGCGCGTGGTATTCGCGTGGAAGTGGATCAAATTCTCGACGGAACTATTTTTTTTTCGGTATAGCCCGCGTCCGTTTTGGAGTTGCAAATTGACTCTGTAAATGCCAAATCTCATTAATATCGATCATCGAATCGAAATGATAGCATACAAACACATACCCTTTCGCATTTTTTTAAGAAAAAAAAATATTTATATATATTTTTTAGTTGTAGTTATATATTTTGTTTTGCGTAATATAAAAAGTAACGACCGTTCACAAGTTCCCATAATATAAATAACTTAATTCCAATGTTTTAATTCAAATTCTTCTATATTCTTTATTTGATGAAATGATAGTTATAGCGTGTACTCTATGCCTTGATAAACGTTAACGGGTGGGTTTGCGTTTGGGTCTGCGGGGGCAGGGGGTTGAAGCAAGTCGTAACTTGACTCGCGACGGTCGCCCGCCCCGAGGCCGGCAATTACTATAGGGTAATTAGTCGAATCCGGGACGCGACAGGTGATACGCGCGTGCGTGCCATATTTTCCCGCGCATTTTGTCTTGTCCCCTCATTGTAACCTTTTATCTAAGTTTTACGGATTAAAGTGTTTGTGTTTAAAGATTCGTCTCATTCCCATCGAACCCTAGGCTAAAAGGCCCAATAGCCACACTGGCAGCCCAACGTGTTTTAGTGGGCTAAGGGTTTCTAGATTTTTTTTTTTTTTGCGTAAGTAGTTCCGCGTGACAGGTGAATACCTAAACTTTTGCGTTTTTGGCCGTGTAGGTAGTTCTTATGAGTGCGTAGTCATTCAAAATGCCACGGAAACGCGCAAGTTCTGTATCAGGCGATCAGCAGGAGGAGCCAGGAAGCGTTACTATGTCCGCCGACCATTTTTCAACTTTATTGACGACGCTCCAGCAGGCAAATGCTGAGATGTGTGAACGGCTGATACGCGAAGTCCGGTCCTCGACACCTATAGATAGGTCTATATCTATAACGGCTTCAAACAACGCGAACTTCTCCAAATGTTCTGCCCGTTTCAGCGGTGCGCCTAATGAATGTGTAGACGCCTTTATAGATGCCGCTCAAGTTTATAAAAATTGCCTACAAATAACAGAGGAAAATGCCCTTAAGGGTTTGTCGATGTTATTTACAGACAAAGCGGCTGTGTGGTGGCAAGGGGTGAGAAAATCCACCACCACCTGGAATGACGCTGTATTGCGCTTGCGTTCGGCTTTTGGCGCGCGTCAGCCGCCATTTTTAGTGTACAAAGAATTGTTTGCTATGACGCAACAGGACGAAAACACGGACATCTTTATATCTAAAGTACGTGCGCTTTTCGCGAGGTTACCCGATGGAGATTTATGCGAGCGGGTCGAGTTAGACATGGCTTATAGCTTGTTGGACAGAAGAATCAGGAAAAGGTTAGACAGGGAAGCCGTCGAGTCTTTTGATGACCTGCTGCGCAAGACGCGGTCTATTGAAGATTCGTTAAAGGAGGCCGACGTCAGGTCCGCCAAAGTATCCCAGGATTCGCAAAAGAAAAAGTCCGGGATAACTTCTTCTCAGGCCAGCTCGTCCGTCGTGCCCGCGGTGAACGAGTCGCGCGGTGAACCCATCGGCAAGGACTCAGCTGTTCCTTCGACCTCAAAAGTGCAAGTGCGTCCTTTCTGTGGATATTGTAAAAGCCGTAAACACGGAATAGGTGATTGCGTAAAGTTGAGTAATAAAAATAAACAAGGTGATTCCGTAGTAAATAAAGAGTTAAAGTGCTATGGGTGTGGTGCGCCTAATGTTATAAAAGCGAATTGTAAAAACTGTAAAAGTGGCGAAGCGTTTTATTCCGTCGCGTCTACGGTTCGATGCCCGGTTGGTGCAGCCGACCGTCGGCGTCGCGACGGCGTGCATTCGCCGGCGAGTAGGGCGCTGCATTCCCTATCGCCGCCACCGATCGCCGAGGTTATGCGGCGCGACTCCGCGCCGATCGTTCGCTCCGCGTCCGCTTGTGGCGGGTCACGCGTTCGATTCCCTTATTTGCATAAATATTTTTTACAATGAGATGTTATTTATTTAGTTTCCAGTATAAATGTTTCACTAATCAGACATGCAAAATTACTTAATAGTATTATTTAAAATTTTAAAAATTCATGTATAAAAAAAGATATCTAGAATAAAAACCTGCTGTGAGAATGCTGCTTTCAAAATTTCACGATTTTAGGTCAACGGGAAGTACTCTGTATGTAGGTTTTGATTTATTTGTGAGTGTCAAAATATGCGGCATAAAAGGCCATATATTTTGATTGCGTTGTCTTCGTACGGAACTCTAAAAAGAAGGTGGAAGGTTTGAAAGTAAATTGAGTATAGTGAAAAGCATCTTGAGATAGGAACAACAGTCCTCCCTAGTAATGTAACTGGTGTCGCAGGCGGTATCGGCGTGCGACGCGATTTCAAGAAGGCCAACAAGTATTTTTCTCTGGCGTCGCAGTCGGGCCACGTGCTGGCGCTCTACCACCTGGCGCAGATGCACGCGCAGGGGCTCGGCGTGCTGCGCTCGTGCACCACCGCCGTAGAGGTGACTTTATATTATACTTCAAGAAGGCCAACAAGTATTTTTCTCTGGCGTCGCAGTCGGGCCACGTGCTGGCGCTCTACCACCTGGCGCAGATGCACGCGCAGGGGCTCGGCGAGCTGCGCTCGTGCACCACCGCCGTAGAGGTGACTTTATATTATACTTCAAGAAGGCCAACAAGTATTTTTCTCTGGCGTCGCAGTCGGGCCACGTGCTGGCGCTCTACCACCTGGCGCAGATGCACGCGCAGGGGCTCGGCGTGCTGCGCTCGTGCACAACCGCCGTAGAGGTGACTTTATATTATACTTCAAGAAGGCCAACAAGTATTTCTCTCTGGCGTCGCAGTCGGGCCACGTGCTGGCGCTCTACCACCTGGCGCAGATGCACGCGCAGGGGCTCGGCGTGCTGCGCTCGTGCACCACCGCCGTAGAGGTGACTTTATATTATACTTCAAGAAGGCCAACAAGTATTTTTCTCTGGCGTCGCAGTCGGGCCACGTGCTGGCGCTCTACCACCTGGCGCAGATGCACGCGCAGGGGCTCGGCGTGCTGCGCTCGTGCACCACCGCCGTAGAGGTGACTTTATATTATACTTCAAGAAGGCCAACAAGTATTTCTCTCTGGCGTCGCAGTCGGGCCACGTGCTGGCGCTCTACCACCTGGCGCAGATGCACGCGCAGGGGCTCGGCGTGCTGCGCTCGTGCACCACCGCCGTAGAGGTGACTTTATATTATACTTCAAGGAGACCAACAAGTATTTCTCTCTGGCGTCGCAGTCGGGCCGCGTGCTGGCACTAGACCACATGGCGCAGATGCACGCGCAGGGGCTCGGCGTGCTGCGCTCGTGCACCACCGCCGTAGAGGTGACTTTATATTATACTTCAAGAAGGCCAACAAGTATTTCTCTCTGGCGTCGCAGTCGGGCCACGTGCTGGCGCTCTACCACCTGGCGCAGATGCACGCGCAGGGGCTCGGCGTGCTGCGCTCGTGCACCACCGCCGTAGAGGTGACTTTATATTATACTTCAAGAAGGCCAACAAGTATTTCTCTCTGGCGTCGCAGTCGGGCCACGTGCTGGCGCTCTACCACCTGGCGCAGATGCACGCGCAGGGGCTCGGCGTGCTGCGCTCGTGCACCACCGCCGTAGAGGTGACTTTATATTATACTTCAAGAAGGCCAACAAGTATTTCTCTCTGGCGTCGCAGTCGGGCCGCGTGCTGGCGCTCTACCACATGGCGCAGATGCACGCGCAGGGGCTCGGCGTGCTGCGCTCGTGCACCACCGCCGTAGAGGTGACTTTATATTATACTTCAAGAAGGCCAACAAGTATTTCTCTCTGGCGTCGCAGTCGGGCCACGTGCTGGCGCTCTACCACCTGGCGCAGATGCACGCGCAGGGGCTCGGCGTGCTGCGCTCGTGCACCACCGCCGTAGAGGTGACTTTATATTATACTTCAAGAAGGCCAACAAGTATTTCTCTCTGGCGTCGCAGTCGGGCCACGTGCTGGCGCTCTACCACCTGGCGCAGATGCACGCGCAGGGGCTCGGCGTGCTGCGCTCGTGCACCACCGCCGTAGAGGTGACTTTATATTATACTTCAAGGAGGCCAACAAGTATTTCTCTGGCGTCGCAGTCGGGCCGCGTGCTGGCGCTCTACCACATGGCGCAGATGCACGCGCAGGGGCTCGGCGTGCTGCGCTCGTGCACCACCGCCGTAGAGGTGACTTTATTTAAGTGAAAATTTCTTTAGCTGCGTTGAGCACTTTTTGGTAGGGGGTAAACTTGTTGATTCGCGTGACCGACATGCCCGCGAACAGCGACATGCTTGTTACGAAGGCAAAATGTCTTAAATATAAATATACTACATTCGTAATTATACTTTAATGCCTTAGTGTTAAGGTTTATATTTAAATATTAGTTATTTATTATCATATATTTTTTTTATTTGTATACCTACTTGTAATCATCAGCGGTTGTTGGGGCTTCAACCAGTTCAGTGAAGCAAGGCAGGGAGCTTAACTCACCCGTGCCCATAGGGGGTGAGAAATCTCTGATCGCTGTGAGACTAGGCCTAAACACGGATAGACTTATTGCCATTGACTCAACCTATCAAATTATTAAACATGAGTTACTTACCTTGTTGAGTGACTTCTTCATCGCTGCTGTCCAAAGCAGTCTACGTAACAGCGCAAGCATGTCGTTGTTCGCGAGCATGTCGGTCTTCGCGAATCCACAAGTTTACCGCCTACCAAAAAGTGCTCAACGCGGCTAAAGAAGTTTTTACTTCAATAAACGCAGAGCTAACTTTGACCATCGAGGGGGTTGATCTCGAGCGATCGAGTTGGCTAATGAAAGCTGTGGTTTCACTCCTCGATGTGAATCTCACAAGCTACCTTACATTATAAGCTAGAACTTATAGAAATTATGAATATCATCATAGCTATTGTGGTTTTCAGTTATTCAAAAACGTGTGTGAAAGAGGTCCGTGGGGCTCTCGTCTGATGTTAGCGCACGCGGCCTTCCGCGCTAGAGACTCGGATTCAGCGTTCCTACAATACTTGTCTCTGGCCGAGCGAGGCTACGAAGTTGCGCAGAGTAATGCCGCCTTCCTTCTAGACGAGGGTGAGTGCATAATCATCCAGAAAGTTCGGATGGATGGATGTGTGTAAGTGAATTGAGTTCACTAATTTAGAAGTTATTAGGCTCTGACAGACTTTATACTTTTTGCTGGAAGTGCAAATTTATTTATTTATTTTATTGAAAAGGTCCACAAAACAGGTTGCAGCCGAAACATCGACAAAATATATGAAACTAGTAACCTAAATCCCGATTTTCAAGTCTTGAATTGTATTTACGTTTTCTTATCTGTTTCTTGTAGGTTAGGTTAGGGTTCGACATAAATAATCAGGCGAGTTAGATTATAATCTAACGGTTTTTACAATCTTACGGTAACATATATATACATAGATTCAGAGCAGGATCCAATAAAAAAAAACACTCAAGTAGACGCTTTATAAAATGGGTCTTGTTGCTTATGCAGGAGAGACTCGTTTATTCCCCGAGTCGGAGCGTTGGGCGCGCGCTCTACAGCTGTGGTCGCGAGGCGCGGCCCAGGGATGTGCCGGGGCCCGAGTCAAACTAGGGGACTACCATTACTACGGGCTCGGCACTCCGCAGGACCTCGACAGCGCCGCGCATCACTATCGCATCGCCTCCGAGCAACTGCACAACGCTCAGGTGAGATATCCCCTCGTGACTAGGGTCCGATGTCGAACTCCGACCGAAACTTTGGCTTCGGCTTCGCCCAAAATGCCCCGAAGCAAGCAAGCCCTGAAACTGTAAGTTACGAATGTACGAAACGCAATTTGGAAGGAGGGGGGACAATGCGAACTGAGTTTCTCAGGGTTATAAATAAGCTTAGAATAATGCAATCAGAAATAAGCAAGTAGCATGTGGACAAGATAAACCGAAGATATAAACATTAAGAGAGGGCGTATGTCGAAGAACAGACGCAGAACAAATCTAAAGATTAATTTAAGTGTTATATTTTAAGTAAAGATCTTTCTGGTCTGATTGTTGTAAGTTTGAACTGTATAGCGCTATTCTCACACAACTTCGATATCGCTATTCAGACTTATATGTAACTTATAAGTTTTCAGTCGTTTATCTATCCCGTGATGTAGATACAATTATCGTACCCTAGTGTACACTGTGGTTACTGCTACACGCTGCAGTAAATACTCATATAGGGGCAAGTAGCCTCCAAGGCAAGGGGGCACAGTGTTGCCATGCGCCCCCCCGGGTAAGGAGGCTGTACGTGGTATGGGTTTACCCGATACGCGTAACGTTGTTAATACTCCAGTTAGGTTATCAGAAGGTTATTTTTGGGATAATTAAATGACACGCATGAGCAGGAGTGACTTTGGTGGCGGACGCAGGGCAACTAACGCGCAACTCAGTTGTTTGCATGCCCTAATGTAAAATTGCTGACTTGCTGACGCGCCAGTGCCCGCTACAGAGGCCATGCCTCAAAGCCAATACCCCCGGTTGGCCCGTGAGGGAGAGAGATTGAGCCCCTTGATGAAAGGCTCAATTTATTTATTTATGATCGCAATGTATGTGCGCAGGCGACGTTCAACCTGGGCTACATGCACGAGCGCGGGCTGGGGCTAGCGCGTGACCTACACCTCGCGAAGCGCTGCTACGACCTCGCGGCCGACGCGTCCGCCGACGCGCGCCTGCCCGCCGCGCTCGCGCTCGCCAGGCTGCACGCGCACTCCGCCATAGAGAACATGCTCGAGGTGAGTACCATATGTGCACCTCGCCGAGCGCTGCTACGACCTCGCGGCCGACGCGTCCGCCGACGCGCGCCTGCCCGCCGCGCTCGCGCTCGCCAGGCTGCACGCGCACTCCGCCATAGAGAACATGCTCGAGGTGAGTACCATATGTGCACCTCGCCGAGCGCTGCTACGACCTCGCGGCCGACGCGTCCGTCGACGCGCGCCTGCCCGCCGCGCTCGCGCTCGCCAGGCTGCACGCGCACTCCGCCATAGAGAACATGCTCGAGGTGAGTACCATATGTGCACCTCGCCGAGCGCTGCTACGACCTCGCGGCCGACGCGTCCGTCGACGCGCGCCTGCCCGCCGCGCTCGCGCTCGCCAGGCTGCACGCGCACTCCGCCATAGAGAACATGCTCGAGGTGAGTACCATATGTGCACCTCGCCGAGCGCTGCTACGACCTCGCGGCCGACGCGTCCGTCGACGCGCGCCTGCCCGCCGCGCTCGCGCTCGCCAGGCTGCACGCGCACTCCGCCATAGAGAACATGCTCGAGGTGAGTACCATATGTGCACCTCGCCGAGCGCTGCTACGACCTCGCGGCCGACGCGTCCGCCGACGCGCGCCTGCCCGCCGCGCTCGCGCTCGCCAGGCTGCACGCGCACTCCGCCATAGAGAACATGCTCGAGGTGAGTACCATATGTGCACCTCGCCGAGCGCTGCTACGACCTCGCGGCCGACGCGTCCGTCGACGCGCGCCTGCCCGCCGCGCTCGCGCTTGCCAGGCTGCACGCGCACTCCGCCAGAGAACATGCTCGAGGTGAGTACCATATGTGCACCTCGCCGAGCGCTGCTACGACCTCGCGGCCGACGCGTCCGCCGACGCGCGCCTGCCCGCCGCGCTCGCGCTCGCCAGGCTGCACGCGCACTCCGCCATAGAGAACATGCTCGAGGTGAGTACCATATGTGCACCTCGCCGAGCGCTGCTACGACCTCGCGGCCGACGCGTCCGTCGACGCGCGCCTGCCCGCCGCGCTCGCGCTCGCCAGGCTGCACGCGCACTCCGCCATAGAGAACATGCTCGAGGTGAGTACCATATGTGCACCTCGCCGAGCGCTGCTACGACCTCGCGGCCGACGCGTCCGCCGACGCGCGCCTGCCCGCCGCGCTCGCGCTCGCCAGGCTGCACGCGCACTCCGCCATAGAGAACATGCTCGAGGTGAGTACCATATGTGCACCTCGCCGAGCGCTGCTACGACCTCGCGGCCGACGCGTCCGCCGACGCGCGCCTGCCCGCCGCGCTCGCACTCGCCAGGCTGCACGCGCACTCCGCCATAGAGAACATGCTCGAGGTGAGTACCATATGTGCACCTCGCCGAGCGCTGCTACGACCTCGCGGCCGACGCGTCCGCCGACGCGCGCCTGCCCGCCGCGCTCGCGCTCGCCAGGCTGCACGCGCACTCCGCCATAGAGAACATGCTCGAGGTGAGTACCATATGTGCACCTCGCCGAGCGCTGCTACGACCTCGCGGCCGACGCGTCCGCCGACGCGCGCCTGCCCGCCGCGCTCGCGCTCGCCAGGCTGCACGCGCACTCCGCCATAGAGAACATGCTCGAGGTGAGTACCATATGTGCACCTCGCCGAGCGCTGCTACGACCTCGCGGCCGACGCGTCCGCCGACGCGCGCCTGCCCGCCGCGCTCGCGCTCGCCAGGCTGCACGCGCACTCCGCCATAGAGAACATGCTCGAGGTGAGTACCATATGTGCACCTCGCCGAGCGCTGCTATGAAAGTTATGTATATTAAACCCATACCCCTAGTCGGTTTCTACATGGCATCGTACTGTGACGCTTAATCGCTTGGCGGTACGTCTTTGCCGGTGGCTGGTAACTAGCCACGGCCGAAGCCTCCCACCAGACAAATCTGACCCGGTGACAGCGTCGCTGGTAAATATAAATATGCATGATAGGCAAACTAAAGTCCGCAATAAGCTAGTGACTCCATCGCTCCGCCTCAAGAAAGTCCGAAGGTCGTAAGTGGGAATGAGCATTCTATTCTTCAAAATTCCACAACCTATTTTAAACTTGCCTTTCTTTACACAAGTTCAACAAATCCATTAAAAGTATGCTTCTGAAAAAGCTTCTATTACTGTTGAAGATTACGTAAATGATAAAAGAGCATGAATTAGACTCGCACCAGCAATTCTTTGGACAGCGGTTACTTATGTATCTACACATTGATGTAATTGTAAACTACATATTTTTGTACAAAAGTATTTCATACAAACTTTCATACTAGAAGTGCATCTTTAAGTTGATTGTTTGAGTTATCATCGTAGTTAGTAAGGTGGTGTTCACATTCAACCGCGCAATAATCGCAATAATCTATAGTCTCTTTGGCAGAGTCCACTCGCAGTGATCTTCCTGAGCGGGGAATCGCCCTTGCTGTCAAACTGGGACATATACCTCATCACGGCGCTAGTAGGAGCCCTGGGCGTCGTCATTTACCTGCGTAGGCCTCCGCAAGCCGCCAACTGAACTTTAGGACAAGATTTTGCAAGAAATTCGAGATTCGAAGAATTTATTCCATATAGGGATATCACAAAATATTATACATACAGAAAGTTAGGCTATGTACTTCTGCCCGTAATGTGACATCTGCTAAGACCACGTTATCATGACGTATCAGTCGATTAAAATTTTTTTTAATGATAATGATAAATGATATCATATCATTTTTTTCTTGGATAAACCATCAGTTAATCAAAACAACACAATCACAAAATAAAAATTACAAACAAGGAAAAAAGTTTGAGTGTACATTGTGGCTGATTCAGTAGTGCACAATCTCTAAAAATAACTAAAATGATAGCATTAAAAATATTGCCCCTTCGCTCTGCAGAAAGGGATATAACTAGATTTAGAAGTGTAATTTTAGTTTAGAGTTTGTCCTATATACAGAATTGCCCACAGTGTACACCCAATTACTGACAAGCCCGCATTCTCTATCTGAACTTGCAAGTGCGGGGTTACCAGTTGAAAAATAACTCAAAATATAAGTATCAATAGACAGACTATTTTACAATAATTAATCACAAAAAAAATCTAGAAATGCCAATAAGCTAGATATGAGCCTATGAAACAATATCCTTTTTACTGTTGTAAGGTACCGATATTTGAGAACCTGTTCTTAGCTGATGTCGCGTTATTAATACGGGCTTAAAAGTGGAAACCAGCATATCAAAGTAGCGATCGTAGGGCATCCTCAGTCGAATTTGCGAGATGTTTGAATCCGTTTGAAATTGCCTTACGAACGCGTTTTTAGTTTGAACGGGTTATAAATGAATTCCCAACAATGGCCCCGTTGTGACCAATTCTTAATGATTATATTGGCCGGCTCATATGAAATATATTTCGGGGTAGTGTAAAAAGTGCAATATATATGTGAAATTGACTGGAAAATTTAATTTATTTTTTGTGTGTGTAAGCGGCGAAAGTGTTCTGAAGAACTGTTCTTAATGAATATAGGCGACTTTGTGATGCGAATTTAGCAACCTTTTCCTTACCATTTGATTGTGCACCATAAAATGAGACCTGGATTATAATGACCTCATTACTAAAGGAAAAACTGACTGGCTGGCATACCAACGTAAACCTCAAACTGCACCTTTAAAAAAGTTTTACAATACATATAATCGTAAAGTTGCTCTACTTCACTACTATTAAAACTATAAAGTAGACTTTTTCCGCACTTGGGCGATAAACATAATACCGTATAATTATTAGCAGTGCGGTAACGGTTATTTTTGCACTGGTGTGGCCGTAATGGCCGCCATACAAATCCACAGCTGTTTCGATGTCGCTATCTTTGTCAAGTATTTTAGAGTATCAAGGTTAAAAACTAGAGTTTCTAGATTGGAATCTTGCGCGCCTTTGTACTTGGTTACTATGGAAAGTGGCATTTTTTATATTTTTTACTGTTTTTACTCACAAACGTATTGTACAATAAATAGCTATTAAAATTATGTGTAACCGGCAGGGTATTCAGCCCCCCTAGCCAAGTTACATACGTTTTATGTTTATTCTCTTTCTATAATCGCCAACGCTTTGGCAAAAGCGATTAAAAATGCTGACCATAGACTATTCACTTATTTTATTCTCTCCGCGGTATAAACGTAAAGCTAACGATATAGAAAGAGAATAGATACGAAACGTATGTTACATAGGTAGGGGGCAGGTCTCAAATTATTGTGCTCGCATAGTAATTTTATAAGTTCTAGGTTAAGCTAGTCGCTAGATAGCTCCGAAAGACACCCAACAAATCTATTGCAAGTGAGCGACACAGGAAATCAATATTGATTGTATTTAGTTGATCGTGTGATAATACGCTTTGTAAATAAAATGAAATATAGATTTTATAAGGTTTATTTTAGTTTCATTTTATATCTACAGTACCTAACATGACTTATATAAAAGCTTATAAGTATTGGACAGTGTTAAAGAATACTAAAAAGAGTAAGGGTATGTTTCGATTGAAGTAGAGGGGAGAGATGAACAAAGTTCTTTGACCAACCCAATAAGCTGGTCGATTGAGAAAAAGCTGCATCAATGTAATGTGTACTATTTAAACGGTTTGGATCCACCCCTATCTAAGAGAAGTTCAGACAAGTACGCTTAGTCTAAGATTTTACATTGCAAATTCAGCGTCTTAGGTTAATATGCACGTTAGCGTCAAAATAAAATGAATTGATTTAGAGCTCAATTTCGTGTGCATATGCATTCACAGCCAGCGCTCCAAACGATACGTTCCGAAATTAAAATCGGTTGTACTGAATTTGTGACTTTAAATCTAGAACTTCTGGGTCCATTTTTCTTTGACGCAAACGTGATCGAACTCTCAATACGATCAATCGAATTTGACTTTGACTGATCAAAAAACTTAGACTAGTCTAGGCTATAAAGCTAGTGGTCCCCAACAATAATTCCTCAGACGACGAAACTTTACAGTATCATGAGTTAATGGTATTTTATAAATATCCAATAAAAAATCAAAAAGGAAGTAAGGGTTTTTATGCTATACCCAATTTAGGTTTGAAAATAAAATCGGTTTAAATATTGATGTTCTGTATGATATTTTTGTTCTATATTTCGGTTTTGAGTGTAAATATACTACCTACTATTATTTAAAAAAGAAATCAGAGAAAATATTCAGTGATAAATATTAAGTTTTAGGTATAAATACGTAACTTTCGCATGGATGTTTTTTGGGTATTTTTGTAGTTTTAGTTCATAACCATACTACAACCCTGCCAAGTTTCAACGACTGAGGATTTAATGCGAGGGTCTCCCTACAACGAACCGCCTAATTGCCTCAACTATAAGTAATGATGTTTAGACATCAATAATCGGATTGATCTATTTCGGCATATCTCTCCTGCGCTTCAGTGGAGACGCAGTCTTAGGTGCCGATCCCATAAATTTCGTTAATATAATTTTACATCTCACCCAACAGCTTTGATAGTATTCAAGCGTTGAAACAGTAGGCAATAACGTAAAATTAACCTTAACCGTCTTGTTTTAATTCGCAAGTTTGGCCACACATTTACAGCCAGCCCCGCTAGCAGAAAACGCAATTAAATTGGTGGTATTGAATTTGCAACTTTAAATCAAGCACATTTAGGTTCATCATACTTTAACGTTATTGTTTCAACGCTCGAATTATTCTATCAACGATGGTGATATAAAATCTCATACTCCGCGTTGACTACTGACCACTGAGTCCAGTCGATCACTTTAATTCGCCACCATTATTCCGCTAATCGACGCAATTTCATAGTAAATATATATGTATGAAATTGCGTCGATTAGCAGCGTGCCGAATTGCGCCGAGCGGAGTCGAAGCATACGGAAAAAATGCGACTCGATTCGATTTGACGCGTTTCAGCTGTAATGGAAATAGTAATTCGAACCATTAATCAGTCTATTGTTGTTTTTCCAATAACTCAATTCTCTTAGTTATATCTTCTGCAGTGAACGTGTATTCCGTTGGCGTCTCTTGGTCATCGTCATTTTCAAATTTTTTGTTTTTCTGAAAAATAAATAAAAACGGACTAAAATCTTTTCTATTTCTTCATTACAAAGGGGTGATAACTTAGTGGTTACAGCTTTGGCGATCCAGTAAGAAGGCACAGGTTCGATTTCTTACTTTGAAAGTCGAAAAGATGATGATTAGAATAGAAGAAAAAATATCGCCATTGTTATATTCTCTAGTATACCCAAGATTTTCTAGGGTCATATTATAACGATTGGTACTAAGTGCTGAAATGATCTACTGCCAGCATGCCTTTCCGCAAAACAAAATATAACGTTGATACCACAATGGACAAAACTTACCCAAAACATGGAATATTCGGGCGATATGGACTGCAAATAGGCGATTTTGTCCTCCATGTCTTTGAGTCGCTTGTATATGTCGGGTGCAACTGGCCCAGTATTCAGAAAGGATTCTATTGCTAGCACTCGTTCAGCTATGGAGGATGGGAGATTGTGAGCGTTTTCTTCTTTGATGTAAGGATGGTTTCTGAACACAGTCTGTGGGCCCCATTCGTTGTATACTCTGCGTACTGAAAAATATTTTGAAGTGAAAACTTTAGCCGCATTGAGCACTTTTTGGTAGGGGGTAAAAATTATGGAAACGCGTGACCGACACTGTCGTCCGTAACAGACACCTCGCGTTGTTACGAAGACAGAAGTCTTAGTTTTAAGATTTATATTTTAAATATTTTTATTACAATTTTTTTTAAATATTAGTTTTCACTTCTATCGGCAGTCCCTATGACTGCCATTTTTTTTTACGGCTGCGTTCTGACTCAGAAGCCTTATTAAGTATTTAGGATTGCTATATAGTATACAGTGCAATCATCTCTTTCGCCATTCGCAAGAATACCACAAATTCAGCCTAGGCTACAGCAACAACAAGCCTCTTTGAAGTTTGTATCGCCACATTCCGCATTCATGCAAAACACACGCATTTTTTCTTTCATGAACGCATAAATTATTCTCTTACAGTCTATTTGAAGGGGCAGCGTAAAAAATGTACATAAAACATACCAGTCACGAGATTTCAACTTTGCTATCAATATTTTCACTGTTGTATTTCACAAATCACTCACAAACGTCTTATTTCCTCAGGTAAAACATTTAAAGTTCATATATACTCAAAAGTAATTAAATTCAAACAATAAGAAGCTAATAATTAATCAAATAACTAGCAAGAATCCCAAAATAAAAACAAAGACTAATGACCTAATGGGTGTTTGACATTTATAAATGGAATGATTCCCTAGAGATGTGACATGAAAAGTGAACTATAGACTGAATGATAGGTGCTGGTTTAGTCGATTGTAATAATCGAAATCGGTTACCACATTCTATGATTATGAAATTACCTTGTGATGTTGAATACGATATTATATTTAAACCTTTCACTAACATCTTATCACTAACTTGATATTAGTCGTTAAAGCCCAAGCTAACCCGCGTTGGAGCTGTGTAATGGGTCTAAGTTCTAATTCCCTCTGTCCTATGAGAGTGTAGGCCTGTGCTTAGCTGTGGGATGTTAATGAGCTGTAGTGATCAGTGACCTACTTGTTAAAAAAAAATGTGTGTGTCAGCTCCGACGACGACCGGAGTTTACTCTTTACGAACGATTATAAAATAAATGAGGGTAAATGAACGCATTTTTTATATTACTGAAAGCATGCTTGATACATTTATTTATATTAATTATATAATTTATATTCATCAAAATACATTACTTAGTCATGGAAACATAATCATGTGTTACCATGGAAACATATTGTACATAACGTAATGGAGAAAGTTTGAATTCACTCCCCATAAACTATTCATACCCCGGGCTCATTTAAGAAAATCAACTAAACCTACTCTTATCATTCAGTGTGAAATCTTTAGAGAGAACTTTGACTTTGCTTAGACTGAAGAGATGGTTAAAACAGGATAGATTTATGTTACTCACTTATGTCCATCTCGTTTTAACTCGGAGTAAAGTCTGAGCCAAGTCAAAGCTCTATAGATCTCAGCATCAGTCCGTAGAAGCGACTGTATGTGGTAATCGATTTCCGAATGTATTCATTCAATCGTTCAGTCACAACTAGTCTGTCAATGTTTCCATCACTATATGTCTAATGACAATTATAATCACGTGATCTGACGCCATATTTGTTTACATTTTTTACTTTGCCTCGTCAAATAGACTAAATATTTGATGTAGGCTAGCTTTATGACAAGCCGAGACCATCACCAATTCGGAAAGACGATTCTTCTAACAGCCTGTCAGAAACTTAGCAGTTACTTTTTACAAAAGTTGTTAATCGCAAACGTCCTAGCCTTATTATGTGAAATCTGTATCAATCATTGATACGGTCTCAATTGTTCGAATTGCGATCTTTATACAATGTAGCAATGATTTTTACGTAACAATGCCACATGTATTGGTTGGCAACTTGATAAGTAGTGCATTATAATATGTAATGTTTAAAAACCGTTAGATTATAATCTAACTCGCGAAATTCTAAACTGTCGAAAGATTACAATTTAACGCATTATTTTCCGGTAGATTGTAATCTGATAGGTATTGAAACCCGATAAAAAGTGATTATTTATGTCGAACCCTAACCTAGCCTACAAGAGACAAGAAAACGTAAATAAAATGAATATTTCAAAAATTTACACTCAGAACATTGAACAGTTTACAATCTTTCGACAGTTTAGAATTTCGCGAGTTAGATTATAATCTAACGGTTTTTACAATCTTACGGTGACATTTACATAGGTACATATTTTCACGGCTCAACGGCTTTAGAAAGCTGTGTAAACACAAATATAAAATGTGAACGTTACCGGCATATTTGGCGCGTATTCCGACCTTGAACATTCAAATAAGCAGATAGACGTAATTTTACACACATGCTCAAAACAAATTCTAGATTATTTTGGCATAATATCTAGAATATAGATACAATTTCTGAATTATTTTGTATTAGCTGATGCTGCAGTGGTTTAGGTTTTTTTAAATTCCCGAATCCCGCGGGAACTCCTCGACTTTCTTGGCGAAAAAGTAGCATATTATGCCCTTGATATGATACAATCTAAGTCTTGATTTATTTAGGTTCTATATTGATCCAGTGATAACTGTTGATGTTCCGGGATAAAAAGTATCCTATTACTCGGATGCAAGTAGATATATCCAAACCCTACACTATCTCAATGATTAATAGATATTAGGACATATTCTGAATACTTTTCCTGTATCCTTTGTTAGATATTAATTGGAAGATATTCCGGTTTAGGAGACGCTGTTTTTGCTGTTCGAAGTACAAGTATTAGGGTGCCTTTCCACCAGAAATGTGCTATGTTTCTAAGCTCAGGATATGTGTCAAACCCACCAATAGGAGTGCTTGATTTTCATAGCTTATAGCAACTTAACGCATCTTTAGTGGAAAGGCAACTAATGATGCCATGCAAACTAAATACCTAAGGCGTTATTCATGCATTTCTCAGATTTAGGCGTTCAATCTAAAGACGATAATCTTATCAAAAAATCGTCACTCAATTCAAGTGTAACCTATTTTCAAGCGCTAACTAGATACCTTTCACCCATTAGTTACTTTTCGACACTTACTTTTCAAATGTCCTTTTGAATCGCTCCGCCTTACGAATTGCGTTCTCACTCTAGCGCAAGACTCCATATCCTCCGTCTCATTCTCGCCTTTAGACGGAATGAAGTCATGTATGTTACTTATATTGATTTGTTCCCTCTTTCTCTCAATGAAATTCTGTATTCTTTTCTCTAGTTCTTCACTTGATACATTTATTTGCACTAAGTTCTTGTCTATGGGATTTTCTGGTATTTTTGGTTGTTCCAATAGACCTGAAAGGTGAGAAGTAAGACTAAAGGTATCCGGTTTGAAGGACCAAAAATATAAACAACCACAACAGGTAAAATGTTTATTGGTATCACAACAGTTTATACGAACTACGAAATAATTCACCTAGAAGTATAGATGGCGTCAGGTAAAAAGGCAAGATACTGTAGTTTCCTACTGCGCGTGTAGCAAAGCGCGTGTGACAAACTAAGAACGCGGCAGAACAAATAACCCCACCGTCGAGTCTGAATTCGTAGCAACATAACATAGATCGATGAATCACCAAAGTTTTAAGTCTTAACTGGCGCCATGGTTACAATATTTAATATTTAAAAGATCCAAGAGGTGTGCGCTATAATATAATAAAATAGCTCCTAAAACAAGCTAAATAAATAATAACATACACTATGTGTACCCAAAGAAAGATTACTACATTTGTAACATATAAGGTAACAGATTCAATGTACAATTAGCGGAATTCCTTTCCTACCCTCCTACATTGCTATAAATATAACGGCCGTTATTCGAGTAAATGACTCCGTTCCTGATCGTCTATCGAGACGCCACGCCATTTTATAAAGTGTGTTCCTTTCTAGTTGTTTTCTGTTTTAAATTGTTATAATTGTGCCGTAGAATAAGAGGACACATTGTTAATTGCTTTTATCTTTTATTTTAATCCGCTTCTGATTCCTAAATGTACAATATAAATAAACTAAAACAAATTATACATAATAGTATATTCATAAAATATAGTTCTCTGATAAGATTCGAGAATTTTTTAACTTCGTATCTCTATATTAAACAACCTTTATCATATTATTATGTATTAAGAAGGCATTATAAGTCCCCTCGCTAATATAAAATAGTAAATAGTTTGCATTTGCCTTGCATTGCGATTTTCCTAGATAATTATTTATTATGCTACTAATATATGCACTTTTCATATATTTACTAAAAGCGAAAAGTATTAAAAATAATTCAGTACTAACTAAAGCTACGCACAAATTTATCTAAAATAAGATAGAGATTTTCATATAAATTACATAACTTTGATTTGATCAAACCAACACTCTTAGAAAAATAATAAAGAAAATAACATGACAGTGGGGCCAATTCTGTTTAGCGCAAAAACTAGTCTAAAATGATAGCTGTATTTATATTGCTATCTCTTTCATAATACTCCCTACGGAAAGGGGCAGCACTAAGTTTAGAGCAGTCATTTTACTTTAGTTTAGAGATTGTGATAAACAGAATTACCCCCAGTATCTGACATGTACGACAAATAGAAAAAACAAAATATTTTCAACAAGTTATAGTAATAAACAAGGTGGCGGGTCACCTTATTATGATATCATAATTATGAATACCGTCACCAAAAAAAAATGCTGCAATAGAGAAGCTCTCAAAACACCAAGATTTTTCTTCCCGCTTCTACCTTAGGCCCGGTATCCAGCATAGCAGAGATGGGCAAACATTTTTAACGGGCCCATCAGATTATATTATCAAAAATCTGTGGTCTTATTACGTAAAAATTATTGCCACAGTGTAACGATCGCAATTACTTCTGATTGCTTAATACTTTTCCGCTATTAGCCACAATCCATTGACGCAGCAGAAATACTATAGCCCATCACAACAATAACTATGATTGATGATACGGCAAGTGAATGACCTGTAAAACACATCTCCGCCCGCCATAACTTAAATCTTCCCATTACTAGTTACAACCCCTCTACATATAGACTGCACAATAAGGAATAAATTTTCCTTTCCGCTTCTACCCTCAACTGGCCAATATAACCTAAACCTTCCCATTACAACCGCCCTTTCCATTGCAAGGCCTACAACCCACACTTTAATTTATTTCTGCTGTAACCATTAATTCGGGTCGCATTTCACAAGTTTCTGTCAGAAAAAATTCTACGCTACGCTTCTGATGTTCGTAAAATGAAGACAGAATTTTCTCACATCGGCTAAATGACTTACAGGCTAAGTATGCGCACAACGAGATATCTCGCGACGAGAGAGAGAGATGTTGTTCTTGCCGGCAAATTTTTTGTTTACCCTGACATGTACAAAATGCGGTATATTACAAAGCATGTAAGTTTGTGTCCGCAGAGAAAAATACCACAAATAAGAAATATTACTTTTATCTCTACTTTAGACGTAACGAGACAAGTAACAATATTTGCTTCGGTAGACAAATAAAGATAACCGGTAGACATAATTTTACTCGTTGTGCGCATGCTAGCTCTACAGGGCCTAACAACCCATAGCAAAGTCTATTTTGACTGAACTTTCATTCCTGCTATCCTCAAATGGCCAGTGTAACTTAAACCTTCCCATTACAACCGCCCTTCCCATTGCAAGGTCTACTTTTACTGGACCACGCACATTCGTTGTTCTCCTTCCACACCGGCTGCTGGTCCTCGTAGACCTCCTTTTTCCATATCGGCACGCTAGCTTTCAGCTGGTCTATGCAATACGACACCGCTTCTAGGGAGTCCACTCTATGGGGACTGCTCACTGCTATCACGACTGATGCTTCCTTGACTGGGACACAACCTAACCTGGAGAAGAATAGTACATTATTGCAAAGGCTGGGAAATAGGCAATTGCAGGTCGAGTATGAGTTTGAAGGCCGAGCCGTAGGCGAGGACTTCACTAATACGAGACAGGCAATTGCCATTTCCGCCGAGGCATATATAGTGCTTTTCTCAAAAGAATGCAGGGAAATAAAACATATCGATTGTCGTTTAAGAAAAGTAGTTAAGTTCCCATAATTTTCCAAGTTAATGCCGTTTTTAACATGAACTGTACATTTCAGCATGGAATAAATTGCCCATAATGTAGATGGCTTTTTAGTTTTTAGCAATCTCATTAAAATACGCCAAAAATACTGTTTCGGAAAAAAAAATCACTTTTTCTCGTTTTTCCAACTCATAAAATTTTCATATACTTTCATATATTTTTCTTTGAACTTCGCTGGAAGCAGGTTTTCCATTGCCAATTTGGCTTCTGCAGATCTGATGGAGTACAATCAATCTCCATTTCACTCTTTGAAACCGTTGGAACTCATTTTACTTCTTATTAAATTTATATTTATTAAGTATGTAAATAACAAATCAAGACAAATTTTCAGCTTTACTGCCAATTTTTTTTTATCATCTGTGCCGACAGGCAAACGCATTTATGGCTATACAGCCACCAATTTGTACTAAGCAAAGAGACTATGGTATGCCAAGAATGACAAAAGAGATCCGATCAAAGAGTATTTAATAACCCCAGCACGTCGTTTCATACAACATTGCAGCAGCGTTGTAATGTTCCAAATTCATAAAACGCTCCTGCAATGGATTTGATTTTCTTTGTCCGAAAATTCGATACTTCGCGTGTTCTTTTTTCGAAAATAATGACAATATTTCCATGCATGTTTGAGAAAAGATACATAAACCTCCATAAAATTACAATCAATACGTAGTTATAGCTGTTATGGACCGATTTTTGGGAGTTAAAAGAGGAGAATGTAAATATTAGAAATCGTCCGTCCTAAACCAGACCCGTTTTCTCAGGTGAGCGTAAGTAAAATTACAAACTTGTCGACTGTCGCATCGTATCGAACCGTGGTGTAGCGTTTGTAGTTCCGTAGGACTACGGATTAGATATATATAATGTTTTTACTTGCTAAGGTTGAAATTAGAATCATAATATTACAAGTAGGTATGTTAAGACTATACCCAAGAAAACATAAAAGCGGTTTTAGCAAAGGCCGAAGTTTAGGTATATTTTTAAAAAATCGGCCTCGTTCCACACTGAAAAAACAACCTATTACATAAAATAAAAATAATCCTTCTCCCGGTTGAGTGGAAATTATGTACATTTGTTGTAGGCACTTGCAGGCAGTCGACATACCTTGTGCCATCAACGTACGATAGGTAGCGTGGGTATCGTATCGCATATTGCGATTGCCAGTCATTTGCTAATTGGTATATAAATAATAATATATAGTATAGTGCACGATTTCCTGCAGTACATTGCATACCATTTGCTATTATGCTATAATAACACTGGGGATTTGCGTGATTGTTAGGCGAGGGTTAGACGTACGAGTAAGTACTGTGATCGATGTATGATAAATACTGTAAGATCACGATCCGTTGAAGGAATACACGGGACATCCATGAATGTCCAGTGTATTCCTAAATGTGAATATTAGATTAGATGATGCCCGCGACTTCGTCCGCGTGCATTAAATTTTTTGATTCCCGGGGGAACTCCTCAATTTTCCGGGATAAAAAGTAGATTATGTCCTTCCCCGGTAAAATCGGTTGAATTGATAGGCCGTAAAAGCGTAGCAGACAGACAGAGAGAAACACTTTCGCATTTATAATATTAGTATGGATAGAATAGATTTGATATAGGTAGATCGTGTTTGATTTTTTAATAAAATTGAATTGTTCAATAACTTGCATCAAATGCGATTATAGATTGGCGTAAGTAGGTACCTATACCCAATTGAAATATGAGTAGCCACAAAACAAAAACATTGAATAATTTTTTTGCAATCGATATTGCAATTACAAATTAAATTAAATTAAATTGGTACAAATTATTGCTAATGCAATCATTAGCAATAATTTGTACCAATTAGCATTCTAGTCGCTTGAGTATACTCGTTGTTTTAATTATGTAAAACCTGTTTTTATACGACTGCCTGAAAAAAGGAGTATATTGTTTTCAGGGTTTATGTATGTATGTATGTATGTATTTATGTGAGTTTGTATATTCCACCATAACTTCTATACTTCAATTATTAAATTGAAATTATTTTTCAAGGATAAAACGTAGCCTATGTTCTTCCCCGGGATACAACCTATCCTTGTACCTACCAAATTTCATCAAAACTGGTTAAACAGATGAGCCGTGAAAGCGTAGCAGACAGAACGACAGACGGATTGATAGACGGACGGACAGAAAGACAAAGACACTTTCGCATTTATAATATTAGTATGGATTACATATCAATTACTTCGACGGTGAAAGAAAACATCGCGAGGAAACCTGCATGCCCTAAAGTCCTTCATAATGTTCTCAAAAGAGTGTGACACCTGCTAATCCACACTTGGTCAGTGTGGTGCATTATGGCCAAACTTTTCTCTTTTTAGGAGGAGACTCGTGCTTAGTGAGCCGAACAAAGGGCTGAAGTGAGAGACCTACGTATCTAATACGTTGTTGTCTGGAGGAGATCAGTTTTAGTGATAAGACCGCCCTTGCGCTTGCATTGTTTTCTGTATTTTGTTTATAATTTAGTTCTATATTATATAAAAATAATTTATCTATCTTATATGACTGCTTCTTTTAGTAACGAAAATTCATTATTTGCTTCGCAATAGAACATATGAGTAATATATTTTTAATTTGTTTGCTTGATACGTTGTGTGATAAAAGAAAACGACCTTGTGCAACATGATGTAAATGTACTGAAGATGTTTTGTACCAAGCTGATTAACGTTACAGCTTAGCAACAATACAGTTTGTTTGGTGGGAGGCTTCGGCCGTGGCTAGTTACCACCCTACCGGCAAATACGTACCGCCAAGCGATTTAGCGTTCCGGTACAATGCCGTGTAGAAAACGAATAGGGGCATGGGTTTAATATAACTGCCATACCCCTAACAGGTTAACCCGCTACCATCTTAGACTGCAACATCACTTACCATCAGGTGAAATTGCAGTCAAGGGCTAACTTGTAGCTAATAAAAAAAATGGTGGTCAACAAAGGCAAATTAGCGGCGACGACGTAGAATTTGTGACAGAATATCCTTCATTAATGGTATTTAGAACCCACCTACTTTAGTTTTAACTAGCTGATAATCAAGGTCAATCACTATCATTCTCTAGGTCCTCAACTATATGCATGCGAAAATTCACGTCGATCCGATGCTCTGTTGCAGCGTGATTGAAGGACAAACCAATAAACCAACAAACATACTTTCGCATTTATAATATTAGTATGATTACCGTAATTAATTATTATCACCATTTGCTATTTGATTGACATTCAAATAGGTTCAAATACCTAGTGTAGCTTTTAACTTTGGGAAATGACTTTTGACTTTGATTTCAGGTATAGCATCTACTATTATACAGGTACGTTTGAACGATTTAAGTTTAAGAACGATCTATTACAATATCACAGACCCACTGTGTGGTTGTCAAACTGAGTAATTACAAAACCCATTATTTCGTTTATTATTGTATTGATTGTTTACTATGAGCTATTGAAAGTCAAGAGGGCATAATCAGGGCTGGTTTATCTATGTATAAAGCGACCGTCTACCGTCTTGGGTATGTCACAAGGTAGACAGCGTGCGGCCCGTGGAACCAAATTGAAAAAGATTAAAAAAGCTTATTTTTAAAAAGTCTTAAATTATTTATTATAAAAATTTGCTTATATCGTCCGCCATATTGAATTTAGAGTGACGTCATTTTACTTTTTCTATTCTTCTCAGCATACCTTATAAATTGATATAACATGGGGGTGAATAAAAAATTACAAATCCAAATACCTACCGATGGTACATCGCGATAGCATGCACAGCTGGCCACTTGTCTCTGACGTCATCGCATATGCTCTGCATGGCCTTCAATGCCATGGCGTCATATGCCTCGTATTCCAACCGCACCACCTGTGTTCATAATCATTGTTATAGTCACACTTTTATATAATAATATGAGAACAGTGTTTATATTTAAAATATTACTCGATATAATATATTCAAATTGAGAATTTAAAAACTAACAAAAAATATCAAAGGCCAACATATTTTGGCCATCCTACAGTCCCAACATTTTACTTTTTTGAAATAGCAGCCACTCCTGAATTATAATCAAGATTTTGTTGCATGTAACACAGGCTTGTATTAATTTTGTGACTGATGTATTTGACAAGACCTGCATGTCAAGTGACTGACTACTAACCCAGTGGACTTTATGCAGATTGGTGAAAGATGGATGTTGACTTTCTAAAATTATAATCAAGCACTTTTTTTTTTGTCCACTAGAAGTTAGCCCTTGACTGCGATTTCACCTGATGGTAAGTGAAGATGCAGTATAAGATGGTAGCGCGCTAACCTGTTAGGGGCATGGCAGTTATATTAAGCCCATACCCATATTCCATTTCTACACGGCAACGTACCGGAACGCTAAATCGCTTGGCGGCACGTCTTTGGCGGTATGGTGGTAACTAGCCTCCCACCAGGCAAAAAAATGTCATACCTTCTTCCCATCAAAACTGTCCCTAGTGATTCCAACAAATACGGAAACTGCACCACAGCGACTGTCCAGAACTAAATCACTCACTTCTTCAACAGACAGTTTATCCGGAGTTAACTTAAGATGATCCATTGCTTAGTTTCTGGGCTCTTGACTACCTTATTTTCTTAGACCATTGTTTATTTTGAGTTCCTAAATTAATGACAACCCTATAGCTTCTTTTTTTTAAAAATCATAGACAACTGTTTGGTTTTTTATTTTTAAATACTTATCCACCGCTCAAAGGTGGGATCACAGCTATATTATCACTTTCGCTTATTTCTATAACTCTGTTCTCAGCTAAAACTTCTTCATTTTTTGCTAACAAAATGTTATTTTTTATCGTTTCCAAATTATAATTCTTCGAGATCAAGTTTAATAGTTGTTCATATAAGATTTTTTTTGGTAAATTCAGGGTTGTGTCTCTTACACCTGCTAATTCTTTAGATTGAGCAAAAAATATTAGTTTTACAGGTATGTCATACTCAATTTCCATGTTCTATCCTGAAAGATGAATAAAATGAATTTATTATAATTAAATAAGTAATTGTGCTTATATAGAAAAATAGGATCAATTTATAATGATAAATATGCAATAAAAAATCTTTGTTTGTGTTGCACTGATAGTTATAATTTAGTTTCTATCAGAATATATTTTCAAAACTTATGTTGAGGTAAAAGTCTGTCACAGCCAATTAATTTTTTTAATAGCTTAGTTAAAGGAGATATCCAAATAATTAACAATAATATTTTGTATGAGCATATCTAACTTAAATAAAAACACTTTCAGACTTACATTCACTAAAATAATATTGAAAGGACGTCAGCAAACTATTCATAAACTGGTTTTAGTAAAAAGTTTACAAAAAATGTAACACACCATTTACTCATTAATGTAACAGGCCAACTAGCAACCAACTGGTATTTCATGTACACCACTTCAATGTTGTAATTTGACTATGACATTGCACTGACATAATGATAAAACAACCAATCAGAAATATGCAACAGTATTGGGATATGTCAAGGTATTTTCACATTGTTAAATTCTTTTGAAAAATTTATGTTTAGGTAAAAAAAAGAAGCTGTTTCCAAAAATGAAATTTAAATTATTTGGGAACAGCTTCTTTTATAATGTAGTCAAGAGGTTATCCCATTTTGTAAAATTATATTATTTTGGTAAGTTAGATCCTGCCTAAAGTAGACATATTAGAATCACCCATTGGCTACTGCTTGATAATTCTTGTGAAGTTCGGATATTCTTAAATATTAGAAGCAACAGAAGAATATAATACTGAAAATATACCTATTTGTATGCAATTTGGCAATGTTCTCTGCTGACATAGTTATTAATTACTTACTCAAAAAAAACTTATATTGTACTTTGCACAATTTTATTGGCATTTGACCATAACGGTGTAGCGGGTAGCTTTAGAATTAGTTCATTGAAGGAAATCGGAATTTGCTATCTAAAAAATTATGGATATTTAGCCCTTCTAGCCACCGAATTTCATATTTATGTAATATGTAGCAATCATACTTTACCATTTTAAAAAAGTTCACGTATTGAAACTAAAACTATGAACATGAATTTTAAAAACAAATGAGTATGAAATGGTATGGTATGAAAAAAGGAATTAAAAATTAATTTTTGTTTTGAATTTGCTAACATAGACAATAATAACCTACAATTGTTGATGAGCACGACGTTTGAATTTGACATAGCCACAACCATTGTCTCTGACCACAACTGTTTGAAAAGATCATGGGAAAAGATACACGCAGAAAAGTATTTCCTTATTTTATTCTGTGGAAGATTTTCAAGAAACTTATTTTTTGATCTTTTTTCAGACCAGAATAAGAAATCTCAGTATATACATTAGGATAGTACCTTGGCTAATAATGATTTAGTTTATAATTATAATTATTGTTTTTAAAATGAATAAACCATGAGTAAAATAGTAAAGTTGGATTGTATGTAGAGCGTTTTAAATAAATTCATGGGACGGTGACGTCTTTCATTTGACATTGACATTGTTGACAGTTAAAAGAATTTTTAAACCGTTTTTTAAATTGCTAACCGGCGGCTGTGTTTGATTCGAATTGAGCCTATTTTCCTTTTGGCAAGATTCCCTCAGGCGCGCGTTACATAAAATGTACGGCGCATACGCAGTGCAGTAAAAAGTTAAAAATAGATTTCCACAGTGAGTTGCGTGTTCGGACATTTTTGTTTTCATATGACATACATACCCCGTCGCCTCACTCCGTCACTCGTTCAGTTTGCGTTTTAGAAATCAAGTGAAAACTGTGAACTCAAATCAGTTGCTGTAAACATTGGACTGATTTTTTGTGGTGTGCCTTGTATTAGATATATGCCTATATTTGGTTTCTTGCATGTGTAGAGTGTAAACAGTGTGTAAAATGGCTCAAGTGGAGCCTATGGACGTTGATAACATAGCCAGTGATTTTGACGATAAGGAGAACTCTTTACACAACAACAATGTGCTCCCTAAAACCCCCAGTACGGAGAAAGGGTATGAGGAACTTGATGTCTCTGAACTTAATATGAAGTTAAGGTACTCCATCACTCCAGCCAATTCTCCTATGTCACGAAGCTACACAGCCAACTACAGAGGAGATTCGGGTCCTAACAGCTTGAATAACACTGTGGTTATTGACAATAACTTAACCCAGTCACTAAACTCGACAGTGACAAGAACGGATGTATTCAAGTCACCCAAGCTACCCCTGCAGGCTCTGCCAACAAGCCTGTACACCAATAGTGACAGAAAATCGTGTGAAAAAGAAGGTAATTAATAGTTTACATTGTAGTTTTCTTTGTGTTTAAAAAGACTGAATTTGAACTTTCTGATACATGTATAATATACAATACTTACTATGTCTAATTAATACTTCCACTGAACTTCCAATGAATTAAAATACTCTTTTTAAAGTTTTTGAGGATAATACATAGTTTGAAATAGTAATTTATACATCTGTAGTCAGTTTTTACATTTTACTCACTTCTGATTTTTTGTTTTAGGTAATATAACTGTGACAATCTCAGGAACTGACAACTATGACAATCTCTCATTGCCGAGTACATCATCATCAACTGTACAAACACCAGAAGCTACAACACCTACTAAAGAAATACCCAAAAGTGATGGTTCACCTATAATGAGAGGATTGAAAAGTGTATTAAATATGTTCAGATCATCACACAGTCCTGTGCCTCCTGAAGATGAAAATGTATGCAATGAGGAGAAAACAAAAGATGGTTCATCAAACTCTTTCATAATAGCCTCTAGGTTGCATGACAGCCCTGTAAAAGACAATAGCTCCTCAAAACAAACTTCAAAAATTGATCCCGTTAATGAAAATTCTTGCCCTGAGACACCAGCTAAAGAAAAAGCAGAACTGGTATGCTCTACACCATTAGATCATGACACTACACCTTTACAAGATGGTCAATCGAACCCTGTATTAGCTTCCACACCAATTTCTAACAGCAAAAAGAAAGACTCAAAAGACTCATTGAAAAGAAACAGCCCCTTAAAAGAAAGTATAGTTTTTAATGAAGATTTGGAGAGGGAACTTCAATGGCAAGAAGAGACTGAAATATTTTTTAAGAATGAAAAAATACCAATACATAAGCTATCATTTCAAACTGGTCCATCAAACATTGTAATCGATTCTAAACGGAAATTATACTTACAAGATAATGATACAGGCAATTTAAATACTACAGTAGATTATATGGATGTTTCTAATGCAAATGTTTCATATAAATCAGTTTTAGAAGATAAAACTTTGAATGATATTAACATTAATAACAATGAAATGAGTTGTGTAGAATCGGACAACGAATTTGTAGACTGTGAGACAACATATACTCAAAACAAATCCTATATACTTGAAACTGTCCAAGAAAATAAGATTTTACCAGTAGCATTTCAATTTGATAACATACCTCATGAGGCATGCCTTGAAGAGTACATTGAACCTGTTAATAAGTGTGAAACAAATAATTTGATATGTGAAATACTTCCAGATGAGCTCAAAAATACAGCAGCTTCAAGTTTAACCATAATGAATGATTTAAGTAAACCACCTATTGAAATTAATAATAAAGAATCCTCAAATGTTATTGAAACACCTAATTCACTTTCTGAATTTCCTATTGAAGACTCCCACAATGATGATCTTAATGTTGGTAATATTAAAATTCATTCTGTTCCTCTAACAAAGAAGTCTTGCACTACAGAAGCTAATGAAACAACCCATATAGCACATATCATTGAAACAAATAGCCTAGCTCTTGATCAGTATATAGAAAATGATGTTACACCTGCAGGAAATACTGTTGAATGTATTCCAAATTTGACTGAAAATGCAATAACTACAATCCAATCGTACTCACATCACTCTATAGAAGATAGCAATACATTACAAATGATAATTCAAACCAATAATCTAATTCATGAATCCTGTGTTGAAACAATTAATAATATTAAAGATTCCAAGGAATCTGAAATTGAAGTTCCAAATTTACCTACCAATAACATGATTATGAAAAGTGAAGACGCAATTAATTTAGATACTGATGACACCAATACTACTCGAATAATTTTTGAAATTGATGAACTTTTATTAAATAAAATAAAATTAGCTAACAATCAAAAGGACATTGTTCCAAATAATACTTATTCTTCTGCTACAGAATGTAAAAAGGAATCGGTAAATTCAAGTTTAATTACCAGTCAGGATTTTTTACCAGATCAAAGTAAAGCAATCAATGAAACTGTAGTTATAATAAATAATGATGAAATTAATGAAGATATTGCATACTCAAATGAAATGAATGAAGTGTCGAAAATGATTGAAGACTTAAATGAACACACATTTGTTCCTGCTGAGAATGCAGATGAAAATAGTAAGTTAAATACAACAAGCACGAAGGATACTGATGAAATTGAAAAATTAAATATACAAAATGTTGAAGTTAATAAGACTGCTGAATTGAAAGTGAATGTCGACTTAAACATTGCTGATGGTCTACTCATGGCTGATGTAAAAGAAAACATTTCTGTTATGGAATGTGAGTTTCATAATGTTGAAGCTGAAACGAAAGTAGATCCTATCTCTGGTTTTATAAATATCCACCACATATCAAACATACGAAATATTGATAGTTCTCAAGACATAACTATGGACAGCTTAGAACCCAATTTAGATTTAATTGTTCAACAGCCAACATGTGATATTAATAAAACAGAGAACCAGACAGAGGTAGACTATAGTAGCAGTGAACCAAATAATATTGACATTATATCAGGAGTTAATAATCCTAATGAGCTGAAAACCAATGCATCTATCGATTTACCGCTGCCTTTAGATGTCCCGCTTCCAAGTGATGACGATATTGAAAAAGATAGTTTATTAGATCTGAGTATCAGTAATAACAAAAATAATGAAGTGATATCTAAATATGAAATCGAAAAAGCAGCCGAAGTTACTAAGTTTGATATTAATACTGATTTAAAGCCAGTACCACTGTTTAATGATCATAATCTTAATATTTCATGCACTGATACTTTTAAAGGCGTTCCTGACAATCTGCAAGCTAATGTCGATTTCGATGTTGAAATGGCTACAGTAGAAAATAATATTCAAAATACACCATTTGATCAATTATCAACTAATCTAACATCAAGTTTACAATATTTAAATTTAAATTCAAATAACAAAGAACCACTACAAATGTCTACAAGTGGAATGTTTAACTTGAACAACTTTTCTAGTTCAGAAATTTTTAATCAGGTTTTTTTAATAAAAGATGATATCAAAACAATAGCTACTCCGCTCCCCGATGTTGTACAAGCAATAAAAGACGGAGAAAAAGATGATTTAAGTACTCAAGAAATCAAATCAGACATTACAATATGTATGAGAGAAAATATAAATAAAGATTTTAATGAAGAAATTGTATCATCTGTAAATAGCAGTCCTTATGTATCCATTAGTCAATTGGATTTGAATTCAAATTGTAATGTCCCAGCTGATGAATCAGAAATCCCGCCTGAGCCAGTAATTGATATAGTTGATTCTCCTCGGATATCTCCAAAATTGTCTAGAAAAGGATATAACACAAATTTTGATGAAATTGATAATCCATTTGCAACAAAAACTAACATAAGAATGTCACCACCACTGGAAATATCAAATAGATCCTCATCACCTGTAAATAATAACCAGAAAAATATACATGTTCAAAAAATACCCCCAAATAGACGAATGTCTCAACCTGAGGGTAAAAAACCTGATGCTAACAAAAAGCGGTTTAACACATCCATAGATAGAGTAAAGATTACTAATACTAATAGTAACAAAAACAAAAAATCTAGTAATAAATCAGAGAATGTACATACTGAAAATAATAGAATTGGTATAGCATCAAATGCAGAAGATATTCAAAAAGATATCAATCCATATATTATGAAAAGTGATTATTCTCACACCTCAACATCCAAAACTTCTTCAGATTCAGAAAATCATACTGTTTTGCAAAAATCAAATGAAAAAATAGTTTCAGCTGAAGAATATTTAAATAACAATCAAGAATCAAGAAACGTTTTTAATATACCAGAAATTCATGATATGAATTTCAATCCCTTTGCAACTAAATCAAGAATCTGTGTAACACCACCACCAATAAAACTCAACGTTGCTGTAAATGTCAGAAATCATACTGAAATCTTGACAGATTCCACAATTGAGAACGAATTTAACGCTGAACAACTAAATGCTACTGTGTGTATCAATAGCATGAATGAAAACGCAACCGTTGGCATGGAATATGGTATCCAAAATGAAGTTAAAATTGCTTCTAATGTAAGCAATGTAACTTCATCATCGATAAACTCTGGAGACAAAGATGTAACTGTTCGTGAAGTCAACACTGAAGATGAAGATACCATCGAAGGACCATTTTTCGAGGCTGAGGATTTGGACGACGTCGTCAAAGTACCGGAAATAGAAATTGAAAAAGACACGATGCAATTATTTGAAAATCAACCTACATCAAACAACGATGACATAGATAAGGGTGAACTTTTCATCGATGCCGAGGCGTTCGAATTCTTACTAAATCAGAACAAAGGCAATGTTGTAGCGGACAGTGGCAAAGAAAGCTTGTTCCTTAAATTTGATCCACTTTTTGCTAAAAGAGTATCATCAGATGGTGTTCTTGCTACTTTGAGTAGTATGCGAAAGAAACAAAGTACACCTAAAAAACTAACGAGAGCGCCTCTAGTAAAATTGGCACGAGAGGAAACACCTACAGTGCCTATGACAGGTCTTTCAGATGTCGCATCTATACCTGAAGTATCTAATGAAGAAAAAATAAGTACTGTATCTAAACCTATGATGGTAGTAAATCCTGCTATCGCCAAGCAGCCAGTTGCTACTCCAAGAATATCACTTACTCCTAGGACCAATAGGCAATCATTAAGTTTTTCATCTCCTGCCATGGTTGTTATCGACAGGCTTCTATCTCTGAGTGGCAATATATCACTATTAGACCAGGATGTTACAACTGATGCAAATAGAAACCACGAGGCTAATGTTGTTCTCGTCGAACTTAGAGAACTTCTAGCAGAGAAGGAACTACATGTTCACAGTTTGAAATGTGAAAGTAAAGAATTAAGAGAGCGTTTAACCACGTTAGAGTCACAAGTGAGAAGTTTAGAGAACGAAGGCCAGGAGAGACTAAATAAAGTGAACATGTTAAATGAACGTTTAGCTGAGAAGACGAAAATTAATAAGAGTATGGCTGTTGTTGTAGAGGAGTATGAGAGAACTATAGCTAGTTTAATCGCCGAAAAGGAGAAAGAGAAGAAGAGGAATGCTGAAGAAAGAATGAGGTTAATCACTGAGAGGGATGAACAAACAGCCCATTTAGCGAGTATGGAGGGATCCTTCAGCGATTTACATAGCAAATACGAGAAATGCAAACAAATGATAATGAACATGAAAGCAAACGAAGATGGTTATAAGAAATCGTTCAAAGAATTCGACGAAAATCTGCTTAAAATGCAAAAGAATTACGATTTGCTAAAACAGCATGCAACATCCAAGTTAAACTATGCAAATCAGGAGCTAGAAAAAATTAACAAAGCGCATGAAGCGGAAGTACTAAAACTTACCTCTATTATAAAACGAAAGGATTTACATATAACGTCTTTAGAAGAATCTCTTGCCCAGAAGAGTAAAGCTAATGAAGAATTGGCTGCGATATGTGACGAACTCATCAACAAAGTCGGATGAATTAGTAATGGTACCAGTAGAAATTGAATAAGTAGACACTTCCTTAGATGTAGAGGCCCTGTGATCTCGACTGATACTTGAACTTCTGCACTTATCTGACAATAAATTGCATTAAGTTTGAAGTTAACCAACAAGTCTACAGATAAGTCCAAACCTTCTAATATACTTACCTACTATCGAATATTAATTTGTAACTATGTACAATCTATTCAAATGCACAGAAGAAAGAGAGATTAATGTGTCTCTCAGAAATAAAAGGCTTCGTAAGAATGAATTCAGTACCTATAGTATGGGTTTACACATCCCGATAACGTGACTGGTTTCATGAGCTTAAATACCTACACAAAGTTTTCATTAGGGACCCCAGAATTAGCAACTACTATAACTCAAAGGGGAAAGAGACTGTAACACTTATGAATCACTCAAGTGATTGACTTGATTCAATAATATTAGAGGCTTATTTTTCTGTTCTCAAGGAATGCTGTATTTTTAAGTGATTTTATAGAAATTTTTATCATGGTGACATTTTAATATTCGAGATGACTGAAAGCTAGAAGTAACCCTAAATATTTTCTGTAATATTACAAGTGCATTATGCTGGTCATAATACTTCTTGATTATCGTACTTACATTAACTTGTAACCACTTTCTTTCAAACTTGGCGCTACAGCTACCTTGTGGGCCCGGGCCTGGTCCAGAAGATTTCTCCATCTGTTTATGACCTTTGCTCTCGATTTCCAATTTTTTATTCCAAGCTGCTTGGCGTCTTGGAAAAACTCTATCTAACCACCGACCAGGTCACCTTCAACATGAGCTCCAGTCATATATTTAAGAGTCGTTCTAGTAAAAGCTGATTAGCTGAGAGTGCATTTTGCACTCTAAGCAGGAAATTAGAAAAAATAGGACGGGTATTGCCAAATGCATCCATTTTTATGTTTTATACAAACGTTAAATAATCGACTCGTCGGTTTTCACTAGTACTGTACGAAACAAGACTTGGAAACAATATGGACGATTTGCTTAAAAGACCAACGGCTAACAAATCTCTAATACTCAGTAAGTAATAACTATTAATTTTTGTTAATAAAAATTATACAGTTAAATTTCATATTATTTGGAAGGAATAACATTACAAGAATATCATGACTGATTTTTTACATTATTTACTAAAAAGTAATTTTATGTAAAATATCGTGTTTGTAAGAGCAAATTAAAGATAAATTTTTACTGTAAAAAGTTACATATTTTTAGATCTGTGTGGTTTAAAAAAAACAATATTTTTGTATATCTTTAAAATTAGTTAGATTTTAGATATTAGGTTAAAGTTTTTTGTATATGTCACCGTTTTAACAATCGTATGGTGACCTAAACATTACCTAGTAACTAGTAAAATTCGTAACTTAAGTATGATAAAAACCGTCGATTATAATAAAGTTTTTATATATAATAAATAATTCAACTCCTAGATAATTTAGCGCAGATCTGTAAAATCATGTTTTAGACTGCATGCATAAAGATATTTTTTTTTTAATTTGACTGATGTAAGATATTTATAAGAAAATTGCAGAGACAGACCAATATTCTTTGATAATAGATCTTATATACAGTATATTTTTTTTAGTGAAGAATGCTACTTGGGCTATTTCTCCTATTCTGTCCTGTATCTAAATATTATTTTTAATTGTTTATATTTTATTTCGTAAAGCTCCTAACAGCTACTCTTAAAGTTACATTCTGTAGGATTACATATTCATTGACGACATTCTTAGAAAAATTATTTCGTATCTTTTTATAATCCTCCTAGCTCCTAATTCTAAGATTTTCTTCTAGATTTGGGAGATCAGTTTATATAACAACGGAATAGATGGCTGTGCTTATGGAGGATCTCGATATTAAATTTTTTTTCGATATACTATTCAAATTCGTTCTAGGGATACAATGAAATAGCGTGCAGAAATTCCACTCGAATAATCGAATAGGTATCTCAGGTAGGTGAAACGGTAAACTTTCTTGGTTTTAAAAGTTAGACATAGCTACTTGTATATGTTAACATAATAAATAATTATTGTTTTGACGAAATAAGCTTTTCATTTCATGCATTATTATTAGACCTAAGGTATGGTAAGGTTCTGAATCGGGGGGCAGATTCCAGATGATTCAGCAACATCGATGAACATGATTCAGCAACAACAATTATATTACTTAATGTGTAATTATTACAATGTATCGACGTCGGGTTTCGGGTCTATAAGTGGTATGTGGTAGCGATGCAAACTCATACGTAGGTAATTTATATTTAGATATTACCTTTATTGCACACGCATAAATTTTAAAGTACAATACAATAACACCTAATACAATTAATTAAATAATAATATAGGTATTGTTGATACCTGGTGGAGAGGTATCTGCTTTTCGAATCCTTTCCGCAAGTCCCAGCAACAAATGTACAAAATGTCAACTCAATTGGATGCGCGAACAGAAAAACATTATTTCTAGAGCATATAAACATATTCTGTGCTCTTGCCCTACAATTTTGTAGAAAGTAGCAAGGACTTTTTTTAATACATATTAAAGGTAGGTACTTGAGTAGGTATCTAGTCTACTCCCCTAGCACTAAATCGGAAATCCTAATTTATCTACATTACAGAAACATAAGTAGTTTTGATGTGTCAAAACACACGCGAGGCCCGTGCCTTCCAGTACCAGGCGAGGAATTACAAAAAAAAACCGGGACGCTCCACTTAGATGCACTTCCAAAGACACGTGACTTTACTCGCTATTCCACCGCTTCATCCGAAGGGTGCAGGTTACTGGGTGCCATCGCCGTTGCCATGTCAACCGGCGACAAACACCACAAGCACTGTCAAACGCTGTCTCACTCAAGACAGGATATTTCTGGTGTGCCCCAAGGAATGTACGACGAGACCGTGGAGGTGAATGCAACAGAAATAGAAAGCCCGCCCAGTTCAGACGAGGAACCTGTGAAGGCCGCCATGGCGAAGTTCAACCCCCCAGTGAGACACACAGCGAGACACGATTTTGATTCCGAGAGCGAAAGTGAATCCGAAGTTGAGAAGTTCGGGAATATCTCTGAGGAAGATCAGGTAGGATTACTGACCCTAGAAAGAGAGACCAGAGTATGCCTTTATTTGGAGCATGTTCGGAGTACTTCTTTGTGACAAGTACCTACTCCGAACTCCCATATTATAAAATATTATGCTGAAGTGTTTGTTTGTAGGTTTGTAATTTCAGAGCAACGGATCAACGTGATTTTTTATATGGTTAAACGTAGGTAGTAAGTTAGTGGACTTGAAGAGTGACATAAGACTACTTTTTATCCAGGAAAATCAAAGACTACGATTTCTAAAGAGTTAAAGTGCGGATTAAGTCGCGGGCATCACCTAGGTAGGCGCGGCTTACGAGTAGTTTGTCATTGGTGCAGTTTGTAGGACATGGAGATGATCTTAATTACCATGCATACGTGTGGAATGTAGAATAAGTAGGTAACTATTCGGGATTTACGAGAATGTATCAGTTCAATTCACAAGGAGTTATTTATGTGTATGGGCGATATGATGTGCCAATTATTTTGCAACGCAAAAACTACGTGACTCTTAAACAGGTGGTGTGAGTAGGTACCTATTTACTTATAGAGATCAGTTCTATAGTTGATGCCATTTGGAGATTTATTTAGGCTTGGCTGCAAGAGTTAATCAAATAAGTTATGCCGGCCCCCAGAACGCCACAATTCCTGCAAGCTGGCAAGGTTGATCAACCATTTACCGTAGTTAGTTAAGCACCAATACTGGAATTTTCGTCGGCATGTCTAATTATTTTTGCAGTCTCCTGATAGAAAATCAGATCAAGAGGAAGAGCCAAAGCTGAAAGCAAAGGGAACAAGCGATGTTTCGAGACAATCTAGCAAAAACCGCGATTCTTCTAATTCAGGTACTTTGTAATTGAACACTAACTCGGATAAGGATTAAAGATGAGGAAACTTAGATAAGATAGGTTGGAAGGTTCGGTTACCGCGAACCAGTGTTAGACCCACTATATTCAATTCAATAGCACACATGGCAAAAGTCTTTTGAATACGTACCGCGTACCGCAGGACATCGTCAGGGTCTGCATCTGTATAGAGTTTCAATTCATTTCCTATTTGAACCGCTAACATACGGAACGCCCTTCCGGCTTCCGTTTTTCGATTATATATATTGGTATCTTCAAATCAAGCAATAGCAGTGGCGTGCACATGATTTGAAGCCGGGGTAGGCTTACTTAAGACCCTATTTACTGGTTGCTCACAATTTGAAATAAGCGGTGCTTCTGTGCTTCTATGATTTGCACGCAACTGGACTAAATCTTCTAGGACAGCGCGCTCCGCTTTAGGCTGCATCACTACTTTCGCAAGTCAGATCGCAGCCAAGCGCTAGTCTATAAATATAAAAAAAAATTGGCACTGAAATCGAATATATTTATTTTTTAAATTATTTAATACTAGCTGATGTCTGCGTGGATTGAGATGTAAGCTATCCTATCTTTCAAGTTGGATCAAACTGCACACGGTGTGCAAATTTAATTTAAAATCGGTTAAGTAGTTTTGGAGTCCATCGCGGACAAACAACGTGACAAGTGATTTATATATATATATAATAAATATATATCTAATATACAGCGTGTCCCGTAAATAATGGATCAAACTTAAGTGGAAGATACATCACCGAATTATCTAAAACCAATTTGATCGGTTTAAAAAAAAAAAACATAGGGTGACCAAGTTTTTCTGTTTTATTTAGTTTGTCCATTTTTTCTATCCTAAATCTCTTTTTTTAACGCTGTAGCTGTAATAAATAATATTTTTTAGATCTGATTTTTGTTAAATATTGCTGATTAGTTTACCAATGTATTATGAAAACCATTTTAGTAAATTATGTTTTATTTGATTCGGAAAAAAGGTTCGAATCGAATAATAATTTTTTTTTGATTAAGACTACCCAAATTAAAAACAATTTCCTGTAAAAAAATTGTATGACACCGAAGTGTACCATTATTTTAAAAACTTGTACACTTATCGAGGTTTGCAAATTGGTATAAAACTTGCATCTGCTCCTTTTCGTTACAAAGACGCTGCCAAAAATCTAAGGGAGGTTCTGAATTTACAAAATTAATAATAAATAAAAGGTGTGCTACATTGTAACTTTTTACTTTAAAATGATTAACAATGTCTGTTGTCTTACCTAAATCACTAATGCAAGCATTTTTATTTGTTTGGCATTCGTAGAAACTAATTCAAAAATTTGGGATCGCTACCTACGTTTGAGTCAACAAAGAAGGGTTGTCCCTTATTGAGGACACAGGTAAAGGAATGTGTAAAAGAGAAAGAAAGTGCCGCCTTTGTTAGTAATTCAATGCAATGCAAGCATTTTTATTGGCTGTGTTCTTAGAAACTCAAGAAACTGGAATATTTTTAAAAATTTAAGAATTCTTGTCAGATTATTTTAAATAAATCATTGTTTATTAAATTGATTAGGCAGGCATCTCAGTGTGGCTTAAGAAACAAATTAGGGGGCGTATTTGAAAAAAAAAAACTATGAAATCAAATAAATCATTTATTTCAAAATCATAATAAATGTTCAAATTGTCTTCCTCCCACGAGAATGCAAAGTCTGCAACAACTGCATCTCCTGATAATGGAAGCTCTTATACGTGAGCCAAAATTAGTCAAATTTATTTCTGTAGCGGCAGATTGGATACGCTGGCGTAATTGCTCCTCTGACGTTACTTTGTAGACCCTGTCCTTTAAACAACCCCAGTAAAAAAATCAAGTGGATTTAGGTCCGGAGATCGTGGTGGCCACAATATCGGTCCTAGCCGGCCGATCCATCTCCCAGGATAGATTTGATTTAGGTGCGCCCTCACTGCCGTCGCAAAGTGTGCGGGACATCCGTCATTTTGTAACCACATTGCTTGCCGCACGTTTTCTGGAACGTTTTCCAACAATGTAGGTAACTCATTCCTTAAAAAATGAAGATAATATTTGGCATTTAGAGTTGCAGGTAGAGTAAAAGGGCCTATTATTTGTCCATTAATTATTCCCGCCCATAAATTTATTTTTAATTGATATTGGCTTCTGTCCTCTCGCATCAAACGTGGGTTCACCAGTTGCCAACTGTGCAAATTGTGTAAATTTAAATATTTGTCTCGCTCGCACTCGTCACTCCATAAAATTTTATCAAAAAATTGTGGATCCTCCCGAATCATTCTCAGCATCCTTTGGCAAAATGTTAATCTTTGCTGGTAATCACGTGACGTCAGCGTTTGAACACGTCGCACGTGATATGGGTGCAACCGGTACCTTTTTAGCACTCGATGCACCGTCGATCTTGATATACCGGTGCGTCGTGCTATGATGCGCACTGAGGTCGACGGATCTTCTTCAATTTCACGGAGAATGATTTCGTCATTCTCTTGTAGCGGTCTTCCTTCACTAGCACCGCCAGCTCCGGTGCTAAGAATCCTTCCCTCAAGGAGCGCGTTATGCACTGTAACGAATACGCGATAGTCAGGGTGACGATTCACGTTCTGGACGAGTAAGGGATGAAGGGGGGAGTCAAAAAACAGGTGACAAAAATCCGAATTAGCAACCAAAGCGGCACTTTCTTTCCCTTTTTTACACAGTCCTTTACCTGTGTCGTCAACAAAGGACAACCCTTGTTCGTTGACTCAAACGCAGATAGCGATCCCAAATTTTTGAATTAGTTTCTACGAATGCCAAACAAATAAAAATGTTTGCATTATTGATTTAGGTAAGACAACAGACTTGTAAATCATTTTAAAGTAAAAAAGTTAGAATGTAGCACACTTTTTATTTATTTTTAATTTTGTAAATTCAGCACCTCCCTTAGATTTTTGGCACCATCTTTGTAACGACAAGGAGCAGATGTAAGTTTTATACCAATTTGCAAACCTCGATAAGTGTAGAAGTTTTTAAAATAATGGTATACTTCGGTGTCATAATTTTTTTTTACAGGAGATTGTTTTTAATTTGTGTAGTCTTAATCAAAGAAAATTAATTATCGATTCGAACCTTTTTTCCGAATCAAATAAAACATAATTTACTAAAATGGTTTTCAGTACATTGGTAAACTAATGAGCAATATTTAACAAAAATCAGATCTAAAAAATATTATTTATTACAGCTACAGCGTTAAAAAAACTGATTTTGAATAGTAAAAATGGACAAACTAAATAAAACAGAAAAACTTGGTCACCCTATGTTTTTTTTTAAACTGATCAAATTGGTTTTAGATAATTCGGTGATGTATCTTCCACATAAGTTTGATCCATTATTTACGGGACACGCTGTATATATAAAATCGTTAAGTGATCAAGGGTTATTAACTTGAAATATTGACAGTAGGTTCCTTTTGTGATGTAGGCGCTCACTAAGGAAGGATTTTACAAAATTCCACCCCTAAGGGGGTGAAATAGGGGGTGAAAGTTTGTATGAAAGTCCGTCATTTCTCAAGTTATATCCATGAAACTTGGTATACGAGCTACAGGTTAAAAATGAAGAAATACGTGTTTCACAGTTTTTAAAAATTCTAACCCCGAAGGGTTGAAATAGGGGATGAGAGTTTGCATGAAAGTCCTTCATTTCTCAAGTTGTAGCCATGAAACTTGGTAAATAAACTGCGGGTTACAAATGAAGAAATACGTGTTTCACAGTTTTTGAAAATTCAATCCCTAAAGGGGTGAATTAGGGGATGAAAGTTGGTGTGTAGGGCCTTCATTTCTCAAGATATTGCTCAAGATAATATAGTTTAGGATCTGGTTAGTAACGTAGGCTGCTTTTTATGCCGGAAAATAATGAAATGCTGTGGGAATTGAAAAAAACTTATGCCACACGAACGTGTGACGTTCACACCAGAACGGCTAAACAGATTGATTTGATGAAATTTGCCACAGAGATATATCGTAGTCTGAAATAACACGTAGGCTTCTTTTTATCCCGAAAAATTAAAGAGTTCCTGCGGGAACCAAAAAATTTCAAATGGATGTTTGTTACTCAATCATGCCATTAGGGCTGAATGGATCTGGATGAACTTTGCACAGAGATAGATTATACTTAGCCTGCAATTGCCAATAACGCATACACTACCTTTTATCCCGTATCATTAAAGATTTCCCACGGGAACCAAAAAAATTCAATCCACGCGGACGAAGTCGCGGGCATCAGCTAGTTAAGATATAAAAATATTAAAAATATTAACCTTAAAACTAAAGCATTAAAGATTAATTACAAATGTAAGTAAGTACTATATTTATACTTAAGACCTTTTGTCTTCAGAAGAGTGGTGTCGCGTGACCGACACCGTTTCACATTTTTACCCCCTACCAAAAAGTGCTCAACGCGCCCAAAGAAGTTTTCACATCATTATGCGTTTAACGATTGCGTTTGAATTGAACGCAGACACAGACAGCGCTGAGGCTGGGCTGGATATCGTGGAGCGCGTTGAGCCGCTGGCTGCGGGCAGCGGGCGGCGGCGCGGTGCTGTGTTACTGGCGGACGGCGCGTATGACCCCAAGCAGTACCAGGACCTGAAGGTGCCTGCTGAGATGGAGAACGTGTTCCAGTATATCATGAAGTGAGTACCAACATTCCTAAGCAATAGGTATCTACGCTTCCAATAAATGTCTTAGTCTATATATATAAAAATCAATTGCTGTTCGTTTGTCTCGCTAAAACTCGAGAACGACTGGGCCGATTTAGCTGATTTCGGTTTTGAAATGTTTGTCGTAGTCTAGGGAAGGTTTAAACGGTGAGAAAATGGGGAAAAATTAAAGAGTTCCCGCGGGAACCACAAAACATCGTAGGTATGTACGATACCATAAACGTATGAGAATGGACACACGAAATTGAGCTCTAACTCAATGCCGTTACGGTTTATTTTACTTTGACGCCGAACTTTGACGATTGGATCGGCAATTCTTACACAGAGGTGATATTTTAATTTTTATATTTAAAAACGCCATGAAGGTACACGCCGCAGAAGATCGACATCCAGCTGAAGCTTTCGCCGTTCGTGCCGGAGTTCGTGCCGGCGGTGGGCGACACGGACGCGTTCCTCAAAGTCAGCACACCGCCCGCCGCGCCGCGCGGCATGCCGCTCGCCGAACGCGCTCTCGAACACATCGACAACTTGGGTAACTAGTCATCAATTCAATTTTAATACGACTGCCTGAAAAAAGGAGTATATTGTTTTCAGGGTTCATGTATGTATGTATGTATGTGAGTTTGTATATTCCACCATAACTTCTGTACGCCTGAACCGATTTTGATAAATGAGGTATCGTTAGAATGCCTAGCTTATTCCGGGTGATATAGGCTAGTAAAATTTTAAAATAAATTGATGGGGTGACCATGGTCCCGAATTAAAGACCAAAATTGAAAAAAAGAAAAAGAAAATAAGATTAACTATATAATCATCATCTAGAAAATGATGAGTAGATTCCAAAAATATATAACACTAGTTGAATATTTAGTGATTCACAAAAAAATATCATTTTATAAAAAATGTGAATAAGATTCCAAAGGCTATATATGCAAATCGCTTCTTATGGAGGTAAACTCCAAAAATAATATGGCAGGGCAGTCGTATTTTTTAATTCGTTAAATTAATTTCACTTGTTATTGTAAGGTTCACAGTCCGACGCGGATCGTCCTCGCGAAACCTGCGGTGACGCGGTCAAATTTTAACCGTAACAGTCCCTTAGAGCACATCAGGGGGCCTAGACAAAGTGACATTCTATTAGCGATGACGCTAGTAGAAAAGTCCAAAAATGTATGGGATTGACATTAGCTATAGAAACGTCACGTGGTATAATTTAAACGAATCGAAATTTGCTAGACAATGTTAATTTAAATCGATTCCATCGAAAGAATCGACAATGTCGAATGACTAATCCCATAGACATGTGTCGACAAGTGCTAGCCAAGTGACATTTTTGACAAGCGTTATCTATAGTGAGCGCTTCTTTTGATGGAAACTTTAACGAACGCCATTACCCTGTAGAAAACGAAACAAATAGCGCCATTGTTGTGAAGTTGAGTGGATTGTTTTGATATTTTTAGACGTTTCTTGAATGAATTTGTGATTAAATTGTTGTCTTTTGCATTATTTTGTAACTTTGTCAGTTGTTTGTAAATTTTAGTGTACCTAGTGCTAATAATATAAAATGCATACGCTTCGTTTACTGTGGGCAGCGCATAATGAAAGTGTTTGGCTTAGACGCCAAAGAAGATACTATTCCCGGCAACAATCTGCTCTAATGCGACCTTGAGCACCAGCGGTTTAGACAAGTCACCGTGGCTGAAATATGAGTTAACAAAGAGCCCTTTAACTACGTTACTGTTAATCACGTCATTGTTTACATTACGACTGCCATTCGGTCGTCTGTATAGAATTTGACTTTTCAGAAACTTAATACGTATGGAACAAATATTTTACCTTTCCATAAATTCCAAAAGAGCTGAAAACTGCTCACCACTTGCCCTTCCTCTTGGTTCCATTTCTACGCGAGAAAACAAAACATTTAACCTTATTCATAGAAGGGAAAAGTATTCTAAATCTTTATTTGCCTGGTTGAAATCTCATTTGTTTCTATAAAACACAAAAGCACTTTGATACTTACCAAGAAATATAATATTAATTAGAGGAAATAGTTTTAAATTAATTAACAATTTCACGCTCGCACTTTAGAAACACCACTCAAACACAAAGTATTCAAAGTTTGGCGCACGAATTTGACGTTTCATAACGAAAGACCATAGACAAAAGTTACTTTTTATCGAACAGCCGAATGGAATAGGCGTTCGTTAATCGCAGGTAACTTTGTCTAGCAGACGAAGTTCGCTTACGGTAAAGCGTTAGCGATAGAAGAAATGGAATCGCTGCGAATCGAATGCCGTTTGTCTAGGCCCTCTGGGATGGTTAACGTTAACTTCAATAACACGAGAGTCGCTGGCCTACTCCACTGTGCTATTTAAGAACGCGTCTTCGGGGCAAGGTTAGCTTTTCAAGGCCTAATTGCATAAATATTCCACCGTCCACGCTATATATATATATATATACAGCCACGTTTATATATATATATATATATATATATATATATATATATATATATATATATATATTTATATAAACGTGGAGCAGTGGTTATCTATCGCTGGAATACGCTGAAGACACCATCTTCTTGATCTGGATCGTCATAAGATTGTAATAAGATATTTGATTTCAGGGTTAACGGTCCTAGACGAGCCGTCAGCCGAGCAGAGCGATTCAGCGTTACTGCACTTGCAACTGCGAGCCCTTTCCAAGACCACCAGCGCCAAGTCCACTGTGGTATGCTATACCCTTCCGAACCAACCGACTTTCGGCTACTGTTGCAAATCTCCACTAGACATTAAGTAGGTACTTATGATGTACCTACTAGCTTTTGCCCGCGACTTCGCCCGCCTGGACTACACAAATTCCAACCCACTATTTTACCCCCCTCAGGGGTTGATTTCTCAACAATCCTTTCTTAGCAGATGTCTACGTCATAATATACTGCTACTGTAGCTATCTGCATGCCAAACTTCAGCTCGATCCGACTAGTTTGAGCTGTGCGTTGATAAATAAGTCAGTCAGTCACTTTTTCCTTTTATATATTCAGACTGTCCAGTCGTGAGCGACTATCGGTTGAGACGACAAGTATATTCGAAATCCTGTTACATAATTACTAATTGCGTATACGTGAGAATCTGGGAGTCCACCCCAATATAGTCCCGACACATTCCATTAGTAGTCTACGTGATTAATTAAAAGGGGTTATCCTTAACAATGAGTAATATGACAGTGGGAAACAGAGCAGACAGTATTTTAATTAATTACGTATATCAAAATGAAAGTCTACGAAGTTAATATTTTAAAATAGGTCAGGGATGGCCGGATTTAAACTCTGGATGGCGCTCAAGCAATATATCAAACTTTATCAGAATCGCGTCATTTTATTTTTGCGTAACGCTGCATTATGGACTCCGCCCACTCGGTGACTGACTTTTTATCAGCAGAAAAAGAACCACACAGGTTGTAAATTGCAATATTGAAGCGCTCGCGTTCTGCGAAAAGAAAATTCGTCGATTCGATTGTCGGTGGAAAATAAAAGTTCGGGCATTGACTCGGATACAAAATCGGTCATTTACTCGGCCCGATTATTATTTATCGGACCTACATAAAGTCTGACGTGGGCGTAGGCCCTCGAATTCATTATGGTCATGGTCGTTATGATATCTTCATGAAAAAGGCCCTATTGTGATAGAAACGACCTCCGTGGCGCAGTGGTGACCGCTGTGGGCTCATAATTATTGGAAGGTTCGGATTCCCCATTTGGGAATTTATAATTTCTTAATTTTTTCTGGTCTGGCCATGTAGATGGCTTCGGCCGTGGTGAGTTACCACCCTACCGGCAATGACATGCTGCCAAGCGCTTTAGCGCTCCGGCACGATGTAAATGTGTAGAAATCGATTTGGGTACGACTTTAAAATAGCTGCCATACCTCAAAAAGGCTAGCCCGACCAAGGTAACCACCTCAGACTGCATCAAAACTTATCAGGCGAGATACTAGTGTAAAGGGCTAACTTGACTTGAATATAATCAAAAAAACCTAAAATATTTTATACTCCATGAACTTACCGCGAGGGCAGCGATGCGAAAAAATGCTACCGACTTGACACTTCCTTGTGTCCAAATTCAGGTTCCATTTTCGACGGGAATTGAATACTTAGGTTGTTTGCAATAAAATCTATCTATTCAAGGGTGTTTTGTTTCAGTTGACCAGGAAGATTGAAAACGTCGAGAAGACTCCCAAGGCCATCGAGCGATGGATCAAGGATGTGAGCGAGCTACACATGGCCAAACCGCCGCCTACCTTCATGAATTCTTGGTAAAGCTTTTTTTCACCTCTCTAGCTCGAAAAACGCGCCTTTACTGCTTAAAACCAGTGAGAAAAACTTATTTTTGCTCGCTGGGTTTAAGCAGTGAGTAAAAACAATTTGTGTGTGAGTAAAACAACAAGTGAGCTAAACGTAGTCCCTACCATTATATGATTAATGGAAAGTCACGACCCTCAGCAACGAGGAATACGACGCAGAGAGAGACTTTTCATGGGATTTTTGAGTTATGAGTCGCGTAATTTTGGTCGCAAAATTTCTAACGAACTCTGAAACTGTCATATGGCGACTCAAAATGAGTTCCGATTCTATAACTCACGTGCTTAAATAGGTACCTACGTACGACCACAGTATCTGTTTACTGTGGTACGACCGACTCGGAGTGAGAGAGGTTTGGCCATAATCCAACACTGGTCAGGCTACATTGGAGAACATTATGGAGAAATCTCGGGCATGCAGGTTTCCTTACGATGCTTTCCTTCACCGTTTGAAGCAAGCACAAACTTCGAAGATCCACCGATCTTTTTACCAGATGAAACCTACTTTTTATTTTTATTTAATACTAGATAAATACGCCTAAAATAAGTTGCCTATCAAAATCCGGTCCAGGCTAATTTTAAATTAATTAATTTTAATAAAAAAAATTTGGACAAGTTTATTATAGCCAATGCTATACCATCGCGTTTGTTATAAAATTACCTAAGTATATTTTTGATATTTATCTCAAGCGGTTCCGATCCGTGTTACCTACGGACTATGGTAAAGTTGGCAGTAGCATTGGCTTTAATGAACTTGTCCAAAAAGAAATTAATTAAAATTAATTAGGTAATTTAAAAATAGCCTGGACCGGATTTTGATAAGCAACTTATTTCAGGCGTATTTATCTAGTATTAAATAAAAATAAAAAGTAGGTTTCATCTGGTAAACAGATCGGTGAAGGTCATCTCATTTTCAAGTTGAACTCTGCGCAGAAACAAATTTCGGGTGACAACGAAGTGCGGTATGAGGGGCCGCGCGTTACCATACCCCTCGCTCCATGCTCCGCTCGGCTCTGTAGCACAATGTACCTGCGCCGACGACTGTCATTTTGGTTCAACCTACATACAGTCGATTGTACCATTAAGAGTTTAATAAAAATACTTAATTGTTTCTAGCAAAATGCCGGATATAGACAGTCTCATGGAAGAATGGCCAGAGACTATGGAAGATACTCTCAACGAGGTCGGCTTTCCACCAGCCAACATTGACTGCTCGCTGTCCCAATACGTGGATTTAGTCTGTGCTCTGTTCGACATCCCTGTGCAAGGCGACACGCTGAATGACAGGATACAGGCTTTACATTTATTGTTTAATCTGTATTCAGCTGTCAAAAACTCGCAGTTGTATGCAGAGAGGGAAAAAGAAAAGGTAGGGGAGTAATTTAGGCTACGGGTTTGTGATTATTTAAGATAGGATTGCAATATAAGGAAAATAAATGAAATGAATATTCATAAACACCGTTTTATTTACAACTTTACCTACTAGGTATTTTAAAAATATTTTAACGTTGGATAAATGGTTCTATTAGGGCTATTTTACTCATGACATGAGTCCAATCCTGATCCGGTTCTAAAGAACATCATGCTAATACCTTTTTTTGTTTTTACTCTGGAGAGGAGGAAAATCTTCATTACGCATGCCCGACTCATAAACCAATAAAAACAATGGAATACTTTGGCAAATGTTTATTTACAAATATTCGTTACAATAGTCTAGACAAAAATATACATCCACTACGTACTTACTCCCTTTAGCCTCTATCGTGACGTTACATTCAACTTCCACGTATTATAAGATAAATATTCGAATATTTACACTCGGGACATAGAGCCTCTTTTTTTATTGTACTGACTCGCCACTTAGTCCCACAAACTTATCTGACCCGGTGGCCAAAATTGGAACTAATTTTTATGCCTGTTTAGTTTTTATTTTGTTTTTCATATAAACTAGCGCCGCTGACACCGGGTCAGATAAGTTAGACGGATTATACACTTTGATAAACTTATCTTAGTCTATGCTTTAACCATTGCAATTTCAACACATTGGCCTCAAAGTATAATCGACCCAAAACCCCTTTATTTAAAGTCACAAACTCAGTACAGCCGGTTCTTCAAACGGAAACGTTACCGAAGTATTTTACTTCGGTAACGTTTCCGTTTGAAGAACCGGCTGTGAATTGACACGAAATTGAGCTCTAAAACAATGCTGTTACGGTTCATTTTGATAGAACGTCAGTGTGTTCGAACACTCGAATACGTTCAATCGAAATTGCAATGTTAAAACTCTAAGGGCACTGTGCGTGTGGCGAAATTCGAAACTAACAGCAACTTCTCTGTCTTGATCTTGAAATGTTGCTTTTTTAATGGACAGTGGCGCCACACGCACAGATAAGTTTGCAAAGCTTGTACATACTATTATTTGATTTTCATATTTGCACCGTCTTATGATAAGGCTTACAATATTTTTGAACCTTTACAGCGGCCTCAGATTAATGCCAAGAACATCCAAGGATCCAGGCGAATTACCGTTAATGAAACAATGGGGTCCAAAGTGGCAGGCTTACGTATGAAAAAAGTATGCAAGGAACTACTAGATACATTTTTATGTAGGGCATTTACTAAGCTACAATTATAATGATGTAAAAAAAAATATTAACCGAGATAATCACGAATAACCCATATGCAGACAGCCGCTTAGAATTTTTGAAAGTTCAACCCCCAAATATGGGGAAAAATAGGGGTTTAAAATCGCTTTGAAAATCGAACTTAACTTATTCTACTTCTTGGATGGTCTCAGCAGGAAACTGGAGGGGGCACTATCTGATTTTTATAACTTAGGTACTTGCTATTATTATTTATTTGTTTGGTGTAAGTGCATTTTTACGGTCCCATTTTAATTATTTATACGTCAAAGTAAAAAGCATTAGGCAATAAGAGAAAGACAAGTAGGTAATTTTAGGCCAAAATAACTGATAAATAACCGCGCTTCTATATTAGAAGCGCGTTTAAGTTTGATAAAGAGTTGCTGATTTGATTGTTGTTATCATCCCTATTATAACAATTGGATGGCGAATATCACCTTTTCACCTTTTATTATATTGAATATGTATGACCTAGACCTCTAGTTTATCTGAATTTATAGAATTGAAACCTAAATTACAGATATAATGAATTAATATTGGACGGTATAGTGTATAATGAATTTCAAAGCTTTACCTTTTCCAAGGATGGCAAAACAACTGAACGATTTTAAAAACTAAAATCACATGTCATTTTTTTTTCATATTTTTATCCAAAATATTTGTCAATTTATAAAAAAATATCTGTTTTATATTTTGTATTTCTTTTCACTGAACTGGAAGACCAATGATAATGACACATTTGTTGTTTCAAGGCAGATGTGAACTTTATTCCTTTATTTTAGTTATAATAAATGCGCGGAAACATACGCATGACACGTACATATATAAGTAGTCCTAGGTGAGCGCCAGAAGCGACGCGACGTGAATCGACGCAATAGAAATTAGCCGTAACTACGCGACAACGTAGACGTAACTTCATTCTCTATGATGTCGCATCGCGTCGCTTCTGTCGCTTACATAAGTGGGCAGCGGGGCGGAAACGGATCCTCGGTTGCGATACGTCCATAGATTTTGTGTGAAAAGTTTCGGTAGCGAACGAAAAACGCGGAGTATCCGCAAGTACAATCAGCGGAACCGCGACATTGCAAATAAGTCCATATTTTACGCTCATGTAGGGTAGTTGATACGGGCGGGTCCGCGTATTCGGCTGTCTGTCGCGAAAACATGACTGCGGAACGCTGCGTAATTTTTTGCGTTTCCGCTCACCGCTGCCCACCCAAAATTCAAACTTAGAAAGAAATTCGCTTCCGTTTCGCATGGCTTACAACCGTCATGAGCATGACGGAACATATACGGTTATGTTACTACGGTTTGCTGCAGGCGTAGTCTTTTGAATCGTGGCGCATGTTACGAGTATGTATCCGCCTTAATGTATATAGATAGATAATTATTTCTATTACCGAATACATAATGATGCATTATCTACTGTCTAGTGCCTCCAAAAGCTACACTATGTTAAGCCGGAATTCTAAACTAGTCGTATTTACGGGTCGATATTCCGGCCGAAATTTCATATTTTATCATTTGCGGCTAGGCCTAGGATGTAAAGGTCAAAACCCACAGGCAGTTGTTGACCGGGGCTAATATAAAGAAACTAGAAGTTTAAAATTCTAGTTTCTTCATTGTCATGGACTTCCGCAAAGTAACGCCTGCATCTATCCAATATTTGAAATCGTAAAAAATAAAATCGGCTAAAATAGTCGTATCGAATTTGCAAATTGCAATCATCATAGGACAATGTTAGTGTCTTAGCTATTTTCAAGCAAAGAACTTTGTACACATTGACCAAACGCTATCGGCGAACGTGTTACGTGACTGACGTGGAGTTTCAATAGATATCAGTGCAACATTAATGCTGGTTAGTGCAATTAGCAAGCAAAACACTTAGTCTGGTACTGTCAAATGAAGATACACCACATCCGCCTAGTTTTAACTCTGAAGTTCGTCCGTACCATCTACAGCCAGCATTCTTGCAAAATCAAAATGTAGTACTGAACTTTGTACTTTAAATTAAAATGGTTACTTTATTTCCAGACTCTAGATGTAAAATCTATAAATAATATGAACAGTTGGAGAAATATGCGTTTTATTTGGCTTGTACCTACGCCGTACGTTCGCCGAGAGCATTTGATTGTTGTGTACTAGGCTCATATTTTTTCGTAAAAATATTACGATCTGACAAAGTCGTTAGTGCGATCCTAGGCTTCCTAATACCTACTTAATTTAATATTATTTACATTATATCATTACATAGCAAATTCACAAAGCATTTCGATATCACAGTTGCATACATTGCACCCACACGCTTATTGATCTTAACTTAAACAATTTTGTATTTTTCTTTAGTAGTACTTATACATAGATATTCGATATCTTAACTAATCTTGGCGCTGTGTGTGCGTGTCCTTGTAAAGCTCGCTATTGACGATAAAGTCTATGGATAGATGCCAATATTTTTGTCCACTAACGACATCGCTCCAAATGATTTAATTGGGTATTTGACTACTATTAAAATAAATTACTTTTTGGAGATTTTTAAATAATGGATAGCTCCCAAAAGTCGAAATATCCACGTCCCCTGTTAGTTCTATGTTCGAAAATAATTTTGAACTATCGATTGAAGTAAAAAGTGCGTCGAATTTTGATGACGTCACTGTTCAGTGTTCCATACAACATCTCATACTAAGCGCGCGTTTTGACGTTTGAAAAAAAGTTGCTGATTTAACTGGTTGTCAAATACCCAATTCTCTATACTAAATTTGTTTATTTCATATAGGTTGCTGTCCGGGGACCGACAAAATAACGGGGGAATTAAAAAAAACTTACACCACGTGGGCGAAATCGCGTGCATCTGCTAGTGCTGTGTATTTGCAAGCACACGCACACAATATAGAGCCGCATGCCATTATGAGTTGTATCCATACTTAGATGAAAGACGAAATAATAGGATAATTTACGATCGAATACTCTAAACGCCTACTTATATTAAAGGCATCTTTAACTTTAGAGTTGTTCACATTTAAATATTTAAGTAGAGATGAATTTAATCTGAATAAATTGATTTATTTAGAGCAATTGTAGTAATTTTATTCTGAATTTATTAAACGTATTGTGACTACATGATTTGAACGGCATGGAAATTTTCCTACTGTTTCCAATAAAAACTCAAGATCAATGGTATCTTAAGATTAAATTAGTTTAATCTCCATCTTAAAATTTGTTTTGCACAAGTATTTCGGATGCGCTCTAAAATAAGGAGACTACAATATTCAGAGGTAAAGTATAAGAGGTAAGATTTAAATAATTCTGTTAAATTAAAAATTGAATAAAGTAACAATAAAAATAACGCAGAATGCACTCTGTTGAATATTTTAAAATCAAATTGCATACTTTATCGTTTTATAGGTTCTGCATTACTGACAAGTTACATGATAGGACGCGTCGGTGCGCGCTTTTTTAAGGAACTGCTCAGACATGCCTGACACGACAGAACGTGTTTTCATTCTCAAACTGACTTTTCATAGCAATGCACTCGAGCTACCCGAGAATTGAAACCGAATAAATTTAAGCAATTTTAGGAACATAAGCTATAAAAAAAATCTAATTCTAATGTCGATTAAATAATAAATCTAACCATAAATAATTTCTCATGTTCTAAAACACAAAATAATTAACAAAAACCTTACAATTAAAAGCAAAGAAGACTAGTCAAAAGTTTATGAGAACAATTTTCTTTTTTTACATACAAAAATAAACATAGGGTGTATGTGATAGTTATTTAGCGACAATCGTAAATCGTTATGATTGACTGATGATCATGATCATCCAGGTCAACTTTTTTTACCAAGACGTAATGAGTAAGTGACTGATGTCCTTATGCCACATCACTATTGTTTTTTCATTAGAAACTGTCAAAACACTTTAAACCTCAGTTTACTCCACTTAATTAATAATAATCGTAGTAAAATATAGATTTAAAAGTAGTGGAATAAAAAAAAGAAAACAGATGTGTACCTACATAAATAAAAATAAAAGTAACTCAAACATAATGTCTTTTAAGCCTTCATGCGACTCGATCTTTATCTATGATACGATACGATCTTTAATGTACAAGATATTCAGTCCCACACAAAATCTATAGTTTGACAAACTTATTTATGTGAGTGTGGCGAAACTGACACTAAAATGTTGATTTTTAATAGATAGTGGCACCTCCGACCAACGCACAGAAAAGTTTGCCAAGAATCAAGATTAGCTCCAATAGTTCTTCGTTGCGAATGCTGAAATAACTGGTTATTACGATTCGACATATTGGGCATATATCTTGGACTATAAATATGACTGCGCGTAGTATCTTACTGCTAGTGGTAGTGGAACAGGTTTAGGAGCCGGCGGTTCAACGGGAACTGCTGTTTTAGCTCCATCGGTTCTTCTTCGTTGCGAATGCAGAAATAACTGGTTATTACGCTTCGACATATTGGACACTTGTCCAGTTTTGCTGAAAAAGGAAAAAAAAAGTAAAGTAAGTAAACAATCAGCCACAGCCTATTAGATGTTTCAAAGGGTTGATGGAGACCATTGAGACAGAACAAACAGAGTAAGTTACTTATGTAATCACAACTGAAAAATATAGAAGCCGCATAGCATGTGTTGTATGTGGCATACAACGCCATGGCCACTCTATAATATTCTTTATCTATGGAAGTAGCCATGTGTGCGAGAGAGACACCACTCTTTCGAAACCGTTGATTTCTATTGACAATGGAATAGGAACTTTATGTCCGACTAATAAAGTTGGTTTTTAATCACCTACTATTCAAACCATAGTAAGCACTCACAGACTTTTATTTTTATTGTATACGATAAAACCTTTGGTGCTACTTTCTGTGAACTTTTCCACGGCATATAATAGCAAGATAATATATATAATTATTCCGATCATGCGCTGTACATCCGATCGCATCGGTGCCAATGCCGCAAGCTCCGGACCTTCCCGCCGACCTCTCGCGCTGCGTATGGCTCAGATAATGACCGATCGCGACCCTACGTGATCACCCGTGCGCCCGCGCCGATGAGGCGGTAACACGTATTACTGAGGCAAAGGGAATTGTTATGCAATGGCAGACTCACTTGACTAATTGTCATTAGATATAATGCGTGAACTAAATGTTTTGATCCTCGCAGTAACTCCGTAACTATCCGGGATAGCCTATGTCCTGCCCCGGGATGCAGCCTACCTCTGTACCAAATTTCATTAAAATCTGCAGATAAAGATATGGGCCTGGAAAACGAAGCAGACTAAGATAGACACACATTTTATTTTTATTTTTATTTTTATTGTTTTGATGGGACATACCCTATAAGGCTTTACAGTTTCCCAATATTACATATAAATTACTAAAATTACACATACATGACAAACAATGTATGACTGAAAAGTAATACACTTTGTGCAATTTTAGTGTGGTCTAGTGAACTCTCTGTTAAGTGGCCATATCGGGAAATGGTTATATCGGGAAGTGGCCATACCGGGAAATGGTCGTAACAGGGAGTCGTCATATTGGAAAGTGGAACGAACCGAAAGGATTCAGTCTACTAGATAGGGACCCGTAACATGCGGCCTGAAAGACAGAAATAAGAAATAGCCTAATAATCTCTACTAATGCTCTATCCATTAAGAAAGGATTTTCAGACATTCCTTCTAATGAAGATATATTATTTATTTTACGGGATATTTATTTTATAAATATGATGTATGAATGATGTATACCGTATCACTAAAAATGTCTGTATTTCCCTCGGAAAAAAAATCAATCGCTGACCGAATCCACGAATATTGTTTACGCGTGTCTACGCATGAATGATCAGTATTCGTGACCGCAACCTTGTAATTGTCGTTGGCAGATGCAGATAGCCGTGTACCGTGCATGAGGAGAATACGTAATGGCGTATGAATACATTGGTAGTCTGCGACAAATATAGGAAGATTTACGCTTTGTTTTTATTCGCATTAGATGGACGGTTAGCGTTTGACCACTATCTTACCAGGGGGCTTAGACAAAATAAGTTTTTATAATAAATATAATAACGGCTACTTCTGTTGTACACCATTCTCTTAATTAAACAACAATTGCAGGTGTAGTGATGTCCCTTCATGTGGGGAACATTATCTAAATTCTAAGGAATAGCAATATATTTAGAGCCGTCATCTTAATTGAGTTTGGAAAATTTTGTAGAACAGAATTAGTCACATTATCGTTCATACAAATAGTAGGTAATTGCGAATGAATTTTTTTAATAGAGAAACCACCTAGTTTTTTCTTCTCGGTAGGAATGGCATTCCGACCCAGAAGTAAATTCACTCGACGATTCAAAATCAGTTTTAATAAGTTTATTTGACTAAAAAAGTATGAGTTTGAGTTTGAGAGTGGAGACGGGCGTAGTGAAGCGACGGCGACGAGGGCGACTTTGGCCCTCTTCGGCTCACACATCTCGCCGGACTCGCTAGTGCTCTACAGCTACAGTGACACTCACGTAAACACCTCGCGCAGAGACACGCGTGGCGACACGGCAGCAGCGCCCTGGACAGCGGCGCGGATGCGCACACGCAGCACAGCGCCTCGCCCCGCGCGTATCCGCCCGCATCACTCATCTCGCCGGACTCGCTAGTGCTCTACAGCTACAGTGACACTCACGTAAACACCTCGCGCAGAGACACGCGTGGCGACACGGCAGCAGCGCCCTGGACAGCGGCGCGGATGCGCACACGCAGCACAGCGCCTCGCCCCGCGCGTATCCGCCCGCATCACTCATCTCGCCGGACTCGCTAGTGCTCTACAGCTACAGTGACACTCACGTAAACACCTCGCGCAGAGACACGCGTGGCGACACGGCAGCAGCGCCCTGGACAGCGGCGCGGATGCGCACACGCAGCACAGCGCCTCGCCCCGCGCGTATCCGCCCGCATCACTCATCTCGCCGGACTCGCTAGTGCTCTACAGCTACAGTGACACTCACGTAAACACCTCGCGCAGAGACACGCGTGGCGACACGGCAGCAGCGCCCTGGACAGCGGCGCGGATGCGCACACGCAGCACAGCGCCTCGCCCCGCGCGTATCCGCCCGCATCACTCATCTCGCCGGACTCGCTAGTGCTCTACAGCTACAGTGACACTCACGTAAACACCTCGCGCAGAGACACGCGTGGCGACACGGCAGCAGCGCCCTGGACAGCGGCGCGGATGCGCACACGCAGCACAGCGCCTCGCCCCGCGCGTATCCGCCCGCATCACTCATCTCGCCGGACTCGCTAGTGCTCTACAGCTACAGTGACACTCACGTAAACACCTCGCGCAGAGACACGCGTGGCGACACGGCAGCAGCGCCCTGGACAGCGGCGCGGATGCGCACACGCAGCACAGCGCCTCGCCCCGCGCGTATCCGCCCGCATCACTCATCTCGCCGGACTCGCTAGTGCTCTACAGCTACAGTGACACTCACGTAAACACCTCGCGCAGAGACACGCGTGGCGACACGGCAGCAGCGCCCTGGACAGCGGCGCGGATGCGCACACGCAGCACAGCGCCTCGCCCCGCGCGTATCCGCCCGCATCACTCATCTCGCCGGACTCGCTAGTGCTCTACAGCTACAGTGACACTCACGTAAACACCTCGCGCAGAGACACGCGTGGCGACACGGCAGCAGCGCCCTGGACAGCGGCGCGGATGCGCACACGCAGCACAGCGCCTCGCCCCGCGCGTATCCGCCCGCATCACTCATCTCGCCGGACTCGCTAGTGCTCTACAGCTACAGTGACACTCACGTAAACACCTCGCGCAGAGACACGCGTGGCGACACGGCAGCAGCGCCCTGGACAGCGGCGCGGATGCGCACACGCAGCACAGCGCCTCGCCCCGCGCGTATCCGCCCGCATCACTCATCTCGCCGGACTCGCTAGTGCTCTACAGCTACAGTGACACTCACGTAAACACCTCGCGCAGAGACACGCGTGGCGACACGGCAGCAGCGCCCTGGACAGCGGCGCGGATGCGCACACGCAGCACAGCGCCTCGCCCCGCGCGTATCCGCCCGCATCACTCATCTCGCCGGACTCGCTAGTGCTCTACAGCTACAGTGACACTCACGTAAACACCTCGCGCAGAGACACGCGTGGCGACACGGCAGCAGCGCCCTGGACAGCGGCGCGGATGCGCACACGCAGCACAGCGCCTCGCCCCGCGCGTATCCGCCCGCATCACTCATCTCGCCGGACTCGCTAGTGCTCTACAGCTACAGTGACACTCACGTAAACACCTCGCGCAGAGACACGCGTGGCGACACGGCAGCAGCGCCCTGGACAGCGGCGCGGATGCGCACACGCAGCACAGCGCCTCGCCCCGCGCGTAGCCTCCCGCTTCACTCATCTCGCCGGACTCGCAGGGATCGCCAGCTTCGCTGGAGACGTACAGTTGCTGAAAAAAATTTGAACTCACTAAACACTCTGTAAAAACGCCAAAACCTTTCGATTTTCTCTTTTAATCCGTGGCGACCCTTTCCCGATATGACCATTTTCTGTATGCCCATTCCCGGTAGGGCGACTTTCCATGCGACGTATTAAAGTACTACCTTTGGATTTTGCCTTTTGGTCCATGGCGACCCCTTCCCGATATGACCACTTACAGTTATGAACATTTTCTGGCATGTCCATTCCCGGTAGGGCGACTTTTCGTGGGACGTGTTAAAATATATTGAAATGTTTTCCGTGGGAGATACAGGGAGACATTGAAAGGGCAAAAGTCAATGTTTTCTTCATATCTAAACGTAGAAGGGTTATCTACCTACTACTAGGCTACTACCCTACTAATATTATAAATGTGAAAGTTTGGATGTTTGTAACTAGTTCACGCCACAATTACTGAAGTCTGAACCGATTCGAACGGATATATTATATAGCTTATAGACTGAATTAACACAGGCTAATTTTATTCTGGAAATTCAAGTGTTCCCGGGAGAACCAAAAAACTACGCCAGAGATATGTAATCAACGCTGACAAAGTAACAGGATCTAGATAATACTGCAAATAAGAAAGTTTATTTTTAAAGAACATAATAGTATTGTCCCACAAACTTATCTGACCTGGTGATAGCGTCGTTATTATCACATTTAAGGTTGCTAATAAACATTTGACGACCTCGCTGGCGCAGTATTGAGCGCGATGAGCGGGAGGTCCCGGGTTCGATTCCCGGTAAACAATTTAGGAATTTATAATTTCTCTGGTCTGGCCTGATGGGAGGCTTCGGCCGTGGCTAGTATCACCCTACCGTAAGACGTGCCGTCAAGCGATTTAGCGTTCCGGTACAACGCCGTGTAGAAACCGATTAATGGGTTTAATAATATAACTGCCATTCCCCTAACAGGCTAGCCCGTTACCATCTTAGACTGCATACTCATTTACCACCAGGGGAGATCGCAGTCAAGGGCTAAGGTTTAGTTGATAACAAAAAGAAGATAGAAGTGAAAATGAATATTTATAATAAAATATAAACCTTACAACTAAGACATTCAAGTTTAGTTACGAATGTAGTGTATTTATATTTAAGACCTTATGTCTTCGTAGCAACGCGAGCATGGGGCAGCGAGGTGTCGGTGACGCGAATCCACAAGTTTACCCCCTACCAAAAAGTACTCAACGCGCCCAAAGAAGCTTTTACTTCAATAAAGGCAAAAACTAAACCAAAAGTCATAAAAATTAGTACCACTTTTGGCCACCGGGCCAGATAAGTGTGTGGGACTGTACATACCTTCAAACAGGACAAGTGGCCATTGGCCTGCTTGAGATACTGCGCTATGATGCCGCTGGGCAGCCGGCATTGCTCGTCTTGTATGTGCACCACGCTTATTAGCGCCACCTGGAATGACAAGTAGGAAACATTTAAAAAAAAATTGGCAGTCATAGGGACTGCCCATAGAAGTGAAAACTTATAACTTAGAATTGTAGTATTTAAGCCATTAAAGTTTAATTACGAATGTAGTATATTTATATTTAAGACCTTTTCTTCGCAACAACGCGAGCATGGGGCAGCGAGGTGTCGGTAACGGTGTCGGTGACACGAATCCACAAGTTTACCCCCTACCAATAAGTGCTGAACGCGCCTAAAGAAGTTTTCATTTCAAAAACCCTACGACTAACTGCAGCGCTCCTTTGTGGCCTATCACTTTGAAACAATAATTACTTCTCAGAAGTACCGAAACATATTATTATCGAAAACAAAAAAAAGTGTGTGTGCCATTCACACATGGCAGAAGTGAAACTTCAGAAAAGTAGCCTACGAGAGAATGAGATAAATATAACTTCTATTCCATCTCATTCTCACGCAGGCTAAATCCTATTATTAATCTGTTTGTCTCGTTTTGGTGTCGCTTTTTCGTTTCATCGAATTTTCAAAAAAAAACCCATAACGCTCCTTCGTGGCCTATTACTTTGAAACAATAATTGAACTTCTCAGAAGCACCTATACATATTATTATCTAAAAAAACCGCATCTATGTCAGCCCAGCAGCTCTATTCTCAAACTCAGTGACTATAAAAAACGAAAGCCACTGACATGTATTTTTTATCCATTGAAGGTTTCATATCTTAAAAAAATATCATTTCATAGCAATCTTTCAATGGATAAAAAAATATATCAATGGCCTTCATATTATGATAGCCACTGTGTTAGAGAATAGGTGGGCTGTAGTTTTCCAGAAAGAATGGTAATCACAATCGCAGCATCCCCTTGGTGGCAAGCGTGGGAGACTATGGCTGTAGTAGCTGGCACAAAAACTTTTGCAGTGCAGCGTGGTGGAAAACAAAACTTAGAGAATCTATGCATAGCATTAGACCGCATTATAATCGGCCCAATAGTTTTCCAGGAAAATGATAACAAACAAGTGTACAAACACACCACCTTTTAAAAAAACTGATCTTAATTCTTAGGAATAGAAACCGGACTTTTTTGCGTGGTGAATTTTCGTACTGCTGCACCAAGACAAAAATTAACAAGCTTTTTTTTATACAATATAATATTAAAGTGACCTTCACAACATTGTGCAATCCACACTTGTATGATAAATGAAATTGTTTGTCTGTCTCCAGTCACACGTATTCCATTGTTTATGTCCGTCCGTCTGTTTGTTAACTTTTTACCCGACTATTGCAACGCCAAAAGGAGGCGTGATATTAGTAGTCTATGTATGTATGTTTGTTTGTTCGTATTTATGTATTTTCCACCATAACGCTAAAACTACTCAGCCGGTTTTTATGAATGACGAATCAATCGATTCGTAATTATGTCCCGGGTGATATATGCTATATTTTATACGAAGAAAATCGATACAACAGCTGATGTCATAAGCAATAAAGTGAGGGCCACTTAAATTTTTTTATGTACTATAAACAGTGTGGTGTCGCGACGATTATTTTTGTCAGACAGACAGACAGACACGGATATGGATATGGATTCATTGTGTAAGTAAATAATAAATAAATAACTTTTATTTCAAATGAAACAGAGCAGTGCTAACGTTAAATGTGAGAAAAAAATTAACTTTAAAAATAAATTATATTCAAAAATATGTAAAAAAATTACGTGATTCTTTTTCTCGCGCGTTGCGAAATTGTTGAGTGTATATGTCACCGTAAGATAGTAAAAACCGTTAGATTATAATCTAACTCGCGAAATTGTAAACTGTCGAAAGATTGTGAACCGTTCACTGAGTGTCAATTTTTGAAATATTGTATTTACGTTTTCTTGCCTGTTTCTTGTAGGTTAGGTTAGGGTTCGACATAAATAATCACTTAGGTTCTATCGGGTTAATAAACATAACAGAATACAATTTAACGAAAAATAATACGTTAAATTGTAATCTTTCGACAGTTTGCAATTTCGCGAGTTGGATAATAATCTAACGGTTTTTACAATCTTACGGTGACATATACAGGTCAAGGGACACCCGATGGAACGAAGTTCCATCCGGTTGTCCCTTGACACCTCTCAGGTTTTTTTTTTTTTTTCATAGACACTAGCGACGCTGTCACCGGGTCAGGTAAACTTTTCAGACTGTAACTTTTTTATTCCACTACAAGCTAGCCCTTGACTGCGATCTCACCTGGTGGTAAACTAAATGCATCTAACCTGTATGGGGTATGTTAAACCTGTACGGGAGCAGGTGATATGACTCGACCGTAACAAAGGATGATCATCGTCCGAGCGGGTGTTGTGCTTGGGGACCACTGCTCCGACCTTTCATCATTGGAGATCGTATAACGTAAGTGTACCCTTTTTCCGTATATTACACTTTAATTTTTTTTTAAATATATTCCTAAACATGATATCAGTTTGAGAGCTTTTGTGTGTTGAATATTGGTATTTTGCCAGTAATTTAAAGCACGAATTATGTAGTTTTGTTTCGTAAATTTTTTTTAAATATTAACTTATTTGTGGATCTCTTGTTTGAACCCTATTTCGTGATAAAATTTTGCTCTGCTTCTAAGTTCGTGGCCCTTATTTCGTGATAAAGTTTTTACAGCGAGTTATGATTATTTATTAATAAACTCTTGTTTGAAACTTTGGTTTATTAAAGAATATTATTAATATATTGTGTTATAAGTGGTATGTGCCTTACCTACTAGCCTACTACTATAGATTTATCTGTGCCGAAATTGGGGAAAAGTATAACAAAATAGACTGTCCCTTGGTTCGTGATATTGATTTTTGGACGCATTTAATTTTGTAGATCACTTTAAAATTATGTAAATTAATTATAAACTGCCCTATATATAGTAAAAATATGCAAATATACCTAAAATAAATCGAATAACAAACAAACTTAAGCTGTGTAATATCTGTTCTAATTTGCCTCAAAAATGTCAATTCGGTCACCTTCAAACTCATATTATAAGAATTCTAGTGAACAAAACATATAACGAATTTAGTTCCTAAGAAACAGAATGAAATACATTATTTGATATTAAATTTACATTCAAATTATCTTAATTATTATATAAATGCACGAGCTATAAAAATGTATCTCGAATATCCCTAATGCGGTAGTGTCATGAACTAGGGTTGACATGAAAAATAAAATGACCGCTATTTCGTGAGTCGATTTATTGCAATTTTAATGGAATCCTATGCTTTTATTTAACTTTTTCCGAATCAAATCTATTGTTAGTAACAATAGATTTGATTCGGAAAAAGATTCGGATTCCACATAAAAGCCCCATTAAAAGTTTTATTCAAATGGACTTAGCTATTCCTTTCTGTAAGCTTAAGAAGTACGAGCGCTACCCTTACGGTGACGAGTCATAAAATCAACCCCTACAGCTGTTCGTGGCCGTCTGACAGTTTCGAGGGTAGTATTGCTTTCAGTTTAGCAGCCAAAATGTTGGTACTTAATTTTTTGGACAATTTAAATGATAGAGACTTTATAGAAATGTATAATTTAAATACATAATATTTAAATTGCTTATTTTTTGCGCCAGAAACAAAACTAACGAAATGACGTACTATCAGGAAATAGGGGTCCGTTAGCTTAAATAGCGTTATTCAGAGAACACTTCGTAATCGAGAGTTGGGCTCTTCGTGGTCTCGTGTACGGACTGCGAAGACCACCACAAACCCATACCTCTAAGTCTAATCGGTTTCTACACGACATCGCACCGAAGCGGTAACTCGCTTGGGGGATTGAACCAGAGACCTCTTACAAATAAGACCACAGCGCTTACCACTGCGCCAGGAAGGTTGTCTAAAACTAAATTTAGTCATGTTCCTCTTTGACTATTTGTTTTAATACTTCAATCTTAATCTTAATTATTTTCCATTTACTCAAATAATAATTGTTTTAAAAGAAGTAAATTGGTCTCGGTTATTAAATAACTAGATGATGCCCGCGACTTCGTCCGCGTGAATTAAGATTTTTGATTCCTGCGGGAACTCTTTAATTTTCCTTCCTTTATTAATAATGTCCTTCCCCTGGATACAAACTTTCCCTATACCAAATTTCATCAAAATCGGTTGAACAGATAGGCCGTGAAAGCGTAGCAGACAGACATAGACAGGCAGACAGACACACTTTCGCATTAATAATATTAGTAGGTATGGATATATTTTAGTCGACCTTTGGTTCGCAATTATGTTTTAAAATTTAAAATTATCGACGTATTAAAATATAGACTTTAAGAAATTAAAATTTTATAATATTTTAAATTATAATAACTAAAGATGAATTGATAGCGGCGAGGAAAAAACTGGTAGATATATAAAAAAGTCGGATAGGTCAGTTACACAATTAATTGACCGAGCGAAGCGAAGGTCTCTGAGTCTACTTGAGTGAATTTGCACTTGTCCGTCCGTCCGTCTGTCCGTCTCTCAGAGCCTTATAACTTCTGAACTACTGAACGTAATTACTTCAAATTTAAATATAATATGGGCTCCAGCCGAATATAGCTTAAAAAGTTATAAAAATCTTTATTTCGGGGGGGGGGGGGGGGGGGGCTCTCTCATAGAAGCAAATGTGAAGTAAAATATTTTTATAGCGTTACATATGGTTGCGGTATATCATTTTAAAAATAATTAGGAATAGAGCCCAATTTTTTTTAAATTTTTTCCCCTAAAATTGTCGAAATGGGGGGCTTTCACTGTGGAGATTTTCTAACGTCCAAAGTTGACCTCACAACTCTCAATTTTCTGAAAGGTTGAGCCTGAAACTTGATCAATTATTTGAATTATATACTGTACTTGAACAACAAATACTAAAATTAGATAAATATTAAAAGGAAACGAAATTATTTAATTTTTAATGAGCTTCAGTATTTTTAACAGAACTTCACAATGATTTCAATAGATGGCGCTCTGTAAAAGTTTATTCGTTTGTGCTTACAAATATAAGAATAGACGTTAGCACCATCTTACGTGGATTAAAAAAATACCGCGAGGTCTCAGTTCGGGGCGAACCACTAGTTAATAAAATGTTACTTTATTTTAGTAACGTCAAGGTACGTGACATCAAACTGTCATTTTGAGTAATATTGCTTAAGTATTGCTTTAAGCGTTGGCAGTATGGCCCCTGTGGTATTGGTCAGAAACTATAGTTCGCGCGCGAGTTGAATGAAAAGAAAATATGTGTTAGGTATGTATGTGTAATATGTAGGTATGTATATGTCACCGTAAGATTGTAAAAAGCGTTAGACTATAATCTAACTCGCGAAATTGCAAACTGTCGAAAGATTACAATTTAACGCATTATTTTTCGGTAGATTGTAATCTGTCAGGTATATTAACCCGATAGAACCTAAATCAGGTAGTTCCCGGCCGCAGGCCGAACTGGGCTGTTTATGTCGAACCCTAACCTAACGTACAAGAAACAGACAAGAAAACGTAAATACAATGAATATTACAAAAATTTACACTCAGGACATTGAACGGTTCACAATCTGTCGACAGTTTACAATTTCGCGAGTTAGATTATAATCTAACGGTTTTTACAATCTTACGGTGCCATATAGATGGCAACAATCACGACAGATGGGTAACGGTCAAAGTGACACTAGGTATCCACGAGCGAGTCTATATTTTAATACGTCGATAATTTTAAATTTTAAAACATAATTGCGAACCAAAGGTCGACTAAAATATATCCATACCTACTAATATTATAAATGCGAAAATGTGTCTGTCTGTCTGTCTGCTACGCTTTCACGGCCCATCTGATCAACCGATTTTGATGAAATTTGATACAGAGATAGTTTTTTTTTTTTTAATATTATACGTTTTTATCTCCGACGGAGGACGGAGGTCTTTTTTATCATTTTATGTTTAGTATTTATAAATTTAATTTATTATCCAATTTGGGTGTTAATTTAAATTTTGTAATAAACTATGTATATTGCATATTGCATGTTTACTTCTGTAAGTTAGTATATTCTCTTAATATACAAAATACACGAAGTCTATACTACCTTATACAATATACTTATTTTATACTTATTATTATTTATTTATTTCTCCTCATAACTTTCCCCGCTATCTTTTGACAGTATTCTAAAAATATTTCCCTATCGTTTTTATTTTCCATGACATCACTAAAATTTTCTACTGTTATTTTCTTATCAATTTTCATTTCCATTTCAAATCTTTCCCTTTCATATATTGTAAGCTGGGCAATTGGGGCGGAATGTGATTTACCCGGATGCAAAAGCAATCACCCACTTACAAAGTTACAGAATCATAAATTACTATCTATCCCGGTTTGATTCCAGACTTATTATCAAAAGGAGATGAGAATGAAATTTCTATACATTCAGGCTACTTGTTTTTAATGGAAATTATCATAATATCATAAATAAAATGTAGCTTAAAACTACTTAGTCTAGAATACAGCAGTTCTTCGGCTTATAATATTCTAAAGTAGTCCGGATAGAATGTTCAAAGTATATTTCAGGCCATAGGCCTAGTAATTTAGCTCAGTGGTAAATTTAGGTTCGAAGAATTTGACTCACTCACAACAATAAAAAAAATGATCCCTTACTTGTTGAATTGGTCACCTGGGAACATGGATCAGGAACGCGGGTATCCCTTCAGGGAATCAGGCTCCTCAGGTCCTATCCAGCTCCTTAGCGTGCATTCGTCACCATGTAGAGGAAATAAGTACCACGAGTACTTACTCAACCCCCGGAACTCGGAAGCACTTATATGTATATACGAAATGTCCCAACGGTGCGATTTGCAATACCGTAACTCAGCAAGAAGTGAAATGAAAAGGTGGATATGCAAATAAAAATAGAACAAAATAAATAAGATACAATAAAGTATAAAATAAAATAAATATAAAATAAACCCTGAAACAAAAGAAAAAAAACTGTTAACAATACGTTCTTAATGAGAACCACGTGTGCCACATTTTTCCCATTTTCCTTGAGCTTACCTACGGAACTCTTCCGATATAATTATTGTTTTCGGGTGGTTCCTCCCAACCCAACCACGTTGTTAAATATATTATGGGAACTGAAAAGAAAGACAAACAAAATGGTAATTAAACCCAAAAATGGTTATGACGCCATCTTGCATGTGAATCAACCTCGATTATCGACTCCGATCACGAACTTACCATAAATTGATGTGGAAAGATATTGAAGACACTTTATTAACTAAAACAAAAAGACATTGTTTTCCCAGCGAAGCCGGGGCAGGACCAAAATTCGAGTTTTCGCCTGTAACCTTCACATCGTCAGGTCAAGCGGAAACTGCTCTCCTCAAAAAAAAATCCCAAGAGACAAGGACGTATCGAAGCTCCGTTCAGGAGGCTCCGACCATAGACTAGCGAAATGCGAACTAGTGAATGTACGAAACTAGTAAAAAAAAAGAAATTCGGAATTAAATTAATGATCACAATCTCCATTATTGGAATTATTATAAGATTAATATAATTATTATCGAAAATAAACCTATCGAAATTTTTGACCAAAAACAACCAAAACGCCATCTATACGCAACTCCTGCGCATCGATGCTCGCGCTCTCCGCGCCTTGACGCTAGATGTCACTACCTACCATTTACGAGTTAAATTAAAATCGATTGATAAAATCACTACGTGACAATACCTCCCCTCCTACGAAAAGGTTCAACTGGTTGAACCACGCTGCCCTCAGCGTCTTCCAACAAGCAAAACAATAGCCTGAAACAAGAAAAGAAAACAAACAATCGAAGTCATGCCAAACACACAACTACTAACTAACACTGAAAATTATACAACAAAATAAATAAATGAGAAAAGTATTACGTTGGTATACTTTAAACTCTAGTTGCTAAATACTAACTACCACAATAAAAAAAAACTCTACGGTGTTTTACACACTTGAGTGTAATCACCTTGGCATCATTCTTCAGCTAACTGATAGAATGCGTCTAGGCCTACGGTGGTTCACTCTTTGTCAACTACCGTCGGAACAGTTGTCATTTGACAAGTACGGAAAATCTTTGTGATCGGGTGTCTAACAAGACAACCGTATGGTATCACGTTCGGAAAATAACCAAATCGGAAACGGAAAAAAAAATTGAATCAACTTTCATGGAAAAATAAATCTATGAACAGAATCAGAAAGGTAACGGAATATTTAGATCCATTATCCAGAAAGAGAACAAAAGAAACAAAATCAAAATCCCCAAAGTACAATATTAGCATTACAATTCACCTCCCATTAGTCTACCACAAGCATTTTCATCATCATACATTCATCCTCACATACCTCAACTTCATTCATCGTCAACTAAACCATGGTAATGTAACTGTTATCTCAGTACATCACTACTCTCATAAAATTCCTAATTGAATATTGTTAAACTTAAATATTCAAACAGTTAAGACTAACTGAGTAATGCTGAATATTTACTTCTTAAAATCCTTAATATGCCAAGTGCCTATTGGGTGGTTGTCAGCCACTCTAACCAATTCATAAACCAAAGGTGACAAAACCTTGACAACTCTGCACTTCTCATATTTAGGAGCCAGCTTAGCTGCGAAAAAATTTGTAGCGTCGCTTTGTGTATAAGTCTTTTTCCACACTATGTCCCCAACAGAATAGCTTGCAGACCTACGCCTTAAATTGTAATGCGTTGAATTCTCTGCATGAGCCTGAAACAAATTTTCCCTAACCTGACTAAATATGTCCTCCAAAATTCCAAACTTTCCAGCGTATTCCTCCCTTGGAATTCCTGCCTCGTACTCCTTATCCGTGTCCTTATAGAAGGAACCATTTAGGACCGGTTCTCTCGCATGAACAAGGAAGAACGGGGAGAATCCAGTGGATTCATTAACCGCACTGTTTATGGCGAACTGGACTTTGTACAGGTTTTCATCCCAGGACCTGTGGTTATCTTTCACATAAGCGGCTACAGCAGTCATAATTACCTTATTGTACCTCTCGACAAGATTAACTTGCGGAGTGTACAACGGTGTATAGTGTAATTTCGGAATATTATAACGCTTAATGAGATTACGGAATTCAGATCCTGTGAATTGTGACCCATTGTCAACAATTACAGTCTCTGGAACACTATGGTTCAAAAATACAAAATTCTCTAGCGCTTTAACCACAGCGGCACCTGTGGCACGCCGTAACGGAAACAACATTGTATATTTCGAAAAACAACAAGTCACTACAAAAAGAAACGTAAATCCCGATTTAGACCTAGGCAAAGGTCCAACTAAATCAGCAGAAATAACCTGAAATGGTCTCTCGCAGACTTTAGGCTTCCCTAACAAACCTGGAGTGGCTGATGTCGTGTGTTTATACGCAGAACAAGTATCACAATTTTTAACATAATCAACCACGTCCTTGTACATACCACGCCAAAAATATCTAAGGGACAATCTGCGATGAGTTTTGAAAACTCCAAAATGACCTGCAGTTGCATCTGCATGGTTTTCTTTTAAAATTCTGGAAATGTCGTTCTTATGGACTACCTCTTTCCAGTCGAACTCACTAAGAAGCTGGTATTTACACTTACTGTATCGATATAATTTATCGTTCAAAATACAAAAATTCGGAAAATTTGCTGGATTGATTTTACAACCATTAAATGTCTTGTCATACCAGTCATCTACAATAATCGGTTGACAAGAATTATCTTTACGATTACCAATTACATCTACATGTATGAGTCTCGACAAGGTATCCGGAACTACATTATCACAACCTTTCCTATGTTCAATGACAAAATTATACTGTGACAATCTACAACCCCATCTGGCCAGTCGTCCTGAAGGATTCTCCAAATTTAAAAACCACTTCAAGGATGCATGATCAGTAATAATTGTGACTGGCTTGGAACCAAAATAAGCCTGAAATTTCTCCACCGCAAAAATCACAGCTAAAGCCTCGCGTTCAGTCGCGCTATAATTTCTTTCGTTTTTGTTTAGGCTCCTACTGACATACGCAATGGGGTGATCACAACCATCAGTTTCTTGCGTTAACATACCGCCAACACCATATGCAGAAGCATCACAATGTATCTTAAATGGTTTCTCGAAATTTGGAACCGCAAGAACAGGTGCGGTTATCAACGCATTTTTCAATGTGTTAAAAGCTACCTCTGCCTGCTCGCTCCACTCAAATTTAGGTGCGTTCTTTCCTTTACTAGTTAGTCTATTTAGGGGTGCAGCGATGGTAGAAAAATTCCTAATAAAGCGCCTGTACCAAGAACACGTGCCTAAAAAAATCTTTACTTCCTGAGCGGATTTTGGGGTCGGAAAGTTCATAACTGCGGCAACCTTTTCCGGATCTGTGCGTAAACCAAATTCATCCACTATATACCCTAAATATTTCAATGATTTTCTAAAAAAATTACATTTATCAAAGTTTATGGATAATTGAGCCATTTTTAGCTTATCCAGGACTCTGTTTAACAAAATTAAGTGGGTTTCAAAATCAGCAGAACAAATAACTATATCATCTATATAACAAAATACTATTCCATTTTCAATATCGCTACAAAAATTTTGATTAAATAACTGGTCCATTAACCTTTGCTGTCGTGCTGGTGCACCGCATAGGCCAAACGGCATAACTTTAAATTTAAATAAACCTCTACCAGGGACTGTGAAGCTAGTTTTTTCCTGCGAGTCGTTACTTAATGGAATTTGCCAGAAACTTGAACTTAAATCAATCGATGATAAAAACTTTGCCTCTTTCAAGCTATCTAGAATTTGTGGAATGTACGGTATTGAGTATGAATCCCCCTTGGTCACTGAATTTAACTTCCTACAATCTAGGCAAAACCTCCAGTCTCCATTTGCCTTTTTAACTAAAATTGCAGGGTTATTCCACGGGCTTTCACTAGGAGTAACTACGTCCATTTCCAGCATTCTATCTAACTCTTTACTTAAAGCTTCCTTCTTTTCAGGAGAAAGTGGATATTGTTTAATTTTTATTGGCAAGGCATCACCGGTGTCAATAACGTGTTCAATTAATTTGGTTCTGCCCAATCCTATTTTCTCTGAAGAAATATCTACAAATTTATTCACTACAGACTGGGCTAATTCTTTCTGTTGAGATGATAAGTTTTCAAAAGAAGTAATGGTATGAATTTGTTCATTATTAAGCGCACAAATATTGTAAAATTGTGAAGGTGCCTTGGTTAATTCTAAATTATCAAAAATGCCAGGGGCTAACTGAAATATTTTCCAAAAGTCACAACCGAAAATAACATCTACTACTATAGAGGGTAGTACAAAAAATTTAATTATGTGAGTTACGGAATTATAAGTAATCGGAATAAACATATAACCTAAGCAATGAAGTTCGTGTCCATTTGCTACCGAAAATGTGGTGTCACTACTGCTATGCAATTTATAGCCAAATCTCAAAAAAACCTTGTGCGCCTGGTTACCCAAAATGGACGCGCAAGCACCGGAATCTAGTAAACCTGTAATCTCTAAATCGTTAACAAAAGCCTTTAAATGTGGTCTGAAGTCTTGATTATCCACTGAATACAGAACTGTGTCAGGTAAAAACGGTGTTTTGTTATTATTGACCAAACTGTTTACTTGTGACACTGCACAGTTCTGACTAATTAGTTTTTTGAACTTTTGTCCGGAAGAGGTTTACTAATATCTTTTTTACTACAAATTGGACATGTCTTTACTGTAAAATTCTGACGTCCACACGAAAAACATCTAAGAGATTTCGGAACTGTCCTGCAAAATTTAAAGGAATGGTTACTCTTGCCGCACTTGTAACATAATAATTGTTTAATTGTTTTCCTAAAATCACTGCTTTTACTAGTATCACCCTTATTAGGTGTAACAGAAAGGGTGTTAATCTGTTTTGGCACTTGTTTGTAAGCAAACTCTGAAATTAAAGTTGTCTTACTATTAGTAGGCTCAGAAAACAAAGCGGACCGCTGCTTGGCAGCCTCAAGTTTGCGACACTTCTCTTTCAAAATTGCAACAGAATCAATGTCAACAAGAGCTAATTGTTCTGAGTAGAAAGGGCGAATATTATTTAACAAAATTTTTAATTTTTCTTCCTCAGAAAGCGGCGTTGACAACCTGGAAAACATGCAAAACATAACGGCGAAGTAGATACACACAGGTTCTTCAGAGCCTTGTGTTCTTGCTCGGATTTCACCTAGCAACCTGTAGTCATAGTCTACTGCATCAAATTCCTCCAAAAATAAAGTTTTTAATTTTTTCCAAGACGAAACCTGACACTTGTTACCTCTGTACCATAGCAATGCTCGACCTGTAAAAAGATGAAATGCAGAAGCAAATAATTTCTCATCTGAAACGCCATAAGACTTCTTGAATTCCTCAACTCGTTCGAGAAAACTGCGCGGATCACCTTGACCGTTGAAGGTTAACTTCCACTTTGCAACATTCTTATCACCAGAGCAGTCAACGGCGGTGCTCTCCGAATCGAGTGACTCGGCTTGAGATTCGCTGTCAGAATCTAATCGAGAAATTAAACTTTCTAACTTTGTATTCAATTCACTCTTCTTACTAATCAAATTGAGTTCGGAACAATGTATTCTCAAAATTCTAAAGTACAGGTGAGAAGCTAAGGCTTTAGACCTACAGAGGGCATGTCTATCTTTAGTGACAGAAAACTTTTTTATTAAATCTCCTAAATCTTGAAGTTTTTTGGTAATAACCGCTAACTCACTTTCAGCAGAAAAATCTGTCTCTAAAATTAATTCAGAAGGAATTTCCTGGATTAAATGTTTTAGTTGATTCTTTAAACCTAGCACAGTAGGTGCTGGTGTTTCAGAACGAATGGACACCTCATAACACAATTCGTCCTTCAAAAGAGAATGAAACTGAACAAAAGTCTGTTCCATTTTAGTAGATCAAAATATAAATTTCAAAATATTAAGTTTGTGTACCTGTTTATGTTAAAACCTTTTACAAATAGGTTTAACACAAACACAAAAGAAGTTATTTTTAACTACTAAGTATACACCAAAACAAAATAAACAACAAAAAAAAAACTTAGGTCTATCTTAAACTATTTCACATCAATTTACGTTCCCAATACAAAATAAAGTTAATAATATATGCAAATATTATTACTACAATAAACAAAATATACAAAAAAACTTTCAAAATTAAATATAGTACTGTAAGGTGTAGTATGACCTTTATGGGTACACGGTGTGCTACAACCTTTACAATTACAAAAGAACACAGCCAACAAGGTTGCAATGAACTCTGGCTGGCAGTATTAGTGTACAAAACTAAAGCAATTTTTCAATGATTTGGTGACTGTCACTTTACACACTGTGACTTTACACTAATAACACAAATCCTGTTTCAAAATAGCACTTTAACAACAAGCATTCAATTAAATTTAATAATATGTTTTGTGTAATGTACCTACTGTCACCACATTAAACACAACTCTTAAACAAAGTTTTCATAAGTAATGAAATACAAGGTCACCGACAAAATAAAATGTTCAAAACATCATAAATAAACAAATTGCAAATCCATAAATATAGTTAATATAATTACACAAGTCTGAACCTGAAACTTTAATAATAGTTTATGTGTGTAACTAGTTAGTGGCACATAACTTTTCAAAACTTTAATTTACATTTGTTTACCGGAATTCTTAAAATATAAGATGTGCTATTAAAGTAATCTCAATTAATAACTTAGTTAAGCAATGTTTCTTACTAACATGAAGGTAAATACACCATATTTAGTTATACACACTCCAAGTTAAGTCAATTACTTAAAACAAAATGTATAGGCACTAATTATATTATAATAAGCCAAAGAAAATCAAAATACAGAATAAGAAAATCAGAAAATTACTGGAATTATCAAACAAAATTTAACTATTAATTGATATTTAATTAGTTAACCATAAAACAAGTGAGTGTTCTTTGTAGTGAGTCATTACTTAAAAATTTAGAATATTGTACAATCAACAGAGTACAATTTATAAAATTCCCAAGATTTCTTCAAAATACACTGAAATAATTATAAAAAAAAACGTTGGGCGCCATTTGTAAGCTGGGCAATTGGGGCGGAATGTGATTTACCCGGATGCAAAAGCAATCACCCACTTACAAAGTTACAGAATCATAAATTACTATCTATCCCGGTTTGATTCCAGACTTATTATCAAAAGGAGATGAGAATGAAATTTCTATACATTCAGGCTACTTGTTTTTAATGGAAATTATCATAATATCATAAATAAAATGTAGCTTAAAACTACTTAGTCTAGAATACAGCAGTTCTTCGGCTTATAATATTCTAAAGTAGTCCGGATAGAATGTTCAAAGTATATTTCAGGCCATAGGCCTAGTAATTTAGCTCAGTGGTAAATTTAGGTTCGAAGAATTTGACTCACTCACAACAATAAAAAAAATGATCCCTTACTTGTTGAATTGGTCACCTGGGAACATGGATCAGGAACGCGGGTATCCCTTCAGGGAATCAGGCTCCTCAGGTCCTATCCAGCTCCTTAGCGTGCATTCGTCACCATGTAGAGGAAATAAGTACCACGAGTACTTACTCAACCCCCGGAACTCGGAAGCACTTATATGTATATACGAAATGTCCCAACGGTGCGATTTGCAATACCGTAACTCAGCAAGAAGTGAAATGAAAAGGTGGATATGCAAATAAAAATAGAACAAAATAAATAAGATACAATAAAGTATAAAATAAAATAAATATAAAATAAACCCTGAAACAAAAGAAAAAAAACTGTTAACAATACGTTCTTAATGAGAACCACGTGTGCCACATTTTTCCCATTTTCCTTGAGCTTACCTACGGAACTCTTCCGATATAATTATTGTTTTCGGGTGGTTCCTCCCAACCCAACCACGTTGTTAAATATATTATGGGAACTGAAAAGAAAGACAAACAAAATGGTAATTAAACCCAAAAATGGTTATGACGCCATCTTGCATGTGAATCAACCTCGATTATCGACTCCGATCACGAACTTACCATAAATTGATGTGGAAAGATATTGAAGACACTTTATTAACTAAAACAAAAAGACATTGTTTTCCCAGCGAAGCCGGGGCAGGACCAAAATTCGAGTTTTCGCCTGTAACCTTCACATCGTCAGGTCAAGCGGAAACTGCTCTCCTCAAAAAAAAATCCCAAGAGACAAGGACGTATCGAAGCTCCGTTCAGGAGGCTCCGACCATAGACTAGCGAAATGCGAACTAGTGAATGTACGAAACTAGTAAAAAAAAAGAAATTCGGAATTAAATTAATGATCACAATCTCCATTATTGGAATTATTATAAGATTAATATAATTATTATCGAAAATAAACCTATCGAAATTTTTGACCAAAAACAACCAAAACGCCATCTATACGCAACTCCTGCGCATCGATGCTCGCGCTCTCCGCGCCTTGACGCTAGATGTCACTACCTACCATTTACGAGTTAAATTAAAATCGATTGATAAAATCACTACGTGACAATATGGGGCATTCGACCAGGATGTGGATGACGGACTCTGGTACGCCAGGTTCGCAGAGGCACGATGGGTCCCCTTTGCACTTAAACCGGTGCAGGTACTCTGAGAACCCACCGTGCCCGGTCAAAACCTGGGTTATCGCCGAGGTAAGTTTTATTTGCTGTATAATCTTATAGCAACGCACCGCATCCGGAAAGAATAGTTTTGTGGTTGCCGCTGTCTCCCCCGACTCGTACCTTTGGCTCCATACATCCAGCGCTTCCATACGGAGCTGTCGCTTTATGTATGAAGCCGGACACAAGTCGTAATCGGGTTTCCTTTTGAGAGTAAGGGCCGCCTCTTTAGCCAACACGTCGGCCCGTTCGTTTCCCTCCATTCCTGCGTGGGCTTTAATCCAGAATAAGGAGACATCTTTATTCTGGCTTCGACATACCTTCAGATTGTCTCTTATTTGTACCACTAGCGGATGGAGGGATACAGAGATAGATTGTATCCCGGGGAAGGATACAATCTTCGGGGCTTCGGGGGCTTCTTTCTTTTTATCCCGGAAAATTAAAGAGTTCCCGCGGGAATAAAAAAAAAACTATCTCTTCAACCGATTTTGATGAAATTTGGCATAGGGATAGTTTGATACCAGGGGAAGGCCATAGGCTACTTTTTATCCCGGAAAATTAAAGACTTCCTGCGGGAATCAAACAGCCACGCGGACGAAGTCACGGGCATCATTTAGTAAACCAATAATTAGGGGTGTGGTTAGCCCACTACTTTCTTAGACTGCATCATCACTAATTACCATCAGGTAAGTAAGGTAAGGTGAGATCGCAGTCAAGGGCTAACTTGTAGTGGATATTAAAAAAAAGAATTAGTCTGTCGGTTTTCAAGCTCGATTTGACGATATTTCGGAGATGGGTTGCATCCCGGGGCCGGAGCCCGAACACATGCTACATTATATCCCGGAATAACAAGTTGAAACAGGAATTTAAAAATCTAAATCCACGCGGACAAAGTCTAGTTATTGTAATAAAAAATACACATTCGATACAGAGAACAAGATGATGTATCATCTAATTAATAATCCCAGATATCAGATTGTTTGTTGTTTTTATTTAGGGTTCCGTAGTGGAATAGTAATATTATCGATCTCCCTGGCGCCGTGTTGAGCGCTGTTGCCTTGATGTGGGAGGTCCCGGGTTCGAATCCAGGCAGGTTTAACTTGGGAGTTTACAATTTCTGAATTTTCTCTGGTCTAGTCTGGTGGAAGGCTTCAGCCGTGGCTAGTTGCCACCCTACCGGCAAAGAAGTACCGCCAAGCGATTTAGCGTTCCGTCAGCGGTACGAGTTTAATTTATCTGCCATATCCCTAACAGGTTAGCCCGCTACCATCTCAGACTGCCTCATCATTTACCATCAGGTGAGATCGTAGTCAAGGGCTAACTTGTGGTGGAATAAAAAAACAACTGCCCGGGTTAATTCAAGGCATAATCAGTAATCACCGTATCGTCCGGCCTCAGCTCGGCTGTATCCCGCTGATCCCGCGCCAGGATCACCACGAGGGGGTAGCAGGTTCGAGGCGGCGCGCCCAGCTGTAGCGGCTCGGACGAAAGTTTCATGTCTTTCTCGTCATGTGCGTTACTTCTGCAACAATTTTTATTTTGCTACATTTATAAATGCGACAGTTTGGATGTATGGATGGTTGGATGTTTGATACTTAATCACTCCAGAACGGCTGAACGGATCTGGATGAAATTTCTCACAGAGATAGTTTATAGTCTGGTATAATAAATAGGCTATCCCGGAAAATTAAAGAGTTCCGGCGGGAACCAGCTAGTAATTTCAATATAGATGCATTAAATAAAATATGCGTCATCAGCATCACGCTCCCTATACATATTTGTGGATAATACAGAAATGATGCAAGCCATGTAAAAATCACACAAAATCTTTATAGTTAAAACCTTATAAATTATAGTCTAAAACTATAAAGGTTTCGAGTATGTATCCCAGATCCACGTGGATTCCATCAGCTAGTATAGGAAGGTATAAATATCTAGACGATAGGTATGTATCACGGTTATTTTTTAAATTGCGAAATAGGCTTGCGCTTGACGACAATCATGCTTACTGCAAAGCAATGATGAGGTCTAGGTTGGAACGCGCTTGCCTAGGAGATGCGTATTCGCTCTTGCTCTTGGTTTTTAGTTTGTATTACCAGTAAGGCGGCAATAAAGTCTTAAATAAATACATGATTCAGTTATTATATTACAAACAAAAAATAACCCAGAGGTCTCCCGTGCTACGCGGAAGAAGCTAAGCGATGAGTCATGGAGTACGTAAGAAATTCATTTCATTCCCGCCTGCCTTCGTTTATTTCACTTCTTAGGGTTCCGTACCTCAAGAGGAAAAAAGGATAGGATCACTTCGTTGTCTGTCTGTCAACCTCCTTTCTCTCGGGAATGCGTATAGGTATTAAGTTGAAATTAATATCGTCTTAGGTCTACGGTTCCTTGGAGCTGTAAAAAAATCAAGCAAGTCAACGCAATCAAACGATACGGCGTTTTATGGATTTTGCAACTCGCCAATACATCAAGACCTATAGGGTACTTCCCGTTGACCTAGAATCATAAAATTTGGCAAGAAGCAAGGTCTCACACCACAAGTATAAGAAACAAACCGAAAATCAATAATTAGGTTTCCGTACTTATTCATAGGGTGAAGAATTGTTTGTCGGGCGCCATATTAATATGTAAACCAGTTAGTTCACAATTGATTACGTGTTTTTATGATATCTTTTTGCTATTTACTAAAATAATTTATGTTGTGATGTATTACGGAGCCCTACGTGCGCGAGTTTGACTCGTACTTGACCGGTTTTATTTACCCTTTACTTTAGGTTTCCATTCGTCACCCTGCTACGGATAATTTCCAAGTATTCTTGTAGCAAAGCAGTCTTAATGAGCTGTTATTAAAATTTCCGGTACATAATACATATATCTCTAATTTACTGTGAATGGCCGGTTAATTTTTCCGCGCCGGCCGGCCGGTCTCCCGAGAAATGCTCGAAGCATTTAAAAACACCGCAAGTATGGCGTGGCGATTAAATATTTATATATAATTCCGCTAAATGGAATTTTAATGGCCGTATTTTCATGTGACCGGACTTTTATATGCGCAGTGATCTTATAATCACTGCGCACGGGAATCCTATAATAAAATAACTTGCAATAATCAAGGAACAAGAGGTTGAATTCGCTATAATCCACTAAAAGCCTAACAGACAAATATATTTTCAATACACTTGCTCGAAAAATGCACTTACAGAGGCAGTAAACAGGGCTTGTAAGTTAAATTTACTGCCCTCGTGCAGTAAATTTGCAGTTTTTTTTAAATTTTTTAGTCCACGTTACTTATATATAAAAAGTTTTCTTGCAAGAAGGTTCATAATGAGATTGACTTTGTATGTAGAAAACCTTAAAAATAATGACATTTAGATGTGAATTGATGAAATTAATTCATAAAATAAAAATAAAAAAGAATATAATTTATTAAAATTGATTTAAGTTTTATAAATCAAAAAAGTAAAGGCTGGGAGCTAAGAACTAGAACCTAGAGCCATGAATTTAATAAAAAAAACGCAATTACAACAACGCGCCGTAGTTTATAGTCATAGAATTTTTCTTATAAATTATCAATAAATATGAGTGGTAGATGTGATGTGGAATTTTAAAATTAAATCAACAATTAGGTATTTTAGATCTGAGAAAAAAATCGCGCTTTTATTAGCCGCCAAAAATCTCGAAATAAGTATGGGCGTGAAAAGCCATTTTCTAGTGAGCACCTAGTGCCTACCTACTCGACTTTTATTCTCAACTTTTCTCACAAATGTATTGAAAAATATTGTGTGATACACGGGCGTTAAGGTTTCTACATAGTCGTGACGACGGTCAGCCCTCGACTGGCGTCATCGGGCTGACATTAGTCAACTCGTATGTAAAAACCTATTTACCGCTCTTATATCACAAACTACTATTGGTACATGCAGCATGCGCTATGTACACCGCCCACCCTGCCGCTTCTAAACATGTAGGATTAGCAAGCAACCAAGCAAGCAAAACGCACCGCTACAACACCACATCAAACAAATCTTTAGCAGGTAAGTGCTGACCTTTACAACACCCTATTGATAATGGTTTAAATTTTTGAGCAAATCATAAAATGTATTTTTTTTATTCCACAGTTTCCATTACAAGCTAGCCTTCGACTGCGACTTCACCTGATGGTAAGTGATGATGCAGTCTAAAATGGTAGCGGGCTAACCTGTTAGGGGTGTGTTATATTAAACCATACCCCTAGTCGGTTTCTACACGGCATCGTACCGGAACGTTAAAAATCGCTTGGCGGTACGTCTTTGCCGTTAGGGTGGTAACCAGCCACGGCCGAAGCTTCCCACCAAACCAGACCAGAAAAAAAAACTGAAATTATAAATTCCCAAATTGACCCTGCCGGGGATCGAACCCAGGTCCTCTCCGGGTCCGTGTCCGGTCCGGGAACGTTAAGACAACAGCGCTCAACACTGCGCCAGGGATTTTGCGAACTGCATTTAGGAGTCTTTCAATCTACATGCAGACAGACAGTGCGCAAGTGAGGAAGTGGTTAGCAATGGTAGGAAGGAGACAGCCTAACCTATTCGTTTAAAATCTGCGATCTTATGCCCTATTGATCTCTATTCTCTACAGAGACAGATTTATGTCTCTACAGTCTACATTCATACTAAAGATTACTAAGATTTCTGCAGCAGACGTATAAGTCCGCTTGCGAACTGTGAAGAATCCTATGGAATGTTAAAGTAATGACCTAGAGTTGTTTAAAGTGCAAAATAATACTCCTATCGCAAAATTACACGGTCAAGCTCGAAACTAGTGCTGGGAGCGAGCTGGATATGGAGCGCCGATCGAGGGTGGCGTACAGCTGTCGTTTCTTCAGACCCCGATTCCTCCGAGCTCGTGCGCGGACTATAGTTTCCCGTTGCATCCTAGGGATTATGCAGTGTTGCGGTCCGCGATAACAGGCGCTGTGGGTACCTACTGTGTATGTGTTACCGTAAAATTGTAAAAACCGTCAGATTGTAATCTAACTAGCGAGAGATTGTGAACCGTTCAATGTTCTGAGTGTCAATTTTTAAAATATTCACTTATACGTATTTACTTTTTCTTGACTCTTTCTTGTAGGTTAGGTTAGGGTTCGACATAAATAATTAGGTAGCGTTAGGTTTTATCGGGTTAATATACCTAACAGATAACAATCTATCGAAAAATAATGCGTTAAATATTATAATCTTTCGACAGTTTACAATATCGCTAGTTAGAATATAATCTAACGGTTTTTACAATTTTACGGTGACATATCCACCTTAAGGAATAGCTATCGAATTCGATTATGTTTATGGCCCATAAAATCACACCGGGTAGTAAAAAATATAGAGCCAATAAAGATTTTGCCTACATACTTTAGCGGACCCTAGGTCCGTTCTCACCTACCAAAATATAGCCAAGCACATATAGAAGTTCTACTATGCAAGAAAGGGTTTTAAATGGAATTAGGTCTCTAGAGGATTATAATATGCTATGGTATCATATCCTAGGGATTAATTCCATTTTATACTCTTAGCTGCTTAAAGTTGATTATTTAAAAAAAAGTAGACGATGCATGATGTAGCTAAATTCAATGTTCATAATTCAAATTTTACAAGAGTTTTTCGATCTTCAAGCAAATCTAATTCACACATTCGATTTAGGTACAGAGATAGAAATTACACGCTTATTTTCATCCCGGAAAAACAGGAAGCTTCCACGGGATTTTTCAAAAACCTGAAACTATACGCGAACAAAGTCGCGGTTATCATCTAGTATTATAATCTATACCGACCAACTAATATAAATGCGAAAGTGTGTATGTCTGCTACGGTTTAACGGCGGCCTACCTTTTCAACCGATTTTGATGAAATTTGGTACAGATCTACTTTTTATCCCGGAAATGTAAGGACAATTAACTCACGCGGACGAAGTCGCAGGCATCATCCAGTTTATAATAAGTTCGCCTATCGATAGACGAACTTTTGCTTTTCGTTTGAGACATTTTTTGCGGCCATCGGAGAAGGAGTACTTAGGTAATTCCTATTTCTTACTTTGTATCCCGGAAAATCTTACGACCTCAATTAACATAGACGGGCCCTGTCAAACAAAGTATATGAGCTTATTTGACTAACGCCATCTAGTCTGAAAAGCGGGACAGCGCTATGGCGGGGACAAGGACAGGATTATACAGGTGAGGAGCGCGCTTTACAGGTCGGATGCCCAATTTTTTTTATATGAAAGGGCCCGTCTAGTACCTTCCTACATATTATGGGATTTGGAAAATCAGAAAAATTCCACGGGATAAAAACGTTAAACAACGCGATCTCATACGCTTGCATCACCATGTAAAATTATAATAAAAATAATATTTCACCTTGATATCAGATTACGTTACGTAACTATTCGAATCGATAAAATTTCAAAACCGATAATACTACTTGTTTTGAACTTTTTCATAGTATTGATTATATATGATTGTGATTTCTGAACAATAATAATGTAATCAATTAAGCAAAAACATATGTTACAAATTATGATCAGTGCTTATCTTTAGGTGTCGAACTGTGAACTGTCGAAAGATAATAAGATGACTTTTTTAAAACAATATGTTTACTAACTACTGTAGGCTCTTGTTACATAATTTCCTATATGCATAAGCAATATAGATTTTAAAAAACTGTGGTTCGCCCCGAACTGAGACCTCGCGGTATCCATAAGGTAGTTTTAACTAGGATATTGTAATAGTTAACTTTTAACATTAGACGCAAAAGAGCTAAAGAGTTATTGGAGAAACGAATAAACTTTTACAGAGCGCCATCGATTGACATCATTGTGAAGTTCTGTTAAATACACTGAAGCTCATTGAAAATTAAATAATTTCGTTTTCTTATAATATTTATCTTATTTTAGTACCTATTTGTTGTTCAAGTACAGGATATAATTCAAATAATTGATCAAGTTTCAGGCTCAGCCTTTCAGAAAATTGAGTTCTGAGGTCAACTTTGGACGTTAGTAAATCTCCACTTTGAATCCCCTCCCTGAAACCCCCTCTCCCCATTTCGTCAATTATAGGGGAAAAATTTTGGACTATTCCTAATTATCTTTAAAATGACATACCGCAACCCTATGCAACGCTATAAAAATATTTTACTTCGCATTCGCTTCTATGAGAGCCCCCCGGAAATAAAGATTTTTATAACTTTCTAAGCCATTTTCGGCTGGAGGCCATCAGTTTACATATTATATTTAAATTTGAATTAATTACGTTAATTAATTCAGAAGTTATTATTTTAAATATTATCTAATATATAAAATTCTTGTGTCACAGTTTTAGTGTTTATACTCCTCCGAAACGGCTTGTCCGATTTTTATGAAATTTCATATGTATATTCAGTAGGTATGAGAATAGGTTTATAACTCATTTTTAAACCCCTAAAACACATTAATCCACGCGGACGGAGTCGCGGGCATCAGCTGGTAGAACTATAAAATTACATTTCTCATGAATGATTTTTTATTCAAAAACCAATCTCAGATCCAAGTGTGTACATGCACCTGTATTTTTTTTATCCACTACAAGTTAACCCGTGACTGCGATCTCACCTGATGGTAAGTGATGATGCAGTCTAAGATGGTAGCGGGCTAACCTGTTAGGGGCTTGGCAGTTATATTAAACTCGGTTTCGCTAAATCACTTGGCGGAACGTCTTTTACCGGTACGGTGGTAAATAGCCACAGCCGAAGCCTCCCATCAGGCCAGACCAGGGAAAATTCAGAAATTATAAAGGACTTGACCGGTGGAACTATGGCAGCTTGCCTAGGTGTCAAAAATCAATGTTCAGCAATGATTTCTTTATTATTGTAATTGTTATATTTCACTGTTTTCAGATAAAAAAGTTTCAGGAGTCTGAAGGCTCGGAAAACTGCGAAAATGAACAAAAAAAGTTTCACCAAAAGATTGCTTTCCCACACTAGATGGCGCTATTTATTGTGTTGAGCGAGTCCAAAAAAATATTTTCAAGTATTATTTCTTTATTATTGTAATTGTTATATTTTATAGTTTTCAGATAAAAAAGTTTCAGGAGTCTGAAGGATCTGAAAACAGAAAATAAATTAAAAAAGTTTCACCAAAAACTGCTTTCCCACACTAGATGGCGCTATGTATTGTGGTGAGTCTAGAAAATATTTTTTGTTAACAAGTTCAACTATTCGACCACAGATGGCAGCATATGCAATGTGAAAGGGCGTTCCAGTTTAACTATTCGACCACAGATGGCGGCATATGCAATGTGAAAGGGCGTTCCTTTAAACGCAGTATTTCAAAATGCTTTGTTCGATCAATTAGTTTGAGACTTGTCAAAAACTAAAAATAATTATAAACAAAACATACATTTCCTTTTCATTACTATTTAATTGATCAAAAATCATTCATAATGACTAAGGTACTTAAATGGTATTCATGTAGGGTTACAAGATTATTATTAGGCATGGATATAATGGAACGTCAAAATGGAGTAGTGCTTAAAGAGGAAAGCGGACGCTCAAGATTTAAACAATAAACGTACTGTTTTTTTTTGTCATTTGAACCCTGACCTTATTTGGAATAATAAATCCATAATAATTTCGTTTTGAATTCTTAAACCTTACTGTAAAAACGGAAATCCTGTGCATTGTCCCGAATCGGAGGGCAATTACTGTTCATGTCCTTTCCAAACCCTGCCGGGGATCGAACCCGGGACCTCCGCACGTTAAGGCAACAGCGCTCAATACTGCGCCAGGTCGTCAAAAATTGGTGAGTAAACCGTTTTTCTTTCTTTCTTCTTACATTTTTAATTAACTGGCTTTACGGCTCTTTCTTCTTTCACCTTTACCAGTAATGTAGAGCTATGCAACCTCCAGAATGGGACTAATATTATTAATGCGAAAGTGTGTCTGTCTGCATGTCTACTACGCTTTCACGGTCCATCTGTTCAACGCATAGAGTTAAAATATAGTACGTATATATTCTTACTCAGAGGTTCAACCAATTTTGACGAAATTTGCTGCAGAGGTAGGTTGCGTCTCAGGGAACATAGATTGAAGGACGTAGGCTAAGTAGGGTACTTTATCCCGGAAAATTAGAGAGAGCGAGAATCAAAAACCTTGTTATAGCAATTGTGGTTATACCACGCGATCGAAGTCGCGGGCACATACTAGTCATACTAATATTATAAATGCGAAAGAGTCTTTGTTTTTTGGTTTGTCCATCAATCACGCCGCAACAAAACAACTGATCGACGTGATTTTTGCCATAGGTATAGTTGAGGACCTGGACAGTGACATATGCTAATATTTATCCCGGAAAAGGAATTGGAAGTCGCGGGCATCAGCTAGTTTCCTATAAATAAACACAAATAAAGCATTTTTATTGTATCCGATGTTATATATATCCCATCAAAACATAAATGTAAAATGAGAGCCAAGTTCAAAATTGTGATATATATGCCTTGGTTGTTGACTTCAGCGACAAAAGGAGTGAGATCTAAATGGGTGCCAAGTTCAATGGTCAGTCCTGCAATTTATATATCCCATCAAAAACATAAATGTGAAATGAGAGCCAAATTCAAAATTGTGATATATATGCCTTGGTTGTTGACTTCAGCGACAAAAGAAGTGAGATCTAAATGGGTGCCAAGTTCAATGGTCAGTCCTGAAATTTATTTATAACAACATATAATATTTTATAACAACTTAAAATATCATTTCTTCTTATAACGTAGTATAAAATGTTGAAGACTAAGGCTTTGGCTTGGCTAGTTTTCATATACGAATTATAGCGTTCACAAGTTGTAAAGCTGTAAGTTCTTATTTTATTCTTCCGAAAATTTGGCTTGCTGGTAGAAACTGTACTTTTAGGTACCTACTTAATAATAATTCGTATATGGAAACTAGCCAAGCCAAAGCCTTAGTCTTCAACATTTTATACTAAGTTATAAGAAGAAATGATATTTTAAGTTGTTATAAAATATTATATGTTGTTATAAATAAATTTCAGGACTGACCATTGAACTTGGCACCCATTTAGATCTCACTTCTTTTGTCGCTGAAGTCAACAACCAAGGCATATATATCACAATTTTGAATTTGGCTCTCATTTCACATTTATGTTTTTGATGGGATATATAAATTGCAGGACTGACCATTGAACTTGGCACCCATTTAGATCTCACTCCTTTTGTCGCTGAAGTCAACAACCAAGGCATATATATCACAATTTTGAACTTGGCTCTCATTTTACATTTATGTTTTGATGGGATATCATTACTTTTTGTACAGAAATTATTGAACTCAATCTCAAACTCAAAACATATTTATTCAAAATATGTACCTACAAAGTACACCTTCTGAACGTCATGCTTACAGAGCATAAGACGTGATGGTGATAATTAACTACGATATCTTAAAACTAAAGCTACGAGGGTTCCAAACGTGCCCTGGTCTGAGAAGAGCCCGCAATAAACTCCGCTTTTTTTTTATTATCACCATCTCACAAATATTTGAAATTATATATATGTACTTATAATATAACATTACATAATCAGCCGTTGTAACAATTCATACCCATGCCTTGCTATCATTCAAATAACCCTTTACACTGTAATAGGACTTTTCTATTAGTTTAGTTTACGTTTTACATTAGTAGGTACTTATTATTTGGTGTAAGGTCAGTGTGTCACCCACCAGTAATTCTATTGTACGACTCATTGTACAAGATAATTAAAGACGAGAATTCTCAAGAAAAATATATAGTGTACCTAGAGTTACACTGACATTGACAGATTACATCTATGGTCAGACTACCTCTACAGCACATTTCTACATCTCATCAATTTTGATTGCAAAAGTTCAAAATCAAAAGTTTTTTGTGAAACATTGAAAACAAGCACGGTAAACAGTCGATATCACTAAAACCACTATAAACAATGAATACAAATCACAATGACTGACAGCTTGAACTGACGACTTCAAATACGTTTCTTCTTCTTTTCTGTCAATGACGTTTCGTTGCACAAAATGTATGAATACGAAGGTAAGGTTTTAATGCAACTATATTATTATTCATTATTATTTACATTAAAATAATAATTATGTGTCATTTTCAATAGTTAAGGAGTTACTACCACCGCTCAAAGCAGTATTGTTTCAAACTAACGGTTGAATGTCACGTACTTTGACGTCCTTAAAATAATGATTATAACACTACAACATAAACGTCAACAATATTAAAATAATACGGCTTTAAGCAATGGTAGCATGCCTCGTGTCAGAGTTTTGATCTATCCTTTGATCATAAAAATGACGATTTTTGTACGTTTATATCTAAATAACCATTTGAGGTGTGCTTATGAAATTTGGAGCACATATGTATCTCACGGGTCTCAATATATGCGCCAAATTTGACATGTTTATGTGAAATAGTTTTTGAGTTATGAGGGGGTCAAAAGTGGCTCCAAATGGTTCGTGTAATATTACACACGGTGCTGCTCGCCAGTTTTTTTGAACTTTGGCTGGACACGCTTCCGCGTGTCTTGATATGGGCTAATGGTAATAAATCTTTGCAAAAAACAAATTACATAACAGCGAACTGCACTCAAGCATTGTTTCCAAGTGATTAGCCCACGAATGCGTTTACGTTGAGCTTAGGGTTGTCAATCGATAATATTTATTATGTTCCGTACTCAAAAATGCACTTAGTAACTCCTGCACTTAACTTATTAACTGGCTTTGCTAAAAAAAGAGTTAATTGCAGGAGAAATGTTATCGATGGGTCAAACGTCAGGTAGTCAATAGCGTTACCTTGGCAAACGTTTTTAAGAAATACGCTGAACCATTTAAGACTTTTTACACTCAAAGATAAAACAACTTATTCTCTTTTAAACACAGGAAACTTCTTTTTTTTTATTTTTCAGTCCTGAAAATAAATTCTAAGAAGCCAAGTAAAATTGCCGAAACGGATAGATACTAGATACAATATCAATTATGTATGAGATGTCTCAAGACAAGGAACAAAAGCGCACTTTGTCTTCCTTTCCTCTGCCTGCACGTCACGATAGAAAGTAAGTAAAGTTAAGCACGCGTACGGCAACCTTGGCATTTTTCGGCCACCCGCCAATAATTACAGCTATGCTATGGCTCAACCATAATAATTTATGTAATTATAATATACTGTGTACTTGACTATGGCGCTATAGACATTTTTCTAATGAAGGAAAAACTTCCTTCACTAGAAAAAAGGTTGAAGCGTAGTTTCGGGCTGAAACGCGTATGAGACGAACATTGTATTTCGAAGAGGCCATTGTTACCACGAACATTGAAATCGTGAAAGGAGTGAAAAAACAAAATCAAGAACGTCTTAAGCGCCGGGCGATGCACGTCGCTTACGCTAATTTCGGCGGTTTGTTTCCCTCATCAATACGCTAGTGGTAGCGCGATCGTGTCAACCCTAGTTGCGGAAACATCGTGGCACGGTTGCGAAACACAGGCGCTACGATTCAATGGCAACGAACCGACATCGACACGGTTAGCGATAGCGGGCCGATTGCAATGTTTGTGACCCACGTAGGTATACGTGGGTTTTAGTATTATCTCTCTGGTGGTAAGTGATGAATTAATGAATGAAAAATTATTTATTGTACACCAAGAAACATACTTATAGACAATACCAATAAAACTAAGCTGTGGTACAAGTGGCGGCCTTATCGCTTTAAAGCGATTTCTGCCAGGCAACCAAGCGACGATGTAGTCTAAGAAGGTAGCTACTAAGCGGGCTAACCTGTTATGTGTATGACAGTGATATCACACACATAACTGTAGCAGGTTAGCCCGCTATCATCTTAGACTGCATCATCACTTATCATCAGGTGAGATCGCAGTCAAGGGCTAACGTTAGTGGATATTTAAAAAAAACTTAACCTATAATTTGACAGGGCTAAATCTACTGCAATCCCTTGCCACGCCGAGCTCTCAGATATTGCCGCAATCTCTAAACTAAATATCTTATAGTCTGTAATGAAAACTCTTAAAATTGCTATATGGCCTATGGCCTTTGCGCATTACCACAGTTTCCTGTCCTATATTGTACCTATATTGTATGCATAATTTTGTACCTATGTGTTAAGATGCCATAAAGACTTATACTACTACTACTACTACTAATATTGTAAATGTGAGTCTGACTGTCGAGTATCATTAGATGGCCCATTCACTTTACCGATTTTGACAAAACTTCGTAAGAGATAGCTTGCATCTTGGAGACGCGCACAGGCTACGGGACTCGATACGGTCTCCCGCGAGATAGATAATTAGACATCCTACAAAATCCACCACAGCTAAGAAGAATGAAGATGTGTTTAGCTGACCAATCAGATTATTGATAGATGACGTGAAAAAGTCATCACGTGTGGATACTGGGCCCAAATCTAAGCGAAGTCACGGGCATCATCTATCTTTTAAATACAACACAACGCTCCTGAGTAACAATAAGATTTCTCTCAGACGAATGATTAATGACTATTAGAAAGGTAAATCAATTATTCGGATTACTTACTGCAAAACGGGTTGTATTGATTATAATTACATGCCGGACAGGTAGATACATATGCTTGCAGAATATAATCAACTAGGTGTTTACGTTTTACACACATAGGAACATAAATTAAGTTCAGTTAACTTTAGTTCCGCAATGACTCATAGGTAGACCTACCAAATACCGATAGTTAGTTAATGATTTTGAGTCACTACTCGCTCTACAAATGAAAAAGCGTCTAGACAAAAAGAGGACTCGAGACTCGAGATTTTGCGAATGACTCATAATTATTATTATAGAGTCGAAAAACCCGTGGAAAGGTATCAAACTAACCTATAAAGAGTACATATTATTGTGTATTTACAACCGTACTACTCCGTATTATACCTATTTCACTAATATTATAAATGCGAAAGTTTGGATGGATGGATGTTTGTTACTCAATCACAGCAAAACGGTTGAACGGATCTGGATGTAATTTGACACAGAGATATTATATTATAGTCTGGGATAACACATAGGCTACTTTTTATCTCGGAAAAGGAACTTTTCGTTTGAGGTTTTTTTGGAACCAAAGAAACCTCAATCCATGACGAAGTCGCGGGCATCAGCTAGTATTATTACCTTATAACACACCTGGTACCAGAATACATGTATTTTACATATATACTTCTTACTTACCTAATATTATTTAAATGTGGAAGTTTGGATGTTTGTTATTTGTTACTCCTTCACGGCGCAAAGACTAGATCGATTTGGTTGATATTTGAAATGCAGATAATTTTTCGGAAAAAAAAAGTAGCTTAATATGCTACTTTTTATACGACTGCCTGAAAAAAGGAGTATATTGTTTTCAGGGTTCATGTATGTATGTATGTATGTATGTATGTATGTATGTATGTATGTATGTATGTATGTATGTATGTGAGTTTGTATATTCCACCAACTTCTATACGCCTGAACCGATTTTGATAAATGAGGTATCGTTAGAATGCCTAGCTTATTCCGGGTGACATGGGCTAGTAAAATTTTTAAAAAAATTGATGGGGTGACCATAGTCCCGCATTAAAGACCAAAATTGAAAAAAAAATCGAAAATAAGATTAACTATATAATCATCATCTAGAAAATGATGAGTAGATTATAAAAATATATAACACTATAGTTCAATATTAGTGATTCACAAAAAAATATCATTTAATAAAAAATGTGAATAAGATTCCAAAGGCTATACAAATATAATATATCCAAAAATAATATGGCAGGGCAGTCGTATTTTTAATTCGTTAAATTATTTTTTTTACAAAACATATTAATATGTTTTAAGTCAGGCTATAAGCTATGAAGTGAAGGAGTAACAAACAACCAAACATACAAACCTCCAACATACTTGATTATATTAAGTAGAATTTAGATTTCTAATAGCACGGTTATTTCAATTAACTCGACGAACAATTGAACAATAGTACGCATTGAATAGGTAATTTAAAAAATAAAATCAAAACAATAAACAAATGCACACTCGATTACCACATCAAATGCCCGTGACCGGGGGTCAACTAGAGGCTTGGCCACACTTAACGCGCGGCGGAAAGAAGAGCAAAATGGCGAGAGAAATTACAAGGGATCCAAGAGCTGGCATTAACTGCCTTGGCCGTTGCGGTTATATCGAAGAGGATTTATCGATTAAAGTAATTATTGGAACGAAGTTCCTTATGGTACGATGCTGAGGGGTACCCTACCCGGTAAAAAACGTCCGTAACGAAAATGCGTGGAGTAAGATTTTTATGTATAGTTTATTCGAAATTAAGCCTTAACATTGAAGCTTTAAAGTTTAATTCCGAATGTAGTATATTTATGTTTAAGACCTTTTGTCTTCGTAACAACGCGAGCATGTCGGCGACATGCTCGCGTTGTTTTTCTTTTTACCTCGACTAGAACTTGAAAGTAATAAGGAACCTCATTCCTATCTGGTGTCCCACGACACCACACGTTTTTTTAGTTTTTAGTTTAGATTTTAGTTTATATTTTTATACTTGACTTGAAATTAAAATATTGGTTTCAATTTTTAAATAATATTTAAATACCTACTCATAAACTTAATACATTTCAATTAATTGTGCTTTTAGGGTATTTAATCTAAATTCGTCATGAAATTAAATAATGAAATGTATTAGATACAATCTTCGATAGTATCTGCTTTTTAAAGCAACTCTTTTCCGAACCGGTAGTAGAGTCAAAACATTACGTAACTTAAGAGACACATGTGTGTAAAAATAAAAAACTGTTTTAAATACTTACTTAAGTTTTATATTTCAACCGAAAGAGGTCCGAAAATCCGATTCTGTTTTTTTATTATGTGGATCATGTCAATTTCCAAAACCGTCATGAAATTGTTTTGCCGACCATTATGGAAGTGTTTCAACCGCGCGTCGCGTCCAACATTGCTTTATTGCCATATGCCAACTCTTTCTCGAACAGTTTACAGTAAATAAACCTATTTTGCTCACTTGTGTGCCTCTACCTACCTACTACCGAAAGTAGTTTTATTGAACTTTTACTTTCATTTGTGGTTATAGAATGATTGTAAGTTTTAGTTTTAAAGCACCGTACAGTAGCCTAGTTATTGAGGCGTCAAATATCAGATTGTATGATAGTACAAGTTCCATAATATTGTAAATGTGAAAGTGTGTCTGTCTGTCTGTCTGCTACGCTTTGTGGGCCCATTTTTTCGATAGATTTTGATAAAATTTGATTAAATAACATCTTTCAAAAATGTAAATAAATGTTTGGGACCATTTACTTACGCAATTACAAAGGAGGATGGCGGGAATGCATGTATTTTGGGACCCACTGAAAAGGGTAGCGTTCATCATGGAAACTTATTAATAATTGTAGAACGTAACAAAACTAAGAAAAAAGCAAATAGTAAGTAAGTCTAAAAATGTGGGAGAAAAAAGATACACCTAAAAGTAGAATATAACCTAAAAATTTTAATGAAAAACTATTGGGCTATTGTTCAATCAATAATTTGTATCAGTATTAGTATGAATGAGTAGGTAGGTACTTATGCCTAGTTATAATTAGGTAGGTACTTATGTCTGCGAGAATTCCACAATAATTCTACTCACACCATAGTTCTAAATAACTCTTATCTACTTAGATCTTTCTTATCTTTTAACAAATTGAGTAACAATAATATCAAAATAGATCTCTTTGCACCACTGGTACCTCTATGCGGATTCTGGCCAGTGAATTCTTCGACACCTATAGCCCAAGTTGAAGTGATTCGCTGACCAATAATTCAGATTGTTTTCCCATTCTATAGATCTTCCTTACATTAAGCGGTTTATTCCTCTATATACTTTGATTAACACTTGCATTAAGTACTTATTTACTTTTCCTATGAAACTTTTTTCTTTCTCTTCCAAATCCATGAGAAGGAAGTCGCGGGCATCAGCTAGTGTCATATAAGTAGTGATCACTGATACTGATATAATCACTTACATAAAAATTAAAAAGTATCGATACGATTAGGTATCGATACTTTTAAAGTACTCGTGTTCTAGTATCACAAGACGATAGTAATATTAAGAATACTCATTTCAGTAGGTATCGATGATACATCGATGGTGTCGGAGCATCCCTACAAAAATAAATAATAATGACAAGTGTTGTCATGTCAACAAAATGTATATCTATGTCAATTGCGTTCCGTTAGTGCAAGATGACTTATTTTTTAATAAATTATAATAATTTCTTTCTTTTGAATCCCGTATCTCAGAGTCTCAATATTTTTTTATATAAACATCATATAAACATATGATTATGAATAATATAAACTTGCACTTGAACGATGCCTCCTTAATTTTTAAATTATGTGGGTCCAATTTCGCCAATGTTCTTTGGTAAGAAGCTACGTACAAAATGATTGTTATTGTATTTTCCTCTAATGTCTCACTGTGTGGGATATACGTACGCATACGTAAATTCCTTAAACGTCAACAAAATCATCAATGAATTTAATATTGATGTCATACGTTCCTGCATGTATTTCAGGCGGATATTTAGTATTGAATATTGATAGCAATAATAGGTATGTTATACAAAAGTCGAATGTGATTGCGAATTTCGATTTCCAAGATTCCTGTCCAATACCTACCTGCCAATAATAAGGCCAAATCTGGGTACAAAAGCGAAGTATCTTCGTCATCATTTCAATCCATTTCCGAGTTGACTCTCTTCTCAAAATGTGAAGGTGTTGAAGGAAAATGATGAAGTGTTTGGCCGTAGTCCACTACGCTGGCCAAGGGCGGATTGGCAAACTTCACACACCTCCGAAAACATTTTGAAAAACTCTAGGGCATGCAGGTTTCCTCACGATGTTATCTTTTATCGTTAGAGCAAGTAATATTTAATTGCTTAAAAGTTCGCACATAGCGAGTGGAAGTGGAGTGGCGTCAGCTCAAGATCTTTAAGGCAAATGAATCCGAACCAGCTGTAATACATTACAATCTGGGATTGTATGAAGCGCGTAGCACTGCAGAGCACGATGGCATCGGAAATTGGAATACCAAGCACCACAAGCGACAGGTTACGGATAAAATCAAGATATCTTATCTAATAGGTTGCCGCGAGATATAATTAAGTTTTTACGATTTGTTTATCTTTTAAGTCAGGTAGTTAATGAAACTGACGATCTCAATTTCTAAGTAGCTGCTGAGAGCCGCTGGAAGCTGCGGTACAAGACGTCTATCGGTCGAGATAACGATAAAAGAAATATGGACTTTTTTAAATCTACAAGTTAGCTGATGGAAAGTTATGATACAGTCACAGATGTTAGACCTGTTAGGGACATGGTAGTTAAATTAAACCCATACCCTTAATCGGTTTCTACATGGCATCGTACCAAAACGCTAAATCGATTGGCGGCACGTCTTTGCCAGTAGAGTGGTAACTAGCCACGGCCGAAGCCTCCCACCAGGCCAGACCAGGGAAAATTCAGAAATTATAAATTTCTAAAATTGACCCTGCCGGGATCGAACCCAGGACCTCAACACGTTAAGGCAACAACGCTCAACACTGCGCCAGGGAGGTTGTCAAACTCATACGAGCCTGGACGACTTATAAGAGCCTGGGGTTGTGTGTTTGATCTAACGTATTGTCGTTGACTGTTGTTGTATTTACCTTGTGAAACTGAGATGCCTTGATGCAAGGATTTCTGGTAAAGTTCCCCATAAAGTCTGATGCAGGTCTCTGACGGGCGCTCCCCACCAGCTCGCGTGCCAGTAGCGCACTGTGGACGATACGCAGCATCTTACACCTGCAAGAAAAGAAACATTTTTTTAAATGATTGAAAAACTCGGCTGCTTTACGGATGTCCATAACCAAGAAACGTTACGGAATTAAATTCGACGTAGGTAGTCAGTCGGCCCCACTAAAATCGTAAAGCGGGGCAAAATTTTAACAATCAGACTTTGCCTGCTGGGAGATATTGGTGGTGCAAAGTCTACTAACCCATTCCAGGTGTTCATCGATTTGGATTAATCCAGGATTTGCTAGTGCTCCACGAATTCTTCCATCCTTTGATAATGTTGTAAGAAAACAGGGACCAAAACCATATATTTAGAGAATCTAAAACCCAAACTAGTTACTCACAAAAATAATAGTCATCACAGATTAAATGCCACTTATTTTATACGTAATCCAGTATAACTATTTGTACACACGAAATGCGAATAGTCACGCGATTCTTATACATGCAGGTTAATATTCGGAGTTCGGACCCATTGATGTAGAATTTTAGTATTAGGACCACTTTAACGCGTGGATTATCTTACGATGACCTCCGTGGCGCATTATTAAGCACTGTTGTCTTAACGTGCGGAGGTTCCGGGTTCGATCCCCGGCAGGGTCAATTTTGGAAATTTATAATTTCTGAATTTTCCCTGGTGAGAGATTTCGGCCGTGACTAGTTACCACCGTACCCGCAATGACGTGCCGCCAAGCGATTTAGCGTTCCGGTACGATGCCGTGTAGAAACCGAATGGAGTATGGGTTAAGTATAACTGCCATGCCCCTAACAGGTTAGCCCGCAACCATCTTAGACTGCATCATCACTTGCCATCAGGTGAGATCGCAGTCAAGGGCTAACTTGTAGTGGATAGAAAGAAAAACTTTAATTTTTACATATACCTAGTACCTATATAATGTGGACACTTAAAGATTATGTAATAGGCAACACCAGTACACGTGAATTGGTAGTCGTTTCAACCTACAGACGTTCGCAGTTGGACATATAAATGACTGCAAGAATTTCTGTAGAGCACAGTTTTATGTCGTTACGAGTTTTATCCGAACCCCAAAACTTATATAACAATGGAATAATATCGTACAATTTGCCGCTAGGGTCCTTAGTGCACAAAGCTGAATCATAATAATACAACTAAATAAATAATTTACAGGAGCTTAATTGGGCACATTGCTGTCACGCGTTGTGTTTGTTCGGACCTTTAGTTATCATCAGTCTGAAGCATCGTCGGCATAGAGTTAATGTCATTGGCCCATTGCCGAACACGAGTTGCCTATCAGAATGAAAAAGGGGATAGGCCTTTAGTTGTTTTACAAAATAGTAAACCATACTGAGTTTGTACTATTTCATTTAGTATTTTTTATTGCCCGGCTTGCCTGCAAATCATATCGGATAAACTTTCATAAGTAGGAAAAAAGGTAGGTAGGTGAGGTAGCTAGTCTCCCCATCTTTCAATTATATCCAATCTGATCGAAATTATTGGTTAATGTTTTTAGAGCAATCATTTTAAGTAGCTACTTGCCAGAGCAAATCAGTATCATCAGATGATGAAAGTTCAAAACTAGTTATATACTATAGGCTGAACTATTTAATACGGCTACGTGGAATAAGTTCATTAATTCTCAAGGGAACCTGTCACTCTCCAGGTCCTCTCAACTATACCCATTACCCAAGTAAAAAATCACGTGAATCCGTTGCTCTGTTGCAGCGTGATTGAAGGCTAAACAAACACTTTCGCATTTATAATAGTTATTATAGCAGAAAGAGTTGCTAAGACAAATAGAAGTCAACCTGTGGTAAATGAAAAGAGTGCAAATTATATATATAAGTTATAAGTAGAGCCCGGCAAGGGTCAAATAATCGATCTCTTCTAGATTGGAAAGAGTGTCAAAAGATCTGAGGGAGTCTTTAAATGCTCGAAGGAGGGGAGAACAAGCGGAGATAGATACAATTTCTTGTTTTATATCTTAGGTGAGTATCGTGATTCGTGAGTGTAGTCCTTCTTAAGAATAAGAAGCTATAGAGACCGCGTTCTTTGATAGAAAAATCGGTCTCATAACAATTCATTATTTTAATTTCAACCTATCACATGACACATCCCACTACTGTCCCACTACCGTGGAATTTCGATACAATTTCTTGTTTTATATCTTAGGTGAGTATCGTGATTCGTGAGCGAAGTCCTTCTTAAGAATAAGAAGCTATAGAGACCGCGTTCTTCGATAAAAAAATCGGTCTCATAACAATTCATTATTTTAATTTCAACCTATCACATGACACATCCCACTACTGTCCCACTACCGTGGAATGTCGAATATTAGGTCGCAGCAGGCATTAATAAACGAATTGCCAATTCTGTGAGCGCAAACCTTGACGACGAGAAGAAAGACGACGATGACTGTTGACTCGGTAAATTCAAGAATATAGATACCGGTATGGGAATTATCAGATCGGACTCTGTTGGTAGTTGGTACGCTTTATTTCTTATGCCTATATGTGGGTGGCTTGGCATGACGAGGCAAGTCACGTTCGTACATCGGCCTTTGTTCGTGCCAAAATCCCACGCACCCGGCAAACGCACCTTCATATTATATCACCTTATTAGAATTCTTTTACGACGCTAAAATGTGCGTATTTCTATTAGTATTTTAATATTTTATTTTATAATAGTGGGCCCGGCCCAGGACGTTGTCCTGCCCTGAACCTAGAACCCGATTGCAGCGCCCTTAACTGGGTCCAATTATAAATATAAACCAGCCCTGGATCCACTCAACCACACACAAAAAAGTCCATCTAAATCGGTCCAGCCGTTCGATTCTCGAGTTTTAGCGAGAACGAACGAACGAACAGCAATAGATTTTTATATATACTCGTATATCGTATATATGTCACCGTAAGATTGTAAAAACCGTTAGATTATAATCTAACTCGCGAAATTCTAAACTGTCGAAAGATTGTAAACTGTTCAATGTTCTGTAAAATGTAATGTAAATGAGTTTAAATTTTTGAAATATTCAATATAATCTAAGAAATATTAATCTAACGGTTTTTACAATCTTACGGTGACATATATAAGAAAAGAAGAAGATATTGTTTTTAAATTTGTTACGATAACTGATTTATTTATTTCACGTAGGACAACTTGTGTCACTTACGATACGTTAAGACTACCACCGGTTAAGAAAATTTATTCTACTGAGAAGAGCCGGTAAGAAAATCAGCAGTTGCTCTTTTCTTAAAAAAAAGAAAATGTATTGTATTTTATGTGCTTTATACTTTGGGCTTTATTGCTTGAGATAAATAAATAAAAAAATTAGCAGTCATAGGGACTCCCGATATAAGTGAAAACGAATAGGTATTTAAAATATAAACCTTAACACTAAATTAAAGTTTAATTACGAATGTAGTATATTTATATTTAAGACCATTTGTCTTCGTAACAACGAGAGCATGTCAGTGTCCGCGAGCATGTCGGTCACGCGAATCCACAAGTTTACCCCTTATCGAAAAGAGCTCAACGCGGCTAAAGAAGTTTTCATCATACCTATTTGAAAAACGAGTATTGGCTTCAGAGGATAGCGGGAGCAAAATGTAATTTTTAGGCCCACGGGACTATTCATTTCTCTGTTCTGATTGGTCCGCGTTCGTGCTTTAGTATAAATAATGCGTTCGTCGCAGAAACCTATCGATCGCTCGTTCCGTTCGAAATCCAAAAATGTTCGAGTGGCTGTTGTCTTCGATAAGTCACGTGATCAATTTGTTGATCGGATATACGTCTTTACATTTTTTGAATTTCGAACGGAATTATATGTGCTAGCCCAAAGAGGGGAAAAATACTAGTTAACCAAAGAGATCGAACGCATAATGTATGAAGTTACCTATAACTGGCCGGTTAGGTTTTGGCGGCATTGCGCGCTGAAAAAAAAGTCATCTTCTTTTTTTTCATTTGTTTTTCTCAGAAATCTTCACGCTAGTCTTCAAGTTAGTATAAAGTCATTGCAAATAATAATTATAAAATATGAGTTCAAGTAGTGATAGTGATGAAGTCTTTTTCAGAATCCGTGTTTCTAGCATACTTTCAAGAATTGGCTAAAATAAAAAAAAAACCTCCTACACTGTGGAGTATTTGCTCTATGCTGAAAGCAACAGTTAATATAAAAATTGAAGTCTATACAAAATTGGTGTCATATTTGAAGAGACTTTCTGAAGGATACCAACCGAAGAAATTCAGTGTACTTTCCCGCCAAAATGTGGAAACGTTTTTAAATCAGGCACCTGACAACGATTTCCTTGTTATATAAGTAAGTTTTTACCTTATTATTTGCAAAAGAATTATTTATTTATTTATACCATCCAAAATAATAACAACGAAAAAAAAACAAAGACAAAAAAGTGTGACACAAAAAGCGGCCTTATCGCTTAGTTTAGTATAATTAGTGATTCAGTAAAGATTACAAGTTTGAATGTATGTTTTTGCAATTAACAGAGCTTTTTTTGTTACAGGTAGCTTTAATTTTTGGTATCGGTCGTGGTATCGAACTAACGAACCTTACAGTTGACGATATTGAAAAGCAGTCTGAACAATTAATGTAGTGAAATTGGAAGACACAAAAACCAAAATTGACAGATGTTTTATTGTACGCGACGAGTACAAAACTATTGTAGACAAATACATGGCTCTTCGTCCTGCTAACACACACACCAGGCGATTTTTTATCCGATATCAAGGAGGAAAATGCTGGAAACAAGTTATAGGAATGAATAAAATTTCTGAAATGCTACGAAAAATTGCCGAATTTTTAAAATTACCAGATGTTAATATGTTCACCGGACACTGCTTTCGAAGGACATCCGCCACCCTCCTGGCCGATTCAGGAGCGGATTTGACAATGCTTAAGCGCCGCGGAGGGTGGAAATCCTCTTCTGTTGCAGAAGGATATATTGAAAACTCAATTGACAACAAGAGCAATCGTATTGTAGAGAACATAACATTAAAACCGAATAAGTTGCCTGTTGTTTCACCACCGCCATCGCAACGGTCCACATCAAGACACGAATTAACAATAGATGACACAAATATTATAAATACTCAATCTATTCAAAACACAACTGTCTCGGTCCCAAATAAAACTATTAATATATCTTTCTCAAATTGTAAAAATGTATCCAACATAAATATTAATGTTTAATTATTTAATAATAATTTATTTGTGTTTTATTTAAACTTTAAATATACGTCTAAATAATGTCTATACATAGAAGGTTGATAGGCGTATCTTCTGGTTGGTCCGCGTTCGTGCTTCTGATTGGTGCTTAAACGTATAGGTAACGTCCATACATAGTACGTTGATACTCCTAGCTTTTTCTCATACGTAATGATGAAAAATAGTGTGTGTCACTCGGGGCCAAATTGTTTGTTCTCGGGCGGCGTATATTGAATTCCTCGCTACGCTCAGGATTCTACTTTAGAATCCTTCACTTCGCTCTGAATTCAAAATAGCGCCCTCGGGGAACAAAAATTTTCTTTGGCCCCATATAACACAAATAACTATTTCACTAATAAAATTCCTGTCGTTGAACAATATTATCTCATCTAGTTATATACATATACATAGAGTATATATATAACCTGTAGATATGAAAAGGTTTACATCAACAATAAAGTCTTTGTTGACAAAGGTGAACGCCACTTTGTCGCCCCTAGCACGCCTGAGCAAACGTTCCGTTTAATACCTGTTTCCATTGAAAATATTTTTGAAATTTTCAACGTTTCGTTTCCTCAAAACTGAATCTCAATATATGTAATTTGAAAGGAGATAGAATTTATCAACTGCAATATTAAAGCTTTTCAATAATTTGCTCCAACGGCTCTGATAGTTCTTTAGTTTAAGATGATTTGTGAAATGGTGACATTCAAAAAAGGCCCGGCTGAGTTTGTTGCGGGTTCTTCTCAGACCAGGGCGCGTTTGGAACCACCGTAGCTTTAGTTTTAAGATATACTAATTTGACGTTCAAAAAGTGTACAGTGTACCTAATTTGACTAAATCAACATTGAATCTTGAATCTTATCGTCAGGTTGGTTTATTCACAAATAAGCGTACACCATACTTATGTTATAAATGCGAAAGCGTGTTTGTTTGTTGGTTTGTCCTATCACGCCAACGAAGCAACGGATCGACGTGATTTTCGGCTACTTTTTATCCCGGAAAGGAGATGAAGTCGCGGGTAGCAGCTAGTAATATTATAGAAGACAATGCAGTATTATTCGACACTCAAGTAGCAATTGAAACCTTTTATCTCGAATATGTTTAGAATTATTAAACGTGGGTGGACTTGTCTATTCATAAAGGATTCGGCTCGTTCCAGAATCCAAATCCTACGCACGGATTACACACCTTAACTCTGCCTTATTAGAAATTTATTGGAGAGCACTTGTCGGCTTCGCGAACTCCGAAATAATCCGACACACAATAACTTCCAAAAGTTGGAGCAGCATGCCCGGAGATCGAACCGCGACCCCGTAAACGGGTGTCTAAATCCATTATGCTTACACCGCTTTTCTATTGAATACCGAAATAATAGGGAAAAAGGGCATATTTTCTTATACTATGCTAATTTTGCGAGGCTTTGTTGCGCGCAAATATTCGAATGCCGCAGGTTTATTATAAGCAGCCGGGATTTGAATCCAAATTGTCGCTTGAATTAATTTCCGAGGTTATTGCTTGGGTCGATACGTGACTACTTACTTGCTTTTCGATAAAACCTGTATCGGTTATAATATACTAGCTGATACCCGCGGCTTCATGTGCGTTCGTTTAGTTTTTTTAATTCTCACGGGAGCTTATTAATTTTCCGGGATAAAAGTAGCTTATGTCTCTCTCCAGCACCTCAACTATACCCAAACATGCAAAAATCACGTCGATCCGTTGCTCTGTTGCAACGTGATTGGACAAACCAGCAAACAAACACACTTTCGCATTTATAATATTATTAGTATGAAGTATGATATCGTTTCAATATCGTTATAAAGTAATTATAAGACTCATATTATACTGACAAAAAAAATAATTAGATTCTACTCAGTCTATGAAGAATAATACAGCCATTACAATTTGCAAGGAATTACTTATGGTGCATCCACACCGAAGTTACTTTTGCAGAGCAACATTTTACAACATGATAACACTAATACATAAATAGCTCTCTACAACTTTTGCGGCTAATAGCTAATAGTTGTTATTTATTGGATGTTGCTTATTGCGTCCACACAACTACCATACGTTGACTGTATTTAAAAGTCGGGCAACGTTTATTAACACGATAAAATTTAATAACTTTTTCTTATCCGTTTTTTCCCACTAACACATGCAAACGTTGCGCCGCAAAAAGTAACTCCGGTGTGGCTGCACCTTTAAATACCTAAGTCTTACACTATTCCAATCATGTAAGGCAAAAGCCTTTACGAACAGAAATTGAATTTGGTGGCGTACTAGATAGATAGAGAGATAGATAGATTCTTTATTGCCACACATAACATAGAAATAATTATCTTAACTTAATTACTAGGTATTATTGATGAGGCAAAAACGGCAAAAAAGATCACCATAATGGTAATTTAAATAAATAAAAAGGCGTCCGATTTTGGCTAGAGAATAGTGGCTGCCGTCTGCCCTGAAGGGGTGACATAGGTAGCCCTATTATATAAAACTTGCATCAATCATTATTAGACCCAATTGTTATAATTATATGAAAAACTAATTTCTAATTTATTAATTACTAGCGAATGCCCGCGACTTCTTCCGCGTGGATGGAGGTTTTTCGGTTCCCGCGGGAACTCTAATTTTCCGGGATAAAAAGTAGCCTATGTGTTATCCAGACTGTAATCTATCTCTGTGCCAAATTTCATCCAGATCCGTTCAGCCGTTGGGGCGTGATTGAGTAACAAACATCCAAACATCCATCCACACATCCATACATCCCTACATCCATCCAAACTTTCGGCTTTATAATATTAAGTATAAATTAATACTGATAATTTATTAATACTCAATATTGATTTTAGGGTTCCGAACCTCAAAAGGAAAAAAACGGAACCCTTATAGGATCACTTTGTTGTATGTCTATCAAGACCCTTCTTCTCAAGAACGCATGGAGGTATCAAGCCGAAATTCATTTCAAATACTCAGGTCTACCGTCCCTTGGAGCTGTGAAAAATAAAACTTCTAAGCCAATGCAATCAAAAGATCCAGCCGTTTATGCTGCAAATTTTCGACACTCGCAAGGGAATCAAAACCTACAGGGTAGGTACTTCCCGTGAAATCAGAAGCAACGTCTTACAGCACAGATAAAGGAAAAATTGCGAAAAGCATACTTACTACTTTTAGTAACATCATCTACTACTATTTTTAGTAACATCATATAATCAAAATATTTTTAATAATTTTAAACTTACTACAGTTTTGTACGGAACCCTCAGTGCGCCAGTCCGACCCGCACTTGGCCGGTTTTTTTTCCTTAATGATTGATATATTTACGACTGCCTTTTGCCCGCAGCTTCGCTCACGTTAAGTTGATTTTTATACAAATTTTTATACAAAGTTCAAACCCCTATTTACAACCTTTTAAAAAAATCCTTTCTTAGCGTATGCCTACGTCACAAGAGCTATCTGTATTCTGTATGCCAAATCCGTCCGATGGGTCCATTGGTGAGCTGTGCGTTGATAGATCAGTCAGTCAATTACCTTTTCCTTATATATATTTTAGCAGATATATGCTTTATGCGCTCGACTAGATGCAGTAAAGCACGAGGTAGAAAAAATTTGTAAGGTACCAAGGCTAACTGGTTTGTTAAATGTTAGACTTGTTAACTGCTAGATTTCCTACCGGCTCTTCTCAGTAGAACACTTTCCGAACCGGTGGTAGAGTTCTGACGTATGATAAGTGACACAAGTTGTCTTACGTGAAATAATTAAATCATTTAGAAGGATTAAGGGACTGTTGTGTTCATCCTTTCAAAGTATGGCGTCTCAACTCTCGGCCTAATTATTTGTATTCCCTATTCATCCGACAGCTTATATAAAAAATATACTTATGCCTGCTACCTGCGTGGATTGAGGTATTTTGAGGTATTTAAAATTGTTTAATTTCCCCAGATAAAAGTTGCATATCTCTCGTCCCCGGAATACAAGCTATCTACATGTATAATTTGTCTTTATGTATCTCTCTCTGCGTCATATTCCTCATTGCTGAGGGTTGTGACCCCTTCTCATTAATCACATAAAGGCAGGGGTTTTCTTGAGATAATCACGCGGTAGGTACCAGTTCCTTCCGCATACGACTCAACTAAGAGAACTATTTCAACTCATAGGTTTCTAACGATTATTATCTGATATTAGTGATAGTAACCGGGACCGACAGCTTAACGTGCTCGCCGAGGCACGGAGGATACGAAGAGGCCAAATTCGGACTATCACATTCGGTTACCCCTCACTTACCGACTTGGGTCAACGTTGCTTAACAATCGCAATCAACCGAAATGCGTTGTCGCGACTAGGTCACTTGTCCCTCAACTAATTAAAATACTACTTACTATATAAACTTTACCACAGAATAATATAATAGTACTGACGTACAGAAGTCTCACTCCTTTGATGTTGACTACTTGCCGACGTTTTAATAGCCTACATAATTATTATTAAAAAGATAAATCACGCACGCAAGCTAAATTATACTTTATCGCCGCGCGCGAGTGTCCGTATTGCTTTGCATCTTTTCCCTTTCCTACGTCACGGACGACATTGCGAGCTTGTCTAGGGCTGTCAGCAAACAGTACAACCATACAGTAGGTTTTTCGAATTGGTAAGTAAAGTACCTACTCTGACTATGATCGACTGTGTTTACTGTGTGTCGCTACACAGTGAGTTCTTCACTACGCACGCAACTTGCAAGGTCATTCGTCGCGGCGAAGCAGTGCGGCGAAACATAATATTTCGCTCGGAGAGGTAGGTACACTTCGATCACGGAAATATATAAATATATATTCCGTGCCCTTACTCTAAATCGGTAAGGTGTAATAAGAATTAGGGAGTAAGGGCCTAACTAGGGCGAGCGTATTCCCTGCGACTCGTTTGTACTTCCTACAGCTCGTGCCTCGATTCAAAAAAATTACTTGAAAAGAGGCTCATTTAAGTTTGACATGAATTGTACCTGTTCCGTGATAGAAGTACTATTGACTACTTATGGTTGCAGCGACTTTTTGCCATTATAATTCTAAAGATCGATAGACCATTATATATACATGAGTTTAAATGTCTACAACTATTTATCCTACAAATAATTAATATGCTAAACACTTAACTTAAACTATTAAACAAATATTTTCAAAAAACTATTTACGAAAACAGCGTTAAATTCACTAGCACGTCGCTCGCTTATAACGCGCCAGCCCCGACTGCGTAAGCATTCCGGGAATGAGCGCGATCGTCGGTATTTTCGTCGCGCAAGTACCAAGAGTGACACAGGCCTGACTTTACTAATTAAAAATTGGTATAGCAGGTGGGCCGTGAAGTGGTATTACGGACATATTTAAATTGTAACTAATAACCGAAAAGATCTAAATAGATATTTCAAAAAGGTCTCAAGTGTTGATGTAACATCGACTAGGAAATCCTTAAAATAGTTACTGATAGATAGTTATCGTTTTTCACAGTCAGATAGCCCCAAAGCTATAAGATTTATGGGCGGAAATCATACTTCTTAATATTATAAATGCGAGAGTATGGTTTTTTGTTGGTTTGTCCTTGAATCACGTCGCAACAGAGCTACGGTTCGAGGAGATTTTTTGCATGGGCATAGTTGAGGACCTGGAGAGTGACATGGGAAACTTTTTATCCCGAAAAATCAAGGAGTTCCCGTGGGAATTTAAAAAACTTATTTCACGCGGACTCGCTGCTACTTTACTGACTCACTGTGACTAAAAAGTAACTAAACCTGTAATTATTGAGGTAAATAACCTATGACACTAAGGACCGTCCGTACTAATATACCGATGTCATCTAAGAACACGTTCTTAAGAATTAGTCTTAAGATGCTAACTTAAATATGACAAGTATTATTAATCTATAAATAAATAAATAAATAAAATAAAATACTACAGTTTATGTAACACTTATTACTAATACATAAATAAGTATAACCTATAACACTTACAAATACCTAACGTGGCTTTCTATTGGTACCAGAATTTTCAAAATCGGTTCAGTTGATCCAGAGATTACCACCTCACAAACTCACAAACTTTACCTTTTTATAATATTAGTATAGGTAGATAATACGTATTCTTGTGAGGTTAAAGGTTCAAAAGTGATCAATCATACAATAAAGCGGCTATAAATATTCTAACGGCCATGAAAATACCTAGTTCAACTTTTTTTGCAAAACAAATTAGGTACATAAGCTAAAGATTTACGTAACTAACTACTTAACGTGTACATACCTACCTATATTTATTTTTATATAGAAACTTACTAATAATTCTATGGGCAAATTCTGATGTGCACAATGTCTAAATAAAATAATAAATTCTTATTACATACCTATGTAATCCATGCTAATATTATAAATGCGAAAGTGTGTCTGTCTGTATGTCTGTCTGTCTGCTAAGCTTTCACGGCCTATCTATTCAACCGGTTTTGATGAAATTTGGTATAGCGGTAGGTAAAATCCCGTAGGCTACTTCTTAAAAAAAGTAATTAAGATTAATTAATAATTTTAATAATTTTAATTTTAATTAATAATTTTGATTAATTCCCAGAAAATTAAGGAGTTCCCCCGGGAACTTAATCCACGCGGACGGAGTCGCGGGCATCATCTAGTAAAATAATAAATTCTTTATATTTTAAATACTTATTGCAGGCAAAGAAGTACGTAAGTAAGTTAAGCTCACAATTTTTGCAACGGTACTAGGTACCTACCTAGCTAAATTATTAAAATGCTACAGAACCCATAAAGGGTAATGAGGATCTTAAATATTAAATATGTAAAATGAAAAAAACTTCAAAGGAAAAGCCTCGTTAAGTATTTAAAAAACTGCTACAAGTTTCTCCATTATACAAAATAAAATTTAAATTATAATATAAGGTAGGTACCTAAATATTTGCCATTGCCAAGGGCGGCTTTCTCGTTCAACTGTGTAGGTAGGTACCATGTAAAATTACATTACATTTTTATTTTACCATCTTGACCTTTTCTTTTCTTAATAGGTATTTTAGGTTTAGAAACTCGTTTATAATATTATATAATACTAGCGGTAGCCCGCGACTTCTTCCGCGTAAAATTTCTGATTTCCTATGAGATTTTCCCGCTGCAAAAAGCGTAGGTACAGAAAGCGGCTAAAACTAATAAGTAATAACCTTAATGCCGATTTTAAAAACTCATAACCTAAATGCAAGCTTCCAACCCTAATTTCACACCCTCTAGGGTGGATTTTCGTAAAATTGCTTACACAGGTTATTATTATTTAAAACTAATAAACTACATCCCGATTTTCTAGCCTTTAACTTCAAACACAAAGGACTTTCATACAAACTTACAGCCCCCATTTCACTTGCTTTGGGGTGAATTTTCGTGAAATTGATTATACAGGTTATTATAATTTAAAGTCTCTAAGATCAAAAAATTAAAACCCTCATGTAAGCTTCCAACCCCTATTGCACCCCTAATGGGGTAGATTTTCGTAAAATTGCTTATGCAGGTTATTATTTATTTAAATTTAATAATCTAAATGCCGATTTTCAGGTCTCTAACTTCAAACATATAGGAATTTCATACAAACTTACAACCGCCATTACACCCTCTTTGGGGTGAATTTTCGTAAAATTGCTTATATGGGTTTTTATTATTTATAGCTATTAACTTAATTGCCAATTTTCATGTCTCTAACTTCAAAAACAAAGGGCTTTCATACAAACTTCCAACCCCCATTCAAATTCACCCCCAACCGCTCAGGGGTGAATTTTCTCAAAACCATTTCTTAGCGGCCGTCTACACCATAGAATGAACCTATCTTCCAAATTTCAAGTCTGTATGCTTTATAGTTCCTGAGATATCGTGATGAATCAGTGACCTTTCGCTTTTATATACATATACAGGGTTACAGGAAAAGTCGACCTAGATCCGTTAAGGGCGTGTAGTACACATCATTTCTGAATGATTTCACTATGGAACCCCCCATCCTAAACTTAACCGTTTTCGAGATATTCGAGTTTTAATTTTTTTTATGAAAATGCCCAATTTTTCGGCTATTGAATTGAATATTTTGAATTTTTTTGACTCTTATGATTATTTTTTTGGTTTTTTACATGAAGAATGAGATGCTTAATGACCTCAATGACTAAAATTGCACGTAAGTTAACTAAATAGGTCATTGTAGACGATCGAAACTTAAGAAAATAAGTACAAATTATAAAAAAATATTTTTCTTTTCTGGATATCTCAAAAAATTATTATGGCACTTGCTCTGCAGATGTGCTTAAAAACATCTACATTTTATCAGCTATCCAACGAGGTATAACAACCTAGGGTTGTATTTAAACTCATAGAAAAAAACATAGTTGGAAAGGTTCAGGTAGTAGGTCTAACGGGTGATTGTAGTAAGCTAAATGAAACAATAAATCAGTTCAAAATAACATTTATTCACCTAATGTTTTTGAATAAATTTTTATAGTTCATGTTCTACGTGTCCACCTCTATTTCGCACACATTTTCTCATTCTTTCACGTAGTCCACTTTTCACTACACCAGTGGTTAATGTTCTTCTTATGTCGTTAGCAGCATTAATTATCCTTTCTTTGAGAACTTCCACTGACGATATGGGGTTGGGCTCACTGTAAACGAGGCTCTTCATGTGCCCCCATACATAAAAATCCATGGGGGTCAGGTCGGGACATCTGGCTGGCCAGGGTAAAGGACCACCTCGTCCAATCCATTTGTTAGGATAGTTAGTGTCCAACCATTCCCTAACGCTTCTTCTGAAATGAGCAGGGCAGCCATCATGTTGAAACCACATGTCCCGCAGTAATTGTAATGGGAGATCATCTAGTAGGTCACCTAAGTGATCTCTTAAGAAATTTTCATAAGTTTCACCATTCAGATTGTTTGGAAGAAAGTAAGGCCCAATCAAATGGTTGGAAATGATGCCCATCCACACATTTACACTAAATCGTCGTTGTGACCCCTTTATTCTTTTCTTATTTGGATTGCCTAGTTCTTTAGGAGCCCAATAGTGTTCGTTATGGTAATTAGTAATCCCGTCCTTATCGAATTTGGATTCATCTGTCCACAATATTAATTTTAGGAAATTCGGGTCCTCGATATCTGCATTGAGCATGAATCTGCAGAAGTCCATGCGTCTCGCGGGATCTCCTTCTTCAATTACATGTACCGGCGTGTAGTGATAAGGATACAGGCCTGCCAGTCCAGAAACAAAGCCAAGTCGTGTGGGAATCCGAAAGCACAATAATTCGCATCTACCATGGACGAATCGCATGAGCAGACTAAAATGGATGGCAAGCAAACAAACGACCAAATACAAAACAATGGGCATGTTGTATCCCCAAACTTGTTTTTGCACATTATTTTTCTCACTCTCACCTGCATAAATCGTAAGTTGTCTCGCTCACACGCACCGGATTAACTTGAAGGACAATAGCCGAGGGACCCGTTAGACCTACTACCTGAACCTTTTCAACTATGTTTTTTTCTATGAGTTTAAATACAACCCTACCTCCTACCTCGTTGGATAGCTGATAAAATGTAGATGTTTTTAAGCACATCTGCAGAGCAAGTGCCATAATAATTTTTTGAGATATCCAGAAAAGAAAAATATTTTTTTATAATTTGTACTTATTTTCTTAAGTTTCGATCGTCTACAATGACCTATTTAGTTAACTTACGTGCAATTTTAGTCATTGAGGTCATTAAGCATCTCATTCTTCATGTAAAAAACCAAAAAAATAATCATAAGAGTCAAAAAAATTCAAAATATTCAATTCAATAGCCGAAAAATTGGGCATTTTCATAAAAAAAATTAAAACTCGAATATCTCGAAAACGGTTAAGTTTAGGATGGGGGGTTCCATAGTGAAATCATTCAGAAATGATGTGTACTACACGCCCTTAACGGATCTAGGTCGACTTTTCCTGTAACCCTGTATAGATTATCATACTAATATTATATTATGCGAAAGTGTGTATGTTTGTTGGTATGGTTTGTCATTCAATTACGCCACAACAAAGCAACGGATCGACGTGATTTTTGGCATGGGTATAGTTGGGGACCCGAAGTGACATACTTTTTATCCCGGAAATTTTCCGTTAAAAAAGTTCTAGTTAAAAAAGTTATTCCACGCGGATAAAGTCACGGGCATCAGCTAGTACATTTTCATACAAATAGATTAAAGCAATCTCACCTATTACCAGTAATGATGCTAAGATCGTAGTAGATTAATCTGTTTCCTAGGGGCCTATATTAAAACCATAACCCTAATTAATGTCTTAATTATTATCATTTCATGTAATTTTATGCTTTTCGACTTAGCTCTACCTAACTTTTTTTTAAATTTATAGCTCTATAATTTTAATTTATAGAGCTTGTCGGCAATAAGATTTGCTGGAATTAGTGATGCAGCCTAAGGCAGAGCGCCCTTACCTAGAAGATTCTACCAATAATATTTTAGATGCTTCGATCAGTGCAAATTAATTTAGATAACAAGATCAGTTTAGAAGTTGCATTGATGTAATGAGTAAAGATCATCTTATTTTTTGTTATTTTATGTAAAAAGTAATTCGATGGTGACAATATTTTGTCATATCACATTTGAATCCATTTATTAAAAGTACATAAGAAAATAAGTAGGTACATTTCAATATCACACTTCTATACACAATCACCAAATAGTACAAGCAGTTATTACAACAGGTTACTTTGTAACATGGTAACATGCTTACTTATTAGTAAGTACTTTACTTCATAACCTTAATTACACAATAGATAAGAGCGCTTCAAATTGAATTTAGCTAACTATGAGTAACAACACTGTAGTTTACTTAATCCTACTGTAATATTATTGTGTATACTGAAATGTGTAGTAAGCTTGTATACTTGTAAGTTTACGTGTTTGAATGTTTGTTACTCTTTCATACAACAAACTCAAACCTTTTCTATTCAAGTAGACTTTGACAAGTGCTTTCGAATTGTCGAGTGAATCTACCACTGAATCTATAACAATGACTTAACAGTTTTGGCTGTAACTATAGTCCTACAAACTTATCTGACCCAGTGATAGCGTCGCTAAGTAAGAAGTATCTGTGAAAAAAATAAATAAAAACAAAACAGGCATAATATATAATATATTAGTTCTAATTTTGGCCACCGGGTCAGGTATGTTTGTGGGACTGTAATTTGGAATGGAGATAGCTCATATCCAGAATTAGCACATCAGCTACATTTTAGGCCAGAAAATTAAAGGATTCCCCAAGGAATCAATAAAGCTTAATCTAGGCAGCCATGGCATCATCTAGTACTTAATTATTATAATTAATTCATACATACTGCTGTAACCAATAGGCTGGTTCTCCTGCAGTTTGAAGGTGAATGGTATGTGGACCCGCTGCATAAGCAGGCGGGGTGGCTGTATCGTTCGGGGCCATGTGTCCTCCCGACCTTCCCCTACTATGCCTATAAACTCCATGTTCCTGCAACAAATAATACAAAATTCAGTTTCTTCTTTCTTTTGAGATGAGCAGTTTCTCATGCTCATACTCAAATTCAAATCTTTTTTAGTCAAGTAGACTCTGACAAGTGCTTTTGAACCGCCAAGTGAATCTACCACTGGTTACTAAGTAGTATTACCCTAGATATACACTACTGTGATGCATCAGAAGCACATCTGTTTCATACATTAGAGAGATACACAACACAAGGCTTCACAAGACTCCCTGTGTTGTGTATCTCTCTAACTTATGTCTAATGTATGAAACAGACAGGCTGACTGACTATGAATGGCTTGTGACACATCACAGTTGTGTATTTCTAGCATAATAATTGCAAAAGTCTGTCATCTGTTCAACCAATTTTGTCTAAATTTGGATGTACCAAATTGCAATCTTGCTATGAAAGGACAAAGGCTTTTTATCCTGGAAAATGAAAGAGTTCTGACAAGATCACACCTACATCTAACTATGCGGACAGAGTCACAGGCTTCATAATATAGCCTTACATACAAACATCACATAAAATTTCTGGACTCAAAACATACAGCAAAGGAACAGCTACAATTCTAGGAATGAAGCAAAGACAAGTTGAAAACAATTATTTACTTTTAAGGGGAAACGTTCAAGTCAAATAAAGCTTCACTGTAATACATTTTAAATTCATTATAAATGCAAAAGTGTGCCTGTTCACCTTTTCAAAGCCATCCAACAAATTTTTACACTTGCAATTTTTATATATATATATATATAAGTATATATGTAATCATTTTTACACTACTTCCTGTGGAAAGGAATTATAATAATTACTTAATCCTGTAAATTTTATTAAGCTTAGTGTGCAACAGAATAATCGGCTACAATGAGGCCAACTCTGTTTTACACAATCTCTAAATTAAACTAAAATGAAAGCTCTTAATCTATTTCCGCACTGCCCCTTTCCGCAGGGACTATTATGAAAGGGATAGCAATATAAATAGAGCTGTCATTTAGTTAAGAGATGGTGAATGACAGAATTGGCCTCAATTAATCCATAAACATACAACTGCAAGAGCCGCCTTTAGGGACTCCTTTCATGACACAGAATACGGCTCATCTAGTGAATGAAGGACTGGCTCATTTTGGAGCATATGATCAGCCTTGTTAATCAGTGCTCAGATGCAGCCATTCAGGCCAATTCTGTGGTACACCATCTCTAAATTAAACTGACAGCTCTATTTATTTATATTGTATCCCTTTCTTAATTCTCCCTGCGGAAAGGGGCAGTACTAGATTTAGAGCTGTCATTTTAATTTAGTTTAGATATTGTGGTAAACAGAATTGGCAAGAATGCACTTTCTTGGCTGTGCCATACTTGGATGTGTTTCACTTGGGCATTATTTTTTAGTACCTAAGGTATAAGATAAGGCTAAAATTTATAAGTAGTTTTATTGTAACAACATACTTAATAAAAACGTACAAATATCAATCCCCATCAAAAGTACCTATTCTCAAACAAATTACCATTCTGTGTTTACAAAGTTTTAGAAAGCAAAAGAGTTGACTGTAGAGATTATTATAGTTAGTTATAACTTGTTGTTGGCATTGAGAAGTGATAATAGATAGATTTATAATTGAGCTAATATTGGCAACTTTCTTGATATCTGATAATAAACCCATGATTGCTATTACTTAGTTACTGCTATATTTTATTGTTCTTGTAAGTGAGTTTTTAAATTCCATTGAAAATGTTACTGATATACTCAATTGACTTCTGCCAGCTGGGTTAAAAAAAAACACCTAACCAAACTAATTTAGATATTAGGCTAATTTGGAACTATATATATCATTATTAAACTTATCTCTAACTCACCTTAGGAGTATGACTAGCATCACAAATAGGGCAACGAGGGCCCCAATCATAATAAATATATTTGGCAAGTCTGCCAAAGTTACTCCCGTCGTGCCCATTTCTCACCCTCAAATAGATCACAAAACAAAAATTACACGCACCGGGGTACGAAAAACTAAAGGACACATCGGTTCACATCACAACAATGAGCACTAAAATACACACACACACGCTATTATCTTCACATTTTTAGCTCAGAACAATCTATTCTTTCCATCCAATTTTATCTTGCGAATTTCGTCAACAATTCACGATACGCGAGGGTTTTTATTGCTCAATTGTTCCACGCAGCTGCAATAAGTAATAACCCACTGAATGGCTATAACTATGCCGATAACAGATCGTTCTAAATAATGTTTCTTGCGACTTTAATCATAACAAAAACATTGATCGAAAATAAAACTTGCGACGCACCACTCCGTGGAACGTATTTTGACAGAATGATATGAAAGGATGACATGCTGAAAGAAACTGAAGGTGAAGGATTGAATTTGAATGAATAGAAAAACGTCAATTATTAGAGCGAGACAAAACATACTGCCGCTATTTGTTAGACTGAAATAGACATTTTCCATAGACACATAATGTGACATTTCTACTTTTAGTTACACTATATGATACAAGATGGCATCATTATTTCTAATATTTTTTTCAATGCAAAATTATTTAGATGTAATTTAAATCTATTATTTACATAAATAATTTTACATTTATGACGTATAAAATCTGAAATCTCGCAAATAAATAACTACCAACAGCTAGCAAGGCAAGGCTTTCATAATTCACAGACACCGGCAAGTGTGCCGGTTTTCTCCAAGACTGGATTGTTTTCTAGTTTGACAGGTAGACAGTAGACATTTGGTGCTTTTATGTAATGGTTCTAGCCGAAAAGTGGCGAACTTCAAAGACCCTACACGAGTGCGAAATCTCCCTACCGATAAAAATCCTAGTAGTCAACTGCCTGGCCGTGGCCTAGGTAATAGGTACAGTACCAGCAAAGTCGTGCTCCGTCTAGCTAGGAACTTAGCGTTCCGGAGTCTGGTATCCTGCTAATCGTTGCCTGCCCAGCATTAAAAAAAACAATTACAAATTAGTCCGTTATCATGTACTTACAGACTGCATTGTCGTTATTTACCTAGCCATTTTCAAAACAGCCAAGTAGGCGGAGATAGTCTAGTAGTTTGCTGCAGATATTAATTCTGTTTTTGTGCTGCAGAAGAGGGCTGTTCGAGCCATATATAATAAGGGACCAAGACAGTCACTAAGAGATAAATTTAGAGAAATCAATATTATAACAGTGCACAACCAATATATATATATTTGAAAATTTAGTTTACGTGCATATACACATTGATAAATTCAAGAAGAAAAGTGATTGTCATAATGTCAATACTAGAAATAGAAATAAACTTGTAATGCCTGCTTCTAGGCTTAGTAAAACTAGCAATTCATTTGTTGGAAACAGTGTCCGCTTCTACAATAAGCTCCCAGAAGACATGATAAAGATGTCTCTAAATAAGTTCAAAGTTAATGTAAAACGTAAACTTATTGAAAAATCTTATTACCATGTAAAGGACTACATAAACGACAAAGAAGCTTGGCAATGATTTGCTCTATGGCTCTGATAGTTCCTTAGTTAAGATGATTTGTGAGATGGTGATAATAAAAAGAAAAAAACCCCGGCTGAGTTTGTTGTGGGCTCTTCTTAGGGGCGCGTTTGGAACCCTCGTAGCTTTAGTTTTAAGATACCGTAACCAATTATCACCATCATGTTTTATAAGTAAGTAATTTTTAACGTCAATAAGTGTACCTACAGTGTACTTATATTGAATAAATGATATTGAGTATTGAGTATAATGAGTATTGAGTTAGAACTATGGCCTCCTGCTATGGGCGCCCGGGATTAGATCCGGGGCCCGCACCTAACTTTTCCGAGTTAACTAAGTATGCTAAGTAACGCTAAGCTAGGTAACTAAGTAAGCGCTAAATAGCAATGCCATTTACCTGCATGTACGAGAGTTCTTTATAATGTTCTCAAAGGTGTGTGAAATCTTTAATCCGCACTTTGTCCGTTTGGTGGACCTTGTTCTAACCTTTCTTTCTGGACTCTGGAGACTCTGGAGTGCTGAGCTGTCATAGGGAGTCCGGTGTTGGGTTGATAGAAAGAATTGATAAAAAACCAAAAAATTACAATAATAAAAGACATACGAGGAGGTAACGCAATTTAACGATTTTGAAAATTTAAATACGATAAGACGATCAAATACCATTAAACCAGCGATTTATTGAAAAGCCCAAATAGATACTTGGGCTTCTCAATTGGGCTTGGATTTCCTATTAAATATAAATAGCCAGTAGCACAGAATATATTGCATCTACCTACCTTTTTAGCTAAGTTCCTTCCATTTGACCGGATACTCGTAGACAATCCCAAAATTACTTGCACGCTTGAGTCCCTAGAGCACCGAAGAGACGAGAGAGAGTTCTCTGTGTGTTCTATCGTCTCTACAATGGGGAGTGCTCTGAGGAGTTATTTAATCTAATACCACCTTCCGTGTTCTCCAGCCGCACCCTACGGCGCAGAAACAAATTTCATCCTCACTACCTGGATGTCTGGTCCTCTTCCACCCCCCATCTTCTGTGTTCCCTCATGATTATTATCCGCCTTTCGAAGAGCCCTATATTAATAGGGCTCTTCGAAGGGCGGATAAATAAATATCTCAAAAGCCAGCAACGCATTGACGGTTCCTCTGGTGCTGCAAATGTTCATGGGCGGCGGTAATCACTTACCATCAGGTGACCCGCGTGCTCGTCTGCTCGCTATACATTTTAAAAAAAGTACCTTTCAGAGGTAGTTACTAAAACGTAAAACCCTACGTGAGTATTACTCTTGCTTGCATATTGTACCTAATTCGATATAAAAATCCGATAGCCATTGGTTTAAGGCCCGCCCACTGCGGTTGTCATGTACACAGGCCAACCGAAACTGTAAACAAACCAACCGATCGATATTATTCCATACTCCATAGTAAAAGCCGTGCTTTCGCCGAATAAGCATCTCTCAAAAAAAGGTATCATAAAAAAAAGTTGAAAAAAAAATAAACGGCGGGAAATATTTTAGCAGAGATTCGGGCGGGAAATGCTGGTTCTCGTTCGGGAACGCGAATGAATAGTGCCGTGGTTCAGAATAGGGATCATTCGATATTCAAACTGTGGAACAACGTGGCGTCCTGCATGGAGAAATGGTTCGGTGATAAGCGGTTGTGGTTATTTGGTAACAACCTGCCGTTGCTGCCGCGGAGGTTGGTGGCTTTTTTTTGTTAATGGCTAAAGCTTCGGGTTGTAACCCTTAAGAAACTTGAATGTACTTAAAACCACATTCAGAACTAGTTGCGCTTGACCTAAGCACAGCACTTTCGCCTGACTTTTTAATCGCATGCTAAATAAAACACGACGTTATACTTATAACCTCGTACGGTTGAAAACTAAGCGCGTGGGATTCCATTTTTGAAATCGAGAACTACCTATACAAAGTCCCACAAACTAATAGGCCTATTACACTGCACTTTTCACAGGGACCCTTACTTTTGATTCAGTGTAGTGTAATAAGAATTAGGCATTAAGGATCCCTAAATTGGTCCTTATACGCTTATTACACTGTACTTTCCACAGGGCCCTGTGGTAAGGGTGGGTGTGGCCTCAAGTTAGAGCGTCGCTTATTACACAGCAATGATAGGCCTATTACACCGCACTTTTCACCGGGCCCTGTGGAAAGGTGTAGGCGTTAGTCTTGGCATAGCTATTACACTGCACTTACCACCGGGCCCTACCTCGGTCTGAAGAGAACGTCAAGAGAGTTGGACGTGTATCTTAGTATGTTTATTATTGTTCACTGATTATGGCACCCATGCTATCGAAGCAAAAAAAGTAGTATCCATACTAATATTATAAACTAGATGATACCCGCGACTTTGTTCGCGTGGATCGCGTTTATAATATTAGTATGGATGCAAAAGTGTGTCTGTCTATCTGCTACGATTTCAAGTCCCATCTATTCTAACAATTTTGATGAAATTTGGTACCGCGGTAGGTTACGTCCCGGAGAAGGACATAGGCTACTTTTTATTCCGGAAAATTAAAGAGTGCCGCGGGAACCAAAAAACCTCAATAAACGCGGGCGAAGTCACGGGCAGGTAGTTCATATAGTATAGTAAATTATTACATTCTTCTAAAGTATAGTTCATTTAGTCTTTATGCTATTTTCTCCATAAATAAGGCATTTCTTTGTACATGTCTATCAGAACAACATAATTTCTTTTTCTATTGTGAAAAAGAAATTATGTTGTTCTTTGTTATTGACAAAATGCACGCGCGAGCCATAAAGACAACTACTCTCTAGGCTGGTCGTGCGCCAACTGAAGTCCCTAAACGCCCTGATTGTTAATACACTACCCGGTCTGCAGAGCGATCAGGCATTAAGGCAGACCGGGACCACCCGTTCTCCCAAATCAGGGACCCTTACTCCCTGAACTTTATTTCACTACACTGAATGTTCCTAAGGGTCCCTGTGAAAAGTGCGGTGGAATAGGCCTATAAGGATCAAATTAGGGACCCTTACTCCCTATATCTTATTACACTACACTGAAGTGTAAAGGTCCCTGAGAATAGTCCAATATAATAGGCTTATTATTGCTGTGTAATAATAAGCGACACTCTAACTAGCGGCGGTATTATAGGCCTATTATATGACCCGGTGGCCAAAATTGGAACTAATTTTTAACTGTTTATAAAGTTTTTGTTTTTCATACACTCATATAAACAAACTCATATAAACAGATACAATCTGTTTACTGTGCTCCTATCTAGCGACGCTGTCACTGGGTCAGCTAAGTTTGTGGGACTGACTATAAAGGTTTTTTTAACCACGACGGAACGGAGCGCTTTAGATGTGTTTGCCCTGAGACGTTGTTGTTTGTTTGTGCACTTTATTGTTACCTTGAAAACTACTGGACCGATTATAATGCGTTTTATTGCATTGAATGTTTATATAGCTTACTAGCGGTCGCCCGCGACTTCGTCCGCGTACATTTTCTGATTTCCTATGAGATTTGATATGAGATATCGTGATTTTTATTTTCCATATAGTAGATTACTTACCATTTTTCTGAAAAATTCTGATCCGATTTAGATGCGTTTTTTTACATTAGATATGAGAAGATTAGCGAGAAGGTTCTTGGATATATTTTAGGCCCGCATAGTTCACCACGCTGCGCTGCAATCGTGATTTGTTGTTTTTACTGTGTTACCATTTTCTTTTTATGTAGATATGTTAAGCTCAAAATAGCATTTTTATTTGTTGTCGCACGAAGATCGTTTTTATTTATGTGGGCACTAAGCTTAAATACTTGACGCCATGACTCCGACAAAAGACGGTGGCCTCGAATGAGCTGTTCAGTTTGGTGGTTATCTTTTCGGGACGCAACATTTAGAGCGTTTGTATTTCGTCCGGAAAAGATTTGAGTTGCTCTCAACCTCAAGTCGCGCCTAATGATGTTTTTTTATCAACTACAAGTTAGCCCTTGACTGCGATCTCACCTGATGGTTAGTGATGATGCAGTCTAGGATGGTAGCGGGCTAACCTGTTAGGGGTATGGTTGATATATTAAACTCATCCCCTAATCGGCTTCCACATGGCATCGTACCGGAACGCTAAATCGCTTGACGGTACGTCTTTGCCGGTAGGGTGGGAACTAGCCACGGCCGAAGCCTCCCACCAGGCCAGACCATAGAAAATTCAGAATTTTAAATTCCCAAATTAACCTTGCCGGGCCGAGCCCGAGACCTCCTACGTTAATACAACAGCGCTCGACTCTGCGCCAGGAGGTCGTTAAAACGTTAAAAAAAAACTAAAAGAATAATGACGTGAAAAAGGTTGTGTACAATCGCACTATTATTCTTTCTTATCTTATGTTCCGTAATTAGCAGATAGGCCAGATACATTAATTATTATTGCTACTTTGTTATTGTAATGAGTCTATTGTTTTGAGAGTAGGTAAAGTGCATGTGACATTATATAGGTGTAATGTAGATGATGTGAGGTCTTGACTAATAGCTGATTGGCCTAAAATTGGTACCTAGTATAATTCTTGCAATTCACAAGTGCGCGTAGCTCATGGTTGTTTTAATCATAGCTGATTTTTTTAAAAATGTATAGCGAGCAAACGAGCAGGCGGGTCATTTGATGGTAAGTGATTACCGCCGCTCATGAACATTTGCAGCACCAGAGGAACCGCCAATGCGTTGCTGTCTTTTGAGATATTTGTTTTGTTTATCCGCCCTTTGAAGAGGGCCCCTCTGTTTACTGTGCCCTTACATAGCCCCTGTATACATTTATATACGTGTAAATGTGTGCGTGTACGTGATTGCGCGTACCTAAGACTGACCGCTCCGATAGGCACGCACATTTACGCAATGTGCACAACTACAGTTAAAGTTTACGCGCGCTCGTGAATTGCAAGAACTATTCCTATACGGTATAGCTATAGCACAGTAACTATGGTAACGTCTGTGTCTACGGTACGCGCGAACTGAAAGCAAGTCAGTGACGCAGTGAGACCACACTAAACAGATACAACTTTGTATCTGTTTACTGTGGTGAGACTTAGTACCGCACGTTCCGTCTTCGGCACACGATACACATACCTCCCTTGCTTGTGCATGACGTCAGACATCTTTCGCACAATGATCATTAACACTACAAACCATTGCTGGCTCACTACTGAGCACGAGCCACCTCTTTAGAATGGGAAGTAACCTATAGTCCACCAGCCTAGTAATGTGCTGATGAAGAAGCAGACTTTGCACACCTTTGAGATTGTGACATTATGGAGAACTCTCGGGCATGCAGGTTTCCTGCGATGTTTTTCTTCACCGTTTTTACCAAGTGATATTTAATTTAACGCACCTATGTGCGTTAAATTAAACAGCCTTAACAGTCCGAATAGTTAGTGCTTGCCCGGGGATCAAAGCCATTAAACTCCGTTTTTTTTTTAAATAAAATACAACGCTCATTCCTACGAACGATGGTCCTTTGTTTATGTATTATGTATTTAAGGGTCGAAGCCCTCTAGGAATTCTTCGCTTATCTGTCACCCACTGTCAATTGTTTTCATACACATACAACCACAGTCTACCCAGGCACACATAGAAAGGATTCAGCCCCTACCACGGGTGCACACAATATGCGATCAACTATCTCACTATGGCAGAGATAATATTATTATTTATTGATTGATAGATAGATGATACGTACGATTTCGTCTGCATTCGTTTTTATTTCGGCGGGAATTTCTCAATTTTTCGGGATAAAGTTAACTTATGTCCTTCCTCGGGATGTAACCTTACTCTATACCAACTCGGTTGAAAAAATAGGCCGTTCAAATATACGTCTTTCGCATTTATAATATCATAGTATGGATAATGGAGGTGCTTCTTGATAATATACCAATTACCAACCGACTAATTCCTGCTAACTGATTTATAGCTATAAGACTGTATAGGTAGGTATAGATAGGTGTTTATATGATAAAGGTTGAAAGAAAAGTAAATTAAATTAATAATTAAAATAATCATGGCGCTTAGTATTAGAAGTAGTTCTGCATAAATAGTTTAAAAACGGTGTAAGACAGCACTAGGAGATTCCATTTCCATCTGGGATGTGCGATGTAGACGTAGTGGTTTTAGAAGTAGTCGGCTTCTGTGTCCCATACTACAACAAGTAATATCTGGATGACCGAGCTTTGCTCGGTATATTCTTTTTTTTACTGCCTCGTTGGTCTAGTGGTTAGCATATTCGACTGCGACCTATGAGGTCCCGGGTTCGAGTCCCGGGTCGGACCACAGGTATTGGGTTTTTCTTGCAAGAAATTCTCAGTACTAGCCCGGAGTTAGGAAGTTGGCAGTGCTTCACCCCCGTGCCTCGGAGAGCGCGTAAAGCCGTCGGTCCTGCGCCTGATCTCTCTCCGGTCGTGTCGGATTTCCGTCCCATCGGGCTATGAGAGTAAAGGAACAGAGAGTGCACCTGTGTATGCGCACACACTTTTGCACTATAATATCTCCTGCGCAGTTGGCTAATCTCTCTGGAGATTGGCCGCCGTGGCCGAAATTCGGTCGGGAGGGACATTATTCTTTTTTTTAATCGTGTGTTTTGGAAAATAAATTTAAATTATAAATTATATTTTATTTTTAAAATAAAACATTGTACTAAATTTAAAAAAAAGGGAAAAATAATCAGATTCAAGACTCTGGACTCGAACCGGGGTCTTCGGGTTTTGGGACAGCCCGCTTTTCCACCTGAGCTATTATAACCTTCTAAATGGTGGCGAAATATAATGTAGCAGTTTTTCATTGCCTGAAAACACCGATAAAATTACATTTTCTAAAAATTTATCCTAGCTAGATCGATTTATCCCTAAACCCCCTGCATTTCCTATCCTCATTATGTAAAAAAACTTCGTTGCTTAGTTGAACTCCTTTCCACTAAAGCTAAGCTATGAAAATCAATTGATTCTGGTAGGTTTTTTGTGACATATATATCCGTAACGTAGCATCGATGATTTTCCTAATGTTGCATAGAAACTATCGGCTTAGCATTACAGAAATTGAAAACGGTCGAAAATAGACAAGAAAAAGTAAATTGAACGGTTCACAACCTGTCGACAGTTTACAATTTCGCTAGATAGATTACAATCTAACGGTTTTCACAATCTTACGGTGACATATACAATATACATTATGTGTGTTCATATATTTATGTATAACATATCCTACTCTTTATTATTTTCTAGGTACATTATTGTAATTTTTTTTCTTTTTACGAGTTATTGTCATATCTTCTCAGTAGAATCTTCTGAAATCCGGGCATGGACATAGGTTAGGTACTAATTTTTATCCTGGAAAATTTCTGCGGGAATCAAAAATCCACGTGGACGAAATCGCGGGCATCATCTAGTTTTCAATTATGTATTGGTCGATCAAAAATTATAACAATTATTATTAGTAATTTAGCCGAATAATTATTTTATTAAAATGGTAATAAAAGAAAAATTATGTATTGGTCGTGGACCGTCATAATTTCAACATCTTTGAATTTAGTTTTGTATATGGCATGAACAGTCCTTTTCTGCAAGACGAAAACAGAATGACAGACATAATACTGTGAAAGTAACCAAAATATACCACTCTCGCAGTTTCTAAATCTGTCAAGTGGCGAATCTTTCTAAAATGCAGCAGAACTGAGTCTATTCGATAAGTCATCTATATGATGGCCCCATTGGAGTTTAGCATCTTACGTTTTTCCGAGAAAAACATCTGTATCCACTAAATCTAATTCCTCATGATCAAGTTGTACAGTGGGTTTTACCTGTTTTATCATTATATTATTATCATTTGTAGGTAGAGTGTCCATAAGTGGATGTAAAAGGATGCTCTACGCAAAACATTCGATAAAGGTCGAGTATAGATGAATTGAATGAAGATGCGACGCTTCATTCAATTCATCTATACTCGACCTTTATTTCGCTGCCTAAAATCGATATTTCGCCAGTTACCTCCTTCGGATGACTGTTTTAATAGAAAAAAATCTACAGAACCAAAATACCTATTCAAAGTTAGTTCAATCTGTAGTAGTGGAGTGTGTGCACAGAACAGGCAAAATAAGACAAGAGAATAAAATACCGTTTTGGGTTCAGTGAATAATAAAACAACCACCAATTACAACTATAATAAATTTAAATATTTTCAAAATAAATATTTTATATACAGAAATCGTCCAGTTACATTTTTTTATACATATATTTCTCGATGATTAGTTTTGTTCGATGGTAGTGGATTCATTAACGTTTGTGTACGGATACTAACAGTGACAGACGTCATTTCAGAAGCAAGGGAACTCAACCTCCCGCTTTGAGAGCCCGGAGGCGTATGGAATCTGACTGCCGAATTTCATGAATATATAACAAAATTTTGAGATGCGCGCCCGTACTAAATCTGTATGAAAAATTCGTGCTGTAAAAATGAGGAATGTTTGGAACCAGATTGTAAAAAAACTTTAAGTTGTATTGAAAATATTATTTATTTAAAGTGTTCTTTGATCTTTTACGATTAATTTGAAATAACTTTTGTTTAAATCATGTCTCAAATTAAATCACAATAGTCGTAATGCGATAACGCCTTTTTTGAGATTTCCATGAATTTCCCGATAATTTTCTGCTGTTACTATACGACTTTTTAACCACTTTTTTTAATTACGTCATACTCCATTTAACTGAGTAGCGAATGGTATTTATTTGGTAATGAAATTTTAATTTTTACTATCCTAAAAAGTGGTAACAGAAAACCAAGTTTTGAGTACATTGACCCTTAATATACATAATCAAAGCGATGGTCGACTTTCTTGACGCAGAGCGAAGGAGACACGAACCTATTGCGACCAACGACATTTATCTTTTTTAAGATATAATAATCATTATTGAGTAAAGTTATACCCAAACCTGCAAAGAAGGTTACACTTTTTGATTTAATTTCATATTATATTTGCTTCATAACATAACTTGATCATAAATCTGACATCTACAATACTACAATCACACATTTGTCACAGAAGACAGAAGAGACTATTCATATAATCCGCCGATTTTCTTCCTTTGGATATGATAATCTAACGATAGCTTTACCGGTTTATAACCAATATTCCTCATCATATATTATGCTGATGGGTCGATACTTGTTCACAACGTAAAACATTATTTATTCTAATTGGTTTAAAGATGAAATTACAGTGGTTCCAATATGAAGGGAAAAATCAATATTGCCATTGTATCGCCGTATGTTATTCCTGCAAGGTAGAACTTATGCTTTCTTATCTTTTAATTATGTAAGGGCTGAAACAAAAACAAGTAACAATTTGTTAGGATGAATATTCATGACTCCTCTCTTTGAAATTCCAATTGATTTAATAATCACTGTTTTGTATGAAAATCTTTGCGTGATGTTAGTCTGGTCAACGAGCCCAGAACAGTTTGCTCAGGACCATTTCCAAGGCTCCCTGGTTTGCACGCAACACGGAAATACACGAATACCTAGAAATCAACCGCTACTGAAAAAATCAATATAATAAGGAAAAACATTGGGAACGTCTACCAAGACATCCCAACTCTCTGACCTAATAACCGTGCAAACTCTAAAGTAAAAAGCGGGCAAATGTGCTCGATTCTGTACGGTGTTGAGGACAGTGGCCGTCTGGCAAAGCCATTCAACGAACACTGAACGAACTTGCTTATAGTCAGTCGACCGATTGCAGCTACCATCCATCAAAACAATGTTAGTCTGGTCATAACTCACAAGGTTTCAACTCCGTAATGTTTCGTATACGCCAATGCTTAAAGCTGTCACCATGTCACAAAACGTAATGCACAGAAAATAAATAAATAAATAAATACTCACTGGCGAGTCGCAACATAAATTATAATGCCTACATAATCTTATATCTAATATCTTGTACCAACAGATCGCGCGCAAGCAGCCGCGCGATGGAGCGCTACGAAAAGCTCGCGAAGCTCGGTGAGGGCTCGTACGGACTCGTGTACAAGTGCCGCAACAGGGACACAGGCGAGATCGTCGCCGTCAAGAAGTTCGTCGAGAACGAGGACGACCCGCTCATACGCAAGATTGCGCTCAGGGAAATACGCATGCTCAAGGTAACTAGTATAACGAAGTTCGGCGATCGGCTCTTATTGGATAGAAGCAGGCGTTACTTTGCGGAAGTCCATCATAATGAAAGAACTAGAAGTTTAATTCGCTATAATCCGCGACAATGCTCGATTTTAAAGTCGAGCAATATTTACAATCGAGCATTGTGGAGTCAACATCTTCTGAAGATGTTCCGATGTCGGAGTGAAACGTACGTTGAGAGTAGTTTGGAAGATATCTGTGATGATTCTGTGATGTTTACCACATAGATTTATCTATTGTCGCGGATTATAAGCGAATTAAACTTCTAGTTCCATCATTATGATCGGCTCTTAAGTACAGACTCTTTTACAAGAGCATTTGAAAAGTAATAATGGTCTGTGATTATCGGAGGTTAAAAAATGGATCCCGGATTTTATTATATTTCTTTTATCGATCACCAGGACGCAAGAAATTATCTTGTGTAAAATTTCATCAAGATCGGCTTTAAATCCGTTAATAGACAGACAAGCATTTGGTATACACACATATAGCATTTTTGTATGATCAAGATTTCCTCCGCTAAAATATAATAAGTTTTATTAAGCCCATAAATAATATTAATATAATAAACTTTTAATTTAACATTAACAGTTTTAGATTTTTCACAACTCATAGCCTTAGAACCATATATATATTTGACCCGCTGCCGCATTCTTGGCGGATAAAGGTTGGCGCCTTGTTGTAAAAAAATTGGAAGAAATTGTAATTTATTACAAGTCTAATAAATACGCATCAGAAAGACCGATATATATCTCATAAGTAATATATGTCATAATATGATCATATCCTATTAATTAAAGATAACCTTTTAAAGAGAGAAAGTACGGTCAATGTCAGAGAACAAAGAAAACGACAATACTACGAACCAGGAATCAGGATACTTCATACAACGGCCACTTATATTAATGTATATGATGTTTTCATTACGTCAAGCCAATTAACAGTTTATAAAGTTCAATTAAAATTAGTAGATATTTAGGTACCTACCTGTAACCTATAGGTATATTATAGATTGCAATGGCGATAAGATTTAACAGGCAGTATCACTTTCCAATCAACTAGTTAAAGGCCAGAGTAAAGTAATAGGTACTTAGATATCTACCACCACCACCACTACAGCCTATTAACGTCCCAAGGCTGGGCATAGGCCTCCACTCTCATAGGAGAGTGGGAATTAGAGCTTAGACCCACCACGCTGCTCCAATGCGTGTTGGCGGCCTTTAACGACTATTATCATGTTAGTTATAATAACCGGGACCGACGGCTAAACGTGCTCTCCGAGGCGCGGGGGTGAAACACCGCCAAATTCCTATCTCCGGGCTAGTACTGAGAATTTCTAGTAAGAAAAATCCAATACTCAATTATATCCCGACCCGGGACTCGAACCCACAACCTCGTCGGCCGCAGTCGAACATGCCAACCACTAGACCAACGAGGTAGTTATTCAGATATCTACTAAGTATATTTCGTCTGTGATTATGAGAGGAGTGGGTAGGAAATGAGAAACTCTCTTATGTTCATACAGAAATCCCAGAAGGTTCTGTTTCATTTGAGCCGTTGAATATTGCTGTGCCCTTCGGCCCTTGGCGGATTAAGTTACCGAACTGGCGCCCCTTGAGAGAATTTTGCGACAAGATAAAATACAGTCGTGGTTTCTGACATAAGCGCAAATGTACGAAAAATTCATTCCAAAAAACCGACTTCTTTGCCATTGTAAAGTAAAAAAATATTTTGATTTCTACACACTATGTTGAAGTCGGGCGAGCTTGATGCGTCACCTTTGCTTATCTATGTTATACCCGCCCGACTTCAACATAGCGTGTAGAAATAAAAATTAAATTTTTTACTTCACAGTGGCTTTGGAAGTTGGATTTTGGAAAAAGAAAATTTAACTTTTTAGTATCAGGATTGAGGATTTGGAGTCAGATTTTGTTTTGGGGCCACCTCGAGAGCTTCCTCTAAAGACTGATAAAAAAAATTCAAATCGGTTCAGAAACCACGTAGATATGCACCATTAAAAAAAACACATACGCGCCGAATTGAGAGCCTCCTCCTTTTTAGGAAGTCGGATAAAAAAGCTCCTACTTATAGGCCCGGAGTGGACAGCACAGGCCAGGTCAGTATATGAAGTCACTACGGAACCCTTTTCGAACTAAACGTAGGAAATTATCAATTCAAACTCAAACTCATGTTTTTAGGATTCAGGTATAGGTTTGCAACCCGACTTTGTCCGTCCGGTCACATTTGTACATTTTAGTCACCACTAGCTACAGACTTGAAATTTGGAATAGTTTTAGATAATATTGAAAGCTAACCTAATTTTATTCAAATAAATTTTAAAAAGTGCTTTTGAATCATCTAGTGAATCTACCACTGGTTAGGAATGTCATTTCTTTACGTTATATGTACGAATTTCAAAATTTACGATATACGGCCGAATTATTTCTCTTGAACATGACAGTCTTCTTTAAAGAGCGGATAAACAAATATCTCAAAAGCTGGAAACGCATTCTGGTTTCGTCGGTTCTTCTGGTGCTGCAAATGTTCATTGGCGGCGGTAATCACTTAACTTTTTCGAGAGCGCGCCACCAAACACGGTCCTCCGTCTTGATCATCCACCCGCTTCTCGCCAACTTCTTTAGGTCATCGAACCAGCGAGCTGGTGGTCGTCCTACACTGCGCTTGCCGGTACGCGGTCTCCACTCCAGAATACATCTGCCCCAACGGCCATCGGTTCTGCGACAGACATGGCCTGCCCAATGCCACTTCAGCTTGCTAACCCTATCCCTTGTTAAAATATGGTGTGTAAACTGGATCCTTTTGTTACAGAATCTAAAACACCCCAACCTGGTGAACTTGATCGAGGTGTTCCGTCGCAAACGTAAACTGCACCTTGTGTTTGAGTACTGCGACCATACAGTGCTGCATGAGCTAGAGAAATATCCAGCTGTGAGTACCTTATCCTATGTTGTAAGCGCAGGGAACCCCGAACTATTCTGGGCAAGAGACCCCTTTTCCAAAATGAACTGATACCTCAGACCCCCGTAGCCAAATTACATAACAAACCCTATCTCTGGTTTTTTTCCTATTGATACAAAATATATACCAATTTAAAAACTGCAGTTGGTTAAGTCAGTAAACTTGACATCATTTTCTCATCAAAATTTAACAAAATAAATAGACATAAAATTTCACCTGTACCAAATTTCATCAAAATCAGTTGAACGGATGAGCCGTGAAAGCGTAACAGACAGACAGACGGATTTCTCATTTATAATATTAGTATGGATTCTTATAACAAGACGGTACACGTAACAGTATCTTGAAAGTTTCAAATAAGAACTTTTGTTAATTAATGGTGGTCGATTTTAGACCTCGTCGACCCCCAAAACCAGTTTTCGTTCATGTCGACCCCTGGGAAACCGAAATTCGATATCGACCACTTTGGGAATCCCTGTTGTAGCGTTTAGTAGACTATCGTGAGTGATACTCAATAGAAGCATAGGTATAGTAATCAAGAGTGAATAGGCACTTGCAAGCAAGTCTGATTGCAGCCAAGCGCTAGCGTATATATTAGGTCCTTACATATGAAATTGGCGTTTTGTAGGGAGGAACATAAAGTGTATTTTTTATAAATATAATGTATTTATTTAACATTGCTATCTATGCACTTTTGCCATCTCATACGTAGTTCATTGATCCCTTTACTAAAAAAACCATTCGAACGGGAATCAATAAAATCTTTGAAGGCGCTTTGGACTGCCCCATCGGAGTTGAATTTTTTCCCTTGCAAGAAGTTATCCAAATTTTGAAAAAATGGTAATTTGTTGGAGCAAGGTCCGGGGAGTACGGTGGATGTCTTAGACATTCCAATTGAAGCTCCTCTAATTTGGTAGCCGTCTGTTGTGCAATGTGTGGTCTAGCGTTGTACTGAAGCAGCAGTGGCCTAGAGCGATTGACCAGACTCGGTTGTTTACCACTACAGCCCATTAACGTCCCACTGCTGGGCACAGGCCTCCACTCTCATAGGAGAGGGGGAATTAGAGCTTAGACCCACCACGCTGCTCCAATGCGGGTTGGCGGGCTTTAACGACTATTATCATGTTAGTGATAATAACCGGGACCGACGGCTTAACGTGCTCTCCGAGGCACGGGGGTGAAGCACCGCCAACTTCCAACTCCGGGCTGGCACTAAGAATTTCTTAAATGAAAAACCCAATACCTAATATTTTTGTACGCCCGACCGGGAATCGAACCCAGGACCTCGTGATCCGCAGTCGACTACGCTAACCGCTAGACCAACGAGGGAGTTACTATAGACATCCGCCGTAATCGTCTGGCCAGATTTAAGAAAGCTGTAGTGAACGATACCGGCACTAGTCCACCAAACGCTCACAAGTAATTTTTTGGAGTCAATTTTGGCTGGTTCGCCAGGGTTCAGCCATTGCGATGAGCGTTACCGATTATCGTACAGGATCCACTTTTCATCACAGGTTTAAAATCCCTTCATTATTGTGCCGGTTGAGTAATCTAACGCAGCAGTCAACGCGCGTTTGTCGGTTTGGTGCACACATTTCATGAGGTACCCACCTTTCAAGCTTTTTCACCTTCCCAATTTGCTTCAAGTGGATTAAAACAGTTTTATCACTAACACCGCTGCCTGCAGCTAGCTCGGACGAGGTTTGCGATGGATCCCCTTCCACAATAGCCTTCAATTCTTCATTATCAACTTGGTCTCCGGCCGTCCACGGGGCTTGTTCTGCAGGTTGAAATTTCCAGAACGAAAACGTTGGAACCAAAAACGCACTGTGTTTTCTTTTGCAACACCGCCACCATACACATCATTAATCCTTCGAGCCGTTTCTGAAGCACTGGTACCACGATGGAACTCGTACTCGTAAATAACGCGATGTTTCAAGTTTTCCATTTTTTTACTGAGTGACGCAAAGAAAAAACCAAAAGAGGAAAAAACAAATCAATTAATGTTTTTGAAAACACAAAAGCATGAGCATATATTTTAAATTGAAATTCTTAACCAAAAAGGAGATATTTAAGATCATAGTGGCAGTACGACAAAACGCCAATTTCATAAGTAAGGACCTAATATTAATTAAAGAAAAAACGGTTGGTGTAGGTATAATGTCTATGTCAAAAATAAATTATTTCTTCCAAAAGGTCTGAAATTCACATCCTCGGTTAGTTTTATACACTAAAGAAAAATAACGAAAATTCCAATGAAATTTGATGACGTAATAAGTCACAACTATGTATTTCTAAAGCACGTTTTTAAGTTTGATAATGAGTTGCTAATTTGATTGAGTTGTGACCATGGTTGCTGTATGGATGCCATTCCGTAACCTGCTAGGACCATATAAAAACTCATTTTTAAGCCAGAAAAAAATCTACCAGGCTGCCGTCAGACAACCATAGTAATTCGTGATCGATTCAGAGCTAACGACCTGCACTTGTTTCGCTCATGTATCCGATGTGGTAAAAATCATATTGTACTACCTAAGTAGAAAGGCACCATAAACATGGCTGACTGAGATAAAAAATAGGACTTCGTTTGAGTTGGTTCCAATTAGTGTTCCAATCCTAGGTTACGAAATATTAAGCTTTAATGTGTTAGTAATGTGTTAAGAGTCCAGTGTCCCGCTTTCCTCTGTCAGCTAATTAACGTTTGTTTCTGGATATGTGAAAAAAGTCAAATAGTATAGTACCTACCTAAATAGTATAACGAATTTAAAATTAAAACTATCACAGCTAAGTAAACTTTACAAATTTACGAGTGATAGGGTGTTACTAGACTAACATATAAAATGCGAACAACTACGGAATCCTACAATGCGCGTGGGCTCGACATGCATTTGGTTTTTTCTATCGGTCAACAGACAAATAAAATACTTTGTAGGAAGAATACTTTAATAATAACTCAAATCTTAATTATTATTATTATAAATAGCCATCTATTATGATGTCTCGCGTAAACTCACAAAAACTAGCTCTACCGGCTACTTAATGAATTACTTACTACAGTAGACGAGGACTAAAGACTGGTTTTTACTGAACACTATTTCATTCACTTCATTAGCTAACCTAATCAGCTTCGCAACAACTGTTTATTCGTAACGTACTATGGGTGTTAGGTTTTGCTTAGAGGTACAGTCCGATTCAAACTTTGACTTCTCGGAACATCGTGCGTTTCGATGCGCAGAATAGGTACCTACATCCACCAGTGGAAGTTGGGACGATTTCAATTGAGTAACCGTACCTACGCGAACCTACACTCGCATTCGTCTCATTTCTTGAAATCTTTTTTTTATCTTTTTACTCTTTTTTTTTTAACTGTTGTAAATTACCTTGTTTTTGTTTTCGGTACAAAATTTAAATTATAATAGGGCTGACATGTACAATGTATAAAAGCCCCGAAACAAATTAAAAAAGAACTTCATAAATTTCGAATCGGACTGTACGGTTGAAGTTAAAGCGGCAATCAAGCGGTTAATTTTTAGTGGGCTCTTTGTACACTCTACCATGAATAGAGGAAAATACATAGAGTGTAATAAAAATATAATAAGTAATTTAGAATAGTAAAGTAAATAACGTGAAAAAAAATAAAAATGTAGGTACTTATTTCAAGTTTTCGATACGTTTCCAAGATGGCGGATGACCTTCAGCCATAGAGTAGGCGCAAAATGTATCAAATGTCATTTCTGACAGTCACTTTCAAAATTACGTGTTTTTCCTTTACGTCAAAAAATATGAATCCGCCATTGTTAGTTGTTACCACTCATGTTTAGTGCGCGTGAGTCCGGTCCTTTTACAAAAGGACTGGACTCACGCGGCACTTCTCATACAAATCTGAACCGTCTTCTTTGAAAATGTGTCCGTCTGTTATCGTTACCATCGCTTATCGATTTGGATATTCTATGTACAGAGACTGCATCCTAAAAACGGGCATGAGTTTATAAGTATCTCTTGATTTTCTAGGATTAAAAAAAGCTTGTAATTCTCGTAGAGCAAGTCGCGGGTGTAACTAGTTAAATCATTGCGTTCTAAGCCTAGGTCACGGTAAAAGTGAAGGACGCAAGGACATGAAAATACGTCGTGCTTACTGCTTGAATAGTAGTACTATTAAATACTAGACGATGCCCGCGACTTCGTCCGCGTGGATTGAGGTTTTTAGTTCCCGCGGGAAATCTTTAATTTTCAGTAAATTTTCCCGGGAAAAATGTAGAAGCAATCTCCTTTCTTAATTTCAGCCAAATTGGTTCGCCAAATCATTGGTCCAGTAACAAACATCCAAACTTTCACATTTATTATATTGGTAGGATTAGTAAATACAACTAGGTTTATAGTCTTATGTATATTTACTAATATTGTACCTAGTTAGCTAATGAATAAGTTTTAGATGGCGATTGGTCTTAAATTGCGTGTTAAGAGCAATATAACGCTAAATTATAAATGGTCAACCAACCTAGTATGTGGAAAAAATTTGGGTAGGTATGATTGAAGCAGCGATAGCCTAGTGGTTAAGACCCGGCCGCAGCCGTAAACGGGGTCGCGGGTTCGAGGCCCGGGGACGCACCTCTGACTTTTCTAAGTTATTTTATTATGTTATTCTCTGAGGTGAAGTCTAAAAATCCGCATTTTGCCAGCGTGGTGGACTATGATCAAACCCTTCTAATTCTGAGATGAGACTCGTGCTCAGTAGTGAGCGGGCAATTGATGCTTAAAAAATTTGTTTTCCAGCTCTAGTGTCTTTGGTTCGCTATCCACTAATTTATCGGATTTAGGTTTTCAAACTAACTAGACTGCTTTAATGGTACCACTACACATTGATCTCACGCGTTCGGCGAGTTTAGGTAAACGTTTATGTGATGTTTGTATGAAAGACCAAAAATGTTAGAAAACTCAAGTAAGTATACTTCACATAGAGTTAATGTATATTCTTACTCTGAGATACTTTGTCTGTTTATAGGTTTTGCATTAACCGCTTACTCTGTCGAGGCCCAAGATTAGAGTACACTCACGCGTCGATGGACACAATTTGGCGCTATTTAATTACACAGGCGAAGCGGGGCCAAAACGCAATGCGTGCTCGGTTTTGACTTTCGAATTTTTAACACAACGTGTTTGAATACTAATATTGCAACTCACTAGTGCTATATAAAAATAATACAATAGAACTTAATGCTAGCTACTTAGTGTTAGTGAAACTTAGTGCTATATTGAAATTATAGTATTAGGTTGTATATTTGATGGTATGGTTTCCAACATTTTAGACAATAACCGAGCAATATTATATGCCATATAGAGTCGTAGCGTTTCGCAGTGAGACTTTCACGTGCAAATAATAATATATGCGTGCAATGAAAATATACCCAACGCCCTTGGCCAATGCACTCTGCCAATACTTGGATTATATTAATTAAAGTGCAGCCAGCGCTGGCTATCGACATTGCCAAGATACGTCCTACGTTAATGTAGCTAGCGATTGCTTGCCGACTTTTGTGGGTTTTCATAGAAACGTTGAAGAATCTTCACGCAATTTGCAAGCAGTACCTACCTAGTTACCGATACACGCCGAAGCCAACGCAAGCCAATGTGTACTGGAGCCTTTATTATTATGTTAGTTATGGATTATGTTTGTCTTAAATATTATAATTGTGAATAAATAGAGATGATATTTAAGCATACTTTTTGCATTTACTTACTCAAATAGGTATACCTAAATTAATAATTATATTTAAGAACTCGCATTTTGGATGTCTAATTAAATATTGATTATGTTAAGTAAGTATTAAATATACTTATTTGAGAGGGACAAAATAAATAAATTCAAATAAAAATGTGTTTCAAGATTGACTGCAATAATTAAAATAAAACAAGCGATTTAGCGTTCCGGTACGATGCCCTGTAGAAACCGAATAGGGGATGGGTTTAATATAACTGCCATGCCCCTAACAGGTTAGCCTGCAATCATCTTAGACTGCATCATCACTTACCATCAGGTGAGATCCCTGTCTGATCAAGGGCTAACTTGTAGTGGATAAAAAAAAGACGAACTTATTGTAATAAAATATCTATTGAATATAACCTAAAACACTACTACTAAGTACTAGAATACTAAATCATTTTTAGTTACGGCAATAATTTGCTCTAATGGCTCTGATATAAGATGATTTGTGAAATGGTGATAATGAAAAAAAAACCGGCTGAGTTTGTTGTGGCCTGTGGGCTCTTCTCAGACCAGAGCGCGTTTGGAACCCTCGTAGCTTTAGTATTAAGATACCGTTACTGATTATCACCATTATATTTTATAAATAACTGGACGTCAATAATTGTAGTGTATCTACCTAAATTGACAAACATTTATTGATTTATTGATTAAACATTATTTGACTTGGCTTTGACTTTGAATTATGGGCAATTACAAAACTCTTGCCAAATTTTTGTCGCCAACTCTCGGACTAAATTGGACCACCTCTGCTAGGACACGCCCGCTCAGCTGGGCCGCAGCCTTAGTCCTGTATTAATAAAACCGACATCGGCTAAGAACATGCTCTCAAGTAAGAGCGGTCTTAAGCATATATTGACCGACACGTGAGAACCTAAAATATCTGAAGCCAAATTGTCTATAATAAGCTAATCGTAATCATTTGACAGCTTAAAAGTTAAAACGTAGATATTACTCGAAATGTTTAAGGAGTTCATACCAACGACCTCAATTTACATATACATCGATGGTTCATGCATGCTTTTTGACGTGCAGGCATCTATGAACTCTTCGAGAGTATAGAATCTCTCACTTTTTGCATCTATGAACTCCATAAACAGGTTGAATTATCTTATTGACAAACGATTAGGAATTAGGACGATAGGGAACGTTGCGAAGGCTTGATACCATTTCAAGATTATCAGCGGCGTACATATCACCACACCGACGCACGGACGGGTATTTGGCCGATCTAGTTGGTCATAAATTTAAGAATTCTGATCATCTTTTCTTTTCTTGAGGCTTCCTTAAATTTGAATTTGACTGATTTACCTGCTCATTTAATCGGACAAGCGAAACACCCTGTATTAAACCTGCGTAGGTGTGACGAATTCCAAGGTTGAACCAATATTTTTTATGTCAATCCACCGGCCCGCGGAATACTAATGTCTTAATTTAATTGTTAACTATCTGTTGCCTGCGTCTTTTTCCGCGTGGGAAATTTATAGTCGACGTACCTACTTAGACCTGATTTTTTTTTTACATCATGAACGTACCTATTTAGAGTTTGAATTTAGTTCTAACAAGGTTGCTAGAATATATTGATAGATAGTTGTAAAAACGGACGGATAGACGGACGTTGATCGCATGTTCAAAATATTACATAATATATTCATGGGTACCTATTTGCATAAAAACTGTTTGTGAACGAGGGATTTGCCAGCCGTTGTGCCAACACGTGGTGACCTTGGCAGCTTGGCTACGGGTGGCTGCGCGTGCGCCGGTCTTTGCAGAACAAAAAAAATATCTTATCTTTGGGATCTTATCGATGGAAGAAATGATAAGCTGCTTTAATGCCTACTGCCAGGTGCGAACCTACAACAGCCCATGCCTACTTAGCTGCAAAAGGATGTACGTGTTTGCTTAATCACCTCGTGGGTCTAGTGGTTAACATGCTCGACTGCAGCCGACGCGACGAGGTCCCGGGTTAGAATGCTCTGCGATTAAGTGATAAATATTTAGTTTTAGGTATAAATACCTAACTTCCAGATGCTTTTTTTTATTGGATATTTTTGTGTAAGTTTTGGATCATCCAATACCTACTAAAACCCAGCCAAGTTTCATCGACTGAGGATTTAATGCGGGGGTCTCTATACAACGGACCGCCCCGTTGCCTAGACTATTAGTGTTCCGGTACGGAACCGATTAGGGGTATAGGTTAATTATTACTGCCATGCCCGTAGCAGGTTAGCCTGCTTCCATCTTATACTGCATCATCACTCACCAATAAGTGACATCACGGTCAAGGGCTAAATTGTAGTTGTTAAAAATAAAACTAGCTAGTTGATACAAAAAGTTCGCCTTTGCGTAGGTATAAGCGCCGAAGTTTGCGCAATACGGCATGGCTGCTTGCTAGATAGGCTTCATGCAATTCATACTCGTATATATTATGTCACCGTAAAATTGCAAAAACCGTTACATTGTAATCTAACTAGCGAAAGTGTGAACTGTCGACAGATTACATTTTAACGCATTATTTTTCGGTAGATTGTAATGTTATGTATATTAACCCGATAAAACCTACCACCTGATTATTTATGTCGAAACCTAACCTACAAGACTAGAAAACTTAAATACAATGAATATTTCAAAAAATTACATTGAACGGTTCACAATCTGTCGACAGTTACAATTTCGCTAGTTAGATTACAATCTAACGGTTTTTGCAATCTTACGGTGACATAATATACAGGGTGGAAAGTTTGAATGGGCCCTGGAGGGGAAGTACCTTAAATCCTTAAGTTAGATCATTTTACTTAAAGGAACCATTCTTTTATTTTTAAAAAGAAACAAAACTGCATTCAAAGATTTTTTAAAATTCGCATGTCTCACCCGGGAATCGAACCCGCTAAAATTCAAAAAATGGGCACTCGCTGTTTTGTTCCACTAATCGATACAGTCAATGTTAAAGATAAAATTTCTCCAAGAAACGTTAGGTCTTACATTCGTCTTTCGTACAAGATATCCATAAAATCGAATATTTACTACACAAATTCCTTACCTTACATTACCTAGAATTGTTCACTTTCAACAAGTAAAAGACACGTTATAAGTAATATTCTTTTAACGCTAACATCCAAAGAGCTTTCTAATTCTATCTACTTGCTAATTATCTCTAAGTACATTGTTGAAGACTTAGATGTAAAAAAATTGTTAAATGGTAATATGTAATAAGTTTATGCACATTTTCTTCCTGCACGAGGAGTTCTGACAAAAAGTTTAAAAATGGAACGTTCAAACTTTGTTTGCAGTGCGGGTTTGCAATTTTGAAATTCGAACGAACATTTTGAACATATTTATCGATTTTGTTTTGTCTTGCTTCCATTTAATAATTGTTTAATAATGGCGTATCAAGAAAAATTTGATTTATTAGAAGCTTATTTTTTAAACAACAAGAATTATAATTTAGCTTTACAGTGGTATAGTGAGAGGTATCCAGACAGACAAATACCGTCCAGAAAAGTGTTTTTGCGAATGGTCACAAATTTAGTAAACATTGGTAGATTCAAAAAACGGTTAGAACGCCCTCGGCAACAAAATTTAGATTTTTCCGATTGTGATTTAAGCATTTTGACATACTTCGAGTGTTACCCAAAAGCGTCTAAACTAGCGGCACGCTATGATGGCCGGTTTGACGTTTGTCCGCTCATGAAGTTCCGTATTAATTGATAACGACTTTGAAGGAAATAATTGTATTACTTTATTGACGATAGTGATGTGCAGAGATTCATAAATTTTATCGAATGTAGTTTTAGGTTTAGGACTCAAAATTTATTTATTAAATTGATTTCTTAAATGTATACAAGTGTAGAAAAATCAGTTTGCACCATTTAAGGGGTGAATGTACTTGTGAATATGAACAATTTTCACTATGTGGACAAACCTCTGAAATCGCAAAAAAATATCAATAAATTTTTAAAAATGGAATCTAATACGATCGTCACATAGGATCGCTGGCTAGCACAACTACTACCTCCGGCAAACTCGCGTCAATGCTCAATGCAAAACAAAGCAGTTTCGAATTGACGTTGCTTCGAAAAGTATAAACTGTCAGTGCAATGCGATTGTGATATAGTTTTGACCTGGCTTTGGATTTCAAATATTGATACTGCATTACTGTTGACCCTTGCTCGTTAATTTGGACTCTGTTCAAGCCCTTTGTTGTGGATTTCGTCGATATGACCGAACGTACGCAGAGAACTGTTCTAAATAGTCAGACACGTGAGTTCGTAATACGCCTTCGTAACTATTTCGATCGTGAAGCTCAAAATGGAGGGCCAATTTTACCTATAACGTCAGTGGTTGAACGCGTAGCTGATGCGCTTAATATTGGACAACGAACTGTTAGACGGATAACTAAAAAAAAATATGGCGAGACTGGCACAGAAGAAAATAAACTTCACACACCAAAAAAGAGAAAACGAGCAAAACCAGTCGTAGGCATCGATAGCTTTGATGCCGATGCTATCCGAAGACATGTTTACGGCTACTATTTACAGAAGGAGTATCCAACAAGAAAAAAGTTGGTGCATTCACTGAAGGAAGCTGGATTATTCTTCGGTGGGGAAAGTTCTTTAACGAAGATTTTGAAGACCATTGGATTTCGATACAAAAAATGTAACAAACGCAAAATATTGATGGAAAGATTTGATATAGCGATGGCAAGGTATACTTTTTTACGGCAAGTGAAAGAAATCAAAAATTGGCAAAATGTTGTGTTCTTGGATGAAACATGGCTTAATGCTAACCATACTGTAGGCCGTTCTTGGAACGATGACACAGCAGCATCTACTTCCAAAGTTCCTGTAGGAAAAGGATCGCGACTTATAATTTGTCACGCCGGAACCATCAACGGGTTTGTCGAAGGTTCTCTCATGGCTTTTGCGTCAAAAACCACTGGAGACTATCATGAAGACATGAATGGAGAAAAGTTTACTGAATGGTTTACCTCAATGTTGTGTAGCCTCCCTGAACCATCTATTATAATTATGGACAACGCCCCATACCACTCGATGCAAATTGACAAGCCACCTGCCCAATCCCAAAAGAAAGCTGATATCGTCGCATGGCTTCGTAAAAATGGCGTAGATGCAAACATGAATATGTTAAAAGCGGAATTAGTACGTCTTTTAAAAGAAAACAAACCAACCAAGATCCGATACGTCATTGACGAAATAGCATTAGAACATGGGCACAGAGTTATACGGTTACCGCCTTACCATTGTGAGTATAATGCGATTGAGTTGGTGTGGGCTCAAATTAAGGGATATGCTGCAAGACACAATACAGAACCCCCATTTACCACAAAAAAAATGCTAAAATTATTAGAAGAAGCTTGTGAACATGTGACTAAAGGAGACTGGGAAAAGGTTGTGAATAGAACTGTTAAATTAATAAGGGAAGATTATGAAAGAGATGTGAAAATAGATAATATTATAGAAAACGAACATATAATTATTAATGTATGTGATGATAGCAGTGACGACAGTGAAAATAGTAGTATGGACGAATCTGATTAATTATGGCCTTTTGTGGCACCTTTTTTGGTATCTTTTGTATTCATATGTTTCTTGTGTGCATATAAAGTATGTATATTCATTTTCGTTCAAATATTCAGTTCGTTCAAATAAATTAAATAAACATATACATTTTTGTTTTATTAAACCTATTTAATCAGGTACAAAAACAAAACTTAATTGTTTTTTGTTCGAGAATAAATTGACATTCCACATCACTATTGTAATGTGTCAAACCGGCCATCATAGCGTGCCGCTAGTGTAGTAGGGAAGCTGCTCAAGAGATAGACACCAGCCATACACGTATACTGAGTGTTCTGAAAAAGTACAAATACAAATGTTTTCGTGATGGGCGATTGGTGCAGAAACTATATCCTGGAGATACTCAAAGAAGATTAGAGTTCTGTCAGAAAATTCGAACAGAAATATCCCGAAATCCATATTTTTAGACTACATAGTATGGTCAGATGAAACAAATTTCAGTAATAATGGAATGTATAACAGACATAACAATCATTATTGGTCCCGTCGAAATCCATTCCGTGTTCGAAAAACAAACAATCAGGTCAGGTTTTCCTTTAATGTTTGGTGCGGAATCAGAAGCAATATGGTTGTTTTAGTGCACATTTACGAAGGACATCTAAATACGGCAAAATACATTGAAATATTAGAGCTTTTACAAAATCAATTAAACCTTTTACCGGAAGACGAACGGCATAGTATCATTTTTCAACAAGATGGCGCACCTGCTCACAATAGTAGAATTTCCAGGGCTTTCCTTAATGAGAATTTCAATGTCTGGATAGGTACAAACGGGACGATTAGATGGCCTGCAAGAAGTCCAGACCTGACGTGTCTGGACTATTTTCTATGGGGCCATGTAAAAAATGTTATTTACAAAAAGTCTTATGAGACTGCACAAGAGCTAAAGGTTGCGGTAGAAAATGCTATTATGAGCATACACCACAACACTTTGCAGAAGGCTACAGGAAATGAATTTCAACGAAGAATAAATTTGTGTATCCAGAACGAGGGGTCTCATTTCGAACAACTTATTAGTTAAATTATTATTATTAAAATGTATGTACGCAATTTTGTAGTATGTTTCTTTTCGTTTATCTTGTACGAAAAACGAATGTAAGACCTAATGTTTCTTGGAGAAATTTTATCTTTAACATTGACTGTATCGATTAGTGGAACAAAACAGCGAGTGTCCATTTTTTGAATTTTAGCGGGTTCGATTCCCGGGTGAGACATGCGAATTTTAAAAAATCTTTGAATGCAGTTTTGTTTCTTTTTAAAAATAAAAGAATGGTTCCTTTAAGTAAAATGATCTAACTTAAGGATTTAAGGTACTTCCCCTCCAGGGCCCATTCAAACTTTCCACCCTGTATATTAGTGTTGAAATTAATAAGCCAAGGGCGAAAACGTGAAGTGTATTATAGTCAACTAATTATTACTGCTGTGATATTCATTGTTTGATTTCAAGTTTGCGCATTTTACTTGGGCCATGCAGTTTTTAATTGATATTATCGTTTGCGTTTGGCATTTAACTTCGGCCATATTGTAATTACGAACCTAGGACACTATGCAGTGAAGTTGATGATTGTGCATATATTATGAATTATGACGACCTCCTTGGCGCAATATTCTCAACGTACGGTGGTCTAGGGTTCGATTCCCGGCAGACTCAATTTAGGAATTTATAATTTCTGAATTTTGCCTATTATGCCTGGTGGGAGGCTTCGGCCGTGGCTAGTTACCACCCTACCGGCAAATACGTGCCGCCAAGCGATTTAGCGTTCCGGTACGATACCGTGTAGTAACCGATTAAGGGTATGGGTTTAATATAACTGCCATGCCCCTAACAGGTTAGCCCGCTACTATATGAAACTGCATCATCCGTGATCATCACTTACCATTATCGCAGTCAAGGGATAACCTGTAGTGGATAAAAAAAAATACTATATTACATCGTCACTTCATAATCGACAGAAATAGCCAGAAGCTTCTGAATATAAACAAGCTTTTTTGACGACAAGCCAGGCGCGATGGTGAGAACTGTGGACAAGTGGGAGGTCCCCGGTTCGATCCCCGGCGCGGTCAATTTGGGAATATATAATTTCTGAATTTTCTCTGGTCTGCCCCTGATTGTGTAAGGAAGTCGTACTAAAAAAATGGAAAACTTATAATTCGACCTGTTTAAGGAGTTCATAGATGCCTGTACGTTGAAAAACATGTATGAACTCCTTAAACAGTTCGAGTACGTAATACATTATAAGCTCCCAAATGATTACGATTTTCTTAGACGATTGGGCCTCTGGTCTGGTGGGAGGTTTCGGCCGTAGTTAGCAGTTAGCACCCAACCGGCAAAGAGATGCCGCATAATGCGTTCCGGTACGATTCTGTGTTTAATTAAACCAATTAGGGGAATGGTTTTAATATAACTGCCATACCCCTATCAGGGTAGCCCGCTACCATCTTAAGACAGTGTTGTCACTTTTACGTTCAGTAGGGCTAGTATGCGCACAACGAGTAAAATTATGACTACTCGTTATCTCTATTCGTCTACCGAAGCTAACATGGTTACATGTAATTTATGACTTGTCTCGTTACGTCAAAAGTAGAGGTAAAAATAATATTTCTTATGTGTGGGATTTTTCTCTACAAACCCATACATGCACTCGTACTTGTATACCGGATTTTGTGCATGTTAGGGTAAACGAAAAATTTGTTTACCCTAAATCTCACCAGCAGGCTTAGCATGCGCACAGCGAGATATCTCGTTGTGCGCATGCTAAGCCTGCTGGTGAGATTGCAGTCGACGGCTTATTTGTAGTGGAATAAAAATCTGTCATTGCGATAATCGCTAAACGACAATGACGTCATTCCTTGTAAGCCTTCTTGTACTGCTAACTTTATTTTGTTATCAAGTAAGAACATCTAAAAATATCACCAAGTATTATGCAGTCTAACTACAAATCGATGCGAGTTATATCACATCGCGTGACTTTACCAATGTCCCTTTATAAAACTGCCATGTTTTTGTCCCTGCCATTTGCATGTTCGCTTCATTTGTGGAAGAAGCGCTTTAGTACTTACGTACTACCACAGCGTAAGTCAGTATATACCTATTACTATTACTAGCCGATGCCCGCGACTTCGTCCGCGTGGTTTATGTATGCACTATGCATGCGCCATGCTTATTTGGGTATTTGACAACTATTAAAAAAAAACCTTTTTAGTGATTAAATAGAGGATCTCCCAAAAGTCGTAATATCAACGCCCCCCTGTTAGTTATATGTTGAATAAATATTACTAAACTGTCGATTGAAGTAAAAAAGTGCGTCGAACTTTAATGACGACGCTATTCAATAGGCATTTCATACAAAATCCCATACTAAACACGCGTTTCGACGTTTGGAAAAAGTTGCTGATTTGTCTAGTTGTCAAATACCCAATTGCATAGATGTATGCGCGGGCAGCGTACCTATGGGTTGAAATGATATCGTAATTGTTTTCAACAGGGTTGCCCAGAACTCCTATCAAAGCAGATCATCTGGCAGACACTACAAGGCGTCGCCTACTGTCACAGACACAACTGTATCCACCGGGATGTCAAACCTGAGAACATCCTGCTTACCAGCGACGGAGTAGTCAAACTCTGCGACTTCGGCTTCGCGAGGATGATCAGTGCGTATGAATACTTACAATTATTTTGTCATAACCTAATGAAAATTCATGCAAAACTTAGATTTTTGCGCGTATTGAGTGAAATTGACTCTGCACAAAACATCCATTGCAACTAGTAGTAGACCAAAAAGGAGTGTAACAGTTGTGTTTTTTATTATATATGCACTTGTTTTATCCTTATCTTAAGCCCTGATTATCCTTCATCCAGGTGGTAGCTGTTCCTCGGAGTACTCGGTCCATACAATGATACCTTTCGGAATAGATGTGCGAAGGAGAGCTAGTAACTATTTAAACCGATTTATCTATAAATTGATAGTCTATTAGTTATTTTTATCAGTTATCCATTAGTTTAGTCAAATGTTCAGATGGCCAGTATATTTAGACCTTATCTAGTTATTCCTAATAGAGTAGGTACTTAAATAGAAATCATTGATATTCTGAAAGTAGGTAGAAAGTGAATTTCTTTTCAAATGATCACTGATTACTTAAATAGTTAATAATTGCTTTCTTCCTTTGCCTTGGATATTTCAATTTTTGCCTTCAAAACATCAATATATAAAGTAAATTATTCCAGGTATAGGGGTGACGTGTGTGGTAATAAATTAACATTAATCAATTTCATAAAATAAATACTTAAATAAATTCATTCGCTCCATCTGGTGGGAGGAGGTAGGGTGGTATCTAGCCACGGCCGCAGCCTCCCACCAGGCCAGACCAGGGAAAATTCAGAAAATATAAATCCCCAAATTGACCCTGCTGGGGTTCGAACCCGGGACCTTCGCACGTTAAGACACCAGCGCTCAACACTGCGCCACGGAGATCGTCACGAGGTATGGGTTTAAATAACTGCCGTACCCCTAACAGTCCTCCTACCAGTTAGCCCGCTACCATCTTAGACTGCATCATCACTTACCATCAGGTGAGATCGCAGTCAAATGCATACTTGTTGAAAAAATTTGAATTGTACGCCTAACTTTTATACAATTACTTAGATACTGATCTAGCATTATTCTAAAGGACTAGCGTGCCAAATCGTAATATTATTAGGTGCCTGAAGTGTTATTATGTAGATGTCTATCTGTAATATTTCAAACTCTAATTCGACCAAACCAACTAAACTCAAATCGAGGCTGTAGCACAAAATAGGTAATAGGTACAGCTGGTTGTAGATTAAAGTTCAGTGAACGTAGACCGTAAAGGTACACGTGTTAGGTTTACATAGTCTATGCACATACATAGGGCATATGACGACTTCCAGGGCGCAGTGATATGCGTTGTTGTCTTAACGTGCGGAGGTCCTGTGTTCGATCCCCGGCAGGGTCAATTTAGGAATTTATAATTTCTGATTTTTCCTTGGTCTGGCTTCGGCCGTGGCTAGTTACCAGTTACTACCCCAACGGGAAAGATGTTCCGACAAGCGATTTAGCGTCCGGTACGAAGCCGTGTAGAAACCGAATAGGGGTTTAATATAACTGCCATGCCCCTAACAGGTTAGCCCGCTACCATCTTAGACTGCATCATCACTTACCACCAGGTGAGATCGCGGTCAAGAGCTAACTTGTACTGGATAAAAAAATATTTGTAAGTATTTTAACTCTATGAATGAATATGTATTATAGTAACTACATGTTACTTCGTCGTCTGACTAGCCGGTCTAAGGTTGGCTTTCACAGGCTACTTTCTTGAAGATTCTTTTTTCATTTGGTAGGTGGTGATTGATATGTTAGGGATTTTTTCGTTTCTGATTTGATCGCGGAGAATAATACCGACTAAGCCTCCATTGCCCGCGGAGTGTATTGAGCTTTCTTAATGAGGCCCATAGCGACCATGACTCGGATGCGTATATCATTAATCATTACGTCTACGGACAACACGCACTATTCGAAGACTCATTCGGTCTTTAGGCACTGAGGAATTGTGGACGAAGAATCAAGACACGTCTCTAAGCTGGGGCCATACTGTATTAGTCCATTAGAATTAACTATAGTCCTTATTTTAGGAATGTCAAGGTACACGTGACATCAAACTGTCATTTTGAGTAAAGTATGCCCCCTGGCCGGGACTACCCAGCCGAGTTGGTTTCGGCTGCTAAATTCTTTTTCGAAATTGGGCTATTTCTGATGCAAAAAATATTTTTTACGTTTTTTGAATCTTTCTTCGTTGCCGTTGTCTCAACCAATAGACTCCACACTCCACAGCTAGACGAAGGTCTCCTGCCTAAATCTCTACAGGACATGATCTTGTGTCGCTTGCTTTCAACGGCTCCCAGCTATACTGACTTGAGATCAATTTAGGAATACTTACCCAAAAATTTTTCCGACTAACCTTGGCATATAATTAAACACGTCCTGTCTGGTAGATTTCCGGACTATATAATATCAGTAGATGTGTTGAGTGACATTCTAAACTGCATGTGCAAGATTTGTTAGCAACAAAACTCGAAGAACCGGCTCGGGTGTTGAAACTGCGTGGGTAAGTATTGAGCAATCTCAGTCCACTTAGATTTGTTGCAATCGCTGACATTTGAGAAGACTGTGGCTTCGAACCCGAGCAAGCGTGTCACGGTCGCTCGTGTTTGGTCTCAAATTATTATCTTAGTTGCATATCTGTGAGGGCCTGGTCAGGCAGAACGCGTGACGCCAGCAGCACGGTTACAATTATTATAGACTAAATAAGTTAAACACTGAAATTTTAACGAAAAGTATTGCTGGAAATTCTACCCCGAATGAGTTAAAAGGATGGTTTGTATGAATAAAGAATTAAAAATGCAGTATAGAATAAATGCAGTAAAAATTGGGTTGAACCAGCAGCTGGCTAGAATCCTACAATTTTGTGTTAAGCTGCTGGCTCTCTTCCAGTTTCAAATTATTTCAAAACAAGAAAAAAATAATAAAATATACGTATCTACCTTCATAACCGGGTCAGTTTTAATGAATTAAAAAAAATAAAGCTAAGTAGATGTAGTGAAAGTAGCCGATACTTAGTAAAAGTAGCTTTTACCAATTGAAAATTCAAATAGTAGATATGCATAAAACTGTTTAGTTAGGTTTTAGTATGGATATGTCACCGCAATATTGTGAAAACCGTTACATTGTAATCTAGCGAAATTGTAAACTGTCGGAAGATTACAATTTAACGCATAATTTTTCGGTAGATTGTAATCTGTTAGGTCTATTAACCCGATATAACCTACCACTACCTGATTATATATGTCGATCCCTAACCTAACCTACAAGAAAGAGACAAGAAAACGTAAATACATTTAATATTTCAAAAATCGACACTCAGAACATTGAACGGTTCACAATCTTTCGACAGTTTACCTTTTCGCTAAATAGATTACAATGTAACGGTAGATAGATTACAATCTAACGGTTTTCACAATCTTACGGTGACAAATACATTATGTGAGCAGCAGTGTGATTCTCTAAAAAACATCTAAGCATTGCTCGCATCGATGCGGTCTGAGATGTAACATCGAAGAGATCGACCTTGCCTGCAACGGTTGTAAATTTTGCATTCTGCAGAGGCTTAACGCTCGTCGACGATCTTATCGATGAGACGAACCCTACGATGTTTGCTCAGGTGAGCCAGTGATGTCATACTATTTTTATATTGGTACCGGTAAATGCTTACGATTGACAAAATAAGCCTATATAATGGTTTATAAATTATTGTTTTTATAATTTCACTGTTGTAATACAAAATTACATTTTGAAATGTCAACTTCTTAAAGAATAATCATTATTTAATACTTTTGTCTTCGACCTAGGCAGAATGCTTATAGACTTTTGCCTATACTTTTCCGGGTGCTTTAAAAAAAACGTTATCATACTGCCGAGATGTCTACATCAATCCAAGTTAGCGAAAAACTAAATTCTTGACCAAGGAATACTCGAAACACTTGTGACTGAAGGCAATTATTGTTTATAAATATAAAATAGAATTAAAGTGAAACACTTAAAATTCCATGGCGATCCCCGCAATACTGAAGTGCCATGGCGACAGGGTAGTGTTTGGACTACTGGTGAAGTTGTGAGTTCATATTACATATTATGTTGTGTTGTATTTGTAAAAAGTTGTATAAAAGTGAGCACTAAAATATAATTTATCCAGTGTATATGGCAATAAGCTCCTCTTTGAATAATTGCTACATAACCTAAAAACGATGTTTATAAGTTCGCCATTAATTTCAGACCCTGTCAATATACATATGCTGCATGCAGCACTTTGAAAAGGTGACAGAAACTAGATTGCAGTGGAGACATTGGCAAACGAATTATCATGAAATACTTTTGATATAATATCAATGGAAATAATTCTAAGGAAAAAAGCAAACTTATGTTGTTCATCAGAAAGCAAAAGGTTTGTTTATCATATTTTCGTGTGGCTTATGATTTAACTTCTTCCCTATAAACATAACAAGACGTGTATTAGGACATTTTACTAAGTAGTCACCTTAACTATACTTCTTTTTACCTACGGCTTCCCCGTCTGATATTCAGACCTCCCTGGTGCAGAATTGAGCACTGTTGTCTTGACGTGGGAGGTCCCGGGTTCAATTCCCGGCAGTGTCCATTTGGAAATTTATAATTTCTGAATTTACCCTGGTCTAGTCTGGTGGGAGGCTTCGGCCGTGGCTAGTTACCACCCTAAAGGCAAAGTCGTACCGCTAAGCGATTTAGCGTTCCGGTACGATGCCATGTATAAACCGACTAGGTGAATGGGTTTAATTTAACTGCCATATCTCTAACATGTTAGCCCACTACCATCTAAGACTGCATCATCACTTACTATCAGATCAGATTGCAGTCAAGGGCTAACTTGCAGTGGCATAAAAAAACCTTGTGGGTTTTATTATGTGTATGTAACAATTTTGAGCGATTTTGATTCAACTTAGATTTTCTCTAATAATTATCCAGTTTGGTTCTTTGTACTGTAAGTGCTTATTTAATGGCGGCTGTTAGTATGCAAAATTGACTTGTACTTGCCGACAGTGATGAGGTCTACATTAGAATGCCCTTGCCTAGAACATGTTGAATTAACTCTGGCATAATAAGTTGAATTATAAATACATATCTAATAAATACTACAATTTTTAAATACATGTATTAAATTAAAAAATTGCAGATCAAGCAGTGACTCTGAACTGGAAACAACAAGGATTTGGAAGAATCAAAATTTTGCAGTCTGAAGAATCTAGGATACATGTTCAGATGTGTTGGCAAAAGATTTAGGGTTCTGATACGATGCCATGCAGAAACTGATTAGGGAAATTGGTTTAATATAACTGCTATACCTACCCCTAAAAGGTTAGCCCGCTACCATATTAGACTGTATCATCACTTACCAGTACCATCAGGTGAGATCGCAGTCAAGGGCTAACTTGTAGTGGAAAAAAGGCTAATTCTGTGTAAAGTTACCGTTTCATCTATTTTAATGAAGTTTGGTAGGTACATAGATATTTTGTATTCAGGAGATGGGCAAACTTAACATGGAAAATCAAAGAGTTCCCATGAAACTTCTAGAAAACCTAAATCCACGCAGAAGTCGTGGGCTGATCGTGCCGCTTCAATCACGCCGCAACGGAGCAACGGTTCGGCGTCATTTTTGGCATGGGTATAGTTGAGGACCTGGAGAGTGAGCCTACTTTTTATCCCGGAAAAAGGTTGTAGCGGGAGTAAATAAATACTTAAACCATGCGGACGAAGTCGCGGGCATCAGCTAGTACTATATATATTTATTCAGGTTTTTAATAGATATTAGAAATAATAATGGATAATAACTTAAGGATTGAAAAATAATAAAAATTGGTTTTCAAAGTTTTCTTTTGTGTTATTTTTGCTTCAAAGAAGTATTCCTTCAACAGCCATTTCAATGTTGTAAATATTACAGAAAATAACATCATCATGCAAAAATGCTATAAATATTACGAATTTGTAGCCATAGCCAGAAAAAATTGGAAAATCTTTGACTAAAAATATCGGAAAAATATTTTTAGCATTATAAGAAGTGCTATAAGATAAAAGCTTGGAAGAAATTAGTAAATATATATAAGACCAATTAGAGTCCAAGTCGTTCTCAAATATTATGATGATACATAGTAAGAATATTATATCCAACTGTATAATATTCTAACGTACGTTTCTTCTTTGACTATGCTAACTGGTAATATAAATGCGATAATGTATCTTTTTTATCTGGCAGCTACCTTTTCAAGACCATATTATGCATTTTTTTAAAAACAAGCTTTTTGTAAAAAAATGCATTTGGTTTTCGGCCACCGACAAAGTTTTTCACCAGTGAGGTCTCATGGGATTAAAACATTGATGTAGAATTTTAGTTTCGATTGATGTTTCAACAGACACAAATCTACTGAAAATATGAGCCGCTTAAGCGTAGCAGACAGACACATTTTCTTATTTATAATAATAGTATGGATCCTTAGTGTTAAATCAGACTATACGTTATATAATAATTCAATCATATTTTTTAATAAGTATGTAAAGCAATGTACCTAATAATCTAACCTACCATAAAACATGTTTACAATCTGTGAGAAAAAGAAAGTTTATCTTAGATAAAAATACACAAACCATTAAAGGGCTGTTAAGTTTTGGCAATACTAATTACTTTGACTTGCATACCTTTTTTACATTGCTCATCTACACTGATATTATAAATGCGAAAGTTTGTATGGACGGATGGGTGTTTGTTTCTCAATTACAACAGAACGGCTGAACGGATATGGATAAAATTTGGCACAGAGGTAGAAGTCTGGAATAACACATAGGCTACTTTTTATCACGGAAAATGAAAGAGTTCAGGCGGGAACCAAAACTCCTCAATCCACGCGGACGAAGTCTCGGACATCAGCGAGTCTCATAACGTTTTAAGGTATAAGAAAATTCCCATTTGTTTTATTATTTTTAGTCCGAACACAATAATTTCACTATTCATCGTACGTAACATCGAAGGAAAAAGCTACAAAACATTAGCTTTTCATTTTGACACTTAAAATCGAAGGCGAAGGCGAACGATGCAGTCGAAGCCGAGTTAAAATACCTTGCAGAATATCACTTGCCATACATTTTATGTCAAACACGAGCTTCCTACATCCATCACATTCGCTCATGGAGCGCTAGTGTAGCAGCGACGAGTCGAAGATTACTAGAGAATCCAAAATAGGCTACATCTGATGTAACATCCGATGTGCAACTGATGTAAATCTTATTTTACCTTAGAGAATTACATAGCTGTACCTAACCATAGATTATGGTGCTTAGAAGGAAGCAAGAACGGGGGTTAAAGTTGTGTTACGAACTAGGCATTAGTTGTGAACTGGGCCGATTGCAGATAAGCGATGGCCTGGATAGCTCGTGAGTGGTATCGCTTCATCTAACATCAGATAAAATTATGCCGGCGGCCAAGGAAATGTAGAGCTTTTAAGTTAATGTAGCTGATGCCCGCGACTTCGTCCGCGTGGATTAAGGTTTTTTTATTCTCTTAAATTTTTCGGGATAAAAAATAGCCTAAGTGTTATTCCAAACTATAAAATCTATCTCTGTGCCAAATTTCATCCAGATCCGTTCAGCCGTTCTGGCGTGATTGATCCATCCATGCAAACTTTCGCATTTATATTAATACTACTTAATTATTACATTTATATTAATAAAACACTTACTTTTTATCAAAACGAAAATAATGCAGCACACGCAGCCATTCGGAATTAAAAACGCAAGCCTTCGGCCCGTAGTGAGCGGAAGTTAGCGGGCGACGTTACGCCCACGATGCTATGCAGTGGCGCCGGCCGCACGTCCCCGACCAATGTACGAGGCGTACATTGGTCGTACATTGGTCGTATTGGTACATTGCGTACAGGCGAATTTAAATAACTATCGCAATCATTTAATTGATAAACATGTATGTTTATAAAATATTATTAGTATATAACTTAAATACATCTAGTATAATTGGTAATTACTTATTCATAATAATTAGTGGTATTGCGGCCCAAGCTACGCAATCTTAGAGGAATCGCCACTGCTTTTCGAACTGCACTCATGTGCATTGTGCAGTAAGCAACTACAAATTAGAGCAAAAAGAAAAAAAACCCATTTATAGTACCGACCTAGAACAGTCTCCGATTGCCATGTCGGAAGAAGAAGGAAGGAACTTAAATAAAAATATCAAAAAAAGTGTGTGTGTGGAATTCACACACGGCAGAAGTTGCACTATTACCTATTCAGTGGTGAAACTTCAGAAAAGGAGCCTACGAGAGAATGAGATAAATATAACTTGTATTTTATCTCATTCTCTCGCAGACTAAATCCTATTATGAATAGGGTCAACACGTCAGTTGACGACCAGTTAGTTAGTTACTTGCCGTCTTTAAAGTTACAAGGCTCTCTGAAATCTACCTTTTTTGACGAAATAACAATTTATATGTATGAAAGAAACATGAAGAAACATAATTAGTAATTACCATTTAATTTAAATATTTCTGTTTCCCTATTTTTTTCAATATTCCGATTTGTCAAAAAGTGCGTTTTTTTTCAGTTTACGACCAACTTTCGTTAATTTACGACCACACAGCAGTCAGTTTACGACCATTCAACAGCCATTGAAAAAGGATCTCTTGATATATTAAGTTAAGGTCTAAAATAAAAATAACAATTAATTGTTCTAAATACACGTTTATTTATTTTTTCTATGAATTATTTTAGTCAATATTTATTTTAAAAAATAGCAAAAAAGTAATATTTTTTTATCGAACTTAATTTTTTTTTATTAGTCTTCTTTTCCTACATTTTTTTATTTTTAATTATATAGGCCAGCGCTTGGCTGCAATCAGACTTGCTTGCAAGTGGTGATGCAGCCTAAGGTGGAGCGCGCTTGCCTAGAAGAAGCCTATTCACTCTTGATTTGAAGGTACCTATATTAAAAGAGGAGGGGATAACGGAAGCCGGAAGGGCATTCCATATCCTAGCGGTTCTAATTAGAAACGAGGAAGCAAATTGCTTAGTACGAGCCCGCGGAATTTCGACTGCGTAAGGGGGCATAGACCTTGTCGATGGCTTGCGGTTCGATAATAAAAAGGTGACGGAAGAACCAGATTGAATAGTTCTTGAGCACACTCTCCGAAATATATCCTGTAGAAAACCGACAGGCAACTTTGCGCCGATGTTCGAAGCTTTGCAGCTTCGAACTGACTAGCGCTTTGTTACCAATAAGTCTCCTGGCGTGACGATCTACCGAATCCAATGCATTAAGCTGGTACTTGGCAGAGCCATCCCATAAATGGCTGCAGTACTCCATGCACGATCGAACTTGTGCTTGGTACAGGATTAGAAGCTGTTCCGGCGTGAAGTACTGCTTGACTTTTTTGAGGATGCCAAGTTTCTTGCCAGCTCTTTTTTCTTTGGATTCGATGCATTGTCCAAAGTTGAGGTTGGACGATATGTTAATACCGAGGAGCTCGACACTGTCGGTAATTGGATCGGATATATTTCGGAAAGTCGGAGTGAGTGGGAATGAACTCCTTTTCGCGGTGAATAGACACATTTGCGTTTTGGTAGCGTTAAATTTGATGAGATTGGCGTCACCCCAGTCGGCCATCTCCTTCAAGGTCAAGTTGGCTCGTTCTACCAAAGCCTTGTCTTTTATTAGTCTCCTTTTTCTACACCTCTTCTCTTTTTCTTTTGCTTTCCTATGTTTTTCCTTTGCTTTTAATGACTGCTTGCGTGTTCTTCCAATTCTAAATTTTCTTTATCGCTTTTCTAAAAATATTATTTCTTCAAGCTTATGAGGAAGTTGCACTTGGTAGCTAAGTCTTAGTTTCGCTTTTGGCATTTGGCGCTCATCAAAAGACATCTCATTTTGTGTATATGATATTAATTGTAGCATCGTCAATAATATAAGTTTAGTTTAAATAATATAAACATCCTAATAAGTTATATTGTCAAATATCAAAGTTCGAGCTGGAATGTGAATAAGCAGGGGCTTGTGGGTGAATGCTGTCAATAATTGAGTTGCAACAACGAGATATAAACTTCGAAGTTGCATGAAAATCTCTGGCCTGCACTATGTTTTTTATTTGAACCAGAATTTCTACAAAAAAATATTTGAAACTGTTTTGTTTATATTTTCGGTACGAGACTGCCAGTTCTTGACTGTGCGTTCCAGCTTCAATTGCCTAAACACGCTGACGTCAGCCAGCTGAATGATATTGTGTTGTATTAGCTGGTTAACCATTTTTATGACAAAACTAACTTAGAGTATCAGAGTAAGTCATGTGAGACTTGTACCCATCTATGAATAGGTTTACGGGCTTTTTTATAACATTTTTGGTTACCCAATCATTGAAAGCATTGCTTACATACTTATAAAAGACTTCGCTCTTCATCCATCCACTTTCTAAACGTTCAAGTACCCATGATTCTGGCATATTATCAACGATGGCTTTAGGGAGTCTGACATTAGGGAACATTACTAGAGCTAAGAACCCCTGAGGTCCTGGATGATGAGTAACGTATTTTATGAATCCATTAACCATAATTTCAATGGTTATTTAACCCAACATTATATAACAACGCCAGTTTTTCAGTTTATAGACAAGCACTAAGCCTCATATGACTTAAAACTTCTCTTTAAGCGAATTTTAGAAAGCCAAGAGGAAAATTATTGTTATAAAAATCATACCGGCAAATGCAAGACACTTGCTTCGATCAACTGATATGAGTGTGATCGCTGAAGCATGATCTGAAGATATACGGTAATCCGAAATGGATTCTGAAAGTGTGCATTATATCTCTTAAACGAGACACTGTGGATTATACAAAATGAGTCAAAGATTATTGCAATATCCAAACACATCCTAATCTAGAATAAACTGCTTCTTGCTGTACACCAAGGCTTCTTGAAAATTGCAGTTACAAATTGAGGACGAAAGCTCAAAGTCTAACATAGCATTGTACAGATATTCGAGAATTTTTTAGCTTAGTTTAGTTAGTAGCCTGAAGTAGACGGTCCACAAGCTCCTGCTACTCGGTTCAGTTTTCTGGAAACATGTAAAAATACCTAATTGGTGCTCATATCACCCTACCAGATTATTTTAAAAAGCAAAATAAAATAACTAGTCAAGACTCGACCGCCAAAATATAGACAAAAATTTAAAACCGTCTTCAATGGTCGCTAGCTAATCAGTATACGACCACTACTATTTAGTCAAACTAATGTAAATAACCACATGGTCGTTATCTAGTCCGTATACGAACACAAAAATATTGTATTATTTATTACTTTTGTATGTAATTAAATCGATGGTCGAGAAATGATCCGTTGCCGACCACTTTGTTTTACATCATCAGAATACGTTTAGATTTTTAGGTTTGCTCTTTATTTTGCCGGTCGCAATCTGACGTTTAAATAAACCATACATAATAGGATGTCAAGAAAATTTGCGCTAATATTATGCAGCACGTTAGAAAAGCTGAAAAATGATTCGTTAGAAACCGCTAGTTTACGACCATGTGTTCGTAAACGGGAGGAAGCTAAGTTTTAGTCGGTCCATTAGCGACCACCATTTATTTAAATAAATACGCATTTTTTGGACAAAATATGAATTCTAAGATATAATTTAGTCATATTCTGACACCTTAAGCACAAAATGTATGCAAAAAAAAAAAAAAAAACATGTTTTACTCACGGTTTAAGTTTGGCCTCCTCACAATTTTTTTATTAGCATTTTGCTCCAAAATCAATTTGTGTGCTGTGGCTCAGATTCATCGGCTCACAAAATTACACTGAAATATATTGGGTTGGCCAAATTTGACCCGAGAGTAAGGGATAGATAGAGCATGATCTTCAAGAAAAAAGAGTGATCGTTGCGTTGATATTGCAACTGTTTTTGGTTGTTTTCGGAAAAACGGTCGTGAACAGGGGGTGGTCGGCGAACTGACGTGTTGACCCTATGTTTGTCTCTTTTTAGAGTCTCTCTCTTGCTTCATCGAATTTTCAAATGCAAACGATTCTAAAAAAGTTTCACTTCAAAAGTAGAGCTTTATAATACCTATGGATAATATTGAAGAATATACCTAATATCATTGGATTCGAAAATTAGTAGATACGTTAGATATGAATTTACACATAATTTGCTAGAAGGAATAGAATCTCCACAATTTTCTCAAGTAAGTGTGTGAATTATTCTGCCAATTCACACTTGGTCAGCGTGGTGGATTATAACCATATCATGCAGAGTTCATGGCTGACGCATTAATAATTAATAATTATCCACGAAGGAACTTCTTACATCACTTGGCTGCGCCGCCATCGCCATTTACAAATAAATAAAATATACCATGGAATAAAAATGTATAGGTAATTTAGGTCACAGTATGTTGTTGGTTGCATACAGTTTACAGTTCCAAATTCACGGCCAAGTTACAAGCTATATTTCGTTACATTGCACGTTCTTGTAATAAAATAAACTATGACAACTTTCATTTCAAAAAGCTTGCTAAGTTAGTAAATTACCGTTGCCCGCTGGAATCTCGCACTGGTTGCGCCACCATGGCCTTGGTTACGCTCTGAAGGTTACTGTCACATTCGGATGTTTGGCATCCATTTCGATAATGACCTTGTTTGTGGTGCAATCGTATGGACGACGGTAGCTTTATAGCTTCGGTATGGTGAGCTATGGTTAGGTACTTACGTATACCTAATAATTACCTAACCATAGTTAACCATAGCTTCGGTAGACAAATAGAGATAACGGATAGACATAATTTTATTAGCCGTGCGCATGCTAGCCCTACATGACAGAAGAAGAAGACGCTACAAATACTAGTGAGCAATGTTAAAACTGCTAGTGCTGGAGTTCATCACCTAGCATTGTCTGACCATGAAACCGCCCAAACACTGACATTAAAGATTAAAAACTATCCTTGCCCTCAGGTGTGGACAGATTACAGGAGAGACTACGCAAAAGAGAATATCATTAAGTTTAAAGAGTGTTTATCTAGTCTTTCGTTTTCAGAATTAATTGACTTAACATCTGTTGACGAGATGTTCGACCTTTTTCATGACACGATAATACTTTTCTACAATCTTTGCTTTCCCATCAAAAAAATAAAAATATCAAACAAACCGCGTAAGTCGAGATGTTTAACAAAGGGAATAAAAAAGTCTTGCGTTATTAAACGTCATCTATATTTGAGTTATAGACTATGTGGAGTACATAGACAAAAAATAATCAATAAAAGAAATTTTAAAAACTATAACCAATTATTAAAGAAATGTATTTATCGATCTAGACAGTTACAAAATTTAAACTACATAAAGAATCACGTAAATAAATGTAAAGCTGCCTGGGATGTCATCCAAGAAAATACCGGATCCATCAAACAAAACATAAATATTAACTGGATTTGTAAGGATGGCTTGACGTTTGATGATCCAAATACAATTTCAGAATTATTTAATAATCATTTTATTGACCTATGTAAACATGACATTGAACTTAGAAATTCTCTTAGACCTAATTTTCTTGACATTAACAATAATATGGACTCAATTTTTTTAAACCCTTCGGACCCAAAAGAAATTTTCGAAATAATAAGGTCATTAAATAACACTAATTCAGTGGGATATGACGAAATACGAACGGATATATTAAAAAAATGTGCGATCTGTCTATGTGGCCCATTATCTTATATAGTAAATTTATCGTTTGAACAAGGTATTTTTCCCACTAGTTTAAAAAAATCTATTGTAAAGCCTCTATATAAAAAAGACGACATATGTGATATGAACAATTACCGCCCAATTACTTTAATTCCTATTTTAGCAAAAATTTTCGAAAAAGCGATGTTGAAACGGTTAAAAAACTTTTTTAACAAAAATAAATTATTAATTGCAGAACAATTCGGCTTTCGTGATGGAAGCTCAACAACACTAGCGTGTTTCCATCTAGTTAAATTAATTACTGAAAGTTTAAATAACAAGGTACCCATAACTGCAATATTTCTAGATATGACCAAAGCGTTTGACTATGTAGATCATGAATTGCTATTAACAAAATTAGAAAAATATGGAATAAGAGGTCAAGCATACAAATGGATACAATCATACTTAATAGGCCGAACCCAATGTACTGAAATCTCTAAAATAATGGACAGTACAAGAAATAATGTGAGGTCACGATTTAGATTAGCAGAGAGAGGTGTCCCTCAGGGCAGTATATTGGGACCGTTTTTATTTCTTACGTATATAAATGATCTCCCTAAAGGTGTAGGCTATCCTTGTGTTCTCTTTGCCGATGATACAACAGTGCTCATACAAGAAAATCAGGTTAACTATCACGAAGTCATAAATGAAGCTATAAGCAATGTAATGAAATGGCTGGGTGAAAACAGATTAAAGGTTAATTTAGAAAAGACTAAAATAATACAATTTCATTCCTACCATTCAAAAAGACCCACTTTAGATATCCGGTATGATGGTTCTAAAATTACTGAGACGGAAATAACAAAATTTTTGGGCATCATGTATGACAAACACTGTAGTTGGAAACAGCAGATTGATGTTGTGTGTCAAAAATTGAACAAATTTGTTTACGTCTTGAGGAGACTTCGCATCACAGTGTCGAAGGAAGCCGCGGTTACAGCTTATCACGGCTATGTTGCGTCAGTTCTGTCATATGGACTTGTAATCTGGGGCAATTCCGTAGATATTGAAAGAGCTTTTAGAGCTCAAAAGAAGTGCATTCGAGCTATTTTTGGTGTTGACCCTCTCGTAAGTTGTAGGCCGCTATTTAAAGATTTAAAAGTTTTGCCACTACCGAGCATGTATATAAAAGAAATATGTATTTTAGTAAAAAAATACCCTAATTATTTCAAACTCAACAGTGAAATAAATAGGAGTACAAGGTATCCTTATAAAATTTTCGCGCCCAGGTGTAATAAAGATATATACCGTAGAAATGCGCCTTATATGGCCATAAAGATATATAATAATCTACCTCAAACAATACAGGCCATGCCCCTACAAACTTTTAAATGCAAACTTCGAGACTGGCTAATGGAGAAATGTTTCTATAGTTTGAATGAGTATATGACTTAGCTATTGACATTGTAATATTTATTAATCTTATTCGAATGAATTATATTTTAAAATTTGCACACTAATGAAACGGTTGAATGTGTCAGCGCAAAATAATTTTAAGACCTAATAATTGTACCACATTCTTGCAAATAAATTATTCTATTCTATTCTATTCTATTCTATACCACGGTCAACTTGTCTACTAGGACGTCATTCATATTTCTATGTAGGGCCACAACCATAGCTAATGTCATGACAGCTACGACTAATAATTTAATAATGAGGAATTGCTACGACGAGCTGTACTTTAATTATGTGCTACGACGTCGAGTTTGCTACGACGCAGAACCGAAGTGGGACGAGTGAGTTGACCTCCCGACCAGTCGTAATATCTCGTAGATATCGATGAGGTGCAGGGGCGATCTACCTCTTTAGGTATGCTTGTTTATGTGTGGCACTATTTGGAAATATACATATATGTTTTTTCTTTCTTTTTAATATGCATTCAGCGTTAAATAGGATAATTGCTTAGAGAACCATAAGTTCTCACTAAAAGTAGTAAAGTAAGCTCTCACTGAGAGCAAGAGAAAGTTGAGGACTTAATGGAACAAGCCAAAAAAACACTAAAGTAATAATTAATTGGTTATTAGATACTCGTAGTAAAATTGAGGACTATAATAGGTAACAACTAACAAAGTCAAAACAAACAGAAACTGATAGCTTCACAGAACTGATTCAAGTTAAACAAGTTGTTTGCTTGTTCGCACGTGATTACAACTGAAACTTCGCCGTCCTTGGGAGAATCGCTAAATATAGAATCGAGGCTTTCGCGGCTTAGGGCGATCTATTCTGAGCTGCGTAAACCGTAGTCGGTACAAAACAATTAAGAGCTACAGTAATTTTCCTTGCTACAAATAGCTAGGCTAAAATACCTGGCACCTGTAAGATCTGACATTCTATCTAGCTGATATTCATTCTATTACGTACCTACTTACTTACGAAGTAACTATTTTTTGTGCGACTAGGTATCGTCCTACCTACCGAATTTCCGGTCACGGCGGCTAATCTCCACAGAGATTTAGTCATCTGTGCGAGAGACATTACAGTACACAAGTGTTTGCGTAAACAATATTACGGAAAATCCGACACGCCCGTAGAGAGATCAGGTGCACGACCGACCGTGCTCTTCGAGGCACGGGGTTGAAATATCGCCAGCTTCCTAAACTCTATTAGTATCGTCTATACTGCGAATTTCTAGTCAGAAACCCCCATAGGTACCTACTTCGATCGAGCGATCGAAGTAGGTACCTATTAAGACACTTTGGGAACTCTGGGAATAATGACATCCATACTAATATTATAAATGCGAAAGTGTGTGTCTGTCTTTCTGCTACGTTTTCACGGCTCATCTGTTCGACCGATTTTACTATAGTTGTGCGCATGCTAGCCTAGCTAGAGGTCGTCATAATCAGACCAGGAAATAAGAGCAGATGTTATCTATAACTAACGTGCTGTTTTCCAATACATGTCCAGGTCCAGGTGAGAGCTACACGGACTACGTGGCGACGCGGTGGTACCGCGCGCCGGAACTGCTTGTCGGCGACACAATGTACAGCACTCCCGTCGACGTGTGGGCTATTGGTAACACTTTATAATTCACTTACCTGCTTAATATAAGTACTTACTCTTATATGCCAGGGAGTTCGCAAAAAATAAACAGAGATAAGTCGCATCTTATAATAACTATATAAGTTTTTGACGACCTCCGTAGCGCAGTGTTGAGCGCTGTTGTCTTTACGTGCGGAGGTCCCGGGTTCGATCCTCGGCAGGGTCAATTTGGGAATTTATAATTTCACTCACTACTGAGTCCTCTCACAATGAGAAGGGTTTGGTTATAGCTCACCACGCTGGCCTACTTCGCATTGGCACATACCTTTGAGAACATTATGAAGAACATTCGGGCAGGCAGGTTTTCTCACGGTGGTGGTTTTCCGTTCACCGTTAAAGCAAGTCATATATTTCTCTGAGTAGGGCAAGCAAAATTAAAAAATCTAAACGCGATGCTTAAATGCCGTCCCAACTTTGTCATAATGTTGTTTTTTTTGTCATAAATATGTATTTTCCTTTGTAGACCTTCCTACATTCCGATTTTCGAACTAGTGCAAAATGGCTTGACCAAAATACCTCCACTGCTGAACGAAGGTCTTTTGCATAGATTTTCACAGAACACGGTTTTTTTCGCGGTGGCTTATTTTTTGGCAGGATAGTTTTTCTTCCTCTAGACAGCGTTAGTAATAGTTACTTACAGAGGAATTATAAGATAATTCCTCTGTAAGTAACAATTACTTAACATTACTTATTTACTTAACATATTGTCATCCAGGCTGCGTGTTTGCGGAGCTGCTTTCAAGCGAAGCGCTATGGCCGGGCAAAAGCGACCTGGATCAACTGTACCTCATCAGAAAAACCCTGGGTGACCTGTTGCCCAGGCACATGACAATATTCTCACAGAACACATTCTTTCAGGTGAGGAACATGAATAAATATGTAAGTATATAATGTAAAATTATATTTTGGCAAGGAAGTAGCACAGCGTACCTAATCCATGATATTGCTACTATACTAATATTTTAAATGCGAAAGTGTGTCTAAGTCTGATAGCTGCAAAATAGTACAGGGATCGGTTGTAAGATCGGTAAGGAAATAGGCAACTTTTCACCTCGGACGCGGGAATCAAAAAACTGAGTCGCGGGCATTATTATTATTATACTATATATAGCTCAATTACCACTCACTCACTGACTCACTCATTGACATAATTGTTCTCCTAGAAAGAGACAGAAAACGATGTATTGATGTATGGGAGATGTGTTCGAGTGCGAGAGTCGAGTAGGGAAAAATTATGACATTTCGGAAAAACAAGATGGCGGCCGACGTGATTCTTGTAACTCTTTTGTTTTCCAACCGATTTTGTTGCAATTCGCAATGATTGAAGAAATTAGGAAAAGATCTATAGAAAAAGTGGAAAAAATTGGGAAAACAAGATGGCGGCCGAGCTGTAGTGTTTTGAAAATTTTGATTTTTCGACCCCGAACCGCGGCGCCACAGATCCGAAACGGCGTGGTCGAGCATAATTTTTTTTTCTATTCCCGCCTACAATTATCCTGTATTTTGACAGAATGGGGGTGGTTTTTAAAAATTCAAGATGGCGGCTGTCACGGCGGCCGTTCGGTTTGAGTTACGAAAAAACGCAATTTTAAAATTCAAATTTCTCGCAGTTGGCAACGTCGGAGCGTTTCGACTTCTACGGGGAGATTGTGTGTGCAGACTCGAGGTATGAATTGGGGAAAAAAAATTACCCCATTTCTCGGGAAAATTTCAAGATTTACCCCAAAAATTAAAAAATCGAAATACGAACTTTTTTAAAATTTCGAGTACGAGCAACCACGTGTCCCACTTGTACGAATGACATTTGGGTATTTTCGTCGCCGAGGTCTGGCAACACTGGGATTTATCAAGGAAAAAGTGATTTTCGACATGGTCTTTTTTCAGGGGCTATCATGTCGGCTGGGTGCGAGCGAGATGAACAATTGAAACGTCGTCAGGAGCGGTGTATCCTGTAGTTCACAGGAAAATTATGAAACTATGCAAAAAGTTTTTGTGAAACGAGGTGGCGGCCATTTTGTATTCTTTTTGTGTTTTTGAAAATTTCAATCACGTCTTAGAGGCGGTTGGCAACATTTGGGAAAGTTGACATGTATGGATCGATTGTGTAACTCGACGGGCAGTATCGAGAAATCAAAACAGTGTTGCCACATTCGGGGTAGTTTTCGAGATTTTCCCTAAAAACTTCCTCCTGTAAAATTTTGTAAAAAAATTTTTTTTTCACTGCTGGCTTCGTATGGAAGTCAGAAAATATAACTTGAAGAAAAATATGGAGACAGCTGATGATTGAGGATTTCGGAGACGGGTAAAGGGCACGGCCAGGATATTGAAGATAGGTGGGGGGTGCTCGAACAAATGTCACTCGGAACCTCATCCAATTGGCGGAGAATTTAAAAAAAAATCAAAAATGGTGGATTCAAGATGGCTGCCATACAAATTTCGTCAGTGTCTATCTCGGAGAGTATAAGAGATGGAAGTGTGGTTTCTTGGCAAGAGATGATCAGGACTGGGGGTTCTATTTGGCGAAATGAGAAAAAATTCAAGATGGCGGAATATTTTTTTTCATACTAAATTATATGGAATATTGAAGAGACTACAAGTGTAGAACTATGCAAGATTTTGATACGGTTCCGTTTTACCCACGACGAGGCTCCCTGGGATTACGAAATAGGAAACTGATATCAAAGTTTTAATAAATCAGCGCCATTTTGAAATTCTTTGTTAATTGCCCGATTTCGTTCAAAATCGATATTTAGGGCTCCCTGTGATTACAGAACAGGAAACTGTTACCAGAAAAAAAACCAGCGCCATTTTTAAATTCTTTGTTAATTGACCGATTTCGTTCAAAATCGATATTTAGGGCTCCCTGTGATTACAGAACAGGAAACTGGTATCAAAGTTTTAAAAAAATCAGCGCCATTTTGTAATTCTTTGTTAATTGACCGATTTTGTTCAAAATCGATAGTTAGGGCTCCCTGGGATTACAAGACAGGAAGCTGATACCAAAGTTTTAAAAATCAGCGTTATTTTGAAATTCTTTGTTAAGTGACCGATTTCGCTCAAAATCGATATTTAGGGCTCCCTGGGGATACAAAGCAGGAAACTGTTACCAAAATAAAAAAAACCAGCGCCATTTTGAAATTCTTTATTAATTGACCGATTTCGTTCAAAATCCATATTTAGGGCTCCCTGTGATTACAGAACAGGAAACTGGTATCAAAGTTTTAAAAAAATCAGCGCCATTTTGAAATTCTTTGTTAATTGACCGATTTCGTTCAAAATCGATATTTAGGGCTCCCTGGGATAACAAAACAGGAAACTGTTACCAAAACTAAAAAAATCAGCGCCATTTTGGAATTCTTTGTTAATTGACCGATTTCGTTCAAAATCGATATTTAGGACTCCATGGGGTTACTAAACAGTAAACTGTTACCAAAATCAAAAAAAACCAGCACTATTTTGAAATTCTTTGTTAATTGGCCGATTTCGTTCAAAATCGATGTTTAGGACTCCCTGGGATTTCAAAACAGGAAACTGATACCAAAATTGTAAAAAATCAGCGCCATTTTTAAATTCTTTGTTATTGTAGCGATTTCGCTCAAAATCAATATTTAGGGCTTCCTGGGATTACAAAACAGAAAGCTGATACCAAAGTTTTAAAAATCAGCGTTATTTTGAAATTCTTTGTTAAGTGACCGATTTCGCTCAAAATCGATATTTAGGGCTCCCTGCGGTTACAAAACAGGACACTGGTACCAAAGTTGTAAAAAATCAGCGCCATTTTGAAATTATTTGGGAATTGACCACTTTAGTTCAAAATTGATATTTAGGACTCCCTGGGAATACAATACAGGAAACTGATATGAAATTTTAGAAAAATCTGCGCCATTTTGTAATTCTTTGTTAATTGACCGATTTTGTTCAAAATCGATATCTGAGGATCCCTGGGGTTACAAAACAGGAAACTGGTACCAAAGTTGTAAAAAATCAGCGCCATTTTGAAATTCTTTGTTACAGAACCGATTTCGTTAAAAATCGATATCTGACGATCACTAGGATCACAAAACAGGAAACTGGTACCAGAATTTAAAAAATCAACGCCATTTTGAAATTCTTTGTTAAAAAAATTCAAGATGGCGGAATATTTTTTTTCATACCAAATTATATGGCGAATATTGAATTGACTACAATTAGTGTAAAACTATGCAAGATTTTGATACGGTTGCGTTTTACCCACGACGGGGCTCCCTGGGATTACTAAACAGGAAGCTGATAACAAAGTTTTTAAAAATCAGCGCCATTTTGAAATCTTTAATAATTGACCGATTTCATTCAAAATCGATATTTAGGGCTCCCTGGGATTACAAAACAGGAAACTGATACCAAAATTTTAAAAATTCTGCGACATTTTGAAATTCTTTGTTAATTGACCGATTTGGTTCAAAATCGATATTAAGGGCTCCCTGGGGTTACAAAACAGGAAACTGGTACCCAAATGTAAAAAAATCAACTCCATTTTGAAATTCTTTGTAAATTGACCGATTTCGTTCAAAATCGATAGTTAGGGCTCCCTGGGATTACAAAACAGGAAACTGATACCACTGATTTAAAAAATCAGCGCCATTTTGAAATTCTTGTTACGTGACCTAACCACATCACGTGAGCTGCTTTAGCAGCTCACGCACAGAGCGAAATACTAGTTATTATTATTTATAATATATATAGCTCGATTACCACTCACTGACTCATTGACATAATTGTTCTCCTAGAAAGAGACAGAAAATGATACAATGATGTACGGGAGAAGTGTTCGAGTGTGGGAGTCGAGTAGGGAAAAATTATGACATTTCAGAAAAACAAGATGGCGGCCGACGTGATTCTTGTAACTCTTTTGTTTTCCAACCGATTTCGTTACAACTCGCAGTGATTGAAGAAATTAGGAAACGGTCAACAGAAAAAGTGGAAAAAATTGGAAAAACAAGATGGCGGCCGAGCTGTAGTGTTTTAAAATTTTTGGTTTTTCGACCTCGAACCGCGGCGCCACAGATCCGAAACGGCGTGGTCGAGCATAATTTTTTTTTCTATTTCCGACCACAATTATCCTGTATTTTGACAGAATGGGGGTGGTTTTAAAAAATTCAAAATGGCGGCTGTCGCGGCGGCCGTTCGGTTCGAGTTACGAAAAAACGCCATTTTAAAATTCAAATTTCTCGCAGTTGGCAACGTCGGAGCGGTTCGACTTCTACGGGGAGATTGTGTGTACAGACTCGAGGTATGGATTGGGGGAAAAAAATTACCCCATTTCTCGGGAAAATTTCAAGATTTACCCCAAAAATAAAAAAATCTAAATACGTATTTTTTGCAAAATTCGAGTACGGGCAACCACGTGTCCCACTTGTACGAATGACATTTGGGTATTTTCGTCGCCGAGGTCTGGCAACACTGGAATTTATCAAAGAAAAAGTGATTTTCGACATGGTCTTTTTTCAGGGGCTATCATGTCGGCTGGGTGCGAGCGAGATGAAAGATTGAAACGTCATCAGGAGCGGTGTATCCTGTAGTTCACGGGAAAATTATAAAACTATGTCAAATGATTCTGTGAAACGAGGTGGCGGCCATTTTGTACTCCTTTTGTGTTTTTGAAAATTTCGATCACGTCTTAGAGGCGGTTGGCAACATTTGGGAAAGTTGACATGTATGGATCGATTGTGTAACTCGACGGGCAGTATCGAGAAATAAAAACAGTGTTGCCACATTCGGGGTAGTTTTCGAGATTTTCCCTAAAAACTTCCTCCTGTAAAATTTTGTATGAAATTTTTTTTTTCCACATAAGGCTTCGTATGGAAGTCAGAAAATATAACTTGAAGCAAAATATGGAGACACCTGATGATTGAGGATTTCGGAGACGGGTGAAGGGCACGGCCAGGGTATTGAAGATAGGTGGGGAGTGCTCGAACAAATGTCACTCGAAACCTCATCCAATTGGCAATAAGTAAAAAAAAAATTCAAAATGGTGGATTCAAGATGGCTGCCATACAAATTTCGTGAGTGTCTATCTCGGAGAGTATGAGAGATGGAAGTGTGGTTTCTTGGCAATAGATGATCAGAACGAGGAGGTCTATTAAGCGAAATGAAAAAAAAAACAAGATGGCGGAATTTTTTTTTTCATACCAAATTATATGGCGAATATTGAAGGGACTGCAAGTATATAACTATGCAAGATTTTGATACGGTTCCGTTTTACCCACGACGAGGCTCCCTGGGATTACAAAACAGGAAACTGATACCAAAGTTTTAAAAATCAGCGCCATTTTGAAATTCTTTGTTAATTGACCGATTTGGTTCGAAATCGATATTTAGGACTCCCTGGGGATACAAAACAGGAAACTGTTACCAAAAAAAAAACCAGCGCCATTTTTAAATTCTTTGTTAATTGACCGATTTCGTTCAAAATCGATATTTAGGGCTCCCTGTGGTTACAGAACAGGAAACTGGTATCAAAAAAAAAAAAATCAGCGCCATTTTGAAATTCTTTGTTAATTAACTGATTTCGTTCAAAATCGATATTTAGGACTCCCTGGGGATACAAAACAGGAAACTGTTACCATAATAAAAAAAAAACAGCGCCATTTTGAAATTCATTGGTAATTGACCGATTTCGTTCAAAATCGATATTTAGGACTCCATGGGGTTACTCAACAGTAAACTGTTACCAAAATTAAAAAAAACCAGCACTATTTTGAAATTCTTTGTTAATTGACAGATTTCGTTCAAAATCGATATCTGAGGATCCCTGGGATTAAAAAACAGGAAACTGATACAAAAGTTTTAAAAAATCAGCGCCATTTTGAAAATCTTTGTTAATTTACAGATTTAGTTCAAAATCGATATCTGAGGATCCCTGGGATTACAAAACAGGAAACCGATACCAAAGTTTTAAAAAATCAGCACCATTTTGAAATTCTTTGTTAATTGATCGATTTCGTTCCAAATCGATATTTAGTACTCCATGGGATTACAAGACAGGAAACTGGTACCAAAATTTTACAAAACCAGCGCCATTTTGAAATTCTTTGTTAATTGACAGATTTCGTTCAAAATCGATATCTGAGGATCCCTGGGATTAAAAAACAGGAAACTGATACAAAAATTTTAAAAAATCAGCGCCATTTTGAAAATCTTTGTTAATTTACAGATTTAGTTCAAAATCGATATCTGAGGATCCCTGGGATTACAAAACAGGAAACCGATACCAAAGTTTTAAAAAATCAGCGCCATTTTGAAATTCTTTGTTAATTGACCGATTTTGTTCAAAATCGATGTTTAGGACTCCCTGGGATTTCAAAACAGAAAACTGATACCAAAATTGAAAATAAAAAGCGCTTTTTTAAATTCTTTGTTATTGTAGCGATTTCGCTCAAAATCCTTAATTAGGGCTTCCTGGGATTACAAAACAGGAAACTGATACCAAAGTTTTAAAAATCAGCGTTATTTTGAAATTCTTTGGGAATTGACCAATTTAGTTCAAAATTGATATTTAGGACTCCCTGGGAATACAATACAGGAAACTGATGTGAAATTTTAAAAAAATCTGCGCCATTTTGTAATTCTTTTTTAATTGACCGATTTTGTTCAAAATCGATATCTGAGGATCCCTGGGATTACAAAACAGAAAACTGATACCAAAGTATTAAAAAATCAGCGCCATTTTGTATTTTTTTTTAATCACAACCCGTGAGCTGCTTTAGCAGCTCACGCACAGAGCGAAAAACTAGTCATATTTATATTATTAATGTGAAAGTTTGGATGGATGAATGTTTGTTACTCAATCACGCCAGAACGGCTGAACGGATCTGGATGAAAGGCACAGAGATAGGACAGGAGAACGTCACAGGCTACTTTTCATCCCGGAAAGTTAAGGAGTTACAGCGGGTATCAAAAAACTTAAACCAAGCGAACGAAGTCGCGGGCATCAACTAGTATAGTTTAGTATAATCACAGGCTCACATACTACACCTTCGTTCGTCGTTTCATGCACCTCCCAGCTGCATACAAATTTTGTGCTAGAGTGGTTGTTTTTTGTAAGAACTTAGTAGAATTCTACTAGCTTGCAGACACCCTTTCCCTTAAGAGGTTACTTATAGGTAGGTTTGTACGTATGCGTGGAGCGGACCAACAACGTAGGCATCCGATAGGGAGAGAGGAATCCGACCTTCAAAAGAGGGCCGTTACGCGGATGGTGATCATGATGATGATAGCTGGATGCTCTTCCTGCAGAGTGCACCTGTGTTTGCGCACACACTTGTACACTGTAATATCTCCCGCGCAGATGGCTAATCTCTCTGTATTTTAATCGCCGTGGGCGAAATTCGGTCGGGAGGAGATTCGAAAAAAATTGGAATGTTTAATTTTTGCTTATTGTTACAGGGTATGGCGTTGCCAGAACCTACGACATTAGAGCCCCTTGAGAAAAAGATTCCGCAAAGATATGCCAATAACGAATTGGTTTTAGATTTTATAAAGGTATGATGTTACTTAGAAAACAATAATGATAGGTTTGACTGTCTAGCAAAAGCTCGAGTCGACTAACTATATTATATTGTGCTACATAGGGCCATATCTAGATAACCAAGAAAAATTAAAGGCTTTAGTTACTTTTAGAATTCTCAAAAATATGTAGTAACAATTACATTTAGAACAAAATAATGTCAAGTTTTGTTTTGTAACAGCTTAGCTTAGCAATCATACAGTTCAGAAACTGCCATAACAAACTGAAAATAGCAAATGCCTACTTAGTTTCTTTTAAATTTTTTACATTTCTTATCAATTGCGGAAATTCTCAAAATTAGATTCCAATTTCAGTAGGGGTACAACCCCTAGAGATAGGTACGTATGCAAAATATCCAGTTTTTAACTTTTTAGACGCAGTCATTCTCCTTTTTTAAGCATATTTAACTATGTTAATATTTCGATGATATTTGGCAGAAATCTCTCCTGAACATAGACATTAGTAGAATATTTTTATTCCGAAAATTGACATCCCGCGAGATTTTACCTCACTACGCGGATGAAATGCGTGCATCAGTTAGTAAGAATATATTCGAATGTCAAGTTTAGATCGTTGAAACTAGATGATTTGTGTAGAAATGCCTAGATAAGGACCCGATGATGCGGTGGACGTGCGAGCAGCTGCTGAGGCATCCCATCTTCGAGAACTTCATGTACGCGGTGCCGCACACCGACCACGAAGACTTCGAGAAGGCCAGGAGGGTACAGGTAAGGGGCTTTCTTTTTGGATAACGATTAACTTGTTTGTAGTTTCTTACCCGTTGTCCTGGGTAAGCGACAGAAGCGACGCAACGCGATACTACACCATAGAAACTGACAGACGTACTCGTAATCTACGCGACAACGTAGACCCCCTAGGACAACGGGTAACTCTTTTTTGAGTACTTTTTTCTGCATTCTGCCATCAAGTTTTGAATTACGAGGCGTTCAGGAGTTCCTGTCCCCTCCATGGGGATAATAGTTTCTGGTTGACAGTTATAACTCTCTCACTATTGAAGGTCTGGTCCCACTACAGAGGTGCAGCACGGCGCAAACATTCTTTGTATGAGTATGAGTTTGTGTGGAGCTGGGTCCACTTACGCGACGCGGCATGGAGATGGACTGCTACATCATTGTATTAAGAATACTTGCAGCTAGGTGCCGTGCCTCTGTAGTAGGGCCAGATCTTTATAGAGAAAATATAGATGACGCAAGTTTCTCATGGCCAATAGCTAGATAGATAAACATAATAATCGTTGGGGATTCTAGATCATGAAAACAAGTTAAAAACAAAAATTCCTGTACTCCTCAGTCCTCCTCTTGTAATCCTTCCTAAATCCTATTCCTTATTCGACCCCTTCTACCATGCAGCTAGAATATGAAGAGCAAGAAAAACAGAGGCAAGCAGCCCTCAAAACTGAGACGTTGACCATTACAAACTCCGCGGACATGCCTTCAAAGAAGAGTAAAAAGAATAAGTAACTGCCGAGTCCTGAGAACCGAAGGCATGGTCACTATAGATTACAATAATAATGGGCTGGAAGGTGACTTATAATTTTTCATATTTTGCCGTAAGTTGGAGGCGTAATTAGATGTCTAATGGCAAAAATACTTTGGATCAACTTAGTCTACATTTCAAATTCAATCCTATCCTATCCAATTCCCCAAAAGAGCTTCCTAGAAGTGGGCATTTGATATACCCTTGTATACTGTATAGGTATGGGGTTTCCACTACAAAAATGTAATAAGCGGGAAATGGCTAAGCATAGGTATATAGCGTACATAGTTAAGTAACTAAATAGATTAGTTTAACACTAAGTAGAAAGACCTTTCGATGTAATTTCATGGATCAGAGATTACTGCAGCCATACAAAGCATACAAGTGTGGCCATGAATATCCATATCTTCACCCTGTCAAGGGGTTGAAAATGTTAAGCCGTGGATTATTAGGTCACGGTTCAACATTATACAGTTGGGCAAATCTTTTACTGCAGGCATGAAACACTGGCCAATTCTGTTTAACACAATCTTAAAATGACTTTAAATCTAGTTCTCTCCCTTTTTGCAGAGATTATTATGAAAGTGTTAGCAATATTTTTAATGCTGTCATTTTGGTTTAGAGATTGTGCTCTACAGAATCAGCCCCATTGTTTCATAGTTTTTCGACCTCAAACCGTAAGGGACTTGATATACCTACCTACTCGGTGCGCGTGTATGGTATGCTGTGAATACAAGATGTACTTATTTATTGAGTAATAATGCAATGATAACATTTTTGGGTTTTATAACACACCTTGCGCCAATAACAAAGGCTATTTTGTTCCCTACTGTATAGCTGTTGTTAAACTTTGGTAAGTATAGGCAAAAGTGCAAAGGTCGACCTAATATCGCGGCGTAAAATCGCTAGTCACTCCGGAATCCATTTCCTGAGCCGTAGAGGTCGTGGAAATTATGATTAATCTTAGATATAACGCTGGATAGATTAGCCAAGTAGGTTTTATTAGTTTTGTTATGCAATGTAGATACTAGATAGATAGATAGATAGCATTATAAAAACAGGAAATTATCAATTACCTATAGAACTCCGTAAACGAACAGTCATGCAGATTCACAAAACAAACTGAAATTAAGACTCTTTGTAGAAATTTAATCGCTTTATGGACGTAGGTAGGACTCTCAAATGCTTGGAGGCCCTCCTAGATACGAGACCTGGGGCGAGGCGAGGGCTGGTTTAAGATCGCTTGCCCACCCATTGTCGATATTTGAACTTATATGCCAAAATGATTGCCCATCACGACAAAAGACATATTTTCTAGATGGACCTCCTAGGTATGTGAGTTCGTAGCTCGCACACTCATGGTCCGCGCGGCTTAACTTCATGGGGCATGGTTTTAACACTCACGGTCAAATATCATGACGCCAAAATGACTGAAGTCTAGCTTATAATGGCTACGGAATTTCCGTGGGTTGGCATCGCCGTGCCAAAATTTTGCTTACAGATTTCAAATTACTTACCAAGGCAAGCATTAATCCGCCAATGAAAATATACATAATGTAACGATTAATTGAGAAATAATGATATAATTGCAGGTGCAAACATCCCCAATGCTGCCACAGCTGATAGTGACGGAGCGGTCGCAGCCCAAGAAGAAAGCAGAGCTCGAGGCGCGCGGCCACCTGCCCACCATATGACTAGCGCCGCCCGCGAGACAGCGGATTTAATATTAAACGTTTCTTCTTATTTATACCGTTTCATTTACCTTCATCCCCAGAGTGTTTACCAGTGGTCCAATCGGTTTGACCCATTGATGGGACCACAGGTAATTTTATTTATAATAAACTCCAAGACCCATTTTCTCAACCCAGCGATTGTGTAAGGAAATCGGAATCGTTAGTGAAACAGATAATTAGACCTATTTAAGAAGTTCACAGATGCCTGCGCGTCAAAAAGCATGTATGAACTCCTTAAACTGTTCAAGTAATACATTTTAGACATTTGGGCCTCGGATGATGCTGATTGCTGCTGTAAGCTACCTATTATAGATTGCCAAGTCTAGTAGTTGCATATCTCTATAGATATGCGAAGACTGATTTAATTCCAAATGTGGCATTCCGTTGTATACCTCCTCCTCCTTTTTGGAAGTTGGTTAAATAATATTTAATATCATTAGCTCGTAAAACTTCATAACTCATATTAATATTTGATGGTTCTCATTATATCAATATGAACAGGATTCAAAAGTATTAATCGAATTGTAATTCCTAGTGTGATGGGACTACTGGTAATTAAAATTACCCTTGCTCCCATTAACCCAAAGCGACCACAGGTAAACACAATTTGAAAAACCAGAAGGTATCTTAACAACAGGAATGGCGGGACATTGGGATACACAATTATTATTCCTATATTCCATGATGCAGTGTGATTATCAGTACCTACTTAAAAATCTCTGCTGCACCTACTTGTGGGATCAAGCAGTGGGAGTAACGGTTCAAATTAATGCAAAAAGATCCAGAGAAGAATCCCTCTAGCTAGTAACATTAGGATGGTTATCACTGTGGTAACCCACCTTGACTATCACCATTTACTACTACAGATATGGCAAACCTGTGATTCAGGTGTCAAAAATGATGCAACTCTTTAAATTCTGTAACTAAATATACTTATCAACAAAAACGTACCATTATTATATTTTCATTACATTACCTACATTAATAGTTACCCTAAGTTTTTATGCTTGTTCAATAATTCAATAATATTATAAACACCCAGTTTCTGTACAATCCATCTCCGTGTTTTATATTCTTTATACTTTATATCTGAATATCTGTAACAAAAAGTTTATACTTATTTCTATTTTCTTTGCCGAACATATTATAATAATCTAGTGGGCCCAGATGTTATCCTGCCCTGAACCTAGAACCCAATTGCAGCACCACCAACTGGATCCAATTGTGAATATAAACCATCTCGGGACCTGCTCACACACACAAAAAATCCATCAGAATCGGTCCAGCTATATTGAGTGATTTTATTAAAATTATAGAAGATGTGAGAATGCATGACCTCTGTCTGTTAAGTTTTCAGTCCTTCTGTTCAACCCTATTAACCTCCTATTGCATTTTTTGCATCCTAAGAAAAGGCTACTTTTTATTTTGGAAAATGAAAGTTCCTACGGGATTTTCAAGAAACCTAAATTCACGCGAACCAAGTTGTGGGCAACATCTAATTTTAAATATTAGTAAACAATGATATTTATAGAAAAATTAGCTACCGCTGGTAGGTTCTCCCTTTTCTCAGGAGGTACGAGGCTTTCAATATTTTGCAGTTTCATCCAGCCATAGTGGGCTCCAAACAGAAAAGGAACCATGACAATCACAACGATATTTTTGGATACAAAATTGCGCACACTCATTTTAATTTTTAAGTATTTGTTCGTTTTCTCCAAAAAGTATTGCTTTTGAGTTGGGACTCGAGAAGTCCAGCAGGGCGACCGCGTATCTTCTGCATCAATCATTGTTACAGTATCAATTGTTGTGATTGGCTGAATTTATGGTATTCTTGCTGCGTCAATAGATTTTGTCCAATAGTGGAAGAGTGTTATCCAATCAGAGGTGATTGCGATCGTTACTGTAGCTGTCAGAGATACGCGCTCGCCCAGCAGATTTTCAATTCAAAGTGAATGTTTATAAAATGTAAAGGTAATTATTATTTACTGTTACGTAAGAAAATGAGGGCTTTTTAATTTAGGTTCTTAATGTTTTCTAAGAAATGTCAAAGTCATCGGTGAATGCGTTTTGTTACGTGCTATAGAGCCATAGATAAGAAAGGAAAATATGCTTAGATCCCTCGATTTCATGTATGAATCTTGAATACATACTTGAATTTTGTAAATAAACTCGCCGGCATATTTAGCGGAACATAAAAAAAGGTTTGATATCAGTATCATATAAGGTTGCTGGCTGGTTTATACGTCATTTAATTTAAAAAGAAATATTTTCAAATTAAGAAAACACCTAAACATCACATTTTATGCAATTGTTTTAATTTTATTCAAATACACTTTATCTGGAGCGAACTTCGAGTATTTCTTCCTTCTGAGTTTGATTTAAAATTTCATTTGGTTCACATTTTGATTTCAAGCTGGTTTGGGTTCATTTGTGCCCGCCAAGGCTCCAAGGTTCGAGGTAAATCATCGTAGAAACAGGTTAACTTTTGCTCAGGAACATCGACTTTGGAACACGGACCAATGGAGTAAGGTATTGTTTAGTGATGAGTGCAGAATTCTCTTAAATCAAATTGACGGCAGGCAAAGAATATACAAACGCAAAGGAGAACGATACATTCAGACAAATTTTGAAACTACAGTTGCATACGGTGGTGAATCAATAATGGTTTGGTCGGGCATTTGTTTGGGAGTTCGCACAGACTTGGTAGTGATTGACAGAGGGAGTCTGACTGCAGACCGCTATATCAGAGAAGTTTTAGAAGAAAATGTCGTACCGTTTGCCCCATATATCGGTGAAGATTTTGTTTTTATGCAGGATTATGCTCGGCCGCATACCGCTCGGGTAACTCAAGCTTATCTTAATGATATGAATATCACTGTTATGGAGTGGCTGGCGAGATCACCGGATATGAACCCAATAGAGCACGTTTGGGACTTGCTGAAAAGAAAAGTTAAGTCCAGAATTCCAGCTCCTGCCAACGTGGGAGAACTGCGAATCACCGTAGTTGAAGAATGGCGGAGACTATCCCAGGAGACCATCGATAACATCATTCTCAGTATGCCAAGACGGGTAGAAACTTTAATAAGAGCACGTGGAGGAAATACGCGATATTAATCACCATTTTTCTAATTTAATTAATTGTTATTTTAATATTAAATTTCACTTTTCCCGGTTGCATGAAAAGTTCAAAAATGTACCATTTTTCACAAATAGCCTTTACTCGCAAAATCTGTTCTTAATGTGATCTCATTTTAAGTAAAACAAATGAATCTTTAAATAACAAAAGAAGTGTAGTAAGTAGATTTTAAAATAAAACCATATTTTTTTAATTATGGACCTTTTTTTTATATTCCGCTAAATATGCCGGCGATTTTAGTTATATCAAACAGAAAATTAACCAAAAATAATTTTAATTTAAATTAATCTTAATTTTCCAAATTTTACCTACACTATACGGTGTTGTCAGCTGTGGAAGCACACTGAGCTGTTGAACAGCCTTGACAATATGGTCAGAAATTGTGTATCTTCTATTTTAAATATTAATTTGGAAGAGCGAGTACAGGCGTAGCTTCCTGTGCGACTGGGGGGCCTGGGCATCAGATCTATCTCTGGTGTCGCTCTCCCCGCTTTCTTATCCTCAGTCCATGGCACTCTAAATTTATCCCAAAAGATTCTTGCGGACTCTCTAGATGATTTCGTCATTAGTTTCATAGACGAGGCTAAGTGCGCGTGGACACACGCCTGCCCAAACCGCGAATTCCCGATATCCCTCTCGTCACAACGGCAATGGGATGGACCGATTTGTGAGCTAGCGCGGAAAAAGCTTATTGACACGTGCTCAAGCTCTGCAGATCGTGCCCGCCTTCTGGCCGTGGGTGAGTGGGAATCCGGTCTGTGGTTGCAGGCCATCCCGTCGCCCAACACAGGAACCTTAATTGACTCTTCCGTCCGCTTTTCGTATAGCTGCGGCGCTTCGCCTGGGCGCATCGTGCTGCGCCCCACACCGCTGCCATTGTGGCTCTGCCGTCAGCCGACTCGGTAACCATGGTCTCTCCTGCGTCAGCAGCGCAGGTCGTATCCCCCGTCACGCCAGCCTGAATGATATAATCCGTCGGGCCTTTGCCACTGCCGGATATGCGTCTATTCTGGAGCCAGTTGGGCTCATGCGAGACGATGGCAAGAGGCCCGATGGTATGACCCTGGTTCCTTGGAGTTTGGGGCGGCCCTTGGTGTGGGATGCCACATGTGTAGACACCTTGGCACCGTCCCACCTTCCAGGCACTGCCGTTAGGACTGGTGCGGCGGCGGAATCAGCGGAGGGCTTCAAGGTGCATAAATATAGCACACTGGATAGTGGTTATATGTTTACGCCTTTTGGGGTCGAGACGCTAGGGCCTTGGGGGGTTGGGGCACGCGGAATCTATAAGGAACTTTCTGCGCGCTTGGTCGAGGCAACACGTGACCAGAGTGCTGGTATGTATTTCGCTCAGCGAGTGAGTATAGCTATTCAACGCGGCAATCGTAGTATATTATCTATGGCGGCAATGCTGCCAGCATTTTGGGCACGCTGCCCACAGGTAGCGGTCTTTTAGATTAGGTTTTTAGTTTTTAGTTTTAATTTTTGTGTAAAATGTTTATGTTTGTGATTAAAAATAAATAAATTATTTAACTAGATTAAAACTAATTAAATTTACAAAAAATAAAAAAAACCAAAAGTTGCATCACTGTGAACTAAACGCTTAAATGTTTGTTTTCTTTGCACCACCAATGGGTATTTTATTAGCCAATTAAATTGCATGTTTTGGTTAATTACAGCCAATCACGAGCCAGTATATCAACACACAAACGTCACCACAGTAAGTGTCAAGTTGGCAAATCTCGTTGCAAAAGAAAGAAAACATTCTGTCCTGATTCTGTCATTCTTCAAAAACATGGTGGCATCTCAGTGAAAAGGGTGTTCATTTGCAATAGTCATAAGAAATTTTAGGAAGCTTAATAAGCAAGAGTGTTTGATACAATTTGTAAGTACTAATATCGCAGATTTCATCATGAGCATGTGGTACAAGATATAAATTATGTAATATTTCCAGGTAAACACCGCACCAATAAGCTTCATACATAGTTCATACAAAATTAAACAATGACGTCCGAAGATATCCAGATTTCCGAGGAATTGAAGGGATGTTACGAGAACCTTATTGTTATCGACATCGGCGCAAACCTGACGAACAAGAAATACGGCCGTGATCTCGATTCGGTGGTGCAAAGGGCAAAAGATGCAGGTATTTTATATGAAGGGATAATTTTTTTTCCCAATCAAAAAGTTGCGTGCAAAAATGTTATATTATGTACATAACAGCGGAATACATTAGCACTTGCGTGAAGTAATTACCCGTGTGCCAAATATTTGTGTTAATTTGTCTTCTATTTGTTGTTACATTTGACCATACTGAGGCACCTTTCTATTTGCCTCGATGCAGCGAGAAAAATTTAATTAAAATCTTGGATACTGCATGCACTAATAATAACATACTTAATTAAGTAATTAATGAGTTAGTAACTAATTTTCCAATTGGAATCTTGTGTATTGTGTAAAGATTTAAAAATGAGCCACACATCAATAACTATTAAGCACTAATAACTTTTACTTAAAATTAGATTGATAGGTAGATAGATGAATACTTCAATCAATGAGTTTTATGTTCATGAAACACATTGATTGCACATGAAAGAATACAAAGTAAAGCTAACAAAAAACTAGGTATGCAAAGGCGGCCTTATAGTTAGCAGTTAAAATTAGTTAGTAGCTTATTTTTTCCAATTAATTGAGTTTAATAAGTAATGCTCCATTGTAATCTAATAACTTAAAATTTCATTTGCAATTGCATTTTACATAATTTTTTTGAATGATTGTAAAATTCAGACTAAGCAATAACTACTTGTTTTGAATGATTTTTTCATCCTCGTAAGGTAAATGATGCCTGCTAATTTCTCTGTATGGATTTGGGTATTTATATTTTCTGGGATAAGCCTATGTCTGTCTCTGGGATTGCTTTGGCAACTTGATTGGGAATTCAGTAGGTGGTATCAGAACAAACAGACACTTGTGTGTGATTGAAGTTGCGTTGTACTTGTTGATGAAAGTACTATAAGTGATGCCATTCTCATCTGCAAATTAAACGAAGTCCATGCAGAACCCACTTTGCTCACTGTGGAAACCGGGCTTTAATTTGCTACAAAAAATAAGTAATAATATTGTTGCAGGTGTCCAAAAAATCATGGTTACTGGCACATCGGTACGCAGCAGTAAGGAAGCACTGAGATTGACCCGCCTATATCCCAGCACAATTTACTCCACAGCAGGTTAGTATTCTTTACAACTTGCAACCAAATCTGAGTGCAGCCAAGCCTAGCCTATGTAATTAAAAAAAAGAACTCTGGATATAATGGCTACAGTACAGGCTGTATTCTTTTTTATCCACAAGTTAGTCCTTGACTGCAATCTCACCTAATAGTAAGGGATGGTGCATTCTAAGATGGTAGCGGTCTAACCTGTTAGGGGCATGGCGGTTATATTAAACTCGTATCCCTAATTGGTTGCTAGATGGCATCGTACCGGAACGCCAAATTGCTTGGCGGCACGTCTAGTGATAACTAGCCAGGGCCGAAGCTTCCTACCAAGCCAGCCCAGGAAAAATTCAGAAATTATAAATTCCCAAATTGATCCTGCCGGGGAACAACCTGGGAAAAAATCCTTGTTGCTGGATGTTGTGACTCTCTTATTCCCTTGGGATAATAAAGTAGTGTGTTCCCAGGTTTTGGCATCCAATTACGGACACCGTACACTCTGTTTGGCAAAATATAGTTTCTACATAATATAACTTATTATTTATTTATATATTTTATAGTTGCACCTTATAATCAAATGCCTTGTAGCATTTCCTCATTTAGAACTGATTTGAAATGTTAATTCTGCAAAAGTTCTGTCATACATTCTCATTAAATAAAACTTGAGAGCATATTTTATGCAAGTTAGAATAGTTGCATAATACATTATTGAAAGCGTAAAATTGTGTTTTTAAATTCTTTATGCCTGCTGACCATTGTAACACTTCATGGTTAATGATGATGAATATGGATGGATATTATTTTATTTAAAAAAATAAATAAAAACTTTATTGCTTACACTATTGTTATGTGACTATTATGTACAATAAATTCTATATCAGTGTTAAAACCAAACAATAACTGACAACAATGCTCTGCGCTCGTTTTCAGTTTACTCCATTAATAATCATTCAAAAATAAATGCGCTGAGCCCTTTTGCTTTATAAAATATGTATTTTTTTTAAACTGTCTAGTGCTTATAAATACACAAACAAGTAAGCTATAACTAAAAACAAAAGAAAAAAGAAAGTGAAACCCAAACACAAACTAAATTTCCCTTCTCTACTTAAAGATTATGAATATAAATAAAAGAAACACAAACAACTAAACCTATCTTTACCTAAAACGAAAATTAATAAATTATGCACAACAAAACGCGAATTGTTCAGTAGTAAACCAATAAATAAAAAAAAACAATAACAGTAATTAATAATTTACGATAACTTTAGTTTAATTATTAAGAGTAGATAAATTTAACTGCCTCTATCTGGACGTTTAAATAGAAGTTTATTAATTTGCTTTTTAGTGCTATCTCGCTTGTAGGCTTATTCCATTCACCATTATTATTCCATTATTTAGCCATATTTCTATTGATCCAATTAAAATATAATGTTACTAATATTTTAGTGTACGTAACTATTGAATCGCAAGGCGAAAAAGTCCTCGTACCTTCCTTGCTTAGCTCTTCTACACTTGCCTGTATCACCACTTGTCACTTATTGTATTTGATTTATTTTATTCTTGTGTAATGAATCATGATAAAATAACCTCATTAATGGAATTCCAAACATTTTCTTTAGGTAAAAGCCAGATTATTGAAGGCCCCTGAGGATCGTTTGTGTAATGAAAAAATTCGCCTAAACATCATATTCTTTGGGTTTCATTCCGTGATGCCAACCAATTCTCCGACATTTAGCCGGAGCCCACCTCTGCAGATAACCTACTAATGAGTCTATGGATTTTATTTTTAAGTCAATAATTTATGCCTAGGTGTCCACCCTCACGACGCAAAATCAATGACAGATGAAGAGGCGTGGGCGGAGTTGACGGCCACGGCAGCGGCGCCCGAGTGTGTGGCGATCGGGGAGTGCGGTCTGAACTATACCAAGGACTTCTCAGAGCCACAGGTGCAGAGGGATGTGTTCAAACGACAGGTTAGTGTTGATGCGAGATTATGTAGAATCAATAAAAAATGATAAGGCGGAGCGGAATTGACGGCCACGGTTGCGGCAATTGAGTGGGTAGGGACGTGCAAACGACTAGTATTGATGCGAGTTGATGTAAAATCAATGACAGATGAAGAGACTGGGCAGAGTTGACTTCAACGTCCACGGTAAAAACCTATGTGGACGTTCACCTTACATGAAACGTTATCGTGTTTAGAAAAAAATGTGTGTATGATCGTAATGCCATGAATTTTCATAGTAATATCGTCATATTAGAAATTATAAAAGCGCACAACTGATGATAGATTAGACCTTCATATTCAGTTATTTGGTTCCCAACGTCATCCTAAGCCATGATCCGAGCCTCACAGGATTGCCCTACCGATGTCTTTGAGCCCTAGGGCTAATTTCTAGGCGATGCCTAGCGTTCGCCCAACACCCCAGTGACACTGTAACGGCAAGTAAGGCCTATACATACCTACTCAACCCGAAAATAAAAGTTCCGCGGTTTGGTAGCTGATGAAATTGGCGCAAAATTACCATCCCGTTAATTAGCATGTCTCGCGAAGCAGATAATTAATGTTCACACTCATCTAATGAGTGAATCACGCATGCGCGCGATGTAAACAAAGGATGAAATCGGATAGCCTTAATGAGTAAATTTCTTGATAACATTTTTATGCCCATATCCATACTTAATATAATAAATGCGAAAGTGTGTCTGTCTGTCTACCACGCATTCCGATTTTGACGATGATTGAACGAGGAATTCTAACTGACGAATTTGACGAATTTCAGTATAGAAATTCGTCAAATTCGTCAGTTAGAATTCCTCGTTCGTTCGTCCGTAGAGTCCTGGTGGAAGGACATACGCTACTTTTTATCCCGGAAAATTAATGAGTTCCCTCGGGAATCAAAAACCTTAATCCACCCGGATGAAGTCTCGGGCATCAGCTAGTATTCTCATAAATTTATGTATCAAGAAATGAGGAAGATTACTAGAACTAGGATCTAGAAATTAAGGATTTTTCCCATAAAGGAAAAGCCGGCTATTCGGCGCTCGCTATTTTCCAAATCGACGCTTAAAATAGACTATTCCGATATTAGAACGGAAATAACCGCAGGTGTGGAAAGTTCCAGATGAAGGAATGTTTTAGACCGATATGTAGATACATGTAATGCGTACGTCGTGGACCGAATTAGTAAAGTAACTCTTGTGTATTATTGATATGTACTTTGGAGGTCAAACTTATTTAGTAAGACGCACCTACGTTGCACTTTTTGGTACTAGGGTTGTCAGTGGCGCGTATGTTTTTTTTTTTAAATTAATTTTGACGACCTTTGGTGCTTGCTTGCCCTGGTTTAGAGCGCATCGCTTATTAAGAGAGTTGTAATTAAATCCATGCACTTATCGGTTTGTGCGTGTTACCAGTGTAGACATGCACACAACATGGTCGCTAATTATGAATATGGCTTCTTAAGAAAGCTCAGGGTCATTGAGCGGGCGATGGAGAGAGCCATGCTCGGAGTTTGTTAACGCAATCAAATCAGAAATAACGAGATCCGTAGAAGAACTAACCGACTTGTTGCGAAGCTGAAGTGGCAATGGGCGGGACTCATAGTTCGAAGCAACGATTGACTATAGGGTCCCAAAATACTGGAGTGCCGCCGCCTTCAGACCACCCCACTCGGTGGACGGAAGGCGGCGCAAGGCCACGGAATGTGAAAATTCTTGCAAGTGACATATGTCCAGCAGTGGACGTCTAAATCGTTATCGTTCCAGAAGGCTAAATCACTCAGACATAGAATCCATACTAATATTATGAATGCAAAGGTGTGTCTGCCTGTCTGTCTGTCCGTCTGTCTGGCCCATTTCACGGCCCATCTATTCAACCGATTTCGATGAAATTTTGTGTAGGGATAGTTTGTATCCCGCGGAAAGACATAGACTACTTTTTATTTCGGAAAATTAAAGAGTTCCCGCGGGATTCAAAAAACCTTAATCCACGCGGAAAAAGTCGCGGGCATCATCTAGTTTGAAATTATATGAAAGACTTTCAAAGTTGTTGGGAATTCTAACCCAACACCCTCGCGTTCTCTACTGCATCATACTAATCATAAGGCTCAGAATACATTCGGTATTCTGAGTCGTAGGCAATCTCAAACGAATTCCCGATTGGCGGAAGTTTAAATTCGATTGATATTGCCGTACTAAGTAGGTAACAAACGCGACTTTGAGAGTGAACGTTGGTTACCGCTTTTAGTATAGCCGACCTGCTAAAATATCAAATAGCCTCGTCACCCCTATCACGCGTGCTCCAGTCACAGCGTTCAGGCGTTCAATGGCACGTCGAATGCGTGTCAGCTGCTATATTTAGCTGCTCGACTGGACGAGCCGACGGGCTTAGCGGCACTGACGATAAACAGACACATGTCTGTTAATGACAGGCTTTGGTTTAATCCGTTTTAAAACATAACTCGCTGATTTCTACCACTTCGTCCGAGATTTAGGTTTTGTAAGGAATCCATGGTAAGTAATTATGCATCTTTAAATGTTCTCAAAGGCAGGCTGGAAATGGTATGGTAGATATTAATCCCATGATAACCGAGAAACAGGTTTATAAATGCGAAAGTGTGTCAATCTGTCTGTTATGCTTTCACGGCCCATCTATTCAACCGATTTTGATGAAATTTGGTATAGCGGTAGGTTATATCCCGAGGAAGGATATAGGCTATTTTATCCCGGAAAATTAAAGAGTTCCCCAGGAATGAAAAAAACTTAATCCATGCGTACGAATTCACGGGAATCACCTAGTTCACTATAATCGGCTAAAACAGACATCTAATTGGTACATAATTTTTATTATTTTATTTAGCTGTTTTTTTTTCTTTAAATTACAAAAACAAGTTATAAGGTTGCAACATCGTTTATTCGCCATTACCGATAGGATGTAACTGTATACCTATCTAGATTTTTAATTGTTCATAGGTGGAAATGGCCTGTGAGCTCCGAAAACCAGTATTCGTCCACGAAAAGGAAGCCCAGGACGACTTAATAAAGATCTTGGACGAGTTCGGCAACCGTTTACCACCAGTAGTGATCCACTCCTTCACAGGATCAGTAGAACAGGGGATCAAGTACATAGAAAAAGGGTTCTATTTGGGTATAACGGGGTATATTTGTAAGGACAAGTCAGATGGTGGTATTAGACGGTTGTTGTCTGAGAGGTTACTGCCTTTGGACAAATTGCTGGTTGAGACTGATTCCCCGTTCATGTACCCTAACATGAGGGCTTCCAAACTGCCGTTGCACGTTAAGGATTCGCTTACAGAAAGGTATGTAGACTGATTATGTAGTTTCTTTTGAATTCTGAGTACATTTCCAATGTTTTACCGTTAATTCGGTTAACATGCAAGAATGGGGGTGTTAATACATACCCCGTGCCGCGGAGAGCACGTAAAGCCGTCGGTTCTACGCCTGATCTCCCTCCGGTCGTGCTGGATTATCCGTCCCATCGGGCTATTCTTATAGCCCGATGGGACGGATACCTGTGTTTGCGCACACACTCGTGGACTATAACATCTCCCGCGCAGATGGCTTTAAATCTCTCTGGAGATAGGCCGCCGTGGCCGAAATTCAGTCGGGAGGACATTATTACAGTCTGTAAAATTTCAAAAATAATCAAGTGATATGATAGCAACTTGCTCAAAATCATTTATTTTAATCAAATGAAGGATTTTTATGTTTATATTATCACGTAAAAATAATTTATATTTTTTTTAACCACTGACTAAGCATTTTTTAAAATCAGTTTTTGTTGTAAAATTTGTTTTGAAATGTATTTCTTAGTACCATTTACAAATTATATTATTGATTTTTAACCAAGGTGGAAATGGTTATATTTGTTTAGAATATCTATTAATATTCGAATAGTCTCCTCTGTAGCAGATAGTGTCAGATAAGTAGTGAAGCGAGACGATAAAAGATCAAGATACGGATACTGAGCTTCCTTTATGTAGTCCATTAAAAGTATGCTCCTTAAAAACGCTTATACTGTTGGGCAAGGAGCAGGATCTTACAGCACAAGTATAGGGAAAAATCCGGAAATCGTTAATTAGGGTTCCGTACTCATAGGGTGCCCAAATATTTGTCAGGTGCTACCAAATTTAGCGCCATAAGTAAGCTAGGTATTTCATAGCTGATTACGTGTTGTTATGCCATCTTTTTTGTTATTTACTAAAATAATAATATTGTGTGGTGGTACGGAACCCTTTGTTCGCGAGTCTGACTCGCACTTGACCGGTTTTTTAATATTTATTAGCAACACTAAACGTGATAACAGCGACGCTGTCACCGGATCAGATAAGTTTGTGGAACTATAGATGTTTTTCAGTATTCGGGGGTAAGTTTTTTTATTGCCAGATAGGCTTGCGCTTGACAATCATGCTTAGGGCAAAGCAATGATGAGATCTAGGTTGGAGCGCGCTTGCCTAGAAGACGCCTATTCACTCTTGCCTTGAAGGTACCTAAGTTATACGTGGCAGGAAACACGTGCGCTGGGACGATGTCCCACACCTTGGCGGTTCGTATCAGAAATGTCGAGCAAAAACGTTTCGTAGCAGATTGAACGTCAACCACATAAGGATGCCAACGCTGACGGTTTCTCGCTATTATTATAAGATAACTAGATGATTCCCGCGACATCGTCCGCGTGGATTAAGGTATTTGATTCCCGCGGGAACTCTTTAACTTTTCGGGATAAAAAGCAGCCTGTCCTTCTGCGGGATACAATCTACCCAAGACCAAATTTCGTCAAAATTGTTTGAGCAGATGGGCCGTGAAAGCGTAGCAGGCAGACAGACAGACAGAGAGACACATTTATAATATTAGTATGGATAACGATAACCTTGTTACGCAGATCCATGACCTTCGTGAACCGCTACTGCACGTTTCAACGCAACGAGCCGTGCGCTCTGCCCGCCATAGTGGAGCTGATCGCGGGCTTCCTGGGCCAGGGGCCGGAGGATGTGGCTCTCGCTACGGCCTTCAACGCGCTCAAGCTGTTCGGACTCAGCCAGTAACCCTGGGCTGGGGGAAGACCAGCATCAGGGCATCAGCGCCAGGTAGGAATTACTAGGTGCGTATAAACGTAATGCATATAATGTCGAGTAATTTAGTTATAGTTATCAAAATGATATGGACTAAATTACAAGAAAAACGATTTCTATTTTCGTAACATCTAAATGAGTGTGCTTTTCATCTAGTTTTTGCCGGAATGGCTTGTGTGAATTTGACGTCACACGATGAGCGCTGTCGTATTTCTTGCTGACCATAAACAATAAACTAAAGCGGTGTTCCGTTCCACTCTCAAGTAATCAAAAATCCATGTTTATAATTTTTTTATGATCTGGGTGATTGATTACACTGCAAGGCAAAACGAAGCGTTCGAATAACGCTAACGTTATTGCGTACTTCAATATTTTTCGAAATCTGAGTTTGTGTTACTATAATACATTACAATACGTTTATACGCATTGAGAAACCTCTATTCAGAGATATTGTATGGGCAGGCCCGTAAGTTCTCAGCGAATAAGACAATGAGACCTGGAGATGATTGAACATTTTGGACTCTGGAACTGCTGATTTTACACTACAATAATTGAATGTATGACTGCATTATTATTATGAACACTAAGTTCATAATACTTAGTAAAAGCTATCTCAAAATGTCCAATTCTTTCGAATCAATTAGCTTTGGAGCAACAACTTGCACAGATTTCGGACTTTGACTTTGGACTCTTCAGTTCAAGTAATTCATTATTTAAAAACTTAAAATTGTATTTCTGAGGCCTCATTACAAGGTCTGAAAAAGCAAGAATATTCTTGCCAATGTTAAAAATAAGTAAATACTATTTATTATTTAATTCACGATTCTTTGGGTGTCATGAAAATCACTAATCTACTTCACTGAAATAGATTTAGCGAATTTCGTATTGTTATTTTTTGCATTTTCTTTAAATATTTTTCCATTGGCAAGAACATTCTAGAAAGTGGAACTAATAATTTAAATTTAGATGTTGATATAAGAAATCTTAAATTATATCCAAGTTCCAAAAACAATCATCTCCAGGTCGATACATTAATAAAATATACGATTATTTATATAAGAATCGAAATGATTTGGCCTTATTTACGTAAATTTAATGTGCCTTTAATATGAAAACTATGAAGTTTATATTATTATACTCCTCATAAAAGTAATATGTAATTAATAATTATGTTATCCAATCAATTGAAGATGGATGTTTGATTCTTCGGACGTTAAAATATTCACAAAGCGAAAACAAAACGATAGAATAATTAAATACTCATGTTAAACGATATGAAATGTAAAAAGTTGAATTTTGACAAGACAAGACAGGGTATGTGATAATATTTACATATATTTATTTAATGGTTCAGATGGTAAGGTGTCCCTTTTGACATGTAGATAAGATGACATGACAGTTGATGACGGTTTCTTTCTTCATAATTGGAACACATACCCTGCCTTGCTAAGACTGTTATACAAGAGGCTATTTAAACTTTTTCTTTCTAAAAATAAATGAAAAATATTGCATTCAACATTCTTGCCATCAACTATTATAAAATATAAGATTCGTGCCTCTAGTTAATCTAAAATGCCGGCTAGGTTTAATCTAGGTTATGACAAGAAAAAAAATGATTTTGCAAAATCAATTTATTAATTTAAAAAATGTTTACGTTTCGAGCGTACCTGAACGCTTTGAGTCTAATGCCATTAATTTTTAAATTGAAAAGAAGAAAGAAACGATGCATAATATTGCAGCGACGAAGTTTATTTAATGTATGTATGATTATATTATTTTAATTTTTAATTGTCTTTGGTATTTTTGCCAATATTTATTTTGAATATTGTAAGCTTTTTATGTTGTTTTTGTAGTGTTGCAACTTGTCTCTTGTTTACACAATATGTTTTTTTATATGTGTGCGTTTAGGATATGCACCAAAGACACTAAATGTGATCAAAAATTTTGTGTAAATATATAATCACAATATATCATATAATATATCACGTAATAATTATAGTCCAAAGTGTATAATCTAAGCGTACACGTGATAAAAATAGAATATGGTGGCAATATATGACAGCTTTAGTCATTATGATCTCAATATTGATAGAATCAAGTATAAGAGAAAATTAAAAAAAGACTATCTAACGTCCCACAAGCATTGCCAATAATAAGTATTTTTTTCACACTTTTGTGTGGTTTTTCTCTTGTTTTTAGTTTCTTTTCGGTAAGGCAAAATACCATACAGCCTTATAATAATAATTATTTATCATCTTCAAAGTTGTGGCGACGCCAGAACCGACGTCACTGTCAAATTTTTATTTATTTTTGGTAGCTGTTTTTTCACAAATATTTTTTGTCAGTTTTGTTTATTTGTGCAGATAGATTCGCTTAGGATTGTGTGTGGATATATAAAAATTCTAGCGAATACTGTAAAATCGCCATTAGAGCTAGGTTTTCATGTCATATTGCCACTGTATTTTACAGTACCCATTTATTTTACACCTGTAAAAATATACCTTAGACATGTAACTTGTTATAATTGTTGTTTTCAAATGAGTTTGAAAGTATGGGTACTGTTTAGGGTGCACGCCCAGTGCATAAGATTGACGATGGCATGCTCTTTGTATAGGCAAGAGTATGACTAAGGCCATAGGGTATTAATTTATTATTTAATTTCAATTTAAAAATATTATAAATCTGTGTTGCCTATCTTGATTCATAGCATTTATGACAATGGTTCTGGATCTTTTTTATCATTGGTGCCGATTCTGTAATGTAACATCTCTAAACTAAACTAAAATGGGAGCTTTAAATCTAGTTCAGTCCCTTTCCGTAGGGAGTATTATGAAAGGGTTAGCAATATTTATAATGCTCTAATTTTAGTTTAGTTTAGAGATTGTGCACTACAGAATCAGCCCCATTGTTACGATGTTATACAGTGGGCGTATACCTTTACTTCGCACGGTGTTAAGTGTTTTCATAGTCTTCGCTCTGCGCAGAGTATTCCTATTCGAATTAAATTATTATTATTATTCATTAATAATTGATTAATCATCGAATATATTGTAGATAGCGTTAATATTTAAATGTTAATAAATAAATATACTTACTTACCTTATTATTATTATATTAATGCTGGTAGTCACAACGAAATCAAAGACTGCAAGTATTAAGAAGTGGAATTTGACATGATAGATTTATTATAAATGTTTTTTTTTTGTAATATTTGAATATTTAATCAAACACTGTTTACACCCGGAATTTGTTACTATGATTTCGTGTGTAGACGGCTTTAAGTAATGTTATTAAAGTACCCAACACGAAAGTTTTAAAAATTCCTTTGCGACCACGTTAACGCTTTGTTCGAGGTAGTCATTCCCAGATCTTGGGAATATCTATCGGTTCTTTGAACTGTGATTTCTGATTTGATCACATAGAGAAACTTCGACCATAGCTTTTTCCATGTAATGTGAAAATGTCCTTGTTTCGTTTCCCGCATCGCATCATCAAATTCACCTTTCGTGTCGTGTTCTTTAATTCCTCTATTTTTTGACAATTACTTTGTTCGTAGATTATAATATAATAGCTATAAGGGTTCCAATGATTTACTTAAAAATGTAACATTATGTATATTTACAAGAAATTAAGTATAATTTTGATACGATGCTACATTTTTGAGTGGATTGTTTGTGTAAATGTTATTTAGATCCCGCGAGGTTAAGGGTATATCCACACATAACTGTGCAATACCAGAGTCTTAGTCGGGCCGTGCACTAGCATAGGCTTATATTATTGTTACCGTCCGATCCCTAGCATTGCAGGTCGTATGTGGATACAGCTTTATTGTAATGTAGTGCCTTCGACAAAACGTCCCTTTGTGATACATATTTTTTCATAGATTGTACATAAAAATATTTCTTTCAATAAAATGGTAAAATTATATTATTTGTTTTTATTTTCAGTAGAAAAGAGACCTATTGATTAAATGCACATTTAAATGTGAAATAACGAGTTTTATTTACCTACTCATCAGTTAACTGTTTGTGGTTAAAATCAGTCATTCAAAAATGAACTGATAAGAAAAACAATTATTGATAAAAAATATTTACAATTTATTTACTAACATACCTAAAACTTAAATTTTAATAATTTTAATACAAATAAGCGTTTTTACGATACTATAACCAAAAATATTCGGCATGGGTGGAACGCAATAGGCAAGTATGGATGGTTGGATATAAAACACGACTTAAATTTACATAGCCGTACAAAGAATGTGGATCTATTTTACTAACGCCATCTAGCCTGAAAAGCGGGACAGCGCTATGGCGGGGACAAGGACAGGCTTATACAGGTGTGGAGCGCGCTCTACAGATCGGACAACCATTTTTTTTCTATGAAAGGTCCCATCTAGTACCTACATATATATCGATGAATACATATAATGAATATTATACATACTAGTACTTTTACCCTGCGACCCATACCTTTAACCGATTTGGACAAAAATTGGCACAAAGTTTGCTATTTTCATTAAAATAGGCTACTTTTATCGCAGAAAATCCAAAGGTTTTGCGGTGTAGTCGCCGCAATACTCTAGTTTTAAATGTAAAATGGCTACGAGGATTTGCTTCCTATCCCGTTAATAATGTACTATGTAGGTGCGACTTTGAATAAATATACTTTGAATTTGAATTTATCACTTTCAGAAAGCAAATTATTTATCACAAAGTAGTTACTCAAGAACCAATCTATAATTTAGTTTTTGTCAAGTTTCCTAACGATGCCGGGTGGAGGGGACGTCAGCACTTTTCTGGATAACCTCAGCTGTCCCGACACCGGGTCGCGGCCGAAATACTTCACTTGGATTTCTGATCCCACGTCCAGACCGAGAACTGATGGATGCATTATCTGGAAAAGACAAAATTAATTAATTTTGAAAGACAGAAAGACTGTTAAACAGCAGTACAATAAAAAACGGCTGAGTTTGTTGTGGGCTCTTCTCAGAACAGAGCGCATTTGGAACCCTCGTAGCTTTAACAGACTATCACCATCATGTTTTATAAGTAAGTGGACGTCAATGAGTGTACAGTGAGTACTTAAATTGAAATAAATATATTTTGAGTTTGAGCATTTGTTGAGTCGAGGTTAAGTCTTAATGTTTCATAAGTGACACAGGTTTTCCTAAATTAAATAAATAAATCATTTATCATTTATTGATGAGTTTTTAATGACAAAGTTGCATGGAAGCAACCGGCTTCGCACCCAGCATCCAGTCAGTGTAAATACTTGCTAAGTAACATATTAATTGTCATAAGTGACACAAGTTGTCCTACATGAAATAAATAAATAATTCATTCATGATCATAGTAGAGATTATTATTTATCTTATTTCTAATTTTAGGGGTCGCGGGAAGAACATCGTTGTGGTGGTGCATAATAAATGCCATTACAGTATTATGCTGAGGCGATGGCCTTTGTGTCACGGTCTATTGTGCTAAGTTTTAAAAAATCTCTGGTCTAGCTTGGTGGGAGGGTTCGGCCATGGCTAGTTACCACCCAACCGGCAAAGATGTATCTGCCGTGTAGAAACCAATTGTGGGTACAGGTTTAGTATAACTGCTATACCTCCAACATAGTAGCCCGCAAATATCTTAGAATGCGTCATCACTTACCATCAGGTGAGATGCAGTCAAGGGCTAACTTGTAGTGGCGTAAAAAAAAGTGTGTGAGTACTTAATGTACGCACGCAAGAAGTTATACTTTTTGATAGCAAATAATAAATATCTTGAATATAGTTATCAGTTCTCACCCAACATATAGTAAGTGTATTTATTTATATTTTGTTGGTAGGCCTTTTTGCAATACATAAGTTGACCAACTAACGTCAGGGTGTCGAATTTGGGTGTCGGTGTGCGCGCGCATCGTAAAAATTCAATCTGACAATTTTTCCTTAACGCGCCAAAAGAACTATAACTTCAAAACCAACCAACCAATTTTTGTACCAATCATGAATTGTTGAATCAAATTTTGATATCTTAAAGAGGTAGACTGTTCCTACTATGAGAAATTATTTTAAGATCTTAAACTATGCAACGGTCAAAAGTTTGGATAAATGAAATGAAAAACACTTTCGGTATGAGAAGTGAGATATTGCTATGCAAACGATTGCCAACTATATTAGTACATACAGCTCGCGCGCGAGGTCCGAGGAATCTTAAGTAATGTAGACGTAATGAGATAGAGTTGTGATTTAGTCGATATTACGTTATCGATACTAACACATCTTTAGTAGGTATCTGTGCGCGTGCTATGAATTAATTATGAAATACTAATTCTATGAGGATAGATAAGTGCAAGGACGAAAAAAGAAATTGTATCATAAAATTTACGTATAATGAACTGTAAAAAATTAACGTTAAATCGAATTGATCTGTCGCAATCAGAATACTCAGTACTTTAAGGAATTTAAAAATTAAACAGCTATTTGCACAGACAAAGGAACTTTGTACTATTGTACAATTTATAGTACAATATAACCCTGCTATTGCGAAATTAAAAACAGGACTCGATAAAGCGTCTCGCGTCACGGTCGGTACTAGTATGGGAGTGTGCGGGGTATGAAGCGACGGGTCGGGCGCGGAGCGCACCCGCCCGCTACCTCAGCCCCCGATTCCTCAGAGCTGGCGCGCGGACTATACCTTTCTGTGGTCGAGCTGCGAATTGTGGAGTAGAGCGGGAGACATGCCGGAGTACAGAGTCACTAGCACACCGATGTCCTTCACTTCCACCACCTGACAATGTTAAAATTTATTATCAATCTCTGTCCAATAATTTATTTTACTTTTGGCAGATGGAGTCAATGATGTTCTAGCGCGTTACTGATTCGATTTTTCATAACAATCCACTTTCTTTATGAAGAAGTTTTAATCGATTTGTCACAATGACATTTATCTTTGCTCAATAATCTTTTATTGTTTTATAAATATACCCAAGCGTTGAAATGACTAAGTATATTAAGGTATCATTTATATGCAACAGTACACTAAATGAACATGAATCCGTCAGGTCAGGACACGCTGTACCGAGTCTCGTCTATCGCACTATGAGAGTGCGGGAACGGAGAGTGCACTACAACAATACCTTAGCAGTGTAGATGGCGCCGAACTCGAGTTCGGGCGTCCGCTCGGCGCTAAGGCTGGCCGCAATGCGCGCGCGCGCCTCGTCCATAGCGGCCTGAGACGGCGCGAACACGCTGTACCGAGTCTCGTCTATCGCACTATGAGAGTGCGGGAACGGAGAGTGCACTACAACAATACCTTAGCAGTGTAGATGGCGCCGAACTCGAGTTCGGGCGTCCGCTCGGCGCTAAGGCTGGCCGCAATGCGCGCGCGCGCCTCGTCCATAGCGGCCTGAGACGGCGCGAACACGCTGTACCGAGTCTCGTCTATCGCACTATGAGAGTGCGGGAACGGAGAGTGCACTACAACAATACCTTAGCAGTGTAGATGGCGCCGAACTCGAGTTCGGGCGTCCGCTCGGCGCTAAGGCTGGCCGCAATGCGCGCGCGCGCCTCGTCCATAGCGGCCTGAGACGGCGCGAACACGCTGTACCGAGTCTCGTCTATCGCACTATGAGAGTGCGGGAACGGAGAGTGCACTACAACAATACCTTAGCAGTGTAGATGGCGCCGAACTCGAGTTCGGGCGTCCGCTCGGCGCTAAGGCTGGCCGCAATGCGCGCGCGCGCCTCGTCCATAGCGGCCTGAGACGGCGCGAACACGCTGTACCGAGTCTCGTCTATCGCACTATGAGAGTGCGGGAACGGAGAGTGCACTACAACAATACCTTAGCAGTGTAGATGGCGCCGAACTCGAGTTCGGGCGTCCGCTCGGCGCTAAGGCTGGCCGCAATGCGCGCGCGCGCCTCGTCCATAGCGGCCTGAGACGGCGCGAACACGCTGTACCGAGTCTCGTCTATCGCACTATGAGAGTGCGGGAACGGAGAGTGCACTACAACAATACCTTAGCAGTGTAGATGGCGCCGAACTCGAGTTCGGGCGTCCGCTCGGCGCTAAGGCTGGCCGCAATGCGCGCGCGCGCCTCGTCCATAGCGGCCTGAGACGGCGCGAACACGCTGTACCGAGTCTCGTCTATCGCACTATGAGAGTGCGGGAACGGAGAGTGCACTACAACAATACCTTAGCAGTGTAGATGGCGCCGAACTCGAGTTCGGGCGTCCGCTCGGCGCTAAGGCTGGCCGCAATGCGCGCGCGCGCCTCGTCCATAGCGGCCTGAGACGGCGCGAACACGCTGTACCGAGTCTCGTCTATCGCACTATGAGAGTGCGGGAACGGAGAGTGCACTACAACAATACCTTAGCAGTGTAGATGGCGCCGAACTCGAGTTCGGGCGTCCGCTCGGCGCTAAGGCTGGCCGCAATGCGCGCGCGCGCCTCGTCCATAGCGGCCTGAGACGGCGCGAACACGCTGTACCGAGTCTCGTCTATCGCACTATGAGAGTGCGGGAACGGAGAGTGCACTACAACAATACCTTAGCAGTGTAGATGGCGCCGAACTCGAGTTCGGGCGTCCGCTCGGCGCTAAGGCTGGCCGCAATGCGCGCGCGCGCCTCGTCCATAGCGGCCTGAGACGGCGCGAACACGCTGTACCGAGTCTCGTCTATCGCACTATGAGAGTGCGGGAACGGAGAGTGCACTACAACAATACCTTAGCAGTGTAGATGGCGCCGAACTCGAGTTCGGGCGTCCGCTCGGCGCTAAGGCTGGCCGCAATGCGCGCGCGCGCCTCGTCCATAGCGGCCTGAGACGGCGCGAACACGCTGTACCGAGTCTCGTCTATCGCACTATGAGAGTGCGGGAACGGAGAGTGCACTACAACAATACCTTAGCAGTGTAGATGGCGCCGAACTCGAGTTCGGGCGTCCGCTCGGCGCTAAGGCTGGCCGCAATGCGCGCGCGCGCCTCGTCCATAGCGGCCTGAGACGGCGCGAACACGCTGTACCGAGTCTCGTCTATCGCACTATGAGAGTGCGGGAACGGAGAGTGCACTACAACAATACCTTAGCAGTGTAGATGGCGCCGAACTCGAGTTCGGGCGTCCGCTCGGCGCTAAGGCTGGCCGCAATGCGCGCGCGCGCCTCGTCCATAGCGGCCTGAGACGGCGCGAACACGCTGTACCGAGTCTCGTCTATCGCACTATGAGAGTGCGGGAACGGAGAGTGCACTACAACAATACCTTAGCAGTGTAGATGGCGCCGAACTCGAGTTCGGGCGTCCGCTCGGCGCTAAGGCTGGCCGCAATGCGCGCGCGCGCCTCGTCCATAGCGGCCTGAGACGGCGCGAACACGCTGTACCGAGTCTCGTCTATCGGACTTATCTGGAAAAATATGAGATTTGGTGGACTCATCCCCATCAATGGGGTAAATTCAAAAGTTCACATAGCCCCATTGACCTCGTCTAGAGCTCCTAATGGAGAATTGTGGAAACAGCAGTGTCCTAACAGTCAACAACTTTTGTAAGATCCTCTATTTAAAAATCACAAAAAAAGAATTTGACTATTTGTCAAATACCTAATTTGACTCTCTACAAATTGGCATTCAGGAATTGTCGATCAAACAGTGTGAAAACCACGGTTTTCCGTAACTGTGTCTACATTAGCGCAGCGCCTAAGATTACACCTCAAAACTTTTTCAGTGTCAAGCTAACTTGTCCACTACAGCCCATTAACGTCCCACTGCTGGGAACAGGCCTCCACTCTCATAGGAGAGAGGAAATTGGAGCGTAGACCCACCGAGCTGCTCCAATGCGGGTTGGCGGGCTTTAACGACTATTATCATTGTTAGGGATAAAAGCCGGGACCGACGACTTAACGTGCTGTCTGAGGCACGCGGGTGAAACACCGCCATCTTCCTAACTCCGGGCTAGTACTGAGAATTTCTAGTCAGAAAAACCCAATACTCAATTATGGCCCGACCCGGGACTCGAACCCGGGACCTCGCCGGCCGCAGTCGAACATGCCAACCACTAGACCAACGAGGCAGTCCACCTTGTCAAGTTCAAGTTATCAGGTGTCAAGTTTTTCTCCCAGCCCATACTGAAATTTAAATTATATTGCAAGCTGTGGCAACCGCTATGGGTTTACAATAAAATGCATATTACTCTGCTATCTAGATATATTTTTCCTGTTATGGTATTGTAACTGGTTGGATATCCTAAAATAAATGATTTGAAAAATAAATAATTACTACTATACAAGTCTAAATATATACCTGAACTCCAGTCTCTATGTACAACTTCTTGAGATTCGATCCTCCTATACCGAGCAACTTAGCGCGCTTGTGAACTTCCACCTCCATTTCTTCCATGACTGGCATATTCTCCTTTCGGCCTTGTCTGAAAATAACTTCATTTATGTCACGAAAGCTGATATAGCGAATAAGAATTATGCTTATTATTATATAATTATTATATTTATAATTATTATATATGGTTTGTATAGGATTATTTTTTTCTGTTATCTTTATTGACAGGAAATCATGGTTAAAACGTAACACTGCAATTTTTTGTGTAAATACTACATACAATACAATATACAACTACTACATACTACATACAATAAAATACAATATATATATTAATCAATGTAATATTTTTTTATTTATTGATACAACATTGTCTGAATTACAAAACGCACATGTAAAAAATCCAATATGAATTTAAGAGTTTAAACTGTCTGAACGAGTTTGCACTTTATTACACGGTATCAAGAGTCGCTATTTATGTAAACGGTTTTGCAGAGTGATTCTTCTGTATCTGAAAGGTTAAGTGTTCTGTGGTCATACCTGGGTATCTCGATACACTGGTTCATGATATCGATGATGTCGTCTTCGCGTCGCAAGGCCCTATCCTACATAAGCGACAAATGCAACAACGCGACTCGATATGGCGCGGCGGCTTACATTGTTGCGTTGATAAGTTTGTCATTTTCTATAGAGTCGTATCAATGGTTCAGTTCCCGCCACTTTGTTTGTAGCCTAATAAATGCTACCTATAACCAACCTCGACCTTGAACTTGTGCAGAAGGTCCCATCTTTTTGATGGTGTGAAATGACACCCAACGATGATCCAAATTGGTTTGTCAATCATCCTTCAATCAAGGTCATCTGTAAATTTTGAAGACCGACAGAAATAAAGCATGTTAAGTTACCTTGGTTTGTCGATACACTGGTTCATGATATCGATGATCTTGCTCTTGGCGTCGCAGGCTTTCTGTATGGACTCCATCACTATCTTGAGCGGCAACCCTGGCAGCTTCACATCGGCTTGCAGCGCGGTTATGCCTTTCTTAGTGCCCGCCACTTTGAAGTCCATATCACCCATGTAATCTTCTATACCCTAAGGAGTAACATATAAAATCTATACTGATATACTATAAAAGCAATAGTGAGTCTGTCTGCTATGCTTTAACGGCCCATTTTCAAGCAATTTTGATGAAATTTGGTATAGAGGGAACAACACACTCACGGGGAACAACACAGGCTACTTTTTATACCAGAGAATTAGGAAGTTTCCGCGGGACTAAAACACTTCGCCCGCGTGGAGTAAATGTAAAACATTTACTCCACGCGGGCAAAGTCGCAGACATCACCTTGACACCATCTACTTAAATATGGTATTGCAGAAATTGTCTCTAATAAAGATGTGTAGAAGCCAAATAGGGGTATGGGTTTAACATAACTGCCATGCCCCTTACAAGTTAGCCCGTTATTACTAGATTGCATCATTACTTACCATTAGATCACACTCAAGGGCTAACTTGCAGTGGATTAAAAAAAAGATTTTGGATATGTGAAAAAATTCATGGCAGTAGTATATAATATAACGAAGATAACAGGAAAACTATCACTGCTAAGTAGGCTTTGAACTAAACGATTAATAGTCGACCAGCTTATAACATGTCTTGTGATGGGATACTACGGAAGCCTACACTGTACCTGGCCCAACACACACTTGGCCGCTTTTTATATTTACCCCGCGTCCCCAATAATAGCACGATCTTCCTCCTGGCTGGTGACTGTCCCCACGGTTTTTTCTGGTCCAACCGTTGTAGATTGAGAGGGTCGATATTATAAAGCTCCATTCTTAGAAAACTTTGTTACCGCGATACAGGCTAATAGATCACATTTATAGTGTTTAGTACTATTATCTATAGTATAGTACTAAACTATGTACTAAAATTTATTCATGCATAAATTATATGCATAGATTCGATTAGCGCCATCTATTTTACACAGTGATAAGCTATAAGCTGTAACGTGTGCGTGTTGGACTCACTAACAAATCGGTCAGTATCCTGTAGTCAGCGATGTGGCCCGTATCGTCGCTGCGGGACACGAGGCCGATGGCGACGCCCGCCGCCGGTGCCGTCAGCGGCACTCCCGCGTCCAGCAGATACCGACGCCATGGAACTTGACCTATAGCTGTAACGTGTGCGTGTTGGACTCACTAACAAATCGGTCAGTATCCCGTAGTCAGGGATGTGGCGCGTATCGTCGCTGCGGGACACGAGGCCGATGGCGACGCCCGCCGCCGGTGCCGTCAGCGGCACTCCCGCGTCCAGCAGATACCGACGCCATGGAACTTGACCTATAGCTGTAACGTGTGCGTGTTGGACTCACTAACAAATCGGTCAGTATCCCGTAGTCAGCGATGTGGCCCGTATCGTCACTGCGAGACACGAGGCTGATGGCGACGCCCGCCGCCGGTGCCGTCAGCGGCACTCCCGCGTCCAGCAGATACCGACGCCATGGAACTTGACCTATAAGCTGTAACGTGTGCGTGTTGAACTCACTAACAAATTGGTCAGTATCCCGTAGTCAGCGATGTGGCCCGTATCGTCACTGCGGGACACGAGGCCGATGGCGACGCCCGCCGCCGGTGCCGTCAGCGGCACTCCCGCGTCCAGCAGATACCGACGCCATGGAACTTGACCTATAAGCTGTAACGTGTGCGTGTTGAACTCACTAACAAATTGGTCAGTATCCCGTAGTCAGCGATGTGGCCCGTATCGTCACTGCGGGACACGAGGCCGATGGCGACGCCCGCCGCCGGTGCCGTCAGCGGCACTCCCGCGTCCAGCAGATACCGACGCCATGGAACTTGACCTATAGCTGTAACGTGTGCGTGTTGGACTCACTAACAAATCGGTCAGTATCCTGTAGTCAGCGATGTGGCCCGTATCGTCGCTGCGGGACACGAGGCCGATGGCGACACCCGCCGCCGGTGCCGTCAGCGGCACTCCCGCGTCCAGCAGCGCTAGCGAGCCGCCGCATACCGACGCCATGGAACTTGATCCTACCAAGAAACAAAGCAGTGAGATGTTGTGGGGCTCGCAACAGAAACGAAGCTGCTTTACAATCGAGCTTTGGCGAGTCAACAACTCCTGAAGATGCTCCGGTGTCGGAGTGAAACGTACGTTGAGGGTAGTTTGGAAGTTTTCTGTGGTGTGGTGAATATCGCGGGCTATAAGTGCGGGATACACACTGTACCACATAGATTTACCTATTGTCGCGGATTATAGCGAATTAATCTTCTAGTTCCTTCATTAAAGCTGGATTGTTTGCATCACGTTAGTCTGCCGCTCCGAAGTCAGGCTTTTCGAACGTATTGCGTATAACTCATACTTCGGCCGCATTAGCTCCTATCATGGCGAAGCTTCTTTCGATGACATTCTTGGTTTGTATCGTAATATAGGGATGATAACAACTCAATCAAATCAGCAACTCTTTATCAAACTTAAAAACGTTCTAGTATGGAAGTTGTATAAAATTCACAGTTGTGACGTCATCAAATTTCAACTACCTTTATTTCTTTAATCTAATATTATCAAATGGTTATGAAACTTAAAACTAACCGAGGATGTGAATTTTAGGTCTTTTTGAAGAACCTCTATTTAATAATAAATAAAATTATTTAATAATAAGTTAGAAATAACTTATTTTCCATCGCAAATATTCGTGTTGCGTGTCCGTTTTTTGTCCTTCACGATTTTTCTATGTTAGCCTGCCCGGGGGCCACATGGACCCCCCTCTCCTGTCGTAGGACGTAACTCACCATTGCTCTCCAACACCTCAGCAGTGAGCCTGGTGGTGCACTGCTGCTGCGGCACGACGGGCAACAGGCCCCGCTCCGCGAGCGCGCCGTGCCCCGCTTCGCGCCTGCCCGGGGGGCCACTTCGACCCACCTCCCCTGTCGCGTACGACGGAAACTCGTAGTGCAGGAAGAAGTTTTTTTCTTTTATACCACTGCAGAAACAAACAAAAGGACTTTGTTTGCTAAAAAGCCTTTTCGTTTTTAAATTGCACGTGTCTTGCTGTCTATTTTTTTTTAAGTCTTATATCTTGGCAAGAATTACTTCTGAAAATCATTTTTTGAGATATTACAACAAGTATCTAAGCCTTATTAAAAGTGAATCAAGTCAAGGGAGTTACTACCATCGCTCAAAGCAATATTACTTCAAAATGTCAGTTTTATGTCACGTACCTTGACGTGCCTAAAATAGGGATTATAATTCTAAAACACGTAGGTCAACAATATAACAATACGGCTTTAAAAAAACAATAATATCTGGCAAGAATGATTTCTGTTTTTTTTTTTTGGAAATATTACAATTTACAACCTATTTTAAAATCTGACACATAGCCTTAATTATTATAAGTGAATCAAATCAGAAATTCAAGAAATCGCTATGCTGATCGAAGAGGCACCATTTATGTATGCGTAAATAAGTTGTATGAAAAGTATACCTTGTGATCATAGTGAGGGTGTCCATTTTGAGAGCACTTTCGGGGGAGTCGAAGGCGACCGTACATAGTACTTGAGTCTGCCCGCGTTGAAATACAGCGCTGCCGTGCAATGGCTCGTACAAGCCCACCTGGTAACAAGGAATACCTTAAATTTATGTATTAATTTTGTAAACCATAGTTTTGAGGCCCCCCAAAGAGGCAATATTTAATTTGCTTTATATAAAACGCAATAAATGACTTTTTTAAGTTGAGTTTTAATATTATTCAATAAAATTATGAAAATCTACCTTTTTCTGTTAAGAAATAAGAATGAATATAAAAAACTACCTACTACGACGTAATTGTCGACCAAAACTTTCATCCCCTATTTTGAAAGAACCCAATTGTTTTTCGGGATAAAATATCCAATGAATATAAATAAGTTAACCAAGAGTTTTAACTGTGTTGGCAAGTGTGACAAGTTACATTCAAATCAGTTCAGTAGTTCAGTACAGTAGCGTGATACCACATCGCACAGACGGGCGAAATTTAAAAAAAAATCCTAATGTGTTCAGAAATCTCGGAGAATAGGCATGATGACTGATTTTGAAAAATGGTCAGATTATGTTCGGATATATCTACTATTTCGAAAAAATATCTTATTTCAGCAGAAAAATAAGGTTAAGTAGATAAAATTGGCATTTGAAATTTAAATTTTAAAAATCACGCCAAAACGTTCGCGGGTGTCATGGCGTCGTTTGTGACGTCACTATTGTTTTAAAAAATGTACTCTAATGTACTGTGTGCAGTAAACAATAAGTCTTCGTACTGCAATTTAGATATTTTGTGTGAATAGCATGAATTCTAAAGTGTGTGAGTCGTGTGCGGTCCCCCAGTGTGATAACACATCAAAATTAACTCCAAACAAGTTATTTATTCATGCCCCACTTAAAAAAACAATGCGATCTAAGTGGCTTAATCTTGCACGGCGAGATCCTACAGCTATAGGGCTAAATTCTACTATTTATTTCTGCGAAGATCACTTGACGTAAGTTTTTGCTTTACTCTAATACTAGCTGATGCCCGCGACTTCGTCCGCGTGGATTGAGGTTTTTTGGTTGCCGCGGGAACTCCTTAATTTTCCGGGATAAAAAGTACATATAAATCTTCCTCTTGAATTACTCTATCTATTAAAAAAACCGCATCAAAATCCGATGCGTAGTATTAAAGATCTAAGCATACATAGGGACAGACAGCGGGAAGCGACTTTAGTTTATACTATGTAGCGATGCAATAGCATGTTATTTGTGCTTTATGCAAAATATTGCATAAAGCACAAATAACTGCAGAAAGTTAGAGATGCGTGCCAAGAATCGAACCCCAGACGCACCGAATAGGAGGCAGACGTCATAGTTACTAGGCAATCACCGCTCATATATAGTTTTAAAAAACAACATTTCATTAACACCTCTAATAACTATCATGAAATACTTAGTATATAAAATAGCACATTTTACGGGTTTAGGACCTATAAATTATTATGTTATTATTGTATTTAGGTACATGGAAGTTTTGACGTTGCGAAATTCTGCTGAACAAAAGTCATTAACAAAATTAGAGCTAGTAGCTTTGGTAAATCCTTGATCCCTGGCTAACGATTTTTAATTTCTTGATTTTGGATTCGGTAAAACAAAACTAGATTATGGAAATGATCTTTGGGGAAACAAAAAAAACACGAAAATACTTGATAAACATTTATAACACCTGTACTTATAGAGATTGCTTGCCGATTGTCAAAGTTCGAAAACAATTGTGACGTCATTCGCTTCAGTGGTGTTTTATACAATATGGCGGATTGCTGTATTTTATAGTTTTATTTTATCAAAATAAATAACAATCTCACTCGAAATTGAAAATTAAATAAGTTTTTTATAATCCATGAATCCTATTTCATTAGATAAATTCATAATTTCATTGATTCTTGGATACTGTCATCATGCCTATTGCTGTAGATACATTAAAAAAAACGAGCGGAACCTTCTCCTTTTTGGAATTCAGTTAAAAGGGCTCTGTATGATACATAACTATACTAATATCTAATATATATATATATATATATAAAATCGTTAAGGGATCAACGCACAGCCTATTAACTTGAAATTTTGACAGTAGGTTCCTTTAGTGACGTAGGCGCTCACTAAGGAAGGATTTTTCAAAATTCCACCCCTAAGGGGGTGATATAGGGGGTGAAAGTTTGTATGAAAGTCCGTCATTTCTCAAGTTATATCCATGATACTTGGTATACGAGCTACTGGTTGAAAATGAAGAAATACGTGTATCACAGTTTTTGAAAATTCTAACCCTGAAGGGTTGAAATAGAGGATGAGAATTTGCATGAAAGTCCTTCATTTCTCAATATATTCTCAAGTTATTTATACGAAACTTGGTATTTCGGCTTTCGATAAAAATTAAAGAATTACGTGTGTTGCAGTTTTTCAAAATTCAACCCCTAAAGTGGTAAAATAGGGGTTGAATTTTTTTATGACAGCTATAACCATGAAACTTGGTATATGAGCTGCGAGTTAAAAATCAAGAAATACGTATTTCACAGTTTTTGAAAATTCGACCCCCAAAGGGGAGAAATAGGGGATGCCTTCATTTCTCAAGATATTTTACAAGTGATATCAACGAAACTTGGTATTTTGGCTTACGGTAAAAAATAAAGAAGTACGTGTGTCACAGTTTTTCAAAATTTTACCCCCAAAGGGCTAAAATAGGGGTTGAAATTTTGTATGAATGTCCTTCATTTCTCAAGATATTGATCAAGTTACATCTACGAAGCTTAGTGTTTCGGCTTTTGGTAAAAAATTATGAAGTACGTATGTCACAATTTCTCAAAATTCAACCGCCAAAAGGGTTAGATAGGGGTTGAAAGTTTGTATGAAAGTCCTTCATTTCTCAAGTTGTAGCCATGAAACTTGGTATATAAACTGAGAATTAGAAATGAAAAAATTCGTGTATCACAGTTTTTGAAAATTCGGTCCCTAAAGGGAAATAGGGGGTGAAATTTGGTATGTAGGGCCTTCATTTCTCAAGATATTGCTCAAGATAAATCAAAGAAGCTTAGTTTCGGCTTTTGGTAAAAAATAAAGAAATACGTGTTTCACAGTTTTTGAAAATTCGATCCCTAAAGGGGTGAAATAGGGGTTGAAAGTTTGTTTGAAAGTCCTTCATTTCTCAAGTTATAGTCATGAAACTTGGTATATAAACTGCGAGTTAAAAATGAAGAAATACATGTATCATAAGTTTTCAAAATTCAATCCGTAAAAGGGTAAAATAGGGGTTGAAAGTTTGAATATGAAAGTCCTTCATTTCTCAAGTTATAGCCATGAAACTTGGTATATAAACTGCGAATTAAAAATGAAAAAATTCGTGTTTCACAGTTTTTGAAAATTCGATCCCTAAAAGGGGCGAAATAGGGGTTGAAAGTTGTTTGAAAGTCCTACATTTCTCAAGTTATAGCCAAGAAACTTGGTATATAAACAGCGGGTTAAAAATAAAGAAATACGTGTTTCACAGTTTTTGAAAATTCAATCCCTAAAGGGGTAAAATAGGGGATGAAAGTTGGTATGTAAGGCCTTCATTTCACAAGATATTGCTCAAGTTATATCAACGAAGCTTAGTATTTTGGCTTTTGGTAAAAAATAAAGAAGTACATGTGTCATAGTTTTTCAAAATTCAACCCCCGAAAGGGTAAAATAGGGGTTGAAAGTTTTTAATGAAAGTCCTTCATTTCTCAAGTTATAGCCATGAAACTTGGTATATAAACTGCGAGTTAAAAATGAAGAAATACATGTATCATAAGTTTTCAAAATTCAATCCGTAAAAGGGTAAAATAGGGGTTGAAAGTTTGAATATGAAAGTCCTTCATTTCTCAAAATATTGCTCAAGTTATATCAACGAAGCTTAGTGTTTTGACTTTTGTTAAAAAATAAAGAAGTACGTGTCTCACAGTTCTTCAAAATTCAACTCCTAAAAGGATAAAATAGGGGTTGAAGGTTTGTAAGAAAGTCTAACAGCCATTAAACTAGGTATTTTTTGGTAACTTGGTTGGGTTTTTTGGAATTTTGGTTTGAAATGGAGAAATACCTGATTCACATTTTTTTGTAAATTTTATCCCCAAGGACGTGTAATAGATAGTTAGTTCTCCAATCACGCTGCAACAGATTAACGTAATTTTTTGCATGGGTATAGTTGAGGATCTGGCTACTTTTCATCCCGAAAAATAATGAAGTGCTGTGGGAATTGAAAAAAAACTTATGCCACACGAACGAGTGACGCTCAATCACACCTGAACGGCTGAACGGATTGATTTGATGAAATTTGGCACAGAGATAGATCGTACTCTGAAATAACACGTAGGCTTCTTTTTATCCCGAAAAATTTAAGAAGTCCCGCGGGAACCAGAAAAACCTCAAATGAATGTTTGTTACTCAATCACGCCAGAATGGCTGAACGGATCTGGATGAACTTTGATACAGAGATAGATTATAGTCTGGAATAACACATAGGCTACAAAAGAGTTCCCGCGGGAACTAAAAAATCTCAAATGGATGTTTGTTACTCAATCACGCCATTACGGCTAAATGGACCTAGATGAACTTTGCACAGAGATAGATTTTAATCTGCAATAGCCAATAACACATAGGCTACTTTCTATCCCGTATAATTAAAAACAATTCAATCCACGCGGACGAAGTCGCGGGCATCAGCTAGTTATAATATAAATGCGAAAGTTTGGATGGACGGCCTTCCGTCTCTGATCTGTTCTGTGTGTTCTGATCTGTTCTGTGTGTTCGGATCTGTTCAGCTGTTTGAGTAACAAACATCCATCCATCCATCCATTCATGGATCCCTATCCATGAATGGATGGATGGATGGATGTTTGTTATTCAAATAGCTGAACAGATCTGGATGAAATTTGGCAGAGACATAGATTATAGCCGGGAATAACACAAAGGCTACTTTTTATCCCGGAAAATTAAAGAGTTCCCGCGGTAACACAAAAACTCATACCACAAGGACGAAGTTGCGGGCATCAGCTCGTAAAACAATATTTAATTTACAGAAATAAAGGCCATAGTAGCAATGGCAAGAAAGGATTTGTTATTAAAACCCCATATTGATACAAACCTCGCAAGAAATCTTCCTCAACTCATCCAACCCTCTTCCATCACACCGCACCTCAGTTTCGAAGATCATATCCCTGAATATCGTCCGTAGGTTTGCATTGAAACAGTCTTGCAGTATATTGACGTCGACTTCTGTGTCGCGGAGTTGGTTCAGCACGGTTTGTCGTACTTCTGATATCGCGTTGTCGCGCGACATTTTGTCGTGGCTTGCGTCACTATGAATCGAAAGTTTATATATAGTGGTTTTGCAGTGTCAAGGAGAAATTTCGAATGAAAAAGATAATGATATTGCTAGAGTTGGTGTAAATGTTACAATCCAAAGCTGAATTGCCGGCATATTGCGACCTTTCTCTATTTCTCCTCCTTTTTTCGATGCCTATTCATATTAATATTCATTTATTTATTTCGCTTTTGGCTTGTATAAAGCTTACGGATGTCATATAAAATTACAATGAACTCAAATAAGATTACAAAATTACAAAAGAAATATGAATTTTTTTAATTTTACTATCTGTAAAATTAAAAAATTAAAAAAGAAGTTTGACACTTACTTCCTCAGAAGTAAGATTGACTATTTATAGAATTATTATGAGGAAGGATGTGGGAATCCACCTCATTATTATTTCAAGAAAACTCTTACCAGTATTTGATTAATGGAAAGGGATCACGACCCTCAGTAATGAGGAATATGATGTAGAGAGTGAGAATTATTATATATAATTTATAGCTTTATTTTACCTTAGAATTTCTCTTATCTTCATAGAAGACAATGTTTTGACGGAATCCATGACACTTTGGTCCATCGGAACCTGAACTTCATACTCTCTCTTCATTTTGCCGTGAGTCTTCTGTAAAGCCTGTATACTTCTTACTATGTGTTGGGCTTCTTTGGTACCTGAAATAAGAATCATGATAATACATGTGGTATATTACAACCAATAATTGTCCCTGAAGATAATAAATTAACATATTTTTATGAAAATCAAATCACATCATTTATGAAAATGCTCAAGATACTGCAGTCGCGATCCAAGTTTGACATACTAATATTATAAATGCGAAAGTGTGTTTGTTTGTTTGTTGGTTTATTGATGGTTTGTGCTCCAATCACTTTCTTTTTATAAATTGAGTCATAGTGAGAAAAGTGAAGAACAAATCGACTTACATTCGTACCTAGTTTGATGGCTTTCAGCAAGTCCTGCTGCAGGATGACGTTAGCGTGGCCCTCCAGCATCACAACCAGGTTGCTGCTGGTCGCCGCAACCACCAGGTTGAGGGCCGACTTCTCCAGGTCACGGCGTGTTGGGTTGATAATTATCTCATTGTCTATTTGCCCTAGTCTGCAAAGAATATTATATCAATATATGGCTTTACGTTACGCATTTCATATGCATGACGTCATAGGAAATCTTACATGGCGGACATGATATCCCATTTAGTAATAAATAAAATAATTAAATATATATAGTGATTATATTTATAATATAATATAATATATATAAATAATTAAATATATATAAAGATTTTTAATGAAAAATAAAAATGCGACAAAGGCGTTTGATTAGTCTGTTTTTCTCAGCTAGTATTATAATTTCTTTTATAATTTAATTGTACAATAACATCTGCCAGTTTACGTTGATAGACCGCAGCAATCAGAAAGCAGTAAAATATCATTAGTTACAAGAAGCAAGTGTAGTGTAGCAAAAATGCTTATTATATTATGATTAGTACAGACTAAGGGCCGCATGCTCAAGAACATTTAAACTGATTTAGTTACATTTTGTGATGCTGTCTGTCCCTTTTTAGCAAATGCATATTGTAGTTGCCAAAGAGGGGCAGCATTAAAATATTTAACCAAAGAAATTTAGGAGTCCTTGTGCAAGTAGACCTAAGAGCAGATAAGTTGACACAGAAAATTATTAAAGTAACAAAAATTAGTATGAGCTGGTATACAACAAAAAAAATAAAAATAATAGACGCCAAATTGAGAACCTCCTCTTTTTTTTGGAAGTCAGTTAAAAAAGGCAAGCTGCAAACAAAATTAATTCTCACAGATTCAGCTTACTTTTCTCTGGAGTCCAATAAAGCATTAAATACAATAAGATTTAAATCAAGAGTGAATAGGCATCTTCTAGGCAAGAGCGTCCAATCGCTTCCTATCAGGTGTGATTGTGGTTAAGCCTATAATGAATTTTAAAAAAAGTGTGCTTTAGACCACACAACTGAAGTAAAACTTAATTATTGGCTATGAGAGAAAGAGAGAAAGCAAATGTGTGCTCGCACCTCTTTCTCTATCCCCTACAGTAATATACGAAACATAACTCTCTCTCTTTCTATTTTCACTATCTTATATCTCCCTCTCAACTTTCGTTCGCCTCGCCCGATCACACTTTTCGTAACGCTCTCATCACGCATTCACCAGCTTATTTCCCAAGTCAAGGGTGCGTAAAGAAGTTTTACTTCAAAAACAAAAATTTGCGAAGTTTGTTCACCTAACAGCTCCAATAGGGCCATTCCACGGCACGTCAGATAACGCCAGGGCCGCACTAGCTGCGTTAATCGCGACGGTCTCCGGAGGATTGGTGCTGTCCACAGCAAGCATGTTGCATACTATCTGTGTGTCAAAGTTGTAGTTCTGTGGGAACAACGGTCGGAGAGAGCGATCTATGAGACGCGATGTTAGGACTTCACGTTCTGTTGGACCTGTAATATGATATATTTTTTTATACTACTTCTACAAGTTAGCGCTTTGCTGCGGTCTCACCAGGTGGTAAGTGATGATGTACAACGGTAATAGGCATGGTGACAGTATCCAAGAATCAATAAAATTATGAATTTATCTAATGAAATAGGATTCATGGAATATAAAAAACGTATTTATTTTTCTATTTCGAGTGAGATTGTTTTTTATTTTGATAAAATAAGACTATAAAATACAGTAATCCGCCATATTGTATAAAACACCACTGAAGCGAATGACGTCACTATTGTTTCCGAGCTTTGACAATCGACCAACAATCTCTATAAGTACAGGTGTTTTAAATGTTTATCAAGTATTTTCGTATCTTTTTGTTTCCCAAAGATCATTTCCTTAATCTAGTTTTGTTTAACCGAATCCAAAGTTAAGAAATTAAAAATCGTTAGCCATGGATCAAGGATTTACCAAAGCTACTAGCTCTAATTTGCCCAGGATTGATTTGTTGATGCTGGGTGAGTATCTTGCATCAAACAAAGACTTATGTTCAGCAGAATTTCGCAACTTCACAATTTTCAGGTTTCAAAACCGTAAAATATAGGTATTAGAGGTATGAAATGTTGTTTTTTAAAACTATACCATATAACGTGGTATAACTTAATATGAGAGGTGTTTGCCGTCTATTACGTCTGCCTGCTATTCGGGGCGCATGGGGTTCGATTCTTGGTACGCATCTCTAACTTTTTGCAGTTTTTTGTGTTATAAGCAAAACAGCATCACTACATAGTATAAAACAAAGTCGCTTCCCGCTGTCTGTCCCTATGTATGCTTAGATCTTTAAGCTTAGAGTGATTCAAGACGAAGATTTATATGTACTTTTTATCCAGGAAAATTAAGGAGTTCCCGCGGGAACCAAAAAACCTCAATCCACGCGGACAAAGTCGCGGTCACCAGCTGGTATTTGAATAAAGCAAAAACTTACGTCAAAGTGATCTTCGCAGAAATAAATAGTACAATTTAGCCCTATAGCTGTAGGATCTCGCCGTGCAAGATTAAGCCACTTAGATCGCATTGTTTTTTTTTAAATGGCGTGAATAAATAACTTGCTTGGAGTTAACTTTGATGTGTTATCACACTGGGGGACCGCACACGACTTACACACTTTAGAATTCATATTATTCATACAAAATATCTAAATTGCTGTACGAAGACTTATTGTTTACTGCACAGTACATTAGAGTACATTGGTAAAAGCAAGAGTGACGTCACAAACGACGCCATGACACCCGCGAGCGTTTTGGCGTTATTTTTAAAATTGAAATTTCAAATGCCAATTTTATCTACCAAACCTTTTTTTTCTGCTGAAATAAGATATTTTTCCAAAATAGTAGATACTTCCGAACATAATCTGACCATTTTTCAAAATCAGTCATCATGCCTATTCCGGTTATTCTAACCTAACATGGTAGGCTAACCTATTAGTGAGGATATTCACAGATTAAGCCTTGATGGAATAAAATGAAATGTTTATTTCATGTGGCAACTTGTGCCACTAACAATATGTCAGGACTCTACCACCGGTTTGGTAAGCAGATTTCACTGAGAAGAATCAGTCACCTAAGAAGTACCTGAGTTAATATTATTATAATATTGCATTGCATTTGGACTATACATTATAGACCCCAAACAACTAAGGACTAGGGCTAAACAGGCCTTATAAACAATTTTTATGGCTAATTACTCAAGTAAGTAAATAGCTTTCATTATGATTGACCATAAAATTGTATTATTTCTGCAGTTTTAGCTTTTTAGAATCCTCACCCAATTCCTTCCTCAAAAAGTTTGTAGGAATCCTTCCAGCTGCAGCAGCCTTCTGCCTGTAATCTACCAGCAGTGGTAGGAAGTTGCTGGAGCTCTGTTTGGCCTTCGACACCACTGTGGATAGTACACTGGTATTACCCAATGTAGCCACGCATGCACCATCCGCGAACCTTGCATATCTACCTGTTGACAGTTTCAGTGGGATTCTGGAACAGAAAAAATATTGTAATATAGATGCTTCAGACAAAATTAACAGTGAGAGCCTAATGGCTAAACTTTTTATCCCTTATTTAGGAGGTACAGGTTTCAGGGCTTACTTGCCTATAAACAATTGAGGGAGTCGAACATTTCACAAATTTATGATATAGTGAGAATGGCTGTCAATAGAAGCCAGTGTTAGGATCTCAAAGTCAATGTATGTTCATTCAAAATTGGTAGGTACTTGCTACCTAGGCCTACACTTCACTTTTTTAACATTACAGCTACAAGGTTTCTTATCTAGCCAGGGACCACAATCTTCAGCAATTAAGGAACGACCAAAGAGAGAGAGAGAGAGAGAATATAATCTTTCTATAATGGTGACGGAAGACATCGTGAGGAATGTCGCATGTCTGAGTGCTTTACCTAATTTTCTCAAAGATGTATGAAATCTACCAAACCACACTTGGACAGCATGGTTATGTATGGCTGAAACCATTTTGAGAAGAGCCGATGGTGTCTTAATATCCCTGTATCATAAGTTTTCTGTGAGAACCTAACCTCAACATTTTAAAAACTTACCCGTTTGAAAAAGGCACTTCAATTTCACCAACATTGGCTTGCGATGAAAACAATCTGCAATGGTATCGATTTCGAGGTCTGAACCTCGATATAATAGTTCTGTGTTTGGGCAACATAGCAACTTAAAAGTGGGTAACCAACAAGGATATGTCTTGATGTAACGAAAAATTAAATTACAGCATATGAGTTGATGTTAATTGGTACGCCAAAAATACTTTTAGCCGGAAATTAATATAAATACTAACTAAATAGTATGCTTCTATAGTTTTTGTGTATTTTTGATGAATTCTTTTATAATTAGATTTCCAACCAGAGACAAGTTTCCAACATTTTCAAACTCAATTCAATACTTTTGTCAGCAGCTGGGTGACCGCGTATCTCTGACATCTATCTATTGGACAAAATCCATTGATGCAGCAAGAATACCATAAATTCAGCCAATCACAACAATTGATACTGTAACAATGATTGATGCAGAAGATACGCGGTCGCCCAGCAGGGCGATTGTGTAAAACCTGCATGAATAATTATTGTTACAGTATTAATTGTTGTGATTGGCTGAATTTATGGTATTCTTGCTGCGTCAATGGATTTTGTCCAAAAGTGGAGAAGAGTATTAACCAATCAGACGTGATTGCGATCGTTACAATGTAGCTGTCATTTTTAGACAATCGACGAGTTGTTCAAACTTCAATAATGGCAACATGTTGTCAACAATGACAAAGTGCACAGACAGACCAAAATATTCTGTTTAGAAACATACATGTCTGCCTGTGTATACTTGCATAAAGGAACATTAATCATTCACGAACCACGATTCGGTACATTAAGCACAGGCAGCAGTAGCACTTATTAAAGTGTTGCTTAATTCAGGAATAAGTATTCTATTATAGGATTTCTTCAACATTTTCAGTGCATTTCACAACCCTATGAATTATTGTTTCAAAACGAATAGCTCACCTTCAAAATCAGCTGTTTGTAATTATTGTTAAACATGCTGGCTGTGTTGTGTTTTGATTCATTTTTGTATTAAAATGTTTGACTTTATGTTCATAATAAAACTGCTTCATGATTCTCAAGAAATAGGTGCTCAGAGCTGTCTGCTGAAGTAGCGTGAACTCAAAGTTAAAGAATCGAATTTGTATTTTAGAGGTTTTTTTGGTTAGAATTATTGGTTCAGAACCATGAAAAAAGTACAAGGAAACGACTCTTTCCAAAGAATTAATTATCTTTATCAAGTAAGCATTTGTCACTTGGCAATAATAAAGTCACGCGCGCGTCTCTTAGTGTATCTGTCTGCGCGTTTTCATTTCAAAAAGACGTATTCAAAGTAGGTTCAAAGGCGTATAGTTTGCGCTAGGGCCCGAAGTCTAGTGTCGGCGACCGAAGTCACGTAGTGTCGCCGGTACGCTGCTCGAGCCCTTACCCGTTGTCCTACGGGCTACGTGTGCAACACCGCGACTCGATACGACACGACGCGACAGTATCAAACAAGACAGTAGCTGACCCTTCATATGGTTTACGCTGTCGCGTATGGGCTCGTGCAGCGTGCCAGCGATATTGCACGACTTCGATTACTGCGACTTCCAGCGACAAATCACAGCACAGTGTGCAAGTGAGTGGGGATTAGGGCTTCCAATACCGGGATACTGGACTTTTTTGAATACCGGTATTGAAATATCTAATACCGGGATACTGGTATGGATTTTCTATGGCGTCATATCGCGTCACGTCACGTCGCTTCTGTCGCTCACTTAGGACACCGGGTTAGGATCGCGTTTGTATGGCGTCATCTGCAAGTATTCAGTACGCCGTATACATGCATGTGGTTTTTCAAGTGAAACTTTAAAAAAAATGTTTTTTTTTACAGATTAGTAAATACATGGCGGGCATCAATCCAGTGCTTTCAGCTTACTACGGAAATCTCATAGTTAATGTAGCAAAGAAGAATGTCTTAAAAATGTAAGGCTTATAAAGTTATAGCTCTACTCCCAAAAGGCTGATGTTTTATGCTGTAGAATGTGTCAGTGCAAGGCATAGTGAATAAAGTACTTTTAGTATGTAGGGTTACCATTGAGTAGGGTTTGTTTTGCTCCTGTTTAGTTTAATTTAGCCCACCAACCTGCATTGGAGCAGTATGGTGGGTCTAAGCTCTAATTTCCTCTGTCCTATGAGAGAGGAGGCCTGTGCCCAGCAGTGGGACGTTAATGGGCTGTAGCGGTGGTTTAGCTCAAGAGCTCAAAAAGTCATGTAATTCCATGTCATTCTTTCACATGTAATTAATGAATATCCATTCCTTTCTTGTGCATCTGAAATAGTTAGTGTCTAGCAGTCTTTCTTTGTCTTTGTTTCATAGCTCGCACATCATTATAAACTCACTTTTATATGACTGCCCAAAAAAGGAGTATAATCTTTTCAGGGGTTCATGTATGTATGTGAGTTTCTTTATTCCACCATAACTTCTAAATGTCTGAATAGATTTGGGTGTATATTGTTAGAATCCTTACAACCTTCCTAGTGACATTGGCTATAAATATTTTGAAAAAAAAATTCAATATTGCAGGGCAGTCATGTTTTTTAATTATTTTTAAATTTTATGCACTTGTTTTGCTTTCAGTCACCCAGATATAAAGAGGCAAATATGCAAGAAGTGCCGCTCAATGCTTGTGGATAAGACATCAGCAACAATGAAGATAAAAAATAAAAATAAATCTAAACACATTCTATGGATGTGCAACACTTGTGGTTCGAAGAGGGAGCTCCCCGCTGATAAGGGCAAAGATCATAGAGTATGGCTGGAAAAGCCAGAAGCTGTGGCAGAAGTTATAAATTAAAAAAATATGTATTTTGATTTAATAGCAAACCTATAAAGGAATATTTTTTAGCTTTTCTCTTCTCTAAGAGTTCTTTATAAGGTGCTCAAAAGTGCTCAAACTCTGCCAATCTGTACTTGGCCAGCATAGTGAACTATAGCCAAAACACTTCTCATTCCGAGATGAGACCTGCTCAGTATTCAGCCAGCAATAAGTTGAAATGATGAATAGCAACCTCAAGTCTATGAAACCAGAATCCTTATTATGTTTAACCTTTTTATAATTGTTTCATTCTTAATTATTATGGTTGTGAATGGCTGAATTTATGGTATTCTTGCTGCAATAATTGATTTTGGCTAGTGGAAGAGATTTAAATCAATTTAAGTTTATTGCAGCTATTAAGTCCAATGTAGTAATCACTTTTACGTAATAAGGCCCCAGCAGGATGTAAATTCAAACATAGGAGACAGAGGAAAAACATAAAATGATGAAAATAATGAGTATCTTCTCAATAAGAAAGGCATCCAGTAAGGAAATAAATTTTTACCATGAGAATTATTTTTTAATATATTGCAGTTGCCTAAGCCAACTAACATGTCTATTTATTAATTTAAAAATAACTAGTGGTTCGCCCCGAACTGAGACCTCGCGGTAACCAAAGATAGTTTTAACTATATAGGTAATAGTTGACTAATAACATTAGACGCAAAAGAGTTGAAGAGTTATCGGAGAAACGAATAAACTTTTACAGAGCGCCATCTATTGACATCATTGTGAAGTTCTGTTAAAAATACTGAAAAATACCTCATTAAAAATTAAATAATTTCGTTTCCTTATAATATTTATCTTATTTTAGTATTTTTTGTTCAAGTACAGGATATAATTCAAATAATTGATCAAGTTCCAGGCTCAGCCTTTCAGAAAATTGAGTTCTGAGGTCAACTTTGGACGTTAGAAAATCTCCACTTTGAAAATTCCCCATTTTGTCAATTTTAGGGGAAAAACTAAAAAAAAAAAATTTTGTACTTTAATCTTAATTATCTTTAAAATGATATGCCGCAACCCTATGTAACGCTATAAAAAATATTTTACTTCGCATTCGCTTCTATGAGAGCCCCCCTGAAATAAAGGTTTTTATAACTTTTTAAGCCATATTCGGCTGGAGGCCATCGGTTTACATATCTAAATTTGAAGTAATTACGTTCAGTAATTCAGAAGTTATAGGGCTCTGACAGACGGACGGGCGGACGGACGGACGGACGGGCAAGTGCAAATTCACTCAAGTAGATTCAGAGACCTTCGCTTCGCTCTGTCAAAAATAATGATATGATACAGTAGCCAACCAATCAGGTCTTCTACAATCTTGTGTTTTCATAAGTTTCAAGAAATGCTATTTTATGCATGCCAAATTTCAAAATCTGTTTTGTAGCTTTTGTGTGATAGGGTCATAAATAAAAACATCCAAAATAATATCCTCATCAACTATCGCACTATCCATCCATACTTATCCATACTAATATTATAAATGCGAAAGTGTTTCTGTGTCTGTCTTTCTGCCGATTTTGATGAAATTTGGTACAGGGATAGTTTATATACCGGGGAAGGACATCATTCCGAATTTCCTCAAGAGCTATTGAAAGGCAGAGGCACTTGACACATTCTGTTTAACACAATCTCGAAACTAAAATGACAGCTCTCAATCTAGTGCTGCCTTTTTACGCAAAGAGTATTATGAGAGGGATAGCAATATAAATAGAGCTGTCATTTAAGTTTAGAGATGATGTACAACAGAATTGGATACTTTATAGTATTACATAGTATGGATTTTTCTTTTATCTTTCTCTCTGCGCTGCATTCCCCGTTGCTGAGGGTCGTGATATTAATCACATGAGGACAGGGGTTTTCTTGGGAAAATAATGCGGTGGGGTTCCATCCAGAAGGGATGGAACCCCACCGCATTATTTTCCCAATAAATACATACAACTCGACTAAGAGTAGGTATACTATTTCAACTCCTAAGGTTACTAACGATTATTATCAAATGTTAGTGATAATAACCGGTACCGAAGGCTTAACGTGCTCAATCTTTCTTTCATTTATTACTCTACGAAAAATATGTAAATTGACTCAGACAAGTGTTTTCTTTTTTTATTACTCCATACAAAATATGCAAATTGGCTAGTGTGTTTTTATAGCGTAACTCAATATTTTTGCGATACGCCGCGTCACTCACAACGATCGCAACCATGATAGCCCGACAGGCAGGCTAGCAGGTGTTATGCATAATGCATGAGATAAGCGAACGTTTGTAAATCAAATTCAGAAGCTAACACTTCAAAATAGTTTTGGTATAAACAGTCTGTACATGCAACATGCGGTGCTGTGCGTCCTAACTCCTAATCTATTTTGTACTTTGAAATGACTAAAAGCCGTATCCAGAAATGGTGGGAGGCTGCGGCCATGGTTAGTTACCACATCCTACATCGATTGGCGTCACGTTATTATCGGTAGAGTGATAAGCAAGCGGTGACCTTCGGCCACAAGAATTAACCAGATCAGAACAATCACCTTAATTATACATAAATTCTAAAATTGCCCCTGGATCCATTCGTGAGCGTTAGAATGGGTGGACCAAGAGAGATTTTGGGACTTTGAATAAACTAAGTGTCACGCTAAAGATTGGGAATAGCACAAGGAAATTGGTCAGCTATGAGAAGGAGGTTCTAAATAATTCGTCCTATTTAATCAGGCGATTTTGATGGTTACACACATAGGTTGTGTCCCAGGGAAGGGCAGAAACTACTTTTATCTCGGAAAATTAAGGTGTTCCCGCGGGAATTTAAACTTAAATCACGCGGACGGAGTCCGCATCAGCTAGTGTTTTGTAATAATTGGGGAAGTCTATACTAATATTATAAATGCGAAAGGATGGATGGATGGATGTTTGTTACTCCATCACGTCAGATAGGCTGAACGCATCTGGATGAAATTTACACATATGACATAGGCTACTTTTATCCCGGAAAATTAAAGAGTTCCCGCGGGGACCAAAAACTCTCAATCCACGCGAACGAAGTCGCGGGCATCAGCTAGTTTCATAATATTTTAAGTAACTAAAAGGTGTAAATTATAATTAATATTTTTTAAAAAGCTAAAATTTAGTTGGCAAAAAATATTTTCGCTATCCACAAGCCACTCAATATGTAGTGAACGCAATGTCATCCGCAGTGATGCCGCCGCCTGAGCTGGGACCAGATAAAACTGTTTTTGCATTATGCATGAGCCAGCCGCTATAAATCAAATCCAAAAGCGTGCACTTTGTTTATAAAATAGAATTCGTTTTTGATATCCTGTATGATATCCGTATGATATCCACCTGTATGATATTTTGGTTAGTCGAATAAAAGGAGACTGAGAGGAGATTTGACGATCTCTCTGCCGTAGTGGTGAGCGCTGTTCTTTTGAGCGGGAGATCACGAGTTCAATGCCCGGCAGGGTCATTTTGGGAATGAATACCTAATTTCTGAACTTGCTCTGGTCTGGTTTTGTGGGAGGGGTTGGCCGTGGCTTGTTACCGCCCTACCGGCAAGGACGTGCTGCCAAGAGACTTAGCGTACCGGTACGATGCCGTGTAGATACTGATTTTATGGGTATGGGTTTAATATAACTGCCATACCCCTAACAGGTTAGCCCGCTAACATCTTAGACTGCATCACGACTTACCATCAGGTGAGATCGCAGTCAGGCAGTAACTTATAGTGCGATAAAAAAGTAGAACGCTTTTCGCTGAACTTTAGCTATTTTAGTGACTTAAACACAATTGATATTCTAGTGGCATTATGTTAATTACTATAAGAATAATTGTATTGGAATGCAAAATAAATGAAAATGAATATGATTTTGAATATTTTAAACTAAATCTGGCCACTTATCTATTTAAGGCACTAAGGAGGAAGGTACATAACCCTGCTATCTTGCAGGAGTTACGATTGTGCGTGTCGAACGATAGTGTCCCGCGGGCGTAGGCCACCACTGCTGGCGCAACCGTGCGCTCGCACGTGCTTGGTGCAGAGGACGCCACTAGTACGCGCCACTCGCACGCTCAACGCAGTGGCTGAACTTCAGCTGTTCAGCTGCTCACTGAGCGAGTTCACAAAAGCCGCTTCATTTGTATTAAGTTAGTTAAGTAGGTATGATATTGTAGTTAATTAAGTATATTTTTATTATTCGTATATTATTTCAATTGTAAATAATGTAAGGCTATTCTATCGCATTAGGTGACCTGTACCTAAGGATAGAATAAGTTGGGTGAAATAAATAAATAAAATAAATAAATAATATGTACATATAGATAAATCTCCTGAAGAATCCTTCTACCCATTCGTGCAAATCGAGATCTGCTGGTGGGTCCGCTGTAGATGACAACAATTAGTGACTAATTAGTAAGTATTAATTTGATTATTAAAAACTAGCCCGACTTGGGAAAAAATTCAAAGGCGCCTTTTTTGTATGTAAAATCCGTCATATCGATTTTGCTCCTTTTGACTTTACCGTACTTAGTAACTACCTCCTTGGTCTAGTGGTTCGCATGTTCGACTGCGGCCGACGAGGTCCTGACTTCGAGTCCCGGGTCGGGCCATAAATAAGTACCTATTGGGTTTTTCTGAATATAAATTTTCAGTACTACCCCGGGGCTACGAAGTTGGCGGTGCTTCACACCCATGCCTCGGAGAGCACGTTAAGCCGTCGGTCCCGGTTATTATTACTGGTCTTTATGTAATTTCTCATAGCGCTAAATAGAATTTATTCTTCATTCTTTATTCAATAATCATTACATGAGGCCCCGTCAGGGCATTGTAATGCTGCAAATGCAATTGCAGGTTACACTTAATTTTAATTATATTAAATTTTAAACATTATCACAAATTATAATTTTAATTAAGCATTATTATATATTATTATTCCCTTCCGCTTTCTATTTCAATGTATCCTTTGCCCTAAGGTTGCCTGGAAGAGATCGCTGTTTGAGCGATAAGGCCGTGAATGAACTAGAATTTTAATTCGCTATAATCCGCTACAGTAGACAACATGCACGATTGTGAAGTTGTAACTTCACAATCGTGCATTGTCGAGTCAACATCTCCTGAAGATGCTCCGGTGTCGGAGTGAAACGTACGTTGAGAGTGATTTGGAGGATTTGTGTGGTGTGGTGTTGTGCCTGTGCGAATTGCTGGGTGGTGGGTGTCGCATGCTGCAGGTGAAAGACAGGCACTGTACCATACAGATTTGTCTACTGTAGCGGATTATAGCGAATTAAAATTCTAGTTCATTCACTATCATGGACTTCCGCAAAGTAACGCCTGCTTCTATTCAATAGCGATAAGGCCGCCTGTTGTGCCATGTCCATTAGATTTTATTTTTTGTATGGTGTACCTACCTTAAAGTATATTTTACTTTACTTTTACTTTATTAGCATTAACAGTATAATAATAAAATGAAATATATTTACATAATGTCAACGATTTCAATAAGTTTATTATGAACTATGTCAGATTCATTACAAACAAAACGCAACTGTCATGTAATTGAGGCCTTGAGTAGGTACGGTTAGTTTTGGAATTCAAATAACTCGTTTATCTCAACTGCTTGAATCTTCGCTTCAAGGTCGTGTCGTTATTCTCGTCAGTTATAAATTTGGGGATTTTATTATAAATGTTCACAAATCTGTATAATGGGCCGCCGCAAAAAAAATCAGTTTGTAGCTGGGAATTTGTTTTTGCAACGTGTGCTTCTCTCCATTTTCTTTGTGTTCTCCACAATTTTATATAAATAGTAATGCTTTCTAACAAATAGAGCCGTTTCGATTATATATATAGAAAAAGATGCATTTTTTCTGGAGGATGAAGATATCATCTGCGTTGGTACTTTCGCCCCAGAGGATTATCCCAGACCGGATCCAAGAATATGCGTATGCATAGTTTGTGGAAAGTGTAGTTTCGTAATTTGTATTTGCTTTCAAAATGCTGAGAGCATATACAAATCGCGAGAGCATAACGCTTAGATTGTGAACATGGCTCTTCCAGTCATGGTTCTTCTTGTACCTACTGTAGTCTGTAGCGGTCTGCTCTCATAAACTATACCTACCGAAGGTTGTGCAGTTCTTAAATAATAATCGTAGCGGTGTAAACTTGTATTATTAATGTTACTTAAATTAAGATTGATTAAGCAAGTAGGATCTCCTCATTTCTGATATGATCACGCAGGCATACTCCAAGCATAGCACTCTCCATCGCCCGCTGAGTGGCTCTGAGCCTTCTTATCAGACCCATAGTTAGCGACCATGTTTCCGCAGGCAAACCAGAGTAACCGACATAGCTCGAAGAGTCGTCAAGATCAAGTGGCATTGGGCGGGCACATAGTTCGTAGAACCGATAGGCGTTGGGGTCCCAAAGAGCGGCTTCGCACAGGGAAGCGCAGCGGGGGTCGCCCCACGAGGTGGACGGAGGATCTCTAGCGTATGGTTGGGAGTCGCTGGAAACAAGCGGCACAAGACCGTGCTCTGTGAAGATCTTCGTCCAGTAGTGGACGTCTATCGGTTGATGATGATGAAGCAAGTAGGTTTATACTTAAGAAACAGTGAAATAAAATTATATATTGTTAACAAGTTATATATATGCGTGGCACGGGAAATTAAATAGCCACACGTTACGAAATTTTATAGGCGCTACTATAAAACACTTTTATGACGTTCACATTCGATTCCTAACTCACTTTTACCGCTTTTTAGAGAAATGTAGACCCAAAATGAGAGTCGCTTTATATTTTATCGTAATTTATGCATTTATTGTACGAACGAAATCGTATATTAACGTTAGAGATGATGAGAAATCTTCAATACGATACGGGCAGAAAAATCTCAATAAAATTATAAATTTAAAGAAAGAGCGAAATTATGGGTATGCCAAAAAAATTGAAGATGCAGAAGCTGCGAAAAGAAAAGCAGAAGTATTGAAAAGAGTAAAAGATTATGAAAAACGACTTAATATAGCAGAAGATCTTGGAAAAGTGATAAAAGATCCGCACTTAGAAATACAAAAGTACCGCAAAGATCCTGTTTGGAACTACTTGAAGAGGAGGAATTTCAGAAGGGTAAGAAAAAGGGAGTCTTCTGATAGTGAAGCTTCTAGTTCAAGTATAGAACTCACGAATTGGAAGGATGAGTGGAAACAGCATTGGCTGAAGAAGAAGTTAGAAGCGATCAACTCTTCTATGCCTAAAGGCGATATGGTTAACATGGTTGCGGCAAGTAAGAAACATTCAAATGCTAGTTGCAAATGATAGTTGTTTATTCATTATTTTTGTAGCCCGATTTAGGTCTTGCGTTTAGTTTGATGAGAAAGGGGACTACTAGTTAAGATAAAATTTTGTTTTGGCTTTTAATAATTATTTTAGTAGCAAAAAAAAGTATTTTTCATAACACGTAGGATTCCGTTCTTTTTAAAAACTTGGTATATCCCGTTGATATATTTATATCGGTTAAAACGAAGTTGACGACAATTTTTTAAATTAAATGGTTATACTTTTTTAATATCTAGGTACCTGTACGTAACTTCAACATTAAACTTTTAGGGCCATGGGGAGTGCCATGTGGAGATCCAAACCAACATGATGTTCCATGGGGTTCTTGTATGCTGCCAATGGAGTGTGAAGCCGAATACAGAATCTACCGAGGGGATTACTTTTGTGGACGTACCAACTTCATATGCTGCGCTCTAGAGGTTACGAACTACGATCTATACGCTGGATTTGATGTATCATTCGCCGATTCCAGCTTTGCAACTGATTCAGACGAAAAGAAAAACAGAGGAAGAGGATCCAAAGAGCGTAAGCGCCGCAAGAAAGGAAAAGGTAGGAAGCGTAGATTTAGGGAAAGGTTGAAGCGTAAACGTAGGATTAAGAGGACCATTAAAAAGATATTGAGAGAAATAAAGAAGATACTGAATAGGTCATTCCGAAACGGAACTACCGCAAGGAAGAAGAAAACAAAACAACTGAAGAAATTCATAAAAGAGATGAAGAAACAGTACATTAAAGAAAGAAAGACTGTCAAAGACATCCATGAAATGGAGTTGATAAAGATTGATGCAGCGCTACAGAAAAGATTGAACGAAATACGAGGCATGAATCAGGAGTTTATAAAAAACCAAACATTCAGGGATATCATTGTGAATGGGACGATAAATAAACAGAATCTGAAAATGCTGATGAAAGCTTATCCAGATTTGGCAGACGTCTTCAATTCGAGACGGGTTGGGACCGACAGGGGTCCTCGGGATTATTTAGATTACGATATCGAGTATGGATACCTTTATTATTGAGCAATAAAACCTTTTTCTGGCTTCATTTTATGTTTGATAACTTACCAATTAGGTACGATTGAAAAAATCCTTGAGAACATGAAAATATTATAATAACTTTAAAAGCGATTTGTCCAAAATTTGTCTGTAAATCATTACTTTAGCATTAAACCGCACCTATATGTACTAATTCTTTATCTATATACAACGTAATTATTGAGATGCCTCGCCACTGATTTGAAATGCAATTACAATCTTTTTATACGACTGCCTTAAAAAGGGAGTATATTGTTTTCAGGGTTCATGTATGTATGTATGTATGTGAGTTTGTTTATTCCACCATAACTTCTATACGCCTGAAACGGTTTTGATAAATGAGGTATCGTTAGAATCCCTAGCTTATCCGGGTGACATAGGCTAGTAAAATTAAAAAAAAAATTGATGGTCCCGCATATATAAACTCACAAACTCACATACATACATACATACATACATACATACATGAACCCTGAAAACAATATACTCCTTCTTTCAGGCAGTCGTATAAAAATACTTTTCTCATACATGCATGGAAATATTGCCATTATTTTCGAAAAAAGAACACGCGAAGTATCGAATTTTCGGACAAAGAAAATCAAATTCGTTGCAGGAGCGTTTTTTGAATTTGGAACATTACAACGCTCCTGCAATGTTGTATGAAACGGCGTGCTGGGGTTATTAAATACTCTTTGATCGGATCTCTTTTGTCATTCTTGGCATAAAATAGACTCTTTGCTTAGTACAAATTGGTGGCTGTATAGCCATAAATGCGTTGGCCTGTCGGCACAGATGATAAAAAAAAAATTGGCGGCACAGCTGAAAATTCGTCTTGATTTGTTATTTACATACTTATTAAATATAAATTTAATAATAAGTAAAATGAGTTCCAACGGTTCGGTGAGTGAAATGGAGATTGATTGAACTCCACCAGATTTAAGATCAGAAGCCAAATTGGCAATGGAAAACCTGCTTCCAGCGAAGTCCACAGAAAAATACATGAAAGTATAATATGAAAATTTTATGAGTTGGAAAAACGAGAAAAAAGTGAACATTTATTCGGAAACAGTATTATTGGCCTATTTTAATGAGATTGCTAAAACTAAAAAGCCATCTACATTATGGGCAATTTTCCATTCCATGCTGAAAAGTACAGTTCATGTTAAAAACGGCATTAACTTGAAAAATTATGGGAACTTAACTACTTTTCTTAAACGACAATCGACCGGATTCAAAAGCAAGAAATCGAAAATTTTTACTGGCGAAAACAAAGCAATTTTTGATTAAAGCCCCGAAAGGTAAAAAAGTATGTTTTATTTCGCTGCATTCTTTTGAGAAAAGCACTATATATGCCTCGGCGGAAATGGCAATTGCCTGTCTCGTATTAGTGAAGTCCTCGCCTACGGCTCGGCCTTCAAATTCATACTCGACCTGCAATTGGCTATTTCCCAGCCTTTGCAATAATGTACTATTACTTACTCTTTATTGAAATTTTATAATTTTTATTATTATTATTACAAAAAACTTATAGCTGGCTAGTCTAATCTAATTACATCACAAATCATACCCGCGTTGAATGGTGGCAAGAAAGCTGGCTGCATTTCCGCGCTGGACATCCCGGCTGATCCTTTGCGCAAAAGATGAGTTTACTTACCTACTTATTGTTATACTTTTTGTTTGATTTGTTATTTTTATTACTTTCCTTTAGTGAATGATAGAAAATTGCACTGCTCCTTGTTCCTTACAATCAAATATATCTAAATGTCAGTAGTCTGGCAACACTGTATATCGCACTGTTGGAGTGTTGCCAGCGAGCGATCGTACTACTGCAAACTTGAGCGTTTTATCATGTGGGGTACAGAGTTTTGGCGAGGGGCTGCGTGTTTCAATATCTTGACGTGTTTTATATTCGTAGATATATTATAGCGGGTTCGAGAAACTCTACAGAATTGTTTATGGGCAAGTATTTTGTCTGGTTGATTGCTTACTAGATACTGCGAATTCATCCTGGTGAATTTTCGATAATAAAGTCCCCCCCGTAGGACTTTAAAAACTAAAATACCTTTAATTTTCTAGGATAAAAAATATTCTATGTGTTATTCCAGACTATAATCTATATCTGTGTAAAATTTCATCCGAATCCGATCCGCCATTCTGGCGTGATTGAGTAACAAACATCCATCCATCTATCCATCCAAACTTGCATTTATAATAAATAATAATATAAAAGCGAAAGGTCACTGATTCATCACGATATCTCAGGAACTATAAAGCATACAGACTTGAAATTTGCAAGATAGGTTCCTTCTATGGTATAGACGGCCGCTAAGAAACGGTTTTTGAGAAAATTCATCCCTAAGGGGTTGAAATGGGGGTTGGAAGTTTGTATGAAAGTCCTTTGTTTTTGAAGTTAGAAACATGAAAATTGGCAATTAGGTTAATAGCTATAAATAATAAAAACCTGTATAAGCAATTTTACAAAAATCTACTCCAATAGGGGTGAAATGGGGGTTGGAAGCTTACATAAGGACTCCCAAGTATTTGAAGTTAGAGACTTGAAAATTGGGCGTTAGGTTATTCGATTTAAATAATAATAACCTGTATGAGCAATTTTACAAAAATTCACCCCAAAGGAGATGAAGTGGGGTTTGGCAGCATACATGAGGTTTATAAGTTTTTGAAGTTAGGTACTTGAAAATCTGCATAAAGGTTATTAGTTTTACGTAATAATAAACTGCATAAGCAACTTTACGAAAATCTACCCTAAATCTACAGAGGGTGAAATGAGGGTTTAAAATTTGTAAGCAAGTCCTATGTGTTTGTAGTTAGAGTCTTGAAAATCAGGATTTAGGTTATTAGTTTTAACAATTTTACGATTATCCACCCCAAAGGGCGTAAAATAGGGGTTGAAAGCTTGCATGAAGGTTATAAGTTTTTGAAGTAAGCATTAAGGAGTCTTAAATAATAAAAACCTGCCGATGCTATATAGCTGCTATAAGTAGGCCTTTTTCAGCGGTAAAATCTCATAGGAAATCAGAAACTGTACGCGGACGAAGTCGCGGGCGACCGCTAGTAATATAATATTAGTAAGATAAGTATTAATTGGACCAGCGTGGTGGGTCTAAGCTCTAATTCCCTCTCTCCTATGAGAGTGGAGGCCGTTAGTGACCTGTAATGTATGGATGAATGTCTATATAAGTACAGATAGTAGTTAAGTATGTATTTTCAACTACTGTTTTCGTGGTTCCTGTAATTAGACAAAGCGACGAGCGGTGCGGCTATCTCAACATAAATCACGCGGAATTGCTCGCTGCAGCGTCGATACGGTCTATGGCTAAAGTTCAATACTCCGCTGCATGTTAGGTACAAACTACAACGATTTTGGGCGCACGCCAGATAGGGGACTGAGACTACTATCACAGGATGCTATTACTATACCCTACATCATACTTCATATCATATCATACTTTAATATTATAAATGCGAAAATGTGTATGTTTTTTTTTACTTGATTAGGCTTAATTTAAAATTTATAAGTGAACAATGAAGAAATTATAAATGAAAAAAACGGGTTCAATTTTGACTGGAAACTGTAGATATTCCCGGCATCAAAAAACTCAAACTATGTAAAATTTCATTTTTCTTCTCAATGGAAATTGAATTTGGGAAGTAGGCTTCGCACTAAGTTCGTTTGTTTGTTGGTTTATTGGTTAATTGTTCTTTAATCACGCCGCAACTATCCTGCGGCAACGGATCGACGTTGATCGCGTTTGTATAGTTGAGGACCTGTAGAGTGACATAGGGTATTTTTTATCGAGCATCAGGTCATAGTGGTTCAGGAGCATGGGTGTTCCCAATCTGAGACCTAGAGCCACACGAAAACTTTCATTATCTAAAAGAGTGCCGAGATTTTTCGATGGCAAGGCATGAAGCCAATTCCCGGATTCTTTTTCAGATAAGGCTAGAAGCCTTGCTCGATCTCTTTGACTTGTAAGATTTTGAACCAAATTTGTATGTGTCAGCCGAACCAACGGCACATCCCAAAGTTTTTATGTGAAACATTCCTTCGGGATATCGTCATTGGGACACCTGACCTTTCAACTCTCTAAGGTCTCTGTGGCATAGGTCAATGAAACTGAATTAGAATTAAGAATCTGAGAACTAAGCTCTTTTATACTATGCACAGAGGACAGAAAATTCGGAAGAGCAACACTGGAAGTCAGCTAGTTTAACATATTAATATATTACATAGGTATTTTAATTTGTTTCGCTTACCAGTTTTTTTTAATTATCGATCTCATATCTACATACAACGAGCAGTGAATTTGCATTTGGCCGTCTGTCTGTCCGACGACAAAATTGAGCAAATACAAGAATTATCATCATCCATCAACTATTCAATACATTGCCGGGTTGAATAATTGATGATTTTATTATTTTTTTATTGCGTGATAGTCTTGCGCTTCACGGCAATCATGCTTGGAACGGGCTTGCCTATAAAATGCCTATTCACTCTTACCTTGAAGGTACTTAAGTTATATGTGGCAGGAAACACGTGCACTTCGTATCAGAAACGTCGAGCACTAAGCACGAATCTCTTAAAATGAGAAGGGAGTTTCCGCGTTTCCGCCTGGATTGGCAGACTTCTTACACCATTGAGAAAATAAAGAACTCTCGGGCATGCAGGTTTCATCACAATGTTTTTCTTTACCTTTGCAGCATGTGATATTGAATTGGTTAAACCATTTACCTACTGATAGTCAATAATATAATTAAGGATTACCAGTAATCTCGCATAATATGAGCGAGGTTACATATGGTAGTATATGGCTTAGCACTTAGCAGGGTACAGCACGTGGGCGGTAGTTGGATTTTTCCACTTCTTTGTCTTAATTTGAACCAATCGCAAACCGGTATTCATATTCTGGGTAGGAAATTAGGACGGAAAAGCTGAAGACTGGATTCGATTACGTTTTTTGGTTACACTTGCGAATTTTTGTTCAGTCGCCTAAACCTTTTCATAAATATCTGTTGAGTGATCGATGTGATTTTCTGGCACGGATATATTTAAACAAATAATACAAGGGAATACCGCAAATCATAGATCTAGGCTAATTTACTAAAATTATACGTACGACATTTCACAATAATATTGAATGACATTAATAACAATATTTACGCCTATTGTTCAGTATTTAAAGTTAGTTTAACAATGACAAAGGAGTTTCATATCATTCTCCGCTACTAAAAGGTGAAGTCCCGTAAGTATTGAGGTGGTCGTTTTATTCGACAAGATCTCCTCAAAGGAGTTTCTTCCTGAGGCCCAGGTGATCCTGAATGTGAAGGAGATTCGGGCGTTCCCCACACTGTTGGACTATCTAGTTCACATAATGAAGAAGTAAGCTCACTAGCCAACCGTGATTCAGGTTCGTGCACTGGTGTTCTAGGTGGATCGTAGTTAAGACAACATGTTACTTCTTATCCCGAAAATCCCAAAAATCATTGAGTTTTTACGGGATTGGTAACACCTAAATGACGGCAATGACCTCCAATGTATCCCAGCACGGACCAAAGTTTATGGAGATACTTACGATCTTTTTTTGAGGACTAGCGGGGTTTCAATACTTAAAAAAAATCAATCACTGTAGTACAAAATTAGTTCGTAGCTTGCTAGTAGGTAGTGAATGAACTAGAAGTTTAATTCGCTATATAATCCGCTACAGCACTGTAAATTGAGATGAAGATATCGAGCCTGGTCTGCAATTTGTTTGGTCGTCGGTACATTGAGTAACCAGAATATACATAACAAGTTGAGGCCCGCACTTTGTCCGCGTGGATTGAGGTTTTTCGGTTCCCACGGGAACTCTTTAATTTTCCGGGAAAAGGCTATGTCCTTCCCCGGGATACAATTTATCTCTGTACCGAATTTCATCAAAATCGGTTGAAAATATGGCCCGATAAAGTGTAGCAGACAGACAGATATACAGACACACTTTCGCATTTGTAATAAGTATTAGTATGGATTATGGATTTACGCTGCGCTTACTGAGTAGGGCGCTTATTTGTACTAATCTATACTAATATTATAAATGAAAAAGTTTGGATGGACGAATGGATGGATAGATGACTGTTTGTTACTCAATCACGCCCGAACGGCTGAACGGATCTGGATGAAATTTGACATAGAGATAGATCATGGTCTGGAATAACACATAGGCTACTTTTTATACCGGAAAATTTAAGTGTTCCCGCGGGAACCAAAACCCTCAATTCACGCGGACGAAGTCGCGGGCATCAGCTAAAACCTACCTGAATACTTGCTACACAATTAATTATACAATCGACTTTTCAATGTTTTTAGATGGAGTATTGCGACATTTTATCTACCCACACGTCGCTAATGTGCGCATAACTTACACAACTAGTTGTTATCACAAAATGTCCATAGATTTTTTTATAAAATGCATTTATTCTGTGTTCCAACTGCACTCGAGCTAAAGGTGAAATGAGAGCTTGTAAATCGCCTGGCAACTTCTTGGCATTGAGTCAAATATCGACTTGCCAGTAATAAATTGTTTCCGTGCTACTTCGAGTCGCATTTAAAAGTGAAATGCGCTGAATCTGATCTGAACTTGCTGTAAATTAATCAAACTGATCCCGGTTACCCCGATATTTAAGCTTGCATCCATATTCCATAGGACGGGCATAGGCTGCTTTTTATCCTGGAAAATCTTAAGACTCTACGGGATTTTTAAAAACCTAAAGTGACTTAAGCAAAGTCAAAATCTCAGTGTGTTGTCCACAACACGGGTAGTGTATAGTCCACTATAGATACGACCGTTTTTCATCCGATTAGGTTGAAATTTTGTAAAGTGCCGGGCATTCGTCTTTGGCAAGGACTACCATATGCCATTGGCGGCCTTTGGAGGTGGCAAGCCGCAAGGGCCTCGCTCTCGCAGGACCTTCGCGCCCTCGCGCTACAGCCTAATGTAAGGGACAATCCAGAAGTAGGTATTAACAAACACTTTTAATATATGACGTGTCCTCCCATTTGAAACTTGCACGAATAAATGGTTAAAAGTGTAGAGGTTTCACGAGAGATTTACTTAAATTAGATAAAAGTGGCTATAGGTACATTAAAACTAGGGCTTTCGAATACCGTTTTTTTTCAATAACGGTATTAATACCGGAAATATATTTTTCAATACCGGGATAGAAATAGAAATGCCAAGCCACAGGGTTCTAAATTCAAACACAAATTTTACCCTCTGAGTGATCAAAAATGACTTCTCCACTGGTTTTAAGCAATAAAAGTGCTCTTATTAAGCTAATGTGCTTAAGATACAAGTTTTAAACTTAGCCGAATAAATACAGTGGCATGTACCAAGAAATATATGCAATAGTCACTGTTTCGTTTACTGTGTCACCGGTATTAAAAACGGACGAAAAAAGTTCGGGATCCCGGTATTGGAAGCCCTAATTAAAACAATATTCATTTGAACCAGCTACGATTGCTATTGTTAAGCTCTAAACTAAATTGCGATCTAAACATAAAAGTATTCAATAATCGCTGAGTCTGCAAGCAGGAGATTAAATTACCATCGTTAAAACACTTGTATTTACACTAACTATTTTCAATATGGCGTCCGTATTCCCTGATTAAAGCGAATGACATGACACTGGTCAAATTAACTGATATCATACTTCCTGTTTCATGAAAAATAATGACAAATGGTAATAATGCTAACATTGTAGATAAAGTCATTAGGTACTAATGTGTTGAGTAAGATTGGTTTTACCTATTTACTACTTAAGGTGTAAATGTTAATTTATCATCAATAATAAATAATATGTCGTCATTAAAAGGTAATTATTAAAATTTATCTTTATTTGCAGTAGACTAAAAAATATTGTTATTACAGACATATTAATGGTGTATTCCAATTCTGTTTCGGTATCGATCTTGAAGTTGAGATTAGTAGTTGGGCAAGCGTTGTGCACGGAAATGGCCAATACCTCCGTCCGTTACTGCAGCGTAGGTAGGTATCTATGGGTTGTATCGTATATCGATGTTTACGATACGGGGGCCTTACTGCTAACCCATTCGAGCAATTTAGGCTCCCAAAGTGTTCGAATGGCGGCCTCGTACCGGGAAGCGCATGGTTGGACGACCTCCCACTAGGTGGACGGAGGATCTCAAGCGTGCAGCTGGGAGCCGCTGGAAACAAGCGGCACAAGGCCGTACTCTGTGTGATGTCACGTACCTTGACGTTCGTAAAATAAGGATTATTATTCTAAAACACGACCGACAACATTAATAAAACATTACGGCTTTAAGCGATGGCATAGTCGCCCCCTGGCCACAGGTCTTTTTTCGGGTTTCACATTTCATCGGGCCCACGTGTTTTGTTATGTCAAGCTGTGGTTAGTTACTACATAAATATAGCGGTTTCACCTGGTTTCTTAAATCTACTGCGGAAGCCTTATATTTATTTTCATTTTCAGTGTCGGGTTACGAGACTATATTTTTTCATCCATTCACAATTTTGTCACGGACCAGGGCCAGAGATAATCAATTTTCGAATTTCCCCTGCTGAGAATGGAACCCAGGACCTCCTGAGGTATTTTTTTATCCACTACAAGTTAGCCCTTGACTACGATCTCACCTGATGGTAAGTGATGTGCATCTAAGATGATAGCGGGCTATCCTGTGAGGGGTATGACAGTTATATTAAACCCATACCCCTATTCGATTTCTACATGGCATCGTACCCGAACGCTAAATCGGGCACGGCCGAAGCCTCCCACCAGGCCAGACCAGGGAAAATTCAAAAAATTATAAATTCCTAAATTGATCCTGCCGGGGATCCGGGGCCTTCGCCCGTTAAGACAACAGCGCTCAACTCTGCGCTACTCAGGTCATCAAATGTCGTCGGGTTGTCCACCGAAGGTTGCGACTTGCGTGAAATACAAAGTTTCGATCCCCAGGCACGCAGTGCCAATTTGGCACTTTCCATGCTATTAGTGATTACTAGCTGATGCCCGCGACTCCATCCGAGTGGATTGAGGTGTTTTAGGGGTATGAAATATAGATAGTAGCCGATTCTCAGACCTACTGAATATGCATATAAAATTTCATAAAAATCGGTCGAGCCGTTTCGGAGGAGTATGGTAACTAACATTGTGACACGAGAATTTTATATAGGTATAAGATTAGCGTGACTACAAAGTACTGAGTAGGGAAGTCTACCTTATGCGTGCTCTGAAGTTGTACCTACTTAACCAGTTTTTTTAAACATCTTTTACCGCTTACAATACCTATGTTAGTTATCAACTTATCACATATTATATAGTACAGTTCCAGCCTCATCGGGTTAGATTTATACACGTTGGCGACTCTGGATGCGATCGACTTGGCATCCTACCAATTATTAGGTATCATAGTTTGGCCCAGTTATCCTTCGATACTTTATAGCAATAACAAAATGTTCATATAAAGTTATTGTCCCTTTAATAACTGAACACCCGCATAAGTATAATTAGACGTAGTCATTTTTAAAGCTCTAGCCCCACTTGAGATGCACGGAGCGGCGCGGCACATAACGGCAAATATTATTTGTATGAGTTTCATCAACATGATATCGCCAGCCCACTTACTGGCATGAATTTCCTTTCAGAATGAGAAGGGCTTAGCTCTTAGGCTATGTCCACGACGCTGTCCAAGTGCGGATTTGTCGGCTTCAAACACTTTTGAGAAGAAAGATTTTTATTGGGTCCACAAAATAAAAAAAATACTTATCAACTAAATAACATTTTAATTAGCTTTCAGGCAGCAACAACAACAATTTAACAATTAAAATAATTAGGTTTCCTCAAGATGTTTTTTTTTCACGGTGAAGTCAAAAGGAAAATCATACATCAAAAGGTGTAACTCAGACCGTACATAATATAATTTCAGTCCAATCTCATCCCCTAAAAATAATTTTAACCTTTTAAAAGTGTAGAAGATTGACTTGCCTTTTGATGCTCTGGTTTCCGTAGCAACTCCCCACCTTCTCGTATAATTGAGCTCTTTGTAGGCATATTAAAACAATTTGTAGAAGCCATAATTGACGATAGCACTGACTGAATTCCGCAAAAGACCAGAAGCCAAATAAGTTCCAACTTCAGCGAATGAACAGGGTCTTAGAATGTGTTGGAAATACTTTATTCTATTAGTAGTTCAATTTTAAGGAAACTTTTAATGAAAAATAAAACGTTTATAATAAACATGGTAACTAGGTAAAGATAAGACGAAATAAATCCATTCTTCTTAATATCACAGCATAAGTATATAGATAATATAATATTAAACCTATAATCATACAGTAGGTCGACCGACGACACCCACATAAATCACAGGCCCGGCCACCGTGGCAGTTTTAGCTCCCAGAGGAATCTACGGTAGTTACATTAACTTATAATTGCGTACGTGTGTCTGTCTGTCTATCTGCTTAATTTTCAACACCCATCTGTTCATCCGATCCGGTACAGAAATAGGTTGCAAGACACCAGCTAGACATAATTATTCATTATCTGGTGAAACTAATTATAGGTAGGAATGGGCACGCGTCTGTGAACTCCTTAAACAGTTCGAATTATACGTTTTACAAATGTTTACGATTCCGATTTTCTTACAAAATCCAATCCAAATCCAAAAAATCAAAAAGCAGAGGCATAATTAGTTATTTGTCTAATCTCCAAGCAAATCGTAATCATATGACAGCGTAAAACGTATCCCATCAAAAACATAAATGTAAAATGAGAGCCAAGTTCAAAATTGTGATATATATGCCTTGGTTGTTGACTTCAGCGACAAAAGAAGTGAGATCTAAATGGGTGCCAAGTTCAATGGTCAGTCCTGCAATTTATATATCCCATCAAAAACATAAATGTGAAATGAGAGCCAAATTCAAAATTGTGATATATATGCCTTGGTTGTTGACTTCAGCGACAAAAGAAGTGAGATCTAAATGGGTGCCAAGTTCAATGGTCAGTCCTGAAATTTATTTATAACAACATATAATATTTTATAACAACTTAAAATATCATTTCTTCTTATAACTTAGTATAAAATGTTGAAGACTAAGGCTTTGGCTTGGCTAGTTTTCATATACGAATTATAGCGTTCACAAGTTGTAAAGCTGTAAGTTCTTATTTTATTCTTCCGAAAATTTGGCTTGCTGGTAGAAACTGTACTTTTAGGTACCTACTTAATAATAATTCGTACGTACACGTACTTTGACGTCCTTAAAATAATGATTATAACACTACAACATAAACGTCAACAATATTAAAATAATACGGCTTTAAGCAATGGTAGTATGCCCCGTGTCAGAGTTTTGATCTATACCTAGGTAGATCATAAAAATGACGATTTTTGTACGTTTATATCTAAATAACCATTTGAGGTGTGCTTATGAAATTTGGAGCACATATGTATCTCACGGGTCTCAATATATGCGCCAAATTTGACATGTTTATGTGAAATAGTTTTTGAGTTATGAGGGGGTCAAAAGTGGCTCCAAATGGTTCGTGTAATATTACACACGGTGCTGCTCGCCAGTTTTTTTGAACTTTGGCTGGACACGCTTCCGCGTGTCTTGATTTCTACAACTGTATAAGGAGTTCATACATGCTTTTTGACGTGCAGGCATCTATGAACTCCTACAGGTCGAATTAAATACGTATAACCGACGATTACGATTAAGATTTTCTTACAGAATAGGGGGGAGATCCGGTTTCCTTGTTATCATAATAATGACTGCCTCTGTTTAAATTATTGCCTTACTAGATCCAATGGTTTGGGCTGGGCGTTGATCAGTCAGTTAGTAAGTGAGTTATTATTATTATCGACATAAATTTAGCTCTCACGCGCGCATACAAAATAAATACATATATAGCCTAAAGAGTTATAATAAACTTACGTAAATAAATATAAATTAATAAACTTACATACACAAATACACAAATAAATAGTTGTAGCGGGCGGAGGATTACACCCCGGCAGGGGAGACCAGACGGCCGGGGGTCAGGGCGACAGGTTGAGAAACCGGCGGACTATCCTAGCCGAGTCTAGCAACACCGCTTTCTGCATCCTGGCTGCGAGCGAACTGCCACGGAACCCCAGTCGCCTCAGATGGTGAGCGAGGCTGACTGGGATTAACCCATTCGCAGATATGACGATTGGGATGGTTTCGGTGGACCCCACATGCCACATGGCGGAAACCTCGTGAGCCAGATCAAGATACTAACGTTTCTTCTCCGTCTCAGCTCTCACAAGGTTCTCGTCATATGGAATGGTGATGTCCACCAAAAACACCCGTGACTGTGCGCGGTCCAACAGCACGATGACAGGCTTAAACCATACTTTAGAGCAAGCTCCTGGTGAAGGATTTTGGCCGCTTGGTTGTGTCTGTGCAGATACTCAGTGTTAGCAAGCGCCGAACATCCCGAAAGCACATGTCTGAGTGACTCACCGGGATGGCGACAGGCTCGATAGATGTCGTGAGTTCCATCCTTCAGAATGTAATTTCGGTAGTTCCGCGTCTTAACTACCTGATCCTGTATCGCACAGACAAAACCTTCGGTTTCCCCAAAGAGGTCACCGAAGCGCAGCCATTGCACGGACGCTTTTTTATCAACGTGTGGCTCATTAAGAGCTTTAAAAAAGCGTCCGTGCAACTCCTTCTCCTTCCATACGGTCTCCCGGTCAGAGGTGCTAAGTACCTTCGGCGCCTGCCACTCGATTTTGGCTAAAGATAGGGGAATGAGTCCTTTATCACATTCTACCTCTCTATGCATGGGCGACTCGCTCTTCATCTCGAAGTATGTTCTGAGATTGGCTATCTCCCGGTTATGCATGGTCTTGACGCTTAATACATTTCCGGGGGATATACAATCTCATCACAGACGACTTCGGGTGGTGCATGCGATAGAGTGTCATAGTTGTGCGGACTTTTTTATCCAGGGCGTCAAGTTCGGTCTGAGTCCATCTGAGCACGCCAAAGGTGTACATGAGGACAGGCACAACCCAGCCATTATAGGCTCGAACCTTATTGGCACCTGACAAAAAACTTTTACATATTTTTGTCAGACGGCCAAAAAAGGCCTCGCAAACAGACTGTTTCATGTCCGCCTCATTTACCCCCAACGATTGCGACATACCCAGATACCGGTACGATTCAGCTTCAGAGAGGGTCCTGATGTTCGATGGCTCGAGATTCATCTCAGCCGAGTGAGTAACCTGCCCACTCACCACATGCAAGACCGCACACTTGTCCAGCCCAAGCTCCATTCTGATAGAATTACTGAACTCAGTGGTGATATTCAGCAATTCTTGCAGACGGCATTGGGTGCCAGCAGTTTGAGGTCGTCCATGTAGAAAAGGTGAGGCACTCTTGTCCCTCCTCTCCGAAACTGAAAGCCCGTCCCTGAATTCTCCAGCAGTACCATCGACTTTGTACAGTTCAAGGACCCTCAAGAGCCATGAATGGGGCACCGAGTCGAACGCCTTTTTATAATCAATCCAGGCGGCGGAGAAGTCCCGGCGGTTGCGTTTGACCAATTGCCCCGCAACGGAGTCGATTATTATTATTATTATTGTATTCTTTACACAAGGAATAAATCGAAACATATAATTACAAAAAGAGAAGCTCAATCGTAGTGAAGCGTGCAAAGGCGGTCTTATCGCTAAAGCGATCTCTCCCAGACAACCTTTGGTGATTGGATTGGCGAAATCACGGGTTGCGTGGCAAGCAATTTAGTTTTTCTAGAATAAGATAGACTACATAAACACTACATACTACTAATACACATATAAATATCTACCATAAATAACTATTTATACATATCAATTATAATATACTTCATTCTACTCCATTACATAGATAGATAGTAGATTTTCAGACAACGTTTGAAGATATGTAGGGATTTTGTCTGACGTATGCCAGCGGGGAGACAATTCCACAACCTGACACAATTCCTCGTGAAAGAGTTATCATAGAATTTCGTGCGGCTGGACGGTATCTTTAGCTTATTGTCTGTGCAGGAACGAAGAAAGAACTGAGTTAGTTCTTTTCTCACTATAGATGCACGGAGAACGTGGCCCGTGGCACCAAATATTCTTTATATGAGTTTGTTTGGGGCTGGGCCCACTTAAGTAAGGAGGCGCGGCACTTAGCGGCAAGTATTCTTTGTATGGAGCTGGGGCCAGTACGGAGATACACTGCAACGCGGCCCCATACAACATAATACAAATAATATTTGCCGCTATGTACCACGCCGCTCAGTGCATCTCAAGATGGGCTAGACGTTTAAATGTAGAGATTTCTCTGTCTACGAGCACAAAATACTTACTATTCGTATGCTAAGAGACACCTGTGTGTCTTATACGAAATAAATAAATTGAGTATTATATAGCCTGTAGGTATAGGAGTCTCTACCTAGCCGATAAATCAAATGTTTATTCCATAACATTATCCTCGTTTGCGGAGTGTTTGCGTGAATAAACAGTGTGGTCGTTAGGGCGTTTTTACGGGCGATTGCCATCACTATGTTATCGCCCAAGCACTGCGTAAGATCAGTGCACCAACAATACTGATGCGAGGCGATGCTTTAAGATTAATTATTACTAGATGATGCCCGCGACTTCGTCCTCGTGGATTAAGTTTTGTTAATTCACACCTTAAATTTCCGGGATGTTTAGTTGCTTATGTCCTACCCCGAGATGAAACCTACCTCATTCACTGTACCTATTACCTATTTGCCTATTTGGTGCCTCTATACAAAATTTCATCAAAATATTTAAACTAGGTATAAATCTATACCTATCTATACTTACTAAAATTATAAATTCGAAAGGTTGGATGGATGGATGGATGTTTATTACTCAATCACGCCAGCACGGCTTAACGAATCTGAATGGAATTTTGGCGCAGAGATTGATTAGTCTGGAATAACACATAAGCTACATTTATCCCGGAAAATTAAAGAGCTCCCGCGGGAATCAAAAAACTTAAAACACGCTGACAAAGTCGCGGGCATCAGGTAGTATAAATATAAGTAAATAAATTTCATTGTATATAGATTTTATTGGTTTTGTGGAAAACTGGCTTTATTAGGCAAAGGCGATTCCCAGCGGTCCGTTTATTTGGCGCATAAAATGTTCGAGGGTTTCCGTGGGGATTAGGTTCATAGAGTGCGACAGGGGGGTTACTACTATCGCTTAAAGCAGTATTATTTCAAAATTACAGTTTTATGTCACGTACCTTAACGCACCTAATCTATGGATGAAATTTCTAAAACACGAATGTAAACAATATTAAAACAATACGTCTTTTAAGCGATGGTAGTATGCCCCCTGCCCGTTTTATATCAAAGCTTTGTTTATATCAGGCTTCGACATTTAACACACCTTTTTAAATAAAAAACTTATGTAGCTGTACGTTACATTATTGATAATAAACGACGATAGCCTTTTTTTACAGGGGGAAAATCTCCATAAGATACCGTAATTCCTAACCCGTTGTCGGGTTATGCAGGATTTATTCTCTACTAAAACCCATTTTGTGGCCACCATCTGCGTATATTGGGATCTCCGTTACATAATCGACCTCCTCCTTCCGACCGGCTACGGCGGCCGATCTCTGTGTACGGAAGGTGGATAACATAGTGCACAAGTGTGTGCGCTAACACAGGTGCACTCTCTGTTCCATTACTATAGCCCGATGGGACGGAAAATCCGACACGATCGGAGAGAGATCAGAACCAGGCCCGATTAATTAGCCATTACATGTCCTCAAAACCACGGGGTAAATCACCGCCAACTCCGGGATTGTAATGAGAATTTGAAAGGCAGAAAAACCAATCGATACGCAGTAGATCGAGTAATATTTCTAACGAAAACGGAAGAAACGTACGTTATATCCAAAATAGACGCTGTCAATTTGTCAGCGACACACGCCTAAACCAATTCCTTGGTGTTATCATTTTTTTATCGACACATTTTCCCCCATAGCACTTGGAACAGCGAGTTATTGCGAGTTATAAACCAAGGTGTGGACTGTTAAATAAGCGCTCCCAAGCTTGAAAGCAGTTATAGCCTACTTGTTAAGATTTTGACGTCCTTTAAAGGATCTGAGTTCAGAGGATTGGAGTTTCTATGAATCGATACGAATAAGTCAATAAAAAAAACGTTCTGTCAACTTCTGCCGGTCGGTATAATTCGTCTCCCTTCTTGCCCCGGGTACCGCAGGATTACTCTGTCTATGTATATCCGAATAATGACTGTATGAAGTTCGCTTTCGGAAGAATATATTTCCGCTGTGATATTATGTACAAATTGAGCAAACGTAGTACCAACGCTAGTATTACGCTGAATCCCAAAAAACTTCGGTCCTCTTATATATCATTCACCTGTCAGGTTGAAGCTGTTTTGTGTAACATCGACACCTCTAGTATAATAATGGCAACTCTTTGATGTTGAAAGGGAAAACTTATAAAATCTTTTCTTTTCACACCCTATTACACGTCATGTCACCTTTACGCGGTACGCTCTGGTAGGGCGGAAACTTTGCATTTTGTTTTACTTTTCGTTTTTAGACTCATATAGGTAGATAAAATGACTTCATTTTCATGTAACGTGCGAATCTTAGGGACGAATACTATAATGGGAATTTATTTTTAAGGCCCACTAATATAGTGCGAATATGAGTTGCGATACAATCGGTATACATATAGGTACCTAGTGGAGATATAAAATGAAATGATTTATTTCACGCTGGAGTACTTTTGTCACTTATGATATGTCAAGACTCTACCAGCGGTTCGGAAAGCGAATTCTACTGAGAAGAACCGGCAAGAAACTCAGCAGTTGATTTTTTGTAAGAAGAAAAAAAATATTACAATATGTAGCTTTAATACACAAAACATACGTAATGTAAGAAGAATTATACTGACTTGTGGGCTGCTGGATGCATAGCCAGGTCCTTCCATGCAACTTTGTCATTAAAGAATTCATCAACAGTATAATAGCCTCGCCTTAACAAATGCTGTTGTAAACCGTCTTTTATGCAATGGCAAATCTAAGAACTCGTAATATACTAAGGTATAGTTTTTTTTTATATCAGTCAAGATATATAGTTTTTTTTGGTATTGGGCATTTGTCTGCGACCTCACATCTGTCTGAGGTAAGTATACACACACATATAGTACACCCATTCCGCAATTCATTAATGAGTGAATGTCTATAATAAATAGAATACCACCACCACTATAGCCCATTACTGTCCCACTGCTGGGCACAGGCCTCCACTCTCATAGGAGAGAGGGAATTAGAGCGTAGACCCACCACGCTGCTCCAATGCGGATTGGTTCAATCATGTTAGTGATAATAACCGCGACCAACGGCAGCAGTCGAATATGCTAACCACTAGACCAACGAGGCAGTTACTCGTAAATATTAAATAGAATACATCTGGATCCAAATCACGCAAAATTAATTTCCTAGCACCAAAATAACACTGTAATTATTGCATTAACAATAATTTGTAATACTTGTCATTAAATAAATCGCATCAGCACACAAATAAATTTAAACAATATTTAATATTCCGAATATATCATTCTTCATGAATATTTGTGGCTTAATTACACATTGCTAATAATACCAATTTTTGTTTATAACTGTAAATTGGTCAATTTTTGATACTTTATCTGGTGGGACGATTCGGGCGAGGCTAGTTAGCACTTAGCACCCCGGCAAAGATGTACCGCCAAGCGATATAGCGTTCCGGTACCATGCCGTGTAAAAACCGATTGGGGTATGGGTTTAATATAGCTGCCATACCCCAACAGGTTAACCCGCTACTATCTCAGACTGCATCATCTCTTAAGGTACCATTAGATGAGATCGCAGTCCAGGGCTAAATTGTAGTCCATACTAATATTATAAAAGCGACAGTTTGGATGGATGGATGGATAGATGGATGTTTGTTACTCAATCACGCCTGAAAGGCTGGATGGATCTGGATGATAGATTATATCATCCAGATATAATCTGGATATATCCATGTATTATTCCAATGTATGGAATAATACATTGGCTACTTTTTATCCCGGAAAATTAAAGCGGATACCAAAAAACTTCAATTCACGTTGACGAAGTCGCAGGCATCAGCTAGTAGAAAAATAAAATAAAAATCTTTCTCCATTTAACTTCGTATTAACTGTAACTTATCCAACTTGTAACTTATCCTTTTAACTTATACTAACTTATCATCCTAAACAAGGAACTGCATTAGGATCGATACACGATGCCGCAGTGGGACACTCGTAATATAGCGCATACTCTCGTCTTTGCCTGGCTCCTGATTCCCGGAGAAAACGTGCAGAACTTACAAAATACTTTCTATTTGTATCGCATTTTTTGCCAACCTCCCTGGCGCTTTTTTCAGGGTTGTTGTCTTGTTTCAGGGAGGTCGCTGGTTTGATTCCCGGCAGGGTCAATTTGGGAATTTATAATTTATTATCTCTGGTCTGGTCTGGTTTGGTGGGAGGCTTCGGCCGTTGCTAGTTACCACCCTATTGGCAAAGACGTGCCGCCAATCTGCTTATAAAAAGGCCTACTACTACTTTACGCTATTTGTATCTAAGTCTATAAGAAGTAAACACAGAAATACACAGAAATTTATTAGAGCTTCAAATCTGGTTATTGTAATTACACTCAAATTACTTGGAAATTGCTGTAACAAATAAATCAAAATTGAATTTGATGTTCCAAGTATTTGAGTTGAAGCAAACTATTTATATTTAGTTAGAATGGATTTCATTTATTAATTTCCAGTTTGAACTTATCGATCATTACGGGTTCCGTGAATTGGGCGTTTATGTTCTAACCAGAACCCAGAGCCACCGACATAAGTCGACGACTTGCGACGCAGTAATGGCAATAGATGTATATTTAAGTTAATAAAAGTTATTTATGTATTATTAGTAAGGCGTAAAGTTTAAGTAGTACATTGTTTGGCTATCTATATAGTCGCACTATCCCGCTCCTTCCTTAAAAGTTTTTAAGATAATTAATGGATTGTCTGGAGAACATCACTTCTAGTGATAAGACCGCCCTTGCGCACTTTGTTTTTTTTATTGTTTTTTTCATTTTCTATGTATTTTTGTTTTGTGTAGCAATAAAGGGTTTATCTATCTTTCTATCTATCAATCGGCGGGGCACATAATTCGGTGAACCGATGGAAGTTGGGGTCCCAGTGAACTGAAATGGCAACGCACGCTGGAAAACGTAACGTTAGCAGACCTTCAACTCGATCGACGAGATCAAGCGAGTTGCAGCGAGGCGAGGGAGATTCAGGCGGCACAAGACTGTGTCGTGTGGAAGACTTCACAATAGAGACCTACATCAAGCAGTGGACGTCTTCTGGTATGCGATTCTTTCTGGCCCACCCAAAATTATCGACGCCCAGCGTGGTACCCAGGCGACGATGGCGTGATGAATTAGATAAATTCACAGATGAGTGGCCTATAGAGAAACAAAATAGGCATATGTGGACATCGGAGAGAGGCTTTTGCCCAGCCGTGGGACAGTGCAGGCTAAATTAGATTTTTAGATTAGATAAGACGTCTGTCACTACGACTACGGCGACGATAGGCGTTCAGTAGACAGGCAGACAAGGAGCCCGCGTACAATTTTCCACCATTCTGTCAACTGTCATTTTTCATATTTAATCTTATCTTTAAAGGGTATATGGGCTAATTGTATAAATATTTTATACAATTAGCCCATATATCCTTTTTGGACCTTTATGCATGTGATATAGGACGACGGTCCGCGTTAAACGACTGCTATTCAGATTATTTAAGGTCTCAAATATATTGATATTTTTATTTATTTTATTAATTATATTGTTATTTAAACTGATCTTTTGAAGTAAGTATGTGTGGTCAAGTTTGTTGTAAATACATATTGTCTGAACTAAACTAAAATTATTTGTTTAAAAATATAGCTATCTAATTCCGCAAGGAGCATTATGAGGCATACCTAATGCTGACCGACCGAATTTCGGCCACGGCGGCTAATCTCCAGCGGGGAGATATTTTGATTAAGTTTGTTTGTAATTCTCGCAGGACTCCTCAATTTCTTGGGATAAATGTAGCTTATGTCTTCCCTCGGGTTACAGCCTACATCTGAACAAAATTTCATCAAAATTAGTTAATAAGATGAGCCGTTAAAGCGTAGCAGACAGACAGATTAACGGAAACACACACTCCATTTATAATTAGTGATTAAACGAACTTACCTGTGAGTGAAGTTCTGTCATAATTGTATGAGACGTATATTCGAAGTAGTAATAGTCTCTCAAGTTCGACGGCAGCTCTTCATCACGCTGCTAAGACTAAAGACAGGTGGGGAGATCACCTCCCCTGGAACGAGCCCATAATGGGCTTCGCACCAGAGAGGGGCACCGGCGTAACCCGACCCCATGTGGTCGGGTATCTCGGGAAGATTTCCCCACCATTAACAGAAAAAAAGTCTCTCAGGTTATGTATTTACACCCAGGATAAGTACACTGGCACTCGCCAGGCAGGCCAATGTGTATTGGAACCATAATAAGAATGCGTTGTAAAGTAGCGCATATTGAATTACGATAGTAGGAGGTAGACATAGAGCAGTGATATTAATGTGCATAAGGCTTCGTTGAGGGTCGTGCAGGACTGGGGTAAAGGGGGGGCGGGCTTAACTGGGTTTACGATACTTTTGTAGGCGCGCGTATACATAGATGCGGGCTTCTGATTTATTTTTCGATGACATATATACATATATATAAATATAAGCGAAATACCACTCGCTGACTAATCACGATATTTCAGGAACTTTTTAGAAAACAAACTTGAAATTTGGAAGGTAGATTCCTTCTATAGTGTAGACATCAGCTAAGAAACGGTTTTAAGAAAATTCACCCCTAAGAGGGTTAAATTGGCGTTAGAAGCTTGCATAAAGGTTCTACATATTTGAAGTTAAAGACATGAGAATCGGCACTTAGTTTATTATACAAGGCCCCGGATTCGATTCCCGGTTCGGACATTGAATGAATGGAATACGATATGGAATGAATTTATTTGTCTGAAAATGTGTATGGGGATCGATTAGGACTACGGTTATATTTTAATATGATTGCCGTTGTGTAAACACCTCTTTACATAAATAGGGTGGTTCATACGTCATCTAACAGTGTTATTAATAACTTAATTTGATTTGGGAAATTAAGATGACGTGCGTCCGACATGATATGAGGACATATTAAGTACTTAGTCATAAAGGTTATGATGTAACATAATATTATAAATTGTGTCCGCGTAGCATAAAATCTCTACAGCGTAAGTGCCATGAAAACATTTATTTTTAACCTACTTCAAAAAGGAATTTCTCTATTCATTCCTTGCGTATATTGCACCTATATACATGTACTAGCTGATGCCCGCGACTTCTTCCGCACGTTTTTGGTTCCCGCGGTAACTCTTTAATTTTCCGGGATAAAATGTAGCCTGTGTGTTATTTCAGACTGTAATCTACCTCTATGCCAAATTTCATCCAGATCCGTTTAACCGTTCTGGCGTGATTGAGTTACAAATATCCATCCATTCACCTATCCAAACTTTCGCATAATATGAATATAGATAGTATATATTATACAAGTATAGATGTACCATACGGAAAAGTACCTACTATAAGAAGGTATATTTGGAAAATGCGATAATGGATTATAATATATTTGAGGCTTAATTTGATGTCTTTCCTTAGTACTTATTTGGACAATAAACAGTAACGCCACTTTAAAAACTAACTAAAATTATAACTGCCGTACCTACCCCTAACAGGTTCGCCTGTTATCTTAGACCCTTCACCATCAGGTGAGATCGCAGTCAATGCTAACTTTTACAAGTGGAATAGAATAAAAAAGCTCTCTCACGGCTTGTACAGAGGCGAAAAATACACGTATAATCAAGATTATTTATGAGAACATAAAAAGGGGTGCGGAGCGATTTGTTCGATTTTCGTGGAATATACCCGTGCGATATAAAGCTGATACCCGTAATCCTGCATGGATGGCCCTTCCGAGGATACTCGTAGCTAGTTTGTTAGGGTTGCCACACAATAGGATTTTTTAAAATAATGAACGCCTAGCGCTGCAACCAGCATCGAATCTACATACTTTTTTTGAAAAACTAGAACTTTTACTGTGCAAATTAAACATCATCAAAGGTACAAAGAACCTAGTTCTATGTGGGGATTGGAATATCAACATACTCGCTAAAAATAAAGTATCTGACCAACTGCTATCCCTTCTAATAAATTACAACCTTATTACTCACATAAATAAACCCACGAGAAAGTTATCATGCATTGATTTAATTGTAAGTAGCATTAAAGAACATTAAAGAAGCTAGATAGGAAATTCACTATCTGGCATTATTGGATCTTGAAACTGCACAAACAATTTCTTTTACAACAACGACCAACGCCAATACGGTAAAAAAGGAAACGAAATTATTTATGAAAAAAAGGGATTTTTCTCAAAGTAATAAATTTAAATTCAAGGAATGCATAGCTGCACTATCATTTAATAATGTACTGACACAGACGAATACAAATGAAGCTTTTAATAATTTTCATAGTGATTTAATTCTTTTCTACAATTTGTGCTTCCCGATCATCGTAGTTAAAATTGAAAATAAAAATATAAAAAATAGATGGATTTCCAAGGGACTAAAAAATCATGTATTGTTAAAAGAAAATTACATTTAAATTACAGACTATCTCATTCAAACAAACGTTTAAATAAAATAAAGTATATGAAATATTCACGCTTACTAAAAACCTGTATAGCTAAATGTCAAAGCATATCGAATACTAATTACATAATAAACTCTAAAAATAAATGTAAGGCATCTTGGGATGTCATTAATTCAAATTTAAATACAAAAAAATATGTGTAATGAAATAAAAGAATTAAAAATTAATGAAAATTCAACAGTGACTAGCCCTGTTGAGATTGCTGAAGAGTTCAACAAATATTTCATCAACATAAGTGACTCAAAGGGGGATATTAATAATAAAATCTCTATTGTTAACACTCTATCTTACAACATTCATTCCTTATTTCTTACCCCAGTGAGTCCATATGACGTATATAAGGTTAGAGTTAAACTTAAAGACACGAACTCAACGGGATATGATGAACTTAACACTAAGATTATTAAATCACGTGCAAATTATTTAGCGTCACCTCTTTGTCATATTATTAACTTATCTTTAACGCATGGAATATATCCCGAAAACTTGAAAAAGTCAATAATGAAACCTTTAAATAAAAAGAATAATAAAGACGAAAAAAGTAACTATCGCCCAATAACGCTTATCCCTATATTATCAAAAGTTTTCGAAAAAATTATGTTTGATATAATTTACAGCTTTCTAACAACATTTAATATACTAAAAACGGAGGAATTTGGTTTCAGAAGACAAAGCAGCACAACTCTCGCTTGCTTTAGTTTAATGAAATGCATAATATTAGAAAATATGGATACTGTTCATAGCGTTGTTTCAATTTTTCTTGACATGACCAAGGCTTTCGATTTAATAAGTCACAAAATACTACTTGATAAATAAGAGGTAAAGCACTAGAATGGATGTCTAGCTACCTTATTGAACGTAAGCAATGTGTAGAAGTTTCTAAAACAAAAGGAGCCCACACGAACTCCTATCGTTCAACATTTAACACACAAAATCTATATGGAGTGCCCCAAGGAAGCGTCCTTGGTCCTCTGCTTTTCCTACTTTATATCAATGATCTTCCAAACGTCATTACCCATATATGTATCTTATACGCCGTTGATACAACGATAATTATCAAATCGAAAGATAAGCAAACGCTTGAGAGAGAAGTAAGTGAATCGCTAATATCAGAAGTGGTTAAATGAAAATAATCTTAGTATAAATATGACTAAAACACACTACATGCAATTTCAAATCTATAAATCTAATCCAAGTGATTTAAATATAGTATATGATTCGTGTACCATAAAAGAAACACAAACAATATCTTTTCTTGGAATAACCCTAGATAAATATTGTAATTGGAAGTCTCACGTAAATTCTGTGCCAAAAAATAGACCGATTTATATACGTCCTAAAGAGACTTACACACTTGTCAAATATAAAAACTGCCTTACTAGCTTATCACGGCTATGTTTCGTCAATTTTACGTTATGGCTTGGTTTTGTGGGGAAACTCAACAGATGCGATAAAGGTGTTTATTAAGCAAAAGGCTTGTATGAGGTCTATTTTCCGGGCCGAACGTTTAGACAGCTGCAAACCACTGTTTAGGAAAAATAAAATATTACCACTGCCAAGTCTTTATATATATGAAGCATTGCTTTTCGTAAAAAAGCATCCCGACTTGTTTCCTACGCTGAGTGAAAAGTATCCAAACAGAAGAGGTAGGCCACAAAATAGACTCTGGGTGCCACCAAGAAGGCTGGCCCTATGCGCAAAAAATTCACATTGTATGGCTGTGGCTCTGTACAATAAACTTCCAAATTGCCATAAGGATCTGCCACTGATATGGTTTAAACGAGTAATTTTTGACATTCTAAGTAAGAAGAGTTACTATAGTGTAAGTGAATACCTTAATGATTGTTTATCTGAGTAAATAAACTGTAATATTTTAATAACTAATTTTATATAATGTTTAACGTATATTATAAATATAAATTTAAAAGGTGTCATAGCTGATGTATGAATTATTTACTTATTATTTGATTTTACATAATTTTGACATTTACTCTTTTATAATTTATAATATAAATTTATAATAATTAATTTTTTTTAAATTATTTACTAATTGACATTGAAAATGGAAAAAATAAATAAATGAAAATTATTCAATATATATTATTATATTGACACATTTTAAATGGTTAGACTTAAGGGAATTATGTTGGATATACCTATATTATAAATAATTAATAAAAAGATCACGTAACTTATGGATCTACATGTATATTTTTGCACACTGCCACTGGCGGTAAATTGTGAAAGGGACTAATTTTTTTTAAGATAACTGTTGTTACCCACAATTTGGCAAAAAAAAATATGAATTATGAATTATGCCTTTATGTATTAGTAGCTACGTGATACTTCCCGCAGGATCACTCTAATTAGTCCAGCTAGTTTCAGAATCTTAGCGAATCGCTTAGTTGGCCCGCTTACGGGGTCTTAAACCTTTTCAAGTCTTAAAACTTTTATATCTGAAAATTCAATATAAAGGTCTGGAAACTAGAATCTAGATTTTACTATCTAAAGAGTTGGGCTAGTCTATGTTAAGAATTATTATTGCATAAAACTACTTAAAATAACAATAATAGCGTGTCTAGCGACTGGTAATTTTGCATTCGAAGCTATACCTAGTATATATCTACGGTATGCGCGCGACACTCGACTGACACGAGTGCCGTCGACGGATTCCGCGGCCGTAGGTATAATCTTAGGTCACATGACAAGTGAGCCAGGCCTGGCTTCAATAGCTTTTAAAATAATATGGTGGAGTCACATGCTCAGATACAATTTATGCCAGCAAAATTCTACTTTTTTGTCTTGCCAGTGCCACCATCTTGATCTCATTACTACTAGATGACATTCGCGAATTCGTGATAGAAGGAAAAACTAAGAAAGCAAAAATCTTATCTTAATATTTTATCTTCTAAAAGCAATCTTCAAATCACTCATATTTCTAGAGGACCCAATCATTGACGTTTGAAACTCAGCAGCTCATACAAATTAATCAGAATAAACTATAAGAGGGAATAAAAATATTCGTACATACACAATTTTAAAAAATTTTTTTTTTCGTGGGTAGGCGTTAAATAAAGTAGTCGTATTTTTCTGCTCTGATTTTAATTAATTCTTTAAAATTATAAAAAAGTATATTCATTGAATAATAATATGTACCTGTGATTAATTTAATTCCGCCAGCTTGCTCACAATTATTTGTACAGTTAGAAACTTAATTTGTGATAGTGACCACCGTGTGCTATATCCTAACCTTACTTAATTTGCACTAACACTGAAGGCTACTTGTTCACAATAATGGAATCAATCAAGAGCCAATTAAGTGAAATCACTCAACACTTCAACACCAGAATGGCCGATTTTCAGAAGGAGTTGAAAGGTTCAATCCCTGCCACGAGTCCCTCATCAAATATAAACTCTCAATTTGGAGCCTTCCGGTCTTTCGTTTTGTCAGCCCTAGAAAATCTGCAGCTGCAGGTAGAGCTTCTGGCGAGACAGCAGGATGAGTTGGAGATGCGCTCCAGAAGAAAGATTCTTCTTGTGCATGGTGTTGCGGAGGAGGATAGAGAAGATCTGAGCGCATCAGTGCCAAAGATTTTGTCGGAGCATCTAGGATTGCAGCAGCTCTCAGCCGACTCTTTGAGTAGATGTCACCGTTTGGGTCGCGCTAGTGGTGTAAAGCCACGGGCAGTGTTACTGAAATTCAGGGAGTTGCCAATACGGGACAAAGTCTGGGCTGCTAAAACCAAATTGAAGGGCTCTGGGGTAACATTATCCGAGTTTCTTATCCCTAGCCGCCATAAGATCTTCTTAGCGGCTCGGCAGCGATTCGGTATAGCGAAATGTTGGACAAGAGATGGAAGCATCATGGTGTTAGACTCCGGTGGTAAGCGGCATCGTATAACTTCAATGTCGGAGTTGAGCGCTATCCCGACTCCAGTCAAGGATATAGCCGGGTCTGCCACGGTGTCTGCTGCTGCTGAAGCTCCAAAGGTCTCGAGAGTTAAAAGAGTGGTCAAAAAGTAGGAGCGCTGGGCGTCCCGATGAACTCTCCCTTACTGCTAGTGTGCGGTTTTGTCTGGACTAAATTAAGTACTTAACGATTGTTACGAGTATTACTTTCTTTCTATTAACTTTTTAAAATTATTCTAAACTAACTTTTTATTATTTTAACGTGTAGGTACACACATAAAACTTCGCTTTGAAATTTGACAACTGACAGCTGACAGACACTGACACAAACCACTCTGCTTGTCTTTGACAATTGATGGTTCGTTTAAGAACGCAACCTTTTGTAAAGCTTACTGCACACTGCTTAATTTTTACTACGCATTTTAGTTATAATTTTGCTTAATGATCTTTGTTTTTGCTTGTTCATATAGGTATTATTTTTATTCACATTTTATGACTGTACAATTAATGTTTAAATTCTAAAATATTCAAGTTTATTCCTCTTTGCATTAATACAGCTGGCGGAATAGGAGAATTTAAGTAGTTAGATAGTTTACTACGTTTAGTTATCGTTAGTAGTTATATTTTATTAATTTAATTATATTATATATTTATTTTATATTATGTCGTCAATAGATAGTATTGATAGTGATCTTTTTTTGTCTATGTCGTCCTCATCTGGTGATAGTAGTTTTCACAGTACATCTCTCCTTCCAATAAATGAAGTCCTTGATTCTAACTTCTCAGATTGTCTGAAACATTTTAATGTCATCCATATTAATGCCCAAAGTATCCCGGCTCATTATCCCGATATGCTTGCGTCGTTTGATTCTCGTAACCTACATGCAATTCTCGTTTCTGAATCCTGGCTTAAAAACTGCTTACCTTCTACATCTTATTCACTTCCAGGATTTAGACTCATCCGCAATGATCGTGTGGGTAAGGGAGGTGGTGGAGTAGCGATCTATCTACGATCTTACATTCCTTTTTCTATTGTTAGTTCGTCTGCACAACCTCCGTTACCAGATGCGGCGGAACATTTATTGGTAGAAATTACATTATCTCACACAAAAATTCTTCTTGGCGTATTCTATTGTCCACCTATCTCTAATTACTTCAACTCTTTTGAAAGCTTGCTGGAAAATATGGTTCCCTTATACAGCCACTCTATTTTCATGGGAGATTTTAATACGTGTTTGCACAAGGATGATAGTCGTAGTAAGAAGCTATTGTCTATCGTAGAATCCTGTAATTTGCATGTTTTACCCCTTGCTGCTACACACTTCTCTCCCGGCTGTACTCCCTCTGTTCTAGACCTAATTCTGGTCTCCTCACCAGATTTCGTCTCAAATCATGGTCAGTACCCAGCTGATGCGTTTTCTTATCATGATTTGATTTTCCTCTCTTATAAAATTCGTCCTCCTAAAGCTAAATCGAGAATACTTCTGCAACGTAACTTTGGAGGAATTGACAAGGATCGCCTCTGTGATGACGCAACCAACCTAAATTGGTCTGCTGTCACGGATGTGCATGCCATTGATACTAAAGTTGAGGTGTTTAATACTTTGTTGACTCAACTTTATGATACTCACGCGCCCATAAGGCCTGTTAAACTTAAACACCTTCCAGCCCCGTGGTTGTCGGTTGAGATTAAGAGGTTAATGGACAAAAAGAATGCAGCAAAAAACAAATATAAATTAAAGGACTCTGATGATAACCGCTTGAGGTACCATAAAGCGCGGAATCGCTGCAATACAATGTGTAGAGATGCACAACGACGCCACATTCATAATTCAGTTCAGAACGGTAATACCGCCAAAACCTGGAAATTTCTTGAGTCGCTTGGAGTTGGTAAATCTTCCCATAATTCTTCTGTTAATATAGATATAGATCTCCTTAATAAACATTTCTCTACTTCTGATACAATTGATAGTGTCGATAAAGAACGTACGCTTAGTATTCTTTCATCCACCTCAACTCCTGACTTTCCGCCTTTTACCTTCGAGTCTTTCACTGAACGTGATGTTAAGAAGAATATATTGTCCATTTCCTCGAATGCAGTCGGTACTGATGACATCAGCCGTAACATGATCGTTCCCATCCTAGATATTGTTTCCCCTATTCTTACCCATATCCTTAACCATTCCATTAACACCGGCAAATTTCCTGAGGCATGGAAACAGGCACAAATTATTCCACTTCCAAAGAAAACAAGTCCTTCAGTTGTAAGTGATTTTCGCCCAATTTCGATTCTTCCTTTCTTATCAAAAATACTTGAAAAATTGGTTTTCCAGCAACTCAGCCTTTTCCTTAACAGACACTCACTCCTTAATCCTTTGCAATCCGGATTTCGTCCCGGTCATAGTACGGTTACTGCTCTCATTAAAGTTACTGATGACATTCGTTGGTCGATGGATAATAAGCAGCTTACAATTCTGACTTTACTTGATTTCAGCAACGCTTTCAATACCGTTGATCATGATATTCTGGTGAGTCTGCTGCATTCTATTAACATGTCTCCGTTGGTGGTTGACTGGTTTCGGAGTTACCTCAGTGGCCGACGACAGCGCATACGAGTTGACGAGACCGTTTCGTCATGGTGTGATGTTACGGCTGGGGTACCTCAGGGTGGCGTGTTATCTCCTTTGCTTTTCGCTATTTTTATTAATTCTATCACCAAAAATATATCTTCTCTCTATCACATGTATGCAGACGATATCCAAATATATCGCCCTACACCTCTTGATAGCCTTAGTTCTGCTGTTTCTGCTGTCAATGAAGATTTAGCTACAATTTCCGAGTGGAGCAGACGGTATGGACTTAAGGTTAACCCGACTAAATCTCAAGCTATCATTATTGGCAGTCCTAGGATGATTGTTCGAGTTGATTGGCAAAATCTCCCTCCAATCATTTACAATGGGGTTACTATACCTTACTGTACTTGTACTAAAGACCTTGGCATATATTTGGATCGGGATTTATCGTGGTCCACACAAATTAAAGAGCTGAGTAGGAAAACATTTTTTGCAATGAGCTCATTGCGTCGTCTTCGTTCTGTTTTGCCAATTCCAACCAAAGTTATGTTAGCACATTCTCTCTTACTTTCTATTCTCGATTATGCAGACGCAAGCTATCTTAATTTGACAGAGGACCAACTTAACAAACTTGAGCGACTCCAAAATCTTGCTATTCGGTTCATATTCGGTCTACGTAAATATGACCACGTATCTGAATTTCGTCAAATGCTCGAGTGGCTTCCTATTCGCCGTCGCCGGGATCTTCATGTTCTGTCACTTCTGTACCGTGTGCTATTTGATCCAAAAACTCCCTCTTACCTGAAGGAGAAGTTTAAATTTCTGGGAGATCAGTCCGAAATACGAACAACCCGTAAATTAACTTTATGCATACCATCGCATAAGACAAAGTTTTATGCGCAGTCTTTCACAGTGCAAGCTGTTTTATTATGGAATGCTCTCCCATTAAACATACGAAAATCAAAGTCACTGGAAATATTTAAAAAATCTGTTAAGAGTTTCTATTTATCACCATAATGCAGACGACTAGTTTAAACTTTTATTTAGTATGATATTACTAAAAATACATAATATATATTAGTTTATTTTCATATATTTATTATAAGTATTATATTATTTGTGTAACAGTTTATGTATTAGTATGTAGGTATTTGTTTGTATGTTTATAATGATACACCACCCGCGAGTTAATCTCCTTACTTCTCCTATTCCTAAGGTTGCCTGGCAGAGATCGCTACTAAGCGATAAGGCCGCCTTTTTGTATACTACTTAGTTCTTTGTTTTCTATGTATTTTTTGTGTACTTTTTATGTGTTGTGGTGTACAAAATAAAGAGTAATAATAATAATAATAATAATAATATTTTGATTGGTGTGATTAAAAATACAGACCTTTGATTTGACTAAAAAGAGCTTATGAGACTCCCATCTTGAATAAGGTTAATTGTATTTTTATTCGATTCCATTTTGCAGCGGTTTGTATTTGCAACTTTGATTGATTTTGTTTAAAACCGGGTCAAACCGCAAGTAGGGACAACCCTACAAAGAATTGAGCTGATAATTTCGATACCGGTGTGCGTGTGATAAAACCGGACTTTAATTGCGTAAGCTGTTTGTCTATCTAAATACAAGTCTTTAGCAAAGTGTTCCTCATATATCAAATCCTTCATCCAAACTGTGGCTGGGAAGCACTGCATTTTTTCCCCCCGGCAGGTAATGAATTCAAAAAAAGAACACCCGGAACAGCCAATCTCGATTCACTTTTTTAAATAAAGGTTTACGGATTTTGATTAAGATTACCCATGGTGGAAAAATGGTGGGTAATAATCTGTGGGATGTCAGGTTTATTAGACATAATCAAAGACCTTACACTAGTAAGTGTAAGGTTTTTGGACATAATATAGAGTCATACGTCATTTCATCTGTATGGGGTGATTTGAATTTTTATTTATGTACCGATTTCAACTTTCCAATCTCTAGTTGAATATTATGTTTATTTCTTCGCCTTTGCATTGCAATAGTCATTTGTGAAACGTATTTCTCAACGTCGTCGTGAAGACACTAAAGACATTTCACTAACGAAAGAGTGCATAAGCTGAGGGATGTCTTTGAATGCTTCTTGATTTGATAACTCAAACCCGTTTAGTCACAGACCAGTTTATATAAAAGATTATTAAAAAGCGCTTTTGAGTTTTAATTTATACTATTATAATGCACTGGATTAGGATTTTTTAATTTCCGCGGGATCAAACGTAGCCGTAAACGTATCAAAATCGGTTAAACGGATGAGCCGTGAAAGCGTAGCAGACAGACAGACAGACACTTTCGCATTTATAATATTTATAGTCTGGATTCGTTGTTTATTTATTGCTATTCAACTCAAGAACTTCAGAAATAGTTCTTTTGGTATGATCAAACGCGGTAACCCAGTCGCAAGAGTTCGCGGGTTCGAATCGCAATCACGAAATTCGCAATTTTTTTTTTTATTTATTCAAATAGCGCAAGTAATTTTCATGCAGGGTATCCAACGGTATCGCAGGGATTTTATATATATTGTCTGGTCCATACCAATATTATAAATGCGATGGTGTCTGTCTGTCTGTCCGTCTGTCCGTCTGTCCGTCTGTCCGTCTGTCCGTCTGTCTGTCTGTACGTCTGTCCGTCTCTCTGTCTGTTCTACCGATTTTGATGAAATTTGGTAGAGGAACTGGTCATATCCCGGGGAAGGACATAGACTTTTTATTCCGGAAAAGTAGAGTTCCCGTGAGAATTAAAAAAAACTTAATTCACGCGGATGAAGTCGCGGGCATCATATACTTGTTTATAAATTAAAGTTGCCGTGTATAAGAAATCCGGGTCATTAGGCAGTGTTTTCGACAAGCGGCTAATTATGTTTGGGGGCGGTTAATTTACGGCAACGGGGCGTGCTGCGTCTATTCCCGAATTGCGGTCAAGGGCGAAGCGTGACAAACTTGTCGAGGACACCCTAGCAAGAGCGGCAGGAATGTGACAAAAGAACACGACTATTTTAGACTGTAAATAAAAGAGCTTGAAGTTTAATTTTCTAATTTGAGGTTATTACACTATCGATGATTTTATTAATGACAAAGTTGCATGGAAGCAACCGGCCTCGCGTCCAGTGACCCACAAGTCATTGTAATATTTGTAACGTATGTGATGGTGTTGTCTACACCTTTTCTTTTCTATGAAAAGGGCAACTGTTGAGTTTCTTGCCGGCTCTTCTCAGGCTTTCCGAACCGGTGGTAGATTGTTAACGTTTCATAAGTGGCACAAGTTGTCCTACATGAAATAAATAAATCATTTATCATTTATAATCCGCCGAAGCAGACCAATCTGTGGTACAACATGCAGCTTGTATTCACCAACCAGTTCTCCAGCAATTCGCACCGGCACAACACCACACCACACAAATCTTCCAAATTATTCTCAACGTACGTTTCACTCCGACACCGGAGCATCTTCAGAAATTATAAAAAATGATTGAGCTTGTGTGTTTTTTTATTATTTTTCACGATGCGATGGAATTTTGGTCATTAGCGCTGCACTGTTACAAAACTTTTACCACTGTAACTTTTACTTTGTAAATGCATTTGGGAATGCATCTACATCATATAGTTTTTGGAGTTGTATAGAAAATACATACGAGTTTCAGTGCACGTAAGTTTGAGCCATCGTGTGGCAGTTTCGGACTTTTTATTGAAACAAAATACAGCGGAAATAACTCGACCGAATTTACGCGACTCACAACTAACAAAATTACGCTCGTCTGGCCGTACACTTAATGTCCTCCCGACCGAATTTCAGCCACGTTGGCCGCAATCAACAGACATAATTAGCAATTTACGCTCGAGATTTTATAGTGCACAAGTATGTACGCAAACACAAGTGCACTCTATTTATTCAGGAATTTATAATTTTCTCTGGTGTGGCCTGGTGAGAAATTTCGGCCGTGGCTAGTTATCACATTACCTGCAAAGACGTACCGCCAAGCGATTTCGCGATACGATGCCGTGAAGAAACCAATTAGGGTAGGGTAGGGTAGGACATAACTGCCATACTATATACAATAGGTTAGCCCGCTACCATCTTAGACTGCATCATAACTTACCACGAGAAGAGATCGCAGTCAAAGACTAACTTGTAGTAGATAAAAAAATCGCAATTGGAAAGATTCGGGATTAGACTACCAGTGATCAAGAGATCACTTGTAGTGATAAGGCCGCCATTATACCGTAACAAGTTGTTAATATTGATGATGACAACTCAATCAAATCAGCTCCTTTTTATCAAACTTAAAAACGCACTTCTAATACTAGACGGTTGTATTTCATACAACTTCCATACGGAAGTTGTGTGAAATACAACCATTGTGACGTCATAAAATTTCAACGCACTTTTTTCTTTAATCTATAATATTTTAAAATGGTTATTATACCGAAAACTAACCGAGTATGTGAATTTTAGGTCTTTTGGAAGACCCTCTATTTAATTATCAGTTAGAAATAATTTATTTTTTGTTTCGGCATCATCTCTATTTTGACACGATCCGTGTTACCTCTATTGTTATTTGTTTGTGTGTATAAAGTATTTTTATTTAGTTACTTCCTCATAATACTACGACATTAGCAGCGATGTCGCAGAAACTAATTTCGTAGTCGAATTCACGAGCGGTTATTATACTATCAGTAATTTAATGGCGTCCGCCCTAAAAGTCCCTCGTGTTTAAGTGACAATTTACACAAACTTCCCGCTATATTCTAGCAAGTATGAGCCGAATGGCGATATATCACCAGAAAGTTGTTAGGACCGTATTACGGAATACCGATCGATGTTAAAGTGACAAGTCTTTGGGGAAGAACTTAGAAGTTTTGTAAAGTAAATACTTGGCAGTTTTTTGAATGTTTTCTCTTTCTTTGATCGAGGGTCGTGATCGCATATGACTTGACTAAGGTTGATTCAAATTTCAAACCATTGGTTATCCCTATGTTAGTTAAAATTAAACACACGCAAGAACTTTACATCACGTCAGTTAATTTACTAATATTGAAATACTACTTTTTGAAATAAAGGGGTAACAATTATATTATGGTCTATCGATGTAGATGGTGCTACTGGCCGTAGAGCCGGATACACAATGACCTTCACTGATCTGTTTACCAGTTGAAACCTACTTTTTATTTTTATTATATACCTTTTTTATTTAATACCTTCATGTTTGTTATAAAATTACCTATATTTTTTTGATATATAACTCAAGCGGTTAACAGATCCGTGAAGTTACCTATGGACTATGGTAACTTTAAGTTAATAAACTTGTCGAAAAAAAATTAAAAGTAATTAATTTAAAAATAGCCTGGACTGGATTTTGACAGGCAACTTATTTTAGGCGTATTTATCTAGTATTAAATAAAAATAAAAAGTAGGTTTCATCTGGTAAACAGATCGGAGAAGGTCGTGGTATATCCGGATCAAAACTGTACGTCGTTCTACGATTAAGCTACGACGTGCTACGGCCTACGTAGGAGTAGGTATGATTATAATATAATATAATATGATTAAGAGATACGATTGGACCGAAAAAAGATAATTATGGGTTAAGGAGTATATATATACTCGTATATACTAACAATATGGCAGTTATATTCCTAAATCCGTTCTTAGTTTCTATGTATAAGTACGTTATTTGTATGGTTTCTTATGTGTTTTTTATCCACTACAAGTAAGCCCTTGACTGCAATCTCACCTGGTGGTAAGTGATGATGCAGTCTAAGACGGTAGGGGGTTAACCTGTTTAAGCGTATGGCAGTTATATTTAACCATATTTAATCAATATTTGAACGTCGGTAACGATAAAATATTCCTGTACTTACTAATTTAATAATACCTAGATAATATTGTCTGTACATACTGAACTGTACTGTAAGGAATCGAAATAAAGCTTTATTTATTTATTTTAAATTGTCTGTACCATATTTTGCTAAATAAATATTTACTTTCTGAACGGCATCGTACCGGAACGCTAAATCACTGGCGGCACGATATTGCTGGAAGGATGGTAACTAGCCGAGGCCGAAGCGGATTCCTGAATGATTTAGGAATATTCAAGCCCTAACCGGACACGAGAAAAGTTGATAAAGAAGAGAATTGGCTAGTAATTGGTTCGGACAGCCTGATGTTTCGTAAAATGGTAATTTTTAGGGTTCCGTACCTAGGACGCAACACGGGACCCTATTACTAAGACTCTGCTATATGTCTGTCTATAGTCTGTCAAAGGACTCTACAGCTTTATGAAAATTTCATAGTATACGTTACGTAATACGTAATAATATTGAGGAAAATAAAAATATTTACTTATACTTATATACATACTGCCAGTCTTCCTGTTTGCCTGTCTACAATCTTCCGACTTTACGACACATGTATATTATCGATATACAACAAATTTGGTATAGAGATAGTTTGCAACCTGAGGAAAGACATAGGCCAGAAATTAATTTTTTAGAGTATTTTGATGGGAAATATTCGTTTTGTAATTTTTTTCTTTTTTGTTTTCGGCTTATTCCTATTAAGCTCTTAGTATTTGTTTAATTCTTTGCAGAATTTTAGATTTTGTTTTTAGTGAAGTGTCATGCCGAGTTATTTTAGATATAGAAACTTTTAGGTATTCCAGGATAAAAAGCTTAGCATATGCTTAGCCCATGGCCGTTTTGGGGGTACAAGCTATCTAATCTGTTCCAATATTGTCGAATCTGAACAGATGATCATACAGGCAGACAAACATACAGACACCCTGTTGCAATGTAAAATTTTAGTGAGAAAGTATAGCGGGACCCCTAATCCTTCGCTCGTTTTGTCAGTTGTTTTTATGAGTTTAACTTATACTAATAAATTATAAATGTGAAAGTATGTTTGTTTGTTGGTTTATTGGTTTGTCCTCCAATCACGCCGCAACAGATCAACGGAGCGACGTGATTTTTTGCATGGCTATCTTTGAGGACCTGGAGAGTGCCCTATGTTACTTTTTATTCTTGAATATTAACTTATTGAGGAGTTCCCGTGGGAATTAAAAACCATTTTCGGGTGAAGTCGCAAGCATCAGCTAGTAGTAGTATACATATTATAAATGCGAAAGTTTGGATGGATTTTTGTTACTCAATCACACCCAACGGCTGAACGGATCTAGATGAAATTTGGCACAGAGATAGATTTATAATCTGGTATAACACATAGGCTACTTTTTATCCCGGTAAATTAAAGAGTTCCCACGGGAACCGAAAATTCAATCGAACCACGCAGACGAAGTCGCGGGCATTCGCTAGTAGTAGTATTAGAAAGAAATTTGTTAAAGAGATTAGAGATAAGAGGAATGAGTAACAGACAAACACATTCAAGAATATTAGAATGTTGTAAGTCTTAAGTCTAAGAGTCTTAATCCAACAAAATAAAATAATGTTTGTATTTTATTAATGTAGTTGGATGATAGATTTATGAAGATGTACAGATGGTATTATTTATGCCTTATTGTAGTATTCTTGTATTGTTATTTGTTAACGTTTGTAAAACATAACTATTAAACTCCCACCATTGTTCGCAACAATAGCGACTTCATACAACATTTCACATTAGTTTTCCTTTTGTTGTCATAATATTATTAGCAAGAAAAGATTATATTTATTTTGCTATAATCCGCCAACAGAAAAAATTCTGTATAGTCAAGCATGCAGTTACAAGCGAAGCACCGTTTACCTTCCCAACCAAGCAAGAAAGCCAAGTTCCCAAGCAAGCAATGCCACCACCACTCACATGCACCACCACACAAGACTTTTATACTAATCTCGACGCACGTTTCGCCGCGACACCGGAGCATCTTCAGGAGACGTCGACTTTACAATGCAAGATTGTCCAGTGAATATTTTATGATTAAGGAAAACATGATCTAAAGTTGTATGAAATGAAGATTTTACGTGGACTTAAACAATAGATATTGAATAGATACTTTGTATAATTGTGGCAACCATCGAGTTTCTTGCTGGTTCTTCTCGGTAGGAATGGCATACCGTACCAGTGGTAGATTCACTCGCCGATTCAAAAGTACTTTTTAAGGTTTGAATGAATAAAAAATATAAGTTTGAGTTCGTCGAACAAAAATATAATTTACTAGTTAATGCCCGCGACTTCCTCCGCGTGGATTGAGGTGTTTCGGTTCCGCGGGAACTCTTTAATTTTCCTATATCGGCAGTTAATAGAGTGCGAGGTGTAAGACCAATATAGAAGGGGAAACAACATAAGACCCTTTTTTGTTTTTCGATAAATATTCTTTTAAGTTTTACTTTTAAACTTCTAAAAGTTATCTTAGACTTCGAAATGTCCCGGTAAGTCTCCTTTTGATGTCCGTGTTATCTAAAGTCTTTAAAAAAAAACTTTTACCGGTGTATTCGACAGTGACATACCTATGATAAATATAGTAGGCAAGAAATATCAAAAGTATATATAAAGTATCTACTGATAAAGAAATCACAATATCATCAACTATAATTAACTCGTAATTGAAGCTCTCTGATGGTACTTTATGTTGATAGTTGCTAAGCAATGAGTCAATACATAATATTTAATTAAATTAAATATTATGTAATCTAGCTTAAGTAATTTAGCTTAGCTATTAAAAAACGAACTCTTAATTCGTATCGATCGTATTACCCAAATGGCTGTTAAAATAATTCATGACCCGATTTTGTCTATTGATTCAAAGTGATTGGGTACTTTTTAGCGGTGCGAGTGATCAATTACAAGAGACCTGGCATGCTACGTTGCGTGCCTCATATAAATACAGAATAGCCTTTTTTTGGCAAACCTACTACAAACTATACGAAATGTGAATATTGGTAAAGATTTCAAACGCCCAACTGCTGGGATTTAGCAAACTGAAAACTTCAATAACTCGGTGGGGCGTTAATAAGTTTTTTAAGTCGCCCAACTTTATGACCCACGACGCCAATAAAACTTGATCAGAGGTACGTGCAAGGACGGATCCGCAGCGGCTTCGAAGCCTTAGCGAGGGGGGTAAAGGCGTCGCGGCGCTCAGTCGGGCGCCGGCCGTTGGCAGCGCCGGTCGCACACATGGCCCGCGCCAGGTAAAGGGCATGCGGCCCGCGCTCGCCGCGCTCGCGGCATGCTGCGTGGTGGCGCGCGCCGAGCCCGCCGCGCGCCTCGCCGCGCCCAACGCCACCCCCACGCACGTGCTCAAGTGCGAGGACGGGCTCGTGCTGCCCGTCTGGCTGCCCCTCGAGGACGTGCCGACCCTCCACATCGCCATCCGAGGGACTGTCTACTTCCTCACGCTCATGTACCTCTTCATCGGAGTCTCCATCGTCTCCGACAGATTCATGGCTGCCATAGAAGTGATTACATCGAGGGAGAAGGAGGTGCGCGTGCGGCGAAACGGCAGCGAGCAAATCATAGTTGTCCGAGTATGGAACGAAACCGTTGCCAACTTAACCCTGATGGCTCTCGGATCCAGTGCACCAGAAATATTACTGTCGGTCATAGAAATCGCTGGCAAAAACTTCGAAGCTGGAGAACTAGGGCCCGGCACCATTGTCGGATCGGCTGCCTATAATTTATTTGTGATTATTGCAATATGTGTTGCAGTGATACCTGATGGAGAAGTGCGAAAGATTAAGCATTTAAGAGTGTTTCTAGTCACCGCAACTTGGTCAATATTCGCGTATGTATGGCTCTACCTTATACTAGCGGTGATATCGCCCAGTGAAGTGGAGGTTTGGGAGGGCGCTGTCACGTTCTTGTTCTTCCCTGCCACTGTGCTGACGGCGTATATTGCGGACCGGAGGCTTTTAGTTTATAAATATCTGAAGAAAGGCTATCGAGTGAACGAGCGCGGTGTTATCGTGGAAGGTGAAGGTGATGGATCAGTTGAAATGGCATTGAAACCGAATGCCGATGAGTTTGCTTCCGATGATGAGGAGGGTCGAGAGTTGGAGAAATCACGCAAAGAATACATAAAAGTATTGCGTGAGTTAAAAAGACAACATCCTGAGGAAGACTTAGAAACGGTAGAGAGGATGGCACTAGAAGAACTGATGGCTCGCGGTCCTAAATCACGCGCTTTTTACAGAGTTTCAGCAACGCGAAAAATGATAGGTGGAGGTGATTTTTCTCGAAAAATACATGAGCGAGCGCAGAGTGATTTGAGTGAAGTTAAAGCGGAGTTACAGCGGCGAGAATCAGCCTCAATAGTCGCTGAGCCCAAAGGTCCTAATGTGCGTTTTGATCCTGACCACTACACTGTGATGGAAAATTGTGGGTCGTTTGAAGTCAGAGTGGTCCGCCGCGGGAATTTGAATGGAGAAGTAACTGTGCAATATACCACAGAAGACGGGACAGCGGAAGCTGGATCAGACTACGTCGCAGCTCAAGGTTGTCTTATATTCGGCAGCGGGGAGACGGAGAAGAAGTTTACCGTCCAAGTGATAGATGATGATGTGTTTGAAGAGGATGAGCATTTCTTCGTGCGATTGAGTTCACCGAAAGGGGCTTGTTTGGCGTCACCGTCCACCGCTACAGTTGTGATATTGGACGATGATCATTCCGGAGTGTTTTCATTCCCTCAGAGGGACTTCGAGTTGGTTGAGTCGGTTGGGACTTACGATCTGCGAGTTGTGAGGACGGCCGGTGCCCGAGGGAAGGTACGCATTCCGTACTGGACGGAAGATGGCACTGCCAAGGGTGGTGCTCAGTACGAGACCGTGCAAGATCACGTCGTTTTCGAGAACAACGAAACTGAGTGAGTACTTTTTTGACTTTTTACTTTCTTAGGTACGTGAGTGAGTTGTTCAATTAGTAAAGTAAGATTGTAAGTAAGTGTTTCCGCTATGAAGTTACTGTTTGATTTCCTAAGATCGTATCATATGAAACTCTACATTGACTCTTTTCTATCTGGTGGAACTTTTTTCATTAACTTTTAATATTAAAAATTGACCTGTCTACCTAAGTATTTTTATGGAAATTTTCAGCTCAACAAGTTTTCGCAAATTTCATAAAACGGAGAATCGAGATTTCCTGCAGTGAAATTAGCATAACTACCCATGGCGCTACTAATATCTTTATAGAGTAATTGATTTTGTAAGTTTTTTAAATTAGACAACTCTGCTACTAATATTATAAAATCTACCTCACAAGTATATGGGTAGGTACTAAAAATCAATAAAAATAAAACTTATGATTAGCTTAATCTAATAGTGACATTAGCATTAATTACGCTCTGATCAGCCAGGCATGAGCCAGCCAGGCAGAAAACATTAGCCAGAATTTCTGGTACCCAAACTACCCAAGGCACGTGAAATTAACCGCAGTAACATGGCTCGTAAGAATTTTTTACCATCGCCAAATCTTTTTCTTTAAGCAAGGTCAATTTCGTAATATTATTTCCAAATGTTTTTTTAAACAAAATTTTCCTTCGAAAACTTGAAATTATTTTTACACGACTCAGTAAGTTTTTCTAGAGTGAAATGAAGTATGTAAGGTACAAGGTGAGGTGAAGTCATTTATCAAGCTTTGCGCTAACACTGGATTACTTTTAACAGACGACCCAACTTCGTTGGAGTCGACATTTAGCCCTATGTGATGATAAGGTCTACGTCCCGACAGTTCAATTGAACTTTTAAAATTACCGTGTTTATCCTTTGTTGGGTTTTGTCGGTTGGTTGATCCCAACCAAGTTGGGTCGTCTGTAAAATGTGTAAAATTATCATCGTTCATTTTATTTGACGTTTAAAAATTGTGCGAATACATTATTTGCCGTCGACTCAGTTCGCGAACACAAATAACGCTTTTACTGGAATTAAGTAAGTTATTTTAACATACATGATAAGATGATGCTCGTGACTTCGTCCGCCTGAAGCCTATGTATTAATATGAGCCTATATAATATATAAGCCTATGTAATATTAAAATTCAATAACGCTTCGATCAAGTCTACGTTGACGCCAATCTGCAATCATACAATATTATATAACAAAATAATTATAATGTCCTCAATAACCGATAGATATATCTTATTTCATCCGCTAAGTAGGCAAAAGTCCATTATATCGTTATATAAAGTAGGTTTATTTAATATTACCGTTTTCAGAACGTTCTTTCACCGTGACATTGTGTGGTTTCCTAACCTTTAGAATGACCACTAGTCAAGTTTCTGTTACAGTACAGGCACAATGGATCCGTTATTTATTTATCGATACAGCCTCGTGTTAAGCCCAACGGTATGTTCATAGATAGCAAATGGAAAAATAGACGATTGTTTTTGCTCAAAAACTCAATTTAATTTCAACTTTTCAACAAGCTTTGGATTTAAGTTGTTGTTTTGATTGTCTTCAAATTACCGTGAAATCTATACATTTTTCGAATTATCTAAATACAAAACAATACTTTCGTGTACACCAGGCTAGACCAGAGAAAAATCAAAAATTGACAATTGACCCTGCCAAGAATCGAACCCGGGAACTCCCACGTTAAGACCAGCCTGCACCAGTAAGCCGGGAGGTCGTCAAAAGGTTCTCAATTCTAAGTGTATTTTTTGTATATGATATAAAAATATTTAATACTAAAGTAGTAATAATGGTTATATATTGGATAGAAGCAGGCGTTACTTTGGTAAAATATTGGTAATTCACTATAATCCACCACAGTACTAAGTATACTGTGGCGGATTATAGCGAATTAAATTTCTAGTTCCTTTATGAAAATAGTTCTAGTAAATTCAGTAGATACGTCAGGTGTTGCCAACATTTAAATTTCCCTTCTAAAACGGCTAACATAACACATTAGGTTAAAGGCTGTTAAAATGTACCTTTATAGATTATAATTCCTTTAGGAGTTACGTCAGGTGTGGCCAACATTTATATTTTTTCTAAGACCGCTAAAACCTTTCCGTATGGTTTCAAGTTTCATAGAAGCCCCAAAAGGTATAGTAAGTTATATAGCTATTATCGACGGCAGAGTGGTTTCGACCTTCTGTATAAAATAACAACTTAATCTCGGAAATTCGGCCATCTTTGCCACCTTAAGCGGCTTACTATGATTGGTGATCAAAAGGAAACCATTTTAGGTGTCAGAATTTATGGCTGTGTATTTTACCTACCCACCTTTTCGTAAACGAAATAGATTTGGTAATAGAGAAAGTTATGCGCTTTATATTATTACAGGAAATGGAAATATGAATTAAGTTAAAGAGGTATTTGGTGTCCAGAAAAAAAATTGTCGTCTTCCGATAGACGTTCACTGTTGGACATAGCAGCTCTTTTATCTTAGCTGATGCCCGCGAATTCGTCCAATCATTAATTTACACTTATATGTATGTAAATGTATATAAATATATACTTATTTCTGTATTAATTATTTATGTAGTTAATATATTTAATTATAATTATTATAATAAAGGATATAGTAGTATAGTACCTATTAGTAGTATAATTGTAAATTTTATTGCATAGATAATATGAGAATTGTATGTAGTACTGATGAACATTTGTGGTCGTTTTTGTGGATGTGTAGCACTTTAATTTGATAGATAGGTAATTAGTTAGATAGATTTGCTATTACTTTATGTATAACTTTAAGTAGTTTTTTAAGTATCCTACTAGCTTGCAGCTACGTAGCTTTTTTTCCGTGGTGTCACCTGAAACAGGGTTTGGGCTGAAAATCAGCGCTGTATGGTTAGTGCTTGCACTGAACATACAGCATTATGCTGAGCCTGGGCCATTTTTTGGGTTGTGCCATGCGTGATATGGTTCATCCCTGCGCCTCATCGATTGTTGTTTAGATTATAGATCGTTGAGGTGCAGAGGTGATCTACCTCTTTAGGTATGCTTGTTATGTATGGCACAATTTGGAAATAAATTTCTTTTCTTTCTTCTTTCTTTCTTTCTTACGTGCATTGAGGTTTTTAGGTTACCGCCGCTTCAATTTTCCTGGATAAAAAGTAGTCTATGTTTTGTAAGACTATAATTTAACTTATCCAGCCAAATTTCATCCAGATCCGTTCAGCTTTTGTCATCCTCCTTGGCGCAGTGCTGAGCGTCCATCAATCTTGTCATGGGAGGGCCCGGGTTCGATTCCCGGCAAGGTAAATTTGGGAATTTATAATTAATCCCTGACCACCCGAATAAGAAGCCGGCGTGGTTACTATTTTAACATCGCTTAAAGCAGTATTATTTCAAATCGACATTTTTATGTCACGTACCTTGACGTCCCTAAAACAAGCATTATAATGCTATATAAAACATCTACGTCATCACCGCTCTTATGGTTAACTCAACAGAGTTAATCTTAGAATATCAGAAAATGGAACCATAAACAGCGCTTAGGTACAAATTTTATATTGTCATCCGTTCTGTATGAGCGGGCCCACTTATTGGTATTCCTCCCATCCGGAGCCGATGCCATAATGAAATTCAATTTAGACTTAACAACTTTGAGCGCAACTTTATGTAACTTACGGAATTTATTGCGGAAATGAGATTGTCTTCTTTTAAAGAGACTTTATTGAGAGTGCTGCAAATTGTTTTTCTATAGTTTTTTTTTTTAATTTCCAGTTAGTCCTTGAGTGCGATCTTACCTGATGGTAAGTGATGATGCAGTCTAAGATGGAAGCGGACCATGAAGAAACCGATTAGTATGAGTTTAATATACTACCGCACCCCTTGCAGGCTAGCCCATCTTACACTGCATCATCACTTACCATCAGGTAAGATCGCAGTCAGGGGATAACAAATGTAGGTGGAATAAAAAAAGTATCAAAACTGACAACAAAGACCCAATTGTCTAAGAAAATCGTAATTATTAGAAAGCGAATATACGTATTACTCGAACTGTATAAGGAGATCGTACATGCTTTTTGACGTACAGGCATCTATGAACTCCATAAGAAGATCGAGTTATACGTTTGACTGTCAGAGGTGGTTAAAGCACGTAGCGCAAAAACATAGCAAGCTTTTTTCCATAGCACGGAAAGCATACTATCCGAGGAGCATCTATGTTACTACGGTAGCGGTACGTAGTTCGTTTCGTAGCACTAGTAGCGCCCATAGCGGCGCCCGACGGCCGGTAGCACGCTGGCCGACCGTTAGTCTCGCGCACGGTGCTTTCACTACGAGCAAATTGACTGGAAAACGTATTTGGTATAGTTTAGGAACCTATCGATAGATGGCGGTGATAAATTTTGAAATATCAACACTTAAAATTATTTACACTGGCATCCCCTTTTTCTTGTGTCGTTGAATGTTTCATTTCACGCAGTAGTTTCAATAAATAAAATCAAAATATCGTGTAATATCAAACAATTTTGACCATAAAAAATATTTAAATAAATTCACGGCAAATTTAGTTGTATAGCCATATTTTAATATTAATTTTAGCGTTCTATAGTTGTAAGTTTTTAAAGAGTCACATTAAAATGTCACCTGTCAGTTGCCAATCACGAAGTTTTTGTCATTGATTGTCTTGTCAGTTGTCACTCATGTTATTTTATTCATTGAAATTGAAGAATTGTCTAAATTCATTATAGATGCCTCCTGTAATTTATTTTTGTACAGCTGGTGCAAAAACACAAATAAAATATTAAATGGTGCGACAAAAGATGTAGATGTACAAGATTTTATCCAAAAGTGCTGTATTGAATATTATAATAAAAGAAAAAAAGAATTATGTTTTTCTTTTCATTTTGACACACGCTTTATGCTCTTTTTGTTTAATTTATTTTAAAGCTACCAGAAAGAGCTAAAGCGTGTGTCTGTAATGTCCTCAGAATTTACTTAAAAAATTTTAATATTGGGCAAGCTACCTATATAGTAAAGTTCATTATACTATAGCTATATACACAAGAAAATTAGTTCAGGAACCAACCACCAGGAGCGCTGGTTTCCATAGCTCGTATATTAAGTGGGAGTGATAACTCTATACCCTTATAAACATCCTACTCTATGGTCTCGCGTAACGTGCTGCTGTGAGCGTACGTCATATTATGCTTCCATGCGTGCAAAGCATATTTAAAAGCATGCTAAAAATGTATAGTGCCTGCAGCGTGCTATGGTTTTATAGCAGTTTTGAACAACACTTTGACAAACGTTTACGATTACGATTTTCTTACATAATAGCGCGTCTGACCAGGTCCTCAAGATGCATGGCAATAATGATGATCGCTCAAATACGCTCTACGAAGCAGAGTGGACATTGAGACCCAAAAATACGCAATTTTAAGCTCGACTGAAAATACGTTTTTCAGCTTTACCGTTCCGCAAAAAATCTGCCTTATTCTAAATGTTGATAAACAATACATTGTATGTATTATCAACGATCGGCGTATTCCGGTATTCTAAAAGAATACTTAACATTCAGGTAATGTATAAAATATAATTTATTACATACTTTACCCATGCATTCTGTAAACATTTTCTAGTCAAAGGCTGTAATTCTTTGTAAAGTTGATATTTTAGTAGGTAAACAAAATATGTTTTATTTTTTAAGATTGTAATTTCCCTGACCTCCTCATGGCATTCTATACAATATCTAGGTATTACAAAATATAGTACCTAGGATTTTTTGTAATAGTAAACAATAGTTGCATTACCTAAGCAAAAACCCGGCATAGCATGGAACGACTGGGTAATTAAGACATTATACATAATATGTACTGGTATTTTTTTTAAATGTGGAATAAAAAAAATTACTAGTAAGTTAAACCTTGACAACGATCTCACCTAATGGTACGTGATGATGCAGTCTAAAATGGTAGCGGGCGAAGTTGTCAGGGGTACGACAGTTTTATTATACCACTATTCGGTTTCTACACGGCATCGTACCTTGAACAGTTTTTTAAATCTTAGTTTTATGGACTTTTCTTCGACACGGACATACCAGCCCCACGATCGTAGCCTGCCTTGTGGGCTACGCGCCCTTAGGTTGGTTTTTCTCCTGCCAAACTGCGCTGCATTTAAATTGCGTAAGCTACAACAGGTGGCGCTGTCTTATTTTAAATCACGATTGCAAGTGATGTTCAAAATAGTATTTCAATCATGCCTTTACAAATAAATATTTGATTATTTACTTACAAAATTTTAGATTGGGTGTAGGATTTAAGTAGTGTGAATTTTTGGATAGGATACCATACAGGGTACCTAATATCAGATATTTTGGGTAGAGTAAAGAACACAATTGAAGTGGTGTCTGCCGTCTGGTAATGTATGTGTCCTCGTTTGTCATGGACTTAAGGTAACTACTTAAACTATTAGTTCCATGCATTTTGTACAAGCTCCTCCCCGCTACGAGGAAAAGTGAATGTTGCATCTCACAAACGTAGTTTATATAATAGAACTATATAATCTATACTCTATAGTCTACACTAATATTATAAATGCCAAAGTATGTATGGATGGATGGATGGATGGAAGTTTGTTACTCAACCAGGCCAGAATGGCTGAACGGATCGGGATGAAATTTGGCACAGACATAGATTCTAGTCTGGAATAAGACAATAGGCTACTTTTTATATAAAAAACATATAAATATACTTTTTTATATAATGGGTGTAGTATTAGTAGTCACCATGTGGGTCAACTAGCCCAATAAAAAATCTGGTCTAATTCCGTGACGTACTAAAATGTTATTCAACCAATCAGTCAATCATTTATTCAATTTAGGTACACTGTAGACCGTACACATATTGACGTCCATAATTACATATATATAACACATGATGGTTATAATTAGTTACGGTATCTTAAAACTAAAGCTATATACTAAAGCTTCAATATGTTATTACTATGGCTATAAACATAAAAAATAATATAACATGAGTGTAAGCTTGACATAAATAAGATCCCCTAATGTTATACGTCGTTATACCACGCCGCGGTACGAATGTTCACTTTATATTGGCATCAATTTTTATCGCATCTTACTAAAATATGTTTTCAGTATCATAAACACAAACACATGTAATAACAATATTCTACATATTTAAATTGAATACAGTTTCACCGAGGCAGTACCTTATGGCACTTCTGGCATTGGACCCACAAGAACCCGGAGCCGCCCGTCCGCGCATCAACAATAGAAAAATATAATTGTAACGTAACTTTGACACTTCCTTACCACAAATCACAATTTATTCAATTTCAACGATTTCGCTCCGCTTTATCAGTTTAACATACGTACATTATTTAATATTTCAATATAAATATATACACATGAAGTGTTTTTTTTACATTCCCGACGCCCATTCTCTGGAACAAACCGCTGCAACAGTACTTACCATCGAGTTTCTTGCTGGTTCTTCTCGGTAGCTTCAAAAGCAGTTGTCAAAGTCTACTTGAATAAAAAAGATTCTACTTTGAGTTTGAACCGGAATGTTAATAGTATTAAAGCTGTATTTGAGATTGATTGAATCAGAAATTCGGAAATGGGTATCTAAGGTACCTATCCGTAGAAAAACTAAAACACAGAATACTAACTATCAACATTCTCACCCGTTCGCCAAAGTAATTCCGAAATTATTTAATGCAATTTTCATTGCTGTTGAAGTCGTTTCGCCATTTCTTTTGAAGTTTCATTTACAACTAGATGATCTGCCTCGTTGGTCTAGTGGTTAGCATGTTTGACTGTGGCTGACGAGGTACTGGGTTCAAGTCCCGGGTCGGGCCATACTAAGTGTTGGGTTTTTCAGACTAGAAATTCTCAGTACTAGCCCGGAGTTAGGAAGTTGGCGGTGTTTCACCCCCGTGCCTCGGAGAGCACGTTAAGCCGTCGGTCCCGGTTATTATCACTAACATGATAATAGTCGTTAAAGCCCGCCAACTCGCATTGGAGCAGCGTGGTGGGTCTAAGCTCTAATTCCCTCTCTCCTATGAGAGTGGAGGCCTGTGCCCAGCAGTGGGACGTTAATGGGCTGTAGTGGTAGTGGTGGTGGATCTCCGCGACTTCGTCCGCATGGATTGAGGTTTTTTGATTCCCGTGGGAACTCGTTTAATTTTCGGGATAAGCCTAAGTTTACCAAAATTCATCAAAATCGGTCGAAAAGACGAGCTGCTAAAGCGTCGCAGAGAGACACAGATGGAGAGACAGACACACTTTCGCATTTATAATATTAGTATGGGTATGGATTAGTTTATAGTATAGTATGGATATTTGTTACCCAGCCATTGAGTTTTGTCTCATCATTGCGTTTATGTGATTCACTATTTACGAGCTAGGGTAAGCTGCCTTCCAGAAGCTTCTATTCAAAAATAGAGACGCATATTTTATTCACAGTATAACCTGCATTTAGGGCAATTTCCATTTACCTACAGAAGTCATTGTTCCGAAAATACATTCTTGGCGTGACCTGCAGTAAGTTAGAAAATGTTATCAGCAAATAAATTGCCGCTCGCATCGATTATGCATTAGCAACTATAGCACTAACTTACTCGCTAGTCGCCGGTCACTGCTGGTGGTAAGGACTTAGGTATATTAACCTTACCTTTACGGGGCTTTACTTTGGGTAATTGCGACAAACACACTCGATAAACATATTGTGTTCAAATTCCATATAATCGAATTAATTATTCCGTAATTGATCATCACCGTCATCATATCATACTTCATAATTAATATTTTAAATGCGAAAGTGTGTTTGCTTGTTGGTTTTTTGGTTTGTCCTTCAATCAAGCCGCAACATAGCAACGGATCAACGTGAGTTTCGACATGGGTATAGTTGAGGACCTGGAGAGTGACATAGGCTAAAAACTAAGGAAAAAAACTTAAACCACGCGGATGAAGTTGCGGGCATCATCTAGATTCTAGAGTATAATAAGTTTTTGGACGTCAATAAGTGTACCTATATAATTTGAATAAATAAATATTGATTGATTGATACTCCTGATAGGTCAGCCTGCTGCTATCATCACTTACCACTACGTGAGATCGGAGTCAAGAACTAATCTTTAGTAATGGTTGATGTATAATCGATAACCACCGCCGTTTCCCGCCTCAAAATATGTCAAAGAAAATGGCCGTTTGGTTCGCTGAAGAAAACTCGCTTCGTGAAAATAGCGTTGAATGTCCGAATGATCGAATTTCTGCACGGGAGGCAATGCTTACGTATGCTTACGTATTATATATTCTGTGACTAAGATTTTTAGTGCGCAATAAATCCCTCTAATTTTTTATTCCATTAGGGCGGTTACAGTTTAGCGTTTTTTCGGCGCATATAAGCTTAGGTACCTTCAAGGCAAGAATGAATAGGCATTTTCTAGGCGAGCGCGTTCCAAGCTAGACCTATTCATTGCTTTGCACTAGGCATTATTGTCGTCAAGCGCAAGCCTATTAGGCAATTTAAAAGAATATAAGCTCGGTTTTTGAAGCCCGTGCAGGTGCGTATAGGCGCGCCTTTTGCTACTCTTCCGAACGTTAACGCGCTTAATAAACTCATATATACTACTGACTGACCCAAGGGTTTGAAAGAACACGCGTGTAAGGTTTTTTCTTGCTCAAAATGTGCCGTGCGTGTTAGCAATAAATAAGCTTGTAAGCCGATACGAGCTTATATGCGCGAAAAATACGCTGATATGTAACTGCCCTTATTCTTATACTTCGATGGGACGGAAGTAATTTGACTCGACCGGAGAGATCAGTCACAAAATGGACGGTTTTCCGGTGCTTACTCACTGGCTAATTGATTTTATACAAAAAATTTATATCTTCTTTCTATCTAATCAAAAAAATAGTTTTTGCTCGAACCGGCATCGAACCCAGTATCTCGTCATTTGTAGTCAAACATAATGACTGAGCAACAGGGCAGTTAAATGAAGATGACTATCCAGGTTTAATAAAATCATTATTGTATATATATGTAAAATAAATGTTTGCCTGATGGTAGGCTTCGGGCGTGGCTAGGGCCGTAGACCACCTTACCGGTAAGGTAAGGCACTCGGGGGTAAGGGTTTATTATAATTGCTATATCCCGGCTCGGAGTAAGCCCGCTACCATTAGCTATAATATACATGGTTTAATAAAGTAAATAGTCATTTGTGACAGTGCTATGTGGCATACCCCATAGACTTATAATTAGTTGTGTTGTTTGTGACAGCCCTATGTGGCATACCACATAGACTTTTATTATTTATTGACATACTCTAATAAATGCTATTGCTGTGAGTGCATCTCAGTGTGAAGTCTCTCGATTTGTTACATAGTCAAGCAGCGCCAAGTATTCCATAATTCATTAATCGTTTGGACAAAATTTATTAAATTGCTTTGAAATCTCCGTCACCTATTTACGGTGAAGAAAAAAATACGCGAGGTGATCGGCAATCGTCATGCCTGAAAGTTTTCCATAATATTCTCAAAGGTTTGTGAAAAAGAAGACCACAAGAACAGTTGCTCTAGTTCAATTAAATGACAGTTATATAACGACGATTAGCCATGATTTAATAAAGTAAATAGTGGTTTCTGACAGCCCTGCGTGGCATACCCCAAATAATTATTTGTTTGTGACAGCCCTATGTGACAAACTCCATAGACTTTTATTATTTATTGACATACTCTAATAAATGCTATTGCTGTGAGTGCATCTCAGTGCCAAGTCTCTCAATCTGTTGCATAGTCAATACGAGCGGCGCCAAGTATTCCACCATGCATTAATCGTTTGGACAAAGCGTATTAAATTGCTTTGAAATCTCCACTACCTATTACCAACCTTGGCGGTAGTTTAATGTTAGTGGTTAGACATTTGATTCAAATCTTGGACCTCTATATAAAAATTCGGAGCTATGAGGCTTCGGCCTTGGCTAGTTACTGCCCTACCGGCAAATACGTTTTGCCAAGCCATTTAGCGTTTCAGTAAGCCGCCGTGTAGAAACCGATGCATGGGTTCATCTTACACTGCATGCATCATCACTCACTATCAATTGAGATCGCAGTCAAGGGCTAATCTGTAGTGGATAAAAAAACACTTCAAAATCTTATTATTCCTAAACGAAACTGAAAATATAATTAAGTAGTTAAACAGTTTTTTCGTACTGTCAATGATTAGTAAGTGATATCTGCCTTTGTCTAGCAAATGAAAGCTCTGCCCGAGTCTCTACTCTGTGTTTTTATTGTATTTATTTTTTATTTTTGTGCATACTAATAGAAAAAAAGTGGACAATGGTAAAGCTTGCCTCTATAATAGAAATTTATTCCAGCCTTCCTTGAAAACTATACCTATACCTGAGAGAGCTGAAAGAACTCCTCTTTATGGAGGGCATAAATCGGAAGAGGACGTGGTATTTCATTATGTCCGGACTTAGATGTGTAGCCTGGATGCTGACAGATTAAAGACATGATGCCGGCCAGAAATGTTCAAATTACATCGCGGGGAAATAAAATTTGTGGAGCAGTTTTAGGGTTCCTTATGATCTTAAGCTTAGTCACTGAAAGCGTAGCGCAGGCAAACAGATAGCCATACATAGTTTTGAATTTATTATATTAAGTGTGGGAATCCGTGACTGTATTCAAAGAGTTCATGCCGTTTAAATTAAGCCTACCTAAAATCGCTAAATTACCATTCGCGAATTACTAGGCAGTATATAGTCGGCCGTCTTAAAGGCTCTTGCGATCCAAGCTGCTAAACTTTTTATAGAGAAAAAAAATGCCAGTCATAGGGGCTGCCGAAAGAAGTGAAAACGAATATTTAAAATAATTTAAAATAACAACACAGCACTTTTACAATAATTAAAATATAAACATTAAAGTTTCATTACAGTGGTACTATATTTTTATACTTAAGAACTTTTGTCTTAAGAAGAATGTGTCGCGTGACCGACACCGTTCCATATTTTTACCCCCTACCAAAAAGTGCTCAACGCGCCTCAAGAAGTTTTTACTTCAAAGAACGTGAATAAAGAGATTTGAAGGCTTTTCTTATAACAACACAAGTACAATAGAGTAGGTATATTTTACAACATCATTCCATCGCGCTAGCAAACGGTCCTTTGAGCAAGCGATTGTTAATCTTTGTCAAAGTATAAAAAAGATATCATGGTTTTGTTACAAATGTTTATACCTTCCTACTTACTTAAGTAAACGTAACAATTGGGTGACTTGGACAGTAAATTTAAGTAAGAACTCCAGAACCTGTTAACCCAGAAAGAATTCCATGAGGTTGAGGAATTTTCAGCCAATTAAAAAATCTGGGCGAAAAACCTGGTCTGACATAATGTAATAATTAATTGTATTTGTCACAATTTTATTTAATGAAATCTGATTTTTATGTTTTTTTGGATGGATGTATTGATGTCTGGATGTATGGATGTATGGATGTTTGTTACTCAATCACGCCCCAACGGCTGAACGGATCTGGCTGAAATTTGGCACAGAGATAGATTATAGTCTGGAATAGCACATAGGTTACTTTTTATCCCGGAAAATTAAAGAGTTCCCGCGGGAACCAAAAAACCTCAAACCTCGCAGACGAAGTCGCGAACATCAGCTAGTCACTAATAAAGTTGCGAGGTATACCTACTCCAGAATGCGCTTACTGATGTTTTTATTTTATTGGAAAATAGAGGCACTAATACTCTCGGGCGCAATCCCCAATCAAGGAAGACGCTAAAAGTTGAACAAAAGGTAGTTTTCCACGAGTTATGCGAACAAACTCCCAATTCGCGAAACGCGTTCGGAATAAGTGATTCCCATTTTCTTTGAATTTTATAGATATTTTTTTTACACAAACGGCACAAAGAATATTTTTTAAACTGTTTAATGTACTGACTTATTTTAAACAGTTTTATTTAGCTTTTTCGTATATTTATATACGCTCAGCTATTGGCTATGAAATCACGAGAACGAAATCCTATGACGCCCATGTCATCGTACGCTCGATTACGATCAATCGATTTTGCAATGTAAATATTATACTAAGCGTACTTATCTACCTAATGTAATAGTGCATTACTACCCAGGCCAGAAATAAAGCAATACACGACTGAGTAGGAAATATTTGAAGGACCTCATATTGAATGGAAGCCGAGGACTTCCTAAGTGATTTAAAAATGACGAGACGCTAGCCGAGGCCTTTTTAAGTAAAGGAGGCCGTGAAATACTTTTTTGGCTGAAACTTGTATAGCACTTTTCGCTAATTTGCGTGGAAATAAAGCTTTTCCACATTTTCGATAAATGACATTGGCTCTACTTAACTCATGCTAAGACTCTAGTATTGTATGGCAATGAAATCCATACTTCCATACTAATATTATAAATGCGAAAGTGTGTCTGTCTGTCTGTACGTCTGTCTGTCTGCTAAACGCGGACGAAGTTGCGACCATCATCTAGTGATTTCCTATTTGAGTATTAGCCGTCAGAGGAGAGCCAATATGTACGCTTAACAGGCGTACATTTATATAAAATCCAGTTTCAGCCGCCGGGCTAGATAAATTTGTGGGACTGTCCGTGTCGTTTTTTTTTAAATAATGAAGCGATTTCCGAGGATGTAGGAGAAAAATAAGTTTTCGTCCTATGGCCGTTGTAAAATAGCAAGCACTCCGTAAATTAAAACTGCTAGAAACGTTCAATTGGAGGATCGATCGCAATCGCAATCACCACTCGCCCCTAAACGCTTTCCCATGTGCCTCTGATTGCATTTCAATGATTTTACCTATACTCAATATAGTCACGTATCTCTGGTTAATTTCCGGCATATGTCCATTTCTAAAAATTATTATCACAATTGGATTGATGTTGATTTTTTATTGTTAGCTTAAATGCTCGGAAAAGAATTTGGCGTGTCCTCGTCCTATCACAATTATTAAAATACTAGATGATGCCAGCGACTTCGTCCGCGTGAATTAAGTTTTTTATTCCCGCGGGAACTCCTTAATTTTCCAGTAGCGTTTTTCCTTTCCTGTGTTGCAACATATTCCTATACCAATTTTTAACAAAAAGATGGGACACACTTTCGCATTAACAATATCTACTGCAATCTAGGCTAGGGTTTAAATATCGATATAGATTTTAAATATCGAGTCTGGTTTTTCTGACCAATACTCGATATTTTATTTCACCACCCGGGAATCGAATCCAGGATCGAATCACGTCAGCCGCAGACTAAGTAACGTAGCTTTAGTAATTTAGATTATCACCATCATGTTTCATAAGTTATTGGACGTCAATAAGCGTACAGTACAGTAAGTATAGGTACCTAATTTGAATAAATAAATATTGATTGATACGTTGATAACCACTAGTGACTAGACCAACGAGGCAGTTACATGCTTAGAATGAACTATTGCTTATTGGCAAGAAACAATTTTAGCGCAAAAAGATGTCGTGTATTTGAAACGAACAAGAACAAAATAAAATTCAGGCATGTAAAAGTTTCTCAAATATTGGTACAACTAAAACCGATTCGCTTCAGATGTTCGCAGTGCAGAGCATTTGCCAGCTGTGAAAGCGGCAATATTCCGGCTTATAGTTCCTACGAGTACTTCTTTTGAGATTGTACCAAGTTCACTTATATTAAATAATACTAGCAGATGCCCGCGACACGGGGACTCCCTAATTTTTCGGGTTGATATAACCTATGACACTCACAAATAATATGGCTTTCTATTGGTACCAGAATTTTCACAATCGGTTCAGTAGATCCATAGATTACCCTAAAACGTCACAAACTCACAAACTTTACCTCTTTATAATATGTATATTAAATTAATTAATTAATTAATTAATATAAATTAAATTATTTCATTAGATCAAATTATACATCATAATAATAAATTATTAAATTATCGCATTGCGGCGCAAGACCGTGGCTTGTGGAGGACCCTACAGGAGACCTATGTCCAGCAGTGGACGCCCATCGGTTGACTACGACATTATCGCATTAGTTGACTTAGTCAAGTTATTACAGTGTAATTATAGATAAATAATTTACATACATGCACGTATTCTATTTTCTCTTAAGACTACATCTATAAAGATTTAGGTACCAAATAAAAAGGAATAAAAGGAATATTTTTTGTTATCGCCTATTGTGATGATATAAAAGAGAGAAAGTAAGTTATTGTAGCAGAAATCGCGTTTAATATAAGAACCAAAATATGGAAGAAGTAATTCACAATGCCATAATATGTTTTTATTCCTCGCTCCAAAGCAATAAGTTACCCTTCAGTATTATAATGTGTTTGTTATCGCAACAAAAAAGTGCTTGTCAATGTAACACGTTTGGGAGTTGCCAAATGATGTTGCGATTTAGAAATTCATATCTTAATGTTTGCAGAATCGGTGCGAAATGCTTTTTATGGCAAGAAATAAGATGTTCAAAGACCTTCGTTCCTGTTTGTTTTCTTCTCTTAGTTTTGATGTTTATTTATTTAGATATCTTTATTGCATACACAAAATATACAATATACGGTTAAAAAGAAGTAGTAGGACTAGATAGAAACGTGCAAAGGCGTCTTAAAGCAATCTCTTACAGACAACTTTTGGTGAAAGGATTAATAAACAGGAGCGCGGGATGGTGCTGTATTTAAAAAAAAAGTAATTTATACATACATGATAAAAAAAAAAATTAGGACAATAAATAAACATAACTATTATCAGGTGTTTCTGATATATCATCGTCAGTTTTTGAACATTCACTTGGGTCCGAATGATTCACTAGTACATGGCACCGACAGTTCTAAGCCATCCTTACCCAGCCTTCCCCGTTCCGCTCTTTATCCCGTCGGTCCATCGTTGAACCAGTAATGTACCTAGTCTCCAAGTCACGTAGGAACAATTTATTGCTAATGAGACGTCCTTAGTTCGGTCATTCAATTGATTCATGCTGGTTTGTTTAAAATGACAACATAATAGCACAGTCTAAGGAGTTCGTCTTTTGTCTATAATACAGATAAACACAGAAAAATAAAAAATAAGTACATAAAAATTGGCAAGTTTATTACTAAAACAAAAAAATTAATTAAATCTCAAAAGACAAGTGCTCAAAACATCGTACTAAGAAAAGAGTGGTCAGATTTATTATATAAGCTGAATTTAACTGGTTCCTCACTGCAAGAAATGAGAGAGCAATATGAATCTAACATTCATAGCCTAAATAATGAGATATTAAAATTGGAAAGTTCATTAAGAACAAAGACAATATATAAACCAGGGTAATATAATTAATCTATGATTAAGAACTATTACTTCCCAGTATGAGCTGTCACAGAAACAGATCGGTGAACACATTCTGGCTGCCGATGAGCTGTTAGCCATATATTGAACGACTAGACTCCCTAGTGAATAAATGCCAGTGTTCAAGTAAGGTTCCTTTAGTTTTCTCAGCGGAAAATCAATGTACTGTTTTAAAAAAAATTGATAGAAATTATGAATTAATGTGTCCCTCCCCACAGCGGAAAACATTTGTAATCTCAGATGGGTTGGGAAAAGACTTTGGTTATTTGCTAAAAAGTGAACTACACCAACAGGTCCTTAACATATGTAACCCGAGGGCCCCCTATGAGTACATAATCGAAAATATTAAAGACTTTTGTTTAGATAAATACAGCACAGTTGTATTGTTAGTAGGTGACAGTCGACCAAAAAAGAAATACTGAGAAGTTTTGCATACCTACAAAGTGTACAAGAAGTTTCTGAATGTAAATTTATACTTTGTGCGTTTCCATACTCGTGCTTCTTGACCCCAGCACAAAATAGGTATGTTTATAAACTTAACAGGCTTTTACATAATTAAAGCTATGGTCATAGAGACCATTTCCATGTACTAGATACAAATAAGTTTGTTAAGAGTTTTATTCTGACAAAAGATAATAAGTATCTGTCACATAGATATAAGAAACAAATAGCTACATTAGTAGCTTGTAATATACAAGACCCAGCTATGTTTAGCTTGGATGTAACTGAGAAAGGTACATGTTGTACCCATAATATTGATATACCTAGTAATACCAATCCCAGTCTTTTGGAATTGGATAAAAATAATCATGAAAAATTAAATACAAATTGTACTAATTTTTATGTTAACATTGACTCAAGCAATACTGATGGTACTACCAAGTCAGCTAATAACTCAAGCTACAGCGGTAGTACTATCAGGAACCCTGTTGCTTGTTTAAACTAGGCAGCAAGACAACGGAGAAGCTCTGTACAATTAACATTGTACATCAAAACATACAGAGTCTCCGGCAAAGAATTAAAATTGAATTGTTTGTAGAAAAATGCAACATACATATTTTGTGTTTCACTGAGCGCTGGCTTAACAGTGAACAATTGCCAATAACTATAATACATAACCTTGCATTGTCAAGTGCGTTCTCTAGAAAATCTACCATTCATGGTGGATCATTAATCTTGGTCCATAAAGAAATCTATAGTAAGGAACGAAAACACATAGTGGGTCTCTCTGTTGAACACATTGCTGAACTGTCTTGTGTGGAGCTGGAGCGTTTTATTATAGTCTGTGTTTACCGGCCCCCCTCAGGTGACTTCACTCATTTTGAGGATATAATGGAAGATGTGTTAAAGCGATTTTGTGTGTCCACTAAGAAGATTATAGTATGCGGCGATTTTAATGTAATTATTTTATTAGAAAGTACTTTTACTGGTAGGTTGCTTAACTTATTTAAATGTTTTAACTTGAAACATGCTTTTAGTGAACCTACTCGGATAACAGAAACTTCAGCCACTTGCTTAGACAATATTTTCTACAGTGGCGATATAATTTTGGAAAAAGCTGTTATAAACAAGCTAAGGTCAGATCATTGCGGGCAACAGATAACTGTTTTAAGTAGTGCCAATAAAAGTAAACAAATCATCAAGTGCAGACCAGTAACTAAACATAAATTGACGCGGTTTAAAGATCAAATTTCCGCCAAACTTCCTACACTCACCTATAAAAAGGGTCACCCAGACAGCATATATACTAGTCTCTTCAAGACAATAGACAATGAATTTAATAAAGTATTCAATTTTAAACAAATATAAATAAGTGAAAAATTTAAGTTCAGTGATTGGGCTACTGTAAGTATTTACAAAAGTAGAGACAAGTTGTACGATTTATACGATGAAAAATAATACAACCGGTCTCCCAGTTTTGTTGAACGCGTGAAAACCTACTCAAAGACCTTTAAAAATGTTTGTATTCATGCTAAGGCACTACATATTAAAGAGAGAATTGTGAAGTCGGATAACAAAATAAAAACCACTTGGAACATAGTAAATGACGAATCTGGTAAAACTAAATCTCGTGATGTCAACTACGAGATTGTTATTGATAATAATAAAATAACGTCTGTTAAAGAGGTTGCCAAAACTTTCGAAAAGTTTTTCCAGGATGTTCCTATTTTGTTGACCGACTCACTAAACTCCTCACCCACCGCAGCTCAGAGTATATTAAAGGACAATGTAAAAGAGTGCAATGTTTCATTTGAATTTAGACACATCACTGCTATAGATATTATAAAAAACTTTAAGCTATTAAAATTAAAAAATACTGGTGACCTATGGGGTATGTCTGTGAAAATCATATCTAACATAATAAGCGACATTGCCCCTTACTTAGTCGTAATTTTTAACGATTGTGTAGACTTAAGCCCCTTCCCGAGTTTAATGAAACATGGTAAACCCATTCCCTTATTTAAATCAGGAAATAAAAACGACCTAAATAATTACAGACCTATTTCAATTTTACCAACTCTCAGTAAGGTTTTTGAAAAAATTATTTTGAGCCAATTAATAAATCACTTTAACACTAATAACTTACTGCATCCCGAGCAGTACGGCTTCACTAAGGGTCGTAATACAACTGATGCGGGCGCTAAACTTTTAAAAAGTATATACGATGCCTGGGAGCGTTCACAGAATGCTTTTGGTGTCTTCTGTGATCTGTCCAAGGCATTTGATTGTGTTGATCATAAAACTTTACTACTGAAATTAAGCCACTATGGCATCAGAAATGTTGCACTCGATCTCATTGCTTCTTACCTAAATGATAGAACTCAGAGGGTATGCGTGAACCACGTGAAGTCAGAGGGCTCAACTGCATTAATGGGTGTCCCACAAGGCTCGATCTTGGGTCCTTTTCTATTTTTGGTGTATATAAATGATTTACCATACCATGCCAACAATGTCTGTGACATTGTATTGTTTGCTGACGACACATCACTTATTTTTAAAGTGGATAGAAGTAAGGACAATTTTGACGATGTAAACAATGCAATATCACACGTATCACACTGGTTTACTGTCAATAATTTGTTATTGAATGCTAAGAAAACCAAGTGCTTAGAATTTGTTCTACCTAATGTAAAGAATTTTGATAAAACTATTATAATAAATGGAGACGCACTAAAAATGGAGAACTCCACAGTTTTCTTGGGGGTGACCTTGGGATAATAAGCTTCAATGGGGCGCTCATATAGAGACACTAGCGCGAAAACTTAGCTCGGCTGCTTTTGCTGTCAGGAAAATTAGACAGTTTACCGATATTGAAACGGCTACACTTGTCTACTTTGCTTACTTCCACAGTGTCATGTCGTACGGCATTTTATTGTGGGGCAGAGCAGCTGAAATCCAATCCGTTTTTATATTGCAGAAAAGAGCCATCCGTTCTATTTATAAACTCGGATCACGCGTATCACTTCGTGAAAAATTTTAAGAGATTGGTGTTCTTACGGTGCCTTCGCAATACATATATAATAATATAGTCTTTGTTAGGCAGAACATTAATCTTTACAAGAAATTAGGTGATACACACAATCGATACACTAGAAACCGCCATAACCGCCGTGTGCGCAAGGTGCAGAAATCCTTTGTGGGGTCGAGTGTACGCTTTTATAATATGGTTCCCAAAGAGTTTCTGGATTTGCCATTACATAGATTTAAAGACTGTGTCAAACAGCATTTGTTAAGTCGAGGTTATTACACTATCGATGATTTTATTGACGACAAAGTTGCATGGAAGCAACCGGCCTCGCATCCAGTGACCCACAAGTCAGTGTAATACGTCTTGTAACGTATGTGTTGTGTTGTCTACATATTGTAACCTTTTCTTTTCTATGAAAAGAGCAACTGCTGAGTTTCTTGCCGGTTCTTCTCAGTAGATACAGCTTTCCGAACTGGTGGTAGAGTCTTAACGTTTCATAAGTGACACAAGTTGTCCTACATGAAATAAATAAATCACTTCATTTCATTTCATTTCACTATGGGATATAGTTAGCGCCATAGTCGTCTCTGAGCTGGAGGTGCGAGTGCTTGTTTGCGCAGCTCTCACACAAACTGTCGAAGTTCGTTCAATACTACGCGCGAAAATATGCTATTGGGACGCGTCTTGCGGTCAACTTCAGACGCGACTAAATGATTGGCGCGAGCTATACTATAAAAGGGGTGAGCCAGTGGATGGTTTCTCGAAGCTGGCAAAATTTCCCATGTAAAATTCAGTATCTATAGCACAAAATTATAATTAATTATATTAGGTGTATATGAAGGTAGAGAAAGTAGGTATAGTCCTCGTGCGAGCTCCGAGGAATCCTATGGAATATTAAAGTAATGACCTAGATTTGTTTAAAGTACAAAACAATATACTGCTATCGCAAAATTACACGATTCAAACTCGAATCTAGTGCTGGGAGCGAGCTGGATATTAAACGACGATCGGGGGTGGCGTACAGCCGACGCTTCTTCAGACCCAGATTCTTCGGAGCTCGGGCGCGGACTGTGGTGTAGAGCCTAGTCTTCAGTGGTCTTCTTGTATGGACGTCGGTTCACTGTAAGGAAAAATTCTTACGCTGTGATAATACTAATGTTTTCACGGACATTTAAATTTTTTAAAGTGTAAGTTTTGCAAAAGTGGATGGCCGAATGTCATGATTTTCTAGTTTTATATTCTGTGGTAGGTACGACATTCGAAATAAATGTATGGGTTTTAAGGACTTGAATCCAGGGCCGTAATGTAAACGTTTGGCGTAAACCCTTTTCACTTTTCAATTCCAAAATTATTTGCAGGACTGGGCCTACCCTTCATTTCTGAAAGGAGTAAAGAACAAAGCAATTTTCTCTATAAAATATTGGCTTCAAATATTTGTCAAGCTTGGGCCAAGATTGGCAGCAAACAAGGAATAATGGGTGCTACGTACAGCCCTGAAATGGCCGTCGGATTAAGCGCAAAGCCTGTTAACCTTGAGAGTCTTAAAGGGCAGTATATTCTATTAGGGCTGTCACGTTTGTATTGAGAAAGGTTGGGCCGGTTTACCACTGTTCATGAGAACTCCACAGATTAGGCACCTTTTTCACGTCTTAATGCTAATACCTATGTGTTCAAATAAAACCTTCTTTTATCCTATAGCTTTTATTCTCTTTTTGATTGATGACAAGTTAGCCCTTTAAGACTAGGATTAACACTAGCTTGGGGCAGTTAGTTAATTTGATTTACTATCCCGTCAAAGCGTATAGTAGCACACAATACTAATTATTGTAGTAGGTACGCAGACAGAAAGACTCTACTTTCGCATTTATAATATTATAGTATGGTTGCATAATTATAGTAATGTAGCGATTGCCATTGAGCCTCTGAGGGTGAACGTATTGCCTAGATTGTGAATAATCTAGTCTAACTTCAAATAAGTATTTAATTAAACTTAAGTTGGAATTGTGGTTTTCGAAATGGAGGTTATGATTAAGTTGATAAAGTAACTTTATGAAGATCACAGACAAGTGGCAATTGATATATGCTCAAGCCAGATTAGCTCCAGCTACTATCAAATTGGGCGGTGACAGCCTAGTGGTGAAAATGTCCTACATCTTACTCGGAGGTCGTTGGTTCAATCCTTGGACACGCACTTACAACTTCTGAGTTTTTTTTTTAGTTAGCCCTTGACGACGATCTCACCTGATGGTAAGTGAAAATGCAGTCTAAGATGGTAGTGGGCTAACCTGTTAGGGACATGGCAGTTATATTAAACCCATACCCCTATTCGGTTTCTACACGGCATCGTACCGGAACGCTAAATCGCTTTCCGGCATGTCTTTTACCGGTAGGTTATGTGCCTTTTTAGCAATTAATATGACTTGCATTACGGAGATTAACTTCGTGAGGCCCCATGTCTTCTTCATAATGTCAGAAGTCCACCAATCCGCACTTGGCTGGCGAAGTGGACTATGGCCAATGGCCAACCCCTTCTAATTATGAGAGGGGACTTATGTTCTACTAGGTGATGCCTGCAACTTCGTCCGTGTGGATTAAGCTTCTCCCGGAGAAACTTCTGGGATAAAAATAAGCCTAAATAAGTACATCCTTCCCCGGGATGCAACCTATTTTTGTACCAAATTTCGTCAAAATCGGTAGAAAAGATAAGGCCAAGCGTAGCAGACTGACTTTTTATCACGGGAAATGAAAGAGTTCTAGCGGAATCGAAAAAACCTTAATCTAGGCCGACTAAGACGCGGGCATCATCTAGTAATATGATATAAATGGTACGTATCCTTCATTCCCAAAATATAATAAAAATCTCAACGGCATAATACCATTTAATATTCCAGACCATTCATGCATCGTACACAAGGAATTTAATATAATAATATTCTCACAAAATAATTTTCCTGTATACATTTTGGTAGCGATTTAATAAGTAGATAGCTCACATATAATATATAAACCCTGTCTCAAAGAGATCTCCCGGTGGGGCGCGGGCGTCCGAATAGTTTTGCATGCAGAATAAACGAGTAAAGGTGAACGCGCACTATCTAAATAGTCGTAGAAAAGAAAGAAAGAATATAATGTCTCGTGCTAGTCATGAATTTAAAATTTAAAATATCGGAGAAAGTATACCTGCTAAGTTTATCGGAAAAAGTCGTATTTAAAAGATATTTTGAATAAAGATTTTTCTTGTGTGAAATAATTATTGTAATGTAGTAGTTAAACAAATATTATTCACAAAGTGAAAGTTTTCTTTAGTATGAATCAAGACATAACTATAGACTGAGACATTATAGCCACTTTTATTGATTACAATTACGTGGGTAATAAAAGCAATAAGTACTAGCACAAAATAGGTATAGTATAGTACAAAACACAATTTTGAAAATCAATATATTCTACTAATGCACGCAATTTGGCAGAAAACTTATTTAAAACTAGAAAAATACCTTCTTCCTTTAAAAAAAATAAATAAAAGATAATGTTATTATATCTATCAATTGTTACGCGATGATGGTTTACATCATTTTTGAAGAAATCATAATATAGCTCTACTCATAATACTTTGTTGTTTCATAATATTATTGAATTAGAGTAGGTACCGAATATTTTATTTCTTTCAATGCAAGTGAGTGACAACCTGAACAACAATACACAATAGTTTATAGGGTCTGTGAAAACATGGCTTCTATATTTCTCCAGAGGTTTAGCTTAAACTTAAAGAGATTATCTTTTATCTCAATTTTTTTTCTACCACTACTACGAAGGTTTTCAAAATTTTCTGTTGCAGTTTTAGTTCTAAATTTTATCGTAACTACTCGTATATATATAGGAGTTGTAGTAAACTACGACTATTTTTTGATTTTCAATTATTATCCCTCTGATAAGTTACATAATGGATTTTTATCGAACTAGCTTAATATGATCGCGGCTTCGCTCAAGTTAAGTTAGATTTTCAGAGCCCCATTTTATTAGATGAAACTGAACCTTAACAATATGTATATACGGAAGCAGATTCATATTTCTGTGTACGTGCCTATGTAATGTACTTTAAAAAAATGTACTTATCTGGGATAGCCCATCGCGTAGTTTGCTAGATCCCGCAATGTGTCTTGAGCCATGTACCACCACTACAGCCCATTAACGTCTCACGGCTGGGCACAGGCCTCCACTCTCCTAGGAGAGAGGGACTAAGAGCTTAGACCCACCACGCTGCTCCATTGCGGGTTGGCGAGCTTTAACGACTATTTTCATATTAGTGATATTAACCGGGACCGACGGCATAACATGCTCACCGAGGCACGTTGGTCAAACACCGTCAACTTCCTAACTCCGGGCTAGCACTGAGAATTTCTGGTCAGAAAAACCCAGTAGTTCATTATGGTACGACCCGGGACTCGAACTCGGGACCTTGTCGGCCGCAGTCAAACATGCTAACCAGTAACCACTAGACAAACGAGGCAGCCCTGTACGTAGGTACCTAATTCCTTTTAAGTGTTTCTGCTACTTTTTCGCACGTAGGTATACCTATTAAAAGTTAACTAAACTTTGGACAACAATTTTAATTCAACGGAATTAGATATTTTACGAAAGAAACTAAAGAAATCCCGTTCCGTTTTCGTGAGAGATTGCAATTTGATAGCGTCCTGGCAGCACTAATGTCCCTAGACCGTTGAACGCTGATAATATTTGGCACGCGATGTCAAATTTTATTTTTTCCTAGCAACACTGACGCTCCCTCGTCATTAAAGTTATCCAAAAATGATCAAAATAAATAATTATTTTAATGATTGAGAAAATAATACTTGAATTGTGAACATAATTAGCAATCATTTCAATCGAATAAATTAAATTAGTGCCAAAGTGTCCTTACAAAGATTTTACATCAATCGTAAATTACGTGATAAAGTGGAAATTTTCACTTCATTTGACTTCATTTATTTTTTGCCTGACGCTCAATTTCATCCTTTGTTCTCTTCATCTGAATCACTTACTTTATTCTTTTCTGTGTATCTTTTTATGCCGTCGAGTATATAAAGGCTCAAAAGAACTTTTCTTTTGAACGTCTTCCTCGAGATAGAAATAAAGCGGACCCGTTTGATATAGAGATGTGTAGGAAAATGGCCTAGCTCAATAGCTTGACCAATAAAGAGCAGGAAGTTTTGTCCTGTGAGTAAAAGGAACTGGGGCCATACTGCCAACGCTTACAGCCATATAGTTTCATTATTTTTCACTTTCGTGATTTAGAATTATAATCCTTATTTTAGAAACGTGAAGGTGCGTGACATCAAACTGTCATTGTGAGTAATATTGCTTAAGTATTGCTTTGAGCGTTGTCAGCATGGCCCCTTAATTCAATTTTATTAATTAACTACAAGTTGGCCTTTTAATTGCGATCTAAACTGATGGTGGTGAGTGGTCATAATAGGTACAATATAAAATGTCAGCGGGAAAAACTGTTAAGGGAATGGCAATTTTATTAATAAACCTTTATCCCTGCTCGGCTTATACACGGCATACCGGAACGCTAAATGCTTGGTGGCACGTCTTTCCCGGTAGGTAACTAGCTACGGCCTAAGCCCACCAGGCCAGACAAAACAAAATAATACATTCCCAAATTGATCCTGTCGGGGATTGAACCCAGGGTCTACCACGTCAAGACAATCGCAATCAACAGCTCCTATTACTTACCAATGTGTATTAATGTACAGAGGGGTTACTAATACATCGCTTAAAGCAGTATTAATTCATAATAAATTATAGTTTTAGGTCACGTACCTTGACGTCCCTAAAAAAAGGATTAGGTATAATTCTAAAATACGAACGTCAACGATATTAAAACAATACGTACTAAACAATAGGCGATGGTAGTATGCCGCCTGTTCACGGTCCTCGAATGAAGGGTTGCTTGAGTTGTGTAAGCAAGAAAGAAAATATAATATCCAATTTGACTCCTGAGCGAGTTATCATTATAGAACCTCGTTTAAGGAATAATTACGAATTCTGCGACCGTGTACGTACGCACGCACGACGCACGCACGTACGCAGCTCGCTTGTGTGTAGATTGGTTTTCTGGCACGGTAAAATTATAAATGTGAAAGTGTGTCTGTCTGCCTGTCCGTCAGTCTGTCAGTCCGTCTGTTTGTCTATCTGTCTGCTACGCTTTCACGTCTCATCTGGTTAATCGATTTGATGAAATTTGGTATCGGGATAGTTTGTATCCCAGGGAAGGACATAGACTACTTTTTATTTCGAAAATTTAAGAGTTCCTGCGGGAATCCAAAAATTCACGCGGACAAAGTCGCGGGCATCAGCTAGTTAGGAATAAATACGAATTCTGAGACCGTGGATACGTACGCACGCACGTACGCACGTACGCAGCTCGCTTGTGTGTAGATCGGTTCTCTGGCACTGCTGTGGCCTTCTGATATTGTACGTTTCAAATGTATGTTATGTATTATAATGTATATCGTAACCCTACGAGGGTTAAGGCGGTCTTAACTGTATCAAATTTTTTACAACTTAATACCTACGAGTATGTAGCAATTTTTCGCGTGATTTATATTTTACTGTTTCTTTTTTTTAAGGAAACCCTGAAAAAATATCGCAATTATGATACACATATTATATATGCAGACCAATTTTTTATAAATATTTTGCAATTATATCTATGCTTATACTAGATAATACCTGCGACTTGTAATAATTTTTTTTAATCTTCCCCGGGATGTTACCTACCTCTATACAAACTTCATCAAAATCCGATGAAGACTTGGGCCTTTAAGGCGTAGCAAAAAGACATATAGACATGCAAACAGACACTTAAGCATTTATAATATTAGTCTGGGTACTCTATTGGGTATCAATAATAATATTACAATTAATGAAAGAAGTGTTGCGGGCGTTACCTACTTAGTTACTAGATAATAGCTGTGATAATACTCCTGAAATCGCTAATTATGAATTAAGGTTTTATGAATTTTCGAAGGAGTTCTTTAATTTATCATCTGCTCATTTTAAACATAGTCTACATAAATTTGAAAGCATTTAATAGGTAACGATTAATTGCTTATTTATTCTTTGACAATACTCAGTGGATTCAGCCTAAAGATTCGTTAGGCCGATTAACATTCCCTTTTAGTTTGATGAGTTTCGAGGGCTTTGCATTGATTTCAATGGGCTAAGTGAACGGCGCCATTTGGGATATTCTGCGGGTTGGAAAATATGAGCTTAGAAGTACCATATAATTGGAATCTTAGAGGTTTTAATAGAATTTAAAAAAAGTAGATAAGTACCTAAAATAAAATAAAAACCATTTATTCAACAATAGCCAGTTAATGACAGACAAATTAATCTTAGATTATTATTTTTGAGAAAATCTGCTCTTTGAAAACCAAAATACCTATGTATTTCAGGTGGGTACCTGGTTTCGATTGATAGATATATATGGATCTATCTAAACTCAATTAAAAATAATCTAGTATAAATAGGAGGAGTATGTACTATGTACCTATTATGATCATGATCATAAGAATTAGGAACAGCCGTGCATCGCCCTTTGAAGCGACACGTTTATTTGCAGAGGCGGCGTCACCGCCTTAGTACTTACCACAGAATACATAATAGAAATTAATAATTTTATAGAAGTAGTTAAGTCCAGCAGTGGATGCTTGTCGATTGAGATGATGACGATGACGATAGAAGTGGCAAAGGTCGAAAAAGCGTCAGCTTGTCGTCGCGATCGAAAGATGCAAAATCTTTTCTGTCTGTCACGCTTTCACGACCCATCTGTTGAACCGATTTTGACCGATGTGAAACTTCAGAAAGGCGAGATTATGTAAAATCTGACAAACTGACAAATGTGGCTAATTCGGGCGTTTTCTTTTAATTTGTCCTATTAGTGTGAGCACGAGGAATAGTTGGAAACAGGTCGTCCTCGTGATCCTACTACTGTAGTCCTGTTACAAGCAATCTCCAAACTAAGTAAATTGACAGAGTTAAATTTACTGTTGTCCTTTTCGCACAAAGTATTATGGAAGGAGTAGCAATATACTTAGAGCTGTCTTATTAGTTTAGAAATTGTGAGCCACAGAATGTACTTATACGATTTAATTTACCAAGAGATAAAAATGTGAAATATTTATTTCACCTAAACTAGGTCTGCAGTATTATGATGCCCGCGATTTACTAGATATATAGTCTATATTTATTTCCTGTCATAAAAAGGTAACAAATGGATTTACGCCTGCTAAGAACTGTCGATGAAAGCTTTTCTCAGATACCATTTTTATTGACTTATATAAGTTCTGTGGCACGCGGTAACCACATACGGTAATAATGCGTGCCGGTTGTCGTTAGTACTCGGTTTTAAGTACGTAGTGGGTTTCAATTGAACCGTTGACGAAGGAAGCAGGGAATTCCGTGCAATTTCGTAGGAGGAAAATAGGTTTGACTCTTTCGCATAATGGGACAATTTTATGCACTGTAACCATCACATTTGACCTTTTAATTGACGCAGTTGTGAGCGCTGTGCTCTTATAAGTGGGAGGTCCCGGGTTCGATCAATCATTCAAACTTTATTTATTCAAAGGATCACTATACACTTATTGACGTCCAATAACTTATAACACACTAGCGGGTGCCTGCGACTCTGTCCGCGTGTATTGAGGTTTTTTGGTTTTTGGTTCTTTATTTACCGGAATAAAAAGTAGTCTTTGTATTATTGAAGACTACTTTTACTACTATTACTTACATATTTGTTCCGTTTGCCGTGGAGACCCTTGGGCCGTGGAGTCTTAGTGCCAAAATTTTTTTGCGAGATATTTCACCGCGGTTAATTGCCTCATCTGGTGACAGAAGGGCTGGCTCATTTTTTGCGCAAAGGATCAGCCTGGCTGTCCAGCGCGGAAATGCAGCCAGCATTCTTGCCACCATTCCACGTGGGCATGATTTATATAGTAATTAGGTTAGGCTAGCTAGCATTAAATTCTATTGTATTAGTTTCAATAAAAAATAAAAAAAGAAAACGATCTCTGTGCCAAATTTCATCCAGATCCGCTCAGGCGTGAATGAGTAACAAACATCCATCCATAAATCCATCCATCTAAACTTTCGCATTTATAATATTAATAAAACAGGATGGTGATAATCAGTTACGGTATCTTAAAACTAAAGCTACGATTCTCGGCAGGGTTAATTTGGGGGTTAATAATTTCTGAAATTTCTCTGGGTTGCCGTGGCTTGTTGCCACCCTATCTATCGGCAAAGAAATGCGGCTAAGCGAGAACGTTCCGGTACGATGCCATGTCGAATTACGGGTATGGATTTAATACATGATGTCCGAGTTAAGATTCGGGACGAATGCGGACATTCGGACGTGAATTCCAAAAAGGCAGGACAAGGTTGTACCTACTACCAACTACATTGTATTACAATTGCCAGTCTATTTTATTATATTATCTTTTATGAACAGAGTATCTATGCTAATATTAAAAATGCGAAGGTGTTTCTGTCATAACTGCCTCGTTGGTCTAGTGGTTAGCATGATTGACTGCGGCCGACGAGGTCCCGGGTTCAAGTCCCGGGTCGGGCCATAATTAAGTATCAGGTTTCTGATTAGAAATTCCCAGCACTAGCCCGGAGTTAGGAAGTTGGTGGTGTTTCACCCCCGTGCCTCGGAGAGCACGCTAAGCCGTCGGTCCCGGTTATTATCACTAACATGATAATTATTAGTCGTTAAAGACCGCCAACCCGCATTGGAGCAGCGTGGTGGGTCTAAGCTCTAATTCCCTCTCTCCTATGAGAGTGGAGGCCTGTGCCTAGTAGTGGGACGTTAATGGGCTGTAGTGGTGGTGGTGGTTTCTGTCATGAAAATGTTAAAATAATAATGTTTAATTACATATATTATTTAGAGGTCAATGTCGAATCATTCTTGGACTCTCTTACCACAGTATTGGTATCAATACTATGCTCTTACCATTCGAGGTCAGGGGAAAAAAAGGAATCCATATAGGATTCCACTTCGTTGTCCATCTGTATGCCTGTCTGTCTGTACATTAAACTACATTTTTCTCGGGAACGCGTAGAGGTCTACATTCTCTTGGAGTTGTAATAAAATCAAGCTTCTAAGTAAACGCAACGTTGACCTAGGTACAATCACGAAATTTGGCAAGAAGCAAGGTCTCACAGCACAAGTATAGGAAAAAATCCGCAAATCCTTAATTATGTTCCGTAGTTATAAGGTGTCGAATACAATACCACACACGGGTGGCGTTATCAAAATCATATCATAAGTGGCAAAAGTTGTCCTACATGAAATAAACATTTCATTTCATTTCACAATCTCGAGTCTGAAATGAATTTCAAAAAGGCAGAGTTGGTTTATATGAGCTCTATTCATTGCGATCCAATTAGTGTTGCAGTGCCACTAATGTGTAGATAGGTGTTACGCATTTGCATGTGTACTTTTAATGTGGCTGTTTTGAAGTGAAAACTTCTTTAGCCGCGTTGAGCACTTTTTGGTAGGGGGTAAACTTGTGGATTCGCGTCACCGACACCTCGCGTTGTTACGAAGACAAAAGGTCTTAAATGAATATACTCAATTCGTACATAAACTTTAATACCTAAGTTTTGTATATAATATGTATATATTTTAAAATTATTTTAAATATCCGTTTTCACTTCTATTGGCAGGCAATTTTTTTTTCACGACACGTAAAGAAAAAAACGAAAACGAAGAATAAGAATTATGAATAAAAATAAATGAAAACTTGACTAAAGAGTTCAAACGTGTGACTCTTGTTGATTGTATTGCTGAAAAAGTAAAAGTTATAATGTTTACTGAAGATTTAAAATATAAATTATCATAATTAGTCGTGGATAAAGTTTTTTCGTATTTTGTATGTATAAAATTTAAAATTTGGTTGTACTGTTTGTATCTGGTTTTAATATCAATAAATATAGGACATTAAGAAAAAGTCAAATTAAAATTTAAAAATAACCCCGCCATTTTTCAATTGGAATTTTGATGTCAAAGACGACCGGCTAAAAATGACAGTCGCAATCACCTCTGATTGGTTAATACTCTTCCACTATTCGACAAAATCCATTGAAGCAAGAATACCATAAATTTAGCCATTCACAACAACAACAATGGTTGATACAGAAGCTACGCAATCGCGGTGCTGGTCGACCTCATACGGATAAAGTTTATTTATCATTATTACCTACGTGTTTAGATGATATAGTGAAGTTTCTCTGAGCTTGTTAATACTTTCATCAAAAAGGTTTAGGAAGTAGAGAGAAATATTAAACAACCTATTCGTAATAATAAAAAAAAAACACGACTGCACTGCCAAAAAGATTTACTAAAAAAAATACTATAGCCAATGTCACTCGGGATGATGTAAGGATTCTAACGATGCCCCATACACCCAAAGCTGTTTCAGCATTTAGAAGTTACGGAGGAATATAGCTACTTACATACATACATAAACCCTGAAATGATGATCGCAAGAGACCTGGATTTGTTCCGTTTGCCGTGAAGACCCTGGGGCCGTGGATGGGCAAACATTTTTTGCGAGATATTTCACCGCCTCATCTGGTGACAGAAGGGCTGGCTGCCCAACGCGGAAATGCAGCCAGCATTTTTACCACCATTCCACGCGGGCATGATTTATATAGTTATTGGGTTATGCTACCTAGCTTTAAGTTCTATTGTATTGTTTTCAATAAACTTAAAAAAAAGCCTGAACACTCTTTTTGGGCAGTCGTGTAAATGTGAAGTGTGGAGTGTGGACATACCCTTATTGTAAGCACGGCCACGAGGGGAAGTTTTTCTTCGGGTTTCCTAACACAATATTTGGCGTACAATGTTTGTGTGGCTTATTAAATTTCATTATTGGACGACCTTTTACGAGTTGTTTCTTTTGTTTGGCGCATTTAATGGACTGGGATTTACGATATTAATTACAATCCATAATAATAAAATAATATCAGACTATCATTATGGGTACGAAATTCTGAACTGTGATGTCATCAAAATTTGACGCACTTTTTTTAGTACAATCGATGGTTTAAAATAATTTTCAAGCTTAAAACTAACATGGGACGTGGTTATTACGAATTTTGGCAGTCACTAAAAAAGTAATTTATTTGTATAGTAATTAAATACCCAAAATATACTAAAGCCTATATTGCATGCAAAATACGAATAGCGTCTTAAACGTAACATCTATATAATAAGACGTTTTTGAAGTTTACCTCCTTTAGAATCGATTTGCATATACATATAAGCCTGGGGTATAAACATTTATGGGGAGTAAAATCAAATTTTCTCCGTTACGTTATTGACTTTATGTTTCCATGGTAACACTTGTTTATGTTTCCGTGACTATGCAATGTATTTTGATTAATATAAATAAATGTATCAAGCATGCTTTCAGTAATATAAAAAATTCGGTCAATTACTAAACTATATATTTTATAATCGTTCGTAAAGAGCAAACTCCAGTCATGCGTCGGAGCTGACACACACAATTTTTTTTTACTTACTATTTTTAAATCAAACCTTTATATCTCTCAAAATTGCTAATACCGCGAATTGAACCTCCTATTTATGAGGCCAAAATCCGTGCAAAACGAAATGACTTGCCCCATTATCCCGACCAAAAACAAATATCTCTGACATTTGCATATGAAATAAAACGGCAGTCACGCTAACTGCAAAATTGTTATTTGAGTCGTTAAACAAAAATACATTCTACACCATTGATATAAAGTTTACTTTGTACTGTGCGGGTTAAAATTGTTATTTGTTTTACTAGATATTGGATATTAATTTATTTGTAGTCTTAATTAACTTGAATGTTTGTGATTTAGTGAAGTTTTAAAACAAATATAGAAAACATCCTTAGGCTCAGTTTATCGTGTGGATAGCGTAGCATATACCAGCGTAATCTGGCGTAACCTCTTCTTATCATCTGTACTTAATATTATAAATGCGAAAGTTTAGATGGATGGATGTATGGATGTATGGATGGATGTTTGTTACTCGATCACGCCCCAACGGCTGAACGGACTTGGATGAAATTTGGCACAGAGATAGATTATAGTCTGGAATAGCACATAGGCTACTTTTTATCCCGGAAAATTAAAGAGTTCCCGCGGGAACCAAAAAAACCTCAAACCACGCCGGCGAAGTCGCGGGCATTCGTTAGTAATATTATAAATGCGAAAGTGTGTGGGTTTGTACTTCAATCACGCCGCAACGAATCAACGGATCGACGTAATTTTTGGCATGGGTATAGTTGAGGACATAGGCTTCTTTCATCCCGGAAAATTAAGGAGTTCCCGCAGGAATTAAAAAAATACTAAAACCACTTGAATTAACTCGCGGGCATCAGCTAGTTTTAAAATAACAGTTTGTTTCTTTTCACGAAGAGAAACAAACTATATATTTTCATCTATCTATATAATATATACCTAAAGTTGGCCATTCCGCGATTTAACGGTTAGATATAGGCCCTTCAACGATACGAATAACGTGAGAATTATAGATTTATTTACTGTAGTGTACTGGAAAAGAGATGAAAGCAATTTTGGCAGCAACGAGAAAAAAAAACTAAATATCGCGTTGTTGAAAATATTACTTAATTAGGTATACAGAGATCATTATAGCCAATCGTGTTTTTGTCATATACCTTGTATTATAGTTTTCAAAAACAAGCTTCCGAAATCGCAAAAATGTTCTTATGGCGCGTTAAGGTGCAACGTAGTAATCTCAAGATTATCTTCTTAATGCCGATTTTAACGAAATCCGTATTGTAGCGGGAACAAAGGAAAGCAAACAAAAGACAAAATAATGTAAATGTATTTTTCTGTACAAATTTCAACACCATAAAGTCTGTAGTAATCTTTCTACCATCTTTATTCAAACCCGGCGTCCGCGTTTTCCGCCGAACTTTTTCGAGCATTAACAGAATCCGTATTAAATCAGAAGCGGGACTTTTCCCCACAGATGTATTTAAGGGTATGTTCCGACATACACTGCGAGCACTGTAAGGTGTGAGGTCAATTTAGTATACCTACTGCGAAGCCGTTCCTTTATAGTTAGCTAAACTGGTCTGTCTAAACTCATCTGTGGTCAGCACTGAGAGAACCTTACCTCTTAAACGCCAGTGCTCACAGTACATAAATGGCGACGATTTATGACATCATATTATATTTCCCTAGGATACCGCGGCAGTATACTGTCAATCCATAACGGAACGGATTTCTCCCCAGTAAGAGCACTGAACAGTACTCGCAGTGAACATCGGAACATACCCCAAATCAAATCTTGCGAAATGCATAATATGACGCGCCTTGGGGTTCTCTTTAACTGGACTTGAGAACTCGAAACGTCACTCTACTGCTAAATTAGTGCCGTGATTTAATTTTGTGTAGATTTAGTATGAGCTTCATTATATCGACAACGTTTATAGATTTCGAGTATTAAACCATATTATAAACTAATATTATAAATGCTAAAGTATGGATGGATGGATAGATAAACGGATCTGGTTGAAATTTGGCACAGAGATGGTATATACTCTGGAATAACACATAGGCTACTGTTTATCTCTGAAAATTAAAGAGTTCACGCTTGCGAAGCTAGTTAGGTATAAGAGTAAAATGAACCCTAATGAAATTAAAAACTTTTTGCTTTATACTCCATCAACCAATGCCCAGTCGACCCCCTTGGGCCTAGAAAGCTAAAATTTAGCTCAGGGATCCTTTTTTAACGTATAAAGGAATAGGGACGGAATTTCTGGAATTCACAAGGGAGATTACCAACTACGCAATAAATTCTCAATTATGCAATAAGTAAAATTTGATTTTAGCTCTGAAATTAAATGTTTCATGCTCATTATTTATTCCGTAACTAGATGATGCCCGCGACTTCGGTCGAGTGGACTAAGTTTTTTTCAATTTCCGCGGGAACTTCTTAATTTTCCGGGATAAAAAGTAGTCTATGTCCTTCCCCGGGATATAACCAATCCCTGTACCAAATTTCATCAAAATCGCTTGAACAGGTTGGCCGTGAAAGCGTAGCAGACAGCCAGACAGACACTCTTTCGCTTTCATAATAATAGTAAAAGTATTGATTAGCCCGTACGTAACATTAATTTTATTTTATATTTAGTTTCAGCCTAAATCAATGTCTGATGACAATTTCGGACTTCATGGCAATTTTTACGTTCTATTTTAAATCCACGATTCAGTGTTTCGATGCTCGAACTCTGTGACGCTTACAATATATATGTCGGTAACATTGTAAAAACCGTTACATTATAATCTAACTTGCGAAATTGCAAACTGTCGAAAGATTACAATTTAACGCATTATTTACCGGTAGATTGTAATCTGATAGATAGTTATATAAACCCGATAACCCGGGCACTACCTGATTATTTGTGTCGGACCCTAACCTAACCTACAAGAAAGAGACAAGAAAACGTAAATACAATGAATATTTCAAAAGTACCAATGATTCTCCTGACGATGATATTATTACGAGTAAGCTACTCTATGTTATGTTCATATCCTTCGGGAATGCCGACCTGTCGTGGATTAGAGCTTAATGATTCCCGCAGGAACTTTTTCCTTCCCTAGGATATAACCTATCTCTGTACCAAAGTTCTTTAAAATCGGTTGAAAATATGGGCCGTTAAACCGTAGATAGATACGCTTTCGCATTTAACTATAATTTTAAAGTGCTAGCTGATGCCAGCGACTTCGTCCTCGTGGTTTAAGTTTTTTTTGATTACCGCTCCTTAAGGAGCTTAATTTTCCGGGATAAAAAGCCTATGTGGTATTCCAGATTATTATCTATCTCTATGCCAAATTTCAGCCAGATCGGTTCAGTTGTTATGGCGTGATTGAATAACAAACATCCATCCATCTATCCAAACATACATTCATCCAAACTTTCGCATTTATAATATTAAAAGTATAGATGTCTATGTATGTATAATTATATGTAGATCGTTAAGGATAATATGGTTGCATCCCGGGGACCAAGATAATCCGAGTACAAATTGAACTCAAGGTCTTTCAAAATACTGGCATCTTTTCTAATCCTAGTATTTCCATAACAACGTAACAAAAATATAATGTACTCGTAACTTACGGCCCAAATTGCATCTAGTAAAGTATTGTTACGAGTTATAAACCCTTAATGCCGGTAAACTGGGTTGTAAGACTCGATGTAACGGGTTTTATTGCTCACTACACAATATTCTCATTGTGTCATACAAAATATAGTTTTATTATCTGTACTCATATTATAAATGCGAAAGTTTGGATGAGTAGATAGCTGGATATTTGTAACTCAATCAGGCCAGAACGGCTGTACGGCTATAGATGACATTTCGCATAGAGATCAGAAGGGAAGAGTCTGGAATAGCACAAAGGCTACTTTTTAATGCGGAACTCCAACCATTATTTGGTTAATGGAAAGGGGTCACGACCCTCAGTAATGAGGAATACGACGCAGAGAGACTAGTTATAGATCATGCCCGCGATAAAAAGTAACTTATGTTTCTTTCCGGAATCAAATCTGTACCAAATTTCATGAAAATCGGTTGAATAGATGGTGCGTTAAAGTAAAGCAGAAAGACAGACATACAGACACACTTTCGCATTTGTAATGCAAGTATATAAATGTCAATAGCTGTTGTAGTAACGGAGTAGAATCTAATTTTATGGCTGGCACATCAATCAATGATGAATCAAAGATGAATGTTCCTCTATAAACATTACTTTTAATTATTTACAAGTATTATATAAACCCACACTATTAGATTAGTAGTTTATATCACTCTCCAAGTCCTCAACTATACTATGCAAAAAAGTCACGTTAATCCGTTGCTCTGTTGCGGCGTGATTAAAGAACAAACCACCAAACAAACACACTTTCGCACCACAAAAAGGCTCTACTATACTAATATTAAATGCGTAAGTTTGAATGTTTCTTACTCTTTCACGAAAAACTATTGGACGGATTTGGCTGAAATTTGGAATCCATTCCAAATTTCAGCCAAATCCGTCCCCTAGTAGTCGTCCCTAGTAGTTTTTCGTTATACCCTGGAATAACACATAGGTTACTTTCTATCTCAGAAAATTAAAGAGTTCCCACGGGAACAAAAAAATCCCAATCCACGTGGACGAAGTCGCGGGCATCAGCTAGTTTATAATAATTATAACATAACCTTATCTCTATACTGTGCCACTAAATAGTTTCAGGCTTCCGGCGTCAGTATCGGATTTTATCGCCCACTCTGTAGCGTCATTAAGCAAGTAATGAGCTTTAAGTGCATGAGAGACACCAAATGACCGTTAACATGGAGTACTTATCCCAAAAACTAAGAGTATCTTGCCTAGGAGATGACATATCTCCAACTCTCCAACGTTGAACAAATGCCCCGCGACACGTGTTACTAAAGACCAAAAGACGTTGGGCGATGACAGATGTCGCCATGTATCTTTTCTCTCGACTCGACTCGATAAAAACTTCTTAACTGGTAATCAATCTTAGATTGTTTTAGTTATGTACCTAATCATTTGATATTCCTAATTACCGAATCTGAGCTAAGCAAATAGGCTGGTTGTCTTGAGGTAGATGATTGATGGATGCTGAGACGCCACACCCAAAATTTGTTTTGCAATTCAGACGCATGAAGTTTTGGGGTTTGTGTAAAGTACAGAGTAAGATAAATGGTACGTGTAACGAGCCATACACGAACATATACCTAATTAACAATTTCTTCACATACTTTTAAACTTTTACTTTTTTCATACCCCTAAACACCTCAATCCACGCGGACGGAGTCGCGGGCATCAGCTAGTAATATTATAAATGCGAAAAGTTTGGATGGATGTATGGATGTTTGTTACTCAATCACGCCCCAACGGCTGAACGGATCTGGCTGAAATTTGGCACAGAGATAGATTAGTCTGGAATTGCACATAGGCTACATTTTATCCCGCAAAATTAAAGAGTTCCCGTGGGAACCAAAAACTTCAAACTGTCTGTCTGTCTGCTACGCTTTCACGGCCCATCTTTGCGACCGAAAACAAAGAAAAAAACTAAGAAATAAATTAAAATCTAAATTAAAAATTAATTAATATATTTACAAAAATACACGCCATCCAAGTGATCGCTAATGGGCATGGTCCCCAAAACACTGGCGCTATTACCTCGTTGAATGGCAAGGCTAAGCCGTTGGGCTTAATAGATAAGTACTATTTTTTCTGTAAAATAAAGGCTATTTTTAATCCTAACAATATTAACACATTTAAAATTATTTACAAAATTATTGAATGTGTAAAACATACATAGATAGTTGAAGGAATATAAAATAGTCCATCAAAGCTCCCAAAATTTTAAATCGAATTTTGCTATACCATGCAGGCAGTCTCTTCATAAAATCATTTTTTTGTTCTACCCGCTCAACGTTGTCCAATATATCATTTTTATTGTGGGCAGGTCTTTTTCGTTAGTACGATAGTTTTTTATTGCGGTCTCTTCTCGTATTGCTTTAATGAAAGCGTTGTTCGTGTACAAAATTTTTATTCTACCGATAGCTCTCTTAAAATAACATAAGTAAGGTTGTATAATATTGTATCTGACGACTTCCCTAGTGCAGCGTAGAGCGCTGTGTCAACGTGGTTCCGGGTTCAATCCCCGGTAGGGTCAATTTGGGAATTTATAATTGCTGAATTTTCTCTGGTTTGGTCTGGTGGGATGCTTCGGCCGTGGCTAGTTACCACTTACCATACCGTCAAAGACGTGCCGCCAAGCGATTTAGCGTTCCGGTACGATTACGTGTAGAAACCGATTAGGGATATTGGTTTCATTTATAACTGTCATACTCCTAACAGGTAAGCCCGCTATCAGCTTAGACTGTATTATCACTTACCACCAGGTGAGATCGCCGTCAAGGGCTAACTTGTAGTGGATAAAAAAGCTCTTTAATTATTTATATCTCTATACCGAATAGCGTGAACACCAGTTGAACAGATGGGCCATTATAACGTGGCAGACAGACAAACACACTATCACATTTATAATATTAGTATGGATTATGTGTTATAGGTAGTATGGTAAGTGTTCTAAGTTAGCTAAAATAACTCTCCTGCATTTAGATAGAACGCTGGCGTAGAGCTCCATGACGTTGGAGGTGGGTCTGACGCTTTCTTTTTTTAAAATTATAGAATAGGCTTTCGCTTGAGGACAATCATGCCTAATACGTACATTTTGAATCATCATAAATCATGCCTAATCATGCCTACGTAATGAAACAAGCGTCGCAAGATAACTGTCATTTTATTTCCCCACTAGCAGATGCACGCGACTTCGTCTGCGTGAAATAACTTTTTTAAATTCCCACGGGAACTCCCTAATTTTTCGGGTTAATATATAGCCTATGACACTCACAAATAATGTGGCTTTCTATTGGTACCCGAATTTTCAAAATCGGTTCATTAGATCCAGAGCGTACCCCTTACAACGTCACAAACTTTACCTCTTTATAATATTAGTATAGATAAGCGGAAGGACATGGGAACCCACCGCATTATTATCCCAAGAAAACTCCTACCATTATGTGATTAATGGAAAGGGGTCACGGCCCTCAGTAATGAGGAATACGATACAAAGAGAGAAAGACCCTGCATACCTCCCCTTCAAGTACAACAATCACCCCTTAAACATCGAAAATAACCTAAACGTCTATACTCGCAAATATATATATATAGTAAAAATAATTTAGTCCATAACAAATAATTTAGTTGAGCATTTATACCTCAAACTACCTTGCAAATAGAATGCAATGATGAGGTCTAAGTTGGAGTGCAATTGCCCGAATGTCTATTCACTCTTGCTAACATTTCAATGCTTTCCTGCGACGAACTCTGCTGAAATGCATTGCAATTTAAGCTTACATTTCGAAGTTGTGGAGCACCTAGTACAATAGTTCTCAGTGTGGTAAGTTGGAACACATTTCCTAGAGTTAGTGTAAGTGGATACTTAGTAGACAATGCTAGAAACTATTGACGTAGTAGATATAGTCTAGACAATAAAGCTAATCGACCCCAACAAAAATTCCTCAGGCGACGAAACAGTATGATTTACAGTATGATTTAAACATTTAAACGTATATTATAAAAATATCCAATAAAAATTTTAATAAGGGATTTTTCAGAATTTAATCAGAATTTAAGTAAGGGTTTATGCTATACCTAATTGTTAAAGCAGGAAGATACACTATCGCGTAAACGTAGTTTAGGTTTTATAGTAAAATCGGTTTAAATATCTATGTTCTGCATGATTATTTCGTTTGATATTTCAGTTTTGAGTGTAAATATACTACCTACCTACTAATATTTTTAAAAAGAAATCGATAAAATATTCATAAATATGAATAATAGTCATAAATATTAATTTTTTGGTATAAACACCTAACTTCCGGATGGATTTTTTATTGGATATTTTTGAAGTATTGGCTCATACCATACTGCAACCCTGCCAAGTTTCAACGACTGAGGATTTAATGTCAGGGTCTCCATACAACAAACCGCCTCATTGCATAGGAGTAAAGCATTCTTAAAATAGACCTCAAATAGTGATTTAATTACGGAAATTAATAAACCTAGCAATTGTAGTGTTCACTGAGGGAAGAAAGTGACCGATTAGTAACGAGGGTGTAGTTTTACACGCGAGTTAGCAATCGTACTTTCTCCCGATACATAGTGCTTTAATTTCTGCACTGATGTTACCAAAAAAAAAGCAGCGCGTTAACAATGAAATTTCATACACTTTTTCTGCTCGCTTAGCATGTTGACAATAATAATTTTTTTCCGCTCGCATACCTATTTGGTCGGTAGCCATGACGGACTTTCTTCCTCGTTTGGAAAAAAGTAAGAAAGTAAGTACTTTCCGAGCGGGCGGAGTGTCAAATAAAGAGTTCCCGCAACATTGTTTTGAATACCATCTATAGATGGTGGTGGATCATTACATCGCGAGACCGGGAAGTCGAGTGTTAGTTAGGCGAGCTATATACGAGACCAGAAATGCTCTCCCGGTCGAGGTGTGTATAGTGCTTTTCTAAAAAATGAGTGAATTTTTTTTTAAATATATTTTTTTGCGCTCTGAGTGCTGAACGCGTAATACGGTAGAGTTCCAAATTTAAACTATTTAGGCCAAAGAACATTATAACAAGTTACAAGATATTCAGGAAGAAAGATTCCAAATTCAAACTTATGATATGTAATGAAAATACATACATTCTTTACTGGCCTAGGCCGGGAAGTTTAACTTTCGAACTCATTTACAGGGTATGAAATGTGCACATTTCATATCATTTTTTAAAAATAATTATTTATCAATCTAATTCATCTAGTTACTCAATTATTAGTAATTGAGGGACGATTGAAGTGATATTGTGTACTCAACCGCACCAATAGGATCTTCCTCCGGGCTGGTGACGCTGGTATTGAGCCCGAACCTTTCTGGCTTTATGCTATTCTCAGAATACTTCGATATCGCGATGCAAGCGTGTATCTATCATGTAAGTTTTCAGTCGATTATTTGTCTATCCAGTGATGTAGATTTTAGGTACAATTAGCGCCATCTACTTTACACAGCGGTAACCGCTACAGTAACATTACACCGGTGTACGTACCCTTGAAAACTAATTTTTCTTTCCAAAAAACTGACTTCCAAAGCCACAGTAAAGTAAAAATAATTTTTATTTCTACACACTATGTATTTATTTATATCACAATGATAATTATTTACATAATAACTTTCAAAATTACAATAATAAAAATAAAATTTTGCTAAAATGCATCAAAGAATTCCTCCCCATCGCCGTCATCGGGCAAAGTGCCCAAAAGAAAAAAATATTTCTACACACTATGTTGAAGTCGTGCGAGCCTGATGCGTCAACTTTGCTTATCTTTAGCTATACCCGCCCGACTTCAACATAGTGTGTAGAAATATTTTTTTTTAACTTTACAGTGGCTTTAGATGTCGGTGTTTTGAAAAGAATTTTTATTTTTAACTTTTTAATGTCAGGATTGAGGATTTGGAGTCAGAATTTTTTATGGAACCACCTCGAGAGCTTCCTCTTCCTAAATTTTTTTTTTCAAATCGGTTCAGAAACCACGGCGATATGCACCAACGTACATTAAAGAAGATATACGCGCCGAATTGAGAACCTCCTCCTTTTTTGTAAGTCGGTTAAATGTCTGGCGAATTCCATCCATTCATCGATTAATAACATCAAAAGAGACGCCCGACGGATTGACTAATTTATCAACGTCTTCGGAGTCGGAGAGACTGCGACTAAAATATTATCCCGACTATACTTTTTCAGGTAAATCAAGATTAAAGATACAAATTAGTTTTAATCTACGTCAAAAAAAGAGAAATGAAGATAAATTTCTAAGATGAGGTGTTAATCTAACGTTTTCTGGTGGGAGGCTTCGGCCGTGGCTAGTTACCACCCTACCGGCAAAGACATACCGCCAAGCGATTTAGCGTTCCGGTACGATGCCGTGTAGAAACCGTCTCGGGGTATAAGTATAGTATGACTGCCATACCTCTAAAAGGTTAGTCGCTACCATCTTAGACTGCATCGTCACTTACCATAGGTGAGATCGCAGTCAAGGGCTAAGTTGTAGTGATATAAAATAATATTCAAAGACTATGTTTACTTATCTACATAGGTCAACTTTGTGAGTAAATTGTAAATATAGGTCTTTAGATATCGACGTGCGTGTTTTTTTTGAAAGTTTTGATAGCATGCCTGCAGAACCTGGATTTTTACAAGATTCTTACATGTGAGACGAATTCAGTGATAATACCGAATATTTTAACACCCTTATAAAAGCATAATATGTCACACATATCTAATAACTATATATGTAGACAAATCTTGGAAGTTTTGGGAATGTACCTAATAACGTCGGCCCATACCGCAGTGCCTGAAGACTAAGGTCTTCGACCAATGCGTCCTACCAGTAATGACCTACGGTGCCGAAACGTGGACACTGACAGCGAGGCTAGTACACCGACTGCAGGTCGCTCAGCGTGCTATGGAAAGAGCTATGCTCGGAATTTCTTTGAGGGATAATGTCCGGAACGAAGTGATTCGGCAAAGAACAAAAGTGACCGACATAGCTCTTAGGGCTGGCACACTGAAGTGGCAGTGGGCTGGTCACGTGTGTCGGAGGACCGATGGACGTTGGAGTCGAAAGGTCCTCGAGTGGAGACCGCGTCTTGGTAAACGGAGCGTAGGGCGCCCCCCAGCAAGGTGGAGCGATGATATCCGGAGGGTGGCTGGCATCGATTGGATGCGGAAAGCCGAGGATAGAGCACGTTGGCGCTACTTAAAAGAGGCCAACAGTGGATGCATAATGGCTGTTGATGTACCTAATTTAGAGTTTAGACAAAGCACTCCACAGTTTTTTTAATAACGAATATTAATTAATCACTGGATATAAAAAGAAGTGATAAGTTTTTAGTTTACTGAGTCTTAACTATCTGAAATATCTATGATACAACTCCGACTTATTGAGTAAAAAAATATATTTGTGTACTCTACAATGAAATTAAATTCGCAAGTGTAAAATGCTAAAAAAATATAGTAATTACTTGAATCTATCTCTCTATCTAGGTATATTATTATAAAAATCAATTGCTGTTCGTTTGTCTCGCTAAAACTCGAGAACAGCTGGACCGATTTAGATGGAATGTGGGTGTTTGAGTGGATCCAGGTCTGGTTAATTGGATAATTGGATCCGTTAGGGGGCGCTGCAATCGGTTTCTAGGTTCAGAGCACTGAGCAGGGCAGCGTCTGCCGGGCCCACTAGTATTTTATAATTTTTAGTACGTAATTAAAGCGTATATATTTGTTTTTTAAAGTACATATTTATTAAAGTATGATATATTTCAGATGTACCTATAATTATTGTTGCAATCGTAAATCGTAATACGGATTATTCGGTGACACAGCTATTACAATATAATTCAAGCAAGCACGGGTTGTCCTGTTATTCGAATGCAACGCAATTTGTGTCAACTTGTCACGGTCTCGTGTACCGCAGTGATGAATAAGTTTGAGCAACATTTGATTAGTTGAGTTTAATTATTTTGAAATGGTGATAGACTATTATCTATGAGCGGTGATACCCAAGTAGTTTAGACGCTCAGCTTCCTTTTTGGGTTCTTTCCCCGCGCACGCACCTCTAACTTTTTATGTTATATCACAGAATAGTAATAAATAGTACAGCTGATTTCTTATAAATGCGTTTGCAATTAAATATCACTTTTTGTAACGGTCAAGGAAATCATCGTAAGGAAACATGCATGCCCGAGGGCTCTTCATAAAGTTCTCAAAGGTGTGATGTCTCACTTGGCCAGTATAGTAGATTATGGCCAAAACCTTCTCAGTCTAAGAAGTGACAACTGACAAGACAGCCAGCGGTAGGTTGAAATGTTGTCCGATGATAGTTATGTGTATTGTAATCGTATGTAACATTGTGATTATGGAAGAGAGCGCATTGCGAATTGTTCGAATCGGTATTATTCGAATAGATACGGCCATTTCATCCATTCCATAATAAATTAATGCAGGATTCAGGATATGCAACAGCGCAACCAATGTGTCAAGATATCACAGCAATGTTTCTTGTACCGCACTGATTGTTTGGTAGTTTGATAAATTGATTGATTAAGTTTGAGTGATATTAATTTAGTTCAGTTAAACTCGAACTAACTTTCTATCGTAGATTTAAGGTCTCCGCTGCGCTGAGGCCCTGTCAGGCATTGGCCTGTTATCAGCGGCGAAAGCGACACGAATCCATAGAAACTGACAAACTTATATACCTACGCGACAATCCATTAAAAGTATGCTTCTGAAAAAACCTTATTATTACTGGTGAAGATTATGTAAATGATAAAAGAGCATGGATTTGACTCACTCCAGCAATGCTAAGGACAGCGGTTACTGTATCTACATATTGATGAAATTGTAAATTACTTTTTTCAAAAGAGCAAACACCGGGTATCCTGCTGGTTCTTCTCGGTAGGAATGGCATTCCGAACCAGTTTACTCGACGATAAAAAAGCACTTGTAAAAGTTTATTTGGATAAAAAATCACTCAGCTACTGCTCGTTCTTGTCTCGTCGCGTCGCATTATCGCGTTTGTCGTTCACCTAGGACAACGGGTGAGCGACAAACGCGACAACGCGACTCGATACGAAGCGACGTAAAAGTATCAAACAGTAGCGACTCTTCACGTAACTTAAGTTGTCATACAAGTTTTTTATTTTCTATGGAGTCGTATTGCGTTTCTCATCTTTTAATTAATTAAAAAAAAACGTTTATTGACCACTTTTACAAATTTGAAATTAATTACTTATCGTACTTATGCACCTACTAGTGTGCAACTTAAGCGTGGTCAATGAGCCACCTCCTCAGCCTGAATATACTAAGAATAAAAATGTGAAAGTGTGTTTGTTGTTTGTTTATCGATTTGTTAGTTTGTTCTTAAATCACACCGCAATAAGGCAACGGATCGACGTGATTTTTGCATGGGTATATTTGAGGACCTGGAGACTGATATAGGCTATTTTTTATCCCGAAAAATGAAGCAGTTCCCGTAGGAATTAAAAATACCTATTCCACGTGGACGAAGTCACGGATAGTCAGTTGGATTCATAATAAAATTTTACAGAAGGTCAAATTCTAGAAATTCTGGATCTCTTTTATTAAACTTATAGATTCCAAATTCAGTCGATCGCTTAGTATTCCCGAGGGATAATATTGTGGAATCGTGGAATTCTATCCCGTTTAAATTGAGGGCACGGAGCCGGTAATTGCTTTGTCACTCGAACTGGATGAATCGCTTCTTTTTCGAATTTCAAGTAAAATACGAGATTCTTGGGTAATGTACCCTTTGTATGTTATTCTAAAGAGATCAGTACTCTAAAAACGGTGAAGAATAAGTACTTACCAATCGATAGTGCTGGTTAAGCAACGTTGACCAAAGAAATAAACTGGATGGGTTTCTTTATTCGAATTTGAACTTTTCCCCGAGTTTTTGTGAACTTCAACATAAATCAATCGCTACCGCTAGGTAGCAATTATAGTCCCACAAACTTATCTGACCCGGTGACAGCGTCGCTAGTAGATATGAAAAATAAAAAAAACAGGCATAAATTTATTTCCAATTTTTGCCACCGGGTCCGATAAGTTTGACGGACTGTAGATATTTGGTACAAATCCACATCCATATTACTAATATTATAAATGCGAAAGTATATTGGTACGTTTGTCTCCTACGCTTTAACGGCCTATCTTTTCAACCGCTTTGATGACATTTGGTACAGCTGGTAGGTTACATTCCGGGAAAGGACAAGGGCTACTTTTTATCCCGGAAAATTAAGGATTTCCCCGGAAAATTAAAAATTTAATCAACGCGGACGAAGTCGCGGGCAACGTCTAGTAACCCTATAAATAAAACGTTCCTATTAAAATACGAGAAAGATTTATAGACTAAAATGTCGCATTGTTAACACCTTACACATAATATCAGCGTGGAAACGGACCCCTAAATCCCTATTGGATTAGCCGATAAACCCTTGCGATTTATTTTACCGCTTGTAAATCCTGAGATATATATTTTTTTATATATAAAGAGCATTTTTTATTCTACAAACTGACGTTACGTTGACGAAAATTGGTAAAGCAATGGTATTTGTATGCTTGAAAAGTACGTAAACTTACTTATTCCGAAAGTTAAAGCCTTTTAGAGAAACGTACGTTTATGTGCCCGGAATTCGAATTCCGAACCGGCTTATTAGAAAGCAGGAAGTCCTGAATTACTTGGATAAAAAACCGAATTAATTTTAAGTACAAATATTTTTACTATCTTAATATCACTTCAACCCTATTTTACGTCATATAAACCAAGAATTACAGAAAAATAAAATAAAAAGCTACTCCTAATTATGTTAACAAAAAAACATTAATGTTTTTTATGATGCAATTTTTATACTGAAATCCATACTAAGGGCCTTCACCCACGTCAGACATGCAGTGGGTCCGATAAATTCGCCGACTGCCGTATTGTTATATCGTATTTTATCACAAATTTTGTGACTGAATAAACGTCCGAACATTTCATTTTCCACCGACAATAGGATGGGCCGGGGCCCGAAATGGACCGATTTTGTTTTTGACTTTTCATAGGAAGTGTGCGTTTCAATATTGCCATCTGTATGTTTCATTGTTTGCCGACAAAAAATCGGTCACCGATTGTCCAACATGGGCGGAGCCGCCTAAAGGGTTTTAAAAAAAATAACAGTCTTTTAAGTGATGTGTATTATCATTCCCATTTGAAATCTATCAATGATTATGTCTGAAACTATAAAAATTCAAGACCAAGGAATCTTGTTGTCTAGTAAAGCATTAGGACCACAATTCTACATATTCATAAGTAGGTATATTAATTACTAAGACAGGCAATTAAACTCAGGGCCCACTGATTTATGTAGAGCTATATAATAAAAGATAATTAGGTGTAGAACGCATTCATCTTGATAATGCATTGAAGTCCTGGAATACCCTAGAGACTACTGCTTGAGGTGAGAACACGACTTCACTTAAAACAAAAGGTGCCACGAAGGCAAGATTTCCAATGGGAATTAAGGGAAATATATTGTGACTTATTGGAAGACTATATTAATATTGAGAAAATCATTAGAAGTTACTAATATTAAAAATGCGTTATTGCGTCTGCCTGCTACGCTTTAACCAACTATTATCTACTAGCTGATGCCCGCGACTCCGACCGCGTGGATTGAGGTTTTTTGGTTTCCGCAGGAATTTTTGTATTTTTCGGGATAAATAGTAGCCTATGTGTTATTCCAGACTATAATCTATCTCTGTGCCTTTCATCCAGATCCTTTTAGCCGTTCTGACGTGATTGAGTAACAAACATCCATCCATCCATCCATCCAAACTTTCACATTTATAATATTAGTATAGATTCCATACTATAACTTCAAAGTATGTTTATTCAAAATTGTACCTACACAGTACACTTTTTGAAGGTCTATTATACAAAGTATAAAACGTGATACGTTACGTAAACATGAACTTATAATTAACTACGGTATCTTGAAAATAAAGCTAAGAGGGTTCCAAACGCGTGCTGGTCTGAGAACAGCTCACAAGAGTTTTTCTTCTATTATCACCACGTCACAAAATATCTTAAATAAATTAGATCTATTATGAGCTTGACTATAACGGTCCATCTTTTGAACCGATTTTGATGAAATTTGGCACAGAATTAAGCTGTGTCCCGCAGAAATTAAAAACTAGTTTAATTTTAAAATTTACTTTATCTATTTTAGATAATATGTTTTTATGTAGGTAAAAACTTTTGTATGTACAATAATACGTACTATTACCTATACTATGGTCAAATCACTAAGTAGCGATCTCTTTCCAAACAACCTTATCGATAAAACATAGAATAAAGTTATACCTACTTATGTAAAGTAGGTAAAACGATCCACGTGTCATATTATCAAGATTAATTCCTGCCGCATATTATTATCCTCGCTAATGTGACAACTCATATATTATCAGCGCCCGCACACTAAGTTAAATTGCCCAGCTTTGCGTAGCTTAGTAATCCTACTAATATTATAAATGTGAAAGTTTGGATGTTTGTCAGTATTATGTATATTGTGTACGTGAGAATTATAAGGGTCGGCTGAAAATCAGCGCTGTTATGGTGCATCTATAACATAATCAGCATTACGGTGAGTTGATGACTTTTTTGGCACTTTTTAGTGACACAGATTGCAAGTTTTTTCTGTATTTTGTATTTGTTTGGTTTTTTATCTGTGTTAATTTTAATCCAAAATAAAGATTTATTTATTTAAGTTATTTATTTATGATCAATGTTTGTTACAACTTCACGTTACAATGCCTGAACCGATTTGGTTGAAATTTGTTATGAAGATAGCTTTATAACCTGAATGAACACAGGCCACATTTATTCCGGAAAAGTTCTCATGGGAATTGAAAAACCATAATTAGAAAACGAAGTCACGAGCATCATCTATAAAACTATAAATCAGAGACTCGTCAATGCACCCCAGCTCTGTACGGATGTATCGAGGTCTAATGGCACTAAAGAGGCGCGGCACGTAGCGGCAAGTATTCATTGTATGAGGTTGTTTTAAGCTGGGCCTACAACTGATACACATAAGCAACGCGCTACGGAGATGCACTGCGCGACGCGACCCCGTACAAACTTATACAATAGTACATCACATCGCGAGACCGGGAAGTACGCGTTTTCTGGTCGAGTGTTAGTTAGACGAGCTATACACGAGACCAGAAATGCTCTCCCGGTCACGGTGTGTGTAGTGCTTTTCTAAAAAATGAAACAAGTGACTTTTTTTTTAATATAATTTTTTTGCGCTGTGAGTGCTGAACGCGTATTACGGTAGAGTTCCAAATTTAAACTATTTAGGCCAAAGAACATTATAACAAGTTACAAGATATTCAGGAAGAAAGATTCCAAATTCAAACTTATGATATGTAATGAAAATGCATACATTCTTTACTGCCCTAGGCCGGGAAGTTTAACTTTCGAACTCATTTACAGGGTATGAAATGTGCACATTTCATATCATTTTTTAGAAAATAATATTTGCAACTGCGTGCCGTGCCGCTCCGTGCATCTCAAGTGGGGCTATAACTTGGGCTAGATCTTTGAACAGTGTAGCTTAGACTTGAATCGACTCCACTCCGTCTGTGTGCGATGGCCCTTGACAACCGTGGACGAAGCCGCACGGGTGCTAAATAAATCCCATTACGCCAGCCGGGTGGATTATACGCCCATAACGTCAATGTCATTGCGTCAGCAGGCTAAACTGGGTAGAACCGCGTAGGCATATCGCAGCAGTTCTACCAAGGACCTTGCAGACTATGACTTTTTTATTCGATTAAAGTTAACCATAGAACTCATGAATGAGGTAAGAAATATACATTATTTCTAAAGACAACCTTTAATACGGGTTTTGTTGGTTTTGTTCTTCGATTACGCCGCAACAGAGCAACGGATCGACGTGATTTTTTTGCATGAGTATACTTGAGGACCTAGAGAGTGACATGGTCTTCTTTTTATCCCGAAAAATTAAAGAATTCTCGTGGGAATTAAAAAAACTTTATCCACGCGGACAAAGTCGCGGGCATCAGCTATTAATAGCCGTAAGGTGTCACTTGACAACCGATAGAAATGAAAACGAATATTTAAATATTTTTTTTAAATTTTAATTAAAATTTTTATTTATTTACGGTCTTATTCATAAAAAGAATTAGAAGCTTTATTAGCTTGATAAAAGCAAATTCTCAAAAAACATTATTCATAAACGTTCAATAGTGCTATATCACTCTATAATTATTCAATAGCGGCTCTATAACTTATAACATGGTGGACCCTACTATAAACCCTTATTAAAGAACAAGATGGCCGTCTTGTCCTCACACAGCTGATAATTTGATTGTGAGTTTTGAAGTGAGATGTCAGTGAGGTTATTTTATTGCGTATAAAAAGTGCGTATATGTAAATAAACAAACAAAACTTCGCAATCAAACCCAGATGACAGATTCGTAGTCAACTCAGTGAGACATAGATCGGATTAACAAATGTCACACATGCGTTACTTTTTTATTCACGGAGCGTAGAGGCCAGTATTTTTGCCATTTTGTCTATGAATTTGTCAGTACGACAACTTAATAAAGCGAAACCAACCTATAGCGAGAATTTAGTTGTGAGAGGTTTATTGGACCTTTATGAATAAAGAAAGTTATGAAACGTTTAATAGGTCTAATGAGCATTTTAGCTAATGAACATTGTAAACCTATAATAAGGGATTTTTATGAATAAGACTGTTATAAAATAACGGTCTTATTCATAAAAAGATATAGAAGCTTTATTAGCTTGTTATAAGCAAATTCTCAAAAAACATTATTCATAAACGTTCAATAGTGCTATATCGCTCTATAATTATTCAATAGCGGCTCTATAACTTATAACATGGTGGACCCTACTATAAACCCTCATTAAAGAACAAGATGGCCGTCTTGTCCTCACACAGCTGATAATTTGATTGTGAGTTTTGAAGTGAGATGTCAGTGAGGTTATTTTATTGCGTATAAAAAGTGCGTTTATATGTAAATAAACAAACAAAACTTCGCAATCAAACCCAGATGACAGATTCGTAGTCAACTCAGTGAGACATAGATCGGATTATCAAATGTCACACATGCGTTACTTTTTTATTCACGGAGCGTAGAGGCCAGTATTTTTGCCATTTTGTCTATGAATTTGTCAGTACGACAACTTAATAAAGCGAAACCAACCTATAGCGAGAATTTAGTTGTGAGAGGTTTATTGGACCTTTACGAATAAAGAAAGTTATGAAACGTTTAATAGGCCTAATGAGCATTTTATCTAATGAACATTGTAAACCTATAATAAGGGATTTTTATGAATAAGACTGTTAGTATATAAAAATATAAACCAATTAACACTAAGGCATTCAAGTTTTATGTAGTTAAGACCTTTTGTCCTCGTAACAAGGCGAGCATGTCGCTGTTCGCGAGCATGTCGGTCACGCGAATCCACATTTTTACCCCCTACCAAAACGTGCTCAACTCGGCTAAATAAGTTTTAACTTCAAACCTTCACAAAATAAGCCGTGAGGTGTCCATCATACTCGACAGCGGTCAAGTTTGACTGTTTTCGTTCGTTCGTTCGATAATTTGTTTAATTTTTACCCCTTCCCTCGCTCTGGAGCCTCAAAAGTTCTTTAAAACTTTCGCTTTAAATTGAGTTTGAGTTTGAAACCGTTTTATCGACCATCGTAACGACTTCGTGGTTAAGTTCATTAAGAATGAAATCTCCAACTAATCGAGGTATTTGATCAACGGATTTAGTGGATTGAGTTATAACCGGGTCACGCGAGCGGGCGCGTCGTGGGCCATGGCCGAGTGACGTCATATTGCTTTGAACTTACTTTGGTGACTATTATTTTAGGGTTTAGACCCAGCTCCACATGTTGATGTCACCGTAAGATTGTAAAAACCGTTAGATTATAATCTAACTCACGAAATTGTAAACTGTCGAAATATTGTGAACTGTTCAATGTTCTGAGTGTCAATTTTTGAAATATTCATTGTATTTACGTTTTCTTGTCTGTTTCATGTAGGTTAAGTTAGGGTTCGAAATAAATAACCAGGTAGTGCCCGGACGCAGGCCGGGCACTTAGATTCTACCGGGTTAATAATAACAGATTACAATGTACCGGAAAATAATGCGTTAAATTGTAATCTTTCGTTTAGTTTCGTTTTTCGAGTTAGATTATAATCCAACGGTTTTTACAATCTTACGGTGACATTGACGCCAACGTTGAACACAATGCCACACGTTTGTGTTGATCGATACATCAGTGACTTTTCATCTTTTTTTTATTTTATTCCACTACAAGTTTGCGTTGACTACGATCTCACCTGATGGTAAGTGACGATACTGCGTCTAAGATGGCAATTGGTAACGGGCTAACCTGTTAGGGGTATGACAGTTTGTTAAACCCATACCCCTAGTCGGTTTCTACACGGCATCATACGCATCATACGCATCATACGCACGGCATCATAACACTTAATCGCTTGACGGTACGTCTTTGCTGGTAGGGTGGTAACTAGCCACGGCGGAAGCCTCCCACCAAACCAGAGCAGAGAAAATTCTGAAATCCCAAATTGACCCTACCGGGAATTGAGCCCGGGATCTCCCACGTTAAGACAACATCGCTCAACACTGCGCCAGGGAGGTCGTCTCAGTTCATCCGGGATGTTTAAAACCTGAATCCACACAGATGAAGTCGTGAGCTTTAACAAGCTTACTAAAGTCAACTAATTAAGATATACATAATATGATCTAGGTGTTAGATTCAAATTGAAGCACGTAATATATTGGAAATTAAGCCTTAATAAACAGACATGCTCAGTATCCGCATAGCGATTTCGTGTAAAGTAGCCTGCATAATTTAGTTTGTAAGACTACCATGAATTTTGAATAGTAGTTAAAATATATTGCTACTATTTACCACAACAGCCTATTAACATCCCACAGCACAGCACAGTGGCTCACAGGAGGCACAGGCCTCCACTCTCATAGGAGAGAGGGAATTAGAGCTTAGACCCACCACGCTTCTCCAATGCGGGTTGGCGGGCTTTAACGACTATTATCATGTTAGTGATAATAAGTGAGACCAACGGCTTAACGTGCTCTCCGAGGCACGGGGGTGAAACACCGCCAACTTCTAACTCCGGGCTGGTACTGGGAATTTCTTATTTGTAAAACCCAATACCTAACAATTTTTATGCCCGACCGGGAATCGAACCTCTAACCTAACCGCTAGACCAACGAGGCAGTCTTACTACTACTGCTACTATTTAGTGCCTAGTATTATTAGATACATTGGATTGGTAGACGAAGGAGGAATAAGCAGAAGTTCTTCCCGCGTCTTACAGCGTCGCTAGTAGGTATGTATTAAAAATAAAATGATAACAAAAACTAAACAGGCTAAAAAATTTTTGCCCATCATCAAGATGCTAGGCGACATTTCCTTAAAGCTATAGCTACATCGGATAAAAAATATAGTGGCTTTCATTTTTTGTTATCCCGGAAAGTTAGAGTTCCCGAGGGAAAAAAAAACCTCAATCTACGGTCGCGGTCGCAAACGAAGTCGCGGGCATTAGCTAGTAATAATATAAATAAAAATCGATTGCCAAATTGTATGCTCTCGCATTACTTCAGAACGGTTAGACAGATTATGGTGGAATTTTTTGTGTGCTTCGGGATGGTTTACATTCACAATTGGACCCGGTAGGGGGCACTGCAATTGTGTTCTAGGTTTCGGGCAGGACAACGTCTGCCGGGCCCACTAGTTTTTAGTATTAGTCAGATAAGGAGGACATTTATGAACCCAATCCTTATTTTTAGATCTATTTTGAAGAAAATGTTATACCTCAAAAACGTTAAAATAAATGTTAACTTCAGTGAACAACGATCTTTTCAGAACAGTCCTGGTAAAAACGTTATTTATGGATAACGTACACATCATGCGACTATAGAACTGATTTAGTAGTAGCTCTGACTCCTCTTACACTCGCCAACTAAGTTACACAAAGTTTGTACGAGGGTTGGTTACACGTGTTGGTATGGTATACACGTGAGGTACCTACGTACATGTACCTATTTTATCCACTACAAGTTAGCCCTTGACTGCAATCTCACCTGATGGTAAGTTATAATGCAGTCTAAGATTGTAGCTGGATAACCTGTTAGGGGCATGGCAGTTATATTAAGCTCATATCCTTATTCAGTTTCTACACGGCATCGTACCAGAACGCTAAACCACTTGGAGGCACGTCTTTGCCGGTAGGGTGGTAACTAGCCACGGCCGAAGCCTCCCTCCCACCAGGCCAGACCAGGGAAAATTCAAAAATAATAAATTCCCAAATTGACCCTGCCGGGGATCGAACCCGGGACCTCCGCACGTTAAAACAACAGCGCTATGCACTATGCCACGGAGGTCCCCATAAGATAAAATCATAACATACACTACTAAGTTTACTTACGTATTTTAAAATCTGTTTTTTAAAAAGAACAACTGCTGAGTTTCTTGCCGGCTCTTCTCAGCAGAAGAGCTTCTTTCTTTCCGAACCGGTGCTAGAGTCAAACGATGACGTAACATCATAAGAGACACCTATGTGCTCTACATGTTATAAATAAATTGAGTTTATTATGTGGAACGTCAAAATTCAATTAATCAGTATTCACATAATAATAATAATGTCCTCCCGACCAAATTTCGGCCACGGCGACCAATCTCCAGAGAGATTAGCCATCTGCGCGGGGGATATTTGCACAATTAGTGTGTGCACATACGTCATAGGTGCACTCTTTGTCCCTTTATCTCTCATAGCCCTTAGGGACGGAAAATCTGACACGACCGGAGAGAAATCAGGCGCAAGACCGATGGCTTTATGTGCTCTCCGAGGACCGTGGGTGAAACACCGCTAATAGTCCGGGCTAGTACTTTTCGGAAAAACCCCATACTCTTTGGCCCGACCCAGGACTCGAACCCGGGACCTTGTCAGCCACATTCGAACATGTTAATCACTAGACCAACGCGGCAGATATAAACTATCCTTGTACCAAATTTTCATCAAAATCGGTTTAAAAGATGGACCATGAAAGCGTAGCAGAAAGACAGACACACTTTCACATGTTTAATATTAGTATGGATACAGCCCGCTGACAGATAGACGGACCGATGCGACGGACAGCGAGGCTTAGCAATACGGAACCTCAACAAGGCACTGTCTTCGTATTTTTATACGACTGCCTGATAAAAGGAGAACATTGTTTTCAGGGTTCATGTATGTATGTATGTGAGTTTGTATATTCCACCATAACTTCTATACGCCTGAACCGATTTTGATAAATGAGGTATCGTTAGAATCCTTAGCTTATTCCGGGTGACATAGGCTAGTAAAATTTAAAAAAAATGATAGGGTGATCATGGTCCCGCATTAAAGACTACAGTTGAAAATAAATAAATTTGAAAATAAGATTAACTATATAATTAATCATCATCTAGAAAATGATGAGTAAATTCCGAAAATATATAACACAATAGTTCAATATCCAGTGATTCACAAAAAATATCATTCAATAAAAATGTGAATAAGATTCTATTTAACTAGATTTATTTAGATTTTTAACTTTTTAGTTCGTTTTTTGGCGGGGCAGTCGTGTTTTTTAATTTTTTTAGTTATGACTTGTTAGTTAATCTCTGGTTATGCTTAAAATGTTTCGTTTAACATGCGATAGGCGGTAAAACGTCGATGTTGAGTGGCTACCATAATCGGCCAACAATCCAATTAACGATGTAGGTCGCCGCTAAGCTGACAATCGCGGATAACGGGGTAAAAGCAATTCCGTGGCACTAGGTGACATAGTTATTTTAAGAAATAAGACATTCATTAAGTTCGTTTCTAAGGAAACGGCAATTTACAGGAAATAAAGTGAAATTAAATTAATACGAAGGACGTTTCCATGTTTGGTTTGCCCTTCCACTTTTAATTATTAGGTACCTTTAAATAAATAGTGATTAAATATCTTCTAGGCAAATGCGCTCCATTTTAGACTCAATCTTGTATCTATTATAAAGAGGTAAAGTTTGTGAGTTTGTGACGTTGTAGGGACTAATCTCTGGATCTATTAAACCGATTTCGAAAATTCTGGTACCAATAGATAACCACATTATTTGTGCGTGCCATATATTATCCCGAAAAATTAAGGGGTTCCCGTGGGAATTTACAAAACTTATTTCACGCGCACGAAGTCGCGGGCAAGTCTGCTCGTCAGATATACGTTTAAGACTATACCACCGAGTCGTACTCAAAGAAAATTCTATATTTTAGGAAAATATATTATTTTACGAAGGGTGCTCCATTTTTGACTGCATTTTGATACGTTTTAGACTATACAACCGAGTAGGAAAGAAAATTCTGCAATCTGCTGAGAAGAGCCGGCAAGATATTCAGCTTTTACTCTTCTCAAAAACAAAAAGTTACAGTGATTCGCTGTTTATTTTAATTAACTACGCCCAGGGAGCATACTACCATCGCTTAAAGCAGTATTGTTTTAATATTCTTGACGTTCGTGTATTAATTATAATCCTTCTTCTCAGGGACGTCAAGGTAGTATTAGATAACTGTCATTTTAAAATAATACTGCTTTAAGCAATGGTACTAACCTCACAGGTATCTTGCAAGCTGAAAGCACGCAGCCGGTTGCTTCCACGCAACTTTGTCATTAAGGAATCCATCAATAACAATTTGTTGATTGGGATCGACCAATTAAACCATTTATTTTACGAAATAAATAATGACTCCCACGGGAACAGATAAACTTTCGCATCAAATATACATATGGCATATTTATATATGTCACCGTAAGATTGTAAAGACCGTTAGATTATAATCTAACTCGCGAAATTGAAAACTGTCGAAAGATTACAATTTAACGTATTATTTTCCGGTAGATTGTAATCTGATAGATATATAAACCCGATAAAACCCGCAGGCCGGCCACTGCCTCGTTATTTATGTCGAACCCTAACCTAACCTACAAGAAAAAGACAATAAAACATAAATACAATGAATATTTCAAAAATTAACACTCAGAAAATTGAACAGTTCACAATCTTTCGACAGTTTACAATTTCGCGAGTTAGATTATAATCTAACCGTTTTTACAATCTTACGGTGACATATATATATATATAGCATTATAAATGCGAAAGTTTGGATAGATGGATGGATGTATGTATGGATGTATGGATGGATGTTTGTTAGTCAATCACGCCCGAACGGCTCAACGGATCTGGATGAAATTTGGCTCAATCCACGTGGACGTAGCCGCGGGCATCAGCTAGTTTATAATATTATGGAAGTATGGATCCTGTTTTTGTTGTTATTGTATGTTGTATGTTGTTTTGACTGTGTGAATAGCCAGCAGTATTGTACTAAGAGCAAGTCAGCCAATCAGCACCGACAGCAATCGTTAATTGTAACTGTTAAACTACAGCGTTATGTCTCTTCTTATTGCAAACCAGGGGGCATACTTCCACCGCTTAAAGTCATATTGTTTTAATATGTTGACGTTCGTTTTTTGAATTATAATCCTTATATTTAGGGACGTCAAGGTATGTGACATTAAACTTTCGTTTTGAAACAATAGTGATGGTAGTAAGCCCCCTGAAAACTAACAGCCATTTGCTGTTCGAAAAACAAAAACGGTATTGCTTTTAACGATCGCACACTTCTGACAAATTGAACTTTCGTAAAAGGCTATCGAACGTGTCAATTGCATTGGCAATTGCATTGGCAATTGATAACGCTTTGCGTGGAGATACACTGAACCAGATTGTATTTGATTTGACGACCTCCCTGGCGCAGTTTTAAGCGCTGTTGTCTTAATGTGGGAGGTCCAGTGTTCGATTCCCGGCAGGGTTAAATTGGGATTTTATAATTTCAGAATTTTCTCTGGTCTGGTCTGGTGGGAGGCTTCGGCCGTGGCTAGCTATCACCTAACTGGCAAAGACGGTGTAGAGATTAAGCTTTCCGGTACGATGCCGTGTAGAAACCGACTAGGGGTATGGGTTTAATATAACTGTCATACCCCTAACAGATTAGCCCGCTACTAGGGTTGCCAACTTTTTTTTTCAGCCTCAAGGGACAAACGGTTAAGAATCTTAAAAAATACGGGATTTATAATTTTTACCCGGGACAGAAAAAAAAGCATTGCATTTTCAGTTAGGTATTTTATTTAGACTTAAAACTATACTTTGTTACAGACTTTGCTGCACACAACAAATCTTTTTGTGATTTGATATGTTTATAAAAAGAGACACAATTAAAATCGTAATTAAACATGGTAAGCAGTTCGGCTCAAATTAAATTTGGTGTGCATTTGTTATGAACATCAGTCCATTTTAGACCCATTTGCGAAAACACCCTTTCGACGTAACAATTTGAGCAAGGAATGCTAAAAATAAAAGAAATTATTGTGAGCTACCACAGACCATGGTTAATGCTTGCTACACACCTACGAACTGAACGTGCTAGTCACGCGCGAGCGCGGGTGGTTAGCGTAGGTTTCACTTCTCTGGTTAACTGGTCTGTGCGCACTACGCACTACATACTGTATGCCTAATTACCAAAATACGGGACGTGAGCTGTCCCGCCGGGATATTGAAATTTATGCATGAAATACGTGACGTCCCGTGAAATACGGAACGGTTGGCAACACTACCCGCTACTATCTTAGACTGCATCGTCACTTACCATCAAGTGAGATCGTAGTCAAGGGCTAACCTGTAGAGGAACCAAAAAATTTTTTTTTACAGGTTAGCGCTTTTTTCTGCAATTAGAATGGCTTGCGAGTGAAGATACATCAACACTTTGCGCCTGCCAAGAGGTGCATTCAAACTTAATTTGAAAGTACCTTTACTTGATTTGAAAAACCGATTTCAGTTTGCTTTAGCTTTTTGGTTGGACGTTAACCAAAACCACGTTAAAAAGGGCAAAACACACAGGGAACGGGCGCGTCACCCGCCACGCGCGTTCTATGTGATGTCGTCCATATACGAGGAATTCAACCCGCCGTGCACCCGACCCGGCCCGCACCCGACCTGCATCCGTTCCCTGTTTGTTTTGCGCTTTAAAGTCGGAGCTCTTTTACGTTTTTACTAATATAAACTCAAATTATGGTTGTAAGACTATCGCTTTGTTCGCTGTATAGTTGGCAAAAATGTTAAACATAACCATCCGCGACGGTGCAACTCATCCATAGCAGTTTAACTCGGTGTATAATACAGCTGTTATTTCGCAACTTTTTTCAGAAAAGCCGCTATGGGGCCTACTACCATCGCTTAAAGCCGTATTGTTTTAATATGCTTTATGCGATGGTAGTAACCCCCCTGTAAACCTTTTCGCCGTCAGTCAAACTTTGTAAATAATGCCGGAGTCTTTTCGAAATGTTTGAAACAGATTGAGCGCTGTGACTTTGGTGAAATTTCTTTACCTTTGCACCTTTTTTCACCTTTTTTTGTGTTACGTACTCAAAATTTACAAGAAAGTAAATTTAATTAATTACGCATTACAAGACTTGTCTTGTTCAGAAATGTCATATTTTGTATGCGCGTGTCTTATAAGACACGCGCATACAAAATAGGACACGTCTTCGCCCGCGTTGTTTATGTTTTTTGATTCCCGCAGGAACTCCTTAATTTTCCAGCATAAAAAGTAGCCTATGTCACTCTCTAGGTCCGCAACTATACCCATGCCAAAAATCACGTTGATCCGTTGCTCCGTTGCGGCGTGATTGAAGGACAAACCAACAAACCAACAAACCAATAAACCAACAAACAAACACACTTTCGCATTCAAAATATTAGTATGATTTCTAGACGACACAAGAAATTTTCTTATAATGTGCAAAATGTGCTTCGTATAATAGGGCAAATGGTGCCACCGAGATCTTATTCCTAAGCCTTTGAATAATCAAAGTCCTAAGCCTGCGCTGTCCTTTCGCCCATTTGTCTGTCAGCTATTACGGTGCCTGGCTGTATCCCAGGTAATAAGTAAACAACTGTCTAACGGAAAAAACTGAAGTTTTCACAGAGTGTTTATTTCTACTGCGGCTAAAAAATAATCAATGAAAATAAAATAAAAAATTAAGGTACAAGAAACGTGATTTTGTGCGCCTCTCTCGTTTCTTTTACGAAAGTATTTAAAAAGCAAGCACATCATGTTAAATCTTGTACGATGGTACAGACTGCAGAACCCTTAGTGTGAGTCCGACTCGCACCTGGCCGGTTTTTTATACCTTCCTCGTTACCTTGTTAACAAGGCTATTTGCAAAGGTCCTAACTTGTAAGGGCCTTTGCTGAAAGAACTGTACTGAAGGAATGTAGGTAAATAAAACGAGAATATAAGATGAATATCCTATTTTGTGATTCATTAGGTCTATAAGTTACAAGTTGATGCCTGAAATTTTCTGTACTAGCCCGGAGTTAGGAAGTTGGCGGTGTTTCACTCCCGTGTCTCGGAGAGCACGTACAGCCGTCGGACCTACGCCTGATTTCTCTCCAGTCGTGTTGGATTTTCCGTCCCATCAGGCTATGAGAGTAAAGGAACAGTGAGTGCGCCTGTGTATGCGAACACACTTGTGCATATCTCCCGTACAGATGGCTAATCTCTCTGGATATAGGCAGCCGTGGCGGTGGCAATTTCAGTCGGGAGGACTTATTATGGTTTTCGAGATACAGCCCGCTGATAGACAGACGGACGAACGGACAGCGGAGGCTTAGTAATAGGGTCGCGTTGGCACCCTTTAGGTATGGAACCCTACTGCTAAGAATACAGCTGTGAATTTTCTTATCCGTACCGTATTGTTGGGTATTTGACAACTATTCAAATAAATTATTTTTTTGTGATTATTAAATAAAGGATCCCCCAAAATTCGTAATATTCACGTCCTCTATTAGTTTTATATTTGAAAAAACCATTTTAAACTATCAATTTAAGTAAAAAGTGTAGTATTTGATACTACAACATCCCATATAATTATTTAAAAGTCCGTCTAACTTATTTAACCCTGTGTCCAAAATCGGAACAAATTTTTATGCTTGTAAAGTTTTTTTAAATTATATTTTTCAATATAATTCATTTCATGTTCATGTTTGTGGGATTTTAAGCTCGCGTTTTAGTACGTGCTGATTTGACTAGTTGTCAAATAGGTACCCAATTTTGAATGCCCTTTAAAGGTCAAACTCAGTGATGTATGAGCATTAGTTCATAGAAACTCGATTGCGCTGTCAAATGCAGTCACGCAATTAAAGTTACGGGTAACTGGCTGAACTGAACTTTAACTCGCTTTAATTTGTTAAACTAATAACAACTTCCTTAATTTACGAGTACGACGTCCCTGGCGCATCAAAGGAGTGCAACTTCTGTATATCAGTTAGGTGTTTAAAGGTTGTCAGTACTATTATTTATTCTGTGTTTAAGAGTCATCTATATATTATATAAAATTCAAAGTCCTGACTGACTGACTGGGTGACATATCAACGCACAGCCTAAACCGCTGGACCTAGAGACTGCATGTGTGTCCCTTGTGAAGAGTAGGTATATCGACTGAGAAAGGGTTATTCGAAAATCCACCCCCCGAGGGGTAAACCATGAACTTACTGCCATGAAACTTGGTATTTGGGCTTTCGGTTTAAAATTATGAAATACTTGCGTATTTCACAGTTTTTGAAATTTCTATCCCCAAGGACTTTAAATAGAGAGTATGTCCTTCAATCACGCCGCAACAGAGCTACGGGTCGACGTGATTTTTTGCATGGGTTGAGGAGGAAATTTAAAGAGTGCCTGGGGTAGTTAAAAAACGTATGCCACGCGAACGAAGTCGCGGCCATCCGCTGGTTTATATATAATAGTGGAATAAAAAAAGGTGCTTATGGGTATCTATGTCCAGGATGTAAGCATGACACTTTGCGTGCCTCTGTCAGTTAACTTGTTAGCATTCCGTGTAATTGATTGAGTTTCAAACGACAATTAATGAAAAAGCACCTAGTCTAAATGCTGACATAAGAGAAATTCACTTTACATTTTTTGCCTTAAAAAACGATAAATAGAGTTGTGCTAGTCGTTCGAAAATTTAAATAAAAAAATTTCGATAAATATATCGAGAAATATAAATAATAATAATGTTTAAGTGAGGAATATCTCGCTTAAACATTCCTGAGTATAATATTACAAATGTGAAAGTGTGAATGTTTGTAAGTCTATATGTTTGTTACTCCTTCATGCGACACATACTGAACCGATTTGACTGAAAATTGGAATGGAGATATCTTATAATCTGAATACAGGCTTTATTTTATCGCGGAATATTAAAGAGGAAAATTTCCCGCAGGAACCAAAAAACTCAATACTTTAGTCTAGTCATTTCGTCTACAAAAAAACTGGCTTATACTCACAGAAAAATACGCTAATCTAAAAGCGCCTTTACACTGCCATGTTAGTATGGAAGTATTTTTAGGAATAACAAGCCTTTGCGAACCATGGATTATTGAACACAATAGCCAGTTGATAATAATCCGTATTCTAGATGTATTCACAGATAAATCCTTCAGATCCAGGTCGAATGGAAAGGCGTTATAAAAGGAAAATAAAGTAAAATGCAGTTTAAATTGAAACGCTGCACTGCCCGTTTCTACTATAATTATGTCGGGGGCAGAAACCGCCGATTACGTTCTAGCCTCAGCTTTTTACAGTTAATTTTTGATATAGCCTTTTAAAGTCTTTCCAACGATTCTTATATATACTTTAAAAATATAAGAAGATAAACGTTTGCGGTTCTTTTAAAGACTTGCTTTGTGAAAGACAAACGGTTCCATGTCTGAGTTTGAACATCGCCTATCGCTCTTTATGATCTTAAATTATAGTTTTATAGAGACACTGAGTAGAAGATTGTCATAGAAATTTATTATTATGACTTAGCAGATAATGCCCGCGACTTTTCCATGTGGTATTAGGTAATTCAAAAGTAGTCAGTGTCATTTCTTTAACTATACATATGCCGGCTTCGCACGAAACTAATATTTTTTTATTGCGAGATAGGCTTGCGCTTGACTACAATCATGCTTAATACAAAGCAATGATGAGGTCTAGGTTGGAGCGCGCTTTCCTAGAAGATGCCTATTCACTCTTGCCTTGAAGATACTTAAGTTATATGTGGCAGGAAATACAGGCGCTATAAGGGCATTCCACATCCTGGCGGTTCGAATCAGGAACGTAGAGCAGAACCGTTTAGATAGATGTAAGTATGCCTAAGATGCTAAAATATTAAAAAACTACCTTTTACGAAGCGATGACATTAATCGCATTGATTTGCTGCTAAACCCATTCTTCAGATTTTCTTGTTTATATGAGACCAAGAGAAACACGGTCGCCGGAAGGACGTCCAAACCTAAACCTAAACAAGTTCAGAAATGTGGAACAAAAATGCTTCATACGGTTTGGTTGAACTTCGACCAAGGATGCCAATTCTTATGGTTTCTCGCAGAATTGTTATATTCGGTTCCAATTTGACCGAATTGTAGTGGAGTAAAATCGACCAAAACTTTCTTCACCTATCACGAAGGAAGCCTTTTTTGTATTTTTTTAAAATCTAGAACAAGTTAGCCCTTAATTGCGATCTCCCCTGATGGTAAGTCATGATGCAGTTTAAGATGGTAGCGGTCTAACCTCTTAGGGACATGGCAGTTATATTAAACCCATACCCCTAATCGGTTTCTAAACGGCATCATACAGGAAGGCTAATTCGCTTGACGGCACATCTTTGCCGGTAGGGTGGTTAACAGTCACGGCCGAAGCCTCCCACCAGGCCAGACCAAGGAAAATTCAGAAATTATAAATTCCCAAATTGACCCTGCCGGGAATCGAACCCGGGACGTCAAGACAACAGCGCTCAACATTGCGTGCGTGTGTTACCTAAAGACACAAGGCTCCTTGTTGATTAACTCGTTAGCATTTCGACGGGCGATCACTCGACGAGAGTGCGGTCAGTGTTGAGTGGCCTTGTTAACGTGTTTAACGAATTGTTAACGTAACTATAGGACCCCATTTTCCTGTCGGATAAATGCCAAGTTGAAAGCTTTCTCATCCTACTACAATTTATAGTTACCTAAAGTTAAAACGGTAATAGCTTGGCGGTTGCATGGGGCCTTAATTTTTTTATTATTGGTAGTATAGCGTCAATAGACACACTCTGTGTAAATTTCAACTGTACCTATTACGGTTAATGAGGTACAGCCCGCTAACAGAGACAGACAGACAGACAGACGGGCAGACGGACGGATGAACGGACAGCGGAGGCTTAGTAAAAGAGTCAAGTTCACTCTTGAGTACATGAAAAAAACAACTTCATTTGCTGTTTTCAACTGTTTTTTCACTATTTAAAAAACATGAAAAAACTTAGCACGGTTGTATTTTTTCAAAATTAGTTTTTTTGTTTCAGGAAAATAACATACATAGAAAATTAAATGTTTTATTTTATACCGAAATACCAGTTTTTCGCAACACTATACGAACCCTAAAGAGGGGTACCTAATAACTATTTCGGATTGGGAATTAAAGAATTTACTTTGTAGTTCATTTTCTAAGAATCTACGAAATCGGAGTACGAATCTAGCTTGCGTGTCATTCCGTAATTACACAAAATAGTACACAAAACTCAAACAGTATTCACGGTCCGACAACCCGAGGTTGAAACAGTTTGGTGAGTTGCATCAAGGACTTTTATTTAAATGTTGACTTTGAAGAAAAGGTAATTGAATGAAGTCAAAGGATTTTTTATTCAAATTAACTTTGATGTGCTTTTAAATCGTCAAGTGAATTAAACTAAAGTACTAATGAAGAAGTTTGTGTATGGAGTGGATAGTAAATTAAAAATTCAACTCATCACTGACGCACTACTGAGTCTGTGTTTCTTAGAATGAGAAAGGTTTGGCCATAGTCCACCACGCTGGTGTATGTATGTATTCTTTTGTATGTATGTATCTCTTATTGCCCACCAAAAACATTAAAAAAAATTACATATGAATAAGTTACATTATATGTACAATTAGGAAGTCTTTTCGTTAAGTAGCGATCTCTTCCATACAACCTTAACGCTACGGAGAAAATAAGCAAGTGAACAGTGGGAGGTGGTGCATAAAATAAACTTAAACAAAAAAATAGATTCTTATGCAATAGAACTATATAATATCATAAAAAAAGACATACTACTACTACAACCAATTAACGTCCCACTGTTGGGCACAGGCTCATAGGAGAGAGGAAATTAGAGCTTAGACCCACCTCGCTGTTCCAATGCGGTTTGGTGGGCTTTAATGACTATTATCATGTAAAATATAATAGTCATTAAAATAACACGTATGTACCACGTAATAAGGGGTTATAATAAGAAAAGGTGAGCGGCGTTTAGTTCATACACACGTATTTTTCTATTTTCTCCTTGCATAATGACAATTAACAGTCAAATGTTTTATTCCTTAGAATCCCTTTTATATTATGTTTTTTATACAAATGAATATAATCATGTCTTTAAAATAGCTTTGACTGCAGAAAAGGTACTACCTTAACACAAGACTCGGTTTCAAAAGAAAGTAAGAAAAGAAAAATCACTCTTCATTTTCATTCTTCTTTTATAAACTTTTCGATAAAAAATTTGAACAATTATTTTCTTTTAACTTTTGAAGAGGTCCTTCATTGAGTCTCGTTGGGTTGAATTTGCAAGTCAATAACTTTCTCAAATGAAGCAAATCGCTTACTCACGTAGCTATCTCAAGGTCTAGCCCCACTACAGAGGCACGGCGTGGCACGTTGCGACAAATATTTATTCTTTGTATGAGTTTGTATGGAGCTGGACCCGCTTAAGCGACGCGACACGGATATGCACTGCAACTTAATTGTACAAAGAATATCTACTTGCCGCTACGTGCCGCGCTGCGCTGTGCCTCTGTAGTGGGGCTAGACCTTCACAAGGCACGTTGGCGTATTATCGGTATTTTAGTTTGACTTTCACTTCACCTCATGCCGGCTTTGCGATTAAGTTTTTGTGGAAATTAGAAAATATTTTTTAGTCAGTAAAAAATTAACTTATCATCTTTTTTAACTGCTTCGTCAGTCTTGTGGTTAGCATGTTTGACTGTGGATGATAATTAATAAACCGACATCATCTAAGAACACGTTCTCAAATATCGGTCAATCTATGCGGATAATCCGACATGTTTCAGGAGTTCATAGATGACTGCACGTCAAAAAGCATGTATGAACTTCTTAAACAGTTTGAGTAAGTAATAGGTTTTCAGCTGTCAAATAATTACGATTGCATAGACGATTTTGCCTCTGTACCTGATGTCGGTTTTCCAGACCTACATTAAGTATTTGGTTTATCTTTATATTTTTTTGCAATCCAATATACCGAGTTACAAAATATTCCCCTGTCTCTTGCAAAGTTTTATACTTTTTGCAGCCTTATACCCTTGTTGATAAGGGCCCTTAGTCGAGAAGGACGCGGAAAATGTCTCGCAAAAAGGGTAAATACCCGCCAAGGGGATACTTTTGTGTATTTAAGGGGCAGTTACGGCTTCCCCATTTTTCGTGTATTTAATCTTGTTGTTACTGTAATTTGTTGTATCCCTAATTCTTGATAAGCGGAGTCATACTTTTCCAGCATAGAGGTGCACAATCCAGCAATTAGGTACATATATCTAATTACGTAGGGACAGTTACAATATTATTGTGTTAGTTAGTTAGTTAGTTAGTGTGTAGTATTACTTTTGTGTTATGCTTTCTTTGTTTAAATCAAGAGTCGTCATAATTCACCAGTATTAAAGTATTTCTTCATACCCACCCTGAGAACTCTGCGAATTTCCGGGATATACCTTTGTTAATTTCTCTCCTCTAACCTAACCTAACACGAAAAAGCTGCAGACAGGTACACTTTCGCATTTATAATAGTACAGTTTATTACTTTTGTAATCATATGTTTCTATTACTTATGCATGAGTCATAAAAACAAATAAATTGCACTGTTTAGAACATAAATGTAAGTATACCTAATGAATTTTTCATTAAATTATTAGTAGACATAAAAGCCATGAAAGCTGCAATAAAATACGTTATGAAACCGCGAACCCTTTTATGATTAGTATAATATTATTATTATGTTTCTCACAAATGACGTAAATCATTTCCGCCAAAGCCTTCGTTACGGTTCATAAAATAGCTTCGTAAAAGCTCGAATATTCGAAACAGGATACAATTACGTTATTAAGGGGCATGTACCTACTGCCTATAGGGATAGAAAAATCTTCAATATACAAATTTTATTCCAATTCTATGAAAAAAATCCCTTTGGAACAGTTAGAGGGAGAAAATCAGAAATCAGGATATTCTCTCTCAGTGTATTTCTGTGACATACATTTGACGCAGAAAGTTAAATTATGCTATTAGAATATTAGTAAGCATTCTATACTATCCTATAAATTAATGCGGTGGGTTCCCATTTCCTTCCGCATACGACTAAACTAAGAGTACTATTTCAAATCTTTTTTATCAGATGTTAGTGATAATAACCGGAACCGATGGCTTAACATGCTCTTCAAGACACGGAGAAAGCAAAGAGGCCAAATTCGGACATCCAGTTACCGACTAGGGTTAAGTTGCTTAACGATCGCAATCGACTGATTTGCGTCGTCGCAACTAGGCCACTTATCCCTCAATATAATGTAACCATAGAGATTAAAGATATATCTTGTATTGCATCATAATCCATACTAATATTATAAATGCGAAAGTGTTTCTGTCTGTCTGCTACGCTTTCACGGCCAATCATCTACCGATTTTGATTAAATTTGGTACAGGGATAGTTTTTTTGGTTTGTATCCCGGCGAAGGACATTCTACGGCTACTTAAGGCTACTTTTTATCCCGGAAAATTAAGGAGTTCCTGCGGGAATTGAAAAAACAATCCACGCGGATGAAGTCGCGGGCATCATCTACCTAGTCTTGAAATAAATACTTTCTGAAGTTTTTTAAAAATACAGCAATAGTTCGTTATGTTTAGCTGTTTAATGAAATAAGATCGTTTGCTAACGCCGATGTCGTCAGACGTTGTGGCAGACGTAGAAAAAATACATGAATTAATATTTGCCTCACCAACTCAACTGCTTACCTACTTACTTTTAATGAACCTTTTAAGTTGGTCTTTTGTTTTATTGTAGTTTTCGCTTTGTTTCAGCGTAGATCGCGCACTAAAGTGAACTGTTTAAATATATGTTTTCTATCCGCTTTCCTTCTGAAAAAAACTCTTTTCTTCTGTAATATTTTTCACATTCGTAGACACTTAGGTAGAGCTAGACCTTAAATGGATCGTTTATACCCTTTGTTTTAGCGGCGTGTGGAAAGTAACTCAGCGTGCGTACTCGAGGGCAACGTTTAAATGCTACGAGTATATCTCTGCCACTACAGAGTAAAAGTAATTCTAAAACAGTAAAAGCCTCAAATATGGGTCATGGTTACTATACCTATGGTATGGTTCGCAAACTACGAATATAAAAGTCCCACAAACTCATCTGACCATAATTAAAAGTAAAAACTAAACAGGCACAAAATTTAGTTCCAATTTTGGACACTTAGGTATTTTTTTACCATTTGGTCAGATAAGTTTGTGGTTTATTTAAATATATACGAGTACCTGTAATAGTATTTATTAAAAAAAAAGGAAGAAAATTCACTTGTCAGTTCCTGTAGTTGACTGTTCCAACCATAGACTTAGAATACCACCATACCATAGACTTAGGTATAGTTTTAGACTAGATTCTTGATAAGATTTAGGGTTTAAAACGCCCATACTCTAACGTACATATTAACTACTAGGTGATGCCAGCGACTTCGTCCGCGTGGACTAAAGTTGTTTTGATACCCATGAGAACTCCTGAATTTTCCGGGATAAAAAGTAGCCTATGTCCTTTCCCGGAATACAAACTATCCCTATACCAAATTTTATCAATATCTGTTGAACGGATAGGCCGTGAAAGCATAGCAGATAGACAGACAGACACTTTCGCATTTATAATATTTGTATGGATTATTTACTAGTTTCTTAATAATAATCATTTTTTATTTGGTGATTGTAGGTAAGTACATAAGAAGTTGTCAACGAACAATTTACAACGTAAACTTTTAGAAATCTAATTTATCTGCCGGCCTTCAACTGAACAAGAGCAGATTTTACTTTTACTTTTTAATTTTTTTTTATTAAAAAATAATAGGAAAATCTTATGAGAAAACTGAATCGAAGATAGGTGTTGTAAATACAAATAAATTGATTTCATACACCTTTGAGAACATTATGAAGCACTTTCAAGCATGTAAATTAACTCACGATGTTTTTTTTATCAACTACTGTTAGCCCTTGACTGCGATCACACTTGATGGTAAGTTATGATGCAGTCTAACATGGTAGCGGGCTAACATGTTAGGTATGGCAGTTACATAAAACCCATACCCTATTCGATTTCCACACGGCATCGTACCGGAACGCTAAATCGCTTGGCGGCACGTCTTTGCCGGTAGGGTGGTAACTAGCCACGGCCGAAGCTTCCCAGCAGGCCAGACCAAACAAAATTCAGAAATTATAAATTCCCAAATTGACTCTGCCGGGGATCGAACCCGGGACCTCCCACGTTAAGACAACAGCGCTCAACACTGCACCAGGGAGGTCGTCAAAATATTTGCCTATCGTTAAATCATGTAAAATATTTATTTGTATAAAACGCACATAACTTTGAAAAGTTGAAGGTGTGTATCGAACCTCTCATATAAGCAGCAGGTAAGTATGCCAAAATCTTTGCCACTAAGTTGCTATCGTATTCCATTTAAAAAATAAAAATAATGTTCCATTTATATACCATGCAGTAAATAAATGCTGGTATCATTCTCAATTTTAATCTTAAATGCACAAACATCCGAACTGAACACGTTTGTAAATAGCGATGTGGCGCTTATGTGCCCCATACGCCTCGTAGTGATGCCAGGCGATCTATTTTATCGGGATATCCCGGTTTTCTTTCCTTTTTCTATCGGCCTGTCTTTAACAGCATCACACTGAAACAACTAGATGGATTTGAATGTAACTCGGTACACTTACAGCTAACACTCTTGGTTCACTTAATATAGGATATTATTATCTTTATCCCAAAATATATTTGGATAGAGGACCAACTGAACAACTGAGTTTTTTACGAATTTTATGCTCTCAGGTTGGTCTCGTGTAAAATGATCACCAGATGACTATTTCGGAAATGGAGGGCGTAACTCATCAACAGGAAAACAATTGCAGTCAGTGTAATAGCAAAGGTAATAGCTTCTACTGTAATAGCTCTAAAAATAGATTCTTCACCAAACTATTTAATAACACCTACTAGGTATAATACTAATAGTCTATACTGGCTGATGCCCACGACTTTGTCCGTATGGTATAAGGTTTAAATTCCCGCGGGTACTTCTTAACATTCAGGGATTAACAGTCGCCTATTTATACATATTAAAGGATGCGAATGTGAATTTGTTTGCGTGTTACGCTTTCACGGCCCATCTTTACAAATACAATCTTTACATAAGTTATATAACTAAATTAATAAATTTTCTGTCCCGATTTTCCATTAAAAAACTTGTACAAAACCACAGTCATTGCGACTGGCGGTTTGCCAATTCTATAAAGTACATAAGGGCGTACGGCAATTATTGCCTCAACACAAGTCGGGGAATAAGTAGCAGTGGAATTATTACTCTCTTAAATCACTTGACTTGCCCCAGGGGTTTGCTCAGGTGTAGGTACAACATCTGGGTGACCGAGCTTTGCTCGGTATTTTTTTTTGGTAAATCGTGTTTTTTGGAAACTATATTTTATTTTTTTAAATAAAATATAAACAAAATAATATTATACAAGATACATTGAAAATAAAATAATATATTAAAAATAAGGAAAAAAAATAATCGGACTGGAAGACATCTGTAGGTACACGAACCGGGGTGATTACGGGACCGGCATGTTTCCCACCTGAGGCCCAATTGTCTAAGCCAATCGTATTCATTTGACAGTTCATAACGTATAACTCGAACTTTTTAAGGAGTACATACAAGCGTTTTGGCGTGCAAGCATCTAAGACTTCCTTAAACAGGTCGAATTATAAGTTTGACTGACGATTACGATTACGATTTCCTTACATAATCGAGGGGCTGAGCTATTATAACCTTGTAGGTGGTGATGAAATTTACCTTCGTTATTCTAGTGAAATTGTAGCAGTTTTTTCTGAAAACACGGATAAAACGACATTTTCTAAAAATGAATCCTAGTCAGATCGATTTCGACCCCCTGAATATTAAATTTCTTGAAAATCGTTCGAGCCGTTTCCAAGATTCAAATTATTTAGATATTTAAATATATACAAGAATTGCTCGTTTAAAAGTATTAGATAGTTTTTTAGAGCGAGGGGTTCGGATTTCCAAAATAATTGAAACATTCAGTTTTTTATTTTCAACCGGAAGGCAAAATAACGACAGTTTTCATGCAAAAAATTACCTATCCCCTATTTTAAAACCATTAATGGTGGAATTTTCAGAAATCCTGAAACACGTAATTTGTAATCAAAAGTACTTAAAAATAACTTTAAATATGAAAATTAACGTATAAAGTTTTTTCGGGATAAAGGTAGCCCCTATCCTGGGATATAAACTATTCCTGAGCAGTGAAAGCGTAGCAGACCGACAGACAGATATACACATTTTCACATTTATATTCCTTATTAGTATGGAAGTAATGTGTTAATCAAATAAATCCGAAGTGGATATAAGTAATTGCTTACTGAAAGAACAATAATGAAGGAAGAATTGTAGATAATACTGTGGTTAACAGAAAGAATTTGGGATGAGTCGGATCCAGGCGTCTACCATTTGTTAACTGTCGCGTGAAAAATGGGTGCCATTCTTTTGTCAATGGTAATGGTTTGTAACGATATCCTATTTGGTATAGGTATACTTGCCTCGAAGCGGTGATAGCTTAGTGTTTAAGACACCTTGTACAGGGTACGCGGGTTCGATACCCGGGCACGCTCCTCGAGTTTCGAAGTTATGTGCGTTTTAAGAAATGAATTATCACTTGCTTCAAGCAATAGTGTCACGAGAACATAGTGTCTTTAAATTGAAGAAAGAAAGACTAAGATGCGTCATACTTCTTAGTATACTAAGATAATTTTAAAAGTTTAGGTTAAAGTAAAATTACTCATTAGTCCAATTTTAAGGCTAGATTGTAATTTTAGTGAGTATAGGTTGTATATATACTATATACTCATTATTGGAAAAAAACTTGCTTCAAACGGTGACGGAAACCGTCGTCAGGAAATGCATGCCCAAAGAAATTCTCAGTACTAGCCTGGAGTCAGAAAGTAGGGTTGTAACTGAGCCTTTCTTAGCGGAAGCAGGGGCGCATGCGGAGGTGAAGGGGCTTTGCCTCCGCGGATGCGGAGATTAACGGAGGCGGAGGCAGAGGTGGATTTCTCTGATCACATCGTCCGTTATTTGTGCTTTAGGATGCGATGAATCTGACATTTGTTTTTTTTTTGAAGATTCTTCTTTTTTTGTTTGTTGCAATGGTGTAATTGACGTCACTTGCTTCGATTTGCACCTCTCGCATTGTAATTCAACGTTAATAAACCTCCGTTACAACACCGCAAAAAAACGGCGGAGGATGATGCGGAAGCGGAGGTACGATTTCTTGCGAAAGTTCCGCATTTACGGAAGCGGAGGCGAGGTTCCGTTAAAACCCTATCAGCAAGCTGTGTTTCACCAAATCTATCAAATCTGAAACGAGGCAAAGTAATCAATAGCACAAGACAAGATATAGCCGCAGTACACAAGTTAACAGAAAAGTTTCAACAGGGACACGCCCTCGCCGAAATCCATTTGTTAGACGTCAAGAAAAGAATAGGCGAGGGTGGTCAGCCTTTGGTAGTATGTACCTACTATATTATACGGTTTTTGAATAATGGTTCCCTTCTTTTATCCACTCTTACATGACGTGAGAGTCTAGAGGAGTAAGGTCTTATGAGACTTTTAAATAAATGTTTGTTCTAGACACCAGAGTCCCGTGAAGGTGGTTTCAAACCGGCGAAACGATGTGCTGGACGAGAAATGAAAGTATTGCAAAATTCAATTCTCGTCCCGCCCAATTTTGATGTGAAAGGTCCGGATGCGCGAGGATGTGTGAAGCGAGAATTGAAATATTTGTTTATACAACATAAACCCATAAAACCATATTGCTGCATGAATAGAGTATTTATTACTTTAATAACAGATACATAAATCTCGCACCAGCCATCGCGCAGTCTCTTTCCGTCCAGCGCTACCTCACGCTTTCAATTCTCGCACAACCCATTCATTTCTCGCCTCGCCGTGAAAGTTTTTGCGAGATTTCAACTCTCGCCCAGCAAATCCATGTCTCGAGTCACCGGTTTGAAACCAACTTAAAGAGCCGAAGAAGACAGCCGAAGAAGGCAGCCGAAGACATTCAAAAGTAAAGACTAGATTTTCTTATAATATTATGTCCTCATCTGTGAATTTTTAGCGCTGAATTTTAATTAAGTTTTTTAATTTTAATATTGCGCGTATTCGGGTTTCCTTTTACGTCGTTTCTAGGTTTCTTTCCTTTTTGATGGTAATTACTTAAATACCTAAATGTTGTATAAAGTATGAAAAGTAGTCTTAACGAAAGCAACAACTACATACAAATATTAATCTTAAAACGTATTTAATGTCTCTATTTTTATTATTCAACACGTGTAAGCTTGGCAAAAATGTGCGCAGTATAATATAATTTAGCATTTCTGCAATGCAACAGAATTTCTCGTACGTACTACGTGTAATCAGATTGTAGGGTTGTCTCACGGAATTCTTCTGCGGGAATTAACCTATTAACTTTCGTCCGACTGTGAAAAAACACGCAGAGCGAAAATTAAAAACATATTATATTTTTAAAACGAACGTGGTAGATATACGTACGTTAATATTATCATTTCGAATTACAATAATTATTATATGCTCGATGATGCCCTCAACTTCGTCCGAACGGATTAAGGTTTTTAGATTGTCGTGGGTACTCCTTAAATTTCCGGCATAAAAGGCCTATATGCTTCCCCGGGATAAAAACTATTCCTATACCAAATTTTATCAAAATCGGTTGAACAGATGGGCCGTGAAAGCGTAGCAGACAGACAGATAGACAGACAGAGAGACACACTTTCGCATTTGAAATATTAAGTATGGATTACTATGGACTAGCTTTTGCCCAAGACTTCGTCCGCGTGGACTACTCAAATTTCAAACCCCAATTTTACCCCCTGAAGGGTTGAATTTTCAAAAATCCCTTCTTAGCGGATGTCTACGTAATAATAGCTATCTGCTTGCCAAATTTCAGCCCGATTCGTCCAGTGGTTTGAGCACTGACTTATTGTTAAATAAGTCAGTCAGTCACCTTTCACTTTTATATATTTAGATGTGTGGATTAGTGTGGATAATATTTTGCACTGAACAGCAAATAGAATTCAAATACCTATTACAATTAAGTTAACATTGTTTCAGCTAGCCTCATAAATAACAATGTACCGGGGCAGGTGTGTGAATACAATGGCTAACAAATGTCCCTCGGAGGGTTAGTGTGTTGCCCTCCACTTGCGGGTATAATGGGGGGTTGGAAAAATGGCGACCGCGTTAAGCCTTTCTCGGTACGGTAAGAATGTTCAATGTATTGTGGCTTTTATGCGGAAAACTATTTATTGCTGCTTTTGTAGTTTTTTGCTCGTAAATTAGGGTTTGAGAGGTTTATGTAAGATCTTTCGTTTGCGTGGTCTTGATAGTGAACTCTCAGGCATGTAGGCCTTTCCCTTCTCAGATGTGCGACAGCGATATTTTAAGGTCTATACCTATAGCCTAACTACAGGCGCGGCACGTAGCGGCGAGTATTATTTGTGAGGTTGCATGGAGCTGGGCCCAATTAAGCGACTAGGCACTACTATGTGTTTCCACCCTAATATTCCTTACATCAAAAAGACCCAGTCATTTTATTCAAATCAGGTGGCTTCCCCTCGCTCTATCAACTAAATTATGAGCCGAAATGATGTAAAAAGTGACATTTCCTCGAGTCTGCAAACTTTGGAAGGCTGCCAAGGGGGTTAATTTAGGATGAATCTTCGCTAAGAGTACGGTCCGAGGATGGTGAAATGATGACATTAAATATTAGGAAGGTAATAGGGGCTTGCTTTTTATATTTTGGGGCATAGTTGCGATGTGCAACCTTATCCCAATAAGGTTTTAATCGTTTGTATTCAATTTCTTTTAAGTTTAACGGGAATATAGAAGCAAATTAGGGGGTAATCCAGACTATAATCTATCTCTGTGCCAAATTTTATCCAGAACATTCGCATTTATTATTAGGTATTGATAGTACTAGCTAATGCCCGCGACATCATCCGCGTGGATTGAAGTTTTTCGGTTTCCGCGGGAATTCTTTAATTTTCCGGGATAAAAAGTAGCCTATGTGTTATTCCAGACTATAATCTATCTCTGTGCCAAATTTAATCCAGATTAGCTTAGCCGTTGGGGCGTGATTGAATAACAAACATCCGTCCATACATCCATCCAAACTTTCGCATTTATAATATTAGTATAGATAGAATTAAGTATAGATGCAGCAGGTTCACAAAATCACACAGGAATTATCACAACAATCGAGTATTGCTTTTAAATACTGGAGTTTTCATGACGGATAAAACGAATAAATTGAAATATCGAAATGAGTGAATGCGATGCATTTGGTGAGTTTCATTCATAATGACTTATATTTACTTCCGTTTATTAAAACGAATAAATTGAAATATCAAAATGAGTGATTGCGATGCATTCGGTGAGTTTCAATCATAATGACTTATATTTACTTCCGTTTATTATAAAAATCGAATGCACTCGTAACAAACATTGCAATTTGCGAGTGCTCAGTTAGGTAGCCGATTTCAATAAACAGAGTAAATTATTATGCTTACAATATTATTTTTGTTCAGCGTTTTCGTGAATTTATAATGCGAGAGAGAAGTTACTCTATTTTATCAAACCCTCTCTATTTGTGTGTCTACAAAGCCGGGTTGGCTTTGTAAGCTGAGAACAATCCAATTCAATTCAATTGAAATATGTTCGTTTTGCAAGTGCTTTTGAATTGTCAAGTGAATCTGTTGCTGGTTCAAAATGCCATTCCTACCGAGAAGAACCAGCAAAAAATAAAAATGACTTACAATCTTACTAATATTATAAATGCGAAAGTTTGGTTGAAGTATGGATGAATGGATGTATGGATGTTTGTTACTCAATCACGCCCCAACGACTGAACGGATCTGACTGAAATTTGGCAAAGAGATAGATTATAGTCTGGAATAGGACATAGGCTTCTTTTTATCCCGGAAAATTAAACAGTTCCCGCGGGAACCAAAAAACCTCAAACCACGCAGACGAAGTCGCGGGCATTCGCTAGTAGATGAATTATCATTATATTGACTAATTTGCGAGTTAACTCACTTCAAACTCATTATTTTGACTAATTTCTTAAACTGGACACTTTCAAGTAAAGATTTTTATATAAACCTGTGAAGATGATATTCCTAGGGGTGCAATTTGAATGCCATAAGCCTACTTTGTCGTATTAGTTTACAAATTGCGAAAAACCAAATTAAATTTGAATTTCGCGGGCAGACCCTTGTCTTCCACCTTAACGACATGTCTAGAGTTGACTGACACGTTAAATAATTTCCTCTATAAATAGAGCGTTGGTAGGTATCCTAAATTATTCATTCAGACACATTTCCAAGAAGTGCCTACTTACTTACTAATCATGCATCGAAGGACGCCTAAAGTTAGATCTGGAGGCATACTACCATCGATTAAATCCGTATTGTTTTAATATTGTTGACATTCCTGTTTTAGCATTTTAATCCTTATTTTACGGACGTCAAGGTACGTGACATAAAACTGTCATTTTGAAATAATATTGCTTTAAGCGATGGTAGTAACCCCCCTGTGTGAATCGATACAGATGTTATTGATGCATAATGTGACCGTCGCGTCGTGTTATTTCGATCGAAACCAGTACTTCGAGGACTGTTTGCTTGGTATTCTTGCATTAAAAACTGCCGATAGAAGTGAAAACGAATATTTTAAATAACAATAACTTTTAAAATAATTAAATTATAAACCTTAAAACCAAGGCATTAATGTTTAATTACGAATGTACTTTATTATTTATACTTACGACCTTTTACTTGTTTTGTTCTAGGGAGAATGGTGTCGCGAGGTGTCATTCACGGTTACACATCACTTTTAAATATAAACCTTAACACAAAGTTATTAAAGTTTAATTACGAATGTAGGCTACTTAAGACCATTTGTCTTAAAAAGAACGGTGTCCCCTATCAAAAAGTGCTCAACGCGCCTAAAGAAATGTTCACTTCAAAAACATTGTTACTGTCTTAATTTTTGTCTGAGCTTACATTTTTTTGACGTGGGGAATTTCCTTAAGATATCCGACTTCCTGGGGGGGAAATCGGGCTATGTAGGATTCCTATCTACTAAAACCTCCTCGGTGGCTGACCTTAGCACATGTTGGGATGCTCCGAGATCTCTTACAAACGCATCGGTGCCCCTCTTGTGCGATGCCCATAGGGCTCATCCCAGACTACTGGAGAAGTCCCCTTCTCCCCTCATTACCTGGAGCTGTACATGGGGTATGGCTGCTTGTGAGCCACAGCAAGCTGCCATCTTCCTAGGTGGTACGTCCTGCTCGTAGTAGAATAAACCAAAATCAACACATAAATCCAAATTATACAAAAATGAAAGTGTGTTTGATTATTGGTCTGTCTGTTTGCTACGTTTTTACGACTTGAGATGCACGGAGTGGTACGGCACGTAGCGGGAAATATTCTTTGTATGAGTTTGGGACAAGCTGCAAGCTAGGGCCATACTGCCAACGTTATTGTTTCATTATTCTTGACTTTCGTGTTTTAGAATTAAAATCCTTATTTTAGAAACGGCAAGGTACGTGACATTAAACAGTCATTTGGAATAATATTGTTTCTTAAGTATTTCTTTAAGCGTTGGCGGAATAGCCCTTGATGCACTGTGCGACGCGGCCCTATACAAAGTTATACAAGTAATATTTGCCGCTATGTGCCACGGCGCGTCCTCCTTCTCAAGTGTGGCTCGACCTTGACAAGGATAGGCTGCATTCCGGGGAAGGCTTTCATCGAATATCAAAGAGTTTCCACAGAAGTCATCGGCATCTTCTTCTCGTTAAAAGGCCATGAGAAGAGTGGAAGAACCAGGGTAACTGATAAAAATCAATATGGGCTTAGGCATCACCTGTTTTCCGCAAATGTTTTCTTTGTATTTGTTTTTAAATAAAAAGCTGCGCTATACAGGTCTATCAAATATCAAAAGCCAACGTTAATGATGATAACTTAGTGTAAATTTCACAAACTTCGAATAACATTTAACCTTAGAATAAATTTAAAATTTTGACAGTTAAATCATGTACAACTTGTGTCAAAACATCTTTATTCGTATTTGGATATGAATCTTTATTCATCTTTAAAAGTTATTCAGAGTTGGTGAAATCGGCACTTATTTAGTATAGCTGGATGTTGAATTAGTTTTGACCGACGTGGTCAAAACTTTTTCGATATAAGTTTTATTTGGGTCGGTAAATCTTAATCAGAATTCTCGCATTGATCTTTATAGATACCTCCCAAACTTCGATTAGAAATACAGACCAGTTTGATGTTTCATCTTGTGGGGACACATACCTAAATACAACAAATAACATAGATAATAGTAATCTTATATATACAATTCTCGTGTCACAATGTTAGTTACCATACTCCTCCGAAGCCTCCCACCAGGCCAGACCAGGGAAAATTCAGAAATTATAAATTTCCAAACCCTGCCGGGGATCAAACCCGGGACCTCCGCACGTTAAGACAACAGCGCTCAACACTGCGCCAAGGAGGTCGTCGAAATAGGTATAGACTACATGGGTACGAGGGAAAGACTGTAGACCGTCTGTAGATCAGTAAGTAAGGGCACGTTTCATAGTAATTGAAGCACGTCTATGTCTTCGATGAGGAAGGTTTAAAGTAATTCTTGTACGTATTTATTACACTAGCGACCGCCCGCTGCTCCATTCCCGTGGAAATTTCGCTTAGGTTACTAAGTCCAAGGGTTTCTTTATCCATAATGAGTCAGGACTTTTCCTGTTTACACAACTGCCCAAAAAATCTGTATGTGAGTTTCTTTATTGCACCATAACTTCCAAATGCCTGAACATATTTGGATGTATGGTATCGTTACACTCCTCACATCATCCCGAGTGACACTGGCTATAAAAATTTTGAAAAAATTAGATATGGCGGGGCAGTCGAGTTTTTTAATAATTTTAATTATACTCACTTGTATAATTAGATTTCCGTTTCGTTTTCGAAGTGTAAATTTCGTTGAAGAAATTTCAAATTCGAAAAAGTAAGAGCTGAGAAGTTAGCTATGGTGTAGCTAGAGTTTTAGTAAAAATATTAATATTTTATTAATAACTAGCTAATGCCCGGGACTTCGTTCGCATGGATTGATTGTTTTTGGTTACCGCGGGATTAACTCTTTAATTTTTCCATATTTTCTCATCGTTTAAACCTTCCCTGGACTACGACAAACATTTCAAAACCAAAATCAGCTAAATCGGCTGGTCTCGAGTTTTAGCGAGACAAACGAACAGCAATTGATTTTTAAATATATAGAAGATTTAATATTTTTCTCTGTTCCTTCTATAGTCACTCCTTCCCTCCATTTATTAAGAGTTTACCCCAAACAGTGGCCGAAAACGGTTTGGTCCTCAGGATCTTCACCATTCAAAAAAAAAACAAGAAAAAGAAGCGTATGATTAAAATAACTTATTACGTATCGTTAGTTACCTATAACCGATTTTCGAGGGTGCTGACGTTTTTATGGGTGATTCATCAAATCTTCATAATATCGGCGATTATAACAATAATTTATTACTTATCGTTATTCTATCCAAGATTAAATAAGTCTTTCTTTGGGGGTAACGTAGGATAACGCTGTCGTTTTTGGGGTAATTCATCAAGCGTTCTTATAATTCATATATTAGGTAGGAAGGAGACTTTGAGCTATTGACCTTAGAGTAACAGACCATAAATAAAAGTTCACCTGTATGCACATTAAGCTTAATGAATTCGAACATTTAAAATGTTCAAAGATATTATTGGGTATCACACTTATTTAAGCTCATACCCCTAATCGGTTTCTACACGCCATCGTAGCAGAGCGCTAAATTGCGTAGCGGCACGTCTTTGCCTCAAGGGTGGGGTAATTCCACTAATCGCCGTTGAATGTCCCCATCAATGGGGATTTGTGAACTTTTGTACCGCAAATCCCCATTGACTTCGAAGGGTGGTAACTAGCCATGACCAGACCAGGCCAGATGAAATTCAGAAATTAAATTCCCAAATTGACTCTGCCGAGTATCGAGCCCAGGATCTCAAACTAACGACCCGACCGAATTTCGGCCACGGCGGACTCTCTCGAGAAAGACAAGCCATCTGCGCGCAGTCTAACATACTAACCACTAGAGCGACGAGGCAGTTATGATATTGTGTATTTCGTTGTGGCGTACGGGACCCATTATCCATATAGCACCTGTCTGGATGTAAGACATCTCTGCCTCTAGTGATAAATACCTCTCAGGTTGGAATATTAAGCAGCGTGTGCAAAGATTAATGCCTGTCGGATATCAGGGATTTATGCTTCATAGCCTGCCGCTGAATAAACGGAAAAGGGAGGGATGCTGAATTTGTGAGGGTTCTGCATATATTAAAAGTAATTTACATTTATATGAACCGTGACGGTGTTTTATTTAAATAATTTTAAGCTTTGCGCATCAAAAAGAGAAGAGCTTTGGGAGTTGCGTATTTTTAATTGCGTAACATTATGGGCGAAAACAAAACGGACAAAAAACTCAGGCGGGCAAAAAAAAAGTTCGCGCGCTCACTTTTTTATGGGGCCGCGTGATACTAACCTCTACAGGATAAAACGTGTTTCCTTTGTAGTGTGTAAGCATCCTAACATAATAGGCAACCAATTGAACATAACTTTGCGCCGTTTTGTGACAAAAATCATCCTAATATAAAAGGCAAAAGTTTTAACATAACTATAGAACTTTATATACATAACATAAAGCCAGCGAAAATTTGTCTATAGCTTTGTCTGCGTGGATTGATCATCTTTGGTTCCTTCGGGAACTTTTTAATTTTCCTGTATAAAGAGTGGTCTATGTGTTATTCCAGACCATAGTCTATTATCTGTATCTGTGCCAAATTTCATCCAGGTCCGTTCAGCTGTTCTGGCGTGATTGAGTAACAAACATTTATGCATCCATCCAAACTTTCGCATAATATTAGTATAGATAGCAAAAATAAACGTAATAATATTACTTAACATTTATTTCTGTACCTAAATAAACAGAAAATAACAGGTCAAGGTAATTTCTAACTTCAGGAAAACTTAATTTCATTATTTCAAAAGTTCTCACGGAACCCTAAGTATTTAACGTTCAAAAAAGCATTGTGTGCGAAAGTATTCTTGAAAATTGTTACTCAAACCCGGCTAATGCGATTGCAAATGTCGACTTTATACCCTTTTACTAATGTATGTAATACAGTAACGGCTCGTTACTTCAAAGGATTGCTACTTTTCTTTCGAATCTTTTCGTGAGGAACTATTTGCTGAGTGCGAGTTTTTATTTCATTGCAATATTTTTAGGGAAGAAAGAAGGAGATTTCCTTTATTAAAGTAAAACATTTTAGGCACAAATTAGAGTTAAGCAGGGTTTCCACCGCGAGCGGAGCAAGCTCCGCACGAACTCCGTTCAACTTGCAAAGGAAAGCTTCATAAAAGTGACTAGCTGATGCCCGCGACTTTGTCCGCGTGGAATAAGTTTTTTTTCACATGGGAACTCCTTAATTTTCTGGGGTAAAAAGTAGTCTATGTCACTCTTCAGGTCCTAAATGCAAAAATCACGTCGATCCATTGCTGTGTTGCGGCGTGATTGAACTACAAACCAATAAACCAACAAAGAAACACACTTTCTCACTTATAATATTAGTATGATTTCCGCAACAACGAGCTGGTCGTAAGGACTTATAGAGCAAAAGGAGTTCAAAAAGAGCCAAAATGAGCTCGATCATTCAGGCAACTGTGAAACAAGAGAATATATACAAAATACGGCTTACAATTCTTCTACCAAAGATGGCAGTAGAATTGTAAGCCCTATTTTGTGTACACAGAGACCGTTCCGCTTACCCGTTGTCCTAGGTGACGACAGAAGCGACGCGACGCGGTGCGATACGACGCTATAGAAGGTGACAAACTTTTCTCCGCCACATTTCACATGCCATTTCAGCTACTGTCTGATATTCTCGCTGCGCATAGTATCGAGTCGCGATGTCGCGTTTGTCGCTCACGTAAGATAATGCCATTAGCCGTTTCCCGCTCATTACCTTTTTGCAGTGGAAATCCTGCTTTATTACGTAAAAATGATTGCTACAGTGTAACGATTGCATTCATCTCTGATTGGCTAAGGGTGTTACCACATCTTTCGACACGAAACCGGCTTGTGCCGATCTGAAAAATCTTTAAGTTTATGGTAGTAAGAGGGAAAAAGACGTCGCCCGCCCCAACCAACGTGACGCGACGGCTATCAACTCGGAAACGATGTTTTGCCGTGTTTTTACTCATAAAGCTCCACCACTGCAGCCCAATAACATCCCACTGCTGGGCACAGGCCTCCACTCTCATAGGAGAGAGGGAATTAGAGCTTAGACCCACCACGCTGTTCCAATGCGGGTTGGCGGGCTTTAACGACTATTTTTACGTTAGTGATAATAACCGGGACCGACGGCTTAACGTGCTCTCCGAGGCATGGGGGTGAAACACTGCCAACTTCATAACTCCGGGCTAGTACTGAGAATTTCTAGTCAGAAAAATCCAATACTTAATTATGGTCCGACCCAGGACTCGAACCCGGGATCTCGTCGGCCGCAGTCGAACATGCCAACCAGTGGATCAACGAGGCAGTGAGAGGCAGACATAAAGCTTATATAAAGTTTTTTTAACCGTCTTAAGCCGGTTCCATGTCGATAGGTTTGCTGTGACCCTAATTATCTTTCACTATTGGCTAAAATCCATAGTGGCAGCCCTTAACGGTACCGAAAATTCACAGAAAATTCACCGGCAAACCGCTGCTAAAGATATTATTACATTTTAGCATTGTGATAGCTAAATTATGATAACAAGATTATAATTTTATGCGAGAGGGGTCGGCATAGAACCTACACCGTAGAGTTTCTCTAGGGACTCCTTCAGCCTCTTTAGAAAGGCGTCAAGATAATTCAACTTAACTTATGTGATTAATGAAAAACCATGAAAGAGTTAATCATACTGATATTATAAATGCGTAAGTGTGTTTATTTGTTGGTTTGTCCTTCAATCACGCTGCAACAGAGCAACGGATCGACGTGTTTTTTTGTATGGTTACAGATGAGAACCTGGGGAGTGATTTAACCACCTTTTATTTCAGAAAATTAAGGAGTTGCTCCCGGAAATAAAAAAATATATCTTATGATATGGATATGGCCAATAGCGGAAGAGTGTTTTCAAGTCCGAGGTGATTGCAATCGTTACTCTGTAGCAATGATTTATACCTACATAATAGGGTTCCAGATTTTGTCATGCTCAAAAAATGACATGCCAAAAAATGCTCAAAACTGTAAATTATAATAATTTTATTTATTAATATTATAATATTTGAAATTGGCACCTATTATAAAAACCTACTAAACTACATTATTACGAAATATTTTAATTTCCATTTATTTGTTTCAGAAAATTCATCCCCCTTCACATAATAGAGGAGGACAGCTACGAGAAAGATGTCCTTTTCTACGTTAACCTCGGCAACCCTGAACTGCTTGGGGGTATGTAACACTCCTTTCAAATACCAGTACCAGACAAGAGTACGAAGATTTGAATAAATAAACTAAGCTTGACGCGGTATTTAAGTGCGTAAACTTTTCAAATCTTTGTGCACATGTGTGGCACCCGTTTAATATTACCTACACACTACCACAGTTTAGCGAGCATACAGTTGGCAGTGTGTCTACTGCGTACTCGTGTGGAGCTAACACGTGGGCTTTTTGAAAGCATTTTCCTTTTCATTTTCATTAAATCGCCCGTTCATAAAATTGCAATCCTGAAGTCAAATAAATTGATAAAGCCATAACATTGATGACGTTCGAGTTGCGTAACTGTATGCTTGAACGGTGATACCACTGTATAATACAATTTTCAATGTTATATTATTTTTAATTAGGTATAGCTGCTTATGAAGATTTGTAGATTGGCTTCTAAATTCTTGAAATGTATAAATGCAATACTTTTTATACCTATTATTTAAATTTAAAAAAAATAGTACTCAAATTAACAAAAATAGAAAATATAATTTTTTTATGTACAAATATGAACCCAACATACACATAGAATGCATTTTCATAATATATGTTTTGTTTTAATAATTTATTTTTATAATTTATTGTTTTTAATTATAGCTGCATACGATTGGCTTCAAAATTCTTGAAATGCATAAATGTAATATATATATATATATATATATATATATAAATATATATATATATATATATAAATCGCGAAGGACTTCTTGCGTCTTTACAAACTACCACCCTGCGGCGTCCACTGAATGTAGTGAGATTTTTAATGTTTTCAGTGCGTATGTAAGATGTTTTAATCAGTATCATATCAGAAGTCGACGTCAAATTTCATTTAAACGTTAAATGGTGATATTCAAATTAAATATTTCTAGCTGAATTTGTGCGTCCGTTCACTCTTAAATCTTTCTTGTACACTGAATACCTGCGTATACCTACTAAACACTGCATGCACATTCCCGCCTCCATCCGAATGTATGTTTAAATCAATTCCGTATAATGCTCTGCATATATCATAACGATTATTATAAGTAAATTACATCTATCTACTACTGAATTCAGATTGGTTCCGAATAAATGAATTTGTGCGTCTGTTCACTCTTAAATCTTTCTTGCACACTGAATATCTCCGTATACGTTAAAAACACTGCATGCACATTCCCGCCTCCATCCAACTGTATGTTTAAATCAATTCCGTATAATGCTCTGCATATATCATAATTATTATTATTATTATTGTATTCTTTATTGCACACAAGAAATAAATAGAAATATATAATTACAAAAAGAGAAGCTTAATCGTAGTGAAGCGTGCAAAGGCGTTCTTATCGCTAAAGCGATCTCTCCCAGACAACCTTTGGTGATTGGATTGGCGAAATCATGGGTTGCGTGGCAAGCAATTTAGTTTTTCTAGAATAAGATAGACTACTTATACACTACATACTAATAATACACATATAAATATCTACCATAAATAACTATTTATACATAACATATAATATACTACATTCTACTCCATTACATAGATAGATAGTAGTTTTTCAGACAACGTTTAAAGATATGATAATGACTAGCTGATGCCCGCAACTTCGTCCGCGTGGATTGTTTTATTTTGGCTCCCACGGAAATCTTTAATTATACTGGATAAAAAGTAGCCTGTGTTATTGGCTATTGCAGACTATAATCTATCTCTGTTCAAAGTTCATCCAGATCCATTCAGCCGTAATGGCGTGATGGAGTAACAAACATCCACTTGAGATATTTTTGGTTCCCGCGAGAATTCTTTAATTTCCCGAGATAAAAAATAGCCTACGTGTTATTCCAGACTATAATCTATCTCTGTATTAAAGTCATGAACGTTCATGATTAAAGTTCATCCAGATCCGTTCAGCCGTTCTGGCGTGATTGAGTAACAAACATTCATTTGAGAATTTTTTGGTTCCCGCGGGACTTCTTAAATTTTTCGAGATAAAAAGAAGCCTACGTGTTATTTCAGACTACAATCTATCTCTGTGCCAAATTTCATCAAATCAATCCGTTCAGCCGTTCTGGTGTGATTGAGCGTCACTCGTTCGTGTGGCATAAATTTTTTTCAATTTCCACAGTACTTCATTATTTTCCGGGATAAAAAGAAGCCTATGTCACTATCCAGATCTTCAACTATACTCATGCAAAAAATGTTATTGGAGGACAAACTATCTATTAAACGTCTTTGGGGATAAAATTTACAAAAAAATGTGAATCAGGTATTTCTTGACCCAAAATTCCAATAAAACCCAACCAAGTTACCACAAAATACCAAGTTTAATTAATGGCTCTTAAAAATTTATGACAGACTTTCATCCCCTATTTTACCCTTTTGGGGGTTGAATTTTAAAAAACTGTGAACCATGTACTTCTTTATTTTTTACCGAAAGTCAAAACACTAAGCTTCGTTTATGTAACTTGAGCAATATCGTGAGAAATGACCGCCTTACATACAAACTTTCATCCCCTATTTCACCCTTTCAGAGATCGAATTTTCAAAAACTGTGAAACATGTATTTCTTCATTTTTAACCCGTAGTTTACAAACCAAGTTTCATTGCTATAACTTGAGAAATGAAGGACTTTCATTCAAACTTTCAACCCCTATTTTACCCTTTTGTTGATATAACTTGAGCAATATCCTGTGAAATGAAGGCCTTACATACCAACTTTCATCCCCTATTTCACCCATTTAGGGATCGAATTCACAAAAACTGTGAAACACGTATTTCTTCATTTTTAATTTACAGTTTAAATACCAAGATTCATGGCTATAACTTGAGGAATGAAGGACTTTCATTCAAACTTTCAACCCCTATTCTACCCTTTTGAGGGTTGAATTTTGAAAAAACTGTGTCACACGTACCTACTTCTTTATTTTTTACCGAAAGCCAAAACACTAAGCTTCTTTGATATAACTTGAGCAATATCCTGTGAAATGAAGGCCTTACATACCAACTTTCATCCCTGTGAAAACGTATTTCTTCATTTTTAATTCGCAGTTTATATACCAAGTTTCATGGCTATAACTTGAGAAATGAAGGACTTTCATACAAACTTTCAACCCCTATTTTACCCTTATGGGGGTTGAATTTTGAGAAACTATGACACACGTACTTCTTTATTTTTTACCAAAAGCCAAAATACTAAGCTTCGTTGATATAACTTGAGCAATATCCTTTGAAATGAAGGCCTTACATACCAACTTTCATCCCCTATTTCACCCTTTTAGGGATCGAATTTTCAATAACTGTGAAATACGTATTTCTTCATTTTTAATCCGCTGTAAATATACCAATTTTCATAGCTATAACTTGAGAAATGTAGGACTTTCCAACAAACATTCAACCCCAATTTTACCCTTTTGGGGTTTGAATTTTGAAAAACTATGACACACGTATTCCTTTATTTTTCACCAAAAGCCGAAAAACTAAGCATTTTTGATTTATCTTGAGCAATATCTTGAGAAATGAAGGACTTTCATACAAACTTTCAACCCCTATTTAAACCTTTTGGGGGTTGAATTTTGAAAAACTGTGACATACGTACTTCTTAATTTTTTACCAAAAGCCGAAACACTAAGCTTCTTAGATGTAACTTGAGCAATATCCTGTGAAATGAAGGCCTTACATACCAACTTTCATCCCTGTGAAAACGTATTTCTTCATTTTTAATTCGCAGTTTATATACCAAGTTTCATGGCTATAACTTGAGAAATGAAGGACTTTCATACAAACTTTCAACCCCTATTTTACCCTTATGGGGGTTGAATTTTGAGAAACTATGACACACGTACTTCTTTATTTTTTACCAAAAGCCAAAATACTAAGCTTCGTTGATATAACTTGAGCAATATCCTTTGAAATGAAGGCCTTACATACCAACTTTCATCCCCTATTTCACCCTTTTAGGGATCGAATTTTCAATAACTGTGAAATACGTATTTCTTCATTTTTAATCCGCTGTAAATATACCAATTTTCATAGCTATAACTTGAGAAATGTAGGACTTTCCAACAAACATTCAACCCCAATTTTACCCTTTTGGGGTTTGAATTTTGAAAAACTATGACACACGTATTCCTTTATTTTTCACCAAAAGCCGAAAAACTAAGCATTTTTGATTTATCTTGAGCAATATCTTGAGAAATGAAGGACTTTCATACAAACTTTCAACCCCTATTTAACCCTTTTGGGGGTTGAATTTTGAAAAACTGTGACATACGTACTTCTTAATTTTTTACCAAAAGCCGAAACACTAAGCTTCTTAGATGTAACTTGAGCAATATCTCGAGAAATGAAGGTCATTCATATAAAATTTCAACCCCTATTTTAACCCTTCGGGGGTAAAATTTTGAAAAACTGTGACACACGTACTTCTTTATTTTTTACCGAAAATACCAAGTTTCGTTGATATAACTTGTAAAATATCTTGAGAAATGAAGGCATTTCATACCAATTTTCATCCCCTATTTCACCCCTTTGGGGGTCGAATTTTCAAAAACTGTGAAATACGTATTTCTTGATTTTTAACTCGCAACTCAACTCATATATTAAGTTTCATGGCTATAGCTGTCATAAAAAAATTCAACCCCTATTTACCAATTTAGGGGTTGAATTGTGAAAAACTGCGACACACGTAATTCTTTAATTTTTATCGAAAGCCGAAATACTAAGTTTCGTTTATATAACTTGAGATTATCTTGAGAAATAAAGGACTTTCATGCAAACTCTCATCCCCTATTTCTACCCTTCGGGGTTAGAATTTTTAAAAACTGTGAAACACGTATTTCTTCATTTTCAACCAGTAGCTCGTATACCAAGTTTCATGGATATAACTTGAGAAATGACGGACTTTCATACAAACTTTCACCCCCTATTTCACCTCCTTAGGGGTGGAATTTTAAAAAATCCTTCCTTAGTGAGCGCCTACGTCACAAAAGGAACCTACTGTCAAAATTTCAAGTTAATAACCCCAACGGTTTAGGCTGTGCGTTGATCCCTTAACGATTTTATTATTATATATATAATATTAGATTAGATCAGATTAGATAATCACTAACCATAATAATAGACCAAATAAATAACCACTTTTAACGCACTTGCAAATAATTCACTTTGGTGGCAAGCTTACATCACAGCCGGCACATGTCTGTTTGTTTACAAGCCCGCCGCCACGCGCCCCGCGCCATCGTCCCTCGTGAACCCCGAATAGGCCCCTCAGACACCGTACCTAGTGCCCGTTTAAGGATATTTAAGAGACGCAAGATTGTTGTCACGAAAACATGATAAAAACTTTACAAATTAAGTACGATATTCAATGGACACGATAAGATGGGTGAACTGAACTCAAAGTATACGTGGTAAATTATACGCTGAACACTAGCGCCCTCCAAATTTCAGCCGGACGATGGCGGAACTATATTATACGCTAAAAGGCATTGCAGTGATGAAATTACGTCCATGCCAATTTTTCGCCCTTACATTCTAACTGTCATAAGGGACCCTTGGGCTAAAAATGAGGGTCGGTCAATCTTGCGTCCGTATTCCGGACGCACAAAGTCAGTGGGACGCAGCATCATCGGTAAATAACGCCATGTAGGACGCAACATGTCCTTCAAGATGTATATATATATATATATATATAAATATATATATATATATATATATATATATATATATATAAATATATATATATATATATATATATATTTATATATATATATTATTTAATTTAAATGAAAAATACACCACATTAAAAATAGGAATTTGAATGCAACAAAAAAAATACAAAAACTTTTATGTACAAAATATATCAAACCAACATAAAAATAAAATATAATTTGATAATAATGATCTGATTCTGGCCGCTCAATAGGTACATAAGGCGTTGGCCATACGCAACAAATTTTTCAGTAAGTATACTAGCCCTGAGTCACAGAATTCTAACTAATAATGTTGTGTGTAATCCTTAACGATGATCCCTTCTTATCCTGGCCACGGTTTTACAACAAACCGATGTCCAGTAGTAAGTCTTCATTCCCAAGAGCACGTGAAATAGAGAGTGGATTTTCTTAATAAATACAAAAAAATGTGTGTATGTACTTATGTACGCACGCAAGAAGTTATACTTTTTGATAGCAGATAATAAATATCTTGAATATAGTTATCAGTTCTCACCCAATATACAGTAAATGTATTTATTTTCATTTTGTTGGTAGGCCTTTTTCTGCAAGACTTATAAGTTGACCAACTAACGTCAGGGTGTCGAATTTGGAGGCGCGCGCATCGTAAAAATCCACTCTGATAATAATAACTCTGAAAAGTAAAATGACGCAAACACATAATGACGCAACCGTTATTAATAATACAAAAAAAAATCCACCTCCGTGACGCAGCATGACGTTTTGAGCACGATTTTTACATTATACAACTGTACAACATAATACGTTTTTAAGTTATATAACCATACACCTCTTGATTTCTGTCTGTGTTTGTGCTCTTAGTTCAACTGTGATATCACACTGTTGTATAGGTTTTTAGAGATTGACTCTCGACAAACAGAAAAACGTCATAAAAATGTGATACCCGCGACAAGTGCGTTGGATCCCTATCTTTGCCCTTTTGAAGAGCGAACATAAAGGCTGGATTGCGTTTGTCTCGATGAGGTTTCAGCACTGATATAAAATCAAAGATACACACAGTGTCTGTATCTTTGATTAGTCACTAATAATATCTTCAAAAATTTAAATAAAATTCAAGAGAAGATGATGAAATTGCGCGAAGATTGCGTTGACTTAGAAGCCTACAGCTCCAATTGAGGCTTGGCCAGATTATTTTGGTACAACGTTATTCTACAGTTCTTTAAATTACAAACATTTCAAGTAGTTACAAGTTGTCTACGGATTTATCTAAAAATGGACGCGCCTCTCATAGTTATTCAATACTTGACCGAAGAATGTTTATCTAAATGGCCAGTGACTAATGATGGCGTCCAATTTGTCAGCATCTGTTTTGCCTGTGCCTGTTGCCTGTTTGTCCTGGGGCCATACATCCAACACTTAAAGCCATATTGTTTCGTTATTGTCGACTTTCATATTTAAGAATTATAATCCTTATTTTATGAACGTAATTTAACGTACGTGACATCAAACTGTCATTTTGAGTAGTATTGTCCCTGCTCATTTTTAGCATGGCCCCTGCTCACTTTTAGATTTGACGACCTCTTCCGAAATAAATAGTTGTCAATTTTATTGCTCTACTCTGAATCTTGGTTTTTGATATATCGTTGTTTCCGTTCTATTCAATTTGTCAATTTTCCGCTCCACATTTATTTGGTAGAGAATTGCGCAGAAATGTAGAAGAGGCCAGCAGGTAATATTTTGCCAAAAAACAATTGGAATTCTATACAAATAAAATAGGTAATGACGTTAAATGGATTCTAAGTTCTCCATCTAAGCAAAGGCAATATTTACAATTGATTTACTCTTTTTATTACAATATATTTACTTAGTAATTAAATAAAATATAGATATTGGTTTACTTGTATTATTTCAAAGATCTATCTAGAAATGTTTTAAAAATGTTCCTAATAAAAGCATATCATTTGCGGACCGAGAGTGACCTACATGCCCGAGAGTTTTCATAATATTCTCAAAGGAAAGTGAAGTGTGCCAGTCCCCACTTGGCCAGCGTGGTGGACTTTCGCTAAAACCTTTTAATTCTGAAAAGGTGAGTCTCTTCTTTCATAGTGAGCCGACACTGGGTTGAATTCTTGTTAATGACAATATAAAATAAATCTACTAATTACATATTGAATGCATGCTTTAATAATTATTCGATTTCATCTAAAACAAAAACAGACTTTAAAACTAGGTATACTTTTAAGTACGAACTTAAACTAAAGCGTAAAAAACATTATCTGGGTATATAATTCGGTTTTTGTTGATTTTCTCAAAAAGCGATCAAAACTCAATTTCGATAAGATTTATATGGGACCACCTCTATCTAATGTATGATCTACGAAACAAAAAAGAATCATCAAAATTGATTAATATTAGGCGGAATTATCGCGTAACATACGTACAAAAAAAAACAACATACAGTCGTATTGAAAATCTCCTCCTTTTTTGGAGTTGGTTAAAACAAAGGTACGTATTTTATGCCATGCTGCCAACATCGCGGTTTTTATCTATCCAGTGTGAAAATGTGTCTGGCCAAAGTGAAATTTGTTATTCAAACCGTCTTTGAATAATTTAAGAGGTTCACGGGAAAATTATACTTACTCTGTAAGTTTATTTTTACTTGTACGCGACTCTCCTACATTTCTTTAACGATCCTTCGACTCCGTTGTAATATCTTTCTGGCATAAAACAAATCTGGTGCAAAGGAAATGAGATCTTTCTTTCACTTTATTATTATCTTTATAAAAATATAAATAAAGAAAACTTGGAATTTTCCGTATTGTTCAGCCATGATTTAAAAAAACGAGAGCGAAATGTTGATTTATTTTCGTAATCAGGCCATTTAATTAATTAAGAATTTTATAAAATATTACGTGAAAATACATTTCTAATTTTGTTTGAAGCGTTTATAATTTTTTTTCATGCATAATTAATTATGCCTACTAACAGAGAGTAGAAAATACAAGGAAATTCTTCTCCAAAAAAAATAAAAGGTCCTCGAGTGGAGACCGCGTCTTGGTAAACGGAGCGTAGGGCACCCCCCAGTAAGGTGGAGCGATGATCGATGATCCGGTGGGTGGCTGGCGTAGATTGGATGCGAAAAGCCTAGGAAAGAGCACGTTGACGCTACTTGAAAGAGCCCTATGTCCAACAGTGGATGCATAATATCTGATGATGGATGGATGGATGATGTATGACCAGAATATACTAAAACTGCCTCGTTGGTCTAGCGGTTAGCATGTTCGACTGCAGATGACGAGGCCCAGCGTTGCCCGAGTAGGGAATTTGGCTGTGTTACACCCCCTTGCCTCGGAGAGCACGTAAATCCGTCGTTCCTGCGCCTAATCTCTCTCCGGTCGTGTCGGATATTCCATCTCATTGGGCTATGAGAGCAAGGGAATAGAGAGTATACCTATGTTTGTTGTATGCATAATATCTCCCACGCAATTCCTTGTGGAGATTAGTCGCCATGGCCGCAAAACGGACGGGAGGACATTATGTTGTTACCAAACTTCAAAGATCGGCTAATTGATCACGATTAGGTACTAAACGAAGAAATGTGTCTTTCAAAATGGTACGGTCCCTTGGATATGTTTGATGTACATTTCTTTGTTTTACAATGCGTGAAATTAAGGGACGAAACAAGAACAAACGAGAATATTCATCGAAATGCCTTGTCCCTCATTTTCAAAATCAAAACTCCAGGCTTTCAAAGGAGGTAATTAGCTGCGTACCTATACCTATTGTATCTTTTAAAAGGTCGACAAAGAGGGCAAGACTTCGGCTTCTTAAACCCTAGCACGCCCCAATATCTTTTCAGAGTTTATCTCCATCGCTTGGCGGTACGTCTTTGCCGGTACGGTGGTAACTATAGCCACGGCCGAAGCCTCCCACCAGGCCAGACCAGAGAGAAAATTCAGAAATTGTAAATTTCCAAATTAACCCTGCTGGGAATCGAACCCGGGACCTCCCACTTTAAGCTCAACACAACAGACAACAGCGCTCTACACTGTGCCAGGGAGATTGTCAAAACCTAGTGCTCACCCCCTGTCGGCAGAGCTTCCGTGGTCTCGCAGGCCCCAAAATAATCCAAAAAGAAAGAACTCCTCGGCAGAGCTGCCGTGGTCTCCCAGGCCCCAAAACAATCCAAAAAGAAAGAACTATCTGTGTTGATAGTATTGTTTTATAATGCGTGACGTGGCGTGACATTACCCAACCAGGCAACCAGAACGAACGAGCCGGGCGCCGCATCGCCGAAACGCCACAATCAAATTACCCTCATACCGCGGAATGGTGTAATAAAACCAATAACCTCGATGGGTGTAATGAGCGGCTATAATAAGTGCTGTGTCGTGGCCTACTTCGACCAGTCTACCTGATAATGACAAACCATAGTTAACGGGTCGTTATCTGGAATTCATAAAGATCTTAAATTGATTTGAATGTTTTTGTATGGAGCCTGGCCCACATACCGTCCCGCCATTTATTTTTGCGAAACACGGCCACTCATAAAACCTGTATTAATCAATAGCTGGCATTCATACAAACAAGTATTATATTAGACCAAATATTCTCAAGCATCAGGTATCCGAGATATAAATTTTCAAAGCTGTACTGGTGGCGTCATCATCGTGTAGACCATAACTTTGATAGCATAATTATCTCGGATGCTTTAGAAGATTTTGTCTCATATAATACTTGCTTGTATTCATGCCAGCTTTACTAAGGTTAAGCAGGTTAATACCTAAATGCTTTATGAGTGGCCGCTTTAAAAAATGGCGGAACGATAGGTAGGTCAAAATATTGAAGCTCGGCGCTATAATTTGAAAAACATATTATACAACAGTTAAACATGTTTGGAAAACATCGTGGAGGAGCGTTCTCCATAATATTCGCAAAGGTTTGTCGCAAAGTCTGCCAATCCACACTTGGCTGACGTAGTGGACTATGAACTTGTCCCTTCTTATTCTGAGATCCAAACTCAGGCGTTGTGTTGCCATGAATAAAATATTGAGTAAACGACATTATATAAACATCATATTATCTGTTCACTTTTGGAAGTGAAACCTCTCTAGTATGCTTGTGATTTGAAAATTCAACGAAAACAAAAAAATTAAACAAAAAAAAAACACCAAAAAGAGACAAACATATTCATAAAAAGGATTTAGCCTGCGAGAGAATGAGATACAAGACAAGTTGTATTTATCTCATTCTCCCGTAGGCTACTGAAGTTTTACTTCTGCCGTGTGTGAATTGCACACTTTTTTATCTTTTAACTTAATTTTGCTCTTCTTAAATCCGCCATATAAAACGATGTTTAACGACACGTGGAGTAACGACTACTAGCCTCATAAAATACCGAACTTCCACTCTCTTTTATCAGGAAGTAAAAGAGTAATCGCCCGCACCATTCCGTACACTAGCGAGTAAATTGAGTTTGCTATATAATTCAGAGAAGTTAGTTTACTGTCGGATTTACTCTACAATATATTTATAACGAGAGAACTTAAACTCTGTTTTAAAATACAAGATAGTTAATACCTATATTAAGCCACGAGACGTTTCAACAGTTCAACGAATATCCGATAGCTTGTAGGTTTACCATACATAGAATCGTTCTATCGTAGTCTTAACAAATAAATAACAATTCTGCACTGTTGGACAAAGGTCTCTTTCAAGGATCTCCACAGAACACGGTTTTGTACGCCATGCGTGTAGACTTATAGAGGCTCTCTTGGGTTAGGTAACCCTTGAGATGATTCGTCCACATATTGGGGGAGCTTCCAACGCTGTGTTTGCCAGCCAGGATGGGATGCCAACGCCAATTGGCCCTTTGAGCTCTAATCTGCCTTTCTATCATTTGAGCCATTGCCAAGGATTCGAAAAGATTGAATTTTTGGTTCAAATTTTAATTTAATCAAAATCATTCTTGCCACGGGCATGATTTATATATTAATTAGATTAGGCTTTAAGTTCCATTATATTGTTTCCAGTTTTTAAAAAAATAGAGCTGAAATAGACGAAACAATATACACAAAAAACTAACTTTTGCAAAGTAAACAAATCAAGCTGAATACATACAAAAAATTAGATAAATTAAAGAGAAGGAAACTGTTAAAAAAACAATATTATATTAAGTAAATAGTATTAAGTTATATTTTCAAAAAATATTAATTAAAAATCTGCTGTACATAAACTATTATTATTAGACATTTTTTTCTTTCTTACTGTACATTTCTTTCAGTGCCTTTATATACCTTAACCCTTTAAAAATGTTAATATTATGCCTTTTGTAAATATGTGAATGCTTCCAATCCAACACACGCACAAATTATTTACAATATATAAGTATGGATTGCATGTACATAAAAATTATCTAATATATTATCTTTTTTTTCTCACTCTATCGCACGCTTGACGGATGGACTGTCTGTCTGTGTCAAGTAAGGATTGGTTTGAATATTTTCTTGTAGATTTTGTATTGCTAGAATATTGCATTTAGCAAAGTAGTGCTGCTTTCATATAGTCAACTTTACATATAGATAAGGCCATGTACATATTTACGTATTACGGTTACTTTATTATTATGTAACATATTTTATATACATATTTATAATATAAAGTGTGTTTGGTACGTTTAAGTAGTAGTGATGCTTGAAATCATAATACCTATTGTGTTTTTCTTTTTAAATTTCTTGATTTAACTTGTTTATTTAACGAACTTTAGTATATAATAAGGTAAGTATGAAAAAATATTTGTATGCAGCGAAAATTCGTCATTTTAGATTTGTGTCCAAGTTATAAGATGTTTCGTGTTAGCTAGGTACGTAAAGTTTTAAAACTATAAATTACGGTACTATATTTCATATTTTAGGATATTATATTCCGTACTTTTAAGTAAAATTGTGATTCATTGATTGGTAATTGTATCAGTTATTAGAATAAACTTCCACAGTTCACGAGCATATTATCAGTTAACAAGTTCAAAATGAAAATTATAACGCAAACTAGTTTTTCAACAAAAAATATATTCAAACAAAATATCACCTACACTTAAATACAGCTTATTTCTTAAGCTTAGAATATATACTGGTTTATGTTATACAAAACATAATCATCGTGTTAAATAAATCCACACAATATCTAACTTCCTAGACAAAAGCAATTTCCCGTGTGACCGTAGCCCATAAATTCGGAATCACGCCGAACCTTGGCACTGCATTCTAATGCCATAATGAAAGGACGGGCCCTTAATCAAAGCGTGTGTGTGATTTACGACCCTAACACCATATTGTGTTAGGGTCGTAAATATAGGGCTACCAGTTAGGCACGTCATAGGCCTGGACGGGCTTTGCGTTGAGTCCCCCGTGTTTATTTTATGGCGTTTTGGGGACAAAAGAAGCTTAAGGTTCTACTGAAAAAATATTTCGTCGTCGTCGTCAACCAATAGACGTCTATGTCGACGTCTTGTAAGGTGCTATTAAATAAATCCACAAATTTACCCCACTTTCTATACAAATGCAATTTACTGCGTGCCCGTAGCCCATAAATGTTCAGTGCCAAAGTTCGACGTGATTCGGCATAACGCCGAACCTTGGTACGGCACGGCATTCTAAAGCTCTAGCCCCACTACAGATGCACGGCGCGGCGCGGCACGTAGTGGCAAATATAATTTGTATGAGTTTGTATGGAGCTCGACCCACTTGAGCGACGCGGCACTTAAAGGCACTGCGACATAATTCTACAAAGAATACTTGTCGCTACGTCCCGTACCTCTGTAGTGGGTCCCTAAAACCATAGTGAAGGGATGGACACATAATCAAAGCGTGTATGTGATTGACGCCCTACACAATATGGTACTACCAAAGGCTAGCGGCGAATTAAGCACCCACACTAAATGGGGCCTCCGTGTTTATTTTAGTGTTCATGTGGAAAACAAAGTTCTGAAAACAAACAGAAAATTTAAAGGACATGACCAGTAATTGCCCTCCGATTCGGGACAATGCACAGAATTTCCGTTTTTACAGTAAGGTTTAAAAATTCAAAACGAAATTATTATGGATTTATTATTCCAAATAAGGTCAGGGCTCAAATGTCAAAAATAACAGTACGTTTATTGTTTAAATCTTTTCCTCTTTAAGCACTACTCCATTTTGACGTTTCATTATATCCATGCCTTTTTTTTTTTTTTTTTTAACGCTGGGAAATGCGTTTAGGCATCCCTCTCGGAAGCAGGCAGTGTGAAACTGCGGTGCTTCCGAGAGGGTATGTGGGACTCACTGGCACTCCAGAATACCCACTAAAACCCAGCGGCGCTCCTGCGCATCGCCTGAAGGCTGGGTTACGGGAACACTTGCGCAATCATCCGCGACTCAGCCAGCGACATCCGCCCAAGCGGACCCTCCTGCGGGAGGCATGCTGCCCCGACTCCCCCTCATTATATCTGTCACCGTAAGATTGTAAAAACCGTTAGATTATAATCTAACTCGCGAAATTCTAAACTGTCGAAAGATTGTAAACTGTTCAATGTTCTGTGTGTCAATTTTTGAAATATTCTTTTTATTTACGTTTTCTTGTCTCTTTCTTGTAGGTTAGGTTAGGGTTCGACATAAATAATCAAGTAGCGGCCGGGCACTTAGGTTTTATCGGGTTTAAATACCTATCAGATTATAATCTACCGGAAAATAATGCGTTAAATTCTAATCTTTCGACAGTTTAGAATTTCGCGAGTTAGATTATAATCTAACGGTTTTTACAATCTTACGGTGACAGATATAATGAGGGGGAGTCGTATAATCTTGTAACCCTACATGAATACCATTTAAGTACCTTAGTCATTATATTATGAATGATTTATTTTTGATCAATTAAATAGTAATGAAAAGGTTAGGTTTTGTTTATAATTATTTTTATTTTTTGACAAGTCTCAAACTAATAGATCGAACAAAGCATTTTGAAATACTGCGTTTAAGGAACGCCCTTTCACATTGCATATGCTGCCATCTGTGGTCGAATAGTTGAACTTGTTAACCAAAAGTAGTGAGCAATACTTAAAAATATTTCCTAGACTCACCACAATAACTAGCGCCATCTAGTGTGGGAAAGCAGTTTTTGGTGAAACATTTTTTATTTATTTTCTCAGTTTTCAGAGCCTTCAGACTCCTGAAACTTTTTTATTTGAAAACTATAAAATATAACAATTACAATAATAAAGAAATAATACTTGAAAATATTTTTTTACTCGCTCAACACAATAAATAGCGCCATCTAGTGTGGGAAAGCAGTCTTTTGGCGAAACTTTTTTTGTTCATTTTCGGAGTTTTCCGAGCCTTCAGACTCCTGAAACTTTTTTATCTGAAAACAGTGAAATATTACAATTACAATAATAAAGAAATCATTGCTGAACATTGATTTTTGACACCTAGGCAAGCTGCTATAGTTCCACTGGTCAAGTCCTTTGGCTAATTCTACCCCAGGCACGCTGCAGTTAAGTTGGCATTGTAATTGAATTAATAACGCGTTAAAAGCAGCAAATTAATTTAACGTTTTAACATGGTTTTGACCAATGACGTTTACTGCAGGGAGGTTATAATTAAAATTGATATGATAGATGTTAAACGCTGCCCGTTTAACTCAATTATTATTTTACGTGCCAATAATTATTATTGTCAGTGAAGTTATGACAATAATATCTTCGGTGAATATCTATACTTAATACTAGGTCTCTTGCTTTAGTAAAACATCCTTATAGTTTCATGACATCTGTCTGTCTGTGTGATACAAACATTTGGGTTACTATTTTGGTACAGAGATGCTAATCTTTAAAAAAGAACTATGAGAGCTGCAGCGCTATTCTCTAACTCAGTGGCTATCAAGAAATCAAAGCCACTTGAATTTTTTTATCCATTGCTATAAAATGTTATTTTTATACTAAGCAAACCTTAGACATAGGGGCTGATTCTGTAGTGCACAATCTCTAAGCTAAACTAAAATTAGAGCATTATAAATATTGCTAACCCTTTCATAATACTCCCTACGGAAAGGGACAGAACTAGATTTAAAGCTGCCATTTTAGTTTAGTTTAGAGATGTTACATTACAGAATCGGCACCAATGTCTATCTGTTTATCTGCTACGCTTTCACGGCCCGTTGGATGGACATAGGCATTTTGACCTTAGAATAGGGAGGGGGGGGGGGGGGGGGGGGGCTTGTTCAGTTTAAATTTAATACAATAATAAAATGACTGCTACTATTGGTATAGTGGCACAGAGGTATAATAAAACTAAAAGTTAAGTACAGTCCCACCAAGTTATCCAGGTCCAGTGGCTAAAATTGGAACAATCTTTTGTGATTGTGTAGCTTTTGGTTTTAATTCATTTTTAATATTTATTAGCAACACTAAATGTCACAACAGCGACGCTGTCACCGGGTCACTTTTTATGCGGGTCTTCTCCGATTGGCCCGTGAGGGCCAAGCAGGGGTACGGGCTTCGAAGCTGGTCCTCCTTACCCGGGTAGGGCGCGAGGCAACATTGTGCCCCGGTGGATATCTTGAAGCCTGAAAATGGCAAGGGCCTGTCTTGTAGGCTACGGGCCTCTAGGTCGGGTGTCATTTTCGGTGTTGGGGTGATAGGGTCACCGCTGCGGGCACCTGGTCACTTATAGTCCGATAAACTTAACTGTCGACCCGGTTACAGCGTCACTAGTATCTATGAAAAAAAAACATAAACTAAACAGGTATAAAAGTTTTACTTCCAATTTTGGCCACCGGGTCAGATAAGTTTGTGGGACTATACCTTCAATTGCTAGTTTTAATTTAGTACTATTACCTATTCTGTGATTTAATCTGTGCTTTAGTGAACAGGCAACCTGCTACTTTACGAAGCTTCTTCTTTGAGCGTATTTTATTTGCGTGGGGACACAGCTATAAACTTTAGAAGGTATAATAGTATTATTTTATGGCAAGTCCCCGTAAAACTGAAGTAAAGCTTCGTGCTCGATCTAATTAACTTTTTCATTATTTCAATTACACTTGTTCTGTTACGTTCTGACGTGGCGATATTTGAAAAATGGCAAAGTGGATTATAAATGGTGTAATAGAAAGTTTTATTCTGCTATTTAGTTTTGCCGGTGAAATTTATTCCATGTTTTTTCGTTTAATTTTCCTACAGTAAAAAGCAGTAAGTATTAACTAAAAACTGTACTTTTCCAGACTACAGGAAAAATTTCAAAAATCCATACTAATAATATAAACGATTTGAATTCGAAATGTGTCTTGCTGCTACATTTTCATGGCGCATCTTTTCAACCGATTTTGACGAAATTTGGTACATTTATATAGGGATAGGTGGCATCCTGGGGAAGGACATAGGCTACTTTTTAATCTGCAATCATAACCCTTCCTTCTGTCTTACCGTAGTAGGGTAAAAAAACGTACCGATTCACTGATCAATGCCAAGCATCAATGCAAATCATTGATTGGACCCATAAAGCTGAAATTTTGCAATGCAGACAAGTTATAAGGCCGGATTTTTCGAAATTCCCACGAGAGCTGAGTTGCAGGCGGTCGTTAGTACATTTTATTCCCATTTTATCTATCTGCCATCGACTTTCTAGCCCTAATCAGTTTTTAGGAGTTCATTGTTAACTAGTTATTGAGAGGGGATTCCAGCGATCATGCCCTTTCATTTATATTATCATCTCGGTAAATGAAAATGATAATCGATAATACAAAATAGGAAGAAAAGAAAGAAAATCATTTTATTTACAAGTTCTATGCATCACCATGTCCGGGTATGTCATCCGTCATCCGTCGTCGTAGTCAGATCGTTCTCTCTGTCGATCTTAACCATTAAAATGTATAGGTACTAAAATTCTACATCAATGATCTTAGCCCACAGTTATTCATAGATATTTAAATTCAATATTTATTTATTCAAATTAGGTACACTTTTTGTCGTCCAATAATTTATAAAATATGATGGTGATAATCAATAGGGACAACTCAATAAAATCAACAACTCTATAGCAAACTTAAAAACGCGCTCTTAGTATGGAAGTTGTATGAAAGACATAGTTGTGACGTCATCAAATTTCAACATACATACTTACTTTTTCTTTAATCTATTGTTTAAAATGGTTATTAAAATTAAAACTAGCCGAGGATGTAAACTTTAGGTATTTTGGAAGACCTAGTATTTAATAATCGGTAAGAATTAATTTATTTTTGACATAGGCATCATCCCTATTACGGTATATTCAAACTAAAGTTACGAGAGTTCCAAACGCGCTCTGGTATGAGAAGAGCCCACAACAAAATTCTTTTAATTATCACCATCTCACAAATCGTCAATATGACGACGTTTCCACGTTTGCCCATCTAAATTCCAGCCCCCAATCGTGAAAGGGATTTCCTTTCCTAATCGTTATCATTTGCCAAACAGATAATTCGACCCGTTTCAGGAGTTTATAGATGCCTGCACGTCAAAAAGCATGCATGAACTCCTTAAACAGTTCGAGTAATATGTTTTAAGCTGTCAAATGATTACGATTTGCTTAGACAATTGGGCCTCAGATTAAAGAACAGAGTGAAGGTTGACTTAAATAGTTTTCCTTCCTCTTGGAGTATCCAATTTTTACTAGTTTGACAATTTTTTGTTTGCAAACAACTTTATACCAGGGATGCTGATTCTAAGGTGCCTTTCGCAGATGACAATCGTCCTGTGATGCCTGACTATGAAGTTCAACACGTTCAGAACCTCACCACTTTGCCTGAAGATGAGGCGGTAGTGGCCATGATGGGGTGGCCACGCGCCGGGGAAATCACCCGCGCTCAGCTTAGGATTAAAGAGAGCAAGGAGTTTAAGGTAAATTAGGTAGTATTTGTTGCTTGAACAAAAATGGGCAGTGGCCATAATTGAGTGGCCAACTGGTCACACAAGAAAACAGCTCCCACGCAGTACGCACAGATTAGAATTAAGGCAAGTTAAAATATTACTTAGTGTCCTGAAGAACAGGCGGTAGTGGTAATGTATAGGGTGACCACGTGCTCAGCAGATTACCGGGGCTTAGAAATAAGAAGAGCAAGGCGTTTAAGACAAACTAATACTTTGTCCTCTCAAGAAAATGCGGTATTGGCCACGCAAAGAATTCACGCATAGATTATAATTAAGGTAAGGTGACAATATACCTAAAGAAAAGGCGGTAGTGGCCATTATGGAATGGCTACGCCACAAGTCATAGCCCATGGATTCATTAAAATTATTAAGGTAGGTTGGTAAGGTAACAAAGAACCTACGTAGTTTCCTGATGAAGAGACGGTAGTGGCCATGATGAGATGATCACACGCAGGGCATCTCAAGTGGGTGATTAGGATTGAGCAAGTTCAAGTTGAAGATTATGATTACCTGCTAAACTCTTAGCCTCTTAGCTAGCCACCACCAATACCATTTTCTTCAAATTATTATGGTCCTTCTTTTACCTTCTCCGGTTTCTGTATTCCACCTAGATATAGCTTACTAATCCTGCTTAAAGTTCTGATTAATTTTGTGCAGATGATTCTTTGAACCTTTGAGGACCAGTAATTATGGTATCTGACTTTAATATGTCCGCTTTAGACGTCTTAATACTATAGAATATCATGCTTTGCATACACACTTCATTAATCTGGAGAAAGCCCTGTTGGCCGCCGTTGTTTTTTATATTTATTCAATCTAATGCGACACCCAAACTAAAGTGTCTACGCTGACATAATTAGTTTGACGAAACACGTAATTTTATATCAACTCATTCTTCCTATGATTGTTAGTTCGTTGATTTTCACTTCAAAATATGTTGTCAGCTTAAAAATTTTTTCAGAACACTGTAGATAAATTAGTGCAAAGAGCGAACGCATCGATCATAATCGGGACGTCGTCATGGAAAGAGCAGTTCTCGGAGGCTTTTTCAGCGAACCCTGGCAAGTAACATGTTTTATCAATAACAACGAGGATGAGGGATGAATCATTTATTACTTATATTTAAAATATTATAAATGGGAAAGTTTGGATGTTTGTTACTCAATCACGCCCCAACGGCTGAACGGATCTGGCTGAAATTTGGCACAAAGATAGATTATAGTCTGGAATAGCACATAGGCTACTTTTTATCCCTGAAAATTAAAGAGTTCCCGCGGGAACCAAAAAACCTCAAACCACGCAGACGAGGTCGCGGGCATTAGCTAGTTATTAATTAAGATTTAAATGATGCATGCTATTGTATCCGCGTGAAGGCTTTTAAAATTCCCATGGGAATAAATTTTCTAGATTAAAAAGTTGTACCTTACCTTAAGAAAAAATTTGACCCTATGTATAAGTTTTTCTTACCAAAATAGGGATGCTCAATCAAATCACCAACTCAATCAAACGTCAAAACACGCTTTCAGTATGGTAGTTGCACTTTTTTAACCGACTTCAAAAAGGATGTTCTGTATTCGACCCGAATGTATGTATGTACAATGTATATATATTATATGTATCATTGTTTGTTAACGATTTCTTGGGAGTTAATGGACCGATTTTAATATTTTTATTTCGTCAGTCGATTGAATAATCATTATAACATAATTATATATATATATATATATATATATATATATATATATATCCCTCATTCTTATAATAAAATCAAAACTATTTATTTATGACATACGCATCATACCTTTTCGTCAAGATCGGTTAAACGAATAACTATTTATTCGTTGGTTGGTTGGTGAAAGCTGAATCGATAATTGTTAGTGTCTCAATAAGTAATTATTGTGATTGGTTGAATTTATGGTATTCTTGTTGAGCAATTGATTTTGGGCAATAACAAAAGCAGCCAATCAAGGGAATTGCGATCGTTACACTGTAGCAATCAGTTTACCGTAATAGGACCCCTGATAAGTCAAATTTCATCAGACACTAATTAATGTTTTTAAAATAATAATTTAATTTTGTACTAACATTTTATTTCTCTAATTTAGATAATCCCGATGAACCCCCTTCAGTTGCGGACTACATACTTCACATTCTCACCGTCTTCTGGAAAATTATATTCGCTTTCGTACCACCAACAGGTAATATACAACTGATTATGATAGTTTTTTATCCAGTCCGGTTCCGACATCGTACTTAAACGCTAAATCGCTTGGCTGTACATCGGCCGACGCCTCCTATCAGGCCAGACCAGAGAAAATTCAGAAATTGACTTGACCCTGCCGGGGATCAAACCCGGTACCTCGCTTATAAGATCACAGCGCTCACCACTGTGCTAGGGAGGTCGTCTACAAGTTCTTTGCTTGTATCTCTTAGGCTCTTTATACATTTTTTAAAAGTTTATTTGTATGAATCTTTATAGAGGCCATAAACACGGTAGCCATTCTTGTCCAAGATTTTCATTTATTTAGCTTTTAGCAAAATATAATTTTGTCTCATAATTATTTTAATTATTATGAGACAAAATTATATTTTGTCATGAGGTATAATTTTGAATTATTACCTTTAATCTTTTTTTATTCTGTGTTTTGTTTTTGCCTATCTAATTAAAGTTTGTAATTATTATTATTACTCATATTATAAGAAGCAAAGTGTAAGGCTAAAACAGTAATCATGACCACGGTAAAAAAAAGAACCTGTTTCATGACAATTACTTTTAATCGTCATGAAACAGCAGCAGCAGTAGTGAAACTTCAGAAATGAGGTTAATACAATGTATATTTTGTATAATATGTATATGTATAATTGTATATATAATTTGTATTCTGTCTCATCCTCTCGCAGGCTAAATCTCTGTCTCTTCTCTGTCTCTGTCTCTTTTTCGTTTCGTTGAATTTTCAAATCACGATTCTAAAGAAGTTTCACTTCAAAAAGGAGTGTTAAGCTATATAAAGTCTCCCGCTAATTACGTCGGTGGATCACTAGGAAACATACAAAAAAAAATCGTATTATATTTCCTTACATCTGATTCCATTATTTAATTAAAAATAAATAATTTCTTGCTGACCAACAACTGTAAATTGTAAATTGTCGACAGATTACAATTTAACGCATTATATTTCGATAGATTGTAATATGTTAGGTATATTAACCCTATAAAACCTAAGTGCACTACCTGATTATTTATGTTGAACCCTAACCTAACCTACAAGAAAGAGATAAGAAAACGTAAAAACAATGAATATTTCAAAAATTGACACTCAGAATACTGGACGGTTCACAATCTGTCGACAGTTTACAATTTCGCTAGTCAGATTACAATCTAACGGTGACATATACTTATAATGTGGTCAACGGGCCACCTCCTCAGCTTGTGCCATAGCATGAAAGGTAGGTATATACCTACCTGACATACCACAACGCTGATTTTCAGGAGGGGCCCAAGCTAATCATAATGACAATGACATCATAATGTCCACTACATCGCTCAAATGAAAGAAAAAGTAGCATTATATCACTATAAAGCTCCACCACCTCTTTGTTTGTAACTGTAAATTACCAAGTTTCTTCATACAGACATCGGCGGTGGTTACCTCTGCTTCGTGGTGTCCATCATCTGCATCGGCCTGGTAACAGCTGTCATCGGCGACGTGGCTTCACACTTCGGCTGCACACTCGGCATCAAGGACTCAGTCACCGCCATTTTGTTCGTTGCCCTGGGAACGAGCATACCTGGTAATGCCTTGATTTCAATATGGATGAAGATAATCAAATGAGAAATTCTTTATCAAATTTAAAAACGCGCTTCTAAGGATGTTTCTATGAAATAGATAGTTGCGACGTCATCAAATTTCAATTATAGTTTTAAACTAGCTGATGCCCGTGACTTCGTCCGCGTGGTTTAATTTTTTTATATTATATATATATATATATTATATTATATAAATTTTTTTATGTCACTCTCCAGGTCCTCAACTATATCCATACCAAAAATCACGTCGATCCGTTGCTCCGTGTCGTTATGATTGAAGAACAAACCAACAAACCAACAAACAAACACACTTTCACATTTATAATATGATACGATGGTAATAAAACTTAAAACAGACTGAGGATGTCTTTTTAATAATCAGAGAGGAATAATTTATTTTTGACCTATGTTAACATTCGCAACATTTAGCAAGTTATGACAGACCTTTTATTTTTAAACGATACTAAAATTATGCATCAATGTTGTCAGTACTATTGGTTGACATGATATATTAGCTGGTATTATAGGTATATCAACCGTAGGCACACCCTTACGAATTGGAATACACTTACTATGTACTTACACCTGTTTAGGAAAGCCTTTTTTGAGCCAGTTTATTACAAAGTGAAAACAATCCCAACCGTTTTCACAAAATCCATAAATTTTAGGGACTACCCAGCGATGACTACCCTATAAAGAAAGTGCTGAATATCTAACCACGAGGGAGAGGCAGACCCCAGCCACATGGTGGTCCAATGTCGAGGTCCAATTAGGTCACAGCTAGCGACGTGAAAATTGTCTCCTAATTAGCTTTAGGTGCTCCCTAAAGTTAAAGGAGTGTTGAGTGTGATGAGCTTTCACCGAAACAGGCGTAAATTTATGTACAACAACTGTTTATTAATTGGCAACATCAATCACGACACCACTAAGCGGTTATCTTCCACGACTATGATTTATAATGACATCATAATGGAGTAAATCGCTCAAATGAAAGAAAAAGTAACATTTTCGAGAAAAAGAATTAGTGTTGAAAATATTATGTTCTTGTCTCAGAAAGCTTATTGATTTTATAAACTTTAAATTTTACAAATGATTTTTCATATCAGCATATCATTAAGAAGAACAAGTGAAATAATTAAAAAAAATAAAAAGCACTACTACCCTGCCATATACATTTTTATCTAAAAAAAATTACCCAGTATCACTCGGGAGGATGTAAGGACGCCCCATACACCAAATCTGTTCAGGCGTTTAGAAGTTGCGATGGAATAAAGAATCTCACATATGTATTTAAATTAACCCTTAAACTCACAATTAACCCTTAAACTTACACTCCTTTTTTTGGGCAGTCATATACTAAAAAGTAGGAATCTTTGGCTAGGTTGTTGGATTGGACCGGATAGTTTTTCAGTTCTTCATGATGAGGCACGCATTGTGAGGAGTTTCCTCACTCGAAAACTCTTTGGCCCTGGTTCACGAGAAGCTTGGAGCCTCGCTACCAGTAGAACCCATGCCTTATTTTTAGGATTGATTCTGATTTTCAAACTTTTTATTTTCCACTACAAGTTAGCCCTTGACTGTGATCTCAACTGATGGTAAGTGATGATGTAGTCTAAGATGGTAGCAGGCTTACCTTTTAGGGGCATGACATTTATATTAAACCCATATCCTTTCTTACATACCTTACTTTTTAAATATCACGAGACATGGCTTAAAACAATAATAATTCTTTAAAATAGTTTTTTAAAGAAATTTCAAATCAGAATCAGATTTCTTTCAAATCAGAAATTTGAAAGAAATCGGTGTTTTTTGATAGATTAACAAGCCTATTCTTTCCAGATACCTTTGCAAGTAAAGTAGCAGCTATCCAGGACAAGCACGCAGATGCCTCAGTCGGTAACGTTACTGGGTCCAACGCTGTGAACGTCTTTCTGGGCATTGGTGTTGCATGGACCGTGGCTGCTATAGTGCATTGGAGTAAAAATGAAACGTTTCACGTAGACCCTGGAAAGTAAGTATCTATGGACTACTTTTCTACTCGAGTTGGTTCCTCAGCTTTGATGAACATGATACTTAGTGGCTTTCATTTTTATCTTAGCCTTCTCTCTCATGGATGTCACGAATGGCTAATCAGAAAAAATATATAGTAGGAATATTGACTGTTTATTTTGTCTGGTTAGACCAACCAATCCAATCACCAAACATTTTCTCCAATCGCGCCAATGATTATGAGTTTCTTGATGTAACCGAAGGCATGAGCATCAGCTAAGTATGTTCCATTTTATTAGCTCATTTAATTCACTTTACAGCAAAAACTTCGTTTGTATCAGGTGCGCTTGATGGACACTCCTCATCAAAAATAATCCCACTCATGCAAAAGAACTCTGCGCCAAAATTTTGACAAGATCGAACTAACTTTAGATTAAATAGCATCTTAATATAATATACCTCAAAAATACAAAACAAGGGCAAAAATATTTCCGGGTGGTTTTTTGTCATTTGTCGTAATTTAATGTTTAATAGACTTGTGGCAAGTAATTCCACCTGAATGGGTGGTATTGCGCTCTTGTCTCAGATATATCTACTCAATGCTTTGAAGGCACCTTCATTACAAATGGCATGGAAGATGTAATTGAAAGAAAGAAAGAAATTTTTATTCAGGAATACAAGACAATAAAACAGGCTTATAATTCGGACCATGTCTTAGAATGTAGGTATTAGAAACGTTGATTGTTCGTCTTGCATGCAGGCTCGTTAGCCCTTGATCAGATGGCAAATGATGATGCAGTGTAAGATGATAGCGAGCTAACGTGTAATTTCATATATAGGGGTCGATTTCATTCGCATGTTGCAAATAAAGATCATGCTTTTAATAAATATTTTTCTTTACAGTTTAGCCTTCAGCGTCACCATGTTCTGTTCTGAAGCAGCCCTAGCTGTCCTGGTTCTTGTGTTAAGAAGGAGAAAGTCTATCGGTGGAGAGTTGGGAGGACCTCGCGGTATCAAGATCGTTACATCTATGTTCTTTTTCTCTCTATGGCTCATCTATCTTACTATGTCCACTTTAGAAGCTTATGGTTTTATTAAAGGTTTTTAAATCTTTTGAACCTGTTTGATGGTAGATATTACTTTATTCAAGGTTTGTAGTGTTATTCTCTAAGCTTCGATTTCAACGCTGACATAATGATGTAATGAAACCTTGTCGTCTTTTAGTTATTTTTCATACGCAATTCAAATTAACTGATTACCGAAATAGCCATCAATATCATTTGTGTACATGGTGCAGAAAGCCAATCTCGAAACTGAATTCAGTTTACCGAATTCAGTTTACTGAACTAATACGAGTATTTGTCGTCAAAAGGTCCTAGTATATATTAGGCGTGTTTTCTTATTTGATAATCGAATAGAGTTTTGGAAACCATCGTTTTGTGCTACATATTATCCAGAGCATATACACAGACCACAGTTATTCATATATAATATTGCTATGATTTACAGCGAACTAAATAATTTCACAAGTGTTAGAGAATAACACAGATCAAGTGAATATGTAACTGAACATATTATAAGTGTGGGAGTAGACATTTTAATAAAGTGTTTTAGAATATAGATTGTACTAAAATATTTCCTATTAACCCTGGGTATCCAATTATCGCTGACAAATTACCAGCTAATATTTAAACAAAACACAAAAATTGTTGTACCTAAATCAACAACAAGAAAATAGTTTTTGTAACTCTACATCAAATTAATAATATTCTTGTAACGCAACATTAAAATATTTGTGCCCAAATACCACGCAGAGAATCAACATACTGTAGCTCAACACTCAGAAAAAATTTCGAGTAGCTAAACCAATCTATTAGATGTCCAGCAAGCAAAAAAATATTTTTACCTATTCTACACTTATTGATGGGTCATTCTTATAGCTCAACACTATAAATTCATGTATAATTGATAGTATATAGTTGGAAGCTCATATAAAAATAAAGAATACGTTTCCAGCAAGAATATCGAGGCAATGTGCTCAAATGTACAGGTTTAGAGTCCAATACTGTGTTTTCCTTCTTCCTCTAGGCGTTTCACTCTTTCACGTTTCTGATAATATCATTAGGTGTGTGTATATAGCCTTGAAGGCTGTGGTATGAAGGTCTAATTAGAATACAAAATGGAATATATACATATAGATCTATGTAATTTAATATTTTAAGCATATAATTGAGTTGACGTAGTCCATTTTTAGAAAATTTGTTTAGGATTTATATGATAATCATTTAACTTGTGCGATTCCAGGCTTGTTAGGCAAAGGGCAAAAAAATAGAAAAGATAATTCTTAAAAAAGATTAAAAAACAAAAAAAATTACCGAATCTAAAACTTAACGATTAAAAAACTTTTACTGAAAAAGTTTGAACAAAAGATCTGGTGTCTTTATCTGACCTTTGCTTTTATTAGGCTTTTGGTATTAAAGAGTTAAATCTTTGTCTAAAGATAAATATTAAGTTTGAAGTTTATCTAACGTACACATCATAATTTTTGTAATTTCGGATGAAGATTGGCTACAGTTCTCGTAATAACAATAGATCATATTATATTATTCGAAAATTATAATTTTAATATATCAAATTGAGTTTTGTCTTAAACATTTAGGTGGTATGTATCTACAAGATATTATGAACTTAATATGCGGTAACCTAATTCGTTACTTATAATATATAAAAATAGATGTGTATTTTAGTTAGCTTCAACATATTTACATAACAAAGTCATTATAGGTGATAAAGACAGCATCGTCGATAGATTTTAATAAAATTATTTATAGCGAGAGTATGTGACGTTAATAATATGTTTATGGATAGTGTTTTTGTATATAAGTGTAATAGATATACCGTTTAGATAGATTAAATGTATGCTACCAAGTTTTATATAATAAGCGAATTAAACATATTATGGCTGGTGTGTTCATTTTATAAAATTTTGGAATCAATAATTAGCGTTGAACTTTCTCTGTAGTTTTCATAAAACGTATAGTAGATATAATATTAAAATTATTTGAAATATTAATATCTATTTTGTTTTATTTATTTTAGTGAAAATAAGTAACTCGTATTACTAAATTTCAAATAAATTATGTAAAAAATTAGTAATTATAATTAATTTTCAGCTAACTTAGCTATATACAAATATGATAAAAATATTATCTTTATAATTTTTCTGTTGATATTTATATGATATTTATTGTGATAAAAAGGCTCTTAAAATAGTGATCGCAAAAAAAATATTTTTCACTAATTATTGTTTATATATTTATTATTTCCTAGATAGTTAGAAATGTCTCCAATAAAAATTTGAATTAAATACTATTTCTATTTTAACTTACTGCCTACTTGTGATGAATTTAGAAAGGCATGAATAAATAAACATATGAATGAAAAGATCGTACGCTTTATAATGTATAGCAATATAATATTAGAAGAAATTACTTTACTACAAGTAAACAACAATAGTCAAATCACTGTTATATTTATAAATCGCATCGCCTTGCACCTTTAATATATTTTTAATGGTCCTATAAAAAAAAAGAAAATGTTAAAAAACATCGATAAACTCTTGCCACGAAAAACAGGAAAATTAATCGAAAAATAAAGATGAAGCGCTCAGAGGCGATAATATCGCTTAGGTAGAACCATCTTGGAACGATTTCCTTTGGACGTTATTTTTTATTTTTGGTTGATTTTGGATCATGGTTTACTGTAGTAAAATTTCACTAATTCTCATGTAGTTAATGTAATACCTTATCATAAATTCTCCGGTTCTTGCTTCACATTTTCATTATTTTTGTTGTCAAAATCAATGTTTTTGATCTAGCTAATTCCATATCGGTGTTCAGTGCTAAATATAAATAATATTATGTTTCGATAAGTATTTTATATATCTTGTAAGACATTTAATAATTATAATGAAATAGAATCTCTTAACCAGCAAAACTTCGTTTCGGGTTTCGTTTTTTTATATGCACTTTCCTTGTCAATAGTCTGTACCTACAGCTTCTTCACAAATGGACTTTCGATCTCTGCCTGGTCTGGACCAATTCTCTTTTTTGAATTTATTTATCTCTATATCTAATATATATTTAAATATTTTGTACTATCTCTATCACTTCTATAATATTTTAACAATTTTAACTATGAAATTTTATAATACTATTATGTAGTAAATACTTTGAAACTTTTGAACTCTTCACAAACTATTAAATTGTTTTATACTATTTTCTACACTAAAATATTTAATAAAAATTAGGCATTCATAGTAAGAAATTGGTATTTAGTGATTAATTTATTTTGCAAAGCTTCAATTTAGTTTTTGATATTCCTAATATATTCTAGTCATGTCTCATGCGAAAATAATTTAACGGTTTCAGGTATTGTCAGATACTGTCGAACCTATTCCTACTTTTAAAATTATTTACTCCTTTTTTTAATTATTGTACTCCTTTTGTGTGGCTGAGTATTGTTTCTTTTACAAAATAGTTCTAAAATAATTTTAATTATATAGGTACGATTTTAAATTAGTTTTCTTATGCCGTCCGCTTTTAGAGAAATTAAATTAAAACTCTAATTTCTATCAAAATAAACACAGTCAGCACACATCGAATTAGAATTAATAGATTTATAAATATAATGCTATTTTCTATTTTATGTTTCTCAAATATTTAGCAAAATTTTTGTTTTTCACAGTAAAGTATTTATAAAAAATACATGCAATACAAGAATGTGTTTGTTGTTATAAAATTATTGTATGATATTATTTTGTATTGTATATATTCATAATAATGAAAATCAAAGTTTCTTACGAAATATTTTTGTATAATTTTATCACAATATATTTTGTAAATTGATATAGTATTATATTATTATTATAAATAATATTATAGAATCATTTATCAACTGTTCCCAAATAAGCAAGAAAGAAGCGACTAAAATGATTTTAACTTTTATAAATATTTAATAAATAGAGCGTAAAACGGTAGAAAGCTTCACCTTCTCAAACTTTATTCGAAGCGGTGCAGTGAAGCCTGTCAGAAAGTATCAAACTATTTATTTCCAAATAGGTATGCTTAAAGGTAGTCGAATTTGTTTTGTGTACTTAGTCTAGTGCTAAAATAACTACCGCTGGTTTTCTCCTCGTGAAAATATTATGAATTATTATAAGAATATTAAGTTATTGGACAAAATTGAATGTTATATTTTATAACAACAGACGGAATATTGAAATGTTATTACCGTAAATTGAACTACATAATATTATAAAATATCTTAAATATAAAAAATAATAATACAAATCTCCGTCGCATCTTATGATTATTTTGAATAATGCACTACAAAATAAATTAACTAATGCAAAAAGTTAAATAATTTGTAGCAATATACATAATAATACAAGAGAATTTTTGTAAATGGTAGAAAAACAAATTTCAAATTCAAATTCAAATTCAAATTATTTATTTGTGGAATACGGTACATAGATGTTCTTAAAATAGAGGATCCTAGTATTCTACCAGTGTGGTGTACAAATATTGATTTGATTTAATTTAAATTGGCATGCATTTTATTAACTACATAACTATATACTGAGCCAACTGCGATTGTTACAAAGAAATAGGTCCCCCCTTCCAGAAGTGAATTGTTGAAGGAAATCATAGTGAGGCCTTTTCGTCAAAACAAAAATTTATGTCAATGTCATAATTGTTACCGATTATATATTTATTAATATATTATTGCCAAAATTTATGTCAATGTCGAATCAAAAGTTTTATTATTTTTCACCTTCTCGGTTCGGTGAGATACTCATTAACCGAATAGTAAGCCTTGTTAATTAAGAATGTTTTTAATGTTTTTTTAAAACTTATCATATTCGTAACTTTTTTTATTTCATTTGACAGCTTATTGTATATGGTGATCGCTAGGCAAAATACGCTCTTTTGCATTTTTGCCGTTTTTGAATGACGAACACGCAGCCTTAAGGGGTCTCTACTATTGTGTAAATTTTTAAATAAAGTCAAGTTACCATGTACGAAGACAGCCGTTTCATAAATGAAAAGAGAAGGAAATGTCAGAATTTTTAATTCTTTGAAATGTAGCTTACAACTGACCGTCCAATGAAGATTACGAATTGCTCTGATACATCTTTTTTGGGCTTTAAAGACCCTTTCCCGATCAACTGAGTTTCCCCAAAATATAACTCCATATCTGAGCGTTGACTCAACGTAACCAAAGTAGGCTACACGGAGCGTCTGTAAATCAGCTCGTTTATTTAGCTTATATAGGGCATATGAAAATTTGTAAAGCTTTGTACATACACAATCGATTTGTTCCCTCCAACTTAATTTATTATCTACAATTACTCCTAAAAATGTTGTAACATCAGTTTTACTTATTGGATTACCCCGATAATTTATATTGTAATTAGTTATTTGGAAGGAATTCCAGTTGAAGTGCATGATTTTAGTTTTGTCCAAATTTATATTTAAATTGTTATTCTCAAGCCACTCAATGCTTTGCCCTAAGGACTTATTAATTTCTGCTTCGTAGTTTTGTAAACTGTGACCCTCGCATATAACCGTACAGTCATCCGCGAAGAGGACAATAGACTGTGATATTGCTGATGGAAGGTCATTGATATAAATAATAAATAACAAAGGACCTAAAATACTCCCTTGTGGAACACCACATTGTACGCTTCTGGATGTCGATCGATAAGTCTTTTCTGTTAAATCATATTGATTAATTCTACTAATTTCTGTTATTTGTGATCGGTCAGTTAGGTAAGATTCTAAAAGGTCTAAAACCGTCCCTCTTATTCCATATTGGTATAATTTATTTAGTAAAATTCTGTGGTCAACATAGTAAAAACAAGAAGCTTTATTAAATTAATTTTAAATATACCTAATTAAGTTTTATTATTTCGATTATTCTGTATCTCAGTGGTTATTTAAGGCACTACACCTTTACAACTTTACTTATTCAGTGCAGTCAGCCTGTGTATCATGATTTCTATGGAGATGCATATAGGTACATTTCAGTGCTTTGATATAACTTATCGTTGAGTCTATTTCAGGGGTTGCTAAAATCTTTTCGGCTGATTATAGTATTTTCAAAACGCTTGTAAAAGTATAGTAGGTTACACCTTAAAATTATATAGTATTTTATGTAAAGAGTACAAAAAAATCTTTCATTTTACGAATTTATACTTTTTCCAGGTAAATTTTGCTGGTCACTCTACAAGTACTATAGATTTTTAAATACACGTAACAACATAATATTATATTATAGTACTTGCATTAACTAACTTTGTTTCATCTTTATACAATAAACATCAAATACAGTTCAATGTTACGTACTTACTGAAAATTGGATTAGGATTTCATTAGATGACACTCTTAGAATCTAATAAATGAATAAAATGCAATAAAAGTTCTCTATACATTTTCTTGTTCCTCTTAGATACGTAGATTTACTCGTAACTATTAGTGATACATTTCGGATTCCTGTCAAAATTTCCGTTATAAGTTAAAAGGCTTGATTTTTCTATTGCTAAATAAATTTGATACATTAACTGTCAAATCTTTAACATTTTATCCAACAGTTGAAATTTATTTGGCAATTGAAAAATCGACCTCACAAAAGTATTGCTTATATAAAACTTGTAAAATTTATCCTTGATGTTGTGTGTGTATTTGTAATTAATAAGAGAACGGCACGCCAATCGATCGTTGTAGTTATTTTGATAATTATTATTGTTATATATAAATTAAAGTGTTTGTTAAGTACTTACAGTAGAGTTTTATTTTAAAACAACTTTATACCTTTTCTTGTTCCAATAGATGCTGTTAAAGTTAACTTCAACTGACTCTACTTTTTCCCTATCTAGCACGCTACGGAGCGAGCCAAAAAAGGAATCTATCCTGTAGTGTTTCACAACTCGATCTTAAAAGTTTGAAAAATAAATAATTATGAACCGTTTTGAGATAAATTATAGGTCTTAGGTACTTCTAAGGTAGGACCTATTCTATTTGATATATTTTATCTAGCAATATTGTAATATTTTGTCAAAAGTTGTATTGTCCTTTTTGTCTAATAATAACGTGGCTAAGCAAACTTATCGACAGATTAGGTACAGAAAAATCTAATATTAATTTCGGCTGTCAGGCAATCGAGACCGTCTTATACATATAAATTCAAAATTCAAAATTCTTTTTATTCTAATATACTTTACAAGTACTTTTGAATCGTCGAGTTTAATTTTCTAATTTCTAATTTTTATCCCGGGCAATTAAGGATTTCCTGCGGGGATAAGAAAACTAAATCCACGCGGACGGATTTGCGGGCATCATCTAGTTTATTAAAATGTTATCCAAGTCCATTAAAAAAATGCTTCTGAAAAAAGCTTAGCATACCTACTGTCGAAGATTATATATATGACGATAAAAGCGCACGGATTTGACTCGCTCCAGCAATGCTTAAGACTGCGGTTACCAAAGTATCTTTAGATTAATGCAATTGTAAACATAAGTATTTTTTTTTTCAAAAGAGCAACCATCTCATACTCGTTCTTCTCGGTAGAAACGGCATACGAAACCAGTGGTAGATTCATTCGACTATTCATAAGCACTTATAAAAAGTCTATTTGAATAAAAAAATTTGAATTTTGAATTTTATAATATTTTTTCTTCTTCTTTTAACTCGATGAAATGCAATCTTTTAGGTACTTTATATTTTTTAGTAAGTAAGGGACATTTGTCACCAATAAGATCAATTTGAGACTATATTCCAGTTCATTAAAGGTTAATCACTCAACTTCAGCGATAACTAATCACCAACGATGTTTGCGATGAATATCTAGACTGACGACTTATAATGCCTGGGGCTTTGAAAAGGCTCGACGTCCGAGTTTATTTTTACCTATCCACTACGAGTAATAGGCCTATTACACTGCACTTTTCACACGGTCCCTTACACTTGAATCAGTGTAGTGTAATAAAATTTAAAGAGAAAGGGTCCCTAGATTGGTCCTTATTGCTGTGTAATAAGCGACGCTCTATCTAGCGGCCACGCCCACCCTTACCACAGGGCCCTGTAAAAAGTGCAGTGGAATAGGCCTATGAGCCCTTGACTGCGATCTCACTGATGGTAAATGATGATGCGGTCTAAGATGGTAGCAGGCAACACCAGTAATCGGTTTCTACGCGGCATTGTACCGGAACGCTAAATCGCTTGGCGGCACTTCTTTGTCGGTAGTGTGCTAACTAGCCACAGCCGAAGCCTCCCACCAGACCATTCTCAAATTGAACCTGCTGGGATCGAACCCGGAATCTCCGCACGTTAAGACAACAGCGCTCAACACTGCGCCAATGAGGTCGTCAAAATGTACAATATTTTGACAGAAGTTTTATGTACCGAATTCTGTTAATGTAGCAGCTGACTCTGGGTTAAAAAGATAACCCGGCGTTTCTGCAACTGGGCCTCACAAGGTAAAAAATCCAAGGGTTATAATAAGCAATTTCTAGGCAATCGTGCCTAGAAATCGCTTACTATATCGAGCCCAATTCAAGACGACCTTGTTGAAATTTGTGGACCATAATAATATAAAGTTTTCCCATTGCGTATTGCGTGCATGGAATAAAATAGAATAAAAGACTAGCTAGCTCTAGTATCCTACTAGAGGTAGCCACTGTAGATAATGCTAAACTTAGTGCTTTTATTTTACGCCTTTTAAATATACCGATTAAGTAAAAACATACAAAAAAAATATTAGCTAATAGCTGATGCCTGCGACTTCGTCCACGAGAACTCTCTAATTTTATACACTTTAATTAACACATAGGCTACTTTTATCTGGCATTGTTATTCCAGACTATAATCTAGCTGTGTTCCAAATGTCATCCAAATCCATTCAGCCGTTCTGGCGTGATTGAGTAAAAAACATCGACCCATTCATCCACCTTTCGCATTTATAATATTAGTATTGATTCTAAGGTATTCTAGGAGATGCGTGGCCAGCGGAAATATATCGATCCACAAACATCTAAACCCAGAGCATCAAAAAAAATTATATATTTTTAATAAATGAAGTTTTTTTTGGAAAAGTTGTAGAGCAAACGTTTCTTTTATTTTCTTGGAATTCAGGTAAGTAAGTATATTTAAAAAAAAAAAGGAATTCAACTATACTATACTTTAATTAAGTATGTAAAGAAGTTATTCCTTTAAATCATATCATACTAATATTATAAATGCGAAAAGTTTGTTTGTTGGTTTTTCCTTCAATCACGCTGCAACAGAGCAACGGATAAATGTGTTTTTTGTATGGGTACAGTTGAGGACCTGGAGAGTGACATAGGCTAGTTTTTATCCCGGAAAATTAAAGAGTTCCTGTGGAAATTAAAAAAAAAAATATTCCATGCGAACGAAGTCGCGGACATCAGCTATTTCAGTACTTAGTACTCTTAAATGAACCCTGAATAAAGTGTAAATCCATACTCTATGCTATTCTTATGCTATACGCAGACTTCGTTTTATACTCTAGAGAGGTAACATTAACTTTTCGAGCAAATGTAACTCTTTGAAACAAACTCACAACAACCTTGAGTACTGAAAGTTTGAGCCGTAAATCCGCAGCTCCGTAGACAGTCCGTAGATAGGACTTAAATCTCGTACACTTTAATAGGAGACATGCCTTCTTGCTTTTGAATTAAGCACATTATCTCTCTCTTTCTCTCTCTCTCTGCGTCGTATTCCTCTTTGCTGAGGGCCGTGATCCCATTCCATTAATCACATAATGGCAGGGGTTTTCTTGGGATAATAATGTGGTGGGTTCCCAGGTCCTTCCGCATACGCCTCGACTAAGAGTATTATTTGTACTCACAGGTTTCTAACGATTATCATCAGGTGTTAGTGATAATAGCCGGGACCGACGGCTTAACTTGCTAAGACTTGAAAAACCTAATAAATTTTAACTTAAAAAAAAATTGTGAGTAAATGATCTTTATCTAAATGAGATCAACGACTTCGTCCGTATAGATTTTGGTTTTCAAGACTACCGAACCATTTCCGGGATAAAAAGTAATCTAAGATCATTTACGGGATACAAGCTGTCCTTGCACTTACCAACGGTAAAGCGGATGGTTCATGAAAGGGTTTCCCTTAGATAGACAGACACACTTTTGCATTTATAATATTTAGGTACTATATAATGCCCGCGAGTTCGTCCGCGTGGATGAGGTCTTATGAGTACTTCGGGAATTCTTTAAATTTTCGCATAAAAGATTATATCTGGTCTGGTCTGTATATAGGTCTGTTTACCTATGTTGATTCGGGTTCCAATTCTCTATTCCAAATTTTAGTTAAACTATTTTCTAAATTATATTAAACTTTCGCATAATAGATATTAATTACTTATTATTACTAGCAATATTCATACTATTTTGTAAGATAAACTAAATATAGTAATACCAGACGGATCCCGTTAAACTACAAATAGGAATTAGGAACAAAACAACATTTAGTAAACTCAAATACAGCTCAAATAATTTTAGTTCCTGCGAACAACAAGTTTAAGTATGGAAATATGAATATAGTAGGTACGTATAAAAGTATGCATTTGCAACCTTGCCGTTGTTAAAAGTTATTCTCGCTGGCTGGTCAAATGAGCTGAAATTTCTTGCGTATGTTCATTGTGTACACTAACGAGAGATATGTGAATATATGCAGCAAAATATCATATGCAGAAGTCAAGCAATCAGCGAAATGTCAACAGGGAAATATGCTTTCAACAGAGAGAGAAGTTAATGTAGTGTTATAATTAGTTTATACTTTGATGGAATAATATTAAATGGTTTGTCTTTATTTTACGTGTTAGTGCCACACCGCGATCAACTCTTCGGATTCGATTCCAGTCAGATGCGATTTGTAGTTTTTATTTATAAATTTTTTATTAATTTTTTTATTTCATTTTTTTAATAAAACTAGTAAATTTTGGACGAATACGTCATTCAGCGGGCTTCACCCTCGTCTAAAATTATCTTGTTTCATCCCTAGGCACACAATATACTATTTATAGTAAGTTACCCATCTACAGTACCTACATTTAGCACTTCAGACTGTTGCTTCGAAACAAATACAAAGTGGGCTATCTGTACCTCTATTTATTTCAATAAACTCTACGGAGAAAATGTCGTGAGAAAAACTCCTATCTATAAAGTTTTATTTCTATAAAATGTTTGTTGGCTTTACTTTTGAAAAGCAAAAAACGACCACCCTTTCCAGCTTGCGAGGCAGATTCGACTTTGTTTACATTTGTCTATTTGTCGGAGTCTGGAATAATCTTGAACATTTTTAAAAAATACGATTGGCTTAGGGTTGGTACACATTATCGTGACGTTACGCTGGCATCGTGAAACGGTGACACGGCATCGAGTCGTCGCCCTAGCCCTGTGCGGCTATATGCACCAATACGAAGAAATTCTGAGTAGCACAAGACAGCTTCTTTAAACAAACGGGCCGCAAAAAATGTTTACGCTGATTCAGGAAATAATGGTATATGCACCAATAGGAAGAAATTTTGAGCAGCACAAGACAGCTTCTTTAAACAAACGGGACGCAAAAGATGTTTATGGGTATGATGCTGATTCAGGAAATGATGTACATTTTGAAATCAGTGTCATTTTAAATTCTATGATGAAATCGGGTGATATCTCTGAGGTTTTTCGTGGTGAAATAAGGTACAAATTTTACCCCCACCCTTTAGGTTAGTAGCGACGCCAGGTCGTAGCTATGCGTCCCGTCCCTAAGAATTGCGGAGGCTCGCTCGCTACTTGTGTATGAAAATTTCGTTCTACTTTACATAGGTTTTGTATGTTAAAGGATGTTGAACAAAATTCTGCAGCTTTCGTAACAAATCCAACTAGCTACAAAATACTTGGTTAAATTATTTACATACAAAAATATTTTTTCACGAGTCATTACTTATTAGCTTCATACGGACTTGAAAATATAGACTTACGGCTGTAAGGTATATTTAAGCTCTATGGATATAATATCCAAAACTGAGGCATTTATTATGTTGGGTTTATAGGGATTTTGAGTTAATATTGGTATTAGGCGTATAAAAATGCTTGTTGTGTAATGCGTGGCGTATTGTAATCGGGTTTTAATGCTACAAATGCACGATGTCATCGTCAAGAGTCGGCTGCATCAGTTGCGTCAAAGAAAGTATGAAATTGACGAATGCAGTCACTCGTATTTAGCTCGCCATGTCTTAAATACACGTTCTAGCAGAAATCCACCTGAGGTATATTTGAAAGGCAAATTTAACGTAGGCGAACTTCCCAGGGGAGATATATTAAAACGGTTTCTTTAAGTATTCTTAGGTAAATTTGATATTTTAAGCCATGATGTATTTAATAAAGGTTGAGGTATAGTCGTATTGAGAACCTACCTAGCGCAGTATTGAGCGCTGTGGTCGGTCCAGGGTTCGATCCCCGGCAGAGTCAATTTGGGAATTTATGAATTTATAATTTCTGAATTTTCTCTGGTCTGGCGTAGTGGGAGGCTTTCACCCTACCGGCAAAGACGTACCACCAAGAGATTTGGCGTTCCGGTACGATGCCGTGCAGAAACCAATAAGCCCGACCGATTAACCAATTAACAGGTTAGCCTGCTACCATCTTACACTGTATCATCACTTACCATCAGGTGAGATTGCAGTCAATGGCTAACTTGTAGTTGATAAAAAACAAATAGGTACCTTATGAAGCCTTAAAGTAGGTTAAAATGGGTCATTGTGGTGACACTGTAAACAAATAGGTTTCCGAATCCTGTAACTATAAACAACTCAGTGGACACAATGAAAACGAAACAAATAGTACAAACAGACCGACTGGAGGCTCGTGAACTTTGCAAACAACGAGCCTAATTGCCTTTGCCCTTTTTGCCTTGAGCAAACAACTGCGGCGTATCATAACTTTGCCGAGTCAATCGTTTTCAGAATAACTGGCGTTCTTGGATGAAATAGTTAAACACGGAATAGGAAACGTAAGAAAAATGTATCAAATCGAGTTCGATTAACTTTTGCGGGGCGAGGGTAGAGTGCTTTGTCAAATTTCTGCCCAATTATTGACACTAGTGCTCAGTGCATGAAATAGTCGATCTTTATGACAACACAATATCATAATTAATGGCGAAACTGCCACAGTTCGCGGCTACAAGGATAAGACGAATAAGGCCGATGTCACGCTTCCCGTGGTTACTTTGTCCAAGCTTCATTTTTATCGTAAAAATAGGTCTGAGTGGATATAGTTTTTTTTTATCCTATAAAATACTTTGGTAATGAAAGTCGAATTTTACGTATTCAATAAATGACCTAATCATTTATTGCAGCACGTCTTTACTAATAGGGTGGTCACTAGCCTTGGCTGAAGCCTCGCACCAGACTCTCGGTACTTTCTCGGTATCGAGTGGCATCGCACTTCTAAGCCAAAAAGGCATGGACGTGACAAAAAGGTTGCAATTAATTTTGTTTCATAAACAATTTTCATAACAACAGCAATACATATTCGACATCAAACATAAAGTTGATAACTTTGGTAAACTTAATTTTTTCTCTCTTATTTAGGTCTAAAAAAGCCACTAATTTCCACTAAGTAGATTCAAAGCTACGCTTTCAGAGCACAAAGTTAAAAAACTCCGGACCGGTTTAGGGCAGAGTCCGATTAACGATTTTATGTTACGAAACATTTTGTCCTGACGCTTCGGATAGTCTTGAGTAGTTTAGTACCAATCATACTAATACTAATTTATAAATGCGAAAGTGTGTTTCTTTGCTGTTAGCGGGGAAGTAGGCCTTACCAAGTCAAACACTTTTTCAAAGTGCTAATTAGGCAATGGGGCGGTCCATTGTATGGAGACCCCGCATTAAATCCTCAGTCGATGAAACTTGGCAGAGTTGTAGTATTGGATGATCCAAAACTTACACAAAAATATCCAACAAAAAAAACATCCTGAAGTCAGGTATTTATACTTAAAACTTAATATTTATGACTGAATATTTTCTCGATTTCTTTTTAAAATAATAGTATGTAGTATATTTACACTCAAACCCGAAATATGCAATGAAATAATCATGCAGAACATTGAGATTTAAACCGGTTTTATTATTAAATCTAAACTGCGTTCACGCGATAATGTACCTTCCTGCTTTAACAATTGGGTATAGTATAAAAACACTGGATTTATTGGATATATATAATATACGTTTAACTCGTGATACTTTATCATACTGTAAAATTTTGTCGCCTGTGGAATTGTTGTTGGTGTCAACTAGCTTTATTGCCTAGACTATGAGTGAAACATGTAGAATTTAGTATGATAGTTTCAAATTCTTATTACATTTTCAATACTTACTAACATATTTTTAGTTTATGTACGTACCTACTATTTAAATGGGCTTTTTGGTTGCCTCAATAAAGAAATTTATTTATTTTATTATTTGCTGGTTTATCCATCAATCACGCCGCAACAGAGCAACGGATTGAAGTGATTATTTGCATGGGTATATTTGAGGACCTGCAGAGCGACATACGCTACTTTTATCCCGCAGATATAGGGAATTCTAATACTTAAAAAACGTGGACGAAGTCTCGGGCATCAGCTAGTAGTGCAATAAAGCTTTTTCTGCGACCGGGTAAAGCCGGTTCCCCATCGTTTTTTATACGCCACTACAAGTTAGCCCTTGACTGTAATCTCACCTCATGGTAAGTGATGATGCAGTCTAAGATCGTAGCAAACTAATCTGTTATAGGGGTATGATGTAGTTAAATTAAACCCATACCCCTAGTCGGTGTCTACCGTAAATGTACCATCGTACCGGACCGCTAAATCGCTTGGCGGTACGTCTTTGTCGGTAGGGTGGTAATTATAGCCACGGCCGAAGCCTCCCATGCAGACCTGACCTGAAATTATAAATTCCCAAATGGACCCTGCGGGAAATCGATGCTCGGACCTCCCACGACAACAGCGCTTAACACTGCGCCTGGTAGGTCGCCAATATTATAGGCAGGGGCGGCCTTAGGGGGTGGCGAGCAGGGCAACCGCCCAGGGCCTCACTCTTGCAGGGGCCTCGTGCTCTAGCGCTACAGCCCAAGTGGAAAAAGTCATTAGGCACTAATGTTTATTTGAATCTCGCGCCCGTATTACAGAAACCACAACTGCAAGCATCTAATGGCCGTACCGTATAATTCGCGTAGGTACTCTTGGCGCTTGTGTAGTATAAATTATAATATCGCGCCGATATCTGCGTCGTTCACTCCACTGGATGTTTCTTCCTGTCTGTTTAACACTGACCAAATTTCGTGCCAGTCATGGATGTAGGATATTTAAATGGATCCGGTACTAAAATAATCCCGTACAATATTAAGTACTTACTATGTACCTACTCCTACAACTACCGCCCAGGGCCTCTCAATGGCTAAGGCCGCCCCTGATTATAGGTTTGGGGAAACCCTTAAAACTACATAGGTACCTACTATCTGTCGTTAGTGTGGTCTCACGTGAAAGATGAAAAACTAAGAACCACATTAAATATCGGAGTTTTCGCTCCAGTTATCTAATGGGGCGAGAAATTTAAAAGCGCACTTCGAGTGCATTTCTAAAGCAAAAACATTTTCATATACTTAGGCACCATTTTAGCTCTCTTGACAATTTTGCACGTGTACCTAATGCATACCTATTAACAAAACAAATTGTACCAATATTTTTTAATTTAAAGACAATTCTTTAAATTAAAAAATATTGGTATTGGTATTGGTATACCTAATTCACAAAATATTATTCTAACATTTAGGGATTTTGATGCTGTCTAATACGGAAGAGGATAACTTGGCGTTTATCAGTTATACCTACTAGGTACTTACATTATAATAATAAATAATGTCCTCCCGACCGAATTGCGGCCACCGCGGCCAATCTCCAGAGAGTTTAGCCATCTACGCGGAGATATTAGATTTAGGATAGTGCAGAAGTGTGTGCGCAATCACAGGCGCACTCCCTGTTCCTTTTGCTCTCCTAGCCCGATGGGACAGGAAATCCGACACGACCGGAGAGAGATCGGGCGCAGGACCGATGGCTTAACGTGCTCTCCGAGGCACGGGAGTGAAACACCGCCAACTTTCTAACTCCGGGCTTGTACTGAGAATTTCTAGTCAAAAAACCCAACACTTAATATGACCCAACCCGAGACTTGAACACGGAACCTCCTCGGCCGCAGTCGAACATGCTAACCACTAGACCAACGAGGCAGTTAACAATACACGTCAGGGTAATTTTAAAAACAACAGCCAGAACCCAAAATTGTCTTTAGCAAGGCGGAAAGAAGCTCATTTTAATAACTAAGTATTAATCCATCTTCAATCCTTTCCTACTCGAAATGATATTATATTAAATTCGGAAGACGCAAAATGAAATATAATATTAATACCTTTTGCACGAGCTGAGGAAGGGGGAGTGATCCATCATCTCGATAGGACGAGTTAGATATTATTATATTATTTTGGACTGCCTCGTTGGTTTAGTGGCTAGCATGTTTGACAGCCGCCGACGAGGTCCCGGGTTCGAGTCCCGGGTAGGGCTATAGTTAAGTGTTGGGTTTTTCTGAATAGCTAGAAATTCTCAATAGCCCGGAGTTAGGAAGTTGGCGGTGCTTCACCCCAGTGCCTCGTCGAAGAGCGTGTTAAGCCGTCGGTCCCGGTTATTATCACTAACATGATAATTGTCGTTAAAGCCGCCAACCCGCATTGGAGCAGCGTGATGGGTCTAAGCTCTAATTCCCTCTCTCCTATGAGTGTGGAGGCCTGCGCCCAGCAGTGGGACGTTAAAGAGCTGTAGTGGTGGTGGTATATTATTTTATATTTACGGTTTTTTATAAAATGCTCGAGGTAGAGTTTCCTTGGTAAGCATAATAAGTATTATTAAAACAACCATCTCCCTCGACTAAAAAGAGTATCAATAAAATAAAGCAATAAAAGAGAATCAATAAAATATAACTGATTGATCCCGGAAAATTACCCCTCCCCCTTAATTATCATGCCCCTGACAGGTTAGCCCGCTACCATCTTAGACTGCATCATCACTTACCATCAGGTGAGATCGCAGTCAAGGGCTAACTAGTAGTGGATAAAAAAAAATTAAGAAGTGCCTGTGGGAATTAAAAAAAAACTTACGCCACGAAATCAAAGTCGCGGGTATTTTTCCTGGTGGGAGGCTTCGGCCGTGGCTAGTTACCACCCTACCGGCAAAGACGTGCCACCGAGCGATTACGCATTCCGGTACGATGCCGTGTAGAAACCAAATAGGGGTATGGATTTAATATAACTGCCATGCCCCTAACAGGTTAGCCCGCTACCATCTTAGACTGCATCATCACTTACAATCAGGTGAGATCGCAGTCAAGGGCTAATTTGTAGAGGATAAAAAAAAACCGGTAGAAGTATACATTTTTCTTACTTAGGTACTTCAATACTTTGGAGACTTACTTTTTCTCTGCCTAATGTGAAATGAAATGTGTCAAAAATTTTTAAATATACATTACGCAAATGTGAGGTGCCACAATAAGTTAAAGTTACAACTTGGGGTACATGGCGAGATTTTAAGGGAACCGTGGCACCGGCTTTGAGGCTCAGGTGTCCTTGGCTTTCACTTAGTGTAAATTGAGAGTAAAACTCACCAGAACAGTAGGGTTAGCATGATATTTTACATGTCGCTAACGTTCATAGAATTCGAGCGTAGAAACATACACTTTTAGTGATAACACCCCCTATGCGCACTTTGTATTTTGTACTTTTTAAGTGTTTACTTTTCATATTTGGTGTGGGAATAAAGAATCTATCTATCTATCATTTTTTTAATATTATTTAGTCCAAAATTTAGCCTTATCGATTGATTTGATATTTTATGTTTCAAATCACTAATTTCGCACTAAAATAAGCTCGCTTGGTTTTTAATGTTTATCGACTTTGGTGACATGTAAAAACATAGAGGTAAGACTTAGCCATGTGGTGCCGTTGAAAACCACGTTAGAATAAACTTTCATTCACTATTCCATCTAAAAAAACAAATTCACGAATTTCATGAGTGCAGGGATTTGAACTGGCGACATCTAGCTTAAGACGCGGTTTTTTTCCGATTGAGCTTCCTGAGAACTCCTGGAAAGTGTTCAATATATTCAACACTAAATCTAATCTATACTAAAGGGAAAGAGACAGAGAGTTGTCATACGATTTCTCCGGGCCTCCCCCCGATTGTGTAAATCGTAATCGTTTGTCAAACGTACAATTCGACCTGTTTATGGAGTCCATAGATGCCTACAAGCATGTATGAACTCAATGCATTATTACAATGTAACAGTACATCAATAAATGTACCGTTACGCTATAATAATGCATAATTGAACATAGTTGAGTCAAATGTTCTAATATCTCATACTAAACCTAGAGCCATGTTAGAAAACTAAATTGTCACACGATTCGCGGAATGACATGAAAACCTACTTTACATTACAGCTGTGTTAGTTTGAGATAATTGTGTTTGTTGAACTTACCGCGAACTTTGATGACTTCAAAGCATTAAATTTTGTTAACGAAGGTTTAGGCTGCCTTTTCACGACGATCAGTAGTCCTACAAACTTATCTGACAGGTGACAGTGTCGCTAGTAGATAAGTAAAATACAATTTTAAAAAACTTGTGTTGTGGGTCTTCTGACTGCCCTGACGGACCAAACGGAGGCCAATAGTATTGATTAATTACTACAAGAAGTTTGACCGGGAGGTCCCGGATTCGATTTCGGCAGGGTCAATTTATAAATTTTCTCTTGGTAGTTTAAATGGTGGCTTACCCGATAGGGGTGAGGCAGTTTAAATATACCCATACCCCTGATCGGTTTCCGGCACCATTACCATCGTACCGGCAGTCTTCGCCGGTACGATGGTAACTAGCCACGGCCGAAGCCTTCCACCAGACCAGACCAGAGGAAATTCAGAAATTATAAATTCCCAAATTGCCGCGGATCGACCCCGAGACCTCGTACTTGTACTAATTTGAATGGAGAAAACGAAAAGGCCAAACTTGGCCTGGATGACTGGATGAAAAACTGGATGGCAGTTACCGACTTGGGTCAACGTTGCTTTACAATCTCAATCGACTCATATTATGCGTTGTCGCCACTAGGCCACTCGTCCCTCGCTAAATGTTTAGGCCTAACGAATTCTCATTGCCTATTCGTTTGATGTAAATGCATCCGAGAAAAATGTTCTAGGTGTCCTAATTACGAAAGTAAGATTTTAATCTCGAAGCCAAACACGATTTAGCAGCGCTATAAATTATTTTTCATTCCATCCCGAGCTGAATTAATTGGCACCGCTCGTTTTCAGTCCTGGGGCCATACCACCAGCGCATAAAGCCGGATTGTATTAATATTGCTGACGTTCGTATTTTAGAATTGTAACCCTTATTTTAGGGATTTACGGAGGGGGTTACGTGACATAAAACTGTTATTTTGAAATAATACGGCTATAAGCAATTGTAGTAACCCCGCTATGTTATTAAATATAGCTACAGTGATTTTTAATCAGGAAACTTTTCAGGGGTAATAAATTATTTCAAAGTGCGAACAATATGTTACAACTTTAATTTGCGCTAATAAGCCTGTCGTTTCTTGCCAGCTCTTCTCAGTGGAATTTATTTCTGAACTGGTGGCACAATACTTACTCTAATTACTGTACCATTACCTATTCCGCGGTAGAGTCAAGACAGATGAAACACAATTGCTATTGGAGACAATAGCAATATAATATAAAATAATAAAAGCCATTTATTCTCATATCTGGTAAGTAAGTACATAAAAGCATGAATGTTGTTAGATGTGTTAGTGGTACATTTACCTTATTACCTAGGGTTAGTATGGTTAGTGTTGCTTGGTGTGTTATTAGATATGAGCCCCTTTACGGGTATAGGCCTCCCCCAACCTCTTCCACTTTTCTCTGTCTTTGCCCAGATCCATCCAGTCTTTTCCTGCAGTTTGGATTATGTCATCAGTCCACCGTTTGTTTGGCCTTCCAACCCCCCTTTTTCCCGATGGTCCTCTCCACTGCGTGGTCTGTATGGTCCATCTATGATCGGAGTAGCGTGAAATGTGTCCAGCCCATTGCCATTTCAGTATAAGAGCTTGATCAAGTGCGTCAGTCACGTTTGTTTTTTTCCTAATACTGGCGCTTGAAATTTTTTGTATTTTCCTTATTTTCAGCATACTCCTTTCCATTGCTCTTTGGGTTGATCTTATCCTGTGTTTTGCTTTATTTGTGAGTACCCAGGTTTGACATCCATAGAGTAGACAAGGAAGGAGACAGGTATCTATTACTATTTTCTTAAGGTTTGAACTGTAATTTCCTTTTAGAATTTCTTTGAGCGCCCAGAATTTTTTCCAAGTAATAATTATTCTTCTTTCTATTTCTTCATCGTTGCTAGACTTAGTGAAAGATACTTGTTTACCTAAATATACGTAATTGTCAACATATTCAATTGTATTTCCATTTATAGTAATAGGTATTTGGTTGCTATTTGTCATTACCTTAGTTTTTGTTGCGTTCATTTCTAGGCCTACTTTGGAACTTTCTTGGATAAGAGACTGTATCTGATCTTCTAGTTCTTTAGGTGTTTCAGCTAGCAAGACAATATCATCTGCGAATTTGAGATGACTCAGATAGCGACCACATATTCTAATGCCGTTTAGTGACCAATTTAGCTTACTAAATATGTTTTCTAATACTGCAATAAATAGTTTTGGTGATAGTGGGTCGCCTTGCCTAACTCCCCTTTCTATTCTAAATGGTTCTCCTCTTGTCTCTAGTTTGACCGAGCTCATGCTATTTCCGTATATGTTTCTCATTATATTTATATATTTTTGCTCTACTTTACACAATTTGAGTGCTTCCCAGATAGATAAATGACTAATGCTGTCGAAAGCTTTGCTATAGTCAATGAAGGCCAAGTAAAGAGGTTTATTAAACTCTTTGTACTTCTCTATCACTTGTTCTAATGTGTGTATGTGATCAGTTGTACTAAAGCCTGTGCGGAAGCCTGCCTGCTCAATTGGTTGGAAGTCATCAATTTTTGGAGATATTCTTTTTAATAATATTGATGCAAAGAGTTTATATATGCTTGGCAGCAAACTGATCGGTCTGTAGTTTCCTATTTCTTGTGGGTTTCCTTTTTTATAGAGCAGAATTATGTCTGATATGCACCATTGTTTTGGTACATTTTCTGTGTCTAATACCATATTAAACAGTTTTGTTAAGTGAGTGAGTAGTACAGGGGCGCCTAGTTTTAGAGCTTCATTAGTTATACCGTCTGGACCGGGTGATTTTTCGCTTTTGAGCTGTTTTAAGTGTTCATAAATTTCTAGTTCGTCTATTTTTTTAATCATAGTTGGATCAAAAGCTTTTTTTGATGGTTTTTCAATATCTGTATGGCTTTCTCTCTTTTTGTAGAGTTCCTTATAAAATTTTGTTGCGTGGTCTATAACATCTGTCCTTGTTTTTGTTTCTTCTGCATGTCTTTTGAGTTTTTGGATCCACGTTTTATGGAAGTTTAATTGTTTAAAGGCTCTCTTAGTGCTTCTAAATTTCTTTATATTTGTTGTTATTATTTGTTGTCTGTGTTTACTATAGTCTTTCCGAATTGATCTATTAGTTTGTTTAAATAAGTTACTTAGTTCTTTTTTCTTATCTTTATCTTTGTTTCTCTCTAAAATTAGTTCTGTACGCTTTTTAATAAGTTGTTTTGTGTTTATGCTAAGTATCTTATGCCCTCTAATTTGGGTCTGCTTCTTTATTATTAAACTTTCTTTTATGCTTTTTTCCAGTAAGTTGTAGTATATTTGAATATTTGTTGGCAATGTTTTTTCCTCAATAGTTGATTTTAGTTGTTGAATGTAATTTTCAATTTCTTCGTCCGTCTTTGGGATTTTAGGTTGTGCTCTGAAGGATTTCCTGCTCTTTTTTGCCTGATTTATTTTTACAGTTGCTCTGAGTAATCTATGGTCGGATGGAAAGCTGATTTTGTTTAGAACTTCAATATTAGTTACTATGTTTGGGCTATTTGTCATTATGAAATCGATTTCATTCTTGCTTTTTTGATCGGGCGATATCCAGGTCCATCTCCTACTTTCTTTTTTCTTAAAAAATGTGTTCATAATTGATAGTTTGTGTTCCAAAGCATAGTCTATGAGTCGTGTTCCCCTTTCATTTCGCTCTCCAAATCCGTAATCACCCATTACTAGACTTTCTCCATTTTTAGGGTGTCCTATTCTTGCATTGAAGTCACCCATTACTATCATTTTGTTGTCGGCTAATGAGTGTGCTTTTATAAGATCATTGTAGAAGTTTTGAATATCACTTTCGCTGGATCGTTCTATCGGTGCATATACTTGAATCAGTGTAATACTAAATTCATCAAATTTAAGCTGGAGTAGGGCAACCCTTTCTGAAATTCCTACAAAGTTATATATGTTGCGTTTATATTTTTTATTGACTAAGAATCCCACCCCGTGTAATCCTTTGGTTTGGCCGATGTAACATAAGATGTTATCCTTATATTCTTCGATATTACATCCCATTCTCTTTACTTCCGAGAGTCCTATAATATCAAAACTGATGTTTTCAAGGGCGTAAGATAATTGAAGATATCTTTCTATGGACGATAGAGATCTCACATTAAATGTACAGATTTTAAGAGTTTTTTTGTTGTTTTCTTCTGTCTTTAATTTTTTTCTAGGTGGAGGGTTTTGGTCTAATTCCCCACGAGGACCAGTCGGCTTGGGGAATGTTTGGTTTTGACTAATATGTAGTTTTTTGGTTTTCTGAATTGATGTAAAGATGTTTCTTACCCAATCACGCCCCAACGGCTGAACGGATCTGGCTGAAATTTGGCACAGACATAGATTATAGTCTGGAATAGCACATAGGATACTTTTTATCCCGGAAAATTAAAGAGTTCCCGCGGGAACCAAATAACCTCAAACCACGCAGACGAAGTCGCGGGCATTTGCTAGTAGTTCAATAATGTTTCAAAACTGAAAACTAAGCAAGTCAGCTAGGGCTTAGGATGGTAAGGTCCTCAGGGTTGTGTTCAAGGACCCTAGCGCACTATTTGACAGGACAAATATGACAAAATATCAGTAGGAAAAGCTCGCATCATTTACACTTTCATCTTGTCAGGCCATATAGAAGTGCGCACGGCAACGCGCGATGTTTCGCGCTGACATTTTGTCCTGTCCAGTCAGTAGTGTGTTTCCACCCTTAAGAGGAATTGCTATCAACGGGAAACTTTGAGTATAGTTATTTACTAATTATATTGCTGTCTCGCTGCTCCTCGAATAGAGACGCATAAAGGGACAACTGCAGCTCGGACCGATTATAGTACCTATGAAAAGCAGTCGACTTCTTACTCTCGTATTCTCATGTTTCTTTGTCCACAACTGAACCGATTTTGATATTTTTTTCAAGAATAATTTAAGAAGCGGTTAGCTGTCAAATGATGCCGCGAAACGGGGCCAATTTTTTGCAATTTTTGAAAGTTCCATGTTCTTAAAATTATTCATTTATCGTAAAAAGTAATACATAGGGACAATGCACGGATACATTTGGGTTTTATGGTGTAAGAATATTTTTTCTATTTAATCACGGAGAAAACAGATGAATATGTTTGTATGAAGAAACCGCCGTGCAATTTCGTCTTAACGTTGAAAACGTACGTTAATAACGTTTAAAATTGCGAATCTTTGAAGCTGCGAATTTCTCCGAGCGTCAAGTAATCTTCGCTAGCAAACAGTAGGTAGGTAATATTTTACCACGATGACACGTTCATCCCGATGTCTTTGTTCAAGGAAATTTATTTGGTTTTTATGTAATGTACCTACTTTCTGAATATAACAATTTTGAAAACAGGCACAGAATATTTTTTTTGCAGGGGTCCTCTTACACAGTGGCGAGCAAGTCATAGAAGCATATAATAACACTGCTTGCTCTAGTTAAAATAGGTTTTAGCTACTTTTTCTTTCGACCTAGCTATTTAATAACATGTGCCTACTTATTACTAAGTATGTACCATGTCTTGGAATCTTAAGTACGGATAAGGCTATGCTCATTTATATGTCAGTTGCTTCCTAAAAATAAAGAGACTTGTAACCACTGGCCCAATGTTGTCGACTTTTGTGGTTTTACCTGAAAACATACAAAAAATCTTTCTGTGCGGTAGGGACATCGACGGATGGATGAATTTTACCCAAGTCTACTTGGCGACCTCGCTTCACACGCCATTTAATACGTACCTACCATTCAAAATAGTCTTTCTGCGTCGTATTCCTCATTGCTGAGCGTTGTGACTCCTTTCCATTAATCATATTATAGTAGCAGGGGTTTTCTTGACATGATAATGCGGTGGGTTAAACCACTTCCCAGGTCCTTCCGCATACGACTCGACGACTAGACAACGAATACAACTCTAACGATTAAGTATTATGTTAGTGATAATAACAGAGACCGACGGATTAGCGTGCTCCCTGACCTCGGAGAAACGACTACCAAATTCGGTCACCCATCCAGTTACGGACTCGGGTTAAGTTGCATAACAATCGCAGTCCACTGATATGAGTTGTCGCAACTAGGCCACTCGTCCATGGCTGTCAATATTTAGTACCTATCTACTAATTAAACTAAAGTTTCAATAATATTTCCTACAAAATAATGGGCTAGGTTGGCGGTTACCAAACTAACGAGCATAGAAATTGGAATAGGTACATATTATTTTGTTCTGCGCTAACGAGTGGGTTGAACTAAATAAACAATATATTTATCTATCAGTTAACCCATTGTTTCGCTGTATCGGCTCATCAATTAATGGACTAACAAAACTATTGAATCTATTGAACAAAGCCTGATTTGTTGTACCGGAAATCAGAAATGAGTAGAATTAATTAAACAATGTAGGTGTGGGTATAATCCATATCCATACTTCCATACTTATAAATGCGAAAGTGTGTATATCTGTCTGTCTGTCCGCCCGTCTGTTGTCTTTCTATTTTGATTTTGATGAAATTTGGTACAGGGATAGTTTGTATTCCGGGGAAGGACATGGGCTACAGGGCTACTTTTTCTCCCGGAAAATTAAGGTGTTCCCGCGGTAATTGAAAAACTTAATCCACGCGGACGAAGTCGCGGGCATCAGCTATAATTAAATAAGTATTTACCTACTTAGTAACTTGCAATAAAATATTTGATGATTTACGTCTCCGAAACTTGATCGCTTAATATGGACCTGATAAGAAGGCTCAGGGCCACTCAGCGAGCAATGAGGATGGCATAATAATATATGCTGGGAGTGTTCCTACGTGATGAGGAGGAGATTCGTAGGAGAACCAGAGTAACCGACAAAGCTCAAAATATCGCTAGGGTTATACCTTTGTGGTAATGGGCGGGGCTCATAGTTCACAGAACCGATAGGCGTGGGGGCCCCAAGGTGCTTGAATGGCGGCCTCGTACCGCAAAGCACAGTTGGATGACCCCCCTCTTTATGTGAACGGACGATATCAAACGAGTAGCTGGGAGCTGCTGGAAGCAAGCGGCATAAGACATTGTTCTGTGCAGGAGATACATGCAGGAGACCTTCGTCCAGCAATGGACGTCTATTGGTTGAGATGACGACGATCATGATAAAATATCCATACTAATATTATAAATACAAAAGTGTCTGTCTGTTTGTCCGTCTGTCTATCTGCTACGCTTTCACGGCCCATGTGTTAAACTGATTTTGATGAAATTAGGTATGGGGATAGTTTGTATCCCGGGGAGGGATATAGGCTATAGGCTTTTTGAAAATGAAAGAGTTCCCGCGGGAATCAAAAAATGTCAATCCACGCGGATGAAGTTGCGGGCATCTTCTAGTATCAAATGGACAGTGACAATACGACAAAAGTACCTAACTTGTAGAATGGAGTTATTCCACTCTGCAGGTTATCGCGCCTTATTATATTATCAGACACAACAGACATACATAGGTATACCTACATAACTACTTAATTTACCGCGCTTGCCAAGTGTGGATTCGATAACCTTACACACCTTTAGAGTCAGTTACGGAGAACTCTCAGGCAGTCAGATCATGATGTTTCTCTTCATTTAGTGCTCGCTGAGACAGAAAGAGTTCAGCCGTTCTGAGCCCTGCGTCCTGCGTCCTGCGTTCCACGTTCTTTGTAACGTTTGCAACTTTATAGCGCCGCCCAGGCTGCAATCAGTCAGACCGCTATAAAGTTACAAACGTTACAAAGAACGCGGAACAGTCTGAACTCTTTCCGTCAGCACGGCCTTTATGGAACTTACGCATGTACTTAGCTTGTAGACCGTTTAACTCCGAAAAGTTACAGGTACCTTGGACTCGGACGCCGAAATAACTGAGGAGTAACCGAAGTCTTAAAACCACCAAGTTATAATATGACCAACATAAATATCCATAATTCCAGTCTTATTATGCGGCGTATTAATAACTTTATACAGATGAATACCTATTTATGTTGGCAAGTAAACTTTAGACTGATACGGCTGGCATGAGGTTGACCGCATACCTAATCCTGAAATAGTGAAATTAGTTTGTAACTCACGAGTTAGTTTGTGGCGTCTGATATTAGTTTGTTTTTAGGGTTGATATGTTTTGTGGAAGAAATTAGGATAGAAGGTTAAAATCGTCACACATCTTCTCCGTATAGGGTTTCAATAGAAGAATACTACTAAATTCTACCCTATGCTTGCAACCCTATCTAAATAGTCCTACCTAGTTACCTAGGATAGATAAGCAGTGATATAGCCTGCTAAAAGCGGTGATAGTCTTTATGTTTAACACGCCCGACCTCTTGTACCAACTTTTTGAAGTTAAAATTGCATTTTAAGTAATAAAATATCAGTTGCATTAAACGGTGAAGGAAAACATCTTGAGAAAAACGCCCGAGAGTTTTTCATAATTTTCTCGAACATTTGTGAAATTGCCAATCCGCACTAGGCCAGCGTGGTGGACTATGACCAAAACCTTCTCATTCCGGGTAGAAACTCGTGCTCAGTAGTGAGCGGGCAATGGGTTGAAAACTGATAAGAGAGATTGGGTTGTAAAAACCGCACCCTTCATCTTATAGCCGAAAAGGTTGATATATATTTTGTTGCTCTCGGAATGAACATAAATTATAGCAATGTGTACTGTATTTTTTTAAATAGAAATCACATATTAGGTTTTTGGAATTTGTAATAGGTTTTAACTTAATAATATTAATTTGTAATTACTTAATTAGTTAATTAAGCTGGGCTAGATTAGATTGTAACTTTATTATCGAATTATAAATTCCTGTAAAGGTAATGTAAGAAGGTGAATCTAGAAATACGTAGGCTACTTTTTATCTCGGGAAATTAATGAGTTCCCGCGGGAAGCATACATTTCAATATTAAAATACGCGGTTTATAGGTTTCAATATACGCGGACGAAGTCGCGGGCATCCGCTAAATAAAATCGATGATAGCCCATTTAGCCTATTATCAGACCAGTCTCATTCAGAGAGACGAATCGTATTCTATCGGAGAACTATAATCAATCGGCTATGGATTGAAGATATGAAGAGTTGCCAGGCGCCCAATTATGAATGCGAAATGTGTTTGTTGGCTTGTTATTCCACCACGTTTTTTTGTCCACTACAAGTTAGCCCTTGACTGCGATCTCACCTGATGGTAAGTGATGATGCAGTCTTAGATGGTAGCGGTCTAACCTGCTAGGAGCGTGGCAGTTATATTAAACCCATACCTACCCCAATTCGGTTTCTACTTTCTACACGGCATCGTAAACGAACGCTAAATCGCTTGGCGACACGTCTTTGCCGTTAGGGTGGTAACTAGCCATGGCCGAAGCCAGGTAACCATGCCAGACCAGTGAAAATTTAGAAATTATAAATTCCCAAATTGACCCTACTGGGGATCGAACCCGGAACCTCCGCAGTCCGCACGTTAAGACAACAGCGCTCAACACTGCGCCAGGGAGGTCGTCATAACAGAGTAATGGATCGACGTGATATTTTTGCCCATTTACCTAAGTATTACCTAAGTACCTTGAACTGTTATTTTTTTGATAACCTGGTATGATAACATTTTGCGGATAATAACCTAGGTATCTACTTATCTTTATTTTGAGTTTAATTTATTAAACTACTGTAATTAAATTATTATATTAAGATGTTGATTGATAGTTATGGCTTATTAGCTATTCTCTGGTGAACTGGCTATTCTTAGTAGTTACGCACTGTGCTATTATTTATCACACCAGTGCAGACTGCATTCGAAGTTCTTTACTCGTTTATTATCTAATTTATTGATAGGTCAGATCTCAGTCTTAGTGCATACGAGTGGAAAAATTGTTGTGTTTATTGTTAATAAATAATAATATTAGTATAATACTCAGTAATTGAAATTTATATATTAATATATTACTTTCCAATAAACTCAGCACGTGCCGCCAAATTAAAAAATGCATAGAAAAGAGCATAGGTAGCAACTCAAAATCTATAAAAAAATAACTTGTTTTAGCTCGGAATTGATAATTAGGCATCTGGGTAAAGTACTTAACGAATTTTATTTTATATTCGGTGCCTAGTGTCTCTTGTGTAAATATATGCAAGTGAAGAAAGTGTTGTGTTTCGGTAAAAAAAGATACCTAAGTACGACCTATTATTTTCATAGGATTTTAATCTGTGGAACCTTGTTTTAATTATGGATTCAGAAAAGCAGCCGTTACTAGCTTCAACAGTTTCGCAAATCACAATCGATAAGTCTAGGTAAGCACCTAGGTATTGTTGTTAAAATGAAAATAATATATTACTAACAGACTTGCCCGCGACTTCGTTCGCGTGAAATAAGTTTTTAAAATTCCCACGGGAATTTATTTTTCGGGATAATATATAGCTTATGACACTTTCGAATAACGAGGCTTTCTATTGGTATCAGAATTTACAAAATCGGTTCAGTAGATCCAGAGATATTACCCGTACAACGTCACAAACTCACAAACTTTACCTCTTTAATGACCGAGCGAAGCGCAGGTCTCAGAGTCTACTTGAGTGAATTTGCACTTGTCCGTCCGTCTATCAGAGCCTTATAACTTTTGAATTCCTTCTAATTTAAATATAATATGTGAACCGATGGCCTCCAGCCGAATATGGATTAAAAAGTTATAAAAATCTTTATTTCAAGGGGGCTCTCATAGAAGCGAATGCGAAGTAAAATATTTTTTTATAGCGTTACATAGGGTTGCGGTAAGATAATTAGGAATAGAGTACAAAATTTTTTTAAAATTTTTCCCCTAAAATTGACGAAATGGGGGGCTTTCAAAGTGGAGATTTTCTAACGTACAAAGTTGACCTCAGAACTCTCAATTTTCTGAAAGGCTGAGCCTGAAACTTGATCAATTGAATATTACTATGATTATTTGAATTATATCTTGTACATGAACAACAAATACTAAAATAAGATAAATATTTTATGGAAACGAAGTTATTAAATTTTTAATGAGCTTCAGTATTTTTAACAGAACTTCACAATGATGTCAATAGTGGCGCTCTGTAAAAGTTTATTAGTTTCTCCAATAGCTCTTTTGCGTCTAATGTTAAAAGTTAATATAATAATTATATAGTTAAAAATATCTTATGGATACCGCGAGGTCTCAGTTCGGGGCGAACCACTAGTTTAATTCTCAATTCACACAACCACCGCCATATTCGTTCACAATAATATGTTCTAGCGTCCCCGACCAGTGTTGCCAAGTCTAGACCAACATCGAGGACCTTAGAAGCAGCAATGCACTGTACAAGTTCGTTTTAATTTCCCGTTTAATTACATAGTTACCCGTGTAACGTCATGTTAGTAGTGTTGTTACAATGTTTCGACAGACCATAATGTGCAATTATCTGGTTTACCTAATCTACGCCCTGCATTGTCGAAGGTGACAATACTGGTCTATGGTACTCGGTAAAGGAGCGCGGCTGTTTGTGTGAATTGTTAAATAAAAGTATAATTAAATGAAAAACCAATGTTTCCTTCTATTAGTAGGAAAATAAGTAGGTATCTTTTGTCAATTCCAGACCGTTGAACTACGATGAAGTCGACCACTACCAAACCGTTCTACCCTGGCGTGGCACGCGGCTCTGCCTGGTACTGGTGTTCTGGGCGACCATGGCCTTGCTGCTCTCCATCATAGTATCGATGCTGATGCACCATAACTGCTCCCAGGATATCGGACCCGCGCCGTCAGTCCCACCAGTGCATATGTCCTTTGCACCATTGATGCATTGATCTCCCAGTACCTAATGAAATGTGTATACCAAAAGTGTATTTATTAACCCCCGACGCAAACTGTGGGTGTTAAGGTAACGGGCACCTGTTTCGTGCTACTAGGTTACCTACGTTATTTCGTTAGTTTTGTTTCTGACACAAAAAATAAGTAATTTAAATAATTGTCATTAAATGCTTATAAAATCTAACTTAATCATTCACACATTCATCATACTCGATCACACCCCAACGGCTGAACGGATCTGGATGAAATTTGGCACAGAGATAGATTATAGTCTGGAATAGCACATAGGCTAGATATAGGCTTTTTATCCCGCAAAATTAAAGAGTTCCCGCGGGAACCAAAAAACCTCAAACCACACCGACGAAGTCGCTGGCATCCGCTAGTAATAAATAATAATGCGAAAGTGCATTTGTTTGTTGGTTTATTGGTTTGTCCTTCAATCACGCCGCAACGGAGCAATAGATCGGCGTGATTTTTGACATGGCTTTAGTTGGGGACCTGGAGAGTGACATAGGCTCCTCTCTATCCTGGAAAATTGAGGAGTTTCCGCGAGAATCAAAAAAATTTAAACCACGCGGACGAAGTCGCGGGCATCAGCTAGTCAAATATAAAAAAAAATCGTTAAATATAATAAAACGTGGAAGAATAGATTCTATAATATTGTATGTCTAAACTCTATTGCTAGGTCTGATAACTCATAGGATGCGAGGTCTTACTTCGAGGCGCCACACTAGTTATTTTTGTTTGTAACGAGAATTTATAGCTTTAATTTAAGAAAATCTGTTCAGGCGTTTGAAGATAATCTTTTTCTAGATTAATTAGAGTTCATGTGTCGGAGGTTTTTCTTATAGCTTAATTTTATATTACAGTCCCATCAACTTATCTGTCCCGGTGAACTAATTTTTATGCCTGTTTAGTTTTTATTTTATTTTTAATAATTAATACTAGTTATCGGATCGGATAAGTTTGTGGGACTATAGTGAAATTTTTTGACGTTGCCACTTTCTGTCAAAAGCAATATGATTTCGCCAAAAAGTGGATTTTTCAAAAAAGCTTTAAAAAATTAACTAAATCCGTTTAAATGTACAAGCAAGCGGCACCTACTGACTTACTCAAGTACTTACTGACGTAGGTAAGCACTTGAGTTTGGTAAATAAAACTATGTATCTGATGTTTTTATAATATTTTATTTAAAAAATATTTTACAATACAAAATACACTATGGAACGTTTATATAAATACATTTACATTTATAGAATGTAAAAACTTAAATATTTAAAACGTTATATTATTAAATTACTTTAAATGGTATACCGAAGTATATAACAATAATTATTATAAATTAAAATATAACATAAGCGAATGTGTTTTTACTTTTTACTCTTATTTACTTCACAATAGAATTGTAAGTCGATATTATGCTTGAACCTCGTGCAAGAAAGCACTTAAAATTATTATCAACGGTTTTTTGAACTATATGCTATAAAACATTATTATTATAATATCACTATGGTAAAACATCGCTCGGAAAGTCAAAAACATTCGTACGTAAAAGTTATTCTTTGTCCAATCATTTATTTTACTTTTGGCAGCTCGATTCAATGATGTTCTAAAGCGTTACTGATAAAATTTTTAAATCACGCGTGAAATAAAAATGATTTTTATTTGCATTTTCCGCTCGACTTGAGCTCTATAACAAGCTCGTTAAAGTCCACTTTACTTTAACCCTGAAATATTTCGACGCTCGAATTCTGACGACTTAAAATCTCAGTAGACTTCATTTATATTGGTAAATATTTCTTTCTATTTTGTACTTTTTGTTAGAGGTATGCACACATTTTCCTATACATAATATACTTGGACAAAATAAACACGAGATAGGAAATGTAAGAAAAATGTATGAAATCACGTTCGACTAACTTTTGCGGGGCGAGGGGAGAGTGCCTTGACATTTTTCTGCCCAATTATTAACACTAGTGCATGAAAAAGTCGATCACAATTAATGGCGAAACTGTCAGTTTGCGGCTAGAGGGGTAAGGCGAATATGGCCGATATCACGCGTCCCGTGGTTTATACCGGCTTCCGTTTTCCCCTTCCCCTTAAATAGATACCTTAAAATCAAGAGTGAATAGGCATCTTCTAGGCAAGCGCTTGCCTAGAAGCCTCACCACTTGCATCACCACTTGGAATCGAGTCTGATTGTAGCCAAGCGCTAGCCTATATATTTAAAAAAAAATTGGCAGTCATAGGGACTGCCGATAGCAGTGAAAACGAATATCTTCTATATATATAAAAATCAATTGCTGTTCGTTTGTCTCGCTAAAACTCGAGAACGGCTGGGCCGATTTAGCTGATTTTGGTTTTGAAATGTTTGTCGTAGTCCACGGAAGGTTTAAACGGTGATAAAATATGTAAAAATTGCGAGAAAGATCGGGCAGGACAACGTCTGCCGGGCCCACTAGTTTAAAATAACAAAGCAAGGTGTGGGGGGTCACGGTTACACAGCACTTTTAAAATAATTAAAATATTAAAACTAAGGCATTAAAGTTTAATTACGAATGTACTATATTAATATTTAAGACCTTTTGTCTTCGTAAGAACGCGAGGTGTCAGTCACGGTTACACAGCACTTTTAAATATAAACCTTAAAACTAAGGCATTAAAGTTTAATTACGAATGTACTATATTTATAATTAAGAAGAAAGACCTTTTGTCATAGGAAGAAAGAAGGTCACGTGTGTCCGACACCGTTTCACATTTTTAATAAAGAGGCCGCTTAAAGAAGTTTGCACTTCAAAAATTCGTCCAAGATAATAATATACATCAAGTAATCATCCGACACAAGGAGTCGGGTATTGAAAAGAGAGCGTATAGCTGCGTATCATCCGGACTCCGGCTTTGGTTTACTTGCTTTGCAATGTTGGTTAACTCTCGCAGGGCTTCGTCTAGAATGTTCTGGCGTTTGGAATACCTGGAAAGACAATGACCATATATTGGTAACATAAAATTCATGATAATAGGCATGATGTCTATATCAAAAATAAATTATTTCTATCTGATTATTAAACAGAGGGTCTTCCAAAAGACCTAAAATTCACATCCTCGGTTAGTTTTAAGTTTAATAACCATTTTAAACTATAGATTAAATATAAAAAGTGTGTAATTACGTCCATCATACAAACGTCCATACAAGAAGTATGTTTTAAAGTTTGATAAAGAGTTGCTGATTTGATTGAGTTGTCATCCGTCAAAATTATCTGACCCGGTGGCCAAAATTGGAACAAATTTTTATGCCTGTTAAGTTTTTTTTTATATGTCACCGGGTCAGATAAGTTTGTGGGGCTATACTAGAGGAATGAACATCTCCGCGAATAATAAGGGTCTCACCAAACCTATCGATGCGGAATCGGCTTAAGGTGGTTAGAAAAGCTTTATGTATGCGGCATTCCAGCCCGTTAAAGGTGAAAACACGGAAAACCGCCGTTGTGTTGGTTTAAATGTGGATTAAAGTTTATGAAATCATCCGTTAGAAATCGATGAATTTCTTTGTCCTTCCCCGGGAAGCGACCCATCGCTGTACCAAATTCGGTTGGACAGATGGGTCGAGAAAGCAAAGCGGAAAGACAGACAGACGGACAACCAGAAAACTACTTAGCTTTAGATTCTACAACCAGAACCCTTACTACAAGATTTTAAATCACATACGCATACATCCACAGCCAGCTCTCCCAGCAGAGATTTTGCGATATGAAAATAGATGGTATTGAATTTGTTACTTTAAAAATACGGCATTTGGATCCATTTTACTCTAACACCAATGTGTTTTGACACTAGAATACCCTCAATGTGATTTAAAATCTTATATGGTACTAGCGACCCGCCCCGGCTTCGCACTGGTGCAATGTTGATATAGGTACTACAGAATATCTTTATTTAAATTACATGCTGTAAAGGGCCATATTGATGTATATTGAATGTAGCGTGCTTTTATAATAAGGGCATTTGGATCTATTTTACTCTAACACTAATGTATTTCGACGATCGAATACGCTATACTTTGGTGTGGATTTGGTTGCTATGAATGATGCAAACGTTTAATGTTCAATGGTAAGTTCATTCTCAATCAACTTCCAAAATGGAGAAGTTTTCAGTTGGACACGTTGTTTTATAGACTACACGTAGCGGTACGATACTCACGTGTCACAGACGGGCTGGAACGCGTGTTGGAGGCAGGGTGCGTCGATGGGTACGCTGAGGTTGGCCGCTAGTGCGCGCACGCAACTCGCCTTGCACGCTAGCGCCAGTAAGTTCACCCGCACCCTTACATTGGCGTTAGAGTAAAATGAACCTTATGCGCCTAGTTTTAGAGCTTAAGTCCATCCATACATATGTCGTGTTTAATTTCTAACTTTATAATAAGGGCATTTGGTTCCATTTTACTCTTACACTATAATGTACTTCGACGCTCGAATACGCTATACTTCGGTGTGATTTTAAATCTTGTAGTAAGAACACGGATCGGTTGCTATGCAAGATGCAAACGTTTAATGTTCAATGGTAAGTTCATTCTCAATCAACTTCCAAAATGGAGAAGTTTTCAGTTGGACACGTTGTTTTATAGACTACACGTAGCGGTACGATACTCACGTGTCACAGACGGGCTGGAACGCGTGTTGGAGGCAGGGTGCGTCGATGGGTACGCTGAGGTTGGCCGCTAGTGCGCGCACGCAACTCGCCTTGCACGCTAGCGCCAGTAAGTTCACCCGCACCCTTACATTGGCGTTAGAGTAAAATGAACCTTAAGCGCCTAGTTTTAGAGCTTAAGTCCATCCATACATATGTCGTGTTTAATTTCTAACTTTATAATAAGGGCATTTGGGTCCATTTTACTCTAACACTATAATGTACTTCGACGCTCGAATACGCTATACTTCGGTGTGATTTTAAATCTTGTAGTAAGAACACGGATCGGTTGCTATGCAAGATGCAAACGTTTAATGTTCAATGGCAAGTTCGTTCTCAATCAACTTCTAAAATGGAGAAGTTTTCAATTGGACACGTTGTTTTATAGACTACACGTAGCGGTACGATACTCACGTGTCACAGACGGGCTGGAACGCGTGTTGGAGGCAGGGTACGTCGATGGGTACGCTGAGGTTGGCCGCTAGTGCGCGCACGCAACTCGCCTCGCACGCTAGCGCCAGTACGTTCACTCGCACTCGACTTAGCACTGGCGTGAGACCTAGGTTCACTAGGATTGAGGTAATTTGGTTGTTGATCTGTGAAACGAGAATTTGAATAGTAATTTTGGAGGTTTGAAAGGCCATTGACATACGAGTTTAAATTATTACAACATTGAATACATCCGTTCTAAATGTACCTAGTACCTCTTTCTGCATCGTATTCCTCATTTCTGAGGGTCGTGACCCTTTTTCATTAATCACATAATGGCAGGAGTTTCATAGGGACTGCCGATAGACTATTTTTTTTTAATATAAACCTTAACACTAAGTCATTAAAGTTTAATTTCGAATGGAGTATAATTATATGTTCGCGAGCATGTCGGTCACGCAAATCTACATTTTTACCCCCTGCCAAAAAGTGCTCAACGCGGCTAAAGAAGTTATCACTTCAAAAACATGACAATAGGGGTCGATTTTTAAACCTCGTCGACCCCCAAAATCAGTTTCCGAGTTCCCTGTTTTAGAGATTGTGTCCAACAGAATCAGCCCCACTCTCGAACTTACTTGTACTTCGCATGGTCTTTTGATGCTCTTAGTCATCCTTTCGCTCGCGGTGATGAAGGTGACAGCTATAGTCGGACTATTCGACTTCTCGCCTTCGGGCCAACTTGTGGTTCGAGGGCCTGTAAGTGAAAATACATGTGACTAGATGATGCTCGCAACTTCGTTTGCGTGGATTGGTTTTTTTTAATTCCCGCGGGAACTCTTCAATTTTTTAAAATTAACTGTCAACTTACCACAATCAGGATTCCGAATGATATCAGGACTCAATTTCTGTTTTACAAAGTCATTAATTTCTGCGGCACCCATTTTGTATTCGCGTACTCTGAAACAAACAGTTTACCCGTTATCCTACGTAAGCGACAAACGCGATACCGCGACTCGATACGACGCGACCGTATCGAATATCACTCGTTATCCTAGATTAGCGACCGTTGCCTAACCGGTTAGTCCAAGCTTGCGAGAAGCGATTTATTTCTTTGGTGGTATATTTAACGTTTCGTATGCCGTCGAAAACTACTGACTACAACACGAGATAGAATTCAAGATGTTCATTATTAAATTAAAAAAAAAGTGCGTGACGGCATTTACCGGCTATTGAAATTTTAAATAAATGCACGGAATTTACCCGCTATGTTCTTGAAATTTAAAAAACACCCGGGATTTCAGTTTTGAAAATGAGTCGGCAAACGTTTTCAGCACAATCATAGCAAAGTTCTAATCTTTCTGTGATTACTAGTGATAAAAGATGGCGGCCTTAAATTAATTATTCGGTGGGGCAGACACTAATTTAAAAAGCCATTTTTTATCGAAGTGGCCTCTCTCTCTTCCACATTACTGTGGGTAGTGACCGCTTTCTATTAATCAAATATTATTAGGAGTTTTCTTGGGATAGTAATGCGGTGGGTTCCTACATCCTTCCGCATTCGACTCGACTAAGAGTATTGGAATGAAAGTTAACCTGAAGAAGTTTTACAAATAAAAACGCTTACCTATCCCCCTCCCAGTAAGAGACAAGCACATACAAGTTGTCATGCACCAAAACCATAGGAGACTTCGTCAGATCGTGCGCATCCGACGGATTGGCCGCCCAACATAAAGCTGAATGCCCATTGGCCCAGAGCTCGCGAGCGATCCCCGCACGTTTCACCTCCGAACCGTTGCGAACGGTCCTGCCGTTGCATACGCAAACGCATACGGTGTTGCACTGTTCGGAATAAAAAATGGATACATAGTTGAATATAGTACAATATGCAATAAGATACATAGTAGTCTATATTGTCCCAAACAGGTTAGGCCACTACCATCTTAGACTGCATCATCACTTACCATCAGGTGAGATCGCAGCCAAGGGCTAACTTGTAGTGGATAAAAAAAACCACCACTACATTCCATTAATGTCCCACGGCTGGGCGAAGGCCTCCACTCTCATAGGAGAGTGGGAACCCACCACGCCGCACCAATGCGGGTTGGCGGGCTTTAACGACTATTACCTACCAGTTTAATGATAATAACCGGGACCAACGGCTTAACGTGGTCTCGGCGCGGGGGTGAAACTTCGCCAACTTGCTAACTCCGGGCTAGTACTGAGAATATCTAGTCAAAAAAAACCAATACTTAATATTATGGTTCGACCCGGGACCTCGTCGGCCGCAATCGAATATGCTGACCAACTAGACCAACGAGGCAGTTTATAATACATCTTATATTTACTTTCTAGCAAATAAAGAAGCGGTGGTAGATTTGGACACCCGATTTAGATCCTATCGGGGTCGCGGATTCGATCCCCGGCCACGCACCTCTTTCCCGTTGTCCTAGGTGAGCGTCAGAAGCAACACGACCCAGTACGCCATAGAAAATGACAAACTTGTCTACGTCGTACGTTGTTGATAGTCGCGTCGTATCGAGTCGTTCGTCGCTGACGTAGGACAACGGTTAACTTTTCGGAGTTATGGGGGTTTTAGGAAGTTAAAAATTACTTGCTTCAAACGGTGAAGGCAAACATCGCGAGGCCCGAGAGTTCCTCAAAGAAGAGTGAAGTCTACAAATATGCACTAGGCCAACGTGGTGAACTATGGCCAAAAGTTGTCATTCCGAAAGAAGACTCGTGCTCAGTAGAGAGCGAGCAATGGGTTGAAATGATGAATTAAATATGACCTGCTTTATTAGTGGAGGGAAACATTGCGAGGATAGCTCCATAATTGTATGTAGTGTACTCCATAATTGTATATAGTGTTAGACTGAAATTGGCGGATCTATCTATGGTCCATCTATGGTCTCATTTCCTCTACAGCGCCCTCGACCGTGACGGGCGATTGGAGCGGGAGAGAGGGAGAGCGGGATGTAATGGGGGTACATATTAATCTATGATGGAATGTAAAAGATGGCTGTACAGTGTTTGTGTGTAAATTGCTAATAAAGTATGATTAAAATAGTTATCGAGTGTTTCGATTTAATAATAGTAATACTCCATAATTTTCTCAAACAGTGTGTGAATGGGCATGATGACTGATTTTGAAAAATGGTCTGATTATGTTCGGAAGTATCTAATATTTCGGAAAAATATCTTATTTCAGCAGAAAAAAAGGTTTGGTAGATAAAATTGGCATTTGAAATTTCAATTTAAAAAATAACGCCAAAACGCTCGCGGGTGTCATGGCGTCGTTTGTGACGTCACTATTGCTTTTACCAATGTACTCTAATGTACTGTGTGCAGTAAACAATAAATCTTCGTACAGCAATTTAGATATTTTGTGTGAATAATATGAATTCTAAAGTGTGCAAGTCACTTAAAAAAACAATGCGATCTAAGTGGCTTAATCTTGCACGGCGAGATCCTACAGCTATAGGGCTAAATTCTACTATTTATTTCTGCGAAGATCACATTGACGTAAGTTTTTGCTTTATTCTAATACTAGCTGGTGCCCGCGACTTTGTCCGCGTGGATTGAGGTTTTTTGGTTTCCGCGGGAACTCCTTAATTTTCCTGGATAAAAAGTACATATAAATCTTCCTCTTGAATCACTCTATCTATTAAAAAAACCGCATCAAAATCCGATGCGTAGTTTTAAAGATCTAAGCATACATAGCGACAGACAGCGGGAAGCGACTTTGTTTTATACTATGTAGTGATGCTGTTTTGCTTATAACACAAATAACTGCAAAAAGTTAGAGATGCGTACCAAGAATCGAACCTCATACGCCCCGAATAGGAGGCAAACGTCATAGAAGGCAATCACCTCTCATTTTAAGTTATACGGTATAGTTTTAAAAAACAACATTTCATACCTCTGTATTAGAGGTATGAAATGTTGTTTTTCATGAAGTTGTTATCATGAAGTTCTTAATATATAAAATAGCAGATTTTACGGGTTTAAAACCTTTAAAATATTATGCTATTATTGTACTTACAAGGAAGTTTTGACGTTGCGAAATTCTGCTAAACAAAAGTCTTTGTTTGATGTAAGATACCCAGCATCAACAAATCAATCCTGGGCAAATTAGAGCTAGTCGCTTTGGTAAATCCTTGATCCATGGCTAACGATTTTTAATTTCTTAACTTTGGATTCGGTAAAACAAAACTAGATTAAGGAAATGATCTTTGGGAACAAAAAAATACGAAAATACTTGATAAACATTTAAAACGCCTGTACTTATAGACAGTGGCGTGCCGTAAGGTCCCAAGAAAGGCAAGCCAGAACCCAAGCACTGCCAATCCTATTTTTACGTCTTCTTTTACTTTGTTTCATTTGTGATTATTTAGTATTTCTAAAATAGTTTTGGAAAGAGCGTCTGATGTACGACTTTCAGACACATAAATAAAACCCAAAAATCGATCATTAATATCGTTATCAGAGTAATATCTGAGAATTGCGCACAACTGCTCTCTATTACTAACATCGGGTGTTTCGTCAATAATAATCGAAACAAGTTGAGTCATATTGATCTCGAACATGATGTGAGACTTCATAACATCAGCTACAGAATGAATTATATCATTTTCAATTTTGTTAGACAAATAACTCGGTCCTGATTTGCCGCTTTGATGATTTTGCATATGTTTTTCTAAAACTAAATCGTACTTCGACAGTAACGATACAAGTTCTAAAAAATTGCCTTTATATAATGAGTATTTGGACTCATCGTGACCTCGAAAAGGCAGTTCTTGTTGTGCTAAATGACAAACAATATCAGTTAATCTCTGAAAAACACTACGATTGTGATCTACCTACGCGTGAATTATGATTTGAAATTTCATTTGCCAATTGGCGGGACAAAGAAGTTTCTATGCGTTGTTTTCGAAATTACAAAAAGAAATAACGGAACTCATATGTATTTGGGAATTTTGATGCCTTCATAAAGCACCAGTTAAATTATTTAAATCATCATAGCCACTCGTATTCCAAACATTATTTTCGTTAGAAAAAAATATGCAACACCAACAATAAAATTTATTTGTATGAGAACAACCGACAATCCATTTAGTTTTATACGCGGATCTGTTCAAATGCCGTTTTCGGTTTTAAAAAATTTTGTGAAATACAAAAGTCTGGAGTAGGTTTTGGTGAATTTACAAGAAGCTTTTTCTGTTCAAAAGTTAAATTTTTTACCTTATTTTCGCCAATCAATGTTTGCACACACTTTAAATTGTCTCAAGGAACAATATTAATTAAATCTAAACTCATTTTTTACAAAATTTACCAATAATCCACGAATTATATTAATTCACTATGCACTCCCACAGCAAAAAGCAAACACTGAATTTATGAAGGTTTAGTCCGTATCACGAAAGAATTCCCTTAAAGGCGGCGCTAGAAGTCGAATTATGCAATTTTTGTATGCACCTTATTAGTTCCAAAAATTCCCGTACGATTTCTTAAATTAGGCGGATTATAAATATGAAAATAGTAGTAAAGGCTGAAAGCCAGATATAACGAGCCATACATGTCGCTATACTATTTATACAAATTTATATCGGATTAAATAGACAAAATGTATGCCATGAAACAGAAAATTCAAAGCCACAGTCCCTCTCACTCACTCATGACTCAAATAGGCTCGTAAGACGTAATCACAAGCAGTCGCAAGCGGTTATTGAACTGAGATTGCAGGACGCGCGAAATTTAAACACGTAATTTAAACTGATCGATTAATTACTGAGTTATTATTGAGTTTGTCTATTTGGGTGTTTGTTTTGGGCAAGGCAAGCCAGGCTTTTTAGCATGTATAGTGATTTCGCCTCTGCTTATAGAGATTGTTGGTCGATTGTCAAAGCTCGAAAACAATAGTGACGTCATTCGCTTCAGTGGTGTTTTATACAATATGGCGGATTGCTGTATTTCATAGTTTTATTTTATCAAAATAAATAACAATCTCACTCAAAATAGAAAAATAAATACGTTTTTTATATTCCATGAATCCTATTTCATTAGATAAATTCATAATTTCATTGATTTTGAATACTGTCATCATGCCTATTATACGATTAGTTTGTCAAATGTGTTAAGCAAACACCCAACGTATTTTACGTGTAGTGTTATAGACACTGGGTATAGGACTGCAGACAGTGCTTTTTCGACCAACATGTTGGCCCAACGTGCAGTCATTATTCAAGACAAATTTTTAGTCTTTGTTGAATCTAAATAAACTTACCTCGCTGTTTTTGATCACAGTCGGCGGTATTTCGACCTCCATGTTTTTCAAGATGGCCGCCATCCTTTCCAATGACATGGAGAAACCAACCGACGTACATTTCAACTCTGCGTTATTATGGTCCTTTTCAACGCGGGCGACTTTCCAGAACTCTTCGACTAGGTTGTCATATCTAAACGAATTATGCTTATTATTAGATGCGATCCACCACCACTACAGCCAATTAACGTCCCACTGCTGGGCACAGACCTCCACTCTCATAGGAGAGAGGGAATTAGAGCTTAAACCCACCACGCTGCTCCAATGCGGGTTGGCGGGCTTTAACGACTTCATGTTAGTGATAACCGGATTATCACAACTTCTGGCTTTAAATATTTACTTAACAAATTAACAATCTATATTTTTGAATTTGTTAAATGGAACATAGGCCCGCCACATACATACGGAATACGTTTTCAAGCTGTCACATTAGATGGCGCATATGTTGCAAATAAATTTCCGCTTTTAAGACTAGATGGCGTTGGTAAATTAAGTTCGACTTTCTTAGTTTGACAGGGCCCGTCTATGTAAATTGAGGTCGTTGGGGCCTTATTACAAGATTGGCTGAGAACTTGGTATCGTGTTTAAGTTTCGTGGTTAAGTAGCTTTAACCATTGCTTTGCCAATTATACTATACATAGTAAGGTCATAAGTTCTGTCACACAATAAAAACTTTTGAATTTAGAATGCTAGCCACAAAAAAGTTTATTGAATTCGAATTTCGAATTTTTCATAAAAATAAAAATGTGTACTTTATAGAATTTTCCTCATTTTAAAATATGGAGTGGACACTTAAAGAAGACCGTGTCGCGGTTATTGCGTTGCACCGTTGCGGTTACGCGCCAATTCAGATTTTCGACTTATTGAAAAATTTGAATGTATCCAAAAGATTCGTTTATCGTACCATAAAACGATACAATGAAGACTCTAGTGTAGATGACAGGTCAAGAAGTGGTCGCCCTCGCTCTGTTAGGACTCCAGCAGTGATAAAAACTGTGAAGGCGCGAATTCAAAGAAATCCCATACGTAAGCAGAAACTGTTGGCCCTTCAGATGGGGTTAAGCAGGACCACGGTGAAAAGGGTGTTAAATGAAGACTTAAGGCTTAGGGCATATCGAAGAAAAACAGGACATCGTTTGGACGCTCGTTTAATGGACGTGAGACTGAAGAGATGCCGCGCTTTGTTGAAGCGGTACGCGGGTAAAAAGCATCGGGAAATTCTTTTTTCGGATGAAAAAATTTTCACCGTTGAAGAGAGCTACAACAAACAAAATGATAAGGTGTACGCACACAGCAGTGAGGAAGCGAGCAACCGTATTAACAATCTATGTTTTATTAAGTTAATTTTGCTATATAAATGGTTACATAAATAATAAACATGTCTAAATTATTTCATATTACACATGTGACAGAACTTATGACCTGACTAAGTATATAAGACCTGCCACCAGCTGCGATCAGGTCCTTGGAGCGATGTTTGGTCGTGGTGCGCTGTTCGTGCCTCGCTACAGATATCTGCCAGAAAACTCCACAGTGCTGCGTTGCGTTGTACGCGAAGAACGGAGCCACGGTTATTGGCACCTGACGAGATAATAACTATCTTAATATATAAAACAAAGTCGGGTTTATTCGAACACTTATAACTCTATATTATAGGGATAGCTGCACTTTTGGTAACTATCGCTAGAAAGGCTGATTCTTGTACAGTATTTAAGTATGCGCAGTACCTATGTAAATAGTATAAAAACTGACGTTATTCATTGTGACGTTCACGAGATATCACCTCTCAAAGACGTGATAAACTTATAAACTTAAAATAATTATTAGCAATAATTAGTCACGTTGATGGCTAATAAATAAAAATAGGATAGCAATTAATTTTACGCCTCCATAATATTTAAAATAGTACCAGGATCTAAAAATAGTAGAGAAGAACTTACATCGCATCCTAGATCGACAGCATGACTGCAGACGGCTTCCAATTGCTGAATTGCGCGTTCTAATGCTGAGCCCCACTTGTTCCTGACCATAGAACCGACTAACTCCCGCACTTGCTTGATAGGTATGTCAGCTTCCATCAAACGGAGCATGTTAGTTTTGTCTTGATTCGTAACGCATAGGGTCGTGAGATGAGTTTGCAGTTGCAGACCTGTTATGCGACCTAGAAAAAAATATTTGCAACTTCTGAAAAATATTTGAATCCATTTCAAAGTAAGTATTTTCAAAACCGCAGCGTCATTAACGTGGTTTCAGAAGGGCTGGAAGAATGGGACCTAATTAAGCAACACTATTTAAATAGACCGCTCCTCAAATTTAAGAGATTTTCAAACTGAATCTAGTACTTTAGTAGGTAAGAAAAAAGGTCATCTGTAATTACACTATTGATCCATAAAATCCAACCCAGTTTAGATAAACTAAACTCGCCGGCATATTTAGCGGAACATAAAAAAAAGGTTTGATATCAGTATCATATAAGGTTGCTGGCTGGTTTATACGTCATTTAATTTAAAAAGAAATATTTTCAAATTAAGAAAACAACTGAACATCACATTTTTTGCAATTGTTTTAATTTTATTCAAATACACCTTATCTGGAGCGAACTTCGAGTATTTCTTCCTTCTGAGTTTGATTTAAAATTTCATTGAAATACTGTTTTTTGTTAGTTTTTTTTAATCGCGTATCTTTCTGGAGTTGATGACTGAATTATGCCTGACTTAGCCCCAACGGAGATTGCCAGGGCACTCGAAATGCGAAGAAATGGTCAAACCTACAGAGTGATATCCAGAGATCTTCGTCGACCAGTTTCAACGATCCATCGCAGTATCCAACGGTTCAGGGAGACCGGTACTTATGTGAGAAGAGCAGGACAAGGCAGAAAAAGACGCACTTCGAGTAGGGATGATCGTTTCATTCGGCTTCGTGTAGGTAGGAACCCCCGTTTGACGGCCGTCCAAGCCCGACATGAGTTAGAAGCAGTGCGAGGTGTAACTGTAAGTGAGCGTACGGTACGAAGAAGGCTCGAAGAAGCTGGTTTGGGTTCATTTGTGCCCGCCAAGGCTCCAAGGCTCGAGGTAAATCATCGTAGAAACAGGTTAACTTTTGCTCAGGAACATCGACTTTGGAACGCGGACCAATGGAGAAAGGTGGAGGAGATTTAGTGATGAGTGCAGAATTCTCTTAAATCAAATTGACGGCAGGCAAAGAATATACAGACGCAAAGGAGAACGATACGTTCAGACAAATTTTGAAACTACAGTTGCATACGGTGGTGGATCAATAATGGTTTGGGCGGGCATTTGTTTGGGAGTTCACACAGACTTGGTAGTGATTGACAGAGGGAGTCTGACTGCAGACCGCTATATCAGAGAAGTTTTAGAAGAAAATGTCGTACCGTTTGCCCCATATATCGGTGAAGATTTTGTTTTTATGCAGGATAATGCTCCGCCGCATACCGCTCGGGTAACTTAAGCTTATCTTAATGATATGAATATCACTGTTATGGAGTGGCCGGCGAGATCACCGGATATGAACCCAATAGAGCACGTTTGGGACTTGCTGAAAAGAAAAGTTAAGTCCAGAATTCCAGCTCCTGCCAACGTGGGAGAACTGCGAATCGCCGTAGTTGAGGAATGGCGGAGACTATCCCAGGAGACCATCGATAACATCATTCTCAGTATGTCTAGACGGGTAGAAACTTTAATTAGAGCGCGTGGAGGAAATACGCGATATTAATCACCATTTTTCTAATTTAATTAATTGTTATTTTAATATTAAATTTCACTTTTCCCGGTTACATGAAAAGTTCAAAAATATACAATTTTTCACAAATAGCCTTTACTCGCAAAATCTATTCTTAATGTGATCTCATTTTTAGTAAAACAAATGAAACTTTAAATAACAAAAGAAGTGTAGTAAGTAGATTTTAAAATAAAACCATATTTTTTTAATTATGGACCTTTTTTTATGTACCGCTAAATATACCGGCGAGTTTATATCACTTGTATTGAAATATGTACACATCTTAAATAATATATTTGTTTGGATATTATGTAAGAGGTTAGAGCTTGATATAGTAAAAATAGTTGGGATGTTTGAGGTTTTAGTGATTATTAAAATATAGAGGATGTTACTATAGATTTCGCAGTTAAGGAGCGCCATGTTAACGTAGTTAATCTCTGATATCCACGACACCTGTAAGTTTTCTGTTCATTTTTAACTATCAATTAAAGTAAAGAACGACGACAAGCGAGTTTCATACAACATCCCATTCTAAGCGCTCGTTTCGTCGTTTGAAAAAAGGTTGCTGATTTGACTAGTTCAAATGCCCAATTATTTAATACGCACCGAACATAACATTATGCACGGTCTTCCTTACACTTACAGTTCCACCAACTTATCCGGCCCGGTGGCCGGAAAAAATATTTAAATCTGTGAAAGCGTATCAGTCAGACAGACTCACTTTCACAGTTATAATATTATTATATATTATGCATGGAAGCAGGCGCCACCCTGCCGAAGTCCATGGAAATGAAGGAACTGGAAATTTAATTCGCTATAATAATTTTCACAATTGTTCATTGTCAAGTCAACATCTCCTGAAGATGCTCCGGTATCGGAGCGAAACGTACTTTGATAGTAGTTTGGGGAATTTCTGCATTGTGGTGAATATCGCGGGCTATAACTGCGAGATACACGCTGTACCACATAGATTTACCTACTGTCGCGGATTATAGCGATTTAAATTTGTAGTTCCTTCATATTAGTATGGATTAGTATGGTTTTATTAACGACGCTGTCATCGGGTCAGATAAGTTTGTGGGACTATACTGACCTAAACTGACATCCACTAGCACAGGGTATATAACTGCGTGCTTGTCTATAGGGACTCCGCAGGAGAGGAGCAGTGCTTTCAACAGATCCCTATGATTCAACTGAATCGTCACTTTTATGGAACTCTCCATGGCTGCTCGGCTCGCAACTACCAGGAGCTCTGCGTCGGGCCAGAGGGTTTCTGAAACAATTTTGATATATTTTTATTGAAGAATCAAACGACGATAATGCCAAGGAACAAGTTAGTCTAGGCAATGGGCCGGTCCGTTGTATGGAGACCCCCGCATTAAATCCTCAGTCGATGAAATTTGGCTGGGCTTTAGTACTGGATGATCCAAAACTTACACAAAAATATCCAACAAAAAACATCTGGAAGTTAGGAATTTATACCTAAAACTTAATATTTATGACTGAATATTTTCTCGATTTCTTTTTAAAATATAATAGTAGGGTAGTATAACACTCAAAGCCGAAATATCAAACGAACTGATCATGCAGAACATCGATATTTAAACCGATTTTATTATGAAATCTAAACTGCGTTTACGCGATAATGACCCTTCCTGCTTTAACTTTACTTCCTTTCTGATTTTTATTGGATATTTATAATGATCGTGATGCTTTTTCATAGTGAAAAGTTTGGCCGGCTCAGGAATTAGCTTTATTGCCTAGACTATTATTATTAGTTTAATTAGCTATAATCCAAATCTTATATCTATCAGGAAAAGCAAGCAACCAAGGAAGCAATACGCATGCAAGCAATGCTTATTTTTAAAAGTGGGAGGGTGGGCGCTGCACATCGCAAGCTTAACGTTTTACTACATAGATTAATTTTATTGGGTATTTGACAAGTCAAATGAGGTACTTTTGTACCTTCAAAACGCGCGCTTAGTATATTTGGTACAATACTAGATAATGTACAAAAATTGGAAACATGCATATTCCACAAAATAAAAGTGATTCGAATGAATACATAATATTCTAAATGAAGATTTTAATGATGTACAAAAAATATTACGATTATGGAGAGGGTAGAAGTACGATTGTTGGAGACTACGCCTCGCAACCGATTTACATGCGCGGGGTGCGGGCAGCGGGCGCGGGACATCGCGCACTCCGACAATTGCAATTCACTTTCAGACGCGGCAACTGTGCGGATTAACTACTTTTTTATACAGTCCACATAATTCAATACAGTAAAGTTGATCATTAAAGGAAAGTTTAATCTAATCCTCAAGACTTTCTGTCGTCCTTCAATATACTGTCCTTAACATTTGGTCCTTCTACCTCAAGCAAAGAAAGAAACCAGCCAAAAATCGGAGTGCATCGCGGGAACAAAGGACGGGGACACGACCTCTTGTGAGTTTGTTCCATATTCCTTCTTACTTTCCTGTCTTCTAGCATTTTCCGTCTTCTATTTGGATCTGATTCTAAGATATTTTAATAATAATCTACAATTATAAAATTGCTGTGTTGCTTTTTCGCCTTATATTGCCAATTTGAATAGTCTTGAAATCACCTAGTAAGTCTTCCAATCATCAAAATAAGTGTCATAATGCCTATATTATTTCATACGTTGCTTAAATTTCATTAAAATGCAAAATATTACAAGTTAATAGCTAAAATTGCACCTATCTAATTCAAATTACGCTGATTCATTTCATTACGCATAAAATTGTCACTGCTTATGAGTGCATAGGTACGTAAGCGCATCAGTCCTCGGTGCAACGCAAACCGGTTTTTATGCATCGCCTGGTCGTCCGTCACGTACAATAGTTACCTATCGCTTGCTTTGTTCTTGATCTTGACCTTCAATTTACGCACTTTAAAATGAGTGACGCTAAAATAAAAGAATTAATAAAGCTTCGCGGCAGTGTTAAGGGCAAGCTTACAATCTTTCAAAACTTCTTAAATAGCCTCAGTAGTGATAATATTAGTGAAAATCAGTTTAACGAACTAGAATGTCGTCTTAATAAAATAGATAGTATACATAGCGAATATGATAAATTTCAGACTGACTTGGAGCTTTTGAGTGAAGATACAAGCCAGTTATTATTGGAACGAGAAGACTTCGACTCAAAATACTACTCGCTTGTCGGATCGGCGCGTACTCTTCTCAATAAGTGGAGTCGTCAACGACAGCGAAGACTTTCTGTATCCGAGTCGAGTGAGGGAAGCGAGCGAGGAAACAAGGATGCACTTCATGACTTCGTCAGGCTACCTAAAATTAACTTGCCCACATTTGACGGAGACTTTCAGCACTGGCTCACTTTCCGAGATACGTATATTTCATTAATACATACAAATAACACAATAGGTGATATTAATAAATTCCATTATTTAAAAGCAGCATTAAAAGGCAGCGCACTAACTATGATTCAAAATTTAGAGTTTACATCGAAAAATTACGCAATTGCATGGCAACTTTTATCAAATCGGTTCGATAACGAAAGATTATTAGTAAACAACCATGTAAATGCTATATTAAATTTTACTCCCATTCAAAAGGAATCATGTCAAGCTTTAAGAAAATTAATAGACACAATTAATCGTAATTTATGTGCTTTAAATACCCTAGGTCAACCTACTGACCACTGGGACACATTGATCATACATCTAATGACGAAAAAGTTGGACACGGTTACTTTTAGAGAATGGGAAGAACAACGAAACTCAATAACAACTTCACCTACACTAAAACAATTTCTTGATTTTTTAACAAACAGAGCGGATTTATTAGACGCTATACAGCAGGATGAAAAACAACGCCAGTTATTACCACATGCTTATCAAAACACACAACATAATCAGATGACGCAAAATACACACACTACACAAAATACACAAAATACACTAAACACACAAAATACATTAAGCACGCATACTAATAAAACTAAAAGCACTAGTGATAGAATAATTTCATGCCCTATGTGTAATCAAAATCATTTTTTATTCAACTGTCCTGAGTTTAGGAATTTAGACGTTAATACACGTATTCTTAAGGTACAAACTTTCAAAAACATATGCAAAAATTGCTTAAAAATTGGGCACAGGGAAAGGAACTGCAAGCTTTCTCACTGCAAATACTGTACCCTGAAACACAGCAGTCTGTTACACACAGAAGCACAGCACAGCACAGAACAACACAGCACAGTTGCCTTATCTTCAAACATTCAGACTATTAACAGTCCCAATATATTGCTCTCCACAGCTTTGGTGAACGCGATCGGCGCAGACGGGAAACTATATCCTGCCCGCGCTCTTCTAGACAACGGTGCCACTGCACACTACGTCACACGGCACTTCTGTGAAAAGCTTGGTTTGCCTCGACGGAACGTAAGCTCCACTGTGACAGGTATTAACAATCAACTTTCCTACAGTGCAGAGTCTTGTAGCTTATCCATCGAGTCATCTTCGGGTAATTATAAAGTCAGCATAGAATGTTACGTTTTACCTCAGATAACGAGTTCATTACCTTCTAGTAACATTGATATACAATCCATACAGTTGCCTCTTAATATCAAGCTAGCTGATCCTTCTTTTCACATTTCGTCACCCATAGACATATTAATGGGTGCAGATGTGTTTTGGGACGTCATGTGTTCCAACTTTATTGATTTAGGCCAACAGTGTCCTAAGTTGCAAAAAACAAAACTAGGTTGGCTTGTTTCCGGCACCATTAATAAAAACACAAATTTAATTACAAACAATTCACAGCATTCTTCCTCTTGTTTTTTTACTCAAAATGATGAGGCCTTGTTAACACGATTTTGGGAATTAGAATCTGTACCTTCTAAATATAGTTTATCGCTAGAAGAGCAAGCCTGTGAGAAAAACTTCGCAGAGAACACTCGGCGCGATGAAAACGGTCGTTTTATTGTAACTATCCCTTTAAAAGAGTCACCCGACGTTCTCGGCGATTCTTATCGAACAGCAAAAAGCCGCTTATTATCACTTGAGCGAAGATTCGAACGCGATCCAATCTTTAAGAAAAGATATTTAGACTTCATGACCGAATACGAAAACTTAGGTCACATGAGTGACACTTCAAAAATTTCGTATAGAATAAATTCTCAAAAAAGTTATTATTTACCTCATCATGGGGTCAATCGTGAGTCATCATCCACCACTAAGTTAAGGGTGGTCTTTAATGCATCGAGCCCCACTTCTAGCCCCACTTCTTCTAGAAGTAAAAAATCATTTAATGATATCCAAATGGTTGGACCCGTCGTCCAAGATGATTTAATTTCAATATTAATTCGCTTCCGACAGCATGAAATCGTCGTATCGGGAGACATCGAGAAGATGTATCGAGCCGTTCTTGTCGAACCTTCTCAACGTTCACTACAACAAATCTTGTTTAGATTTCATCCTAGTGAGAACATAAGATCATTTACATTAAACACGGTTACATACGGTACAGCATCGGCACCGTATCTAGCCACAAAATGCTTAGTTTCGCTGGCAGATCAGTGTTCGGATCCAGAAGCAAAGGTAGCTATTGCTAGAGATTTCTACGTAGACGATTTTCTTAGCGGTGGAGACTCCATACAGTCAGTAATTAATCTTTGCAAAAATGTTATCAACACCTTGCAGTCAGCGCAATTTAAGCTACGTAAATGGCAATCAAATAATACCGAAGTCCTAAAATCATTACCTAGTGAAAATTTGCTTGAAAATCTTAAAACAGATAAAACCTTAAATCTAGATGAATCACAACCTTCAAAAACACTTGGTCTCCATTGGGATTGTAATACAGATAATTTATTATTTAAAATTAATTTAGACACAAATACAAAAAAAATTACAAAACGTATAATTCTATCTCTTATAAGCCAAATTTTCGATCCTCTTGGTCTTTTAGGACCTTGTACAGTTCAAGCAAAAATTCTAATGCAAAAACTTTGGGTAAATAAGTGCGGCTGGGATGACGAAGTTACAAAAGATACACAGAAGTCCTTTTTAAATTTCATAGCTTCTCTTACTTCACTTAATTTACTTCGCATTCCCCGTTGGGTCGGCACTAATAACACAACACTAATAGAATTGCATACATTCTCAGATGCTTCGGAGCGCGCATACGGCGCGTGTGTTTACGTGCGAACAGTTGATGAAAACGGCAAGGTACAAGTTCACTTATTAGCTTCCAGAAATAAAGTGGCGCCTTTGAAGCCCACCACAATCCCAAGGCTAGAGCTTTGTGGTGCGCTTCTCGCTACTAGGCTCCATACTAAAGTGGTATCATCCTTAACATTAAAAATAAACAATTCTTATTTTTGGACTGATTCCACTATCGTGTTAGCATGGTTGAAAACACAATCGAACCAATTAAAAATGTTTGTCCGAACTCGAGTGGGTGAGATACAGGACTGCACGGCCGGTCACAGATGGGGATACGTTCCGTCTAAAGAGAATCCTGCGGATCTAGTTTCTCGGGGGATTGTAGCAGACAGTATTTCCTCTTGTCACTTATGGTGGTCCGGCCCTGACTTTTTGAAGTCCAGACATGTACAATTTCCCACAATACCGAACACACAATCTAATTCAGTTAATACAGAAATAGTCTTACACACTAATTCAACACAAAATAATACAGACATACAAACAAACGTAATACATAATCTCATACATAAAAAATCAAATTATACACATTTAATAAGATCATTTGCCTATGTACAAAGATTTATATACAATTGTAAAAATCCTAAAAACAAACTAACTCAATTTTTAACTACAAAGGAATTACAAAACTCAGAAAATTACATACTACAATTTACACAAAAAGAAATGTTTCCAGAGGAATACAACTTACTGAAAGCAGGAAAACCTTTACCTACAAATAGTAAATTAAATTCACTCACCCCTTTTCTAGACTCAAATGACCTTATAAGAGTCGGAGGGCGTCTCAGTAATTCATTTTACAGCTACGACGTTAAACATCCAATAATTCTATGTAGCAAACATCATATCACTCAAACAATTTTTCATAAAGAGCATATACAATTAATGCATGCCGGACCACAGCTGCTTTTGTCTAATGTCAGACAAAAATATTGGCCACTTGGGGGGAGGAATCTCGCCAAGCGCATCGTACATAATTGCGTCCGGTGTTTTAGATTTAGGTCAAAGGCCATACAACCTATTATGGGTGACCTACCCCATGATAGGACACACCTAGAGTATCCATTCTTACACACTGGCGTGGATTACGCCGGGCCAGTGCTGATCGCAGACCGAAAGGGCAGAGGTGCTAGGCTGACGAAGTCATACATTTGCATTTTTGTGTGTTTTGCAGTTAAGGCAGTTCACTTAGAGCTTGTTACGGACCTAACTACGGATGCCTTCCTCGCAGCTCTGTACAGATTCATCTCCCGCCACGGAAAACCGGTTTCCGTGACGTCGGACAACGCGTCTACTTTTGTAGGAGCTAGTAACGAGATTTCCACATTTCTAAATAACTATTTAAACGAAATTCAATCCGAAATGAGTAATCAAGGCATGGATTTTAAGACTATTCCAGTTTATAGTCCAAATTTTGGAGGACTATGGGAATCTATGGTGAAATTGGTGATGCATCACCTCAGGCGAATCTTAAATTTAACCCATCTTACCTACGAAGAGATGTCAACGTGTCTCATCCAAATAGAAGCAATTCTGAACTCCAGACCTTTGACACCTCTCTCTTCTGATCCTTCCGATCTTACCTGTCTTACTCCAGCCCACTTCCTAATTGGACGCTCACTTTTGACAGTTCCTCGTCCTTCCGTCAGCGATGCAAATATTAACCGTCTGCAGCGCTACGAGAGAATCGAGAAACTAAAGCAACATTTTTGGTCCCGTTTCTCAAACGAATACGTTTCACTTCTACAGCAGCGGGTCAAGTGGCGCTCATCATCCTCAAGCCTCAGACTGGGTTCCTTGGTGCTTGTGAAGGAGAAAAATCAACCACCACTACTGTGGCAACTGGGCAGAGTGGTGAAATTACACCCCGGCAAGGATGGCGTCTGTCGAGTTGCAGACTTAAAAACGAAGAAAGGCGTCATTCAGCGGGCCTGCAACAATATCTGCCCCCTTCCGCTTGAAAGTTGAAGCATTCAACATTCCCCGGGCAGACTGTTGGAGACTACGCCTCGCAACCGATTTACACGCGCGGGGTGCGGGCAGCGGGCGCGGGACATCGCGCACTCCGACAATTGCAATTCACTTTCAGACGCGGCAACTGTGCGGATTAACTACTTTTTTATACAGTCCACATAATTCAATACAGTAAAGTTGATCATTAAAGGAAAGTTTAATCTAATCCTCAAGACTTTCTGTCGTCCTTCAATATACTGTCCTTAACAACGATTAAGAAAAATATTTTAATGTTGGCCATGAAGATGATAGTTAAGTTAAAGGATACTGAGAAAAAGTAAAAAGTTACCAGTGAAAATTAACTTATTAACATAATAATTTTTTTAATATTATTGGGACGTGATAATTAAAATTGACGGTAATAACGGTAAAGAAACAAATATAGAACAAATAAGGATGTGAACCAGTACCTGTCTTAGGAGTAACAATATCAAATGCACACTCGATCATCTCCCGCGGATGGAAGCCTTTTAAAGTTTCTCTGTATACTCGATCGACCAAATAGCGGCGCATGTATTTCGTTCCTGAATATGCGATGTGTCTATAACAATGTTTCGTGCTATAAATATCAAAGTATCAATCAAATATATCTACAAATTAATTATATTCGGATTTTTTGCTTTTTAAGAACTTGATTCTTAAAGCACAAGTTTCTTTTTAGTACGTTAATAAGAAGCATCTTTACAGCTCCAAGGGCCGGTAGAGGGACGTAGGGAGTATTAATTTTAACTAGATACCTCCATGCGTTCCTGAGAAAAAGGGCCTTGACAGAAAGACAACAAAGCGATCCTAAAAGGGTTTTTTTTCCATTTGAGAGTGAATAAGCGTCTTCTAGGCAAGCGCGCTTCACCTTAGACTGCATAACTACTTGCAGTAAGTCTGATTGCAGCCAAGCACTAGTCTATAAGTTAAAAAAAACCCTTAAACGTAACAGCATCACAAAATTTGTACAGTATTGTGTAAGACGGTGTACAGTCCCACCATTATATCTGGCCCGGTGGCAAAATTTGAACAAATTTTTATGCCTATTTAGTTTTTGTTTTTATTATATACGAGATAGCGGTCGCCCGCGACTTCGGACGCGTACAATGTCTGATTTCCTATGAGATTTTCCCGCTGCAAAAAGCCTAGGTACATATAGCGGCTAAAAATAATAAGTAATAACCTTAATGCCGATTTTAAAAACTTATAACCTACATGCAAGCTTCCAACCCCAATTTCACACCCTTTGGGTGGATTTTCGTAAAATTGCTTACACAGGTTATTATTATTTAAAACTAATAACCTACATCCCGATCTTCAAACACAAATGACTTTGATACTAACTTACAGACACATTTCACCCTCTTTGGGGTTAATTTTCGTAAAATTGATTATACAGGTTATTATAATTTAAAACTAATAACCTAAATCCCGATTTTCAAGTCTCTAACATCAAAAACTTAAAACCCTCATGAAAGCTTCCAACCCCTATTGCACCCCTATTGGGGTAGATTTTCGTAAAATGCATATGCAGGTTATTATTTATTTAAATTTAATAACCCAAATGTCGATTTTCAGGTCTCTAACTTCAAACACATAGGATTCTCATACAAACTTACAACCCCCATTACACAATCTTTGGGGTGAATTGTCGTAAAATTGCTTATACCTATGGGTTTTTATTATTTATAACTATTAACTTAATTGCCAATTTTCATGTCTCTAACTTCAAAAACAAAGGACTTTTATTTAGATTTACTAGCGATGGTATAAGTAAATGGAGGGTGAAGCCAATAAAATATTATATCCTTACATATGAAATTGACGTTTTGTAAGGGAGGAATATAAAGTCGTTTTTTTTAATGTAATATATCTATTTAATCAAAGTATGCACCATTGCTATTTATGCACTTTTGCCATCTCATAGGTAGTTCATTGATCCCTTTACTAAAAAAAACATTCGGACGGGAATCAACAGAATCGTTGAAGGCGCTTTGGACTGCCCCATCGGAGTTGAATTTTTTCCCTTGCACGAAGTTATCCAAATTTGGAAAAAAAATGGTAATCTGTTGGAGCAAGGTCCGGGGAGTACGGTGGATGTTTTAGACATTCCAATTGAAGCTCCTCTAATTTGGTAGCCGTCTGTTGTGCAGTGTGAGGTCTAGCGTTGTCCTGAAGCAGCAGTGGCCTAGAGCGATTGACCAGCCTCGGTTGTTTAGCAGCTAGCTTTTCCATCATGGTTTGCAGTTGCTGACAATAGACATCTGCCGTAATCGTCTGGCTAGGTTTAAGAAAGCTGTAGTGTACGACACCGGCACTAGTCCACCAAACGCTCACGAGTATTTTTTTTTGAGTCAATTTTCGTTTGGGACAGTATTTGGCTGGTTCGCCAGGGTTCAGCCATTGCGATGAGCTTTTCCGATTATCGTGCAGGATCTACTTTTTATCACAGGTAATAATTCGGTTTAAAGTCCCTTCATTATTGTGCCGGTTGAGTAATGTAACGCAGCAGTCGATGCGCTTTTGTCGGTTTGCTGCACTCATTTCATGAGGTACCCACCTTTCAAGCTTTTTCACCTTCCCAATTTGCTTCATGTGGATTAAAACAGTTTTATCACTAGCACCGCAGCCTGCATCTAGCTCGGACGTGGTTTGCGATGGATCCGCTTCCACAATAGCCTTCAATTCTTCATTATTAACTTTGGTCTCCGGCCATCCACGGGGCTTGTTCTGCCGGTCGAAATTTCCAGAACGAAAACGTTGGAACCAAAAACGCACTGTGTTTTCTTTTGCGACACCGCCGCCATAGACATCATTAATCCTTCGGGCCGTTTCTGCAGCACTGGTGCCACTATGGAACTCGTACTCGTAAATAACGCGATATTTCAACATTTCCATTTTGTAAACTGAGTCACGCAAAGAAAAAACCAAAAGAGGAAAAATCGAATGAATTAGGGTTTTCAAAACACAAAAGCATGAGTAAATAGCTATATAAATTTTAAATTGAAATTCCTAACCAAAGAGGAGATATTTGAGATCAAATTGGCCAGTACGACAAAACGCCAATTTCTTATGTAAGGACCTAATATATAAAAAAATTACTAAGTTGAAAGTTCTTACCTCGCAAACGGCAGCCGCAGATCATGTGGTAGATGGCACACAGAGCCCGATGACGTCATAACTCGGACCGCATTGGGGTATTGGTCCCATCGTTTGCTCCGCGGAATCAATAGTGGCGGTGTAAACTCTGTTGCGCCGTGACTTTGGAATACCTTGAACAAATATAATATCCAATCAAAAAGAGGCTCAGATGATTTCAAACGTTTTAATACAATGAAAAAAATTAAAAACAAGACTGAAAATTTAATGCCAGTGTCACTCGGGATGATGATTGTAACAATAGCCCATACATTCATTTTCGACGACTTTCGTGGCACAGTGTTGAGCGCTGTTGCGTGTTACGTGCGGAGGTTCCAGGTTCGATCCCCGGCAGGGTTTGGAAATTTATAATTTCTGAATTTTCCCTGGTCTGGCCTGGTGGGAAGCTTCGGCCATGGCTAGTTACCCTACAGGTAAAGACATGCCACCAAGCGATTTAGCGTTCCGTTTTGATGCCGTGTAGAAACCGTATAGGGGTATGGGTTTAATATAACTACCATGCCCCTAACAGGTTAGCCCGCTACCATCTTAGACTGCATCATCCCTTACCATCAGGTGAGATCGCAGTCAAGGGCTAACTTGTAGTGGATAACAAAAAACAAATCTGTTGAGGCATTTCGAAGTCATTGTGGAATAAAGAAACTCACATACAAAGGATCAATCACGCCAAAACAGTTGAACGGATCTGGATGAAATTTGGCACAGAGATAGATTGTAGTCTGGAATAACACATTAGCTACTTTTAATCCCGAAAGATTAAAGAGTTCCCGCGGGAACAAAAAACCTCAATCCACGCGGACGATATAGTACAGTACAGCACCTTTGACCGCCAGGCCACGGTTCACTTACCCGCCAGTGCCGAAATCATACATTATAAATTTATTTTAGAAAGTGTGTTTATTAAGCTCTTTTGAACGAGAAATGACACATTTGCGTTTTACTTAATTTTATATTTTTTATTATAGTGCAGTGTAGTAAAAAGTAAACAATCTAAATGCTAGTGTGTATAGTAATGTGCTTCCTTGAGAACATGTGCTACCTTGAGTATGTGTGTACCTTGAGGGACGAGTGGCCTAGTTGTGACAACGCATATCAGTCGATTGCGAATGTTAATCAACGTTGACTTGACCCAAGTCGGTAACTGGATGGGTGACCGACTTTGTAGGTTCAAATTTCGCATTTTGGTTCCCCCCGTGCCTCGGAGAATACGTTAAGCCGTCGGTCCCGATTATTATCACTAACATCTGATAATAATCGTTACAAAAACCTAAGAGTTTAAATACTCTTAGTCGACCCCACCGCATTATTATCCCAAAACTTATTCCATTATTTGATTAATGGAAATGGGTCAAGACCCTTATTTATGAGGAATACGAAGCGGAGAGAGAGACTAACTTTGATAACGACGTCTTTTAAAGCCGCGAGGACGTCCATAGGTTTGGTCTTCATACCGCTGTGGTACAGGAAATCCTCAGCAGGAGACGGCTTCTGCTCCATACAGGCCGTCACCAGCCGCTGGTAATTCCTGGAACCTCGCTCGCTGAGGGTATGCGACAGGACTCCAGAGAATGTACCCTCGGGAACTGCCCGAGGTACGTGTTTTGATGCTAATAGTTCTGCGCTTGTTGGACGCAGACTTGGATCGTGGTCTAAAAGCCATCTGCAAATGAGGGAATAGTTTAGTTAGCCCTTGACTGCAATCTCACCTGATGGTAAGTGATGATGCAGTCTAAGATGTTAGCGGGCTAACCTGTAAAGAGTATGGCAGTTATAATAAACCCATACCGCTAGTCGGTTTCTACACGGCATTGTATCGGAACGCTAAATCGCTTGGCGGCACGTCTTTGCCGGTAGGGCCGAAGCCTCTCACCAGACCAGATCAGATCGGAGAAAATTCAAAAATTATAAATTCCCAAATGGACCCTGCCGGGAATCGATCCCGGGACCTCCCACGTTAAGACAACAGGGCTCAACACTGCGCCAGGGAAGTCGTAGAAACTTGGACAACACTGGCTAAACTGATTTACAATTTTGTGATACTGTCACTTTGATAATTTTATTGCAGGGTTGACACTTGACCTGAAAATGACAGGTATAGAATATTTAATTTAAACACATTTAACAGTTTTAGGCAAGTGGGCCTGAGATGCAAATTTAAAATAAAATCTTTAATAAGATTTATTAAAGCCTTTTGTTGTCTTTGGTAGGTCTTTAAAATGCAAATGAAAACTCAATGAAATCACAGAATGTAAAATTCATAGAATAAAAATATTTGGGAGTTGGGGTGATTTTAAATTCCTACAAGAAAATTCTCCTCTTAAAAGGCTTTCTTATCTCATTGCACAGTTTTTGTGATGTTCTCTTGCAATTTGGAATACATAATGCGATTGTGAGTTTTGTTCATTATTTTTTCTAATACAGTTGCTCGACAGATGCACTAATACTATGCTGAGATCTATAGAGCGTACTTTGACTTGGCTCCACGTCCACGTTACTTCTAAATAAAAGTTTTCTTGCAAGAAGGTTCATAATGATATTGACTTTGTATGCAGAAAACCTAAAAATAATGACATTTAGATGTGAATTGATGAAATTCATTCATTAAATAAATAAAAAATATTTAATATAATTAATTAAAATTGTTTTAAGTTCTATAAATCAAAAAAGTAAAGGCTGAATAGTCCAGGCTGGGAGCTAAGAACTAGAACCTAGTGCCATGAACCTAATAAAAAAAACGCAATTACAACAACGCGCCGTAGTCTAAATCTTTAATCTGTGCGCGCTATATTTAAAAGAGTCCTTGAATTTTTCTTATAAATTATCAATAAATTTGAGTGGTAGATGTGATGTGGAATCATAAAATTAAATCAACAATTAGGTATTTTAGATCTGAGAAAAAAACCGCGCTTATAATAGCCGCCAAAAATCTTGAAATAAGTATGGGCGTGAAAAATCATTTTCTAGTAAGTACCTAGTGTCTACCTACTCGAATTTAATTTTCAAGTTTTCTCGCAAATGTATTGAAATAGTACATTACTGCAGCGGCCAGCAAAACAGGCATTGAAGGACGAACGTGTAAATGTGGGTGGAGGCGAAGCCGAGGCACACATACGTGAGTCCATCAATGCCTAGTTGTGGCCAAGGCTTGTATAGTGCTTTTCTCAAATAATGCGCGGAAATTAAAACTAAGTAGTACTTAGACAGAACTTTTTATTTAAAAATATTTTTCTTACAATTTTGGCGGTAACAAGTTTTCTATTACGGCTCTTGCCGCCTCTTGAATTTCAGATGGCGTTTAAGTAAGTTCATCACACTCATTGTCTTCACTTGAACTCATTTTGTCAAGTACATTTCAAAATCAATGACGAAAAACGAACAACAATAATTTTTCCCGCGTTATAGTGTTCACTTATTTTTTTTCAATAAACAGCTGTCCATAAGTAAGCTAGTTCGAAATTTAAATAAAACCTTTGATAATTTACCTCCTTGGATGCCATGTTACGGAGTAAAAGATCGTTCCATTTTGAAATTAAACGACAGATATGAATTTACTATGTAATTTATTTGGCCGTTAAACCACGACAGATATGGATTTTCATACAACATTTGCCGGCCGCTGCTCGCATGTATTTGGCCAATACGGCAAGTTCGTTTTATCTCGAAGGAGGTTGTCGAAATTATGCTCAAATTTCCAAGCATGTTTGAGAGAAATATTGTGTGATACACGGGCGTTAAGGTTTCTACATACTCGTGACGATCGTCAGCCCTCGACTGGCGTCATCGGGCGGACATTTCTCAACTCGTTTGTAAAAGCCTCACAAACTACTATTACAAACTCGTGTTTGTAGTAAAATCTACTTACTGCTCTTATATCACAAACTTCTAAAGTCAAACACTCCAAGTTACTTTACGCAGAAATAAAAACTTGATGAATCACACACCTTATAACGTGGATCTGTTTAGAATTCTCTTCCCTGTGGAAATGCTTTGGTATTACAATTTCCTTTTTCCTCAAATTTGTGAGCACAGAAATCCTTTCCGTGCCAGTGTTAAATGGAGAATGAAACATTTCGAATAAAATTATGCCTAGAGAGTAAATGTCGACTTTTTGGTTGTATATCCCTTTGATGGCAGATTGTTGGAGCTCCGGCGCGACATAAAGAGTAGTTCCAACCTGCAAATTATATTGATTTGATTGCTATTATTACAGCAAAATTTAAAGATGTCTAGGAAAAATCTGGCTTTGCTCTACGAACCGCTACGACCCGCTTGCAGAGACGCCGGGTTACGTTTAACCTAGGAATACGTTTGAAATTCATGAAAGAAGTGTTATACGAATTCTGTCAAAAGAGCGGAAAAGGATAACCCGGCGTTTCTGCAAGCGGGCCTAAGGTGTGGAACGCACTTCTGGTGCACGTATTTCTTGCCACGCAAAATAGAGAAATTGCATGTTTTTTAATAATTATTTATTAAAAACTTTATTGACAAATTACTATTATACAATTAAAATCTAAATTACAAACTCAAAACTATACATTCATATTTAGAAAGTTCAGAAAAATGGCATTTAATAATAAAAGTAAATATACTTATTTTGCTTTAATACTGTTATTTTTTAAGGTTATGTTTGACTATTTTGTTATGACACATGGTGATCCCAATATAGAAAATACAAAAGTATAGTATGATTGCGATTGGCTCACCGCCTCAACGGATATAATGACTTGTGACGTCATTATATCACAAGTCGTTGTTTTTTCATTCAAAAATTTAACTATATTTTATTAATAATTACTTAAAAAATGGATTTGTTAATTTACAAAAATATATATACTTTAAATGTATTAATTATTCTTTCTTTTGTATATAAATGTATGGCAAAAAAATGCAAGTTCTCTACTTAACTACCATCAAGGCAAGAGTGAATTAATGCCACAATACCTCATTCATACTTGCAAAGCACACTTGCAGAGCTAATTTTGCAATAGTAATGAAAAAGTAAAAAAAGTAAATCCGACCTTTCCCGTTAGAAGACCGTCGCCATCATCTTGTGATTGAATGTCTGAAATTTAAAAAATTGTGTTAAAATAATGTTAGGAATATTTAAAGATAAAATATGTTAAAACAACTAAAATGATGGCTAAAACAATTTCTAGCGATCATCTGTTTAGCTAGTCATCATTCAATTATATTTCCGTGAAAATAAAAAAACATATTATGATCAGGTGAATTAGTGATGTCGAATTTGTTTTGAAAACGCCACTATATTTTCAAAATCTGAAAGTCACGTTGTAGCGTATATTATGCTGATTTATGCCTGTTCAGCTATTTTGAATCCATACTAGATAGATAGATAAATACTTTATTGCCACACAAAATATTAAAAAAGAAACAAAACAGTGAACAAGCAAACATAAATAAGTGCGCAAAGGCGGTCTTATCACTGAAAGTGATCTCCTCCAGACAATCTTTAAATAAAGAAACAAATGCAACGAAGCGGGATAGTGCAACAATACATAGAAATATTACATACTAATTTTAAAAATGCGTCTGTCTGCTACGCTTTAACGGCAAATCTTTTGAAACGATTTTGATGAAATTTGCAGTAGTGATAGGTTGTATCCCGCGGTACTTAGGGTACTTTTTATCCCCGAAAATTAAGGAGGACGAAGTTTAGTCATCTAGTTTGAAATACCGACTTACCTTCAACTTGAAGACCGCTGAACACTTTAGTGGCAAGACCAAAGTCTCCAATCTTAACGTGGTCGTTTGAATCCAAGAATATGTTGACCGGCTTCAGATCTCTATGGATCATACCTTTTTGATGCACATGGGCTAAGCCTGTAAGAAAAACTCCGTTTTATATTTAATTGTATTTTATGTATATCTTTTTGATTCTCATTACCTATTAAATTGTTAAAATTGGAGAAATAATTAATTTTTTCTACCATAATCCTGAAATGGGCTTATTTAATTTTATTTATTGAATTTATTCTATATAACATTATGTTTTCAAATAATAAAAGGGCTTTTGAATAATTTGATACGCGGTGTTGAAATTTTATAGTTTTACTAACTGATGCCTGCGACTTCGTCCGCGTGTCAATGTTTTTTTGGTTACCGTGCATTCCAACATTCAGCCAAATCCCACCTGTAGTTTTGTTTGTGTGATATAAAACTATAAATACATCGTTACTCAACGATTTTGTAACATTTACTGGACCGAAAAATTTGATGCCTCTGGTCCTCATTTTGTATGAGCAGCAATCAAGAGGTACCTAAAGTCTCAATATGAAATAAAGTAACCACCTAAAGTAACGTAACCACAAACATAAAACGCTTCAAACCTTCCAAAATTTCTCTAAAAAGCCTCCAAGCCCTAACATTTTCCTGGTACAACCCATTATCAATAGCTTGTCTCAACGTATTCTTTTCGCAAAACTCCATCTGTATGTACAGCACTTGTTTCGACATCGGCGTTTGTATCGATGTGTCTTCGGACGGCAAAGTTTCAGATTCTTTCGAATTGACTTCAAATTCGATTGCATCGCTCGATTCTTCTTCTTGACTATAATTTAATTAAGGGTTACAATTAGTACATTACATTGCAATACTATAATTGTAATTGTTTTTGGCACCTGACAACAACGCACAAGTTGTGTAATTATTAACACACTAGCTGATGCCCGCGACCTTTTTTTGCGTGGATTGAGGTTTTTTGATTCCCGCGTAAACTCTTTAATTTTCTGGGATAAAAAGTAGCCCATGTATTATTCCAGACTTTCATCCAGATCCGTTCAGCCGTTCTGACGTGATTCAGTAAAAAACATCCATCCATCCAAACTTTCGGATTTATTAGGATAGAATATAAATTGTACACTTACTTCATCATATTGAACAACGGTTCATCGTCGTCATCAGAATCGTCTTCAGTTTCAGAAGATTCATCTCTCACTTGCAGCGATTCGTCAGACATAGGCCAAGTTAGGTTCAGCTGCAAAAAGACATGGCAAATGTGAGATTTTTGTGATATGACAAGTATAACGTATCAGTAACACCGACTGTTTTAATCTAATAGACAGAACCAGCGTGTTTGCCTTTCGGGTATAAATGTGACCTTGCAATCCGAGGTGATATAACAAAGACTCATTTCAAAGAAACATTTTCAAATGTTATAGTCTCAATCTTCTTAACTACGTTGTCATGGTTTAGAAGGGACAAATGTTAAAAAACTCACCTTCACATCTTGTCTGAGCTTCTCAACTACATCAAGTAAACTATCCTCCCTATTTTTCGCTGGAGCATTAGCAACACTGCTTGCTTGCACTTCTCCCCCTTCCCTAGTCTAAGTGATCGTATCAATCCATGCATTGTATTACCTGACTACGTCCTGATGGTTTAGACGAGACAAATGTTTAAACTCACCTTAATATCTTGTCCGAGCTTAGCAACAACTTCAAGAAACTATACCCCTTATTTTTCGATGAAGTATTAACATCACTGCTCTCTTGTACTTCTTCCTCTTCCTCAGTCTCCGTGATCGTCTAAATTCATGCATTGTATTACCTGACTACGTTCTGATGGTATAGACGAGACAAATGTTTGAAAAAACTCACCTTAACATCTTGTCCGAGCTTCGCAACAACTTCAAGTAAACTATCCCCTTTATTTTTCGCTGAAGTATTAACAACACTGCTTTCTTGTACTTCACCCCCTCCCTCAGTCTCCGTGATAGTCTCAATCCATGCATTGTAGTACCTGACTACATTTTCATGGTTTAGACGAGACAAAAGCTTAACTTCTCGAGTGATTTTCTTATTTAGCTCCACACTTTTAGGGTTCAGTTTTATGTGCTTGATAGCGTAGAAACCACCGTCAAGTTTGTTCCTAACCTGAAATTTTGAGTCTACGCGATAATTTCGATGTAGTTTATAAAATACAATTTATAGGACGTATTTTCGACATAACAATAAAGAACCCAGATGATTCCTGCGACTTCTGAGGTAAGGTCTTTTTTATCCACTACAAGTTAGCCCTTGACTGCGATCTCACCTGATGGTAAATGAAGATGCAGTCTAGGATGGTAGCGGGCTAATATGTTAGGGGCGCGGCAGTTATATTAAACCTATATCCCTATTCGGTTTCTACACGGCATCGTACCGGAACACTAAATCGCTTGGTTACTTTTACCGGTAGGGTGGTAACTAGCCACGGCCGAAGCCTTTCACCGGGCCAATGTCTTTCCCTGAGATGAAGCCTATTACTGCACCAAATTTCGTCCAAATCGGTGGGACAGATGGTATATGAAAGTGTAGCAGACATACGTTCGCATTTGTAATATTACTATGGATTAAAATTTTGCCTTATGCAATATTATGCTAAACAATGTTTAGGACCTACCTTCAAGACATCGCCAAAAGCACCTTTTCCGATCCAGTTCAGAACTTCGAATTCGATATTGAGACGCGAATGGCCGTTGACTAGCGAGCCAATATCGTGTAAACGTTTTGAAACATCCTAGAAACATCTATTGCATCAAATTCGGATATTATATCAATCATTCTTTGAACATGACAATTCATACAACTCATATTTTCTATTATATTATCTAAATCTGCTCTGTTGAATTATTTTTAACTACATGTTTGGATTACGGAAATTTTAGTTTATATTTAAACCAATACTTTTAAAAACTGTAATTTATGTGTAAGTCAGCCCTTTGGTTGAAGTAGTGTCGTGTGCGGGTGGAACTTGAAACATTATTATATATTATATTAACATCCAAAGAAAACTTTAACTTAAACTTATCTGCGCAATTGCACACCAATAATGTAGTCACAAACCCAATTATTTTGTTTAAATTGATTTATATTTTTAATATTGAACTCTGCATTAATTTCCTAGAAACTTTTACTTACCTCAGATTCACTGTCAGCGTCTACTTTTTCTTTGCTATTGGGTAGTTTATAGGTAGTTGGAGACGCGTCTTGTAAAAACCCGTGTTCCAATAACTTGTCTGCCGACCATTGGTAAAGTTCGTCTTCCGTCAGGCACCTGAAAGATTAGGAAATTTGTTATTTTTGTGAGTAAAACGTTTGAAACAGCAAGGTTACCATTAAATCACGAAATCAAAACAAATCAAGAGCTTGGCTCTCCACACTTCTCACGTGTGGAAACTATCACCGAGTCAATACAATCAATCCCTGGGCACCCACCTCTAACTTTTAAGAGTTCGCAGGTCTCGAGAAATTAAATACTACTTGCTTCAACCAAACGTTGCAGAAAAACATCGTGAGGAAACCGGCATGCCCAAGTGTTTATGTTCTCAAAGGTGTGTAAAGTATGCCAATAGGGATGATGACAACTCAATCAGATCATCAACTCATTATCAAACTTAAAAACACACTTCTAGCATGGAAGTTGTACGAAATTCACAGTTGTGACATCATCAATTTCCAACACACATTTTTTCTTTAATCTATGTTTTAAAATGGTTAACAAACTTAAAATTAACCAAGGATGTGAATTTTAGGTCTTTTGGAAGACCCTCTATTTAATAACACGACTCTACAAAAAAAAATTTCGTTCTTTGCCCCAAAGTTTATTTTATGATTTTTCGGGAAATTAATAATTATGCACAAAAACTAAAAGAAAATACCTTTTTTTGGTATAAAGTTTGCATTTGTGATTGTTATATTAATAATACTCATTTTTGAATTTGTCTACAAATTTTAATTAATTTTAAATTAATACATTCAAAAATACCGTGCGATCAGAGTGGGGGTTTTACGTTCACATAGTGCCGCTAGATGCCACCCGAGTGATAAACAACGATAAGGTGTTTTGTACAAGTCATAGAGTAGTATGGTACAAGTCTAGAAAACTAAAAATGTCGCGAAGTGTAAATATGATGCTGATAAATACAAATTCTCCTAACTACTAAGCAAACTTTTTCATGTTTTTTTTTTCGTCTAATTCCGACCTAAAATATCGAAATTTAATGCTTTAAAGTCAAAGTTAAATTATGTGTTGACCCATGTAATCAGTTTGAAATAATTTTTTTCTGATATTGGCATCATCCCTATTGGCCATTGAAATAATGTTGACATAAACAGTTGTCAGAATCAATGAGTGAGTAATGTATGAAAATTACTTACCTTGAAAAGAAGTCTTTGGCCGAGCCGGGCAAATCAGGAGGTATTTCATAACCCGATTCTTCTGTCACAATCGAGAGCAAGAGTTGAGCAGCTGCATAGATGTCTTGAGCTTTTGTCTGTCTTTGAATAATTTAGTTTAATCTTACGACTTATATTTTAAATAAACTTGATTGATCAGATTATATTCGGAAGTATCTACTATTTCGGAAAAATATCTTATTTCAGCAGAAAAAAAAGGTTTGGTAGATAAAATTGGCATTTGAAATTTCAATTTTAAAAATAACGCCAAAACGCTCGCGGGTGTCATGGCGTCGTTTGTGACGTCACTATTGCTTTAACCAATGTACTCTAATGTACTATGTGCAGTAAACAATAAGTCTTCGTACAGCAATTTAGATATTTTGTGTGAATAATATGAATTCTAAAGTGTGTAGGTCGTGTGCGGTCCCTCAGTGTGATAACACATCAAAATGAACTCCAAGCAAGTTATTTATTCACGCGCCACTTAAAAAAACAATGCGATCTAAGTGGCTTAATCTTGCACCTTATCCTTCAGCTATAGGGCTAAATTCTACTATTTATTTCTTCGAAGATCACTTTGACGTACGTTTTTGCTTTATTCTAATACTAGCCGGTGCCCGCGACTTTGTCCGCGTGGATTGAGGTTTTTTGGTTCCCGCGGGAACTCCTCAATTTTCCTTCAATAAAAAGTACATATAAATCTTCCTCTTGAATCACTCTATCTATTAAAAAACCGCATCAAAATCCGATGCGTAGTTTTAAAGATCTAAGCATACATAGGGATAGACAGCGGGAAGCGACTTTGTTTTATACTATGTAGTGATGCTGTTTTGATAACACAAATAACTGCAAAAAGTTAGAGATGCGTACCAAGAATCGAACCCCATACGCCCCGCAGACGTCATAGACGGCAAACACCGCTAGTTATATATAGGTATAGTTTTAAAAAACAACATTTCATACCTCTAATGCCTATCATGAAGTTCTTCTACACTAATATTATAAAGAGGAAAGATTTGTATTTTTGTATTTATCATGAAGTGCTTAATATATAAAATAGCAGACTTTACGGGTTTAGAACCTATAAATTATTATGTTATTATTGTACTTACATTGAAGTTTTGACGTTGCGAAATTCTGCTGAACAAAAGTCTTTGTTTGATGCAAGATACTCACCCAGCATCAACAAATCAATCCTGGGCAAATTAGAGCTAGTAGCTTTGGCAAATCCTTGATCCATGGCTAACGATTTTTAATTTCTTATCTTTGGATTCGGTAAAACAAAACTAGACTAAGGAAATGATCTTTGGGAAACAAAAAAACACGCAAATACTTGTTAAACATTTCAAACACCTGTACTTTATACAGATTGTTGGTCGATTGTCAAAGCTCGAAAACAATAGTGACGTCATTCGCTTCAGTGGTGTTTTATACAATATGGCGGATTGCTGTATTTTATAGTTTTATTTTATCAAATTACATAACAATCTCACTCGAAATAGAAAAATAAATACATTTTTTATATTCCATGAATCCTATTTCATTAGATAAAATCATAATTTTATTGATTCTTGGATACTGTCATCATGCCTATTGACTAGATGATGATGATGACTTCATCTGGGTGGATTAAGGTATTTATTTTCTTGCAGGAAGGCTTAAGTCCTTATCCGGGATGCAATCAATATTTGTACCAATTATTAAAAAATGTCACAATTTGTTAAAACGATAGGCAGTGAAAGCGTAGCAGACAGACACTTTTGCATTTATCAACAAAACTAGGTACATGTCTCCAATAAATAATTACACTTACCGGTCACAATAATTTTCTTCCTCCATCATATTGGCCAATCTGACATCCAGGGCAGCCCCAACCAATTTAACTTTACCGCTATCTTCCAAAAACACAGTTTCACTCCTTACATCCCTATGCAACACATTAACACTATGCAACTCCTTTAACGCACTAAAAACACCTAAACCTACGTGCCGAACTAATTTCAACCTTTCCGACTGATCACCAAAGTTCAAATTCTCTTGTAAATACTTTAGGGATATCCCCAAAATAAAGTCTCGGAAAATATACACACATTGTCGACCCGTCCTTTTTTCCATTTCCATGGCAACATATGGAACTAGGGATGTGTGTTTTAATCGACACATTGACTTTAGGTCTTGTTGGATGACGGCTAGGTGCCGACTTCGCGTTAGAAAGTCTGTCGCCATAGTGAGGTACCACTGTTTAGCGATAAGTCTTTCGCCGTCGTCGTCTATTGCCAGGAATGTTGTGGACCCGTTTGACGAGTGTCCTGGAAGATATAAAAACAGAGTTGTCAGGGGCTCAGAAGGGCTGGAACCCAGAGCCGTTCAACCAGTTAAATAAATAAAAAAATATTCGTGGCGCAGTCTCTGGTCTTGAAAGAAAGCGGAAAATGACTTCTAAATTGGCTATGGTCTTATTATACTCTATAGTCTTTAACGAGGTCACGTTGAAACACACATTCCTGTAACACCTAAAAACGCTTTTATCCCAAAAAACATGCCACACAAGATCGTAATCCAGAAGTGGCGAGGGAGATTCGCGACCTCAATCTGGCAATTTAACTAACACTGTTTCTAAAAACAAGCACGCCAGATGCAGAAGAAATGGGTAATCCGTTCTTATATTATAAATGCAACAGTGTGTCTGTCTGCTACGCTTTCCCAGCCTATCTTTACAACCGATTTTGAAAAATTTAGTACAGAGGTAGGTTGCATCCTTGGGAAGGACATAGAACATACTTTTTATCCCGGAAAATTAATGAGTCGCTGCGGGAATTAGAAATAACTAATCCACGCGAATGAAGTGGCAGGCAATATATAGTTGGAAATACATTCACCTATGCAGTTTCCAATGTAAACTTTCTTGTTATTTTTTTGTGTGTACCGCAGAACTTTTGTTCCTTTAATGTTGCACGTGCAAGGAACTACACCAGTGTTCTTTTTGGAGGTTTTCTTAGCTGGCAGTATTCTGTCATCGGCATAACTAAAAATAATATTTGAATTACCTATCTGTTAACTAGGTGGTTAATAAAACGCGTTAGTCTCGCGTAACGAGCTGCTGTGAGCGTACGTCGTATGCTTTTATTAAAAGCATTTAAAAGCATGGTAAACATTTATAGTTTATAGCCTGCAGGGTGCTATGGTTTTATAGTAGTTTTAAACAACTCTACTGTTAACCTAGAACCTAAGTCCATTTTACGTCAGAGCTTAATTTTAATAATCACAAAAAGAGAATAAAAATGTGAACCATACTATTAACTGAATCAGTGTAATGTAAATTAATAAAAACCGTCGGTAAGCTTTCGTATTTAAGGAACGTAATATTTTAATTCATGACTTTACAGTATGATGGTGTTTTGACATTGAATAGAGACTGCAGGCTGCTTAAGGCCACAAACATAAATGTTCCCATATTTAGTACCATCAACCAACAATATGTGGGGCGTAAGTCGCGTTAAAACTATAAGCTAATTAAAATAAGCCAGCTCTAAGCTACGTAAAATAAACTTACTATAATAATTTTGCTGCATCGCCTTCCCCATTTCTACATTCACCATTCAATTCAGAACTGCACAAACTGTCTACACTGCCTCGCATAGCTTTTTGACAACGTTGAATGTCTTCTTTAATTTTTTGGAGCTGAAACAATTAGATCGGTTTTTATAATGATTATTATCAGATGTAAGTGATAAAAACCGGGACCGACGATTTAACGTGCTCTCCGACACACGCCAAAATTGAACTTCCAAATTAGGTCAACCATTCAGTTACCAACTTTGGTCAACGATGCTTAAAAATCGCAATCGACTGTTGTCACACTCTGAAACATAATATAAACTAATAGTCTGTGTGTTACCTTTTTACAGTCCATCTGTTCAAGCCCAGACTTTGATGAAATTTTGTACAGAGATTATGGATCCCGGGGATTGTTAAGGCTTAGCTCTAGGCTTTTTATCCCAGAAATTTCATATTTAAAAGGGATTTTTAAAATATAAATTCAAACATATTTTGAATAAGTAACATGTATGATAAAAAAAAATTGTGTGTCAGCTCCGACGCACGACTGGCGTTTTATCTTTAAGAACGATTATTAATTATATGATATTACATAGTGTTAGACTGAAATTGGCGGATCTATCTATGGTCCATCTATGGTCTGATTTCCTCTACAGCGCCCTCGACCGTGACGGGCGATTGGAGCGGTAGAGAGGGAGAGCGGGATTTAATGGTGGTTCATATTAATCTATGATGGAATGTATAAGATGGCTGTACAGTGTTTGTGTGTAAATTGCTAATAAAGTTTGATTAAAATAGTTATTGAGTGTTTCAACCTAATAATAGTGATGGAAACATAAACAAGTGTTACTATGGAAACATAAAGTCCATAACGTAATGGAGAGTATGATGTTACTCCCCATAAATTTTCATACCCTGGGCTTATATATGAAAATCGATTCCAAAACGACGTACACTCCAATATCTGCTTACCTCCTCATTTTCCTTAACTTGGATGTCATGTTGTTTTAATTTTTCCATTTCATCCTTCTCTCTAACCATTTCGTCATAAAAAGATAATGTCGGTTTATTGTGGTTATCTAAAAATTGCTGAAATAAGGACAGTTTTTTTAAAAATCCATACTAATATTATAAATGCGAAAGTGTTTCTGTCGGTCTGTCCATCTGTCTGTCTGTTACGCTTTCACGACCCACCTGTTCAACCGATTTTGATGAAATTTGGTACAGGAATAGGTTGTATCCCGAGGAAAGACATAGGCTACTTCTTATCCCGGAAAATTCAAGAGTTCCCGCGCGAAACAAAAAATGTATTTGTTCAACCCATTTTGATGAAATTTGGTACAGGGGTAGGTTGTATTCTGGGGAAGGACATAAGCTACTTTTAATCCCGGAAAATTAAAGAGTACCCGCGGGAATCAAAAATCTTAATCCACACGGACAAAGTCGCGGGCATCATCTAGTAGAAAATATTTTATTGCCAGAATTATATAGAAAATATTGCCAGAAAACTTTATAAAACAACCAGAACTCTACAATTAACTGAAAGCTTCCCGCTTTTCATTTTTTTTAGTTCAAATTAACAGATTGTTTGTATTTGTTGATTGACTATAACACAAGTTTTGAAATTATCGTAAGCATCAGAAGCGAAACCTATAAATGTGAGTGTAATATTTTTTCTGGACACTAAATGATTTATTACCTCAGTATGTTGCGCTAATTGAAATATCATAACTTCACCACTCAACTCATCTGCTAATTTCTGCAATTCATTTAAAAGCTTCACAGTATTCTCATCTGAGAGTCCAAAACTTTTGTCAATCAGTATATTTGGAGGTCTGGAAAATAATAAAGTTAATAAAATGAATATTAATGTTAGTAAAAAGTAGCAGAGTGACAGTTATCTTTCAGATAACTACTGAAATGCTGATTGATTAGCATTGAAAATTTTAAGAATCTAATAAAAAATATATAAAAAACACAACATCTTTTTAAGTTATTAACTTAAGTTATTAAGTTTAAAATCTTTGAATATTGTAAACATATAATGCACTGGTCATTAATTATGGATTGGCAGATTTCGCACGTATTATTTGAGAACTTAATAGAGAGTTCTCAATCAATCAATCAATTCATTTTTTTGCAGCAACATGTTTTTACAAAAGGTGATAAACAGAATGACAGAGACAATGTTTTGAATTCTCTCTCTCTCTGCTACGTATTCCTCATTACTGACTTGTAACCTGTTTCCATTAATCACATAATGGTAGGAGTTTTCCGTTCCATTCCATTGCCAGCTTGGATCAAAGTTGCTTAACAATCCCAATCGACTGACATGTATTGTCACAACTAGGCCATTCCTCCGTCATGGTTGTAGTTTTGTATAATACAATCATGTCGACAATAATTAGTAAATAAAATAAAATACTAATGCCAATCTGCTTAACTATTTATGTTAACAAGGTTAATTATTAAAGGGTCAAGAGTTCTTGGGCCGAGTAAAAAGCTTTCTCCAATTCTCAGGCATGCAGGTTGGCTTAAAATCTTTTCCTTAAAATTCACAAATTTAACCTGCCAGGAATCGAGCTCAGGTTCTCATACTTTTACAACTACAGAGCTCACCACTGAATCACAGAGGTTGTTAAAATAATGTAATTAAAGAGTGATGTCATGTACATATCATATCATTTGTTTACTTATTCTCTAAAAAGGTCATTTCAAGTGGGCAGAATAATAATAACAATGATTTTTCACTATCATGTGTGCTACTTAGCTCAATAGACATGTCTTGTAAAATATCGAATTTTTTAAAGTGAAAACTTCTTTAGCCGCGTTGAGCACTTTTTGGTAGGGGATAAACTTGTGGATTCGGATCTTATTAATTCCCAAATTGATCTTTAAGGCAACAGCACTCAACTCTGCTCCACGAAGGTCATCAAAATATCAAAAGGTTGTATTTATATATAACAAGAGATAACAAAATTACTTACTTATCTGGATAGTTGTGACAGCACTCAAACTGCAAGGTAGCCCCGCAATGGATTCCCTCACTAGTATTAGAAGGCTGCAAGGTCAAGAGAATATTCAGTGGGCACCATTCATTCCACACGGGCTTTCTTCTGTTATCTACCACTGCTTCCTCGTAGATCGACTGAAATAACATATTTGTTAAGTTTTAGACTAATCATAATTTATGTAAATTAAAAACCCCCAACCCATTGAAGTAGCAGGATTCTAAATTTCGTACAGATCAGACCTTTAGTAGTTGCTCACATTCCTACATCAACTAGATGTAGGATAGTATAGAGTATAGACTATAGGTACACCACCTATACATTGAACTTTGAACATGTCCAAACTTGTCAGGTATTAGGTAATATTTTACACTGAAACACAATATCAGTGTGAGCATTAAATTTTGTATTGTTCAATAAAATATCTCGCTTACAGACTACAACGATTAGCTTAATAAAGGATATACAATCCTCATGGTAGCAACTATAAACATCTCATGTGAAGTAGTCATTAGTAATTGATAAACAAATGTGTGATCATAGTTAGAGTGGATAAATAATTATTGAGTTTTCCTGCCCATATTTAGTGTACACTGAAAAATCTTCACAATTTTGGCTCTTTTTCAATGTAACAATAAATTAAGAAAACTGAAATATTTACCTGCAAAGCGACCAGTTCGTTACCTTGGCGATCTTGGTTTGTTTCGTCACACATTTTAGAAGCACCTAGATAAGTCTTAGAAAATAAATTAAGTAATTTAACTAAATAAATGTTTCACTAAACATTCCATCAGATTTCCAGATTTCCATCACGATTTCCATTACTGTTTTTCTTGGTGAGCCGTCACCACAGAGTACTTTTTATGCCGTCGCCCTCCGTCGCCCGACTTTAGGTTATGGTTGTTACCTATTTATCTATGGGCTTGGCCACCGACCAGAAAAAAAAAGCTTGGCGACTGGCGTGTAAAGTGAACTGTCAAGTGTCACATTCAACACGGCCTCTGTCAATGTCAAATTGACATTTCACCAGGGCTGCCAGAGACAAGCAGGGCGATGTAAAACCTGTATGATTGGCTGAATTTATGGTATTCTGGCTGCGTCAATGCGTTTCGGCCAATAGTGGAAGAGTGATTGCGATCGTTATACTGTACCTGTCAGTTAGCCAATCGCCCCCAAGATTTCTCGTACCTGGAATGTTAATCTCATTTAGTTTTTTTTGAAAGGACTATTTTAGTGATTAAAATTGTTCGTTTGATCGCGTTTTCCAAATTCCTGACTGCTCATTTCGAACACAAAATTACAATTTGAAAAAAATTGTGGAAAACAAGGTTATGGATGGGGATCTTAAAAACGCAGCCCGCATCTTGTTTTCTAATGATACGCTGGCTCCATTTAATGATGAAACGCTAGAAGCCTTACGTGACAAGCATCCTTTACCAAATCCCGACTCTTTACTTCCAGACCCACCTTCAAACGTTTCATTTTTACAGATATAGGATGAAGAAACTTACGCTGCGATAATGTCATTCTCCAGTGGCTCTGCTGGTGGCATGGACGGCATAACACCACAACATCTAAAGGATCTTGTGAATGTTACTGCTGGGGACGCCGGCAAGGCGCTTCTGAGTGACATTACCAGACTTTGTAATTTTATGCTAACTGGCGAGGTAAATTCATCCTTTTTGCCATTCCTTTACGGCGCGAGGCTCTGTGCTTTTATTAAAAAGGACGGTGGGATCCGGCCCATCGCTGTTGGCTGCACTTTTCGCCGTTTGGCATCAAAATTAGCGTGTAGACACATAGTTTCGACCCTAAAGGATAAATTCCAACCCATTCAAGTTGGATTTGGCAGTAAAGGTGGTTGTGAGGCAGCGGTGCATTCGGCTCGTACTTTCTTATCGAATGGCGAGGTTGAGGTACTGCTGAAAGTAGACGTAAAGAATACTTTTAATTCATTGGACAGGGCAACTCTGCTTAACGAAGTTTCAACACAGCTTCCCGAAATTTACCCGTATGTTTGGCAATGTTACAGCTCTGCTTCTAAATTATTTTTTGCAGATGGCGATATTAAGTCCTCTGTAGGTGTTCAGCAAGGGGATCCTTTAGGTCCAGCCCTGTTCAGCTTAGGGATCCACAACCATATCTCAAATTTAACATCAAAATTTAACTTATGGTATCTTGACGATGGAACCATTGGAGGCAACGTGGATGACGTTCTTAAAGATCTTAACAATGTTATGCAACAATATGGCAAAATTGGTCTAGAACTAAATTTTTCCAAATGTGAACTGTTTTTCACAGAAAAGCTATCGCAAAATAGAATATCATCCGCCTCTGAATTATTTAATGAAATTGCCCCTAATATTAAGATTCTTGATAAACATTCACTTTGTCTTCTTGGTGCTCCTCTTTTTAACGAAGCCATATAACCAATCTTGGACAAAAAAGTCAGAACATTTTCGGCACTTTCTGACAAATTGGGCGCTCTAAATTCTCACATTGCATTTTCGATCCTAAAATATTGCCTTTTTGTACCTAAATTAATTTATATTCTCCGTGCGAGCCCAATTTGGAAATTTCCTGGACTACTCGATATCATGGATGCCACCTTAAGAGATACGCTAGAAAAAATTCTAAATTTATCTTTTGATGATCAGTCCTGGAATGAAGCTACTTTACCGGTCAAGTATGGTGGCATCGGCGTGAGAAAAATTTCCAGTGTTGCTCTTCCGGCTTTTCTGTCCTCTGTGCATAGAAGAAGTATAGAGTAAGTAAGTAAGTAAGTAAGAATATAAAAGAGCTTAGTTCTCAGATTCTTAATTCTAATTCAGTTTCATTGACCTATGCCACAGAGGCCTTAGAGAGTTGGAAGGTCAGATGTCCCAATGACGATATCCCGAAGGAATGTTTCACACAAAAACTTTGGGATATACCGTTGGTTCGGCTGACACATACAAATTTGGTTCAAAATCTTACAAGTGAAAGAGATCGAGCAAGGCTTCTAGCCTTATCTGAAAAAGAATCCGGGTATTGGCTTCATGCCTTGCCATCGAAAAATCTCGGCACTCTTTTAGATAATGAAAGTTTTCGCGTGGCTCTAGATCTCAGATTGGGAACACCCCTGTGCTTCGAGCACAGATGTCCGTGTGGAAAAGAGGTCGATAAATTTGGAATTCACGGACTCTCTTGCCAAAGGAGCGCTGGTAGGCTTTTTCGGCATGGCTCTCTCAATGATACGATCAAAAGGGCTCTTGCCACCATAGATATTCCTGCGCTCATTGAGCCGGCAGGGATTAGTCCGGATGATGGCAAGAGACCTGATGGATTGACGCTGGTTCCCTGGGAACGGGGACGGGCGCTAATGTGGAACGCAACATGCGTAGACACATTGGCCCCGTGTCATATCAGGGAGACAGCATCAAGGCCGGGAGCCGCAGCAGAAAAGGCTGAAACCGGCAAGCGGCGGAAGTATGCCTCTCTCATAGAGAGTTACATATTTGTTCCGTTTGCCGTGGAGACCCTTGGGCCGTGGAGTCTTAGTGCCAAAAAATTTTTGCGAGATATTTCACCGCGGTTAATTGCCTCATCTGGTGACAGAAGGGCTGGCTCATTTTTTGCGCAAAGGATCAGCCTGGCTGTCCAGCGCGGAAATGCAGCCAGTATTCTTGCCACCATTCCACGTGGGCATGATTTATATATTAATTAGGTTAGGTTAGCTAGCATTAAGTTCTATTGTATTATTTTCAATCGTGATTAGCACTGTGATAATATGACATCTTGCTATTTACTTACTTTTGCTTTTGACTTACTTTTTTAATAAGTACCTACTTATTAAAAAAATTGTGTGTTAGCTCTGACGTACGACTGGAGTTTACTCTTTACGAACGATTTTAGAATAAATGAGGGTAAATGAACGCATTTTTTTATATTAAGTACTGAAAGCATGCTTCAAACATTTATTTACATTAATTATATAATTTATATTCATCAAAATACATTACATAGTCATGGAAACATAATCAAGTATTAACATGGAAACATGTACATAACGTAACGGAGAAAGTTTGAATTTACTCCCCATAAATGTTCATACTGTTCATATAGGTATGAATGAAATGAGTAAGATTTATAGAGAGAACTTTGACTTTGCCTATACTTAAGACATGGTTAAAACGAGATAGATTTATGTTACTCACTTATGTCTATCTCGTTTTAACTGTATGTAAAATCTGAGCCAAGACAAATTAGTACGCTCTACAGATCTCAGCATAAGTCCGAAGAAGCGACTGTAAGTGGTAATCGATTCATTCAATCGTTCAGTCACAACTAGTCTGTCAATGTTTCCATCACTTTAATATGTCCAATGAGAATTACAATCACGTGATCTGACGCCATATTTGCTTACATGTTTTACTTTGCCTCGTCAAATAGACTGTTACAGGTAGGTAATAACGCTCTGACTACTGTGCTCCGACAGACGGAGGCGTAGCCAGAGAAGAGAATGATAATATTATAGACACGGCGTCAGCGTACACAGTACGCGATAGCGATAGTTTTTCATAACTACATGTACTCTAACTATTTTATATTAACAGCTCTTATTGCCATCATACAATTTTTATCCCATTTTCCCACAAAATAGAAAAATTGTATTGTGCTAATGCTTATTACTAGTTGGGAGTATGGAAAATGAAGTGTCGGTGGTGTTGAACACGCACTAACATGATTTTAAATTATCGTCATTTTTTACTACAAGTGAATAAAAGAAAAGAAAATTCAATGTATTTTTAATTAATATGTTTCGGTTTCCGCACAATTCAATTCAAGTTGAATGCATGTTGTAAAAGAGGAAACAATAAAAAACAAAGATAGATTAAAAATTATTTAATTTATGAATAAAATGATCATAGAGGTAAGTAGAAAGTAAGATCATAGAATAAATAGTTTAACAGTAGACACGTATCTAAAGCTCCTCACACAATGGAGAAGTTTCATGATCTCGATAATATATCATAAACGCAATGGAACTGAAATAAAGATCGAAACCAGTGTTTTTTTTAAATCATTCATTAAATGACTGAGCAATTAAACGCACAACGAAAAATGATTTTGTGTAATGTACAACTGTAATATTATGTTCGATCATTACATAAAATTGAACATTAATAATGTTAATAACTAAATAATAATATTATGTTACTAATTAAATCCGCGTTTCCCTCTGATCAGCTGAGGGCACAGTGGAGGAACCCAGGGGGGTGGGAAGGTCGAGTACGCCCAAGGGAGCGGGGGGGTACGCTCAGGAGGGGAGCGGGGGAAACGCTCAGGAGGGGAGCGAAGGAATGCTCAGGTGGAGGGAGGATCCTATGGAGGGGAGGGTGTCCTCGGGCGAGCTCGGTGTGCACTCACCCTGCCTCCGAGCGGGCTGCGTGGGAACTAGTCTCACGCAGTCCTCGCCACCAACTCGGAACTTCTTAGGAGTGTCGGACGTGGTCATGTCTCACGACCGGCACTGGGACCGAGGGTCTCGGATTGGTCGCCTGGACCGCGAGGAACAAACCTCTATAAAAAAATGATCCAATCCTAAGCTTTGAGAGGGGGGCCTTAGGCGAGAGGATGAATGGCTGAAGGATTCGCGCTGACCTCACAGGGCATCAGTCGTTAGCGCACCCCAGTCAGGGAACCGGCCGAAACCCTGACTTATTTAGGCTTACTCGGGTGCAGGGGGCACCACCCGGGCGGACTATTTTTCTCCCATACTCGTGGGATTCATATGGAAATAGAAAACAACCCAAAAACGGTGGAGGAGACGAGGAGTGAGGAGGGGAAGGAATTAAATTAAAGGAAGGAAGAAGGTTCTGGAAGGAGAAGGAAGGGGATATCTAGGTAGCGGAGATGTCGGCGGAGTCCGACTGCAGCCTCATATCGGTTGACAGCAGGCCCAGGTCGGGGTCTGCGTCTTCAACGGAGTTGCAGTTGCGGAGTATGCCGGGGGTGAAACGGCCTTGCCTCAGCGAGGGAGACGACGTCTCCTCCGATGAGGGGAGGCCGGGGTCGCCAGCCGTCAGAGGAAGAGGGCGTCCGCCCACCCATGGGCGTTACGTTGGCCTGGCCAAAGCTCGGGAGACTCTTGCCCTGGAGAAGAGGGCTGAGGCGAGAGCCCAGGCCAGAGAGAAGGCGGAGACGGCTCTCCTGAAGGAGGCCACCGTGGCGCGCTTCAAGCGCGAAACGCGCGTGCCGGTGACACGGGTGGACGAACAGACCGCCGCCCGACTTCAGGAGAACGTCATGGAGGACTTGGACCTCATTGCGAAGATAGCCACCAAGTCCTCCAACTTGAAGGGCACGTTTGTGCGCGACCTCAAGGACGCAGCGGCCTCTATTAAAGAGGCCGTTGCTGTTCTGGCGTCGTGCACAATCTCGGACGAGACCCGGCAGCTGCAGGCGGACTATGCCCGCCTGCAGGCCGAAATGGCCAGCCTCCGAAGGGAGATGGCCCTAATGAAGGAGGACATGGAGAGGGCGCAGAGGCAGGCTTCCGCTTCTACTCCCCCGGGCAGGACCGAGGAGGCGCCCTCGGGGTCGCGGCCTCCTCCCCGCAAGGACGGGGACAGCGGTGGACGTCCAGGGGCCACCCCTGCTGCCGCTGCGACCTCCGTGGAGGAGATCTGCCGGGCTGTGATGTTGCAGGTCGGTGGGATGCTGAATGCCCGCCTGGCCTCCATCGAGGACAGACTCCTCCCGGAGTGGTCCGTGAGGCCACATCTGGCCTCCGATAGAAAGAGTGGTCGGCCCACGTACGCGGACGCGGCATCGAGACCTGCTCCGGGACCCTCCGGAGCGACGAGAGCGAGGGCACCCCCGCCGAGAGCGGTGCCGGCCCATAGCCCGCCGAGCGGACCCGCAGAAGGTGGCACGCCTCAGGGCCCAGCGGGGCCGGCACCGAGGCCACCCAGGACTCGGCCGGAGACGGAGGACCCGCTTCCTTCCTCTTCTTCCCCACCTTCCGAAACGAGGGAGGCGAGGAAGACGAAGAAGAAGAGGAAGAAGAATAAAAGGAAGCGAGGGCAGGGTGGGCAGATGCCTGGCCCGCAAGAACGGTGGCAACAGCCGTCGTCGGAGTGGACGAGGGTCGGTCCTGGGGGGCGTCCAGAGGCGAAGGGTCGCGCCCGCAAGCCCCGTAAGCTCCGCACTCCTCAGTCGTCGGCGGTGGTCTTGACGCTGCTGCCGGCGGCAGAGGAAAGGGGCGCCACCTATGAAAAGGTGATCGCCGCCGCGAAGGCGAAGATTGACGCGGCGGACCTGGGCGCCCAGGGGGTTCGTTTCCGGAGGGCGGCAACTGGGGGCCGTATATTTGAGTTCCCCGGTGCCGGAGCCTCCAGTGCGGAGAAGGCGGACCCGTGGTGGGTTCCTCGGCGTTCGTCGACGTAGTCCGAGGTCGGGGATATGTCTCTGCCGTGGTGGGCGACATCCTGGTCGTCGGAGTGTACTACTCGCCGAATCGGAGTCTCGCCGATTTCGAACAGTTCCTGGACGAAGTCAGCGTTCTGATCGGCAGGAGTCGCTCCGGCCGCGTGCTCGTCGCTGGAGACCTCAACGCTAAATCTGTGGCGTGGGGGTGTCCAGCGACGGACCCCCGGGGGCAGGAGCTTGTGGAGTGGGTGACGGCGACCGCTCTCACGGTCCTCAACCGAGGGTCGGTCCAAACCTGCGTACGGCGGCAGGGCGGCTCCGTCGTGGATGTCACCTACGCCGATGCCAGTCTGGCACGCCGCGTCCGGGGCTGGAGGGTGATGGAGGACGTAGAGACACTGGCGGACCACCGCTACATCAGGTTCGCCGTCTCTGCGAGCGCGGCCTCCGCGAGCGATGCGACTCGGCCATCGCCTCCCGGTCCTCGTTGGTCTCTGAAACGCATGGACCGGGACTTTCTGGTCGAGGCTGCCCTCGTCGAGGCCTGGTTCTCTGCGCCTCGAGAGGGCGGTCTGGGCGGTGTGGAAGCGGAAGCAGCGCGTCTCGGCGAGGCAATGACGAGCGTCTGCGACGGGGCGATGCCGAGGGTGCACTCCATCCCCTCGAGGAGAGCGGTGTATTGGTGGTCCGACGAGTTCACGCTGCTGCGTAGATCCTGCGTGGCGGCGAGACGCCAATACACCCACTGCCGCCGGCGGAGGAGACGGGACCCGACGGAGGAGGAGCGGCTCTACAGGGACGCAGTGTGAGCGCTGCGCGAGGCCATCGGTGCGGCCATGGATCTGGCGCACGAGGAGATGCTCGGGACTCTGGATGGGGAAGGACTTCCAAACGGATGTTTGGAAGGCCTTACAAGGCGATCCGGAAGAAGCTCCGACCCTCGGCCCCTCCAATAACGTCAAGTCTCGAGCCCCTCGTAGTAGAGTCGGTGGTCGCGACCCTGTTCCCCGAAAGGGCCGACCGCGGAGCGCCTCGCATGGCGCCTCCTCCCGAGGAGAGAGTCCGGAGCCTGGTCGCGCCCCCGGTTACGGAGGGAGAGTTGGCGGCAGAGGTGTTGCGCATGCGCGCTAAAAACACCGCCCCGGGTCCCGACGGCATCCCTGGCCGCGCCTGGGCTCTCGCCCTAGGGCCGCTCGAGCCGTAGGTCCGGGCCTTGTTCGGTGCCTGCCTCGAGAGGGGCCAGTTTCCCGGGGTTTGGAAGAAGGGGAGACTAGTCCTGATCGGGAAGCACGGCCGCCCGGCCCATGAGCCGTCGTCGTACCGACCGATCGTGCTGTTGAATGAGGTGAGCAAGCTCTTCGAGCGTGTTGTCGTCGCTCGCCTCGTTCACCACCTGGAGAGTGTGGGGCCGGACCTCAGCGACAACCAGTACGGTTTCCGCAGGGGCAGGTCCACCGTCGACGCCATACTGTGCGTGAGGGCCCTTGCGGAGAGTGCGGTGTCCCGGGGCGAAGTGTTGGTGGCGGTGTCTCTCGACATCGCGAACGCCTTCAACACTTTGCCCTGGAGCTGCATTCGGGAAGCGCTGAGGTACCACGGGGTTACTCCGTACCTCGAGAGGATCGTGGTCGCCTACCTCTCCGGGCGATCGGTCGGGTATCCGACCAGTGCGGGCTGGTCAGAGAGGACGATGTCGTGTGGTGTTCCACAGGGTTCGGTTCTCGGGCCCCTCCTGTGGAACATCGGGTACGACTGGGCGCTGCGCAGGGCCTTGATGACGGGCGTCGACGTGATATGTTACGCCGACGATACCCTCGTCACGGCTCGCGGCAGCACCTTTCGGGAGGCTAGATGTAGGGCGGCTGGCGTGGCCCACGTCGTAGCGAGGAGTCGGGCTTTGGGCCTGGAGGTGGCCTTGCACAAGTCCGAGGCCCTGTGCTTTTACGGGCCTCGGAGGGCGCCTCCCGCCCGGTCCGAGTTGGTGGTGGGCGGAGTGTCCATCGGCGTCGAGCGTACGATGAAGTACCTGGGACTCGTCCTCGACAGCCGGTGGACATTCGAAGAGCACTTCAGGCGTCTCGTCCCGAAGCTCGTTGGAGCCGCTGGAGCCCTGAGTCGGCTCCTGCCAAATCTGGGCGGACCGAGCTCGTGGTGTCGGTGCCTGTACACAAGCGTCGTACGATCCATGGCGCTCTACGGAGCGCCCGTCTGGTCGGACACTCTGACCGCCCAAACTCGGGCCCTGCTGCGGAGACCGCAGAGGGTCATGGCGGTCAGAGTAATACGGGGTTATTGGACAGTGTCGTACGAGGCGGCCTGTGTGCTGGCGGGGACGCCGCCCTGGGACCTAGACGCCGAGGTGCTCTCGGCGGCGTATTGGCGTAGGTTGGATGCCCGCATCCGGGGGAACACCCTACGCCGGCGCAGGATCGCGCCTGGCGGCGGCTGGCGGAGGACGATCTCGCCGCTCATTGGCGGGACCGACTTCTGGCGCCGACTGCCGGCAGGCGGACGATCGAGGCGATCCGGCCCGTCCTGGAGCTCTGGACCGGCCGGACGCACGGGGTCCTCTCCTTCCACCTCGTGCAGGTTCTCTCGGGGCACGGCTGCTTCGGGAGATACCTGTGCGGGGTGGCGAGACGGGAGCCCACCGAGGTGTGCCACGAGTGCGGCCACGCGGAGGACACGGCGCAGCACATGCTGGAGTCGTGCGCCGAGTGGGCGCCCCAGCGCGCCGCACTCGCGGCAGTGGTGGGGCCGGACCTCTCGCTGCCCGCCGTCGTCCGAGCCTTGGTGGGCAGCGAAGAGTCCTGGAACGCGGTCGCCTCCTTCTGCGAGGAGGTGGTGACCCAGAAGGAGGCGGCGGAACGGCTGCGTGAGGCAGACGCCAACGCGGACCCTCTCCGTCGCCGAAGGGCCGGGCGCAGGAGGCGTGCGCAAGACCGGCGCCTTCCACCCTGACGGGAGCTCCGGGCGGCCGACCCGTCGTCGTCTTCGTCGTCGTTGTCGCCCGTCGAGCCTCAGTGGCGGAGGAACGCAAGGGGGAGTCGGGGCAGTATGCCCCCGCAGGAGGGTCCGCTTGGGCGGATGTCGCTGGCTGGGTCGCGGAGGATTGCGCAAGTGTTCCCGTAACCCAGCTTTAAGGCGATGTGCAGGTGCGCCGCTGCGTTTTAGTGGGTATTCTGGAGTGCCAGTGAGTCCCACATACCCCCTCGGAAGCAACGTAGTTTCACACTGCCTGCTTCCGAGAGGGATGCCTAAACGCATTTCCCAGCGTTAAAAAAAAAAAAGGGGGGGCTAGACGGAAATAATTAGGACCAAAAGTGCAGACAGACAGACAGACAGACAGAGAGACAGACAGACAGACATACAGACAGACATACATACAGACAGACAGACAGACAGACAGACAGACATACCGACAGACATACAGACATACAGACAGACAGACAGACAGACATACAGACAGACATACAGACAGACATACAGACATACAGACAGACATACAGACAGACATACAGACAGACATACAGACAGACAGACATACAGATATACAGACAGACAGACAAACAGACAGACAGACAGATACACAGACAGACAGACAGACAGACAGACAGACCGACAGGCAGGCAGGCAGGCCGGCGGACCTCTGTCTGACTTTTGCATTTATACTATTAGTATGGCTAAGAATATGGATTCATTGTGTTATTAATTAATAATAAATATTATGACCAAGAATGACAAATGAAACAGAGCAGTGCTAACGTTAAATGTGAGAAAAAAAACTAACTTTCAAAATAAATTATAAATTATTGTTAATTATCCAAAAATATGTAAAAAAATAAAAAAAACTTACGTGATTATTTAACAATTTAAAAAATTACGAACTTGAGAGTTCCATCCGGGTGTCCCTCTCAAGTTTTTGTTTTTTTTATTTCACAATTTTTTGTGGTCACGTATTAAAATAATATGCTGTCTGGATAAAAACCTACGTTTACTAAGCTATTACACTGATCGCGAGCAATTTACTCTTATTCATTGGGGAGTACCGTTCTCCCCAGTACCAGTTGGGGAGTACCATGTCCGAAGATATTCATCAGATCTACACCACATTTATATGGTACCACCTCTGAAGTATAATCTATCAAAAAAAAAAAGCAATTGGCGGAGTAGGTAGGTAATTTATTTCCGATAATGTGGTGGATAACGTCAGAATTCCACGGAATTAAAAATCAGAGATGCAAATCCACGTTCGCTTCGCTGGTCAATATTTCCTGAACTACTTCTGAACTACTGAATTATTATTTCGATAACGATACTAATATTATTCGTTGGGGATGGCGATGTTATAATACAGCATGTGGTGGGGTACAGTAAGTACGTAAAAATACTTAGTTTCGCCTAGCTGCCTACTTTCAACGATTTCGTTTTAAAAACGCTGTGCTTAAAAATAATAAAAAAAATTCATCCAAAATTAAAGCGTTTCCTAATTGCTAATTATAAATAAATATTGTTGATAATCTTATTTCGCTTGCGGGGAGGATAGTTAGAGGTCGGTTCTGGGCGATCTGTCAAATTATCTCGAACCGTGAACCCCTGTCTGTACTTGTCACTTGTCAGGAGACTTCGAATTTTGAAATGTGGTCCAATCAAATTCAAAACGCAAACTGCATTTCGCAAACAAAAGCTAAGCTTCATATATTTGTGAGCGTTAAAAATTACTGTAAAAAGTGATCAAGCAAGTTATATAGTTAACAGTTCTCACTCAACATACAGTAAATATATTTATTTTTATTTTGTTGGTGGGCCCTTTGATTTTATATATGTCACCGTAAGATTGTAAAAACCGTTAGATTATAATCTAACTCACGAAATTCTAAACTGTCGAAAGATTAGAATTTAATGCATTATTTTCCGGTAGATTGTAATCTGATAGGTATTTAAACCCGATAAAACCTACATAAATTACAAGAAGCATAACATGAATTAAAACATAAATTATCAAGTAGTGCCCGGTCGCAGGCCGGGCACTACTTGATAATTTATGTCGAACCCTAACCTAACCTACAAGAAAGAGACAAGAAAACGTAAATAAAATGAATATTTCAAAAATTGACACTCAGAACATTGAACAGTTTACAATCTTTCGACAGTTTAGAATTTCGCGAGTTAGATTATAATCTAACGGTTTTTACAATCTTACGGTGACATATATAAGAGGGTGGCCCTTTTTCTGTGTTGTTGACTAACGTCAGGGTGTCGAATTTGGGTGTCGGTGTGAGAGCTTATCGTAAAAATTCACTCTGATTACTTATTATGTATTTCATTAACGCGCCAAAAGAAGTATAACTTCAGTAAATCAGTATTACTTCAAAATGAGGGTTACATGTCACGTACCTTGAAGTCCCTAATTTAAGGATTATAAATCTAAAACACGAATATCAACAACATTGAAACAATACGGCTTTAAGCAATGGTAGCATGCCCCCAGGATGAGACATAGGGACTTTATATCAAGGAATGTTTTCAAGTAAAGCCGCTTGTAAATTACGCCACACATACACCTGAGTCACTCGGAATACTAATAAAGTTTTTACGCTAACCCTTTCAAATCTAAAAGGGTCAAACCTGTCACTACAGACCTTGATAAAATAATGCTGTTTTTGCTCAGCCTGATTACGTGCTGGATTCCGCTCGGCTTAACCGCATCGTAAAAAGGTTTCCTAGATTTTCAGTGATAGGGATAAAGCTGGAATAAATCTCTAAGGGGTAGGAAGTATCTTTGCCTTTTTGCTCAGCTTTACAAAATTACAAAGTTCAAAGTTTTTGTATAACGTATGTACCTACAAAACTAATTGATAAATCCTATTACAATTTATGGTATTATTTAAATGATAAAATAACATGGGAGTGAATTATTGTTCCAGCGGCTATTATTAATCTAATTGTCTATTATAAAGTATGATAATATGATGAACTAAACTTTTATCAGATATAACGACTAATTTTAATTTATTAATTTTTTATTTAATTTGATTTGTATTGATTAATTTTATTCACTTGGTTAATTTAATTTATTAATTATTTTGATTTAAAATATTGCATGCTGTAAGGTGAAATTCATCCGGGCGCTATATTATTATTTGTAATTTAGAAAAATACCACTCTGTACCTACCCAAATTTGCAATAAAATTGATTGATTACAGTAAATTTATTAGTAAATTACAGGCCATTGGTTTAGTAATTGCTGTGGCGTCAAGGAAATACAAACAGACAAACTTTCACATTAATTTTATATTATAGTATAAGCAACCAGAAGTGGATAAAATTTAAAAATTAAAGCAGTTAAGTCAAATCAGACTTTTTAATTACAAAATTCAAACAAATTACACAAAGTTCAACCAAAAAGGAAACTCATAACAAACAGGATTTCAATTTTAACAAAAATTAAACTTTCAGATCAAAACTAAAATGAACAAATCAGGAACAAACTGAAAGCTAACGCGTGACAAAGTCGAGTTATTGTTTCAAAAATCGGAACGAGAGTGGCGCCAGGGCCTTTGCACTTAGAAAATTTTTCTGTTGTATGGGGATATTAGTTCCACAACTCCCTAAAGGATGGCGCTCATGGCGCTTATCTTGTACTGAAAGTATGTATACTTAAAAGTCTGTGATCAGGGTCTGTGATGGCGCTGAACTAAGTGTTCGTTCAGAAGCTTATGTTTTAGATAAATTAATGATTTTACCATTTATATAAACGCAAAGCTAATAAATAATATATAAAACTTTTTTTTTGAGCAGAATATGAGTTATCTTAGATAATTTATAAAGATTTATCTGTTATAAATTAAGTTTATTGGAATGAGTTAGAAGTTTAATGAAACATTTGTGTTTTAATTTCCGAACGTGGACAGCCGCCATTTTAAAGTTTGAAATTCGACATTGACATTGACGTTTTCTGGCATGCCGGATGCCGGGTGGACAAAATTATTATTTTTTTGATAAATTCGTTACAATGTGAAACTATATTAATAGAGTGTGTATTATGTGTGTACGATGTGAAAAACATGAAACTGTGGAATAATTTTTTTACTTTATGTATATTTGTTGTAATTGAGAATATAAGAGAAAATAATCAACATGCGTTTCATTTGCTAACATCTGAACATCTTTACAGTTTGTGTTTATCGTATAATAATTTATCTTAATTATTACAAGGTCACATAATTCTATAGTTGCAGAATTAGGTGATCTTGTAATAATTAAGATAAATTATTATACAATACTCTTTGTAATATTATATAGTACTATAGCATTGTGCTATGGTTATATATATACATATTTTAGTTGGACAACTTCCCGATAGATGTCGCTGTACATGGAAAGTCGAGTAGCAACTCTATACCAGTATATATAATGTACTCTGTGCGCCACTCACAGAGTACATTATATATACTGGTATAGAGTTGCTACTCGACTACTATAGCACAATGCTATAGTACTATATAATATTACAAAGAGTATTGTATAATAATTTATCTTAATTATTACAAGATCACCTAATTCTGCAACTATCGAATTATGTGACCTTGTAATAATTAAGAAAAATTATTATACGATAAACACAAACTGTAAATATGTTCAGATGTTAGTAAATGAAACGCATGTTGATTATTTTCTCTTATATTCTCAATTACAAAAAATATACATAAAGTATAGCAATTATTCCACAGTTTAATTTTTTACACATCGTACACACTTAATACACACTCTATTAATATAGTTTCACATTGTAACGAATTTATCAAAAAAATAATAATTTTGTCCACCTGGCATCCGGCATGCCAGAAAACCCAGAAAACGTCAATGTCAATGTCGAATTTCAAACTTTAAAATGGCGGCTGTCCACGTTTGTAAATTAAAACACAAATGTTTCATTATACTTCTAACTCATTCCACTAAACTTAATTTATAACAGATAAATCTTTATAGATTATCTAAGATAACTCAAATTCTGCTCAAAAAAAAAAGTTTTATATATTATTAGCTTTGTGTTTATATAAATGGCAAAATCATTAATTTATCTAAAACTTATGCTTCTGAACGAACACTTAGTTCAGCGCCATCACAGACCCTGATCACAGACTTATAAGTACACATACTTTCAGTACAAGATAAGCGCCATGAGCGCCATCCTTTAGGGAGTTGTGGAACTAACATCCCCATACAACAGAAAAATGTTCTAAGTGCAAAGGCCCTGGAGTGGCGCTGCGCCCGTAGAACGCACGTTTTTGTAGGCGAACTCGACCGTTATGCGATCGGATTTAATTAACAGCAAGCGGGTACTTCAACAATAGATATAATATGTATTATTAGTGAGTTAGGATTTTTTTTTCTTTATTTTTGTCCAAAGCTGCCTAAACAAAAGTACCTACCTTTATTTTATAAGTACATCAACGTTTTGCAACAGGAAGGTATTAACTAAGTACATTAAAGATTAAAAAGCATTTTAACAGTATCCAAAGGTTCCAACATTAAAAGTAAACGCTCAACAGTAAAACCTTAATAGCATCAACAATCGCCCAGATCCTTTAGGCTTTAACATTGAATACGTATTTACAGTTACTTTTACGAGGGTTTAGGTATCCGATAAACTCCTGAATAGGAATTGCTTTCTCAAAGGGGTAAGATACTATCATGAGATAAAGTGAAGTTACCGAAGATCTTTTGTTTGTCAATAGATATAAAAGTTCGAGCAATTTAGTTGATGTGCCTAAAGGGTTAAATCCCATGAAACTCATAAACATGGGCAAGATTATTTTTGGTGAAACCTTTGACTTCTGTCGAGCTAGAAATAGGGAGTACCTTTATAAGTTATGTTGAATAGTCTGTCTAGGGAAGGCTGAGATTTAGATTTTTTTGAAGCGAAAACTTCTTTAGGCACGTTGAGCACTTTTTGGTAAGGGGTAAAAATGTGGAAACGCGAGACCGACACCGTTCTTCTTAAGATAAAAGGTCTTAAGTATAAATTCGTAATTAAACTTTAATGCCTTTGTTTATATCTAAGTGATGTGTAACCGTGATTGGCACCTCGCAACACCATTCTTCATAAGACAAAAGGTTTTAAGTTTAAATAATATAGTACATTCGTAATTAAACTTTAATCCCTTTGATTTAAGGTTTATATTTTAATTTTTATGAAAGTGCTGTGTTGTTATTTTAAATATTCATTTTCACTTCTATCGGCAGTCCCTATGACTGCCAATTTTTCTTAATTTGTTCGGTTTTTTTATACCTTTAACCTAGTTTTGCTAGTATATAAATTGATCTCTTTTCTATAAGCAGACTCAAGGTACCTACATAAATGCACTTAGAGCACATTGAAAATTATTTAAGTATCTTAAAAATAAATATTCTCAATGTAGGACATTAATTCACGTGTCTTATATTATTTAATGCTTATTGTTGATGACATGAGTAATTATGGGTGATAGATAGATAATTAATTTATTTGCCCACGAAAACAAAAACAAAAATTACAATGTTTACTTACATAAGTAATTAAATCTGCTTTATAGATCGTGAACGAATAAGGTTCCTCGCTTAGCACAAAACCGCAGCAAGCTGCAGCACTGGTTTTCAGAAGGAGCCTTAAAGTGTCCATAGACGTGTTTCCGACTGTTTTTATAATAACTAAAATAAATATTATTTATATTAAGTAATGTGGCCTAGAAACAACAATTCATTACGATCATACTAATTGCAATTTTTCTGATATCATGGATGGTAGTATGGTGGTAGCTAATACTTACTAAATAGTAAATACGTCAGCAATAGGTATTTATCAATAAATAAGTAGGTTAACTTATTTTTTCAGCAAAATGTAGTAGATTTGAACACATTAAATTGAAAATCTACTTCTACTATGCTAGAAAACCAAAAGCATGTTCAGGGATTAATTTTTTTTTATATCAAATATTACTTTCTCATGCTTTTATAATAATTATTAATGGCATAATGATCGGAGACCAAACCCTTCAAATTGCACGCTGAATTCTTAATGAGAAGTTATCACCACTCACTAAAAATACATACTTATGTACTTATTATTCTAGCTGATGACCCAGTAATTAAGGGATCGTCTCCTAATTTCCCCGGCCATAATGCCTCCAAGCTCCATTGTTAAAGAAACGATTAAATACTGCATATCTAAGTTCCTCCAGATGCAATTGCACCGAGACTTAGCCCGGGAACCTCGTTATAAACCAATTAAGGGCCACCTGGCGACGCGAATCTTTGGAAAATTGCGATTTTATTTCTCTCGCAGCTGCAATTGAATTGCAAACATACCTAAAAATGAATAAAATAATGTACGTGTTAAATTTGAAACGAAATACTTACTTACCTACCTGCTTAATATTTTTGATCCAGATAATAATATTAACTATTTTCTATTATTATATATTATTAAAAAAAAACGCATTTTTTCCTTTTTTGTAATTAAACTTCAGAATGTATCGAATATCTTCGTTAGATTCACTCATTTTGCCGAACAGACGAACAATTGAAAATTGGCGGGAAAGTGTTTTTTACTTTTTATTTTTCTTTATCATTTAATGTCCTCTATTTATTGATATTAAAACCAGCCAGATAAAAACAGTAGTAGGCAACCAAAGAGATTTTTCTTCAATTTTAAACATGTCACCATAAGATTGTAAAAACCGTTAGATTATAATCTAACTCGCGAAATTGCAAACTGTCGACAGTCTGATAGGTATATAAACTCGATACAACCTAAGTACCTGATTATTTATGTCGATCTCTAACCTAACCTACAAGAAAGAGACAAGAAAACATAAATACAATGAATATTTCAAAAATTGGCACTCAGAACATTGAACAGTTCACAATCTTTCGACAGTTTACAATTTCGTGAGTTAGAATAAAATCTAACGGTTTTTACAATCTTACGGTGACATACATACAAAATACGTACTACATAAACGAGTACGACTTTTTCCCCGACCTATTATTATTATTGTTGAAAGGAAATTAATTTCACTCTCACATTCGATATCAGCAATCGTCTAGACAGTGGTGACATCTGGTGGTTTGTTTCCGCCTCTTTGAATGAACGGGGCTTGAGATAGTGAGTCGAGATTGGACGGAGACAAAGTTAAATGTTTTGAAATACATTTATATTCTAAGTTTTTCGTTTTGAATGTTAGAATAAAAGTACGAGTATTTTAGTGGCCCACGGCCGAATATTTTTTTTTTCAAGCTTTTGGTTAGCCCTTCACCACGATATCATTTGATGGTAAGTGATGATGCAGTTAATGATGGTAGCGAGCTTACCAACCCTAGTCGGTTTCTACTTTCTACACGGCATAATACCGGAACGCTAAATCGCTTGGCGGCACGTCCATGCCGGTAGGGTGGTAACTAGCCACGGCCGAAGCCTCCCACCAGACAATCCAATGACCCGTCAGAACTCAGACCAGGCCTATTCTAGACCAGATATTTTGGCGAGGTCTCTGAGTCCACTCGAGTGAATTTGCACTTGTCTGATAGAGCCCTATAACTTCTAAATAGATCGTTAATACTTCAAATTCAAACATAATAATATTATGTGAACCGATGGCCTCAAGCCGAAAATTGATTGAAAATAAAAAACTTGCAGGGGGTGTGTCAGTTAAGTTGAATCCTTCAGTACCCATAAACGGTTTCCACACGGCCTCGTACCTGAAAGCTACATCTTTGCTGGTAGGGTGGCATTTGACCATGCCGGGGATCGATCCCGGGAACTCTCACTAATAAAACAGCGCTTACCGTTGTCAAACCCATCTACCGATCCTGATGAACAAAGTGAGCTTCTAGTTTTAAACCCTTTAGCATAAGTAGCAATAGAGCTTATAATATACTAAAATATCCTTATATCCGTAGAGTTAACAAGATAGACACGTCAAACCCTAACCGGCCAGACTTAACGACCAAAGATTATAGTCAAAGTTCCAGAACTGCACCGAACTAGACGTCTGCAGATGTCCGTTTAATTGAGGGCCCTGATGGCACCGAGTTCATGAATATGTAAGGTTATTGATGAAATTCTACTCGGTTACTGTTGAGTTGGACCAAAGAGTAGCAGATTTTGTAAAGTGATCTCCACTTAACTTAATGATTACAAAGACGTAATTGGTTTGCTATTAATAAAGAGTCTCGATTTAAACAAAGAATTTTGTAATAGCGTTAAAACATTATTACTAAAATAAACTGGACCGAGTCCAGCTAGAAAATTAGACCGCGATTGCACTTTTCAAAAACGCAAAAAGGTATGATCTCTTTTATACACTACAGCTGATGGCCGCGACTCTGACCGCATGGCGTTTCAAAGTTTTTGTATTTTAAGTTAATTTTCCGCCATAAAATTTGATGAATTTTGGTACCGGGCATATATATGCCGGGCAAGGGAAAAGAGTACCTTTGGCAATAAAAAACCTTAATCCACGCGGACGACGTCGCGGGCATCATCTAGTACTCCATATATTGACCACAATTTATGATGACTTGTCTTGGCGGGGTGCTGTGCCAGATAGAAGCCATTTTCGTCAATATAAGATTGCCTTTATTGCGAGGCGGGAAAATGCTGCTCTAATAATAAGTCTGCTCTATGCCAGAATCGGTTGGTGAATTTACACCCTGGAACTCTTTGCGAATCTAATGATGTTGTCTTTTTCTTCGCAGTGTTTCGACACCCTTAGCAGACGGCATTTCGTGTATTTTGTTTTATGTATATTTGATTTTATGTAGATATATTTATTACGTACAAAACATTTTTCGTTAGTCCAAATTATCAGAATTTTCTTTTCTTCTCTTTCAAATTCGGGTAGTTGGAAATCTTGACTAATTGGGTAACTAGGTATTTGACTAGGTACTATTCAAATAGGTAAATTATTTTTATTTTAATTTAAATTATTTTATTTTAGGTATTGACCAAAAGTCTCAAAAGTCGTAATATCCACGTCCTCTGATAGTTTTATGTCGAAAAACCATTTCAAACAATCAATCAAAAAATCAAATCAAAAATCAAATCAAGTAAAAAAGTGCGTTGCACTTTAATGACGTCACTTTTCAGAATAAATCCGATACCGTAAGACGTGTTTTGCGTCTGAAAAAAGTTGCTGATTTGACTATTTGTCAAATACCCACTTAATCTGACGGTATAGAATAGGTACAACTAAGCCGGGATGGACCAAAAAGTATGTAAATAAATTAATGTTATTGCAACGAAGCTGTTTTAATCAAAAACCAAATGTGCCGAAAGTGTCAAAGTTTACCGCCAGATGTCACCGCAGTCTAGACGAGTGGTATCGGCAGGGACTAATTTCTTGCCCCTATATTGGAGGGTGGGCCGCCATGTTGAAATATTGGGAATTGCATTATTAAATCAAGATCTTTCTTTGATTTATTTATCTGCATTATCGTTATGATTAATAGTTTAAACGTTCATAATATAAAGGAAAGTTGTATAGTTACATACAATAATGTTTTACTTCTATGGCTACACAGTTATCTTAACTAAGATGTATGTATGTTTATAATATGAAGTATATTCTAAGCCGCATCTAAGAGTAGGGTTTAGGCCATAGTTCATCACGCTGGACAAATCCGATCGGCAGACTTTAGATACCTTCAGAATATTTTGGAAGACGTTCAGGTCAGTATGCAGATGTCCCCGTGGTTTTCGTTTCGTTTTCGTTTTCCTCCACTGTACCTAACTCAGAAGAGATGCATATCGTCACAATCACTAGCCACCATGCTATCACATATCGCTTATTTAATTAATTAATTTATTTCAAGTAACAGGACTCATAAATCTCAACAATTAATTTTACCTACACATAGTCACATTACAAAAATCAAAATAATAACATACGTACATCATATAAAACATTACATCAAATTACAAAATTTAATCATAATAAATAGAATTACAGCAATAAAATATACAACCTAAAATTAACAAGATACTAAATAATATATTTTAGTTTATTCAAAATGAGCCCCATTTATAATCTGTCGCTGTGCGCAACGTGCAGCCCACAACAGTGGTTTATGTATGCGCAGTCGAACCGATCCGCAAGCGCAGCCAGCATGCTGTTGGTGCTCCCCCGCACTCGCCGAACCAGCGAGGTGCCTCGCTTGCGCAAAATTGTATAGAAACAATCTACGCATGCTTCGGCAAACATAGCTGATGCGCTGCAATATCGAAGGAGCCTCAACAACATCCTGAATGCGTTGTAGTATTGGACACGAAGGGCGTTGTAAGATCTTTGCGTAAAGTCAGACTTATGTTCATATCCAATCTATATTGAGGTCTAAATCCAACCAATATTCAATGTGAGGAAGAGTTACCTATTCACGGCCTATACCATATCCAATTTTGACGAAATGTACTGAGATGGATAGATTTTATCCTGGGGATTATACTTTTCATTCCACAAAATGAGAGTGTTCCCACATGAATTTGGAAAATCTATGTTAAGCTAGATGATGTCCGCGACTTCATCCGCGTGTATTGTTTCTTGATTCCCGATCAAAATCAGTTGAACAGATGGGCCGTCAAGGCGTAGCAGACAGACACTTTCGCATTTATAATATTAGTATGGATATGGATTATAAATGGACGGCGCGGGCATCGTTTAATTTACGGTTTAAAACAGCTAAATACCTAAAATCAAAGGCTTTGCGAGTGTATGTGACACTTATCATACACTGCTGAAATAAGTGCTACAATTAGCGCATAAGTAGTGAAAAGGCAGTGTTCCCGCTTAGTTACCCGCACTTTGCGGAACGTCTGTTATCTGGGAGCTTATAGAGTGACTTCAATTATGAGATAAATTACAAACCTTTTAGTGCCTAGCTTTTAGCTTTAAACTGGGATCTCTAGACGCACATGCTATTTCTCTATGGATTCTTATCTTTTTTTAGGGATCAGCCTCCAGATTGTGTAAGGAAATCATAATCGTAATAGTTTGTCAAACGGATAATTCGACTTCGATAAGTAGTTCATAGATACCTGCACGACAAAAAGCATGTATAAATTCCTACAATTCGAATAATAAGTTTTAAGCTGTCAAATGATTACGATTTGCTTAGACGGTTGGGTCTCTGTAGTAAACGAGCAACCCTTATAGCCTTCTGTCTTTCTTTGTCTATCTGTCAAAGAAAGACAAAAGAAGACTGTAATGACACCTTGGCTTGTTTTGGTTTCATGGCCTCTACAAGATAATACACGATAGAGTGACTTAATTTAATTTAACGATGTTTGACACGTATCATGGCGAATTCTTAGGTACGTATGATATAGCTACCATCACACACCGCTCGAAATAATAAATAGGCGTACGAAATTACACTTGACGAAATTAATATAACATCAAATAATGTCATACAATACTTAATTAACTTGAGCGTTACTGTTTCAGACGGAGAAATTAATTTTATAACATTATATTAGGGTGTCGATGGTCATTTTTTTAAAAAGCAGGACGTGAAAATCGATTCGTTGTTGATCCCAGTGTTTGTTGATGGTCTAGAACTGAGTAGAGCCTGTTGCGTCGTATTGCGTCTGAAGCTGATTACAAGTCGCAATAGCATATTTTCGAGCGTAGTATGTACGTTGACATCGACAGTTTGTATGAGAGCTGCCATAGATAATACACTATACTGTAGAGAAGAGCTGCACAAAGAAGCATTCGCACCTCAGCTCGGAGACGACTAGATGATTGGCGGGAACTATACTTTCCTTCCGTCCTTTTCTTTTCAGAGTACATTTAAAATTGAACGTGTTCTTATTTGTGTTAAAAACGTTCTTTTTCTTCTCGGCGTCATAATTATTATCCCAAATGAAGGCTTAAGTATTAACTTTTTTTTTTTTTTTCGATGTTTCAGTTTAGAGGATTTGGTCTTGGCTGTAGCTCACTAAGCTATTTATAGTCGCTAAGCTATTTTAAACGTTCCGTTACGACTTACGTTGTCGCATGGAAACCGATTGGTAGTTTAGGCCAATGGGGTACTGACATTTTCCTTTTTGATGTACACATCTCGAATACCTGCTTATTATTACCCTACCCCTATTAGATTTTCTCACTCAGACTCATTTATACTTTAATATTATAAATGCGAAAGTTTTGATGGATATCTGGATAGATGGATGTTTGTTACTCAATCACGCCAGAACGGCTGAATTGATCTGCAAGAAATTTGGTACAGAGATAGATCATTATAGTCTGGATTACTTTTATACCGGAAAATTAGTTCCCAGAGTTCCCGCGGGAACCAAAAACCACAATCCACACGGTCGAAGTCGCGGGCATCGACTAGTTGTCATATAAAAAAAATAATGCCTGCGACTTTGTCCGCGTGGTTTAAGTTTTTTTAATTTTCCTGGGGAACTCTGATTTTCTGGGGTAAAAAGTAGCCTATCACTCTTGAGGTCCCCAACTATGCGCGGGCACAAAATCACGTCGATCCATTGCTCTGTTGCAGCGTGATTTAAGGACAAACTAACAAACGAACACACTCATATGTATAATATTAGTATGATTCAGGACTCGTCCTACAAAAACAATATCTTTTGTCAGCTGCCATTAAACGCATGCGACGGTTAAAATTAAGTTTTAATTTATATAAAACGAAATCGTCCCGCCATTATTATATTATTATTTAATTAAAAGTCGCATACTTACATATACTCTGGGAAATGGGATGATTTCCCGCGAGAAATTATATTTTGTCTCGGGATGTTTTTCGAAATTAGAAATTCATATTATAATTTCTTGTGTATTGTAAAGTAAGTACCTACATGTTCGGTGTTTGGAACTAAGTTTAATCTTCTTCGGACTGAGGTTGTCTACCTAAAAACTTGTTTACAAAAACGTGAAAATAGAAAAAAATGTGTGTGTGTATGTAATTCACAGACGGCAGGAGTTTAACTTCAGAAAAGTAGCCTAACGAGATGAGCCTACCTAATGAGATAAATATAACTTGTATTCTATCTCATCAAAACGAATAAGCGACATCAAAAAGAGACAAACATATTAATCATACTAGGATTTAGTTAGTCTACGAGAGAGTTAGTTAAAGGACATGACCAGTAATTGCCCTCCGATTCGGGACAATGCACAGGATTTCCGATTTTACAGTAAGGTTTAAAAATTCAAAACGAAATTATTATGGATTTATTATTCCAAATAAGGTCAGGGTTCAAATGACAAAAAAAACAGTACGTTTATTGTTTAAATCTTGAGCGTCCGCTTTCTTCTTTAAGCACTACTCCATTTTGACGTTCCATTATATCCATGCCTAATAATAATCTTGTAACCCTACATGAATACCATTACCTTAGTCATTATATTATGAACGATTTATTTTTGATCAATTAAATAGTAATGAAAAGGAAATGTATGTTTTGTTTATAATTATTTTTATTTATTGACAAGTCTCAAACCAATAGATCGAATAAAGCATTTTGAAATACTGCGTTTAAAGGAACGCCCTTTCACATAGCATATGCTGCCATCTGTGGTCGAATAGTTGAACTTGTTAACCAAAAGTAGTAACCAATTTCTAGACTCACCACAATAACTAGCGCCATCTAGTGTGGGAAAGCAGTTTTTGGTGAAACTTTTTTTATTTATTTTCTCAGTTTTCAGAGCCTTCAGACTCCTGAAACTTTTTTATTTGAAAACTATAAAATATAACAATTACAATAATAAAGAAATAATACTTGAAAATATTTTTTTAGACTCGCTCAACACAATAAATAGCGCCATCTAGTGTGGGAAAGCAGTCTTTGGTGAAACTTTTTTGTTCATTTTCGCAGTTTTCCGAGCCTTCAGACTCCTGAAACTTTTTTATCTGAAAACAGTGAAATATTACAATTACAATAATAAAGAAATCATTGCTGAACATTGATTTTTGACACCTAGGCAAGCTGCCATAGTTCCACCGGTCAAGTCCTTTAGCTTGTATTTTATCTCATTCTCTCGCGGGCTAAATCCTATTATGAATATGTTTGTCTCTTTTTGGTGTCGCTTTATCGTTTCATTGAGTTTTAAAATCACAACGATTCTAAAGAAATTTCACTCCAAAAATCTGCTTTATCAGACGGTGACCGTAAATAATTATTATTTAAATAACAAAACACGAAATAACCCTCCAAAACACTCAGTTAATTTTCAATCATTATTCAGTCCGAAATTAAATCAATTTTCTATTAAAAAGCTCACACATAAAGGCATTGCGTGCGACATTTCCTCGAATCGAGGGTATTTTCGAGTGTGCCCCTCAATCACGCCCTTTGTAAGCGACAAGCGATATTTAATTTCTGAGCGATTGTTGAAATAAATGCGAAAAAAAGAGCTTGTTGAACTCGATTTACATGAATTAAATTTGTAGTGGCAAAGTTGTTTGGTTCACAAATCAATTCATTTAATATAACTTCTGCTATTTGTATACAAATATTTACTAGGTATTATTTATTTATTTTTATTTTGTGTATTTCCTACCTGTTTTTGTAGATATTTTTGTACAGTACTTACAGTTAGTCCAGTGTTAATTTAAAAATACTATTTCTCTACATAATGGTTTAGCCATAGTTAGCCTAATGCGGATTGGCACCTTCAAACACCTTTTAGAACATTATGAAGAATTCTGGGGCATGCAGGTTTCCTCATGATGTTTTCCTTCACCGTTAAAGCAATGGATTTTAGATTTCATAAAGCGCACAATATAACTACGGAAAACTAGAGTTATCACCATCATGTTTTATAAGTAAGTAATTTTTAACGTCATTATGTGTACCTACAGTGTACCTATATTGAATAAATGATATTGAGCATTGAGTATACATGTGTAAATGACCCGACTTCCCTAATAGAAGGCCTCTTAACCATTATGGTATCATCGCCTACGATATAGATTATAGCTAAACTAGCGAATGCTCGCGACTTCGTCTGTGGTTTGAGTTTTTTTTGGTTGCCGCGGGAACTGTTTAATTTTCCGGGATAGAAAGTAGCTTAAGTGCTATTCCAGACTATAATCTATCTCTGTGCCAAATTTCAGCCAGATCCGTTCAGCTGTTGGGGTGTGAGTGAGTAACAAACATCCATACATTCATTCATCCATACATCCATCCAATCTTTCGCATTTATAATATTAGTAAGATAAGATAAGATAGTCCGACGAACTTATCTGTCCTTTTTTTTGTGGAACTGTACTTGTAAATTGAGGTGTTGTTAAACTACAAAGTTAGATAGCTCTGCAAATAAAAATAAAACAAGATTATAGAAATAGACACAGCAGATAGGTAGGTTATTATAATTTGTTCGTGTAATTCAAAATACCTATTAATATATTAAGTATAGATTATGTAGGGGTAAACAAAACTTAATTACACCTAGCCAACGAAGCATTATTTTATTAAGAAGATTTATCTCAGGCTTCCCCTCGCTGCTATGTTGAGTGTCAAAATCTACACTGAGGGTGTAAACTCTAAAGGGTGCAAAAAAAGTAGGAGATTTTATCTTTTTCAAAAATATGAGTTGTAGTTACATTAGGTACATTATTTAGTTTTTAGAGTTCCGTATTTGAAAATCTACATTTTTAGGTATGCCTGAGAGCATTCCGTTATTTTCTCAATGGTAGGTGCTTAGTCCGAAAATCCATACTTCCCCATTCTGAAAGGAGAATGTTTAATTTAATACCGAAATGTTTCATTTTGCTTTCGGTATGATAATAACTCGATTAAGGAAAAATATCAGAGAGACCTACTTATTTGGAAGTAACATCCGTCATATCAATTTTGTTCGTGTAAATTGTCACCCGGGCCCACAGACCATACAACCAATTAGGCTGGACCATAATAATCGGTAGTTAATCCATATTCCATTCTTAATATTATAAATGCGAATGTGTGTCTGTCTTTTCTGTCTGTCTGTCTGTTACGCTTTCACGGCCCATCTCTTCTGATGAAATTTGGTACAGGGACAGGTTGTATTCCGGCGAGATTCAAAAAACCTAAACCCACGCGGACGAAATCGTGGATATCATATAATATATATTATATCTATCCACTACCACCACCACTACAGCCCATTAACGTCCCACTGCTGGGCACAGGCCTCCACTCTCATAGGAGAGAGGGAATTAGAGCTTAGACCCACCACGCTGCTCCAATGCGGGTTGGCGGCTCATGTTAATGGTAATAACCGGGACCGACGGCTTAACGTGCTCTCCGAGGCACGGGGGTAAAACACCGCCATCTTCCTAACTCCGGGCTAGTACTGAGAATTTCTGGTCAGAAAAACCCAACACTTATTATGGCCCGACCCGGGACTCGAACCCGGGACCTCGTCAGCCGCAGTGAAACATGCTAACCACTAGACCAACGATAGGCAGCAATAAATCTATGATCTATGATAATAACGAATCGATTGACACCCCATTTATTAAAATCGAATCAGTAGTTTAAGCGTTACGATGGCACATAAATAAATACAAATATAAAAACAAACATACATAGGCTGCTAAATGATAGATAGCCTTTCCTTTTGGCTTTGCCCTAGTCGGGTAAAAATATGAATCAGGCCTAAAAGAATTTCCGAAGGTGCAGAGAAGTTTTAATAAACCAAAAAGTGATTTATGTTAACGCAATGTGGATTTCCCGATCACCGCGATGCAGGCGTTTTCGGTAATTGCACAGTCATCCGGCCAAAGACTCCGAGGGGTGAAAAATGAATGGGAACCGGGAATTCTTTCAGCTAAATTTATGCCCTCCCCGTTCTAAGAGAGTGGATGTTATTTCAAAACTTTGGACAGCAATGTTTTGTAAACGGATTAAACAAGTTTTAAAAGAATTAGAAATTTATATCGCCGTTATCTGCCACAGTAAGTAAATCTTTGTATTGTAAAGTACAATCGAGCAATGTCGAGTCAACTTCATGATTCATGATTATAATAAAGCTCTTCAAAGGGCGGATAAACAAATATCTCAAAAGCCAGCAATATTGGGGGTTCCTCTGGTGCTGCAAATTTTCGTGGGCAGCGGTAATCACTTACCATCAGGTGACCCGCCTGCTCGTTTGCTCGCTATACATATAAAAAGATCTCAAACACGCCGCAACAGAGCAACGGATTGAATGATGGAACGACGTAATTTTTTGCATGGGTATAGTTGAGGAGCTGGAGTGACAGCTACTTTTTGTCCCGGGAAATGAAGGAGTTCCCGCGGGAAGTAAAAACATTTGTTCCACTCCAAGTATAAATAATTAATATAAGTAGGTAAGATACGTACCTACCTACTTATATAATTTATACTTAGGTACGCTGTGATAATATTAACTAACTTAGGATTTAATTGAACATTCCTGATTCTATAATAATATTATTATTATGAAACTTGAAAGCCCTACGAAAACGTCGATCTTACGTGTAGGTATTACCACAGAATCCTTGATACATACAGATGTAGTATGGTAGTACGTAAGTCAAGTGACGTTAGTTGTCGTAGCGGGCTGTCGGCTCGGTTTGCCTACGGCGTCGGAATGTGCTCTCGGAATATCTTCTACAGGATGCTCTGAAAGTGAAATGTTTGTTTTCAAAATAACTTACCTTAATTTAATTTATTTAGCTTACATTAACTTATCCATACTTCCATACTAATATAATAAATGCGAAAGTTTGTCTGTCTTTCTGCTACGCTATCACGGCCCATCTGTTCAACCGATTTTGATCCTAAGAAGTAAGAATGTCTTCCTAAGGGCGGTTCCTATGACTAGGATGACATTGGCACGAATGGGGAGGTCAGTTGGACTAGACTAGTCCATACGCCCCCGAGGCCGTGGGTGCACGTCCAGGTGACGTGAAAAATAAATTGTGGTCGGGTTTTGAAAATGATAATATTTCATTTCATTCCACCTCATATTTTGTTTTGTGCCTATTCTTCCTTTTCAACCTTTCCCACTGCCAAGGGTTACTGGTAGAGATCTCTTAAAGTGCTTCCTTGTCCACTATGTTTCTGTTTTCTATGTATTTTATAAATTATTGGTACAAAATAAATGAAAAAAAACATCCTATACACAGTCGTATGCACGTCAATTCCGGGCGAGCGATGTCTCGTAGACACGTCGCGTGCCGCACATCGCTGCCTCAATTCCTAATTAAGTGACGACGATCAACTGTGATCTAGTATTCGAAGAATTGAGGTGTAGATACACCTTTATGGTGGAATTTCGCTTGTGTTTTGTGATATTGTAATGTCACTTAAGCTTCTGGCTCTAAATACAATTATTGAACCTATACTATTATATGCTTTCTCACCCTATTCGTTTATTTTTCTTCTTCTTCTCAATTTAAAATAGGATTAAACCCATCTCATCAATGGTGTCCCTGTGCATCCATAAACATACTAATATTATAAATGCGAAGTGTGTCTGTCTGTCTGCTACACTTTCACAGTTCATCTGTTCAACCGATTTTGTACAGGTTAGGTCCCGGAGAAGGACATATACTACATTTTATCGGAAAATTAAAGAGTTCCTGGAGGAATAAAACAAACCTTAATCCACGCGGACGGAGTTGCGGGCATCATCAAGTTCTTTATAATGTGGAGTACCTAATGCTGTGTTTAAAATAAGAGTGCATTTCCACCAGAGATGTGCTACGTTGCTAAGCTACGTATGTGTGTCAAACCCACCAATAGCAGCGCTTGATCATCCAGCTGGCTAGCTAGCCATGTGGATGAAGCATTCCTGTTAGTGGGTTAATCATACATCCGTAGCTTAGCGACGCAGCGCATCTCTGATGGAAACGCACCCTAACTGTAAGGTCTTCTAGACAAGCGTGCTCCATCTTAGGCTGTATTCACTGATCACTGCGCGATGCTACGTAGTACACTCATTCAAATAATATTATATGTGACGCTCCGCTCCGTGCATCTCAAATGAGGCTAGTCTGCGCGCGGCAGCCGCGCACGATTTCAGTTATTAATATGTTCAGACACACCTCTAGGGTAAGTCTGAGTAACTACATCATCTCCACAAGATTTATAGCAGAAACCCTTTCCTATTTTGTCTACATAAGTAATTCAAAACCAAACATCATTAAAGAGCCCCGATGCGTCTAATGGGGGTCAAAGTTTATATTGCACGCGGAACTCCAACCAAGTTCGTAATAACGAAATTCTAAACCATAAATAACTGGGAAACTTCAAAGGGGGCTGTCTGACAGGAAAATCATTGCAAAGCGTTTCCCCTTGCATCCAAGGGGATACGATACCTACACGCTAGGGATAAACACGTCTAAGAGAAGTCATTATTCATCGTTGCAAATATTAGATCCGTTATACTAGGTTAGTTAAAATACACCACTTTAGAATAGACTGTAGTGGACCGTCCACTCAATAGAATTTAATGAAATTTAACACAGAGATAGCTTGAACTCTGAGATGGATACTGGATTTTTTCCTTAATATCGATGCATTTTCATAAGATTTTTAAAAAACTAAATCTACGCGAACCCGGGACGAGGTCGTGAGCAATATCATTTAATATTTTTGGTAAAAATAATCTTTTGGTAGGAGACAACTAGAAGGCGCCAGTAAATGATTAGCAATACACACAGATATTTTTATCTATTTATTTGTTAGACCCAGTGGTCTGATAGTTAAGAGCTGACTTTATCAACATATAACTAGTCCCCTTGTTGTGAAAAATTGACTTTTTATTGGCCCACACAAGCAAACTAGCCTTAACATCTTCAAAATTTACTAACCATCATTAAAATGTATAAATACATGCTGAATTCAACCTTTTATCTATTGTTGTAAAGGTCACAAATAGGCTTTTTTTAAAGTGGCGCCTTCAGTTAGGGCTAATATTGAATGCATTGTTGGTTTACTTTATTTTTTATCTGTCTGTAAAGGTGACATGTTTAACGGCCGCGTCAATTTATAAGTGTCAGAATCAGGATCTGGAAGGATTTGGGATGTTCAGGAGTAGATAAGATTATTTTTTGTTGACGATCCTTGCGCTTACTTATGATAACTTATGATAACTGGATGGAAACTTATAATGGTGTCGAAAAATAAAAATGAAGTCAAAATTAAAAATTAAAGCCCTTTTTCAAAGACAATCCCTATAATATTAGGGAGCACAATAAGCCACAGTCTAGGATTCCTATTTTTATGAGGATAATAACATTTATGACGTCATTGGTGACAGTTTTCAAATTGCTATCACTTATTTGGGCTAAGGTGCTCCCTCACATAGGGTTTGTTGGTGAAGACACAATACAATTTATTAATAAATAATCCTACTTATAATAATAACAAAATAATATTTTATTGCTTAATCTTTTTCGGTGTATCCTTTTCTTCTGCAGGGTTATTTACTTTTGTAGTATCCTGAGCTTCTGAAGTATTTATATCCTTTATATTCTCAGTTTCTTTTACATGAGCGGATTCCTTATGTTTTATGGCGTTATTTTCATTCGGAATTTTCTCTGTCTTCGTAATATCATTCTTTTTCGTGGTGTCTTTCACAGTAGTAGTGCCTTTTTCGCTCAGATTGTCGTTTTTTTCTGAAGATTTTTCTGTTGAAAAGTCCTTTTGTGCCGGAATATCCTTAAAACTCTTTGCTTCCTTTTCTTTTGCAGAGTTCTTTTGTTTCATAGCATCTTTTTCTATATTAGCGTATTTGCTTTCTTCAAATTTAGGAGCTGTTGGGGTCCAGTAATATTTTTTGTAAATTTTATCCCAGAAATTGAATCCATCTTGGAATAGATCTTGCTTCATTTGCAATTTCTTATTGATATCCATGTAGTGACGTTTGCTATTTGTGTAAGGCAGCCATTTTATATTTATAAGAGAGCTCTCAAATGCTGTAGGATCTCTGAAGTAAAACAAAAGGTTTCAAAATTATACTGTGTTTAATCACTTGCTAATTATACTAATCTATGAAATAAAATAAATTCTTTAATAGGTAAAAAACCTAATTGCGCAATGCGATAAAGCTGATAATAAATAATTAATATCCTTTTAAAACGAATCTTACAAGGATGTTATACTGCCTCTATTATGATCAATAAATAAACGCATCAAACGTGAAACTTTTTGTATTTAAATTTTTTAATAATTACTAGATGATGCCCGCAACTTCGTACGTGTGAATTAAGGTTTTTGATTCTCGCAGGAACTCTTTAATTTTCCGGGATAAAAGTAGTCTATGTCCTTCCCCGGTATATAAACTAGCCTTATGACAAATTTCATCAAAATCGGTTAAACAGATGGGCCGTGAAAGCAAAGCAGACAGACACACTTTTGCATTTATAATATTAGTATGGATTATGATACTCACTCATATTTTACAAAATCAGTCCACATAGTAGTCATACGCTCTCTGGTATCCAAATCCTTATAACTATTCGTATGCCCAAAGAAGTCCAGGATATACGCAGTTTGATCTCTATGACTGGCACCTTTTATTCTGTCCATGTAGCTATGCTCAATGTTAAGCTTTCCCGTATACGAAAACTCATAAACATACACAGGCTTCTTATTAGAAGCTGCATGCAGTTTGGCTGATTTGAGAATGTTATATTTGAACATAGAGTCAGAGAAATAATCAACGTATTTTTGTAATGCATTTGCGTTGACTGGTTTGTTATCAAAATAGTACTTTTTTATTTCATTGATAAAGTTATCTCTCGCTTTATCACCATCAAAAAGAAGATCAGCTGGTAGAAATTCAGAAAAATCTTCATTCATATCTTCTCGCCATGTACCAAACTTAATAGACCGACTCAAACCTTCCTTATCTGCAAAACCGGTCAATACTGCCACATCGTTATTTTTGCCTTTCTTTAGTGTTTCCAAAGGAGACTCGGTTAGTATAGGTTCTATGTCTTCCAGAACATTTTCAATACATGGGGCAAAACCAAATGTGCTATTCTTTAAATGATAATTTACGCTCTTCTTTGCTAGACCACTGATATTTGTGGTTAAGTAAAATTCTGTTAGTCCTTCTAATGTCATCGTACCATTATAACCTAGAGATACAGCTACATTTTTAGCTGTACTGATAGGATCCCTATTTATAGCAAACGGAGCTAATGCTGAGCCACTATCTAAAATAATTCTATTGAATAAACCAGCTGTTGCTTTAGATAGAGATAGCAATTCAGCCATTGTAGCACCAACACTGAAACCTGCAAGTGTAACCTTAGTAGGATCTCCACTGAATTTCTTAATGTTCTTTTGAATCCATCTTAAAGCTGCAACTTGGTCTTTCAGCGCAGCATTTCCTGGTATTTCTTTATTACCCAGACATGCAAAGCCTAACGCTCCCAATCTATAATTAAAACTTATTGTTATGACGTCATGTCTAGCTACGTAATGGTAGTTAGCCATATTTGCAGTACCACCGGAGAATGCTCCACTGTGAATGTATACTACAACAGGTACTAGGTTTGTTTCTGATGCCACTTGAGGGACTAGCAAGTTCATAAGTAGACAATCTTCGTCACCATCAACTAGGACGTCATCATCTTCATCCCCAGTGATATAGCATTGCTGACATACTGTAGATTTCTTTGAAGCTTCCAATACTCCTTTCCATGGTTCCGGAGGTAAGGGCGCCTGAAATTTATCAATATTAAAAATTTCGTAAAATTATATAAAGGGACCCGGGACCAACTGAGACACAATCTATTGTGGCTACTTTAATCTAACCTCAAGTACAAATATAGCGTATATATTAAGGGGAAAATCACAATACCTATTTAAATAAAATAAATAAATAAAAATCCTTTAATTCGACCATAAAGATCATAAAATTTTATTAGTAAGAAACACACAATAACCTAATGTTAGTAAATCTAAAACTACCTAATCCTAAAACCTTATCTAAGACTGCAGCCTTGATTTGTCAGCACGTGCACCATATGACAATGGTTCAGGTACTGACAATCAAACCTTTCGGCAAATGCCCTCAGGATGCCATTGGGGCTAGCCCGAACCCTGCGCACCAGGGAAAATTCCGTGGGAACTTTATGGTTTTCCGGTATAATATTTAATATAATTAACCATATTATGTATATTAAGTTCCAAAATCGCGTTTTCCCGTGGCTTCGTCAATGCTTGATTGAAGGAAAAACCAATAAAGAAACGAACTTTCGCATTTATTGACTGAGCGAAGCGTAGGTCTCTGAGTGAGTGAATTTGCACTTGTCCGTCCGTCCGTCTGTCAGAGTCTTATAACTTCTGAATTACTGAACGTAATTACTTCAATCGTATTACTACGTAATTAATTTAAATATAATATGTAAACCTATGGCCTCCAGCCAAATATGGCTTAAAAAGTTATGAAAATATTTATTTCAGGGGGGCTCTCATAGAAGCGAATCCGAAGTAAAATATTTTTTATAGCGTTACATAGGATTGCGGTATATCATTTTAAAGATATTAAGGAATAGAGTCCAAAAATATTTTTTTTAAATTTTTCCCCTAAAATTGATGAAAAGGGGGGCTTCCAAAGTGGAGATTTTCTAACGTCCAAAGTTGACCTCAGAACTCTCATTTTTCTGAAAGGCTGAGCCTGAAACTTGATAAATTATTTGAATTATATCCTGTACTTGAACAAAAAGTACTAAAATTAGATAAATATTATAAGGAAACGAAATTATTTAATTTTTAATGAGCTTTAGTATTTTTAACAGAACTTCGTAAAAGTTTATTCGTTTATTATATATACATATAACAGACGTCAGCACCATCTTTGCGTGGAATAAAAAAATAGTCAACTCTTAGTACTGATGTCTATGAACGATTGACGTCATCAGATTCGACGCGTTTTAATGCGTACGGTGCAGTGAATGGATACTGCGAGGTCTCAGTTCGGGGCGAACCACTAGTGATAACTATAAGTAAGATTGGCCCTTTATGCAGAAACAATCCTCAGAACACAAAGATTAAATAAGTAAATAACTGTTTATTGACCAACACAATAAATTAATAACACAACAGAGGTACCTACCTATGTAGGTACTGTGTACATACTAATAAATCCAAACACTAGTTATGCAGTGCATTCAATTCTTATTTATTGGATAATTTTATAATACAGACACAGTAGCCATTTTGACATTAGGCACCGATCTCCCGCCAAGCGTTCCCAATCGAGCTGTCACTGTCAAGCTCTGTAGAGTCAGTAACTTAGTAAACCCATAGAATTGATATATCAATCTCCAGTCTAACAATACTTAAATTAAAAGTGTGGTCACTGGACCACCTCCTTAGCCTGTGCCACAGCATGAAAGGTAGGTATGCATCTACCTAACATACCGCAAGATTTTCAGGAGGGGCCCAAGGGCTGAGACAGTACAGTTAACAAAATTAAATATTTAAATCTAGATGATGCCCGCGACTTCGTACGCGTGGATCAATTTTTTTTATTCCTGCAGGAACTCCTAAATTATCCGAGATAAAAATTAGCCTACGTCCTTCCCCGGGATGCTAACTATCCCTATACCAAATTTCATCAAAATCGGATGAACAGATGGACTGTGAAAGCGTAGCAGACAGACACACTTTCGCATTTATAATATTAGTATGGATTAAAAACGAAAACAAAATAACTCAGTAAATAATTTTGCTTAAAAAATTAACATAACTTAGACTGAAGGATAGCGTTGTTTTTAAGTTAGTCACATACAAATTTATATTACTTAGTGACAGTAAAATACTGATTACTGAAAACTGACTAACCTGAAATCTATTTCTTCCCGTTGGAGCGGTAGCGTACGGCACACCGTAAAATTCATAAAACTCCCCATCCCAATACTTATCCCCTTTTACAGCACCGTCAGCCAAAATCACTACTTTTGACTCATCACTAGCAAAAACACAATTAAATATAACACACAAAATAAATGAATCAAATAACCCAAACGGTCGCGACATTTCTGATAAACACAAAGTTATGAACGTAATCGTACCTAACGAGTAAATCCAGGTTAGAATGAAATTGATAACGTGTGATAATTAGTTTGATATTATTGATAATTTTGCCAAAGGAGAGACGTACACGTAAACTAATTTATTAATCTGGATTTGTTAATCGTTGTTGTTAATTAATAATACTGAAATATTGGTTAATTAAAAAATGAATTAAAAATGTAAGTATATTTGTATTTCGTAGGCGTGAATTAAGGCTTATTGTTTTCCGCGGAAACCTTTTAATTTTAAGTCGGTCTAAAAAGCCAATTTTATAGGTTGCATCCCGCGAAACCTATCGACTATGCTAATCTACCGATTATGATGAAATTTCATCAAAATCGGTAGAGCCACTAAAAGAGAGCTGATGGTCTTCAAACGATTACAACGATTTTCTTGATAAACACACACAGCTAATAATATTTTCGATCAAGTCGTCTTTTAAACAAATAAATAAAAATAAGTCAAACCAGTTCATCCGTTGCCACAGACAGACACACAGATTCACAGACAGATAAGACATATAAACTACAGCTGTAACTAAGTATTACTTATTAGTTAAACTTATAACACTCCTCGTTTTGCGTCGGGGCTTTTGTTGAAGAGATTTTTATTTTATTTTATAGACTAGTGTTTGTCCACACACAAACACTAGTCTACAAAATAAAACGTTACTACAAGTTAGCCCACGACTGCAATCTCACCTGTTCGGGTTATGGAAGATGGAGTCATAATTAGAACATAGTCTGTAATAGTGAAAGATCTTTATATTAAGATGAAAACTTCACAATGGACAAGAGCTCAATAAAATTTCTTCGAAATCTATAAACTATTAAACTGAAACTTGCCATTTTTAAACAAGATATTTCCGCGCAGTTCCTTAGAAAAATAGGTTCCCTATTTACAACTTAGTATTCTTTGTAGACAAAGCTCTTGAAACAAACTCCGGCGACCGTCTTGAAATTCAAAGCTTGGGGCGAAAGATAAAAGCACTGCAAGGAAATGACCCGAAGTTCGGAAACTTTTTCGTATTTAAATTTTCTTTATGCTTACTTTTCCCTCGTCATTTTTTTATCATAGAAGAGTTTATCGATAGCTGATTTAAAAGATAATAACTAGATAATGCCCACGATTTCGCCCGCGTGGATAAATTTTTTTTTAATCCGTGGGACCTTCTTAATCTTGCAGGATACAATTTCCTGTATAGAGTTTGTGCCCCTGGACACAATCAATCTCTATACCTTTCATCAAAATCGGTTGAAAATATGGCCCCCTCTTGTCGGTTAAAGCGTAGCAGACAGATAGACACCCTTTTGCGTTTGTAATTTTAGAATAGTTTTGATAGTTAATGCCTCCATACAGTTCGGTTAATATCGGTGGTTAAAGGTTAATGAAAGTTTTGGTCGATATTACTTTTGTTGTACCTACCTACTTGAAAATTAATCTAAGCCGATATTTACAATTACTTTTTGGTTAGTCGGTATAGTATTGAGGTATTCAGGGACGAGTCGCCTAGCTGTGACAACGCATATCAATCGATTGCGACTGTTAAGCAACGTTGACCCAAGTCGGTTAAGCAACGGTGACACTGGATGAGTGAACGAATTTGGACGTTCAAATTTGGCCTTTTCATTTCCTCCGTGTCTCGGAGAGCACGTTCAGCCGTCGATCCCGGTTATTACCACTAACATCTTATAAAAATCTTTATAAAACCCTAAGAATTTAAATACTCTTAGTCGAGTCGTATGCGCACAGCGCAAGGACGTGGGAACCTACCGCATTATTATCCCAAGAAAACTCCTACCATTATGTGATTAATGGAAAGGGGTCACGACCCTCAGTAATGAACAACGACGCGGAGAGAGAGAGGTATAGTATTGGTTAGAAGCAGGCGTTACTTTGCGGTAAGTCGATCATAATGAAGGAACTAGAAGTTTAATTCGCTATAATCTGCGACAACAGGAATATCTATGTGGTAGGTTCGTTGTGTATTCCGCATATATAGCCCGCAACATTTACCACACCACAGAAATCCCCCAAAACTACCCTCAACGTTCGTTTCACTCCGATACCGGGGCATCTTCAGGAGATTAGCCTCCACAATGCACGATTGTGAAGTGATGATCGTGTCGGAAATTCCGGCTTTTATAAATATTATCTTATAGAGGTATAGTATTAGATACATAGGATAACTCCTATGTACTTAGACTGCTAAGGTAGTCCATCCGTGCGAAGCCAGGTCGAGGTGTCTAGTAGGTATTTAAATAAAATAAATTCACAGTAAAATTATTCCAGGCGTAAAGTTTTATGCCTGCATCATAAATCTCTGTTTACGGCAAATAGTAAATACTCGTATATCAAAAATGTTTCGGTGAAAATCGTGAAGCTATAGCGTGAAGTGTATTATCATAAGATATTCTTTATGGCACGTTTAGGTGTTCGAGGTAGCGTCCAGGCGCGCAGCTTGGGGCTATTTAGACCATCAGATCTAGTAGACTAAACAATCTTATTATTCGCATAATATGTCATTTGAGAGGATGCGAGAACTAACTCACTTCTCGCATGTATAGGTACACTGTGTTTACCGCCCCATGCATTAATGGAGTCGTTATGTTCTGAGTAAATGTCTTCCATACTAATACTATAAACTATAAATGCGAAAGTTTGGATGGATGGTGGTATGGATGTATGGATGGATGGATGGATGGATGAATGGATGGATGGATGCATGTCAATCACACCAGAACGGCTGACCGGATCTGGATGAAATTTGGCACAGATATAGATGATAGTTTGCATTGGAGCAGCGTGGTGGGTCTAAGCTCTTATTCCCTCTATCTCATGAGAGTGGAGGCCTGTTCCCAGCAGTGGGACGGTAATGGGCTGTAGTGGTGGGTGTGGATAGATAGATAGTCTTGAATATTACATAAGCTACTTTTTATCCTGGAAAATTAAAGAGTTCCCGCGGGAACTAAAAACTACAATCCACGCGGACGACGGCATCTGTTAGGCAGGCCAAGTGTTATCTCTCAAAAATGTGATTTATGCGCCGAACACATTTATGGTAATGGTGGGTTTGGGTCACATGTGCTGTAATTTGAGTAATAATAATTGTCAGCCCGATCCAGGGTGTGGTTTGAGGTATGCGTTGATATATTAGCCAATCAGTTATCTTTTCCTTGCACATTATATTTATAAGAAGAAGATATTATGCTACTTATCTACGAGACCTTATAGATATGAGTTAACGACGAGTTACCCACGTTCCAACGACGTTGCTGCGTGACAACTTCAAATGTCGTATCGTTAAGTGTAAAGGCATTGCTACATTTTCACGCTGAATATATTCGGTTTATTCCAGTGTACCTGGCCGTAAAATATGTTATCCTGCCCACTATTTACACTGAAGTGTTTAGTTACGCTAGTGTCACGGATTTCGGGTGAAAATCAGGTATTTCAGGTTATTTATGAGTTCGCTTTCTAAACCCTAAACCAAAAACTAGAAATGGCTTTTATTAGGTTAAAGATGCCACTCCCGTGGGTCTCTAGGTATTCTATGACATGACATTATATTGCCTTATCAAATCTAGTGGGAGGCTTTTTTCGTAGCTGGATATCATTCTATCAGCCCAGACGTGCTGCCAAGTGAATAAGTGTTTTGGATGTCATGTAGAAAGTAACTGAGGGTATGAGTTTAATAAAAACGATATTACTTTGTTTTATTCACTTCGTGCAAGACCTTGACAATCTCACACGGTGTTAGCTAGGCATGGCAGTTATGTACCATAGGTTCTCTACCATAGTATCCGTGTAGGTTACGACGTTAACCGTAACGCTCAATCGCATATAGGCACGTCTTTGCCGCTAGAGTGGTAACTGAATCGGCCGAAACTCTGTCCCTGCCGAGGATCGAACCCGGATCCTTCAATTTATAAGACCGCAGCGCTCACCACTGCATCAGGGAGGTCGTCAAAATGCAATGTAATTAAAGAATATATTAATGGGCGAGTCTTGTCGGAATTTATGCGAGGCGTTTCTAATTGGTTGATACTGGTACTAGGGGTAATTTCCCCACGGACTGATTGCCCCAATTCACGAACGAGGACTTGCAAATTAAACATATTCGTTTTGCTGTATTGACTCTTAACTATTATTCTGAATAATTAATAATAGTGTGCTAGTAAATTATTAGTTTTGTATTTTTCAACTTAAACGGTGATACAGAGAAGTGGTGATAAGCTGAAGTGGTTAAGACACCTGACCTCCTGTACGATCCCCGGGCACGCACTTTCTACTTATCGAAGTTATGTGCGTTTAATAAATTATACCTAGGTATATCACTTGCTTCAAAAAGCGAAGGAAAACATCGCGAGGAAGCATGGCCAACGTGGTGGACTTTGGCCAAACCCTTCTCATTCTGAGTGGGGACTCGTATACAGTAGTGAGTCGGCATGACCGATAAGAGAGAGAGAAGAGAGTATTTTTATACACAAAATCCTTTCTTGAAAGGAGTTTTCGGGAATAGCTCTATTTCGGGCTGAATTATCCCCTTGATTTGTTTCCTTTGCGATTATTGTAGCACCAGAGGTAATTAAAACAGTATTATACCAGTTAGTATCGCAATTAAAATAATTTAGGAGATTAACCTTTGTTTGACTAGTAATTGACCTGCAAGGAGTCCATAATAGGGCCTATTATGGATCGTTAACGCCTGCTAAGTGATGAAAAATTTGCTTGCTTTCCTTATTTATATCCCAAAATAAGTGCCTAAAATTAGAGTAATATTGTAAAAAAACAAAAAAGAATAAAATAAGAAAGGAGACAGGCCTAGACAGAATATATCAGACGTGGCTAGTTCACCACTCAACCGGTAAAAATGGCCGCCAAGCGATTTAGCATTCCGGCAGGATCTTTGCAACCTATTTTGATGAAATTTGGTAAAACGTAAGTTACATCCCGGGGATGTAATACATAGGCCAATTTTTTTCAAATTTTTATTATCATTGCAAAACGTGATAATTTAAATAAATAAAAAAATATTGGCAGTCCCTATGACTGCCAAAACAAGTGAAACGAATATTTAAAAAATAATAATAATTTAAAATATAAACCTTAAAACTAAGGCATTAAAGTTTAATTACGAATGTACAATATTTATATTTAAGACGTTTTGTCTTCGTAACAACGCGAGGTGTCGGACACGGTGTCGGTCACACGTTTCCATATTTTTACCCCCTGAGTACCAAAAAGTGTTCAACGCGCCTAAAGAAGTTTTCACTTCAATAAAATATTTAAATTATCAATATTGGTGCAAATAGCACGAGTAGCACGTAGGTACTGTACGGTATTGTGCATACTATAGTCATCATCATCAAGTACCTACTAATAATTTATATCAAAGGAATTTACAAACGAGCAGAACAAAAAGTATCACAAAGGGGTACGCAAAAAGTTTCCGTGTATTATCTACCCTACCATTTCATGTTTACGGGCTGTCATAAAGCTAATACCTTTTGTCCTTACCCCTTAAAAGGGGAACAAAAAGCAGATCTTGGGTAGAATCTCGTTTGAGCCTCGTCTAATATTTGTTCTTCACCGCCTACTTCGCCGTTTAATAAGCGTTTTAGGATGAAATGGAAGACAATTATGTTAAAGCGGATTGCTTTGTACGAAATTTTCATAAAATTGTCGTTTTCCGACCGACTGCAAAAAGGAGAAGAAAAGACCCTTTCCTTGCGATGTTAGTTAAAATCTTAAAGTTACAAAGGAGGAGGCTCTAATTTTGGTACCTTTAACTCTATATTTCTATCTTAAGTTCTTATATCTTTTAAGTTTTTTGTATATTGTTTTTGTTTTATGTGTGTGCAATAAAGAGTTTTATCTATCTATCTTAGAATTTCAAGTTCATCTAGATACACGACAGTAAATTATAGTTACGATACCCTACCACCAATATTGCCTCGATATAATATGGTTAAAGGCAATATTGGAGAGAGGATAGGATCGGATTGAAGGACGAGTGGCCTAGTTGTGACAACGCATATCAGTCGGCAACTTTGACCCAAGTTGGTACTGGATGGGTGTCTGAATTTGGAGGTTCAAATTTTACCTTTTCGCTTCCTCCGTGCCTCGGAGAGCACGTTAAGCCGTCAGTCCCGGTTATTATTACTAACATCTGAAAACAATCGTTACGAAAACACAACAGTTTAAATACTCTTAGTCGAGTCGTATGCGGAAAAACGTGGGAACTCATTATTATCTCAAGAAAACTCCTACCATTATTTAATTAATGAGAAGGGTTCACGACCCTCGATAATGAGGAATACGACGCAGAGATAATATTATGGATCGAGAAAAACCAAAAAAAAAAAACGTAGAAGTAGAATACAAAAGTCAGCATTATTGTTAAGTTGCAAACTCAGGAAACCTCTTATCAATAATAATGATGCATTTAAACGAGACAATGGAATAAATAAAATAATAAAATAAAACTTTTGAAGTAAGCGAAGTCCCAAGTATTTACATTACATTAGTCATAAAACATATCATACTTAATATTATAAATGCGAAAGTGTTTGTTTGCTGATTTGTCCTTCAATCACTCCGTAATGGAGCAACGGATCGACGTGAATTTTGCATGGACGGGCAAAGGAATAGGCTACTTTTTATGCCGGAAAATTTCCCAGTTCCCGTGGGAAATGAAAAAACTTAATTCACGCGGACGACGTCGGGGGCATCAGCTAGTTATTACTAAAGAAGTAAATAACGTTACCATAATATATGAGTAATACGGCCTTCTACACGGAACAAAGTCATTGTTATGCAAAAAAGTACACAATATTTCATTTTCCTCATAATAGTTATTCCCCTGGAGACGATATAACATAAAACTGATCAATATAAAAGCGTCACCTACTTTGTCTTTACATTCAAAAGTTTTTTGTCGTCCTATTTACTAGCTCGTGTTGAAGTAAAAAAATAAAGTAATAGATTCCACCATGAAGTCAGTTTTGATGGTATTTATTGTAACTTTTGCTTTTGCTGCTGTTAGCCCACAAGGATTTCCAACCAGTAAGTAGCGTTTTAAGCTAATGACGAAGACCATTCTTTCTATTCTATATAATATTGTAAGTGCGAAAGTGTGTTTGTTTGATGGTTTATTGGTTTGTCCTTGAATCACGGCCCAACAGAGCAACGGATTGACGTGATTTTTTGCACGGGTAAAGGATTTTTGTGGTCCTGGAGAGTGAAATAGGCTTTTTATCCCGGAAAATTAAGGAGTTCCCATGGAAATTAAAAAAACTTATTCCATGCGGACGAAGTCACGCACTTCAGCTAGTAATATTATGTTTCTTTGATTCATAATTCGTTTTAATTTTATTTTCTGTGTTGCTATTTTAGAACTATTAATATGTAAGAAGTATAAAAGTGATAGACTCGACTTTTATTTATTAGAACGGAGTAGTTAAGAAATGTTTGGGGAAGATATCCTTTTATGTATATCTAAAAACTTGATTAAAATCCGTTCAGCAGTTTATGAAATTAGCACTTTCAACACACAAGTCTGCGTGCCGGATAAACAATGGGGTTTACTTCAAGTTTAGGTCCTAAACGTATTATTTCTCTCGTTAATATCTTATTATAAATAATGTTGTTTGTAATATCGTACTAATAATATAAATGGGAAATGTTTGTTTATTGGTTTGTTGGCTTGTCTTTCAATCACGTTGCAACAGAGCAACGGATCGACGTGATTTTTCGCTTAAGTATAGCTGTAGACCTGGAAAGTGATAATGGAAACCTGGAAATAGAGTACCTGGAAATAGGGTACTTTTTATGCCGGAAAATTATGGAGTTCACCCAGGAATTATAAAAAACTTAATTCACGCGGACGAAGTCGCGGCCATCAGCTGGTAACTAAAATAAACATAAGACTAAGTACCTATTTTTTTTTTTAGAGTCGTGTCCTCCTGGCGAACACTCCGTGCTGTACTGTCCACAAATGGCTGAACCCACTTGCAGCAACCCGACAGTTCACAAATTAAACCGTCCAAGCGCTTGTGATATTCCGCAATGCTTCTGTAATCAACCTAATGTTAGGGCTCCAAGTGGTAGATGTATACCTTTAACAGAATGTTAAAATTTAAAATATTATATCATTCTCCGATGCAATTTTCTTTTTAGCCTGCCATGCTTTTGTGATCGCCGTGCGAGTTATGAAATAGAATATTTAAATAATTTAATTTTTTTAAATAAACTAATTACAATATTTTGTAGCTACTAGTCCTTATTTAGTGTACGCAATGAAATTAACTTTTGTACTACGTAATTTTCTAAATAAATTGTAAGTAAATGCTTCAAAAACGTAATTTGTAAATTTTGTATCCAATGTTTTCATCACTTTCTTGATTTTATGACTACTCCGAACATAAAGATCTATGACTCTGAAGCATGTCCCATTCCGCTGTGCTTCTGTGGGCTCATGTTGGTATATTAATTGGTACTTACCTATAGTTCGCGCGCGAGATGAATGCAGAGCTTATGTGTGTGTCACCAAACATTAGGTCTGCATTCACCTCGCGCGGGAACTATACCTATTTGGTGGCTCCCGTAACCATAGTGTCTTTATTCAAATCAAAACAGTGCCTCTGTTTTTGAAGACCATTCTCGACCTCCCTGGCGCAGTGATGAACGCTGTAGTCTTATAAGTGGCAGGTTCCGGGTTCGATTTCCGGCAGAGGCAATGTGTGATGTTATAATTTCTGAATTGTCTGTTTTCTGGTCTGGCGGGAGGCTTTGGCAAGGGCCGCGAAGTGATTTAGCGTTCCGATACGATGTCATGTAGAAACCGATAAAGAGTACGTATGGGCAAAGATGAAATAATAGTTGGTATGGGGTTAATATAACTTCCTACCAGGTTAGTCCTCTACCATCATATCAGCTATACAAGGTCTCCGATCCTCATGTCGGAGGATAAAAAGCGGACACACATTAAAAAAAAAAGAAAAATGTCCTGTACCATCTTAGACAGCATCATCATCAATAAAAAATACGGTAAATATCTACGAGGATTTGCTTTCATTCAGAAATCAGAATTCGCATCTATTGAAGGTACATACGAGCATGTAAGGTTTTCAAAAAAATAAAAGGAAGAAAGTCGTTCCATCAAGTCTGCAAGAATCAAATCGTTTAGTGAAGGAGGTCGACAAATAGTGAGGGGTTATCGACAGTTTGGTGCCAACAAAGGATGCAATTTGTCACATCAAACAGCACTCGGATTGAAATACATGGGCGGGAATTTTCTACGAAAGCGCTTCTTTTTAAATACTACTAGATACTAGAGCTGTTGCTCGCGACTTCGTCCGCGTGGATTGAGGCTTTTTGGTTCCCGCAGGAACTCTTTAATTTTTCGGGATAAAAAGTAGCCTATTGTGGTATGTCAGACTATAATATAATATTATCTATTTCTGTGCCAAATTTCATCGATCCATCCATCTATTCGTCCATTCATCCGAACTTTCTCTTTTATAATATTAGTCTAGAGTACAGATATAGGCAGCTGTAGCTACCTATGTTCAGTGCTAGACTGCTACTTTACTTGATGGTTGGATGGTAATACAACTTAATAAGCAGCTTTGGCAAAAGGTAACAGACAGATTGACAGACACGCTCTCGTATCTATATATATCTATAAATCAATTGCTGTTTGTTTGTCTCGCTAAAACGCAGAAACGGCTTAACCTATTTTGATGTATTTTTTGTGCGTGTTTGTGTGGGTCCCGGGATGGTTTATATTCACAATTGGACCCAGAAGGGGGCGCTGCAATCGGGTTATATTTTCAAGGCAGGACAACGTCTGCCAGGCCCACTAGTTTGTAATATATTATTAGTATGGATTTTAGGGTTTGTCTTATTGTTGTATTAAACTTTATTTTCCTTAGTTGAGGTGAATTTGTTCCTTGAATCTTGATTTACAGATACGTAAGTTAAGGCAGAGGAAAAAAACAAAAGTACGAAAGGTAATATATCGATAGCATTAATATACTTATTGAATTAAGCAAATATGACAGACGGATGGACGGCCAAAGTCGTACCAAAAAGGTTCCTTTTTAAAGTTTTGTTGGGTTACATTACAAGGCGTTTGAATACGCAATATTGTATCGTATGTTTATACAAAAGTAAATAGGTATTTTTCTTTCAATACTTCTAAGGCGATTGTCAATATAAAATTTAAGAGAGTGAAGTAGGACAACAAACTTCGTGTATATCCGTTTATTGAAAGTCCTCTGAATTCGTGGGTTACTGTAAATTCAATTCTTCGAGACAAGCGTACTACATCCTAGACCTAAATACCTAATACTAAGCCACCGTCGTAGTTCCCGTGAGAATTTTGAAAAATCCCACCTTATTTCTTACAAAAGGAACCTCTGTGAAAAATATTAGCTTTTTAAGTCTAAGGGTATCTAGTTAATGGGTCTGCGATGCATCGATATATATGTAGGTACTAGATGGGCCCTTTCATAAAAAAATACATAAATTGGCAGTCATAGGGACTGCCGATAGAAGTGAAAACGAATATTTAATATTTTTAAAATTAAAATTATTTTAATTATTTTTTTAATTTAAAATATAAACCTTAAAACTGAGGCACTAAAGCTTAATAACGAATGTAGTGTATTTATATTTAAGACATTTTTTCTTTGTAACAACGCGGTGACGGTGTCGGTGACGCGAATCCACAAGTTTACCCCCTACCAAAAAGTGCTTATCGCGGCTAAAGAAGTTTTCACTTCAAAAATTGGGCGTCTGACCTGTAGAGCGCGCTCCACACCTGTATAAGCCTTTTTTTGTCACCGCTGCTGTCCCACTTTTCAGAATAGATGGCGTTAGTAAAATAAATTCACAATCTTTGTTTGACAGGGCCCGTCTATGTAAATTGAGGTCGTTGCTGCGTTGATGATTCAGTCAGTCATTTCTTTTTATTATTTAACTAGCGGATCAGCTACTTCGCTCAGTGTTTTTAAAAATTACTTAGAGGTGGAATTTCAAATGATCCTGATACATGTATTTCTTCATTTTTAGTCGAAAACCCAAATACCAAACAAATATGCATGAATGTAACTTGAAACATGACGGACTTCATCGTAAAATCTTTGTCTTAGGTCGTCCGCGATAGACATGGTGATAGATTAGTCGTTCTATTTTTCAGGATATATAATAGCTAATACCTACATATAAAGATAATAATACTACTGGTATTATCTTTATATGTAAGTATTAGCTATTTCATCTACCTAGGTAATAGCTATGTCTTGGAGCGAAGTTTATCCGTTTGTTTGCGACTGTGAGTAATTTACGGGAGGTCTGTAATTAAATTCTAGAATAGCACCTTTGCGGAGCGAACGGTACATCGCTGATCTAATTAAAAGGTTATCATTAGTCTCAGCTTGTTACGTAAACTTTTAGTCCTTACCACAAGTTAACTAAAACTGAGAACCAGTACACATCTAACTTCACTTCAGTTCTAGCTTTTCTGAAATAAGTAGGTATGTGAGTTTTGACGACCTCCGTGGCGTAGTGTGTAGCGCTGTTGTCTTCACGTGCAGAGGTTCCGGGTTCGGTCCCCAGCGGGGTTAATTTGGGAATTTATAATTTCTGAATTTTCCCTGGTCTGGCCTGGTGGGAGGCTTCGGCCGGGGCTAGTTACCACCCTACAGGCAAAGACGTGCCGCCTAGCGATTTAGCGTTCCGGTACGATGCCGTGTAGAAACTGACTAGGGGGTTTGGGTTTAATATAACTGCCATGCCCCTAAAAGGTTAGTCCGCTTAGACTGTATCATCACTTACCATCAGGTGAGATCGCAGTGAACGGCTAACTTGAAGTGGATAAAAAAAGAAGAGTTATAAGCTGGCGGATGCCCGCGACTTCGCGTGGATTTAGGTTTTAATTCCCGCGGGAATTCTTGATTTTTCCGGGATAAAAAGAGGCCTGTGTCCTTCCCCGGGATACAACCTATCCCTGTACCAAATTTCTAGAAAATCGGTTGAACAGATGAGCCGTGAAAGCTTAGCAGACAGACAGACAGACGTACTTTCGCATTTATAATATTAGTATGTATTAGTATGGATACGATGTCACTTGTATAATATTGAAGGAAATCAGAAAACATCGTGAAGAAACCCGCACATCCGAGGGTTCTTTAAAATGTGCACCAAGTTGAGTGAAGTCTACACATCCGCACATTACCAGCGTGGAGATTTACGGCCAAACCCTTCTCATCTTGAGAGGGAAACTCGTGCTTTGTAACTCTGTGATCTGGCAATGTCGCAAATGCGAAGTAAGATATAGTAAGTAGATGTTATATTCATGCAAACATAGTAACTGGTAGTTACGTCATCATATCGCGTGACGTACGTATATAGATTAACTCAGACCTTCGCTATATTATGCCGACACCACGGCGTTGGGAAGTCCCTACCAGAATCTTAGGTCCAATGGTAGGTATACTTACCTACGCGTTTATGTATTAGGTACTTAACGACGACGACGAAAACTTGAACTGAAGATTATACTTAATTGCTGGGCTATAGTTGCTGCAAGTGTAATCTTATACTAATACTAGCTGATGCCCACGACTTCGTCCACGTGGTTTAAGTTTTTTTGATTCCCGCGTGAACTACTTAATTTTCCGAGATAAAAAGTAGCCTATGTCACTATCCAGATCCTCAAATATACCCATGCCAAAAATCACCTCGATCCGTTGCTCCGTTGCGGCGTGATTGAAGGACAAACCAACAAACCAATAAACCAACAAACTATTGCGAGTATTTTACACTTTCGCATTTATAATATTAGTATGAATATATTAATGTGAAAATATTAGATGTTTGTTTGTTTGGATGTTTGATACTCCTTCACGCGACAATGCCAGAATAAATTTGGCTGAAATTTGGAATAGAGATAGGTGATAACTTGAATTTACATGTAGGCTTAATTTTAACCCGGAAAATTAAAGAGTTCCCGTCGGAATCAAAAAACTTTAAGGGCGGTTTCAGACTACCGTGTTTTTAAGGCTCATGAGCGGGAATCATCTAGTACTGCAAATAATACAATTTTTATAAAGAGTTTACGTGTGTCAATCTACAAAAGTAGTAGGTACTTATCTTGCTAGGAGTTTAGTTTCGCTAACCGTTTGCGACTGCGAGTAATTTACGAGTAAAATGTAGTTAAATTCTGGAATTGCACCTTTCCAGAACAAATGGGTCAGGATTAATCTAATTATACTACCAACTAGCGTTAGTCCATACCACAGAGTTATAAATAAGGAGACAGAAGTGGCATATCTACTGTTCTTAACCCTTCCCTTACCTTTCCCTTTTCAACGCTATACTTATTCCAATTTCCAATATAGCGTCCAGTATAGGTACTGAATTCTACAGCTGGATCAGCTTCCAAATTGTCTTAGTAGGAAATCGTAATCGTTTGTCAAACTTATAATGTCACCTGTTTAAGGAGTTCATAGAGTGCCTGCACATCAAAAAGCATGTATGAACTCCTTAAACAGTTCAAGTAAAACGTTCTAAGCTGCCAATCGATTACGATTTGCTTAGACAATTGGGCCTTTGTTTCCCAACTATGCATAAATTATGCAAAATGTTTTAATATATAGTAAACTCTAACTCTATGTATATACGTTTGTTTATACAATAATCCTCACATACAATTTATCTTCTTGGCAGTAAGCTTACGATTCTTCGCCACTTTCATACATATTTCAAATTCTGTGGTCAGTAACCTTTTGTAATGTCAAAGGTACTTACTTTGTTTTTTGTAGTATACTGAGAATTTCAAAACTGGGTTATTTGATTTGATTTTGTAGCCGCTCTAACCTTAACTTATAACGATGTTTTTGGCACAAAGTCTGAATTTGGTTAATCCTGGAGGTCTGAGGTTTAATCTCTAATTGGGTCCATAGCAAAATCATCTTTTCCAAGCCGTACTTAACCGTAGTCTAGACTAGCTGATCTGCCCTAGTTACGCTTGGTTCTGGCTTAGTTTTGAAAATCCATTCTTAGTGGGGTAAAAAACCTATTTAATTATTTTATATCGAAATTTAGAGACCCAGAGCTTTGAGGAGTACTTTGGTTTGTCAATCAATTTCTTCTTTTTAACCGACTTCAAAAAGGAAGTTTTGTAGTCAACCCGTGTGTACCTATGTATGTTTATTCGTGATTTTTCACAGAAATATTTCCACAATATATTAATGGTGGGTAGGTAATGAAGATTATTAACCAAATGTTTCGACTAGAAAATGTTTAATCCTATCAAATCAAAGTCTACTTTGCTGACAAAGGATTTTTCAAATGAACAATATTATTGTTTAAACTCGTATTCCCTTAATCGTAATTCCCAAATCAATATTTTTATTTAGGTAGGCAATGGAATAAATTGGGGGGAAGAAAGCGTGTAAAAGAAGAACGTAAATAATAATCTGTTACGCCCGGAGACAGTTGTAAAGGTTAGGGAACTTATTTACAACGAATCTTTATACTATTGATGCCAAGAAATAATGTAATAAATTGATGAGGCATTACAGATTTATCCATATAGCATAGTGTTAGCATTATTACTGTTTATCATTATATTTCATGAAACAAGAAGTAATGGAATATCAATTTGACTCGTTCATGTTCATCCTGAAACCATTATTATATTGCACCCTCAGAGTGTCTCTGGCCTTTTTCGAATAGTTGACCCACAGGCTTCCCGAGTAGAAGTTTTGGCAGTATGCTCTAAACAGTGTTATTTTTGCTTCATCGGGCAAACCTGCGGGCCAACATATTGCACCTCACTAGCAATGCCCTTCTTTGTCGCTCAATGCCAACATGATCCTTAAGGTGCTCCTTATGTCCATAGGGTCGTAAATTGGGTCTATACCATAATAATAAAATATTATATTATGTGGTCTAGTATAAGCAACTGCCGCAAGTCTTTCAGGATATACATAACAATGTTTTTTTAAGTTGATGAGGAAGGTTATTGTACCCTAAATTGTTTTCTAACATTGTAAATAGTACCCAGCTTGAAAGACATTAAAGAGGAACTTATCAACGAGTATAAGATACTAGCTGATGCCCGCGAGTTCGTCCACGTGGAATTTTTTTTTTTGATTCCCACGCGACCTCCTCAATTTTCCGGGTAAAAAGTAGCTTACGTCACTCTCCAGATCCTCAACTACCTATACCCAAGCAGAAAATGATGTCGATCCGTTGCTCTGTTGCGACGTGAAGTGAATTTGAATTTGAAAATTTTAGATGCCTCATCCAATGAGTATTTGGGGTATATGTGTTTACGTTTCCTTACGCAATTCACGCTCAATTTGAGTGCCTCTGAAGGGAATAAAAAGTTTTATACTGATAACGCATGGCGGACGCGTCGCAAGCTTCACGATGGGCGAATTTGTTCACAAAACAATCGGCTGTTCGTTGAGGTGGCTTTAATGTTATGATATTGTGTTTGGGGATTTGGATAATGATCTGTAGGATCCATTATATTGTACTGGGTGATGCTCGCGACTTCATCCACGTGGATTGAGGTTTTGTGGTCCCCCCGGGACATTTTTAATTTTACGGGATAAGAAGTAGCCTAAGTATGTCTATCTCTGCTCCAAATTTTATCTAGATCAATCCAGCCGTTCTGGCGTGATTGAGTAACAAACATCCATCCAAACTTTTGCATTTATAATATTAATAAATAGAGGTATAGACTAGAGGTGATGCCCGTGACTTCGTCCAAATTAAAAATACCTATAGATACTAAGATATAAAATCACATAAAATTAAGTGTACCATTGAATTACATTGATTTCATTTGAAAATAGCTTTTTAGGGTTCCGTACCTCAAAAGGAAAAAACGGAACCCTCATAGAATCACTTTGTTTTACGTCTGTCTATTTGTCAAGACCCTTTTTCTCAGGAACGCATGGAGGTATCACGCTGAAATTCATATCAAATATTCAGGTCTACTGTCCCTTGGAGCTGTGAAAAAATCAAACTTCTAAGCCAACACAATCAAAAGATACAGCCGTTTATGTTGCAAATTTTCGACACTCGCAAGGGTAGGTACTTCCCGTGAACTCAGAATCTTGAAATTTGGTACGAAGCAACGTCATATAGCACAGATAAAGGAAAACGCATATATTTTTGTCACATCATATGCTAAAAAATAATTTTAATAATTTTAAATTTACTACAGGTTTATGCGGAACTCGCACTTGGCTGGTTTTTTTTTGTATCTAAGAATATGCGTATGTGCCTAGTGCCTACTACGTTTACGCACGCGGCAAACGAAGTTGCCGTTGTCAGCTAGTTTTGAATAACGTGCGTTGCTAAGCCTAACACTGTAATTCGGAAACATTTTCATGATTTTCGCTCGTCTTATCTAAGATGAGTACCTACTTTATATTCAAAATTTTCTATTTGCATTCTAAATGTACAATCTCAATTTAAATCTAAATATTTGGGCTTGCGAACTTATTAGGTTATCTTTTTAGCATGCAGAAATTATTAAATTTTACTTTCACTTTCCGGCGATAAAGGTGAACATAATATTGGCAATTATCTATTATTCTTAAAATCTTATGAGACGGCAATCCCACTCAACTGGAGAGATACCGATAAATAACTATTCCTACTAATTATACCCATCCATACTTAAATTATAAATGCGTGAGTGTGTCTGTGTTGTCTTCACGCGGGAGGGCCCGGGTTCGATCCCCGGCAGTTACAATTTAGGGATTTCTTAATTTTCTCTGGTCTGACCTGTTAGGAGGCATCGGTTGTGGCTAGTTACCACTCTGCCGGCAAAGACGTACTTACCGACAAACGATACGATGCCGTGTAGAAACCGATTAGGGGTACTGATGGGTTTAATATAACTGCCATACCCCTAACAAGTTGGTCTGCCATCTTAGACTGCATCATCGTTTACTACCAGGTGAGATTGCAGTCAAGGTTAACCAGTAGTGGGTTAAAAAAAAAAACAGCCAAGTGCTAGTCGGACTCGCGCACCGAGGTTGTACGGAACACAAACCTGTAGTAAGTTTAAAAATATTAAAAATATTTTCATTATACGATGTAACTAAAAATTTATGCTTTTGGCAATTTTTCCTTCATCTGTGCTTTAAGACGTAACTTCGTGCCACATTTCAAGATTCTGAGTTCACGAGAAATACCCTGTAGATTTTGATTCCCTTGCGAGTGTCGAAAATTTGCAGCATAAACGGCTGTATCTTTTGATTGGGTTGGCTTAGACGTTTGATTTTTTCACAGCTCTTAGGGACAGTAGACCCTTGTATTTGATATGAATTTCAGCTTGATACCTCCATGCGTTCCTGAGAAAAAGCGTCTTGATAGATAGACGGACGGAAAACAAAGTGATCCTATAAGGGTTCTCTTTTTTCTTTTTGAGGTACGGAACTCTAAAAACATAAATCGACACGTCCGTACTCACGGGCATCATCAAGTATACACAGCTGATGGAAGGGTCATTAAAATATTCAAAACGAGAAGTGGTCATAAAACTCCCTGGCAACGCATGTATTTTATACCTATAGCAGCGGCAGACCCTTTAAAACTCGCAGATCTTATGCGGGTCATCAAAATAATGTATCGTAGTAAAAATCTATTGTAGTAAAACTCTGATAAGAAAGTAAAAAAACATTATTATTATAGTGAATGAACATTTTAGTTCTAAACTAGCTGATGTCTGAGACTTCGTCAGTGTGGTTTAAGATTTTTTAAATCCCGCGAGAACTCATTTACCGGGTAAAAAAGTACGCTATGTCAATCTGCAGTTCCTCAAATATGTACCCATGCCAAAAATCACGTCGATCCGTTGCTCCATTGCGGCTTGATTGAGGGACAAACTAACATTTTATAATATTAGTATGATGAGTAGACTAAAAAGTGCCCGCGACTTGGTCCGCGTGCTTCACGTTTTCGGGATAAGCCTTTATGTCCTTCCCTACGGCCTATTCTTGTACCAAATATTGTTAAAATCGGTCGAACGGATGTGCTGTGAATAGCAGATAGACATACACACTTTTAAATTTATAATATTTGTATGGATTTTGCAGGGAAACGATATAAGAAAACAATATTTTGTTAGAGTAGACATTAAGAAAATTAAAATTTTGCAAAAAAATGTGACGATGTATGCAGAACTACAATTTAACAAACTATGTATATGACGTGTTTTTTAATATAAAACTGCTGAAAAGATGGGCCGTAAAAGCAAAACAGACATACAGTCGGACAGACAGACACACTTTCGCGTTCTTATTATCTGTATGAAAGTATGGATTTTGCAAGGAATCGATACAAGAAGACAACAGCTAAGTAAATAACCTATTTAAAGTTTACATAGAAAATTACAATTTCGACAAAGAAAATTTACATAAACAAAATAACTATTTCAACTAAGAATTAGGTCACAAAATTGACGATGTGTGCAGCACCAACAATATATAAAACGTGTTTAATCTCTCGGAGGGAGCGCGATGCATTGTTAATAAACGGATGTAATTGGACGCTGGCACATTTTGCTGTTGAAGTTAAGGAGCTGCTGGGAAATTTCAGATAGTGCTTGACACTTACTTTATCACATCTTAGAGCGCGGCATTTTATCTTTGACTAGCTGATGCCCGCCACTTCGTCCGCGTGGTTTAATTTTATCTTTGATTAATTTGAGAGGAAAGTTTACCGTACCGACGGGATGTTTGACAGTTACGAAATCATGGGTCCCGTAACTGTCAAACATTTTGTATGGGAAAATCAAGGGAAAATGTTTTTTCTTTTATTTCATTTTTTTGGCAATTTTCCAATGTTTTTAATAGTTATTCTGCTATTTGGGATGGAGACAAATACAACAAATTAAAAACCATGAATCTCAGTCCAGCCGTTCTTGAGTTATAAGTGTTCGAACAAACCCGACTTTGTTTTATATATTAAGAAGAAGATTTGTGTGGCAATGATGCATCAGTTGTCTTGTTGTATTTACGTTATATTTACAAGCACATAATTATGCACATCTATCATCTATTTAGGAGGAACATTTCAACAGCAGCATTGATACAAGCAGCACTCACCAATTTTAGGTAAAGCCTTCAAGTAGCACAATTTTTGCCAATCTTTTCATCATGAACATAGTTCAGCCAATTTATAGCAAACCTTTTTAAATTGCATGGCTCAACGTTCTCGGAATCTATTGGTGAGAATCTTACGAAAATCCGTTAAACGGAATTGGCCACAGTATAATTTTGAACGTTTTCCGAACCGCTGGTAGACTGATCCAATTATCATAAGTTGTCCTACATGAAATAAATATTAATTCATTTCATTTCAATAGTACTTTTACGTTTAGTATAATGCCCCACCAGCTCTCTGCTGATAATATTTGTTAATAATTGTGAGCTGAAATTTAAACATTATGTTATAATGAATAGAGCGGTGATTTAGGAAATGAAATGCTTCACAATGAATAACATGAATGTGTAATGCTATGACTATTAATTTGTTTGGTTTATAACGTGGACGTCCCAGAGTGATTTCTGAGTAAACGTCGAAATTGAATATTTTAACAATGATTACAGGATAGCTTGACTACCTCCGTGGCGCAGTGTTGAGCGTTGTTGTCTCAACGTCCCGGGTTCGATCTCCGGCAGAGTCAATTTGGGAATTTATAATTTCTACTTTTCTCTGGCCTGGTTGGAGGCTTCGGCCGCAGCTAGTTACCACCCTACCGGCAAAGACGTGCCGCCAAGCGATTTAGCGTTCGAATACGATGCCGTGTAGAAACCGATTATGGGTATGGGTTTAATATAACTGCCAAGTGCCATTGCCTTGTCCGCTACCATCTTAGACTGGATCATCCCATCAAGTGAGATCGCAGTCAAAGGCTAACTAGTAGTGGATAAAAAAAAAGCTCATGACTTTATTCCACTACAAGTTAGCCCTTGACTGCGATCTCACCTGATCTCTCCTGCGAGGAGGATATCTGCGTTATGGAGGTCAACATAGCCAACTTTTCAAAGTAGGTACGTAGCATCTTTATGTATCTCTAGTTATTTTAATTCAAATCAACATCAGAACAAGTGAAATTAATTTAACGAATCAAAAAATACGACTGCCCTGCTATATTATTTTCGGAGTTTACCTCCTTACGAAGCGATTTGCATATATAGCCTTTGGAATCTTATTCGCATTTTTATTAAATGATATTTGTTTGTGAATCACTGGATATTGAACTATAGTGTTATATATTTTTGGAATCTACTCATCAGTTTCTAGATGATGATTATATAGTAAATCTTATTTTCGAAAAAAAAAATCAACTTAAGTCTTTAATGCGGGAGCATGGTCACCCCATCAATTTTTTTTCAAATTTTACTAGCCTATGTCACCCGGAGTAAGCTAGGGATTCTAACGATACCTCATTTATCAAAATCGGTTCAGGCGTGTAGAAGTTATGGTGGAATATACAAACTCACATACATACATACATACATACATACATACATACATACATACATACATACATACATACATACATACATGAACCCTGAAAACAATATACTCCTTTTTTCAGGCAGTCGTATAAAAATCTACCGAAACAATAAAACAACCCTTTTGGCTTGAACCCTTGGGGCCATGAAACTTTGACTAATTAAATGTATCGCGAACAACTCGTTACGTGCATGATTAGGTATTCACCCTTTTGTTACGCCGCCAACAACCTTTTTATTGGTTTCTGCAACTTTTGGAACCCCCAGACCAGGCTTAAGGAAAAAGGTAGATGGTTCACCATAACATGGCGCTGTGGTGAGCGATGGGGTTAGGTAGTTCCATCGCTTGAACCAGTATTATTTCATATTAACAGCATTGACCTTCTGAAAACAGCATATACTTTACTGTTGAAGTTGAATGATAAAAAAAAGGTCGATCTCCGGCAGGGTCAATTTGGGAATTTTACTAAACCTAACCTAAATCAAACTAAACCACTTGGGTATTCTAGGTAGGGAATATCTATATTATGATCTTAAAATATGTTTTAGTACTATAACAGCCCCCCACCACCTACCAGGGAAGGTATTACTTCAGCCCCCCGAACAGATAATCGAACGGATAATCCGACCTGTTTAAGGAGTTCACAGATGTCTGCACGTCAAAAAGCATGTATGAACTCCTTGAAAAATTCGAGTAAAACGTTTTAAGCTGTCAAATGATTACGATTTGCTTAGACAATTTGGCAACAGAGCCAATTTTAGCCAAAACAGCCTCAAATAAACAGAACATACGCAAAGAAAGGTTCGTATACTTACCTCAAGCGCTACACAAGCAAAATACCGCTCGTCTAATCGTCGTTAAGAGTCGCAATGGTTGAAAATGGGGGTGGAATGGTAGATACAACAAAGTTTGTCGCCTGCTTAACACAATTCGGGGGAAGTTGTAAATTATCGCATGTTCACACAGATGGTGTTTTTGAATGATTACTCGCGAATGCTGAAGTTTCCCGCCATAGGAAATTAATTTTGTAGGGAGATAAGTGATTATATTATTTTAATGCTTTGTCGCTACTTGGGAAATAGAATCTGAGACTTTATAGGGCCATCGACGGACTTTTAAACAATAAAAATACAGTTCTTAGTAAATAGTTATCATACTAATTAAGTGCAAAAGTGTGTTTGTTTGTAGTGGTCGTACAATCATGTTACAACTGAGCAACTGAAACTCAAACTCAAAACATATTTATTCAAAATACCTACAAACCATAACTTCTGAGCATCATGCTTACAAAGTATAAGACATGATGGTGACAATTAACTAGGGTAACAACATCATATTATCCTATCATGGAAAACTCTGAAACATGCAGGTTTTCTCATAAAAGCAAAAACAATAACATACTGAGTAGAACAAAATTATTCAAATCTTCTAACTATAGATTGCAATAGAAATATACAAAAGCAAAGGGCGGGTAACGACGGAGCTACTCCCGAATTAGTTTGAAAGTAAAAAAGGTTGTAAAGAGATACAGTACCATCAACTTATGTGACTTGGTGGGCAAAATTGGAACTAATTTTTATGACCGTTCAGGGGCCATACTGCCAACGCTAAAAGCCTTATTGTTTCATTGTTGTAAACATCGTGTTTTAGAATTATTATAACCCTTATTGTAGGACCGTCAAGATACGCGAGTAATATTGCTTAAGTATTGCTATAAGCGTTGTTTATTTTTAATATTTATTAGGAAAATGTGATAACAGCGACGCTGTCACCGGGTCAGTTATGTTTGTGCCTGTGGGACTATACTTAATGATAAAAATAAAATTATCCCTTGATAATTGCTTTTGTTTAAGACCGCGAATTGTACAGGGAATAAAAGCATAACATAGCAAAAACAAATTGAGCCAATAGACTACACGTCACTAGAGTCCATAGAGAATAGTTGTTGTCTAAGTTAAACAAATTAGCGTGCTCTGCCTGGCATCTTGTTAGAACTTAGAAGTTGGGACAGGAATTCCGCGGGGACTCCCTACCTGCTGGAATGGATGTCGATAGTATCGTTTAGGGGAACAATAAATTATGGTAAAATGATGAACTGCATTGATAAACGTAAGTACTTGAGTGACTGAGCTGTGCTCAGTAATATTTTTTAGTAAATCGTGTTTTTTGGAAATTAATTTAAAATTAAAATAACATACTAAAGAAACACGAATAATATTTTTCGATCTTACCGACATAATAATTAAAAAATATGAACTGGTTATTTAAATAAACAATCAAGAGTGCAATTATGGGCTCCCAAAAATAGTTTTTTTCACAAAAGAAGGAACTCCGAAAAAAAAAAATCGGACCAGGTGACATCTGGACACGAACCGGGCCTTCTGGTTTTTGGATCTCCGAATTTCCCATCTGAGCTATTATAACCTTGTAGATGAGGGCGAAATTTATCTTCGTATTCTATTGATATTGTAACAGTTTCCACTGAAAATACGGATGAAACAACATTTTCTAAAAATGAATCCTAGCTAGATCGATGTATAGCCCCCGAAACCCCCTGCATACTAAATTTCATGAAATCTTTTTAGCCGTTTCCAAGATTCAGAATATATATATATATATATACAAGAATTGCTCTTTAAAAGTATGGAGGGTAGAGATAAGGAGTAACATCTCTTGGGAGAAAAGTTAAAAAAGTGTACAGTGGGTGCTAAAATAACAGTTAACAAACCTTCCACAGTGGCGCTGGCGTAGCAAAGGGTATGGCATGAATATAGCAATTGTAAATTGAAGTGAAGTAAAATGAAATGAAAAGTAAAATGAAATTTCAAAAGTGAAATTGAATTGAAGCCGAGTTAAAAAAATGAATATTATTGTCGACTAAAAATTTCAACAACTTACGTTGTACAAAATAATGATGAATGTTTTCTTTCCTTGTTTATTTTTCAAACCTACTATAATAATATTTGGCGCTTCCTTTTAAATTTACCCTGATGCTAATGTGGCGCCCCCAATTAAATGCATTTCGACGGATACTTTTTATATACAGAGATGTTACTCCTTTTCTACACTCCATAATTAAAAGGTATAATATAATGGTAGCTACATCTATGCTTTTGGCTAAATTCTCTAAGATCTAGTGTCGCGTCTGGGAATCTACCACAGGTTCGGCAAGAAAACTCTACCAAGAAGAGCCAGTAAGAAAATATAACACACAGACCGACAGACAAAGTTTATCCATACTAATATTTTAAAAGAGAAAGTATGTCCAATCTGTTCAAGCGGTTTTGATGCAGAGATTACCTATTTCTTCGTCAAAATCACGGAAAAAGACACAGGATTGTAACCCGGAATATTCCTACTTATCATATTTTAAGGCAGGCCTTATGTTTATGCTATGAAATAGGTCTTGTAAATATTAGTGTTACGTACTTACTTAGTTACTTATCATTAGTCTACTATTATACAATACTAGCGGTTCGCCCCGGCTTCGCACGGGTAGCACTTATCATCGTAATAGTTCATACCCAATAATAGCCAGTCGGCACTGGGCAGCACATCAGTTTTTACATTAGCACTGCGATATCTTTTCACCCCGCCTGCCATTGCAGGTCACGGCCCCTATTTTTATTGCGCGTTACATTATTTGTATGATATCTTCTAAGATATTCTGGTGTAAAAGACGAATTTGGTCTATATTAAATATGTGAGATGACAAACAATTTCATTTTGATAAGGATCAATACAATTTCAGTGAAATCATCTTCGAAAGTAAAGCTTTGTTTATGACCGGGAATTGTACAGGGAATAAAAGCACAATATAGCAAAAACAAATTGTGCCAATAGACTACACGTCACTAGAGTCCATAGAGAATAGTTGTTATCTAAGTTAAACAAATTAGCGTGCTCTGCCTGGCATCTTGTTAGAACTTAGAAGTTGGGACAGGAATTCCGCGGGGACTCCCTACCTGCTTTAATGGATGTCGATACATTGTTTTCGTGTAACTTTTACTATTTACGCAGCGCACGCCACGGAAGCGCTCAGATTTTACGATTTTTTCCGACTTCATTTACATTATAGCAATTTTCGTAGGGATCTCTAATTGTTTTGAAAATAAAATGTAACCTATGTTACTCGCTGATAAAGTAGCTTTCTATAAGTGAAAGAATTTTCAAAATCCATTGAGTAATTTTTGAGTTTATCCATTACCAAACAAACAAACAAATCTTTCCTCTTTATAATATTAGTTCAGATATGTAGTCTCGAAGAATTGGAAGGTGTCAGAGCAAAATCAATCAAAGCGAAAATAGGAAGGGACTGGTATGTTACTGCTCTCTAGAGAGAATAGGGTATTTGTTAGAATATAACAAATTACTTAGTTCCTTCGGCGCCGTTGTTGGGACTTGCAGGAGGAACTCCGCAGGGAGGGACACACGGTACCGGTGTCATAATATTGACTGACTGTAATTGGGTATTTGATTAATAGTCCAATAAATTATTTTTAGTGATTTTTAAATAGAGGATCTCCCAAAATTCGAAATATCCACGTCCCCTGTTAGTTTCATGTTGAATAAACAATTTTTAACTATCGATTAAAGTAAAAAAGTGTGCCATACTTTGATGACGTCAAGTTTCAGTATTTCTGTAAAATCTTGCAGATTTGACCCAATTATTTACTATCTTTAATAAAACTTTTAGGTGATTTCTATACATTGAAAATATTGTAATCCATCATCCATAATGACTTTAATAATATAAATGTGAAAGTGTGTCTGTCTATCTGTCTGTCTGCTATGCTTTCACGATTCATACATATAACCAATTTGGTACAAGGCTAGGTTGTATCCCGGGGAAGGACATAGACTACTTTCGTCCCGGAAAATTAAATAGATTAGCGTGGATTAGGATTGTTTGATTCCCGCGGGGGAATCAAAAAATCCTAATCCACGTGGACAAGGTTGCGGGAATCATCTAGTAATGTTATAAATGCAAAAGTGTGTATGTTTGTTGGTTTGTCCTTCTATCACGCCGCAACAAAGCTTAAAAAAAATGTCACCGCCGTAATTTTTTGCATGGGTATAGTTGAGTAGGGGTATAGTTGTAATATATTACAATATTTTAGAAACCGGGGCGAGTCAACTAGTCTTATAATTATAAAACAACAGAAATCCAACGTTAGGGCCCGTAAATGGGAGGGTAGTGAGTAAATTGTCCCGGCCAAAAGTTTGAGAATTGGCTTTATTTCTAAAACTAACTTAAACTCAATGGTTTGTCGGTTTCCTTTAAAATTTTCCGCTGCAGCTTTTATATAAAGCTTTGTTTACAGGGAGCTTTTATTTAATTACAAAGGAGTTGCGTAATTTTTTTCATAGATCATCATGAACTCATGACCTCGTTTTGAGATCATGGACTAATACACAATTAAATTTTTTTAAATCAGAATAACGACCTCCCAGGCGCAGTAGCGAGTGCTGGTCTTATATTAATTGAAAGGTTCGATTCCTCGCGGGGCCTTAAGACGACCAAATCGACAAAGCTTGCCGCTAAGAAATTTGGCGACCGATACAATAGTTTGCAGATGCAGGTATAAATGGACGTATGAATTCAATAAAATCTGCCGTACTCTTTCCAAGACTTTCCATTCATTTCAAAGGACTAGCCTTTTCTATCAGAATGCTTCCTCCTTTACTACCTAGTTTTTTAGACTGTGTCGAGTCAAAGGGTAATTTTATTTCAATAAGTATGTTTTTGATAGCTGATGCCCGCGACTTCGTCCGCGTGGATTAGGTCTATAGGTTCCCGCGGGAACTCTTTGATTTTCCAGGATAAAAAGTAGCCTATGTGTTATTCCAGACAATAATCTATCTCTGTGTCAAATTTCATCCAGATCCGTTCAGCCGTGCTTGCGTGATTGAGTAAAAAACATCCATCCAACCATCCATCCAAACATCCAACCAAACTTTAGCGTTTATAATATTAGCATACGAGTAGAAGTATAAGTATAGATTTTATTCCCCTGTGAACGCAGCTTTACATCTTGCGGTACGAGCATCGGTAGCGACGTCGCAAACAATTTTCCATTTCATCGCTTCCATCTAATAGGTACGTAGAAGTAAAACTTGGAAAGGAATCCCCGTCTACATCCATCTAGATTCTAGAATATTCCTGCGGTAATTTGCTTTGATGGCGCGCGTGTGAAGCGCCTTTATGTGCCGAAGAGTTTGAGAGATGCAATCTTGCCGCAATCCGATTTGTGTTCGCGCGATAATAGAATGCAGCAGGCGTTTCCTGAAATAGGAGAGAATTGAAAATTTTTATACTTTTTTTTTCAGAAAATAGGTACAATATGTTACGCGAGATGTCTGTAAGTATACCAATTTTGTGTTATTCTACTTTATCACTGATTTCATACTTGCCTATCTCGCTGTACAAATGACATGACCAGTAACTGCCCCCCGATTCGGGACAATGCGCAAGATTTCCGTTTTTTACAGTAGGTAGGTAAGGTTTAAAAATTAAAACCGAAATTACTAGGTATGGATTTTTTATTCCGAATAAGTTCAAGGTTCAAATGACTAAAAAAAACAATACGCTTATTGTTTAAGTCTTTTTTAAACAAAAAACGTATAGCGTTCGCTTTAATCTATAATCACTCTGTCGAATAGTTGAAAAAACTCGCTAACCAAAACACTTAGCGCCATCTAGTGTCGCAGCAGAAAAATGTAGCGTGATTTTTAAATGAATTACATAAATCTTGCAAATATAGTTTTATTATTCCAGTATTATCCTCATCCATGCTCAAATAAAGCAAAGCTTAATTATTTTCCTGAGAAACGTGGTCAGCAATACTTGAAAATTTTTTTTTAGACTCGCTAACCATAACAACTAGCGCCATCTAGTCTGGAAAACCAGTTATATGGTGAAACATTTTTGATTTATTTTCTGTTTTCAGAGCCTTTAGACTCCTGAAACTTTTTTATCTTTAAACTTTAAAATATAAAAATGACAGAGAAATCATTGCTGCGCATTGATTTTTGAGCTCTAGGCAAGCTCCCATAGTTCCACTGGCCATTTCCTTTCATCAAAAATTGAACGGATGAGCCGTGAAAACGCAATTTAGACACACTTTCGTATTTATTATACTAGGTACTTACTTACATCAAGTAATTTTAACGTCTCTCTCTGCGTCTTATTCCTCATTGCTGAGGGTCGTGACCCCTTTTCCATTAATCACATAATGGTAGGAGTTTTCTTGGGATATAATGCGGTGGGCTCCCACGTCCTTTAGTATACGACTCGACTAAGAGTATTAAACTCCTATTAGGTTTTTGTAACGATAACTATCATATTTTAATGATATTAACCGGGACCGACGGCTTAACGTTCTCTCCGAGGCACGGAGGAGACGAAAAGGCCAAATTCGGACAACCAAATTTGGTCACCTATCCAGTTACCGACTTGGGTTAACGTTGCTAAACAATCGCAATGGACTAATATTCGTTGACACAAATAGGCCACTCGTCCGTCATCTCCATTAACGTATAGGTATCAAAATTGTTGGTTCAAATCTATAACTCTGGTTTGCAGCTTGATATTCCCCAAGTAATAGTCGAAGAGCAAACGTGCATTTCTGCACAACATTCATCATAAGGCCCCATAGACTGGATCTAACTGCACTCGCAGTACTCAAGGATATTGCGATCATAAATAATGTATGCTACACCGGTTTCGACCATGTCTGGCTGTAGTTTCAACACTGGTATTTGGATTGTATAACCTGTACAACATACATTTGTTACTATTTTAGTACCTAGTAGTTTGTCTTTTAAGAGTTTAGCATGGTACCAAAAGAGTTTCTGGATTTGCCATTGCATAACTTTAAAGTCTGCTATTGAATAGAAGCAGGCGTTACTTTGCGGAAGTCCGGCGTTACGTTGTGAAGACTTCACAATCGTGCATTGTCGAGTCAACATCTCCTGAAGATGCTCCGGTGTCGGAGTGAAACGTACGTTGAGAGTGATTTGGAGGATTTGTGTGGTGTGGTGTTGTGCCTGTGCGAATTGCTGGGTGGTGGGTGTCGCATGTTGCAGGTGAAAGACACGCACTGTACCACACAGATTTGTCTACTGTAGCGGATTATAGCGAATTAAACTTCTAGTTCATTCACTTTAAAGTCTGCGTTCTGTTAAGCGAAGCTATTAATGATTTTATAATGACAAAATTTCATTGGTTGCATCCAGCCACCCTTATGTGTGTAATACTTCTTACGTAATGTATGCATTGTATATTATTTACAGAGTGTATCATTTTTCTTTTAATGAAAAGCGCAACTGCTGAGTTTTTTTGCGTTGGCAATGGGTGATGACGATGAGCTACTAATTTGTCTGCGGGATTGAGGTTTTTAAAAATTTCGTAGAAGCTGTGGTTTTCGGGATAAAAAGTAGCCTATGTCCTTCCCTGGATGCAAAACTCTTTGTACAAAATTTCCTCAAAATCGGTTGAACAGATAGGCCGTGAAAGCGTAGATACACTTTCTAGCGTGCGAAACCTGGCGGTCGATTTGTTAGCCGTTGGTCCCCGCTGTCCTAGGTGGGCGACAGAAGCGACGCAACACGACGCCATAGAAAATGACAAACTTGTCTACGCTACTAACTACGCGAACACGTAGGCTACGTGAACGGTCAGCTACTGTTTGAAACTGTCGCGTCGCGTCGTATTGAGTCACGATGTCGCGTTTGTCACTCACGTAGGACAACGGGTAAAATTATACGCAATTTGTCCATATCAAGATTTCGTCCATGCAAATCGTAATAATTTGACAGCATAAAACGTATAACTCGAAATTATTAAGGAGTTCATACATGCTTTTTGACGTGCAGAGATATGAATTTCTCAAAAAGGTTGAATTATCCATATGAAAAACGATTACGATTTCATTAAATCCAAGTTGCCGTTGGCCTTTACGCAGTATGTCCAGATTGCAGTTCATGCGTATCCTAATTCTGCACATTATGTTCCTGAATATGCAGTAGTACTAACAATAATATTATTATCTTGTAGAATTCGCAACAGAAACGGTGCAACAGCTGAAGGCACTACAGCATACATTATTTAAGCGTAATAATCTAGAGTACAGATGTAAAGTGCAGTTTAGATTTGCAGTCTGCAAGACTACCTACTCTATGAGAAATGTTTTCAGAACACGCTATACATTTCATGGAGGTGCGTTATGTTTTAGTTTACGTACGTTCTAACAGGTATTTTGTTTAAAATTATTATGATTTATACAAACTATCCGATCTGTATAAGGATGGAAAGAAAAATGTTTATTTTTACCAGTGGAACATTTCGTAAATTGGTACCGATTATTGATAAAATTTCGTAAAAAAAACTTAATTTGCTATAAACCGCCTAAACGGACAAATCTATGTGGTGCAATGGTTGATAGAGTGTCTTTATAATCGTGCATTGTCGAAACAACATCTCCTGAGGATGCTTCGATGTCGGAGTGATACGTACTTACTTTGAGAGTATTTTAGAAGATGTGTGTGCTGTGGTGGTGGTGCAAACTTCTGCAAAGTAACGCTTGCTTCTATCCATTAGAATATAATATTTGGGTTATTTTATCCCGGAAAAAGTTTCCATAAGATTTTTTGAAAAGCAGACGAAGTCGCGGTCATCATCTGGTGCATTATAAATCTGCCTTGTGAGGTCATATACATAACATTATCCGGATTTCCATTATCCTCTATGCAATTTATTAGCCGTCGACCGAAGAAAACGAGGTCAAAATCAACTAAAGCCCCAAAGATCCATAAGCCAACTTTCCATAGGTTTGCTTTATTGTCCAAAAAAATCCAAGGAGATTCACTCACCGTAAAGAGGGTCCCGAAATCTATTGTGCGAAAAATACTTCAAAAGAGGATTCGAAAGCTTGACGATACAATATTTCATAGTCTGAGCGTGGGTGGAAGATTCTGAGGAAGTCCTTGACAGCAGCTAAAATGTACCTTGTATAGTCCACGCGCCAGCTCTGAGGAATCGGGGGCTGAGGTAGCGGGCGGGTGCGCTCCGCGCCCGACCCGTCGCTTCATACCCCGCACACCCATATACTAGTGCCCACCGTGACGCGAGAGTACGCTTTATTGAGTCCTGTTTTTAATTTTGCAGTAGCAGGGTTCTTATGTACTATAAATAGTACAATACTTAAAAGTTTCTTTGTCTGTGCAAATAGCTCTTTAATTTTTAAATTCCTTAAAGTACTGATTCTGATTGCGACAGATTAATTAGATTTTACGTTCATTTTGTACAGTTCATTATAATTAAATTTTATGATACAATTTGTTTTTATTCCTTACTAGCTTATGCCCGCAACTTCGTCTGCGTGACGCGAGGTTTTTTGGTTCCCGCGGGAACTCCTTAATTTTCCGGGATAAAAATTAGCCTATGTGCTATTCCTAATCTATCTCTGTGCTACAATTCAGCCAGATCTATTCCGCCGTTGGGGCGTGATTGAGTAACAAACATCCATACATCCACTTATCCATCCAAACTTGCGCATTTATAATATTAGTAAGATTGCACTTAATATCCCCACAGAATTATTATTTCATAATTAATTCAATGCACGCGCACAGATACTAAAGATGTGTTGGTATCGATAACGTGATATCGACTAAATCACAACTCTATCTCATTACGTTGCATTACGTCAACATTCCTTATGATTCCTCGGACCTCACGAGCGAGCTGTATATAACTTTATACTATAATAATTTATAAGATGCAGAACTGGATTAAGTGGTAACGCCTACATTACGTGGGTTGGAGTCAAGCCAAGGTGCGGTGAATTTCGTATCAAGTTAAAATCGCCTTATTTACTGTATGATAACAAATGAGTCACCATTATTTATGATATTTACAGGTGGAAGCGATCTCCTCAACAGAGTTTTGAATTTTCACAGTACGTTATACCGGAAGATAGAAAGAACTTTCCTTATAGTTTCTCTACACACGGGATCGTACTGGAACTCGAAATCGCTTGGCGCTTCGAATAACGAGCCACCAGCTCTCCGACTTCAAAAGGGACATACGGGACATGGGACACAAATGAATAGCGCCCAAAGACATCCTAACGTGGAGTCCCGGAATCAATCCCGGAGTGATTTATCGCTCCATCCCGCATTCCTCTCTGCTCCCGATAGTTTTGTCACCCGCGTCCAGGGCTTCTCTGAGTTATAACGGTCCTTTTCCAAGGAAATTGAGAATTACTTTTAGCTACCTCCTGATTTACATGCCGGTTTTCTTATTAACTAGAAGATGCCCGCGGACTGACCTTGTCTCTAACTCGTTTATATAATTGCTTAGTTGGTCTAGTGGATAGCGTGTTTGACTGCAAATGATGAGATCCTGAGTTCGCGTCCCGAGTTGGATCGAAAATAGGAAAGTATGGGGTTTTTCTGTCAAGAGATTCTATCTATTAATCTGGAGTTAGGAAGTTGGCGGTGTTCTGCTCGGGAGCCTCGGGGACCACGTGAAGACGTAGGTTCTGCGTCGGACCTTTTGCTGGTTGTGTCGGTAGGCTTTAAAACAGCAGTTCTGTTAGAGATTATGCACACGGCGTATTATCTACGTGTAGACGACGTGATACAAACGCAATTCTTACGCGAAACATACGCGCGTCAGTCTCAGCCAGAAACCACTGCACACGTCCACAAATTCAGACGCGCGTTTTTATCGTTACAAACGCGCAGATACGTCGATATAGACACTTTGTGAACGTGTGTTTGTCCCATTTGGCATATGCTTAAGTCATGCCATAGAGCGCGTTGGCAACGATGAATCATGCAATTTGCTTTATGAACTGAAAACGCACACACACCGCGCGTTCTGGAAACGCACGGTGTTTGCCTTATACGCCATTGTGCATAGGCTCTTATGCTGAGATGTATGGAGCGAACTTTGACTTTGCTTAGACTTAAGACATGGTTAAAACGAAACCGATTTATGTAACTCACATAAGTCTATCTCGTTTTAACTCTAAGTAAAGTCTGAGCTAAGTCAAAGTACGCTGAATGCTCTATCAAGTTATTTCCGTTTGGAAAAAGGTATGAGTTATCTACTCTCAAGTCACATCTAAAGTAGTTTAACTTCAAAAAAGGGTTTTATAAAAGAAGTATTTCAATTCTCCAGCTTCCAAGAAACCAAAACGTCACAGTATCCGTAATATGATGTTCAGGTCTATAATAGCAACTATTTACGCCGTTTTGCTCCGTTGATAAGATTTTTATGGCATTAATTTTTTCCTTCATATCAAATGGGTAGTGGGGATTATCCCGTCCTGTTAAATCCATCGGAAAATTGTATTGGATCGATCCCATTTGGGTTGAATCCTAATATAGCTTTGACTACCTCCCTGACGCAGTGAGCGCTGTTGTTTTTTAAACAGGAGGTCCCCGGTTCGATCCCCGGCAGAGTCAATTTGGTAATTTATAATTTCTGAATTTCCGTGCTCTCCGTGGCACGGGGGTGTAACACCGCCAAATTCCTAAAACCGGGCTAGTACGGGAGTCGCACATGGGACCTCGTCAGCCGCAGTCGAACAAGCTAACCACTAGACCAACGAGGCAGTCAATCGTGAAATACATTACGTGCGGCTCTCGCGTCTTTTATGAAAGTGTGTAAACGACTCGAACAACTCATCAAGCTCAAACATGAAACCACGATGTGTACATTCCCATAAAGTTTTACGTAATGCTCCCTTCGCAAACAAAAAATTCAACCTTTACATAATTCTGGTTCAGACATGCTTAAAAAGGGCTAGTTTCAAAAAGGTTGCCCGTTGTGACTCTACAAATATTAAGTTTTTTTTAATTGAAATACATTGTCGCCGTCGTTATTTCAACTAGACGTCCACTGCTGGACTGGAAGGTCTCCTGCATGGACCTACACAAAACACGACCTTGTGCGCTTGCTTCCAGCAGCTCCGAGGTACCTATTTGCTTGAAATTGTCCCAACACCTTGTAGGGGGATCGTCTGACGCTGCGCTTTCCGTTGCAAGGTCGCCATTCGATCACTTTGGGTCCTATTAGTTCTACAAAATAAATAATATTCGGAGTAGAATCCATACTAATATTATAAATGCGAAAGTGTGTCTGTCTGTCTGTCTGCTACGCTTTCACGGTCCACCTATTCAACCGATTTTGATGGAATTTGGTAGGTACCATCCCGGGGAAGGATTTATGCTACTTTTTATTCCGGAAAATTGAAGAGTTCCCGCGGGAATCAAAAAACATCAATCAATAAATATAAAATGAAAATATAAAATGAAATTCGAAAATAAGATTAACTCGACGGGTTCCGGCCTATTTGTATTAACCGACATTTTTTAAACTTTACACCAGCGCAGTTTAAAGTTTCGATTTATAGAAAAAAATAATAACGTTAGCAAATCGCATTATTTCTTTAAAAAGAAGGATATTACTGTTTTTATAACATACTTATTCCCCATAATTAGATTAATTTTTTTTCTAATATTCCTATTTTTAACGAAGATAAATGTCGCTTAATACAAAACGACCCATTTTTTGTTCCAGGATAAATGACACAACCGCCTAATATTACTGTTTCTTATTTCAGGCTAAATGACTTAACCGCCAAGGCATGCAAATAATGGCTATAAGCTAAGTGCTTTAATCAAAGAGTTGGTCATATTTCAAACCTAAGCTAATTGATTTAAATACCATAATATCTTAAACTTATTAATGTATGGCTAATTAGATTATGCAACTGTTTTTTTTTAAATTGTTTGTAATCATACTTGAATAATGAAGTTTGCAGAAATTGGCGGTTAAAACATTGATAAATTAAAAGGTACATACATAGTGTGTACCAACCTATCTTGTTAATAATTATGAAATGAGAAATAAACACACTTTATAAATTGTGAACTATTTAATCATCATCTAGAAAACGATGAGAAGATTCCAAAAATATATAACACTATAGTTCAATATCTAGTGACTCACAAAAAATATCGTTTAATAAAAATGTGAATAAGATTCTAATTTAGTTAACTAGCTTTTTGGCAGGGCAGTCGTGTTTTTTAATTTTTTAAATTATGACTTGTATTATAGGTAAGTAATAGATAAAGGCTTGTACCATTCAAGCCATTTCAAGCTTAACCTCGCCACATTGTAGGTCTAAACTGTATCATTAACAGTTAACACAATCAAGCGGCTGAATGCATCTAAGCCGATTAATTATATCCAGTACATTGCATTTATATAGTAATCTACATTGGGTTTAAGCATTATGTTCGGTCATTAACAAATTAACATAATCTCTTAAGTGAAATTTTATCATTTTTATTGACTTTGTAGGTAGGTTTTTATATTATTTTATCCACTACCTTGACTGCGATCTCACCTGATGGTAAGTGTAGGTGCAATAAGATAGCAGTGGGCTAACCTGTTAGGGTCATGGTAGTTTTGTTAAACCCATACACCTATTCGGTTTCTACACGGCATCGTACCGGAACGCTAAATTGCTTGGTGGCACGTTTTTGCCGGTAGGATGGTAACTAGCCACGGCCGAAGCCTCCCAGACCACGTCAGGGGAAATTCAGAAATTATGAACTCCCAAATTGATCCTGCCGGGGATCGAACCCGGGACCTCGGCACGTAAAGACAACAGCGCTCAACACGGAGGTCGTCAACAGTAATAGAACAAAATTTTATATCTGTGACTTTTTCAATCTGGTTAAAGCATTGAATAACTTATTACTACGGCCTGCATCAATTATTGCTACAGTCTCAATTAATTGTTGTGGTTGGCTCATTTTATGGTATTCTTGCAAAGACAACGGGTTTTGGCCACTAGTAATAGCGATCGTTACACTGCAGCAATAATTTTTACGTAATAAGGCCATAAAAGGGGGCTGGTGATAACTTTTGCATCTCGATGGCTGTCTTTAAAAAACAGCGATACTTTCATACATTTTAAAAAGAGTAACCATAAATAAGAAAATCAATTCAGAAAAGACTGGCTTCTACGAGCTAAGTAATTACTAATTATTATTCAAGAAATTGTGCTTGTCATCCGCAGATCACTAGCATCGTTTCTAATTAGAGCTTAACTAATTACAAACCGCTGAAACTTTGTTATTAATTAGTGAGCGATTATTTGATTAACTTGTGTTATTTTGTGTTGAAGAAACTGACTAAGTCAAAATCTACTGTTAGCTAGATGATGCCTGCAACTTCGTCTACGTGGTACAATCGACTATAAGTAAGTTGAACCAAAATGGCGGTCGTCTGCCCAGGTATGAGACGAGCGGAGCATGCGCGGAGAGCGAGGGGCTCGCGACACATCTCATACAGCACTTCTTTTGACACCTGAAATGTGCTTCTGCGCAGAGTTCAACTTACGCCGCGGCTATTATAAGGTGGATAGGTTTTTGAAATTCTCACATTATATATTATTCTCCCCGACACGGACACGCCAGCCTCATACTAATTACATAATTGAATTAAAAATAGTAATACAATTATTCATGAGGTATATTATAAGTATAAAATCTATCTATCTTCAGTGGAATATTCCTGAACATTGTATATTTTTTTGAAAATTTTACCATAAACGTATATTTTTAACCGTACTTACTGTACGTAATGCGTATAATAGGTAAATAAGTAATTTGAAGTATAAGAAATTATTAAGCTAGAATGTTACGAATACGTTACTTATTAGAAATTATGTTCTAATTATCAATTATATTTTATGGGTCATGGATTCGAATTTTCGACACTTGCACTTCAAATAATATCTTCCCGATACGCCAGTTTAAAATATGGTGGGTACATTTTCACCACGAGCAATCAATTACATTTTGGACAAATTGATCATTTTATATTCTAACTGCCAACATTTCTAGCACCAGATTTAAAGAAAGTTGAATTTTATTGCTTTATTCTAAAGTTACATTTCCAATGACCGCATGGATATCCAGTTTTTAGAACGAAAAGCCATCTGTCAAAAACAATGATTGAATCCGGTGGTTTTGATTTATAACTACTTTTATAACGTAGGTATTAGACTCGTTTTTTGCAATATATAGGAATTGAAGATTGAAGAGAATTCAATGATTAAATTTTTTTTCGAGTGGGATTTTGGCTTTAATCTTAAACTTCAGTCTGTTATCGATGTATAGTATAATTATGAAAGAACTTGAAGTTTGTTTCGTTATCATCCGCCACAGTAGGTAAATCTATGTGGTACAGTGTGTATCTTGCACTTGCAGCTTGCGATATTCATCATAACATATAAATCTTCCAAATTATTCTCAGCGAACGTTTCAGTCCAACACCGGAGCATCTTCAGGAGATGTTGACTCGACAATGCACGATTGTAAAGAATAATAATAATAATTAACCTTCAATCTACCTAACTAGAAATCTGTCTTTCTGTTTATGAAATTTTGTAACGGTTGCATAACCATTGAATTTTATAGAATCGTGCCAGAAGTACCTCGGAACATCGGAAATCGCTCTAGAATCCATACTTATGTTACAAACTAGATGACGCCCGCGACTTCGTCCGCGTGTACTCTTTGATTTTCTGGGATAAAAAATAGCCTATGTCCTTCCCCGGGATACAAACTATTCCTGTAGCAAATTACATAAAAATCGGATAAACAGATGAGCCGTAACAGCTTAGCAGGCAGACAGACAGACTGACACACTTTCTCATTTATAATATTTGTATGGATACGAAAGTGTCTGTCTATGTACTATGCTTTCACGGTCCATTTGTCCGCAACCGATTTGGACGAAAATTAGTACAGAGATAGGTTTCATTCCGTGGATGGATGTAAGCTACTTTTTGTTCCGAAAAAAGGGTTTACAAGGGATTTTAGAAAATCTAAATCTAAAGTTACGAGTTTCGCCATCATGTTGAAAAATAGGAACTAGGTATGCCACACAATTCACAACGCGTAAAATAACGTATTGTGATATGAAAAGTGAGTGAAAACAAACCAAACTGAGTGTGCGTATAATTTACGTTACTTTCTTTGTAACACTCAACTGGGGCCGGTGCGTCTAAATTACAAAAAGGGAGCTTGATTTTCAAAAGGCATATTAAAACTTTTTTGGCGGAGCATAGATTATGTAAATGGCATGCATCTCGTGAACACCTTCCAGATCATGGATGTAGGAATCAGAGATACTTGTGTATTGGAACGGACGCGTGCGCCATTTTCATTTTATGAACAACTAGCTGATACCCGGGACATCATCCGCGTGGATTAAGGTTTTTGAGTTCCTGCGGGAACTCTTTAATTTTCCGGGATAGAAAGTAGCCTGTGTTATTCCAGACTATAATCTATCATGTGTCAAATTTCATCCAGATCCGTTCAGCCGTTCTGACGTGATTGAGTAACAAACATCCATCCAAACTTTCGCATTTATAATAATTTTGCGTAGATTTCTATGAGCAGTGTCCCGGACTATCATTTTGGTTTGGTTTGATGTGGCATGATTGCTTGCTTACATCATTGGTTTCCTTTTTTACTCCACTACAAGTTGACTCATCGGTAGGGAGGCGATAATGCCTACCTACTACGATAATAGCGGGCTAACCTGTTAGAATGAAAATTATAAAAAACTCACACTCCTTAACGGTTTCTATAACGCTAAATCGTTAGGCGGCATGGGTTCGCCAATTTCCGCGATGTTTTCAAAATGGCGCCCAACCGACCATGATTTGGGCCATGTTGACAATTTTTATGTATACTCCTTTACTGTGCTCTTATTGGTGTACAGCAAAGTTCCTTAGCCAACACATTACTTGCAGCACACAGCCAGGTTTGATAAAAAAATAGTACAGTACCGATGCAACTAGAGCAAGAAAAAAAAAGAGTTCTTAATAAAGTGGACTAATCCGGTTCTGTTCGCCAGCTCCTACATTGTCATTTATTTTTTTAAGCCTACCACATCCAATGTCCTATGTCGATCCTATATATTTTTAACATATTATCACACATAGTTCTGAAATCCGCTCGGTTTCCGCATTTGACGTGAAGAACAGTTGCGGCCGGATGCCCGCATCTTTTTACTCGTATCTCTTCCCTTACATTTTTCATTTCTCCCAAATTAACATTTCGCATTTCGCTTATAACGAACCTGGTATTTTCAAAACAGAGGTTCTTAAAAGTGTTATCATAAAGTAAAAGCGATGCAAATAATTATACTAATTCGCTTTTTCATCGTAGAATATCGTTGAATTTAGTATGATGGCCGCTACAGCTCATCGAGTATGTGGGTGAGTTTGGAAAGCAGGATAGTGAGTAAAGCCGAGAAGGGTCAATGTAAGGATATTCATGTATGGATATGGGTACTAATGCTAAGAAAAGAATTTTTGACTCCTACAAAGTAAATTCCTCTTTCATGCTAAGACAGGACTTTGCCACTGATTTGGAAATCAATTCTTCTGAGAAAAGCCAGCAATAAACTAAGAAAACAGAAGGGTCAAAGTATATCCATGTAGGCCTCGAGGGTACAAATAAAAGTGATTTTAATTCCTCCAAAGTAAATTCCTCTTCAAAGCAAAATAACAAAACTTTCCACGTTCCAAGCAAACTAGCCGTGTAAGCAAAGTGAACCGACTTATGAGAGATTGCCGCTTGGGAAATAAGAGGTGCGACGTTATTTGTTGAGAGCCATCTGCGAGAACTAACATGATAAGCAAAAGTGTGGATCGTAGGTGTTGAGGTGTGAGACAATTGCTTATTGTGGGGAAAAGGCTAAACATAAAGTATAGTCACCTCAAAAAATAGGTAGCAAACTATATATTATCAAACAATAATAATTAAAATATTTACAAACAATAATCTACTATAACAATTTTATATTTACAAAAAATATAAGTCTTTATCTATATCATCAAGAGTTTGCGAATATAGTCCCACACACTTATCTGACCCATTAGCAGCGGCGCTGGTATATATGTCACCGTCAGATTGTGAAAACCGTTAGATTGTAATCTATCTAGCGAAATTGTAAACTGTCGAAAGATAACAATTATTTTTCGGTAGATTGTAATCTGTTAGGTATATTAACCCGTTAGAACCTGGTTATTTATGCCTAACCTTAACCTAACCTACAAGAAAGAAACAAGGAAATGTAAATACAATGAATATTTCAAAAATTTACACTCAGTACATTCAACGGTTCACAATCTGTCGACAGTTTACAATCTATCGAGAAAAAAAAGCGTTAGAATAATAAAAACAAAAACTAAACAGGCATGAAAATTAGTTCCAATTTTGGCCACCGGGTGAGATTAATATTGGTGGGACTATAACTGCTTTAAAATATTGCCTATATTGATTGTTCTTTTACGCTTGTAGCCGTCTGAATGGTATTCGGCAATAAAACGCCAATTTTTGGCCATACATTCAGCGATTTGCATAATACCGTCCGCGATTTCCGCTTGTACATCGCCGGGAATTTTGCATATTAATGGCAACATCCGGCGGCGGGTATTATGCAAACTGAATTCAATTATATGTGCGCATTTTGATGTAAGCCATTATAGAGAAACGCTATTAATTTTCGCACAATACTCATTGATGGGTTGGTTTGGTCGTTAAATTTGAAATAATTTTGTGTGAAACACGGTGTGAAAATAATTTAATATTGACATATTTATGTATGTTATAATAAATTTGGTAAAATAACTTAGGTAATTAAATCGTAAAATATCACATTTTACGATCTTTTTAATAAAAAATACTTTTCCTCGAAAAATTATTGGTATATCCACAGATTTTTTAAATCATTCAGCTAAGACAGACTTCGTATAGCTTAATAATAGTTGCCTCTAACGTAGGTTCCTTATAACACTCAGAATGTTAGCTTAAATTGTTAACAAGAACAACTCAGCCGACTCGCAGGAGTCTTGCCAAGAATTCCGAACAGTTTTGCAGACTTTACAACTGCTTCTTGCCTTTACACGGCCAAAAGAGACGCTCTATACAGTCGGTCTAAGGAGAAAATTAGAGACAGATAGCCTGCCTATAGCCTATAGCCTGTGCAATGGCGGCGAGACGGGGAAGAGATTACGTCACTGGAGGCAAAGACGTATTGTTTTAATATTATCGACGTTCGTGTTTTAGAATTATAAAACTTATTTTAGGGACGTCAAAGTACGTGACATAAAACTGTTATTTTGAAATCCTACCGTTTTGAGCAATGGTAGTAACCTTCTAGTACTGGCAGGAGTCACCACGTTTATTATTATTCACTTCACAACCTTGTTTCCTCCTTCTCCGTTCTACCACAGAACAGCGAGAAACCGTCAGTGTTGGCATCCTTATGTGTTTAACGTCGAATCTGCTCGCACGAAACTTTTTTGCTCGACGTTCCTGATACGAACCGCTAGGGTGTGGAACACCACCCAGCGCACGTGTTTACTGTCACATAATATATAACTTAGGTACCTTCAAGGCAAGAGTGAATAGGCATCTCCTAGGCAAGCGCGTTCCAACCTAGACCTCATCATTGCTTTGCACTAAGCATGATTGTCGTCAAGAGCAAGCCTATCTCGCAATAAAAAAAATTATAAAGATAAGGAGTACATAAAAGATGTCATTCGGGTATGACGTATAGCTGTTACATGTTACGTGCAAGACTGGCTCGGAGTGCCTGTCCACTGAAGCGGAGCGGAACGGATATATGGTGGGCCGACCAATCGGCTTGCTGATCGATGACGCGATAATTTTTTCGAGTCATCTGCCAGGAATCTGAATGAATCTGAGAAAGAGTGACTGTCCAGTCACTCTTTCTGTAAGTATTTATATGATTTGAACCTTCACTTCCTTAGAATTAAAATAAATAAATTTCAATTTTCTTTAGCACTTACGGGTCTACGCAGACTTACTGCATTTCGTTTTGTGGGGTGGTGCAGTTTAACATAAGGCCCCAGAAATTCGGCCCAATCACAACAATTGGGATACAAAAAATTATGACGCAAGTTTTACACAATATGGCTGCAGTGCTAGGTACTGCAATCTTTGCGCCATCTATACTGCTCACTGAAAATGTGCACGATTTTCGCACACATTGCTCGTATTTTGCATGTTAATGGCAACATTGCATGGCTACAACGGCCAGGCGATATTATGCGCAGTGAATTCAATTATTGCCCATTTTGATGTACGTAATACCTCCTGATCCTACGTTAAATTTTCATACATTAGTAGCTATTAAGGTGATTTATGGTACACAATAAGGGCGGTTACAGATTAGCGTTCTTTCGGCGCGTATAATTGTAAGCTCGTTTTTGGAAGCACGTGTAGGTTAGGTTAGGTTTGGTCGAATGGTGGATGAGATTACGTGCTCAGACGTTAAAGAAGTTGAAAAAATAGCTCATCTATTGGACTTTAAAAGACCCAGGAGAGTGACATAATCTTTTTTTTATCACGGAAAATTAAGGAGATCCCGCGAGATTAAATATACCTTGATCTAGTTCTAAAATATTAAAATTTCTTAATGAAGTCACCGTAAAATTGAAAAAAACCGTTAGATTGTAATCTAACGAGCGAAATTGTTAACTGTCGACAGATTATAATTAAACTCATTATTTTACGGTAGATTGTAATCTGTCAGGTATGTTAACCCGATAAAACCTAACTAGGTACACTGCCTCCTTATTTATGTCGAAGCCTAACTTAAACCTGTGTCAAAAATTGACACTCAGAACATTGAATGGTTCACAATCTGTTGACAGTTTACAATTTCGCTAGTTAGATTACAATCTAACGATTTTTGCAATCTTAGAGTGACATTGATACAAAATACAAAATTAAGCGATCGCGTTGAGGGGGAAGAACAAATGTTGTAATTAACGGCACTCCAACAAAGAGCTGTATTGTGTAACCCTTTCCCTAGGGACCCTAAGCCGGCCCCCTTCTAGGGTCTATCGTAATGTAGTATTGATTGTAGATATTCGTGTGAAGATTGAATATGAGCAGTGCTAGCCCGAGGGTACTTTTTAAAATGGCCTCGTTGGTTTAGTAGTCAGCATGCCACCACCACTACCACTACAGCCCATTAACGTCCCACTGCTGGGCACAGGCCTCCACTCTCATAGAAGAGAGTGAAATTAGAGCTTAAACCCACCACGCTGCTCCAATGCGGGTTGGCGGGCTTTAACGACTATTAACATGTTAGTGATAATAACCGGGATCGACGGCTTAACGTGCTCTCCGAGGCACGGGGAGTGAAACACCGCCAACTTCCTAACTCCGGGCTAGTACTGGGAATTTTTAATCAGAAAAATCAGATACTTAATTATGGATACTTAATAATAATATCAGAAAGAAAGAAACCTTTATTCAGGGACACAAGACAAAAAAACAGACTAGGATAAGAAGGAAAAAATTGCGAAATGAGACATGATCAGCATGCATATTATTATTATTATATGTTAGGTTTTCTGTCAAGCAATTTGTTTCCGGAGTTAGGAAGTTGGCGGTGTTTCATCCACGTACCTTGGAGATCACTAAAGTTGTTATACTTAAAGAAATCATTTTTGATTTAGGCTTCAATATAATAATTAGAATTTCTTGCAAAAACACACCAAGACCTGGAAAGTGACAAAACCAACCTTTTATCCCGGAAAATCAATGAGTTTCTATTGGATTTTTATGTCATAATCCACGTTAACTAAGTTGCGGGTATCAGTTAGTGACTGAATAAATGAATGACTTAATAGCTGTCATGCGAAATAAATGAAGGCTAAATAAATAAGTCCTGGCATTATGGGTGGTACTAATCCAAGGTACCTAATAGTTTTGGGTTTAGTGATGTTCACAGTAATATGCTTTATCGGCTTTCATGTTAAAGCTTTCAGTCGATAGCTTATGGTGAGTGCACAATGCGCATGCGGCTTGTTGCAAAGAGAGTAGCAAAATCTTTTTTTACTATCTCTTTTTAGTCCTTGACTGCGATCTCACCTTATGGTAGGTAAGTGATGATGCAGTCTAAGATGGTGGCGGGCTAACCTGTTAGGGGCATGGCAGTTATATTAAACCCAAACCCTTATTGGGTTTCTACACGGCATCCGGAATACTAAATCGCTTGGCGGCACATCTTTGCTGGTAGGGTAGTAACTAGCCAGGGCCAAAGCCTCCAGGAAAAATTTCCTATCTTCAAAAATGTGTGTTCAAATGGGTGTGCTCTTTGTGACCTTTTTAAAAAGCTTCCTTGACAAACTTAGTTTTGAAGCCTAGAAGAAAAACTATCAGAAATCAAATTTAGAATTACGACAAATGTAATCGCTTAGAATGATGCTAAAATATTAAGTGGCTTTGAAAAAACGTAGGAAAAACTAGCTGATGCCCGCGACTTCGTCTGTGTGGATAGAGGTTTTTGGATCCCGTGGGAACTCTTTAGTTTTCCCGGATAAATAGTAGCCTATGTGTTATTCCAGACTATAATCTATCTCAGTGCCACACCCAGATCGATTTAGCCGTTCTGTCGTAATTGAGTGACAAACATCCATGCACCCAAACTTTGGCATTTGTAATATTAGTATAGATTAAGGAAGGAGTCGCGGGCATCATCTAGTATATTTTTTTTATTCACTATAAGTTAGCTCTTGACTGCGATTTCACCTGATGGTAAATGATGATGCAGAATAAGATAGTAGCGGGCTACCGTGTTAGGGGAATGGCAGTTATATTAAACTCATACGCCTATTCGGTTTCTACACGGCATCGTACCGGAACGCTAAATTGCTTGGCGGTACGTCTTTGCAGGTAACTAGCTACGAAGGAATTTTCGAAGCTGAAGGCTATTTTCGAAGGAGCTATGACGGTAGAGCTATACCGCAAAAAACTCGAACGCGTGCAGAGGCGGCTGGCCATAGGGATATCCGGAGCGTATAGAACAGTATCTACTGATGCCGTACTGGTGATAGCGGGGCTGATCCCTATAGGCAAGCTAATCAAGGAACGAGCCGTGCTCTTTGAAAACAAAGAGCAGACGCTTTCAGAAGTGCGGGAGAACTCCCTGAAGGAATGGGAAGGTGAATGGTCTGGAGTAGGGAAAGGTTCCTGGACCAGAGAACTGGTAACCAACCTAAAGAAGTGGCACACAAGGAAGTTTGGAGAGGTGGACCGTTGGACTACGCAGGCACTCAGCGGTCACGGGGTGTTTAACACCTACCTCTTCGCAATCGGAAAAGCGCCAAGCGAGAACTGTTACTTTTGTGGAGAGGAAGACACCCCGAGACACGCAATCTTCGAGTGTCCTGGCTGTGCGGACTTGAGAGCGGAAGCGCAGGGAGCGAACGACGTGGTGAATGCCCAAAACCTTGTGAAGCGAATGCTGTCAAGCGAAGACATGTGGAGTCGGTACAGCCAAATGCTCAGGGCTACAATGATGAGGAGAGAGGATAAAGAAAAGGAAGAAAAGATCAAGATAGGTAACTAAAGAAGGACAGCATGAAGTAATGCCAAGCAGTTCCGTGCTGACCTTGAAGACAGGGGGAGGTTATTTTAGTCCGTGCAAGCCGGACACACCCTGCCGTCAGGCAGAAGTCCGTAGGGATTTTTTCCTCCCTCCAAGAAAAAAAAAAAAAAAAAAAAAAAAGGTAACTAGCTACGGCCGAAGCCTCCCACCAGGCAAATTAGGCACCATAATGTGGAGTAATTTTTTTTCTAAATCTCCCAGTATCCTGTTAAAGCTAATATTTTACAAAAGCTTCCCTGGCTAAAGTCAGTCCTTTAATTTCTTCGGCCGTTATGTCTGCTCCAGACCACCTAAGAGACAGGATTTATGATAATGTTCCAGCACAGAATAACCGCCTAAAGCCTGAATAGATTTCATTGAAATTACTTACTAATGCTGTGCTAATGCCACGAAACTTCTTACAATATATGTATTATACTAAGTATATCTCATAACTCTTTGGTGTTCATTATATTCAACCATTGTTATGTTAATTATAAATGATAAATGATTTATTTATTTCAGGTAGGATGACTTTTACCACTTATAAAGTTTCAGGAGTGTATGAACGCTTCGGAAAGAATTCTACTGCAGAACGTAGCAGAAATATATGCCTATCAGCTACCTTATACAATAGACGGACAGATAGACAGACATAGTTTCCTATTTAAAATATTATCCACATGCCACACTATCATTCTTCATAAATTTATAACCATATTTGTATTCGACTTTTTCCTTTAAGCGTATCTTTAGGGGCACTACAAAGTTTAACTATTAGTACAATCTTGTAAAAGTTGCCTTTGTGACCATCCTAAATAGGGGAAGCTCAAACTTCATCATACTAAAGGGAACATAAAACATTGTTATTCATTTATGAAATTATCATGAAGCGAATAGCTCCTACTAATAACTCCGGGATGACGTCACGGGCGCGTCTCGATCTCAAATTGGCCTGTTAATCGTCTATTCCCCGAGAATCGCATTATTCTCAGCATAAAACGTGTCACCTGAACAGTTTAGGGGACCTATACACTCCAGACTGTCTTAAGACATGATATGTTTAGAAACCGATCAGGGGTATGGGTTAAATATAATATAACTGCCATGCCAGGCAAAGACGTGCCGCCAAGGGATTTAGCGTTCCGGTACGATGCCGTGTAGAAACCGAAAGGGGTATGGGTTTAATATAACTGCCATGCCTCTAATGCCTCTAACAGGTTAGCCCGCTACCATCTTACGACTGCATCATCACTTACCATTAGGTGAGATTGCAGTCAAGGGCTAACTTGTAGATGAAAAAAAAACGCAGGCCCTGGCGCAGTGGGAATGGAGTGGTGGTTTTCTGTGGTCTGGCCTGGTGGGAGGCTTTGGCTGTAGTTAGTTACCACCCTACCGGCAAAAACGTACCGCCAAGCCATTTAGCGTTCCGGTACGGCCGTGTAGAAACCGATTAGAGGTATTCCCCCTTTTTTAATTAATTTATTTTACGGCCCTGGATTCAAGTCCTTTATGACCTTATATTTATTGCGAATGTCGTTCCACGGAATATAAAAGTACAAAACCATAACACTAATAAGTCTTCGCAAGAAATTCTCAGTACTAGCTCGGAGTTAGTACGGTGTTTGTAGTTGCCGCGTCGCTTTAGTGGGCCCAGCTCCATACAAACTCATACAAAGAATGCTTGCCGTTTTGTGGCGCGCCTCTGTAGTGGAATAAATATTTTAAATAATTCCAAAGTCTTTAAAAACTATGAAGCTTCCGATTTAGCCTAGGAGCTGAGCAATATTTAGTTTCACACTCATTTATTCGTTTCTCTTCGAAGGTTACTATAAAAATGCATAGCATTATTAACAAAACAATTTCCGCATCGAGTGCGACCGTCTTGACTTCGAACTGCATAGGTCCTTATACAAACGAGGGTGGCAATAAATATGTAAATTCAGAACACTCCACAGTAAATACGCGACTTTAGTGTCTACCCGTTTTACTTTATGTCCAATTTCCCGTGAGCCGAGCTACCAAAGACTACTATTGTCGTTCTTCGGGAATTTTCGTTTTTTATATATTCCTTGATCGATTAGTATTCTGTGTTGTAGATGTTTGACATCGTGCCGAAGCAGGTGTGGATAATGGAAGGAATGGAAATAATATATTTTAGGTAGAAGACTCTTCCATCTCGGGACCATGGGATCCCGAACCTTTGGCTTACGAGGGGCCGAAACCAACTCGCAGAGGCCCGATAGGTAATTGTGATACCAACTGGCGAATATCAGTAAATAAGAATACCAGTATCAAGTGCCAGTCAAAGGGATTGCACTACGCGAGTGCACCCAAGGAAAATCCACGGTTAGTGCAGGACAATTTCAAAACATGGAAACGAATTATAGGTATGGGTCTACGGGTTTGGGTTGCTATAATGGACTGGTGAACAGGGTCTATGGAAGTACTATTTAGAGTTATTACTAAAGGTTCCGTAGTCAACAAGGAACCCTAAGGAAACACCACCGTACTTACAACAAAATTACACGTAACAGAATATTAATCTAAACATTTACAACTAAGTTCCATAGCATACCTCTATGGTTCAGTTTATTGTACACAAATTTCCAAGTACTCGTATATCTACTAAGTAACGACTAGAGACTTAGACGGTGCAATACTGTGAAGTGTGGAATTCACTACAAGAGACCAGTGGCCAGCTGTGGATTTCTATTTGAGTCATAGTTAAAGAATCCATACTTATATTATAAATGCGAAAGTGTGTCTGTCTGTCGGTTTGCTTGCTACGCTTTCACGGCCCAATTACTCACCCGATTTTTTGATCGATACAGAGTTTCCATTCCGGGGAAGGACTTAGGTTACTTTTTATCTCGGAAAATAGAAGAGTTCCCGGGTAAAAAAACCCACGGAAACTCCTTAATTTTATATATACGGGATATAAAGTAGCTTGTGTGACTCTCCAAGTCCTCGACAATTTCCATGCAAATCACGTCGATCCGTTGCTCCGTTACAACGTGGTTGCTGTAAAAACCAACAAACTAGCAAACAAACACACTTTCGCATTTATAATATTACTATGATATGATGATACATTTGCCTTACTCAGTAGCAACTAGTTAGAACCTAAACTAATATTGGTAGCATCAGTCTAGAGTTCTTGCCAACTTGCATTTATGACTAGAGGACAACATGAGGACGTCGAAAACACCCTACTTACAACGAAATTGCACGCAACATAATAGGTGTAATATTAAGTATCAATCCAAAACATTTCCTGTCAACTAAGTTCCCTAAGTATGTCCCAGCATACCTCCTCAGTTTACTGTACACAATTTCCTAAGTACTCGTATATCTACAATGTACCGCTCGCAAACTTTGTTTTCTGTATTGTTCCCCCTAATTTACACGACATCACTTCACGAACTTCGTAGAGTATAAGCGCCGTTTTCCATTTCAAATTTGACTCATCGTTGCAGACGGCAGACACGACAAGACTAAATGTTAGACAAATTTGACGCAGTAGGTACAGTTCGCTTCAAACTATGTTGTCATCAACATCAACGAACATCGTGCGTTTCGATGCGCAGAATACGATATTAGGTATCAGCGGGACGGCTCAGTTACCTGCGCGAACCTATCACTCGCTGCTAACTTCTGAGACGTTGCCGAGACGTCATTAAGTTTTAATCGGACTGTATTGTACTTGGACATACTTATCTCAATGAAATGGGTGGTTTCGTTTTTAAAACCTCGATCAGTCGTGGTTAGAACATGGTAACAGTGAGTTTTAACATTTGGCCAGCATAGTGGCCTAGCGTTGTGTTCAATAAATTAAACCTGACAATTTAAGATGATTAAGATAGAATTGTCTTTTATCTGAGATCGTATTCAAATGGGATGTTTGGAATTGCGGTAAGTAAATCGAAAGTAGATCGTCGCAACTTCACAATTATGACTAATAAGATGTGTTGTAAGTGCTTTGTTAGGGAGCGTTCACACCTTACTAAAGTCAGCCGCTGATCGTACTACTTAGGGGGTCGAAAAGATAGACCTCCAGCTCGTTGGTCCGATGACCCAAAGAAGGTGTCTGGAAGCGGGTGGATGAGGAAGGCGGAGGACCGTGTTTGGTGGCGCATTCGCGAAAAGGCCTATGTCCAGACCTGGAAGGAGGAAGCCAGGATGCGAGACCCGTGCCCCCGATTGACCTTCACAGGCTGATCGGAGTAGGCTTGCTTAACAAGTTACACGTTTCACAATGTAGTTTTGGTGTGAACATAAAGTTTAAAAAGTGTGTGGGTACAATTCACATAGAAGTGAAAGTTCAGAAAAGTAGCCTACGAGAGAATGAAATAAATATAACTTGTTTATTTCTATCACTCTCTCGCAGGCTAAATCTTATTATGAATATGTTTGTCTCTTTTTGGAGGTGCTTTTTCGTTTCATCGAATTTTCAAGTCACAACGATTCTAAAGAAGTTTCACTTCAAAAAAATGTGTCGTATGTAGTATGGAAACTTGTAAACTGCGTTTCGCTCACTCAAAGTAGGCGGCAGAAAATACGTAAGGTGAGAACGCGCGCTAAGGCTTGAAAACTTGGGAATAACTCCGTACATACACGTTGTTTGAAACCTATATGAAACATTGTCTGAAGAATACTCGTACTTTTATTATACCTTAGGCTAGTGAAGCTTAGATATGGCTGGAATAACAAATTAAGGTGAGGCATTTTTGTCCTTAGGTATTATTTTGATACGTATTTACAAATATTTTCACCCGATACCAAAGGCAGGGCTATATTCTGTATGTTGTATATTTCACGCGTATAGCAACCTGGGGAACAATTGAGAATGTGTGCTTAGCTGATTTTGCTTTATTAATACGGGCCTTAGACTCAGCGGCCGGCAACAGGAAAATAATTTCTAAGAATCCTTTCATAGGTGGATCTATGAAATTAAAATTTAGAAAAGAATAAAATCCTTTACACGATAGTATAATAATAAGTTACACTACAGTATAAAGTATATTATATATACCTACTTATTGTAATGTCTTGCTTTTGAAATGAGCTGCTGAGTTTCTTCCCGGTTCTTCTCAGTAGAATCTCTTTTCCGAACCGGTGGTAGAGTCAAAACATGACATTACATAAGAGACACCTGTATGACCTACCTGTAAGTAGGTATACAGCTACCTGTATGTACCTGTAGGTAGGTAAATAAAGTATTGATTGTTGAGAATAAGAAATGATTTTATACAACGGAATCTTTGAAAAATCTTATTTCACGTGGAGTCTTATGAAGTTACTAGTTGATCATATTATTAGCTAGCACGCTCACACGACTCTAATAACTAGTTAATAACTAGTAACTAATCTAATAACTAGTAACTAGTAGTAACAGTATTAGATACAGTAGACAATAATCTGGATACGTGAGCAAAGCGACCGTGTAGGATGAGAAGCGCTATGAAACATTGTATCGATACGAGATGAAACGACTACAAAGAGGAAAGCTGCACAAGCAGCGCATTTATATTTTATGGGTTTCTTTGAACTAATGCAGGTAGGTAAGTGCTCAATGCCAATAGATGCAAGATTGTTCTTCCTATTACCAAAAAACGTTTTCAAAATAAAATAACCGATTTCAAGAACCATCTTAAAATTAAAATACCTAACTGATATTTCACAGCCCATCTTTTCATCTAAAAAATAGTCCTAGTCCCGGAAAATTATAAAGTTTCAACGAAACGAATGATGTCTGTGACCTCACAATAATGTATTAATTAAACAATAATTACATAAGCTCCTAATAAACCTGACTAGAATACGGTTTTTATTCCTACAGGAACTCCTTAATTTTCCGAGATAAAAAGTAGCCTATGTCACAAGTTCTTAAATTCAACTATGCAAGAAATCACGTCGATACATTGCTGCTGCGTGAATGAAGGACAAACCGACACACTTTCGCATTTATAATATTAGTATGATACTTTATAGAATATCTGTAGATAATTTTGAAAGATATCGTCGAAAAACTTGATATTATCCACCCTCAACTTGCCAGCAATAAACTGAAATACACCCCGAGTCCCTAGAAAGTTCTTGCGTAATATCCAGACAATTTCCGAACGATGGACGACACTAACGTTATAAAAACTTGGAGTACAAGAATATTTCATGAGTTCACAACAGTTGTGCATGTTGGAACATGCTCCTCTGAGGCTGAGAACTAGTTCGGACAGCCGTAACAGTTTATTGTACGGTTGATCCCACTAGCAATTTGTTCATGAATAATACATTTTTTTATTGAGTACACAGCAGTATGTTGTTACTTGTTGAGAAAGTTTAATTGTGTTTTGTAATAATGCCAGCGACTTTGTCCGCATATATTAAGGTTTTTGAAAATTCTCATGGGAATTTTGAATTCCTGGTATAAAACTTTAGCCATGTCATTCCACGGGATGCACTGAGTTTTGTCGACATTGGATGAATATATGGGCCGTTAAATGTGGCAGACAGACCGAGACAAGGACAAAAAGACACAACGTGCTACGGCGTAGCGTAACCGTAGCCTTAAGCTGTGGGTTAAACACAAATAATTGTTTGGCAAATATTTTTAGTTGCAGATAAACTCAATTTTGAAGTAAATTGCATGTGGATGTCAAGAAACAGAAATAATGTTACAGGAAGAATACTTTTCATAAACACCATTGAAAAGATGTAATGGAATTATTAAACATATTGCCCGCGACTTCGTCCGCGTGGATTGAGGTTTTTCGGTTCCCGCGGAAACTTTAATTTTTCGGGATAAAAAGTAGCCTATGTGTTATTCCAGACTATAATCAATCTATGTGCCAAACATCTAGATCCGTTCAGCCGTTGGGGCGTGATTGAGTAACAAACATCCATCCATACATCCATTCCATCCATACATCCATTCCATCCATACATCCATTCCATCCAAACTTTCGCATTTATAATATAATACAGATAGGTCCCCATGTCCTAGCCTATTTACAAGCATTTACTTATTTATTTATATTATGCCATATTTTGTCATCAATATGGTCTCCATATAATGTAACTTGATTCCATGCGACTACAACGTATTATTTGTTAGTGCTTGAATGTATAGCAATGATGAAATCACTACACTTTGATCCGCCGTACGGTGAATTTTACTATTTGGCGGCAACATACACATGAAAAGAAATATTTCTCTACAAAACTTAATCCATAATTTGGAGTTAACATAAAAATCGTGTTCAATGCAAATTCTGCCGGTAATCGCACCCCTATTCCCTTTATCAAAGAAAAGTGGAATAACAACGCCTTTTCCCCTTCTAACGAGCGCCAATTTGGGGACGGAGATTTGCGTATCCATCTTGAGAATCAATCGCGGCCCTTTGTGGATCACTTTACCCTAACTATATCTAGGGCACTCTGATAATGGGGACATAGGTTCTTATATCTGCTTTAAAACTTAGTACAAGCTAGTTGATACCCGCGACATAAGCGTGTGTGGATTCAGGTTTTACTAGTTGATGCCCGCGACTACGTCTATAAATTTACGTTACAACTAGATGATCCGTCCGCGTAAAATGTTACTGATTATTTTTTGCTCCATAACTACTGTAACTTATATGAACTTTATAACTTTTTTCGGGGGCGACGGCCACTAATGCAGAAAGAGCCAAGTAGCGCAAGTATGAAATTATAGAAAATAATTTCATTTTTGGGCCCTTTGATATTTAAACCGTGGGGTGGGGTCGTCTATACATCCATATATCCATACATCCATCAATCCATATATCCATACATCCATCCAAACTTTCGCATTTATAATATTAGTAAGATTCATCAATACTAATATTATAAATGTGAAAGTTTGGATGTATGGATGGATGCATTTTTGTTATTCAATCACAAAAGAACGGCTGGACGGTTCTGGATGAAAGGCACAGAGATATATTATAGTCTGTGATAACACATAGGCTACTTTTTATCCCAGAAAATTCAAGAGTTCCCGCGGGAAGTCGCAGGCATCAGCTAGTCAGTTCATTAAAAGTTTATGAAAATTTTTCTGGCTTTAAAATTTCGCCTGATAGTGTACTCATCTGACAACATTATTAAATTAGTCACTAACGTAGCTCGAGTTCTTATTGGACGTGTTTTCGTAGTAATATGCCTGTCTAGCTAATAAAATTGTTCTAAACTACCGCCCACAGAGGCTAGAGCAAACATCTGTTTTATGTTTTACCTAATATGCGGACACATGCAACTTTTTACCCAAAATCGTTCCAGTCTTTGTTTGTAGATACCTATAAAGGGCAAAACGACAGTTTGTGAAAGGTTTTCTCACTCCCATAAGTAAATTGTAACGAGCGAGGAGCGGGGAGCGAGAGAGAGGGGTAGCAGTGAGTAGGAGGAGTGGGGAGAGGAGAGGTGAGGAGAGGAGAGGAGGGGAGATGAGAGGAGAGGTGGCTACGTATAAAACACGGACATCGTGCCGTGCTCGGGCATTATTATACCGTGTATTTTTGAAGTGATGTGTTGTAAATTATTCTGAAAAGTGAAATAAAAGTTGCTGTTGATTGTGTATATAAATTTAAGTCTTTCATTTCTGACCGTTCGTAACAGTCAGAAGTGGGATGAATAAGGCCCACAAAAATCTCACAAGGAAACGGAGAAAAACAGGAACGTATGTGAGGTCGAAGAAGATGCGAAAATCAGATAGAACCTGAGGTATTTCGACAGTAGTTGACATCACGAGTAAGTTCCAGCGACAAGGATAGCAGTTTGCAAAAACCTGTTTGATTTAGCTGTAATGAGACAGGACACTATTGCAGAGCAGTGTACAGAGATACCAGAGGTAAGGGATTATTTTTGTTAATGAGGAGAGTAGAGTAAGATAAACAAGTTGTAGGTATAGTCGGTGGGTAGTCACTAGGTGAAATAGATGTGGGGAATATTGGTACCGTCAAGCGGTGTGATTTTATCGATTTATTGATATCACATTCAGATTGCTTTGCCAGGTCACCAAAAGATTTAGGCGAGACGCATTTTAGAGATAATACATTATTGGGAGCATTAAGGGAATTAACCTACCCGCATTTAGAGAATCTATGTTCTGTTTAGTTTCTGTGTATCGGGTTAGTGGTTTTGTTTTTTCGGCATACTGCCACGAAGTAAATCACGTTACCCAGCACGACTTATAGGAATCGAACCCCACGAGCCAATCATACTATGTGCAGGGGTACCATCGCGGGCTAATTTATTTGCAGAATACCTTCGCGTGCTAATTTATTTCTTTGTTTCATGTGAAATGTATCGTTGGTGAGCGTGGTCGGGCTCTGGCGGTGTACAGCCCGCCTGCTGATGCTTCCCGCGGCATGATGCTGCCTAGCAGCACGCCATGCGGTCGCGTAGCACCTTACGTGGGCGCTGCTTATAAGAATGCCACCACCGGGATCGTATTGTTTTGGGCATGTGGCCCGGTGTGTCGACGCAATCGCGAAGTGAAAACTGTGAGTCCGTTCCATATTTTTTATTTTGTGTAAATTTGTTATTACGTTTGAAACTATTTACTAAGGAGTTATGAAGGGCGGCTGTCCCGAAGCAGATTCAGGAATAATGAAGTCCTTTTTGGTGTTTATGGATATAATAAAGTAGTTTACATAATAATATTGACTAGCTGCGATCCAGATCACAACCAAGATGTTTCTTGCAATTGGGTGAATTTAATTGGACCCTATAGAGTTATGAGTGGTTTTATCAGGAGACGGGTGTCTAACTTGAGCTCTGTTATTATTGAAGCTTCGTAAGGTACCTGACTTGGAATACAATAGACAGGACTTGGATAGTGATCTGAATGGTGACCCGGGTGATGACGTCTCTGTTGCCTAGTTTTATGAGTTGCCTAGCAAAGCTTATTTCTTTCCTTGGAATTTTGCTGTTTTGTGGCTTTTGTGGATTGCGTCGCTCTTGAGTGTGAGTAACGGATGGAGATGTTTGGTTTGGTTAGGTCGACGGAGGGGACACATTGGGGAGCTTCACAAGGTGATGAACCTTGGTTTGTTTCATTTGACTTAGGTGTGTTAACAGATTTTTGTTTGAGTGTCGTTCGATGAGCTACTTTATTTGGGTTGATTTAAATTGGAGGTATTTGAATAAAGGTTGACTTGATATACAGACGCCAAATTTCGTTTTGTCAGATGCTGGGCAAGGGATATCCCTGACTGATAATTTTAACGTTTCTTTCGGTGCTGTTTGACAGACTAACTTAACTGCTAATCCTACCTTTGTTTTGAATAAAGAATTCTAGTAGAGTCAGTTCCTTATTGAAGTAGAGTCATGACATTTCATAAAAGGCACAAGTTTTCCTACGTGAAATTAATCATTTCGTTTTATTTCATTTCATGCCTTGGCATCACGTTGCTTGACATCGTGGCGAGGTGCACGCAGCCGGTCAGCGCATCTGACGCGCTTAATCGCTTCGTGGACTTATGCAGTGAGAGGCCTGTCATATCAGCGGGGTGATCGCTTAATTTGGTGAACAGTTTTCATTTTGGCTTGATTTTGACGTTGATTGTTCCTTAATTAAAGAGAGTGCTCAATTCCTTGTTGTGTAGCTGCTGCGTGGGCTTATTGGTAAATTTTAACATTCAATCGTAACGCTGATAAGAAGGGTAATTAAATGTAGCGTATTGTGTAGCCTACAAGTTTTATCACAGGTGTCATCTTAATAATTTAAACTCTAATCGCACTTAAATGGACATTCGCACAAGAGATGGTTTATATTCACTCCCATAATCCTATGTCCCTAGAGCCCTGAGCTAGATTCTTATTCGAGCAGAAGTAAAAGTAGGTAAAAGATTAGTTGCGTGTATGTATAGTGCTGGCAAGTTACACTGTGTGAGAAATGGGTTGCCTGATCAGCGAGGTGGTCACTTAGACACTGAACAGTAAGGATGTTGCTTAGGCAATGAACAGCGAGATAGTCGCTTGAAAGATGGACAGTAATGTGTCTCGTTGGGGTGATGAATGGCGGGTTGGCTGTTGGGATGATGAACGGTGGGTTGGGATGATTGCAGCGATACCAGTAGTGTTAAGGAGATGATCTAATTGATGTATCAGAGAGCTAAAGTTTTGATTGTTGTCTCGCCAATTGCGGGGCAATTGTTGCAGGATGGCCGACTGTAACGAGCGAGGAGCGGGGAGCGAGAGAGAGGGGTAGCAGTGAGTAGGAGGAGTGGGGAGAGGAGAGGTGAGGAGAGGAGAGGAGGGGAGATGAGAGGAGAGGTGGCTACGTATAAAACACGGACATCGTGCCGTGCTCGGGCATTATTATACCGTGTATTTTTGAAGTGATGTGTTGTAAATTATTCTGAAAAGTGAAATAAAAGTTGCTGTTGATTGTGTATATAAATTTAAGTCTTTCATTTCTGACCGTTCGTAACAAAATAATTTGAGTTTGTTCCCAAAGAGCCATGCAGCGTATGGAGCTCAAGAAAAACGCCAATGGGGGCTACCACGTTTAAATTCGCCGCTAGCCGCGCTCCGAAATGTCAAATAGGTATTGTCACTGGGCCTTTATCGCGCGTCTAATTAATTCATTAATGTATTTAGCAATACCGGATTAATTAATGAAGATGTAAGATACGTGCCAATGAATGTCAGTACTCTGCGCTTTGAAAGCGGAGCTAAGAGAAAAAAGTGCAAAATTTAAGCGGGTTGAAAGAAGAAGAATTCAGAAGTTAGTACATTAGTGCCCGGTTCCTGTGTGCTTACTATTTAAAAACGTATTTTTTGTCAAAAGTATGCTTGTTTACCGAATTTACAGCTATACTAAGGACCTTACTCGCCAGTGGCGCCAACTAGTGAGCATAAAAACGGTAGCCCTCCTTGCCAAAGTACAAGATCTCTGGGGCAAAAATATGGTGTAAGTTAAATACCACATCATTTTTACCAGATCTTAGGATAGAACTCTTAAAATAGATCTGGCAGAAAGTTGCAATAGATATTAAACTCAAGAGCGTGTAAATAAACAGTGTTGCACAAAAATTGCAGCTTTTTATTATAAGTACTTCATACCATCATACTATTATTATAAACGTGGAAGGATGGATTGATTGATGCTTCTTGGCGCAAAAACTATTGAAAGGATACTTTAGAAAATTATTTTTTTAATTTAAATTTGAATAATACGAGAATGTGTGTCTATCTGCTAATGCTTTTACGGCCCATCTGTTTAACCGATTTTGACGGACTACATACGTAATTTTTTATCCCGGAAAATTACAGCGTTCCCACGGGAATTTCAAAAACCTAAATCATAATCATCATCAAGGCACGTTAGTAATTTGACTTAAATTTTAAAACTTAATATATATTCTAACATCTATCTCAAGTTTCGTAACCGACAGCACAAGGTCTTTTGACTATACCTAGCAGTAACTTAAAACTATATACTATATGCTTATAAGATATCTAAAGATGTGAACAAGCCAACGATGTATGGTGTCGAGACGACAAGGAGTCACTTTACGTATCGTCAACAGCCGTGGCCCTGTGCTAACACGGAAACAGATGTAATAAATACAACGTCCATTGTAATTACAACCCTAAAATTTGTCCCTCACATTTGTCCGAGCCAAAACAAACAATACTGCTCACTCTACCGTACAGGTTATCTGTGCCAGACTTGCAGGAAGCAAACCTCAAAACAAACGTGTAGCAACCCTAACTGTTTTACATAATACACACATTTATATGCCAATTTTCGGCAGGCGAACACCCCTGAATCACCGAGACTTGCATGTGTCAGCAACATTTGGCACGTTCCATTTCAACCTTTACTGTTTAGGCTTTTGTTGCTATAGTTGCGTGGTTTATTTCTGGGGCTAGATATGGGGTTATGTTTGTACGTTTAGTGCTCGGATGCGATTCTGGATGCGATTGCGTCGTATGTTTCGCCGCAAGCTTAGGCTTAGGATGCGTCAAAATCACGCGTGTTGTTTCGTTATTTATTACTATCCGATACCTAAGCAACGTTTGCTTTAAAATTTCTCTTTATTGGTTTTCTTTTTCCTTAATTTTCTTAAGTATATATACTTAAGAAAATCAGAAAGACAAGAAAGCAAGAAAAAGCTTTCATTTAGAATCAAAGGTAAAAACCATAACTTGATGCCACCTTACCTTATGCTCGCAACTTTGTCCGCGTGGGCTAAGTTTTTTCGATTCCCGCGGGAACTCCTTAATTTTCGGGAATAAAAAGCAGCTTATGTCCTGCCCCGGGATACAACCTATCCTTGTACCGAATTTCATCAAAATCGGTTGAACAGGTGGGCCGTGAAAGCGTAGCAGACAGACAGATGTAAGTATGGATTATGAATGCAACCGCTTTTATATTATTATGTCAAACAGGAATTATTTTTTATCTCATTGGGAATCGGCAATCGAACGCAGACTTAGTTGCAAGAAACGTCTAGTTTCTCTACTATAAATACTAATATTTCAAAGAGCTGATTGATATACGAGGGCTCGAAATAAGCAACTCAATAAACTCAATTTTTTTATAACATGTAGGACATACACCTCTTATGCAACGTCATGTTTTGACTCTACCACCGGTTTGGAAAGCAGTTTCTGAAGAATCGAACCTAGTAAGGGAATCCTCCATTTCTGTACTTAGGGCGGTTCCAGAATAACGTTTTTTCCGCGCGTATAAGCTTGTTTTTTGGAAGCAGCCTGTTGGCACGTGAAGGCGCTCCCGTTGCCACTGAATAAGCGCGAGCCACTCACTGGCTGACCCACCGATTGTCTTAACGTGCGGAGGTCCCGGGTTCGATCCCCGGCAGGGTCAATTTGGGAATTTATAATTTCTGAATTATCCCTGGTCTGGCCTGGTGGGAGGCTTCGGCCGTGGCTAGTTACCACCCTACCGGCAAAGACGTGCCGCCAAGCGATTTAGCGTTCCGGTACGATGCCGTGTAGAAACCGAAAGGGGTGTGGGTTTAATATAATTGCCATGCCTCTAATCTCTCTTACAGGTGGCTAGCCCGCTACCATCTTAGACTGCGTCATCACTTACCATCAGGTGAGATCGCAGTCAAGGGCTAACTTGTAGTGGATAAAAAAAAAAAGAACGTGTACACGTACACGGCACACTCCCTAGCAACACTTCCGGAAGTCCTCGCCGACCTGGGCGGCCTGCTTGGATTCTGGAGTGAGCTCGGGTGGCTGGAGTCAGTGGCGTGCAGTTCATAGAAGTGTAAAAGCACTGCTGATCCAAATGGGCTCATTTTTCATCAAAACAGCTAGTAAATAGGTATTTTGACTAACGATTGCCTACCCTAGCCTCAAAACCTGTGCACGCTACTGGCTGGAGTGATCCAGTGGGGAGACGCACCAAAGGTCTCACGCACGACGGGCACTTATGCTTAAGTGCAGAAAAGCCCAGTGAGAGAAGAAGAAGAAGACGTAAACGGCACGCGTGTATTCGCGCACAAAATAGGCTAATCTGAAACCGCCCTTATTTTATTTATTTACCATTCTATTCCATTACAAATGTATAAGAAGCAAACAGACGTCAAGACATCAACCGTTCAAAGGGTAATATGACAAAGGACTTGTATCCCGACTGAACTTATTTACTTTAGGAATGCATGGAATTCCTTTATCTGACAGTTACATTATCAAGTTGATTTCGGATTGGAATAAGGGAATGCTTAGGTCCTTCATCATTCAACCCATTGCCGACTCGATTAAACAAATCTTTTTTTAAATCTACTACAAGTTAGCCCTTGACCGCGATCTCACCTGATGTTAAGTGATGATGCAGTCTAAGATGGTAGCGGGCTAACCTGTTAGGGACGTGGCAGTTATATTAAACTCATACCCCTATTCGGTTTCTACACGGCATCCGGAACGCTTAATCGCTTGGCGGCACATCTTTGCTGGTAGGGTGGTAACTAGCCACGGCCGAAGCCTCCCACTAGGCCAGACCAGGGAAAATTCAGAAAATATAAATTCCCAAATTGACCCTGCCGGGAATCGAATCGATCATCGATCGACCTCCGCACGTTAAGACAATAGTGCTCAACAATGCGTCAGGGAAGTCGTCAACACCGCAATACCTACAATACAAATATTAGTATGAATTATCGAGAGAACTTATAGAACTCCATCGAAATGGACTTTTAAGCGACTTGACGAAGGCTTTTATCGGGTAAAGCGACTTAAATTCGTTTTTCCATCACTTTACACAGCCCCTTGAAAATGACGCGCATTAGAGTTTACGCGGACAGGCAAAATTAGGATAGACAGTTTTCAAACACTGAAGCGAAAATAAAACACTTTCCGCTCTATAGTAGCTTTTAGCACAGAATACTTTAGTGCTAGTTATTTAAACTCCCTCGTTGGTCTAGTGGTTAGCATGTCCGACTGCAGCCGACGACGTCCTGGGTTCGACTCCAGGGTCGGGAAATAATTAAGTATTGGGTTTTTCTGACTAGAAATTCTCAGTGTTTTATTCTCTTGTAGCCTACTTTTCTGAAGTTTCACTTCTGCCGTGTGTGAATTGCACAAACACAGTTTTTTCCAGTTACAAAGTTTACCTAATTAAAACTGTATATTATAAAATATGTATATAAGTCTGTCTGTGTCTATAATATTTTCTGTTTTCATTAGAATCTCACCAATTTAGACGAAATTCGGTATCTATACTGAAATAATATAAGACTTTATTATACAATTGGAAGGATTTTCAGGTATTACTGCGGAAAATGAAGAGACTAAATAGTTTTTCTGTTTTTTTAGTCTGTCTGTCTGTATGCCTTCGCGGTTCATCTTTTCAACCGGTTTTGAAGAAATTTGGTACAGAGATAGTTTGCTTTAAAGATCCCAGGGAAAGACAAAGGTTACGTTTTATGCCGAGAATTTAGAATGTTCCTTTGGGAATAAAAAACCTTGATCCACGCGGACGAAGTATCATCATCATCATCTAATATTATAGGTATATGCGAAAGTGCATAATATATCTCTCTGTCTAAGTACTTCATTTTTACGGACCTCTGCAACATTATAGAGGTAAGTATTTTAAAACCTGTATCAGAAACAGATTAATAAAACTTTTCTTTTCCATTTCAGTTAAAATATTATAACTCGTATAATTGCACCTGAAAAGCCATTAAAACTACTAAATACTCCGAAGGTGCTACAAAGCCGCGTTAAGGATTTATGGTAATTCGTACTGAAGCTAAGGTAATAAAAACGCTGGCGTAAAACTATAAAACATTTTCTTTATATCTTTTAGAAGATTTTATAGTTTATTTATTGAACTAGCTAAGTATTAATTTGGAATTCAGGTATTTTAGGTAATAATATTGCTTTCAATTTTACTAATATTATAAATGCGAAAGTTTGGATGGATGTATGGATGTGTGGATGTGTGGATGTGTGGATGTGTGGATGTATGGATGTATGGATGTTTGTTACTCAATCACGCCCCAACGGCTGAACGGATCTGGCTGAAATTTGGCACAGAGATAGATTATAGTCTGGATAGCACATAAGCTACTTTGTATCCCGGAAAAAAAAATGGCCACCGGGTCAGATAAGTTTGTAAGAACTAAAGTGCGTATCTGCATGATCGAACCCGTTTCAACCCAAATAAGAGACCGACGTCAACCACCGCGTACAGTAACTGCTTCAAATTGTATAGGTTTGATGACCCAAAACTTCAATTCTCACTAGGTAAATTTTGTAACCAATTCTAATTCCCTTTTATACAGCCCTAATTCCTTTTGTAACATTTTAATTTTACGGTGGGAAACTTCAGCTGCGGCATATCTACTGTGAAATCTGTAACAGTTAGGTATTTCAATTAAAAGGGCCGCCTAGAATCTAGAGCGCGATTAAAATTCAGTACCTGATTTAAATCAAGCCATTGCTGCTAGTATGTACATTCAATATGGACCCAGCAAGAACGGAAACCAATTCTGTTTTATAATTGATCGCCGCGGTCGATTCACCATTTGTACTGGACCTACACATTTGTGTCTCCGTTCATAAGGTTTGTTCCTTTTGGCTCTTCTTTATGAGTAATATATTCTTGCAAATTTCTAGATAATACTTCCTCAAGTATAGAATTATAGAACACGAATAGCCGATAGGATCAGGTATCACGTTGATACCGAATCCCACTTCTGATCTTCTAGAGGACACTTGAAGAAGAAAGACCAAAAAGCTCTCCTGGCTCATTTATTCACATGAACAATAAAAATATTACATCGAGAAAATAAAATCACGCAAGAACTATACGCAACGACGAATGACAAGGAAACGAGCCCTCAGCAGCAGCGCACGCATCCTTTTATAACCTCGTCTCTGACACCATCGTTATTTTTCTTAATCGCAGGGAATGAATTCCATTCTTGAATTTCATTTCTTTCTTCTGAAACAAGTATTTAAGTAAGTATTTATCTTCAACAATATACTTTTATGCGGGAGAAATACTAACCGTATGGTGAACAAGTTTGAGAGGAAGGTGGACTCACCGATGAATGAACACTTTATTTAGGTGTTGGTGAGGCCACAATTATAATGTTCAATGTTTGTACCATTCGTCTTTTTTCCACTGTTGTGTGTGTTACTAACACTAGTTTTTAAGAATGAAAATGTTTGGATATAAACAAGTTGAGCCCCAGTTGCTCCAACATAAATATTAAGTAGGAATTAGGATATAATTGATTTTAGTCATTTTCTTAGCAATTCAACCATTTAAGCTTTTTATTATTATACTACTGATGCCCGCAACTTCGTCCGCGTGGATTGAGGTTTTTTGGTACCCGCGGGAAATCTTTACTTCTTCCATATTTTCTCACCGTTTAAACCTTCCCTGGACTACGACAAACATTTCAAAACCAAAATCAGCCCAGCCGTTCTCGAGTTTTAGCGAGACTAACGAACAGCAATTGATTTTTATATATTATATCTATATAATATAGAAGAAGATTGCGGAATAAGTAGGTGAATGTTGCCAAAAACTGTCACCGACTCACAGTCTATTCATTACTATTACTACTAACAGTTCCGATCGAAAGCAAAACTTAAACTATTACAAACTGTCGTCGAACTGCACTTAATCTATTCGTTACTGCTGCAGTTCTTCGACATTTTTCCTATCGACTGAAGGCTCGCCTAAAAACTTTTTAAAAAGTTCTTACTTACCCACTTGATAACTTAAGAACTTGCTTCTTTTAGAATAGTAATGAGCTTTTGAAAAAATACTTTTTTTAAATATCCATGAAAAATTGCAATTTCTGGTAGGAAACATTTTTCCTTTAATTAAGTGACGTTTCTTCATAAAAATATAAATCCAAAAGGAACTTCTACCTAAAGGCTGATTAAGGCCAGCGATAAGTCCTACGACTTGCCTAGTTTTTTAGTTGTAACTTGTAACCTAATTAGAACTAATAAAAAATTACCTTTTCTTTCCTGGTACAGTAGTGAGCGCTGTAGTTTTATAACGGTAGGGTCCGGGTTCGTTCCCCGGTAGGGCCAATTTGGAAATTTATAATATCTGAATTTTCTCTGGTCTGGTCTGGTCTGGTCTGGCCTGGTCCCATTCATATAGCCTATGAATAGCACTCCTTACTACTGGCAAAGACGTGCTGCCAAGCGATTTAGCGTTTTCCAATACGACGCCATCTAGAAATTGATTAGGAGTATGGGTTAAATATTACTGGTGAATAAACCAGCGTCAGTTAGGGACATTCTCAAGTACCAGTCAATCTATGGCACAAAGCATAAGTGTTAAGCATAGATTAACCAATACTTGAGAGTCTGTTCCTAGCTGATGTCGGCTTATTAACACAGGCCTTAGACTGCGTAATTGCTTACCATCATGTGAGACTGTCTAGAGCTAACTTGTGTGGAAAAAAAATACGATTACAGACTGAAGATCCTAAGTGGAACCCACCTTGCGAACCTCGTCTGGAGGCGACCGCAAACCTCCCTGAAATTAATTGTAACCCCATACCCTGCCGCCACTAAGATATTGTACAGCGAATGAGTTTTTAACGAGAACTGTCTGTTTGAGTTATAAGCTTGATTTTATTGCTGCTTTACAGCCAGTTACTTCGAGTGTGTAAGTCTGCCTCTATTTCATGATGGAAATCCATACTAATATTATAAATGCAAAAGTGTGTCTGTCTTGCTATCTGTCCGTCTGTCTGTCCGCCTGTATGTCTGTCTGTCTGTCTGTCCGTCTGTCTGTCTGTCTGTCTGTATGTCTGCTACGCTTTCACGGCCCATCTGTTCAACCGATTTTGTTGAAATTTGGTAAAGGGATAGTTTGTATCCCGGGAAATTAAAGAGTTCCCGTGGGAATCAAAAAAATTAATCTACGCGGACGAAGTCGCGGGCATCATCTAGCATAGTATAAGTTGATGGACAGATGGGCTTGAATATTTTGGCCTACCTAGTACCTACCGTTCCGCCTTTTTTTTTTCGAAATAGCGGCCAGTCATGAAACCTTATTAATCAATAACTGCCTCGTTGGTCTAATGGCTAGCATGTTCTCCACGGCCGTCCAGGTCCCGGGTCCGAGTCCCGGGCCGGGCCATAATTAAGTATGGGCCAACCCGCATTGAAGCAGCGTGGTGGGACTAAGCTCTAATTCCCTCTCTCTTAAGAGAGCGGAGGCCTGTGCCTTGCCGTGGGATGGAATAAATAGCTGACGTTAACACAATCCAATATTATATGAGAAAAAATCTTCTAAAGTCCTATTAAGACTTATTTTATCTCAGAAACGTGCCACTTAACTCACTTTTTTTTAATAATATAGGCTAGCGCTTGGGTGCAATCAGACCTGGTTGCAGGTGGTGATGGAGCCTAAGGTGGAGCGCGCTTCTTCTAAAAGATGCCTATTCACTCTTGCTTTGAAGGTACCTATATTAAAAGAAGAGGGGAAAACGGAAGTCGGAAGGGCATTCCATATCCTAGCGGTTCAAATTAGGAACGAGGAAGCAAATCATTTAGTACGAGTCCGCGGAATTCCGAGTTCGATTCCTACTCAAAGAAAGAAACGTGAATTATGAGAATAGAATATATTAACATAGTGTATAGAATATAATAAAAACACTCTCGCTTCGCACAGTAGTTTGTCTCCCGGACAAATTCACCTTTGTCCGTACTTTGCAGACGGTGTCGCTTAAACCGCTCGCTGCGATGGTTGTGTCTCAAGTTATAACCAATAGGCGACTTGATATTAGCTTTGTTCCGCGGTTTCGTCAGTAGTAAATTTTGTCATGATTCGTGTTACCTCTGTTCTGTTTGTTTGCGTGTTTTTACTTACTTACGTTAGGTTCGATTTTCATACAAATTTCAGTGCCTAATTTAACCCCACAGGGGTTGAATTTTCAAAAAACCCTTTCTTAGCGGATGCCTAAGTTATAAAAGTTATCTGTATGCCAAATTTCTGCTCGACCCGTCCTGTAGTTTGAGCTGTGATGTGATAGATCAGTCAGTCGTCAGTCACCTTTTCCTGTTATATATTTAGATGCAATACTGGCAATTTTTTAAATAAGAAAAATGACATTGAAGAAAATCAATAGCTTATTATTCTGAATAGTGTTAAAATTAGGTAACTTAAAATACTTAACAGATTTTCACAAATAAACGCTAAATTAACAGGCATGCTTAAGCACCGGATAAAACAGCAACGTTGCTGAAAACTACATCAGTTGTGTATTTATTTTACAAGCTAGGCCACCTGGTGGTAAGTGATGATGCAATCTAAGATAGTAGCCGGCTAATCTGTAAGGGGTATGGTATTTAAGTTGAACCCATACCACTAATAGGTTTCTACGCGCCATCACTTAATGGAACAGTATCTGGGTGACCGAGCTTTACTTGGTATTTTTTTTTACCAAATCGTGTTTTTTGAAATTATATTTAAATAATAAATTATATTTTATTTTTTAAAGTACCTTGTAGATGGTGGCGAGATTTACCTTCCAATTATAGTGATATTGTAGCAGTTTTTCATTGCCGCTCGCTGGGATACTTTGGACTCCACGATACGACAAAGTTCATCAGTCTCTGACGGTAACGTCGTTATTGAGCTCAATCAGCGCCCATAGACGACACGACGTAAGCTTAACTCGATTACCTCACATTATTCTCGCTTCACCCTTGCCGGGGGTTGTATAGACCCCGTGTTGTAGTGAAAGTGTTAGAACACTGCAATTATAACCGCATTTTGTAAAATTATCGCGCTCATAATTTAGCTCTAGAATCTAGAGAAATGCTAGCTATATTTTTGACTTTTATCTATTGCCGTCTCACTACTGAGCACGAGTATCCTCTCAGAATGAAAAGGGTTAGGCCATAATCCACCACGCTGACCTATTGCGGTTTGGTAGACTTCAAACACCTTTGAGAGCATTATGAAGAACCCTCAGTCATGCAGGTTTCCTCATGATGTTCTTCACTATTAAAGCAAGTGAAATTGAGTTTCATTCTAAGATGGTAGCGGGCTAATCAGTTACCCGGCAATTATATAAAATTCATACTCCACCCTGAGTCACTACACGGCATCGTGCCGGAACGCTAAATCGCTTGGCTGGATGTTTTTGATGGTAAGGTGGTAATTAGCCATGGCCTTAATCTTCCACCAGACCAGACATTGCAAATTATAAATTCCGAAGTTGACCCTACCAGGGATCGAACCCGTGACCTTCCACTTGTAACACCACATTGCTCTGTACTGTGCTAGGGAGATCGTCATGAACAGTCTCTCAATCTTTTCTTAGGAATAAAAGTAAAGGATAAAATTTACTTTCTTCGGTAAAAAGTCACAAATTCAACAGAATTTAAACCAGACAAAATATTCTAATAATATATTCTAATCAAAGATTCCCTTTGTCCCTAACCCTTCAACCCAAATGTATCGGGTAACAAACTGTCCTCAGAATATATTAGTGGCCTACCCTCTATTTAGTGGTCTCTAAATTATTCACGGTCTTATATATTGACCAGTTATATTGTTAAACAGATGCCATACTAATAAGTATGACCTTTGAGTTCATCCCTAGAAGTTTGACTTATTATTAAAAGCTAATAAAGTGTTTTTGCTTCCAAAAATCTTACAATTATGTTTGCTTTTTATCCTGTCACACTTGACTGGTCCGGTGGCCAAAATTGGAACTAATTTTAATTTTTAGTTTTTTTGTTTTTATTTAATTTTTAATACATATTAGCAACTTTAAAATCTGTGTTATCAGCGACACTCAATGTTTATGACAGTTTATTGTTTTTTTTTCAGCGACGCTATCACCGGATCAGGTAAGTTTGTCCGCGACTTCATCTGCTTGGATCGAGGTTTTTTGGTTCCCGCGAGAACTCCTTAATTTTCCGGGATAAAAAGTAGCCTATGTGCTATTCCAGACTATAATCTATCTCTGTACTAAATTTTTGCCAGATTCGTTCACCAGTTGGGGCGTGATTGAGTAACAAACATCCATACATAATATATTTTTTAAATTCTCACGGGAACTCCCTTTTTTTTCGGGATAATATATAGGCTATGACACTCACAAATAATAAGGCTTTCTATTGGTACCAGAATTTTCAAAATAGGTTCAGTAGATGCAGAGATTGCCACCTACCATGTAACAAACTCACAAACTCACAATTCACAAACTCAAAAAATTTACTTCTTTTTATTATTAGTATAGATTACTAACTGATGCCCGCGACTCCGTCCGCGTGGATTTAGGTGTTTTAGGGGTATGAAAAATAGATAGTAGCCGATTCTCAAACCTACTGAATATGCATATAAAATTTCATAAAAATCGGTCAAGCCGTTTCGGAGGTGTATGGTAAGTAACATTGTGACACAAGAATTTTATATATAAGATTATTGACGTGATTGTAATTAGTAATGTTATTGCCTATTTTTATTGTTATCTAAATTTAACTCAATCTGTAATAAGTAGGTAGGTATAATATCAAATAGTTGCGTGTAATATTGCGGTCAGGTTGATTTCGGAACTGTTTGGCTGCCAAACCTGTTATATATAATAGCCACTGTTAATATTATATCCATTTATGGTTAGCCACATTGGATATTCCGGTATTTAGGTTGGGTTTCGATTGTGATATTATTATTGTCATACTTCCCTGACGTAGCATTGTTACCTAAATAGTTGTTCAATTACTTGATCCAGCTTAATACGAGTTGGTGAACAGTAGATGATGTATTAATCAAAACATGTTCACCAAGTGAAATCGTAGTCAAACGCTAATTTGTAGTAAATAAATAAAAAAAATTAAAAAACACGACTAACTTGTCAAAAAACGGACTAAAAAATTAAAAATCTAATTTAATCTAGTTTAATAGTATCATAATCGCATTTTTATTAAATGATATTTTTTTGTAAATTACTGGATATTGAACTAAAGTGTTATATATTTTTGGTATCTACTCATCATTTTCTATATGATGATTATATAGTTAATCTTATTTTCGGTTTTTTTTCAACTTTAGTCTTTAATGTGGGACCATGGTCACCCCATCAATTTTTTTTTAAATTTTACTAGCCTATGTCACCCGGAATAAGCTAGGGATTCTAACGATACCTCATTTTTCAAAATCGGTTCAGGCGTATAAAAGTTATGGTGGAATATACAAACTCACTATTCTCTTAAAGTAGTGCAGGTGTATGCGCCCACGTCGTCACACACTGATGAAGAAGTAGAGGCCGTATACGAAGACGTTATCAAGGCTATGGGTAAGACTACCAAATCCTACTTCACGGTTGTTATGGGGGACTTCAATGCAAAGGTGGGAGGACAAGAACGCAATGAATCAAGAGTTGGACCTTATGGAGTTGGTAACAGAAATCACAGGGGGCAAATGCTAGTCAACTTTCTTGAGAGGCGAGGCCTCTTCCTATTGAATTCATTTTTTAAGAAAAGTGCCCATAGGAAGTGGACTTGGCAGAGCCCCAATAACGTGACTAGGAATGAGATTGACTTCATCATGTCGGATCGTAGGGATATATTCAGGGACGTCTCCGTGATCAACCGATTTAACACTGGTAGTGATCACCGTCTTGTGGGGGGATCCTTGAATATAGACCTTCAGTTAGAGAGACGACGTCTGATGGAGTCAACTCTTCGCTCAAGAACACACCAACCCATGGTTGTAACAGAAAAGTTCCAACTAGAACTTAGGAACAGATTCGATTTGCTGGAAACCACCGACGAAGTTGATCAGAAATATGACGACTTTGTGGATGTTGTTCGGGAAGTGGGTGGCAAATTTTGCCATACAGGAGGCAAAATTCCCACATCCAAGATCTCTAGCGAGACCCTGAATTTGATGCAGCAGAGACGGCAGGTATGCTCAGCTTTGCCAGACAGGCAGTCTCTAAACAAGCTTATCAAAAAGCGAATACGTTTCGATATGCGTGCTGCCTCGACGCGCAATATACAAGATGCGATAGAACGCAATAGAGGAGCAAAAGTATTCGCTTAAAGTCTTGGGAGAAGCCATCTGACAAAGCTGAGATCATCAGATGGTCGGATTGTTGCTTCGAAGCCAGAGGTGTTAGCTGAGATCGAGCGGTTTTACGGGCAGCTTTATTCTGCTCATGCTCCAAAACCTGCACCCACTCAGACTACGAACGACAAACGTGCGAGACTTGTGCGCCACTATACTGATGACCTCCCGGATATCGACGTAGGCGAGATTAGTATAGCCCTCGAACAGCTAAAGAACAACAGAGCTCCGGGCGATGACGGTATTACTGCGGAGCTCCTACGCGCAGGAGGAAAGCCAATTCTTATTAAGCTTAAAGACCTCTTTAATACCGTCATCAAAACTGGCACAACACCGGAAAAGTGGAGCAGAAGTATCACCATTCTCTTTTTCAAAAAGGAGATAAGAATCTGCTTAAGAACTACAGACCAATCTCACTTCTGAGCCACATTTATAAGCTGTTCTCGCGGGTTATTACGAATCGTCTCGCTCGAAGGCTTGACGAATTTCAGCCTCCAGAGCAGGCTGGGTTTCGCAAAGGCTACAGCACCGTGGACCACATTCACACGCTACGGCAGATTATGCAGAAGATCCAGGAGTATAATCTGCCCCTATGTCTAGCGTTTGTGGACTACGAGAAAGCCTTTGATTCTGTCGAGACCTGGGCTGTTCTGGATTCATTGCAGTGATGCCAAGTCGACTGGCACTATATCCAAGCGTTGAGATGCTTGTACGAGGCCGCCACTATGACAGTTCAAGTCCAGGACCAACAAACAAATCCAATTCCCATACGTAGAGGAGTAAGACAGGGAGATGATATATCCCCGAAACTTTTCACTTGCGCTCTGGAGGACGTGTTTAAGGTCTTGGACTGGAAAAGTCGTGGTATTAATGTTAATGGCGAATACATCTCGCACTTGCGTTTTGCAGATGACATAGTGATACTGGCGGAATCGCTGCAGGACCTAGAGGGAATGCTGGCCGAGCTTAGCTGTTCTTCCAGACGAGTAGGTCTTCAGATGAACATAGACAAAACAAAAGTCATGTTTAACGAGCACGTTATCTCAAGACCTATCAACGTCGGCAATGTCAACATCGAAGTTGTTCAGGAATACAACTACCTTGGCCAGATTATACAACTTGGTAGGAACAACTTCGACAAGGAGGCTGACAGAAGAATTCAGTTGGGCTGGGCAGCATTTTCTAGGCTTCGTCAAGTCTTCGATTCGTCGATACCGCAAAGCCTGAAGACTAAAGTCTTCAACGAATGCGTCCTGCCGGTAATGACGTATGGAGCGGAAACGTGGACACTGACAGTAGGCCTCGTCCACAAATTTAAAGTCGCTCAGCGTGCTATGGAACGGGCTATGTTGGGAATCTCTCTCAGGGATAAAATCCGGAACGAGGAAATTCGTAGAAGAACCAAAGTGACCGACATAGCTCTGCGGATTAGCAAGCTGAAGTGGCAGTGGGCAGGTCATATCTGTCGCAGAACCGATGGCCGTCGGAGCAGACGTGTTGTGGAGTGGAGACCGCGTACCGGTAAGCGCAGTGTAGGACGACCTCCAGCTCGCTGGTCCGATGACCTAAAGAAGGTTGCGGGAAGCGGTTGGATGAGGAAGGCGGAGGACCGTGTTTGGTGGCGCGCTCTCAAAAAGGCCTATGTCCAGCAGTGGATGCATACGGGCTGATGGAATGGAATGGAATACAAACTCACATACATACCTACATACATACATGAACCCTGAAAACTATATACTCCTTTTTTCAGGCAGTCACCATATAAAAAACGAGGACAGCCCGCCCGTGCGAAGCCGTGTTAATTCAAATATCGGATAGAAGCAGGCGTTACTTTGCGGAAGTCCATGAGAATGAAAGAACTGGAAGTATAATTCAAGATCTTGAATTTTTACAATCGCGGAGGACAACATTACCTTTCAGCGAATTAAGATTCCAGCTTTTTCGTGTCAATTTAGCTAGACGTCTAAAAATCTGTGAATTTACACATGTCAGACAGTTTTATGGACACACCTCAGACGCAACCACTTCACGCTTTTAGGTCAAGCCCCACTTGAGGTGCACGGAGTGGTGCGGCACGTAACGAAATATTATTAGTATGAGTTTGTAACTGGTCTGGTGGTTAGCATGTTTGACTGCGGCTGACCTATTAAGTTTTACTGATTACAATTTCTCAGTACTAGTCCGGAGTAAGGAAGTTGGCGGTATTTCACCCCCGTGCCTCGGAGAGCACGTTAAGCCGTCGGTCTCGGTTATTATCACTAACATGATAAAAGTCGTAATAGCCCGCCAACCCGCATTAGAGCAGCGTGGTGGGTCAAAGGTCTAATTCCCTATGAAAGTGCAGGCCTTTACTCAGCAGTGGGACGTTACTGAGCTGTAGTGGTGGTGGTGATGGAGTTTGTACGGGTTTTGCCGACCTCCGTGGCGCATTGTTGAGCGCTGTTGCCTTAACGTGCGGAGGTCCCGGGTTCAATCCCTGGCAGAGTTTGGAAAGGACAGTGACCAAATTCGCCTAAGAATCACCATACGCTTGAAATATACAGAAATTATTAGGTTATTTTATAGCCTTTATTCAAAATATTAGAATTTAGTGGACACTTCAAATTAATTAAAAAAATAATAAATGGGTATTAAATTGATTACTATACGTTTCCGTTTCTGAATTATTAACCATAGATCAATAACTTACAGGTAAAAGTAATATACAATACAACCGCTTGAGCGCTAGATCCGTATCGTAAGAAACAAGATAAAAGCTGCTTAAAATGCTGAGTGCGCTAGTATTCTGAATCTCGGTACGCCATGTATTGAAAGTACAATAATTTAATATTTTTAACGCCATCTTGTCGCGTGTTAAAAGAAAGGGCTATTTTGTCGCGAGTTAAAAGAAATGCACTTAGAGATGGTCGCGTATAATGAGCGGGAGAGTGAGAGAGAGAGCAGGTGGTGCGTTTATACTTACTTACGCTTTGTACTTACCACCCTGCTCAAGTCTGCCGGGTTGACTCCGCCAGCTGGAATAAAGAACTTTTGTTTCAAGGACCGTCCTAGCGTGATGTCTCGAAACCTCTCGTCACGGCGAACGGGTTGGGGGGATTAGTTGTGAATAAAGACTAAGGTCATTACAAGGAAAACCGTTTAATGGCGGTTCCACAAAGAGATCCTTACATCCATTAACCCTTTGACTGCGGAGCGACAGTCTAACTGCCTTTGACGTTTACCGGGCAACTGCGGAAGAGCAGTCTAAAGGCCTCGGAATCAGCCGGGAGATAGCATTCTAGGACATAACTTACGCTACCGCGCGACACAGTCAATTCTGGAGAATACGAGTACGCACTGAAGCGGAGACTCGGCACCATAGTTGGTGGCCCGCCGAAGCACTTGCGTACGAGAGCACTGGTACCTAGTACACGTGGTTTTGTTTTCACTCACTGCACTGCACGAGGGCGTTGACGCTTCGCACTGGATCACTTCGACGCACAACTTATGTCGACTTTAAAACTAGATATTAATCGAAATAAAGTACCGAATACATTCCACGAATAATTAATTAAAGTTCATCTTCCAACATGGCGGAAGGAGTTTTCAAGATGACGTAATCTAAGTGATTAGGGACACGAATAATTCGAGTCGAAAATGGTTTTGGAGTAAGAGTCAACCATGATCCCCAATGATTGACTTTTAGGAAAAATAATGGAAAGATAAACTACACTCGAAAACGAGGAGAATTAAAAGAGACGTGGTTCCGGACTAGTCGCCATGTTGGCGGCCGGCTTCGGCCGCCAACATTGTTCGGATTACGTCCCCGAAAAGGGGAGAATTTGAGCAGACTCGTGAAAACGAGGAAAAAAAGGAGAATAACACGAGGCCGAATTAAGCGGCCATTCCATAAGTCAACTCAGGTGATCGGTCGGCGTCCCCCCATAGTGTCCCGACGCGTGCGCCGTCCTCGGTGACCGGGAGAAGAGAGAGCTTCCGCGCGTTTTTCGCGCGGGGATGTGGTAGGCCTGTCTGCGTGAGACAGATGCTTTATGATCCCTGTAGTGTGAGCGAGATAGGCTTTTGTTTACAGGTTGGTACTTCATGAATGGAGTTGCTAGTTTTTATGAATTAGATTTAATCTGTTCACCGATTATAAAGAATACCATCGAGTATGAAGCAAAGTGGGTAACTTTGGTATAAAGGATGGAGCGAGGTGGGTATCTTTGCCACTTAAATTGGGTAGTGTGTTCCACCACACTACAATCTGTGAAGTTCTCGATGAACTATGACGATACCTGCATCCTTATTAATACCGCCATCTGTAATGTTTTTGATGAACTACGGCGAATCTTGTCTTATCTTAATACTGTTTACAGCTCTATTACAAATGGATAAAGATGATATTTATTTGTTCAAGCAGATTGATCGTGATAGCTGAAATAACCTCAAAATTGAAAATATGTTTGGAAATTAGTAATTTTTTAGCAAGTGTCCGTAGTTTTAATCTGCTCTCAAGTATAAAAAGGTATTAATTTGAACCCAGTAATCAATGTTTTATGACGGTTGGTTCTCAGGCGAATTTTGTATGGGGACTGAACAATGTCCTTTTTAATTTATATTTCCCTGGTCTGGCCTGGTGGGAGGCTTCGGCCATGGCTTGTTACCACCTTACCGGCAAAGACGTGCCGCCAAGCAATTTAGTGTTCCGGTACGATGCCGAATAGGGGTATGGGTTTAATATAACTGCCACGGCCCTAACAGGTTAGCCCGCTACCATCTTAGACTGTGTCATCACTTACCATCAGGTGAGATCGTAGTCAAAGGCTAACATGTAGGGGATAAAAAAAATATCGTGTCGCGCAGTGCATCTCTTTTCCGCGTCGCTTAAGTGGACCCAGCTCCATACAAACTCACAACAAAGAATACTTACCGTTACGTGCCGCGCCTCTGTATAGTAGAGCTAGACCTTTTGTTTGCGCTTAGATGAAATGAAAAGCTAGATACTTTGATACTTATATTATGCGATTAATTAATTTTACAAAGATTGCGAATTTCGAATGACATGGCGAATAATAGATGACGGTTTTGAAATTGGCATATGAAAATTTGATACGTGGACCAATCAGGGCCCACGTCTGTTTAGGCGCTTTTTACACGCTCCAACATGCCCCCGGCCTTGGAACATTCAGTTTCCAAGATTTGCTTCTTCAGGGTCGACTAATGGGCAGATCTTCGTATAGGTTCGCCTTATAAGCCCGGACGACGTTTGTATTTCAGCCACTCTTGATACACCGTCCTTCCCAGGTATGTTTCTGACGACACGTCCGAGATGCCACCATAACGGGGGGAAGTTGTCTTCTTTGATGATGACCAAAGTGTTAGGTTTGAGGTCTTGCGTGTTCTGCCTCCATTTCGTCCGCGTTTGCAGCTCAGAAATATATTCTTTCGACCAGCGATTCCAAAAATGTTGTCGAATCTTCTCCACCCTCTGGTACCGATCTAGTCTGTGCGTGGGCGTATCCACCAGGTTGTCGTAGGCAGGCGCTGTGAGCGTACGGCCAACCAGGAAGTGAGCAGGACTGAGAGGAAGGAAATCGTTAGGATCGGATGACATCGGGCTGAGAGGTCGGGAGTTAAGGACGGCCTCAACTTGGGTTAATACTGTGAAATAATGTTTGCCTGAAAGTAGTATCGGATGTTTTTTATTGTAGTTAAACTCTGAAGAATAGTCTAACCTGCCACTGACTCGCAGTAGTTTATCGTTATCAATAAACAAATTTAATTTACTTAAATTATGTTTACTGTTTAGCGCGCGATTGTTGACTATGGACTTGTACTCAACTGGAAATGATTCCAGTTGAGAAAGCCTAATCAACAACTTGTCGGCTTCTCCCAGTTCATCGACGGTAAGAACACCCGAACGCTTATTTAATTTATTGCGCGTATTGTATAAAAACCGTAAAACGTATGCAGTTGAGCGTCTTAGCCGGCTGAACTGAGAGAATCGTTCGAATTTGATAATAGACCCTAAATCTTCAGAGTTGGATCCATCCTGGGCAACTAGCGCGGTTACGTCACTACCTTTCGTTTCAGGTAAGTCAATTGACTGACCTTGTTGCGTATAAGAGGTAGGTACGTTTTCACAATCAAATGTGCGGTCGCGAAGGAAGGCTGGGCCTTCCCACCATAAATCGGAAGAAGAGAGCTCCTCGAGGTTCACAACCCCACGCGAAACGAGGTCAGCTGGGTTCTCTTTCCCGCTTACCCCACGGAAGCTCCTTCGTCAATTCATGAATTTCTATTGTTCTATTTTGAACGAACATTTTTAATAATCTTGGTTGCGCAGCCAACCTAAGACTATCGTGGAGTCTGTCCAAAATATTATGTGATCAAAATTACAACGAAGCGAATTTTGAACTTTATCATATAGTCTAGCGCCAATTAAGGCACCTAAAAGTTCTAACCTAGGGATACTAACAGTTTTTAGCGGCGCGACCTTCCCTTTAGAACATAGCAATCGAACCTTGGCTGTATGATTATTAGCGTTAATAGTTCGAATATAAACGCACGCGCCGTACGCGGCTTGCGAGGCATCAGTAACAATATGCATCTCTGTAGATATAGAATTAGTATCCATAACATAGCGAGGAACGCGTATTGTTTTCAGGACGGCTAGCGAAGCGAGAAACCGGTTCCACTGACGTGCGATGTCAGTAGGTACGGCGTCGTCCCAATCTAATTTTAATAACCACAGCTGTTGTAATAACATTTTTGCAGTTAAAATGTATGGACTTAAAATTCCCAACGGGTCGAAAATTTGAGATGCGTATGATAGTATTATGCGTTTAGTTATAGGTTGACTAATATCAGAATTAAATTCCGTGTTAAAATAGAATTCATCACTGTCATTATGCCAACCTATACCTAATGTTTTATGATTCGCGTTCTCGCCGACTAATTGCTTAGAAGCGCACGTCAATGACTTCACCAAGGGTTCGCATATAAAATTGAAAATCCACTTGCGCAGTGGGAAACAACCAGCTTGCAATGCATTAGTTGTTTCTTCGCATAAGTTTAACAAAACTTCTTTATTGTCGGAACCCGTGATCATGTCGTCAACGTAGAAATCTTCATTAATTATACGAGATACCTCGGCATTCGGAGCTTCTATTGCGAGTTGTTTTAAACAACGACAACTTAGAAACGGTGCGGACGCGGTTCCGTAGGTGACCGTGTTAAGGCGATAGACACTGAGTGGCTGCGTGGGTTCATCTCGCCAGAGAATCAGCTGAAGATCACGCTGCTGTTCATTGATGAGGCATTGTCGGTACATCTTCTCGATGTCTGCGCAAGCGACATACCGATGCTGCCTAAAGCGTAAAATAATTGATATGAGGTCGCCTTGAATCGGCGCACCTACCAGCTGTAGATCATTATAGCTGACCCCCAAGCTCGTAACAGCCCCAGCATCGTAAACGACCCTAAGCTTCGTTGTCGAACTGCTTTCGCGGAATACGCCGTGATGCGGCATAAAATAATGCGGGGTTTCGTAGGTCGAAACGCGAGTCATATGACCTAAATTCTCGTATTCATGAAGGAAGTCGGCGTATAATTTTTTATAGGCGGGTGTACGCTCTAACCGTTTTTCCAGCGCTAGGAAGCGTCGTTCAGCCTGTGAAAATGACTCACCCAGAAGGTCGGGTGATGCCTTAAGGGGTATGGTCACGATGAACCGTCCCTCGTCGTTGCGTGTCGTAGTACGAGTGAACAGCTCCTCGCAAGCCCGCTCAGCATCCGTGCGTGTATCCCGATCCCTAGGGAGCTCTTCGACTTCCCAGAACTGACGAAGTTGCGTATCGATAGATTGAGTAAAATTACACTGGATAATGCTATCGTTGCGCGGATTAAATACGATAGATCCCGATATTATCCAGCCTAAATGCGTATTTTGTAAATAAGGCCCGTTAGGTAACCTTAAATTACCATCGTGTATTAATTCCCAAAATGTATCTGCACCAATTAAAATATCGATATTTCGGGAATCAAGAAACTGCGGATCTGCCAGCTGTATACTATTAGGTATACGAAACTTAGCGCGTTCATAATGTACAGCAGGCAACGTAGAAGAAATTTGCGGCAATACAAAACAATGCAGTTTAGTAGTGTAAGTAGATATGCGCGATTTTATCTCGATGTCGCATGATTTAGTACATTGCGTCACTGAGTTACCTACACCTCTAATCTCGTGAGTAGATTGCATGAATTCTATCCCTAGTTTCTAAAGGGTTCGCTTATAAAGCTGCGTTCACTGCCATTATCCAAGAGCGCATTAGCAAGTAGGTAAACATTACGTCGATTCCGTACCTCGATTAGCGTAGTGGACAATAGAACAGGTTGCAAAGAACGATGTGTGCGTTTATCGTTTGAGTGTGCATTATTTGCATATAGGCTTATCGCATCAGCGGGGGAAAGGGGCGGCGGTGCTGATACCAATGCATCGAGACCTGCGCGCGCGTCCTTCATTAGTAACCGATTATCTAATGACGAGTGCAACGTTAGGGAACCGCTACTGCTACCTATTGTTTTTATATCATCCACGGGATGATTTAAATCGTTTTTAGGGCAGATTAGGGAATTATGCTTCTTAAAACACCGGCGGCAAGCACCAAATTTGCAAACTTCGGCTGTGTGATTGCTGCTTTTCATGCAATTTTCGCATAATTTCCTATCGCGAATAAATTTTAGTTTCGATTCCAAATCAGAGTTAATGAATTTTGAACAAGCGTATAGTTGATGATCTCCGTTGCACTTAATGCACTTTTTAGGTGTGAAGTTACGTTCGTGCGGTTTAGTGGTGGAAACATTGCATTTTGTGGACGACTTCGCGTTGATCTTCGCTTCTTTGGATTCTTTACTATGTTGTGTATTATTATGTGAACCCTGCAATGTTTCCAGCATGTCCGCTCGATTCTTGAGGAAGTTAATTAAATCATCAACCTTTAACTTTGATTTCGAATCATCATTGCTTGTTATCAAAGTGCCTTTATACTGCTCCCATTCGCGTTCAGTGATTTTATCGAGTTTAGACACAATGATATAAACAATTAACGTATCCCACGAGTCTACAGATTCCCCTAGGATCTTTAATGCGCGTAAATTCTTAAGGATCGAAGCCCTCTAGGAATTCTTCGCAAATCTGTCACCCGCTGTCAATTGTTTTCATACACATACAACCACAGTCTACCCAGGCACACATAGAAAGGATTCAGCCCCTACCACGGGTGCACACAATATGCGATCAATTATCTCACTATGGCAGAGATAATATTATTATTTATTGATTGATAGATAGATGATACGTACGATTTCGTCTGCATTCGTTTTTATTTCGGCGGGAATTTCTCAATTTTTCGGGATAAAGTTAACTTATGTCCTTCCTCGGGATGTAATCTTACTCTATACCAACTCGGTTGAAAAAATAGGCCGTTCAAATACAGGTCTTTCGCATTTATAATATCATAGTATGGATAATGGAGGTGCTTCTTGATAATATACCAATTACCAACCGACTAATTCCTGCTAACTGATTTATAGCTATAAGACTGTATAGGTAGGTAGGTAGGTAGGCCTTTATCATATAAACACCTATCTATAGGTGTTTATATGATAAAGGTTGAAAGAAAAGTAAATTAAATTAATAATTAAAATAATCATGGCGCTTAGTATTAGAAGTAGTTCTGCATAAATAGTTTAAAAACGGTGTAAGACAGCACTAGGAGATTCCATTTCCATCTGGGATGTGCGATGTAGACGTAGTGGTTTTAGAAGTAGTCGGCTTCTGTGTTCCATACTTCAACTAGTAATATCTGGATGACCGAGCTTTGCTCGGTATATTCTTTTTTTTACTGCCTCGTTGGTCTAGTGGTTAGCATATTCGACTGCGACCTATGAGGTCCCGGGTTCGAGTCCCGAGTCGGGCCACAGGTATTGGGTTTTTCTTGCAAGAAATTCTCACTACTAGCCCGGAGTTAGGAAGTTGGCGGTGCTTCACCCCCGTGCCTCGGAGAGCACGTAAAGCCGTCGGTCCTGCGCCTGATCTCTCTCCGGTCGTGTCGGATTTCCGTCCCATCGGGCTATGAGAGTAAAGGAACAGAGAGTGCACCTGTGTATGCGCACACACTTTTGCACTATAATATCTCCTGCGCAGTTGGCTAATCTCTCTGGAGATTGGCCGCCGTGGCCGAAATTCGGTCGGGAGGGACATTATTTTTTTTTTAATCGTGTTTTTTGGAAAATAAATTTAAATTATAAATTATATTTTATTTTTAAAATAAAACATTGTATTATATTTAAAAAAAGGGGAAAAATAATCAGATTCAAGACTCTGGACTCGAACCGGGGTCTTCGGGTTTTGGTACAGCCCGCTTTTCCACCTGAGCTATTATAACCTTCTAAATGGTGGCGAAATATAATGTAGCAGTTTTTCATCGCCCCTAAACCCCCTGCATTTCCTATCCTCATTATGTAAAAAAACTTCGTTGCTTAGTTGAACTCCTTTCCACTAAAGCTAAGCTAGGTACATTATTGTATTTTTTTTTTCTTTTTATTAACTGCCGAGTTATTGTCATATGTTCTCAGTAGAATCTTCTTTTCAAGCTGGTGGTAAAGTCCCGTTGATTCATCATAAATGACACAATTAATCCTAAAAAAACCTATTTCCATTCTTTATTTAGTTTTTGGTGTGAAACTTTTATAGCACTTTGGAATGGGAAATAAAACCGATATTTATTAGTATAAACTATAAAGTAATTATATTTTTGATATAAAATAAATAAAAATTGTCCTTGTAACATTTTGCCAAATTGGTGTTTATATATAACGAAATAGTTTTATGACAGCAAAAAACGTATATAATAATATCATGACTATGAGATAGCTGCACTTTTGGTAACTATCGCCAGGAAGGCTGATTCAGTATTAGGTGGGTGTAGGGCTCTCCACTGATGATCTCTCCGATCTCCGATAGTGAAGGTCTGCCCAGAAGTCGCAGGCATCAGCTAGTTTTTCATATAATCTGCATTGAGTGCGAGTTTTATGTATTTCTTAGTGGCCAGGTTGTTGTTTCCAAATATGATATCTGTCACTTTAGTTGATGGTAAAATGACAAATATTAAGGTTTGAAATAAACAATAGATACTCTGACAGGATTGCAAGAAGGGCTGCTACGTCATTCAGCAGGTACAAAACCAGCACTTTGATGATTTACGGACGTATTCGTCTGAAATTGACTAGTTTCGGGTGGCTCAATTTTTTTCAATTTTGTATATTCTATTTTATTTTATATTTTATTTAGGATTTTTCAATTAGTTTACTATTTACAAAATATTTGAACTTGTTGAGACACATCTCCTATATTTCTTCTGTGAGTTTATTATAAAACTAGTTTTTTGCTCTGTGCGTGAGCTGCTTTAGCAGCTCACGGGTTGTGATTAAAAAAAAAACAAAATGGCGCTGATTTTTTAAAACTTTGGTATCAGTTTCCTGTTTTGTAATCCCAGGGATCCTCAGATATCGATTCGGAAAAAAATCGGTAATTTAAAAAAGAATTTTAAAATGGCGCTGATTTTTTAAAACTTTGGTATCAGTTTCCTGTTTTGTAATCCCTGAGAACACTAAATATCGATTTTGAACGAAATCGGTCAAGTAACAAAGAATTTCAAAATGGCGCTGATTTTTTAAAATTTTGATACCAGTTTCCTGTTTTGTAATCCTAAGGAGCCCCAAATATCGATTTTGAACGGAATCGGTAATTTAACAAAGAATTTCAAAATGGCGCTGCTATTTTAAACCTTTGGTATCAGTTTCCTGTTTTGTGATCCCAGGGAGTCCTAAATATCAATTATGAGTGAAACCGGTCAATTAACAAAGAATTTCAAAATGGCGCTGGTTTTTTTTAAATTTTGGTAACCGTTTCCTATTTTGTAATCCCAGGGATCCTCAGATATCGATTTTGAACGAAATCGATCAATTAACAAATAATTTCAAAATGGCGCTGATTTTTTAAAACTTTGGTATCGGTTTCCTGTTTTGTAATCCCAGGGATCCTCAGATATCGATTTTGAACGAAATCTGTTAATTAACAAAGAATTTCAAAATGGCGCTGATTTTGTAAAATTTTGGTACCAGTTTCCTGTCTTGTAATCCCATGGAGTACTAAATATCGATTTTTAACGAAATCGATCAATTAACAAAGAATTTCAAAATGGCGCTGATTTTTTAAAACTTTGGTATCGGTTTCCTGTTTTGTAATCCCAGGGATCCTCAGATATCGATTTTGAACTAAATCTGTAAATTAACAAAGATTTTCAAAATGGCGCTGATTTTTTAAAACTTTGGTATCGGTTTCCTGTTTTGTAATCCCAGGGATCCTCAGATATCGATTTTGAACTAAATCTGTAAATTAACAAAGATTTTCAAAATGGCGCTGATTTTTTAAAATTTGGTATCAGTTTCCTGTGTTTTAATCCCAGGGATCCTCAGATATCGATTTTGAACGAAATCTGTCAATTAACAAAGAATTTCAAAATGGCGTTGATTTTTTAAATTCTGGTACCAGTTTCCTGTTTTGTGATCCCAGGGAGCCCTAAATATCGATTTTGAACGGAATCGGTCAATTAACAAAGAATTTCAAAATGGCACTGATTTTTTAAAATTTGGTTCCAGTTTCCTGTTTTGCAATCCCAGGAAGCACTAAACATCGATTTTGAACGAAATCGGTCACTTAACAAAGAATTTCAAAATGGCGCTGCTATTTTAAACCTTTGGTATCAGTTTCCTGTTTTGTAATCCCAGGGAACCCTAAATATCAATTATGAGTGAAACCGGTCAATTAACAAAGAATTTCAAAATGGCGCTGGTTTTTTTTAAATTTTGGTAACCGTTTCCTATTTTGTAATCCCAGGGATCCTCAGATATCGATTTTGAACGAAATCGATCAATTAACAAATAATTTCAAAATGGCGCTGATTTTTAAAAAAATTTGATACCAGTTTCCTGTTCTGTAATCACAGGGAGCCCTAAATATCGATTTTGAACGAAATCGGTCAATTAACAAAGAATTTCAAAATGGCGCTGGTTTTTTTTTATTTTGGTAACAGTTTCCTGTTTTGTATCCCCAGGGAGTCCTAAATATCGATTTTGAACGAAATCGGTCAATTAACAAAGAATTTCAAAATGGCGCTGTAATTTCTTTATTTTGATAACAGTTTCCTGTTTTGTATCCCCAGGGAGTCCTAAATATCGATTTTGAACGAAATCGGTCAATTAACAAAGAATTTCAAAATGGCGCTGATTTTGTAAAATTTTGGTACCAGTTTCCTGTCTTGTATTCCCATGGAGTACTAAATATCGATTTTGAACGAAATCGATCAATTAACAAAGAATTTCAAAATGGCGCTAATTTTTTAAAACTTTGGTATCGGTTTCCTGTTTTGTAATCCCAGGGAGCCCCTTCGTGGGTAAAACAGAACCGTATCACTTGTAACGTCTCTCCAATATTCGCCATATAATTTGGTATGAAAAAAATGTTCCGCCATCTTGAACTAAATACACCTCCTCGTCCTGATCATCTCTTGCCGAGAAACCACACTTCCATCTCTTATACTCTCCGAGATAGACACTGACGAAATTTGTATGGCAGCCATCTTGAATCCACCATTTTTAAGTTTTTTTAAATTCACCGCCAATTGGATGAGGTTTCGAGTGACATTTGTTCGAGCACCCCCTACCTCTCTTCAATACCTTGGCCGTGCTCTTGACCCGTTGCCGAAATCCTCAATCATCAGCTGTCTCCATATTTTTCTTGGATACTGCTGGTCGAGTTACACAATCGATCAACTTTCCCAAATGTTGCCCACTGCCTCAAAAATGTGATCGAAATTTTCAAAAACACAAAAAGAATACAAAATCTCGTTTCACAGAATTTTTTTACATAGTTTTATTATTTTCATATGAACTACAGGATACACCGCTCCTGTTGACGTTTCAATTTTTCGTCTCGCTCGCACCCAGCCTAAACCATCGCCCCTGAAAAAATATCATGTCGAAAATCACTTTTACTTTGATAAATTCCAGTGCTGCCAGACCTCGGCGACGAAAATACTCAAATGTCATTCGTACAAGTGAAACACGTGGTTGCTCGTACTCGAATTTTCCAAAAACTACGTATTTCGATTTTTTAATTTTTGGGGTAAATCTTGAAATTTTCCCGAGAAATGGGGTAATTTTTTTCCTCAATCCATACCTCGAGTCTGTACACACAATCTCCCCGTTAAAGTCGAAACGTTCCGACGTTGCCAACTGCGAGAAAGTTGAATTTAAAAATTGCATTTTTTCGTAATTCAGACCGAACGGCCGCCGTGACAGCCGCCATCTTGTTTTTCCGAAATTTCATAATTTTTCCCTTCTCCCATCCCGCACCCGAACACATCTCCCTAACATAATTGTATCTTTGTATGTTTCTTTCTAGGAGAACAACACTTGTAGTCTCTTCAATATTCGCCATATAATTTGGTATGAAAAAAAATATTCCGCCATCTTGAATTTTTTTTCATTTCGCTAAATAGACCTCCTCGTCCTGATCATCTCTTGCCAAGAAACCACACTTCCATCTCTCATACTCTCCGAGATAGACACTCACGAAATTTGTATGGCAGCCATCTTGAATCCACCATTTTGAGTTTTTTTTTTACTTATTGCCAATTGGATGAGGTTTCAAGTGACATTTGTTCGAGCACCCCCCACCTATCTTCAATACCCTGGCCGTGCTCTTCACCCGTCTCCGAAATCCTCAATCATCAGCTGTCTCCAAATTTTTCTTCAAGTTATATTTTCTGACTTCTATACGAAGCCATCAATGAAAAAAAAATTTTTCATACAAAATTTTACAGGAGGAAGTTTTTAGGGAAAATCTCGAAAACTACCCCGAATGTGGCAACACTGTTTTGATATCTCAATACTGCCCGTCGAGTTACACAATCGATCCATACATGTCAACTTTCCCAAATGTTGCCAACCGCCTCTAAGACGTGATTGAAATTTTCAAAAACACAAAAAGAATACAAAATGGCCGCCACCTCGTTTCACAATTTTTTTTTGCATAGTTTCATAATTTTCCTGTGAACTACAGCATACACCGCTCCTGATGACGTTTCAATTTTCCATCTCGCTCGCACCCAGCCGAAATGATAGCCCTCGAAAAAAGACCATGTCGAAAATCACTTTTTCTTTGATAAATTCCAGTGTTGCCAGACCTCGGCGACGAAATTACCCAAATGTCATTCGTACAAGTGGGACACGTGATTGCTCGTACTCGAATTTTGCAAAAAATGCGTATTTCGATTTTTTAATTTTTGGGGTAAATCTTGAAATTTTCCCGAGAAATGGGGTAATTTTTTTCCCCCAATCCATACCTCGAGTCTGTACACACAATCTCCCGGTAGAAGTCGAAACGCTCCGACGTTGCCAACTGCGAGAAATTTGAATTTTAAAATGACGTTTTTTCGTAACTCGAGCCGAACGGCCGCCGCGACAGCCGCCATCTTGAATTTTTTAAAACCACCCCCATTCTGTCAAAATGCAGGATAATTGTAGGCGAAATAAGAAAAAAATATTATGCTCGACCACGCCGTTTCGGATCTGTGGCGCCACGGTTCGGGGTCGAAAAATCAAAAATTTGAAAACACTACATCTCGGCCGCCATCTTGTTTTTCCAATTTTTTCCACTTTTTCTCTAGATCGTTTCCTAATTTCTTCAATCGTTGCGAATTTGAACGAAATTGGTTGGAAAACAAAAGAGTTACAAGAATCACGTCGGCCGCCATCTTGTTTTTCCGAAATGTCATAATTTTTCCCTACTCGACTCGCGCACTCAAACACATCTCCCATACATCATTACATCGTTTTCTGTCTCTTTCTAGGAGAACAATTATGTCAATGAGTCAGTGAGTGGTAATCGAGCTATATATATTATAATAACTAGTTTTTCGCTCTGTGCGCGAGCTGCTAAAGCAGCTCACGGGATGTGGTTAGACTTACAAGTAGCACTGTATCGATTTTGAACGAAATCGGTCAATTAACAAAGAATTTCAAAATGGCGCTATTTTTTTTTTATTGTGGTAACAGTTTCCTGTTTTGTAAACCCAGGGAGTCTTAAATATCGATTTTGAACGAAATCGGTCAATTAACTAAGAATTCCAAAATGGCGCTGATTTTTTAAAACTTTGGCATCAGTTTCCTGTTTTGAAATTCGAGGAAGTCCTAAATATCGATTTTGAACGAAATCGCTACAATAACAAAGAATTTCAAAATGGTGCTGAATTTTTTAAATTTTGGTAACAGTTTCCTGTTTTGCAATCCCATGGAGTCCTTAATATCGATTTTGAACGAAATCGGTCAATTAACAAAGAATTTCAAAATGGCGTTGATTTTTTTAAATTCTGGTACCAGTTTCCTGTATTGTGATCCCAGGGAGGCCTCAATATCGATTTAGAACGAAATCGGTCAATTAACAAAGAATTTCAAAATGGCGCTGATTTTTTAAAACTGTGATATAAGTTTCCTGTTTTGTGATCCCAGGGAACCCTAAATCTCGATTTTGAATACAATTGGTCAATTAACAAAGAATTTCAAAATGGCGCTGATTTTTTAAAACTCTGATATAAGTTTCCTGTTTTGTAATCCCAGGGAGCCTCGTCGTGGGTAAAACGGAACCGTATCAATTCAAAATCTTATATAGTTCTATACTTGCAGTCTCTTCAATATTCGCCATATAATTTGGTATGAAAAAAAAGATTCCGCCATCTTGATTTTTTTTTCATTTCGCTTAATAGACCTCCTCGTCCTGATCATCTCTTGCCAAGAAACCACACTTCCATCTCTCATACTTTCCGAGATAGACACTAACGAAATTTGTATGGCAGCCATCTTGAATCCACCATTTTGGAGTTTTTTTTAAACTCATCGCCAATTGGATGAGGTTTCGAGTGACATTTGTTCGAGCACCCCCCACCTATCTTCAATACCCTGGCCGTGCCCTTTACCCGTCTCCGAAATCCTCAATCATCAGCTGTCTCCATATTTTTTTTCAAGTTATATTTTCTAACTTCTATACGAAGCCATCGGTGAAAAAAAATTTTTTCATACAAAATTTTACAGGAGGAAGTTTTTAGGGAAAATCTCGAAAACTACCGCGAATGTGGCAACACTGTTTTGATTTCTCGATACTGCCCGTCGAGTTACACAATCGATCCATACATGTCAACTTTCCCAAATGTTGCCAACCGCCTCTAAGACGTGATCGAAATTTTCAAAAACACAAAAAGAATACAAAATGGCCGCCACCTCGTTTCACAGAATCATTTGACATAGTTTCATAATTTTCCCGTGAACTACAGGATACACCGCTCGTGATGACGTTTCAATTTTTCATCTCTCTCGCACCCAGCTGAAATGATAGCCCCTGAAAAAAGACCATGTCGAAAATCACTTTTTCTTTGATAAATTCCAGTGTTGCCAGACCTCGGCGACGAAAGTAACCAAATGTCATTTGTACATGTGCGACACGTGGTTGCTCGTACTCGATTTTTGCAAAAAATACGTATTTCGATTTTTTAATTTTTAGGGTAAATCTTGAAATTTTCCCTAGAAATGGGGTATTTTTTTTTCCCCAATCCATACCTCGAGTCGGTACACACGACCTCCCCGTAGAAGTCGAAACGCTCCGACGTTGGCAACTGCGAGAAATTTGAATTTTAAAATTGCGTTTTTTCGTAACTCAAACCGAACGGCCGCCGTGACAGCCGCCATCTTGAATTTTTGAAAACCACTCCCATTCTGTCAAAATACAGGATAATTGTAGGCGGAAATATAAAAAAATATTATGCTCGACCACGCCGTTTCGGATCTGTGGCGCCGCGGTTCGGGATCGAAAAATCAAAAATTTTAAAACACTGCAGCTCGGCCGCCATCTTGTTTTCCCAATTTTTTCCACTTTTTCTGTTGACCGTTTCCTAATTTCTTCAATCATTGCGAATTGCAACGAAATCGGTCGGAAAACAAAAGAGTTACAAGAATCACGTCGGCCGCCATCTTGTTTTTCCGAAATGTCATAATTTTTCCCTACTCGACTCCCGCACTCGAACACATCTCTCATACATCATTATATCGTTTTCTGTCTCTTTCTAGGAGAACAATTATGTCAATGAGTGAGTGGTAATTTAGCTATATATAGTATAATAACTAGTTTTTCGCTCTGTGCGTGAGCTGCTAAAGCAGCTCACGGGTTGTGATTAAAAAAAAATACAAAATGGCGCTGATTTTTTAATACTTTGGTATCAGTTTTCTGTTTTGTAATCCCAGGGATCCTCAGATATCGATTTTGAAAAAAACCGGTCAATTAAAAAAGAATTACAAAATGGCGCAGATTTTTTTAAAATTTCATATCAGTTTCCTGTTTTGTATCCCCAGGGAGTCCTAAATATCGATTTCGAACCAAATCGGTCAATTAACAAAGAATTTCAAAATGGCGCTGATTTTTAAAACTTTGGTATCAGTTTCCTGTTTTGTAATCCCAGGGAGCCTCGTCGTGGGTAAAACGGAACCGTATCAAAATCTTGCATAGTTCTATACTTGCAGTCCCTTCAATATTCGCCATATAATTTGGTATGAAAAAAAAAATTCCGCCATCTTGATTTTTTTTTCATTTCGCTTAATAGACCTCCTCGTCCTGATCATCTCTTGCCAAGAAACCACACTTCCATCTCTCATACTCTCCGAGATAGACACTCACGAAATTTGTATGGCAGCCATCTTGAATCCACCATTTTGAATTTTTTTTTTCCTTATTGCCAATTGGATGAGGTTTCGAGTGACATTTGTTCGAGCACTCCCCACCTATCTTCAATACCCTGGCCGTGCCCTTTACCCGTCTCCGAAATCCTCAATCATCAGCTGTCTCCATATTTTTCATCAAGTTATATTTTCTGACTTCCATACGAAGCCAGCAGTGAAAAAAAAATTTTTCATACAAAATTTTACAGGAGGAAGTTTTTAGGGAAAATCTCGAAAACTACCCCGAGTATGGCAACACTGTTTTGATTTCGCGATACTGCCCGTCGAGTTACACAATCGATCCATACATGTCAACTTTCCCAAATGTTGCCAACCGCCTCTAAGACGTGATCGAAATTTTCAAAAACACAAAAAGAATACAAAATGGCCGCCACCTCGTTTCACAGAATCATTTGACATAGTTTCATAATTTTCCCGTGAACAACAGGATACACCGCTCCTGATAACGTTTCAATTGTTCATCTCGCTCGCACCCAGCCGACATGATAGCCCCTGAAAAAAGACCATGTCGAAAAGCACTTTTTCTTTGATAAATTCCAGTGTTGCCAGACCTCGGCGACGAAATTACCCAAATGTCATTCGTACAAGTGGGACACGTGGTTGCTCGTACTCGAATTTTGTAAAAAATACGTATTTCGATTTTTTAATTTTTGGGGTAAATCTTGAAATTTTCCCGAGAAATGGGGTAATTTTTTTCCCCCAATCCATACCTCGAGTCTGCACACACAATCTCCCCTTAGAAGTCGAAACGCTCCGACGTTGCCAACTGTGAGAAATTTGAAGTTTAAAATTGCGATTTTTCGTAACTCAAACCGAACGGCCGCCGCGACAGCCGCCATCTTGAATTTTTAAAAACCACTCCCATTTTGTCAAAAAACAGGGTAATTGTAGGCGGAAATAGAAAAAAAAATCATTCTCGATTACGCCGTTTCGGATCTGTGGCGCCGCGGTTCGAGGTCGAAAAATCAAAAATTTTAAAACACTACAGCTCGGCCGCCATCTTGTTTTCCTAATTTTTTCCACTTTTTCTATAGATCTTTCCCTAATTTCTTCAATAATTGCGAACTGCAACAAAATCGGTTGGAAAACAAAAGAGTTACAAGAATCACGTCGGACGCCATCTTGTTTTTCCGAAATGTCATAATTTTTCCCTACTCGACTCCCGCACTCGAACACATCTCTCATACATCATTGTATCGTTTTCTGTCTCTTTCTAGGAGAACAATTATGTCAATGAGTGAGTGGTAATTTAGCTATATATAGTATAATAACTAGTTTTTCGCTCTGTGCGTGAGCTGCTAAAGCAGCTCACGGGTTGTGATTAAAAAAAAACAAAATTTTTTAAAATTTCGGTATCAGTTTCCTGTTTTGTAATCGCAGGGATCCTCAGATATCGATTTTGAACAAAATCGGTCAATTAACAAAGAATTACAAAATGGCGTTGATTTTTTAAATTCTGGTACCAGTTTCCTGTTTTGTGATCCCAGGGAGTCCTAAATATCGATTTTGAACAAAATCGGTCAATTAACACAGAATTTTAAAATGGCGCTGATTTTTTAAAATTTTGGAAACAGTTTCCTGTTTTGTGATCCTAGGGATCGTTAGATATCGATTTTGAACGAAATCGGTTCCGTAACAAGGAATTTCAAAATGGCGCTGATTTTTTAAAATTTCGATATCAGTTTCCTGTTTTGTAATCCCAGGAAGTCCTAAATATAGATTTTGAACCAAATCGGTCAATTAACGAAGCATTTCAAAATGGCGCAGATTTTTTAAAATTTTGGTATCAGTTTCCTGTTTTGTGATCCCAGGGATTCCTAAATATCGATTTTGAACGAAAACGGTCAATTCACAAAGTATTTCAAAATGGCGTTGATTTTTTAAATTCTGGTACCAGTTTCCTGTTTTGTGATCCCAGGGAGTCCTAAATATCGATTTTGAATAAAATCGGTCAATTAACACAGAATTACAAAATGGCGCAGATTTTTTAAAATTTTGGAATCAGTTTCCTGTTTTGTAATCCCAGGGAGCCCCAAATATCGATTTTGAACGAAATCGGTCAATTAACAAAGAATTTCAAAATGGCGTTGATTTTTAAAATTCCGGTACCAGTTTCCTGTTTTGTGATCCCAGGGAATCCTAAATATCGATTTTGAACGAAATCGGTCAATTCACAAAGTATTTCAAAATGGCGTTGATTTTTTAAATTCTGGTACCAGTTTCCTGTTTTGTGACCCCAGGGAGTCCTAAATATCGATTTTGAACAAAATCGGTCAATTAAAACAGAATTTCAAAATGGCGCTGATTTTTTAAAATTTTGGTAACAGTTTCCTGTTTTGTGATCCTAGGGATCGTCAGATATCGATTTTGAACGAAATCGTTTCTGTAACAAAGAATTTCAAAATGGCGCTCATTTTTTAAAATTTTGATACCAGTTTCCTGTTTTGTAATCCCAGGAAGTCCTAAATATCGATTTTGAACGAAATCAGTCAATTAACAAAGAATTTCAAAATGGCGCTGATTTTTACATTTTTGGTACCAGTTTCCTGTTTTGTAGCCCCAGGGAGCCCTTAATATCGATTTTGAACCAAATCGGTCAATTAACAAAGAATTTCCAAATGGCGCAGAATTTTTAAAATTTTGGTATCAGTTTCCTGTTTTTAATCCCAGGGAGCCCTAAATATCGATTTTGAACGAAATCGGTCAGTTATTAAAGAATTTCAAAATGGCGCTGATTTTTAAAAACTTTGTTATCAGCTTCCTGTTTAGTAATCCCAGGGAGCCCCGTCGTGGGTAAAACGCAACCGTATCAAAATCTTGCATAGTTCTACACTAATTGTAGTCAATTCAATATTCGCCATATAATTTGGTATGAAAAAAAATATTCCGCCATCTTGAATTTTTTTTTTAAAAAAGAATTTCAAAATGGCGTTGATTTTTTTAAATTCTGGTACCAGTTTCCTGTATTGTGATCCCAGGGAGTCCTCAATATCGATTTTGAACGAAATCGGTCAATTAACAGAGAATTTCAAAATGGCGCTGGTTTTTTAAAATTTTGGTACCAGTTTCCGGTTTTGTAATCCCAGGGAGCCCTAAATATTGATTTTGAACGAAATCGCAACAATAACAAAGAATTTCAAAATGGCGCTGATTTTTTTAAATTTTGGTACCAGTTTCCTATTTGTTAATCCCAGGGAGCCCTAAATATCGATTTTGAACAAAATCGGTCAATTATTAAAGAATTTCAAAATGGCGCTGATTTTTAAAAACTTTGTTATCAGCTTCCTGTTTTGTAATCCCAGGGAGCCCCGTCGTGGGTCAAACGGAATCGTATCAAAATCTTGCATAGTTCTACACTAATTGTAGTCAATTCAATATTCGCCATATAATTTGGTATGAAAAAAAATAGTCCGCCATCTTGAATTTTTTTTCATTTTGCTAAATAGACATCCTCGTCCTGATCATCTCTTGTCAAGAAACCACACTTCCGTGTCTTATAAATAAAAATAAATTCCAGTGTTGCCAGAACTCGGCTACTAAAATACCCAAATGTCATTCGTACAAGTGAGACACGTGGTTGCAAAAAATACGTATTTAGATTTTTTAATTTTTGGGGTAAATCATGAAATTTTCCCGAGAAATGGGGCAATTCTTTCCCCCAATCCATACCTCGAGTCTGTACACACAATCTCCCCGTAGAAGTCGAAACGCTCCGACGTTTCCAACTGCGAGAAATTTGAGTTTTAAAATTGCGTTTTTTCGTAACTCGAACCAAACGGCCGCCGTGACAGCCGCCAACTTGAATTTTTAAAAACCACCCCCATTCTGTCAAAAAACAGGATAATTGTAGGCGGAAATAGAAAAAAAATTAAGCTCGACCACGCCGTTACGGATCTGTGGCGCCGCGGTTCGGGGTCGAAACATCAAAAATTTTAAAACACTACAGCTCGGCCGCCATCTTGTTTTTTCAATTTTTTCAAATTTTTCTGTTGACCGTTTCCTAATTTCTTCAATTACTGCGAGTTGTAACGAAATCGGTTGGAAAACAAAAGAGTTACAAAAAGCACGTCGGCCGCCATCTTGTTTCTTCGAAATGTCATAATTTTTCCTTACTCCCATGTCGCACCAGAACAGATCTCCCATACAGCATTTTATCATTTTCTGTTTCTTTCTAGGAGAACAAATATATCAATTACTACTACTACACTTGTAGTCTCTTCAATATTCTCCATATAAATTGGTATGAAAAAAAAAACCGCCATCTTGAATTTTTTTTTCATTTCGCCAAATAGAACTCCTCGTCCTGATCATCTCTTGCCACGAAAGCACACTGCCATCTCTTATACTCTCCGAGATAGACACGGACGAAATTTGTATGGCAGCCATCTTGAATCCACCATTTTTGAGTTTTTTTTAAACTCATTGCCAATTGGATGAGGTTTCGAGTGACATTTGTTCGAGCACCCCCCACCTATCTTCAATACCCTGGCCGTGCTCTTCACCCGTCTCCGAAATCCTCAATCATCAGCTGTCTCCACATTTTTTTTCAAGTTATACTTTCTGACCACCATACGAAGCCATAAGTGAAAAAAAAAATTTTCATACAAAATTTTACAGGAGGAAGTTTTTAGGGAAAATCTCGAAAACTTCCCCGAATGTGGCAACACTGTTTTGATTTTTCGATACTGCATGTCGAGTTACACAATCGATCCATACATGTCAACTTTCCCAAATGTTGCCAACCGCCTCTAAGACGTGATCGAAATTTTCAAAAACACAAAAGGAATACAAAATGGCCGCCATCTCGTTTCACAGAAACTTTTTGCATAGTTTCATAATTTTCCTGTGAACTACAGGATACACCGCTCCTGACGACGTTTCAATTGTTCATCTCGCTCGCACCCAGCCGACATGATAGCCCCTGACAGAAGACCATGTCGAAAATCACTTTTTCTTTGATAAATTCCAGTGTTGCCAGACCTCGGTGACGAAATTACCCAAATGTCATTCGTACAAGTGGGACACGTGGTTGCTCGTACTCGAATTTTTAAAAAAGTTCGTATTTCGATTTTTTTGTTTTTGGGGTAAATCTTGAAATTTTCCCGAGAAATGGGGTAATTTTTTTTCCCCAATCCATACATCGAGTCTGTACACACAATCTCCCCGTAGAAGTCTTAACGCTCCGACGTTGCCAACTGCGAGAAATTTGAATTTTAAAATTGCGTTTTTTCGTAACTCGAACCGAACGGCCGCCGCGACAGCCGCCATCTTGAATTTTTTAAAACCACCCCCATTCTGTCAAAATACAGCATAATTGTAGGCGGAAATAGAAAAAAAAATAATGCTCGACCACGCCGTTTAGGATCTGTGGCGCCGCGGTTCGGGGTCGAAAAATCGAAAATTTGAAAACACTACAGCTCGGCCGCCATCTTGTTTTTCCAAGTTTTTCCATTTTTTCTATAGATCGTTTCCTAATTTCTTCAATCATTGCGAGTTGTAACGAAATCGGTTGGAAAACAAAAGAGTTACAAGAATCACGTCAGCCGCCATCTTGTTTTTCCGAAATGTCATAATTTTTCCCTACTCGTTCCCCCCACCAGAACACATCTCCCTTACATCATTGTATCATTTTCTGTCTCTTTCTAGGAGAACAATTATGTCAATGAGTGAGTCAGTGAGTGAGTGGTAATCGAGCTATATATAGTATAATATAATAATATAATAATAATAATAATAATATAATATAATAATAATAATAATATATTTATATATAATAATAATAAAATAATATAATAATTATAAAGGCATACTGTTACCGACAACTGAATAACTAATTTTACAAAGTCAGGAAGCGGGTCTAAATTCTCATATTTTCTTGTATGGTAATTTTTTTCTTGAAATTATGATTGTTAGTCTGCTATGCTTTCACGACTCATCCGTTCATCCGATTTTAATGACATTTAGTACAGGAGTAAGTTGTATCCCGGGCAAGGACATAGGTTAGGTACTAATTTTTATCCTGGAAAATTAAAGAGTTTCCGCGGGAATCAAAAATCCACGCGGACGAAATCGCGGGCATCATCTAGTTTTCAATTATGTATTGGTCGATAAAAAATTATAACAATTATTAATTTATTAGTAATTTAGCCGAATAATTATTTTATTAAAATGGCAATAAAAGAAAAATTATGTATTGATCGTGGACCGTCATAATTTCAACTTCTTTGAATTTAGTTTTGTATATGGCACGAACAGTCCTTTCTGCAAGACGAAAACAGAATGACAGACATAATACTGTGAAAGTAACCAAAATATACCACTCTCGCAGTTTCTAAATCTGTCAAGTGGCGAATCTTTCTAAAATGCAGCAGAACTGAGTCTGTTCGATAAGTCATCTATATGATGGCCCCATTGGAGTTTCTTACGTTTTTCCGAGAAAAACATCTGTATCCACTAAATCTAATTCCTCATGATCAAGTTGTACAGTGGGTTTTACCTGTTTTATCATTATATTAATATCATTTGTAGGTAGAGTGTCCATAAGTGGATGTAAAAGGATGCTCTACGCAAAACATTCAATAAAGGTCGAGTATAGATGAATTGAATGAAGGGGCGACGCTTCATTCAATTCATCTATACTCGACCTTTATTTCGCTGCCTAAAATCGATATTTCGCCAGTTACCTCCTTCGGATGACTGTTTTAATAGAAAAAAATCTACAGAACCAAAATACCTATTCAAAGTTAGTTCAATCTGTAGTAGTGGAGTGTGTGCACAGAACAGGCAAAATAAGACAAGAGAATAAAATACCGTTTTAGGTTCAGTAAATAATAAAATAACCACCAATTACAAATATAATAAATTTAAATATTTTCAAAATAAATATTTTATATACAGAAATCGTCCAGTTACATTTTTTTATACGTATATTGATCGATGATTAGTTTTGTTCGATGGTAGTGGATTCATTAACGTTTGTGTACGGATACTAACAGTGACAGACGTCATTTCAGAAGCAAGGGAACGCAACCTCCCGCTTTGAGAGCCCGGAGGCGTATGGAATCTGACTGCCGAATTTCATGAATATATAACAAAATTTTGAGATGCGCGCCCGTACTAAATCTGTATGAAAAATTCGTGCTGTAAAAATGAGGAATGTTTGGAACCAGATTGTAAAAAAACTAAGTTGTATTGAAAATATTATTTATTTAAAGTGTTCTTTGATCTTTTACGATTAATTTGAAATAACTTTTGTTTAAATCATGTCTCAAATTAAATCACAATAGTCGTAAAGTGATAACGCCTTTTTTGAGATTTCCATGAATTTCCCGATAATTTTCTGCTGTTACTATACGACTTTTTGACCACTTTTTTTAATTACGTCATACTCCATTTATCTGAGTAGCGAATGGTATTTATTTGGTAATGAAATTTTAATTTTTACTATCCTAAAAAGTGGTAGAAGAAAACCATGTTTTGAGTACATCCAGCCTTAAGAATAGTGTCAATTAATGTTCTTATTGAAGCAGGGGACTCTTTACTCAACGCTTGAACGTTAAATATAGTTTTGACGTGATTATGCACTAATAATCTGCTGTTATTATAGCGATTGAGTAAAAGGTCCCACGCAACAGAATAATTATCAGACGTGAACTCTGATGCATCGATGACTAGCTCGGCACTACCCTTCAGCGAAGATTTTAGGTAGTGGAATTTCTGGATACTGGTTATTTCGTCTGAATCGTGTACCAGTGATTGAAATGTATCCCGAAATTCCAGCCAGTGCTCGTATGCTCCATCGAAGGATGGCAATGTTATGGTAGGTAGTTTTACAGAGCGTAACTGACTACTTGCGCATGTATTTGAACAAGATGAGACCTTACTACTACTGCTACCACTGCTATTTAATAATAACTCTGCCTGCGACAAGGTACTGTAGTAACAGTCCTCAAACTGCTCCCTTTGCGTCAACTGATCGTCGAGATCAGCTTCGCTGACACATTCTTCGATCCTTGACTGAATGTTGTTAAATTCGCGATATAAATTCGTGACACCCTCAATGCGTAGCTTCAAATCGATTTTGTTTTGTGCTGTAGCTACTTTTATATCGAAATTATTTATGTAAGTGCCGAATTTTGTTAGTCGACCTTTAAGGGTGCCGCGTTTTTTGGTGAGTTCGCGTACTAATAACTCTAATTTATCGTCACTTAACCCTAGTTGCGGGGATTTATCGCGACTTGCCATTTTGTATCGTGGGAGTGCAAATTACGTTATAAGTATGTTTTTTAAGCACATCACAGTATTAAGCGAGTGAGATAAGGGTGGGTGATTCGTGGATAGGTTGACCGTACCTATCTTGCGCGTCTCGGAGTCGGTAGTCTTCCAGATCCAAACCACGTCGCGCCCTTGTATTCGATGGATGTATTCCACAGATCGCTGCGTTCCGTGCGTATATTTGGCTCGAAGGACCACGAAGTTATGTTTGCGCTTAGATGAAATGAAAAGCTAGATACTTTGATACTTATATTATGCGATTAATTAATTTTACAAAGATTGCGAATTTCGAATGACATGGCGAATAATAGATGACGGTTTTGAAATTGGCATATGAAAATTTGATACGTGGACCAATCAGGGCCCACGTCTGTTTAGGCGCTTTTTACACGCTCCAACACCTTTATTAGTTTTAAGTTGCAATAAAAGTTACTATTAGAGCGGAAAGTGTTTTATATTCTCTTCAGGCAAGTTATAATTAATATAATAATTATAGTTAATTTTAACTACTTATTTACTACCATCGCTCAAATCAGTATTATTTTAAAATGTTAGTCTCTGAATTACCTTATGACGTCCCTAAAATAAGGATTATAATTATTCTGAAACAAGAGCATCAACAATATTATAATAATACTGCTTTATGCGATGGTAGATTGCCCCCAGTGTTTGAAAGCTGTCTCTCCTAATTTCGCCTACAAGTCCGCGCGAACACTAAATGCGCGTCATTTTCAAGCGGCTGTGAAAAGTGACGGTAAAACAGTTTTAAGTCGCTTTCCCCGATAAAAGCCTTCGTCAAGTTTATTAAAACGTCCATTGGCTTTTGTGTGATCAATTTTATTACCACTTTACTCAATAATTGCAAAAGATTTCATTGATTTTATTATTGAAAGCAGTACTGATAGATAGAGCCTTTATGAAACTTAAAACGTAACTAGGTACGCGTGAAACGCAAAAAAAATTGAACTTCTTTAGGAAACTATACATAAATTGAAAATTGTGTATGTGTGTGTGTGTTATATTAGTTATTAATAGTAATTTATCTTACGAGTTCTTCTCTCGTACTTCTCTCCATTTCCTGATAAAACCATTTATTTGGAAATACCTAGATAATATTGTCTGCACCATATATTTCCAAAAAATAAATATTTACTTTACTCTAAAATAGGTACTTACCAAATGTTCAGCTTAACATGACGTTTAGGAATATCCATCTTTATTTTAAACAAAGTTTAGAAAACATTAAAAGTATCTGAAACATAAAAATAATAAAATAGAGATTTAAATATACGTCTTAGGAGTTTCTTAAAATGGTACTGCTATCAAAAATTATATCTTGAAACAACAAGATCAAAAGCTTGAAAAAAATTTGAGAAAATCGTATCTTTTTAAAAATGACTCAAAGAGAACTTTTAAAGGAGACTCGAAATAAAAAGAAACCACACAAAATACTCAAAATTATTATTATTACTCTTTATTTTGTACACCACAACACACATAAAAAGTACACAAAAAATACATAGAAAACAAAGAACTAAGTAGTATACAAAATCAATTCAACATTAGTAGAGTTACTTTAGAAATTTTCGAAGACCACAATCTAACAATGTCCCCAAGCGAGTCCGCTCGAATTTTCCGCAGCAATACCTGAAAATTCTTCCAATTGATTCTTTCTTGAGGAGCTCCAATAAGGAGCTTATAGACTATTATTTAAGGATTTCGTCCTATTTCATTTTAATGGACTGCAAGTGAATCAAAGGTTCTTTGTACTGCATCTCCGAGAAAACGGGAATCTCTGGGAGAGGTAGGTACCTACTTACCTAATATTTACTTTTACGTGGAATCCCCTATTGTTATGTATTTTCAGTATATTGTCATTTTGTAACAATTTGTTTGTTTTGTGTTCGTTTTATCTTTTTCAAATGTTTTAAATATTTTATAGATATTGGTACAGACACAATATTTTTTATTTTATGTTAAGACTTGGCTAGAATAATTATGAGGGGAATGTGGAGTGCACTTGCCTAGAAGATGCCTACATTTCACTCTTCATGAAGTGAAAATTAAAAGTGGAAGGGAAAACGCAAGCCAATACAAATAGATTCGCGGTTCAAATTCCGAAAAACGAGAAACCAAATCCCTTTGTGTACGTGTCCGTTGAATTTCGACTGCATATTGGTGCAGACCAGACAATACCTCGCGTTACGATGCTAAATGGTGATGGAGGAACCAGATTGAATAGTTCCTGAGCACACTCTGGAAAATAAATCCTAACATTAATATTTAAAACTGTTATTTAAGTTTAGTACTAGACGCGTACTGCCCGTGACTTCGTCCGCGTGCATTAAGTTTTTTTATTCCCGGGGTAACTCTTTAATTTTCCGGGATAAAAAGTAGCTTTCCCCGGGATGTAATCTACCGCTATACCAAATTGTAACAAAATCGGTAAAATAGATAAGCCGTGCAGACAGACACACTTTGGTATTTATAATATTAATATGGATTATTGTACTACGGAATTATTAGCCACTAGCAGTAGGGGCCTTGGGTTGAAATTCCCAAACTCCCACCTACCCATTTCCCGTATCACCATCCGAGATAGGTACAAATATAATTTCTCATCCCCAATCTTTAACGGTCTCCACAATTCGCGAGGGCTGAATTCCAATCAATACAACACGTATAATATTTCAAAGGGTTAGGGCCCCACGCGTGTCGTAACTTAGTTATAGGTTCCCTCATCAGGGCTAATGAAAACATTACATGTTTCGAATACGTATGAACGGGATGCTTCGTAGGTATGGTGGGGATTGATTTTTGTATTTAGGGGAATACTCGTACGTTCACGTTATCCATACTTAGATACTAAGGTATATACATAAATTAATATATTATAAATGCGAAAGTGTCTGTCTGTACCTACGCTTTTACGGCCTATCTGTTCTACGGATTTTGATGAAATTGATTTGTGGCATCCAGGGGAAGGACATAGGCTAAGTACTTTTCATCCCGGAAAATTAAAGAGTCCCCGCGGGAATGAAAAAAATCTTAATACAAGCGCGCGGAGTTGCGAGCATCATCTAGTAAATTATAATGTAACAGGTCCTCAGCATTCCATCACCATCCTACTGGTGAGCACGATTCCTCTTTCAGAATCAAAACAACTTAGGCCTTATTCCACCACGCTGGCAAAGTGCGGATTGCAAGGCACTGGCTTTAGAGTTTTTGTTTTCATTTTATTTTTCATTTAAACTAGCGACGCTTACACCAGGACCGATAAGTTTGACGGGCTTATAATATGAATGACAATGTCATTCTATATCAAATATGGCGGTTAAGTTATTCTTTATGCTAGCCAAAAAAAGCTAGCTATACCCACCAAACAAAAGTGTTTGCTGAGAACAATAGGTACGAAAAAAAGACATCACACAAAATTCAATAATATAGTGGACGAAAAAAGCTTGTTTTTAATTTTTTTAAAAATGATTAAAGACTCATCTTTATTAGAATAAGCATGTAATGAATCTCCTTTCTTTATTAGACTGATATTTGGCATCGAAACTTTAATGCAATTTATATAGGTGGCACAATTGCTAAAATTATTATTGCAGGCGATAAAAGATTATTTACTGTAGATAGTAATAATAATTGACAATATCTTTTTAGATCATAATATTGAAAAGATGATTTACTTATATTGCTTTTAATCTATCAAATATTGATTGATTTAAGCGGACAAAAGCGAAGAAAAGCTACCTAACGCCAACTAAAACCGAATGTGAAGTGTGAACACCAATGAAATACATACCTTATTGCTTGACATTAAGATTTTAAACACAAGACCAACAGGGAATCGTACCTATTATCTATATATTATTGTGTTAATACCTATTTTTTGATTCATGCTTATAAATAGATTTGAGAGTTAAAGGTGTGACCGTGTTAACCAAGATAGATTGCGTCCCCAACATGTTTTCTTAAGCCATAAGTTTATTGCGATTTTTCTCGATGATCCGTTTATTAGATTGGGGGGACTACTCAACCGATAGAGCTTTTATGTCAACACGTTTACAGCCAAAGTTGTTATAAATTCACCCCTGCGAGTGCGATAGAGTAATGGGGTGTCGTGGGGTGCAATTTACAAAATTTTCCCTTTCATTGTAAGATAATTTTAGTTCAATAGACGGACCGATCGGTATTGAATAGAAGCAGGCGTTACTTTGCGGAAGTCCATGATAGTGAATGAACTAGAAGTTTAATTCGCTATAATCCGCTACAGTAGACAAATCTGTGTGGTACAGTGCGTGTCTTTCACCTGCAGCATGCGACACCCACCACCCAGCAATTCGCACAGGCACAACACCACACCACACAAATCCTCCAAATCACTCTCAACGTACGTTTCACTCCGACACCGGAGCATCCTCAGGAGACTGAAGCCCCGCCCCTTCCCCCATTACTGTATAATTTATACAGTAATGGGGGAAGGGGCGGGGCTTCAGTATGAGCCATGCCAAAAAGGTATATAAGCCGGAACTTGCGATACGATAGTCACTTCACAATCGTGCATTGTCGAGTCAACATCTCCTGAGGATGCTCCGGTGTCGGAGTGAAACGTACGTTGAGAGTGATTTGGAGGATTTGTGTGGTGTGGTGTTGTGCCTGTGCGAATTGCTGGGTGGTGGGTGTCGCATGTTGCAGGTGAAAGACACGCACTGTACCACACAGATTTGTCTACTGTAGCGGATTATAGCGAATTAAACTTCTAGTTCATTCACTAGGACCGATCGGTGTGACTCGCCTAAAGGGATAGGTAGGTAGGGATGTGCGAAATACAAAACTAAGTAAGTATATTGCTTGAGTTATTAGAAATAATACATTCCCTTTCTCAATGAGAATTATATTGCGTTAAGAACATAAAATTATGGTACATTTTAATTTAATTTTGTATTTTTCCTGATCTGGCTATTATAGGTATTTCGACTGAGAATAGAATAGGTATCCGAATGTAGGTAATTATGTTTTTTTAAAAATCGCAGTTACTAATTATTTATAATAATTAATTAGTAATAATAGTTAGGGCGCCTTTGCCCATAGCCATACCGTAGTAACAATCAGTATTCTATGGACTAACTATGGTATTTTAATAATTTTTTTTTCATAAATAGGTATAGTTAATATGAATTGAGTCTAGGTCTAGAATCATGAGATTTTTGTAGCACATAAACCTAAACTTACCAAGAGCATGAAATAAGTTAGCAGAACGACCTAACGATCCAACATCCCGAGCGTTGGCGATTTTAATACACATAATAATTATGTAATTTAATAAAATCCCTGAAAATTTTCACATCCCTATCGGCTGCCTACGTATCCTTTTAAGTGTAGAAAAAGGGGAAGTACCCGAATAATACTTGGGAATAAACTGATTTATTGTCATCACATTCGCACCTCTGATAGCAGAATACTACGAGTATATATATATAGCGGTATTGAATTATACCTGCCTTACTTATAAGATATTATGATAGGATAGAAGTTATAGAAGTTATTGTCCGAAAAGTTTTTATTAGTTAGACGTCCGGACAAGTCAATTGAACAGATTCTAACAATTTGAACAGGCAAAGCAACAGTTCTGGGAAAGATGGCGTAAAGAATTCCTCTGTGAACTTCAACAGCGAGCCAAATTGCGTATTAACAAAGGAAATCTACTTGAAGGAGACATGGTCATTATCAAACAAGAAAATTTGCCTCCTCTTAAATGACGCATGGGGCGAATTTCCAAGCTCTATCCAGGAGCAGACGGTGTTTCACGCGTAGCTGACGTTCGCGCTGATGCAGCGAATTAATACGACGGCAACCGACAGCGCCCGAGTGAGCGGACGGCGGAAAAAGAAAACCGTTGAATCTGACATTACGCTACCGACACTACAACGAACAGCAATTACGTCTTTATATTATTATTATCATCTTGCATCTTTGTAAAATTTAATAATCAAGTAATAAATCGAACAGTAATTAGAACTCAGTGTGTTTACATCAAGATTGTCCTTCTTCGTGTAGGTAATATTAGCAACAATATACAACAATGCATAATAGTATGTTTGTACAGGATTTAAATGCAACAAAATTGTTATCCACTAGAAAACAAAACAAAGCTCCAGCAATCCCGTCTCTACTTCCATACAATTTTACGCAAACGGTCTCCAGTGTGGACCGCGCTTAACACTCCAGTATTCTGTGTTACCACGTAACAGATGTTGCTCCGGATCCCATTGTTGGGCACTAATAAATACAGTATATTGCCTTAACGGGCACAATCGGCGAACAATATAAAATTATTGCCACTGCGCCCGCATTTACACCTACGGATGGTGCGGTATGTTAAAGAACAAATCGGACTTGGTAAACTGTGCTTATTTATGTACATTTATAATTTCTGAGGTGTTTGTTCCTATGTTGCAGTGTGTGACCCCGTAGCTAGGTAGTTGGTAGCAATATTATTGATTACATTACATACCTAATATTAATTACATAAACTTATCTAAGTAGGTATATTAAAATCTTTCTTCTTATATATAAAATTCTCGTGTCACAATGTTTGTAACCATACTCCTCCGAAACGGCTTGACCGATTCATATGATTTTTTTTGTGTATATTTGGTAGATCTAAGAATAGGACGTAAACTATTTTTCATACCTTCACGCGGACGGAGTCGCTGGCATCACCTAGTTATATTATATTTAGGTATATATGTCACCGTAAGATTGTAAAACCCGTTAGATTATAATCTAACTCGCGAAATTCTAAACTGTCGAAAGATTAGAATTTAACGCATTATTTTCCGGTAGATTGTAATCTGATAGGTATATTTTAAACCCCATAAAACCTAAGTGCCCGGCCTGCGGCCGGGTACTACTTGATTATTTATGTCGAACCCTAACCTAACCTACAAGAAAGAAACAAGAAAACGTAAATAAAATGAATATTTCAAAAATTGACACTCAGAACATTGAACAGTTTAGAATCTTTCGACAGTTTAGAATTTCGCGAGTTAGCTTAGAATCTAACGGTTTTTACAATCTTACGGTGACATTTATTTTTCTGGTGTTAGGCTTCAGCCAGCCAGCTAGCTAGTACCACCCTACTGGCCAAGATCGTACCGTAGATGCCGTGTAGAAACCGACGGTACTCCTAATCAGATTAGACCGCTACCATCTTGCACTGCATAATCATTTAGCAGGCTGCAGGTGAAATAATCATACTTTATTGTACACATAAAAGTACATAAACACAAACAATAAGAACATCGCTTTGAAGCGATCTTTAGCAAGCAACCATGTTATAAACGTCCAGAGGCCCGATTGTCTAAGCAAATCGTTATCATTTGACAGCATAAAACGTGTTACTCGAACTGTATAAGAATTCATGTAGGTATATGCTTTTTGACGTGGCATCTATGAACTCCTTAGACAGGTCGAATTATACGTTTGATAAACGATTACGATTACGTTGTCCTTACACAATCAGGGGGTAGGTGAGATCGCCGTTAAGGACTAACGTGTAGTGGAATAAAAAAAAACCCAAAACCAAAAAAAACATCGATTCACCAAGAGAAATTTCAAAACAATCTACCAGTCACAAAAATAAGCGTTCTCCATTAAAAGTTTTTCAATAGCTTTTAGAAAACCGACAATACAACGCAACAGTGAATTCCCACTTCTTTTTCCGCTGGCTGCGATCCGACATACATGTAATTGTTTTCCGTTCCACTGTAATTGACTTGCGGTATATTCGACAAATGTTTTCACATTTAATAGCCTGAATTTGACACTTTTATACGAGTGGGTTTCATTACTTTTATTGTGTTTTTGAAAGGAATATTAATCTCCGCTTGGGTGGAATCCGAATTGCAGTTGGATTGAAAATCCTTTGTTTTTTAAAATATTATATAGTGAGCAAACGAGCAGGCGGGACACCTGATGTTATCAATCAATTAATCAATCACATTATTCAATTAAGGTACACTGTACACTTATTGACATCTGAAACTTATAAACGATGATGGTGATAATCAATAACGGTATCTTAAAACTAAAGCTACGAGGGTTCCAAACGCTACGGAGCCCATAACAAACTCATCCGGTATTTTTTTTATTATCACTATCTCACAAACATCGTACGTCATACTTACATCCTACTAATATTATAAATGCGAATGTGTGTTTGTTTGTTGGTCCATCACGCGTGGTGGGTTGTCCTTCAATCACGCCGCAACGGAGCAACGGATAGACGTGATTTTAGGCATGGGTATAGATAAGGACCTGGAGGGTGATAAAGGCTAATTTTTTCCCGGAAAATTAAGGAGTTCCCGCGGGAATCAAAAAACTTAAACCACGCGGACGAAGTCGCGGGCATCAGCTTGTATTTAATAGAACTATAATAAACAATTCGATTACTTGGCTGCTGGAGTTAAGTGATTAACGCCGCCCATGAAGATTTGCAGCACCAGAGGAACCGCCAATACGTTGCCGGTTTTCGAGTTGTTTAACCCTTTGAAGAGCCCCATTTTGTATAGCATATTTGCTATTGGAAGTCCTACCCTACATAATGTAGGAACAAACATACATCTAGTAAGTTTATAACGAACCTGGGACCTCTAATAGGACCACAGCGCTTACCACTGCGCCAGGGAGATCGTAAAATTTCGGAAACATTTTATGCATACCTACTTAATATACTCATAGTTAAGCCTCTTTTGAAACTGTGCTAACACTTTTACCTACTTCTAGAATATTCCAGTCTAAAATACTAAAGCTTTAGCCAACTTTAGAACCAAAAGTTGTTCGATACTCGTCGAAAGTCGACTTGAAACTGGATATTTTCGAAGAATTAATGTATACTAGCTTGGAAGAAGGTAAGATCGCGTTAGAAGTAAGAAAGTTTTCACTTGTTTAGGCAGGGACCTTATTCTTGTGGCTTGAGAATCTGAGAGCCGACGGCATTGCACCTACATCAAGAAAGCCTCTTCTGATATAATTTAATGCTATCACAGCGGCACATGACACAAAAAATAGCCTATGTCATACTCTAGATTTCTATCTATATCCATACAAAAAATCATGTCGATCCGCTGTTCTGCTTTTTTTTATTCGCTACAAGTTAGCCATTAACTGCGAGCTTACCTGATGGTAAATGATGATGCAGTCTATGATGGTATCGGGCCAACCTCCCACCAGGCCAGACTCAGAGAAAAATAGGAAATTATAAATTCCCAAATTGACTCTGCCGGGAATCGAACCGTCCCGGGTTCGATTCCGCACGTTAAGGCAACAGCGCTCAACACTGCGCCAGGGAGGTCGTCACAGGAATTATTAAAGGATAAAACAAAAAGACTTTCACACTTATAATATGTATTTGTATGTTTTCTTTCTTCAAGCTTTTGAATCAAAACTCCCTTCGAGTAATGAAAGTTCTCTTAAATTTTAAGATAAAATCGCGCGTGGCTAAATGCATTCAGTCTTTTGACCCGGGGAAGGTGCATTAGGAAGACATTTCCTTTCAAAACTTTCAATGTAAGGAGCGCGAACGGCCTTTGAGTCAAAGATGGCACCTCAAACACAAAAGAGCAAATAAAAAGCGTATTTTAGGATTCCGTAGTAAAACAAGAAAATAAAGTTTCATCCAGTCCATGTATGTATGGACATAATGTCTGTTGGTCCGCCTGTTTATCTGAGTGCCACAGGCATTCTAAAAATAATATTAAATAAACTAAAATAGCCTTTTATTACGTTACTATATTTAAACAATTACATACTTCACTAACATTTTTAGATCAGTAACTAAATACAATGCTTTTATACATATGCAATATTCATTGAAATATATCAATTATTATACAATAGAGTCGCGAAAAGGTATTTTGAAATCATTAGGTAAGCACAAGACAAGACATTTTTGGGTTGAAAAAAATTATATCTATATTATTCAATTATATAGGTACTAAGTGCAGCTTATTGAATGAACAAAGTACCTACCGTTTAAAAATAATGGCCATCAGTTATTAGCCACTACTTTTGACTTAGCATGACTACAGAACCAAACTTACTAGTATCCTGATACGCACTTGACCAGTTTTTTTTAATTTCCTACCACAGCTGCGAACTCTTTTGTAAACTCTTTCTAGACGTCTCGCGTAAGTTCTTCGCTTTGATAAGTTTACGTGTTTTTTATCTATTTCAGTTAGCTTGGTAGTAAGGTCCACAAATTATAATCTGGCCCGGTGGCCAAAATTGGAACAGATTTTTATCCCTTTTTGTTCTTATTTTTCATAATTATGTACACTAGCGACGCTGTCACCGATTCAGGTAAGTTTGTGGGACTGTATGACATCATTGTTTCAATTTTTGAAGTGAAAACTTCTTTAGGCGCGTTGAGCACTTTTTGGTAGGGGGTAAAAATGTGAATACGCGTGATCAACACCATTCTTCTTAAGACAAAAGGTCTTAAGTATAATAATAAAATACATTCGTAATTAAACTTTAAAGTCTTAGTTTTAAGGTTTATATTAATAAGTGCTGTGTAACCGTTGGCGACACCTCGCCACCTCACTTTGTTACGAAGACAAAAAGTCTGAAATATATTATAGTACATTCGTAATTAAACATTAATGCCTTAGTTTTAAGGTTTATATTTGAAATATTTTTATAATTAATAATAAAAATATTATTATTAATTTTAGGACATAACGCTAAGACAACGTAATTGACACTGACGTTTGGCATTAGTTTGATCGTTTAGAAATTTTAAAGTTAGTTGGTTATGACTTGAGTACGTGTAAGGCCTGCGGCACGGTATGGATAACTTTATAAGGTTTATGTTTTTTGTTTGTTTAGTTGTAACTCTTATTTAGTATTTTATACAAATGTTTCAAGATTTTCTTTCATATAATTATATATTTTCTTTTTAATTTAAAAAAAAATGTGTTTTCACTTTTATCGGCAGTCCCTATGACTGCCAATTTTTATACGACTGCCTGAAAAAAGGAGTATATTGTTTTCAGGGTGCATGTATGTATGTGAGTTTGTATATTCCACCATAACTTCTATACGCCTGAACCGATTTTGATAAATGACATAGTAAAATGAAAAAAAAAATTATGGGGTGACCATCCCCGCATTAAATACTAAATTGGAAAAAAAATGAAAAATAAGACTAACTATATAATCATCATCTAGAAAATGATGAGTAGATTCCAAAAATATATCATTTAATTAAAATGTGAATAAGATTCTCATCGAATCTTTTTAGTTAGTTTTTTGGCAGAGCAGTCGTGATTTTTAATTTTTTTAATTATGACTTGTAGAAATTATTACTAAGGTTCTTATACTTACATTCTTTTGTAATCAAATAATTACAGGGGTTTTATTATTATTTAATTAAATTAAAAACCGTCGTAAAATCATTTAAGTAGGAAGTTAACCAGCTTCTACAAAACAATAAGTCGAAGAGCATGGTCCAATAAAATAATTTAACTGCCGAAGTCTTTCAGCGGTGCTTGTACACATTAGCACGAAGCCCCAAAAGTTAGCTTTGACTTGGTGACATTTATAGCACTTTGCATCCATATTAATTTTATAAATGTGAAAGTGTGTCTGTCTATCTGTCTATCTGTTACCTTTTGACAATCATCTGATTAAACGATTTTGTCTCCTCCCGACCGAATTTCGGCCACGGCGGTCTATCTCCAGAGATGTTAGCCATCTGCGCGGGAGATATTTAAGTGCATAAGTAGGTCCGCATACACAGGTGCACTCTCTATTCCTTTATAGCCCGATGAGATGGAAAATTCGACTCGATCGAAGAAAGATCAGGCGCAGAACCGACGGCTTAATGTGCTCTGCAAGGCACGGGGGTAAAACACCGCTAACTTCCTAACTCCAGACTGAGAATTTTTTTTTAGAAAAATTCAATACTTGTTATGGCTCGAACCCGGGACCTCGTCGGCTGCATTTGAACGTGTTAACCACTAGGCCAATGAGGCATGCGATTTTGACATGACTTGGTACGGATTTATGGACATTATAGGTAGATATTATGCATATTTATTCCGGGCAATCAAATCGAGATTTTAAGAACTGTTATCCACGTGGTCGAAGTCATGGGCATCACTATACTCATTTTTTAAATATTTATATGCAAATAATGTTGTTAATACAATATTGATTAAGTACCATTGATGGTAAAAAATAGAATAATTTAAGAGCTAGCCCCACTAAAGGGCTTGCATGTATGAGGTTGTATGGAGCTGGGCCTACTTAATCGACGCGGCACCGCTCCATGCATCTCAACTGGGGCTAGACCTTTGGAGTTACTAGAAATTAGAAAAGAAATGCTGAGGAGACGAACCATAATAAAAAGTAAATAATGGTAAACAAACCTATTGTTTTGTGCAAATATGGCCGGTTCCTAACCACCTAATAACTCCAAATGACAGGGCGTAATACCATAGAATAGGTAATACCATCCGCAAACTTGCGAGTCAAAGTATTTACGGAACCAGACTTGAGTTTGATCGTAGCGAGGTTTAAAGTGAGGCTATTAATGAATTTCTGGTGCCTTGCTTCGGAACGAAAATGCTTAATGGCTTTTTTGGTGATTTAACGAACGGCTTTTACAAGCTTTTACGGTCTTACAATAATGGAACGAAAAGTTTAGTGACGCAGCGCTAGAGGCTCCACTTGTGGTTGTCGTTTTAATTATTGAAATTTACGGTGGAGTGATGAAGTTGAGTTATAATTAATAATTTCTAAAAATGTATTGAAAATCACACACGTATTAAGTAGGTATACGTGGTAACGATATGAAGAACTCTTGGTTTTCTCGAGATGGTTCCTTCAGCGTTCAAGCAAGTGATCTTTAGGGTTTCGCAGTCATCAAAGAACCCCAATACTTCCTATAATAAACTCGCCGGCATATTTAGCGGAACATAAAAAAAAGATTTGATATCAGTATCATGTAAGGTTGCTGGCTGGTTTATACGTCATTTAATTTAAAAAGAAATATTTTCAAATTAAGAAAACAACTGAACATCACATTTTATGCAATTGTTTTAATTTTATTCAAATACACCTTATCTGGAGCGAACTTCGAGTATTTCTTCCTTCTGAGTTTGATTTAAAATTTCATTGAAATACTGTTTTTTGTTAGTTTTTTTTAATCGCGTATCTTTCTGTAGTTGATGACTAAATTATGCCTGACTTAGCCCCAACGGAGATTGCCAGGGCACTCGAAATGCGAAGAAATTGTCAAACCTACAGAGTGATATCCAGAGATCTTCGTCGACCAGTATCAACGATCCATCGCAGTATCCAACGGTTCAGGGAGACCGGTACTTATGTGAGAAGAGCAGGACAAGGCAGAAAAAGACGCACTTCGAGTAGGGATGATCGTTTCATTCGGCTTCGTGTACGTAGGAACCCCCGTTTGACGGCTGTCCAAGCCCGATATGAGTTAGAAGCAGTGCGGGGTGTAACCGTAAGTGAGCGTACGGTACGAAGAAGGCTCGAAGAAGCTGGTTTGGGTTCATTTGTGCCCGCCAAGGCTCCAAGGCTCGAGGTAAATCATCGTAGAAACAGGTTAACTTTTGCTCAGAAACATCGACTTTGGAACGCGGAACAATGGAGAAAGGTGGAGGAGATTTAGTGATGAGTGCAGAATTCTCTTAAATCAAATTGACGGCGGGCAAAGAATATACAGACGCAAAGGAGAACGATACGTTCAGACAAATTTTGAAACTACAGTTGCATACGGTGGTGGATCAATAATGGTTTGGGCGGGCATTTGTTTGGGAGTTCGCACAGACTTGGTAGTGATTGACAGAGGGAGTCTGACTGCAGACCGCTATATCAGAGAAGTTTTAGAAGAAAATGTCGTACCGTTTGCCCCATATATCGGTGAAGATTTTGTTTTTATGCAGGATAATGCTCGGCCGCATACCGCTCGGGTAACTCAAGCTTATCTTAATGATATGAATATCACTGTTATGGAGTGGCCGGCGAGATCACCGGATATGAACCCAATAGAGCACGTTTGGGACTTGCTGAAAAGAAAAGTTAAGTCCAGAATTCCAGCTCCTGCCAACGTGGGAGAACTGCGAATCGCCGTAGTTGAGGAATGGCGGAGACTATCCCAGGAGACCATCGATAACATCATTCTCAGTATGCCTAGACGGGTAGAAACTTTAATAAGAGCACGTGGAGGAAATATGCGATATTAATCACCATTTTTCTAATTTAATTAATTGTTATTTTAATATTAAATTTCACTTTTCCCGGTTACATGAAAAGTTCAAAAATGTACTATTTTTCACAAATAGCCTTTACTCGCAAAATCTGTTCTTAATGTGATCTCATTTTAAGTAAAACAAATGAAACTTTAAATAACAAAAGAAGTGTAGTAAGTAGATTTTAAAATAAAACCATATTTTTTTTAATTATGGACCTTTTTTTTATGTTCCGCTAAATATGCCGGCGAGTTTAGTTTCGCTTTTAGTGCTGCCCGGGGATAAATCCCGTGACCTTTGTAAATACCCATAAAAATGTCAAGAGTTTTTTAAATAAATTAAATGTTAATTAAATTATAGATAGACAAAATGACATGCAAAAGCTGGTTCAAAAATAAATCATACATTTTCTGCGTGGCTCCATCCCACCCATCTCGATGGAATGTGGACCGAACCGGTGGAATTATCTCAAATGAAGACATTATCCTGTCGGCGCGCGCGCATGATCTTGCGCCGCCATCTTGGAAACGGGTTCAAACGTCAAAGTTGAAGGTCACACGGTGAATTAATGCTCCGTGGTTTTGCTGCGATTATTTCCAAGTTTACTAGGTATTTGTGTATTCTATTGATTTCAACTGATTATGATGCAATAGATCGAAGCAAACTGAAAACCAGCGCTGAACATAGTTATCAATGCTAAGTAATGCTGAGTTTGCCACCTATTGTTTATTGTTTGTTTTTAATTTAGTCGTAGGATGAGTGTTTTGTATACAAATAACAATATGAAAACAAATAAGCTGATATTATTTTCTTTATTTCCATTTAAACGATGTCGTGGTCAAGCGTAGTAGCGTGTCTATTCGACTTAAGCGAGTTTCAACGAGAACATACTTAAACAAAGCTTTTAGATACCGTTTTACATTAAAAGCCGTGGTAGGTCCACATAGTTGCAAAAAAACTGCACAATGAGCTATTAAGTCTCGAGCTCGTTACTCAAAAACAGCGTCCAACGCACCTATCTGATATTGAGGAGAGCACATGGAGATAATGCTACTGGAAGTGATGCATTATTAAATTACCTACTAAAGGTTTGGATGGATGTATAAGTATTCTACACTAAAATAATATCAGCCCGTTTTTTTGAGAACTTGAATGGGATATCTATTTACATGACTTTTAACTAACTTACTTTTATTACTACAGAAGGTAAACTGAGTGGAACAATAAATCCATACTTAAATGTGTTTGTCTGTCTGTCTGCTTTCACGACTCATCCGTTCGACCGATTTTGATCAAATTTGGTACAGAGGTAGGTTGTATCCTGGGGAAGGTCATAGGCAACTTTTTATCCCGGAAAATAATTAGAGTTCCCGCGGGAATCAAAATATTCCAATCCTCCCGGAATCATCTAGTAGACTATAAAAACAACAAAGTAAAAAATAAAATTCAGCAACATATTAATATTTAGGTACGTAGCCAATTCGGTCTAGAAATTCAGGATTTTACATGTTTCTTTTTTGCAGCCAGCCTTTACTTTGCTTTCTGCACTCTAAAAATGCTCAGTATGCTATGCGTTGCACATCCCGTGCTCTTTCGTCCAGAGGTATTTTTACCTAACGCCAATAATACGAAAGCATAACAAATAACGTTACCGCAAGGTCACTTCTAGAGCTTATAATAGCGTCTATGTGTAATGGTTAACCCTTAATGGTGGATGCGTAGACGCCTGGTAAATATAGTCGTTAGCATTTATTCACATAATGGCTTTATTATGAACGGCTATCGCTAGACGGTTAATATTTTATAACAGCTACGCCTGGAGCCGCTGAGAGACGCAAGAAATATTATTACTTTTTGCGTGAACTTTTTTCGCACAAGAATATGGGTAATTTTTTTGCTACTAAGTTGTTCATGTAAAGTAAAATGTTATTTATTTATTAGTTATATGTTCCATACGAAAATTCTTTTATAAAATATCAATTGTCTTATTTTATACCATACCATATGTCTTTATTTTATTCATACTTGACATTAACCCTTCGTCTGGCGCGCAATTTTATTCGGTTACCGCGGATCTGCGCCAATCTCAAGGGCAATCTCAAGATATCAAGTGGCGGTGTCGAATTTCGCCGGCCGGGCGTGTTTATTTAAATCATATCGTATCACTTGTACGAGCTACGTAAACACACAGTACGTCATTCAAATCGTTACGAAACATAGCTATAGATTACAGTTAAAAAGGTTATCGCACTTCTAATAGAGTTTACACAAAAAAATAACAAAAACAACAACAAAAAATGACCCCGTTTTTGAAATAAAAACATCAACAAAAAAAAAAATATAACCTCTAACTTTGTTTATAAAGGTTTATTGACACTATGATTAGTCATTCCAGAGTAAAACAACAAGAACCAAAGATTCTGTTCCATTTGTCTATTTCAAGAACAAAAACCAAAAATAAAAAATAGAGGGTATCACCTTACATTTCGTGTTTCACTCGCACGAAATTTCTACCCATAAATTCATGTCATAGATCAGGTTCTCCAAAAAATTCATACTCTGTCCTTGTCTAACCTATTCGCATAGAAAAAAATTTCAAAGGAATCGAGTTAGTAAATATTTTGAAATTAATTCCCAAACTTCACGTTAAAGTATACCCATGATGATTCAAAGTATTTAATGTATGTGGGTAGTCAAAGTTTAACTGTCATCTTTTTGTATTGGGTCACTTTTCGGAAATGGTATATTGTTTATTGAATACGTGGTGCTATTTTAATAGGAACGAGGATTTTTTTAATGAATTTCACGCGTGTGTTTCTTCAAAATACCGTGTTCGAACATTCGATTGGTAAAATCGCCGAATTTAAAGTTGAAAGTGTTAACTGTCGGTTATACGTGGAGCGCCTCGATCAGTACTTCGTTGTGAATAAGATTCCACGCGAATTGCAATTGCCAATGTTAATAACATTTTTAGGAGCGAATTGCTACGAGTGATTACTTCATTGAACTTGTATACACCGGATAAACTTATCAAAAAGTCGTAGGACATTCTCGGTAACTATTTACAGCCGAAACCGAGTGTATTAGCCGAAATATTTAAATTTCGTCGCCGGGGAACAACATACCGAAGAAAGCATATATATCGCAATACGTCGCAGACATAAAGAAAATGTCAAAAACTTGTGAGTTTGGTGCCGGGTTACAAGAAAGTCTTCGCGAACAGTTAGTTTAAGGCTTGTCAAGACCATAAGGTAACGGTTTTTTTTATTCATTACAAGTTAGCCCTTGACTGCGATCTCACCTGATGGTAAGTGATGATGCAGTCTAAGATGGTAGCGGGCTAAGGGCGTGGCAGTTACATTCAACCCATACTCCGTTTCTAACGGCATCGTATCGGAACGCTAAATCGCTTGTCGCTTGCCGGTGGGGTGGTTAGCCGCAGCCGAAGCCTCCCACCAAAAGTGCGGAAGTGGAGTTAAATTTTGCCAAACCGTATCAGCTGGCGCGAAAAACGTATACTTAAATTTAAACTCTACCTACGAGCATCCCTGTAATGATTAGGTACTCTATATTGCTTTACAAGTTTAACAACGGATATTATATTCTTGAACAACTTTAGATGTGGTATGTACACCCTGCGACTACTTCCCAAGGCCCACTCAACCATCACCTCTATTTTGCTAGATTTAAAGCAGCATATCCTTTAAAACAATTTACCAAGTTGATGTATAAGTGGTAATAGAGTTACGAACAAGTCGTTGCATTAAGATAGCGCGCATTAACTCGTTTTAAATTTGCAACACTATTATCGAGATGATAGAATAAATTGTTAAAATTAAGGTACGCTGTTCGTGGCTTCGTTCAATCTTTTGAGTATAAAATTTGATAACACAATAATTTGGTAACGTATAATTTACTTTCTTTAATGCATCTTACTAATATTATAAATGCGAATTTTTTAATGTCATCCATCTAAACTTTCGCATTTATAACATCGGATGGATGGATGTTTGTTACTCAATCACGTCAGAACAGCTGAATGGATCTGGATGAAATTTGGCACTGAGATTATAGTCTGGAATAACACAAAATCTACTTTTAATCTCGGAACCAAAAAAATCCTTAATCCACGCGGACAAAGTCACGGGCATCAGCTTATGTTGTTTAAATAGTTATACCTTTTCGTAAGCGCTGAAGTCTTACAATGGGACGACCCGGGTTCAATCTCCGGCAGGGTTAATTTGTGAATTTATAATTTCAGAATTTTCTCTGGTCCGGCCTGGTAGGAGGCTTCAGCCGTGGCTAGTTACCACCCTGCCGGCAAAGACGTACCGCCAAATGATTGAGCGCGAAGAAACCGATTAGGGGTAAGTGTTTAATAAAACTGTCAGACCCCTAACAGGTAAGCCCGCTACCATCTTAAACTCCATTATCACTTACCTTCAGGTGAGATTGCAGTCAAGGACTAACACAGAATATTTTTTGGAGCTAACTTGCAGTGGATTAAAAAATTATGTGTGTCAGCTCCAACGTATGACTGGAGTTTACTCTTTACGAACGAATATAAAATACGAGTATATAGATTAGTAAATGAGGGTAAATGAACGCATTTTTTATATAACTGGAAGCATGCTTGATACATTTATTTGTTTAATTTAGATTCATCAAAATACATTACACGGTCATGGAAACATAAATAAGTTTTACTATGGAAACGTCATACATGTAGCGTAACGGAGAAAGTTTGATTTACTCCCCATAAATTTTCATACCCTGGGCATATAATAGATGAAAATCGATTCTTAGTAACTAGGTAAATTCCTAAAAACCTATCTAGTCAAAACATTTTTTCTCTATGGAACCACTGAATTAAAAACTTGGGATAAGATTAAACTCCCGGGCTTTGTCCAAAACTTTGACCCAATATTGCGTAATAATTTAACAATGACAAAAAATAAACAAGTTAATCCGAGTGTAACATTGTGATAGCAACGGCGGCCTACTCTCCGTTCGACCGCTTTTTTAAATATTAACATTTTCACTGAAATTCAAAGACACTACCCTAATAGGCCAAATAAGTGAGATAGCATGCTTGTTATTAACTCAATATTTAGCCCTTTACTTTATTATTAATTTGTATTATACTAGCTAATGCCCACGAGTTCGTCTGCGTGGATCGAGGTTATTTGGTTCGCGCGGGAACTCCTCAATTTTCCTGGATAAAAAGTAGCCTATGTGCTATTCCAGACTATAATCTATATCTGTGCCAAATTTCAGCCAGATCCGTTCAGCCGTTGCTCCGTGATTAAGTAACAAACATCCATACATCCATACATCCATCCAAATATTCGTATTTATTATATTAGTAAGATAAGATTAGAATTTATATTATATTAGAATATTTTATAATAGTATTTAATTTGAAAATAATTTTAACTTAAAACTTAATCTAAAAAGTATAAAATTATGTTTAATTTTTCATGACTTTCTATTTATGGATTTTCTATGTTATTGACAAAAAAGCTAAACTCAACTTAAGCTAAACCCTTTTTTCTTTGGCATAATGGTGGCTTTTTTTCAGTGTTTTGTTTTCGATATAAATTTCAAATATAAAGTTCCGTTCAAGTTGTTATTGAAAAGACTTTCCTTCATTCCAATCTACCTGTATGCATCGACCCCAATGCTGTGCTCATTTCAATAAAAATCAAATCGATTTATAAAACTAACCCAAATCCATACTTCAATTATAAATGCGAAAGTGTGTCTGTCTGTCTGCTACGCTTTCACGGCCCATCTGTTCAACCGATTTTGATGAAATTTGGTATAGGGATAGTTTGTAACCAGGGTAGGACATAGGCTATTTGTTTATCCCGGAAATTTTAAGAGAGAGTCCGCTGGAACCTAAAAACCTCAATCCACGCGGACGAAGTCGCGGACATCAGCTATAGAAAATAAAATAATAATATTGCAGTTAGTAAAAATACCCACTGAGCGGGGTACACACCTCAACCAAATCAAGTGATGGCTGTTTGTTCAATAAAGCCGCGCATATTTTTTGAGATTATACGCAATGTACTGACGTGGGTGGAAAAATATTACATGTGTTTCACCTCTTTATGTTTTTAGAAAGAGTATTAAGCGAGTTTCACTTAGGATTATTTGTCTGATACCACGTTTATGTTTACTTATCAACTTATATTGCATCGTGTATGCAGTTGAGATTTAAGTATCATAGTTTACGTTTAGTATAGGAAAAGTTTGTGGATTAAAACAATATTTTATAAACAAGTGTTGTAAACTTACATTTATTAATAAGTGTGCGTAAAATGGATGTTCCAAATTTGGTCGGTTATGTGAAAAATATAATAATTTCTGAGTATCAAATTTAAAAATTTAAAAAAGATGTCAAATAAAACATACAACGATTTAATTTGTGAAACATCAGAATTAATAGTCGAAGCAACACAAGCCGATGAAGCGGTTTTCGAAGCTGGAAGCGCTGATAGGTCAACTTTCGAGCCTTTGCTGTCTGATCTACGAATTCGATACACGTTGCTATTGTCTAGACTGGATGCGGTGTATGACCAACTTCTGCAGCCGCAAAAGCGCTTGATTGTCAAAAGACTACTTGATGCTTGTCTGGGACGCCTTTTAGAAATTAAACACGACCTGGTTGAGCTTCATTTATCAGATTTCACTTATGACGATGATGAGGTAAAAGTAAATGAAACTAGTTGATATTATATAGATTGTGATCAGCTTTTATTATAATGAGCGTGAATTCATATATCCGTTGAAATTTTTTGAATATAACGACGTGGCTTAAGAATTCATGCAAAAATCGAGGCATTCGATACTCAATTTATGCCTGAAAATAGGACAAACCAACTTTTGCTTTTACAATATTAGTATTGACAAAAAAGATTTTCCGTCCATTTTAAAATGATCCTTAAATAATGAAAACCATGGTTATTAGCTTAGTTAATTTTAAAAGTTTCAGATTAAGTTTCCATCTATTTGCCAAGTAAATTTCATCAAACAATTATTAATGTCCTGTAAATATAAGAACTATAGTTGAATAAAAACAATAATAATAAATATGTTATTCAGGTACTCTTTAAACTTGGAGTCACACCGCATGAAGCAGAACCGAGTGTCCCACAGTATTTTGTTAGAGAAAGAGAAGATGAAGTGGAAAAGAAACGCAACTTTATAACTGATACGCTGAGGAAACTTGGATATGAACCACCAAAACCACGGGCGTTAGTGCTTACTGAACAACAAGCAGTGATCATAATCCAAAGTCATGAGAGAGCCAGACAGGGACGTCTGAGGTATGAAGATAGAGCTAAATATTGTCTTAAATATTTTCGTGTCGCATTAACCTTACATTAATTTTAATCAATAAGTATAATTTTATTGCAGAGGACAATTTATGAAAGAAATTCGCCTCTTAAAAGAGAAGGGTCGAGATCAGAAGGGTGAAATGACAGCTGCAGCTGCAACAGCCATCCAGCGGGTTTGGAGAGGTTACGTTGCTAGAAGAGATACTAAAAGGAGGAAGCACGAAGAACAACTACTAATTGGAATGAAACTAGCACCTTATTCTGAATCTAAGGAAATAAACAAAGCAGAAGAAGTATGTGAGTGCCGTAAAATATTATAATTTTTTCCTAATGTTCATAATAATAATGTTTTATCCAAAAGGTAAAGGAATTCCGTCGTAAGATCCAAAAAGAATATGAGCTAGACTATCAAGAATCATTACAAAAAATTGAAGACCAACTTCGAGCTCAACATGGAACAAAAATTAATGAACGTATAGGAGATGAACTAAGAAGATGGATCTCGGAATACTTTGAAAGAACTGGCAAATTCCCTGACTTTCCTTCAGAAGATGGTGGTGGCAGCAGAGCTATGTTTAGTAGGCAAGGTGATAAAAATATGATGATATCTAACCTATTAATATCGCTTACTTTTAGCAAAAACTATAAAAAATATTATACAATTAATAGGTACAGGCGTGGACAGTGAACTTAGTAAATCTTCGCCCGTATCTTCAAAGGATTCTAAGAAAAGCAAAGAGAGTAAAGATAAAAAAAATAATAAAGTAGAAGACAATAAAAACAAAGATGAAGCAGAAGATTTAAAATCTTTTAAATGTTCTACTTCTGCGTTTTTGAAAGACTTTGTCAGTGCCAACGAGGAGTAAGTAAATTAAAAAATATAAGTCAAACATCAACCAATATTGTTTAATTTTTCATTATTAATTTGAAATAATAATTTCAAATTTTTAGATATGAAGATATATGGAAATATAGAGACGATGAGGTTAAACATGATGAAAAATGTGATAAAGACATAATAGAAAGAGAAAAAATGATTAAGATAGAACAAGAAATTCGCAAAATTGTAGACGACATGATGAGAGGCGAGTTAGAACTTTTACAAGCAGCTTTAGATAGAGATAGAGCTCATAAAGGAAAAAAAGCTAAAAAACCACAAAAGAAGGTAAGTCAAATTGTTGATAAATAGTTTATAATATTCTAGTATATGAACTTTTTGAATAAATTTCTTAATATTTTATTTGAGTAACATATAATTATTACTATAAATGTAAGGTTCGACGTGGAGGTAAAAAAGGCAAGAAAAAGAAGGAAAAAGATTTAACTCCTGATCGAACTACCGAATCGCTTTTTCAAGAATTGATTACTAATGGAATTATACGTCCATATCCTGAAGTAAAAATCGATGATTTTATTGGTGAGAAGAGTTTGGTGGCTTCACAGTGGAAAAGTGAAGGTCGAGAACCATCACCATGTTTGGGTGACATACGTCAACTGATAAAAGAGTATTGTATTCTTCCTCTCGGATCTGAACAAGTGAGGACCAATTCACCTTTAGTAAGATCAATACTTATTTCAGGTGAGTTTACCGTGATTAGCCAAATTTCTTGATAAATATGAATATCTGATTTATTTTATTTCGATAAACAGGTCCAGCAGGTAGTGGAAAGAAAATGTTAGTGCATGCAATTTGCAAAGAAACAGGAGCAACACTCTTTGATTTAACTCCAGCCAATTTAGTAGGCAAATATCCAGGCAAATCAGGACTTATAATGCTTATTCATCTCATTATGAAAGTGTCAAGGCTTCTTCAACCATCCGTGATTTGGATGAACGACGCTGAAAAACCTTTTGTGAAAAAAATACCAAAAACCGATAAGACTGATCCGAAAAGGCTGAAAAAAGATTTGGTGAAGATAATAAAAGGTGATCATCATTGCAATTTTAAATTTTAAGCTATATAAGGTGAACATTAAATAATTTATAATGTTTTTATTATGATTTTAGGAATTTGTCCAGAAGATCGTGTTTTATTCATAGGTACGTCTAGAGCACCTTGGGATGCGGAACAAAAACTCCTATTTCAATGTTATTCGAAAGTGATACAAATTCCAAGGGCGGATTATGGAAGCATATCGTTGATGTGGCGTACCAAATTACATAGAGCTGGTGCCTTATCACCAAAACTGGAATTGTCATGTCTCTCAAGAGTCTCTGATTCTTATACAATCGGTGAGCATTTTTTGAATTGATGAAAAATTCTTGCAATTACTTGGCAATAAATCGCATTGTGCTGAAGCGTACTAATGCTGTTAGATTAATGTGTTTATTAATTGTTTTTTTAGGTAATTTACTAGCAGCATTAGACGCAGTTCTGACAACTAAAAGACGACTTCAACTAAGAGTTCGTGCATTCACTGCACAAGAAGTTGCGGTTCAGCTTAGCTCTTTCGAACCAGTCTATGTTGAGCATGTAAGTTCTATCTATCTAGCTTAGGTAAAGCCATATTTTGCGCTGGTGAAAGTAAAATCTTGCCATTTCTTTACCTTTACTTTATGAGATTTTACATTAACAAAAATCCTTTCAATTGGGAAGACTATGTGCTAACATAGTCTTTGCGTATATTTTAACGTTTAAACTATCGTGAGAGATATTCATTATAAATATACATAACAAACCGGAAACACTCACGTATTATGTCGGAAAAGTGCCCGGCTACTTTCGAGCCCGTTCGGGGGGTTATTATTATTATTACTCTTTATTTTGTACACCACAACACACATAAAAAGGACACAAAAAATACATAGAAAACAAAGAACGAAGTAGCATACAAAAAGGCGGCCTTATCGCTTAGTAGCGATCTCTGCCAGGCAACCCTAGGAATAGGAGAAGTTAGGAGATTAACTTGCAGGTGGTGTATCAATATAAACATACAATCAAATACCTACATACTAATACATAAACAGTTACACAAATAATATAATACTTATAATAAATATATGAAAATAAAGTAATATATATTATGTATATTTAGTTTAAGTAATATCCATACTAAATAAAAGTTAAAATTAGTCGTCTGTACGCCTGTTCGCGTATATTCTGTACAAAGAATCGAGTATCTTGATTCAACCAGTAGTAGGTAATTGCACAATTCCATGTGTGGATTACTTGACTAGGTGACACCCGCGACTTCGTTCGCGTGGTTTTTTGATTTCCGCGGGAACTCCATAATTTTCCGGGATAAAAATAGCCTATGTCACTCTCCAGTTCCTCAACGATACCCATGCCAAAAATCACGTCGATCCGTTGCCCTAGTGCGGCGTGATTGAAGGACAAACAAATAAACCAACAATCAAACACACTTTCGAATTTATAATATTGGTATGATTAGACTAGATAAAATATTTACTGTAATATTTTCAATATAAAAATACGCTATTCTTAGCCGATATAAATATTTAATGAATAAAGGGTAATCCAATCAATAACTCAAATTACAGGATATGGCAGCTGAGTCGTGGTGGTCAAAAACTCCAATGGAGAGAAGAAGACAAAGAGTTATGCAAAGACTATTGGAGTTAGAGCAGGAGAACGAAGAGAGGGCGGCTGCTGGAAAATAGAACAAAGAAACACTCACGAAATTCTTTTTAAACACGTTTTTTAAAGTTTTAAGTAATATTTTAAGTAAACAAATAATAAGAGAAAGAGCTACGGTAACCTGTAATGGTTTATTTGCACAATTTATTGTTCAAATAAGTACCTACAAAATATACATGTCGTGCTAAGTATTATATGTAGTTGTTTTTACGTACATAATAATAATATAAAATTTTCAATAATATAAGTGTAATTTTGTACATGTTGGACTCTCTTCTATTCATACAATAAATTTATAAAACAATAACAATCTGCTGAATATTATTTAACATTAAAAAAAATTTTCATGAATAAATAAATCTTTAAATGTCACCTTGCCTTAAATAAAATGTCATTTAGGTATTGTGCATGCAAGCGGATAGAATTTGCACAATAACATCTTCGCGATTTAAAACCTATGATTAGATTGATTTAGAAGCTAAGATTGTACCTAAGTACCTACATTTATACTAGGTATAAACTAGGCTTTACAAGTTAAATTCACCTAGTTTTCCAACAGAACATGTCATGAAACTTTTGTCATGATGAAAGTTTCACAAAGGCAAGCTCTGAAAGCTGTCTGTCAATTTTATTTATTCAAAGCTTTTGTTTTATTTAATATGTAACAAAGGCTTTGCGATTATTAATTGTTTATTCTTTAGGTTAACAATTCATAAGACGCTTTGCTAAGATAATATCAAAGAAGATTGTTGATTGAATTCTCAGGGTATTTGGCCAAGATAATTATTTAAATTATTTAGATGCGAAAGTTGGAAGTGGTTTATTATAAAAAAAATTAGATTTGTAAAATGGGTTGAACAAGTCATAGTTACGTACCCAAAAAAATAAAAAATAAATTTTAGTTTTAAAATTTGAATTTAAATAAATAGATCTTACTCTGAGCTTCCCAACTCGACAATTAATTAAAAATCAAAAAATATAGCTATACTATTAATAACAATATATATATAAATGCGAAAGTTTGGATGGATGTATGGATGGATGTTTGTTACTCAATCACGCCAGAACGGCTGCACGGATCTGAATTAAATTTGGCACAGAGTTAGATTATAGTCTGGAATAACACATAGGCTACTTTTTATCCCGGAAAATTAAAGAGTTCCCGCGGGAACCAAAAATCCTTAAACCACGCGGATGAAGTCGTGGTCATCAGCTAGATAACAATACTATGGCGAAGCAGGAAGCAAATCATTTGAAAAATAGCTGTACATAATATTAGGTCCTTACATATGAAAATGCCGTTTTGTCGTACTGGCCACTTTGATCTCAAATATCTCCTCTTTGGTTAGGAATTTCAATTTCAAATTTATACAGCTATTTACTCATGCTTTTTTGTTTTCTCCTCTTTTGGTTTTTTCTTTGCGTCACTCAGTTTACAAAATGGAAAATTTGAAATATCGCGTGATTTACGAGTACGAATTCCATCGTGGTACCAGTGCTGCAGAAACGGCTCGAAGGATGAATGATGTGTATGGCGGCGGTGTCGCAAAAGAAAATACATTGCGTTTTTGATTCCAACGTTTTCGTTCTGGAAATTTCGACCTGCAGAACAAGCCCCGTGGACGGCCGGAGACCAAAGTTGATAATGAAGAATTGAAGGCTATTCTGGAAGCGGATCCATCGCAAACCACGTCCGAGCTAGCTGCAGGTTGCGGTGTTAGTGATAAAACTGTTTTAATCCACTTGAAGCAAATTGGGAACGTGAAAAAGCTTGAAAGGTGGGTGCCTCATGAATTGTGTGCAGCAAACCGACAAACGCGCGTCGACTGCTGCGTTACATTACTCAACCGGCACAATAATGAAGGGATTTTAAATCGAATTATTACCTGTGATGAAAAGTGGATCCTGTACGATAATCGGAAACGCTAATCGCAATGACTGAACCCTGGCGAACCAGCCAAATCCTGCCCCAAGCGAAAATTTACTCAAAAAAAATTTCTTGTGAGCGTTTGGTGGACTAGTGCCAGTGTCGCTCACTACAGCTTTCTTAAATCTGGCCAGACGATTACGGCGGATGTCTATTGTCAGCAACTGCAAACCATGATGGAAAAGCTAGCTGCTAACAACCGAGGCTCGTCAATCGCTCTAGGCCACTGCTGCTTCAGGACAACGCTAGACCACACACTGCACAACAGACGGCTACCAAATTAGAGGAGCTTCAATTGGAATGTCTAAGACATCCTCCGAACTCCCCGGACTTTGCTCCAACAGATTACCATTTTTTTCGAAATTTGGATAACTTCTTGCAAGGGAAAAAATTCAACTCCGATGGGGCAGTCCAAAGCGCCTTCAAAGATTTTATTGATTCCCGTCCAAATGGTTTTTTTAGTAAAGGGATCAATGAACTACCTATGAGTAGTGAGTACATAGATAGCAATGGTACATACTTTGATTAAATAAATATATTATATTTAAAAAAAATCGACTTTATGTCCCTCCCTTATAAAACGGCGATTTCATAGGTAAAGACCTATTATTATAGATACAAAATAAGTATCTAGTCTATCTCTTCTTATTTTGCAAAACTTTTCAAATCCTTGCAATATAATATAATAATGCCGTCTCTTCTAAAGTTTTACGAGAAGGCCGCAAGAACCCCATTATAAGAAAGTTGCATCGCTTTAAAGGTGCAAAATGTTTAAAGCAAAAAGGATTGTAAGGAGTCTACTTTAAGAGGATATCGGCAAAGTTGCCACCTGATAAGTCTCCCACGAATATTTTTAGGGATGAGTGAAATTTAAACAGAATCCTATTGAGCTGCGCTAAGAAAAATTATGCTCTACCTGGGGCGTTATAAGATTGCTTTTCTTGTGATCACGAGCAATATAATCAACGTGTACAATGTACTATGTGACTTGTATTACTGAATTTTCTCAAAATTATTAGCTTTCCATTTGGGTTTAACTGGTGTGATTATGTTGAAAGGATCTGTATTAAAAAGGTATGACCATAAGAAAATAATAATAATATTAAGTAATTAGTTTATTTATTTCTATGTATGTAAGTTTATTATTTTTTTTTTTGGCCATAGATGTATTTATATTGTACATGGGCGTGAGAGTAAAATATATAACGATAATAATGATAAAATCTTTATTTGTTTCAAAATCAATAATACAAAGTTTCTTAAATTACCCTAGACTCCCAAACTACGATAGCTCGTATGTTGGGAGTCAAAATGACACCTGCTGCACCATGATCAGTAGTTTTCTCATTGTTTTTGAAAAATCTTTGCCAGAGCGATAAGACAATAGAGTTTATAAATTATATTATCTCTATGGATAAGACACACTGATTCTGCTCGGACTTTTAAGGTCAAAGAAAATCAAAACACAAAAAAATGCTTTTAGGCAATTCTCAAGCAGGCCTATGTTAAAAATGTTTTGATTGTGATCTCAGACATAAGAAAAGTATGTAGTTTTCCATATTGGAACCGAATTCCATATCACCAAATAAACTTACCTATGTTTTACTCATAAATGACAAAAGTTGTCGATAAAAAAACATAGTCATCACTATTAAGAATAAATTAATATCTTTGATAATCTAGCTCCCTTTTGAAATCTAGAATAAAATAATAAGCAGCCCCTCGCGAATGACTGGAAAAGTGCTAAGCAAGGGGACGTCAAAGAATATCCAGGCCCCGGTAAAGGCGGTAGTGACAGCAAAAAAAGAGGGAAAGCAAATCAGAGGAGGTATAAAGAACGTTGCGTTTCACTCCGAAGTACAGAGGAAAGGCTTGCAAAGGAAACACTAACGGTTTAATGTCTATTTAGACTGGCTACAACACAACAGTGTCGTCGTCGATCTCTACATCGTCGTCGGGTTAAATGGCCGAAATCTTTGACATAGTTATGAGACAAGCATAATGTAGGTGTCTTATCTTCAGACGATGCGGTCTTGTACCGTTTCTGTCTGACTCCTTGTAACATCCTGTAAGGCCGGCCATACACGGACAGCTTGAAGCAGTCAGGATTGACTGCTTCAAGCTGCGACTGCATAGAGAACTACAGTCTTCTACGTATACTAGCAGTTGGGACTGCTTTGGGCGGTTGGTAATAGTTATCAATGGTAGCTTCAAGCTGTTGACTATGACTGCAAGAGCGGTCCGTGTATGTTGATCACTGGCTAACTGTGTATGGCCGGCCTAAAATGTAGGTAATCCGTCAACATAGTAGTGCATCAGCTTAGGGAGTCAAATTTGCCCTTTTCAGTGTGAGATCGGCATTCCGATCCCATACATAGACAGATTGTGGTCGTAGTTTCGCTGCAGCTGTCTGAAGTGGCGCTGTTGCGGAAACAAGATTTGATTATAAGGTGGTCGCGATGTATGTGTCATTTCATACCTTTGTTTTATGATATCATCATCCGTCATCATCGCAAGTTCTCATGATAATAATGATATGGTCGCACGCTTGCGTGCAAATGCCGCTAATGAATGTTCGCAATTGAGTTGTCGGTATTGATTACACTTTCACATCTGTACCTGTTATCACATTTTCATAAAATGTTTTTACTTGCTAAAGTTTATGCACTGTGGTGTGGTTGCTGTTGTGGCATACCTGCAAGGACCTTAACGCTCTCTAACTGAAAGCAAAGAATCTGCGCGCCCGTGTTAGAACTCTTTGTGAATAAACAGCGAATTTCCCACTTTTGCGGCGTTTTTTACAATCCCTTTGATTCCATTGTGGTGTGGGGGCGAATTCTATAAATACCCAGCCTCGGGTGTTCGATCGTTTACGTAAACATTATCTTGTTCGCTTTTAAAAGTCGATTTTTTACGATACGCAAGAATGAAAAGGTTTGAGAGTACAAAATCGTGTTATTTAGTCTGTGTTAACAGCTATTTAAATACCTCATTATACTAAAATTATAAAAGCGAAAGTGTGTTCGTTTATTGGTTTGTCCTTCAATTACGCCGCAACGGAGTAACGGATCGACGTGAATTTTGGTATGGGTTTAGTCTCTAATTTTCCGGGATAAAAAGTAGTCTATAATAGGAAGTTCCCGCGGGAATCAAAATAACTTAAACCACGCGGATGAAGTCGCGGGCATCAGCTAGTTATTTGATAAACTTTTGTATAAATAATTGTTGTGTACATACCTACTATTTTTATACGATTTTTAAGCACATTCGTATAGCCACCTATCATTATAGCAGTAGTGATAATTATTATTATTATTATTATTCATTATACTGTGAACTGATAAGCACAGGTATTAGTTGTAACCTCTAGATCGCGTATGTGTATGTGGAGTATAGTGTGTGTGGAGTGTCAGAGTGCCGAAATCAAGACACGCGGAAGCGTGTCCAGCCAAAGTTCAAAAAAACTGGCGAGCAGCACCGTGTGTAATATTACACGAACCATTTGGAGCCACTTTTGACCCCCTCATAACTCAAAAACTATTTCACATAAACATGTCAAATTTGGCGCATATATTGAGACCCGTGAGATACATATGTGCTCCAAATTTCATAAGTACACCTCAAATGGTTATTTAGATATAAACGTACAAAAATCGTCATTTTTATGATCAAAGGTATAGATCAAAACTCTGACACGAGGCATGCTACCATTGCTTAAAGCCGTATTATTTTAATATTGTTGACGTTTATGTTGTAGTGTTATAATCATTATTTTAAGGACGTCAAAGTACGTGACATTCAACCGTTAGTTTGAAACAATACTGCTTTAAGCGGTGGTAGTAACTCCTTAACTATTGAAAATGACACATAATTATTATTTTAATGTAAATAATAATGAATAATAATATAGTTGCATTAAAACCTTACCTTCGTATTCATACATTTTGTGCAACGAAACGTCATTGACAGAAAAGAAGAAGAAACGTATTTGAAGTCGTCAGTTCAAGCTGTCAGTCATTGTGATTTGTATTCATTGTTTATAGTGGTTTTAGTGATATCGACTGTTTACCGTGCTTGTTTTTAATGTTTCACAAAAAACTTTTGATTTTGAACTTTTGCAATCAAAATTGATGAGATGTAGAAATGTGCTGTAGAGGTAGTCTGACCATAGATGTAATCTGTCAATGTCAGTGTAACTCTAGGTACACAATATATTTTTCTTGAGAATTCTCGTCTTTAATTATCTTGTACAATGAGTCGTACAATAGAATTACTGGTGGGTGACACACTGACCTTACACCAAATAATAAGTACCTACTAATGTAAAACGTAAACTAAACTAATAGAAAAGTCCTATTACAGTGTAAAGGATTATTTGAATGATAGCAAGGCATGGGTATGAATTGTTACAGCGGCTGATTATGTAATGTTATATTATAAGTACATATATATAATTTCAAATATTTGTGAGATGGTGATAATAAAAAAAATCGGAGTTTATTGCGGGCTCTTCTCAGACCAGGGCACGTTTGGAACCCTCGTAGCTTTAGTTTTAAGATATCGTAGTTAATTATCACCATCACGTCTTATGCTCTGTAAGCATGACGTTCAGAAGGTGTACTTTGTAGGTACATATTTTGAATAAATATGTTTTGAGTTTGAGATTGAGTTCAATAATTTCTGTACAAAAAGTAATGATATCCCATCAAAAACATAAATGTAAAATGAGAGCCAAGTTCAAAATTGTGATATATATGCCTTGGTTGTTGACTTCAGCGACAAAAGAAGTGAGATCTAAATGGGTGCCAAGTTCAATGGTCAGTCCTGCAATTTATATATCCCATCAAAAACATAAATGTGAAATGAGAGCCAAATTCAAAAAAATTTATTTAACTTGTGAACGCTATAATTCGTATATGAAAACTAGCCAAGCCAAAGCCTTAGTCTTCAACATTTTATACTAAGTTATAAGAAGAAATGATATTTTAAGTTGTTATAAAATATTATATGTTGTTATAAATAAATTTCAGGACTGACCATTGAACTTGGCACCCATTTAGATCTCACTTCTTTTGTCGCTGAAGTCAACAACCAAGGCATATATATCACAATTTTGAATTTGGCTCTCATTTCACATTTATGTTTTTGATGGGATATATAAATTGCAGGACTGACCATTGAACTTGGCACCCATTTAGATCTCACTTCTTTTGTCGCTGAAGTCAACAACCAAGGCATATATATCACAATTTTGAACTTGGCTCTCATTTTACATTTATGTTTTTGATGGGATAATTAATTTGCTCCAACCTTCTATTATCTTCTATTCAGTAGATCTTTAGGATATACTGAATATCTATTCTTATCTTCAAGGAGGCTTCAACTACTAGGACAGATGATGCCTGCCAATTTTGGTAGTATTTGGAACCCGCTGGTTTGTACGTGTCATGTTATGAATCGAAACGGAGTATATTATGCTGAATGAGTTATTCAAATTGGGACATAGGAATTTCAGATATTGGAAAAAACTGATTCTGTAATACAGCCAACCTCAACCGTGGGGAAGGATCTGCCGAATGTCAATTTTACGAGATAAAAAGTATATGTCCTTCCCCGTGTAACAAACTATTCCTATACCAAACATCGAAATCGATTGAACAGATGAGCCGTGAAAGCATAGCAGACAGACAGACAGATACACTTTCGCATTAATAATATTAGTATGGATATAACACCTGAACCTCGTACTTCAAAGGTACCTACTGCCTTCACAGACATAACCTCAGAACAGGCCTATCTCAGATAGGCGCATAGATGTTCTAAAGTTAGCCCGCTACTATCTTAGACTGCATCATCACTTACCATCAGGTGAGATCGCAGTCAAGCGCTAACTTGTGGTGAATAATAAAAAAAAAGGTTTTCGGTCATACGGGATGCCATACATTCTCGGTAGGTTTTTTAAATAAATTTTTATTCATATTCCAGACAGTTCAAGCGAGCAGTTCTAAAATTAGAAACGATTCAGATCGCATAGCCTGTATGCACTGTTCGAACTCAAATAAATTTTACGGCACCAATTACGTGGCCTATTAATTTCATCCCATTTCCGTTTGTTTTACTAATACTTCAGGGGCGGAAATTTTTGTTCACTAATTGGTATGGCTATTAATGAACAGAAAGGTACGAGTATGTTTATATAGGTCAAATATAATGGGGATGGGAAACCTTAACTTGTCCGAGCTATACGTAGGTACTTTATACAATTTTACTTATACTAGCTGATGCCCGCGACTTCATCCGCGAGGATTGAGGTTTTTTCGGTTGCTGTGTAAAAGTAGCCTATGTTTTATTCCAGACTATAAGGAAGGACTATGAGAAAAAGGAAGTTGACAAACAGATCAACGGGTTCTCAGTAGGAATGGCATTCCGAACCAGTGGTAGATTGACTTGAAGATTCAAAAGCACTTGTATAAGTTTATTTGAATAAAAAAGTTTTTTAACGAAGTTATCCTATAAAGGTTCTTATTTTCCTTTTCAGGTACGTAATCCTTAACAAAACAACACAAAAAATGAAATCAATTCGGTAAGAAAATAAAACAAAACAGGAAATCTCGTTGAACTACCGAACTATGCAATACATTTTTTTTTATCCACTACAAGTTAGCCCTTGACTGCGATCTCACCTGATGATAAATGCAGTCTAAGATGTGGCGGGCTAATCTGTTGGGGCATGGCAATTATATTAAACCCATACCCCTATTCGGTTTCTACACGGCTTCGTACCGGAACGCTAAATCGCTTGGCGGCACGTCTTTACCGGTAGGGCGGTAACTAGCCACGGCCGAAGCCTCCCTCCTCTCGAAAATTCAGAAATTATTAATTCCCAAATTGACCATGCCAGGGATCGAACCCGGGACCTCCGCACGTTAAGGCAACAGCGCTCAACACTGCGCCACGGATGTCGTCAAAGTGAATCTCTAAAAAGATTTAATTAAAGGGTGCCTTGTCAATCAAGCCTCCAAAGCTTTTGAACAATTAACTTAAACTCACCTGACTCTCTCCGCTTTCCTAGTACGAGTTTGTAGGTCGCGAAAACCGTAATAGTTTTCGTAAGTTCAGTGTAAAGTCGGTCCAAAATTTGTTGTAACGTACATTGTATTAGACAGCATGATCTTAGTAAAATTTGATCATTAGCTAAGTGGTTTAAGTAGTACTTAATAATGTTTGACTGCCTCGTTGTTCTAAAGGTAAGCATGTTCGACAGCGGCCATCGAAGTTCCGGGTTCGAGTCCCGGTTCGGGCCATGACAAGTGTTGGATTTTTCTGACAAGAAATTATCAGAACTAGCCCGGTGTAAGGAAGTTGCAGGTGTTTCACTCCCGTGATTCGGAGAGCAAGTAAAGCCGTCGGTCCTGCGCCTGACCTCTCTCCAGTGGTATCGGATTTTCCGTCTCACCGGGCAATGAACGTAAGAGAACAGAGAGTGCACCTGTGCATTTCCACATACTTGTGCATTATAATATCTCATGTACACATGGCATATCTCTCTGGAGTTAGGCCACCGTGGCGGTAATTCGGTCGGGCGGACATTAATAACTTTTATGAAAAACTTTCGCAGATGCAATTCTGTTTTTAAAGGTTAAGGAAAACACGTAGTGAATAGAGACTTCAAGTTTGTAGACTAGTTGGTTTGAGTACTTGACGGTTCGCTGTAATTTTATACGAAACTCGACATAATAATTCGTTTCAGAGAACTTGAAAATCTCATGCTAGGATTACTGGTTTCAACTGCTGAAACCTGTAGAGTGTCTTTTCGAGTTTTTAATGAGGACCACTTGGAATTGTTTTTCGCGAAAATTGGCGGTAAATGCTCGTTTCCAAATTGGATAACTTCGTCAATTGAAATGGAGTCTTTACTATTTACAAATTAATTGTGTAGATCTCTCTTTGCGTCGTATTCCTCATTACTGTGGGTCGTGACCCCTTTCCATAAAAAAAAAAACAATGTTAGGAGTTTTCTTGGGATAATAATGTGGTGGGTTCTCACGTCCTTTCGCATACGACTCTACTAAGAGTATTTAAACTCTTAGGTATTTTTAACGATTATTATCAGATGTTAGTGATAATAATCCGGGATCAACGGCTACGTGCTCTCTGAGGTACGGAGGAAACGACAAGGCCAAATTTGAACTTCCAAATTCAGTCACCCATCCAGTTACCGACTTGGGTCAACGTTGCTTCAATCGCAATCGACTGATCTGCGTTGTCACAACTAGGCACCGATCCCTCAATTGTTTAAACACTTACATATAATGTAAAAAGAAGGCTGTTTTTGAAGTACAGTTCATTCTTTACTATAAATGATTTGAATTGAATTGAATTAAAATAAGCATTCATATACATCGACAATAGATAACAATCTGGTAGACGCCATCTCTAAACTAAACTAAAATTACAGCTCTATTTGTATTGCTATCCCTTTCAAAATACTCCCTGCGGAAAGGGGCAGCAGATTGTGTTAAACAGAATTGCCCATAATGTTATGTTAGGCAATGCTTGACTTTACTGCAATTTCAAGTTATAATTATTGCCCACTAATTTATCTAACCTAAAAAATCTAATCTTACAGCTTACTAATATCATAACATAATAATAATTATTTCGTTGGTCCATGCATACCTACCTAGAGCCATTTCGCGCCGTTTTAATACGTACTGCTTGGGACGACCTTATAACGGAGAACCCGTTATAAGGTCGTCCCAAGCAGTGCCGGTAACTAGCCTTTTCTGCGCTCTGTGCGAGCTTCTTTAACTGCGCCCTTGTTTTTTTACATATTGTAGGTACCCAAGCTAGAGAAATGCTAATGCTATGTTTATACATACTGAAATAGTAGAAGTAACTGACTGACTGAAATAGTGTACCTAGGCTTATGCCTAGGTACACTATTTCAGTCAGGGTGATAAAATAAAGCACAAGGACATTGGTGTTGGTGGACCAATTATCTAATATTTTGGAAAAAAACTATTTTTTTAAAGAACTAGAACTGATGTGGGCAAACAAGCAGACGAGCTATTTAAGTGGAGCCTTCGCCTATTATACCACCCACTGTGTCTCACTCACTAAAACTTAAACGCAAGTTCACTAGTGTAAAAGCGTTGCCCACCCTGATGCTTAAGATTTAATTTTTGGGCCACTTTGGTCTTCATACTTCTATAATAAAATAGCACCCTGCAAAGTTCAAGTAAACTGTAAACTATTTTAATTTTAAGTACTTGGTGTGGTAGAGTTTTGATTATGAAAGGTATCATAACATAAATTGCGTTTAAGTATGATTTGGTGAAAAAACGTTTTAATTTTATTTTAAAAAAAAAGCACTAGGGGCGCAGCGGGAACTTATCAAAAGCAAACTGTAAGCAAAATAATAGTCCTGCCTGGTCTGGCCATTCTTGGGCCCCCCAGAGTCTACGCCCTGTGCCTGGGCACCGGTGGCACCGCCATATTTACGGCACTGGTCCCGAGCCCTTCTTGTTGATACAAGGTCACTCCATGCATGTTCATCTCATATTTCAAACATAACTGCGTAAGAGCTCAGCTCTAGATACTCTATTATCTCTCTTTTCAACCACCACCACCACTACAGCCCATTAACGTCCCGAAAGCTGGGCACAGGCCTCCACTCTCATAAGAGAGAGGGAATTAGAGCTAAGACCCAACACGCAGCTTCAATGCGGGTTTGCGGTCTTTTAACGACTATTATCATGTTAGTGATAATAACCGGGACCGACGGCTTAACAACATGCTCTCCGAGGCACGGGGGTGAACCACCACCAACTTCCTTACTCCGGGCTAGTACCTACTGAGAATTTCTAGTCAGAAAAGATTAATACTTAATTATGTCCCGACCCGGAACTCGAACCCGGGACCTCGTCGGCCGCAGTCGAACATGCTAGCCAATGAGGCTTCTCCAAATCAATAAGTAAGTATTCCATACACTGATTCTGTGTCTCAGAGACACAGAATCTGGAAAAGAATTTGGAATTATAATATTATTATAATTCCAAATTACTCAAGTTCTGTTCAAGCATGCAGATGGTCCACCACTTCCACTACAGCCCATTAACGTCCCACAGCTGGGCACAGGCCTCCACTCTCATAGGAGAGAGGGAATAAGCGCTTAGACCCACCACGCTGCTCCAATGCGGGTTGGCGGGCTTTAACGACTATTATCATGTTAGTGATAATAACCGGGTCTGACGGCTTAACTTGCTCTCCGAGGCACGGGGGTGAAATACCGCCAACTTCCTTACTCCGGGCTAGTACAGAGAATTTCTAGTCAGAAAAACCCAACACTTATGGCCGGGACCTCGTCAGCCGCAGTGAAACATGCTAACCACTAGACTAATGAAGCAGTTGCAGATGGTATAACTAATTTAATTCGCATGCATGGGTTCCGTAGCAGTGTTTACCTGCCATGAATATTCCATGCACCCACCGACAACCTGCGTTTGTTGATCTGTGTACTGGCCTAGCTCTAAACGCAAGTGCAACATTCGTGCTAATGTCGTCGTATTATACTCTACATAACATACGGTGTGTGATTTTTTGAAGTTATAATAAATATATCTAATGTACATTTACATTACCTAATTTGAAACAGGTAAAAACCACTGTACAACTTGATCATGAGGAATTAGATTTAGTGGATACCGCTGTTTTTCTCGGAATAACGTTAGATGCTAAACTCCAATGGGGCAATCACATAAATGACTTATCGAGCAGGCTTAGTTCTGCTGCATATGCGGTTAAAAAGATTCGCCAGTTGACAGATATAGAAACGGCGAGATTAGTTTATTTTGGTTACTTTCAAAGCATTAAGTCATATGATATATTATTATGGGGTAATGCTGCAGATATTAATTCTGTTTTTGTGCTACAGAAGAGGGCTGTTCGAGCCATATTTAATATGGGACCAAGACAATCACTAAGAGATAAATTTAAAGAAATCAATATTATGACAGTGCACAACCAATATATATTTGAAAATTTAGTATACGTGCATAAACACATTGATAAATTCAAGATTAAAAGTGATAGTCATAATGTCAATAATAATAATACAAATAAACTTGTAATGCCCGTTTCTAGGCTTAGTAAAACTAGCAATTCATTTGTTGGAAATAGTGTCCGCTTCTACAATAAGCTCCCAGAAGACATGTTAAAGATGTCTCTGAATAAGTTCAAAGTTAATGTAAAACGTAAACTCATTGAAAAATCTTATTACCATGTAAAGGACTACTTAAACGACAAGGAAGCTTGTCAATAATTTGCTCTATGGCTCTGATAGTTCTTTAGTTAGGATGATTTGTGAGATAGTGATAATTAAAAAAAACCGGCTGAGCTTTTTGTGGCTCTTCTCAGACCAGGGCGCGTTTGGAGCCCTCGTAGCTTTAGTTTTAAGATACCGTTGCCGATTATCACCATCATATTTTATAAGTACGTAATTTTTAACTTCAATAAGTGTACCTACAGTGTACCTATATTGAATAAGTGATATTGAGTATTGAGTATTGTAGTAAAATTTGGAGTGCTTGCCTCCCAATTTTACTCTTAATTATTTCTGTGTGCATAGTTCTAAACAAAATATTACTTACTAGCTGGCTACTCGTGACTACGTAAGCGTAGATTAAGATTTTTGATTCCCGCGGGAACTCTTTAATTTTCCGGGATAAAATGTAGACTATGTGTTATTCCAGGCTATAATCCATTTTTACGCCAAATTTCATCCAGATTTGTTCAGCCGTTCTGGGGTGATTGAGTAACAATCCATCCAAACTTTCGCATTTATAATATTAGCATATATCTAATGTAACTCCTAATTTTAATCTAAATTATTTTCATGTGCTTTGTTAAAAAAAAATTATATTACTTATTCTTTTGTTATTTATGTTAATACGTCATGGGAAAAAGTTAATTAAGTAGAATATTTATGCGCATATTCTTTCAACATTATAATGAAATTAGGTAGCTCCTTTTATGTATCTGCTTTTGTTCTATGGAAAACTTATAAACGCGTAAAGTTTTAGAGGAGAGAGTGTATCAAATGTACACACAAGAACAGAAATGCATTTACATCGTTATATTCGAATTGGGGAAACGCGAGATGGGGTTCATAGTACTACACATGAATTTTGGATTCGCTCGCCACCGGCCGCTGTTTGATTTGCCTACATTAGTTTCTAACCAAATGTGAATAATTGATTGAGGTTGGCTAATAAATTTGACCAGCAAACATGACTTAACCCCCTGATTGGAGGGTGCAGTTAAGGTTGAAGAACATAGTTTCCTTAATAACAAATACATAATTAAAAAAACAAAACTAAAATGAATTGTAATTTTAACCAAAATGAATTTTATCACAGTGGCTTAACTATCTAATAACTTCTAATATTATAAATTCAAAAGTTTGCATGGATGTATGGATGGATGGATGGATGAATGGGTGTTTGTTACAACGGTCTGGAATAACAAACACAAACAACACGCTACTTTTTATCCCGGAAAATTAAAAAGTTCCCGCAGGAACCAAAAAACTTCAATCCACGCGGGCGAAGTCGCGGGCATCAACTAACTGACCCTTAATTTCTTCAGCAATACATGAGAAGCCGTCTTGCGGCTATTTAATAGAATTACCCATATTGTTCCGCTAAATAACCTCGCAGTGCAAGAAAATACAACTCCAAACGAAACTGGCAATATAACTCGTAAAATCGTAAAGTTTACTATAGTTTGAATTCGCTTTGGTATAATAAAGCAGGTTGTTGGGGACTCCACTAATTTGTCAAATAAGTCAGGGAAGGCGGAAAATTAAAATTTCTTAATCTCCTTAATTTGTTTTGTTGATTCAAAGAGCCCCGTAGATCGACGAAGCACGAGCTAAAAGATTGGCATCTATCTAACCACAACAACTGAAGGTCTAGCCCCACTACAGAGGCGCGGCACGTTGCGGCAAGTATTATTTGTATGAGGTTGTACCTATGTAGCTGGGTCCACTTAAGCGACGCGACATGGAGATGCACTGCAACGCGGCCGCGTACAAACTCACACAAATAATATTTGCCGCTACCATCAATATATATGTGGGAACTAGATGGGCCCTTTCATAGAAAAAAGTTGGGCGTCCCACTTTTAGAGCGTGTCCCTGTATAAGCCTGTCCTTGTCCTCGCCATAGCGATGTACCGCTTTTCGGATTAGATCGCGTTAGTAAAATAAATTCACATTCTCTGTTTGGCAGGCGTCTATGTAAGTTGAGGTCGTTCGCCGCTACGTGCAGCGCTGCTCCGTGCATCTCAAGTGGGGCTAGACCTTGATTCAGTCGTCCAGGTTTGGCTAATGAATAATCAAACTAGCGCTAGCCAATTTAATTTTATCCGATAGGAGGCTGTGACCTTTCTTTGATGGAGTGTATCATCAAATACGTGCAGCTAATTGTAAAATATTCCTTTCATACTTAAAAAATTTTGGATATCAACATAAACGGGATAGGTGGTATCCCGGGTGAGGATATGGCCTACTTTTTATCCCGGAAAATTCAAGAGTTCCCGCGGGAATCAAAAACTTTAATCCACGCGGACGAAGTTGCGGGAATCATCTAGTTTACAATATTTGCATTGTATCTTGGTACTGCCTATGTCCTATGTCAGCGACAATCACGACGCGACGCGACAGTACCACGCTGTAGCATACACTTTACGTGGCCTACGGTGCAGACATTTTACTTATGTCATGTTCTATGGAGTTGTATTGCGTCGCTTTGCGTTGCGTCGCTTTCAAAGTTAGATTAGGTCCTAAGACAAAGGGTTTATGATTGCTAAATGGTGCCCCTAGGCGGGTTGAGTCTCCATGGGTACTTTAAGAAAGAGCCCCACCGATTAAATCTATTTGGACAGGATTATAAATGTTGTCATTTGCAAAATTGTCTCACTTTATGAGACTTTGTTTCTCTTACTTTACTCTTTTTAATTTACTTAGGTAATTTATTGTCTTAAAGCCTCAATATTTTATCAGGTTGATATATTTATAAAGTCAGAAGTAGAAGAAAACCACAAGTAAATCTCCTAGACCCTGTTAGTTGAGCTGTACTTTGGTATTTTACTTATATAAGAGTCAAAGATGTCAAGGTCACAGTTTTGGTGGTATATTCGTATAAAATCTTGGATGAATATCAATAAAAGGCAATAATATTATTACAGAATATAGGCAGGTAAGTAGATATGTTTCATGCCATTGGATTTGGACTGGCCAGCCTTCTTCGTAGGACAACTTTAAAGCGGTCAGTCATTGAGAAAATCAAGACGCAAAATCTAGTTTTAGTGGTAAGATATTTCGTTAGTAGGTAGTACCTAATCGTTAGTTTTTAGTGTTTAGAGTAATCGTTGTGTCATTAGTAGTACCTTTGTTAGTCACAAAATATAAATATTGATCGATATTATATCTAAAGTACTAGAGGATGCCCGCAACTCCGTCCGCGTGGATGAGGTTTATTCCCACAGACACTCTTTAATTTTCCGGGATAAAAAGAAGTCTATGTCCTTCCCCGGGATGCAGCTATATCGATCTCTATACCTAAATTTTATCACAATCGGTTGAAGAATGGGCTGAGAAAGCGTAGCAGACAGACAGACAAACAGACAGATAGACGGACAGACAGACACACTTTTGCATTTATAATATAAGTATGGATTGATCACAAGTATTCAAGACAAACATTGTCTTAAGAACTCAAAAGCGGAAAGTGTGCGCTAAACGCAAACGGCACGAGCCGAGACGAAATTCTTTATTTACGACGCAACGACTCACAACTTCCTCAGATTTATTGTCCAAGGCTTCGCTGCGAAACACTGAGGATAAATCATAGCACAGATGTGAAACGTTTCTTCTTATGTCTTGTTGTTTTTTTTTATATGCGCTTATTGCTTCTTCTAAAGCCACGTCTACACCCATAAAAATGTAGTTGTACGTCACGTTCGGCAAAAGATATTGAGAAGTGCACAAGTTTTCATAAACATGGACGTTAAGATTGTGTATTTTATGCGGCAAAACTATTAATGTCGCATGCAAAGTTAATTTTCATTGATGTGGACATCGTTGGGTGAAGGGTTCTGAAAACCATGCTTTTTGCGAAGCAATTAAAAGGTCTAGGTTGAAACGCTTGCGTAGAAGATGCCTATTCACACTTGTGTTAAATGTGGCGCTGTGCACACACGTATACACGTGCGCTGGGAGGGTTACACGCCCTAGCGGTTTGTATCAGAAACGTTGAGTAAAAAATCGATTTTCATGAAATTTGGTATAGAAAGAGTTTGTATCCCGGGGAAGGACATAAGCCTCTTTTATCCCGGAAAAGGCAAGAGTTCCCGCGGGATTCAAAAAACCTTAGTCCACGCGGACTAAGTCGCGGGCATCATCTGGTAATATAATAATGATGAAGCAGAACTCAGTGTCCTGTTTATGTAAACGGCTAAAATTACCACGCATCTTTATGTACTCTCTTAACTTCGCAGTACAGAAGGATGTTGAACCAGTTCATTGATGCAGTATCATAGACTTATAATTTTTTTTTCTTTTTTTTTTAATTATATAGGCTAGCGCTTGGCTGCAATCAGAGTTGCTAGCAAGTGGTGATGCAGCCTAAGGTGGAGCGCGCTTGCCTAGAAGATGCAAGGAACGCTCTTGATTTGAAGGTACCTATATTAAAAGAGGAGGGTAAAACGGAAGCCGGAATTGCGTTCCATATCCCAGCGGTTCTACTCGCTTCGTACGAGCCCGCAGAATTTCGACTGCGTAAGGGTGCAGACCTTGTCGATGCCTTGCGGTTCGATAATAAAAAGGTGACCGAGGAACCAGATCGAATAGTTCTTGAGTACACTCTCCAAAATACCGGAATACTGACAGACAGGCAACTTTGTCGCCAACCAGCGCTTTGTCACCATAAGTCTCTGGCGCGACGATCCACCGAATCCAATGCATCAAGCTGGTACTTGGCATAGCCATCTCATAAAGGGCTGTAAATTCCATCTGTGACAAACAACAGACTTGTTTATTCTGTGACAGAACAGACAAGTTTGGCCATCGCATAAATGTTTTTATATTGCCTTTTTGATGTTGGGCTTTTTTTTGAGAGATTATATTGTTAAATATTCTGCCTATTGTTATGTTTAACGCTATTTGTTAACTGGTAACCCCGCACTTGCGAGATCAGATAAACGCTTGTCAGCTTGCCAATAGTTGGGCGTACACTCAAAATTGGTTTCTATGTTTGCTATTTTTTCTGTTGTTATCAAAACATTTTATACCATAATAATTATACCCATTAAATTGAGATCATTGAACTCCTATAACTTATACCATCTTAAACGCTGCAATAAGTATACCTAATACAACAAACGGTGGTAGACGGAACTTAAGCCGTCGCAAGTCTAGATAAGCCTGTGCATTGAGACATCCTGGATGCATTTCCATGTGAAATAAATGCTTTTATGGTATTATACCTATCGGTGCCTTTGCTTATTAATATAAATTATTATTATTATTATTATTTATTGTTGATATTAATTTTGTTGCATAACGTTTATGCAACTAAATTAATATCAAAAGATAGCGTAACGAAAAATTTCCCATAATTTCATTGGTGTATTAACTTACTTACTCATTAGTACTTTTGAAAATGCTGTAGCAATTAACAATGACTTAAAAATTAAAATGTTTGGTGAAAATTTGGTACGCTTTGAGGATGGTCATCATCAGCATTCTCATAACAATATCAGCCTGCGGAAGTTCACTATTAAACATACCAAATAGCCTAGCATAGGCCCATACCAAAGTCACTCAATCACTCAATTCAAATCATATGTCAATAATTAGTCTAGGCAATAAAGCTAGTTGACCCCAATCATAATTCCTCAGCCGACGAAACTACAGTATGATAAATTATTACGAGATAAACGTATATTATAAATACCCAATAAAAAATCAGAAAGGAAGTAAGATTTTTTATGCTATACCCAATTGTTAAAGCAGGAAGGTACACTATCTCGTAAACGCAGTTTAAGATTTGATAATAATATGTTTTTGAGTGTAAATATACTACCTACTATTGTTTTCAAAAGAAATCGAGAAAATATTCAGTCATAAATATTAACTTCTGAGTATAAATATGTAACTTCCAGATGTTTTTTTGTTGGATATTTTTGTGTAAGTTTTAGATCGTCTAGTACTAAAATCCAGCCAAGTTTCATCGACTGAGGATTTAATGCGGGAGTCTCCATACAACGAGCCGCCCCGTTGCTTAGGCTACATTCACTAAAGTCATTAATCCAAGTCATGCTTTTAGGGATCATTCACACAGCGTCTCATTTTACAGGTTTGCTTTATCATATACTATAATATCCAAATGCTATTAGGATGACTGTTAGCATTATCTCGGGGCACAAAAATGCCCCCGCCAAGATGAGCCAAACAAACGGGGCATTACCTACCTTTTCTGGAAGCGCTTCGTCGTATTTTCGAACCGTCATAGGTTCGGTTCGGATGACGCTAGAAAGTTGTAATTTTCAGGAAAATATCCTTTCTTCTCGAATGACTAATCATAAGTGGAAAACAGATAAACCTATTTTTGTTATCCTAACAGCATTGGGTTGGATTAATGGGTTATAAGTATTAATATTAGGCGATCGGCGCGGCGTATGAACGAGGTCACAAATACGACAGTATTTTCAATCCAGTAAACACATTACCCGATGCATTATTTTTTATAGTATCCTGTTGGTCTTGTTATTACGGTGTGAACATAGGATCCAGGAGCGACGGATCCGTTATAAATCGCCCTTTATATACAGACTTTTAGTGTAAATTTGGTAGTAGTTGAGACTTACTGAAATCTTTATACTTCTTACATCTTTATTCTATACTTAAATTATAAATGCGAAAGTTTGGATGGATGGAAGGATGTTTGTTACTCAATCACGCCAAAATGGCTGAACGGATCTGTATGCAATTTGGCACAGAGATAGTCTGGAAAGCATAGGCTAAGTTTTACCCCGGAAAATTTAACAGTTCCCGCGGGAACCAAAAACCTCAATCCAAGCGGACGAAGCATGAGCTAGTACATGCATAGTCCTTTTGCCTAAGTTTGCTTCAAGTCAAATCAGCTCGACAGACTTCTATGAAGCTCATGACTTATACCAAACATCAAGACGTGCAATACATCGCGATTGGTCAAAGACTTAAGCTTCGTCAATCCTGGATAATACTTCACGTTTGAATTCACGTCTCTGCCGCACCTGTCCGCAATATATCGATTTTGATTCCTACTGAATCCAGTCGCATTTCTTTCATATTATTCCATACGTACCTATTCTTATTATTCCCTTGCTAGGATCGGGAATAGAATACATAAGGGAGTATACATTTTTATCTATTTATTTTTGACCACCTCCCTGGCGCAGTACTGAACGCTATCGTCTTAAGGTGCGGAGGTTCTGGGTTCGATCCCCGGCAGGATCTATTTGGGAATTTAAAATTAGTCAGGGAGACATCTATCTACAATCGATCATCTATTTATAGATTTGAGAATTTGTGTAAGTATTAAAATTGTGTTACCTTATTGTGATTTCAAAATAAAAAAAGTTGCCTACAATACGATATTAGTTACGTCATTAGTCTTACATTTCACAAGAACGAAATTTAACCAAAGGAACATAATATTTCTCAACAATATTCACCCAACTATCATTTAAATGTCTCAATACTAGCCCGAATAGCCTTTTGTCTTACACTTTCTTATCACACCCTATTTCCACCATTAAAACGTCACCATAATTTGGTATTATGGCTCATAATCTTTCTGGGACCATACTGCCAACGCTTAAAGCCACATTGTTTCATTATTGGTGACTTTTGTGTCTTAGAAATAAAATCCTTATTACAGGAACGTCGAAGGTACGTGACATCAAGCTGTCATTTGTAGTAATATTGCTTAAGGATTGTTTTAAGTGTTGGCAGTATGGCCTCCCTGGGGGCACACCACTATCGCTTGAAGCCGTATTGTTTTAATGTTGTTGACGTTTGTGTTTTAGAATAATAGTACTTATTTAATAGAAGTCAAGGTACATGATATAAAACTGTCATTATGAAATAACACTGCTTCAAGCACTGGGAGTTGGCACCCTGAACTGCACTATTTCGCCGCTTATCCTGTGCTGGCAGGTGGTCTTAAAGTAATAATTTTACGATAACCCATTTAAGTTCGTGCAGGACATTTTGTCTGTCGTTGTGTATTGCAAGATTGTATAATTTCAATGCTACTTTATGAGGTGACTGCTTAATTTTATTCTCTTACTAACTGATGCCCACGCTTTCGTCGATTTTTTTTTTTCCACGGAAACTTCTTAATTTTCCAGAACAAAAAGTAGCCTATGTCACTCTGCAGGTCCTCGACTATACTCATGCCAAAAATCACGTTGATCTGTTGCTCCGTTGTGGCGTGATTGAAGGACAAACCAAGAAATAAACACACTTTCGCATTTATAATATTAGTATGATTAACTTTCTTGTACTGTCCCCTGTACAAGTTTGTTGTAGAACATAACCCTGCTTATGACTATGTTCCGTGAAAGTAAGGGTTCTGGGTTTAAGTCCTGGCTTTGCCTGTTTAGGAAATAACATCATTAATCTAATTGTTTCTTGACTGTAACAATGTGAATTGTTTATTATAAATGCGAAAATTTAGTTGATTGGATGGATGTTTGTTACTCAATCACGCCAGAATGGCTATACGGATCTGAATGAAATTTGGTGCAGAGATAGACTATAGCCCGGAATAACACATAGGCTACTTTTTATCCCAGAAAATTAAAGAGTTCCCGTGAACCAAAAAACCTTAATCCACGCGGACGGAGTCGTGGGCATCATCTAGTAGGTATATAAATATCGACAGCATCTACTACAAACCAAGTTATAGTTATTATTTATTGCAAATAGATAACATGAACTATAACATAATATATAATAACATGTCCGTACAAAGCTATTGTGCTTGGTTATTACTCATGTATTGCTTGCCATAGTGGGAAAATTAGATGACCAACTTTGGATGTACAGCATAATAATTCATTAGGGCTCCAACCGTGCGAGCTTTAAACTAATTTGCTCTACTTTAGACGATGTCGGTTGCTATATAACAATATGATAGGATAAAGTTCGAAGGACCTATAAACATTGGGGTTCGAAGGGGAATGGCAGTCCTTATTACTAAAATAAGTACTATAAAAAAGTGAAAATCACTGACGTATATTTTTATCCATTGAAGGTTTTCTATAAAATGTTATTTAAAATTTTTCATAGCTAACGAAAATTTTAATGTAATTACAGGTAACCTATCATTTCATTAAAAACGAATGACAAATTTTCATTTCACAACCAACGTTTGGCAAAATTATAAATCAAAAATTCATCTTTATAAACAAACAACTGGTTCTATAAATGATTTTTTGTCAAATTTTTTGCAGACAAATTTTTATTTCCTAAAACATTATTTGTCAAACAAATAATTTATTATACACATTAATTATTAAAATTAAACATATCATAAAAACGTTTGTTATGTAATATATCTATCAAAATGTTAGGTTAGGTTCTGTCGGGTTAATGTAGCTGACATAAGTTAAAAAAATGTATTTTCAAAAGCGCTAAAGTTTGTAAAATGTACCGACATGTTATAAAATCGCGAATTTGACAAATAAATTATTTGGTGAAATAATAAATTCGTAAATGATACTTTAACATTCAGCTATTTTGCAAAGGAAAACATTTTCTAATTGAATATTTGTCAAATGATCTTTTATAAAATGATATTTTTGCGGAATACTTTGTTTGTTTTTTTAACATTTTTTTAAATTCTAACCCATAATGAACAGCTATGCTGTAAAAGGTAGTAAAGGTCCATTTTACTTAAATCTCTTTCGATGCTCGAGTAGTATTATCGTTGGTGAGCTTTGATATCTATCTTATGCTATCACTACAGATTACCATAGTAAACCATAACAGTCTGAGACTTAACCCGGGTCGTAAACAACTCGTTAATAATTGCTGTTAGCCCTTTATGTTTTATTCATACTTAGTTCATACTCCTGTAAGCCGAACTGGCCTAATGAAAAGGGACAGATGCGTCAGTGAGGCACTCAGTTACACCTACGCGTAACATGAACAAGTCGAACGAATTATACTTTTAAATACGGTGTTACTTACTGTGGTGATAGTTACATGTGGTGTAGTATGATAGTACCTACATATTTCAAAGGGACTTAAAATTTTCTCATCCTTTAAATGTGCTATATGAGGTACATGGCAATGAGTCACCAAGACGTACTTTTAATACATCATTAATTACTATTTAGACTGATACCTATTTGATTGTATTTAAAAATACGGTCAAATTAAAAAAGGAAAAAAAATGGAGTCCGTCCATCCTTTTGCCAATTTATTTTATCAATAATTAATCGCACATTTAGGTTTACTTTTTCTTACCCGGAATAAATTCCGTCAATGTGTATTTTTAAACCTTCATGACAAACATAAAATTAATACTTACTTACCAAAATTTAAACGACAAAACCAAATTATTTGCTTTGAGGAAAGCAGGCTTTTAGAAGTTATAACAGATACGTAAAGGCAGTTTGTTTTATACCAATCAGAGAGTTCCTTTTTATTTACCCTATGTAATGTTATTTTTTACTGTTTTACATATTTACTTAGGCATTCGTTTCGGTGTAATAGGGAGCATGGTCAAACTTATTAAGGGTGTTGTGGGCGTTACATTTGATGTCTTGTTCCGAGGTAGTTTCGACTTGAGAATATTGTTAGCAGCTTAGGGCCCGTTTGACAACTTCGGACTTGTCTATTAACATTGTTTGGAATAAATATCTCTGAGGGTTATTGAAAGGGATGGGATAATGGAAATTAAGTGTATTGTGTCGTGGAACTCAATTAACTGCTTAAAGTTTTAGTGCAATTCACTGTCATTTGCATTCGGGATATTATTGTATTCTGTTTATTTGATTTGATTTGGGTCCGGTTGATTTCTGTTTACTGTAATTGAATCGAGTATTATCAATGCGGGTCAAGCAGCTGAGCTTAATATATTATGACTAAATGATGCCCGCGACTTTGACCGCATGGTTTAAGGTTATTTGATTCCTGCGGGAAATCTTTAATTTTACGGGATAAAAGGACACTCTCCAGGCCCTCAGCTATACCCATGCAACATCTTTGTTGCTTCGTAATTAAAGGACAAACCAACAAACAAATACACTTTCGCATATTTTATAATACTTGCTGATGCCTGCAACTTCGTATGCGTGGTTTAGTTTTTTTTTATTATTCTCACGGGAAATCCTTAATTTTTTGGGATTAAAAGTAGCCTAAGTTACTCTCCGGATCCTCAACTATACCCATTCCATAAATCACGTCGATCAGTAGCTCCGTTGCGGTGCGATTGAGGGACAAACCAACAAATTAATAAACCAACAAACAAACAAACTTTCGCATTTATAATATTTGTATCCTTATCACAATAATTATGTAGAGGTGACCTTATTACGAAGTTATAATGCGCTTTATTTAAAAACAAAGTTTACTTAAGCCGGATTTTTTGATTCATCAAGAATTCTCAAAACAATATTTTGTAACCGTGACCGTAACCGTAAAATTGCAATCTAACGCTTTTTATCTCGATAGAAACTGTCGACAGATTGTGAACCGTTCAAAGTAGTTGTCAATTTTTGAAATATTCATTGTATTTACGTTTTCTTGTCTCTTTCTTGCAGGATAGGTTAGGGTTCGACTTAAATAATCAGGTAGGACACATAGGTTCTATCGGGCTCTACCTAACAGATTACAATCTACCGAAAATAACAACAATCTCGCTAGATAGATTACATTCTAACGGTTTTCACAATCTTACGGTGACATAATAAATGTATAAGGTAGACAATTTATTACAATGACATATTTGTAAGTAGCTTATTCCACTTGATAGATATTTCGATTTGGATCCACCTACCCTTCAACAGGTCCTTAGGGACAAGTGTCCACATCCCCTAGTGTATACAGGTAACGAGAATTCGTAAACCCTATTGAGGGAAGGCGCAAGTGAATGATGTTGGCCCTTTGCTTTTTGATGGGTTCTATTATTTGGCTATCGAGTTACATTCGGAAAATTACCATCTGTGTCTATTGTTTAGTTTCAATATTTCAGCGATAGAAAGGGCGGGTTAGTTAACACCCAAAAGTGTGTAGGTCTAAATCTGTGGATTTATACGCTACTAAGAACTAGTTTTTCCCGCAACTTCGTCCGCGTGAATTATGCAAGTTTCGAACCCCTATTTTGCCCCCTTAGAGGTGGAATTTTCAAAAATTCAGAGGCCTACGTCATAATAGCTAACTGCTTACCGAATTTCAGCCCGATCCGTCCAGTGATCTGAGCTGTGCGTTGATAGATCGGTCAATCAGTCACTTTTTCCTTTCACATATATGTTTATTTAGATAAGCGTAAAATTTGTTTTATGGATGGCACACAATGATGATGCAACAGCAGTGGTTCTCTAGAGGTTAAGATATTCGGTCATATTCAAACATCCATACATCCATACATCCATCCAAACTTTCGCATTTATAATATTAGTAAGAAGTAAGATAGATATATTTCATAGATATATTTGCCTTAAAGTTGAAGTCTATTATCATATTTTTCATTGTAATGAAGAAAGTATTCTAAGAAGCAATTTGTGAAAAGATTCAGCTGACAGTTTCGTAATAGCATCCATAAATTGAACAATCTAGTACTTCAATTTGGAAACCTAAGAGCCGATGTACCTTTATGAAATAGGCTACAAATTGGTTATAAATTGGAGGCACTCATTGTAAGTAATTGGAAATTTAATCTATTCTGCAGCCTTTTGTCTTAGATTGACCTTTGTCGTGATTTGTTTGCATAAATACATACTAGGAAAGTTGCAGTTCATTAGCATCTTTTGTAGTTTATCTTTTAAATATATAAAAGCGAAAGGTCACTCATCGATTCATCACGATATCTCAGGAACTATAAAACACGCAGACTTGAATTTTGGAAGATAGGTTTCTTCTATGGTGTAGACGGCAGTTATGAATCGGTTTTGAGAAAATTAGATTGAATTGAGACCCCTAAGGGTCAACCCCCTAGGGGTTGACCCATGTTGACCATGTTGGGGGTTGGAAGTTTGTATGAAATTCCTTTGTTTTTGAAGTTAGAGACATGAAAACTGGCAATTAAGTTAATAGTTATAAATAATAAAAACCCATATAAGCAATTTTACGAAAATTCTCCCGAAAGAGGGTGTAATGGGGTTGTAAGTTTGTATGAAAGTCCTATGTATTTGAAGTTAGAGACCTGAAAATCGACATTTAGGTTATTAAATTTAAATAAAGAATAACTTGCGTTAGCAATTTTACGAAAATCTACCCCAATAGGGGTGCAATAGGGGTTGGAAGCTTACATGTAAGTTTTTGATGTTCGTGACTTGAAAATCAGGATTTAGGTTAGGTTAACCAAGCAAGAAAGCCAAGTTCCCAAGCAAGCAATGCCATCACCACTCACATGCATGTTGCTTTCTTGCTTGGTTGGGAAGGTAAACGGTGCTTCGCTTGTAACTGCATGCTTGACCATACATAATTTTTTCTGTTGGCGGATTATAGCAAAATAATTGTAATTTTTTCTTGCTAAATCATGAACTTCCGCAAAGTAACGCCTGATTCTATCCAATATAAGTTTTAAATTATAATAACCTGTATAATCAATTTTCGAAAGTTAACCCCAAAGAGGGTGAAATAGGGGCTGTAAGTTTGTAAGAAAGTCCTTTGTTTTTGAAGTTAGAGGCTTGAAAATCGGGATGTAGGTTATTCGTTTTAAATAATAATAACCTGTGTAAGCAATTTTACGAAAATCCACCCTAAAGGGTGTGAAATTGGGGTTGGAGGCTTGCATGTAGGTTATAAAGTATAAGTTTTTAGAATCGTCATTAAGGTTATTAATAGTTTTAGCCGCTATATGTACCTAGGCTTTTTGCAGTGGGAAAATCTCATAAGAAATCAGAAATTGTACGCGGACGAAGTCGCGGGCGACTGCTAGATAACTATAATAATAATAATAAACATACCTACAGTATTTTTTAAAAGTGAATTTCAAAACTGGTTATAATGTTTATGTTTACTAAAAGCTTGTTTTTGTTTTAATCCACTACAAGTTAGCCTATGACTGCGACCCCACCTGTTGGTAAGTGATGATACAGTCTAACATGGTAGCGGGCTAACCTGTTAGGGGCATGGCAGTTTTATTAAACCCATACCCCTAATCGGTTTCTACACGGCATCGTACCGAAACTCTTAATCGCTCGGCACGCCTTTGTCGGTAGGATGGTAACTAGCCACAGCCCAAGCCGCCCACCAGAAATATATCTTAGTTAACCTACATTTTCCCCGTATTGATACTCTCAGTTCATAAATTAAGCGACCGGTAAAATTCTCCAATTGTACTTTGGAGACGCGAAAATCGGTAAAGCTGATATTTCTGTACTCGATTTATAAAAAAATATGGTCAAAATGGTATTTTCAATCACTTTTTAAGACAGGAAACCTTTGGGATATTAACCAAAAACGCTGTCACTTAAGTAGACTCTAATCCACTAGGTACTTAGTGAGTAATGATGATGTAAGTAATCCTTTTTTTCCTGTACTCTCTGCATTATTTTGCTCTTTACTGAGGGTCATGACCCCTTTCCATTAATGGTAGGATTTTTCTTAAGATAATAATGGGGTGGGTTCCCACGTCCTTTCGCTTAATCATTTACTTAAACTATTTTAATATTTTACAATATCATTTGTGAGACATTGGAATCATAATTAATGTAAATATATTTCAATATTAATATTCACGAGCTATTGAAATTGTAATAAGACAAGTGATTTACTTCAATGCAATTAAGGATGTTTCCACATTTAACAAAAGAGTTCCCATCTCTACTTTATTTGATTTACGTTTCACTCCGTCTCATTTTGTTTTAATTCTTCTTAAAATAAAACGTCCATTAATCTCAAAACTAACAATTATTTTAGTCATATAATAAAGGGTGCACCTATGATATATGATATATCTATTGATATATCCCCAGCGTATGGTTGATCACTGAAATTTGGTCAGAATACAATGTGTAACAAAAGTATAGTACACATAAAATAAAGATAGTAGATTTCTTACTACTTAACATGTTTGTCTTTTCTCTCCTTTCAATACTAAACGAATGAATGTGGGAAAACCCTTAAGGGAATACTTGCTGGTAATTTATAACCTCTGAGGAAAAATCGTTTTGCCATAAATTTTAATTAGCATATCAAGGGGGTTATGATGAATTGATGGCAATTTAGTCCCCCTCCCCCCTACCATCTGAAACTGGTAATTAAGGGTCCTTTTCTTTTGAGAGGAAAAAATATTGTATTTCCACTGTAATGTTGGGACGTCCAATCAAACAAGATACAGACACGTGCCTTTCGTTTCCAAATTCATTTACATAGATGTATGTTCAAAAATTATAAATATTTGTACCGTAGAAAATTACGACTTACAAAGCTTAGGCCACTGTTCTTTTCCGGAAATAGATTTTTACTTTTTATATTCGTTATTATAATAGCAAAAATCTGGATATTCAATCAACTTGATGCATATTGGATTTTAAATTTACTACTACATAAACATCTATTATTAAAAAACCGGGCTTTGTAAAAAACTTTTTCTCAGCTTTAGTGATTTAGGCCCACTTGCACAAGGACATATTTTAATTTGTTTGTTAATTTTGTACTGCTGTCTTATTTTCGCAATAGCATATTGCAGTTGAAAAAAAGTGACAGTATTAAAAACAACTAAATCAGTTTAAGTGTCCTTGGACAAGTGGGATTTAAAATACAAATCACACAAATGATCTTCAACTATTTTGTGTCTTAGGTGCATCATCTTAATGTAAACACAGCCTCTTAACGTGATTGAGAAAGTTTTACGTTCGGAAATTGTTTTTACATCGTTGCAAGTTCATGAGAACAATTTGTTATCGTTAGTGGAATACTCGAGTATAAGTAAAATAAACTCCTCACTATAAGTAAGCGTTTAGGTTTATATCATTTGGCAAAATAGCACCTTTGTGGTGTAGGGATTACTTCGTAAGACCCAGAAAAGTACACTCATGTCACTAATGTATTTGATATGTTGACTGATTTCTACGAGATTTCTGGACCGTTTTTCGTGTTTTCTTTTCAGTGGAACTCATAATCCTATTCTAAACAAATTACAAATGCGAATATGTGTCTGTCTGTATATTTGTCTGTCTGCTGCACTTTAGCAACCCATGTTTTCAATCAATTTGGATGAAAGGTATACAGATTGCACTCCGGGGAAGGACACATGGGCTAATTTTCATACCGGAACATTAAAGAGTTAGAAAAAACGTCAATCCACGAGGACAAAGTCGCGGGCATCATCTAGTATAAAATAAAAAACCTAAACGCACACAATGATTACCTATATACCTATATTTGTCCCCATTTTTTCTATTACTTTTAAGACAATATTTTGTTATTTGTACAAAAAAATAAAAAATAATAATGATGGTCAAACTGTAGAGTCATCATAAGATTTGATTTTTTTCTTATACGAGTAGATTATCTAACAAATTAAGAATATTTTTTGGAGATGGATACCCTGTCACCTCTCTCAACAATAAACCACAGAAAACAAACGACACAATAATTTTGAATATTGAACACCAAATTCGACGAACGTGTGCACTAAATGTGAAATATGCATGCAAATAGACGCCGAATTTCGGCGAACGCCTCAAGAATTACAGCAACACGTGTTTTTTATCGCCAACTGCCGATACAGGAGGCAATTTGGCTGTTTTATTGGACGTTAGAATTTGTGGCGAACGTGGAGACATCTTTATTGCTATCGTAGTCTATTTTATTTTATAAATCTAAGAACTACCTACTCGACGTTCCCGTCTCCGTCCGCGTGAAATTCGGCCCGTAAAATATCCAGTGGTAAGTTTTTGATTTTCCGGGATGAAAAGTATAATAATTATAATTATTATGATGGAAATTTAAGGACTGAATTATCGACCAGCACAGCTCAAACTACTTGACGAATCGAGCTAAAATCTGGCAAACTGCTACTATTATTGTGTAGGCATCTGTTTAGAAGTTTTGGAATTCGACAGGTTATTCGGTCGCAATTGAAAGAATCGCAGTATAGTAGCATTCAAGAAACTCCTTCGATAGTCACCATGTTTGTTATCTAGTCGCAATCGAATAATTTAAATTGCATATTTGCAATCGAACTTGATTTCGATAGTCTCAATCGAACTCGATTTCGAATCAAAATCCAAATAGAAAGTCGTATTGTAGGTACAATAATGCCAGCTTTTAACCTGCGAAAATAGGCTTGAGATTAGGTATTTACCACGTTTAATTAAGAGCCTATCTCTTGAGCCTCTACTTCTCTAGAAAACAATACACTCAGGCGGCATGTCGAGCGTGGAGGGTAGATGGAGAATATTTTTAAAACAAAGCCCCTCAAATAACTATATAATAGACTAAACCGAGACGCCGGCTCGAATCGCAGCATCCGGAAATCTTGACGAAGCCGTGCTAGTGGAATAATCCGAAAACTACGTTTACACAACAGCATCACAGTTGTGTCTATTTAGTGATAAACCTGCTCGGTATAGTTTTTGAACGATGGTACTAGAATGTTGGGAATAACGGATTTAGAATAAACCCAATAAAATATGGAGGCTTTAAAACAGCTGTTCAGTGTGGCGGCCATTTTTGGCGAACGTGACGTGTGTTTTTAAACGTTATTTAAGATCTGATGCAGGTAATTTTTGATTGTCGTGCCTAACGAAGTTTGAATAACATAAATATTCAAACAAATTTTATCCTACTCATATTATAAGTTTTGAAATCATATAAAGTTCACCTAAAAAGCAATATTGCTGAGACAAAATGACCAAAACTACGTCTTGTCGCAAGAATTGGAATTCACTGTCGTAGTCCACTACAGCCCCTTAACGTCCTACGGCTGGGCACAAGCCTTCACTCTCATAGGAGTCCACTATCATAGTACATAACCCAATTTCACTAGTTGGACACTAGATTTTTATCCGTTAGAAATTATTTATTCCTAGAATAAATAATTTCTAACGGATAAAAATCGTGTTCGTGCCGTGTAAACGTCCTCCACACGGAAGCTTCGAAAACATTTTCCGAACATTGCTTTGAATAGCTCGGCACGGTCGGGTTGTTGGTTCGGCAAATGGATGAGGACTTTACGCTCCTTTATTAGATTACGATGCATCACGTCCCAATCTAATGTGATTTTGATTGATACGACTGACTTTGTACACTAGTTGAGATCATTTTTGGATAGAAAGACAGAAATAATACCGTTTTGTATGAACAAAGTTAAATTTGGACGGCAATTTGAGGACCTATCTGGTGCAGTGGTAAGCGCTGGTGATCTTAGGGGTTCCAGGTTCGATTCCCGCCATCACAAAACTTTAAAAAAATGCAGTGAGTGCATAAATTTAAATCTTGAAAGTATTTTTGGAAAAGAATTATAAAATTGATTTTAGTGTTCGGCGACCCTAAATCACGGTAACAAAAAACCGACACTCAAACGTTTTTCCATTTTCGCTGTGGGAAGCTGTAGGCTATACGAACTCGGAGATAGTAAAATTCTGAAGACTCCTGGATTAATTTTATATTAATCTGTGCGATGACATCGCTTTACAACATAATTCACGGTGTACTGTATGTCTCGTATCGTTATTTTCCTATATTATCTTTAATTTTAATTTTTAAGCCCGTGTACAAAATAAAACATAGAAGCCTAAAATAAACTTACTTTGTACTTTTATTAAATTACGTAGATATAATATTATAATCATATTTTATCTTAATTTACTCTCTTAATATTATGCGGAAGACCTATTTGACGACCTCCGTGGCACAGTGTGTAGAGCTGTTGTCTTAACATGCGGAGGTCCCGGGTTCGATCCCCGGCAGGGTCAATTTGGGAATTTATAATATCTGAATTTTCCCTGGTCTGGCCTGGTGGGAGGCTCCGGCCGTGGCTAGTTACCACCCTACCGGCAAGGACGTGCCGCCAAGCGATTTAGCGTTCCGGTACGATGCCGTGTAGAAACCGAATAGGGGTATGGGTTTAATATAACTGCCATGCCCCTAACAGGTTAGCCCGCTACCATCTTAGACTGCATCATCACTTCCATCAGGTGAGATCGCAGTCAAGGGCTAACTTGTAGTGGATAAAAAAAAAAAGGACCTGGAACCTTATAGTGTTATTATCCCAAGAAAACCCTTGCCATTATTTGGTTAATGGAATGAGGTCACGACCCTCAGCAATGAGGAATACAACGTCAACGTTGCTTAACCATCTCAATCGTCAGCGCGCAACCGCATCCAATGGGAAACACGTATTGTCGTGTACAGCAGGTCTGCGCAGCTCCATATAAGCTGTCGCTTCCTGTCCGTGTATTTGTTTTAATCCTTGACTGCGATCTCACCTAGTGGTAAGTGATTATGCAGCCTAAGATGCTAGCGGGCTATTAAGGGGTTTGGTATTAAATCCTATAATCGATTTCTACACGATTTTGTACCGGTAGGTAAGCTATATCGCTTGGTACATCTTTACAGCTAGGGTAACTAGCCACGACCGTAGATTCCGACCAAACCAGACTAGAAAAAATTGTAAATTATAAATTTCCACATTGAACCCGCTTGAGACCCGGAAACTCCCATTTATAAAACCAACATTGCTGCGCCAGGGAGGTTGTCAAAACAGTGTATTTTTGCCCTAAATCCTATGGAATTAGGGCATAGAATAGTACACTGTACAGCACAGAATTCTCACAAATTCATGGATAAAATACACAAATCTCTTCCAGGTACACTTTGACACGTTTTCAAGTCTAGGCTTCCAGGTGGGACGGGCTGTGTTTGCTGGATGAAATTGAGTTGTGAAATTTCTGAAATGTTAAGTTTCGTGGTAAGATATTTTAATCCTTGCCAGTAAGTACTCGTACTATAATGCTCACCAATGAATTATATTTTGAGTATTGTACAACCTATTTGTATTTCGTGTATTTTGCAATAAAGAAATTCTAATTCATTCCGTATGCTTATTATAGACACTATGATGTTTATCTAATCCTATACACGTCGTGAATTTAAACAGCTTAGCTAGATTTTGAAGTCATCCCAGTTAGCCTGTGGACCTCAAAACAATATAATATGAATTAATAGAAACTCTAATATATATACTTATATATCTACAAACATTAGTCTATTAAATTCTAATATATACTATCAATTTCAAAATTGTTTTTTATTGAATTTATTATTTTATTATTTTAACTATTAATATTATTATTAATAGCATAGGTAATAAAAGTAATCATCAATGAAAAAGCCTTTTTATATCGGCCTTCAGACAGGGTAAATATATCAATGCCGTTTATACATTAATTTCATCATTGGTCCATTTACATGCTACACTATTTTGACACTTCAAATATGATTTTGATGCGATTTTCAGTAGGTATGACGTGGCACCAATAAATATTCGATTACCTGACAGCATTTATTTAGTAACATATTTTATTTGGAATCGAAACAGGGTAGCATGAGGGGGCGAAAATGTGAAGTCATTTCGATTTCACACCCCCAGAGAGGCATTTCGACCCCTGTTTTATTTTCCCGAAAAATATGCGGCGTTCGTGTCAGTATACAAGTAAATCTACACCTTCATAAACCTGCATTGTAGTAAAATCACGATGGTTTCATCGGAATACAAAAGTTTCAGAAATAGAATATCTAACTTTCATTTTCCCAAGAAAAAGTTTTATGTGAATGAAAATACAGTCCAAGGCCAACTCGCATAACACTGCGAACTGAAGGGATCCCGCGAGTTCTCAATGTTGACTTCTTGATATTTTTACAGCTGTAAGTGACTGTATACCTACGTAGTTTTTTATATATATAGGGAGCAAATGAGCATGAAGTTAAGTGATTACCGCCGCCCACGAACAGTTGCAGCACCGGAGGAACAGCAAGCTGGTTTTTTTGCAATTTGCAAGTCCGTGGCAGACATGACCTGGATTTATTTTATATTACCAATCAGACTCCACCGTAATCTACACCTGCTCTCTCTTCTCTACTCCATCCTTTACGATCCACAAACTCCTTCTTACTTAAAGCATCGCTATTCCTACCTTAGCTCGACAACCGCTTGCACATTCCCGCCCATCACACGCGGTACTATGACAACTCCTTTACGTGCAAGTCTGTAATACTGTGGAATAGTCTGCCTTCTGAAATACGCCATTCCAAATCGCTCTCAATTTTCAAAAGTCGTTTGTATAATCATTATTTATCTCTTTGTAATTATTAGTGTTTACTTTATTCTATAATGGTGAATATATTAATGTTGTATATTTATTTATATATATATTTACATCTATTTATTAGTCTAAAATTTATGTACTTTATTATGTATGCATTTCTTATCTATTTTTTTTTAGATACAGCACCATCCCGCGCTCCCGTTTATTTATCCTTTCAACAAAGGTTGTCTGTAAGAGATTGCTTTAGCAATAAGAACGCCTTTGCACATTTCTTTCTAGTTTTACTAGTAATTACTGCTTTTAAACTGTATATTTTGTGTGTACAATAAAGGTATCTAAATAAATAAATAAATTAATTAATTTCAACTCGATACCTCCACGCGTTTCCGAGATAAAGGTCAAATCCTATGAGGTGTCCTTTTTTCTTCTTGAGGTACTGAACCCTAAAAACAAAATAAAACTGATTTATTTGATGCCAAGCAAACGTCAAATCAATCAACCACAATTTTCGAGCCGACGCAAATTTTTATATCTACTTTTTCCAACAAGGGATCAATCATATTATACACACTCTACTCATAATAAGAACGAAACAAGATCAAAACACATTTTTGCTATTCATACTTTTAGAACAGCTTTCAGCGCCAAAGTTCAAAGAGTTTCTTTTGCTTTCATTTCTAAATAAAATAATTTGCCTCAAATAAAGAGCATTATTACAATTTCAAACGGGATTGAAGCACATAGTACCTACATATGATCATAATATAGAAAATGTAATTGAATTGATAACATTGTTAAATTCAAATAGGAGAGATGTTAGTCGAGGCGCAATATATCAGTTGATCGCGCTGGATAAGCAATTTAGGCCAAGGTGGCAACTGGATGTGTGACCGAATTTTGAAGTCCCAAATTTGCCTTCTTGTTTCACCATTGGCCTTAGAGAGCATTTAACTGAGCAATCGGTCCCGGCTTATGAATTACTAGCTGATGCTCGCGACTTCGTCCGCGCGGAATAAGTTTCTTCTACTTCCACAGGAACTCCTTAATTTTTCGCGATAAAAATTACCCCATCTCACTCGCCAGATCCTCGAATACACTAGTGCATAAAATTACGTGGTTGAAGAAGAAACCAACAAACAAACACACTTTCGAATTTATAATATTATTGTACATTTTTAAACCTAAGAATCGAAATCAAAATATCATTTGTAGAGGATTGACATCAATCATGTGGTACTCCGCATAACTTTTACACTACGATCCCTACCATAAGGTGACTTATGGAAAGGAGTTAAACCATTGGCAATGAGGAACACGACGCACAAAAAAATTCCCAAAAGAAAGAAAACGTTGGGCTGAATTTTTGCCCCAAAGAAAGGCAGTGTTTTCACCCTCAAATTACCTCATTTGTAAGAATTTGAATAATTTCTCGACTTAAAAGGATATTCTTGAGTAATTCTCCTTGTCTAGCCGTTGATCAGAGGTAAGACTTTCAATTAGAGATAAAATTTTTGGGCAACAGCACAGATAAATAAGGATTTTCATAAAAATTGCCACCATTAATTTTATCAGAGTAAAACGTTACAGTTATCTTAGTTGACTTACAAATTCTTGATAAAAGCGATGATACTTAGCTCCCGTTGTCCTAAGTGAACGAAAAACGCGGTAATGCAATGCGACGCGACGCGACAGAAACCAACGCTGCCCTCCGCACGTGATTTACATAAGTTTGTCATTCTCTGTGGAATCGTATCGCGACGCGTTATATCGCGTTGCTTTCGTCGCTCACCTAGAACAACGATTAGAGATGTTAACCCGAATTCAGGTGGTAAACGGATCGATTTTAAGGCGCAAACTTAAAAAAATCCTGAGCTAATTGAATTTTTAGCAATCAAATATCGAAGAAGGAATTAAATATTGAAGAAATTAAATACCAAAAAGTGCAGGAAATCAACCTGTATGCCAGAGAGTTCAAAGGATTCTCCAAAAAAAAAAATGAAATAATTTCAATACAAAAATACCAATTGATATTATCTTAGCAATGTGCTAATCACATCTTTCGTGCTGAGTAATCCTCCGCTACAGCCCATTAACGTCCCACTGCTGGGCACAGGCTTTCTTCGGCCCTCACAGGCAGGGGATTTCAAAAGTTATTTGTGCTTTTCATACAACGTTTGATTGGTCAATTGATTATTGAACGTTCTAGCAACTTTGAGTCCTCATCAAGGACTTGCATTGGACCGTTTAATTAAATAGTCTCCAGCTATAAATGTATTTGTAGCGAGATTGAATATAAATGAGTGTTTATATTGCTCTCTAGCCGGTTCTACATTACGAATGCAAACTTTTGATTTGTTTTAAAACGAGGTATTCTTTGATTCTGTAGGACGTACTTAGGTTGATGACTCTCATGTAAATGACCTAGGGCTTACTAAAAAGAGTAAGTTTTAACTGTTTAAATAATATGTCTTCTTTTGAGAACATAGTTCTTATCTGAATGATAAAACGCGAGAGCCTGGCCTGGAAATATCTCTGTGCATCAATAGTATGGATTTTCAATAGTATGGAGTGTGAACACTGAACTGAACACTCCAAGTACATTGCCTTGGCTCAGTAGGAAAAGAATTAAGTACATCGTAAGTCTTATGTATGCGTAGTAATGTAGCATTCCTGAATGGATTTCAAAATAATCCTTTGAGCGAAGACAGGCGTCAGCTAGTTACGAACAAAGTTACAAGATCCTAAACAGAGTATCCGGCAGACAAACTTTCGCATTTAAAATATTAGTATATTTTGCGAAAGTGTGTCTGTCGGTCTATCTGCTACGCTTTTACGGTCCATCTGTTCAACCGATTTTGATGAAATTTGGTACAGGGATAGATTGTAACCCGGGGAAGGACATAGGCTACTTTTACTTTTTTATCCCGGAAAGTTAAAGAGTTCCCGTGGGAATCAAAAAACTTAATGCACGCGAACGAACTCGCGGGCATCATCTAGTTGTATTTATTACCACAACCGGTACTCTTGGTACGTTCACTGCGTTCTCACCTGGTAAATGGTAATTGTGATAATGCAGCCTTAGATTGTAGCTGGCTAACTCATTAGGGGTATGGCGGTAATATTGAACCCCTAAGACCTTTCTACGCGGTTTTCTTAAACTACAAAGTATTGTTTATATTACCAGAACGTTTTAAGGGAATTGCAATCAGATGTTGTTTTCCGAGGCCAATTAAAACCGTCTGCGCTAACAAACACGGCAAGATAGATGGCGATCACTACACGGAACGGCACTCGCGAGGAAGGGCAGGAAATTGCTGCTTCCGGACAACAGGAGGGCGTGTGCGTTGAAAACGCTTAGGTACAAATTTTTCTTCTATTTTGTTTTTCTTTACGTAGTTCTTTTTATACCGCTACAAGTTTTAACCCGTGACAAAGGTAAGGTACAAATTTTTCCTCTATTTTGTTTTTCTTTATTTTGTTTTGTTTGCGACTTGATGATACCCTCGACTTTGTCTGCGTCTTCGCCTAAGAGGAGTCCCCTGCACTATCCACTGAGGTCAATTAAAAACGTCTGCACTAACAAACGCGGCAAGATAGATGGCGATCACTACACGGAACGGCACTTGCGAGGAAGCGCAGGAAATTGCTGCTTCCAGACAACAGGAGGGCTTCGTCCGCGTGGATTGAGGTTTTTTGGTTCCGGCGGAAACTTGTTTTTCCGGGATAAAAAGTAGCCTATATGTTATTCCAGACTATAATTTATCTCTGAAACAAATTTCAAACGGATCCGTTCCGCCGTTTTTGCGTGATTGAGTAACACATGAACATATCCATCCATCCATCCAAACTTTTGCATTTATAAATATTTTTAGTGATTATTATATATATTTACTTATAATATTAGTACAGATCTGCTTATAATTTTCATTTCTGTAATTTTTAGACGCGTGTTTCTTGTGAGATTTTTATAGCAAAAAGTAGATGTTATAATGCATATTCACACCGAAAGTGCTTATATCGCTGGGCGCAAGCTATACACAAGATAATAGAACTGGCCGGGTGCCAGATAGTTTCACACAGCGCTCACTTGATGACAGCTCGGATTAACCAATGTTGTTTATACATTGTGTTGTACTGTGCCTCTTAGCTTCCTAAGGCCTTGTGTACAATGTTAATAGTACCATTTGTGTTTACAACTTCGATACAATTTGATCTTTCCGCTTGCGTAACCTTTTGCAGGAACTAAAAATTATTCAAAGGAACTCTATGCCTAACTTAGAGTACAACCTCATTTAGAGCCAATTGAAAATCCAACCGGATCCCGGTTGAATTTTCCGTAATAAAAAATACCTATCATATGTGTTATTTCAGACTGTAATCTATGTCTGTGCCTTCATCTATATCCGTTCAGCTTTTCTGGTAATTGTAATTAATCTAGTAATTGAGTAACAAATATCTATCCAATCCATTCGTATTTATAATAAATAAATAAGTAATATAGAAGAAGTGGTTAGTTTTACCATCCAGTAGAGAATAAAAAAATCTTATGTAAAAAGACGTTCTAATTAATTCACCCCTATTCAAATACACGAGAAAATAATAAACTCATTCTGATCCTCTGTGAAGCACTCGTTAGCTAAATAAACTCCAAAAAAGAATGATTAAAAACACCGGAATGGAAAAGAGATTTTGCGGCCATACTAATTGCTTTAAGCTATTAGACTCGTTATTTCACACAAAAACGGTGGATTGGCTCGGATAAATCATATTTTAGGTGAAATACGATCCCATAAAACGTTTCCGAAAGCAATTAGTTCCTGTTACGACCACAGACGAAGGACACGGAAAAATAAATGCTACGCACTTGATTGGAAAACGCTGCGTTTTTTGAAACAAAATCCCTTTATAATCGTAATTTGGAAGATTTGTGTGGTGTTATGCCGGTGCAAATTGCTGGCTTATTAGGCGGTGAATATCGCAAGATATATTTTTTATTCCTCTACAAAGGCTAACTTGTAGTGGAATAAAAAATTAAGAAGTGTATTATCTTGCTTTTTAAACAACTTCTAGAGCTTCCTTTTATTTATAGACTAGTGTGTAGGTGCACATATACCTACATGCTAACATAACCCAGCAAGACGCAGCCACGTTAGCCAATCACGTGCCGCCGCCTGAATCACGATAACGAAGTTCTTTCGGAATTGTACTATAGTACATAGTATCGTATAGTATATATATATATATATATATATATATATATATATATATATTAGAGAACTTTCAACTTGCAACAGTTGGCCCAGCTGGGAGCTCCGAGCATGATACCAGCTCGGAGGAAGATCTTCCTATTGCCTCGGGAGCTAACACCATGCGCTCCAGACAAGCGCTTGGGTGATAATTTATCAAACCTACCTTATTGGCAAGTGAGAATCTTTTGGTAAACTCTAGGTAAAGTTAATCTAGGTGTATTGTTTTATCCAATTTAGGGCAAATTTTTCAATCGTCCGATAAAGTTTATCGGAGGAATAAATTTGACGTTTTGACAGGTTTTGTATTGAAAATCCGTCGAAGCGTCAAATTTATTCCTCCGATAAACTTTATCTGACGATTGAACAATTAGCCCTTAATGCAACAGTATCTGTGATTTAATTTATACATTTATAGAACTAGTCTTAAATTCACGATTGCGATTGGGCACTAAAGAACTTTATGTTCAACAAATTTTTGATGCAGCGTTTTTCGACCGACTAGTGCGAAGTGGGACTTAATAAAAATAAATATTGTGGTGCACAATCGTAGCTTAACGTTATGGGCGCAATAATTTAATGCTGGCGCGCGGATTAGATATTTATTATATCTCAATAGTGGTTATTTATCTATGTCTTGGAAAATAGTATATGGTAAATGGAAATAATGGCAAATGGAATATGATAAATGGAAATAACCTTTTTAATATAGTAAGATCTATGTATGAAACTAACTATAAAATAAATTTAAAAAAAATCTTTATACCTATTAACAAAAAACCCTAATCAAAAAGAGCATCCCTGGTTGCCCCTGGATAACCTTTGAACCAGGTAGGAACCAGAACGTGGGTCGCAGCCCCTTATCCCCTTATCCTTATACGGCCGATCTCTTTCTCTTAGAAATTATTGACTGAGGGAATGCAGGTTCTACTTGGGTGAATTTGCATTTGTCGGTCTATCCATCGGTCCGTCTGTCGAGTGACTCATAACATCTGAATGAATGCACACTGCTACTTCGTTCGTATAATATGTTCATCATTTCAACCCATTGCAGGCTCACTGAGCACGAATCCACTAAGCTGGCCAAGTGTGGATTGGCAGACACTTCCTACACCTTTGAGAACAATTTGGTGAATTCTCATGCAAGCCGGTTTTCTTACGTTGTTTTCCTTCACCGTTAAAGAAAGTAATATTTACATTTCTAAATACACTTAGATAGCACCGAATAATTAAAGGTCCAGGGAATCGAACCCCTGACTACTCGTATAGGAGGTTGGGCGTCATTACCTTCAGACTAACGCTAATTCAAACATTAAAGTTAAGGAGCTCTCAATTCACGAGATCAAAATACAGGCGTGCAGGGTAACAATCGAGCAAGCACGTCGTCTCAAAAATTGGACTGAACTTGATTGAATCTTACTTCTTATTCTTACTAATATTATAAATGCGAAAGTTTGGATGGATGTATGCATGTGTGGATGTATCGATGTTTGTTACTCAATCACGCCCCAACGCCTGGACGGATCTGGATGAAATTTGGCACAGAGATTGATTATAGTCTGGAATAGCACATAGGCTACTTTTTATCTCGGAAAATTAAAGAGTTCCCGCGGGAACTAAAAAACCTCAATCCACGCGGACAAATTCGCGGGCATCAGCTAAAACTAATTGCCTGATTTTATCCCACAAATAGTACATGATGCTAAAATGAATAGAAATAGTGTAAAGCAAGCTATTTTCAACACGACATAATATTAAGCCTTACAAATTGTTTCCAACGATAAAGTTATCTCAAAGGAAAGTTATGGCTGATATAAAATTTACAGTAAAACTATTCGTATGGCCGTTGAGTGAATTAAAAGTCGGGCCAGTGCTGGCATGTGTTAGGAATTTTCCAGAAATTCAATAAAGTGCATAGAGCGGCGTTCTGCATTGTTGGCATAGTAAGGGTCGAGTGACACATGCAGCGGTCAAAATTAATAATTATTATAATTTAGGTAAATATGCAAGTAGCGTTTTAAGGCTTTTTAATAACGACCAACGAAAGTCCAGTAAGTTTGCTGTATCTCCTTTAACATAATATTATGATGATATCCATATAATATTTCCGGTCTTCAGTGAGCAATATTTAAATATTAATTAAATGAAATGCATACATTTAGGATTCCGCTGCGTTCCTCGCAGCAGAGACCAATCTTAAATCTACCGCCGGTTCGGAAAAATGTTCTACTGAGAAGAGCAAGCAAGAAATTAAAACTCAACTTAAGAATATTTTTCCGAAAGATCATAATATTATGACCAATGATGTCTCAACCTTCTCAACGGAAGAAATGAGATAAGTATAAGAACTGCCGGCAAAACCTAATTCAATAAAATGCAAATATATCTATATGCCAGCAATATATATACAATGAAAAAATCTTGGAGCTATTAAACTCCAAGATGCCTTTTGCAGGACGGACAATACTTGTAGACTCTTTATACCATTGAAACTTGAAAGACATCATATTATGTGCGAAGCTCGAGTGGTAGTATAATGCGTAAAAGACAAAGCCATCTTTGAGGCTCTCATCCAGCTATTTAATAGAATAACCTAGTCTATTCTTAGGTAACAAAGGAAAATCGCTTTCAATGCGGCTCAACCTTAGAAACCTACTTTAATTAACTGCTATAGTGAAATTTTTCTTTATTAACCGTAAAAGTGTTGCATACGAAGGTATTAATTAAGACATGGGAAACTGGTATTTATATTTACCAACGAGCATTGAACCAAACCATGGAGTTGCAATCCTCATGCCTACATCAGGCATCAGAAGTATCTGTCACCGTAAGATTGTAAACACCGTTAGATTATAATCTAACTCGCGAAATTGTAAACTGTAGAAAGATTGTGAACCGTTCAAAGTTCTGAGTGTCAATTTTAGAAATATTCATTATTTTTACGTTTTCTTGTCTGTTTTATGTAGGTTAGGTTAGGGTTCGACATAAATAATCAGGTAGCACTTAGGTTCTATCGGGTTAATAAACCTAACATATAAAAGTCTACCGGAAAATAATGCGTTAAATTGTAATCTTTCGACAGTTTGTAATTTCGCAAGTTAGATTATAATCTAACGGTTTTTACAATCTTACGGTGACATATCCTCATCTTAGGGCGAAAACACATTACGGACAGGACAGGTCAGGACAGGTCATACTGTAAACGCTTAAAGCAATACTTTAGCAATATTACTCAAAATGACAGTTTGATGTCACGCACCTTGACGTTCCTAAAATAAGGATTATAATTCTAAACACGAAAGTCAACAATAACGAAACAATATCGCTTTAAGAAGTTGCAGTATGGCCCCTTGACAGGTTCGCGCAATTCGTCAGCGTTGTAGGGAAAACGAATATTGTGCTATCGCAGTATTCTGTGCAGCTTCTATAATTAAATTTTTATCCGCAAGAAATTTTTTTATTTCTGTAATTTTGTAGTGTGTTTTCGCCTTTTTGCTCACAGAAACGACGAAAGAAACGAACGATTAAATCTCGTAACACTGCAACTTGCAAGACTGATGATGTTGGTTGAGTCTAAAACATTCTCAACCTTGCTGCTCTTGTAATCTGACAACTCTAGACCTACGATTAGAACAATGGTGAGTTGGTGGTTACTGAGACGTTAGTTTCTCCTTTTCCTTGATCTTTTTTAGTCCTGAGGCAAATTAGAGCATTAAATAGAGATCACCGTAGTATAACACTATAATATTAAAATAACTATGGTCTTGTAAATATCCTAAGAAGACCATAGTAGCAGCGATGTTTTATAGAAACACAATTTTGAGGTGGCTGCACTTACATGGTAAGAGAATCCCATAAGGTTGGTGGTATAGAGTTTTCTTCTAAGGTATGTAACCGTCATACGTAACATAAACTTGGGTGGTTTTATTTCCTAACCCCATCAATAAAATTGATTTTGCGTTTTGACTGGCAGAATCACGTCATAAAATTATGAAAATCTGTAAAGAAACTATTTTATTTATAATTAGATGACGCCCGCGTCTTCGTCGGCATGGATTTTAGTTTTAGGTTCCAGGATAAAAGTAGCATATGCCCTTTCCCCGGATACTACTTGACGCTGTACCAAAATTCATCAAAATCAGTTGACAAGATGGGCCGGGAAAGCGTAGCAGATATATAGACATACACACTTTGAAAGGACATGACCAGTAATTGCCCTCCGATTCGGGACAATGCACAGGATTTCCGTTTTTACAGTAAGGTTTAAAAATTCAAAACGAAATTATTATGGATTTATTATTCCAAATAAGGTCAGGGTTCAAATGACAAAAAAAAACAGTACGTTTATTGTTTAAATCTTGAGCGTCCGCTTTCCTCTTTAAGCACTACTCCATTTTGACGTTCCATTATATCCATGCCTAATAATAATCTTGTAACCTTACATGAATACCATTTAAGTACCTTAGTCATTATATTATGAATGATTTATTTTTGATCAATTAAATAGTAATGAGAAGGAAATGTATGTTTTGTTTATAATTATTTTTATTTTTTGACAAGTCTCAAACTAATAGATCGAACAAAGCATTTTGAAATACTGCGTTTAAAGGAACGCCCTTTCACATTGCATATGCCGCCATCTGTGGTCGAATAGTTAAACTGGAACGCCCTTTCACATTGCATATGCTGCCATCTGTGGTCGAATAGTTGAACTTGTTAACTAAAAGCAGTGAGCAATACTTAAAAATATTTTCTAGACTCACCACAATACATAGCGCCATCTAGTGTGGGAAAGCAGTTTTTGGTGAAACTTTTTTTATTTATTTTCTCAGTTTTCAGAGCCTTCAGACTCCTGAAACTTTTTTATTTGAAAACTATAAAATATAACAATTACATTAAAGAAATAATACTTGAAAATATTTTTTAGACTCGCTCAACACAATAAATAGCGCCACCTATTGTGGGAAAGCAGTCTTTTAGTGAAACTTTTTTTGTTCATTTTCGCAGTTTTCCGAGCCTTCAGACTCCTGAAACTTTTTTGTCTGAAAACAGTGAAATATAACAATTACAATAATAAAGAAATCATTGCTGAACATTGATTTTTGACACCTAGGCAAGCTGCCATAGTTCCACCGGTCAAGTCCTTTATAATATTTATTAGTATGGATTAATTGAAACATTTTAACATTCATACGTATTAGCATTCGAAAACAAATATTTCAAAAATCCGTTAGGCTTGGAATAGATTAACAAATTTTCAAAGTCGACCTTTAATGATTTACCTTTTATTATGTCGTACCTAAGCTTTAGGCGATTTATAATTTCATCGATACTAAAATAATTTAAATACATACCTATTAGGTACATCTTTTATTAAAAACTAGATGGTGCCCGCGACTTCGTCCGAGTGTTTTTTTTTTCATTCCCATGGGAACTCTTCATTTTTCCGGGATAAAAAGTAGTCTATGTCCTTATCCCTGTACTAAATTTCATCAAAATCGGTTGAACAGATGGGCCGTGAAAGCGACAGGACAGACGGACAGACAGACACACTTTCGCGTTTATAATATTAGTATGGATTAGTATGGATAGACGTAGAAACAGGTTCAATCAGAGTACACGACACGGATAAGCTTCACACAAAATCGCTTCAACTTGTGACTATACCAAAAATATAAGAATTTCAAACCGCTCTCGCCTATAAATTGGACTGCATCGTCTATAAAGGTAACGTGATAATTTTGTATCAGCTATACGGCCCAAAATATACGATTATCCAAGGATTTACCGGTGCGGTGTCGGGCTTAATTTGAAAATATGAGAATGATGGCTTAATTGACCACAGAATAGGGACAAAGGCAATAAAATATCCGCCGCCATTATACAGTTCGTGTAATCTCTGTGTGTGTTAATACTAATGATTTATGTTTGTGTTTGTTTTATTGGCTCTTTATGAGATTAGTTTATTTTTTAAGTTTAATGATCGATACAGGCCTTTTTTGTTGTTGGTTTCTAACCGGCAGGCTTAGCATGCGCAACGAGATATCTCGCGACGAGAGAGAGACAGAGAGCGAGAGATTTTGTCGTTGCCGGCTAATTTTTCGTTTTTTTTTTATCCACTACAAGTTATCTCTGTACTTCGATCTCACCTGATGGTAAGTGGTTATGCAGTCTAAGATGATAGCGGGCTAACCTGTTAGGGGCATGGCAGTTATAAACCCATATTCCTATTCGGTTTCTAGAGGGCATCGTGCCGAAACGCTAAATCGCTTGGTGGTAAGTCTTTGCCAGTAGGGTGGTAACTACCCACGACCGAAGCCTCCCACCAGGCAAAATCGTTTACCCTACATGCACAAAGTGCGGTATATTACAAAAAAAAAACAAGTCGGCATGTAAGGGTTCGTAGAGAAAAATACCACAGTTATGAAATAATACTTTTTTCTTTACTTTTGACGTAACGAGACCAATAACCATGTTAGCTTTGGTAGACAAATAGAGATAAAGGGCAGACATAATTTTACTCGTACGCATGCTACCCCTTCAAAGCAGCCCTATTTATCATTTTTAGACCTATTTCTTTAAGTTGAACCCATTGATTTGCTATCAAGTTTAATGTGAAGGTGAATTTAGGTTTTGGTTTGCAGCGCTCGTACACAAAAACTATTGATTCTACAAAAAAAACGTTACTACATAAATTGTAGAAAATTTTCTCTTATTTAATTTATTACATAACTATTTTCATCGTAAAATCAGTCCGAAAGGAGTTATTGTCAAAAACTGTAATGAGCGCCATTTTTCCAATATGGCGACGCGAGCGGCTAAGATACGAGTTGGCAAAGTGAAAATTCGGAAAGAGTACGTTGAAATCTATAAAAAAAAACTTAACTTTCCAGGTAAAACTACTAAATGACTGGACTATACGACGTGTCCCACTTTGAATTACATACAATACCCTGAGACTCTAGAAGCAATTATCGGCAATATTTATTATTATACTAATAAAATTTAACTATCCAGAGATCAAAGTTTGCTCTTACTAGAGTGGATTCAAATATTCCAGAACTTCGAAAAAACTTTCAACAAATTAATCACTTTCTTGATTAAGTTTATTGTCGTTATCTATAAAGTGGATCTTCGGTGTGGATTTATAGTAATAATAATTCACACAAGTAATTAGCAGGTTATGTTTTATTATCTGAAATGGTTTTCGTGATGATGCCATAGATTAGAGAAACATTTTGGATTTGTGGAATATTTTAATTACGTATTAAGTCATCATCATCATGTTACGATGTCGTTGACCCATGTTTTCGGCTATAGTTTACGCTAAAGCTCACCACACTGGCCAAGATTGATTTGACAGAATAAACCTAGTCATCATCATCTTATTACGTCATAGGTCCACGTTTTGGGCCATAGTTTAGGCCAAAGTTCACCACGCTGGCCAAGATTGAATTAGCAGAAAAAACCTAGGTACACACAACCAGCCTGGTAAATGTTTGAGCTCTGTTGCCACGGAAAATTATCAAATTATAAATTATATCACGTGACAATTTTCCAAACGCAGATTTAAACTCAAAAAAGTTAAATGTGCATATACAAAGAAAGATCACCGTTTAAAAAAAATATAGTCCAGTCTAAATACGTTCTCTTTCATTACCCTCCCACAGAATAAAATTATCTTTAAACAGGGAATCTCTTCCGAGCACTGTCCAGCGCCCGCCTATTTCATGTCACATCCTATGCATTAAGCGGTACGTTAGGAGCCACAGAGTAAATCAAGTCGCAGTATAAACAGTGTAATAAAATTTGCCTCCGGTTTGGGTTTCTGTTGGGTCAAAGTGTCCTCCGTTAGTTTTTATAGGTTTCTACTTATATGTAGTGGCTTTACGATACTTGTGTCCCAGGTTCGATATTTATGACATTCATGTTATAAATACTCGAAGCATTAGTGGATACTGATTTAAGGAATATTAAAGTGTCTGTCTGTTACCTAATCATGTAAGTTGCAACGCGGAGAGTAGTTATTAAAAAATAAAATTGTTGCGTTCTAAAAATAACTATGGTAACTATTGTAATTATCCACATCACAAAAAAGGAACGCAAAGATTGACTAACGCCAATGTGCTTAGCATGCGCACAACGAGATTATTTCGCGACGAGAGAGAGAGATCTTGTCGTTGCCGGCAAATTTTTCATTTACATGCACAAAATGCGGTTTATTACAAAATTGTCGACATGTAAAGGTTCGTAGAGAAAAATACCACAGATAATAAATATTACTTTTTCTCTACTTTTGACGTAACCAGACAAGTACATGTTAGCTTCGGTAGACAGAGAGAGATAACGGGTAGACATCATTTTACTCGTAGCGCGCATGCTAGCCATATTGTGCTAACGCTTCCGATGAAAAACTAAACATCTTGATATTTAAAGCACTCTTTTTTTCTGTACTATTTTTATGAAAAATTTAAGACAATTTCCAACGCATCTTTCCAACATTGTATTTTTTAAAATTTATATTACTAACAGCCTACACAACATAGGTACCAACCTACACAACATAGGTACATAGGTACCTATGTTGTGTAGGTTGGTTTTGCCTTCCATGAAGCATGATATTAGTTATAACTGTTGGCAAACGCAAGCCCATCTCGAAATTCCTCTGCTTGAAATTTAAAAGGTGGTGTTCTGTTAAATGTATTCCCCTGAATCACGGAATATTGACAGCTATTCTGAATTGAGATTTGAAGGAGAAAACATAAATTAACGATAGCAAAATTAAATTTTACAACACAGTATTGAAAAGTGCACGATAATTAAACATTTTACGTACGTACGGGGTCATGAACAATAAATTACACGGTAATGAGTCACAATCAATGTCATGCTCGTACTTGAAATGGTTGGACATATTTTAATCACATTAAAATTTTAATGGATTGTAGATTCACAGTCACGATGACACCGGGCAAGGTATGCCATTACCGGATATGGAAATGCATGCTTTATCGCTTTTACAAGTTCTTGTACGCGAATTTTGTTCTAATAAAAATTACGGTTGTCTGTAAAGTCGGTTTACGGCCGATTGTTTTACGTGATAACTAGAAGTTCACGGCCCATCTGTTCAACCAATTTTGATGAAATTTGGTACAGGAATGGGTTGTATCCCGGGGAAGGAGATAGGCTACTTTTATCCTGGAAATTTTAAGAGTTCCCGCTAGAATAAAAAAAAATATCCTCTTCAACCGATTTTGATGAAATTTGGTATAGGGATAGTTTGTATCCAGAGAAAGGATATAGTAGCCTCTTTATTCTGGAAAATTAAAGAGTTTTCGCGGGAATAACAAAAAAATCTTAATCCACGCGGACGAAGTGGCGGGCCTCATCGGGCGTAACTAATATGTTAGTAAAAATTTTAATGCAAATACCATAATGTAAGACCTTACCGCCGCGCTGCGCCATTTTGAAAATGATGCATTTTCTACAATGCAAATAATATAAAAACAAAGCGTGGTTGTTACTTGGATTGTCCTTCAATCATGTAAAAACGGTGCAATCACTACTTGCCAGCAAGTCTGATTGCAGCCAAACGCTTAGTCTATAAATAAAAAAAAACGAGGGCTGCTTATATTATATTATTGCTGGAAAATTAAAAAAAAACTCACTAATATGAAACTAAATCCATGCGGACGAACTCGTAGGAATCTACTAGATGGAAATAATAACAAAATGTTAGTAAATTTAAGAGGACGTCTGAGTGGAATTTAAAAAATATGAATAGTTTCGAGTTATTTGAGTTTCGGTCCAATATTAGTTTAACAGTTCATTGTCCTGTTGGCGGTGACTTTTACAATATAAAATCGTTGGACTTGAGTTTCGCATGTAATTGATGTTTTTTAATGGCGTAGTTTTAAGGACTTTACTTTGTTGTAGAAATTATATTATTCATGAAAATATTAATAGGGTAAAGAATAAGAACTTTTATTTTTTTAAGAAAATAATGAGAGAACAACCTCTTTGAGTATTATCTGGAGAGTTTATTCAATTAGGTATATATTATATACATAATTGAATAAACTCCAGATAGTATAAATATATATATTTTATGAGGTAGCTAGGTAGAGCCTGAGTTTTACTTTGGCTTATATTCAGAGAGAAGGAAATAAGGAATCGAACCCTGGGAGGGTTCGATTCCCGCCACAAAACTCATACGTTTCGTAGTTTTAAGCATTCGAATGTAATAATTAATATAATTTAACAGTAAAGGAAAGCAACGTAAGGAAATCTGCAGACCTGAGAGAATTCTCCCCACATATAATATTTATTTAAGTATTTTATTTATAAATCTTTATTGTATACAAATTAAAATAGTAACAAAAGGCACTATGACTATGATTAAAACTAAACATTATGCAAAGGCGGTCTTATCGCTTATGGCGATCTCTTCCAGACAACCTTTGGAGAGAAGAGTAGAGAATATTAATGGGAACGTGCGCAGACTACGAATATAATATGTTCTCAAAAGTGTGTGAAAGGCAATTCGTGCGTGTGTGGTAGATTTTGGCTTAAAATCTTGTTATTAGCTTAGGCTTAGTCTGCCTCGTTGGTCTAGTGGTTAGCATGTTCCACTGCGGCTGACGAGGTCCCGGGTTCGAGTCCCGGGCCGGGCCATAATTAAATGTTGGGTTTTTTTGACTAGGAATTCTCAGTACTAGCCTGGAGTTAGGAAGTTGGCGGTATTTCAACCCCGTGCCTCGGTCCCGGTTATTATCACGACTATGATAATAGGTCATCAAAGCCCGCCAACCCGCATTGGAGCAGCGTGGTGATTCTAAGCTCTAATTCTCTCTCTTCTATGAGAATGGAGACCCGTGCCCAGCAGTTGGACATTAATAGGCTTTAGTGGTACCTAAATTGCTTTTAAATTGTCGAGTGAATATTATAAAACTCGTTCGGAATGGCATTCCTACCAAGAGGAACCAGCAAGAAACTCGGCAAGCTGGGGACTGGGGGTTCGGCGAGAGTGGTCATCTACTAAAGAAGTTAGCTTAAAATTGTCGTTCACTCGTTCCCTAGTGAGCCAGATGCTTCTGGTCAGTGGGCTAGCTAGCTTAAAGCAGTATTACTTTGAAATTGGCGTTGTATGTAACGTACCTTGACATCTCGAAAATAAGGGTTATAATTATAGAATACGGGTTATAATTCTAGAATAAAAGCGTCAATCAGATTGAAATAATAGTGCTTGAGGCGATGGTAGGTAAACCCTCTGAATAGTTGAGATGCACCACGCTAGCACCACACTTTTGTCTAGAATATAATATCGACCTATAAATTCCTGGTGAACAAGTGAACATAATAAAAAAAAACAAGGCCGCCCTGTTATATTGTTTTTTTTTAATTTGCTCCAGTGTCACTTGGAAGGATGTAATGATTCTAACGATACCCCAAATATCAAAACCTGTTCAGGCATTTAGAACTTACGGTGGAATTAAGAAACTTTCATACATACATAATATGGACACTGAAAACATATTGTAGCGAGTTCGTTGTAACAATATTTTTTTATTTAAAAAAAAGAGCAACTGCTGAAATTTCTTGCCGTTTCTTCTCAGTAGAATTAGTTTTCCAAACCGGAGGTAGAATGGGTAAATTTCATGACGTGATGCTAGTTGTCTTGCGTGAAATAAATAAACCATTTATCATTTATCCACTCCTTTTTGGACAGTCGTTTAAAATTACCTAGTATACGGTATTATATAGCAAAATATAATAACAAATCTCTGATCACGATCTCATCATAGTCACACAGGAAAGGTGAACGCCCACGGTGCTCAAATTAACATGTCAAAATTTTATTAATAGACACCATGTAATTACATATAGAGACGTTACAATTGTTGGGTGGTTAATAATAAACCGTGTAGGCGTGATTTGTAGTCACAAATTATAGCTTAGCGTCTTGAGGTACTTTGGCTACCGTTGGTTACGAGTGTTGGATGTAACTAGCTGGTATTTAAGGAAATTATACTTATTTACATACTCGATGATGCTCGCGTTTTCGTCGTGGATTTAGATTTTTTTCATGTGGGAATTCATTGATTTTCTGGGGTTCAACCTCTGTGCTAAATTTCGTCAAACTTGGTTGAACAGATAGGCTATGACAGCGTTTTAGACACAGATAAACAGATAGAAAGACACATTTTTGCATGGGGTATGGATTATTATTAATTAACGAAAATTATTATTAAAAAATTAAAGACAAAATAATATGCATACTTACGTCCGAAATTAAATAATAATCAATCTATCCTCCCTGGCGCAGTGTTGAGCGCTAGGGTCAATTTGGGAATTTATAATTGTTGAATTCTCCCTGGTCTGTCCTGGTGGGAGGCTTCGACCATGGCTAGCTACCACCCTACCGGCAAAGACGTGCTGCCAAGCGATTTAGCGTTCCGGTACGATACCGTGTAGTTCAAACTGATTAGGGGTATGGGTTTCAAAATGACCAATATCAGGCGAAGGGTTAATCCTTTTTCTCATTTAACAAATTAGCTATTTGCTAAGCATCTCATCGACAGATTAGAGCTATTATATTGATTTTTACTTTCGTCTGTTATTAATCAAACATTTATGTTGAAAGTATCATGTTTCTACCGAATAAAGAAGGAACGTTTGGCAATATTTAATATTTTATACATCGTTAAACAAAACTCATCAACAGTGTTGCAGTATTAAAAATCGGTTACCCCGCTGAAGGTTATAAATTCTCTTTTATAACTTATTTTTACGGCGAATGTTCCTGAACTTCGCATCATTTGATCCAAAATGCAACGGCGACATTCTGTCGCAAATGTGCTAATTATAACTTTGTAAATAAAAGGTTTAGGATCTATTTTCGTTTGAGGTCGAATTGGAAGCAGAAGCTATAAATTAAAGCCAAATAAAGCTCTTATTTTGAATAATTATACTAACTATTAGTTTATTTGTAAACAAATCCAAAATTTCTTTCCTTGATTTATTGACCAAGCGAAGCGAAGGTCTCTGAGTCTATTTGAGTGAGTTTGCCCTTGCCCGTCCGTCTGTCTGTCAGAGCCTAATAACTTCTGAATTACTGAACGTAATTAATTCAAATTTAAATATATAAAAACCGACGACTTCCAGCCGAATATGGCTTAAAAAGTTATAAAAATCTTTATTTCAGAGGGGCTCTCATAGAAGTGAATGCGAAGTAAATATATAGGGTTGCGGTATATTATTTTAAAGATAATTAAGAATAGAGTCCAAAAATATTTTTTTTTAATTTTTTCCCCTATAATTGACGAAATGTGGACATTTTCTAACGCCCAAAGTTGACCTCAGAACACTCAATTTTCTGAAAGGCTGAGCCGGAAACTGGATCAATTATTTGAATTATATCCTGTACTTGAACAACAAATTAGATAAATATTAAATTTTTTATGTGCTTCGGTATTTTTAACAGAACTTCACAATCATGTCAATAGATGGCGCTTTGTAAAAGTTTATTCGTTTCTCTAATAACTCTTTAGCTCTTTCGCGTCTAATGTTAAACGTTAACTATTACAATATATAGTTAAAACTATCTCATAGATACCGCGAGGTTTCAGTTCGGGACGAACTACTAGTTTAAGAATGTAGATGACGAAAACATTCTGCCTAGTAAATTATTATAGGTAGGTAATAGGTATGCTAGAAACACAAGTAGTGGGCATTTAACTGAAATTATTCAGAGAAAAATAAAATCACCATTTCTAGTTTTCTAACGTAAAGTAATACGTACAACGGATGGCTGCCAGTGTTATACCTTTTCCTCAAAACTTACAAATCTCCAAAACAAATTTCATGGTCCCTTTTAATTTGCAGTCAAGGGTGCATTATTTAGAAATAGGTACATTAACCTTAAACCTAAACTTTCTGAACCGATTCAATGTTGCATGAATTATTACAAAATATTTAGTTTAACCCTACGTTATAAACTCTGTAGCTCTTTTAAGTTTCATTTAACCCACGAGTCAAGTGAACTAAAGTAATAGTTAAAAATTGTTTGCGACGCAAACTTTGTTATTAATGAGTTAGTAGAACTCGCCCGTGTTAAAATGTAACTTTTTAAAGTGACAATGTAAACTTAGTTAACGTGTTCCCAACTTCGCCCGGTTATACTCGTAGCTATCCATTTTATTTTGTTGCTCCGGTTATGAGGCAGGTAATTTTTGCTGCAATTTTTTAAACACATGCTTAAAATATTAATTTTTTTAGGAAAGTACCTAACCTCTACCTGTAATAGAGATAAGTGGAATCACTTTAAAGAGCTTTACAAGGCGGTAAAAAAGTAATTATAGTTTTTAGCCCATAGTTGTATGGAACTCAAAACCTTTTGTTTAAAATCTAGAGTCTATAAGCCTATTAGCTGATGCACGCGATTTTGTCCGCGTAGATTGAGTTTTTTTGGATATCCGTGGGAACTTTTTAATTTTCGGGATAAAAAATAGCCTATGTGCTATTCCAGAATATAATTTATCTCTGTGCCAAATTTGATCCGTACAACCGTTCTGGCGTGATTGAGTAACAAATCCATCTAAACTTTTGCATTTATAATAATCGTAAGTATAGAAATAGATAGCACTGTAGAAAAGACGTCTAAAATACATGCAGACAGGACCCTCCACTCTATTAAAATCATAAATATCCGTTTGATCAATTGTACGCCCGCGGGCCTCACGCCCCCTTAATGGTTCAATCCCCATAAACTATGTTATTGAATTGTGATATTATCAATACCATTGGCGTTTGTTGTAATTTCTTGTTGCTTTATGTACTATGCATGCACCATCTGCCGTTGAAAAAATATTTCAGTATATTTTATTGACATTCGATTTTATGTTTTAGGTAGGTAAATATTTGAAAAGTTCGATTGATCGTAACCGAGCGTTCGATCACATTAGCGTCAAAATAAAATGGACTCAAAAGCTCTTGATTTAAAGTTACAAATTCGGTACGACCGATTTTAATTTCGAAACGTTTCCTTTCGGAGTGACACCGCTGGTGGCTGTGAATGCATACACGAAACTGAGATATAGAGTATGCAGTTAAGGTTAATTTCACTTTGACGCATGTGATCGAACGCTCCATTACGATCAATCGAATTTGCATTGTAAAAAAATGTGTAAGTCAGGACAAGACTAGTCGAGACGAAAATCAGTCAAATCTTTTGGAATGTTAATTTTACCAAACTTACTGATAACATACTTAATACTTAAAATAATTCACAATTACACCGATTCTTGTCACGAATACGTAGTCACTAACATAGTTTATATCGATATCGATAGTCGGTAAAATCGCGCTAGAACGGAGCGAGAAAATATTTACCGGAGCGGAAGCATCGGGCAAGTACTTAGTGTCGTTTCAGATGTGCCACAACATCAAAAACGTTTGATATTAGCACCACTTTGCGGAAGTCCATGATAACCAAGGAACAATAAGCTTAATTTGCTATAATCCGTAAAAACAGATAAAATATATATGTGGTACAACGTGCAGCATGAAATATCTATGCAATCTATTGCTTCTAAATATGTAGGAAATGCTTTTCCGCACTCAAGAGATGTTGATTCAGCAATGCAACATTACAATTGCACATTGCTGACTCAAAATATCATTGGTATAGATCTCTCATCTCAATTATTGAATGAATTGAGCTTCTTGTTAATGTGATTTTGAAACGCACAACGCAGCAGTCATGAGACGACGACATTGCCATCACAAATGCAAGTACTCTAATACATGCTGCCAATCCATAACCATACGTAATCAATCCACGCTTAAACAGCTTTGAACACCTTCCATGAGATCTTTCAAACACTATCATCAGCTACACGTTTGTAGTTGTGGCGTGTTCCGTTTGAATGCACTCTTATAGTAGAGCTGAAGTTGAAGCGACGTCCGTCCCTATTGCATTTGATATAAATATTAGCAAACAAACAACCAGTTATGAGGTTCCTCAGTGCCCTACATTATTATAGTATAATTTTTCTATTAGGTACTTCAGTTCAATTACTCTTAGCTCATGAAAACAAAATAAAAACTTATATTGTTGATAGTTTTTGCTTATTATCTTGCCAAGTCTACCAGTCAACAGAATAATTCAAAACTTGTAGTAAAAACTGTTCGAATAGGTACTAATACCAGTTCAGAATTTCACGTTGAAGAAACTATTTATTAATCTTAATAATTGAATATAGTTCAATCGGTAATTGTACAATAATAAGGTAAGTAATATCTATGGCTAAAATAGAACCGGATTCGACAGTTTTATAGTAAGAATAGAGTATAATACAATGGGTAGGTACTATTATACTAAAGTTGTGGCCTGTACCAATCGTAACCATACCATTCAGCCTATCGCAAACCCAGCCATGCGCGTTATCCTAAATTCTTGTTCGTTGAAGGGTGCATTTAGATATTTGAAATACTAAAACACAGATTTTCCCTCGTCCAAGTCTACCTAATAACTTCTTTGTAAAATACACCTTAAAATGAGTTCCTAAGGCAGAAAGTCAATTGGAAATATATTCGCAAAGCTATGGTATCGGTGCAAATTCAATATATGACCAAAATAGGATTCTCTTCACAACTCCATTTTGATTTCACGAATGTAAACGCAGTTAGGAAATATTGTTCCCAGATTGCGTGTTTTGTTTGCGTTTTGTTAACATCTACAAGGATGGTCCAAATAGTGAAGTCCAAAGAAAAAATTTGATTTCTCGTACCAAGACCTAAAAAATACGCCATGTATGAAGTGAACTTATGCATAAATTAATCGGAAAATGTTTGGTCGTATGTGAAAAATTTACGTTCGACCGAGGTAGAGTCAAATTAAATATAATAATATAATCCATTACAGGTTTTTTTTAAATTGCATCGCATTCGTCTAGTTAAAGAAAAATCTTTCGTGTTAATTTTTTAGCACTTAAATTTTTCCCCGTTTCATTGGGAATTGAGATACACCACAAAATACAAGTATAGGCATAGAAAAGCGCCCGTAAAAAGTATTTTCCTTTTCCGAAACATATTAAGTGGCTTACTTTTGCCGGTAAAGCACTGCAGGCTAAGCCGCTGAAACTAGATCATACGAGTTGGAACGTAAGATCCATTAGCGCGTAAGCCTTTAGGTCCAAATGTTCGTAAAATCTTATTTCACCGGAATCCCTGTACCGTATAAATAACTTAAAGTATTGAATTTTGCATTAGTTTCAAAACGCCCCCGACAAGATTTTTCCATATTTCGTCTTATGAATTTTTTATGCTACACTTACTGAGACATGGGCGTTTCACGTGCGTGGTGAGCAGACGAGCGTTTTTATAGCGTTTACCTTTTCAAAATAAAACGCCTTCGTCGTCATTGTCATTCCAAATACTTTACAAATATATTTTTTTTGATGTAGGAGGGGACAATCTTCATGGACATCCAATCCGGACCGGATAGTGTCAGACTCCTACCGGCTAAAAACCCCTCCTGTCTCCAAGCAACATTTTTTTTTTTCGGATTGAGTGTGCTGCATAGGCCCTACTGGCCGCTACAGCGTCACTGCGGGGATGGGCGTCACTCTCCTTAAGGTACTCTCTTAAAGGTCTTTTTCTATCCAAGCAGCAATGCATCTGTTTATATTTACACGATACTAGTGGTCGCCCGCCACTTCATCCGCGTATAATTTCTGATTTCCTATGAGATTTTCCCGCTGCAAAAGGCCTACTTATAGCGGCATCGGCAGGTTTTTGTTATTTAAGATTAATAAGTCCCTAATGCTGACTTCAAAACCTTATAACATTCATGCAAGCTTTCAACTCCTACTTCACGCCCTTTGGGGTGAATTTTCGTATCGTAAAATATTAACGTAAAATTGCTTATGCATTTTATTATTACTTAAAACTAATAACCTACATCCTAATTTTCAAGTTTCTAACTATATAGGACTTGTATACAAATTTTTAACCCTCATTTCACCCTCTGTGTGGTAGAATTTCGTAAAATTACTTATGCAGTTTATTATTACATAAAACTTATAACCTTTATGCCGATTTTCAAGTATCTAACTTCAAAAACTTAAAAACCTCATGTAAGCTTCCAACCCGCATTTCACTCCCCTTGGGGTGAATTTTCGTAAAATTGCTCATACAGGTTATTATTATTTAAATCGAATAACCTAAATCCCGATTACTTTCATACAAAATTACAACCCCCATTTCACCCCCTGTGGGGTAGACTTTCCTAAAATTGTTTATACAGTTTATTATAACTTAAAACTAATAACCTAAATCCCGATTTTCAAGTCTCTAAGTTCAAAAACGTGGGAGCCCTTATGTAAGCTTCCAACCCCCATTTTACCCCTATTAGGGTAGATTTTCGTAAAATTGCTTATATAGGTTTTTATTATTTATAGCTGTTAACTTAATTCCCAATTTTCATGTCTCTAACTTCAAAAACAAAGGACTTGCATACAAACTTCCTTCCAACCCCCATTTCAACCCCTTAGGGGTGAATTTTCTCAAAACCGTTTCTTAGCGAACGTCTACACCATAGAAGGAACCTATCTTCCAAATTTCAAGTCTGTATGCTTTATAGTTCCTGAGATATCGTGATGAGTCAGTGACCTTTCGCTTTTATATATATGTCACCGTAAGATTGTAAAAACCGTTAGATTATAATCTAACTCGCGAAATGGTAAACTGTCGAAAGATTGTGAACCGTTCAATGTTCTGAGTGTCAATTTTTGAAATATTCATTGTATTTACGTTTTCTTGGCTGTTTCTTGTAGGTTAGGTAGTAGTAGTTGTAGGTAGGTTCGACATATATAATCAGGTAGGTTAAGTTCTATCGGGTTAATATACCTGACAGATGACAATTTACCGAAAAATAATACGTTAAATTGTAATCTTTCGACAGTTTGCAATTCCGCGACTTAGATTATAATCTAACGGTTTTTACAATCTTACGGTAACATATATAGATTATATGCAATCCTTCGTTCTTGGTTCTGTTCTTTATACTTCCAAAATTTTCTCAAGTCTGGTCTGGTGAGAGGTTTTGTCTGTGACTATTTACTACCCTACCAGCGAAGACGTGTCACCTGACCGTGTCAGATGTTATTTAGCGTTCCGGTATATTGCCATGTAGAAACCGATAAGGGGTATGGGTTTAATATAGCTGCAATATCCCTAACCGGGTATAACACAACTGCTACCATCTAAGAGTGTAGCGAGATTGCAGTCAAGGATTAACTTGCAGTGGAAAAAAAGGAAAAATTCATAAATTGTTGTTGCCAACAGGTGTACAATATAGTTTAATAGCTATCTCAATTTTATTTTCTTCACAATACTATCGTAGCATAAACATAGTTTGTTAGCGGTTTGTATAGTGTTAATTTTACGTTCAACCTCACTTGAGTTTTTGTTTCCTGTTGAACATAAACTTTTAAGAACTTTTAATTTCTATGGTTGGCGGTCTAAGCGCTCGTCTGCGACATTGTTTGAGTAACATTTCTGACTCTTTGACACTAAGATAGACAACACAAAACTCTTAGCGCTTTGAGGAATGAGTTGAGGGTATTTTCCTAGAAGTCATGTGGTTAAATATTAATTTTAGAATCAACCTGGCTGCACAGCTCGGAAATAATGTTGTAAGTTTGGTACGAGTCCATGAAGGGTTGACTGATACTAGAAATCACATATACATATACATATATTTAGGAATATACCTGATAAATACTCACTGGTCTGTTAAGTTACAGGGGCCATACTGCCAACGCTTAAAGCCATATTGTCTTATTATTTTGACTTTCGTGTTTTAGAATTACCTTATTATAATAAATAAATATAATAAACCTTATTTTAAAAACGTCAAGGTATGTGACATCAAACTGACATTTTTATACGACTTTATATATGTATGTATGTATGGAATCTACTCATCATTTTCTAGATGATGATTATATAATTAATCTTATTTTCAAACTTTTTTTTCAATTTCAGCCTTTAATACGGGACCATAGTCCCATATTTTTTTAATTTTACTAGCCTATGTCACCCGGAATAAGCTAGGGATTCTAACGATATCTCATTTATCAAAATCGGTTCAGGCGTATAGAAGTTATGGTGGAATATACAAACTCACATACATACATACATACATACATACATACATACATACATACATACATACATGAACCCTGAAAACAACATACTCCTTTTTTCAGGCAGTCGAATAAAAAGCTACTTCATTTATAGTTGTTGAACTTTTTCTCAGAGCTAATGTTTTATACAAACTTAATATCGCAACGCAGGTTTGTCATTTCCCTGCTAAGAAAATGAAACAAGAAAAATGTTTTTATACTGCGAATTATATTTTGCGAAATTTAAAAGCTACGATATATTTTTTAAATGTGCCGTTTATCTCTCGCGTTTAAAAACTATTTGTTTATTATTAAATACGCTTTGTGGACAATTTATTCTGAACATCTGTGGCTTGCCGTCTTGCGCTTAAGTATTACCTACTAGGGATGTGAAAATAGTTTCGATATTTTGTTTTTTTACATTTCGTAAAGTACTAAAAGCATGGTCTGCTAATGATACGAGTGTTGGAGCCTCTACACACTAGAGTTTCTTCAGCGTAGGCCTTCGTCGAACCATTCTGCAGTTATTTTTCAAATATCGTAAGAAAAATAATTAGTTTAAAGCGTTTTAGATTGTATATGAGATCATGTCTATGTAATAGCAGCGGTGTTTAAAGCGGTTGTTGTAAGCGTTGTCAATGATTTCTCTGAAATGAAATTGTCACTATTAAAATGGACGGATTATCTCAGGAAGCGGTGCGGTAAGAACATCCAGTGCCATTCTATCGGAAAAGTAAGAAATATTAATAATATTATAGTGTAAAATAAAGACATTACTAAAAATATGCAAGTAATGACTCCCTGAAATAAAGCTGCCTTACGTACTTAAAACATGAGTTCGACTTATATTATCGACATTAATCTTCTATATATAATTATTTAGGCCTTTTATATCGCCAATGTTGTAACCCATGGTACTTTTCATAATAATTTTATGAAAGTAAACTATTATGTGTGATATTTTACGATGTCATAAACAGTGTGTCAGCTCAAGGGAAATTAAATGAGAGTTTACTGCCTCGTTTAAACTTGGTAGTCGTTAACCACTCTTAAATAAATGTATAAATTCAGATAGAATTTAAAAACAGTAGCAAATTCTTATGCAACTTTCCTTGTATTTTTTACCTGAACGCATGAAAGTTCAGGTAAAAATTAGATTAAAAAGACAATCAACAAGAGTATTAAATTAACAGTTTAATGAAATAAACAAATTTCTAATTAATCAACTTAAAAATAGCTGTGCCGTGTTGTGGCAATAATGGTAGTCTCGATCCGAAAACGCAGCGTTGACTTTAAGACGCCTTACTCCTGTGGTTAGAGCAAGTAGTTGGGAGACGCAAGTGGCACAAGACGGTGGTCTGTAAACTCCTCACAGAAGACCTTCGTTCAGGTGTATCTTCCTTAGGATGATCGTCCATCAGGTTAGTGTCATTGAGGATGAGCTGAGCTGAGGACGGTCACCGAGGGGGTTTTAGTGGGTAAAAATCCCAATAAGTCATAACCCGACCCATGTGGTCGAGTGTCTCTGGAAAAAAGGCTAGTGTTTTAAGCCCGGGGTCCTGGTTCTGGACCAGGAGCTGCGACGTAGATTTAAGTGTCTTTATTTGTTAAAGAAAAGCCCGTTAGCGCGATTAATGTGGTATTTAATTGATATACCTTCGTAAGATACCAGTAGCGCTGTCTAGTACCGTGGTCCATGTTTTAGAGACCACCACAAATAAGTATTTTTCGTTTTTATCGATATAGTCTTGTCACATCCTTATGTATAACGGCTGCGCCGGTGGTTTCCGATGCTACGTGAGCTGACAGTCGACAATATTATTCATGTTACGTACCATTAGCGACGTATTTGCTTAGAGCAATCCTTTGAGTGCTGAAACCATTTCTGTTAAGAGTTGGAAAAAGATATCCCTCTTTTTTAAACTCCTAAACAAAAGTGGAATGAAATGTACTCGCCGCCTCTCGCTGTGCCTCGATTCCAATTTCCGTGCTCAGTCTGTACTGACCCTTAGGTCTCTATCAAGACACAGCGAATACTAGAATTCTTTGAAGTTTCAGCAAATTTCGTGAGAGAGGCTACACTATAAAGAGCATTTGTTAAGTCGAGGTTATTATACTATCGATGATTTTCTTAATGACAAAGTTGCATGGAAACAACCGGCTTCGCATCCAGTCAAGTCACAAGTCAGTGTAGTACTTGTAACGTACCGTATGTGTCGTATTGTTCACTTATTGTAACTACATAGTTTCTTACCGGCTCTTCCCATTAGAATCAGTTTTCCGGTGGTAGAGTCTTAACTATGGATATTATTTCCACCGCTGTATTTCTGCCGCTCCTATGCTCGACGGGTCGATAAAACTGAGCGAGGGGATAAAATTTTTATCCTTTCCCCGTGGAAAAATGTGCCCTGCCCCTGCTCACCCTTTAGGTTAGGAATGCCAATCAACTAAATCAGCCAATTAATAATATTCACATTTTTTATATTCAAAGACTATTGTAGGCAATTTTACCTCGGATTAGTATGCGATTCATAGCATTTACTTAGCGTAGCAGGCCCTAATTTATTTTTCAAGAAACCTCTACACGCTTAATCTCTAATAACTAATAATAATAATTTAAATGCGAAAGTTTGGATGGATGGATGGATGGATCGATGTATGTTTGTTACTCAATCACGCCAGAACGGCAGAACAGAGGCCCAATTGTGTAAGCCAATCGTATTCATTCGACAGTTCATAATGTATAACTTGAACTTTTTAAGGAGTACCTACATACATGCGTTTTGACGTGCAAGCCTCTATGACCTCCTTATACAGGTCGAATTGTACGTTTGACAGACGATTACGATTTCCTTACATAATCGGGGGGCAGATCTGGGGTCATACTGCCAACGCTTAAAGCGAATCTGCTTTGTATTAAGCAGATTCCTAGTTCCATCGTTGGTAGTATGGCCTCTGGATGAAATTAATATTAAATTCGCGGGCATCAGCTAGTACTGATTAAAATAAAAACTCATTTTTGAAACGACATTTATACTACACACAGTATAAAGCATTTTTAGAATTTTCGTACATAAACCAGATAAAGGCTGGAAGGCGTTGAAAACTTCCATTCAATTCGGGCTAGGTTGAAACCTAGCCTGAATTGGATGGGAGGGTTCTCGGCTGAAGCCTAGAACGAATTCAATGTCCGTGTTAGAAATAAAAGGATGTGGATTGGCGTTTCGTTTGGCCCAGGAAAATCTGCTTTTGTAAATCTACATTCAAAGTAAGTCGTTGATTGCCTGAAGGATTGAAAGCGGATTGGATTAAATGATAAGTAAAGTAAGTATTTTTAATAATGATTTTCTTGCTATCATAAACCTCCTTCAGGTATTTAACCAACTAAATGCTGGAAGTGAAGTTCTCATAAAAATACTTCTGACGATTTCTGATTGTTCTGACGGCCTCCCTGGCGCACTGTTGACCGCTGTTGTCTTAACGTGGGGGGTCCTGGGTTCGATATCCGGCAGGGTCAATTTAGGAATTTATTCATAATTTCAGAGTTTTCCCTGGTCTGGCCTGGTGGGAGGCTTTGGCTAGTTACCACCCTAATGGCAAAGACGTGCCGCCAAGCGATTTAGCGTTCCAGTACGATGCCGTGTTGAAACCGAATAGGGGTATGGGTTTAATATAACTGCCATGCCCGCTCAGGTCAGCCCGCTACCATCTTAAACTGCATCATCACTTATCATCAGGTGAGATCGCATAGCCGAAGCCAAAAAAGCCAGTCCAAGGCCAGCCAAGCCAGAAATTATAAATTCTCAAATTGACCCTGCCAGGGATCGAACCCGGGAAAGTCCTGTCACTTTCCTTCATCTCGCCTGTGTCACTCTGCAGCGTTGCTCTTCCTATACACCTCCATCGAACGACTGGTATTAAGGTCTAGCCCCACTTCAGATGTACGGAGCGACACGTCACGTACCGGCAAATATTATTTTTCTAAAAAATGATATGAAATGTGCACATTTCATACCCTGTAAATGAGTTCGAAAGTTAAACTTCCCGGCCTAAACCAGTAAAGAATGTATGTATTTTCATTACATATCATAAGTTTGAATTTGGAATCTTTCTTCCTGAATATCTTGTAACTTGTTATAATGTTCTTTGGCCTTAATAGTTTAAATTTGGAACTGTACCGTATTACGCATTCAGCACTCACAGCGCAAAAAAAAAATTAAAAGTATAATATAATATATTTAAAAAAAAGTCACTTGTTTCATTTTTTAGAAAAGCACTATACACACCTTGACCGGGAGAGCATTTCTGGTCTCGTATATAGCCGTCTAACTAACACTCGACCAGAAAACGCGTACTTCCCGGTCTCGCGATGTAATGTACTATTTATTACTTTACTTTATTTGTTAAGGAAAACCAACAGCTTAGATAATTTTAGACAGTCTTAAAATTAGGTAACTTAAAGCTAATGACAGGTTTTTGTAAGTATTTGTATGAGTTTGTACGGGGCCGCATCACGCAGTGCATATCCGTGCCGCGTCGCGTGGGCCCAGCTTCATACAACCTCATACAACAAGTGAAATTAATTTAACGAATTAAAAAATACGACTGCCCTGCCATATTATTCTTGGAGTTTACCTCCTGAAGCGATTTGCATATATAGCCTTTGGAATCTTATTCACATTTTTTTTTGTGAATCACTAAATATTGAACTATAGTGTTAAATATTTTTGGAATCTACTCATCATTTTCTAGTTGATGATAATACAGTTAATCTTATTTTCGTTTTTTTTTCAATTTTGGTATTTAATGCGGGACCATGGTCACCCCATCAATTTTTTTAAAAAGGAAAATGCCAGACTATGTATAGAGCTTTGCCCCACTTCTTAAATTTCGTTTACAAGCATGCCGTATGTAGGATTTAATAGATTTTTTATTACTGATAACCATACATATATTTTTAAGCCTCTAACACTTGCGGTTTTTTATTAAAACTAAGTTTAAGTTGCAATAATATTTTAGTTTATATGCATTTTTAATTGTGAAATATGTAAATAAAAATGCTGTGTATCGTTACAATGTTCTTGCCAAGAGATATTATGGCTTTAAAATGAAGTAGGATACTCAAATGCCTGCATAGCTTGAGGTCTACCTGAAGTAATATGATACCTAGAATGTGCTTCTTTATAGCTTGTGCTATCTTCTAACGATAAAACGGTTGACTAATTGGAAGTAAAACAACTGTTTGTATTGGAAGTAATCGTCGATATATTAATCTTGATATTAAATATATAATCAGTCGTTACATTATCAAGAAATGCTGCCGCGGTGCATCAATATCATTTTGACGGTAAGCCCAACAAGGCAACAACATGTCTTAGGATCCTGTTTACACTCGGGTGACAATTTATGCACCTCAACGTCGTTACCCAACTCGCAAGCAATGGTCATCCATGGAAAATAGCGCAAAGTCGGTGAGATCGAATCAATATTATAGTAGGTCTAGCAAAAGTTTTTGGTGAAACATTCAAAACAAGCACGGGAAACAGTCGACGTCACTGAAACCACGATATAAACAATGATCACAAATCACAATGACATTGGCATCTTCAAATACGTACGTTTGTCAATGACGTTTCATTGCACAAAATGCGTGAATGCGAAGGTAAGGTTTTAATGCAACTATTTTATTTTTCATTGTTATTTACATTAAAATAATTATTATGTGTCATTTTCAATAATTAACAACACAAAACAACGAATTTAAACAAAAATCTGTAGTATGATTTATGTAATAGGAATTTTGTTTTACTTTAAAAACGAGACAACTATAGTTTTGTTTAGTCGTGTATGCGTAGAATGTAACGAAGTTGCCGCAGGAGAAATAGGAAGTGGACGAGGGAGTTGAATTACTTTTTTTTTACATTTTTAAATCCGTAACTTTTTCATCAATAATTATTAAATCATACGTGGTCATAAATTCCTAAGATAATTTTAAAAAGCTTACATTTTGTGTAAATTATGAAAATTGGTGGGGCAGAATCTGGCATTCTCTTTTACTAGCCTATGTCAACCGGAATAAGCTAGGGATTCTAATGTAGTGAAATAGTTTAAATTAAAAATAATATAGTATATACATAAAATAAAATATACAAACCATTTAATCTAACGTAAGATATAATATATTTAATTAACTTAAGATATAAGGTTTAAATTGTATACTTACCTATTTTATAACTTAATTCTTAAACTATCTATATTCTATTATTATTTCTAGCATTATTCTAAACTTAAATATTTAACTTAACTAAATTTATTTTTATATACAAAAGTAATTTTCAACGCACGGACAACCGCTCCGTGCACAGTTTTATTATAGCTAATGGCTCGGCCGGGGAAGCGTGGCATCGTGCATCTTCGTAACGGTGCGCAGGCGCATTTGATTGTTCAATACCTCAGTCGGTGTTCCTTAGCGATCGACGCAAGACCCGTGTTAACGTATGCCCCGCCGCCACGGCTAAGTACCTACCCTGTGTTCGCGAAACTAGTTATCTGTTAATCGTATATTGTCATAACTCGCGACATTCTAGTTAAATATAAATAATAAACTACATTGTGTACTACAAGAGTGTTTGCATTCAATAATTTAACGCTAAATTGGTGACCCCGCAAACGAACACAATGAGCGACAGCAGCAGCGACGAGCGGCAAGGCGAACCACATATAACTGTCCGGCCAGCTAAGAAAACGCGTCCATCCCCAGCGAAACCAGATGACATCGTTGCACCGACTGACTCCCGCCGGTTCAGAGTAAAAGTGCCACCTTTTTCGCCGGAAGAACCAGAAATCTGGTTCGCACTTTTGGAGGGTCAATTTGAAAACTACGGCATCACGGCTCTCACTGGAGCAGCTGGCTGACCTCGCCGACCACGTTCATGATATTGTCACGCCTTGCAGCGTGGCAGCAGCGTCGACGAGCCACAAATGCAGAAACAACGACGTTGCCAGTGAGATCGCCGAATTGAAGTGTATGGTGGAACGGCTAGCACTAAAAGTCGACGAACAAGCTCGTTCTTCAAACCGCGCGTATCCCCGCGATAGATCTAGGCGGCGACAGCGTGACACACGTCCTCTCTCCAGATCCCGCCCAAGGTCTAGGTCGGCCTCAGAACATAAAAAATTCCCAATATGTTGGTACCATCATACCTTCGGTAACAGGGCAAGTAAGTGTGCAAAACCGTGTGATTTTTCGGAAAACGCCGCGGGCAGTCGGTAATGGCGGCCGGCGACTGTCCAAGTACGGGTCGCTTATTTATTAAAGACGGGCGTTCTAATATAAATTTTTTAATTGATACTGGAAGTGATCTTTGTGTTTTTCCTCGTTCTGATCTAAACGAACCACGTCAAAAAACAAGTTTTGAATTGTGTGCAATTCATACATACGGTTTTGTGCACTTAGTTATAAACCTAGGCTTGCGCCGCGACTTTGCTTGGCCATTTATAGTAGCGGACGTCACTAAGGCAATTATCGGTGTTGATTTTTTATCTGCGTTTAATCTCATTGTTGATATCCGCGGTAAGCGCCTTATTGACGCCAGCACTACACTTTGTGCCGCGGGTTTGCCTGCATTGTCGGCCGAGGGCATATCTTCAGTGAAAGTTATTATGGGTAACTCAGTGTATCATAACATTCTTTCTCAATACTCTGAGATAGTAAATCCATCTGGTATGCACCGTTCACCCAAACACAACACCGTTCACCACATTCGCACTACACCTGGGCCACCAGTATCATCAACACCGCGTAGACTAGCGCCGGAAAAATTAAAAATAGCTAAGGCGGAATTTGAAGCCATGTTACAGATCGGCACCTGTCGACCATCAGAGTCCCCATGGTCTTCACCTCTTCACCTCGCACCAAAGAAGGACAGCAGTTGGCGGCCATGTGGAGACTACCGCATGCTCAACGCCCGCACCGTGCCTGATAAATATCCAATCAGGCACATACACGATTTCGCCTACAGTCTTGCAGGTTGCAGAGTCTTCTCGACGATTGATCTGGTCAAAAGTTTTAACCAAATTCCAGTCCACGTCGACGACATCCCGAAGACAGCAATAACCACACCATTCGGTCTCTTCGAATTCCCGTACATGACGTTCGGTCTTCGAAATGCCGGACAGACATTTCAACGTTTTGTAGACGAAATGCTTCGTGGCTTGGATTTCGTCTACGCCTACATCGACGACTTTCTGGTCTTTTCACAGGACGAGCAGACCCATCAGCAGCACCTGCACCAGCTGTTCACCAGGCTGCAGGAATACGGCATGGTGATCAACGTCGGTAAGTGTGTCTTTGGTGTTCCCGAGGTAGCATTTCTTGGGTACAGCATCTCAGCTCAGGGTACGAAGCCACTTCCAGCGAAGGTTGAAGCCATACACAGCTTCCCTACCCCGAAAACTATAAGAGAACTACGACGGTTCCTCGGGATGATCAACTTCTACCGCCGATTCATTCCAGGCGCGGCTGTTCACCAGGCTAAGCTTAATAGTCTCCTCACAGGTGCGGTAAGTGGGTCCCATCCAGTCAACCTAACATCTGAAGAACTGGAGGCCTTCAACTCCTGCAAGGATAGCCTATGTAAGGCAGCTTTGTTAGCGCACCCCGTTTGCGACGCAAAGCTGGCCTTAGTTACAGACGCTTCGGATAAGGCAATAGGTGCGGTTCTGCAGCAGCTAAGGGAGACTTCTTGGGAACCTCTTGCGTTCTTTTCTCGTAAGTTGAGCCCTTCTCAACAGAAATACTCTCCCTACGATCGAGAACTACTCGCAATATATGAGAGTGTGAAGCACTTCCGCCATATGTTGGAGGCTAGAGTATTCACGATCTTCACAGATCACAAACCTCTGACGTTTGCCTTCAACTCTCACAAGGGTAATTGTTCTCCAAGGCAGTTTCGTCACCTGGACTTTATTTCGCAGTTCACCACTGACATCAAACACATCTCAGGTAAGGACAACATTGTAGCCGATACTCTGTCTCGTATCGAGGCGCTGGGGCAACCGGTTGACCTGCAGCATTTAAAAGAAGCTCAAGATGCGGACTGCGAAATGAAGACCCTTTTGACTAGTAGCACATCGCTGCGCCTCAAAATGGTGACATTACCTGGTCTCCAAGGACAATTGTGTTGTGATGACCGGGATAATAGATTGCGACCATTCGTTCCGACTCAGCTGAGACATCAAATCATCAATAGTCTGCACTCATTGAGTCATCCAGGTGCTAAGGCAACTGCTACGCTAGTATCGGAACGCTACGTATGGCCAGGCGTAAAACGCGATTGTCGTGAATGGGTACGTAATTGCCTTGAATGTCAACGATCCAAGGTCACCAGGCACGTCTCCGCTCCTTTAAAATCATTCGAGCTTCCAAAGGCTAGATTTTCTTTTGTCCACATAGATCTTATTGGACCACTGCCTGTTTCACAGGGCTATCGGTATTGCCTCACTGCGGTGGATCGCTTTACTCGATGGCCGGAGGTAATACCATTAGCAGATATTACAGCAGAGACAGTGGCTAAGGCTCTTGCGCATGGGTGGATCTCACGATACGGTTGTCCAGTGGACATAATTACTGACCGTGGGATGCAATTTGAGTCCACTTTATTCAAAAATCTGTCTCAGCTGATCGGCTTTCAACACCGCAGAACCACAGCATACCACCCACAATGTAATGGGCTAGTTGAGAGGTTCCACAGGCAGTTGAAAGCTGCAATCGTGTGCCACAACAGCGCTTCTTGGGTGGATGCACTACCACTCGTCTTATTAGGCATTCGCAGTGCTATCAAAGAAGACCTAAAATCATCATCAGCTGAGCTATTATATGGGGAACCACTCCGGCTTCCAGGCGACATTTTTGAACCCACGGAAAACCATGTCTCTGATATGTCTGATTATGTTTCAAGGCTACGTAGGTTTGTAAAGGACCTCCAGCCGTCACCCACAAATCAACACTGCGGAAGACGTCAAACTTTTATTTTTAGACAGCTCGCCACATCGTCTCACGTGTTTCTCAGAGACAGCACCGCAGGTTCGCTGAAACCAGCTTATACAGGTCCTCACGAAGTGCTGGAGCGAGGTGAAAAGGTTTTTAAGATCTTATATAAAGGAAATAAGGTAACAGTATCAATAGACCGAATAAAACCAGCCTATATACTGCGTGACCCATACACTACTCATTCATCAGACACACAACATACCTCAGAAACACCTCATCAATCACTTAGACCTGACACACAACACAAAACAAAAACCACTTCTAACCCTTCAAACACACCACGTACAGACTCACCAACAAACATACCAGATGATCATCCTAGCACTGAAGATCATGTCATTAAGAGAACTAGGTCGGGGCGCAGGGTTAGGTTTCCTGACTTTTATCGCCCGTAGAACGGTCTCTGGAGGGGGGTAATGTAGTGAAATAGTTTAAATTAAAAATAATATAGTATATACATAAAATAAAATATACAAACCATTTAATCTAACGTAAGATATAATATATTTAATTAACTTAAGATATAAGGTTTAAATTGTATACTTACCTATTTTATAACTTAATTCTTAAACTATCTATATTCTATTATTATTTGTAGCATTATTCTAAACTTAAATATTTAACTTAACTAAATTTATTTTTATATACAAAAGTAATTTTCAACGCACGGACAACCGCTCCGTGCACAGTTTTATTATAGCTAATGGCTCGGCCGGGGAAGCGTGGCATCGTGCATCTTCGTAACGGTGCGCAGGCGCATTTGATTTTTCAATACCTCAGTCGGTGTTCCTTAGCGATCGACGCAAGACCCGTGTTAACGTATGCCCCGCCGCCACGGCTAAGTACCTACCCTGTGTTCGCGAAACTAGTTATCTGTTAATCGTATATTGTCATAACTCGCGACATTCTAGTTAAATATAAATAATAAACTACATTGTGTACTACAAGAGTGTTTGCATTCAATAATTTAACGCTAAACTAACGATACCTCATTTATCAAAATCGGTATAGAATTTATGGTGGAATATACAAACTCACATACATACATACATACATACATACATACATACATACATACATACATACATGAACCCTGAAAATAAAATACTTGCCGCTACGTTCCGCGCCTCTGTAGTGGAGTATTTCCTAAACTGTGATATTATTAGTGTATATGTCACCGTAAGATTGTAAAAACTGTTAGATTATAATCTAACTCGCGAAATTACAAACTGTCGAAAAATTACAATTTAACGCATTATTTTTTTGTAGATTGTAATCTGTTAGGTATATTAACACGATAGAACCTAAGTGCCCTACCTGATTATATATTATGTCGAATCCTAACCTAACCTACATGAAACAGACAAGAAAAAGGAAATACAATGAATATTTCAAAAATTGACACTCAGAACATTGAACGGTTCACAATCTTTCGACAGCTTACAATGTCGCGAGTTAGATTATAATCTAACGGTTTTTACAATCTTATGGTGACATATACTTTAGATCATAATCCTAAAGGGTCTTCTCCAGCTTAAACTTCCTCTTAAAAGGGGATCGTATGAAGCTAAGCTAGCCTGGAAATGGTATGACGGTTAGAATGACGTAACTTCATTATTATATCGATAGATCCGATTGTTACAGTTCTAGTTAGTGCTGATCTAAACCACTTGTACTCCGGAACTTTATCAATTAGGAAGTTACTATGTTTCCCAGGAACACTTGTGTAAATTTAATATTGAGCTTTCTAGTTTCTAGAAATTAATATAAATCTTGCAGTTGGTAGACTATTTTGGACACTTGTAAAAATATTACAAATATTCTTCACTCTTACAACCGTCTTATTGCAGAAAAAAATTCAATAATCGTTATTTAACGCCACTGCAAGTTAGCCCAATCTCACCTGACGTTAAGTGATAATGCAGTCTGATGGTAGCAGGCTAACCTGTTAGGTATGGCAGATTAAACCCAGGTTGATATGGGTTTCTACACGTCAACTAGCCACGGCCGAATCCTCCAAACAGGCCAGACCAGAGAAAATTAAGAAATTATAAATTCCCGAATTGACCTAGCCGAATTGACCATCGAACCCGGGACCCCCCACTTATATTGAGCCACCACCACTACAGCCCATTAACGTCCCACTGCTGGGCACAGGCTTACACTCTCATAGGAGAGAGGGAATCAGAGCTTAGACCCACCACGCTGCTCCAATGCGGGTTGGCGGGCTTATATTGCGCTCACCAATGCGCCAGGGAGGTTGTCACTTAAATATCATAAGTAGGTAAGTAATAACTATATTATTAGTAGTAGGTATTAACTATTAATGAAGTAACTTTAAAAGGCCGTTTTATTACTTAGAAGAATCATTTAATTAATTTTTAATAAGTGTTCTAATGTTGTAGTGTTGTAAGTCGAGTTTAATGCGGAAGGACCTGGGAGTCCACCGCATGATTATCCCCTGCCATTATGTAATTAAATGGAGTCACGACCCTCAGCAATGGAGAAAACGACGCATAGATGCATTCCAAAACCTTTCTAGAGTCTAGAGTCTTTCTTATATATCTGTCCATGATGATACGGCATCTCAGAAAGGGTCAATTAAAATGAAATCATAAGGTTACAATTACAAAATCAAACTGTTTATTCTGACATTTTTCTTAATAGCTGGTAGGTTACTCTCGATAGTCAATATTTATGAAATTCGTATGAATTTGCAATGTGGTATCACTTTTATACTCTTTCTAATAGTTAAGCTTAACAATAACATCTCTTTATATCGAATAAATCTCAGTTTTAAAAATATTCAATAGTATCATGCGCATACTTTTACAGCAGGTCTCGTTTTAATTTAAATTCAAACCAAAATGGCGGCGATCGACTGGCACAATAACCATAGACTACATGATTAGATAACTACAGAATACACAATAACTCGGATAGTACGCGACATACTGCCATAGTATGGTATAGATTTAAATATAGTGTTACAATAAGTATCAGAAAAATCATTTATTCTGCTCGCTATGGTAAAAATATTTGCAGTGTGATTAATTTTCCCGCAGTGTTTTTCAGTAATCAAATTACTAGTACAGTGCTAACGAGGCTGGTTGTTTTGCTCATAATAAATTGAATACAAACGGCACTTGGAATATAAAGCGGGCTTTTTACGCGACTATTTGTGGGCGGCTTATTGATTAGTTCGATGAATTTATTAATAACCAGCTATCAGTTCTGATTAATTGAATCAGTAAGAAAATGATTGTCTATCCATCAGTTACCTCTTTTCATATTCTGGGGCCTTATCATAATAAGTACTAGCTGATGCTCACGACTTCGTCCGCGTTGACTGAGGTTTTTTGGTTCCACTTTTTAATTTTCTAGGATAAAAAGTAGCCTAGGTGCGATTCCAGGTTGTAATCTATCTCTGTGTCAAATTTTATCCACATCCGTTCAGCCGTTCTGGCGTGATTGAGTAACAAACATGCATACATCCATACATCCATCCAAACCTTCGTATTTATAATTTTAAGTATAGAAGTAAAAATTATTACTGCACAATCGAAAACACTTTTGATTTGCTAACATATTTTTTGTTATTGACCAAAATAATAGCTTAATTTTAGTCATTCGCAATATTCGAGACTGTAACAATGATTGTAGCAAGTTAATAACGGTTTTTGAAGTGAAACTTCTTTAGAATCATTGTGATTTCAAAATTCGATGAAACGAAAAAGCGTCACTAAAAAGAGACAAACATAATCATAATAGGATTTAGCCTGCGAGATAATGAGATAGAATACAAGCTATATTTATCTTATTATCTCGTAGCTCACATAGCCTGCGAGAAAATGAGATAGAATTCCAGTTATATTTATCTCACTCTCTCGTGGGCTACTTCTCTGAAGTTTCACTTCTGCCGTGTGTGAATTGCACACACACACTTTTTTTGAAGCGCAAAATGTGGCGCGTGTAAGCGCGTCAACCGATACGAGCTTATACGTGCATTAAAATACACTAGTCTATATCCGCTCTCAAAGTTGTATTTTTAAACACAATGACTAGAATATTGGTAGTTTGACTTTTCCAGACTAATTTCTACGAATAGAAGCTCACTCTCATTGTGACAGCAGAGGAAATTTAATACAGCGTCCGTCCATCCGAGACGGGTCCCTCAGTTAAAACGAAATATTGGAAATAATAATTGAATTCCACTTCTTTGACTTATTGCACGCTTTGTTACCGAGATGACCCGAGAGCTGGAAGGTAAGTTTGAAGAGTTTTTTCTCTATAGTTGAAATTTGATGTTTTTTTGCAAAGGATTGATTTAAATTAAAAACTTTTATAGGTAACGTCTTTTTAATATTATACTGAAAAACTTTAGTTCTAAAGCTTTAAAAAATCTCAAAGTCAAAGTATATTTTATTCAATTTAGGTTTACTGTACACTTATTGACGTCCTCATGACGACTCATGAAATATGATGGTGATAATCAGTTACGGTATCTTAAAAATAAAACTACGAGGGTTCCAAACGCGCCCTAGTCTGAGAAGAGCCCACAGCAAATTAAGCCGGTTTTTTTTTATTATCACCATCTCACAAATATCGTAAATTACTTAGTTAGATTTTTAATTTTAACAATCTTATTATTATCTTAATAATAATTATAACATAATTAGTCGCTGGAACAATTCATACCCATGCCTACCTATCATTCCTCCTATCCTTTTTCTTTTAAAATTTAAAATTTTTTTACGTCGTAAAAAAAATCGGTGCTGTATTAAGTACAGGTGAAGTATGTAAGAGGTTCAGGTGCATAAGAGATACTTTTAAAAAATTAAACTTGTTAATTAATGATTCACCTATACTGACAGATCATAATATAAATATGAAAAACAAGACAAACACAGCTAGCAGCAGCACCTATCTTTTCACTATTTTTAGAGAAGTTCGGAGATTAGTAGCCAAACGCAAAAGATCGACAACCAAACACTCACACATACTAAAAATAAACACAAACACTTCTATACTTTCAGCTTTTAACAAGCACCTCTACTAAACTATCTACAAGCTCTGAAGCTACACCGAGAGTTCGCTCAGAACTCATTTTTGAGTCAAATCGACCGTGCTCTTTATTTGCAATGTAATTGGTAATATCGATGTCGAGTCCTTTTGAGAGTAATTCTGTGGGTTTTTAAATACCTCTATCCTTTGATACCGGAGTAATTGTGACGAATTTCGTGGGATCGGATGAGTATATTGGAGATATTATTTGATTATTGGAAATTCGGCTGGCGGTCAATCTCCACAGAGATGACTCCTATGTGCGCGGGAAATTAAATGATTTATTTAAAGATGCGTGTAGATTTTAAACACAGCTGATAATCTGACATGTGCGGAGAGAGATAAGAGGGGGTTATTACCATCGTTCAATTCAATTCAATTCTTAGTTGCGTTTGTACCAAATGGGTACAATATACCTCGCCAATGACGTTTATGGAAGTATTTTCAAAATGACAGTATTATGTCACGTACCTTGACGTCCCTAAAATAAGAATCCATACTAATATTATAAATGCGAAAGCGTGTCTGTCTGTCTATCTGCTACGCTTTCACGGTCCATCCGTTGAACTGATTTTGCTGAAATTTGGTACAGATATAGTTTGTATCCCGGGAAAGGACATAGGCTACTTTTGATCATGGAAATTTAAGGAATTCCCACATCATCTAGCAAGGATTATAATTCTAAAACACGAACGTCAACAATAATCCATACTAATATTATAAATGCGAAAGTGTGTATGTTTGTCTGCTACGCTTTCACGGCCCACCTGTTCAACCGATTTGGATGAAATTTGGTACAGGGATAGGTTGTATCCCGGGGAAGGACATAGGCTTTATCCCGTTTTATCCCAGGAAATTGAGGAGTTACCGCGCGAAAAACAGTTCACGCGAACGAAGTCGCGGGCATCATCTAGTAAAACAATATGGCTTTAATGGGCCCTTTTATGGATTATAATATAGATGAGACTGCAGTCAAGGACTAACATGAAACCGATATCCAAATAGAACAAAGTACATAAATATCGAGGTGAAAACGTGAGCGTCCTAGAACGGTTTCGTTTCTAGATCTAATCTTGCCGGTACGGAACAGTTACGGCTGGACGTGGCTTGTGAGTTTTTAAAGATTTGGAGAGTTATCCCATTAAAATAAAGAGTAGCCATGGGATTTTGAAAAACTAAAATCTTGGATAGAACCAGGCTTTGTGGAAGTCCATGATAATGAAATAATTGAGAGTTTAATTCGCTATAATCCGCCGCAATACTTAAATCCACGACCACGCGATTTAAAGCCGCCGGCATCCTCTAGTAATAAAATAAAATAAATAATATATTGAAAGTATAGCTAGTTCCTCAACTAAAATCTTATCTGACCTATTTCTGAACGAATGGTATTCTAAATTCAAATGCAAGTGTAGCGGAAATGAATCCGCGGCATCTGTGATACGGATCTGATGGAGCCTCGTCCGACTTCCGGTCGCTTCGCGCCTTTATGGCTTCCAATTTCAAACCCGTGGCGTTCGAGCGCTCTTTTACGTGACGTCATATTTGAAATTTCAGTGTACGTACTTTTCGACACAATATCTTTTTAAAAACTATAATTAGTCAGGATTGACGACCTCCGTGGCGCAGTGTTGAGCGCTGTTGTCTTAACGTGCGGTAGTACCGGATTCGATCCCGGACAGGGTCAATTTGGGAAGTTATAATTTTAATTTTACATGTCTGGTGGGAGGCTTTGGCCGTGGCTAGTCACCGCCCTACCGGCAAAAGACGTACCGCAAAGCGATTTAGCGTTCCGATACGATTTCATGTAGAAACCCAATAGGGGTAAGGGTGTATTATAACTGTCATACCCCGAACAGGTTAGTCCGCTACCATCTTAGACTGCATCGTCACTTACCATCAGGTGCAGTCAAGGGCTAACTTGTCGTGAAAAGGTACATAGGTGAAACTATTTATGTATCTACTTATATATTACTAACACTAAAATAAATTTATTATCATCACAAATAAAAAAGTCACTAGGAGAGAAGCCAAGAATATTACTAGTTAATTTAATATCGCTAGAAAACCAAAAACCTACCTATGAAAGGTTTTTCGGTTGCCGGTAGTTTTACGGTCGAAGCTCGATGTATTTACGCCCCTTATCGCCCAGTTCATGGTCGACTCGAACCTAGCCGGTACAACTTATATGGAGACGGAATCTATAAAATATAATAATACTAGCTCATGCCCGTAACTTCGTCTGCTCGCAGTAAGTTTTTTTTATTCCCACGGGAATATCCGGGATAAAAAGACTAAAGCATGTGTTAATTTAGCCCATAACCTATCACCATTCTGAATTTTAGCCAAATCGTTTCAATGGTTGTAGCGTGAAGGACTAACAAATATCCAAACTTACAAACATACAAACTTACGAATTTGCAAACATCCTTTGCATAAACTTTCACATCTTAATACGTATATAAAACAAAGTCGATTTTGTTCAAATCATAACTCTAGAACGGCTGGACGGATCCTGATGTTTGGCACAGAGACAGATTATGGCCTGGAATAGCACATATGCTACTTTTGTCCCGGAAAGTTAGAGAGTTCCCGCGAGAATTAAAAAAACCTCAATCCACGCGGACGAAGTCGCGGGCATCAGCTAGAATAATATAAAATTTGATTTCTTTCTCCATAGTTTTGAAGACAATATTATTTAAGTTCCCTATCAAATCTTATTTATGAGGACCCTGTGATTTCGCCGTCCGCCGCTACCTCTATACCGGCAAACCGGGAAACAATACACGTTAAAAATATATCGATAGGCAATGCTAGCTATTTACGACCCTATATTTATTGCTAACAAGGTTTCCACATTATGTGCGGTCCGTGTATTGACTTCGAAAGTCTTTTATCCATATATTATGTACGGAATGTTTTTAGGAGTATATTATTAATGTAAGAACTGTACATCTAAGAAGGTATATAGACCTTCCACTTTCAAGTTCTTAGACCTTTTCGCTCGGCTACTTCGTAAAAGCGCACTAAACGTAAACGATTTGCTCCTATGTTTCTAATTCGAACCGCTTGCATATGGATATTGCTTCAACTATGAATATAGGTGCAATAGAAACCACAACTTTACCCCTGATGACCTCTCTGGCGCAGTGGTGAACGCTGTTGTCTTATAACGGAAGGTCCTGGACTCGATCCGCGGCTGCGTCCACATGGGACTTTTTTTTTATCCACTACAAGTTGCCCTTGACTGCGATCTCACCTGATGGTAAGTGATGATATAGTCTAAGATGATAGTGTGCAAACCTGTTAGGGGTATAACAGTTATATTAGCTTGGCGGCACGTCTTTGTCGGTAGAATGGTAACTAGCCACGGCCGAATCCATCCACTAGACCAGACCAGAGAAAATTCAGAAATTTTGACCTGGCTTCGGCCGTGGCTGGTTACCACCCTACCGGCAAATACGTGCCGCCAAGCGATTTAGCGTTCCGGTACGATGCCATGTAGAAATCGATAAGGGTAGGTATAGGTTTAATAGACATCTTCTACTTAAGTACGCTCCGCCTTAGACTGCACCATCACTTGCGAGCAGTTCTAATTGCAGCCAAGCGTTACTCAATAAATTAAAAAAAATCTTTTTAAATTAAGATTAATACGGTACAGAGTCATTTATTAACCACAATGCTTTAAAAAAGGAGCTACATAAAATTTGACGGTCGCAAGAACCTCCCGGAGCCACCAGAGCGAATGATACTGTCTACCTGTCAGTCCTGTAATTTGACTCGACAATTACGTTTCTAATGTATGACGTGACGGTATCTTGGCATCTCGACCGGGTTGCGTGCGGCCGTGTTAGATCAGACATCGATCAAGTTGAAGCTATCTACGTACGGCCATTGAAACAGCGATCTATTTTTGAGGCCTTTTTGTGGCCACTAAAACAGCGCTTCATTTGTAACATCTGAGGCCACTACAACAGCGTCCTATATCTGGGAAGGCAATAATACAAAATATTATTCGAGAGTTATTGCGTTTTTAATGTATGACGGTATCTTGGTATCTCGAGCAGGGTGCGTGCGAACTTGTTAGATCAGGCATCGATCAAGTTGAAGCACAGAATAGGTAACATGGTTGAAGCTATCTACGTACGGTCATTGAGACAGCGATCAATATTGAGGCCTTGTTGTGGCCACTAAAACAGCGCTTCATTTATAAGAACTGAGGCTACTACAACAGCGTTCTATATCTAGAAATCCAAGAATACAATTTGATTCAACAATAATTGCGTTCCTAATGTGTGACGTATTTTGGCATCTCGGCCGGGGTGCATGCAGACGAATTCGATCAGGTATCGATTAAGTGCCATATGCCATAAGCGCTTTGCGCAACACGTCGCATGCGTTTTTATTTTCTATGTAAATTCTTGGCGCAACTCTAATCTTAACTGTTGAAATCAGCAAGAGATCTAAGGTTACTGACACTTTCCAAGCCAAGTAGAAATGGCAGCTGTAGTGAAGATAGCCTATTAACGATAATGCCGCTTTAATGGCCGCTGACAATAAAGTCTTATTCGGAGCAATAATCTCCAAATCTTAGATATCGTCGTGATATTTCACAGCTTTTAAAACTACTAAGTTCGTTTTAAATCGATCATTATTTTGTAATAAGGTTTTTATATGATGTGAAAATCTTTAGATAGGTTGTTTTTTTTTTAATGCTAAACTTATGGTCTGAAAACACGAATAAAACGACATTTCCTAAAAATGTATCCTGGCTAGATCAATTCATCGCCGTACTAAATTCCATGAAAATCCGTCCGGAGCCGTTTCCGAGATTCAGATTATGTATATAGGTACGAGTATATATACAAGAATTGCTCGTTTAGAGGTAATACCCTGACAAACAATGATTGACGAGTTATTATGAATTTACTACAAGTTTAATTCGCTATAATCCGCCACAGTAGACTAATCTATATGGTACAGTGTGTACGTGTCTTGAACTTGCAGCTTGCGATATTCATAACCCAGTAAGCCAGCAAATCGCACCGGCACAGAACAACACCACAATGCACGATTGTAAAGAAGTTGTAAGATAAACAAGTCCTAATTAAAAAAATTAAAAACATGACTAAAAGTGAACTAAAAAGTTAAAAATCTAAATTAATCCAGTTAAATTAGAATTTTATTTACATTTTTATTAAATGATATTTTTTTGTGAATGACTGGATATTGAACAAATAGTGTTTTATATTTTTGGAATCTACTCACAATTTTACTGATGAAAATATTTTTTTCAACTTTAGTCTTTAATGCGGGACCATGGTCACTCCATCAATTATTTTTTTTAATTTTACTAGCCTATGTCACCCGGAACAAGCTAGGGATTCTAACGATACCTCATTTATCAAAATCGGTTCAGGCGTATAGAAGTTATGGGGGAATATACAAAAACCCTGAAAACAATATACTCCTTTTATCAGGCAGTCGTATAATTAATGGTAGTTTACGACGTAGCCAATAGGGTAGTAATGCGGTCACGGACTCCTAGGGATTGTCAACATCATCTTGACACACCCTTCCTCAGCTGGGCAATTCGTACTTTCAAAGATCTCAACAGAACAGGGCCGTGTACCATCTGGATCCAGTTAACCAGCAACGCGTTTCAGGAGGCATACTAGCATCCCTTGAATCGGTATTGTTTTAATATTGATGACGTTCATGTTTTATAATCTTTATTATTATGTTTATGGGACTTTAAGGTACGTGACATAAAACTGCCATTTAGAAGTAATACTGCTATAAGCGATGGTAGTAACCCCCCAAACATTCACCCACCCAGTGTGGGGTCTTCTAACGCTGCATTTTTCGGTGCAGGGGTGTCATTCAATCACTCGAGCACCTCAGTTGGGACATCCACCGTAAATTAATTTTTAAATATTTTCCTGTGTCGATCTCCATGGTGCAGTGCTGTTGTGGAATAAAAGGAAGGTCCCAGATTCGATCCCCGGCAGGGTACATTTGGGAATTTATAATTTCAGAATTTTCTCTTGTCGCCTGGTGGGAGTCTTCAGTCGTACTTAATTACCATTCTGTCGGCAAAGATATGCCGTCAAGCGATGGAATGTGGGAAGACTGCTACCATCTTAGACTGCATCGTCACTGAGCACCAGACGAGAGCATAGCTAATGGCTAAATTTGTAGATTAAAAAAAACTGATGACCTGTGTACTCTTTAATCAAGGCATGTCAGAGATTAGCTCAAACAAGATAAGTACTTACTCAATTATATTATAGTGAACATTTCTTTCAAACAGGTGCTCTGTAGTGTGGTCAACACAATATCACGGTTGTCGATAAAATCTCTTTTAAAAAAGAACAACCGGCTACGCTGGAAATAAACAATACGGCCGACGTGCGTGATTTACGCCGGTCGGATATTGTTGAAAATCGCGTCGATAGCGCTTTTGTTTCACCGTCCACCTCCTTATCGCTCTTTAGGGATGTGCTGAATGGGCTGGCGGTACGCAGTGTTTCAATTTTATGGAAATAATTATTTTTGTGTTTAAGCGGGTAAAGTTGTAATCAAAACATATTATTTAAAGAAAAATTAACAGTTTTGGGCTAGTAAAATTATTATACCTCCAGAAGAGTTGTCGTGTTTTCATCTATGACACTGGATATGTTTTTTAATTTGCTGCTGAAAACGTAGGAATACATAAAAATAGCTAATATTTTTTTTTATATATATAGGTAGTCGGTAACAATTTTGACTCATTATAACTTTATAGATACGTATATATCGTACTATCGATATATACATATCGATATCGACAAAGGAAACATAGCTTTGTTATAAGGTTCATCAAATACACGCCGACGCACTGCCGAGCTTGGTTGTCCCGATTTGCGCTGCGTCAAAAAAATATATACTTTTATATTAAAAGAAATTCAGTTAAAAAAATTGATAGTAATACTACCGATATTATTTGAAGCACAACACTAAACAAAAGACAAAATGCCTATACAAGTGGTATTGCGAAATGAGAAAATATTAAACGGATTCTACACTGATAAAAAGGTAAATTTATTGGTTTCAGATTTATAATCTTCCTATTATAATCTGTGTTGTGGTATGTTCGATACAATTTAAGGACTGCCACATTGTTACGAATGAGGTCTTTGAAATAAATGTTTTACATTTACACGGTTGTAATGACTTATGATTCGATTCCACTCAACACCGTGTGTATACGTCGACTATAGTTATGTTGGTTTGATATTCTTAATAGTAGATTATACACCAAGGGGATAAAGCACTGTTTTATGTCACGGACGCTACATTGAATCCTGAACGTAACGAAGGACTCCAAATTTAACTCCCAAGCGCAGCGAGGGTATTATAAGTAATTAATTCTCGACCAAAGGGAGGGAATTAAGATTGAGTCCTGAGTGCAGTGAGGGATTCAAGCGCCCAAGAAAAAAACTGCTTTATCCCGGTGGTGTATACTCTACTTTATACTTCTACCATAACAGTAAAACAAACTGTAACGGTTAGATATTTATTGCAAATCATAGTAAGTAGGATACATAGGTCTAGTAAATAATAAAAAGAAAAGACAAATTAAACTTTTTATTTCAAACTTTTTGCTTTTCATGCTGCCAGCGTTTATGCAGGTACACATACTCCTTGGTTTAAAAACTTTTATGTCAAATGGTACGATCGTTTGGTCGACCAGTCTGGAGCCTAGACTCTGTTGTGCATATTTACAGTATGGGGTTGGTCAACTAGTTGGGCGATCGATCGACTAGATTACGGCCCTAGGGCATGAAGACTGGCTTTAGACCCGCAAAAGTATGATTAAAACAGTAGTAAAGGTATGGTAGAAGTATAAAAAATATTTCTATTTCGTAGAAAATACGTGTCTTTAATATTCTTTAAAAATATACTGAGTATAAGTACAAACATTTTACTTATCTAAGACCGAGCAATAACCATTCCCCTGAATACCAAAAATGCGTTCTTTAACGCCCAAGCCTATTTATTTCACAAATTACACTATTTTTCCTTTTGGGCTTCTCGCCTTAAAGCTGACTGCAGTAATGACGTTTTTAAGTGCAAATTATTATACCTTGTAAAATTTGGCCCTTATTTCCTTATACTTCTTAGCAGATATGCTAACGTTGCTGACGTTATTATAATATCTCTAAAAAGGTTTTTTTTATCCGCTACAAGTTAGCCCTTGACTGCGATCTCACCTGGTGGTAAGTGATGATGCAGTCTAAGATGATAGCGGACTAATCTGTTAGGGGCATGGCAGTTATATTAAACCCATACCACTATTCGGCTTCTACACGGCATCGTACCGGAACGCTTAATCGCTGGGCGGCACCTCTTTGCCGGTAGGGTGATAACTAGTCACGGCCGAAGCCTCCCACCAGGCCAGACCAGGGATAATTCAGAAATAATAAATTCCCAAATTGACCCTGCCGGGGATCGAACTCGGAACCTCTGCACGTTAAGACAACAGCGCTACACACTGCGCCACGGAGGTCGTCAAAACGTTTGAAATTTAATACAAGCCAACCTAACGGTCTAGTAAGTACTGCCAACTGAAAATCAGGGTAAAAAAGTTGCATTAATGTCTGAACCCTTGAGTGTTCGTCGACCTCCCTGGCGCAGCGGAGCGCTGTGGTTTTATTGTGGGAGGTACTGGGTTCGATTCCTGGCAGGATCAATTTGGAATTTATAATTTCTGAATTTTTTCTAGTCTGATCTGGTGGGAGGCTTTAGCCGTGGCTAGTTACCACCGTACAGGCAAAGACGTACCGCTAAGCGATTCAGAATTCTGGTACGATGACGTGTAGAAACCGATAGAGGTATGGGCTTAATATAACTGCCGTATCCCTAACAAGTTAGCTCGCTATCATCTTAGACTGCATCATCACTTACCATCAGGTGAGATCGCAGTCAAGGGCTAAATTGTAATTACCAATCAGTTTATCAATTGATTATTGTCACCCTAATTATAATATTCAACATTGTCATTTAAAATACCATGTTGAAATACGGGGAATTAAATCGGAGAATTAATTTTGGTTGCTGGATCATTAATTTTGTCGGTAAACCACTGTCGGATTTTAGGGTAACATATAAATCAGATATCAATAATAATGTAACCATTAAAGGGTTGGTTAACCATACGTTAAAACCTGTATATTATATTGCATGTGTAGTTCAATATCCATACTGATATTGGTAAACTAGATGATGACTGCGACTTCGTTGGCGTGGGTTTTGGTTCTAAGTATCCCTAGGGAACTTTAAAGCTCCGCCCACGTCGGACAATCGGTGACCGAATTGTTGGCAAAAAATTAAATATACAGATTGCAATTTATATTAAAATGCATAGACGTCCTACAAAATGCTGTAGGTTACACACACGTTACAAAGTTTAAAACAAAATCGGTGCATCCCGGCCGATCCGTCACATCATTGTGGCGTGAAGAAATAACAAAATTTAACATCCAAACTTACAAACATACAAACTTATAAGCATCCAAACTTTCACATTTATAATAATATTAAGTAGAAATCCGAAAGTGTGTCTGTCTGTCTGCATTGCCTTTGTTCGAAAGATTTATAAAGGTTGGATCCTGGGGAAGAGCAGCCATTTTATCTCAGAAAATCAAGAAGTTCCCAAGGAATTTTTCAAAATCCCCACGCGGTTAAAGTCCCAGGTATCATCTAGTAATGAAACATTTTTTGCAAAGTTTTTTCATTATATTCGTGTTGGTATTGCTAAAAGTATAGGGAGAAATGGACGAAATGAGGTTTCTAATTATTATAAGCAAGGTCATTAAAACGTACTGTTTTTAGGATTACAACTGAAAATACTTTGGGACATAGAGTCAAATATACTAGGAAGAGCAAAAAATTATTGACATGAGGCGTCAATAAAGTGTCCCTCAATACAAAATAATATGTATAGACGTTAATGAAAACAAATAAAGCCATTCTTAGTTTTACCTGCATCTATCTTTCTTTGGTTATCTTCTTATATTACCGCAAGAGTTACGAAACTACTGTAAGGGCAGTTCAAATGATGAAGAAATTTAACCCATTCATTGCTATACTAAATCAAAAACTCATTTTTTTAAATTCAAATAAACTTTTACAAGTGCTTCTGAATCGTCGAATGAATCACCCACTGGTTCGGCATGCCATTTCTATCAAAGAACCAGCAAGAAACTCGGTTAAGACTAAAAGTAGTCGGACGAATAAAAATTAGACAACTAGCAATAATATTATAACCATCGAATTATTTTCTATTTAGCTGATAAACTAAACTTTTCACTGCAAAATTTGCTAACCTTTTCATAACACTCCCTGCGGAAAATTATTTACCAACGTGCTAATTCATTCAATTCTTTTCTGTTTAGCTGATAAACAGAAAATAATCCCCAGCTAGGCTTAAATACAAGTACTCGGAAGTAACAAAATATAATTAATATTATAGTATAAAAATATTACAAAAAACAATAAGTACGAAAGTAGTGATTTTATTTTCAATTGTTCTTGCTGGCTGAATTTAATAAATAAATCTATTTTGCCATTATTGAGAGCGTCATCCAGAGATGATGGCAAATGAAGGGCCGAATTACTATGTTGTAATGTTATTAGTATGTGCCCTGCCCACCATAATTACTGGAATGCCATTAATGGTGGGCATTACTGACTCTAGTAATAATGGCAACTCTGTGCTCTGGGATCATCGCGTAATGGACACTAAACATTTATGAAAGGGCTTATCACTGTTTATTGTTATTAGAATTTTCACAACTAGATTTTTAAGGTTCGTAAAAAATTTCACAATCTCGCTTTTCTATTAGCATTTTTACCATGAAAAATAAACAGATTTTACGTTAATGGTTTTCATTTTAATGTTTTTAATACTTTGTTAGATATCCAAATAACTTAAAGAATACTATTTGTGACTTTATTTTTTCTTTGTTACTTTCTCGTGGAAAAGTAAATGATTTCTAAAAGGGATTTCAAAAAGTTCCACCAGATTTTAAACCGCAAACAAAATATAATATAATTGTCTAAACTCTTGTTATGTATACAGAATCGCTATTATTAAATGTTTAAGGTATTTATGACGACCTCCGTGGTGTAGTGTGTAGCGCTGTTGTCTTAACGTGCGGAGGTCCCGGGTTCGATCCCCGGCAGGGTCAATTTGGGAATTTATAATTTCTGAATTTTCCCTGGTCTGGCCTGGTGGGAGGCTTCGGCCGTGGCTATTGAGCGTTCCGGTACGATGCCGTGTAGAAACCGAATAGGGGTATGGGTTTCATATAACTGGCATATACCCCTAACAGATTAGCCCGCTACCATCTTAGACTGCATCATCACTTACCATCAGGTGAGATCGCAGTCAAGGGCAAACTTGTAGTGGATTTTTAAAAAAAACACATGTTTCAAATACCATAAGTCAAGCCTGCATCAAATCAATATCAAATCTGTTAGATTTAATAGCAAGCGTAAAACAGAGATAATATTATGTTTAAAAGTTTCTAGAAGACTAGCTTTTTTAAAGAAATCTTTTTAGTAATGCGTAGAACGAACAATTAATTCTTGATAGGTCTTTTACGGAGCCGCAATAAATTCGGCACAGAATGGCGCATAATTTGAACGAATAGCAATAAAATCAGCATAAAATTGTGGTTGGAATTATGAATGAATTAGAATATAAAGAGAAATGACAATTTCGGAGTCATTAAAGGACGTTTTGGAGTTTTTATCGCCCCATTGGGAAAACTTAATTTTGCGACTTGGGTCTATGAAAACGAATGTAAGTTGAAAATTTTATTCTTGTAAAGGTGTTGACTGTCTTTAAAGCGCAAAACACACAGGGTGCGGGTAACATCACCATTCCGAACCAGTGGTAGATATATTCGACTATTCAACCCTTTCGCGAAAAAGATATTCACGAGATATTTCACCGCGTTTAAATGCCTCATCCGGTGACAGAAGAGCTGGCTCCTCTTTTGCGCAAAGGATTATCCTGGCGGTCCAGCGTGGAAATGCAGCCAGAATTCTTGCCACCATTCCACGCGGGCATGATTTATATAGTAATTACGTTAGGCTAGCTAGCATTAAATACTATTCTATTATTTTCAATAAATGTATTTTTTTTTAAATAAGCACTTGTAAAAATTATATTTATTTGAATAAAGAACTTTAAAATGATGTATTTTTAATTTTGAACTAGCAAACCCGGCGAACTCCGTTTCGCCACCAGATGGCTTCCTTTTAAATTTTTCCTGAATTTTCTTTGCTATAAACCTCATGGAGCCTGAGACCTTTCCAACGAATGCAAAACCGTGGAAAACGGTTCGTGCGTTCTGGAGTTATAGCGTCAGGAAGGAAAACCCGACTTATTTTGATATAGTAGAAAGATAACGTCACTCGACACGCGCCCGACTTGCGGCCGCGTTCTGTGTGATGTCATCCATATAAATACAAGAAATTCATCCGACTACATCCGACCCAGCCCGCGCCCGACCCGCACCCGCTCCCAGTGTGTTTTGTCTTAAGATGATGATTATATAGAAACGCTACAAGCAAGAAACCATCGTTCAACGTTAGGTTTGTACTTTAGGTTCGGTCGGTAGGATATTAATTTGAAAGTAAAAATTCAAAAATTTGTTCAATTCTTACATAATATTTTCATGTTGACGTAAAAAATTAATAGGTATTAAAAATTAATTATGTGTTTGATTCTTTACACTAATCACACAAAATATGACGATAAGATTAGGTACATAGGGATAATAATAATTATCTATGTCATTGTTAATATCACAAAGGTCGATAGGAATTTGTCGTACCTACAAGTAGTAAAAATATTGATACAAATGTTTTTATTTTTTGTATAGGTCATCTCAAAAGGGACCTGCATTACAGTTTTGAATAAGTATTTGTAATTTGCAGTTCTTTTCTATTATATATTGTACTTTTTATCATCATTATCGAAAATTTTACGTGATTACTTCATGGAACTCAAATATCGCTATCGAAAATTATTTTGATTAGATTGGCCAATATTCGTTAAATTAAAATATGACATCGTTACTGTAGTAATAAACGCGTGTTCAGTTAATGGACTTTGGCAACAAAGAGTTTAATTTATAATGAATTTTAGTGTAATATTTGGTGTGTTTATAATCTCCTCAGTTGTTGCAGAAAACAGAAGCTATGAAGGTTATAGTGTTATTAAAGTAACACCAAAAACAATTGATGATGTGGTTATACTTGATGAAATAAGGACGAAAGGTATAGGAGAATTTTGGGATGATCAATTTTATATTAATTACGATGCAAGAATCATGGTGCTAAGAGACAAAAGACAAAGCTTTAATGATCTTATTGGAAAATCTAGCATGGAACCAGATGAACTCATAAAAGATCTTCAAGGGTAAGAGATAATATAAGAAATGCTATATAATAATTATTTATTTGGTAATTGGGATATTATATTGGTATGTAAGTGATTCAATTTAGATCAAAATTATATTATAATTTGGAAAAACAAAATAGGATCTTGGCCTGCCAAACCAGAACATGTTTTACAACGCCTTTTTAAACGATCGGCTTCTAGTTCAGGTTTTAGATTGTCGAACTCGCGAATGCGAAGTCTTTGAATTTAACATCCTTTGCTTACATTTCTGATTTCTCCTTTACTTATTTATCGTATTTACATATTTTTTTAAACATATTTGAAAAAATAATTTTTATTCCATTACCTTAGAGCAATAGATGAACAATTGAAACCAGCGCTACGAAATTCAGAGTCAAATGAAGCCTTCCTTGGTATGAACTGGAATCAGTATTATGATCTTGATCAAATTAACAATTGGCTCGATGAATTAGTTGAAACTTATCCGACAATCGTAACCCCAGTAGTCATGGGCAAGTCATTTGAAGGTAGAGATATTAAAGGAATTATTATAAGATACAGACCAAGGACTAATAACACTTTCATTGGAATGTTAGAAGGTACTCTTCATGCTAGAGAATGGCTTACTACAGCAACACTAACATGGATAATTAAAGAGTTCTTGACGAGTAGTAATCGTGAAATAAGGGCGTTGGCTGAAAATATGGAATGGCATATCTTTCCTGTAGTCAATCCAGACGGATATGTCTATACTTTTACAACGGTAAGATGAATAAATATACCTTTTAGAAAATAGAGGCTAATCCCTTATATTTTTTATTTAGCACTAGCTGATGCCTGCGACTTCGTCCGCGTTGCTAAATTTTTTCTATTCGCGCGGGAACTCCTTAATTTTCCGAGATAATAAGTAGCCTATGACACTCTCCAGGTATTTGTCCTTCAATCACGCCGCAACGGAGCAACGGATCGACGTAATTTTTGGCGTGGGTATAGTTGAGAACCTGGAGAGTAGCAAAGGTTACTTTTTATCCCGGAAAATTGAGAAGTTCCCGCAGGAATCAAAAAAACAAACCACGCGGACCAAGTCGTGGGCCTCAACTAGTAATTTTATAATTGTAACACCTTTTTGTACCTACTGTATTCACAATTAAATGAATGAATTGAATTGAGAGCAAACACTTTTTCGCATTTATTTATGATTATGTAATCATACTAATATTATATTATAATAGCGAATGCCCGCGAATTCGTCTGCGTGGTTTGAGGTTTTTTGGTTCTCGCGGGAACTCTTTAATTTTCCGGGATAAAAAGTAGTCTATGTGCTATTCCAGACTATCTATTATATATAACAGCTGTACAGATCTGGCTGAAATTTGGCACTTATCTATCTATGTGCCAAATTTTAGCCAGATCTGTACAGCTGTTGGGGCGTGATTGAGTAACAAACATCCATACATCCATACATCTATCCAAACTTTTGCATTTATAATATTAAGTATAGATTATGTAATCATACTAATATTATATTATAATATTATTATTATTGCCGTGTAGCAAACAAATATTGACAATATCAACTCGTCAAACTACAAACGTAGTCTGTAGGTAAAACATTAAGTCTTAGACACATAATGCTTACAGAATAGAATGTGGAGGAAAAATAGAAGCATTAGTAGTTTCACTTCCTGTGCTGCCTCGGGTGTTCAAGATGATATGAGCAACGGGGTTGACCTCAATAGAAATTTTGATTCTGTTTGGAGGAGTAAGTATATAAACAATTTTCAAAGTATATGACATGACAAACTAATAATTTAATTAAATTTAACTTCGACGACCTCCGTTGTTTTAATGTTGAGCGCTGTTGCCTAACGTGCGGAGATATCGGGTTCGATTCCCGGCAGGGTCAAATTGGGAATTTATAATTTTAGAATTTTCCCTGGTCTGACCTAGTGAGAGGCTTTGGCCGTGGCTACTTACCAGCCTACCGGCAGAGACGGGCCGCCAAGCGATTTAGCGTTCCGGTAGAATGCTGTGTAGAAACCGAATTGGGGTATGGGTTTAATATAAATGCCATGCCCCTGACAGGTTAGTCGCTACTATCTTAGACTGCATCGTCACTTATCATCGGCTGAGATCGCAGTCAAGGTCTAACTTGTGATAGGATGCAAAAACCAAATATTCTCAAAAGAAGCATTTTAACACCAGAAACTTTAAAAGTTTTGGAAATAAGCCTCTTTCATTAAGACTTACGTAATCTTATATTGTGTTCTATTTACCACGGAGATACCAGACAAAACCACTAACAGTTTATCGCGTTTCTATGCCTCATCTGGTGAAAAAAGGTCACAGTGGCGTGCACAGGGTTTGATGTTAGGGTAGGCATTGGTTAGTTAGAATACATATTTAATGATGTCTTGATAAAAAATGAGCATTGACGTATTTCCACTCGAGTAAGCAGTGCTTTGATGCGTCTATGAACTGCACGCCACTGCTGACTCATATTTTAATATGCTGTTTGTACTTAATTATTTTTATATGACATTTCAAAGTGGAGATGCAGTGTGTTGAAGTTTTTTTTCACAGGCATAGTAGGTAATTACAGTAATTCATTTAGGCTAGTTTAACTGTTATAAAAATGAATAACTTATTAATTAAATGTTTTCTATTTCAGCTGTAGGGGCATCGAATAATCCTTGCACAAACACATTTGCTGGTCCAACAGCATTCTCTGAACCTGAATCCAGGGCTATAGCAAATTATGTAAAAAGCTTAAATACTCAGGGAAGACTGATCTACTACTTCAGTTTCCATTCGTATTCGCAGTTGATTGTCATCCCTTTCAGTCACGTCTCTGGACACGATGTTTTACTAAACAAAAATTACGCTGATATGGTTTGTATTTGTTTATTACCAATTGAAGTGAGTCCAGGATGAAACAGCGATAATTTAGATTTATTTTCTACAACTCCTACCACTCTAAGACCTATATGGGTGTCGGTCCAGTCGCGATGGAACGATATCCTAGAGGTGCTAAATAGGTCTCAATAAACGCAGTAAACTCAATAAAGCCTTTTTTTAACATGTAGGACATGCAGGGGTCTCTTATGTTACGTCCTGTTTTGACTCTACCACCGGTTCGGAAAGGAGTTTCTGCTGAGATGAGCCGGCAAGAAACTCAGCAGTTTTGAAAACCAAGATATTACAATACGTAGTTATTGAAATTAAATACAGTAGTGTGAGTTATTATACTATCCTGTTGGACCCTGGGCCTGGACCCAAAGTCGATTGCTTCCATACAACTTTGTCATTAAGAAATTTGTCAATTATATAATAACCTCGAATCACCAAGTTTTCCTTCACGGAATCTTTTAATATTTGTAACGGCAAATCCAAAAAGTCAATAAATTCTTGAAAGTTGACTGAAACACATAATTTCGACTGCAAAACTATTGTGCTCCCAAGTTCCTATTTAAATTTATCTTTTCTTTGTTGTAGTATGAAATATCAATAAGGGGTGCAGATCAACTTAGATACAGATTTGGCACCAGGTATAGAGTCGGTACTGCGACGGACGTATTGTGTGAGTAACCTATACAGCGCGAAATTTTTGTGGTTGTTTTACCACAGCGGAGAGGTTTGCTCTCAGTAGTAATGAACACATAACTTCGATCGATGTCTTCGTGCTCTCCTAGAAACGGAGGAAAGGTAATCGACAAAGTCGAGTCAAGTTATGTTACCTTTGCTATAAGGCGGTTTCGTAATAAGCCATTCTATACTCATATTGATAAATTCAATTGTATAGACTACATACTATGAACCCATGGCATTCCGAACTAGTTGGTAGTTATTCACTCGACGATTCAAAACACTTAATTGAATAAAAAATTGAATTTGGAATTTTGAATTAGCTGCTGCTGTACTTTGATATTAATTCAGTCAGTTAGTTTCTCATTTTATGTTTTATGGCCTTACAGTACTACTTAGGATATCCTAAAATACAGATTTTTTCTTAAAATTTCAACTCAAAACTCCTTTTGTATAACAAATTGAAACCTTTGTAGATCCAATGAGCGGAACAAGCTTCGATTGGGTGAAGAACGCTACCAATATTCCGGTTAGTCTTCTAATAGAGCTAAGGGACCTCGGGCAATACGGTTTCTTGCTTCCGACGGAGCAGATTATACCTAATAATTTAGAAATCATGAATGCATTACTGGAAATGGATAAAACAACACGATTACTTGGTTACTATTAGTAACCAAGTATTCGGGAATTAATTCTATTGTGTGCTCTTTTGTTATTGTTTTTTTTTTTTAATGTTTGTATCTTTATTGTATTAATGATAGTATGTATGTAGTAATTAATATGAATTTATCAGTAATATCAAATTAAATTATTTTTTACCTATATTGTTTATTTAAGTGTTTCATGAAATTAATATATTTACTTCAAAATTGCTGAGAAATTAGTTAATTTCTCAGGTTAAATACTATTTGCAGGACTATTTTCCGCCTTTGGCAAAATAATGAGTCAATCAAACAATAATATTAAAATTACTATCGCTATCAAGATTTCGTTATAAATCCACCATATTTTTTCGTTATAATCACGTAAATTTATATCAATGATAACATCACTATATTTCCTTTATCATTTTTCATTTCCAAATTGTGCTAGTAGATAATAGGTTGAATTCCATCACAGCGGTTCATGGTATTAATCATAATGATAGCCAGAATATCTTTTATAATTTTTCTAGTCCTAGTTGTTTATTCAAGTGCTGAATATGTTAGCTATAAAGATTATAAAGTATACAAACTGTATCCTAAAACAGAAAAACAAGTAGAACTTCTTAGAAAACTACAAAATACAGAAGGATATTCATTCTGGACATTATTCGATTATGTTAAAGTCGACAGGGAAGTCAGAATTATGCTGGATGCAAAGAAAGAAAATGATTTTGCAAATCATATGAAAAGTGTCGGTTTAGAAGCAACCAAAACTGTGGAAGATGTACAAAGGTAAGCTTTTTGTCATAAAAATGTTGTTTAATAAAAAGGAAATAATTAAATGTATTTTTTTATGTGCTTGAAAGGCTAAAAGTGCATAAAACATTAATTATAATTCATATTAATATTGTTTTTTTTAGTTTGATAGATGCTCAACTTAAAAGACCTCAAAGTGTTGGTCGAAACGCATTAGATTACGACTGGACATATTACCCCTCTTTAGAAGAAGTTGAAGATTGGATGAACAAAACTGCACAAAAACATCCTGATGTCGTCACTTTGCTTGACATTGGAAGAAGTATAGAAGATAGACCAATCAGAGGCATAAAAATAGATTTTAAGAAAAGAACACGACCTGTTATGGGTGTCCTTGAAGGAACTTTACATGCTAGAGAATGGATAACTACAGTAACCCTTACATGGCTGGCCAATGAATTTCTTAATAGCAAGGATAAAGATGTTAGATTTCTTGCGGAGAATGTCGTATGGCATATTTTCCCTGTAACGAATCCTGATGGTTTTGTCTACACCTTTACTGACGTAAGTAGCCTACTTGCTGTGACTTCGTGTGCGTGTAGTTTAAGGTTTAAAAATAAATCCTTTCCTATGACAGAAGGGACCTAATTCCGTCTTCAGGATGCAAGTTATCGTCAAGCTCAATAATTCACCAGTTAGACAATAAATGTTAAAAATGAGTATCGGCAGGCGACGTGGAGATGGATAATATAGTTAGTTCTACACTTTACAATGAAAATATACTTAGCGCTAAATGGTAGGATTTTAAGTTAGGGTCAACGTGAAACTCAGGTCATCATCATCATTACATCAACCTATCGTTAGTAAGAATAAAACTCAGATACATCCGAAGAGCTAGAGCTGCGTGACTGATATTTGAAGCCTTTATTCACAACTAGCTGATGCCTGCGACTTCGTCCGCGTTTTCGTTTCCGAGAAGCCTATGTGCTATTCTAGAATATAATCTATCTCTGTGCCAAATTTTATGCAGATCCGTTCGGCCGTTTTGGCGTGATTGAGTAACAAACATCCATCCATCCACCCATTATTACTTCCATTCATCCAAACTTTCGGATTTATAATATTAGTATGGAAGTATAGATTATTTTTTAAAACTTACATGGAGATAATAATATTCTATGTAAATTGTACGTCGATGTCGTACATTTAAAAGCTTTGCTTACTCATGACTGCGTAAGAGTTACGTTACATAATAATTTTTGTTCCCTAGGATAGAATGTGGAGAAAAAATCGCAATTCAGCGAACTTTACATCGTGTGGTAGTGCCCGTGACGACTTGAGCAATGGTGTAGATCTCAATAGAAACTTCGGTTATCTTTGGATGAGTAAGATTGTTTAAATTTTTGATACAAATTATAAAAAATCTTATTTATTTCAAATAAACCGCCATTATATATTTTACGTATATTCTTATATATTTTTATGATCAAGTAATTATAATAACATCTATAAATATAGATATTGTATATCCCACAAACTTATCTGGCCCGGTGGCCATTGGAACTAATTTTTATGCCTATTTAGTTTTTATTTTATTTTTAATATATATTAGCGACGCTATCACCGGGTCAGATGCCACGGTCTATACAGAATATTATGAGATAGTGAAACGCATTTGACTACCTTTATGTAGCTTCATCATCTTTCTTGTAAGTGAAAATTTTACACAGACATCAAATCAAATCAAAAAGCGGCCTTATCGCTTACTAGCGATCTCTACCAGGCAACCTCAGGAATAGGAAAAAATAACGAAAAAAGGATTGCAGGTGGTTACATGCTATAACATACATACATTCGAATAGCTACATACCAATACATAAACCAATAATAAACATTAATAAAACAATATTATATAATATATATTATGTCACCGTAACATTGTAAAAACCGTTAGATTGTAATCTAACTCGCGAAATTGCAAACTTGAAATTGTCGACAGATTGTGAACCGAGCAATGTTCTGAGTGTCAATATTTGAAATTTTAATTGTATTTAGGTTTACTTGTCTTTTTTTTGGATAAGTTAATCACATACATATATATAGGCCGCTGGCCGGGCACTTAGGTTCTATCGGGTTAATATACCTAACAGATTACAATCTACCGAAAAATAATGGGTTAAATTTTAATCTGTCGACAGTTTGCAATTTCGCGAGTTAGATTATAATCTAACGGTTTTTACAATCTTACGGTGACATATATATAATATAATTCAGTTTAAATAAGAGAAATAGCATAAAATAATTTTTAATGATGAGTTTGAATGATAACAGTTTTTAATGTCTTCACATAGATTAGAGGCTATAATATCCGTTTGTATTTTAGCTGTAGGGGCATCTCAAAATCCTTGCGCTCAAACCTTTGCTGGCCAAAGTGCTTTCTCCGAACCTGAATCAAGAGCTATAGCCAATTATGTTCTTGATATACAAAAGCAAGGAGATCTCATGTATTATATGGCTTTCCATTCTTACTCGCAAATGATCCTTGTCCCATACAGTCATACTGCTGGAGCCGATGTTCTCGAAGTCCCTAATTACAGTGACCTGGTGAGCACATACATTACTTTCACTCAACTTTCTAAGTAAGAATATTATCTACTAGCTAATGCAAGCGATTTCTGTCGCGTGGATTGATGTTTTTTGTTACCCGCGGGAACTCTTTAATTTTCCGGGATAAAAAGAAGCCTATGTGTTATTCCAGACTATAATCTCTCCCTGTGCCAAATTTCATCCAGATCCGTTCAGCCGTTCTGGCGTGATTGAGTAGCAAACATGCATCCATACATCCATCCATCCAAACTTTCGCATTTATAATATTAGTATAGATCTATACTAATATCTGTTTATCTATATAGATATAGACAAACAGTTGTTTCTTTAAATTAAAAGAAAGAAAGAAAGAAGAAAGAAAAAACATTTATTTCCTAATTGTGCCACACATAACGAGCATACATAAAGAGGTAGATCAGAAAAGGACTAATACCCAAATGTTTTTTTTTGTTTCCAGTTTGAAATTGCAATAAAAGGAGCAGAAAAACTTACAGAAGTGCACAATATCTCATATCAAGTAGGAACGTCTGCCGATATATTATGTAAGTAGCGACTTCATACGAGTGCATTTAGATTTTTGAGAAATCGCTTGGGAACTTTTGAAATTTCCAGGATAAAAAGGAGCCAATATCCTTCCTTGTTATGCGGCATCTATACAAACTAGATGATGCCCGCAACTTCGTCCGTGTGGATTAAGATTTTTTAATTCCCGCGGGAGCTCTAAAATTTTCCGGGATAAAAGTAGCCTATGTCCTTCCCCGGGATGTAGACTACGTCTGTACCAATTTTCATCAAAATTGGTTAAGTAGTTGGGGTGTGAAAGCGTAGCAGACCAACAGACACAATTTTGAATTTATAATATGAGTATGAAGTACTTTTGAATTTCATCACAATCGGTTCGACCATAAAATCATGAAGATAGACAGACAAATACATTACACTTACTACTCAGACTGTACCCACTTTCAAAATCTAAATATATAAAAGAGACTGATTTATCTATCAACGCACAGTCGATAGATAAATCAGTCTCTATCAACTGTGCGTCCCGTCAAACCACGGAATGGATCGGTTTGAAATTTAGCATAAGGATAGCTTTTATGACGTAGGGCGTCCATTTAAAAAGGATTTTAGCAAAGTCAACCCCTAAAGGGGTAAAATAGGGATTTGCAATTTGTATAAAAATCGAAATTAACCCGAGCGAAGCTGCGGGCAAAAGTTAGTTAGATAATATACTGATGGTTCCTCTGGCGCTGCAAATCTTCTTCAGTTACGGTAATTTCAACATCAAATGATGCGGCTGATGATTCACTTGTTAACTAATTTTATACTTACGATAATTTTTTTATCGTAAGTATACCTTTATTTTTATTACACTACAAGTTAGGTAAGCGATCTTGCAGTCTAACATGGTAGCGGGCTAACCTGTTAAGGGGTATGGCAGTTATATTTAAACCCATACCCCTAGTCGGCATCATACCGGAACGCTAAATCGCTTGGCGGTAAGTCTTTGCCGGTAGGGTGATAACTAGCCACGGCTGAAGCCTCCCACCAGACCAGAGAAAATTCAGAAATTATATTCAGAAATTATAAATTCCCAAATTGACCCTACCGAGAATCGAACTGCGCCAGGGAGGTCCTCAAACCTTGCCTTAAAAAAAACTGTGTTGCATTCAATTTCAGACGAAGTTTCTGGATCCGGCTTTGATTGGGTTAAAGGCGTCGCGAAAGTGCCAATCGTTCATCTTTTCGAGTTGAGAGATTTGGGACAATATGGCTTCCTTCTACCTCCAGAACAGATTATTCCAAACAACGAAGAAGTCATGGCGGCAATGATAGAAATGGATAGAGTGACTAGACAAATTGGTTACTATTCAGTGGCGAATAGCGGATTAACAGCTAAAATTAATACGCTCCTCATAGCTGTAGCAATTATGATTGCAGTTGTATCAAAATAAAATATTGTTTGTTATACATTTTATTGTTTTTTTTTATACTATATAAATCACAAGCAGATGCCCGCGACTTCATCCGTGTGGATCGAGGTATTGTGATTCCCGCGGGAACTCTTTATTTTTCCGGGAAAAAAAGCTTATGTGCTATTTCAGCCTATATTTCTCGCATCTCTTCATCTTTACATCTATACTATATTACTATAGTAAATAAGGTAAAAATCGTAACCGTAACTAAATGTAGCACGTAAAGATACGTATTTCTGTCGCTGATAGTTACAGAATTGACGACCTCCGTGGCGCAGTGCGCAGCGCTGTTGTCTTAACGTGCGGAGGACCCGGGTTCGATCCCCGGCAGGGTCAATTTGGGAATTTATAATTTCTGAATTTTCCCTGGTCTGGCCTGGTGGGAGGCTTCGGTCGTGGCTAGTTACCACCCTACCGGCAAAGACGTGCCGCCAAGTGATTTAAAGTTCCGGTACGATGCCTTGTAGAAACCGAATAGGGGTATGGGTTTAATAGAACTGCCATGCCCCTAACAGGTTAGCCCGCTACCATCTTAGACTGTATCATCACTTACCATCAGGTGAGATGACAGTCAAGGGCTAACTTGTAATGGACAAAAAAAAAAAAACAATTCAGTGCAGATTCGTAACTGCAGAGAAACTGCAGATTCGTAAGTTTGCCATGGAGGTGACGATATATTCGGTAATAAATTAAAAAACTTTTTTTTGTGTTTGTGGATATTGAAGTCGGTTTTAATTTATTATTGTTCGGTACGAAACCATAAAAAGCAATCGGAAGTGAACTAACAGCTATCTTATTTAAAAAGGCAAAGCAAAATAGGCGCCTTTAATGTGGTAAAGAATATCAAAGCAACTGCGTACAAATAACAGACCGCAACAAATTTACGGTTGAGATAATCACCATTCTTTTGAGCCTGCTTATTTACCACACACTATAAAGGTGGATCAGAGTTTAACAATCGTTACACAATTTAGCAATCGTACAGTAAAAAAACGCTACTGACTCGCAAGTCGTAATCCTTTCTATTTTATTTATAACTTGCCTTTGCCCGCGACTTCATCCGCGTGGATTACACAAATTTCAAACCCCTGTTTTACCCTTTAGGGGTTGAATTTTCAAAAATCCTTTCTTAACGGATGTCTACGTCATAAAAGCTATATGTATCCCAAATTTCAAAGACAGACAGTAATCACGCAAAGTTTTCGATTAATTTCATTTTGGCGAATACCATAACATTTTATGCGGAACTGCATAATACGGTGTCTACCTCTCAAAATCACAGCTCATACGCAAATATTATATTCGTAGCCTTGTATTTCCTAAATCATAATGAATTATCATTATCCTTGCGGCTATCGTTGCACTGCGCAACTACCCACATGCACTCGTTGGCGCTCTGTACGATTGCTAAATTGTGCTTTATCTGTAACTAAATTGACTCCAAATGGCCAATAAATCTTCTCTGTTAACAGCACGAGATCTGATATAGGGGTGTGGAGAACTTAAAACAAAAATACGGTACTGATTACGAGGTTGTAACTTCAGCTTCAGCCTCGTTGGTCCAGTGGTTAGCATGTTCACGTAGATAACATGGTCCCGGGTTCGACTCCCGATGCTTTGGTCGGGCTATGAATTAGTATTGGATTTTTCTGACGAGAATTGCTTAGTATAATAATAGCCCGGGGTTATTATGTTTTATAACTTACTAGAAGTCGCCCGCCACTTCGTCCGCGTACAATTTCTGATTTCTTATGATATTATAAAATTTTCCCGCTGCAAAAAGCCTACTTATAGAGACCTATGGTTTTTATTATTTCAAACTAATAACTTAAATGCCGATTTTTATTACTCTGACTTCAATAACATAGGACTTTCATAAAAATTTCCAACCTCCATTTCACCCTCTTAGGGGAGAATTTTCTCAAAATATTAGCGGATGTCTACACTATAGAAGAAACCTACTTTCCCAAGTTTGTATGCTTTAGTGTTCCTGAGATATCGTGATTAGTCAGTGAGTGAGTGGTATTTCACTTTTTATATATATTGATTCGTAAATAGTAGGTACCTACCAAGCAACTATTTGACGATTGAACTCTGAGTCCCAACTCCTCAATTCTGATGCTGCAAGGTCTAAAACTCTTTAACCGTAAGAATTCAAAAATTCGATTTAAAATAAATGAATAATGTCTTTTGAAAGGATGAAAATCGTGGAACTTTTTATTGCGATAAGCATAGTTGCTCCGATGGGCCATGAATAAGAGAAAAACACATTAGTAGGTGTATTGGACACAAGAAATAGTCCTTTCAGACACATTATTACATTTAGACACAATAAATAACAGAGACGAGACGGCAAGTATTTCTAAAGAGAGGAAATTTCAAGTAATTAACGAAAGTGATTTAAGATGAGATGATGGTTAACAACTCCCACGGGGTTTTAAATCTGTTGGGGAATTTACGAATACCTAATAGTTTAGTTGAAAATACTCTAAATTCAAACAACTTTTACTTACTTAAGTTTGCTAAAAATAACTCTTCGACTTATTTTACTACTATATTTCGAGCCTTCGAATAAAAATAAACAAATAATTTCTTGATCTATTATAATTTTATTTAATTACTCATGTGTTTTGTGTGCTATGTTTAAGTGCCTCATTGGTCTGGTTGGCATGTTCGACCGCGGTCAATGAGGTCCCGCGTTCGAGTTCCTGGTCGGGCCATTATTGAGTTTGGGTTTTTCTGACTAGAAATTCTCAGTACTAGCCCGGAGTTAGGAAGTTGGCCTGTGCCCAGCAGTGAGACGTTAATGGGCTGTAGTGGTGGTAGGTTTTATGGTAAACAAAGTAAAATGCTGAAGGTTTCCGTGTATTGTAATAATTATATATTCTTGCAAATTTCTAGAGGATACTTGAAGAAGAAAGATGTAAAAGCTCTCCTGACTCATTTATTAACATGAACAATAAAAATATTACAGCGAGAAAATAAAATCACACAAGAACGATACGCAACGACGGGTGAGAATGTAGTTCGCAGCAGATGCGCACGCATCCTTTTATAACCTCGTCTCTGACACCATCGTTACTTTTCTTAATCGCAGGGAATGTATTCCATTCTTGAATTTCATTTCTTTATCCTGAAACAAGTATCTTATGTTAGTAAATATCTTCAATAATATATATATAAATGGATCTTATTTTGCAGTCTTCAATAAAAAGGAAATGTAAAAAAAAAATATTATTATTATGAAACTATCGAACTTAGACTATTTAATGTAGGTTATGTTGGATAGAGCATGGATGTAATAAGTACATACTAGGTACATGCAATATCTATTATAGTCCCATGACAATAATTATTTAATAAATATTGTTAAAACAGACTGTTAGTTTAAATTTTAAGTACGACAGTAGTTACGTTACATACAGACTATATATGCTAGATAATGTTCTGTAATAAAATAATGTGTCTTTTTATACGACTGCCTGAAAAAAGGAGTATATTGTTTTCAGGGTTCATGTACGTATGTATGTATGTGAGTTTTTATATTCCACCATAACTTCTATACGCCTGAAACGATTTTGATAAATGAGGTATTGTTAGAATCCCTAGCTTATTCCGAGTGGCATATGCTAGTAAAATATAAAAAAAATATTATGGGGTGCCCATGGTCCCGCATTAAAGACTAAAGTTGAAAAAAAATATTTGAAAATAAGATTAACTATTTATTCATCATCTAGAAAATGATGAGTAGATTCCAAAAATTTATAACACTATAGTTCAATATCCAGTGATTTACAAAAAATATCATTTAATAAAAATGTGAATAAGATTCCAAAGGCTATGCAAATCGCTTCTTAAGGCCAACTCCAAAAATAATTTGGCAGGGCAGTCGTATTTTTTAATTCGATAAATTAAGTTCACTTGTGGCTAATTATTTTCTTTTTCCTCAGCGAAAATCACTTCTTACTAAGATATTAGATACTCGTTTACGTTACTCATAACTAAACCCTACCTTGACTTAACTTGCCTAATATAGCGGCAGAAATAACTGCCCCATAACGCCCCGGATGATATGAGTGTCTAATAAATTACACCCGCCCCTGACAAGGTGACGCGTGACTGAAATCAGACGTCAGAGCTCGCTCACAAATCATAGCCACCACCTATTTAGAACAGAGAAATTCATGGAGTGAACTTCTTTTATTTATTAAAAAAAACATACGCATACATTCAGGTCAAATCAGCCATTGCCAAAGTGTCTTGTGACTGAAATCAGACCAACAGGTGTCAGAGCTCGCTAAAAATCATAGCCACTGCCTGATAAGAACACAGAAAATAATGAACTGAATGAGAGATGATCAATCTTGGTTTATTGATTTGAAAAAAATCTACCATTTACTCAAAAGCATACTTGTAAGCTTTCTTAGATGTGTCAAGGTGGCATATGACTCAAATCTTAGTCACTCTCTAGGTCTACAACAGCTATAATCTATACCCATGCAAAAAATCACATCAATTCATTGCTCTGCTGCGTGATTGAAGGACAAACCAATAACCCATCAAATATACACACTTTCGTATTTTTAATATTAATGTGATTAATGATCACATAATATTGCCAGAATATAAAATTAGACTACAATCACTAAAATTTTATTCCTTTTTTCACGACTCATATCTCAAATCACGACTCAACGCATTTCCGTACTCTAGGATTTTCAATTTATATGATAATATCCCGTAATGATCTTCCTTTTATTGTTTTCTTTTGTAATCTAGCGTAAAATTAAACCAGTTCAAGGGTAATATTATGGATATATGGGTTAATATTTCCAATAATTTAGGATATTGATATAATATAATTATTTAGGTATTATTCAGCAATATTTTCCTTAAAAATAAGTATTCATAATTACTTTACTAAGATAAATGAATCTAAGTATAGTAACTATGAATGAATACTTATTTTACCCACGAATAACCATTGAAGTAATATGTACTACTAGATGATTCCCGCGACTTCGTCCGCGTGGATTAAGATTTTTTTGATTCCCGCGGGAACTTTTTAATTTTCCGGGATAAGCAGTAGCCTATGTCCTTCCCCGGGATACAATCTACCCCTGTACCAAATTTCATCAAAATCGGTTGAGCTCTATGCTTTATCTAAATTGATTATAATATTATAATCAATACCTACCACAAATATTTTGAACTAACGATTCAAAATTGAGACCATACCTGGTCAGGCATGGTTTTTATTTAGCCAGTAAACTTTTAAAGTTAATTGCACCGCTATTCTCTATCTCAGTGGCAATAAAAAAATTGAAATTATAATTTTTTATCCATTGAAGGTTGGCTATGAAATAGAAATAACATTTTTATAGCAAACCGTCAATGTATTATATAAAACATAACATGTCAGTGACTTTAACTATTTGAGAGCCACTGAATTAGAGAATAGAGCTGCAGGAAACTATATTTTTTAACCGCTCCAGTCAACTCTTTGATGACAATGATTAGTAATAACAAGCATCCTTTTTAAATTAAATAACTCAAAGGGTTCGGTTATAAAATTTTACTGCTACTATAAATGACTATGCCATTTGTTTATCGCTATTATAATAGTTTTTAACACGAGCGGTAGTTTAAAAATAGTTCCAGCCAACCGGTCTATGAGACCTACGGTTAGGTTAAAATTGACTGGTCTACTAGGATCAGTTTAAACAGGTTCTCCAGTATAACCAAGATCTACGATGGCTTAGTAAATATTTATAGTCACAGATCAAAATATATTGGTTATTTGGAAGATTTGAAGCAGAAATATTTAGCTTAGGATCATTAACGACTTTCTCATGATGGATGGTAGTAATGATGGTTTTAATGTCCCGATTTTTGTACGAAGCGTGAAATTTTAAAAGCTTTGAGTAATACACAAATATTATTATCCTCGGGCTTTCATATAAGTCACTCATGTAAGTGACTTAAAAGTGTAATTGCGGCCTTATAAGATTAACTGCCTCGTTGGACTAGTGGTTAGCATGTTCGACTGCGGCCGACGAGATCCCGGGTTCGAGTGCCGGGTCGGGCCATAACAAGTATTGGATTTTTCTAGCAAAAAATTTCCAGTACTAGCCTGGAGTTAGAAAGTTGGTGGTGTTTCACCCCCGTGCCTCGGAGATCTCGTTAAGCCGTCTGTCCTGTGCCTGACCTCTCACCGGTAGTGTCAGCTATGAGAGTAAAATGCGGCCACACTTTTTTTTGAAATCTTTCTTTAAAGACCTTGATCGCTTAGCGAGTACGACGCTCTGTTAAGGCCACAAAAACATTATTTTGTGCATACTATAATATCTCCCGCGCAGATGGCTAACATCTATAAAAATAGACCGCCGTGGCCGAAATTCGGTCAGGAGGATATTATTATAAGATTACAGGGGCCATACTGCCAACGCTTATAGAAATACCTACTTAAGCAATATTACTCAAACTCAACAGTTTGAAGTCACGTACCTTGACGTTCCTAAAATAGGGGTTATGATTCTAAAATACAAAAGTCAACAATAATGAAACAATAACAATAATAAGCGTTAACAGTATAGCCCCAGGCATGCGAGAATCACACCACGGTCGCAATTCAACTTGAGGACCGAACTTTGTTTCCTACATCAATTATAATAAACTCTTAGAATAAACCTCCCGAAATTCCTCTCAAACGTTGTTTCTTTAAAAATAAATTTATTGAAAAAAGTAACATGTTCCCTCATTAAGCGTAACTTAAAAGTGTTTATCGAACATAATTTATCACGCACTGACAGCCCGGTGAGTGAGCGATCACCTTTATTTTGATGTGCCCATACGTCACTCCCGCCCATTCACATTTCAAACTGTCAACGTGATGGGTTGAGGAGGCTTTACGGTAATAAGCGGTAGCGTGAAGAGGTGGCGTAAATTCTTTGTTAAGCCCTTAGTATACAAACAAATTTTAAACATTTTGTCAGGAGGTTACTACCCGCGCTTAACACACTATTACTTAAATTTTGCAGTTTTATGTGACATACCTTGACATCCCTAAAATGAGGATAATAATTCTGAAACAAGAGTCAAGCTTTAAACGATGATAGTAAGCCCTCTGAGCGCGAGAAACAAAACACATTTTGGGGACCGGACAGGACCGGACCGGAAAATTACCACTTTGGAGGGGAAAAAATGTGGAACGGTGTCGGTCATGCGACACTATTCTTCTTAAGACAAAAGGTCTTAATAAAACTTTAAGGTTTATATTTAAAAGTGATGGGTAACCGTGACTGCCACCTCGCGTTGTTACGAAGACATAACTTCTTATATATAAATATAGTACATTCGTAATTAAACTTTAATGTGTTAGTTTTAAGGTTAATATTTTAATTATTTTAAAAGTGCTATGTTGCTATTTTAAATTGTTTTAAATATTCGTTTTCATTTCTATCGGCAGTGACTGCCAATAATTGTGATTTTTTTTGTCCCTATTTCGTTTTCACGCTTACAATATTAAGCTGCTTCAAAGTATGGTTTTCTGAAAAAAAGGACGTACCTATGAGTTTAGTCCTGTTATATTATTCGTAATGAATAGGTTGTATTGATAATCAACTTTTTGAACAGGACACAGGTAGTAATATTAATTATCATAAGCTATTACTTGCACTGCACACTGATAAAATTTCTCCTGCTTATTAATAAACACAGAAGCAAATGAAATTTTAGCGTTTAATTCAAAATCGCTCAGTTTGTCACTTTGCCTACATCCTAATATTTATTTTGCGCGTAAAACGACACTGATTAACATTTTTTGTGACATTCCCCAATCGGTTGGGGACTACTAAATGCACTAAATGATTTTGGTGGAGTTTGTAACTTCCCGTTTTCGGGAGCCATTTTTTATTACGTTAATTAGCTCATTAAATTAGCGACGTCGTTTATGGATAACACGTGTGCTTTTATTTCATTATTTATGGCAGTCCCTTTTTTTGGTGGAGTGCTGAATTTAAATTTTTTATTTTACTAGACGATGCCCTTGACTTCGTCAGCGTGGATTTAAATTTGGAAAAATCCACGTGATAGCTCTTTAATTTAACGAGATATAATGGCCTATATCCTGCTCCGGGATATTGTCCTACTTGAAATAAATAAATCATTTAACTTCAAATTATTACACTTACACATACAATTTCACGTATAAAATGTTAGCGTAGATTAGTAGGTATTTAATTAAAATCACTGTATTTTAAACACAATGTCTTATTATTAACTATCAATATCATTTTTGCGATAGGCAGGGGGGCCGTTGGACGTTTTAGTATCCCATCAGGTATAAAAGTAAGACGTATCACATCAGGTGGTATCAGATGCTTTAATCAGAAACCCTAAATGCATTTTTGGAAGACACTCTCAATAATTAAGCGGAAGAAATTGCAAGGACTCAAAAGCAGTATGAAATGAGCATAATATATTATACTAGACGATGCCCGCGACTTGATCGTTTCCGGGATAAAAAGTAGACTATGTCCTCCCCCAGGATACAACCTCTGTGCCAAATTACATCAAATTCGGTTGAACGGATGTTGCCATGAAAGCGTAGCAGACAGACAGACACACTTTCGCATTTAAAATTCAAAATTCAAATTCAAAATTCTTTATCTGCAGAAACATTCTTCACAATGAGAGGTTATTTGCTAGTTTTCAGTATGTTTCACCTTATAATAAGGCGTGCAAAATTACATATTTTGTTTATATTATTTATTATTTGAAATTTAAGAATTCATCTATTGTGAAGCACCTTTTCGTAAGCCACCTTTTAAGTCTTGACTTAAATAGATTGAAAGTGAGTTCTCTAATTGTTTTGGGAATTTTATTGTATACTATAATAGATTTTACTGCGCAGTTGTTTACTAGAATGGCACTTCTATATCCTGGCATTCTTTTTTTTGTGGGATCTCTAAGTAGAACCTTGCTTTTGACTTCTAAATTTTCAAAAAGTTGCGGATTCTTTTTCACGAAAATTCCTACTTCTAAAATATATAGACATGGTAATGTTAGTAGCTTTCGACCTTTAATTAATGGTTTACACGATTGGAGGGGTCCTGCTCCACATACAGCTCTTATGCATTTTTTCTGTGCTATAAAAAGTATTTTTAGATGTGTGGAACAGCCCCATACTACTAGTCCGTACCTCAATAATGAGCCAACGTAAGCATGGTATGCTATAAGGGCGGAGTTTTCACCTACTGTCTGTCTTAACTGCCTTAAAGCAAATGCAAACCTATTATTTTATTATAATAGATATTATTTGAATCATTACCTATTTAAAGCAAAACGGGTCGCCAGTCGCGAGTTCAACTCGCAACCCATGGACCAAAGCCATGAACCTAATTTTTTAATGTCTATATAAACAAAGCAACCATTATTTTACTCGTCAGCGAGTTTATAGGAAAAACAATAGTATAACGGCTCAGAACTAATTGGCAGACATCCGCAAACGCCGGATTTCCGCCGATTCGGACAATTTGCAAACAAATAACTAATCGGGAACTATTCCGAACTTCCATTGCGGTGACAATTAGATTGGAAATTTGTAAGCCCAGTATCTTTGCTTGGTTAGCGAATAGTTTGGAAGCACTCGCACAATGCATTTCAAACTATTTGATACCCTTCTACCTTTTAGCTGCTCGTAAGATGTCGTACTAATCTTATATAATATATAAAAGCGAACCAAAGGAACTGCCATACATTTTTAATTATATGAATTTATTAACGACTAGATGATGTCCGCCACTCCGTCCGCGTGGAAATTTTCTCTCTCTCCGTAATTTTCAGGGATAAAAAGTACCCTCTATCTCTTTATTTCATCAAAATTGGTTTAAAAGATAAGCCTTACATTACAGTCTAGCGCTAGTCTATAAATTAAAAAAGTACCTATCACATAGTATAAAACAAAGTCGCTTCCCGCTGTCTGTCCCTATGTATGCTTAGATCTTTAAAACTACGCAACGGATTTTGATGCGGTTTTTTAATAGATAGAGTGATACAAGAGGAGGGTTTATATGTATAATACATGCATAATATAGAAGAGAAACACTGATAATTTTAGAGGTTTGTAATGTGATGTCGTAAATAAACAAATTTTTTGCGCTTACATTGCAAACGCTGTATATGTCTATCTCTTAGGGATAACCCACAATAACCATTTTTTATCCTTTACTTTTTACGAGAAATAATGACTTATTTACGAAGCGTTTTTATGTAATACAGCGTTAATCCTTATCCAATTAAGTACCTCTTTATTAAACGTACAATGTATTTAACATTGTACATTTAATATAGATTAATATGGCTTTTTACAGCATGTAATTTAATTAATTAATATTTTCGAAGATATTACAGATTTAAAATGGAGGGACATAGCGGTTGCATACTAAGTACCAGCATTGCACCTGTGCGAAGCCGGGGCGGGTCGCTAGTGTAACATAAATTATTGTCTTTTTACCATTAGAACAAAAATCTCGCTAAAAATACAGTCACAGAAGTTGAAATTAGTAATAACAAGTCAAAAACAAAATCGAAACTCTAAAACAGCTGTAGAACATTATCACCTCTACCAACACTCCTCACCTAAACCAAAACCGGAAGACCAGCATCCTCGCGTAACAGTAACCACCAAATAGACAAACAAACATGTGGATAATTGATGGGGAAGCGACGTCCCATTTCGTCAGCTGTCCCCCGATGATGACATCCGAGACGATGCTGTGAATACATTTTCAACTTACGGTCCGATGTCGTGTCAATATCGTGATTATCATTGCTGTGTGTGGGTGCTGCGGGTGTGGGGATCTTAACCCTAATGACGGTAGGGGTTTTTTGGGATAATAATTCGGTAGACTCAAATACATGCGACAAATTGATAAGTACATCATACTGAAAAAGTTTTGCATGCTTAATATAAAATTTTCAAATCTAACGCCTTTTACACACACGATTTATTAGCACGCTGTTTTGTCGGCGTAAAGCACTAAATAACACAGAATAATTGAGTGAATATTTGAATGATATGAGTAAAAGTAGAGTCAGGATAGACAAACCATGCAACAAATACATAAAAGTGACTATAATATCAAGCATTTTAAACACCGACTTTAATTAATTAGTTATTAGAAATATATCGCACAATATAAAGAGGTTCATGATAAAATATGACAGTTGGTATGTCTTGCTCACCGGGGTTTAAAAAAGCTTTTAAGTCTTTATTAATATTTGTGTAAATAAACCACAAAATATGGTCGTTAATTTCGATCGTTGTTTTAATTCGAAACGGAAACGAAATGTTTTATCGTCGATAATCACTTTAGGACCATTTTGATGTAGTTTTTACTAGTTTATATAGTTTTATACCCCAGAGGTTGGGTGTCATTTCTAAAAATCTTCAAAGATAGAGAAAATCTATATTTAAAAAGTCGGTATCCTATAAGTCGATATAGTCGTTCACCTACTTCAGGATTGCCCAAAGCCCTTTTTAAACTTCGTAGGACTAGAGTAATTTAAGGCACGTTGCGGCTGAAATTGACCTGAAAGCCAAAACTGGCTTTTCACCAAAAGGCCTGGCTATTTCTGAAGATTTTTTAGGCCAATAGTTTTAGACCAAAACTGATGTTTGGACTTCAAAATAAAGATTTTATAGGAATTATAAAAATGTAAATAAAATCTCAGGCATGAAAAGAAACTATAGGAATCTGTTACGAGGAAGATTCTATTGGTAAAAATATGTTTGCGTTTTCCTAATCTTAAGGTTGCTCGGAAGAAATCGCTACTTACTAAGCGATAAGGCCTTTTGTATCCTTTCTTTTTTTATCGCAAATAAGTAGGTAAGCATGAATATTATTTTTCTTGCGTGCCTATAATAGGAGGTAATAAGAGCTCTATGAATTGTATTATCTATACATTGTACTTCATTTTTTGACAGCGCGAAGCGAAAGTCCCTGAGTCTACTTGAGTGAATTTGCACTTGTCCGTCCGTCTGTCCGTCAGTCTGTGAGAGACTATAACTTCTGAATTACTGAACGTAATTACTTAAAATTTAAATATAATATGTAAACCGATGGCTTCCAGCCACTTAAGGCCTAAAAAATTTTTATTTCAGTGGGGCTCTCATGGAAGCGAATCCGAATAAAAATATTTTTTATAGCGTTACATAGGGCTGCGATAAGTATATCATTTTAAAGATAATTATGAATATAGTCCAATTTTTTTTTCCCCTAAAATTGATGAAATGGTTGGCTTTCAAAGTGGACTATTTTCTAACGTCCAAAGTTGACCTCAGAACTCCCAATTTTCTGTAACGCTGAGCCTAAAAATTAATCAATTATTTGAATTATATCCTATACTTGAACAACAAATACTAAAATTAAATAAATATTATCAGGAAACGAAATTATTGAATCGCGAGGACTTATTAGGTTCTTACTATATTTTCCATTCGATAACAATATGCTTTCTTTCAATGTAACCTCATCTGGTGGAATAGGTACAGGTAATGTTTCGGTCTTATAAATTTCGGATTGAATCAGGCATTACTTTGCGCCTACGGATTTCCATGGCGACCGGTACTCAAATTATACATCAATGGTAGCCAAGGAACAGGAGCTTAAAATTCGCTATATTTTGCTAAAACTGACAAATTTAATGTGTTACAACGTGCTGCATGTCCTTTTTCCCTTTTTTTGAGTACCAGCGAGGTACTCACAATATAACTACGATCTAGCTTAACTAATTGGCTAATGATCAGTTTTGCTTTAACCTAAACTCATAATTTTTCTTATGTGCTAAGAAATTGTCCATGGACGCATCTTAGTCTTTCTTGATAAACTTAGACACTTTGTTCACGTGTTCTTTTAGCACTACACTTTACACTGTCACTTATCACTATGCACTAACTCAAAAGGCTTCGTCCTTTTTAGTCTTCTCACATGCAAGTTTCTTTACGTCGAGCAGCTGGATTGCCTCAACGTTAACGTGGTGATGAAGCCGATGGTCGTAGGCTTTGGCAAATTTGGTTATAATTTGTTCGACGTATTCAATATTGAGGTCCCGATGAATATCGCCATTTCTGATGTACCAGGGCGCATTTACTATACTCCTGAGTACTTTAGTGCGCGAGTGCAGCGTGTGATAATATGCAAACAATTGTAAAGTCTTTACAAAACAAGAAACAATATGTTGCTTTATTTCTAAACCGATCCAGCATTGATTCGAACCCAGGACCTTACACTAATAAGACCGAAATGCTAACCACTGCCTCAGGGTGGTTGTCATAATAAAACTTTAGAAACGGGCCTGAAGGAGATCAATATAAGTTAAAATACCGCCTTGAGCACGCTTTGTTTTATGTATTTTGTTTATAATTTAGTTCTATGCATAGATGTAGGATTGGTCTTAATCCTACATCTATGGCTCTATGTTGAGTATCAATAAAGAATTTATCTATCTATCTGTGAACATACATATTAATAGTAATGTTCGGGTTAACCATCCGATGGTAATAGAAACAATAAGGCAGCAAAGTTCATTGCCAATAGGAAATCGTTTCAAAAACGCAATTATGGCTAACAAATAAAGACCTTTTCTTTGCTTGATCCTATACTAAAACACCCCCTACCGAAAATATTGAAAGCATTTTGAGTTTTAATGTGCAAGGTTAAGATTTATTTTTGGAAAGCACATATTTGGCATTTTTCCCATTTCTGAATACTATTGGATAGTAATGACAGTAATAAATCATACGGATCGTTAGGCGCTCCCCTATCGGTACCGGGTTCGATTCCCGGTAGAAATGGCATCATCTGTCAATAGGTCTGACTTGACATGACTCGCTAATGGAGTCGCGAGGATTGTTGCTACACAATCAGACAAACATATTCATTCAGAAATGTACTGGGTAAGTATTGTTTTCGTTTTGGTCTGCCGTATATTTAAGACTAGCGTTTGACCGCGACTTCGTCCGCGTGGTTTAAGTTTTTTTTTATTACCGCAGGAACTCCTTAATTTTCAGCCTATGTCACTCTACTATATACAAGCCAAAAATCACGTCGATCCGTTGCTCAGTTAAGGCGTGATTGAAGGACAAACCAACTAACAAATACACTTTCGCATTTATAATATGTCCCACGACGCCCGCCTAGAATTGGATTGTTAAAAAAGATTATCAGAATTAAAAAAAACTGTGTCAAACATAAAAAATCTTAATTTTTCACCGAAAGCACAATTATTAACAAGTTGAATATAACTTGAATCACTTATTTAGCCTCCTTGAGGGTAGAATTTCAAAAATTCGTGTCTGTATACACTTCTATGTCTCTACCTGCTCAAGGAATATTCTCTGAAAATTTTCTTCTACGTTCACCCGTTTGGACTGTATTTTGTCAGTCAGTCACAAAGGACAAAGCCTTTTAGGTATAGTTATTGATTTTAAAATTAGAGTTTAAAAAACCGTTCCAAAGAAGTTATCAGTTCCTGATAGAACCGTTTTTTCCGTTAAAAAACGGCTCTGCTACGCTTTAACAGCTCATATTTATAACCGAGTTTGATGAAATTTGGTATAGAGGTATAGGCTACTGCCTCCTTGGTCCTGGTTGGCATGTTCGACTGCGGCTGACGAGGTCCCGGGTTCGAGTCCCGGGTCGGGCCATAATTAAGTATTGGGGTTTTCTCAATACTAGCCCGGAGAGTACGTTAAGCCATCGGTCCCGGTTATTATCACTAGCATGATAATTGTCGTTAAAGCCCGCCAACCCGCATTGGAGCAGCGTGGTGGGTCTAAGCTCTAATTCGCTCTCTCCTATGAGAGTGGAGGCCTGTGCTCAGCAGTGGGACGTTATTGGGCTGTAGTGGATATAGGCTACATCCTGGCAAAGGACAAAGGCTACTTTATGTCCATAATACATAAACTTAAGTAAAGGGAACGAATTCGCATGTATTATATTGATATTGCGCTAGTATGGTTATAGTTTAAACAAAAGTCTTTCAACAAAGAGGGAACTGCTGCAGATAGCTCTCACAAAAGAACTTGTTCCGAGCAGCTCGCTACAACATTCTTCATAGTTCGTACATAACTGTGAGAAGTTTTGGGGAAATAAGTTCCACAACTTATGCGAAAGATTCTTAGCGCAGACAAGAACTGATATATAAATAGAGTAGATACGTACAAGTTATACAGAGTTGAAGGATTTTTCCTAGTAGTGGTCTTAAAGAGGGGAGGCGTGACATCAATTTTTATTTTGCAGACGGAGTTTTTATTTTTTAGTATCAATAACTAAGGAACCCTAATAACTTCGTTCTGACCATATATCCGTCTGTACGATCACAGTAAATTAAAAAAAAATAAGAATAAAAAGAGCTTAAACTATAGGCATATAAGGCATATTGACCACCAGATGATGCCCGTGACTTCTTCTGCGTATGAAAGTAACTTGATTCGCGCGGGAATTCTTTGATTTTCCGAGATAAAAAGTAGCCTATGTCCTTTCCGGGGATACAACGTGTCCCTGTACCAATTTCATCAAAATCGGTAGAACAGATGGGTCGTGAAAGCGTATTAGACAGACAGTCAGACACATTTTCGAATTTATCTTAATATATATAAATCTCGTGTCACAATGTTTGTCCTCAATGGACTCCTAAACCACTTAACCGATTATAATAAAATTCGCACACCATGTGCAGTTCGATCCAACTTGAGAGATAGGATAGTTTAAATCTCAAATTATAGTCGCAATTTTAATTTATTGCTAATTATTTGTCTGTTATTATTTGACAGTCACAATTATCTGTTAACTCCAAATGATTCTAACAGATGTCGATACCTTTCGACTGGGTTGAGTAAGTAATCAATAGATGGCGCTGCTATGGTAAATCTACGAACGTGTCATTTAAGCTACATTTTAACAGCATAATTACCACGTGTTGTTGACGCTATAAAATTAATTAAATTTATTTTGTAGTGAACGAAATACCGTATAATTTAGCTAATTATTTGTCTGTTATTATTTGACAGTCACAATTGTTTACTATAATGTAATATAACAAAAACTTTAGCCACAGCAACGCGTGGCCGGGTCAGCTAGTAATATTATATGGATTGAGGTTCATTTAAAAAAAAACATACCTTCCGACGACCTACCGTAAGATAAGAGCGTTAATAATATTAAAATAATACTGCCTTAAGCAATGGTAGTAAGCCCTCTGACTTTAACCGTGTTTTGACATACTCTTTCACACTCGCACTGTCAGTAATTTTATTTATCCCACCACCACCACTGGATGGATCGATGTTTGTTAATCAATGACGCCAAAACGGCTGCACGAATCTATGTGAAATTTGGTAAAAAGATAGATTATAGTCTGGAATAACACATAGGCTACTATTTATCCCGGAAAATTAAAGAGTTCCCACGGGAACAAAAACCTCATACCACGCGAACGAAGTCGCGGACATCAGCTAGTATATAATAATTTTTAGTGCGAGATTTACGTGTACAACAGACACACAACACACAAGATTAAGATAAAAGGGCGCACCTGAGGTTACAATTAGATAATGTTACAAACTTTCTTCAGAATCAATAAAATTCTGGAACGACGGCGGTCGGATAGATTTCTAATCTATACTTACTAAGGTTATAAATGCGTCTGGATGGATGTATGGATGGATGGATGTTTGTTACTCATTTACGCCAGGAGTGCAGAACGGATTTGCATAAAATTTGGCACAGAGATAGATTATAGTGCGGATTAGCCATAGGATACTTTTTATCCCGGAAAATTAAAGAGTTCCCGCGGGAACCAAAAAAACTCAATCCACGCGGACACAATCGTTTTACAGGTTTTTATAACAATATTTCTTTTTCATGTAGTAAGGTAAAACGGATATCAACAAACGTGTACTTCAAGAGAGTTCATACAAAGAACATGAAACTTTTGGAAATAACACGAACAAAAGATTCAGCTCGGAACTAAGTGGTACATTCTACCCGAATAACATTGAAAAGTTTTAGGGAAGTAAGTTGTGTTACTTATGAAAACTATACGCAAAGACAAGGCATAAAATTATGAACATTTTACTTAAGAAAATATCTCATTTTTATTTAGTTTTTTACTGGAAAAGGTGCTTATAGCTGTGCATTCTGGGGTGAGCACTGAGCAGCTAGTAAGTACTATAATGTAATCGCTAAAGAGTCGTTTCTCAGAATGGGAACAGTAAAACACACTGTCCAAGCGCTGACTGAGAATTACACACTTTTGAGAATATAATGGAGAACACTCACGTTTATACAAGAAATTTTCTTCCCCGTTATATTGAGTAATATTTAATTTTCCTAAAACACAACTCAGAAAAGGAATATATTATTACTACGAAAGACTAAAAATGAGTAATCTATTTCATGATATGGCCAGTCTGGGGATCCGAGGTTTTAGATAATAACTTAAACTCAGCCTTATTAACTTTGAGTACGGCTTGAATTGGCATACTTATTGAAAACAAACTGTGTGCCGCCGCTATGCCAAAGTAAACAAAGCTTATTTGGATTTTATTTATTTTAAAATACAAAAAATACCAAATCATCTTACTAATATTATAAACGCGAAAGTTTGGATGGATATATGGATGTATGGATGTTTGTTACTCAACCACGCCCCAACGGCTGAACGGATCTGGCTGAAATTTGGTACAGAGATAGATTAGTCTGGAATAGCACATAGGCTATTTTTATCCTGGAAAATTAAAGAGTTCCCGCGGTAACCAAAAAACCTCAAAACACGCAGTCGAAGTCGCGGGCATTCGCTAGTTAGTAATTAAAATCTTAAGAGTAAGTAAAAAATTATCGTAAAATGAAGTCATTGCAAGATACTAGGTTATAATATGATAGTGTTAAAGATTCCGTTGACCGATTTTATATTTACAAGTCATTATGTACGTAAACTAAGCCAGTGAGATACCTAATATTATCTTCTTATTGATAAACTAATAGGGAAAATATAACACACATAATAATATTTATATAATGTTGTAATTGTCCCTGAATCAAATAGGTTACGAAACAAAGTACCGATAGGAATTCATTGATAGTGATATTTTATCAAAAATACTAATCTATATGTATTTAAATACTGATAATAATATGAAATGATACTGATAAAATGATATTTATACACTAATTTACTATAGGTATTAATAAACTAATAAAAATATTATCTTTTTCTTTATCAAAATTTATATAATCTGATAACATCTTGATTACAAATACCAGTGTTCAAGCACTTTAAAAATTGCTATTTCTGAAATTACAAAGAGAATCATCACCACACCACGAGTGATAATAATCTTAACGTACTCACCATATTCACATATTCTGTTTGACCAGAATTTTTCAGTGTTTTATTGGTTTTTGTCTCTAATCTTATGTTATTCTTGTAATGTTAATCTTAGAATATTGACACACTGCATAACAACGTCCCGCCCAATACCAAGTGCCTACTCACAACAGAAGAGACACGACTAACTTTGTTGAAAATGATAACATTATTAATAATCTCGAACAAAATTAATTATGAAACAAAAAGGTACTTGAGGTTTTATCTTAGATGCCTTTATGTATAAATTGTTGTTGCTGGCAGAGCCTCTGAAACTTTCTTTAAAGTGCCAATTAATTGTGTTTCGAAGACGCTACATTTTGAACTTGCAAAATATGGCGGAAATGTTTTGACTTCAGTCACTTTACCCATTACCCAGGAACAATTTGTAATACTTTAAATATTATAGACTTATATGTGTTAAGATATGCGTCTTGTTTTGACTTTACCATCGGTTTTGAAAACTGATTCAAATGAAAAGAGCCAACAGTTTCAGTACGAAAATACGTGTTACTAAATTTTAACTTGATATTATTTAGCTGCACAAAGTTTCTATTAAAAAATCCACGTCATCAGCTAGTGAGTCTAGTCAATTATATTTCAGTAGAAGTGAAGACAATAGAATGTGAATTGGGCAGGATTTGAACCTACAATCTTTTGGCCTTCAATCCGCACCTTAACAAGCTATATTGAACGCTTCCCAATAAATATAGTAAACTAGATGATGCCCGCGACTTCGTCCACGTAGATTGTTTTTGTATTCCCGCGGGAACTCCTTAATTTTCCGGGATAGCCTATGTCCTTCCCCGGGATGCAAACTATCTCTATACCAAATTCCATCAAAATCGGTTGAAAAGATGGGCCGTGAAAGCGCAGCAGACAGACGGATAGACAGACGGACAGACAAGCACAATTTCGCATTTATTATATTAGTATGGATAATATAGGCAATATCATATTGTAATATTTGTGAAATCCCATAAACAACAACAACGAAATAATAATATCAATTATTTGTTTTACATCGGTAGCATTGTTTGATATGTTTCAACATGGAAAACCAATTTGCTGACTTCATAAAAAGTGAATTCAGTACACCGCTACGGTTAATAACTAAAATGAACGAATGAACCAAAGATCATTTTCTATGGATAGACGTAACAATCACTAATAAAGGTGCCGATAAAATTGAAGCAAGTTGTAATTGCATTGTTGTAATTGTTGTAATATATTGCATCGTATTCAAAGATCTTTATGTATACCAAGACATATAGGTACGAGCTAACTTCAACAAAAGGATAACCGGCTTATTTTACGTGCTTTTTGTGAAGCATCAGGCAGCTGTAGTGCAAATAGCACTTATTTTTACATCCCACCAATCGTGGCGCATCGGAAACACATCCAATAGTGGATTTAGCGCGCTTAAAGAGCTTGAATGCCTATACGTATTGAAACATTGTTAACAATGACAGATGTCTATTAGTATTTATCACCAGTTGATGCGTATTTACATTATGGAAATTACAAAGCCTGAATTCTTTTTACTATATGTTGTCGGTCTCGTAGATCGGTAGTACGTATGCGTCTTGCATGTTCAGTGGTGTTGAGAATGAGAATGCTGCTTTTATTTAGTTCCCGTGATCTGTCTATCTTTTTCTTTTAGTCTGTGCAAACGATGCGAAACGTAACGAATATCGTGAAACGCATTTTTTAATTACACTCTCTGTTTACTTTTTAATTGGTGGCCGATTTGTATTTTTGCTGTAAATATTTTTTTTATTTCTCAGCAGAATTTATTGTTATAGAATGGATTTAGGTAGGTAGTAAGGGTGCTATTAAATCAGAAATGTGCTACGTTTCTAAGCTATGGACATAATATTATGTCAAACGAACCAATAGGAGGGCTTTATTTTCATAGATCTTGATCTAGCGATCAAGCGCTCCTTTTTGAAAGTGTGATTCACAAATATCATTTATTATATAGGATAGCAACGTAGCACATCTCTGGTGGAACAACACCTTAGGTTTTCTGTCTATCCAATGCAGCTTTGGCCTACATTGAAGAAATGACTTACTAACGACGTCTAAATACACCTCTTCCGGCTATTTGGCAGTGTCTATCTCCCTATATAGGTAGACTATTGAGATATTTTATGATAGAGTTAAAGGATATCAATTAAAAATTAAAATAGCTCCCGACACATTGAAGTAACAGCTTAATTTCATCAACTAGAAAATAGTTGATGATCTTCATACAGGCGAACTGATTCTATAATCATAGCTGAGAACACTCTCGATCAAATCAACTTCCAAATAAAAAAACTATATCTAAAACAGTTCATCCGTTTAGAAGCTACCATGCCACAGATAGACACACGTACCTATACGTATTATATAGATATATATGTAGAACTTTCCCATCTTAGTGCGTCGGGGGTTCATAAAAAAAAATCAAATAAAGCTACAGGACATAGAATTTAAAAAAGGTATAGAAATGTGCAAAATATTGTGAGCTTATGTTGTATAAATGTAAAGTGAAACGTCGTTTCTATCAGTAACTGATGAGTTGTCTGGAGGATAATACCGCCCTTGCGTACGTTGTTTCTGTACTTTCAATTGTTTACTTCATATCTTTATGTTTGTGTGGCAACAAAGAGTTTATCTATCTTTTTATCTATCTTATTCAGAGTTCTATGGTAGAGACGGAAGTCACAAACTAAACATAGCTAAGTAAAAAATTGTGTCCATTAATAACAGTAAAACAATGAAACAGAATTAATAGCTATTCATTATAAAGCCAAGGGTGTGTCTGTAATCAACTAAAACGGTCGTGCAAGACTAAAACCGGGGGTTACTACCATCACTTAAAGCAGTATTACTTCTAAATTACAGTTTTATTTCACGTACCTTGAAGTCCCTAAGGATTATAATTCTTAAACAAAAAACGTCAAAAATATTAAAACAATACTGACTTAAGCGATGGTAGTATCCCCCCTGAACATTTCACTGCGAAGTCCCTACCCGTAGAGAAGTGACGAATTACAGCTATGTGTCATGTCAGGGCCCCAAACTAACGTGATGTTATGTCATAACGCCTATTTAGCATCAGGGTGTCTTTCCCACTCGAGAAAAGCTTACTTTAACCCTTCTTTAGTTACTAACAAAAACATAATAGGTAATACATTTGTGTGTGTAGGCTAATGTGAGTTTGTTAGTTTATTATGCTTGCACGGCCTATCTTTTCAACCGGTTTTGATCACATTTGGTTCAAAAATAGGTTGTGCCTCGGTTAAGAACTTTGGCTACTTTTTATCCCGAAAAGTTAAGGAATTTGCACAGGAATCCTAAAAACTGAAAACCACACAGGAATAGCTGAATTCCATGACATCGTCTGTGTTGGTTATGTCTAAAATCACTTTAAAAAGTTAATTTGAATAAAATACATTTGAATTTACAATTTTTTGCAAAAGAAAATCTAAGAAGATTTCTAGGTTAAATTGATAGATCAGTCAGTACGAACAATGCAAACATCTGCAATGCACAGCCTTAATAGCTGGGAACTTGAATTAATATTGAGAGAGTTTTACAAACCAGCATTAAGTTTTAAGGTGAATATTAATCTTCTAGGCAATCGCGTTTCAACATAGACCTTATCAATTCTTTCCATAAGCCACGATTCTCGCCAAGCGCAAACTAATTTTAAAGGACATGACCAGTAATTGCCCTCCGATTCGGGACAATGCACAGGATTTCCGTTTTTACAGTAAGGTTTAAAAATTCAAAACGAAATTATTATGGATTTATTATTCCAAATAAGGTCAGGGTTCAAATGACAAAAAAAAAACAGTACGTTTATTGTTTAAATCTTGAGCGTCCGCTTTCCTCTTTAAGCACTACTCCATTTTGACGTTCCATTATATCCATGCCTAATAATAATCTTGTAACCCTACATGAATACCATTTAAGTACCTTAGTCATTATATTATGAATGATTTATTTTTGATCAATTAAATAGTAAGGAAAAGGAAATGTATGTTTTGTTTATAATTATTTTTATTTTTGACAAGTCTCAAACTAATAGATCGAACAAAGCATTTTGAAATACTGTGTTTAAAGGAACGCCCTTTCACATTGCATATGCCGCCATCTGTGGTCGAATAGTTGAACTGGAACGCCCTTTCACATTGCATATGCTGCGATCTGTGGTCGAATAGTTGAACTTGTTAACTAAAAGTAGTGAGCAATACTTAAAGTATTTTCTAGACTCACCACAATACATAGCGCCATCTAGTGTGGGAAAGCAGTTTTTGGTGAAACTTTTTTTTATTTATTTTTTCAGTTTTCAGAGCCTTCAGACTTCTGAAACTTTTTTATCTGCAAACTATAAAATATAACAATTACAATAATAAAGAAATAATACTTGAAAATATTTTTTTAAACTCGCTCAACACAATAAATAGCGCCATCTAGTGTGGGAAAGCAGTCTTTTGGTGAAACTTTTTTTGTACATTTTCGCAGTTTTCCGAGCCTTCAGACTCCTGAAACTTTTTTATCTGAAAACAGTGAAATATTACAATTACAATAATAAAGAAATCATTGCTGAACATTGATTTTTGACACCTAGGCAAGCTGCCATAGTTCCACCGGTCAAGTCCTTTTAAAAAAATTGCCTGGGCACTTACTTAAAAATGATTGTTTTAAATTATATCACTAATAGTAACCCTCTAGCATTGGAGTGTCTTCACTTTAACCCTTTACATAAAAAACTTCAACTTTCGCAAACAGCTGTTAATTGAACCTGTGAGTAAAGGCGAACAGAGAATACACCAGTTTTACCATATTCGCCTAGTCATAACAATAATATAATTTTGCTAAAATGATACCACTTTATATGCTTGAGATAAGTTTGTTTTTAATATTAAAAAAATATGAAGTGCGTGTTAGAAGACGAATTAGGTAGGCTTCTTTAGGTATGCTAATGGTAAACTTAAACGGTAGTTTTTCTCTACGTTGTCCTGCCCTGAACTTAGCACCCGACTGCAGCGGAACCAATTGTGAACATAGACAATCCACACAAACATAATAAAGCCATCAAAGTCGGTCCAGCCGTTCTGAAGTGATGCGCTTACATTTCGGCAATTGATTTTCATTTATTAAGATGTTGACGCTTTATCTAACGCTCCCTGATGTTTTACTAGCCATCTGTGTAGGGTCAACTTTACCGCTTTTATCAAGACACGCGGAAGCGTGTCCAGCCAAAGTTCAAAAAAACTGGCGAGCAGCACCGTGTGTAATATTACACGAACCATTTGGAGCCACTTTTGACCCCCTCATAACTCAAAAACTATTTCACATAAACATGTCAAATTTGGCGCATATATTGAGACCCGTGAGATACACATGTGCTCCAAATTTCATAAGCACACCTCAAATGGTTATTTAGATTTAAACGTACAAAAATCGTCATTTTTATGATCTACCTAGGTATAGATCAAAACTCTGACACGGGGCATACTACCATTGCATAAAGCCGTATTATTTTAATATTGTTGACGTTTATGTTGTAGTGTTATAATCATTATTTTAAGGACGTCAAAGTACGTGACATTCAACCGTTATTTTGAAACAATACTGCTTTAAGCGGTGGTAGTAACTCTTTAACTATTGAAAATGACACATAATTATTATTTTAATGTAAATAATAATGAATAATAATATAGTTACATTAAAACCTTACCTTCGTATTCATGCATTTTGTGCAACGAAACGTCATTGACAGAAAAGAAGAAGAAATGTATTTGAAGTCGTCAGTTCAAGCTGTCAGTCATTGTGATTTGTATTCATTGTTTATAGTGGTTTTAGTGATATCGACTATTTACCGTACTTGTTTTCAATGTTTCACTAAAAACTTTTGATTTTGAACTTTTGCAATCAAAATTGATGAGATGTAGAAATGTGCTCTATAGGTAGTCTGACCATAGATGTAATCTGTCAATGTCAGTGTAACTCTAGGTACACTATATATTTTTCTTGAGAATTCTCGTCTTTAATTATCTTGTACTATGAGTCGTACAATAGAATTACTGATGGGTGACACACTGACCTCACACCGAATAATAAGTACCTACTAATGTAAAACGTAAACTAAACTAATAGAAAAGTCCTATTACAGTGTAAAGGATTATTTGAATGATAGCAAGGCATGGATATGAATTGTTACAGCGGCTGATTATGTAATGTTATATTATAAGTACATATATATAATTTCAAATATTTGTGAGATGGTGATGATAAAAAAAACAAAGCGGAGTTTATTGCGGGCTCTTCTCAGACCAGGGCACGTTTGGAACCCTCGTAGCTTTAGTTTTAAAATACCGTAGTTAATTATCACCATCACGTCTTATGCTCTGTAAGCGTGACGTTCAGAAGGTGTACTTTGTAGGTACATATTTTGAATAAATATGTTTTGAGTTTGAGATTGAGTTCAATAATTTCTGTACAAAAAGTAATGATATCCCATCAAAAACATAAATGTAAAATGAGAGCCAAGTTCAAAATAATTGTGATATATATGCCTTGGTTGTTGAGTTCAGCGACAAAAGAAGTGAGATCTAAATGGGTGCCAAGTTCAATGGTCAGTCCTGAAATTTATTTATAACAACATATAATATTTTATAACAACTTAAAATATCATTTCTTCTTATAACTTAGTATAAAATGTTGAAGACTAAGGCTTTGGCATTTAGATCTCACTTCTTTTGTCGCTGAACTCAACAACCAAGGCATATATATCACAATTATTTTGAACTTGGCTCTTATTTTACATTTATGTTTTTGATGGGATAATATACTAGCGGATACCCGGCATGTGCTACGCTAAAAAAAAACTTCGCTTTATTGCCTTTCTAATGAAACTGGTTTGGGGCACATCGGTTGAATGGTTTCAAAGACACTGGTAGGAATATTTATTCACGGACATTGGTAGGAATATTTTTTATGTTTTACATATTCAGACGTTTATTCTAAATTCTGTGGCAATCACCTTTAAGTCTTTGCTGGCATCCAAACCGGTGTCAAGGAACCCGTGGGTATTATCCAGCATCCTATTATCTTTAGCGAGGAGACGATGGACTTTTAATTTCTTCAAACTGTCTGTTAAACAGTCAAACTTCGTGATCCTACTTAAACAGAACAATGGGGATGGCTGGATAAAAACCTAACTTTGATTAATAAGAAAAGTTTTTACACCCCGCCATTCAAAATGTTTTTGTTTGGCTTTTTTAGAAGCATCTTTTATTTGCTTTCATTCTTTTTTAAACAAAAAATCTGCATTACGTGAGAGACCCAATTGTCTAAGCAAATCGTAATCATTTGACAGCATGAAACGTATTACTCGAACTGTTTAAGGAGTTCATACATGCTTGTTGACGTGCATATCTATGAACTCTTTAAACAGGTCAAATAATAATCCGTTTCACAAATGATTACGATTACTATTTCCTTACGCAATTGGGGGACTAGATACAAACGATTGTAGTAAAGAAAAATTATAGGTGCACGTCATGACACATGGGGTAGATATCCCAAGTGAGGGCTGGAACAGTTGAACCCTGAGTGAAATATACTACTCACACACCGGGCAGCACACAAAACGTCCGAATCGGATGGCAACAAATTTTGTCCTGTCCTGTCTTTGTCCTGTCTTAGCTTAGTGATATCAAAAGAATGACTATTCCTAAGTTTCATTTTCCGATAAGTGATTTGTATTCAAGTAGCAAACATGTCTATCGATCATCTGTGATCCTATAGACATGCCCTGCCCACCTCCACTTCGACCTGGACAATAACTAGTGGTTCGCCCCGAACTGAGACCTCACGGTATCCATAAGATAGTTTTAACTATATAATTGTAATAGTTAACTTTTACATTAGACGCAAAAGAGCTAAAGAGTTATTGGAGAAACGAATAAACTTTTACAGAGCACCATCTATTAACATAATTTGAAGTTCTGTTAAAAATACTGAAGCTCATTAAAAATTAAATAATTTCGTTTCTTAATTATATTTATATAATTTTAGTATTTGTTGTTCAAGTACAGGATATGATTCAAATAATTGATCAAGTTTCAGGCTCAGCCTATCAGAAAATTGATAGTTCTGAGGTCAAATTTGGACGTTAGAAAATCTCCACTTTAAAAGCCCCCGCATTTCGTCAATTTTAGGGGAAAAATTAAAAAAAAATATATTTTTGTATTCTATTCCTAATTATCTTTTAAATGATATACCGCACACTATGTAACGCTATAAAAATATTTTACTTCGCATTCGCTTCTATGAGAGCCCCCCTGAAATTAGGATTTTTATAACTTTTTAAGCCATATTCGGCTGGAGGCCATTGGTTTAAATTTAAATTTGCAGTAATTACGTTCAGTAATTCAGAAGTTATAAGGCTCTGACGGATGGACGGACGGACGGACAAATGCAAATTCACTCAAGTAGACTCTGAGACCTTCGCTTCGCTCGATCAACAAAGTCTGTGTATTGTTGCCAATTTTGTATTACACAATCGCCAAACTAAACTAAAATGGCAGCTCTAAAAGTAATACTGCCCCTTTTCGCAGAAAGTACTATAAAAGGGATGATAATAAAAATATAGCTGTAATTTTAGTTTAGTTTAGAGATGGTGTACAATAGAAATGGCCTGATTATTAGTACATGATTATACGCAAGTCGTAGTTAAATATATTGCATTAATATCGCTTCAAAATTCCGCACCATAAGACTTGCCGGAAGGCACTCAAAACTTTGCTTGTAGCGTTTAATATCGGATGTTCGTACACGTTACTTAAAACAAACTACTCTACGAAACTATATCAAAAACTATTGATTGAATTTCAGATAAGTTTGTTATATTGTTGAACATGTGAAGTTCAGAAGTTTTGACGTTGAGAAATATATCAAATCGTTTTATCTCACCTTATTATAGTCAAATAATACTAATTACTTAAACTAGACAGTGCCCGCGACTTCGTTCGCGTGGATTGAGGTTCACAAAAACAACATCACTACAAAATTTGTAGTACATTATGAACCATTTTAGTGCTTTTTATTCCGGAAAATCCGGAGTATATACTAGATTTTTATAAAACGCCCACATGTATGAATTCGTGAGCATCACTTGTAATGATGATGTGAAAATTAAAGAGTTCTCGCGTGAACAGAAAAACCTCAATCCATGCAGACGAAGTCGCGGGCATTAGCTAGTAAATTATATAAGTATAATTGGGCCTGTATAATACATATTTATATATTGGGCCATGCCGTTCCTAGCTAATGTGAAAACAACCTATTCTTGCACCCGAGCGTTTGTACAAAAAACATAAAACAAACAGAAAGTAAAACTGTAAATGCATAGTTACGAAATACTGGCTCATTAAAAGTTCAGTTCTACTAACTGAAGTAACGGAAAGACTGCCATTGTCTAAACCGATAAGTTTTCTGAATAATGCGCGAAGTTGCACAGCGTCGCTGGTTTAAATTTGCTCAAACCATTTCACGCCATTACTAATTTCAATTTTAATTAACGCAGTTGTAGGTGGCTGAGTGAAATATTATGGAAGTTCTTTTGAACTACCCGATTCGCCTTGGTTTTTCACGGATTGTCTCGCCTAAGTCAAATTAAATTATGTTACACATTTCTTGAACAAAAAAGTTCATAATAATTTTTATCTTAGTATGTTGCCCTCTGATCCGAAGCAAAATGAGTTTACGGGTTCCTACCAACGACCTCAATTTATATAGACGGGCCCTGTCTTGTGAACTTATGTCAACTTATTTTACCAACGCCATCTAGTCTGAAAAGCGGGACGGCGCTATGGCGGGGACATGGACAGACTTATACAGGTGAGGGGCATGCCCAACAAGTCAGACGCCCAACTTTTTTCTATGAAAGGGAATCTAGTACCTACATAATATATGTTGATGGTTCCTACAGTAAGGGTAGTATTTAAACGATCGAAAATAAATTTAAATTATAGGTGTAAAAAAAACATTATAATTATAGATTTCTGAAATACTAAGCTAGCGACAGGCTGTGGGCGACAACAAATATTGAAAATGTCAACTTGAAAATACTAATTTGAGATATTGGTTATTCAGAACGATTAGTTCAATAATTCATAAGCGACCACTTTTCTATTTTAGGGACAATTTTATGGCTTACATTATATTCAACATTTTACTTCTTACTAATATTATAAATGCAAAAGTTTGGATGGCTGTATGGAAGTATGGATGTTTATAACTCAATTACGCACCAACGGCTGAACGGCTGAACAGGCTGGCTGAAATTGAATTGGCACAGAGATAGATTGTAGTCTGGAATAGTACATAGGCTTCTTTTTATACCGAAAAATTAAAGAGTTCCCGCGGGAACCAAAATACCTCAATCCACGCAGACATAGACGCGGGCATTCGCTAGTTATGTATATATTTTATTTCAAGAATATACTAATCGAAGTGTTCCAAATATCGTCTTGGGCAATGAACCAAGGAGTAGCAATAAAAACTAAAACAAGCCATAATAGTAATGCGAAAACGCCGTAATAGTTATTATAGTAATAATACTAACGCCCCGCCCCGGCTTCGCACGGGTAGCACTAATAATCATAATTAATAATCCATACCCAATGTAGGCAGTGGGCACTGGGCAGAAAATCAGGTTTTACATTAAGCACTGCGATATTATTAATCTTTATAACTTATTATTATACATATTCATTTAAACGTAACACACCTGACGTTGTCGCCTTGTCTTTTCAATTAACCAACTAAAATCAATATGGCGACCCTCAGTGACCATTGACTCGCAAACATTTGTATGTAATAATATTGCGGCTATAAATTAAGATGCTTACATCTTAATTTATAGCCGCATTATCCTATTTTTCAAGTTGGATCGAACTGCACACGGTGTGCGAATTTAATTTAAAATCGGTTATGTAGTTTAGGAGTCCATCGTGGACAAACAACGTGACACGTGATTTATATATATTAGATGTTATTATAATAGATATGATTTAGATATAATCAGTATTTTTAGTTATTATGTTTAACCCTAACCTAATCTAACATATTGACAAATATAGTACTTATTAAACAAGATTTAACGCAGAGATAGAATGTCATCGATCGGTTAGATTAATTGAATTAAAATTTAAAATAAGATAATAAACAAATAACTGCACGCAACTACGAGGCTCGACCAGTCGCACAAACGCACATGAATTCAGTCGAACTCCCGCACTGCACAGCGTTGTTGCCTCGTTGCCGCACCTCCTAAGTTTGTACGAGATGAGCTTATCTGTTCTGCTATTTTTAAAATATTAATAGACTAAAATAGAAAAACAAATATCTCAAATAGTATTACAGTACCTAACAATAGTAATACCGCAGCTCACAAGAGCATCCTAAAAGGTATATTTTTGAAGCACTAACTCAAACCGCTTATAAAGTTACTTACTTAGTTTAGCAGTCGCTAACTCAGTATTTTTGTCCCTAGCTTTAGAATTTCATTCGTTCACATAATATTTTATTTGCTAGCTTAGATTAATTATTGCTCTCTTTTAGTTGCATATTTCATATATTTTGTGATTTATTACTATCGCAAGTTTAATGAATCTTTCGCAAACTTATTTTAAAGCCGCTCGGTTTATTATTAAAATATTCCTTTAACAGTCGTCAGTTAATTTTAATAATATCCCCTACAGTAATAGATTTTGTGCCTGTGCATGTGTCAATTTTACATCTCATCTACTTTCCAAAAATTTTTTTAGCATAGACTAATTAATAGGCTAGACTTTAGTGGACCTTACCCATAAATTATTCTACATTATTCTTCTATATTATTTTGGATAAAGGCAAAAATCATTTTAGAATAATATTGACAAAATCAATCCCAGACAATCGTTCAAATGTCGCATTTATGACATTTACAAATTTTTCCAATTTTATTTTTTATATATTTTACACTATGCAAATAAATGTTTTAATCCATTGTTTTGTAATTTTTATAACTATTGAACTCCGTAGATGCACGGATTATACAAACTATGCGTTGTTCAACGTACAGCCAGTAGAGAGATACCAGTTGGAATTTTTGCAAAATTTAGAGAAGTTGAAATATATTAACGTGAATTTTTGGACGAAGCCTTCAAGGGTGCATAATGATGTTCAGGTTTTAGTGAGCCCGAACGATATTAATTTATTCAAGGAGAGGTTAAACCATTTTAATTTAAAATCGACAGTTTTAACTAACAACATACAAATGTGAGTTTGAAGTTTCTATTATAAATCCAGTGAGGTAATAGTCAATTCATATCAACAAAACATACAAGAGTATTAGTTAAATATAGTATAGCGCCAAGCCAGGTAGAAAAATCAGAAAATACCAATGGAAATATCTTCATTGTAATCCATACTAATATTATAAAGCGTCTGTCTGTTTTTCTTCTACGCTTTCACGGCCCTGCTTTTCAACCAATTTTGATGAAATTTGGTAAAGAGAGAGGCTGTGTCCCGGGGAAGGACATAAGTTTTTTATCCGGAAAAAGTAAGGAACTCTTGCGGGAATAAAAAAACTTTATCCATGCGAACAACATCTATTAACTAAATAATTATAAAATATTGCTCGATATTTTAGGTTGTTTGATAATCAAAAAGTGACCAGTTACACAAGAAGTAAAATAGAATCGTTTTCATGGAACACCTATCATAATCTTGAGGGCGTCTACCAATGGATGACAGACGTATCAACAGAATTCACTGATAAAGTAAACTTAACAGCAGTCGGACTATCAGCTGAGGGTAGAGAGATTTTAGCGATCGAGTTTATTAATCCAACGGCAAAAAGCACGGTCATAGTGGAAGGAGGAATGCATGGCAACGAATGGATAACGACCGAGTTTGTGACATACTTGATATACTACATAGCAAAAGCTGATAAGGCTAGAAATCCAAAGTTGCAGCAAGTGGCTAAAAAGTTTCGTTGGATCATGATACCTGTAGCGAATCCGGACGGTTATGTTTATAGCATGCAAATTGTTAGTATTTTTTTTAAATAAATTGTTTGTTTTATTTAATTTTAATATAAGCTAATAATGACTTCGCAAATATGATTTACGCTTGCTTCAGAGTTCGTAATGCTCTCAAAAATATGTCATATAGGTTATATAACTGGGCGGGTGTTGTTTTTCATTCCGAGAGAATCCGTGCTCAATAATGGGCTAGTATTTTTAATTTTTTTTAATATTTTCAGGATCGTTTGTGGCGTAAGAATAGAAATAATCTAGGCGATGGTCAGTTTGGAGTGGATTTGAATAAAAATTTTAACTACAATTTTTGCAGTGAGTTTCCTTTTTTATTGTATTGTAATCAATCTAAAGCTTACTAGTCAAGTATATCGATTATATCCGTCTCCAGGATGGAAGCTAAATATTCTATAAAATATATATTTCATCCGTTGGATGCTACGTCACCTGGGTCACAGCTGAAAATCAGCTCCCTGCATTAAACGTGCAAATATAATCTTGATACAGGGCAAAATGCTGAGCTGTACACCCATTCTGGGTGGTGTCACAGACAAGCATATTATTATGTATGTACGACAGTATGATAAATATGTTTCTTTGTGACACTACTGTGTTGGAGAACAATCCAGAAGTAGGTATTAATAAAACACTTAATATATTTGTACTCTAACCACGAGAGATTTAATATAATTAGTTAATTTATAAAACTCAGTTAAACAATACTACAGTATCAAATCATTTGACCAGGCTGCAGTTGCTACCGCAGGCTCGTAAACAAGGTAACGATCTAAACACCGAAGGTATTCAATAATCGTTGGAGTCTCGGTGGAGACTGCCTTACCGATGGTAAACATTCGTATTTATACAAGTTACCCCAACATGGCATTGGGAACGAACTGACTGAGTGAGTGAAATACATCGAATGAGTCAAATATCAGAACAATCGAACCTTCAACAATAAATAAATTAACAATCTTTTAACTTTTGTAAAAATTCAATTCAACTCTAAACGTAAAGCTGACAACTGATTCATTTATTTTTGTCTTTCAAAACTTGACCTTTGGCTCGATTTCCTTTTTTAAATGATTGTTTAACAATTTTTTAGATCACGACAGTAGCAATAATTCAATTCACGACAACTACTGTGGTCCAAAAGCATTTTCCGAGCCTGAAACAGTGGCCCTCTCCAGCTATGTGAAGAAGTTATACAGCAAGGAAAAGCTCAATTTCTACTTCTCATTTCATGCCTATGGACAGAAGATTATCGTACCGTATTCGGACAGGGTTAAACATCTTGACAACTTTAGTGAAATGGTAAGTGTATCATAGCGTATTAACGTTGAGAGTACCGTCATCATTTTTGAATTGAAACTTCTTTAGAATCGTTGTGATTTGAAAATTCGATAAAACGAAAAGGTGAAACGAAAATGCGAAACCAAAAAGAGACAAATACATTCATAAATAATTAGGATTTAGCCTGCGAGGGAATAAGATAGATTACAAATTATATGTTCACAATCAATAGATGGCGCTGTACGATATTAAGTCGCGCTACTGCTTCATTGTGCTCAAAAGGGTATATCTATCTCCTACTTTTATGAAGTTTCACTTCTGCCGTAATGTGAATTGTACACACATACTTTTCAATTTATATACTAGCGCTTGGCTATAATTAGACCTGCTGGAAGTAATGAAGCAGTCTTAAGGCCTATTGCGCATTAGAAGAAAATTTCTTGTCTTACAAGAAATTCAGTCGCAATGGTTGTTGTCTGCCGTAATGACAGCTGCTGTAAAGAGGTCATACATATTACAAGATATTTTTTCTTGTGTCGTCAAACACGCGCATACAAAATATGAGATATTGCATTAAGACACAAGACATTTTCTTATAATGCGCAATAGGTTGGAGCGCGCTTGCCTGGCAGATGTCATCGTCATAATCAAGCGATAGACTGGTACATACATGAAAATAAGGTCTTTTGCTGGGTTTTCTACGCGTCTCAACAATCTCAAACCGCTGCTCATACCTTTGCCTCGTTTGAAGTCGTCCATCTACCTGATGTCTCCCAAGGCTGCGCTTACCGGTAAAAATTTGCCGTTCCAGCACCTTAGGAACCCATTGTCTATCGGTTCTTCAAACTTTGTACCGCACCTAATTGCCACTACCTTCGCAGCCTATTTACATCTATATCACATAATATTCTTGTTCTCATAATATTTTTACTTGCAGTTTTTAGCATTTTTATTTAATTACCATGACTAGTTCAACCCCGGCAAAGACAATACACTAATTTAAAAGTTAATTAAATTGATTTTTGTAGTACATATGAACTCTCTGGTCTAGTTTATGTTTTATTCATATCCGAATGTAGTTTAGTAGGTCATGCTGTGTAAATATTAAACTAAAGAGCCTGCATAAATAGGCTGTTGCTTCATACAAAAGATTTATTTCAAGCCTAGTTTGTCTTAGCTGATGTCTCTATAACTAGCTGAAGCGGAAATATAAGCGATATTTAAACAAGAAAACTGACTGACTTCATTATTTCGTCACAGGTCATTAAAATAGTTATTATTAATTTTAATTTATTTATATAATCCAAGGTTTAATATGATATGTATAAACACGACTGCAGTTTGCAGTGTCTTTTTTCTTCTGTCATGAGACAAAATATACGAGTATCTCTTATTGTCTTGCGCCACCTATGGCTCCATGCGACGGATTTGATGTAATATTTAGATGAGTAGTAGGGAGTCTGCCATCGCTTTCCAATGCGAGGTCGCGTTTCCAAAACCTTGGGGCCTCAGCGTTTATCGGTTTTTCGAAAAGAGCCCGCTCATAGCGTATGTCCCAGAGGACATACGCACAGATTCTTATACAAATTTCATCAAAATCGGTTGAAAAGATGGGTCGAGAAAGCGTAGCAGAAAGACAGACAGACAGACACACTTTCACATTTATAATGGAAAGCGTTTAGTGTGAGTTTTTAAGTTTTTTTAACATTAGCATGGATTTCCGTTACGTTTTGCATAAGTTAACATAAAACGCTGTCGTGTCCGCTTTAGCCCGTACTGTCGTAGCAACCTTGCGGTTAGATTCCTCCAGCTATAATTTACGAATGTTATTTATGACAGTTGACACAGCCGCGCATATCGTGGCCATGCATCTTTGCTATTCAGCTCCTAAGCCTTAGTCATTATGCAAATAGCTTGAACTTTAAGCTGTAGTATTTAAGTTGTATTTAAACGCCCGCGACTTGGTTTGAGGTTTTTTGGTTCCCGCGGGAACATTTTACGGGATAAAAAGTAGCCTATATGCTATTCCAGACTATAATCTATCTCTGTGCCAAATTTCAGCCAGATCCGTTCAGCCGTTGGGGCGTGATTGAGTAATAAACATCCATATCCATACATCCACACATCCATACATCCATACAAACTTTCGCATTTATAATATTAGTAAGATAAGCCTAACAATGGTAAATCTTTTCTTTCTTTTCCTAGAACAGGATAGCCAGCCATCAAGCTTTATCAAAAGCTATCTCGATAATATATGCTCTCAGTTCATCTTGAGACATAAAGCCATCTTTACGCCGTAATATACATTCATATTGCCTTTAGTCAATGTTCATAAATTGTTTACCATGTAGTAAGATTTGCCATAAAATTCTAATTTCAATAAATATCTTGTAATGATTTCCCTTATATTGAAAAGAGATATAGGGCGATACAATTTCGATAAATTATAGACCAATTTGACTCAAATAAAGCGCAGCGTGTATGGGTGTATCTTTGCATTGCTTATATGGTTAAATAGTTGCTGCTCGTTAATGCTTATTGCTTAAATAGGTTAGGGTTTTGTAAAGCCAGGTCTCCGTGTGAGTTGATATAAATTACAATACATAATGGAAATTCTAGGTAAATCCTCTCAAACAGTTTGCGTATGAGAAGATTCTATATTATGAGAATATTCATGAGAATGTTGAATTTCAAATTCCGTTTTCAGGAAAATTATGGGAAACAAGCAATATTGCAAATGTACAAATTGTACGGCGTCAAATACGGCATCGGCACTATTTACGACACGTACGGTAAGTGTGGATATAGGTGAAGAAATGATGGCAAATTTTTTGGAGGTGCTTGAATACAGTTGCATGTTAATGTGAGTGTGACAAAACTACTTACTAGACTAATCTCAATTAGTTAAAGATTAACAAGGAAAACATTTTGGGTCGCTTTATTTGTCTAACATTTACATATATCGAAAGACATCTTTCCAATTTTCGTAGCGTTAGGCTCGGTGGTTAAGCTATGAAAATCTTATAGACAGACACACTTTCGCAGTTATGGTAGTATTGATTGTAAAAATTTCGTAAAACAGTCACGATCTTAGTTCCGTTTGGCTGGCACACACTTAAGAAGCCGTACCGTGTCTATATATACCGTGCTAGTGAGGCAATACAAACTTTCAGCTTTTTCAAGCACCTCCTTAAAGATTTCCATGAGCTCTTGGGCCTGTAAGTGTGGCTGTGAACGGGATAACTTATTTATTGTGTGATGAAATTGGAAATTGAAATTACGGGTTTTTCTGTTGCAGGCTACAGATCGTCGGGTGACAGCGCTTCGTGGGTGAAAAAAACATATAAAGTGAAGTGAGTTTGTTGACTTTAATTTGTATCACATTTATTTTATCCAGTACAAGTTAGCCCATGACTGCGATCTCACCTGATTGTAAGTGATGATGCAGTCTAAGACGGTAGCGGGCTAACCTGTTATGGGGCATGGCAGTTATATTAAACCCATACCCCTAATCGGTTTCTACGCGGCATCGTAGCTAAATCGCTAAATCCCTAATCACTAACGTTATTATCATCAGCTTATGGGAGTCCACCGTTGCACATAGGCCTTCCCTAATGAATGCCACCACACCCGGTCCTCAGCCTTCCTCTTCTAGCCACATATTATTATTATTATTATTATTATTATTATTATTATTATTATTATTATTATTAATTTATTTTAAGGCATAAAAAGGTCCAAATGGGCATTCTTATAATCTAAGAATACAGTTTTACTTAAGGCTATAACAGGCTAACAATCACCTTTATAAACATATAAAAGAACTTAGATTACAGTAATTATTTAGTATTATGACGAGCATTAATAAATATCCTTTACAGTAGAAATGCAGGCAAGAAGTAATATTAATTACCTACACATTACATACATTAATAGATGACAAATATTGGGGCAAGCAATAAAAACGCAGTCTTTTTTCATTTCGGGCCAGTAAAGTTTGACAGACCTTACTAGAATTGTCTACGTTTAACAGGTATGCATTATCGTTCTTCCTTCGCGACAACGGCACATATGGCTACGCACTGCCTCCGGAAATGATCCAGCCCACTTGCAAGGAAATGTTGGTTGGCCTGATGGAACTTATGACCGTCAGGCACAGGCATGTGGCGAGAGAACTATTCAGTTTTGCCGTCACTTTGAGATTTAGTTATATGACGATTTTGCTGTCTTTGTTTTTGTTGAAATAAATTGTTGTTCAACTTAAATGTTTTTTTTTCGAGATTGCTAGCTAAGGTGGAACAATATACTCGAAATAAGGTCTTCGAGAATATTATAACAAGCGAGGACGAAATAGAAAGACTGTACAAATATCAGTCAGAAGTAATTATTGTTTTATTATCTATATAAATGAAAATTGAATTCTAGTGTCTCTATGGTATTTTATGAATCGTCATTTTTAGTTCTGTAATATCTAACTCTACTCTAGCTGTTCTTGAATTATCTTGAAATGTGTGAAATGTGTGTATTATTTTACTAGACAAGAATTTCCTACCTCCATGATTTTCAGACAGCAAAACTCAAAACTCATATGTTTTTTGTTCAAGTAGTAGTAGTTTTTTGACAAGCCTGTGCTTTTGAATAGTCGAGCGAACCTACCACGTTTACACTAAGCATTTCGTATTAATATTACATTTTTGTGTTAGTGAAACGGGTGCTGTGCTTCCCATTGTCGTGGTAAGATAAGGGTAAGATTTATCTGAAAACTGCATGTAAATTATATGTAAAAACTGCTTACAAAAGCGTTAATGTAGTGTATTCTGTGTCCGAACCATAGACTTTACTATTGTCTTTGAGTATACTATTTTTCTGTACTGACAATAACAAAAATTGACATCATGATTTTTGATCTCGATGACTGAAATAATTCAACATTAACAAAAATGTCTTGTAATCTGTTTCGTTAATTTATTAAAATTATCGTCAAAACAATGACAAAATGAACTTAATTTTTACAATTGTTTTATTTTTCTCGGCGAACGAATGTTTTTCGAAAAAGTATCACAATTACACGTTGTACAGAGGAATTCCGGTTACGGAAGAGCATTTGAACTTTTTCAAGAATTTAAGCAAGTTGTACAATGCAAACTTTTGGCGGAAGGCTGGAATGGTGTATAGGCCAACTGAGTTTACCATTCCACCGGAGAAGAAAATATATTTCACACGACACGCTATGAAGGAAGGCATTTATTATACTACGATTATGGAAGATGTTCAGAGGTGAGTTGAATCGGGGCTAATTAATGCAACAAAAGAGGATAATGTGACTATCTCAGCTAATAGAAGTTGGGATAAAACAAATTCTACCTACCTGCGGAGTGCATGTATTATTTTATACTTTGAAATAAAAAATATAAAGCCCAAAGTAGATTGAGGTGCCCTTTATCGCGATTTTAGGTGAGGTGGTAATAATTATTGTAGAGAAGAAACCAGCTAGATGAAGAAGGTATTAAGTTCAGCAGTGAAAACTTAAATAATAAAGATAATCCATCATTTAGATTTTAGAAGGAATGATTCTTTTCTTTCCTTCAAGAGCCTTCGACATGCAAACAGTTAAATCCTATATAAGGCGTAACATGGCTTCCTTCGACTGGACGAGCTACTTCCGGCTAGAGGACATCTACGATTGGCTGCAAGATCTAAATCGCCTATATCCTAAAAGGATGCACATAAAAACCATCGGAAAATCTGTCGAAAAACGAGACATTCTAGCCGTGGAAGTTCGTCTGCCCTATTCAAAAAATAAGTAAGCGTTTGAAATAAATACTCGTAGTTTCGAATAAAAGTCTAGGCATGGTAAACTTTTGGAGGAGGATTGGATTTCAGTAGGCATACAAAAAAGTTCACTTTTCATCAGAATACTATTCCATTTTTGTTTACAGATTCAAACGATTTCCATATAATTAATATTGCTTGAACTGAAATTAGAAATGTTTTCTAGTTTCAATTTTAAAAGAGTAGGCATTTGAAAGTTTTAGCGTGTGGCGCGTGCCCTTGTTTTCTGTTTAGACCTTAGGCGCAGACCTTAATATACGACAGGCGCAGCGGCGTGGCGGAAGTGTGGCGGCGGTGTGGCCTTGAAAGTATGAAAGTGGTGACCGCGCCTCGCCCCTTGGACGCCGCTCTGTGTACCCGGCGTCCCGTCGCTTGTATATGTCACCGTAAAATTGCAAAACCATCAGATTGCAATCTAACGCTTTTTATCTCGACAGATTGTGAACCGTTCAATGTTTTGGATGTAAATTTTTGAAATATTCATTGTATTTATGTTTTCTTGTCTCTTTCTTATAGGTTAGGTTAGGGTTGGACATAAATAGGTTCTATAGGGTTCATATACCTAACATATTACAATCTACCGAGAAATGATGCATTAAAATGTAATCTTTCGACAGTTTACAATCTTGCTAGATAGATTACAATCTGACGGTGTTCACAATCTTACGGTGACATATACATTTTGTATGAAATATCATAGAAGCGGCGCACCCGCGCCACGTCTTCGCCTCGCCCACACCTCGCCCGCGCCCGTCGTCTCTTGTGTATATCTCCTGTCTTAGGCTTACCTCGCATGTGCGAGTTCCTGGAAGACGACAACTGCGCGTACGACATGCGAGAGCGACGGTTATAGGCCTATTACACTGCACTTTATTATTTATTGACTAGGATAAGATTATTAGTTTAGAACTAATTATTAGGTTTTCCTTTTAAATAACGTACACCCTTGAAGCTTTCTCACTGGGTTTAATCCGTTTTTTTTGCATGGTTGCCTGGTAGAGATCGCTTTAAAGCGATAAGGCCGCCACTTGTACCACACACCACCATAACATAGTTTTATTGTTAGTTGTTTTTATGTATGTGTTTCTTGGTGTACAATAAAGAATTTTTCATTCATTCATTCATTCACTTTCCACAGGGACCCTTATACTTGAATCAGTGTAGTGTAATAAAATTTAGAGAGTAAGGGTCCCTAAGTTGATCCTTAATGCTGTGTAATAAGCGACGCTCTTACTAGCGGCCACGCCCACTCTTAACACAGGGCCCTGTGGAAAGTACAGTGTAATAGGCCTATTAGCACTTAGTAAGTTATTATAGGCCTATTACACCGCACTTTTCACCGGGCCCTGTGGGCAGATTCAGTGTAGTGTAATAAGGTTCAGAGAGGAAGGGTCCCTGAGTAGGGCGAACGGCTGGTCCCGGTCTGCCTAACTGCCTGAGCGCTCTGCAGAACGGGTAGTGTAATAAGCTTCAGGGTGGTTAGGGAGCTCAGTCGTCGCACGGCCATCTTATAGAGTCTCTATGGCTCGCGCGTGCATTTTGTCAATATATCGTGTGCTAAATAAAAAGAAGTTTTGTTGTTGTGATAGACATGTACAAAGAAATGTCTTATTTATGGAGAAAAGAGCATAAAGACTATATGAACTATACTAGAATAGTATAGTAATTTACTATACTATATGAACTACTAGCTAATGCCCGTGACTTCGCCCGCGTGTATTGAGGTTTTTTTGGTTCCCGCGGGAACTCTTTAATTTTCCGGAATAAAAAGTAGCCTATGTCCTTCTCCGGGACGTAAACTACCGCTGTACCAAATTTCATCAAAATTATTTGATTAGATGGGCCTTGAAATCGTAGCATATATTAATATTATTAACGCGATCCACGCGGACAAAGTCGCGGGAATCATCTAGTTTATAATATTAGCATGGATACTACTTTTTATGCATCGATAGCATGGGTGCCATAATCAGAAAACGATAATAAACATACTAAGATACACGTCCAACTCTCTTGACGTTCTCGTTCATACTGGGCCCGGTAGTCAGTGCAGTGTAATAGCAACGCCAATACTTAACGCCCACGCCAACCCTTACCACAGGGCCCGGTGAAAAGTGCGGTGTAATAGGCCTATTAGTTAGTTACCTCCCGAAAGTGCTTCCGGCCAAACATGCACAGCGCATGCCTCGTTTTCCTGTCTTTTTTGGCATTTTGTTTTGTCAATCAAATAAATATTATAAATGCGAAAGTTTTGATGGATGTTTATATGTATGGATGGATATTTGTTACTCAATCAAACCCGAAAGGCTGAACGGATTTGGATGAAATTTGGCACAGATATAGATTATAGTCTGGAATAACACACAGGCTACTTTTTAGCCCAGAAAATTAAGGAGTTCCCGCGGGAACAAAAAACCTCAATCCACGCGGACGTAGTCGCGGGCATCCGCGACAAACCCACAGCCCCATAAGTTAGTTTTTAAGTTTGTACATACTTATTCATTTTAATTTTATCAGGCAGATATTCTAAATATAAATTCACGTGTAAAAGGTAATGAGCATCATCTACGATAATTATTATTACAGGCCAAAAGTAATAGTTGAAGGCGGTATTCACGCCAGAGAATGGATTTCGGTAGCGTTTGTGACATACTTATTGCATGAAATTGTCCTATCTCCCGAATCAAAAAATCCAGAATTGAAGTCGTCAGCAGCAAAATTCGATTGGTATTTTGTACCCGTGCTCAATCCTGATGGATATGAGTATACTCATGTGAAGGTTAGATTTAAATCTATTTACTATTCTTCTCTGACCACCAGTGGCCCAGTCGCAACGCATATCAGTCGGTTGCGATTGTTAAGCAACGTGGACTTAAGTTGGTAGCTGGATGGGTGACTGAATCTGCAGGTTCAAATTTGGCCTTTTCGAAAGCACGTTAAGCCGTCGGTCCCGGTTATTATCACTAACATTTGATAATAATCGTTACCTAAGATAAAGAAAACTCCTACTATTATTTGATTAATGGAAAGGGGTCACGACCGTCAGTAATGAGGAATACGATGCAGATATAGGGACTATTCTTCCACCTGTCAACCTAATATTATGGCCTAAGTCCAGCAGTGGACACATATAAGCGAGAGCGCGCAACCGAATACGGCTCTTTACCTGCCTTAATCATCACTTCACTGTCAAAAAAATATAATAAACTCGCCGGCATATTTAGCGGAACATAAAAAAAAGGTTTGATATCATCATCAGCCCGGCGGGCTGGATAGGGCGGTCATCCTAATTTAAAAAGAAATATTTTCAAATTAAGAAAACAACTGAACATCACATTTTATGCAATTGTTTTAATTTTATTCAAATACACCTTATCTGGAGCGAACTTCGAGTATTTCTTCCTTCTGAGTTTGGTTTAAAATTTCATTGAAATACTGTTTTTTGTTAGTTTTTTTAAATCGCGTATCTTCCTGGAGTTGATGACTGAATTATGCCTGACTTAACCCCAACGGAGATTGCCAGGGCACTCGAAATGCGAAGAAATGGTCAAACCTACAGAGTGATATCCAGAGATCTTCGTCGACCAGTTTCAACGATCCATCGCAGTATCCAACGGTTCAGGGAGACCGGTACTTATCTGAGAAGAGCAGGACAAGGCAGAAAAAGACGCACTTCGAGTAGGGATGATCGTTTCATTCGGTTTGACGGCCGTCCAAGCCCGACATGAGTTAGAAGCAGTGCGGGGTGTAACCGTAAGTTAGCGTACGGTACGAAGAAGGCTCGAAGAAGCTGGTTTGGGTTCATTTGTGCCCGCCAAGGCTCCAAGGCTCGAGGTAAATCATCGTAGAAACAGGCTAACTTTTGCTCAGGAACATCGACTTTGGAACGCGGACCAATGGAGTAAGGTATTGTTTAGTGATGAGTGCAGAATTCTCTTAAATCAAATTGACGGCAGGCAAAGAATATACAGACGTAAAGGAGAACGATACATTCAGACAAATTTTGAAACTACAGTTGCATACGGTGGTGGATCAATAATGGTTTGGGCGGGCATTTGTTTGGGAGTTCGCACAGACTTGGTAGTGATTGACAGAGGGAGTCTGACTGCAGACCGCTATATCAGAGAAGTTTTAGAAGAAAATGTCGTACCGTTTGCCCCATATATCGGTGAAGATTTTGTTTTTATGCAGGATAATGCTCGGCCGCATACCGCTCGGGTAACTCAAGCTTATCTTAATGATATGAATATCACTGTTATGGAGTGGCCGGCGAGATCACCGGATATGAACCCAATAGAGCACGTTTGGGACTTGCTGAAAAGAAAAGTTAAGTCCAGAATTCCAGCTCCTGCCAACGTGGGCGAACTGCGAATCGCCGTAGTTGAGGAATGGCGGAGACTATCCCAGGAGACCATCGATAACATCATTCTCAGTATGCCTAGACGGGTAGAAACTTTTATAAGAGCACGTGGAGGAAATACGCGATATTAATCACCATTTTTCTAATTTAATTAATTGTTATTTTAATATTAAATTTCACTTTTCCCGGTTACACGAAAAGTTCAAAAATGTACCATTTTTCACAAATAGCCTTTACTCGCAAAATCTGTTCTTAATGTGATCTCAGTTTAAGTAAAACAAATGAAACTTTAAATAACAAAAGAAGTGTAGTAAGTAGATTTTAAAATAAAGCCATATTTTTTTAATTATGGACCTTTTTTTTATGTTCCGCTAAATATGCCGGCGAGTTTATAATAATCATTAGTGTTTGCAGGATCGAATGTACAGAAAAAACATGAACGGTGTGGATTTGAACAGAAATTTTGAGATCGAATTTGGAGGTAAATGTGTTTTGGAAGTGAAAACTTCTTTAGGCGCCTTGAGCACGTTTTGGTAGGGGGCTAAAATGTAGATTCCCGTGACCGACATGCTCGCGAACATATAATAAATATATTCGAAGTTATACTTGAATGCGTTATTGCTAAGGTTTATATTTTAATAATTTTAATTAAAATTAAAAAAAAAAAATTGTTTTCACTTCCATCGGCAGTCCCTATGACTGCTATTATTTTTTGTTTTCATACATTTAGTTTTTTTATTTAACGTGCTATGGCAGAACCATATTGGATTGTATCGTAACGCTGTTCGATACGGTCGACAATCTTGACTTCACCATGTCAGATAGCAGCGAAGTGCAAACTTATTACAGTACTAGCTGATGCCCGCGACTTCGTCCAAGTGGAATGAGGTTTTTGATTACCGCGGGAAATATTTAAATTTCCGGGTTAAAAAGTTGCTTGAGTGTTATTCCAGACTATAATCTATCTCTGTGCGAAATTTCATCCAGATCCGTTCAGCCGTTCTGACGTGATTGAGTAAGAAACATCCATCCATACAAACTTTTGCATTTATAAAATTAGTAGATTACCTACCTACCTAGATTTTTATTTCAATACCATAAAGATGTTATTCTAAGTATAATATTTGCTGTTCGTTAGCATGTTCGACTGCGGCCTATGAGGTCCCCTGTTGGAGCAGCGTGGTGGGTCTAAACTCTAATTCTCTCTCTACTCACACACACTCACTCTCCTATGAGAGTGGAGGCCTGTGCCCATCATAGTGACGTTAATGGACTGTAGTGGTTAGTGGTGGTGGTACCTATACAAATGTTAATCTAAGTATATTTACCATCATAGGTGTTGGCACAAGTCGTGCCAAGGACACTGAGATCTACTGTGGGCAGTACGCGTTTTCTGAGCCGGAAAGCGCAGCGATGGGGAGCTACGTCAAATCTTTGAGCAACAGACTGCAGTACTATTTCGCCTTTCACTCGTATGGGCAGTACTTGATAATACCGTACGCGTATTCTTCGCAACATATGGATAATTATAATGAAGTTGTTAGTATGGTTTTAGAACTGTTATTTATTTATTTAAACTAGCTAATGCCCGCGACTTCGTCCGCGTGGTTCAAATGTTTTTGTCCTCACTCCTCAATTTTCTGGGATAAAAAGTAGCCTATATCACTCTACAGGTCCTCTCCTATGTCTCTGTATGTATAAATACGTCGATCCGTTGCTCCGTTGCGGCGTGATTGAAGAACAAACCAACAAACAAACACACTTTCGCATTTATAATATTAGCATGAAGTATGGTTTCGTCAGACAGGTAGATTTGTATAATATAGTTGTTCTGTTGTTCTTCGTTAGTTCTTACAAAAGGTGCTTTTATTAAAAGGTTAATTACACTTTATAGCTTAACAAAACCATATGTTACAGCATAGAATGGGGCTCTTTGCGGCCAAAAAGATAGAAAAGAGGTACAAAACAATGTATGCAGTTGGTACAGCTTATGATACTGTAGGTAAGCTATTAAACTGTTCTTAAATTTGGTGTGTATGTGTGTGTGTGTGTGTGCATGTGCTGCAAGAGTGCAAGAGTGCAACTTCGACCGCTACGATTAAAAAATTAAAAAACTTATGGTACTACTTTATTATCCAGATTAAGTACTTCTCTGGAATACAAACATGTACCTTTTGGCAAAATCTGATAGAGGGATAGGCTGAAATATTATAGACATAATAATAATCATGTCCGAATTTCGGCCACGGCGGCCAATCTCCGAGATTGATTATCCATCTTCGCGGGAGATATTATAGTGCACAAGTGTGTGCCCAAGCGCAGGTGCACTCTCTGTTCCTCTATTCTCACAGTCCGATGAGACAGAAAATCTGACACGACCAGAGAGAGATCAGGCGCAGGACCGACAGCTTTACATGCTTTCCGAGGTACGGGGGTGAAACCCTTCCAACTTCCTAACTGCGGGCTAGTACCTACTGAGAATTTCTTGTCAGAAAAACCCAATACTTGTTATGAGCCCGACACGGGGCCCATAACAAGTGGGATCGAACCCGGGGGTTATAGGCATACAGAGAGACCGACGTACTTTCACATTTATAATACTAGAATGGAAACAAGAATTGCTCGTTTAAATTAAAATACTTATTGTTATTTTTTAATGATATTTTGTAGTAACATTTACATGGTTTCAATTTCAGGTTACATGACATCAGGTGTCAGTGGATGTTGGGTCAAAAGAACTTTAAGCGTCCCGTTAGTTTTTTTATTATGTTTCTATATATATGACACAAAAATTGTTTCTACCTACGTCCGTTATAGACTTTGAAACCATCCAATGTGCCCCAAACTGGTTTCATTAGAAAGGCAATAATGCGAATATGGTTTTAGTTATTTAGGTTTAAATTATTATTTTTTCCTTTTTTTTAGCGTAGTAGCACACGCCGAGTATACGCTAGTTATTATATAACATTCATATGCTTGATTTTTTTGCTTGCTTGAAAATGAAATATAATGAGAACGATAAATGGTCAAAGTATTTGGAAAGTAATCAACTGACACTGAAAACCCTTTAACATCATACTTACTAATATTATAAATGCGAAAGTGTATTTGTTGGTTTGTCACTTAATCACGCCGCAATGGAGCAACGGATTTACGTGATTATTTGCATGTGTATAGTTGAGGCTACTTTTTATCTCGGAAAATTAAGGAGTTCCCATGGAAACCAATAAACCTCAACCCACGCGGACGAAATAGAGGGCTTCAGCTCGTATATTATACGCGACGCACCATATTGTATTTTGGTTTTTTAATTCAAATCATCGCTTCCAGGTACGTTTTAACGTTCGAACTACGTGACGATGGGAGACACGGTTTCGCGTTACCTCCAAAACAAATTCTACCCACATGCTACGAAACTATGGACGGAATAGTCTCCCTACTTAACCCGAGCTCGAAAGAGAAACTTCATAGTGAACGACACATTAAAGGAGAGGCTAGGATGGATAAGATTATGAACAGATTTGTTATATTTTGGAATGTTGTGTTGTTTATTATAGTGCGTTTTTGATTGTCATTATTCATTTCTTGCTATCATCTTGCTATAGTCCGACAAAATTATCTGACCCTATGAGAGCGTTTCTAGTTAAAATGAAAAATAAAATAAAAATAAAAACTAAACAGGCATAAAAATTAGTCCCAATTTTGCACACCGGGTCAGATAAGTTTGTGGGATTTTACCTATTTTAAATTTCAAATTCGATTGATCGTAATCGAGCATTTGATAACAAAGTAAAATAAACGACATGTTTCGAATTAAAATCGATTGTACTGAATTTGTTCAAGTTTAAGCTTTTGTATCCATTTTACTTTGACGCCAATGTCATCGAACACTCGATTACGACTCATAGAATTGATTTGCAATGAAAAATCTTAAACTAAACGTACCTACTGCCAACAACCATGGCATGGTCACCGACTCTATATTGGGTTTGTTACGCATACTGCGTTGTTATCATAGGTTTTTTTTAATACACTTGTTCGCAAAATACACTTACAGAGGCAGTAAATAGGGCTTGTGAGCTAAATGTACTGCCCTCATGCAATTTTTTTTTTAATTTTTGTCAGGCCACTTCTAAATACGTTTTCTTGCAAGAAGGTTCATAATGATATTGACTCTTTGTGTAGAAAACCTAAAAAATAATAACATTCAGATATGGATTGATGAAATTAATTCATTAAATTAAAATTGTATTTAATTTAATTAATTAAAATTGTTTTAAGTTTTATAAATCAAAAAGTAAAGGCTGAATTCTTAGACTACGGCTGAGTCCAGGCTGGGAGTTAAGAGCTATAACCTAGAGCCATGAGGCCAATTAAAAAAAAGCAATAATTACAACAACGCGCCGTTCTGTACTAAATCTTTAATCTGTGCGCGCTGTTTTAAAATGTGTCATTGAGTTTTTCTAATAAATTATAAATTATCATGAGTGGTTCATCTGATGTGGAATAACATCAGTATCATCAATCAATAATTAAATCAACAATTACATAGATGTGTTTACCTCGACTTTTATTTTCAAGTTTTCTCACAAATGTTTTTGAAAATGCCTTTATTATACTCTTATTGGTATAGACAGAATGTCGAATTTTAAAAATCTAATCTTACGGTGCTGTCCAAAGAAAAAGATAAACCTATGAAATGTAAAAAGCTTATTTTAGAGCCTTTACATATTTTGATGCTAATGTTTAAATTTTTGATATAGTCTCCGCTCCGTTAGTCAGCGTCATCATGTCTAAAAAATAATTAACTTAAGTGCACCCACGTAATATGATTACTTTCCATATGAAAATCTACGCACCACCTTCGACCATCATAAATTACAAAATGAATGCTGTAATGACGTTATCAAAGGTGGTAACATGACTAATGACGTCTATAATCGTTTAGGCGTTACGACAAATCGACTGATCACGTGACCCGGAGTCATTTGTTTTGGTACAACCAACCAGTTCACTCGGACCTCTATCCCTCGTCTTGCGCTAACAAAAATGGCCCGTCAGATAGCAAATGTATGGTAGTTGATAGATCAATTTATGTCGGAAGGTTAACCTGAACGCGTTTACTACGAGTCTAATTTAGATGTTGTTTGTACGGTTTTATACCTTGTATAATGGCTGTAAAGTCTATTTTATAGTGCACTAAACCTGAATAAAGTTTAGGGCGTGGTTTTTTTTGTTTGGTTGATAATTACTAGCTGGATTAAATTGGTTTTTGTGTCATAATTATTCTACGTGGGTTTTAATTTTAATAACTACATTAATTTTAAATTTTAATTGCTTTCAAACTTTTATTTTGATAGTCTTTGGAACTTGAGTTACTGCGGGTTTTTTCTTCAATAAAATACTTTTTGTCCCGCAAAACCGGGACATATCTAGTAAACGATAACGAACAAGTCTTCTTACAGTACTCATAGTCAAGTCTACTTACAGTACAATATTTTTGTACCAAAATATTCTTGTTCAACATTGTATTTTCCACGAAAAGTCTATAATAATGTTTATTAATATATATGACAGCGCGAACCGGCGACTTTTTCACGGAAAACCGCACTAATTGTGATTAATGGCAACTCAGTCGTCGCAGCGTCATCGTTTGTCTTGAGTCCCTGTGCGGACAGTTTACGTTTCACTCGCAGCCCTGGATTGAGTATACATGCGATTTATTTGTATAGTCCGACAAACTTATCTGTGACAGCGTCGCTAGTATCTATGAAAAATAAAATGAAAGTAAAAAACTAAACGGGCATAAAAGTTAGTTCAAATTTTGCCCACCGGGTCAGATAAGTTTGTGGGGCTGTAATATGGTTGCTTTTTTGTGAGAAAATTTAGGGTTGTATCATATTATTAGGTGGTTATTATGTGCTAATTTAAAAAGTTTAAAATATTGCTCTAAATTTACACTGAGATTTTGAAATACTCACATAAAATAAAATTACATTCAAGCTCCTTTTTAGGCTGGCCATTCACGGACTGCTCGAGCAGTTAGCCAGTGATCAGTATACACTGACTGCTCTTGCAATCATAATCAGTAGTTTAAAGCTACCATTGATAACTGCTGCCAACCCCCGAAGCAGTCGCAACTGCTCGAGCGGTTCCATGTATGTGTGTACGTCTATAGTTCACTACAGCAGCTATCCGAGGCCTTACGCTGGCTGTATACCAATTCGTAAAAAAGCGCTATGTATTCGAAAAAATTAAATCCTAAAATCATCACTCCAATCTACTCTCTACTGAGCGTTCGTCAGATTGTGGTCGTTACACTGTAGCAATATTTTGTACGTTAAGGTTTAAAAAAATATAGGTGATTGAATGTACCGATTCTCGAAGATTGTTTTATTCCACTAAAGTTGCCTTTGAGTGCGAACTCACCTGATGGTAAGTGATGAAGCAGTCTAAGATGGTAACGGGCTAACCTGTTAAGCAGTTCGAGTACTCAGTACGTTTTAAACTCTCAAATGATTACGATTTTCTTAGACAGTTGGGCTTCTGGTTCAAACATCAAACTTTCCTCGTTAAAAAACCAGGCCACCGAAGCGCGTCATCATTTTCTGAAGAGTAATGGGCTGACGTTGCAAAATTTCTGAATAACCTTCCTATACCGTGGAATAATCCAGCGCAGGTCAACAAAGGATGGTGAGATTCCCTTTTAATTAATACAGAGTAATATTTCTAAAGTGTTTGAATAAAACCTGAATCTCGTTAATGTTCAGCTACTTGGGTAAATTATTTTTGAAAGAGATTTTGGATATTTTAATAAAGAGTTTTCGGTACCCTTTTAGCTAGCTCTCCAATAGCCTGGTCAAATATGTTTTTTTTACGGCACTACAAGTTAGCCCTTGACTGCAATCTCACCTGATAGTAAGTGATGATGCAGTCTAAGATAGTAGCGGGCTAACCTGTTAGGAGCATGGCAGTTATATTAAACCCATACCCTTAATTAGTTTCTATATGGCATCGTACCGGAACGCTAAATCGCTTGGCAGTGCGTCTTTAACGGTCGGGTAGTAAATAGCCACGGCTGAAGCCTCTCACCAGGCCAGGCAATGGGAAATTCAGAAATAAATTCCTAAATTATCCCTACCAGCAATCGAACCCGGAGCCTCCGCACGTTAAGACAACAGCCCTCACCACTGCGCCATGGAGGTCGTCAGATGGTAGCGGGCTAACCTGTTATGGGTACGACAGTTCTATAAAACCCATACTCCTTATTGGATTCTAACGTGCTCATTGATCGGATTCTCATCTATTTAATATATAGAAACAGAACGACTTGTTTTCTATAAATTTTTCAAACGTTACGGCTCGTTTATTTTCGTGTTTTTTATAGATTTTACTACTAGCTTATGGTTAGTAGTAAGCTGGAAAATAACAAAAATGGTCAAGTAATGGGTAAAAGTGTAAAAAGTAGCGGAGTCCGTTTTATTTCTTATTTTTTAAGTTTCAGTGGTAAAACTAGAATCCCTTGGATTAAGAAAGTAAGGTTGATCATTCCCCTATCTGTCTGTCCGTCTGTCTATCTGTCTGTCTGCTACGCTTTCAAGGCTCAACTGTTTAACCGACTGTGATAAAATTTGGTACAGGGATAGGTTGTAACCCCGGGGAAGGGCATAGGCTATTTTATATCCGGAAAAATTGAAGAGTTCCCGCGGGAATGAATAAAACTTTTTCCACGCGGACGAAGTCGCGGATATCATCTAGTTTTTCATACCTGAAATCTTTCGCAAAGTTCGCGGTATTTCTCAGGCGAGTGTAGAGCATAACGATATTATTAACAAAAGCAATTGTCCGGCAAAAGCAGCAACTCTGTCAAAACCCTTTTGTGAAACCGCAATTTTACGACTCTCGCGACTAAATGTGTCCTAAATCGCTCCACTTCGTTTGTTTCGTGTACAAATCGCATTAGTTTAATTTTAACCGTCGATTCCTGCGGTTGGCAATAATTACGCGGTGGATTTAGTCCGGCTGCGGCTTTCTGGCGGTGTAAACGGACGACTCCATTTTTTTAGCGTTATCGCCTGTTTCGTCGATACCGGAAATAAATTTTCTTTTAATTTTCGCTGTTGTCTTATCGTGGGAGGTCCCGGGCTCGATTCCCTACAGAATTAATTTGGGAATTTATAATTTTTGAATTTTCTGTGGTTTGCTCTGGTGGGAGGCTTCGGCCGTAGCTAGTTACCACCCTACCAACAAAGACATACCAAGCGATTAAGCGTTCCGGTACGATGCCGTGTAGAAACCGACTAGGGGTATGGATTTAATGTAATTGCCATACCCTTAAGGAGTTTTCGGTTAAGGAGCATTCATGCTTTTTGACATGCAAGCATCTATGAACTTCTTAAACAGTTCAAGTTGTAAGTTTGACTAACGTTTACGATTACGATTTTCTAGACAATCGGGAGGCTCATGCATGAACCAATTTTTTGATTGTTGATTAATCGTAAAGATAATCACGTTTCATTCGAAGATGCCTCAAAAGATTAACTCTTGCGGAATAAATAATGGCCTTTGAAGACGCAAAAAAAAAACATACTTACGTCCGTACAATCGGCTGATATAGGCTGATATAGAACCTATACTCTGACTTCAATCACAAGCTGGAAGAATTGTTACGAAGAATTTTTCATCGCAAACGTCTATACATGGTCCAATAAATCAATTCGACCTGTATCCGAAGTATTGGACTTCGAAACGGCTTTGGCGATTCGCCAGTACGTGCCTAAAACAACGACAACTTGAATTGCAATTGTCTGAATTAATACACCAGTTTGACGGATCGCCGTGCAGTCGGGACGCTAAGGCGGGAATAGATGATGTTATTACTTTAAGTATGGGTCTAAATTTTGTTATATTCGCTTCATTTTATACAGTAATAGTGTATTAATTCATTTTACAACATTTGAAATTAATAGTCTCTGAAGTTTGTAGTTATCAAACTTAGCAGTTGTAATTAGTGATTTAAGACTAAATGACTTCTTAACTACTTTGGATCAGAGATGTACATGTCTGAGATAAAATGAAAAAAGATTTTTCCATCGCTTAAGGCCGTATTGTTTTAATATTGTTACCTTCATAATGTTTTATAATTATTATAATCCTTAACTTAGAGACGTCAAGGTCAGCGACATAAAACTGTCATTTTGAAGTAATACTGGTTTAAGCGCTGGAACTTGGAAGAACTGTATGGTCGTTTGTAGGTCTTGGTTTACTGACATGTCTCCAGTGCATCAGCGTTTTGTAAATGAAATCTCCTAAGAACTTCAATATTTCTCACCCGCATATTCTAGTCTAGTGGTTAGCATATTCGACTGCGGCCGACGAGGTCCCGGGCTCCAGCCCCGGGTCGGGCCATAATTAAGTATTGGGTTTCTAAGAGTTAGGAATCCGGAGTGAAGTTTCAACCCCGTGCGTCCCGGTTATTATCACTAACATGATAATAGTCGTTAAAGCTCGCCAACCCGCATTCAATTCAATTCAATTCAATTCAATTCATTTATTCAATTTAGGTACACTATAGGTACACATATTGACGTCCATTACTTACATATAAAACATGATGGTGATAATTAGTTACGGTATCTTAAAACTAAAGCTAAGAGAGTTCCATACGCGCCCTGGTCTGAGAAGAGCTCACAACATTGCCATTGAGCGTGGTGGGTCTAAGCTCTAATTCCGTCTCCCCTATGAGAGCGGAGGCCTGTGCCCAGCAGTAGGATGTTAATGGGCTGTTGTGTAGTGTAGTGGTGGTATGCAACGGTGAGTTTCGCAAATGAGCACAGACCATTTTTGAAACTCCTGTATTAAAAAAATGCATTAGACATGAGTATAAAACCGAGAAGAAGACAGCTAATATCCTGATCCATGGAGTATAATTAAATAAAATCTTCCTGTGCATTACCTAAAAGACAGCAACTATTGTACATGATCTCATTCATTACAGAGCACGCATTAGCGGGCGTGCGAGCGGCGTAGACGACGGCCCCTGATTTATCGGACCACCTCCTGCCCTTAACGACACGCAGTGATGTACGATTGTGGGTTGTTGCCACAAGTCATAAACTTATGCGGGCACATCATGCCTTTTAAATAGTTTATTGTGTGCCTAGGGATGAAACAAGACGATTTCAGACGAGGGTGAATTTGCAACCTGAGCGAAGCGAGGGCTGGCATCACCCGAAGTCTGAAATCGTATTTCATCCCTAGGCACACACTATATTTTTATATAATCCGCATTAAAAGTGCGAGTTTTATTAAAATTGAATTGCTTATTTAGTTTAGTTGCTGATATATGATATGAGTCGTATAGTTTCAAAATCCGCCAAATCCACTTTTATTTTTAATGGACGCTGTCTATGGTTCTAGATAGTCCATGAAACTTCTCGCCTGTCATTTATTATCTGTTTGAGCCTAAAACCGCCAGCTCCCTATATAATTTGACATCAAACTTTCGAATTTGTTCCAAAATCCGCCAACTCCTTTCAGAATTATTTCCAATACCCGCCACATCCGTTTCGACCAATCACGACGCTCTATTTCAAATTGTCTATTATGGCGTTAAACTGTGTAACGGTGTAAGCGTGGTGTAAGGATTTATAACAGTTATTTGCATTTTTAAAAATAAATAATGGAAGAATTAACTAAAAAAGTTGAAAAAGTAGCTCCTAATAAAGGAAGAAAAAGAAAAAGTCAGCCGGATTTATGGAAAAAGAACAAATTGAAGGAAGAAAGGTAAGTAAAAGTTTGGTTGTTTACTATGGGTACCTCTTTATCAGTAAGGTGATACAGCGTGTTTGTCAGCGACATAATTATAAGTATTGTACCTAACCGTAGGTACAATATTTATGTCGCTGGTGTTTGATATATTTTATAATGAAGTAGGTACTATAATATAATTTGCAATTAATTAAGCTCATAATTGTACAAAGAAAAGAAATAGGTATAATTTTTCAGAAATTTTAAGTAGGTACGTAACTATCATATAAGTTAATATCCAATAGGTATACAATAACGGTTAACTAGTTCTAACGTGTATCTAGTTACCATCTATACTATCTTTATCTATATTAATATTATAAATGCGAAAATTTGGATGTATGGATGGATGTTTGTTACTCAATCACGCCTCAACGGCTGAACGGATCTGGATGAAATTTGGCACAGAGATAGATTATAAATTGGAATAACACTTAGGCTACTTTTTATCCCGGAAAATTAAAGAGTTCCCGCGGGAACCGAAAAACCTCAATCCACGCGGAGGAAGTCGCGAGCATTAGCTAGTAAAATTATAAAGCTGTAAAGTTTGTAAGTTTGAACTAATTCATTATTAGGATCTTGCTGCTGATCTTTTATTCGATAACGTGATTTAATAATAATACTGTAATAACTGACTTTGCATGTGCGAGTAACTTTTATGATAAGCCCATACCGTATAAACTAGCCATTAATCTAAGGGACCCGTTTATTGAGGAAGGTTATAGCCTATATTATTTTTGCTAGTGCTATATAAGTACGTTTTGTTTTAGATATGCTCCTGCAAATTTGCCGGTTTTCCCGAAATGTAAACACAATACAAAATCTTTAAAGTGTGGCTCTTTGACAATGATCGATTTGATGAGTATACACAAGCAATTTTACACAAAGAATAATAAAATACACCAAGACAATTTTATTTTAAAATACTGTATGACAAAAAATGTTCAAAGACATAGGCCTAAAGATGGGAGTCGAGGTTCAAAAAGTATGAGTGCAAAATACTTCCTTTTTAAAATAACAGAAGGAAAGAATGTGCGTATCTGCAAATTGGCTTTTATGTCGATTTTAAATATAAAAAAGGACAGAATTGTTGGAGTACTAAAACGGTCGCAACAATCATCAGGCGGATTAGCGATGGAATCCAGAGGTGGACATCACCGATCTCAGAAAAATGAAGGGAAACGTAGCGCTATTTACAATTTCATTCAGTCGTTTGAATGCAGCGAATCGCATTATTGTAGAGGAAAATCAGAAGGAAGAGTGTATTTAAGCGCTGATCTCAACATTAAAAAAATGTGGCGTCTGTTTAATAATAGCGCCTCTTCCGAAAATAAAGTGAAGCAATCGTTTTTTCAGGGCCGAATTGAATAAAAATTATAATATTGGTTTTGGAAGTCCTCGAACCGATGTGTGCTCCCGGTGTACTGAATTATTGGAAAACATCAAGGTGGTCAAAAAAAATGAAGAAAAACAGTCTCTAATGGTCACTAAACGAGTGCATAGCTTAAAAGCTAAAGCTTTTTATAGCCTACTGAAAGATGACGACAGTAGAATAATGACACTGTCTTTCGACTGTCAGAAAAATCATTGCCTACCGAAACTTCCTGACCAAAGCGCATACTTTAGTAGGCAATATAACTTTTATAATTTCACTGTTGTCATTGGCCATTCTAAAAGTAAGCTGACCACTGAAAATGTACTATGTTACTACTGGTATGAAACAGAACGGCCCAAAGGGTTCAATGAAATCGATAAACTAAACTGACAGATATTATCTGTCAGTTTAGTTGATGGTTGAAATGAATGTTGAATGAACATAAGATACTCTGCCAGGATCGAAAGGAGGTCAGCGAAAATCGTCTGCCCGTTGAATGACGTATTCGTATGAAATTTAATTCTTTCGGGTGGCTCTACTGGCATTGAAATTCGCACTTTCCTTTCAGGATAAATGAAAGGAATATTACAGCTATGTTAAAGTTATTTTCCAAGTAAGCATAAAGCTTGTGCTAGGAGTAGATCCTATTAATCTGGTATTGAAAAGTATTCTATGTCCTTTCCCAGGATGCAACCTTCCTTTGTACCCAGTTTTATCAAAATCAGATAAGCCATGAAAACGTAGCAGATAGTCAGACAGTCACACTTTCGCATTTATGATAAATATAAGCATGGATGTGTTCTGTTATAGATAAGTTCTTTAAAATGTCAGTCTGATTAATTATCTTTAACTCAAGAATTATTCTGACAGGAATGAAGCGTATAGCTGCATCTTAATATAATTGGAATCCCCACAAGTGAACAGGTGACCAGTTTAACTTAAGAACTTTTTCCACCTTGATACTAACGATTGCTACCTATCAGGTATAAATAACAGATAAATGTACCATAAAGATCGGAAATCATATTAATAATTATATTTGGTAACAACACCACCATGTTCAGCTCCTGGCCAAGTAACAATTTAATACAACTGATGGTTTACATTAAGATCTAAACTTCTTGTTGAGTTTTTGATGTATGTGTTGACTTAAAAATAAAATTATTTTAACGTTATCGTCAGTTCAACAATTTGTTTACGTAAACGCGATAGCAAAAGGTTATTGGGTCAGGATATATCCATGAACGCAGAATATTGTGCGATACACGATGCGTTCGGTTGTATTTTTTGTGTTTTTCAATGTTGCCTCAATGGCTGATTTAGATTTCAATACAAAGACAAGAAATTTCAGCATGGAGCTTTTACATCATACCCTGCAAGATAAAAATAGGGATTTAGTATTTTCGCCATATGTTATTTGGTCTTTGCTAGTAAGCATGGCATATGAGACTTTAGGAGTTACCTGGGAGCAAGTTTCGAATGTATTTCTATTAACGGAAGACAGAAGTGATTTTGTGGAACTGTTTATGAACGTACGAAATTCGGTGCTCGTAAATGAAAGTGTCAACATAACATTGCTGGATTTTATTTTTTATGACATAGATTTACATTTATATCCAGACGGTATTCGGAGACTAGAAAAAGATTTCCGTTTTGTTTCTAAGCGTCTTAATTTTAAAAATGAAACAGAAGCGGTACTTACAGTGTATAGAACCATGGAACAATGTGGTACGGTGCGCAGGTTTTTAGTAAAGACTACAGATTTTGCAGATTCATCGATGATTATGTACAATTGTTTCACGTTTAAAGCCAAATGGCTTAAACCATTTAACATATCTGCAGATAACATGTATACGAAGGCACGTCTTCGTTTCTCGAATTTCGAGTCATTACATGCTTCCGTTACAGAAGTACCTTATGAAGGTGGCAAGTACTGCATGCTTTTGATAAGACCTTACAGCGGACACGACCTTGAACAAGTGATCAGAAATCTCAGAGGAGTATCAACAAAAGACATTCTCAATAAACTTCAAAGTGAAGCCGATGAGTTTGGAATGAAAGAGATTGGAGTAGAGTTGCCGGTGGCTTATGTCAGCTCACGTGTTATTTTAAATAAACCATTGATTAATATGGGACTCTCCGATGTGTTTGATCAGAATTTTTCCAATTTCGATAACTTTGCTGAAGATAAAATATACATTTATGAAATTGCGCAAAAAGCATATATCTCGTTTCAGCAGTACCAAACGGAAGTAGTTGCTGCTACACCGTCGTTTGAAATGAGTGGTTATATTTCTAAGGAGACGATTGCAGTAAAAGACCCGTTTATTTTCTTAATAATGGAGAAATCTACGGCCACTATTCTTTTTGGTGGGTGCTATTCCGTAAGAAATGTATATTAGCCTGGCTGATGCGTAATAAAGTATTATATTATTAATTATTAAGTTAAAATATAATTTTCAAGGAATGGATTTACATTTCCTTCAGACGCCCCTCGATTTATTCCCGGAAAATCCCAGACAAGTCAGCGACAAACATAAAAAGCGTATTCACCAAGATTTGAATTTTTTTGAGCAAAATTATCAATGATACTGGAACCAAGTCATGTTAGGTGAACATTGCTGGTACATATAAAGATCCACAATCAATCAATCACTACAGCCCATTAACGTCCGCTAATGCGTGCTCTGTAAAGAATGAGATCATGTACAATAGTTGCTGTCTTTTATGTAATGCATAGGAAGATTTTATTTAATTATACTCCATGGATCAGGAAATTAGCTGTCTTCTTCTCGGTTTTATACTCATGTCTAATGCATTTTTTTAATACAGGAGTTTCAAAAATGGTCTGTGCTCATTTGCGAAACTCACCGTTGCATACCACCACTACACTACACAACAGCCCATTAACATCCTACTGCTAGGCACAGGCCTCCACACTCTCATAGGAGAGAGGGTATTAGAGCATAGACCCACCACGCTGCTCCAATACGGGTTGGTGGGCTTTAACGGCTATTATCATGTTAGTGATAATAACCGGGACCCACGGCTTAACGTGCTCATGTTCGACTGCAGCCGACGAGGTCCTGGGTTCGAGTCCCGGGTCGGACCATAATTAAGTTTTCTGATTAGAAATTCTCAGTACTAGCCCGGAGTTGGGAAGTTGGTGGTGTTTCACCCCCGTGCCTCGGAGAGCACGTTAAGCCGTCGGTCCCGGTTATTATCCTTAACATGATAATAATCGTTAAAGCCCCGCCAACCCGCATTGGAGCAGCGTGGTGGGTCTAAGCTCTAATTCCCTTTCTCCTATGAGAGTGGAGGCCTCTGCCCAGCAGTGGGACGTCAATAGACTGTAGTGGTAGTGGTGGACCTCAATTTTTAAGAAAAAAATCCACTTCATTTCAAGGGTAAAGATCTTGTAAACTAGTGTATTTTAATTAAATTATTGCATATATTAACTATGCTGAACCAGTTAAACACAAAAGTTTATGCCTTGTACCACACAAAAAAACGGCAACAGCCATCTGCAAAGAACAAAGAGAATTATTCGAAGATGAAGTCAACCGCGTTATTGTGGCACGGACGGACCCGGGTGATAAATGTTGTGCGTAATTTACACTCACGCTTTTGTTTATACTATACAAAGCAGACGGGTTTTATTGTGACTGAAATGGACTAAACGATCTCCGGTATGGTATAGATCAAAAGGCGCTAGGTTTAAAAGTAGAACTGAATTCATTAATGATGTCTATTGTTTTACTAATGCTTTGAATTATATACTCTTTAGGCCCAAGACCAAGTAAACTGTTGGATTTTTGCAGCAAAACAGCAAATACATTTTTAATAGTTTTTTGTGATTTGCAGTTACTTTAGGATTGATGCGGCTGATTGCGGCGGATGCATGAGCCTTCTTATTTTTATAATTTTATTACAGTGCTTCACACACGAGGTAAGTTCCTAAATTTACTTAATCGTGCCCTGAGCTCAGGGCGCGCTTCCCAGAGAGACCAGTTCCGCAAATTTTTGATATGTATTTTATGTAAATTTGGAATCATCTTAATTGTTGTCATCGTGGATTTCAGCCTATGAGCTTTTGAGGTGAGTAGGCTTTAATTAAAAGACGAGACTACGTGCTCTCCTTGTATTAGAAGCACTTTTTGCTGAAAAGGCACTTTCGCTTTATTCACACGACGAAAAATAATTTACAAAAAAAAACAAAGCTTAGATACATAGATAGATAAATTATTTATTGTCACACATGGCATATAATCAAAATACAACAAACAACGCGTGCGCAAGGGCGGTCTTATCAAAATGATCTCCTCCAGATAAGCCGTTTCATAAGGAACTTTAAAAATGAGCGGGAAAGTCCAGCAATATAGATGAACATGCGAAAACCTAAAAAAAGGCCTAGAAGCCTGGGTTGGGTTATAGTGCACATGGAGGCCGCGTTATTACTGAAAGTGGTAAAACTTTATACTTACATCGACCATTCAAACGTATACTGGATCAATACATCAAACTGCTGCATTTATACAGGCTATTGCAATCCGAATTTTCGTTCTTTTAGATGCATACTGGCGTAGTGCCAAAGCAGCTCACAACTCTGATACTTTGTATACAGTTTTAATTGATTTATATATCTGTATCGTTATTTTGAAAAAGCATAATGCGCTTTTTATATTATTTATTGCAATTTTATTATTTGGATGTCTACGGCTAGATATAACAGAAGCCTTTGTTGATGGCAAAGTGCAGAAGCAGTATGACGACCTCCGTGGCGCGGTGTGTAGCACCCAGACATCCAGGGCAGGGCCAACTGCCTCGTTGGTCTAGTGGTTAGCATGTTTGACTGCGGCTGACGAGGTCCCGGGTTCGAGTCCCGGGTCGGGCCATAATAAGTGTTGGGTTTTTCTGACTAGAAATTCTCAATACTAGCCCGGAGTTAGGAAGTTGGCGGTGTTTCACCCCCGTGCCTCGGAGAGCACGTTAAGCCGTCGGTCCCGGTTATTATCACTAACGTGGTAATAGTCGTTAAAGCCCACCAACCCGCATTGGAGCAGCGTGGTGGGTCTAAGCTCTAATTCCCGCTCTCCTATGAGAGTGGAGGCCTGTGCCCAGCTGTGGGACGTTAATGGGCTGTAGTGGTGGTGGTGGTGGTGGCCTGGTGGGAGGCTTCGGCCGTGGCTAGTTACCACCCTACCGGCAAAGACGTGCCGCCAAGCGATTTAGCGTTCCGGTACGATGCCGTGTAGAAACCGAATAGGGGTATGGGTTTAAAATATAACTGCCACGCCCCTAACAGGTTAGCCCGCTACCATCTGAGACTGCATCATCACTTACCATCAGGTGAGATCGCAGTCAAGGGGTGACATGTAGTGAATAAAAAAAAAGTAAACAGGGCTTGTAAGTTAAATTTACAGGCCTCGTGTTTTATTTGCAGGATTTACTACCCTCGTGCTATTTTTTTAAATCTTTATAAGTCCACTTCACTTCTAAATAAAAAGTTTTCTTGCAAGAAGGTTCTTAATGATATTGACTTTAACTTTACTTTTTTACGATAAGTTTCCTACACACAAAACCACATGGATTGATAAAATGTATTCATGAAATTAAAAAAGGTTTTTAATACAATTAATTAAAGTTGTTTCAAGTTTCATAAATCAAGAAGTAAAGGCTGAATAGTCCAGGCTGGGAGTGAAGATCTAGAACATTTAACCATGAAGCCAATTAAAAAAAAACGTAATTACAACAATACACCGTAAATAGTTTCGTTGGGTTTTCTTATGAATTATTAATTAATACGAGCGGTTTAAAGTGATGTGTGATAATAAAATTAAATCACAAATTAGGTATTTTAGATGTGAGAATAAAAATCGCGCTATTAATAGCTAACGAAAATTCCGAATTAGAGTGAGAAACTATTTTCTAGTGAGTACTTGTTTATTTTCAAATTTTACACGGGCGTTAAGGTTTTAACAAATGCGTGATGACTCAACTCGTATGTAAATACCTACTTACCGCTCTTATATCACAAACTACGCGTAAATTAAAACATAAATAAAGTTTCTTTTTACGTACCTACAAAATAAGATTTAAGAGAATCGTTAATGAGATTTTTTTATCACAAACTTTTAAGCTCAAAGTTTTCCATGATTTGTTGCAAAATATTAATTGGCTCGTCTTAATATTTTTATTTCTTTAACTTTGATTTAAATTGGATGAGAGTTACGTAGGTACTTTTATTTTTCTTGTATCTTACCTATTTTGTTTTGTTTTGTTTTATCTTCTTTAATGTTATTACTTTCTGTTAGTTGATAATATTCAAACTTACATAATCAAGCTGATATGAAATAATTTTCTATACTATATTTCATAGGAACACTAGTTTATGCCGCGGACTTCGATTTTGATTTCTCAAAATTAAACTCATATTTTACCACAATGCGGTCGAATTTTTTTAATACTGTCTCAGCGGATGCCCTTGTGGATAATATTCCAAATATATTTTTGTAGCTGTATTTATAATTAATTAAAGCTGTGTTGCAAATTTCAGCCTGATCCACTCAGTAGTTTGGGCAGTGTATTGATAGATCATTCAGCCACCTTTTCCTATTAAATATTTAGATTTGGCAACTCTATCCTGACGAACATTATTGTTATCATATCAGTATAAAATTAATGTTATGTTCTGTGTCTATTTAACTCTAAAGGTGTTAATGGTATGAAAAAAGGTCGCGAGAATAATTATTATCACGAAACAATAGCAATCTCAAAAGGCAAAGATTTAAGAAGAGATTTTTCTAATTCACTGTGAGAATCTAAACTAAAGACCACTAAGAAACCCGGGAAGTGTCCCGGAGCTCCAATTAATTAATCCCAGTTTGGAATGACGCCAAGTGTGACCGCGGCTTGAGGGAATAAAACTATTGTATTAGCGAAAGAGGCTTAAAAATGCAAGCTCATTGCAGGATTCAGCTTAAAAGTTACATATGCAAAATTTTGTAAAATTACTGAAGCAATATTATCCTGGTAACTTGAGTAATATTCCAGTAAGTACAATATTTTATTAGCGTAGTCAGTGATTATCCGAAATTAAACTTTCATTAGATGAAAATTTTCAAATAATATTTCGAATATTTGAAACTTAAATGAATGAAAAGTTTAACACGTCAGAATAATTTATTTATTTATAATTCGTATTTTATTTAAGGGAGGGGAGTGGTCAAGTTGTGACAACGCATATCAGTCGATTGCGAATGTTAAGCAATGTTGACCCAAGTCGGTAACTGGATAGGAAACCGAATTGGGAGGTTCAAATTTGAGCTTTTCGTTTCCTCCGTGCCATTAAGCCGTTGGTCCCGGTTATTATCACTAAAATCTGATTAATCGTTATAAAAACCAAAGAGTTTAAAATACTCTTATTCGAGTCGTATGCGAAAGGACTTGGGAACCCACCGAATTATTATCCCAAGAAAACTCCTACCATTATTTGATTAATAGAAAGGGGTCACGACTCTCAGTAATGAGGAATACGATGATACGACTGCTGATGAATAAACTGACTGAGTTTTATACCAAAGAAGATCTCAAACTACTGGATCGAGAAACTTGAGATTTTGTTTACAACGGATCAGGGGGCATACTACCATCGCTGAAAGCCGTATTGTTTTAATATTGTTGACTTGTTGACGCTCGCGTTGTAGAATTATTATCCTTCTTCTTCTTTTTTTTAGGGACGTCAAGGCACGTGACATAAAACTGGCATTTTGAAAGAATAGTAACCCCCTGTATAATGACTCCCACTAACACAGAATTTTCAGAGACTACCTGACAAAGCCAAGATCTGCTAGTTTTTGATTAAAAATTTAATTATGTGCTAAGGAATTTTAAAATTTCATAAGCCCCGAAGTTGGGTCAGGCGATAAATTAAACATCATTGTGCGCGCTTGAAGTAAGTACAAAGACTGGTCCAGTGGGGCGAGAGGACTCTTCGGTGCTGGCAAGAATCCCGCTGTATCTTAAGATTTTACAGCATCATCTCGAGTGCTCTGAAATCGTTGAAATTTTAAACATATTTTTATTTTTGTAACTAAAAGGCACATAAGTGATAATCTAAAGAATTGAAAGCTAAGCCGTCTTTACCACACGCATAACAGTGCATATCTAAAAAACTACAGAACCGATTTCGATGAAACTTACACTGTTCTCTTAGTTGAAGTTAATGTACGTAAGCCATTAAGAAAATAATAGTTAGTCTATTTAATAGTTTTGGGGAAATCCGCGGACAAAAATACATACATACAATTACATTCACCTATGATATTTTTATATTCGTTTGGAAGCCGTTAAAGATATATATATATATATATATTATATTATATATGTGAATATTTTGCATTTCGTTTAATATTACATACATACGTGTCGAATTGATAACTTCCTCTTTTTGAAGTCGGTTAATAAAACAAGCATTTTTCCGTCCATCGGTGGGATAGTAAGGTAACATAGATTTTATACGTGGATAATACGATTTAACTTTAACTACCTCGTTGGTCTAGTGGTTGGCATGTTCGACTGCGGACTGGCATGTCGGGCCATAATTAAGTATTGGGTTTTTCTGACTAGAAATTCTCAGTACTAGCCCGGAATTAGGAAGTTGGCGGTTCACCCCCGTGCCTCGGAGAGCACGTTAAGCCGTCAGTCCCGGTTATTATCGCTAGCATGATAATAGTCGTTAAAGCCCGCCAACAAGCAGCGTGGTGGGTCTAAGCTCTAGTTCCCTCTCTCCTATGAGAGTGGAGGCCTGTGTCCAGCAGTGGGACATTATTAGGCTGTAGTGGTAATACGATTTGATTCCGCCTCCGCTTCATGTAATAATCTATCCATAGTAATATATTTATAATATTAGTATGGGTTATTACATGAAGCGGAGCGAAATTGTCTCTGTCTGTCGGTCTGCCCGTCGGTCTGTCTCTCAATCTGTCTGTACGTCTATCTGCTACGTTGCTACGCTGCTTCTTATGCCAATTTTGCAGAAATTTGGTATGGTTACATCCTGAGGAAGGACATAAGCTACTTTTTATTCCAAAAAATTAATTAATTCCCCTGGGGATAAGCAAATGAACGAAATGTAAATTCAAATTCAAATCCAAAGGAAATTCAAATTCGAATTCAAAGGAAAAAGGTATTCAGTATAAAACTAAAATCTGTTTAGTAATTCGGCAGAAAATACCTATTTGGCATTATTTGCGCTCACATACAGAAAAAGATTGATTCTTTTAAAAGGTGTGTTGCATTAATATCTATACTTGGAGATGATTATAAGTATCTAACTCTAATACACCATTACATTTAAAATGAAGCAAAAGCTCAGTAAACTTTACCAATTTCCGTAGCAAAATAAAACATTTAAGTAGGAACGGCACGCTTCCAAAACACTGACAGTTGAAGACGAAGTGCTCGTCCACTGCTAATTAGTGCCGACGATCAATCATGTTATACGTGGCTACTCCGTAATATTGTCATTTTGGAAAATCAGCCGTATATTTTCATCACTGGCTGTATTACGAAAATCATAATTGATGCATTGTCTTCCGGTTAGCTAAAATATTATTCTCATAGGTGTAAGATAGGTCTGACCGATCTTACATCTATAATTATTCTACAGTCCCACCAACTTATCTGGCCCGGTGGCGAAAATGGGAACTAAGTTTTATGCCTGTTTAGTTTTTGTTTTTATTTTATCTATAACTAGATGATGCCCGCAACCTCGTTTGCGTGGTTCAAGGTTTTTTGACTCCGGCGAGAACTCTTTAATTTTCCGGGATAAAAAGTATCCTTTGTTCTTCCCTGGGATAGAAACTACTTCTTTATTAAACCGGTGATAGCGTCGTTCTGAACGTCGATCTATTTGGGTAAATGGCTGTTTGACTTTCGGACCTCTAACTTATTTTGAGTTTTGTAAGTTAATTTTCTCAAACGATGAAATAAAACATCGTAGTGAAATTTTAATTCCGAGAGTTCTTCATAATGCTCTCAAATGTGTGTGAAGCTGCCAATCCGCATTGGGCCAGCGTGATGGATTATGGTCAATACCCTTCTCACTTAATTTGAGGAGACTCATACTCAGTAGTATCTTTTTAACCAACGACATCTAAAAAGGAGGAGGAAATATTTAAATTGGATTGTTATCTTTTGCGTAAAATTTATACAATATTCAACTTTATAGCGCAAGAAGTTGTAACGAACCAATAATTGTTATCTATTGTTAATACAATATCAGATAATTCTGATAGGTTTTTATTGAATTCGAATTCCATAGTCAGTACAATTACAATTTTAGGCCATTTTAGTAAAAATGTTGCGAAGATTATTAATTTTTAGTATTTTCAGTATAGTTTTAGGTGAAAATACTAGATATGATGATTATTCTCTGTATAAAATTAATCCAGACAATGAAAGGGACTTAAATTTTTTGAGTGAACTTCAAAAAGACAATGATGGTGTGCATTTTTGGAAAATGCCTTTACAAGTCGGAGATTACGCCAGCATAATAGCATCTCCTGAGAGGAAAGAAGATCTTGAACATGCGCTTATAAAACGAAGCATCAATTATGAACTTATGCTGGAGAATATTCAACAGTAAGTTACTTTTTACCAGTAAGTAAATCCATTCGCTTATAACCAATTGGCTATTAGTACACAGACAAGTTTTACTGAATTTCACACCTAAATAATCCCTTTTCACCAAGAAACACAAAACAGTAGTTTGGAAGAGACATACCCAATTAGGCATGAGCTTGAGGCCAGGACCATCTTTTACCTATTGGAGACCCTGGGCACATTAGGATAGTGGGGCCCCTATGACTTTGACAGAGGACTATATTGTTTAAACAGGCATAAGGTGTAAATAAGCAATATTCTAGATTTATTTAACAGTTACTTTGGAAAAAAACTTCAAGATCAATTTAAAATCTTATTTACTTATTATTATGATATACTTTGAACACAATAAATAAGTGTATAGTTAATAGTTACAGTTAATGAATATCGGCTAACTATCGGTAGGTGATCTGGCAGGGACTAGGACACTATCATCCCTATCGGGGCCCTGGGCAACTGGCCCAGAGTGCCCCGTGGAAAAGAGGGGCCTGCTTGAGGCCAGTACCACTGATCAGCTAGGCAAAAATACCACCTATCTTTATAACTTACTCGAGTATTTGTATCGTTTGGAGGTTAGTTATGAAGCAAATTGTTATTTCGCCTTGCATTACTTAACAGGGCGTTCGAAGATCAAATCATTAGCAGAAAGAAACGTGACACAAGAAATCAGTTATTCTGGACCAACTTTCAAACAATGAGTGACATTTACGATTGGTTTGAACACTTGACCAATACGCACAGCGATATTGTTTCTATTATTCGTGCGGGACAATCATACGAAGGTACATTAGCATAATAATTATCTTGATATTAATCAGATCAGGTTAGTGTATATCTAGAAATTCTTAGAGTAAATTCTGTTGGCTTTAAAATTGAATTATAAAATCCACCGATCTATCAGAATTAGATACTACTTGTACCGCATTAGTGAATGATTTTAAATGAAATTTTGGTTATGATATCTATTTGACATAGACATTCAACCAAAAATCTAAGTGAAAGTGCGTCTGTCTCTGTCTGCTACGCTTTAACGGCCTTCAACTTATTTGGATAAAATCTGGCATAGAGGTAGAGAAGGATTTTATCTCGGAAAATAAAGAAGAAGTCCTAGGAATTAAAATAACTAAATTCACGCAGACAAAGTCGCGGGCATCATATAATATTATATTTAAAAAAAGTCCGCATGGAATCATTTTCCAGGTAGAAATATTACTGGTGTAAGGATTTCACGAGGTTCTAGAAGCAATCGTCCAATAATCTTCGTGGAAGGTGGTCAAGTGGGAGCAGACTGGCTATCTCCAACTGTGGTCACTTATCTAGTGGACCAGCTAGTACGAGGGGCTGATGCTGAAGCTAAAAGAGCTTCGGAGGACTTTGAATGGCACATTTTCCCTATTCTCAATCCTGACGGACATGAATTTTCACAGAGCTCTGTAAGTTGGTATTTTATATCAAACTAGTGTCCCGGCAGACTTAGTCCTGCCCTCGAACCCGATTGCAGCGCGCCCTACCGGGTCCAATAGTAAATATAAACTATCCCGGAGTCCACACAAACACACAAAAAAACACAGATTTCACAGTCCCCGCAAGAATCGGAGCATTGAAAATGAATACAAAAATGTACGAAAAAAAATATTTTATTTTGAACTAGCTAATACCTGCGACTTCGTACGCTTGGATTGAGGAACTCTTCTCTCTCTAATTTTCCGGGACAAAAGGTAGCGTATGTATAATACCAGACTATAATCTGTCTCTGTGATTGAGTTACAAACATCCATCCATTCATCCATTCAAACTTTTGCATTTTTAATATTAGTATAGAGTATAGATTCGATTTGAGTATAGATACGAAAAGAAGAGGTATCATTAATCGTTTGATTTCTATCTGTTTTAATACTTTCAACCAAATATTTTGCAGGATACTATTACTATTTTACAGGATAGACTATGGATCAAGAACCGAAGACCAACTATTGGTGCAGCAGTTGGTGTTGATTTGAGTAGAAACTGGAACTCTCAGTGGGGAAGTAAGTAAAGTTTACAAAAAAAGAGTAAATATTAGCGCCCCTCGATGATTACAGATGGCGCTGTACCTGTGAGGCGGCAAAGCAGTCGTTACGCGACGTTTCCGCCAATCAGAGAAGTTTCCGCTCATGTGGCAGCTATGTTTAATGACGTGACGTCATAATATTTTTTATTATATCACATTATAGCAACATCAGGATCTCTAACCATTCGATATTCAGATTTGCCTCGAGTAGCACGTGGCAAGAAAGTAGACCTATCTTTACCTTGGTTGCGAGTGGTTATGGATTTATATGGTTGTTAAATTGTTACATTGCAATTAATTTATTAATCTAATGTGTTCTTGTGTTGCTTCCTAAACAAATGACCTAGTATTTGTATTACATAATATAATAGTTTGCATTTGAAAAACCCTATCCATCATTACCTACGCAAGGAGGTCTATCATTTAGATGCGATAAATTTTGAAAGCTTTTTGAAAGAAACTGCATAAAAGTATTATATAAGCAGTGCAGTATTTATTTGTGTAAGTTTATGATATTATTATATCTCGTTTCATTCCATCTCATATTATCTTGTTGAAATCTCTTATAGAGATAAGTGCTTCCTTGTCCACTATGATTCCGTTTTCCTTCATATTTTAAAACTTTTAACATAAAAAATTAATTAATGACAGCTGATGTGCATTTCTAACACCTAATCTTAAAAAGGTAATAAGCGGTAAAAAGTTTAATAAAATTAATAGTAGATAAAATACCACGACGACCTCCCTGGCGCAGTGTTAAGCACTGTTGTCTCAGCGTGCGGAGGTCCCAGGTTCAATCCCCGGCAAGGTCAATATGGGGATTTATAATTTCTGAATTTTCCCTGGTCTTCCCTTGTGGGAGGCTTCGCTCGTGGCAAGCTACCCACCCTACGATCAAAGACGTGCCGCCAAGCCATTTAGCGTTCCGGTACGATGCCATGTAGAAACCGATTAGAGATATGGGTTTAATATAACTGCCATACCCTTAACAGGTTAGCCCGCTACCGATTTAGACTGCATCATCACTTACCATCAGGTGAGATCGCATTCAAGAGATAACATCTAGTGGATAAACAAAATTGTACTTGTTGTCGTCTCATTACTCGAATATTGCACTATAGAAAAGGAAATATTTTGATACGACTATTAAGAGACACAAAATAAGTGGAACTAGGTAAGAAACATAAGTCTATTCTTTTACCTAGTTCCAGGTAAGACAAAAGAAAGTAAAAGTTAACACCAATTAAAAGTATAATGAGGTGTGTGGTCTAAACCTTTATTTATATATATTATTATATTTATTTTATTATTTATTACACAACTTATATATATCAAATCGGGGTCACCACTCACCAGTGAGGGGACTGGTGTTTTATTAAATTCGAGTCCCCCTTTTCTATTAGGTACGCGTAGAAGGTAAAACAAGGATGCAATAACTTTAACACTAAATGGTTTCAACAGGGATCTAGTTAAATAAGAGTACCAACTGTAGTATAGCAAAATTATCACCAAAACGTATGACTTAAGAGATGTGTGCACTTTAAATAGACATTGTATAGATATCTTTATTTTTTCCAGTCATCGGAGGTAGTTTTACGCCAACAGACAACAACTACATTGGCCTGGAACCATTCACAGAAATGGAAACACGTTCCGTTTCACGTTACATCGAAAGTATTGGCTCAAAACTAGTCTGTTTGCTGTCGTTTAGGGCTTTTGGTCAACGACTTTTAAACCTTAAAATAAATATTCTATAGGTATCTTTATTTTTCCAGTCATCGGAGGTAGTTTTACGCCAACAGACAACAACTATATTGGCCTAGGACCATTCACAGAAGTGGAAACACGTTCCGTTTCACGTTACATCGAAAGCATTGGCTCAAAACTAGTCAGTTCGCTGTCATTCAGGGCTTTTGGTCAACGGCTTTTAATTCCGTTCGCTCACAGTACGAGTCCGATGTACAACTACAATGATACGGTATGTATGGATATTTATTTCGCTTTAACCCACCCAGTTTAGTGCAAAAGGAATTTATAAAACCCTTAAAATTAAGCAATAGTTTTAAGGGTCTGCGTTTAAAAATCCTATTAAGTATAATATTATTAGCTGATGCCCGCGACTTTGTCCGCGCGGTTTAAGATTTTTTCGATTCCCGCGGGAACTCCTTAATTTTTCGGGACAAAAAGTAGCCTATGTCACTCTCCAGGTCACAACTATACCCATGCCAAAAATCATGTCTATCCGTTGCTCCGTTGTGGCGTGATTGAAGAACAATCCAACAAACAAACACACTTTCACATATAAAATATTATGAAATATTAAGTTTGAAGTATGATGCAGCGGTTTGAGCTGTACCTACGTCACTAATATTATGTCAATCAATCCGATTACCTTTTTAGGGTTCTGTTCCTCAAAAGGAAAAAGGAACCCCTAAAGGATCACCTCGTGGTGCGTCTGTCTGTTCATCTGTCAACGTCCTTTTTATCGGGAACGTGTAGAGGATACGCGTAGGCGTAAAAGATACGGTCGTTTAAACCGCAAATTTTACATATTTTGACACTCGCCAATAAAACAAAACCTCTAGGGTACTTACTGTTGGCCTAGAATCATGAAATTCGGCAAGGAGCAAAGTCTTATAGCACAAGTATGTAAAAATCCGAAACTTGTTATTTAGGGTTCCGTGTTCATAGTGTCGAATTGATTGTCAGGCGCTACCCGTTTAACGCCATACGTAGACCAGTCATTACACAGCTGATTACATGCTGTTATGACATCTTTCTTGTTATTTACTAAAATAATTTACATAGTGTGATGGTACGGAACTCACTTGACCGGTTTTTATATTTTACTAGCTGATGCCCGCGTCTTCTTCTGCATGGTTTAAGGTTTTCTTTACTCCCGCGTTAACTCCTAAATTTTCCGGGATAGAAAATAGCCTATATAATAGGTCCTTAATTATACCCATACCAAATCACGGCAATCCGTTGCTCGGTTGCGGCGTGATTGAAGGACAAACCAACAAACAAACACACTTTCGCATTTATAATATTAGTATGATATAAACTAGCTGATCCGTCCCAGCTTCGGACGGGTGGGCTCACACATGAATTTAATTGTAGTCCTCAAATTATAATATTTATAAATGTGGTACCTGCTGCTTTTTTCTGTTTTCTTTGAGAAGCTCTATCTTCTATCTTTGGTCATATTCATCACAATATCTAGATCAATAATTAGATGACGCCCGCGACTTCATCCGCGTGGACTAAATTTTTTCGGAAACCGCGGTAACTCCTTAATTTTCCGGGATAAAAGGTAGCCTATTTTCATCCCCGGGATACTACCTATCCCTGTACCAAATTTTATCAAAATAGGTTGAACAGGTGGGCCGTGAAAACGTAGCATACAGACAGATGGACAAACAGACAGAAACACTTTCGCATTTATAATATTGGTATGGAAGTATAGATTATAATTTATAGTAATAGTTTTGGCTGCCCAAGTTCTTCCTTAACTTACTTATATATTTAGGGATGAACCGCCTTAAAACAACGAACCAAAGCCCCTCCGCAAGATAAATTTATCAGGTGAGTGTCTGTCTGTCTGCTACGCCTTCATAGACAGACTGACACACACACTTTCACATTTTTAATATTAGTATGGATAATTTGCCCTTGTGACCTCATTAATGTTGCAGATTATAATTGGGAGAAGAGCGATGGGGTCTTTATCCGTCCGGTATGAAACACTATATAGAGTCGGGACCTCTAGGACAGTTCATGGTAATAGCATGGTTCAAATTCAATATCTATATTTCATAGTCAAGTTATTTTACTGATATTCTGTAAATGTCATTTTTTGAAATATTCATTATATTTACGTTTTTTTGTCTGTTTCTTGTAGGTTAGGTTAGGGTACGACATAAATAATCAGGTAGTGCCCAGCCGCAGGCCGGGCACTTAGGTTTTATCGGGTTAATATACCTAGCATATTACAATCTACCGAAAAATAATGCGTTAAATTGTAATCTTTCGACAGTTTGCAATTTCGCGTGTTAGATTATAATCTAACGGTTTTTACAATCTTACGGTGACATAAACATAACACACATGATATTAAAAAAACACATTTAGTCTCAGATATTACTACAAGATTATTACAAGATTACTATAAGATATTACTCAGGTATTTTGACTCTGCCGATTCCTTCTGCTTTCCTTGATTACCGTCAGTTGGGAATACAGATTCCACTGCGAAGAACCGCCAAAAAAGCTTATGATATTACTATAATACTATGGATACTAAAATTCTAATTCATTATTTTTTTCACCGACTTACAATAAACTTTAGCGGTCCCCCGACGCGACGTCGCTAGGAAAATAAAAATAAAATTACATAATATATGTCATGATTATAATTATAATAGGTTTAAAATATTATTTGTTAATTTTTTTGAGTTTATTTTTTGTGTCAGGGGTTTTTAAAATGTTTAAGTTTACGTTTATTTTGTACTTTTTAAAGTAGTTAAAGTCATGGTTACCTTATCATGTCCTTTCAATATCATTGAAGTAATACGGTACCAAATTTCGAATCGATAGGACATATGGAAGGTAGACAGATACCCTCATCAACTATTAAAGAACTGATGATCTTCAAACGGCTGAACAGATTTTCATGAAACATGGCTAAACACTCGGGATAAAATTATCTATGACACAAAAAGAACTAGACGAAAATCGGTTTATCCGTTTGCGAGCTACCATACCACAAACAGATACACAAACAGACACGTTATACTTATAGCACCCCTGTCTTTTTGCGTCGGGGCTTAAAAAGGGTGTTTTTAACTCAATTTGCATTTTTTTGACAGATGGTGCAACTGGTTCTATAGCTGATTGGATCAAGCATCGTTTCAATCCACCAGTGGTGTTCACTTATCAGCTAAGAGACCAAGGCGCTTGGGGTTACACGCTACCCGTAGATCAAGTACTGCCATCTTGTGAGGAAACCTTCGACTCAGTCATGGCCATAATCAGAGAGGCCAAGTTATTAAATGTTCTGTAATGACTAATGAGTCTTTTATAATAAACCACCACTTTTTTAAAGATAAATATTTACAAGTTTTTCCTTGATTTCCATTTTTTTTATCCACTACAAGTTAGCCCTTGACTGCGATCTCACCTGATGGTGTAATGATGATGAAGTAACGATGCAGTCTAAGATGGTAGGTGATGGTAGGATGGTGGATGGTCTGTTAGGGGCATGGCAGTTACATTAAACCCATACCCCTATTCGGTTTCTACACGGCATTGTACCGGAAAGCTATATCGCTTGGCGTCAATTCTTTGCCGGTAGGATAGCCACGGCCGAAGCCTCCCACCAGGCCAGACCAGGGATAATTCAGAAATTATGAATTCCCAAATTGAACCGGCTGGAGATCCAACCCGGAACCTCCGCACGTTAAGACAACAGCGTTCAACACTGCGCCACGGGGGTCGTCAAAACATATTAAACATTTTACAACAAGGCACCCTTATCTTTTCGTTAAATCTATCTGACCGGATGTGTAGACATCAGTTTGTGTGTCACAGCCATTTAAAAAAAACTATTTATCTATATAACTTTACAATTGAATAATTACTGCTAAGACGCGATAAAAGTTTGGAAAAAAATGAAATTTTGGTTTGCCTCCTCGAGTGATAATACCTTATTATGCTCGTTGTATAGCTGTATGAATCATTATGAGGTTCTGTGGACCGTTTTTTGGAAAAATTAGTATCCCGTTGATGAAAATATAATGACCGTCAAAGTTTTTGAAGCAAATGGCGTGACGGTGAAATCCTACCTTGATCTACCTACCTACCTTTTCAAGTGTATAGTGTTGTTCGAATTTCGGCCTCAGCAGGGCAAGTATTATTTTGCATAAGGTTTATTTTGACATGAGAGAATTCCAACGTAGTAAGATTGCCATGAGAGCAAAACATTGCCATGAGAGCGAAAATAAGTAACGGAAAATTGCCCCAAACGTTTTGTTTTGAAATCTTAAAAGAATACCAGGAGGACAATGTCGCAGACATCATCTAGTAGGTATTGCAGTATCAAAATTCTTTCCAAAAAACGGACTTCCAAAGCCACTGTAAAGTAAAAAATAATTTTGATTTCTAACTCACTAATCTATTTTGATTTTGACTTCACACTATGTTGAAGTCGGGCGAGCCTGATGCGTTAATTTTGCTTATCTTTGTTATACCCTCATCATTATGTTAAGTTTTTTCCATGCCCGCGGGATTTTCCGAGATATGCCTATGTCTTTCCCCGGGATATAACCTATCCCTGTACCAAGTTTCATCAAAATTAGTTGAATCAATGAAATCAAGGTGGGGCGTGAAAGCGTAGCAGACAGCTAAATAGACAGATACACTTTCGCATTTATAATATCAGTATGGATATGGATTGGAATGGATGATAATATGTAAAATTAACAAACAAACATATATTACAATTATCAAAAGCTAGAACAAAAACTTATGGTTCGAAAACTATACAGTGTAAGGAGCGAACTTAGACGAAAAATCTTTTGCAAAATTTAAGAATTTCTCTAATGGGTCACACAAAGTGCAATATTTTTAAGTGTACATTACTTAATTTTCTCATGTAAGTGAAATTTTGTTCTTTTTGGGAAAAATAAATCTCTCTTTAGACCTAAAATAGGTTAATAACTGTCTATTTTACATATTAGTCAATAAAGAAATATTTATTTATCACATAAAACTATTAAACTTTTTAATTTATTTATTTATTCAGAATCTTATAAACATAAATCTTGAACTTTTTTAACAATTTTATATTGGTTCATTTTAGTAATTAGTTTTAGGTGTATACATTAGTTTTAAATACAAATAATAATTGAAGGTGACCAAATTACTTAATAAACTATTTATCTTTATGATAATATTATCTGATACATAAAAATGATTTCCTAAATTGATAAACGAGGTTGTTCGTATCTATGAACACCTAATCATCGTAGAGTTGGTGCTTGGCACGGTAACGATGTTTATAAAAATTATAATTTATTCAGGTTTATTAATCTCTTTTGTTTCATGTGAAAAGTTTCGTTTTGACAATTACACATTGTTTAAAATTTTACCTGAAAATGGTGAACAAATCAAAATTCTTCAAGACTTAAGGAATAGTGATTTGCGTTATGACTTTTGGAGTGAGCCTGTAGCGGCTTTAGACTTTGTTAGTGTTATGTCTAGTCCGGGTGATAAACATGATTTGGAAGATTTATTGAATCGCAGTCAAATAAAGTATGATGTAAAAATAAAAAATATTCAAGAGTAAGTAAAAATGTGTGAATAATTATATTTATTTGAAACTTTTCAATAGTTTGTATAAAACCAACTACATGAATGAAGAAAACAATGCGAAGGGTCAGGAACAATGTAACTTGGTCAAATTAAAAAAAATCAAACAATTTCGAACTAAATTTCAATATATATACAATAATACTCATTTTCATGCGAATCAGAGTGAGAATATTACACATCATTCAAATTTAGTACACTGTATAGTTTTTGAACATCAATAGTATTATTTGTTATTCCACTGCAAGTTAGCCCTTTATTGCGATCTCACCTGATGGTAAGTGACGATGCAGTCAATGATGGTAGCGGGCTAATCTGTTAGGGGTATGGCAGTTATAGTAAACCCATACCCCTAGTAGGTTTACACGGCATCGTACTGGAACGCTTAATCGCTTGGCGGTATTTCTTTGCCGATAGGGTGGTAACTAGCCACGGCCGAAGTCTCCCACCAGGCCAGACCAGGAAAATTCAGAAATTATGAATTCCCAAATTGACCCTGCCGGGGATCCAACCCGTGACCTTCGCACTTTAAGGCAACAGCGCTCAACACTGCGCCAAGGGGGTCTTTAATATTATAAAGTAAAGAACGTGACGGTAAAATACAACTTACAATATCATAAAACTAAAGCTGTAATCACAATTTTATTAAGCGAAGACATGTTAATTTCTGATATGTGTTAACATCCGATTATTATTTATTGACAGACTTTTAGATAAAGAACCCGTACGAACTTACACACGCAATAATTTAAATAGCATGAAATGGGATGCTTACTATTCCCTCGCAGATATTAACCAATGGATGTTTGAGTTAATTCCTGCACATAGAGATGTTGTAAGTTTAGTAGTTGGAGGCGAGTCTCACTTAAGAAGATACATATTTGGCGTAAAGATCTCGCACGGACCGGGCAAGAGAGCAATTGTGATAGAAGGAACTATGCATGCAAGAGAATGGATTACTACCACTGCTGTTTGTTATATCATTAATGAGCTTCTTACAAGTAATGACACGGATACAAAAGCAATCGCTCGTGAATTTGATTGGTATATCTTTCCGGTTACAAATCCAGATGGCTATGTCTATAGTCATGAATTTGTAAGTTCGTTTTTAAATACTTTACGTACATGGATTATAATAATAAAATACCGGTTGATTAAAAACTCACAGTAATAAGTGAATGTTTTATGATAATAGTTTGATAATACAAATATTATCCGTTGTTGTCGAAATAAGGAAAATATTTTGAACATTTTTTGACATTTCTTGTGCTACCAAATTATTTTGAAAAATAAATAGTGCTGGGTTTTACAAGATTGACATGATGAATCACCTCACTAACTAGGTACAGTAGTCACAGGTAAATATACAAACGTGTCAAACATTGTGAGCCGACGGCTCGATCTAATAAATCGGGGAAATGGTTCATTGAGTCATTCGCATCTGACTCAACTGACCCACATCACGCCACTATTGCCTTTAATCTAGTGTGGCAATATTAATTTATACTTTGACATAATCTAATGTTAAAACGTATTATCCAATTAAAAATTCGAGTATAGTGAAAGCTGAGAGTGGAAAACCGCGGGAAAATAAAAATCGGGTATCCCTAAACCTACTAGAATTTGGCTTTTTTATATTGAATAGAAGCAGGCGTTACTTTGCGGAAGTCCATGATAGTGAATGAACTAGAAGTTTAATTCGCTATAATCCGCTACAGTAGACAAATCTGTGTGGTACAGTGCGTGTCTTTCACCTGCAACATGCGACACCCACCACCCAGCAATTCGCACAGGCACAACACCACACCACACAAATCCTCCAAATCAAACGTACGTAATCAAAGTGAAACGTACGTTGAGAGTGATTTGGAGGATTTGTGTGGTGTGGTGTTGTGCCTGTGCGAATTGCTGGGTGGTGGGTGTCGCATGTTGCAGGTGAAAGACACGCACTGTACCACACAGATTTGTCTACTGTAGCGGATTATAGCGAATTAAACTTCTAGTTCATTCACTGGCTTTTTTATGTTTTGTATAGCGCAGAGTTGTTAAAAAAGCTCTGAAGAATCTGTAGTTCTTTTGGTGATTGTAATATTTGCAGAGTTGATAAGAAGGTAGCGTAAATTATTTGCGATTGATATTATTATTGTTGCAGTTTCGAATGTGGAGAAAAAATAGACGTCCAACTACTCCAGTTGATATAGGCGTAGACCTAAATAGGAATTGGAACAGTAATTGGCTAGGTAAGAATCTTTGTAGGACTACAACTTTAGTTAGAAGAAAAGATTAAGTAAGACGAGACGGCTCTTCATGTTAAAGAATAGGCTGGCTTAGTGGTCGTTGCAGTTACTTTAAAAAATCATTGATTTGAAGTAAGCGCTATAGAGTTTGGCTGGCCGTTATGATCACTCTTCTGGCTTGCGTCTATAATCCCGCAGGATTGCTCTTTTTTTATTAACTGCGATATCACCTGATGGTAAGTGGCGATGCAGTCTAAGATGGTAACGGGCTAACCTGTTAGGGGTTTGAAAATTATATTAAACCCATACCCCTAGCCGGTTTCTACACGGCATCGTACCGGATGCTAAATCGCTCGGCAGTATGTCTTTGTCAGCAGGGTGGTAACTAGTCACATCACCATCGACTGACGCGACGGTACAGAATGTCTTCTTAGGCCGTGGTTGTGCTCTACTCTTCAATACCTTGTTTTCTTTATGCAATCAAGCTGTTTTAAACTCTTTAAGCAAGCCGGTGTTATCTTTTTAAGATACTCTGTGTCATGATTATTATTTTCTCATAAATTGCTATTTACATATAGGGTATTTCTTTATTCGAATTATATATCACCGTTTAATGGTCATAAAAAGTGGTAATCCATTTTTTAGCTTATTTTCCCATTCCCTACCCTTGCATTCGTGCATTGTTTATCCCATTGATTTAAAACTTTGCAAACTATAGGTACTAAATTGTCATAGAAATGCTTTCAAATTGTTAGCTAGTCACTATAATAAACAATTTAAATTAAAGTTTCAGGAGCGAGTACTAATCCGGCATCGGATATTTACGCAGGTCCAGGGCCTTTTTCTGAGACGGAAACTAGAACCTTTTCGAATTTTCTCATGACGGAGGTTGACCAAATTGAACTATTCCTATCTTTCCATTCGTTTAGTCAACTATTGTTGTTACCTTTTGGTAACTCTACGGAACCTTATGCAAATTATCACGACGCTGTAAGTGTGATGATATTCATTTCCATACTAATATTATAAATGCAAAACTGATGATATCTATCTGCTACGCATTTATGGCCCATCGGTTAAACCGATTTTAACTAAACTTGGTACAGAGAATAGATAGCATCGAGGGGTTTTATCCCGAAAAGTGTTCCCTCGAGATTTTAAAAACCTAAACCCAAGCGGGCATCATCTAGTGGCATCATTATTGGTCTAGATTTCAGAATCTTCGATTACGATGCACTTTTATTTGGAAACTTCGTGATCTGAGAAGGATTTGATATATTTTTTTACACTTAATCTAGTTTAAGTACATAATACCACCGTGAAGTGAGGTTTTTAAAAATCACTAGTATTTAAAAAGTATCTTAATGCCAACATAATATTATTTACTCAAGCTGGTTAAGGAGTTGGGCCGTGAAAAGATGCGCACGATAGGCATACTTTCGCGTTCAGTAAAAATTAATTGAATCCGACCCTTTTATTTAGTGCGTCCAGTTTTCATATTGTGTGATTTCATGTTTTTTTTTCAGATTAAAATTGGAAGACGTGCAATGGGAGCATTATCAGTCAGATATGGCACACAATACGTCACAGGAAACATCGCTGAAGCTATATGTATGTACTTCCAGTGTCTCAGATACCAATGGATACCATAGAGTGTGCCAATGTAATTCGAACATCTGTATCATTTTTAACCCCCTACGCAAAAAGAGTGGTGTAAGGATGCCTTACCACTGGACTTGTGCTACGTTGCTAAGCTACGGATGTATGTCAAACCCACGAATAGGAGCCCTTGATTTTCATAACTTAGATCGTAAGATGTTAGATCAAACGCTTAAATTAGCCTTATAGCTGTGTGTCTGCCTGCGGCATCGTAGCATTCAAACAGATTCTACGATGCCACACTATCGGTATGGGGCCGCCATGCAAAACCTTGGGACCCCAACGCCTAGCGGTTCTTCAAACATGCGCCACGTCCATTTCCACTTACGACTCTTCGAGTTATGTCGGTGACTCTGGTTCTCTAGTGATTTTATCACGTAGGAATACTCCAAACCACCCAAACATAACCCTCTCCGTCACCCGCTGAGTGACCCTGAGCCTTATTGTTAGGCCCATAGTAAACGACCATGTTATCTCTTTCTCTCTCTTATCTGTCTTGGCTTGCGTTAATTTACTAAAATATTGGAGCATAAAAGTAAAAAAATAGAAAGTGCAGCTATGTTTTAAGCACACCTTTTCCTCATTTAATAACAATTTCACCAGTAAACTTCAGTCGTCAGAGATCTCTGTGGGTGACAGGCTAGCGGGGGATGATGAAATCTCGCTGTCACACTGTCAACGGCACTTCACGTGCCAGCCTTAATTCCTACTCTGTGATAGCTCCGCAACGTCAACTTGTCTGTTTGTTAATATTGATCCTACTGGTATGCAATGCTTATTTTATTGACTGACTCGGGCTTGACATGGTTAGATTCTTTGGTTGGCGATAATAATCAATTTATGCTAAGGCCTGAAAAATTGCATGCCCTAGAGTAATTTATTCTTAATATTAAGATACCGTAGTTAGTTATCACCATTACGTCTTATACTTTATTGGATAAAAGCAGGCGTTACTTTGCGGAAGTCCATGATAGTGAAAGAACTTGAAATTTAATTCGCTATAGTCCGCCACAGTGAGTAAATCTATGTGTATACTATGTACTACTGTGCATCTTGCAATATTCACCATGTACCGTAATGTACATGTATGTAATCTTCAAAATTATTCTCAATGTACGTTTCAATCCGACACAGGAGCACCTTCAGGAGATGTTGACTCGACAATGCACGATTGTTAAGTGAAGATCGTATCGAAAGTTCCGGCTTTTATACCTTTTTGGTATGACTCATACTGAAGCCCCGCCCCCTTTCCCTCTGTTACTGTATAAATTGAGCAACGGTGAATTTGATACGTTAATTTGTTAGTTTAGCAACTCAAATCCTTTATCATTGTTAATTATTTCTAATTGCTCCCAAACGCATACTCGAAACCCCTTACTACATTTACATATCATTTTATATGAATGGCTACTGCCCATCTCGTGTCCACTGTCCAAAAGATGTTTAGCGAATTGGGACCTTTGTGGGCGATGAAGCATTGGTGACATTCAGAAGGTGTAGTACTTTGTAGGTACCTATTTTGAATAAATATACTTTGGGTTTGAATTAGTTCCCAAATGTGTAACACGTGGTGACATCGTGGTGGACCAAGCCCTTCTCATTCTGAAAGAAAACCCCACAGGTTGCAGTAGTTAGTATTTCAGGCATATACGATTATCCTTAATCCTAAAGTAAAGATCAAAGGACCTCCAAAGTTGCCCATCCTGTTACCGACTAGATTACTTAACTGATACCATCGAATGATATTATATGCTACAGTTCATAGTAAAACTATGATATTATACGCCTTCGAAATTCTACACAATAATTACAATAGTTCAAAGTATTGTAGGCTAAGTGGGAGGCGTTTTACGTATTCGATCGCGGCGACGTTAACTATCATTTACTATGGAATTGATCGAGCACCAGCTGTCAAGCGCTTGACAATTCCATACAAATCGCATACATACTAGGCACTCCGTAGCCCTATTAATATCATAAATTTTTTAATCAAAAATAATTATTTTTAGATAATGCAACGGGAGGAAGCATCGACTGGGTAAAAGAACGAGTAAAGGTACCTCTAGTATATTGCTATGAACTCCGTGATAGAGGTGAACATGGATTCCTTCTCCCCGAAAATCAGATCCTGCCCAATAACCAAGAAGTCATGGATTCAGTACTCGAACTGATCCACCAGGCGAAAAGGTTTGGTTATATGAGAGGGAGTGGCGCACAGACAGCATTGTTTACTAGTAATTTATTGATTTTTATAGTCGTGGCTTTGGTAATTTTTTTATGAATGTAATGTTTGTGTTTTATTTGATTGATAAATCCAATTATAGTTAATATTTTTTTATGTTGATAAAAATTTGTGATGAAATTAATTATTGTTTTATTCTTTAACAGTAGGATACTGTTTATATCTTGCCGAGTACATTAATACAGTTAGAATACGTACATCTTGCTGAGTAGGTAGATATTTTAACTATGGATTTAATGTTAAGGTTATTAAGTCAGCTTAATCTTATTTATTGATTTACTGATATCGCTTTCACAACGCTCCATAAGCAAGTGATAGCTTTAGATTTAAACTATATTGTATACAGTAAGGCGAATCCCACACTGCGACGCCCTGCGCTATAGACCACGGGACTGCGTAGTTGCACGCACGGAGAGCCGTTGTTCTACGCGTATTTTGTGTGCAAACTAATAATATCGCAGTGCGGGATTCGCCTATAAGTAAGTAAGGTAAGCAGACAATGACTGTGACAAGACTACAAAAAGGTAAAAGGTTCTTCTATTAGGTAAGTCAAGACTATCACCGCGAGCAAGTTCCACTGATATTATAGGTGTTTCACATGCAAAGTTTCTCCTACAACTAACTACCAAATTCAGAATGATCTACAGCTACTTCAACAGCTTTTCAAGACTGTTCAATAAAGTAGACCGACGCGAGCTTTGATTTTTATCGAATAATATATCTTCCGATTTAAACAATACATCGCGCGTACGTTGCATTGGACACCCAGCAATCTGTCTACCCATCACTACTGTCACTACATGGGATATTGATTACACTTCTAGTGGAAAAATTGCAGCGATACTCTAGTACTAGATTTATCACAAAGTGTCTATTTCGAAAGCTGCACTATTAAAATCATTGACACCCCTTGTGCAATTTTCGCCTTGAAAAATTAGTACAGAAAATTTTATCAACTATGGATACTGGAGTCCATACTAATAATAAAAATGTGAAAGTGGATCTGCCTGTCTGCTACGCTTTAACGGCCCATTTATGCAATTGATTTTGATGAAATTAGGTACAGAGATATACAGATTAAAGAGTTAGAGAGAGAGAGAGAGTACAGATTAAAGAGTTTCCGCGGGAATCAAAAAACTTCAATCCCTGCGGACTAAGTCACAGACGTCATCTAGTATCATACGATACTATTTTATCGTCGTCGTCGTCAAGCAATTGACGTCCACAGCTGGACTAAATGTATGTTCTTGATCTAGCGGCTCCCTGCGACTCGCAACTCAACTGTTTCGTTTGATGAGTTTCGGAACTGAAGTAGCTATGCGCAGACTATACTTCATAGAACCGATAAAAATAATATTCCTATTTATAAGTAAGTACATAAACATAATATAATCCTTTTTATTTTATTTTCTGATTATTGCTTTCGAGCATACCCACAACACGCCTTTTCAAAATCAAACTTAATTTATTTATAACATGTAGACATACACGTGTTTCTTATCTTACGTCATGTTTTGACTCTACCACCGGTTCGGAAAAGAGGTTCCGCTGAGGAGAGCTGGTAAGAAACTCAGCAGTTTCTCTTTTTATAAAACAATATATTACATTAAGTAGGTATATAAATTAAGTACAGTAGTGTAAGTTATCATACTGTCCTGTGGGGCGCTGGACCCAAAGTAGATTTCTTCCACATCTTCACACCTTCCAAAAATCGACTATTGTAGATAGCAGCTAGTTCTGGTTGAACAATAAAGATAAAAAAAAATAATACCTGTTTAACTACATGAGAAAAAAATTCAAAAGACACAAAAAGATGCCAGTTTCTTTATGGATGCAGCGGAAAAGTGTATTTTTTTTTGTTGTTCTATAGTTTTTGTTTTTCTATAGTATTGATTTTATGATGTGGATTATTCGTATTCAATATAATATATCTTGCCAGCAAACGGTAACTAAAGTGCTAGTATTAATGTAAGAATAGAATTATCTATTCAAAATTTATAAGTACTCACGATATTATTAATTCTAAATAAAATAACAAGTACGATCAACAAAATGCTAATTACGTAGCTGGGTTCTTAGTCTCATCTGCATTCGACCGCATTATATTCTCCCTACAATTACGGAATCGTAATAGCGAATAATAGAATGAGTTCAAGAATACCACAGCTCTTTAACTGTATACGATAGACTTAATTAAACCTGAAAATACTTGAGTTGGCCCGATTTTATTTGAAACTCCAGTTGCATGCCTTTTATTTCTAGACTTGTTTGTTTTTACACGGAATAGAAATCCTGTGGTTCTTTTCGTAGCAATAAACGCTAGTATCTACTGAGGTCGTATCCAGAAAAAAGGACACTGCATAGTGCGGTCTACGCATTTTTAGCTTTGATTCCTCAAGTAACACACTGAAAAGTTGAAATAGGTGCCATTTTTTATACCACGATTGTAATCATTGAAAATTGAAATTGTTATACACAAATAAATCAAAGATTTGGTTTAGGCTTTATAGGCTAGCATTAAATCTGCTGGAGTGATCTGATAATAATGAAAAATAAAATTAATCAGGCAGTCTAAGGCGGAGTGCACTGTTTGAGAATGTGGCTATTCAATCTCAAGGTACTTTATTATATTAAAAGTGGAAGGGAAAACGGAAGACGAAATAAGGGCATACTATATTATAGCGGTTCGAATCAGAAACGAGGAAAACTAAAAGTGGCAGGATAGGGACTTCCGATAGAAGTGAAACCGAATATTTAATTTATTTTTTTCTAATTATTAAAAAAAACTAATAAAACTAAAAATATTTCAAATTTAGACCTTAAAACTAAGGCATTAAAGTTTAATTACGAATGTACTATGAATGTTTAATGTATATTTATACTTAAGACCTTTTGTCTTCGTAACAACGCTAGGTGTCGGTCTCAGTTCCACAGCACTTATTAATATAAACCTTAAAACTAGGACATTAAAGTTTAATTACGAATGTACTTTTTATACTTAGGACCTTTTTTCTTAAGAAGAACGGTCGGGCTCGCGTATTCAACATTTTTACCCCGTACCAAAAAGTGCTCAACGCGCCTAAAGAAGTTTTCACTTCAAAAATAGCTTCATACATGACCATGCTACGTAGAGATGTAGACCTTAATGATGCCTTGCGGTACGATAGTAGAAAGATTAAAGAGGAATCAGATCAAAAGTTCTTGGACAAACTTTCGGAAATATTATACTATCCGGAGATCATCGGTTTAACTGTTTTGACCCAGTGGTCTTTTAATTTAGCAGACAAGTATTATAATTATATAGCGAGTCCCCATCAAAAAAGGTGGCTTACTTTATACGCTTTGATCTTTATTTGGGTGTAAACGCACCATGGCACACGTTTTTGTTTTGGACTTTTTGGCGAACCCATATCGCTATTGAATTTTCCTTTCACGGTGCACTCTGCTGTTTTTTTTTGCACACAGTTATTGAAATGTTTTACGTGACTCAAATGCGTACTTAGAAATTGTAGCGCGAAAAAATTATTGGACCGTCTGACAAAATATTAAGCTGGGTATGCGTATAGGATTCGCTACTAGGATTTTTAAATAACGTATAGGTACTTAGTGCCGAAGAGAGTTTCAAAAATTACACGCGAGCGAACCCAGGACGGAAATCCGAATCGAAAAATCGTTTCAAACCCTGTATACCTACAGTCCATAACAAATGTCATAGATATGACACAAAGATTATCGGACTTTCATTAAAATAAAAGGGATTATGTGGTGGAATTTCCAAAAAATCCTTCATTTTCAGTTCAAACGTCATACTGTACAAAATCAACCATACAGAACTTGGCGATGCACAGAATTGAGCATCGGCTTATACTAGATGGGTGTTAACCTTAGGGCCACAGTTAAGGCTGTACGTAAATAGATTAATGAGTCAGTTCGTCAATCAGTCAGAAAAAGTATTTTTGTATTATACCAGATCATAGCTGCGACAGTTACCGAAAGAATTTGGGGTTTTTTAAAAGTCACGTGGGATCTTTGATTTTCCGGGACACAAATTAACCTATTTCTGCACCAAATTTCTTAAACAAAAGGCTGTGAAAAGGTTACAGATAGACACAAAAACACACTCTCGTATTATAATATTAGTATAGAATTTAACTATAGATAGTTTTGACGACGTCCGTGGCGCAGTGTTGATCGCTATTGTCTTAACGTGCGGAAGTCCCGGGTTCAATCCCCGACAGGGTCGATTTGGGAATTTTATAACTTCTGAATTTTCCCTGGTCTGGCCTGGTCGGAGGTTTCAGCCGTGGCTAAGTTACTACCCTACCGGCAAAGACGGTGCCGCCAAGCGATTTAGCGTTCCGGTACGATGCCGTGTAGAAACCGACTAGGGGTATGGGTTTAATATAACTGACATACCCCTAACAGGCTAGCCCGCTACTATCATAGACTGCATCGTCACTTACCATCAGGTGAGATCGCAGTCAAGGGCTAACTTGTAGTAGATAAAAAAAAAGATGTGTAGTCAGTCAAAAAATGTGCCCCATCATCGCAAAACAAAGATGTTTGGTCGATAATTGTTATTAATGGGCTGCGGTAACCGTTTACCATGGATCTATATATTTATAGATAAATCGCGTCCGTCCGTGCGTTGATTTATTTTTATACCGGCGATTAATGGCGTGGTTTATGCCGCGCAATCGAAATTATGACTGTTGCTTTTTGTGATAACGGTGAAATACGCTTTTCATTGCAGGGTATTGAAATTACTTTTGGCCTAGCCATTGTGATTGTGAGTTATTTTCACTTTTAAAGTCTTCTCAGCATTCAGCGGCAGGTAGAGTATCGATATAGATGTAGGTACTAGATGGGCCCTTTCATAGAAAAAAATTGGGCGTCCGACCTGTAGAGCGCGTTCCACACCTGTGTCTTTGTCTCCGCCACAGCACTGTCCCGCTTTTCAGCCTACATGGCGTTAATAAAATAATTCCAAATCCTTTGTTTGACAGGGCCCGTCTATGTAAACTGAGGTAGAGTCATAGAGCATCGCTAGTTTACGAAGCATTGTATTCAAAACAAAAAAGAAGGTGTAAACAAAAAACAACATTAAGGCGCCGAACCTATCTCAGTATCGATCAATTACATTCGAAATAAGAGCATTTCTTATCAATAATGGATCAATCACTGTAGCTCAACTGATTAAACTCAATCATTGTCATTCCTTTCGCTGAGTTGCACGAAACAAATTCAAAAATTTGAGCAGAGATTAAATTAATCACAAGAATCAGTGGAGTCTTGTGATTAAGTTTTATTAGTGCTTAAATTTTTCAAATTTGTTTTATATAACTCAGCGTTAAGCTTAAATAAATACGGTGCTGATACATCAGGTGGTAGAAAAACCTCGTAGATAAGTGCCATAAAAACTAAGGAACAATTAAAATTCTTGAATTTTTTCAAAAAAAAATCTGCAATAAAGTATTAGGTTAAATGCCATTGTTAAGTTAATTATACTACAAACACAACAGTAAAGAAAGAAAACTTTAAACGGACATAATATTATAATCAAAATCGGTTGAAAAATTAGGAAATGAATATTACAAATTTTGTTTTCAATATTATATTTAAAAAATATAGACAGACATACTTTCGCATTCATAACAATAATAATATTATGGTAAAAGCAGATACCGTTAACATGTGACATTAGTAATTGTGTCATCTTAACAGCATTTTTTAAATAATTTATAGAAATTTTTATAGTATCAAAACGCATCAGCTGCAGTAGAGACAGTTCAATAGCGAATAAACATAATCGTTCACACAGAGCAATCAATCGCTCTTACAACCGCCCCCGATACCTTCACGGCACACTAAAACTTATCTTTGGGGTTCCGTAGCCAGACAAGGAACTCTAAATACTTAACGTGTTAATTAACAAGCTAAGCTAAGAAACAAGCTTCAGGTTGTAATGGTACCCCATTAGTGCTTGTACTGGAAAGTGTAGTGTTGGCAAGTTTCTGCGGAAGGTTTCTGGGGTAGTACCAGTGGCATGCACAGGGTTTGAAGCTAGGGTAGGCATTAGTTAGTCAGAATACCTATTTAATGACGAATCAAAATGAGCATTGACGTATATCATTTAGGTAAACAGTGCTTTTACGCCTCTATATACTGCACGCCACTGGGTAGTAACATTAATGTACTGACGGATTAGAGACTGAACAGCAGTGAACAGTGCACATATTTCCAAGGTGCTGGAATGGCGACTGGCGAAGGAATTGGAGAGCGCAGCGTTTAGTCTAGGCAATAAAGCTAATTGTCCCCGACAATAATTCCTCAGCCAACGAAACTTTACAGTATGATAAAGTATCATGAGTTAAACGTATATTATAAATATCCAATTAAAAATCAGACTGGAAGTAAGGTTTTTTTATGCTATACCCAATTGTTAAAGCAGGAAGGTATATAATCGCGTAAACGCAGTTTAGATTTGATAATAAAATCGGTCTAAATATCGATGTTCTGCATGATTATTTCGTTTGATATTTCGGTTTTGAGTGTACATATGCTACCTACTATTATTTTGAAAAGAAATCGAGTAAATATTCAGTAATAAATATTACGATTTAGTTATAAATACCTAAGTTCCAGATGTTTTTTTTTGTTGGATATTTTTGTGTAAATTTTGGATCATCCAATACTAAACCACCTACTATAACCCAGCCAAGTTTCATCGACTGAGAATATAATGCGAGGGTCTCCATATATGGACCGCCCCGTTGCCTAGACTATTTGGCAAGCCGCCCACTCAGCGGACGGACGACATCAAACGGAGCAACAATCACATGGAGCCGGCCGGTCTGGTGGCGCTGGTGTTGAAATCCTTGCAAGAGACCTATGTCCAGCAGCGAACGTCCATCGGTTGACGACGAGCTAAGAAATAAGAATACGGGTTAAATGAATATAAATAAATAACAAAATGTAATGCAAAATATTTTAATAACGCTAACAAATCTTTCTATCAGCTGGTTCAAGTCTTACCTATTTGACCGGTCGCAATGCATACGTGTTAGAGATAAACTGTCGTCCTACTGCCGTCTCAGTGCTGGTGTTCCACAGGGTGGTGTCCTTTCTCCTTTGCTCTTTTCCATATTCATAAATACGGTCACTAATCTTCTTTCCCTGCCATATCATCTTTATGCTGATGATTTCCAATTGTACGTATCCACTCCTGTTGAACAGATATCTGAAGCTATTAAACGCTTAAACGACGAACTTAATATCGTCTGCAGCTGGAGTGAGTCCTTTGGTCTACTAGTGAATGCTAGTAAATCACAGGTCATTATCATAGGAAACTCCAGACAATTGTCTAGACTTGATTACTCTGCTTTACCACCTGTGGTCTTTGATGGTACTGCGCTAGCTTATAGTCCTGTCGTTAAAAATCTGGGAGTGATTATAGACAGCAATCTAAGAAGCATTAAATATATATTTATTATATGTATAATTTTTTATCTGTTATAGTATGTAACTATTAGAATGTACGTTTATGTATTTATGTTTTATTTCATGCGATTTCCCGTCTCACAGCAAGTACGGTCCATTCATGTGGGTTGCCTGGCAGAGATCACTTTAGTGATAAGGTCGCCTTTTGTTTATAATGTTGTAATAATGTCCTTTGTGTATTCCTTTTGTTTAAGCAATAAAGAATTTTAATAATAATAATAATAATAAAATTTTTGTGTATTTTGGAATTTTGTTTTATTTCACTATTTTAGAGTATTTTAGAACTTTGTTATCTTATATATAAAATTCTCGTGTCACAATGTTAGTTACCTCCGAAACGGCTTGACCGATTTGTATGATATTTTATAAGCATATTCAGTAGGTCTGAGAATCGGCTACTATCTATTTTTCATACAATCCACGCGGACGGAGTCGAGGGCATCAGCTATTCTACACAATTACCAACAAATAGTTCATTCGCAAATCGCTATACAGATGGCACTGTCTAACTTTATATCACGTGAATAAGTCGTGCTCTTGAAAGTAGAAGATAGAATTACAATTGAATATTTTATTTCCGGGAAATGATGAACTCAAGCCTAATAATTTTTGAGAGAGGTATTGATTCTAGTGCCTTTTTAAAGAAGAATTTCTATTAAAATTTTTGGCGGACTTTGTACCCTCGTACCTTAGTTTTAAGATACCGTTACCAAGTATCACCATCATGTTTTATAAGTAAGTAATTTTTAACGTCAATATGTGTACCTATATTGAATAAATAATATTATTGAGTATTGAGTATTTGACCTGCTCTGAATCTAGAACTAGTTCTGTTAAATGATCCGTCTTATTTTGACTCTACCGTCAGTTCGCAAATCAAATTCTACTTATTACAACCGGCAAGCAACAATTAAATTAAATTTTTCATTAGACACAAAGAGGACACTAGGCTATTACCGCTTGACTTACTAAGTTACTAATGAATCGCTGCTTAGCTTACTATGTATTAAGTAAGTTATATTATGGTGCTGTGAGTTCACGAGATCAAAAAGCTCAGTGGGAAACGGGCGATCCCGAAACCAGAATACCCGGTTCGAGTCCGGATGTCTCCAGTCCGATTACTTTTTTTTCTTGCCTTTTGTGAGAAAAAACTATTACTGGGAGCCCAATTGCACTCGTGATATTTTATTTAAATAACCAGTTCAAATTTTTTTTTTATTATGTCTGTTAGCTCGATATAATTTCCAAAAAACACGATTTACCAAAAAAAACCGAGCACGTCTCGGTCACCCAGGTACTACAAATTAATCCGACAATGTGTTTGACTGAGAAATATGAATTTTATAAATAAATTATTAGTTTCAATAACGAGAAAAATTGCTTTAAAAAATGTAAACTAGAGGTACGTTTAAAATAAATTTCAATGCAGAGATTTTTTTTAATTGTGTTTTGAGATGGCGTCAATGGCTGCTTAAAGGTCTTGAAAATAGCAAATTATTTTTACAAGCATACATTATGTCACCGTATGATACACTGCTTTAAAAAACTCCGTTTTACCGATTTTACGCTATGATAGAGCCTTAAGGTAAGATACACTGCAGTAAGTATTCTTTCGTAAATGTACAAAGATGAAGTGAGAACTCCATAAGAAATAAAGCCTAAAATTTGTCATGCCTCATGTCCCAATTGTAACAATATGTCCAATTCAATTCATATTACTCACAATTCGGTTATTTAATGTCATTTATTCGAAAATTTATGGAATCGTTAAGGACTGAGGAATACAAAACGCGTGATGGTAGCCGCTCAAATGATAACTCAAAGAGGATTGATTAGCCTTGGGGATGTTTTATCATGCATTGTATGCATTTTACAACTATTTGTTACTAAAAATCCATTGATTTTGAATGATTTTTCATGATAATTAAAAAAAGTACAATGATACAAATAGTTTTTTTTTTTTTTTTAATTATATAGGCCAGCGCTTGGCTGCAATCAGACTTGCTTAAAGTGGTGATGCAGCCTAAGGTGGAGCGCGCTTTCCTAGAAGATGCCTATTCACTCTTGATTTGAAGGTACCTATATTAAAAGAGGTGGGGAAAACGGAAGCCGGAAGGGCATTCCATATTCTGGCGGTTCTAATTAGAAACGAGGAAGCAAATCGCTTCGTACGAGCCCGCGGAATTTCGACTGCGTAAGGGTGCAGACCTTGACGATGCCTTGCGGTTTGATAATAAAAAGGTGATGGAGGAACCAGATCGAATAGTTCCTGAGCACACTCTCCGAAATATATCCTGTAGAATACCGACAGACAGGCAACTTTTCGTCGATGTTCTAAGCTTTGCAGCTTCGAACTGACCAGCGCTTTGTTACCAATAAGTCTCCTGGCGCGACGATCCACCGAATCCAATGCATCAAGCTGGTACTTGGCAGAGCCATCCCATAAATGGCTGCATAGTTTTCTGAATATTAAATTTTTGTACCTACATTAATATTTTAAATGATAAATGATTTATTTATTTCATGTAAGACAACTTGTGTCACTTATGAAACGTTAAGACTCTACCCCCTGTTCGGAAAGCTGATTCTACTTAGAAGAATACTAAGATTCTAAAGTAATTTGTACTCTGTTTTTGCCGAAATTAAATCTGTATGTGCTTTAAAATATTATCTTACCATAATCTTCGCATGCATTCAAGCCATACGTTAATGTATTACATTAAATTCAAGTTAAATGTGTCAAATAGGACATAAATCAAAAGTCTCACTTATCTTCTTATTCCAGCCAGTTGGAAACGCAGATTTTACCTCCTCAGCTGATGCACTCTACTCTTGCGTTACTCCTACTGGTTTGTATTAAACTTCTCAGAACTACGTTGGCTACGTTATCGGCACGCGTTCTGTTTGACTCAGCCTCAATGTGGACTAAGTAAATAATAATGGTTGCCCCAATTATATTCACATTCCCGCATTATTTCAACAGAACAGTCATTACTTCCGTGGCCACAATAGAAATTAACTTGGATTCAAGAATACATTAGGAAAGCAATATAATAGATGTGGCATCGTATTCTGCTTCTCTTAGGCTAGGGTTATTATAACATTATGTCAAATAATAATCAAATGCAGCCAGCATTCTTGCCACCATTAATTAGGTTAGGCTACCTAGCATTAAGTTCTATTGTATTATTTTCAATATAAAAAAAAAAAATCTCAAGTTCTTAGATCCAATGATGATATTTTCTCAATCGGTCAAAATATCCTTATAAATGAAATTAAAAAAATAGGCTTATGCTTAAAATTATTTTTTCCTCGTTTGTCGACTATTAAGATCTATTGTCAATCTTACCTACCTTTAACAGAGTAAAATCATTCATCACGTCCTAACTCTATCTTTAGCATCATCGTTACAATTTATTGCCGGCTCATTACACGCGTCTCCATTTCGAATGAAATAAATGGCTAATGGAAATGTTTGGCCATAGTCTACAACGAGGCTAAGGGCAGGTTAGAAGACTTCACACACCTTCGAGAACATTATGAGTACTCTGTGGCATGGAGGTTTCCTCGCGATGTTTTCCTTCACCGTGTGAAGAAATTTACCTTTATTAAATTTTTCAATACACACATGGCTCTGTAAAGCGTCTTTGTGATTCTATCTTAAGTCTGAAAAATTTCAAGGCACGCTCTGTATATTTCTATGGTTTTAATTTGTGTTCCTCTTTTTCTAAGTTTATTTCGCCTTCTCCAAATATTTTCACTTATTTCCTACGTAATGGGGTCCCAAGTGAACGGCGAACAATGGATTTTTACTCGAGAGCAGCCACTCGTCTCCGTATTTGTGTAAGTGACGTCCGTCTCACCGGTTTTTCATTTTTAATGCCTTGAGTTAGACCATGGAGCAGCAAATCCCCTAAAATAACATGTCAAAATGTTGCTCAACTAAGCATCCATAAGATAACTTGGGTGAGGTGCGATTTGTTTTAACCGCTTTGTGTTGATTCATTGTTGATCCAAACCCTCTAAGGGTTTGACAATTTTATGCTGTTGTTGCTATAACTTGCAGTTATGCGAAAACCAAACGCATTCGGTCACCGAACTAATGTACTTAAACACGCCCTGATTCAATTTAGCAGGGCATACTACTCTATCTCTATACTGCCTCGTTGATCTAGTGGTGAGCATGTCCGGCGGCCGACGAGGTCCCGAGTTCGAGTCCCGGGTCGGGCCATAATAAAGTGTTGGGTTATCTGACTAGTGCTAGCCCAGAGTTAGGAAGTTGGTGGTATTTCACCCCCGTGCCCGTGCGTTCGGAGAGCACGCTAAGCCGTCGGTCCCGGTTATTATCGCTATATTTACTACGTTATAGCCCGCCAATTAGAGCAGCGTAGTGGGTCTAAGCTCTAATTCCCTCTCTCCTATGAGAATGGAGGCCTGTGCCCACAAGTGGGACGTTAATGGGCTATAGTGGTGGTGGTGGTGGCTGCTCTATGCCATGTCAACTCTCTGTTAAATGCTGACCTTTTCTAGTGAAGATGGTAGATAGGTAAGCAGCCATGAAATTAGGTAGATTGGCAAAGCTTTAGAATAATGAATTGAAGTAGCTAGCAAATATAAAGCAGATTTTCCGCTTGCTTTTTATGTTTTCCTTTCTTTCTTCTCTTTGAGAAATATTTACCGAACCCGTCGTTTGAGTTTTCAAAGTTAGCTATTAGAATTAGCTTTTTTGAATTGATTTAACAGGTCTTTTTTTCTTGTTTTAATCGAGGTTGGTACTTGAAATGGCTTGGGTTTAGGTAAAATGTAGTAAAAAATGACTATTTTGCAGAGTAAAGATACAAACGAAAGTTTTCAGTTTTTACAATCTATAAACAAAAGTAGTTAAAACAAGAATTTACTGACTTTGACTTGAAAATGAATTTGGAACTTGCATTAATTACAAAAATTAGGCTTGCAAAAGATGCTATAATGTAAAAAAAAAATTACAATCAATTATTATGTAAGCAATAAAAGAGCGTGCATTTCACTTGCTTTAGCAATATGTGTGTGGGTTAATTTATTAGAATAAAAAGAGTCTATTAATAGAAAGAATAAAACTTTAATAATTAACACCACATAGAAATCCCAATATAAAAATGAAAGGGTAAAAAAGTACTTAGAGCTATTCACAACATTAAAACATTAGGTAGCCGTAGATACGCGACACGTGCGTACGTGAGCGCAGCTCGATAGAGCTTCGACGACGGTTAACAGCGTACTCGCTTGGTGTCCGAAATGGACAGTTTTAAACTTGCGTCTCTAAACAGACTGCGTCGTTGCGTAACGTACCTACTATTTCTCGGAATAACAATTATGGGTCGCTACAGGTGCACGGAAATTGTTTACACTTTAATGGTTAAAACTTATTTTATTAGAAAATACAGAGCAACCGCTGAGTTTGCATGTGTTTCTTCTCGGTAGGAAGGACCTTCCCAATAAAGGTCTAGCCTTACTTGAAATGCACTGCGCGACGCGGCCCCATATTATAATCTCATACAAGTAACATATTGCATCTCAAGTGGGGCTAGACATTTATTAGGAAGGAAGGACGACCTTAAGTGGTAAAATATTCAAAATTCAAAATGGAAATGGTTTTTATTCAAATAGACGTTTTACAAGTGCTTATGAATAGTCGAATGAATCTACTACTGGTTCGGAATACCGTTCCTACCGAGAAGAACCAGCAAGAAACTCGGTGGTTGATCTTTCGAAAAAAATATCAAATTTACAATTGCATTAATCTAAAAATACATAAGTAACCGCTATACAAAGCTATATATAAATTAGGTATATAAGAAGCTTCTGCTGCTCGGGCGGCGGATACAAAACAGTTCTGTATAGCTGCCTCTTACTACTACGAACAAAAGATTTTTTGTTGCAAAATAGGCTGGCGCTTGACGACAATCAAGGCAGTGATGAGGTCTAGGTTGGAACGTGCTAGCCTAGGTGATCAAATTACCCTTGCCCTGAAGCTGCTTAAGCATTGATGTAGAATTTTAGTACCTAAAGTAATACGTAGTATTAACCATCTTAGCCGCTCGCATCAAAAACCCGTTTCGTAAGAGCAGCTTGGACTTGAAACATATAAGAATGCTATTGCTGTCTGTTCCTTGCTGTTCTGTGTTAGAACGGTGAAGGCTATATAATAGTTCCTGAACATTGTTACCAAAGTTTATCCGATAAAAAACCGATAAGCAGGCGAAATGGTGTCAGTGCTTCAAAGCTAATAATTTTGCCTGCGTGAGTGATTGATCGCCAATGATTCTTAAATATCCTATCTGTATTTTTATTTGATTTCAAATAGGAAAATAAAACCTAAGATCACTAGATTCACAGCATCCAAGCTTGTTGATTAAAAAGTTTTCCGTACTTTTAACCTACAAACATTGAAGTATCCAGAGCCAAGTTTCCGCGATGCCAATTTGCTTTGCCAATAAAAGAATTGAGGTCTCATTTAGAGCGGTCAAATAAAGCTTAACTTTTTAGCAGGTCCAGGTGCTCTTGCTTTTAATTGGAGTTAGAGAGAAATTGGATCTCTTTCGTTTTCGTACCCTAAGTTTTTTTGTATTGGTTTTGAAATTGTCAGTTACAGTCGTAATCAGTTATGTTTGTGTAAGTAATTAAATCAAACCTTTTGAAGAGATAACATGATTTATTCATATTACTAGCTGATGCCTGCGACTTCGTCCGCGTGGAATATTTTTTTTTGATTCCCACTGGAACTAGTAGCCTATGTCACCCTCCAGGTCGCCAACGTCACGTCGATCCGTTGCTCCGTTGCGGCGTGATTGAAGGACAAACCAACAAAACAGCAAACAGTGATCTCATTGTCGAATTTGATTTAGAAGCGAACATACAGGATCGAAGATTCCTAACGGGACTTTTAAAAACTTAAACCTACACACACAAAGCCGCATACATCATCTACTCATACTTCATACTAATATTATAGTTGAGAAAGTGTATTTAATTTTTGGTCTATCATTCAATCACGTCGCAACAGAGTAACGGATCAACGTGATTTTTCAGGATCCTTGAGTGATAATTATGGATTTATTGCGGAAAAAAAAATTAATAAACTTACACCACGCAGAAGAATTCGCGGGCATCAGCTAGTCTGAAATAAATCGGATCACATACGGATCGTCTCAGAAATACACAGTAGCTCCGTAATTATCTCATAGAACCGCTGACAGAGATATTTGGTGTGAACAAACACCTAGATTGGGTAGGGTCGCGAATTAATAGGACCCATAGATACACGGGACCCTAATTACGACCCACAAATCAACTACCTTGCAATATCTGGGTCACTGAAGGTTCCCGATATTCAATTACACAGGCGGACCGATATCTCGCCGATGGCGTTTGCCCTGTCTCTAAATTGCCTGTATCTATCTAGAATTCTTGATAAGATATAACATACTTTATAGAAAAGCCGTTTGAGTTCCATTTTGCTTGTGGATTGTGATCTTTGAGGCAGAATCCTTTGATTGGATATCCTAATAGAATGTTGCTCACCAATTACTTAGACTAAGTAATTGTCTCATATTATGTATATCTGCTATTTGGGCATATATATAGCGTCATGCAAATACAAGATTGTTTGATTAAAACTTTTAATAACTAGCTATCTCTAATTTAAATTAAGCGTCTTTGAGTTTCAATTCACTTCAGTTCAGATTTAGTGACATACTTTAACATAAAAATGTATATTTACATTTCAATTGAAACCAATGCATACAGTGGAAGAAAGTTTTCAAAATAAAACCTTTTAAATCTCCGGTCCATCGGTTCCCAATCGGTAACAATAGGACCAATCTCACGGAACCACTAAGAATCCCGAATACTATGTGGAACACAAAAGAAAATCGTTAAGGCGCCACCTGCTAATAAAAGAATCGTTCAGGAATCGGGGATCCGTCATTGGCGGGCAACGCACTGTCCGTAAAAGACGCCACGGTTTTCCAGCAATTTCAAAAAATATTTTTGATTTATTTTAGTACGTTTGCTTTTTGAAAAGTTATAAAAGTAAAACATGAGGTGACTTTAAATTCTTGATACCTTCCCTAAGGTTAGATAAATAATAAATTGTTAATTTGCTGGAAACTTTGTACAATTAAGATGACACATACCAATCTGCTTCGTGATTACAGACACATGAGTTGAAATTATCAAAAGTACCTAATTCATAAACCTGTTAATCGGTTAATCCACATACATAATTTTTACATTAATAATGATTAATAAGCAAATTACACACACAAACCCTATCATAAAGTATATGCCTTAACTTTCTGGAATGTCCTTATCCAGGATGTAACCTTCCGTCAAAATCGGTTAAACAAACGGGCTGTGAAAACATAGCAGTGAAACATACCTACAGACACTTTCACATTTATTATATTAAGTTGTAAGGATTCACACGAGTATAGTTATAAAACTTTGTATAAAATTATAATTAATGATTTCAAAATAAACGTTTCAGTATACTAGAGGTGTGATCCGGCAAGTGTGTACTCGTATTATAAAAGAAGAAAGAGTCTAAAATCACCGTAGTCGCGCCGTTCCCGGGTATACGTGCCCCGCATGTTCTTTCTGTTCCAGTGGGGCGGTCCAAGACAAAAAAGGTAGCGTCTCTCATCGATAAAGAGAAGGAAAAAGCAATGGAAGTATCAAAAAACGGTGACGACTACAATATCACGGATGAAATTAGAAATCTTTTTTCGCAATCGTATTATCTTTTAAGGGCATTTTATTCTGGCGTAGGAGCACGAGGATAATTGGCCACGTGTACGGCAGACCTCGAAAAAAGGGTAATGAAGAGCCAGGGCATGGGCATTATCTATTAGGAAATACCTAATATTTTTAGACGAGATTCCATAACATACCTTTCTTATAATCTAATCAAGAGTTCAAAACTATATGTCACCGGTTGTAACTCACATATTTTGTCGGAATATGCCCGACTAGTTTTGGGCCCGTCCGGTTAATCATAAGACTTCGCACGACACGGCGGCTGAACGTAGGCTACGTGCATCCTAACATACAACAGGACATAACGCTTGTAGGATTGAGGAGCTGAGGTGGAGAGGGAGTAGACACTATTTTTTACCAAAAATAATAATAAAGTAAGTTACAAAAAAACTTAGAGCTTTTTACTTACACCAATGAAATGCAGATTGCATAGAATGTAAACTGACGCGCTGCTTATCTGATTAAAAACTAAAACTTTTCTTTGCTTTTTCTTTTCACTAACGAAATTAAATAAGTTTTTGTTACCATCTTAATGAAAAATTTTGTGACTTTCATTTAAATTAATACGTCTGTCTGTTAAGTCTGAGGAAAATTTAAATGATTAGACTAGTTCTTCATAATATTCGTACTTAAAGCGCGCGCACGTACAGGTTGCGAAGCGTAGTCTCCAACACAATTAATAGTTAGTTTACCAAATTTTATCAAAATCGGAAAATCAATCAAAATTGAATAGACGAACCGGTCAATCGAAGCAGTCAGACAAACATAAAAACTTTCGCATATATAGTTTACTAGTTGATGCCCGCGACTCCGTCCGCGTGATTAAAGTTTTTTTGAATCCCGCGGGAACTCCTTAATTTTCCGGGATAAAAAGTAGCCCATGACACTCTCCAGGTCCTCAACTCACGTCCCGTACCCATACCCATGCCAAAATCACGTCGATCCGTTGCTCCGGTGCGGCGAGATTTAAGGACAAACCAACAAACAAACAACCTTTCGCATTTGTAATATTAGTATGATAGTATGATTAGTATGGATGTATGAAACAGATTCAAACGTGTCACCATAGTGTATTTCTAGCTTTGTAAACGACAAAAGTTACGTTCTACATCAGGTCGTCGCAAAGCCTATTTCCGGTCGGGCCACGCCACCTGGGGAGCGTTTTTATCCCGCGTCATTCATATGCTAATGTTGCTCGAATATTTGCCATGGAACTACTTTTATGCCGGCCATTTCGTTACACGCCCCGTCTAACTGTACGGAAGTGTTTCTAAGGCTGAATAGCGGTGTCGTGTTGGATTTATGACTAGGTATTTTTTATATTATGGATTTGGTTTCGGAGACTTCCAACTATTTACTGGTATTGATATTATACGGGTTGGCTCTTTTATACAAGCTGACCTTTGAGCGAAAAGAGTATTTTTTTAAATCATTTTTGTATGGACTGATAACTGCAACTTCCATGTGTGAATTTAGGCTTTTTGAAAATCACATGGGAGCTCTTTGATTTTCTTAGAAAGCCTATGTCCTTGCCCGGGATTAACTTATCTGTATACCAAAATTCATTAAAATCGGTTGAAAGGATGGGCTATTAAAGCGTAGAAGACAGACACACTTTCGGATTGTTGAATATTAATATGGATTATAAGTCGATTATTAAGTTAAAGATTAGATTAGATAAAGAAAATATTACTACCACGTAGTAAAATTTTACGTAATAATAGATTACATGCCTAGTAATATTATTTACTACCTTCTACTTACCTAGTACCTACTTAAATATCAATAACTCTTAGGTACAAAACATAGACTAAAGAACGTCCAGACCACGTGAGATATGCCCCAAAGCACGCCATTATACACTAAAATATTTGTTTACTTAATGCACCGTTTTAAAACTAAACTACACTAACTTAAACTAAACTGAACTAAACTAGTAAACACATTAACAGCTCTATTTGAGTTTCACCTCGGCTTAAGTGACGTATGACGTATAGAGTAATGTCCTGTATAGAGAAGCAATCAATTTATACCCATGAATTAATGCACGCACTCACGAAATCGGGCATACGCTTTTACCGATATACCGAAAAGAAATAAAAACATTTCTTTAAGAGGTCCTGTACATTCTTACGTATTAATTAATTATTAAAAAAAATACGAAATGATGGTTTACTTAATTAATGACCGAGTAATAACTTGACATCGACCTGCACATTGACGATGATATTTTTGAATCATAATGTATACTTAGAAATTGCGTGTGTCAGCTCCGACGCTCAACTGGAGTTTATTCTTTACGAACGATTATAAAATTATTTATTAGATTAGTAAATGAGAGTACCTGAACGCATTTTTTATATACTGAAAGCATGTTTGATATATTTATTTATATTCATGATATAATTTATATTCATCAAAATACATTACAAGTGTAACCATGGAAACATGAAGTAAATATGAAAATGATATGAACATCATTCGTCATATCAAATCGATTCATAAGGAGGTAAACTCCAATAAATTCTATGAAGGAATTAATTAAATAATATTGGGTATTATCGTGTTGCTTATTTTTAACATAATTGTTTTTATTACCAAGGGTAATTATTATCATAAGTCATTGCAAATTAAAAGCTCTCCTCTGAACTACTCTATACCGTAATGGACTCCTTACATTATTAACCGGGAGCGTTAAAGAAGTCTGCCCCCATTCCACGCTTTTTGATCTTGTACCTATTATGATTATTGTTTATGAAAAATCAGTGGGTGGCATTTGTACCAAACAAAAACTACCTAACTAGCTGGAGAATACGGATAGATTAAGTAGCATTTATTTGGAGAATGAAGTCTATTATATATTCGAGTAAAAGAAACACGTCTGATTCTTAGGCATTTATTGCGAGAGAGGGAGGTGACAGGTGACACTGACATTCAATTGAAAAGATGTCACAATATCTTAGCCTATCCTACATTACACCTCCACCATTAATCTACCTTATAGGCCTATTACACTGGACTTTTCACAGGGACCCTTGCACTTTAATCAGTGTAGTGTATTATAATTTAGGGAGGAAGGGTCCCTAAATATAAGAGATCCTTATTGCTGTGTAATAAGCGACGCTCTAGCGGCCACACCCACCCTTACCACAGAGCCCTGTGGAAAGTGCAGTGTAATAGGACTATAAAATCTTATTAACCTTAATCCTAATCAAACTCGAAACCGAATCTTTGTACGGGTTTCCTCAAATATCTAGTACTAAGGGCCGCTCTAAGTGCATGTACTGGTACTATGTATGGGGCTATTCAAGGGGCGGAATCCATACTAATACTATAATAGCGAAAATGTGCCTGTCTATCCGTCTGTCTGTCTGCTACGCTTTTATGGCTCATCTGTTCAACCTGATTTTGATGAAACTCAAAATCAAAACACCTTTATTCAAAATATAGGTACCTAACCTACAAAGTACACCTTCTGAACGTCATGTTTGCAAAGAATAAGACTTGATGCTGATAATTTACTAGGGTATCTTAAAACTAAAGCTACGAGGGTTCCAAACGCGCCCTGGTCTGAGAAGAACCCACCACAAATTTGGTACAGGGGTAGATGCTATCCCGGGGAAGGACATAGGCAACTTTTTATACCGGAAAATTAAAGAGTTCCCGCGGGAATAAAAGAAAACTTTCTCTTCACCCGATTTTGATGAAATTTGGTACAGGGGTAGATGTTATCCCGGGGAAGAACATAGGCTACTTCTTATCCCGGAAAATTAAAGAGTTCCCGCTGGAATCAAAATCTTAATCCACGCGGACGAAGTCGCGGTATTCATCTAGTATTTAAATAATACAGGGTAGAGCTACACTAATTTTATTGTTAGTCTAAGCAGACTAGGAACTGCTTTTTACTAATTACTTACTTTTTTTAAATCAGACACTAAACTACTTCTATAAATATAACCTAACTAGACGATGCCCGCGACTTCGTCCGCGTTGATAAAGATTTATTTGTATTCCTGTGGGAACTCCTTAATTTTCAGGAGAAATGATGAATGATATAACTAAGTATTAATTTCACATAGCAAAACTTGTGTCATTTATGATACGTTAAGACTCTACCACCAGTTCGGAAAAATTATTCTACTGAGAAAAGCCAGCAAGAAACTCGTATTACACTGACTTGTGAGTCACTGGATGCGATAAAAAGTCCTTCCCCGGGATGTAACCAATAACTGTATCAAATTATAAATTTCTTCAAAATCGGTTGAAAATGGCCCGGGAAAGCGTAGCAGACAGAAAGACAGACGGACAGACAGAAATCCACACTTTCGCATTTATAATGTTAGTATGGATTCAGTCCGCATTTATTTACCAAATCACCCTTTCTTTCGTTCAAGTCACTATTGTACAAAACATTTTCTCTGATAATTATAACTATTAATAGCGCAACACGAATTCTAATAAATAAATTATACAAATATAGCGTGCGACGCCTTCAGCTTTAACATCTCATTTAGTCCAAATAGCAGACATTAATAACAGCCCACTCATGTACACCCATGCTTTAATTTAAATATCAAGATCTAGAAGTATGCCATATTCCAAAGAGAATAAAGTTTATATTGGTAAAAGTTGTTTTAGATATACAAAACTTACAATCAAGTTTATATTATAAGAAAAGCGGAAGACGCATGTGCAGCACACAGCATTTTCATCGCAAGTATAATAATACTGTAGAAGTACCCACTAGCTTTTAAATAGAAACAGATTGTCCAACTGTCGTTTTTTTTATGTATAAAAGCGCGCGTTCTACGGACGCAGCGTAACAAGTTCATGATGCGTATGGCCTCAGGATCCCCGTGGCTCGTACGCAACGTCGATCTCCATAGAGATCTCGAACTCCCTACCATAGCCTAATATTTCAAGCAGCTTTTTTTATTTTGACGACCTCCGTGGCGCTGTTGTCTTAACTTGCGACTGCGGAGGTCCCGGGTTCGATCTCCGGCAGGGTCAATTTGGAAATTTATAATTTCTGAATTTTCCCTGGTCTGGCCTGGTGGGAGGCTTCGGCCGTGGCTAGTTACCACCCTACCGGCAAAGACGTGCCGCCAAGCGATTACGCGTTCCGGTACGATGCGGTGTAGAAACCAAATAGGGGTATGGATTTAATATAACTGCCATGCCCCTAACAGGTTAGTCCGCTACCATCTTAGACTGCATCATCATTTACCATCAGGTCATCAGGTGAGATCGCAGTCAAGGGCTACCTTGTAGTGGATAAAAAAAAAGCTCTCCAAAAATTATTTGGAGAAGGCAGTTAGACATCCCAACCCTCTTGTAGTTCAGACTACATCTTACACCCCCGACCGAAATGACCCACCAGACAAAAGACGTCCCAAACACGTCCATAACGACCCCGACGACCAAATCACTACCGACAATGCACCCTACTTAGGGCTACACACAAACACCTATCAAACACAGCGACTTCGCCGGCGATGACGAGGACCCTGATATCTTACGTCACCCGGACGTGCTCTTAACCCACGGCCTCAGGGGCGTGTAGACTAATCTAGTCCAACTGACCTCCCTTTCATCCCAACGTCATCCTAAGCCGTGGTCCGAGCGTCATAGGAGGCGCCCTTAGGAAGACGAATTTTTTTATTTTATCCACTTCTGATTGTTATAATACATATTTTACTTTATATCGGATTTCTTCCTTATAAGTAACACGGAATGTATTAAATTCTTGTTGGACCGTCCCACGCCAGGGTTCTTAACGGAAACAAGTACTACTTTTTGAGGATGATTTATTCTGTATTATTTAAATACTAGCTGATAGACTTCGTCCACATGGTTCAAGATTGTTTTATTCCCACGGGAACTCCTCAATATTCCTAGCCTATGTCACACTACAGGTCTTCAGCTATGCCCATGCCAAAAATCACGTCGATCCGTTGCTCCGTTGAAGGACAAACTACAAACAAATAGGTACACTTTCGCATTTATAATATTAGTATGAAGTATGATTTCGCGAGAACTCCGGGAAAAAGTACCCCAGCTGAACACAACTTAAGGCTGTACCAAATTTTATCAAAATTGATTGAAAAGATGAACCCGTAATAGCGCAACACAAAATAGCGTAAAATTAATAACAAACTCATATTCGCATTTATAATATAAGTTAGGATTCTTTGCTTGTAGTTCTTTGAAATTCTTTGCTTGCTTTAGGAAAAGTAGGTCCAAGGGTTTGTGTAATCGAAGAAATAAAAAAACGATATAAATACAAAAAGCTCATTATAATCATTTAATAAAAAACGAAAAATATGCCTTTCGTTGGCATGACACATTTTAGACGTTAATAATTATGTTAGTTTTTAAGAAAGAACTTTCTGCGTGTGATGTGGGTTTAATAAGTGTTGGGTCAGCTAATAAAATGAATTCTATTCTATTCTAAAAAAGTCAGCACAAGTACAAGTTGTTTTAAGTAGATAAATGTAAGTACATATAAATATTTCAGATCACTGTATAAATTTGCAAAAATATCCATAAGTAAATATTGTGAAGTGTGGATAGTATGACGTCGAACGCTGAAGACGTGAAAGGAAGAGATTAAAAAAAATTTGGATATGGCAATATCCTTCCTTTTCTGGACAGTTTATAAGACTGTACTTTTGCTATGTACGAGTATATAGGTACATACTTATATTATAAATGCGAGAGTTTGGATGGATGGATATTTGGTACTCAATCACGCCAGAACGGCTGAACTGATCTGTATGAAATTTGGCACAGAAATATATTATAGTCTTGAATAACACATAAGCTACTTTTTATCCCGGAAAATTAATGAGTTCCCGCGGGAACCGAAAAACCCCAATCCACGCGGACTAAGTCGCCGGCAGTACCTAGCTAGTTTATAATAATTGCTAATGTATAACGATTACAATCACCTCTGATTAGCTATTACTCTTATGCTTTTGTTCAAAATTTACAGTTAGAACACTATCAATTCGGTGATCTAAATAATGAAAAGGAAGGTTTATATGTATTTCAGTATACGCTGAGAAAAATACCTGACTTTCATTATGGGAAGAGCTTCTTTGACAGGGTGTAGACGTTATAATAGTTATTAACTTCCAGTCTCCCCAAACCTATCGACGCAGAACGCGGGGATGAGCTGGTCATTCTGTACGGTATACGTTCATAACGACGTCATTGGCCTCGGCTGAGGCCACGCAAGATTTTTAAAACGTTGACATGCCGCTTTTCGGATTTTCAAGCCGATTGCGCGTCAATTGATTTAATGGACGAATGAAATGGATTTTGACGACCTCCGTGGCGCAGTGTTGAGCGTTGTTGTCTTAACGTGCGGAGGTCCCGGGTTCGATCCCCGGCAGAGTCAATTTGGGAAAATTCCCTGGTCTGGCCTGGTGGCAGGCTTCGGCCGTGGGTTACCACCCTACCGGCAAAGACGTGCCGCTAAGCGATTTAGCGTTCCGGTACGATGCCGTGTAGAAACCGAATAAGAGTATGGGTTTAATATAATTGTCATGCCCCTAACAGGTTAGCCCGCTACCATCTTAGACTGCATCATCACTTACCATCAGGTGAGATCGCAGTCAAGGACTAACTTGTAGTGGATAAAAAAAAAAGTTAAGCCACTGCACGTCTCATATAATGTGCCTTCTCTAAAATGTATGTATCCAAGTGACAAAATTCCAAGATCAACAGGAGCACGATAAACTTGCGCCTTCGACGGAACGCGCGATGGAGGGTATTTGCATAAGATCTTAAAACAGCAATCGGCTGATCGCTACGTTTTAGCCCCGAGTCAATATTGAGGTGCTCCAGATGGGATATTTATATTATTGAGTAGCATATGTAAATTTGTTAGAAGAAAACTTCTTATTATTCGCGCAAAGCTTCTTAGAAGTCGTTTGAGCATTATTTGGAATGGGGATATTTTTATTAAAAAATCGAATGAGAGAAGAACACTACGATGAAACGCTAAAATTACTATTTGGTAAGTGGACTCGATAGAGATACAGCTTCGCTTTTGTCAGCTATATCTAACGGATTTTGAAAAATTATTTTATCGTATAAACGATTTTATTCCAGTTGCACTAAAATTAATGCAATAAAACTTCCAGATCCTTTTTCCGTTAACCAGCAAAAAATCCCCAAAAAAATTATATTTTATTTCACTACGAATTATTCCAAGTCTATTATGGTTTTTTTAAAGCCTAATATACGCACAACAAAGTTTACAACATGACAAATGACACTACCACACTATTTATAAAACGAATAAAAATCCAACTATACCTAATTAATTATTAATGATTATCGTAAAACATAATATTCTGTCTTAAAAATTAAAGTAACTTTTTGAAAAATTAATCTTACAAACCAAGATACACTGCATTGTAATTGCAAGGTACCTAATTGTTCGCTACTGAGAGTCTAAGCACGACCTCACATAACGATAGACAAGATTTATACTACCTAGCGGTAGTACTATGCACTTGCTACTTATTACTTAATACACGCAAAAATAATTAGTAAACAAGGTTAAACCTTCCATAAATAATTATTGGTTTCAGGAATGCGCTTGACTTTTCTTTACTATCTTTTTTAAATAGATGATAATCATAATAACTTATATTTTGCCAGAATATGGTACGTGCAAAATATAATTATATAGCTCTTTAAATCATTAAAACTATGTACATATCCTGCCAAGCCTGGCGTGCAAACATATTTTAAAACTTTTGACAATCTATACTAATATTATAAATCCGAAAGTTTGGAATATAAGTCTAAATATATCTAGCAAGGTAAGATTGGAACAGATTTTAGTCTGGAATAGCACCTAGGCTACTTTTTATTCCGGAAAATTAAAGAAAATCCTCAAACTACGTGGATGAAGTCGCGGGCATCAGTTAGTAACTATTAAACCGAAATTATGAAAACACGTAAACTTTTCACGATTCATTACAACATGGAAATATGTATTAATATTCAATACAACGTAATACCCCTTGACTCCTGTCCCCCGATAGTGTAAGGAAATCGTAATCTTTTTCAAACGGATAATTCGACCTGTTTAAGGAGTCGGAGAGGGAGTCGCCTCGTCGGAGAGATGCCTGCACGTCTAAAAGCACGTACGTAATCCGTTTTAAGCTGCCAAATGATTTCGATTTGTTAAGACAATTGGGCCTCTAATGGTAAGTAATGTTGCAGTTGCCGATGGTATCGGACTAACTATAGGGCCTGGGAACTCACCGCATTATTATCCTAAGACAATCCCTGACATTATGTGATTAATGGATTGGGGTCACGACCCTCAGAAATGAGGAATTCAAATTCAAATGTTTTTAATTCAAATAAACTTTTACAAGTACTTTTGAATCGTCAAGTGAATCTACCACTGGTTCGGAATGACATTCCTACCGAGAAGAACCAGCAAGAAACTCGGTGGTTGCTCTTTTTAAATATTTCATTTACAATTATTATATCAATGTATACATAAGTACCTAACCGCTGTCCTTAGCATTGCTGGAGTGATCAAATCCATGCTCCTCTATCATTTACATAATCTTCAACAGTATAATAACCTTTTTTCAAGAGCATAGGTTGTGGAATTTTGTTATAGAAAAGAATACTCATTCCCACGAATGACCTTCTGACTTTTTTGAGTTTTGAATACGACGCAGTCAGTGAGAAATCCTTGCAAGAGCAGCTGTGGTCCAGCAGTGGACGTCTATCGGTTGATGACGTTAACGACGACGACTCGTTGTGAGGTTTTTGTATTGATCGACGACCACTTAGAATTCAAGCTTCGTTATCTTTTTTCTTATTTCTTTTTCTTACAATACTTCTACTATCTATACCAATAAGCAAATCTACACTCGGAATCATCAGTTAAACGATGATAATCTTGATAAATAGCATGTCAATGGAGATCCTTTATTTTAAAAGAAATGCAGAGAAAGGCATTTAAGATTATCACAAATAGTGCATCGATAGTGTGAATTAATTTCCATTCAATTTTAAATCTTAACACGTAAGTGTTATGGTGGAAATTCTGGTGGATGGAAATGAAGAAATAAATTTTGCATGGCTACTTTACAGGGTCCATCGATCATGTGGAAGGGATGCAGTTAACAGATTATTTAAAACAAGACAAAACAGATAATGGTCCGTTTTGAATAGAGCTAACGATCTGACTATGAACGGACGTGGTAACATGGTACATTTATGAGAGCTTGATAAGATACGAATAATGCATTTAATAACAGTTGGTTGCTAGCTCAAAATTATTCGTATCTACTTGAATTTCGACACTCAAGCCTTTACACAAGGAATTAGAAGCTCTGAAGTTGATTCTCTGTAATCAGATGAACAGACAAATCTAATTTATTTATTTATTCATTTATTTATTTATTTATTGTATTTCGGTCTACCAACGGCGAGTACACAAAGCTTAAATTAAAAATAGTACATAAGGTCTATAACCGTGTGGCACGCCACTTATAGGTATATACAGCTATTGAAAAATAACTTATTATAAAAAAGAAACAACCGATCTCAAGTACTTAACTAATTACATGATAAAAATAATATAAAACCAAAGGAACATGTACCTACTATTACTACTACGACAAATAAATTATTCTATAAAATAAATAAACTCAAAACTAACTGACTAAAATAACGAACTAAGACTGGCCGATTAGTCTCTCAAAGCAGAGATCGCTGACGCTATAACTTTTTTAAAAGTAATTGGAGCCTGACAAAAAATATCGACGTGATCATGTACACCGGCAAGCTCGTTGTAAACATGAATGAGACGGTTTATTGCAGCATTTCTACCCAAGTTTGTATTGCTTAATTTAACATGAAATGTTTTTCTACAAGCTGATCTTCTAGACTTCTTAGGAGGAGTGAAGGTTAGAGTTAGTAGTAGGTCAGAAGCGTCTATTTTATCGTTTACTAGCTTATGCAGGAAAGACATGTCAGTAATAAATACAGCGACGATCACTGAGGGAAAGCATGTGGAAGTACTCGAGCCTAGCCTCGTACCCGGAGCGATAAGGACAGGTGCGATCACGGTAGGCTAAATATTTGGAAAAATTCCGCTGCACCTTTTCGACCCTGGCAGCATGGACTTTGTACAGGTTCTTAATTGACGACGCGTACTCAAGCTGGCTGCGCATCATGGTGTTGAATAGTAGTTTCATCGTACAAATGTTACAAAAAGTTTTACATTGTCGTTTTATAAAGCCGCTCGACTTGGATGCTTTTTTAACTATGTAATCCACGTGCTCCCTAAAGCTAAGTTTCGAGTCAATTAGGACACCAAGGTCTTTTATGAGATTAACCTCTTCTAAAAATATGTTCTGGCCAAGAGTGTAAGATGACGGGATGATATGCTTATTCCTGGTAAACTTTATATGGAGGCATTTGGAGGCATTTAGGAGCATGTTATTATTGTGACACCACTTCACTAAGGTATATAAATCCGCTTGAAGCTTCGAGGCATCATCAAGTAATTAGTAAACATAATTAGTAAAACAGTACCGCCAAGCGACATAAGGATCTGTAAGGTGGTAGATAGTTAAGAAAGGAACCAGACAAAAAAGTTATTGTGCTAAATGCTAAAATATACTATAGAATACATACAGGAAACCTTGCACCAGTGTACCAAACTTTGTAAATAAGATTTGACCAGCAAGCGTCACCAACGAGTCTCCTAATGAGGCGATCCATCGAATCTAATGCATCAAGCTGATGCTCATCTATACTTAGATACTTAAACTTATTACTTATCTTACTAAAATTATCAATGCGAAAGTTTGAATGGATGTATGGATGTGTGGATGCATGGATGTATTGATGTTTGTTACTTAATCACGCCCCAACGGCTGAACTACAGTAAACAGATACGCTGAACGGATCTGGCTGAAAATTGGCACAGAGATAAATTATAGTCTGGAATAGCACATAAGCTAGGCTAGGGTTTTTATCCCGGAAAATTAAAGAGTGCCCGCGGGAACCAAATGTTGGAACTGGCCGTAAACTAAATTGTTTATATTTAAATATATTCTTATTCTTTTTTTTTAAATCTATTGTTTTTTTACGTTTGATGACTTTCTCTTACTTCAAATATATATCTCAAACAGGACGTCCAAGTTTTTCTCTTTACTGATATTTTTCTTATAAATTAAAATATCCCAACACGTTATCAGCACGAAGGATCTTGGGAAAAATATAAGTGAAAAGTGGTGTTAATTGTCCATTGTTGCTTTATTTGTTGCGAATAAGAAAATTCATTTTCTTTTGATATAATTTTTTTTTTTCCTTCAAAAATGTCGCAAGCAAGCGGAGATATAAGTGGTAATAAGATGTTACATTCGTCGTCAGTTCCTCCTTTTAGTCTCAAAAATAGAGAAGGATATCCTACTTGGAAATTTAAAATGCGAAATTATTTGCAACATGAGGACCTATGGTTTCCTATTGATGGATATCCAGAAGGAGATACGACCACTGCATCTATTAAGGTAAGGAATGACGCTAAGGCTCTGGCAAAGATATGCTTAACACTAGACGGTGTAGCAATTACACATGTTAGACGTGCAAAAACTGCAGCCGAAGCCTGGGAGGCCCTGAAGGCAGCTTTTGAAGATAAAGGTTTGGGCCGAAGGCTAGCCTTGGAGCGAAAGCTTTATAGATTAAGTCTTTCAGACTTTGAAAATATTGAACAATATATAGATGCAGTTCTGTCTACGTCACAAGACCTAGCTGACATAGGAAAAGTTATCGAAGATAAATCAATTGCAGCTATATTACTGGGAGGGCTAACAACTAAATATGAGCCATTGATCATGGCACTGGAAAACTGCAATATAGAAATCACTTCCGATTTGGTTAAGACAAAACTATTAAATGAAATGTCTAAAAATGACATCACACCAACAAATGCAGTTTTCCAGGCCAAAGGAATGAAATCCAAATTAAATAAAATGATTATTTGCTATGAATGTAACGTGCCAGGGCATAAACGCCCGGATTGCCCTCAACGACGTAATAAAGGCATAATAAATGTAGCAAATGAGGTCACAGCTTCGGTCACAGCACTTACTGCTAACTGTTCCAATAAGGATGTTTGGTACGTAGATTCTGGGGCTACAAAACATATGACTTTCAGAGAAGATTGGTTTCGGGACTTTAGGTCAATAAATACTGGAAATATAACTGTTGCAAATGGTGAGAGCGTTAAATGTTGTGGAATAGGAAATATTTCTATTAAGACACCTGGTGATGTAGTAAAAACAATAAGTGATGTTGCCCTAGTACCAGATTTAAAGGCTAATTTACTATCAGTACAGAAAGTTATTGATAAAGGTTTTGTATGTGTTTTTGACAAAAGCGGATGTAGTTTTTATAAAAATGATACCTTTTGTGTTTCAGGTGATTCTGTTCTTCATGCTTCGCCCTGTGGTGGACTGTACATAGTTGATGGTACTGTTAATATTCCACCTAAGATAAATAGTGAAAATATTGCGTACGAGGTGCACTCTGACTGTCTGAGCAAGTATCAGCTCTGGCATAAACGGTTAGGACACTTATGTCGCATAGGCATGAATCAATTGAAGAATCATCAGGTAGGAGTAGATTTTACTAAGGTTGATAAAAATAGTTGCATCGCTTGTGTAAAAGGTAAACAAGCTAGAAAACCGTTTAAAAATGTAGCGTATAATAAGGCGTCATCACCTTTAGAACTAATCCATAGTGATTTATGCGGACCAATGTCCACGACATCTTTTCAAGGAAACGTTTATGTTTTAACTTTTGTAGATGATTATACTCGCAAGATTTTTGCTTATTTTATATCTTCTAAAACTGAGGTAAAGAATAAATTTTTATTATTTCGAGCTCTAGTTGAAAAACAAGTAGGTTTTCAAATAAAGGCTCTTAGAACCGATGGAGGAAAAGAATATGTAAATAAAGAGTTTTCTGATTATCTTTCTTCGAATGGAATTGAGCACCAAGTAACAACGCCTTATAGCCCACAGCAAAATGGAGTTGCTGAACGTACTAATCGTACAATAACAGAGAAGGCGAGATCAATGTTGGCCGAAAGCTCACTACCTAAATCATACTGGCAAGATGCTTTCCAAGTCGCAGTTTATTTGAAAAATAGGTCCCCCTCATCGAACTTTGAATGGCAAAATACCTTATGATAAGTGGAGTGGTCGGAAAAGTGATCTAAGTCACTTAAGGGTATTTGGATGTAGAGCTCTAGTTCATGTACCTTCATGTCAAAGAAGGAAACTAGATTTAAAAGCAGAGGAAGCAATTTTCGTAGGTTACTCAGAAGATCCTAATACTTATGTTTTTCGGGATCCTGCAAATCCAAGACGCATTATTAAGTCAAGAGATGCAAGTTTTTTTGAGAATTGTTTTACACCTTTAGAGGAAAATGCATCAGAGCCTATAGTTCAAAATATGGAGTCAGTATTACTATTCGAAGAACATATTGAAACTGGTGATGATAAATTTTATGATTGTGTTGATTGTTGTAGTCCAGAAGGAGAATCATCTGTTCCTGTGAACATGGATAAAGAGTCTTCTTGTACTGAACAAACGCAAGTAAGTAATGAACCCAGATACCCATCTAGAAATAGAAAGCCACCTGAATATTTAACTTATCAGGCCTCTACTGATGTTGATTCAGGTGAACCAACAAACTATTCTGAAGCTATACATTCAGAAGATGGTAAAAAATGGTTTTTAGCAATGACTGATGAATACAATTCACTAATGAAGTTAAATACCTGGGAGTTAGTAGACAGATCAAATAAAAAAGTTATTCCCTGTAAATGGGTTTATAAGCATAAGAAGGATGCTTATGGTAATATAATCAAGTATAAGGCAAGGCTAGTGGTCAAAGGTTTTCATCAAACAAGAGATATAGATTATCATGAGACGTTTGCGCCTGTGATTCGTCATTCTTCCCTGCGTACTTTGTTTGCATTGGCAGCAGAAGAAGATCTCAAAATGAGACATCTGGATGTTGACACAGCATTTCTTTATGGAGATTTGGAAGAAGAAGTATTTATGGAACAACCTCTTGGTTTTTCAGTGAAAGGCCAAGAAGACAGGGTTTGCAGACTTCGAAAATCTCTATATGGTCTCAAACAGGCACCTCGTGCTTGGAACAAAAAATTGAATGAAGTCCTTTCAAAAATAGGTTTTATAGGAACTTCTTCTGAGCCTTGTGTATATACAAAACTTTTTGGTGATGAACTTGTTATTCTGGGTGTCTACGTGGATGACATAATTGTCTTTTATAATTCTGACGTGACGTTTGACATTGTTAAAAATGATTTGTCAAAATACTTTAGTTTGAAAGATCTTGGCAATTTGAAGTCATATTTAGGTTTACAAATAGATAGAAATCAAGATTACATAAAAATTAGTCAATCGAATTATATATTGTCCATATTGGACGAATTTAATATGAGTGAATGTAAGTCGGCTAGTACTCCTTTAGCTCACAGCAAATTAGAACGAAACTTTAGTGGTGAGTCATTGCTGCTGCCTTACAGAAATCTAATAGGATGCCTTATGTTCTTGGCAGTCAATACACGTCCTGATATAGCATTTGCAACGAGCTACTTAAGCCAATTTAATACGTGTTTTTCAACGGAACATTGGAAAGCAGCAAAAAGGATTCTTCAATACCTAAAGGGTACACTAGAGTATTCCTTAATATACAGGAAAACTGGAAAGCCGTTAACAGGGTATGCAGATGCTGATTGGGCAAATTGTCCAATTAACAGAAAGTCTTACACGGGCTATGTCTTTAAGTTAGCTGGTGGACCAGTGTCTTGGGAATCAAAGAAACAACCAACTGTTGCTCTGTCATCCACTGAAGCTGAGTACATGGCTCTTACTGCAGCAACTAAAGAAGCCTGTTACTTACGTAAATTTATAGAGGATATTACTGGTAAGATATATACAATTAAGATATTGTCAGATAGTCAGAGTGCTCTAAACTTAGCTCACAATCCTGTGCACCATAGCAGGACGAAGCATATTGACACTCGTTTTCATTTTATACGAGAAAAAGTTAGTAATAATACAATTATTTTAGACTATATGAAAAGTTGTGATACACCCGCAGATATTCTTACCAAACCACTTGGGCCTATCGCAACTAGTAGAATTATAGGTAGTTTAGGTCTTAGTTAGGTTTTTTTTTGTTCCTGTGTCTTAATACGTTATGTTAATATTTTTTTTTGTAAGACAATTTAGTTTAAAGGGGGATGTTGGAACTGGCCGTAAACTAAATTGTTTATATTTAAATATATTCTTATTCTTTTTTTTTAAATCTATTGTTTTTTTACGTTTGATGACTTTCTCTTACTTCAAATATATATCTCAAACAGGACGTCCAAGTTTTTCTCTTTACTGATATTTTTCTTATAAATTAAAATATCCCAACACCAAAAAACCTCAAAGCACGCAGACGAAGTAGCGGCTATTCGCTAGTGATATGATATACATGACTTATAGGTAGTGTAGTTCTATGCACGATCAAACTTTTATTGTACGTCGGATTAGATCCTTCGAAATTTTGCTCAAGATGTGGTTCTTTTCTACTAACTAAAATAATTAGGTACTTATAGGTATTTTTTATTCCACCACAAATTAGCCCTTGATTGCGATTTCACCTGCTGGTAAGTGACGATGCAGTCTATGATGGTAGCGGGCTAACCTGTTAAGAGTATGGCAGATAAATTAAACCCATACCTCTAGTCGATTTCTACACGGCATCGTACCGGAGCGCTAAATCGGTTGGCGGCACGTTTAATCCGGTAGGATGGTATCTACTTTTGCCGGTAGGATGTTCGAATTCGAATCGAATTTCTTGGGAGGGATTCGAACCTGTGACATTTTGCATATGCGGCTCGTTTCCTGCATTGTAAAAAATGTACAACTAAATTATAACTAAAATAATCACATACAGGTAGTCTCTAGTAAGATTTTCCAGGCCCTGGTCTTGGCGCAATAAATATGAAAACAATATAAGATCTATAGAATCTGATGCCACCCAACAGCAGCACCATCAGTCTTGCGATATAATAATTAAAATAGATTACTCCAGTGCAGAGGATCTTCCATTAATCACGTGGAATCAGCGACGTGGAATCAATGAGCTGAACTAGATCGTTGTATCGGATACATTAGTCTTTGCAATTAGAAGTTTATTAATGTTCAGTGGGTTGGCTGGTGGATTGCGAGCTAATTGATTAATCGGCAAGTAATTAATTAATTGGTAGGTTAAATTATTGACGAGTTTTGGATAATAATTATAGTATAGCATTCGGTAGTAACAGATAATAATTGTGTTGCTGTAATTCTAGATAACTAGACCATACCCGAGTCCTCATCCTGGTTAAAGAGTTTTAAATCCTTTGGCTTGTTTTAAATTTTGGAGGATAAAATTGGCCTTAAATCAGTCTCTCGCCTTTTGTATGACCTTGAAAAGGTAAGAGACAGATTTTTCAGGCACATTTTCGCATAAATAATATTACCTAGTAGGTATCTATGGATAAGGATCTTCTTAAGAGTCAAGAATGATAGTATTAAGGAGACGAAGGATGCGTGAAGGATGGATTCGTTAATTGGCATCAGATTTCAGTATGAAGTAGAGTCTATGATTGAAAGCCTTAAAGGTTGGGTACATACTGCATGTTGGATGCCATAGTATGGGCTAATACTTCTTTTTAGCAACTGATACCACTGATTTTTATCAACTTGACGACCTCCGTGGCGAAGTGTGTCGCGCTGTTGTCTTAACGTGCGGAGGCCCGGGGTTCGGACCCCGGCAGGGTCAATTTGTGAATTTATAATTTGTGAATTTTCCCTGGTCTGGCCTGGTGGGAGGCTTCGGCTGTGGCTAGTTACCACCCTACCGGCAAAGACGTGCCGATACCGTGTAGAAACCAAATAGGGGTATGGGTTTAATATAACTGCCATGCCCCTAACGGGTTAGCCCGCTACCATCTTAGACTGCATCATCACTTACCATCAGGTGAGATCGCAGTCAAGGGCTAACTTTTAGTGGATAAAAAAAAAAGTCATGAGGGAGACACTTTGGGTGAATTTAGCATTCGAACAGATAAGAATTTGAGTTGCCATATAAAATCAAACATTTATATCTTTACACGATACCTAAGATGCTGCTAGCTCACCTACTGTTTGCTTATAATACCTATATCGGCGTGTGGAAGTCCTTACAAGAGGTAGATATATATTCCGCTTTGGAAGTTGGCGACGAAAACCATATGGTGCTACAGCGACCCAACACAGTAGCTAAAACGCAGCCAGCCTTTACTTATGATAATATTACGAGTATTATTATTAACATATGATATATTATTATTGTTATTTAACTCCTTACTTTTATGGGAAAAATTCCAAGTCTTTGTCCTTCCCCAGGGTACAGTCTATCTATCTATCTAATATATATATCAATACAGTCTTATACCATATTTCCTAAAGATGGATTAAAAAGATGAGGCCAGATTTATAATATTAGTATAGTATGGATTATGTTAATAAAAGCGATTACTCTGGAACTCAACAAAGATCTAAAAACAAAAAGCCGGGGAATTCAAAAAGAGGACTCCGCCACCAGTGTAGAACATCCAAAATAACAAGCGATGACGGCGGCTGTGAAACAATGGCCCCGGTGAGTATCGATGGCACTTGTCAAAAAATAAAAACGCGCCGCGCACCGCCGCGTCGCATCGCCGAGCGATAAGAGGCGGTGGTTGTTTTTTCGCTTGTTTGCGTGGGAGCGTTTCGGATCGAAATCGGAATAGCGACGTTTTGGCACGACGTTATTTCGGCGTACCTGCGCGGAATAATATTTTTGCATTAGTAACATATATTATGGGTTCTTGAAACAGCTATTTGTAGCATATTCTAATAGGTTTATCGTGGTAAGGCTATGTAAGTAGTAAAGTATTTTTTGTATAATGGTTTTATGTATAAATGATTACTCAATACATATTATAACAGCTATCTACATATTTAATTAAGCTGCAATTGAAGTTTTTTAAAATAAATTCATAAGCTTGCCTTAATAAATTGAAGTTTATTTTTTATAAAATAAAAATTTACTTGAAAAGCCACTGTAAAGTAAAAAACAATGACTTCTACGCACTGATGGAATAGGGCGAGCGCGACATTACAATAGTATTTTTTTACGCCCCGCAATGTTGTTCTGTCAAGACGTTTCCGTTGGATTTCTGGTAGAGTATAATGTACATCTTTAGACGGTAATAAAGGATTGCTTCTTTTGAAGGGAATCCCACAATACAGTATTTTATCATGCCCTGTGTACCCTAGTACCTGTGTCGCTTCTCTAGTGGTATACAGAGAGTTGCGAGTTGCGACTATCAATAACTCTATTTATCAATCTAGTGGTACCTGCACACGCTAAAGCGTTTTCAGGGTGTGGCCCTTCGAGCGTCAATAATGGCAGCTCCTTCTCAAGTTTCAAAACTGTCAAAGAATTTAAAAACTTACATAAAGGAAGGTATGCTCGCTGTAATACTCCAAACGAGGAGTAGTACTATTTCGCAATATTCTGTTATACTAACGAAGTCGAGAGCGTCCCGCGCCACTTCAAAAATAAAAGGTAAAATTTTTAACGTTCAAAATCTTTCAACTTGTTTAGCGTGCGACGAAAAATATCACATCTATTACGACCACAAAATTTGAAATAGGAATAGAAGTTGTAGCTTATCACCACGTAGGTGTCTATTGGCACATCCAAGCTTGTTATTGCAAAAACTGTCTCTACATGTTAAAATTTAACAAATTCTTATTTACGATAATAACTTTGTATTTGAACGTTAGTTCTTTAGTTAACACCGGCACAACCTGTCACTTATTTTGAGAAATTCTTGCAAAAATAATTTGAAAAGAAGTAATATCCAAAGCGATAAATATGTACCAATAATATGTGTATAGCAATAATGTATATGTGTAGCAATATGTACCTAGTATGCAAGTTCAGCTGTATGTATACGACTATTTTTACGACGACATTAATGAATGTAATTGGGTATTTGACTACTATAGTGAAATAAATTCATTTTTAGTGATTATGAAGGATAAAGGATCTCCCAAAAGTTGTAATATCCACGTCCCCTGCTAGTTTTATTTTGAATAACAATTTTAAACTATCGAGTAAAGTAAAAGGGTGTCGAACTTTGATGACGTCACAACTTAAAATTGCATACAAAGTCCTTACTAGGCACGCTTTTTGACGTTTGAAAAACAAGTTGCTGATTTGACTAATTGTTAAATACCCAATTAAAGCAACCATCATCATTATTATCATCGCAACATTCGCTTATTGTAGGAGACTTAAAACGAGAAGGGTTAAGACCATAACCCGCCACACTGAACAAGTGCGGATCGACCTACTCCACATAGTTTTTATGAATATTTTGGAGAATTCCTTTAACATTTTCGCACGGATACTTGCGTATTGCGTACTTAAGTATTCGAACCGTTAGAACGTCCAAATAGGAGGTCCTAGACTAAACCACTAGCTCACCACTTCTATATTTATTTTGAACTCTGTGATTTCGACATTTGCGCGCAGAAATATTATGATGTGGAAAATAAAACAAAGTTACCTCGGTGCGACGCGAGCTGAATGTCATTCAACCAAGCATCCGAATTGCATCATTGCGATTCAACGGAATATACGAGTATTTTGATGTGTTCTATTTTCACCACTCCAAACTTTGAGCAGACCCCCTGCAATGTTTCAATGTTTCCCTATTTTCTGTGTGAACTTTTAAACATCTATTTGGAACTGTAAATGGCCAATATTTCATAGCATATCAAATCTTATCCTCTCGAAAATGAATTTTTAGTCACATCAAAAATTGCGTAAGTTGCAGCATTCGAACACTTTGCGCCTTTGATCGCTAGGCCATAGTTAGCTACTGGAAGATTCTCCGTGCCGAAATTTCTACTTAAAAGTACTTATCTTTTTAACAGTCTAAGGCCCACTTGCACAAGGACTCTTTAATTGATTTAGTTAAATATTTTAATGCTGTCTCTTTTAGCAACTACAATATGCATTTGCCAAAAAGGGACAAAAATACAAAATTTAACTAAATCAGTTTAAACTTCCTTGTGCAAGGGCCCTAAATTATTGGTATACTACGAACCTAGTCCGTGTCTCGTGACAAGGTCCCTAGAAGCGGAGCTAGTGGTCGCATATGAATGCAATGTTTCCATGCAAAATATATTAGTTCCACTAATTGCCGTGGCACTTCTTTCGTGACACGGACTGTGACATCTTTATGTCGCATTCGCACCACCTTACAGTGGATAATCTTTTTTTTGTAATTCGGTTGATGTCGCCTGTTTGTAACATAGTGAAGGTTCACTTTTCAGTCCAGGGTCAAAATTCTAAATTCGAAAAACACAATGAAACAACAAAAAAATCAATTTTTTCCCTAATACATCTGAAACCAGTTTTTTGACAAAGGTGTTTTCTTTTTCTGCGTATAAGGCGAGGACAATGAAGCCTGGCCGTATCGAATACGTTGATTTATAAAAACGCTTGTACGCCGCCAGGTCAGAATAATTGTATTAATACTCGTAAAACCACGTTTACAAGGAGTCGAAACATACTTCTATTAAAATGTTTCGAAACCTTCAAAAACAAGATCCAAGCTCTAAATAGCATAAGTTATTGATGATAAGTTTACTGATGAGTAATTTGAATAGACAGGCCATGATTTTCAGAGGTAGCACTGATGGCCGTAGGTGCTGGAAAGTCCTCAACTGGAGAGCGCAGACCACCAAATCATATTAATAGTAGTTTATAGGGCCTCTGGCAATATGGATCGACGATATAAAGAGGTTAGCGAGAAATAGCTCCATAAAAAATTGTGACGTCATTATAATATGATCAGTGGTGATGCTCATTGGGAAGACGTAGGTATACTTACTTAAATGATGATGATGACCTTACCATAACAAATGACGGTGATTTATTTATAAGGCACTAAATGACTTAGCTTAGACTCATATGAGATTAGCTTTTTTTTTAAAATCCCGCTTGAACTTTTTGTAAAAATACTTTGTGACGAATTTTAATAGGGGCTCGAGATCATTGTTAGATATTTGGTCAAACTGCAGAAAAGTTAATTAAAATCGTACCCGAGGAAAGATGTCGTAACGACCATCTATAAACGGTCGTCTTACAATGATTTGTTTACCGCATTAATGCTAATGACGATATGGGGACTTTATGCGCATTTTGTTATAGGAAATGTTTTCCCATTGTGTTAATGGCCACCATATCTGCAGGACCAAGAGCCGCAAAAACCGCAAGAGGCGCAGGCATGGAGCGCATTTTTGAATATATGTAGATATATCTAGATTTATTATCATTGGGCGAATCGTAAAAGTGAGTAGAGGTTTACGCTATAGACGATAACAATATTGTCTGCTAATGTACTCAAATTTCTTCTGAATGGTCATGGTCATAAAAGTGGCAGATCCCAAGTTCCCAACTGAGTCAATTAGGAAATTTATTAATTTCTTAATAGATCTGCAGATATGATGGGTGGATGCGGCTATGACCACTATATCTGCAGATATGATGGGTGGATGCGGCTATGGCCACCATATCTGCAGGACCAAGAGCCGCCAAAACCGCAAGAGGCGCAGGCATGGAGCGCATTTTTGAATATATGTAGATATATCTAGATTTATTATCATTGGGCGAATCGTAAAAGTGAGTAGAGGTTTACGCTATAGACGATAACAATATTGTCTGCTAATGTACTCAAATTTCTTCTGAATGGTCATGGTCATAAAAGTGGCAGATCCCAAGTTCCCAACTGAGTCAATTAGGAAATTTATTAATTTCTTAATAGATCTGCAGATATGATGGGTGGATTCGGCTATGACTTATTACAACGATACCGAAAGCCATGCCTCTAAACGATTTAGCATTTCTAAATTAAAAACCCACATACATCCTTTCAGATGATTTAATTTACATTTTGCATCTTTACAATGTAAAACTAGATAAGATCGCAGACTCCGCGGCTCTTCAAGCGGTATGCGACCATGCGCATTCTACTGGCGTAAATGTTCGTGTATTTATGGCCACCGTATCCTTTTGTTTTCAGAAATCTGGAGTTATGTACCGCATTCGCGATCTAAATTGGATAAACAATAATCGTAGGTCGCTGAGTGTATAATATATCGAAGGTATGCGATGTAGGGACGGATATGAGCACGTTGTTTAAGCCGGTATTATGTTTATTACCTATTATTTGTATCGGCTACATCGAACCTATTATTAACCGACCTCTAAAACAGAAGGTTCTCAAATCTGTGCCTTTTCCGTACGCTGCCGCAATTAATTAGGTGTTTATTAAAACTGGCATTCTACAAGTTAGCCCGCTACCATCTTAGACTGCATCTGCATCATTACCACCACCATTACCAGTTACTACTAGGTTTTTTTATCCATTACAAGTTAGCCCTTGACTGCGATCTCACCTGATGTTAAGTTCAAATGCAGTGTAAGATGGTAGCGGGCTAAATTAAATCCATACCCCTAATCGGCTTCTACACGGCATCGTACCGGAGTGCTAAATCGCTTGGCGGCACGTTTTTGTCAGTAGGTAACGAGCCCCGGCCGAAGGCCAGGCAAAAACCAAGTTCGCAACCGAGAGCCTAAATTCTAGCGAATTACAACACCTACTGCGGTTTATAGTAGTAGTTAGTTAATTTTAATTAATAAATAAATACTTGCATTTCTCTCTGGGGGAAAGGCTTTTTATGTTGATGACATAAAGGTTTACATAGCTGTCTGGTTTACGATATCATGTCCAAGTTAGGGCCTTACCATTTTTGGTTCAGCAACTATCATCTCTTATCATCGCATAAGATCGTAGTCAAGCGCAAACCTGTCAAGAGCTTATCAGTAATTTTACACACAAAGCAAAATTTTATATTTATAAAAACAACACGGTAAGTACATTGAATGTCGAATTGTAATATTTTATAAATAAAGCTAACTGATTTGTTAAGTTGAACGTACACTTATGAGCTACGAGCCGTACGCGCTATACGTAGAAAATGATAAGTAAGTACTGAAAAGTGAAAATGTAATAGCTTCGTAGATGACATCCGCGACTCCGTTCGCGTTAAGTTTTTCTAAACCCGCGGAATCCACAATTTTCCGCGATAAAAAGCCTATTTACTTCAAGGGAGGCAAGCTATCTCTATATTACACCACCATCACCATCAAATTTGATTGAAAAGATAGGCCGTTAAAGCCGAGCAGACAAAAATCCGCAAATCCTGCGCACTTGTGGGACTGATGTAATATACGATCAGCATAAAGTTACAGATAGACGCAGGTTTTACTTGGTTATTCTATAAGCGAGCAACGACAATCGACTTACCGAGCGCTGGTGATACAGACTAGCACTGCATCATATAAAATGTATGACTCCGATCTCTATTGTTACATCACTACAGGTCACAGCTCGGTAATGTGTTTGCACCTTTATATTGTAAGGCCAGTAGTCGCAAAATTGTTAACCTGGTGTTGAATACAAAAGGTCGTATTATAAATTTAAAACGATGCCGCTCGTTAAAATATCAAGTTTCGGAGTTTTGTTTTTTTTACACGTTACGATCAATTTATCGTTTCCGTAATTGGATGTGTGTCCAATTCCTAATATGTGTTTACTATTAGGATGCATAATTTAAAGACAGATCAGCTCAACGTAATTAATTATCTGTTAGCAAGCGCTGCTTTTCAAAATGTGATAGATACCTAGTAGGTAGTACTTCTTCATGTTTTAGCAATAAAAGTATTATATTTTTAGTCACATAATTTTACTAATCATAACTTCTGATACACAATATACAAATTGATAAGCAAAGAACATTTTTCCAAATCGGCTTAGACACCGCGGAGATATGCACCGACATACATTTAAAAAGATACGCGCCAAATTGAAAAACTCCTCCATTTTTTAAAGTCGGTTTAAAATGGACTCACGGTAAATAAATTTTGATGGTTGATATCGTGGTTTATAAAAATACACCAATATTGAAATATATTCCGTAGTATCGTTAAGATGTCGTGAACGTCTAGCCGTGTAAAGGCGTTTTTACACGATGAAATGACAAGCATGTACCGACTTTGTTTGTAAAATACATTTTTGTTTTCTTTCTATTATAAATCTCGGATCATGTACTGCTTGATGCTATAAATCAGGAGATAATGTTTACTAATTAAATTATAATGGATTAAACTAACCTCTTTTCTGTAATATTTCCCTTGCGTATTATTTTGCGGTCTTTTATTAAGCGAACAGGGGCCATATTTACTGCCAACGCTGTTTCATTATTGTTGACTTTCGTGTTTTAGAATTATAATCCTTATTTTAGGAACGTCAAGGTATGTGACATTAAACTGTCATATAGAGTAATATTGCTTAAATGTATTGCTTTATGCGTTGGCAGTATGGCCCCAAATGTAACCTGTAAAGTCTGACAAGATTCTGACAATTATTATAGGCAAACTAAATCATTCTCAATCTTAAAATAGGCGGAAAAAAATACACGGACCGCTCAAACAGTAGAACTACACCGCCCAAGGACCACAACCAGTCGCCACAGCTTGGAGTCGTGGCGAGTGGCGACAGGGTTGAAGGGACGCGACTGCTCCCACAGTTACGTGACTGTTCGAGTTGCTTAAACTTAGGCCAGCTATACCCGGACTGCTCGAGCAGTAAGCCAGTGTTCAACATACAAGAATCGCTCATGCAGTCAAGGTCAACAGCTTGAAGCCACCATTAATAACTGCTGCCGCCTGAAGCAGTCCCAACTGCTCGAGCGGTTCCTTGAATGTGTTTACGTAGAAGACTGTAGTTCATATGCAGTCGCAGCTTGAAGCAGTCCATCCTGACTGCTTCAAGCTGTCCGTGTAAGGTCGGCCTTACGTAAATGAAATTGTAGGGGAAACGGGGACACATGTGTTCAGATCTCATTGGTATTTGATGACTGATCCTGAGGCCGAAAATCCTAACTCCGGGCTAGTACTGGGAATTTCTTGTCAGAAAAACCCGATACTTGTTATGGCCCGGCCCGGAATTCGAACCCGGTACCTCGTTAGCCGCAGTCGAACCTGCTAACCACTAGGCCAACGAGGCAGTTGACAACAAGGATGACTGATTACTAAATTATTGAATGATGAAGATGTAATACTACATCATCAGATAACAGGGTCCCCAAGTCGACTTTAATTGCAGTTCAGCAATTGCTACAGTTTTGCGAGTATGCTTTGCCTTGCAGCGCGTTTCGCGTGTCTTGGTGTATCTTCAAATAATCAATAAAATAATCAATCAATATCAATCAATCAAAATCAATAATCATCAATCAATCAATCTATATATATAAATATATAGTATAAAAAGCGAAAGGTCACTGATTCATCTACTCTGATACTGATTCATTCACTACTTTTTATCCCGGAAAATTAATGAGTTCCCGTAGGAACCTAAAACCTTAATCCACGCGGACGAAGTCACGGGTCTCTAGTCGAATATAAAAATCAGTCTCTGGCTCTGCGTCATTACTGAGGGGCATGACCCCTTTCCATTAATCACATAATGGTAGGAGTTTTCTTCTGAAAATAATGTGGTGGGTTCCCACGTCCTTCCGCATACGACTCTACTAAGAGTATTTAAGCTCGTAGGTTATTTTAACGATTATTATCAGATATCCACTGATAATAACCGGAACCGACGGCTTAACGTGCTTTCCGAGACACGGAGGAAACGGAAAGCCCAAATTTGAAGCTCCAAATTCGGTCACCCATTCAGTTACGGACTTGGGTCAACGTTACCTAACATTTGCAATCGACTGGTATGCGTTGTCACAACTAGGTCATTCGACTCAACAAATCAGTCTCTCTACCTCGAAAAGCAAAGTCCCGCAATGATATCGCGCTAAGTTCGGACTCTGCTAGGAAAAGCTTTATAAACTTTTCAAAGAATCGTTTCATATCAATGAACATTGATTTGTTTCAATAAGAATATTTTTATTAATTGTAATTGATATCTCTTTTTGTTCTCTGTTTATGTTTATAAAGTTCACAGACTAGTCCATAAAACTTTAATATAATTCAATACTCTACGTGGAGATATTGTTTTCATACACGTCTATTGTTATTGCGTTTTGATTAAGCATTTATAAAGGTCATGGACCTGAAACCTCGCGTTTTGTTTTAACGGATACATAGCTATGATATCTGAGTTTTAGTACCATCAGAAAAAAACACTTGTAAGTCGAACATGTAAACTTTGTTATATAGGTATTATATTTTATCATTCATAAATCAAGCCGCAATTTAATGCCACAATTATTTACCTATTTCAATTTTTTATCTGCACTTAAACTGTGTTTTTTTTTCATTCATTCCTCAATTTATGAGAGGCATTTTTATATAAAATGGCGATGACCTCTAGAATTACGTTTCCAGACTATGCTTACTAATATAATAATAATAAATATTATAAATGCGAAAGTTTGGATGGATGTATAGATGGATGTTTGTTATTCAATCACACCCGAACGGCTGAACGGATCTGGATGAAATTTGGCACAGAGATGGATTATAGTCTGGAATAGCACATAGGCTACTTTTTATCCCGGAAAATTAAAGAGCTCCCGCGGGAAAATCCAAAAAACCTATATCCACGTGGACGTAGTCGCGGGCATCAGCTAGTAATATAATAAATGCAAAAGTTTAAATGGATGGATGGATGTTTGTTGCTCAATTACGGCATAACGGCTGAACAGATCTGGATTAAATTTGGCATAAATATAGATTATAGTCTAGAACAGCTCATAGGTTACGTATTATCCCGGAAAATTAAACAGTTCCCGCGAGAACCAAAAAAACCTCAATCCACGAAGACGAAGACGGTCATCAGCTAGTCATGTCAGCCCGCAAGGCGTAAGCTCAGCTGTGCATTTATTTGAGTGGCATTTTTAAAAGCACTACAAACATGAATTTTTCTTCCCGTACTTATGAAATTTCTTTGTGAGTATTTTTTAAATCCTAAATTAATACTTGATATATGATCTGAATGATATAAAGAAATCTTTATTCACAATCACACAGTAGGCGGGCCCTATCAACATTTTGCTATAAGTAAGTGTTTTTGATTTATGAGGTCTTGGTTGATACCTACTACTAACACATCTAAAAACATTTATGTTGCAACTACTTACACAAGATGTGAAAATAAAGAGGCTTTATATTTTATTTATTTATTTAAGGTCTTGGTTGTTACGTTCTTGCCAAGAAAGAAAAGATACTGCAAAAAATTACCCATGCAAACATTTTTTAGTCTATCTGTACCCAACACGAGTTGGATAGGCACATTGGGACGGTATAATGCAAACCGGTTCAAGCCCACCAATGCGTTTTCAATGCCGCCGTGAACGGCAATAACATATGCTTGCCGTATAAAAAGGCGAATTTACTGTCGCCCACACGATAATACGGACCAATGAAACCACACAGACCAAATTCAACCTTATCGTTAAAGAATAAAATTTAAAATTCAATGCCAAAAATATGAAAGGTTTTATGCAAGAGTGCGTAAGGCTGTTCAGAAGACGGACGCTTATCGTTAGTTTTTGAGTTAAGATCCAGTTTCGCCTTTATAAATATTAAAAGAAAAGCTATTAAATAAATTCAGCTTTGCCCTTAAAAATAATCGAATAACATATTAATTAAAATAAGGTCTGATGCTATCATTATTGTATAATAACTGATGTATTTTTATCATGAGAATCTTTAAGTTAAACACGTTTTGTAAAATATACTATGTTGTAAAAAAATATCAAATTCAAAACAGTTTCGAATTTTAGTGTGTGCTAAATTCTATTTATATCTGTCGGCTTGTAGGTACGTGTTTTAAAGTTTTATAATATTACATTAAGAGCTGATTTTTCCCACTCCGAGTAATGTTCAACCTACGAATTAATTGGTCATTTTCGCAGATTGGAATTACAGGTACAGTGAGTTTAAAAAAAGTTTTTTTTTGTAAATAAAATATATAAGTTCCAATGAAAATGTGTGTTTTAAAATTTACTCATAAACAGTTATAAAATCTCATCAAATAGGTATATATTGCATCGCGCTTATCTTTTTAAAGCCTTTGATATTATGCGGACGGCTGAATGCAATGAAACCAATGATACTAAAACTATACTATCACAAATTTTTCAAAAAAAAAAACAAGTTATTATGAGAGTGTTGTTTTGAAAGAAAACACTCTTGCACACATAAAATACACTGATAAACACAGAACCATCCCACGGCACTGTGGTTAAAACATATACTCATACTTTCAGTAGGACATTAATGATTGTAAAAAGTTTACTCCAAGCTATTCCGTGGCATTGTATCGATTCCACTTTTTACAGAACCGGTGAAATTTCACCCTTTCCCCGTAAGCCTTATTTATTATTGTACTCGATTTCTCAGTTTTTTTTTTATTATTTTGAGTAAGTTATCACCTGGATTAAAGAGTCGAGCAGTGTGTGCAAATTCACTGCATGGTTTAAGCCTTTTCTGAAGTAAATTGATATCTTTTTTGTGTCATTATTTTGAAATGTATTTATCATGTTAATAACACTTACATGTTGAAAAGAAATGACTACTTACTCTATAATCAGCATGATTTTAAAACAAATCAATTTTGTGTCCTTTAACTTTTTATTGTGTAATTAGATTAAAAAATACTTATTTTATAATATTTACATGGACCTATAAAATACAAGTGTATTAAAGACTAAGGCTTTGGCTTGGCTAGTTTCCATATACGAATTATTATTATGTAGGTACCTAAAAGTACAGTTTCTATCAGCTAGCCAAATTTTCGGAAGAATAAAATAAGAACTTACAGCTTTACAACTTGTGAACGCTATAATTCGTATATGAAAACTAGCCAAGCCAAAGCCTTAGTCTTCAACATTTTATACTAAGTTATAAGAAGAAATGATATTTTAAGTTGTTATAAAATATTATATGTTGTTATAAATAAATTTCAGGACTGACCATTGAACTTGGCATCCATTTAGATCTCACTTCTTTTGTCGCTGAAGTCAACAACCAAGGCATATATATCACAATTTTGAATTTGGCTCTCATTTCACATTTATGTTTTTGATGAGATAAATAAATTGCAGGACTGACCATTGAACTTGTCACCCATTTAGATCTCACTTCTTTTGTCGCTGAAGTCAACAACCAAGGCATATATATCACAATTTTGAACTTGGCTCTCATTTTACATTTATGTTTTTGATGGGATATACCTACTTGCGGCCTTCTCGAGTTTAAAGGAAGAGTGACCCTGTTGTGACAACGCATAAAGTGGTGATTGTTAAGTAACGGTGACCCAAGTCGGTAACTGGATGGTTGACTGAATTTGGAGGTTCAAATTTGGCCGTTTGGATATCTCCGTGCCTCGGAGAGCACGTTATGCCGTGTGTCCCGGTTATTATCACTAACATCTGATAATAATCGTTACAAACACCTAAGACTTTAAATACTTACGTATACTAAGTCGCGTCCGAAGAACGTGGGAATCCACCGCATTATTATCCCATGAAAATTCCTACCATTATTAGATTAATGGAAAGGGGTTACGACCCTCAGTCATGAGGAATACGAAGCAGAAAGAAAGAGAGTCAGAGACGCCTTCTCTTATGCCTGGTTGCTGAGGTCACCAGTTATGTTCTCATTAGCCTATTATTAGGTATTGATTCTACCTACTATTAGACCTATTTAATTCGTATAGCTTGTTTATTTATAGACACAGGTAAGTATATCTTATCTGTAGACTATGCGTTTCATATTTACCATTTCAGAGAGTCGCTTCTAACATAGAACTTCCATTTGAAGACTTATTCATGAAGTGGTAACATGATTTATTTGACAAACGCCACAAATTCGAATCCTGCACTCGAGTAATTCCTTCGTACACATGTGGCTTCAATACAGCTTTGCGGTGACAACCAATACCACCAGCGACCAGACAAAAATCACTCTTAGGTTTATGATGATAAAGCTGTCAATAGTGTGTAGTAGTTATATATGCGTGGTTAACTGTATAACAGAATCTTGGTCAATTCGCAGCTGTACCTATTGATTTGTAGATTTACTAGGGGTGTGCTTGAAGAGTACTACATCAAAATATGCAGTTTACTGTTAGATATATGGAATACATAAGGGTTCAAAATTCAAAGTACCTAAGTACAGCATATTCGAAGAGGCTTTCATAGGCTTTCCATTGTCAAAAAATTATCTCCATTAATTGTGTTTACCACTAGACTGTCAGTTACCTTCAAATTAAAAACGCGTGTTACTAGCACCTTTCACCACCTCTACCACATCTACCACCTTTAGTGGAACAATATTCAATTTGTGCAGAAAACTTTTTGGTTGACTTCCTTTTGACGACCTCGTGGCACAGTGTCTAGCGCTGTGCGTGTCTTAACGTGCGGAGGTCCCGGGTTCGATCCCCGGCAATGTCAATTTGGGAATTTATAATTTCTGAGTTTTCCCTGGTCTGGCCTGCTGGGAGGCTTCGGCCGTTGTTAGTTACCACACTACCGGCAAAGACGTGATGCCAAGCGATATAGCGTACCGGTATGATGCCGCGTATAAACCAAAGGGTTAATATAACTGCCATCACTTAACTAAAGGGTAACTTGTAGTGGATAAAAAAAATAATAATAGAGAGCTAACGTGGAAGGTGAAATATTTGGTGCTATCGGCATGAAGAAAGTGATTTGTTTTAAAGGGGTGTTCTTATTTGACAAGATTCAATATAGCTATAATCATACTAATATTATAAATACGAAAGTGTGTTTGTTTGTTGGTTTGTCCTTCAGTTACATCGCAAAAGAACAACGAATCGACGTGATTTTTGCATGGGTATAGCTGAGGACCTGGAGAGCGACATAGGCTTTTTTATCCCGGAGAATTGAGTATTTCCCGTGGGGATTATTTCCACGCGGACGAAATCGCGGGCATCAGCTAGTAATTAATAAGCATATAAACATAGTATGCGTAACTATACATAGTAGGTATAATTTAACAAAAGGTTAAGCAAACCTATAACACTGCATTAAATTAATATTCTTCCCGAATTCGGAAAACTCCCTGAACTGAATGATAATTTAAATGAATTCCAACCAAGATATGCGAGTAAAATACACCTTTCAGTGATTTCCAGTTCAGTACATTTAGGTCATTGCATTGACTCGATAAATAAATCAACTTTTTAATCTGGAATATGATCCAAATTATTATTGAAATAATTTTTAATCGTATCTACTATCAAAATATTTACATTAAACCGGAAATGCAAGAAATTGAATTGATTTTTAGCATAGGAGCTGGTTAAAGTTTTTTGTTTATTTATTTTTATTTTCTCTTCATTTAGTTACAAATATTGACACGTTTCAACTTTTGTGAGGTTTTATACACCGCGGTTAAATTTTACACTCATACTATTGTATTACAATCAATTTTTATGATTCATGATGTGATGATGATTGAAAGTTGATGGAAATATAACTGAAGTCGAAGTTACTACAACACTGAAATTCATCAAAGAGAAACAATATCACAATTTTGGTAAGCCGGGCGGTCTGTGACCACACGTTTGCGATCAAAGTTTAAAGCTGTAAAAGCCTTGCGGCGTTGATACCAGTTCCTTAACCCAATTTATCTAGTGTGGTTATATTCCTAGCCATCAATTCTCAAGCAGTTTCATCATCAACCCATCGCAAGTCCACAGCTAAGCACGAGTCTCCTCCCAGAATGAGAAGAGAACGCTACTGAGCTCTGGACCTCTACGCTGGCCAAGTGCAGTCTGGCAGACTTGACTCACCTTTGAGAATAATATGGAGAATTTTCAGACATGTCAGGTTTCCTCTCGATATTTTTCTTCGATGTCAATTATTTAAAATAAATAATAAAGATTAAAAGAAAAATGTTTGCGCCACTCGATGACTACAGATGGCGCTGTACCTACCTGTGAGGCGGCAAAGCAGTCGTAACGCGAGGTTTCCGCCAATCAGAGGAGTTTCCGCTCAATACTGCTTTAGAATGTTACATTATAGCAACCTCAGAGTCTTAAACCATTCTGTGCATTGCCTTGAGTAGCAAATGTCAAGAAAGTAAACCTATATCTACCTTGGTTGCGGGTGGCTATGGATCTAAATAGTTGTTCTTATGATTTTTCCTAATTAAATGACTGAGTCTGAGTATTACATATTGTGAGTTTGCATCATAAAAACCTTATCCATCACCATACGCAAGTAGGTCTTTAACAAAAATTATATTAAGATAATTTATTGCTAAAGAAAGTAAGTAGCTCAGAAAAGTTAGAGGTGCGTGCCACGGGATCGAATCCTGAACTGCCGAAGTAGAAAGTTGAATGGCTTCCTTACATACTTAAACATAGATTGGTCTTGATGACAACTCAATAAAATTGGCAACTCTTTATCATACTTAAACACACGCTTCTAGCATGGAAGTTTGTATGAAATACAGTATATTTGTGACGACGTACAATCTCAACGCACTATTTTTTTCTTTATTTATTCTTTACAATCTATAGTTTGAAATTGTTAATTATCAAACTTAAATCTAATCGAGGATGCGAATTAAGAGCTTTTTGTATTTTCGAGACCAAACCATATTCTCTGTTTACAACTAATTCAAAAACTTCAAGAAAATACAGTTCTCTATTAAAACTAAAACCTGAAGTGGTACAAAATTGTAATGTCCTTCAAGTGGCACGTTAATAAATCGTCGCCGCCCTCGGAAGCCGCAAACCGACGTCGTATAAATTTAGCTCGATTTCGATTACCGTTATCGCTGCATCGCTCGTTCAAAGGGAATAGATAATCGAAACAGCACAACCTTCCTTACACTTACAGTGAGCTACATACAGTGATAAAGTGTTCTTTTTTTATTTTTTAACATATCTAGTAATTGTTATTATTTGTTGAGGAAATATCATGTTAGGTGGGTACATAGTATGCGTTTAAAGTAAAGACTTCAAAAAACTGTAATAACGATAGGACGACGAGCTTACATCACTTCACACAAATTAGCCTTTTCAGCTGTGACTGTGACTGTGACAGACTATTTCACTACACTTTTAAAGTTACCTAAGAATATTGTAATAAAATATTCTAAATTTTATTTTATACAGCTTAAAACAATAATTTTCCATTATTTACCTATAATCTGATAATCTTCTATAATCTATAATCTTTATCGTCTTTCCAATGACAGAGATTTTTTTTGTTTCTTCTTTCTCATAATATTATCACAATTATTCCAATCGCGTCATTTTAGGTTTTTAAAAGATAGATCATTTAACAGTTTACACAACAAGTCCATTTAGTTTAAATTGATTTACTAGTCTCCAGTAAACAGAGATTGCCATCTGACCGCTGTAATCCGTTAAAAGCATCCCGGATTAAACTAATACTGTCCACCGACTAGGGGATACAGATATTAACAATACGTTCATGATTTCAGTGTCAGTACCCATTTAGAAACCGTTTAGGCGCATCCATCCATCAGCTTGCATTCATCCACTGCTGGACATAGTGGTTTTGCTGAGCGCGCCACCACACACGGTTCTCCACCTTGCTCATCCACCCACTTCCTACCTTTTGAAGGTCTGACCAGCAGGCTGAAGGTTGTCCCAATCTACGTTCCAGTACCAGACCGCGTACCAGTACATGGTCTCCACTCCAGAACGTGTTTGCCCCAACGGCGATCGGTTATGTATACATATTTAGGTGTATAAGTTTAATATAACTACCTTTCTCCGACTAGGTTAGCCCGCTTCTATCGTAGACTTCATCATGAGTTACGTACTACCCAGGCATGTAAGCAGTCTCCTTTGAGAATTAGAAGGGTTCGGCCATAGTCAACCACGCTGGCCAAATGCGGAATGCCAGAATTCACACACCATTGAGAACATTGTGAGGACCATTTTTGATTTGCAGTTTATTTGGACATAGTTATAGGTAAGTATATCTTACGATATCTAATAGGATAGTGCTTAGCGTGCTCGCTCCGATGGTTAATGCATTTGTGCTCACGCAGCTGAAAAGCAGCTTCCGCTATAAGGGCCTGGATAAACACACAGCGTGACGACAGTTATGTCGAATGGCAACACTAACTAACTACCTCACTAACTACTTTGGACGACCTCCGTGACGCAGTGTTGAGCGCTGTTGTCTTAACGTGCGGAGGTCCCAGGTTCGATTCCCGGCAGGGTTAATTTGGGAATTTATAATTTCTAAATTTTCCCTGGTCTGGCCTGATGGGAGGCTTCAGCCGTGGCTATTTATCACCCTACCGGCAAAGACGTGCCGCCAAGCTATTTAGCGTTCCGGTACGATGCCGTGTAGAAACCGAATAGGGGTATGGGTTTAATTAACTGCCATGCCCCTAACAGGTTAGCCCGCTACCATCTTAGACTGCATCATCACTCATCATTAGGTGAGATCGCAGTCAAGGGCTAACTTGTAGTGGATAAAAAAAAACTAGTCGAGTATGGTGTATAATACAAGAACTATAATATTATTATGTATGGCTGTTTTACGCCTGAACGACAACGTCCGACAGTGCGGTTTGCAAAAATAAAAAGAGTTAGGGGCAAAAATATTAAACGGGCATCACAAAGTAACATCGTTGTCACTTTTTAAAGGTGCATCTGAATGTTTAGTCTCGGCTAAGTAACTCGGTCGCCGGTGAGGTTTTTGCAGTGGGCATAAGCCACTAAGTAGGCAGCTGAGTGCTGATGACCCGTGCTATATACCTATTGAATTAAAATTATAATTACATACAGACCTGTGGCATGACTCAGTATTATAGAGAATTTCTCTGACCTGCCTCTAGTAAAATTTCTTTGTCATTAGGAGTTACTTTTAAGTATCACTGTCGTCACGCGTCGTATGTGACCAGTGCCCAACACATAAGACCATAGAATCTGGAGTTCCTATAATATATTACATCTAAGTACAGTTTTGTACTCCTTTAACTGCGAATTAATCAAAGCCTCGGCGAAATTGTAGAACAGTTGTTAGCATCGTACATCCTAGTGTGAACTTGGTCTAACTTTGGTCGATATTGATATTCCATTCCAATATTATAATGGAGAAGTTAAAGACACAGCGATCCATACTAATATTATAAATGTGAAAATGTGTCTGTCTGTCTATCTGTTTGTCTGCTACTTTTTCCTGGCCCATTTTTTCAACCGCTTTTGAAGCAATTTGGCATGGTGAGGTGGAATTTGTGAAGTTGTATGCCGGGGAAGGCCATATGATACTTTTTCTCCCGGAAAAATAAGGACTTCCTGCGGAGTAAAAATACCTTAACCACGCGAACGAAGTCGCGGGCATCATCTAGTTATAAATATTTTTTAAATGAAACGAGTTGGTAAAGTAACTTTCTAGTTGAAGATGCAATGCATGGGCAGGGAAATACGGAAAAATGTAAAAAATATAAGATTTACTGTGGGCTTGCACAGCACTGTCTATATCGATTTAGTTAAATTTTGTGATGCTGTTACTTTTTGAAAGGTTTATTGCGGCGTTGACATGATAAGGACAGTAACAGAAATTTACCTCAACGCCGTTGTGAAAGTGAGCGCTAGTATGTAAATCTGGAACGCAGTAACTTCAAAAACCACATTTCGACTGTATTCTAGAAACCCAAGCTTCATCGGTTAAGCTAAAACGCCTAGCATTTGTATGCATTTTATTGATACATAACTGCGTTTAATCACACTGATGTATCCGAAGACCGCCCGTGCATTTGCTAAGTAACATACCTGAATGATTAGCAAACGGGAGTAGAGTGGCTTTGGTCGAGGCAATGGGAACACGAATGCGTTGATTCACCGCTGTTGGAGCGGATTGGAATGAGATTGGATTAAAGTAGATGCTCTGATCTAGGAAATCTGCAGATAAACTAATATAATTAAAATTAATTTCTCACTGAGTGAGCAAAAGTTGATTTTGCTCACTCATAAAGAAAATAGTACATTGTTACCCTAGGGATGAAAGTAACTTATTTAGTCCCGAGACGGGGTTTGGCGCCCGAGCGTAGCGAGGGGGCCTATAGTTCGAGGGACTAAATAAGTCTTTATCCCGAGGTAAACACTGTGCTTTTCATTACGAATATAAGGAAAGTCAAAATAAAAATAGTCAATAAAAATCACTGTTAAACAGAAGCCTAAACAAAACTCTACAACTCGAAAAACAAATGAAGATCGGATTGCCGCTTGCCATTTTCCCGCCTTTTTTTTTCTTTGGCCTAGCCGGCGGGCTATGCATTTAGCTTTTTAATAGTCAAGTATTGTCTATGATTGTCTATGAATGTCTATGAATCAGTTGTCTTTACTTTATGAATAAAGTCTATCTTTCTTCTTGTCTATGGATGCACTCGGGTATGTCGTGTTTCATTTGAACTCCAATAAAAATGTGACAACTAGTTTTTTTTAATTATTTGACAGCTGTCAGTTGAAAACGATTCTCCCTAGGGCTGAAAAGTATTACTTTCAACCCGCTTCTCAGGCAACTTCAGACCTACTTTCCGTGTATGAGTAATGAAAAAAAATTTTACCACCCAATTAGTGACTTAAATCTGGAAAATCCTACGCAGTCAAATGTCCCTGCTACTTTAAAAAAATTCAATCGAACATAAAAACGGGTATATAAAAAAAATTACTTATATTTTGTTCACTTTCATTTGTCTGTTGATAATTATATGTACAATACGATAGATACGATACATAACCGCGCTTAATCTCACTGATGTATCCGAAGACCGCTCGTGCATTTGCTAAGTAACATACCTGAATGATTAGCAAACGGGAGCGGAGTGGCTTTGCCCGGTGCAATGGGAACAGGAATGCGTTGATTCACCGCCGTTGAAGCGGACAGGCTAAGCGGAATCCTATTGGATACTTTGGAATTAGATTGGAATTAAGTAGATGCTCTGATCTAGGAAGTCTGCAGGTATACTGATATAATTACATTAATTTTTGACTGTCACAGGCTGCAAGCATACTTAGCAACAACACAAAAATATTTTTCAGTTCAAAAGCTCAAAAAAGCGCCGTTGCTTGCTGGTTAATAGCAGTGAGCAAAAGTGGTTCGCTCACTCATTGAGAAAAACTACTTTTGCTCACTGTTTTAAGCAGCAAAGGCGCCCTTTTTGAGCTAGTGTAAATATGAGATCTTGACACAATATTTTTAAGGGCATATTATTTAAGGGTTCCAGCTTTTATAATGTTTTCAAATGTGAGACCCGCATTACATGCCGGTGGTCTTTTAACTTTGACAGCGATACCAAGAAACGGCCACCTGTTAAGCCCATATTCTTACTTTGAGATCACACTTTTTTAACGTGCGTTGAATATCACTTGCTATATCCGTAAAGGAAAATATCTTGAGAAAACCTGCAAACCTGAGAGTTTCGCATAAGGTTTTTCTGTCAATCCACACTTGGTCACCTCGATGGACTATGGCTTAGCCCTTCTTTTTTCGAGGAGACCTATGCTCATCTGTCTTTGTAGAAAAAAGCCATCGTGGCTGAAACTCTAGATAAAGTACTCCGAGGTTCAGGAGGTATTTTACTGTAATATGATGTCAGAGAATCTCATCCGCCTGATCTAAAAAAACTATAGTTTCCACCACCCAATTAGTGACTTAAATGAGAATTTTAATTACAAAAGCCCCATTTTTGTTAACAAGACGAGTATCCCACGCAGTCCAATGTCTCCGCTACCTTAAGTAATTTGGATCGAACACAAAAACGGGTATTTTAAAAATGTCTTATTTGTTCACTTTCATTTGCTTGTTGATAATTACAATACTATAGTTACACTATAGATCAAACTCTATTTGGTAACACATAAGAGTTATATTCGGTTGTGTGTAGACTTGGCGATAAACTCCCACTTTGTGACAAAACAAACAAATACTTAATCAGGACAACAAGACGGCTTAATTAAAACTCCGAAACGAATATGCGCGAATAAATTACACTATAGCGATTTTAAGTCGTTCAAACATTTGTTAAACGTACATAACACGGCGATTTTATAGTCAATGTTTTATTCTGAGGTAAATAAATAGTTAACTGCCTCGTTGGTTAGCATGTTCGACTGCGGCCGACGAGGTCCCGAGTTCGAGTCCCAGGTCGGGCTGTCCCAACGGGCTATGGGACAAAAGGAACAGAGACTGCACAGTGTATGCGCACACACTTGTGCATATCTCCTGCGCAGATGGCTAATCTCTCGGAGGAGATAGGAGGAGATAGGCCGCCGTGGCCGAAATTCGATAGGGAGCACATTATTAAATAAATAGTATGATGATTTTTGAGCATCAATCTAGTACCAGCAGCCCTATTTTCTAACTCAGTTGCTATCAAAAAATTAAACCCACAGACATAATTTTTAATCTATTGAAGGTTTGCTATCTGAATACAAAAATAAATTCATAGCAAACCTTCAATGCATTTTAAAAATTATGCAAGTGGGTTAAATTTTTTAATAGACACGTAGTTAGAGAATGGGGGTGGGGGATAGAACTATTATTAATTTGAGAGGAGACAATACTAACAGCTTATATATTGAATAGTATGTATATTGAAACTTATATTGTTACTATTTAATTTATTAAAATTAAATTTGAAACGTTCTATATAAATATCTTTTATACATATTTGGCGCTCAAAGTTTCGACATTTCTACTATACTTACGTTCGTAAATTATAAAAGTTATTCATAGAGATAATGAATGTTTAAATAAGAATAAAGAAGCAACATAAAAAATTATGTATAATTAAAACATAGCCAGTCTCTTTATGTAAACGCGCATTGAAATTTTTATCGAGGGTCCGAAATTTAATTCCTCTGCCCACGCGATCCCGCGGTTCTTATGCAAAATTAAGGGCACATTGGGGCTCATTAGCAACGCTTTGGTCGTTTAACGTCTTAATTTGAATTCGTTACGATAAAAAGTTGAAGGTTTTGGACGCAACGAGGTCCTTTTTGGTCTCGTTTGTGGCCCATTCCATGGGGCGTTGATTACGAGAAAAGTCGATAACCTGCGTTTATATTTTGTTTTTTTGTGAATTTCGTTAACTTTATTTAATAAAATTCATAAATAAACAAAGCAAGCTATTCATTTACTAGTTTTATAGTACCTATTACATTTTCAAATAAAAAAAAAAATGTTTAAAAAATTTGTATCAAATGTTTAAATTAATTAATGTAACGATTATCTTGTTTTTAATTTGTTTGTGTGTCTGTGTGTGTGAGAAGTTCTATAACGCTACTATAGCGCTTACCCATGAAGGTAAAGCCGTTACATATTCCTGTTAAGAGACTACTGTAGCGCATGTTATATAGCATGTGACACTGGAGAAACCATAATTGATGTATTGACCAATCGAGACAAAATTTTACAGTTTCATTTTACAGCATACTCACCATGACAGAGAATCTATATACGGCAGAAACTTGGACCGAAATCGGTTCATTTACAGGTAATATTGACTTGAATCCACGAGGGCTTACTTGAGGGCAATTAAAACTGATTTGGCTGTGAAAAGAAAACCCACTAATTAACTTTCTGTCCCTAATGCATCTAAGATATATGAGATTCAAGTTCTTCGTAAGTCAATAGGGAAAAATATTTTTGCTCTTTCTTCACAGGGACTCTACTAGAACTAAGAACTCTAAAGAAATTCAAATTGACGTTTGGAAAAGAAATGTAAAAAGAGAGACAAATAAAAATATTGTTGGGTTTTTCAATGAGATTGAGATGATTGAGATGAGATGAGTTTTATTACCAGAAATACAAAATAAGAATTACATATTGTGACAGTTGCAAGTAGAAAATGACAGGGGCCATACTGCCAGCACTGGAACGAATACTTAAGAGGCTATGGCATGAACGGGGAACTTTGAGAATAGGTATTGAAAAATTATATTGCCGTCCGTACTGTATATAATTCCATAACACCCGATAGGGACAACTGCAGCTTGGAATACCTACGAAAAAGCAGTCGAATTTTTACTCTCCTATTTTTCTGTTTCCTCCACCAAAACTGAACAGATTTTTATTGTTTTTAAGAATAATTTAAGATGGACTCAGGCTATGACGGTATGTTTTTCTTTTTTTGATTATATTCGTTAAATTTCTTTGCGGGATGTCTGATGACGGCGCGAATACTGGGCCATTTTTTGCAATTTTTGAAGGTTCCATGTTTTTAAAATTATAAATTTATCAAAAAAAGGAAAACGTAGAGGCATGGTACCAATAAATGTGGATTTTATGGTGCAAGAATATTTTCTCTATTGTAATTATCTACGGAGGAAACAGACAAATGTTTTTGTATGGAGAAACCGCCGGGAGAATTCCTCTTAAGCAATGTTACTCAAAATGACAGTTTGATGTCACGAACCTGGACGTTCATAAAATAAGGATTATAATTTTAAAACACGAAAGTCAACAATAATTACACAATATGGCTTTAAGCGTTGGCAGTATGGCCCCAGTGCAAAATTTAACACTTCAAATACTTTGTTGTACGTCATTACGTTGTACATACCAAGTTAGATAAATATTTATAGAGTGGGTGCTGTGTGCATTTCGTATATACAGCCGGCAAACAAATTAATTCGCTGTTTATATTTTAATTTAGCGTGGGATTGTGTTAATAGTATTTGTTGGAGCGATTAACGTAGGTAGATATCCCGTGTCTTCGAATTAGTTGAAACATTATGTTACTGGAACATGATGAAATCGCTATTTTCCAGAAAGTTAGATACACAAGATATTGATGATTACTGATTTAGTCTCGAACAAAAAAATATTTATTTTCTTCGCGAAATTACAAATTGTTACAAGATTTTCCTTTTTTATTCCACTACAAGTTAGCACTTGACTGCAATCTCACCTGGTGGTAAGACGTAAGTGATGATGCGAAGATGGTAGCGGACAAACCTGTTAGGTGCATGGCAGTTATATTAAACCCATTATATATTATATCCAATCGGTTTCTACATGGCATCATTCATCATGGCATTTAACAACTTTGTCTTAACTATCACAAATTGCAATCGACTGAAATACGTTGTCGCAACTAGGCCACTCTTCCCTCAGATAGGTGCCTAGAATGCTAAAAATTCCCAGTGATTCCGCATATAGCCGGATTACTTTAGTTAAAAGGTCTATGCCTAACATTGTACCAAAATTCAATACACTTTCGTGGTGGCAATCTTTGTCTATTGAAACATTATCAAGGCCTAATTGAATACGAAAATAGAACTCGAGATCGTCGTAAAATAGAGTAGGTACTTTGTCAAACTATCCTGCCGTGATTTTCCGTATTTTAACCGTTCTAAGGCTTTTAAAATGAAGATATCGCAGCCTGGGGGAGGCTAAACACCGTCCAATTAATTAGTGAAACGCAATCGTGATAGCCCGAGCTGCTATTAATCAGACGGAGATCGATCTGATAATAAGAACAGAGTACCGGTTGGTTCCACTTTGCTCTCTAATAAAAGCAGTTTACTTTACATGAAATCAGAAAGCCAAGTAGCCAATAAAAGTAATAAGTTTAGACGACCTCCCTGGCGCAGTGTTGAGCGCTGTTGTCTTAACGTGGCAGGTCCTGGTTTCAATCCTCGGTAGAACCTACTCTACTGGGAATTTATAATTTGGGAATTTTCTCTGGTCTGGTCTTGTGGGAGTCTTCGGCCGTGGCTAATTATCACCCTGCCAGCAAAGACATACCGCCAAGCGATTTATCGTTCCGGTACAACGCGTCGCAAAAAACTACTAGGAGTATGGGTTAAATATGACTGCCATACCCCCAACAGGTTAACCCGCAGACTATCACTTACATTCAGATCGCAGTCAAGGGCTAACTTGAAGTGGAATAAAAAATAAAAAAATCTACCGTCTAAAAAGCATTTTTATTCATATACAAGTTAACCTGACCGTTTATTCATATTAAGACTGCGATCCAGTAACCCAACCATTCAAATCTAGATCAACAAGGTAGAAAGGTATACAAATAAGAACGTATCCTTTCGACGATGTCATCGTCCCGCAGCTAGATGAATATGTACTTCAGTAATAGATAGCCAGTATAATACCGGTACAGAAGCCTGACCATGCAACAGGAACAAAAGCTATTACAACTTGATGATGGAAAAGATTAATAATTATTGTTTCTTCATAAGTTTTAAGTCAAATGATCACTGACTAGCAACCGCCCGCGGCGTCGCTGCCGTGGGAATTTTTAAACTCAAACTCAATTTATTTATAACATGTAGGACACACAGGTGTCTCGTATGTTACGTCATGTATTAACTCTACCACCGGTTCGGAAAGCAGATTCTGCGACAACCGACCTTATTCCTAACTCCCCTTACAAAGGAAATCTCTATGCAACATCTATGACCTGGGCATTGAAGATATTCAACCCGAGTCACTTAGTTAGTGAGAGTGATTTTGTTGGAGCTAAGGAAATGAAAGATCGGGACTCGACCGGGATAAGATGATGCCCGCAACTTTGTCCGCGTGGATGAGTTTTTTTATTTCCGCGGAACCGCCCATGTGTCGGCGCCACCGCCGCCTTCCCCGGGACATAAAACGACCCATTTTCACATTTCGTGAAAATCGGTTGAAAAGATGGCCGTTATAGCGCAGCAAACAGAGAGACACACTTTCAATGAAGGGACTAGAAGTTTAATTCGCTTTAATCCGCCATAATAGCCCTACCTAGCCTAGCTTTATGTGGTACCTACAGTGTACACCACAGATATCTTTATTATTCACTAGCTGATGCCCGCGCTACTTGGTACGCGTGGATCGAGGTTTTGTGGTTTCCGCGGGAAATCTCTAATTTTCCAGGATATAAAGTAGCATATGTGCTATTCCAGACTATAATCTATCTCTGTGTCAAAATTCAGCCAGATCCGTTACGCTGTTAGGGCGTGATTGAGTAACAAACATCCATACATCCAGACATCCATACATCCATACATCCATGCATGCAAACATCCATGCATCCAAACATCCATACATCCATCCAAACTTTCGCATTTATAATATTAGTATAGATTTACGGTGTGGTGAATATCACAAGCTACAAGTGATACATGCTGCTATGTACTACATAGATTTACATATTGTCGCGGCTTAGAGCGAATTAAACTTCTAGTTCCTTAATTATACTGGACTTCCGCAAAATAACGCCTGCTCGTGTCCAAGACACACTTTCGCATTTATCATATTAGTAAGTATGGGACTGATACAAAATATTCCCCTATAATTGCAATTACTTGACCGCTGCAAAGCGTAACCGTAAATCGTAATGAATGAAAAAAAAATGTATAGCGAAGCGAAATAAAACAAAAAAGCTCCCTATTCTATTAACACTCTCGAAAAAAAAGAGAAATGACTGCGATTCGGTACGGGCTATAATTTATTATCATAAGAGCTTAAACCTTTCCGCGTAATTGACTGTGATAGACAGACGGACAGATAAGTCGACCCGTCACGAATTCGCATTCGGATTTTTTGAGCCGTATAATATAAAATTTAACAGATAATCTGCCTCACAAACGGTACCAACGTTTTTTGAATTGACCTTTCTCCTATTTGAATTGAAAAATAAATTTAAAGCATTATACTAATGCTTCTGAGTGGCACGATAGAGAATGAAAAGATCAAAGTTCAATAAATCTAGTGCAGATATTACACATACTGTCAGCTTTGCTTTTAAATTTGAAAAGATAAAAGATTGTTAATTTATTTATTGACGAAGGTTTAATTATATTGATATTTGACTCATTCGATGTATTTCACTCGGTTCGTTCTTTGGTGGGGACGCCATATTGAAAATAGTTAGCATAAATACGAGTGTTATGACGATGGTAATTCAGTCTGTTACCGGCAGACTGATTATTAAATACTTTTGTGTTTAGATCGTAATTTGATTTAAAGCTTAACGATGGCAATCGTGGCCGGATCAAATGAATATTTTCTTTAAAGTTTAATCAAGTTTTTACATTAAATCTCTCGTGAAAATGCTACACGTTGTGACCATTCGCTCGTGCATATTTTAAAGAGAGTACAAATATATTTAAAAGCAATTTAATTTTTCGCCCATTTACGGAATTATCCTTACAATTCCTACTAATGTCCTCTAATCTACAACTTATATACTTCAATATTTATAAAAGCGGTATAATTATGAAGTAATCTTGTTCAGCAACAGCTCGTATGAAATGTCGGTCGCAATCCGAAATTTTCGCTAAATACTCGTAGCTCTCGGGAACAGTTTAAATCCATACTAATATTATAAATGCGAAGGTCTGTCTGTCTGCTACGCTTTCCCGGCCCATCTTTTCAGTCGATTTTGCCGAAATTTGGTACAGAGGTAAGTAGGTTACTTATGTCCTGGAAAATGAATGAGTTCATCAAAAAACTATAGTCTACGCGGACGAAGTCACGGGCTCTCTAGGGGCATCTAGTATTGTAATAAACTAGCCTATAGATCACTCTCCAGGTCCTCAACTATATCCATGCCAATGCCATGATCCGTTTCTCAGTTGCGGCGTGATTGAAGGACAAACTAACAATCTAACACACTTTCGCATTCATAATATTAATATGATAGGAGTGTCTGTCTGTCTGGCTGTCACGCTTTTCCAATCCAACCGATTTTAACTAAATTCAGTACTATTTTAGGTTGCATCCTGGGCAAAAACATAGACTGTCTGTTTTATCCTGGAAAATTAATGAGTTCGCGCGGGAATCATAAAAACACTAAATGAAGTCCGTACACTAGTAAGGTTCTTGTTTTAGTCTTTTCATACTGTTTTATGTGGGCTATATTATTATTTTTCCGTTAAATCATACTTTAAAAAAGATCGACTCGATCGATCGATTGTGACGACCTCCGTGGCGAAGTGTGGAGCACTGTTGCCCTAACAAGCAATTTAGCGTTCCGGTACGATGTCGTGTAGAAACCGATTAGGGGTATGGGTTAATTATAACTGTCATGCCCCTAACAGGTTAGCCCGCTACCATCTTAGACTGCATCATCGCTTACCATCGGGTGAGATCGCAGTCAAGGGCTAACTTGTAGTGGATAAAAAAAAAACTAGAAGGCTGCAGTAGACCTTATCTTAGGGCACAATAACCTCCAGGGCCTTGCTATTGGGGTTATTTGATAAAAAATCTCTCATTAAAGAGATAATATCAATAAATGACTAAGACATACTTGCTAATTAGAAATCGAAAAAAAACAGTCAATTTTCTGCATCTTTAACCTCATTGTTAATTAGTTTTCTCTGAAACCAAAAGTCTCATTACAGAAAACTAGTTAATTAGCGAAAAACAAATTGAAAATTCCAATTTTCGTTTCATTAGACTGTGTTGCTGTGCTGTGCATATTATACATTATTTAAAAGGTATTATTATAAATAAGTTAATTTTATGAGATTAGTAATCATACTTATAATATTAATGCGAAAGTGTGTTTGTTTGTTTGGTCATTAGTTTGTCCTTCAATCACGTCGCAACGGAGCAACGGATCGACGTGCTTTTTGGCATGGGTATACTTGAAGACCTGGACAGTGACATAGGCTATAGCCCGGAAAATAGTACGAGTACCACAGAATAGGTAGGACTTCGTGCTAGACATAAACCAAGCGCGAACTTCACTTCGAGGGCACGTATTAATGGAGTGGACGTATCCCCAAAATATGATCGCGCGTTGCTCGCTCCTTCTGGAAACCAAAGCACTACGGATGAAATAATTCACGGCGCCTCTTCTGGACAAGGCACCACTGTACATACACGTTACATTTAGGCCGTCATCGTCCTCGAACGATGGACGACTGTTGGATATAAGCCTCAAGTGAGGACTTCCTCAGACTACGGTCAGCGTGCCGCCTGGATCCAGCCGCAGCTGCGGCGCTTACAGCACTTATAGCTACTCTAATTAAATAAAGTGGAGGTGGTATCACATCAAATTAATATTATAAAGGTGAATATTTGTTTGTGTGTGTGTATGCCCGCCAACCCACACTGGAGCAGCGTGGTAGGTCTCTAAGCTCTAATTCCCTCTCTCTTATATAAGAGAGTGGAGGCCTGTGCGCAGCACTGGGACGTTAATGGGCTGTAGTGGATTTTTGCCACTCTTTCACGCAAAAACTACTGGACGGCTGAAATTTGGTATGGAGATAGATTATACCCTGGATTAACACATAGGCTACTTTTTATCCCGGAAAATTATTGAGTTCACACGGGAACCAGAAAACATCAAAATACGCGGATGAAGTCGCGGGCATCATCTAGTTTATAATATTATGAAACAAAAACAATATGATGATGTAGATATACCCTAAGGTCTAACGCTCTAACGGAATACCATTAAAATTCCTCAGCCTCAAACAGCACACCTAACTAGTGTGGCTCAGTCAGCGTGCCTCGTCTTATAAGCGACTCCTCACAATAAAGATATAAATCAGCCGCTGAGAGCTGAATAAAATCGCTTATATCTCCCCTTATCGCTTGATCGCTTGCTCCTTTAATATTATACCAGTATACAGGCTGATCTAAATAAAAATTAACGTATATGTAAATTATTAAAATTAAATAAAAAATTAAAAAATGATATGGGCAAAGATAGATATGTAGACGTGGACACTAACTAACAGCGAGGCTCGCATGCCGACTGAAAGTCGCCTAGCGTTCCATAGAAATAGTTATGCTTGGAATTTCTTTGAAAAATACTGTCCGAAACGAAGTCCGCCAAAGAATTTATGTAATCGATATAGCTCTCAATATTGAAGTGGCGGTGGGCTGAATAGGTTTGTCAAAGAACCGAAGAAGTTGTAAGATGGAAACGCAGTCACTACTCGGGATACCTTATTTAAAGAGTGTCACCCTGTTAGGTGGAGCGATGATTATCCGGACGGCGGCTGGCGTCAAATGGATGCAAAAACCCAAGGACAGGCAAGGACAAGCAAGGCAGGTTAAAAGAGGCTTTTATCCAAACCGAACCAAAGAGGCTTTTAAGAACACCGGTGTGTTTTTAAAAATTACGATGATGATTTAATCTAAAAAGTTAAAATAACGTCAAATTACGTTACGTTAACAAAATAGGTACGTGTTAGTTTAATGTACAAAATTACCTACAGTAGCATTATCGACTAGCCTTTATAAGCCCTCTGATCTTTGCTTGATCCATAATCCTACAGTAAGATATTCCTAATAGTCTATAATAGTTACAGAAAAACCTTTCAATTCCACTGACGTATAGCAAATAACCACTTACAGTAAGCCCACATACAAAGTAAATCTCCAAGTAAACAGTCCATTAAATTTATCACGAAAATTTATAAAAGCTAACTATTATGATACATCGTAAGCCTTTTCATGAGGCGGCCATTTCGTTGGACGCCCGGCAAAATAAACCCGTTGCACAAAACCTGGGTGGCAGTAAAAATAATAAATCCTCGGAACATCCTGTATACGACCAAGTTGCCTGAAGCAGTCGGTGTCCACTATAGTGCAAAAGCGTAATTTCTAACGCAGTGTACCTACGGAACAGTTTTAGCTTTTGTATCTACGTAGGTCGCTGACAAATAATTTACTACTGTACTCTAGAATATACTGTAGTAGATGGTAATTTACTGGTGTTAACGTTAGTTACTGTTTACATTATTTTCTAGAGTAATTTATGTTGAACTTCCGTATAGGTAAGTGTCATATTAATTGTATCTACTTACGCAGCTGAGCTCACATATCTTTCTCCGGTCGTGTCGGATTTTCCTCCCATCGTGCTATGAGCATAAAGGTAAAAGGCTTATAAGAGTAAAGAAATAAAGAGTGCACCTGTATTTGCGCACACACTTCTACACTATAATATCTCCCGCGCAGATGGCAAGTTTCAGTGGATATAGGCCGCAGTGGCCGAAATTCGGACGGGAGGACACTATTATGTACGCGGCAGAAAGCTATACTTACTTAGTAATATTTAAAAAGAGATGATTTGTGACGTTCGTGGGATGATATACGAAGTCTATGCCGACTATTTCTTTCGTGCCGCCGAGGCCTTACCTAATGATTGCTACAATCTTTGACACTTAAAATATAATTCTTATTATTCTATTTCTAAATTCGTAATTGTCTCTGTTAGTTTAACACACTTCCTTCTTCCGCTATAGGCCTTACTCAAACTCAAACTCAAAGTTACTATATTTATTCGAAACAGATATTTACACAGTAAACCTTCTGAACGTTACGTTTACAAAGTATAAGACGTGATGGTGATAATTAATCACGGTCATGTAGGTAATAGATTGGCCCTTTCATAGAAAAAAATTAGGCGTCCGACCTGTAGAGCACGCTCTACACGTGCACCTGTCTTTGTTGTCCCCGCCATAGCGTGGTCCCGCTTTTCAGATTAGATGGCGTTAGTAAAATAAGTTCACATTCTTTGTTTGACAGAGCCCGTCTATTTAAATTGAGGTTGTTGCCCACGATATCTTAAAATTAAAGCTACAAATCGACGCATAATCCATCCTTGCAGCACGAATTCTATAAATTCAGCTAATTGTAACCATTGAGAATTTAAAAATTATTGATGCAGGCTTTACATAACAGGGCTACCGTTTACGTTTACCGTTATACCAAGTATCTAAGCGTTTATCTAGAAAAAAACATTTTGCTAAACGGAATCTCTTGTTCATATCCGTACACGAAACTAAAAAGGTCATAAAGGACGTCAAACATTCCAAAACATTCTGCCGCTCGGAATTGTCCAGTAGAAGTTTCATTACTATTTGTCCCAAAAACCCCGTCTGTCCCTTTTCGCGGTCTCATTTTACCCCGTAAGTTAATATTTTAACTTAACCCTTGCTCAATGTCCTTCCGAAATTAGGGCTTAACCAAAAAACCTAGCCTATTATAGTCAGTGATTCTTTCTTTAGCAGCTGACGAGTCAGTGAAATGCTTGTTACTTTAAAATTGTATTGTAAATATATTATTAAAGAATAAATTATTTAATTTAATAGAAAAAAAACTTAAAAATATATATATTCAAAGTTACTATAGCAGCCACTGTTTGTGAACGTCATTGATGTAGAATTTTAGTACTTAAAGAGTAGAATTCAGTAACTAAGGTCCACAAGGCCGTCAAATGTTTTTATTATCTATGTTTTTATCTGTCCTTTTCAATTCAGCCCTGGAATAAAGCTGTGTTGTGTAAGGACTCTCTCTCTTTGCGTGGTATTCCTCATTATTTAGGGTCGTTACTGTTGTGTTTCTCGTTTTAATGAAACTATTGTATTTTTTCTTTAGCACTTTTACTATCTTTTATTTATTCAACTAGTTCTATTATTTTAGTAATTAGAAGTAATTAGCTACGTTACTTAGCTTTAATATTTATTACAGTATTCAGAGACAAGTCACAGTATTACAGATCACCCAATCTTACCATAGACAAGTCAACCACAAACAACTACTCGTGGCATAGACACACTACATCTTTCCCTTTTTTTTTTTTTTTTTTTAAGTTTATACCTAATGTATGTTAAACAGTTAGGTACTTATAGGATCATCCTGACAAAATTGAGTAATCTAAATCTGGGCTTAAACTTAACACGACATACTCATATTATAATATTTGAAAGGAAAAAACATAACCGCAGAACCTAATTATTAATTACTTTTTTAGAAAGGAAGAATTTCTACGATAAATTACATCATTAGAATCTTTAACATAATAAGATCTAGGAGTGGAATGTTTGCCAACTATTTCTCCTTGTACCCATACCTTCCCCTTCTTTAACAAACAATTATCATTAATTTCAAAATCACCTTTTTCTTTACTATTTCTATTATAATAGTTAGCATAAATTTCTTGCTTTTTTAACAAATTTTCTTCTACATTTGGCACGATTTGTGGTTTTAGTAAATCATTACAAATAGGTAATTTAGTTCTTGTTCTTCGATTCATCAGTAATTGAGATGGAGAGGCATTTAATACAGGAAGGGGTGTGTTTCTATATTCTAATAATGCTTCAAATATGTCTTTTTTATCATCATAACATTTTTTTAACATATTTTTCGCAGTCTGCACACTCCTTTCAGCTAGACCATTTGATTTAGGATATAAAGGGCTACTAGTTATTATTTCAAAGTTCCAATCTTTAGAAAATAGTAGCATTTCTTGTGATGAAAAAGGCATATTATCAGCTATTAATATTCGGGGAATTCCATGAGTTGTAAATATACTTTTTAAGGTTTGAATTACAGTAAATGAAGTTTTATTACTAATTTTACATATTTCTATCCACTTTGAATAATAATCTGCCAAAATTAAATATGTTTTATTTCTCAGTTCACATAGATCAACACCTACTTTATTAAATGGCAGGTTTGGTATTTCATGGCATATTATGGGCTCTTTTTGTTCACTACTCATGTACCTAAGACAGATTTTACAGCTTTTTATATAATTTTCTATGTCTGCATTAATTCCAATCCAATAAAATAATTCTCTCGCTCGAGATTTTGTTTTGTTTATTCCCAGATGTGATTCATGTAGTAATTTCATTATTTTAATTTTTAGCTGCGATGGTATGATTAATCTGTTGTTGAAGAAAATCAAATCATCCTCTATAAATAATTCAGATCTTATATTATAATAAAATTGTAATTCTTTTGACAAGTGTTGCTTATTGGGCCATCCATCAATAATAAACCTTTTTAAATTTAATAAAGTATTATCATTATTAGTACAAACTTTGTATTCATTTAACAAAAATTGAGGGACTTCCAAATACTTAGATACACTATGAACAATCTCATTCATAAAATAGTCATTAGAATCAGTGAAATTTTTATTAAAAGAGCGTGACAGAAGGTCAGCTATGTACATAAACTTTCCTGGTAAATATTTTAAAATAATATCATATTTACTTAATTTTAATTTTATTCTTTGCAACCTACTAGACATTACTTTTGAAATATTTTTATCCATAATAGAAACAAGGGGCTTATGATCCGTTTGTATTTCAATTTTTTGTCCATAAACATAGTGATGGAATCTTTTCACTGAGAAATAAATGGCAAGAAATTCTTTTTCTATCTGACTATATCTCTTTTCAGTTTCAGTTAAGCTACGTGATGAAAAAGCAATAGGTTTATTATTTTGCATTAAACAACAGCCTAGGCCATCTTTACTAGCATCACATTGTATTATTATTGGTAGCTTAGGGTCAAATGTAGATAGTACAGGAGCGTTACATATTAATTGTTTTAATTGAGATAATGACTGACTATGTATATGAGACCAGTGCCACAAATTATTCTTTTTCAATAGTTCTCTTAAAGGTGAAGTTATTTCTGCCATGTTTGGAATAAACTTGTGCAAAAAATTAGCCATGCCCAATATACGCTGCAATTCAACTTTACTTTTGGGCTCTTTTATCGACTGAATTGTATTAACTAGTTCGGGATCTGGTCGCATACCATTTTCAGAAAAAATATAACCTAAATATTTTATTTCTGAGCATTTTAACTGTATTTTATTTGGATTGAATTTTAAATTAAACTGTTTTGCCTTTTCTAAAACTTCACACAGTATTCTATCATGGGTCTGTTCATCTTTAGCACAAATTAATATGTCATCAAAATACACTATCACATTCTTAATTCCTCCAAAAACTTTTTCACTAATTTTCTGAAATATTTCAGGAGCACAGCTCAAGCCTTGAGGTAATCTTAAATATCGATAACAGCCAAATGGTGAACTAAATGTGCATAACTTACTTGAGCTCTCGGAGAGTTTTAGCTGAAAAAATCCATCTTTTAAATCCATTACCGTATAATACTTCATGCCTGTTAACTTGGGTGCAATTTCTTCAATTGTTGGGATCTGAACATAACTTCTTTCAATTACTTTATTGAGATCTTGAGGATCAATACATATACGGAGTGATGAGTCAGGTTTTTCTACGATTACCATGTTGCTAACCCAGCCTGATGGCTCATTTTCTTCTATTATTATATTATTTTGTACCATTGATGTTAATTGCTGTTTTACTTTATCATTTATGGCTAAGGGAATTCTTCTAGGAGGTCTGGCAACTGGGGTTGAATCTGGCTTTATATTTATGTTTATTTCTGGTTCATAACAACCAAGGCCTGAAAAAACTTCACTGTATTTATTCAATATTAAACTTTTAGTTATACTATTACATCTTCTAACAAGTTTGAGGTCCTCGCATGCTTCTTTTCCAAGAATGGGTATAGTATCCATATCGACAACAACAAATGATAATTCTTTACAAATATTATTTACTTGGCATATTAAATTCACTTGTCCTAAGGGCTTGTATTTAGTTCCTCCATAGGCTTCTAGCACTATAAAGGTATTCTTGAGTTTACACTTGTTTTCTAATGTTTCCCATATTTTATTTGGAATTATATTAACATCAGAGCCAGTATCTAATTTCATTGCTATATTATTTGAATTATTAATCAAAATGCTTTGTGTCCAATCTGAAGAAGTGGAACTATTTACTGTTAGAACAGCTATTTCACTGACTTTTTTAAACCTACATCCGATACTAAAGTGGTTTGGCTTTTTACAATTATGACAGATTTGATTAAAAGCTGGGCATTTTCTGGCAGCATGTTTTAGTCCACATTTTTTACAGTCATATTGAAGTTCTGGTTTATTAGTAGTTGGAGTATGTTGCTGATAATAATTATAAGTTTTTGTTTCAAAATCATTTTGTTTTTTGAGTTCACTTTTAGAGTTATTATTGTTAGATGTAATGTGCAGAACATTTTCAAAGTTTTCTTCATTAATATTTAGGGTCTTTAGATGTTGTTGACTAAGCTCATACGATTTACATATCTTTATAGTTTTGTCCAAATTTAAATCCTCTGTTTGTAATAACTTTTCTTGGAGTTTTTTAATATTAATGCCTTGCACAATACGATCTCTTAACATTTCATCAACACTCTCTGAATATTCACATGTCTTTATTAAATGTGTAATGTTAGTGAGATATTGGTCAAATGTTTCTTCGTTATGTCTATTACGGGAGTTGAAAATATATCTTTCAACCACAACATTCCGCTTTGGTTCAAAATAAGTCTTGAAGGCGTGAATTAAATCTTCTAATGAGCATTTATCCGGCAATTTAAAGGTTTCGGCAAGCTCAATGGCGTCTTCGCCGGCTATATTTAGAAACAGAGCCTTCTTAGTGTCATCTGACTTTTTTGAGAATCCAGATGCGACCATATATATTTGGAATTCACGGTAGAACTTTTTCCAATTATTCGCTAACGCGGTGTAGTCTATTCGGAGCCTATCAGGAATTCTCACTCCTAATTCAGAGTCAGCCATTTTGCAATGGAACACGCGTGCACGTATTGTTCAACTTGCAACGCTAACCTTTTATAGCTGCGCCATGTTGTGTTTCTCGTTTTAATGAAACTATTGTATTTTTTCTTTAGCACTTTTACTATCTTTTATTTATTCAACTAGTTCTATTATTTTAGTAATTAGAAGTAATTAGCTACGTTACTTAGCTTTAATATTTATTACAGTATTCAGAGACAAGTCACAGTATTACAGATCACCCAATCTTACCATAGACAAGTCAACCACAAACAACTACTCGTGGCATAGACACACTACAGTTACCCCTTTCCATTAATCACATAATGATCAGAGTTTTCTTGGGATAACAATTCGGTGGGTTCCCACGTCCTTCCGCATTCGACTCTACTAAGAGTATTAAACTCTTTGGTTTTTGTAACGATTATTATCAGATGTTAGTGATAATAAGGTTAATGTGTTCCCCGAGGAAACGAAAAGGCCAAATTTGAACCTCCAAATACGGTCACCCATCCAGTTCATTCTCTTTCGTTCGTTCTCGTTAGTTCTCGACTCGTGTAAGGACTAAAAGGCGATAATTAATTAGTCTCTAAAGGTGAGCAGCAAATATTATTATTTGTATGAGTTTTTACGGAGCCGCGTAGCGCACTGAATCTCCGTGCCGCGTCATTTGTGTGGGCCCAGCTCCATTATACAACCTCATAGGTACAATGAATACTTGCTGCTACGTGCGAGCCGCACCTCTGTAGTGAAAGCTACGAGGGTTATAATGCAACCTGGTCTGAGAAGAAGCCCTCAAGAAATCTCTTCTAGTCCAATGTTGCACGCGCTGAAATAACGCGTTGTGTGCTTCAGGCTTTAACTAAAAGCGTGACATTTTCGAGGCTCTTAATTTATTGACTTGCGGACCCTGATTGCTGATTTCCAACGGTACGCCGTCCATTATTCCAATTGGATTTCTATGTTTTCCATTAATTTCATTATTATATTCAGTTTCACTATTGGATTCAGTCCGAAAATATCATAAATATTCACTCAATTCACTTGATAAATATTTATATGTGGAGTCGCTTTTAAATAATAATAATTATGTCAGTCAAAAGCAACTATATTTTGAATAGTATTTTATTTTACACCAACCCGCAGTGGAGCACAGTGGTCGGTTTAAGCTCCAATTCCCTCTCTCCTATAAGAGTGGAGGCCTGTACCCAGCAGAAGGATGTTAATGGGCTGTAGTAGGATTATTCAGAAGTCGTAAATTTTCACTTACACAATCCAAATTTAACATCAGTCAGTCGATCATCACGAGAAGATGAAACTTGATGGGATGAATTTAATTTTAAAAATAACAAGTAAGAGCGCCAGCTCGCCTACAAATTAGCCCACCAGTTTGGCGAAATTTAATTTTTGTAGAACATTATTGCATCTTTTCTTGGTAAAATAAATTAAATAAACCGACTTCCAAAGCCCACTGTAAAGTAAAAAATAATTTTGATTTCTACACAATATGTTGAAGTCGGCCGGGTATGCACCGACATAGATTAAAAAAAAGTACGCGCCGAATTGAGAACCTCCTTCTTCTTTGGAAGTCGGTTAAAAAACAAGACCACGGCATATCGAAGTCCCTAGCAGCTCTATGTACATTATGGACTTCCACGATTTCTGGTCTGTTCAAATATTAACATGATTTTTTCAGGACAATCATCCACAGTAGACAAACAAACTCAGCAAGTTGGATTAATCCAATTAAAACCATAACTCATGCTGTAAACAAGAGAGAGATGGTAATAAGGCTGTAAACATTCGGTCTATTCAAATAAATTTCAACAAAATACTCAGTTGGGTGTAATTCCAGTAATTAATATTGCGAGAATCTTGACTTACGAGCATCTTCGAAAATTTCATAGAAGGTTAGGTATACTCAAATTTATTTAAAATTAATTATTGAGCAATTTTGACGACTTCTGCGGTGTGAGCTATGATCTTCGATATGGAATCAAAGAAAGACGTCCGCTGCTGAACGAAGGTCTCTTGCAAGGATGTTCAACACGGTTTGTACCAGTTGAGTCTAGCCTTCCAGCTAATTCGTTAAGAGTCGTCTAACGTTCTTTAGGTGGTCTTCCAACGCTGGGTTTCAAGGTCGTTATTCAAAAACCAGTACCCAGCCCCTATCGATTCTTCTACATCTTTTTATTTCTGCTTTGATCACGATGGGATACTCCAAGCATTTAATTCTCTCACATAGATTCTTTTTTTATTTCCGATACAAGCATATCTGAGCTATCGTGTGATGATAAGTATTGAAGCAGTATACCAGCTCTCTTTACGAGAACTGTGACCATGCGTGATACACTGAGACGCCGAAGACGATCTAACAACTTTTGATTCCTTTTCAAATAGGTATTCTTATCTAAGTAGCGAGCGTCGGCTGCTTCACTTTCTTAGGAATTTCTACGTAGGACCTCTTTATCTCCTCTCTTCTTGTGTGCAAAATATCAGCTTCCAAAAGGTTTGACTGGGCGTGAATGAGTCACTAAACGATTGAGAGATGTAGGACTTTTCTCTTTTTATATAAATTCAAACGATTAATTTTCCAACCAAAGAAAGATAGACCATAGAAGGTTTTCGATACTAAAATAATAAGTTCTCAGGAGTATTGAATGCCCGCGACTTCGTCCGCATACAATTTCTGATTTCCTATGAGATTTTCCCGCCGAAAAAGGCCTACTTATAGCAGCTTGAACTATATAGCATAGGCAGATTTTTATTATTTAAGACTAATAAGTCCTTAATGCTGACTTAAAAACTTATAACCTTCATGCACGCTCTCAACCCCTATTTCACGCCTTTTGGGGTGGATAGTCGTAAAATTGCTTAAGCAGTTTATTATTACTTAAAACTTATAACCTAAATCCTGATATTCAAGTCTCTAACTACAAAAACATAGCACTTGCATACAAATTTTCAACCCTCATTTCACCCTCTGTGGAGAAGATTTTCGTAAAATTGCTTATGCAGTTTATTATTACTTAAAACTAATAACCTTTATGCCGATTTTCAAGTATCTAACTTCAAGAACTTAGAACCCTCATGTAAGCTTCCAACCCCGATTTCACCCCCTTTGGAGTGAATTTTCTTAAAATTACTCATACGGATTATTATTATTTAAATCGAGTAACTTAAATCCCGATTTTCATTCTCTAACTTCAAAAACACAGGACTTTCATACAAAGTTACAACCCCTATTTCACCCTCTGTGGGGTAGATTTTCGTAAAATTGCTTAAACAGGTTTATATCATTTATAGCTATTAACTTAATTGCCAATTTTCATGTCTCTAACTTCAAACCAAAGGACTTTCATACAAACTTCCAACCCCCATTTCAACCCCTTAGGGGTGAATTTTCTCAAAACCGTTTCTTAGCGGCCGTCTACACCCTAGAAGGAACCTAACTTCCAAATTTCAAGCCTGTATGCTTTAAAGTTCCCGAGATATCGTGATGAATCAGTGACCTTTACCAACAGAATTATCTGTCAAAAGAAACTGTAAAGAAACTTTTTACACCTCTTGAAGTATTGTGAATGATGTTATTTCGCAAAAAGCATTGGAAAACACGATCGTAAATATGATCGCGAATTTGATATAGCTATAAAAACGTTGGTTCGAGGTGTTTTTAACGTATTTGTTAATGTTTGTGATGTCGTAAAATATGGTGTATTGTTCCTTTATTTTTCAGAATTTATTTCGTATTCCATACAATTGAAAAAACTCATTATTATTATTGTAGGTACTATACTAACTACCTTTAACTTACCTACTATTACCTACTTTCTATGCGAACTTCTACCTACTTTTAATATTTTATCGTAAATATCTTCTTTGCCAATTTGCTAAAATATTCGCGGTCTTGCTGCCAATTGTCTGTCTTCAGTCTTATTTTTTCGATAGCAAAAATGAGGTTTCTTAGTGGCTAATACATATCGCGTAAAATCTAGTATAAGCAAATCAGCGTTAAGGATCTGTTGGCGTGATGTTTCAATTTTGCGACTTTTGCTGTTAGTTACGCGGTACTACCACCTATATTTGTGAAGACGTCGCTTCATTTTAATATTCATGTAGGTTAAGTTTACACATGAATAGTGAGCTCTATTACAAAATTTCAATAGTCATGCAATCTTACACAAAGCAGCGCAGAATCATTTTAAAATCATTCATCATATCCTTGATCTTCCTCTCGGATTTATTTGTGTTTACCGCCGCCCCCCTTTTGTGCCCTTAATGGTGGGAAAATCGCTGAATCAGACGCGCGTAATGTATCCTCTATAATATAATGGTAGTGAAAAATTGAATGGCATGTGCCACCCCTGAAACGATGACCGAGAATAATTCCTGTCGTAATAATATTCTGTACACTCTACTCGCTGTTGAACTCGCGGTCGAGTTCACCTTTGTCGCATAAACTAAATAGAGTTTTGTGGCCGTCCACAGGATTATTATGATGAAGCAAATACGTTTTGCTAATAACAGCCAAATTGAATAACATATTTTTAATTGAGTTCGTCGCTGCGTCAGCGTTTTAAGATAGACTGTGCGCTTAGAGAATATCACTGCTACGGTGAATGTATAATCGAAACAGCGGTTTTTACTTAGGTCGTGTTCAATATTAGGACAGGATTCTGCAAAATAATTTATGAGTATTTCCACTTTTCGTTAAAATAAATTAATTAGATGGCTAACGTTGTATAAAATGTTAATAAAGCTACTGAAAGTTACGGGTATCTACTTATAAATATTCCGGATACGTATTTTCTTTTATAACTAGCCATTACCATCCTTTAGGGACGTCAAAGTTACGTGACATAAAACTGTCATATTGAAAAAATAATATTGCTATAGGCGATGGAAGTAACCCCTATGGTCTCAAGTTTGAGTTCAGGTAAGAGAAAGGGAATATTATCGTTCTTAATTATCCGGTTAGGTGTGATTACTAATTTGAATTTGCGCAGTGGATATACGGGTAAACAGGAATTCCCCCTGCACCCACTGGTGGGTGAAGCCGGTAGGTACATGGGTCGCAAGTCGCATCTCAAAACAACGCATTAATCGGCCGCAATTACAGTTGTAAGTTTCATTCAATTACTTACAATAAATTTGCAAATATAAAACGATCTTGCAAGTAACTCATTGCTTGAAATGTTAGTTATGTAAGTTGCTAACGTTAGCTGCTTGTGTGAAATCTTATAAGTATAATTCCAGCCGGTCTATAATATCAACGAGTTACGACTAGGAGAATTACTAATTCATCATCGAAAAAAAAAAGGTTATAATATGGACAAAGAAACATTAAATTGGGATTATTTTTATTATTTTTAGGAAAAATTAATATAATGGAAGCTTTCGCTGAAGTGTTAACTCTCCTGAGAAATCAAAAGGGTACAAGTCTTAAATTAATTCTCAAAGTGACCAGCCTATTATCCCTTAAGGTGATTATACATAACACCTCTGTTCTCCTCACAATAGAGTATTTACCTCACGAGTGGCTTCTTCCGGATAAGGCTCTCGAGTCTCAGCAATATAATATGGATACCTTTTGTTAAGGATAAAGTTACGTGGACTTGGATGAACTGGATGTGGCAGGTATGAGACTGTGTATCACTTACGTAGACTGTTTATCAGTCCCCCCTTCCCCCTTCACCTTTCTATTATGTTACTGCGAGGGACTCCAGTTTCCGATTTTCCATCCGCTTATATATATATATGCCACCGTAAGATTGTAATCTGTTAAGTTTATTAGCCCGATAGAACCTGCGGCCTGGCATTACTTGATTATTTACGTCGAACCATAACCTAACCTACATGAAACAGACAAGAAATCGTAAATACAATGAATATATCAAAAATTGGAACTCAGAACATTGAACGGTTCACAATCTTTCGACAGTTTACAATTTCGCGAGTTAGATTATAATCTAACGGTTTTTACAATCTTACGGTGACATATATAAATATATATTTATGTATATATAAAGACTCTTGATTTGTTGATGCATCTACTAGGCAAGCGCGCTCCACCTTAGGCTGCATCACTACTTACTATTTTTTTCACATTTTTTATCACACTCATCAAACTCAAAACACAAACTTAAGTTTATTTGTAGGATATATACAGACGGTGAACAAGAACAACTCTTTTTTCGATAAACATGACCTACATTATTATTTAAGACCACATCATTGATGTCAAATAAGCTTGCATAATGACAAAATACTTAATCTATTTCTGTCTCGCACTGTCTGGCGCATCAAAAGACAAGTTTTTTTCAACACTAGCTGATGCCCGCGACTTGCGCTCGCGTGAATTGAGATTTTTGATAAAATATTATTAATGATTCCGGAATAAAAAGTAAGATGTGTTATTGCAGACTGTAATCCATCTCTGTGTATATTTGATACAGATCTGATCAGCCATTCTGGCGTTATTGAGTAACAAACATCCATCTATCCATCCAAACTTTAGCATTAAATATTAAGCGTAGAAATATAGATTATCCGATCAATCTATTTTTATTCAAATAAAGACCCCGCGTGCGATCTCAAGCCAACAAAGTATGCCATTTCTAGTATTTTAATGCAGACACGCCCCTTTGTGAAGCTCTATGGCTCTTGCTTTGAACACACAATGAGGGTGTTAAACGCTGGTCCTGGGATCGCAAGCCCTTTGCGACTGACCTATCCGGTGTACTACCGGATAACTACTTCAGATTCCAGACCATGAGATGTCATGAGATTTTCCTTAATCTTAAGGGCAAGACACACGACTGACAGAATAGAATAAAACACACATGCACACATCATACGGTACATACATCGACACGCGCATTTCTATGGATTTGCTCGGACCCGCCCGACACGACGAAACGTGTTCCCCAAAATGTCAGCTCCAAACGCCCACGACCCAAAATTCAGATATTCTAACTGAGCGAAGCTGGGATAGATCAGTGTATCAAATACATTATATACTGCTATTATTAATGCGAAAGTGTGTCTGTCTGCTACCCTTTCATGGTCCATCTTTTCAACCTATTTTGATAAAATTTGGTATAGAGGTAGGTTGCTTCCCGGGGAAGGATAAAGGCTATTATTTTAATTTAAAAAAAGGCCCGCGGTAGTAAAAAAAAATTATATTTAAAAAAAAATAAAAAAATGCAGCAAACAAGCTAGCTAATTAGACATACTACGACATTCCTCGTATTAAATACTAGCTAATGCCCGCGACTTCGTCTGCGTGGATCGATGGATCGTGCGATAAAAAGCCTATGTGCTAATCCAGACTATAATCTATCTCTGTGCCAAATTTCAGCCAGATCTGTTCAGCCTTTGGGGCGTGATTGTGTAACAAACATCCATACATCCATCCAAACAAGATTATAATATTAAGTTCTGCAACAATATTATAATTTGCAATAGGTCATGATATTCTGCCTACACAAATATGTATAGCGTTCGGCGAAAAATATACAGTGTCAATGCAAGTGTGCGAATGAATACATTGTTGTACAATGACTTCTTCGTATTAATTAAGTTATGAAATAGCCGCTGTATACAAAATGATTACTTGATCTTAGAATTCGTTCCTGGTATTTTAGCGACAGTATCTTTCATCCTAATTCAGGTTAGCTCTCGACTACGATGATGCCATTTAATATGACTGACGTTAATTTAACATGATGATATTTACTGTACCCATACTAATATTATAAATGCGAAAGTGTTTCTGTCTGTCTGTCCATCTGTCTGTGCATGCTACGCTTTCACGGTCCACCTGTTCAACCGATTTTGATGAAATTTGGTAGAGGAATAGTTTGTATCCCGAGGAAGGACATAGGCTACTTTTTATCCCGGAAAATTAAGGAGTTCCTGCGGGAATCAAAAAAAAAAATCCACGCGGACGAAGTCGCGGGCATCATCTAGTGTTAAATAAATGTCGAGCTTAATCCATACTAATATTACAAGAAGACGCCGCGACTTCGTTCGCATGGCATACGTTTTTTAATTCCCATAGGCACTCCTTAATTTTCCGGGATAAAAAGAAGGCTACGTCACTCTCTGTGTACTCCACTACACCCATGCAAAAAATCGCATAGATCCTTTGCTCTGTTGCGGCGAGATTGAAGGACAAACTCTCTATTTGACGCTCTTGGGGATAAATATTTCAAAACCTGTGAAATCCGTATTTCATCATTTTAAACCAAAAAGCCCAAATAGAAAGATTAAGCAGCATACATAAAATAAACTGCTATTTTTCCGTAGTGTGCAGTAGCATTCGTACATAGTCGAAATTCCATGGACGCGACGTAGCGATTTGCTTCCTCGTTTCTAATTCGAATCGGTAGGATATAGAACGCCCTTCTGGCTTCCGTTTTCTCCTCTGCTTTTAATATTGATATTTTCAAATCAAGAAGAAGAAGACAAGGCATCTTCTAGGCATCCCCAACTTAGGCTACATCACCACTTTTCAGCAAGTCTAATTGCAGCCAAGCATTATTCCTAAAATAAAAAAGTATATCTAAATCTACACTCCAGAGTTTTCTTACACAAGTGTAACAATAGCATATTACAGTCGTCGGTTCTAAGACAGTATATTGTGACAAGTTTTGCTATGGTATTTCTTTGCGCGGAACCGTGAAGACTATAATAGGGCTCATAATACTCAAGTATTAGCTACAGTACGCCCGCGGCGAATACATTGTGAAACAAGAATACTTCTGCCTATATTACTACCAATACTAATGTTAAAAAGCCGGCCAAGTGCGAGTTGGACTCGTGCACCGAGGGTTCCGTGCAAACCTGTAGTAAGTTTAAAATTATTAAAAATATTTTTAGTGGATGATGTAACTAAAAATGTATGCTTTTAGCAATTTTTCCTTTATCTGTGCTATAAGACGTAGCTTCGTACCAAAATTCAAGATTCTGAGTTCACGTGAAGTACCCTGTAGGTTTTGGTTGCCTTGCGAGTGTGGAAAATTTGCAGCATAAACGGCTGTATCTTTTGATTGCGTTGGCTTAGAAGTTTGATCACAGCTCCAAGGGACTTGAGTATTCGATATGAATTTCAGCTTGATACCGCCATGCGTTCCTGAGAAAAAGGGTCTCGACACACAGACGGACGGACAACAAAGTGATCCTATAAGGGTCGGACGGCATTCCGAAGCAGTGGTTGATTCACTCGATGATTCAAAAGAACCAGTACTTAAGTAAAAGTTTATTTGAATTAAAAAACATTTGAGCTTGAGTTTGGCGAAGTTGCATGCATTATCTAGTATTATATGATAGTGCGCCAATCTGCGTCTATAGAGATTAAGGTTTTAAAAATTCTGTGAGAACTCATTAATTTTTCGGGATAAAAGTAGCCTGTGACCTTCCTTGGGATACAACCTATCTCTGAACCTATCTGTATTTCGTCAAAATTGGTAGAACAGACGAGCTATTCTAGACTTCATACGCGTGGATTAATGTTTTTTAAATAGAATAAAAAGTTTTGTTTTATGCTGTAATTTTCCAAATTAAAAAAAGCCTTAATAAGAAACTAATATTTTCATTACTGGTTAGTAATTTATCAAACTACCAAAGAAAATTGACAAATTTTAAGTTTCGTAGATACGCATAGTCTATGCCCTTAACTGGGATATAAACTATCTCTGTACCAAATTTCATCAAAATCGGTTAAGTAGTTGGGGCGTAAAAGCTAGCAGGTAGACAGACAGGCACACTTTCGCATTTATAATATTACTATGGATATATATATATATATATATACTTAAGTACTTTCTTTTATTTCTTGTTCGTGCTTTTCCACTAAAGTAAATCTAACACTGTCATAATAAACTGCAAACTACCCGCGCTCGCTTCAAAAAGCAACCATTGTCCCGCCGTGCGAAATCGAGTGTCCACAATTAGAACACAAAGAGTTATTGGCGTGTAAATCATCGACGACGTGTTTATTTCTCGAACGAATATTATCGGATATTCACTGTTTGTTACACCGCGTGTATTGCGGGACGGTAGTAGAATTTTAATGGGAATTTTCATATTAATGTAGCACATTGGTCTACTCGCTAACTTTCTTCCTGTGGCCATACTACCGTCGCTTAAAGCAGTATTATTTTAAAATGACAGTTTCATATGACGTACCTTGACGTCCCTAAAATGAGGATTATACCTCTGAAAGAAGAGTGTCAACAATATTAAAATAATAATGGAATGAAAATATACTTTATTGTACACCATACATAAAATACACGCTAAACAAATAAACGAAATTATGAAAAAACTAATTATGAATAGGCGGCCTTATCGCTGAGAAGCGATCTCTTCCAGGCAACCTAGAAAAGGAAATAATACAAGAAAGTTTGAATGAGGGTGCACACTAAGTAGGTAATATGTACAATTAAGGGATAAAACACTTAAACAAAGGTAGGAAATCTAAAGACTTTTATAATATATAATACACAAATCTCTACATATAAAATACATATAATACATAAAAACATACATAAATATTATACATACATACAATATATATACACAACTTAAATATATAACAAATAATATATGTAAAATAATACTGCCACACAATGCGTTGATAGTGTTAGATGGAAATTTAAAAACGATTTATATGTGGTATCACTGCTATGGTTTTGTGGAGTGGCAACACTGTTCTATTATTAAATATTGTATAAGATGGCGGCATTAACTGTGTGTGTAAATTGTAAAGTAAATAAATTATGATTAAATGGTTGTCGAGTGTTTCGTCTTATAATAGTAGGTAAGTGTACTACTTACATTACTCTGACTTTCTGGACAGGTGTAGATTTTATACTCTAGTTTCTTAAACCACCTTTAAGCAAAGTTTCATTATCGTTACTTCAATGGCCGGCTTACTAATGAGCACGAGTCTTTTCTACGATTGAGAAAAGTTTTGCCGTAGTCCACCACGCCGGCGACGTGCGGATGGAGAGGCTTCATAGTTCACACACCTCTGGGAATATTATGAGAACTCTCAGGCAGGTTTCCTTACGATGTTTTCCTTCACCATTAAAGCAAGACGTGATATTTAATATCATAAAACGCTCAGAACTCCAATAAGTTGGAAGTGTTGGTTCGAGGATCTAGGGGCCTAGGCTATCACTGGTACCCGGTTGTCCTAAGTGAGCGACAAACGCGACAACGCGACTTGATACGACGCGACGGGACACTATCAAACAGCAAAACTACTGTTTCTATGGCATCGTAACGCGTCGCATCACTTCTGTTATCATTACATAGGACAACGGGTTTCCATTGCAACATTGTATGATAATGATTGATAAATATAATTTGTAAACGCTGACAAAGTCACCAGGAATGACGTCATAAAACAAACAAAACTTTACCGCGATATAAAAATTATTTGAAAGTATAAACAGTACAGAATCAGAGACAGAATCCCGTTTGTCTCAGCGTTGGATCCCATCGTGCGTAAAATTGCGAATCACAATCGTAGAAAGTTCGTTGTCTGTCATAGAATTACTAATAACACTTATAAACTGCCAAGGGAAGACAACGATTGGATTTTTTCAAAGATAATAATGTATATAGGTAGATCCACATATACCTTGCCTACGCCTGGGCTTTGGAGCCTTTTAAACTAATATGTTTTACTAGATGATCCCCGCGACTTCGTCCGCGTGGATTAAGATTTTTGATTCCGCGGGAACTCTTTAATTTTCCGAGACAGAAAGTATGCCTATGTCCTTCCCCAGGATACAACCTCTCCCTGTACCAATTTTCATCAAATTCGGTTGATTAGATGGGTCGTAACAGACAGACAGTCAGACAGACACACTTTCGCATTTATGATATTAGTATGGAAGTATGGATTTATTTCAAGTATGAAAACTTGTCTCTTACAGTGGACTCTACCACCGACTACAATGTAATGGACGAAAGTATGCACGCCCATTTTCCAATTGACATTAGCGGTAGTGATATTACGAGTAGCTTTCTGGCTAAATATCAATTCTAATCGCGATATCACACACGATGAGAAGACACCTTTATAATTTATGTCGGCTATGAAATTTTCGATGGTAATGAGTCGGCTGTAAACATTTTTTTGCGGACATCTTTATGTTTTGAGGACATCTTATGAGTCATATGGTATTATTATGTGAAAGAAAGAAAATAATATTGTACTTTTTATTCGATGACGATAAAATGCCTTGCTGTGATCTCACTTGGTGGTAAGTGACATAGCCTATTCCATAAGTAGTCCTAGCGACATCGTACTAGATCACCAATTGTCATTAGCGGAAATCAAACCCCAGATGTCTAGCTTACATCACTTCACACTGGCAAATCAGTCGAGTTGTCAAGTCAATGCCAAAAGAAATTACGTGACTTAAATTGTGAGCAAAAGCTTGTACTTAATTATTAAAGGACAAGAGGTCAGAAAAAGTTCACAATTATCCCCAAAACTCGCCTTTTCACGCCTCCAAATACCCCAGGAGACTTACTTTATCTATTATGGAGGACGAGCTTCGAGTATAAATAATTGATACGTTCACCTGCTAACTAATTATCCCGAACTCTTATTGGACTTAATCAATAATATGGATTTTGGCCTGGGAATAACCTAGAAAGATATCCATGGATAAATTATCCTTACTTTTGATTATTGTAACTGCGAAAGGGGGTCTATCTGTCTGCTACGCTTTCACGGCTCATTTAATCAACCGATTTTGATGTAATTTGGCGATGAGATAGGTTGCATCTCGGGGATAGACAAACGCTTTTTATCCTAGAAAATTAAGTTAAATTCCTGCGGTAATAGAAAAACTTAATCCACGCGGACTCGGGCATCATCTAGTATGTAAGGGTCGGCGCAAACGGGCCACCGACCACAGCCACCGGCGACTGTCGCGCTAATAACACTACTGAACGCGTGGCCGCGATTGACCATACGTATGCGGCGAGTCAATACAAAAACTATGAACAATAATGTTGACTGCTGGTCGCTACTTGCTAGCCACTTGTGGCTGTGGTCGGTGGTCCATCTGCGCCGAGCCTTAAATATCATTTTAAAGTCAGTGGTGTAAACAATAGCACCTTATGATTGCGGAATCACTGGGCGTGTACCGTACTCATAAATATCGTGCTACCAACGCGGGGTGCGTGAATGAAAGTTGAGTGGGCTAAGAGGCAAGACTAAGCGGGAAACATTAATGCTTGTAAGTATTAATGCCTCAAACAGCTGTAGGTCTATGAATATTTGGAAGCTTCGGCCGTGGCTACCACACTACTGGCAAAGTTTGACGACCTGCGTGGCGCAGTGTTGAGTGCTGTTGTCAAAATGTACGGAGGTCCCAGGTTCGATCCTCGGCAAAGTCAATTTTTGATTAAACCGACCAGGGTATGTGTTTAATATAACTGTTATACCCCTAACCGGTTAGCCCGCTACCATCTTAGACTGTATCGTCACTTAACATCAGGTGAGATCGCAGTCAAGGGCTAACTTGCACCCGCACCTCTAGCTCGCATCCCTTGTTTCAACAAGTATGTAAGAAATCAAGCTTTATTGAACCCTTTTCCACCAGGGCTAAGTTACACTAAGCTATGCTTAAGCGCTCCTATTGGTGGGCTATATGGCTCCTATTGCTACAAAAAATGTAGCAGTTAACACTCACTTCTTGATCCGGAAAATAATGTACCTATACATAATCGTACAAAATCCTATGAGACACGCTACCGCAACTAAGCCACATTTATAATGCATTCATAATGTTATACGCCTTTGCAAATCCGCAATGAACTGTCATACAGTCTCGAACTCGTTTGCTAGACAGCACACGAGTTACGAGTACGATGGCCGGTAGCCATTACGAGCACAATGCGTCATATAGAAGTTTTATAGTGCTTTTTGTTTTAGCTACTTAAAATATGCACGTGTAAATCATCTTGCTTCAACATAATGTAGGCTATATCAGGTTTATATCCAAGAAATGGTATTCATTACTACTTAAGTACTGCATGACCTGAGGCCTCGAGTACGGAACAAAGTGACTTTAAAATTTAAGGTCTCCAGGGGGGATACTGCCGTCAGTTAAAGTAGTATATTATTATTATTTCAAAATAACAGTTTATGTCACGTACCTTGATGTCCTTAAAATCATACTTAATGCTAATATTATAAATGCGAAAGTGTGTTTGTTTGATGTTTATTGGTTTATTGGTTTGTCCTTCAATCATGCCGCAACAGAGCAACGGATCGACGTGATTTTTAGCACGAGTATAGTTGAGGACCTGGAGAGTGACATAGGCTAAATTAATGAGTTCCCGCAGGAATAAAAAAAAAATCCATGCGGACGAAGTCGAGAGCATCAACTAGTAAGGATTAAAATTTAAAACACGAAAGTTAACAATATTAAAACAATGCGGCTTTACAATCCTAGTACAATCTTAGTACAATTGTAATGAGCAATTGTAAATGTTAGTGAGTTAGATGCCCCCTGAGTTAATTTAGTAGTTCGCAAACAGCCAAACCTGAATAATAAGCCCGTGAAAACTATTACCTGAATGGAAAACAGTAAGATTAGAAGAAACCACCTTTTGCTTTGGAAAGTAAAACAAAGAGTGCTAAACAACGATATCAATTTACATAGACGGGCCCTGTCAAACAACGAATGTGAATCTATTTTATTACTGCCATCTAGTCTAAAAAACGGGACAGCGCTATGGCGGGGACAAGGACGGGCTTATACAGGTGAGGGGCATGCCCTACAAGTCGGACGCCCAACATTTTTCTACGAAAGCGCCCATCTAGTACCTACATATATATCGATGGTGCTAAACGAGTACGAAATTCATTGTAAACCTATCCATACACATCGATAAATCCCGGATTCCGCCCACAGATAATTTCCGTTGGTGCGGACGCGGTCTATTCAAGTTAACCATGTGTGGGACGTGATAATGCTTGCAAATCTACAACCGCTATCTTATTGTGTTCATAGTATTAGCATCCGTTATATAAATATACATAAATCCTTAGTGGGGTCGAGTATTAGATTTTATAAAGGCTCCAAAAAATACTTTTGGATTTGCCGCTACACAAATTTTAAAAAAGCCGTCAAAGAACACTTGTTGAGTCGTGGCATTGTACAATCCTGACTTATATTATAAATGCGAAAGTGTGTCTGCCTGTCTGCTACGTTCTCACGGCCCATCTATTCAACCGATTTTGATGGAATTTGTTATAGCAATAGGTAGGTTACATCCCGGGAAGGATATAGGCTACTTTTTATCTCGGAAAATTAAGGAGTTCCCGCGGGAATCGAAAAAACTTAATCTACGCGGACGAAGTCGCGGGAATCATCTAATTTATAATATGGATGGATTATTTTTTATGTGAAGAAATTAAACCGTTAAGATTCTATTATTTGATTGGAGTTAGCAAAGAGTCTAGACGGGCTTTGACTTTTTAAATTTAAACAACTAGGTTTCTTGTTTAATTTCTCAAATTCGATCTTGCATGCTTGAGATGAAAAACTCTGTAAGATTATCGGTAGATAAGTATAGCTAAACTAAAATTCAATTCGATCACCTAAAAGCAACGACCACAATTTACATAGACGGGCCCTGTCAAACAAAGAATGTCGACTAATTATACAACGCCATTTAGTCTGAAAAGCGGGACAGCGCTATGGCGGGGACAAGGTCAGGCTTATACAGGTAAGGGGAATGCACCACAAGTTGGACGCCCGACATTTTTCTATGAAAGGGTCCATCTAGTACTTACTTACATATATGCCTAAAAGTCATACGATATTCTTAGCTCTACAAGATAAAGTTAAGTTAATCCCTGACTTAATATTATTACTATTGTACACCTTACACCCTCGTAATATGGCATGCATTGTCAATAAATACTGTAAAAGACGTGTAAGCTAATTGCCTGCACCATAAATGCTTACCTTTATGTCGGGAAGCTTAAGGGCTTTTCCATACAATCACAACAAAAGTTCAGTGCATAAATAAGATAAACAAAAAAAAAACAATGTAAATATTTTTACCATACCAAAGACACCGAACAGTGAAAATATGTCTAGTAAATAATATTATATTGTAGTAGGTAATTACATTCCTAACATCAAAGAATCATAACTATCACTACCTATCGAAACTCTTTGATTACAAGTCCTAAAACTAAATACTCAATTTAGGTATTACTTGTGAGGCATAGAGGTGTCTCATATGTTACGTCATGTTTTGACTCTACCACCGGTTCGGAAAATAAATTCAACTGAAAAGAAATAAACTCTACACTCTAATAAAACTCACACTAAACCTAATCACAATTTCAAAAAGTATACAAAATTATTTTTTTTTGATACCTAACAAGCAAAAAAACGAGAACACAAACACATTTTTAAAGATTAAGTTTAGTATAGACCTACAGAAAAAATAATTGCTATTGTGTAGAAAGGAATTTCTTTTAAATAAAGTTCCCAACTATGAAAGTAGCCTTTCCCAACTTTAAAAGCCAATACATTCGAGTCAGCACAAATCACTGGAATAAACTACTGAATATTGTTATTTAACACCTGTATAGTCATAGTTCAGTAGGGATTTTGCATGAAAAGAAAACTTTTCCCCCCTATTACCAGGTACATAAGGTGGATAATAGTACAATGTAATGTGATTTTAAATTTAAATTTCACGAGTACGGAATATGAAAAGGATATTCTTTGGTAGGAGCTAGTTTAAAGTTTTCAAAAGCGGCCGTATAGCGTGCACTGCTTTTTAATGCAATGATATGTTACGAGCTTGCAAAGATTTTATTGGACCCCTATGTTCGATGACCTCCGTGGCGCAGTGTTGAGCGCTTGTGGAGGTCCCGGGTTTGGTCCCGGCAGAGTCAATTTGGAAATTTATAAATTCTGAATTTTCCCTTGTCTGGCGGGAGGCTTCGGCCGTGGCTAGTTACCACCCTACTGGCAAAGGCGTGCCGCCAAGCGATTAAGCGTTCCGGTACGATGCCGTGTAGAAACCGAATATGGGTATGAGTTTAATATAACTGCCATACCCCTAACAGGTTAGCCCGCTACCATCTTGGACTGCATCATCACTTACCATCAGGTGAGATCGTAGTCAAGGGACCACGCGGACGAATTTGCGGGCATCAGTCAGTTTTGAATAAATCTCCAGATTGTGTAAGAAGTTCTGGGATGAATATCTTTAGGAAATATTTTCCATTACACTATCTAGAGATCTTAATCTCTCGTCGATACAAATGAAAATACCTCTCCTCAATACAGAGCACTATGCTATCCGAATGCTATTACGAGTGAAAACAGCCGTGCGTGGGTAGGTAATTGTATTGTGTCAAATTAATTTGAAAGGCGGGTAATATACCATTAATTTGTTGGAGAGCGATGACAAATGGATGACAATTAGATAATTTCGTATCGCCAATTGACACACAATTGACACAAATTTGATGACAGGCAATCGCTCGGCGGGTGTTTGAAAATAAATTGGATTACCCGTGGTATATTGTTAGGTTGCACGTTATTTAAAAGTGGAACAATGAATACGTACCTAAGTATATAAAATAAATAATAAATAATAATATCCAAACCCTGTTCATTTAGAGTTTAGACTATTATGTAATACGGATAATGGAGAGAAAAAAAATTTTAGCACATTAAAAAAATGGAATAGGCATATCAAATATTATGAGGCAGATCAATAGAAAAAATGCCGTCAAGGCATAAAGAGTGATAGGATAGGGTATACAGGTATAAAGTATAGACAAACATTAAGGAAGAAACTACTACTAGAACTATTTTACCCATAGTAAAAGAATTGAATGCAGAGCTTTTGTAGGTATTGTGTCACCATACATTAGCTCTGCATTCAACTCGCGCGCGAACTGTACCTACCCCGAGAGCTGTTCTCAATTTAAAGAAGGACCTACAACTACAATATTTTATTTGCCTATTCGAAGGCTTCGGCCGTGGCTAGTTACCACCCTACCGGCAAAGACGTGCCTAGCGTTTTAGCGTTCCGGTACGATGCCGTGTACAACTAGAAATTTAGTACGATTAGGGGTATAGGTTTGATCTGCCATGCCCCTCACAGGTTAGCCCGCTACCATCTTAGATTGAATCATCATTTAGGTGACATCACACATCCTATCAGGTGTACCTATTGCAGTCAAGGGCTAACTTGCTTGTAGTGTCGTAGAAAAAATATGATACACCGGGAACTGCTCTTAATATAAAGAAGGACCTATATAAAACTATGATATTTTAAACTTTATCAAATTCTTTGTGAAATCTTTCAGTACTTATGTATCTTTTTTATAGTTTTAGAAGAAAATAACCCGATAGCATTGATTTTTGTTTGTTTTCTTGAAACTTAATAGCTACCTACTTCTGATTCTTTACGAGAATAATAAACTAGGGTATTTCATACGCTTTATGTGACTCCTATAAAGTAAGAAAAGTCCCTCTACGTCAACGTCTGGAAGATAAATAGCTTAGATACCTTTGCCTTTTGCTTCAGTTGAAAATTTTTACGCCCTCAAGCGACACCTTTACTGAGTTTCGCAAACAAATGCACTCTATATCCAACCTGTGCCGACGGAACCCATATACTTGATGCACTTTCCCACCCTACCTGCGCAACCATCTCCCTCATACCAAAGCCATTTTTCATCCATTTCATTCACACTTCGAAATTACATTCGGCCATTTTCGTTTATACTCGGATGCAATAGCCGGTGTGGCCCGCAACTAAACATAATTTCAGCCAGTCGCTTTCCGACCGCCAGAGGAATAGTGTCGCTGCCGGTCGCCTCTCCCGCGCTCGAAACATCGCAACTGATGCGTCGTCACATTATTTGCATAGGGATGTTTGTTCCCAGATATTGTGCCCTAAAAACCTGACTCATATCACAACGGATTGCTATCAGTGCTGTGAGATACTCATATACTGAAGTGTTTAGGACGGAGGTATTTGAAATTAAAAACTCCTTAGTGCTGTGGTTTGTTGGTCCTTCGTATGGAAAAAGTGGTTTTCATATAAAACGGATGTGGCTACGATGATATTTGTTTGATTCGATCAAAGATAAACATACATCAGTCGAACGGTAATATTAGAACGATGTAGCCGACATTGTTGACGTCTGACAACGTTTAATGGATCGGGAGGGAACTCACAAATGTAACTTTAGAACGGAAACGTGAAATGATTTAGTTTTAAACCGAGTATTATGAATTTGTGATACATTTAGTTAATGTGGAATACGATATTAGAGGAAATGGCTTCTGCTTTATTGGAATTATAGAATGCCAGTGAATTATATTAAAATGCTAATAGAATCCAACAAGAACTTAATTTTATTTCGTTGGTAATTTAGGCCGCCTTATAGTTATAACTTATAATATTTCAAAGAAGACCTGGCAATAAACTTGCAATCACTTTTTTCAATCAACATACTTAGAGCTAGGCGTGGGTCTAAGTAAAAGGTACTTTAAGACCAGAATAATAATTTCAAGTCAAAGCCTAGTAGAAAAGTCTAGTCTAACAAAAAATTTATAGAAAAAGTCGTTAATCTAATGGGACCGTACAATAGACCATTGTTCGTAATTATTAAACAACACAATTTTTATCGCTTCCAACAAAATAATATCCGGGGATCGAACAATAAAGTCAATGTTTACAAAAATCAATTAACGGAAGAGCACCAACAATATCAATTGAACTTTCGTAACGGTTATTGGTTAATGATCCGTTGCGGTCAGATCAGTTTTGTGTAGTGTTTTATCATCATTACTTTCATAGTTAACTCTTGGAGCTAAATTTCACTGTTGAGTTTAGATTTAGGGTTTAGATTGGATCAAAAAGCTAATTTTAAAACGGCCATACTCTAACGTATTACCTAGATATTAACTAGCCGAAGCCCGCGACTTTTGTCCGCGTGGATTGAGGTTTTTTAGTTCCCGCGGGAACTCGTTAATTTTCCAGGATAAAAAGTAGCCTATGTGCTATTCCAGACTGTAATCTGTCTCTGTGCCAAATTTCATCCAGATCCGTTCAGCCGCTCTAAAGTTACCTATAAGTGTTCGAACAAACCCGACTTTGATTTAGGTATGAACCTATTAAGGTTAGGTACCTAGGTACTAGATATTTTTTGATCCCCGCGGGAACTTTCCAATTTTCCGGGATAAAAAGCCTAGCCGGGTAGTCTAAAAAAAATGTCCTTCCCCGGGATGTAAGCTGTAACCTATCTCTGTACCAAATTTCATCGAAATCTGTTGAGTATTTGGGCCGTAAAAGCGAAGCAGACAGATAGACAGACAGACAGACACACTTCGCATATTATATTTTCATATTACAATTTATTCATAATATTAATATTTAAATTTATTTACATTAGGTATAAGTTACTTAGTAAGATAATCGTCAAAAAACGAAGTCAGTCAACATGCGTCTATTTCTTTTGCTATTCATTCGCTTCGTAATAACACGAGGAAAATAGATCTATTTAGGTATTATAGACAATAGTAATCAAAGTAGATCCACAGCCAATTTAATTAGGACACAAATTGGCTGATGAAAAATTTACCTTACCAAGTCAGGTAGAGTCCAAATCGATTTGCTGCATTACTCTGGTATATGTGACAACTCTATGGGATTGTGTATCAAATGTTCTCATTCGAATCACGCACCGTGGGACCAGCAAACCAGAGGCATTAGATTCAAATTTTTCCTTTGACAGGAACGTTAAAGAAGACAATAAAAGAATTAGCGGAGTTTTTGTTGTAACTGAAATCGAAAGTGCTGAAAAAGTGAGTGATATAAAAGTTGAGAACAGCATAATTTCCTGCCGTGGAGATAATAAGCCGCGAAGTAAGTTTAAAAAATTTTTTGCTAAAAATAATAATAATTGCGTTTTCACCAGTAAAAAAATTCTTGTTTGCATCGTAAATGGTCATGTCGAAACACAACTTCTTAGTGTTCTTAATATATAAGCATGTCAGCGTAAAATTGTAAATACCGTTAGATTATAATCTATCTCGCGAGATTGTACACTGTCGAAAGATTGTGAACCGTAACATACTGCTTACAATTTAACGCATTATTTTTGGTAGATTGTAATCTGTTAGCTATATTAACCCGATAGAACCTAAGTATCAGAATATTAATGTCATACGCTAACCTAACCTACAAGAAAGAGATAAGAAAACGTAAATAGGTACAATAAATATTTCAAAAATTGACACTCAGAACATTGAACGGTTCACAATTTTTCGACAGTTCACAATCTAGCGAGATATATTATAATCTAACGGTATTTACAAATTTACGATAGCATATACAAATACACTGTGATTTTTTTGCTGGTTAAAATGCGTTTTGCTCCTAATTTCTTCATTTCATTTAGGTACTAGAATGTATTCTTTTTTATTCATAAGAGATTGTTGAAAGGAAATTTTCTTTCACCGCTGAAAGTCACGTTTTGCGCCACCGTTTTCTTTTGTACGCTATTCGAGTTTTTGAATATTTTTGGTCATTAGGTACCTACGTTACTTTTTGTTCTTAACGTCCTTTGTCGAGGAACTGCTTTCTTAGTTCTTCGTACTCCACCACACCCTTTTTGCGTAAAACTACGTTTAAGTTTAATATTTGGTTTTTTGACTCATTAATTTGAATTTATGACTTTACGGTAAAAGAAGCCTGAATATATACAAAATATTGTACATATACCTACACAACTCTTAAAAATAAATACAATTACTTGAGTAAATAATACCTAGCTAAAATCATACTAATATTATAAATGCAACAGTGTGTTTGTTTGTCCCTCAATCACGCCGCAAAGCAGCAACGGATCGATGTGATTTTTGGCATGGGTATAGTTGAGGACCTGGAGAGTGACAGAGGCTACTTTTTATCCCGGAAAATTACGGAGTTCCCGGGGGAATCATAAAAACTTAAACCACACAGACGAAGTCGCGGGCATCAGCTAGTACAAAAAAATTATACTTGAAGCTTGATAATCCATTTTACTTACCTACTACTCCTATACGTACCCACTAAGGTTAAAGCACTAATGGCCGACACTGAACTAAAGGATGAACAAAATCTCTTAAAATAAGCGTACCTAATATAAATCGTATCAAAGATGAATTGAACTAAAAGATACCCAGGTTTATCTGCTTTTTATGTACAAAAACTTACAACTGTCTTATTATGCATTTTGATGGTTGAAGTCAACTATGGAAGGGACCTGAACACCCGCGCTGATATTCCTTAAGGTTTTTGTTAAGGAGGTTGAATTTTTGGAGGTCACTTTTTTAAGTAAATATACAACTTTGGGTATTTTTATTGTTACTTAAAAGTATAATACAAGCTAAATTACATAATGAGATGTGTGATTTTTATTTTTTTGAGTAGGTATTTCTCTCGTTTTTAAATCCTACCAAATTTGAACCTTTCCATACCTTATTTTTTTAGTTTCTATTATTATTTTAGCTCATAATAATATTATGAATGATTTCAATGGACAAAAATAGTCCCAAAAGAATGGTAACGTTCCATAAAACGATCTCCAACAGTAGGTCCCTAGTACCTACTCCGTCAACCTTTAATAAATTCCTTACTTCAGTATCAAACGATCTACAAATATTATTTTATTTTCACCGATACTCTTAAGAAAAAACACACATACCAAGTAGATAAATCATTTTAAACATCCTCTTGCCTTTCAACTTGACTCTCCACTAAATAATAATAGGTATGTAGGCAGAGGCCGTAGCTTGCATACTCGCTTTGCATTCTTTTACTGACAAATTACCCCTTCTTCCTTACTCGTTTGTAATGGAAATTGTTTTCTAAATTAATTTTGTAGTGCTCTCATAGAAAAAAGAGTTTTTAATTTTGTCAATCACTATTTATTTTATTTTATGGACTTATTTACTTAAGTATTCTTTTACTTAAGTACTTATGTACTAATTTTTTATTTTATGTTCAAATACGTGAGGAAATAAATTGTTTTGTTCTTTACTATCAATTTCCAATAAGATAGTCTTCTTTTAAATTACAATCTAAAAGCTATCTACTGCTGCCTGAAATCAAAATTTCGGATTAATGAAAGCTTACGAAGTAAAGGCACATAAAATATATTATTTTTATCTTTTAAAATTGATATAAATACTTGTCTTGAAACCATTGAACCATAGATAATGAGGCAGCCATATTGAAATGAAACATCGCGGAGGAGAATCAAGTTAAAAAGAATGTGGCGGTATCGGCTCCTTTTCATTAAAGAGCATTAGAGTTTCGAGGATGAAAAATGAAAAATAAATAAAGAAGGCCCACAATGTAGGCTTCTGAGGGAGCTTGGCCCTCCAAATGCTTTTATTTAAAGAATTTTTGTGTAGACAATTTTTCGAGACACTGGCAGGGCTGCCCGGTATGATTTATTTTATCGGTTCGGAGAGAATTCTGTTTAGTTGATATTTTTTGTACAATATAAAAATGTACTAAAGTAGTTTTATTACTTAAACGAAAAAAGCATATTAATTATGCATGGCAATGCAAGTAGCAAAGGGGTAGCAAGGTATTACAGGTTTGATTTACTACGATATCACTTGGAAGACGTAAATTCGTAACCAGTGCCACTTTAAATGATTCCACGAGTTTTCACAATGTGTTAATTTAATTTTATTTACGATATGCAGATACCAATATTTTAACAAGTAGGGAAAGGATCAGCCTGGCTGTCCAGCGCGGAAATGCAGCCAGCATTCTTGCCACCATTCCACGTGGGCATGATTTATATATTAATTAGGTTAGGCTAGCTAGCATTAAGTTCTATTGTATTATTTAAAAAAAAAAAAAGTAGGGATAATATTTTATGAAAACATGAACTGCATAAATAAGCCAATTGCTTTATATAAGAAAACTGAATTAGAAATTTTTAGTTAAGTTCCTTTTAAATCACATTTAAATTACAGAGCAGAGAAGTCTTTACATTTACATTTTTGTTCATAGAATGAAGTGAAACCACTTGGAAATTTATAAAGGAACTAATAAATATTGTACTCCCAAGAAATTGATACAATTCTAATTAGATAGTGCACTCTAACGAGAAAAATATTCAAATTCATACTGAAACTGGAGATAAAATGACAGTTCCAAAAGGAATCGTTACCTTATACAAACAATCTGGTATTAGATTACCAAACATGGCTTGTTGTTTCCAATATAGACCTCTCCAGCCAATAATAACTCACGTATTTCAGTATCGGATTTGAACTCTGTCCGAAGTGAAGTAATCAGATATCTTACCAAGTTAGAATAGTTTATAAGCCAGTTAGGGTGATCGCGCATTAGTTAAAGTCCAAGACCCATTGAAATGCGTAGTCTACTTCAAGAATATTGGTTGCACTTCAGATGATGCTGCATTTATAGTTAAGACCAATCCAGGAATCTATTACTATGACCATTTTGTAATGATCTTTTTCAGCAGTTCAAAAATATTAATATCTTATAATATGGTGTAAAATCTACTTTATGATGCGATTACGAAGCTGAATTGAAGCTGTCATGAGGTTTTTATATAAAAGAGTGATATTAAATCAATAATTTAAAGAATACAGGTGTAGTATTTCTGATCGAAATCTAAATTTTTTATATATTTAGTTATCTAAGTAATTCGATATATATTAGTCGATAAACCAAGTACGCTTATGAAATAATTGCATTTTTTAAGAGAAAAGTCTAGACTTGTGGTTTTGGTTTGTGCCTAGTTCTAATAAATGGGAGAACATCCTTAATGTTATTCAAAACGTGTCCCCACATTTATCCTAAGTGAAAGATCTAGCACGACTCCACAAACTAACTCCATATAAATCTCAAAGTATTTCAACTCGGTAATGGCTGAAACGAATCTCATTGAGATGCTGTAAGACACTCGGGATGCAAGTTTGCAAAATGTTTACCATTTCTTTGCATAAATTCCATCCCAGCTTATCAAATGGGTTTGCAACGATGGTTGATGTCCGTGCTAAATTGAAAGGAATTCTCTCAACGAGACTGTTTGTAACTTCTACGAAATCCTAATCAAAATGGAACATCTCGGTCTCCAGATTTCTATTTTCTATTCTAATCTATACCTATAGTATACTTAATATTATAAATGCGAAACTTTGGATGGATGGATGTTTGTTACTCAATCACGCCACGGCTCAACGGATCTGGATGGAATTTGGCACGGAGATAGATCATAGTCTGGAACTCTGGATTATCACATAGGTTACTTTCTATCACGGAAAATTTCCCGGGGTTCCCACGGGAACCAAAAAACCAAGTTGTCAATAATTTCCTTAAAATCAAGAGCTAGACTTAACTGCAAAGTAAAACCGTGGGTGATTTTACAAATACAACTGGAAAATGCTTGCCAATTTGTCTGCGTGGGTTCGGGGTTTTAAAAATCCCGCGGGAACTCTTAGATATTGTGAAATAAATAGAATTACTGTTGTAAGATGTGATGTTATTAAGAGCATAAAATATGGCAGCAACTGGGGGGAGTGAAAAAAAAAACATGCGGCGAGATTTCAGAGTTGGGCTTACCCCAACGTGCCCTAAGTAAAACTTTTTTACTTAACTTTTAAATTTTACTAGAGCTTAATCCTAATTTCTAAGGGCATCTACAATCATTACTACTTATTTCGTTTGAATTCAAAATTATTCAGTAATCCATACGCGTAATGTGAATAAAATTAGACTCCTCTTTCTAATCTTTTAAAAACAGTATAGATATTGAATAGAAGCAGGCGTTACTTTGCGGAAGTCCATGATAGTGAATGAACTAGAAGTTTAATTCGCTATAACCCGCTACAGTAGACAAATCTGTGTGGTACAGTGCATGTCTTTCACCTGCAACATGCGACACCCACCACCCAGCAATTCGCACAGGCACAACAACGTACGTTTCACTCCGACACCGGAGCATCTTCAGGAGATGTTGACTCGACAATGCACGATTGTGAAGTGACTATCGTATCGCAAGTTCCAGCTTATATACCTTTTTGGCATGGCTCATACTGAAGCCCCGCCCCCTCCCCTATTACTGTATAAATTGAGTAAAGGTGAATTTGATACGTTTATTTGTTCATTTAGCAACTCAAATCCTTTATTATTGTGTTTAATTATTTCTAATTGCTCCCAAACGCACATTCGTAACCCTTTATTACATTTATGCAGGATTTTATATGAATGGTTATTGCCCACCTCATGTCCACTGTCCAAAAGATGTTTAGCGAATTGGGACCTTTGTGGTTGATCGTTCCTATAAGCAGACATATGTTCCTTATAGCGCGTCTCAAAATTGCGTCCAGTTTGACCAACATATGTGGCACCACATTCAGGACACTCGAGCTTATAAACACCCGATTTTTGATGATTCTTTAATTTATCTTGTCCATTGCAAATCCTCCGAAGTGTATTATTTGTCCGGAACGCGACATGCACATCATGTGATCTGAGCGTCTTTGCAATGCGCTCAGATATAGGTCCAAAATACGTCAAACTGGCTTTATATTTACTAATTTTATCCGATGTAGCCATGTAAAGATCTTTTCTAATTTGTGCTGACTGCTGTTTTTTAATTAACTATATTATTAACAATATTCTGATTGTATCCATTTGAATGCGCAATTTGGTATATAACCTCTAATTCTTTCCTATAGTCCTCTTTTGACAGTGGAATGGACAATAACCTGTGTACATAGCTATGAAATGCTGCGAGTTATGTTGCCAAGGATGACAAGACGATGCGGGTATAGTTGTGTCAGTAAATGTAGGCTTGCGATAAATTTTGAACTCATGTTTATTATTAACCCGGGATATAGTCAAGTCAAGGAAATTCAAAGATTTGCTCTGTTCTAATTCTGACTTAAACTTAATTTTTGGGTGCAATCTATTAAGTTTTTTAACGAATACATCCAGTTGCCTCACTGTCCCCGTCCAACATATGATTATATCATCTACGTATCTGTAGTAGTAGAAAATACTGTTCTCATTCACTATGTGTTTATTCTCAAAGTTATCCATGAACATTTCAGCCATTAGAGGGCTTAGAGGAGAACCCATAGCTAGCCCCTCTTTTTGATGGTAAAAATGATCATTAAATTTAAAATAATTCTGCTCCATACAAATTTGCGTTAACTCAATTAATTCTGATATTTCATTAGGGTGTAACCGTTTAATTTCTAGCAATCCCTTTAAAATTTCTAAAGTTTCACCCACTGGTACATTAGTAAATAAACTTTCTACATCCAATGATAACAGCATACATTGGACAGGTAAAATCAGATCTTTTATATTCGTGACCAAGTGGCTGCTATTTTTAAGAGCAAATTTGGGCATAAATGATGTTTTTGATTTAATTATATCATTTAACTCCTGACAGTTCATATGCTGGTGCACCAATATACGAAACCACTGGTCGTATTGGAATATTGTCTTTGTGAATTTTAGGCAAGCCGTACAATGTTGGGGCATAGGTATTCATCAAAATTACCCTTTGTTTTGATGCATTTTTTGGAAATATACATTCAGATTTATTAACAGCTAATCTAACCTTCGCAGCAAATTTTTTAGTTGGATCAGAAGGCAACTGACTAAACTCATCTCCCGAGATCACCTCATTAACTTTATTTAAATAATCATTACGCTTCAGAACTACTACCGCATTACCCTTATCGGCTTTTGTAATAACAAGGTTATTGTCTTTAACAGTATTTTGCAGTGATTTTAACACTCTTGTGTCCAGATTAGAAGTTGGAGAGGTAGTAGCAGTGGTTTTTATTTATTATATAGCGAATTAAACTTCTAGTTCATTCACTAACAGTATAGATATCTTTTTCTTTAAACACATTTACTTACTTAAGTACTAAGTAAGTAACTTAAATGTTTCTAATTATATCATCTCAAAATTATTTCCTGTTCTAGGTGTGGTGTCTCCAACTCCAAAGACGACCACACGTAGAATCGTTCTTTCTATTGAAATATCATCTCTAGGGTCTTTATTTTAAGAATCATTATTGTTTCTAGTGTATTTCCTAGTTGCACGATAAAGGCGACATTTGCCATCGCCTGTTTGAATAGATAATGCCTTGTCCGGAGATAATGATGCTGAGACTGGTCGAGGACTATTTCCCTCATTAGGACGATCCAGCGGTTAATGGTTTGGCGAAAGGGTTTGATAAATTAATTACTTTGTCCACTATTTTATGTATCGGATGAAAAAGATTAAATTCAAATACTAAAACTCCGTCTAACTACAGGGTAATCTTTTTTATTAACACTTAATTTTACCTCCATGAATACCCGTTTCGAAGGTGGCTGACGAGGTCCCGGGTTCGAGGCCATAATTTAGTATTAAATTTTCTAACTAGAAATTCTCAGTGAGTACTAGCCCGGAGTTAGGAAGTTGGCGGTGTTTCGCCCCCGTGCCTCGGAGAGCACGTTAAGCCGTCGTCGGTCCCGGTTATTATAACTAGCATGTATTATCATGCTAGTTATAATAACCGGGTCGTTAAAGCCCGCCAACCCGCATTGGAACAGCGTGGTGGGGTCTAAGCTCTAATTCCCTCTCTTGTGAGAGTGGGGGTCTGAGCCCAGCAGTGGGACGTTAATGGGCTATAGTGGTAGAATGTCCATTTCAGTATTGTTCACATATATTTTGTTTTACACACAATTACTTACCATATTGAAAATATTTTGACGTCGGCAGAGTTTTATCAAAAAGTGAATGGCTACACGAAAATAATGTACACTAGTGTTCAAGTCTAATGTTAAATTATGAGAAACTGATGACTAACACATCACACCTAAACGCAAAACCTTCCCGTATGCTTACTTACCACGCATGACACAATCGAATAACGGAAGATTCATGCAAGTGCAGAGTAAGATAAAAATGTAATCTGTGGTTATAGTAGAATGTAATAGCATAGTCAGTAAAAAGTGATAGGTGCTGGCTAATGTTAGTGAACCCATCAAAGTAAATCATCAAAAAAAGGGTCGAAATCTCGAAATGTGCGTACAATGTGTGTCGTCGTCGTCGTCGTCTCAACCTATAGACGTCCACTGCTGGACGAAGATCTCCTGCATGGATCGCCACAAAGCACGTGCTCTGCAATGTGTGTGTGTGTATATGTCACCGTAAGATTATAATCTAACTCGCGAAATTGCAAACTGTCGAAAGATTACAATTTAACGCTTTATTTTTCGGTAGATTGTAATCTGTTAGTTATATTAACCCGATAGAACCTAAGTGCCCGGCCGCATGAATATTTCAAAAATTGACACTCAGAACATTGAACGGTTTACAATCTTTCGACAGTTTACAATTTCGCGAGTTAGATTATAATCTAACGGTTTTTATAATCTTACGGTGACATTATATTTAGAAACTACTGCACACTATATGGTCTCCGCGATACAGGTTCCCTAGTGTGGGGACCAAAGTAAAAAAAAATACTGTAAATCGTAGTGGCAATAAACATATTTTTAATTTTGTTTTTTATAATATTTTTTGCTACGGATAAAAATATTCATGTTTGGGTAGGTACTCTATTGCATACTACGGAAAAAACATATTCATAAATTATAATTATTAATATTTCTCTTATATATAGGTAGGTTTAAAAAGTAGGTAAGTATGTAAAAAAACAAACTTAATTTACTATTGTTTCATACTTTGTACATTGTGAAATAATCATAATCCCGTACAGAAAATTCTTTAGACATAGGTTTGTTTAACGTGATTTTTATAATGAAATAGAAAGTGAAAGTTATGATTTATGAATCCTAGCATCTTTGAATAATTACTTCAGCTAGTTTTCAGCGGGTAATAATAAACCATTGAACTCACTATTAGAAAGCAGTTCACGCAAATCTAGTACATAAGATAAATGTGATTAGAGCTAGAACTGATTGTTAAAAAATTTGATTTATAAGTCAGCGTAAGAGATTCCTAACAGTTGTATATTTATACGCCCGGTTCAATCATGAAAACGTTTATTATTATCCAATGTTTAAGGTAAACTTGGTCTATTTTTAATTCTTTGATCTTCCACTACGGAATGCACGATAAAGCGTTATTAAATTCCGTTGGCTTGGCTACAAACGATTACAGACACCGCCACGATTTGGTTTAGTTAGTTTTAAACATCGGAAATAGTGTTTAAAAATACATAAACAACTATTTTTAATGGATTTTTGGATGAGAACAATACTTTTGGAAAATTTAAAACCATTTCTAAGATACTTATCGTATTATTTAAGATTACATTAAATAGTTAGGTTCAAAGTTTGTAGTAACAGTCCTTTAACTATGTTTGTTTATACAAAGTTTGAATGGTTCTTTAGGTAAGCAGATCTAATTTTAAGTTTTAGTGTGATACCTTCTGCCTTTTGAGCTCTCCATTGATAAATCAGTCTACTGTAATTTTTTATTTATTAACTGATCTTGACCTACTAGTGATCTATAATTACCAATCTGGCTTATTTAGCTATAAATCTATCCATACAAACAATGGATATTTTAGCTAAGTTAGACAGTAAAAAATCCTTTAAATTACAACAACACTATTTTTATATTGAGGAAAAGATATATTTTTGATAAAACATTATTCTAATATATATAAAATAAAAACTGTGTTCGAAAAAATTAAGATAAAATTATAAAAAAAATACAATATTAGGTACCTACTTATTTAAATTATGCAATTTAAAAAATCTGCGCAAAGCTTACGTAATCTTACTAATATTATAAATGCAACAGTTTGGATGGATGTATGGATGTACGGATGGATGGATGGATGTTTGTTACTCAGTCACGCACCAACGGCTGAACGGATTTGGCTGAAATTTGGCACCGAGATAGATTATAGGCTGGAATACAATACTTTTTATCCCGGAAAATTCCCGCGGGAACCAAAAAACCTCGATTCACGCAGACCAAGTCGCGGGCATTAGCTAGTACTTGGTATTTAACCCTCGATAATATTTTCGATGGTTAACTCGAGTACCATTGTGCTTTACCTACTGATTGTAACACTATAACAAACACTTGGCACGTTCCAAACGCTTCAAAAACATTCGATAGACAAGCAATAATCAAGAAAATTAAAAAACACGACTACCCTGCCAAAAATCGAACTAAAAAGTTAAAAACAATAAATGATATTTTTTGTGAATCACTGGATATTGAACTATAGTGCTATGTATAATATATTTTTGGAATCTACTCATCATTTTCTAGATGATGATAGTTAATCTTAATTACGATTTTTTTTTCAACTTTAGTTTTAATGCAGGTCCAAGGTCACCACATCCATTTTTTTAAAATTTTACTAGCCTGTGTCACCCGAAATAAGTTAGGGTTGTAACGATACCTCATTCATCAAAATCGGTTCAGGCGTATAGAAGTTATGGTGGAATATACAAACTCACACACATACATGAACCCTGAAAACAATATACCTACTTCTTTTTTCGGGCAGTCGTTTAATAAGTAAAATAGCACTACAAGAATATTTTGATAATTGTCAACGGTGTAATTCTACTTAGTTTATTTCTCAAAAGCTTCAAACACTTTTGCAAAAATTTTGTTTTTTTTTCATTCACTACAAGTTAGCCCTTGACTGCAATCTGACCTGATGGTAAATGATGATGCAGTCTAAGATGGTAATGGGCTAACCTGTTAGGGGCATGGCAGTTATAATTAACCCATACCCCTGATCGATTTCTACACGGCATCGTACCGGAACACTAAATCGCTAGGCGGCACGTCTTAGCCGTTAGGGTGGTAACTAGCCACGGCCGAAGCCTCCCACCAGGCCAGACCAGGGAAAATATTTAAATACCATCAACTTTTTACTCTTTATTCAGACTTCAATCCAAATTAAATGATGCCTGTCATAAACAACGTATAAGAGACAGGGCTCATACGAAGAAACCGTCTTTGATTGCGGCCATAAATGACTGATGTCTGTTAAGATGATGCCATTAAAAAGTTTCAGAATCAACTTTGAACGACCATAATAAAAGATCCTTAGGCATTATGTACAAGATGCTGGAGAAATGAAGACGCGGCCCAAATAACAAAGTATTTGCTTTTTAAAGTAATTATCATACGAATTTAAGAGCTTACTTGTGAGTACATTGCCGAGTTACAACAAATTAATGTGCCCCAAGTTCCATAAAACTCTAAAAGTTGTAGCTAATTTTGTGACAAGCCATACTTATTCATTTTAAATTCATTCTCATGGACTTCCGCAAGATAACTTCTATCCAAATCCATACTAATATTATAAATGCAAATGTGTGTCTTTCTGTCTGCTACGACTTCACGGTCCATCTGTTCAAGCGATTTTGATGAAATTTGGTACAGGGATAGGTTGTATCCTGGGTAAGGACATAGGCTACTTTTTATCCAAGAGAAATAAAGAGTTCCCGCGGGAATCAAAAATCTTAATCGTAAAATTATAAATGCATAAGTGTGTCTGTCTGTCGACTACGCTTTGACGACACATCTTTTCAACGACTGCGATGAAATTTAGTGGGTAGGTACACAGAAATATGTAGATTGTATCCTGGGGAAGGATAGGCAACTTTTTATCCCGGAAAATCTTAAAGAGTTCCCGTGGGAATCGAAGTCGCGGATCTAGAAATCTAGTTATTAAAGATAGTGAAGAATATTATGAGACTAACATTTTTGTTTTATTTTTAAATTGCACCTTTTAAGTGCAATTAAAACAAATGAAACAAAATCGAAACACAAATAAATAAAGCGTCAAAATGTACATCCAAAAATACTCACTAAATTCACAATTCGTTAAACGTAATAAATGCTTTAATAACATTCGCTACGGAATCGTAATAATCGGAAATTATACGATCAAAGAGCCCCCGAGCTATAAAATAGCCCTGATGGTACGGATCGCCTTATGTCTGGCCTCTAGTACATATTTTATTAAAAAACTTTTCCCCATTTCGTCACCGCAGTGAACGAAGTTTGTCCGATGTCAATCTCCTTCAGATGTATTATTAAATATTTTTTTCACTTGAATCTTTTAACGTGTTTGATAAAAATGCTCCAGGCAGTAAGGTTCATTAGTGAAATAAAAAGGTAAAGGTAGGAAATAAAACTTTTTAGTTGGTTATTGAGTAGCCAAGTACTCACAACTACTACAATTTTCATAATTAAATGGGTACTTACTATTTAATTGTGAAAATAAATAAAGCTTGTAAAGTGTAAATATTTAATTTTAAGGTATGTAAGAAGATCTGAAATCATATTTTTTTTACATTTTCATTTCAACAATTAAATACCATCTATTCGAGGCTCTAATTCTAATTCACTTAAATCTACACAGATTAACTTTAGTCCTGCGCTTGCACATTAGGTATGTGTATATTATGTATTAAATTACATTATATAACACAAGGTGAGACTGTGGTCAAGCCCTATATTCATCATTGTACTTAAATAAAAAAAAAATTGAGGACTACAGCAGAAATTCATTTACTTTAAATTTTTACTAAATAATATTTTAAGCATTCGCTTGTTTTGCATGACATGAATCAGAATTTTAATATGTATTTTAAAAGTTCGTGAGCTCGGAATTTTCTTGACAACATAACTTAATGAAGTCGAAGTATGTAAACTGTAAATGTAACCACGCGTACAAGAGCGCAGTACATCATAATATATGTTATATATATATAAACCATACGTCTCAAGTAATCCGTATGAAGATTTAAAATGCTTGTCACGAACTAGAGTGCTTTAAACGAGTAGATAGCGCAACTACGTACCTTCTTGAATATTTCTTTAGCTTTGGAACTACATGATTATATTACATGCACTTATATTTTTCTTGTAGATAATTTAAAGTTTAAATGTATAATTGTTTTGCATAATATTTTGATAAGCAAAACCATTATATCTTTCGTTGTCGTCACATCATCTCAACAGAGGAATCACAAGTCTCTTGAAAAGATCTAAACACTACTTCCATCTGATCTTTTTTTCGGCGTGTGATCTCCAGTCTAGCAACTTGGGATACTTACTTAAGGGAGATCCGAGCTATAATTATGTATTTAAACTAATATTATAAATGCGAAAATTTGGATGGTTTGATGGATGGGTGTTTGTGACTAAATCAGGCCAGAATGGCTGAACGGATCTGGATGACACAGAGATAGATTATAGTCTGGGATAACACAAAGGCTACTTTTTATCCCAGAAAACCTCAATCCATTTGGATGAAGTCGCAGGCTTCAGCTAGTAATTTATGTTTTAATTGTACTGTACTTATTAAATGTAAATGTACTTAGTAAATGTTATAACTTTAAGAAGATTCGCCGGGCACATTAGCGCAAAATTGTAGCCATTATTTTCAGTACCATTCCACGTAAGCTTTAGTGTTTTTGAATTACATATTCTTATTTATTATTTAAAAAAAATATAAATGAACCAATCACGTTAATTTTAAAACAGTCGATAGACACAAAAGTGACAAACCATGGACAATAACACTTGGGCATATTTTTTTTACAATAATCAAACCGGATGCCAGAGTTAACATTGTAAAAGACAGTCCAAATATGGGTGACATAATAGAATAACAATCGAAAGCAACTCAAAAATCAACATGCAATACAAAATAACATTAACACACTTGAAGAGTATACTGTAAGACACTTGAGGTGGCCTTTTGTGAAGCACCAGTATTGTTTGATAGTAAAATGTAAAAATCACTTAACACTGTAGGTAAATTTCTTTGAAGCTGTGAAAACAAAACCGAGAGCCAATAGAAAATTTTACGGAGCTGCTTGGAAATATCTTAAAAATTGTAAGTTCTCTGCGTAGCGTTTGATATAGCGTTTCAAAAGCTTGACCTATCAGCTAGCTTTGGACGACCTCCCTGGCGCAGTTTTGATCGCTGTTGTCCGGGAGGTCCCGGGTTCGATTCTCGGCAGGGTCAATTTGGGAATTTATTATTTCTGAATTTTCTCTGGTTACGTACCGCCAAGCGATTTAGCGTTCCGGTACGATGCCGTGTAGAAACCGACTAGGAGTATGGGTTTAATATAACTGCCATACCCCTAACAGGTTAGCACATCTTCACTTAACATCAAGTGAGATCGCAGTCAAGAATTATCTTGTAGTGCAATAAAAAAAAGTGCGTACTGTGTAGTGAACTTTAAGTTGAAATTAAAGTTCACTACCCAGCACGCAATAAGAGGAACTCACACATTTTACATAATAAATTAATTGCACGTACATATCTAGGGGACTTCTTTCGTGACACGGAACCTACACTTTATGTGATAATTTTTTTACATTGTGGTCAATTCTGCACTAAATGCAAATGCATGCACAATCTCTAATCTAAACTAAAATGACAGCTTTAAATCTAGTTCTGTCCCTTTCCGCAGGGAGTTTATGAAAGAGTTAGCAATATTCTTTATTCTGTCATTTTAGTTTAGAGAATCAACCCCAATTTCCATAAAACAACTTAATGCATGCCTGCGGTCTCGTCTCGGCAGAATCGTAAGCCCTATTGTTGCTTGTTACATAATATTAAAATTGTTACTGATTAGTAAACCTCATGCTTGTTAAATAATATTTTGGTCGGCATTATTCTGGCAAATTAGTGTGGTTAAATCATTTTAAAGGTATACTTTCATCTTTTTTAAAGCTTCTCCTCAATATTACGTACTGGCTCTGAAGCCATACATTTGTTCGTAGCTGTAAAAACAAATTACGTAAAGCGTGCTTCTATTTTGGTGGTTTTGTTCCATTCACGAGCGTTTTTATTGACTCCCTTCCATTGAACATTCTCGCTAATGAACTAGTGTTAATAGGGACTTCCTTGCTACAAAATTACGAGATTTACGATTTTCAAAGTGCTTGTATTTTTAGATTTGTTTACGTTCAGCTTAGGAACATGATCCTAATTTTTTTGTTTGGGCATCAAATCTTCTTTATCCTGTACCTAGGCTAACCTAGGCAGGCTAAGCCGATTATTAGCCGTGGGATTAGGCCAGTCCAAATTAAGAAATATAGTTTCTCAAATACCGGGAATCGAACCCGAATCTTTCCATTTGTAGGTTCACAGCCTGCTGCGTTGTCCAAAAAGTAAAGAATCTTCTTCAAGAAGAGCAGATATCTAGTAAGTATAATATTCTAGAATATTCTGTAGATACCCAAGTGAGTTGAAGATCAAGATAGAATATCAATAATAGGTACAGGGCATGTAGAGCAAGCCATTCCTAGACCTTCAGCAATTAGCTAAATAGGCGACTGCCCGTAGCATGGGATACGGAACCATTAGCTCTAATGCATGATGGTGCAATAAAACGTGCTTACTTAGTACGAATTGGGCCAGCATGGAAAGATAACGGTTGGCAGCCATTTTAGAGTTATTTTGCGAAACGAGAGGCAAGTTTCATGATCCGCCTACATTTAAAGTAATGGGAAATAACTGTAAAAGGATAGAGATTTTAAGATAATAATATTGTTCTCTTGGGCTTGTGGGAAAAAGTTTGCTGAGCTATTTTACTTTTGCCTTAACTATTACTGCTTGCTGAGTTATTTTAATGTCTGCAGTAAGCAAGTAAAGACCTACGTACGTACGTACGTACGTAAGTAAGTAAGTAAGTATACTTAAAAAAATATAACCACAAACTTTTTAAGCTTACAGAAATCTTACTAATAATATAAATGCGAAAGTTTGGATTGATGTTTGGATGAATGGATGTATGGATATTTGTTACTCAATCAATGACCGAGTTGCCCCTTTTCAATTTCAAAATTATAATTTCATACAGCATAAGGTCCTTTGCAATCAGAATAATTCAATCTACAAAAAAAAACATAAAATAAAGTATTAAAAAATGTTTGAAATAGACTTTGTTTAGTAAAAAAAGAGACTTTATTAAAATATGATTTCAATATCATTTATTTAAGTAAAACTAATCATTTTCGGCATTTATTTAGTGAACAAAACGCTAAAAAATATTTGAATTTTAGCGCAAATATCATTGAACTCTTTGTAGAATTAAAAGAAGATTTATCAGATGATGTTTGAAAATCGACGGACAAGATTTATTAGAGATAAATGAATATTTAACCAAGCGGGTTGCTATTATCGGTTACGTTATTGAATTAATCGACCCGGTAGCCATTACCGACAACATCGATTTCACATCGATACCGTTTAGTACTCAATTACAAGATCCCTAGCAAGTATTGAAATTAGGTATAAAGTGATTCATATGCAATTATCTCGGCTGTAAACCATAAGGTTTCAGCCACACGTAAAGCGCGGCGGCAATAAAGTACATAAATGCACGTCAAAATGTCTACTGAAAGAGCACGCGTACTCGTTCATTATTTAGGGATCATAATCCCTAAATAATTTTAAAAAGTTGATGTAGAACTTAATTCAATACAATCTTACTTACGATCAAATTACTACATCATCATCTCTACCTATCGCTGACCTAGGCACGGCCTATTCTTGTCAGTGTGAGATAATGGCTTTGACCTTGCTCTGACTAAAGGCACAGTTAAAACGAGACAGATTTGTGTCACTCGCATAAGTAATAAGTTCTCGGATAAATCATCGCGTTTTAACGCTTACAGCCTTTATCAAAATCGGTATCTATACACTCTGCAGATGGCCAGAATTCACTCACCTTTGAGAATTTTTTGGAAACTGTCAGGTACGTAGGTTTTTCTCACGATATTTTTTATCCCCGTTAAAGTAAAGGATATTAAATGGTTTAAAATATCTACAATAACCAAAAAATGCTTAAATACAGTTCTTTCTGTTGTAAATCGTATTCGCAGACGCGTTTTGAGTGATGTCCCATTCAGATACCGTCGCGCTGTGTGTGTGTGAGGGTTTATTTAAAAAGTGATCCATACAATTTTCTCGGCTGTAGATCTAAATAAGTATGTAAATGTGAACTAGGAGTTGCGATTTATACGATATCAGAATGGTAGTTAATAACGATAAGCACCTATTAGATGGTTTACGATTTGAATACCTACCTGCTAGTCATTATGTCTGCATCGGGAGATTTTAAATACTATCTTACCATAATAGTACATACTAAGGAAAATACCTTAAAAAAATTGTTCTTAGCATGTTAACACGTGGTTATACGTGCTTTCAAACAAAGAAGAGTATCTACTGAGAATTATGAAAAACCCAATACTTAATATTATTATGGCTGACTCGGGAAATCTTATCCAAGAATTCGTCATCCGCCGTCGAACATGCTAACCACTAGTCTAGTGACTAGACCAACGAGGCAGTTAAAAGTTCTTGAAATTAGTTAACCATACGTGTTGCATGGTGATTGCATGATGAAGACAATATTCTGGTTCCTATGAGAAGGTCAGTCGCTGGACAATGGTTGGCTATGCTGGGGGTATACCTACGTGATCAAATCAGAAACGAAGAGATCCGTAGGAGAACCAGAGTCACCGATATAGCTCGACTAGTTGCGAAGCTGAAGTGGCAATGGGCGGGGCGCATAGTTCGGAGAACCGATGGACGTTGGAGTCGCAAAGTGCTGGAGTGGCGACCTCACACTGGAAAGTCTCGCGTCTCGGTGGACGGACGGATATCAAACGAGTCACAGGGAGCCCTTGGATCCCTTGGTGCAAAAGCGAGGCGTATGGAAATCCTTGCAAGAGAACCCATGTCCAGCAGATGAAGACGACGACATGATGCAGCGACTATCGCGTCATTGCCACACATATCAAAGCTGCATGTATCATGAAGTATCTTATACTAAACTAACTTTTAATGACTCGCGTGAAATGATCATCGGCACAATTTAATTGAGACATCAGAACCTTAGTTATTTTTAGCTGATTGTTAATCTTAACTAATGGTTGTAATATATCTCTGGTTTCTACATCCGATGAGATGAAAGCTGAATTTATTACCACTTGAATTTCTATTCATTTAAATATTAACTTTAATTATTTCCACATCGGTCACAGTTTACAGTTACACACCTGATGTTAAGTGATGATGCTGTTTGAGTTAATTCTGTTTGTTGCAGCTTTTAAATCAAAACGAAAAAGACTTTTTATCCAAAATTTACCTTATTAATAGATAATAATTTTAAATTAAAAAACTACTCTTATTTAAAGTTCTAGACTCAAGACTGGTCTATCTTTCTATTTAATTAATTTACGATATTTATGAGATACCTAGTAAATAAAAACCCGACTGAGTTTGATGTGGGCTCTTCTCAGACGGGCGCGTTTGGAACCCTCGTAGCTTTAGTTTTAAGATATCGTGTTTAACTATCACCATCACGTCTTTTACTTTGTAAACGTGACGTTCAGAAGGTGTACTGTGTTAATCAAATAATGGTAGGAGTTTTCTTGGGATATTAATGCGGTGGGTTCCCACGTCTTTCCGCATAGGACTCGACTAAGAGTAGATATTAATTTAACTCTTAGGTTTATGTAACGATTATAATCCCATGTGAGTGATAATAACCGGGACCGCCGGCTCAACGCGTTCTCCGAGGCACGGAGGAGACGAAAAGCCAAATTTGAACCTCCAAATTGGTCACCCAACCAGTTACCGCCTTGGGTCAACGTTGCTTAACCTTCACAATTGACTGATATGCGTTGTCACAACTAATACTTATTGACAATAAAATAATAATGAGCAGATATATTTTTATTTTGTTACTTACCTATTTCACCAATAATCGCCAACCCTAGGAATATGAACAGAATTTGACCCAATTACGTTATCTGTTACGAACCTCTCTCCCTGTAATAAATTCTAGGTGAATTTCCAAGACAAAATATAATCTTATGTGGAAATAAGATTTTACGCTCAATCCTACATACATAGGTATGTAACAAGTAATATTACATGAATGAAATTCGATAAGTCAAAGTTATTTTATACATTTGTAAGCTTGATTCGCTTCAAGTCGTAAGTTGAAGGAAATGTATTGAATATTCAATTTTGTTAACAAAATACACCCATAGTCAAGCAATTTTATTACTGTTGATTTATAATATGTACTTTAATATATTATTAATTAGCTACTTTTAAAGAGGTTTGACTTTAAAGCGCCTCTAGGTATTATGTCCATAAAATGATAAACATTTATTATTATAGACTGTAATCTCGCCACATAAAACCTTACGTAAGTACTTTTAAAACATAAAATAGATCAGTTGGATCTCACCACAAGATCAGGGTTTTGTATCAGTCAATTAGGATAGGTAGTCACGAGAACCAATAATTAATTGAACTGATCTGTACGATTAGTCCAAGTTTATACTCTGCAAATTTGATTGATTTACCAGATAAAGCATTCACTGTGACAAATTTGCATAAATTAAGTATTATATGTTATATTAATATATATATACGCCTTAAGTAGTTACCACTTGCGAACAAGTAACTACCTATGCATTTAAATTTTAAAATAATCATGCTAAAAGAACGGAGAAACGTTAGATAGTACTGTGTATTCATGCATATTAATGACTAGATGATGCCCGCGACTTCGTCCGCGCGTATTAAGGTTTTTGACTCCCGTGGGAACTCTTGAATTTTCCGGGATAAAATGTAGCCTATGTCCTTCCCCGGGATACAACCTATCCCTGTACCAAATTTCATCAAAATCGGTTAAGGAGATGGGCCGTGAAAGCGTTGTAGACAGACGAACAGACCGGCCCACTTTCACATTTATAAAGATACTAGCTAATAATACTAGCCTGCGAATTCGTCCGCGTGGATTGAGATTTTTCGGTTCCCGCGGGAACTCTTTAATTTTCCGGGATAAAAAGTAGCCCATGTGTTGTTTCAGACTACAATCTATCTCTGTGCTAAATTTCATCCAGATCTGTTCAGCCGTTGGGGCGTGATTGAGTAACAAACATCCATCCATACATCCACATGTATAATATTAGTATAGATAATAGATATAGATAGATTTAGAAACAAATGAGGAAATCGGTACCTTACAGGTGCTCGGGGGGTCAACAAAATCCATAAAAACCGAAATAGCACGAACGTTACAGCACAGAAACTCGTAACCATTAGACGTCGTATTGAAAATTCATAACTTAGCTAGCGAATCGTTGGGGCTATATACGAGAGATAAGGATGCGTGCAATTTACTTTATATCTACTCTAAAGAACATTCCGGAGAGCGCTGAGGAAACAGAAAACGACTTTAACAAAGGTTTATCGATACGTTGGTTACGCTTTCGTTTTTAGGGTTCCGTACCTCAAAAGGAAAAAACGGAACCCTTAAAAGATCACTTTGTTGTTAAGACCCTTCTTCTCAGGAACGCATGGAGGCTGAACGCATTATCAAGCTAAAAGTCATATCAAATACTTATGTCTACTGTCCCTTGGAGCAAACCTTTGTGAAAAATCAAACTTCTAAGCCAACGCAATCAAAAGATACAGCCGATTATGCAAATTTTCGACCTTCGCAAGGGAATCAAAACCTACAGGGTAGGTTTACTACTTCCCGCGAACTCAGAATATTGAAATTTGGTACGAAGCAACGTCTTATAGTACAGATAAAGGAAAATTTGCGAAAATCATACATTTTTAGTTACATCATATTATAATAAGAATATTTTTAATAATTTTAAACTTACTACAGGTTTGTACGGAACCCTCGGTGCGCGAGTCCGACTCGCATTGGCCGGTTTTTATCCTCCTCCGAGTCCTCGTATCGGGAAGGAGCACTTACATACTCGTAGCTTGAATAACTAATATTATTATCATTGTAATTCAATTAAGAGAGTTGATAACTTGGTATGCTAGCACCGTAACTCCGTGCCGTGCGTCTTCTCTTAAGTTAAATTTGCTTTTAGTTCTGGCATTTAAAAAAATATTTCTTATCTTTGTTTATTTCATTTTATTTAAAGGTGAACCGCTTTTATATTTTTCAGTAAGAATTCATTTAAATATTCCTCGTGAACTAAGTATTTTGGTTCCCGCGTAAACTCCTTAATTTTCCGGGATAAAAAATAGCCTACGTCCTTCCCCGGAAACTAATATCGGTACCAAATTTCATTAAAATCGCTTGAAAAGATAGGCGTGAAATTGTAGCAGACAGATAGGCAGGCATACTTACGCATTTATAATATTAGTGTGGATTTTCTGACCAGAAATTTCAATTCTGATTTTCAATTTTCAAAATTTCATGTAAGTAAGTACTTTTTCGTATTCACATTTTTTTTTATTACACTTCTATATTTAAAAAGACTTGCATTTAATGTATTCAAATTTTTTTCATCTCGTCTGTAAGAGGTTCTCTTCGTGTATTTAGCTACATTGCATGAGGGCACTTATGAAAAAGTTCAAGGTATTTTTCAATGTCAAGCTAGAAAACAACCAGTCCTATCTTAGAATATAATATTATATTCATTAAAACTGCGATACAAATAAAGACTGAAACTATTTTAACAAACATTTCATAAATTTACATAAAATCTTCCAATCCACTAAGTACATAGAGCATTGACTCTTAGTTGTTAAACTAAGAGCTCTTTGTTCTAGAAGATTTTTTGAATAATTATTTAACATAACTCATTTGAATAAAGTGATGGTAAGTAATTATTCTTTCTATGAGTACATTATGTATTAAAGTATAATTATAATTTGACTTCATTAAAAATCAAACTCTTAAAAGGTAGAGACGTCAATACGTCTAATTCTTAGATGCTTTAGGTAAGTACATATTGCATAAATACAAATAAAATAAACATTACTAGCTGATGCTCGCGTCTTCGCCCGTGTGGATTGAGGTTTTTTGGTTTCCGCGGGAAATTTTTCGGGATATAAAATAGCCTATGTGTTATTCCAGACTACAATCTATCTCTGTGCCAAATTTGATCTAGATCCATTCAGCTGTTCTGGCGTGAGTAACATCCATCCAAACTTTCGCATATTTAAATATATTATTACTTAATATAGATTTATATAAATTTGGAAGTTCATTAAATTAAGAGTGACTTAGTAATATATTATAAAACAAATATAATAATATGAATATATGGAATAATAAAGGAAATCATGATTACGGGTAATTTAATACGCCTACACGATTTTCCAGCAACATGTGATACTTTCTCCAACTGGTGGGCAATTATAAATAAAAACTCAAAACAAAACATAATAACCCATAAATAAAAAGCGTTGATGGCGATAAATATACATGAATTCGTTGAATTTTTATATTTTTTGACTATCGAGTTTCAATTAATGTTGGGAGATTAAACTGATAATCATCTCTGTTTTGACCGGTGTAGTGAGATTGGTCTAATGTTACACCGGACGACATTATTACGCTCAATATCATAACTTACAAAAACCTTTAACGATTCTTGATTAAACAGATGATTTCCGTGACTTGGTTCGCGGGGATTTAGTTTTTATATTAAAAATCGCGTGGCAATTCTTTATTTTCCGTAATATAAAAGAACCTATGTCCAACTTTTTTTTTGTATCCACTACAAGTTAGCCCTTGACTGCGATCTCAGGTAAGTGAGATGATGCAGTCTAAGATGGTAGCGGGCTGACCTGTTAGGGGCATGGGCGTTATATTAAACCCATACCCACCCCTATTCAGTTTCTACACTGCATCGTACTGGAACGCTAAATCGCTTGGCGGCACGTCTTTGCCGGTAGGGCGGTAACAAGCCACCGCCAAAGCCTCAACCAAGCCAGACCAGGGAAAATTCAGAAATTATAAATTCCTAAATTGACAATGCCGGGGATGGAACCCGTGACCGTTGACAGCGCTCAACATTGCGCCAAAAAGGTCGTCCAAAAAACAAGCTATTCTTGTGCCAAATTTCGTAGTGAACTAACCAGAGTTTGATTGCTACTTTAGTAGCCTAATTATGTGAAACCTGCATCGATAACAGTTACAGTCTCAATTGTTGTGATAGGCTAAAATAATGGTATTCATGCTGCGTCAATAGTTTTTGTCCAATAACAGCAGTGTTATCCAATCAGAGAAGATTGCGATCGATACTTCAAACTTTCAACTTTTACAAGTGCTTTTCACTGTGTCTAGTCACTAGTGAATCTACCGGTGGTTCGGTCTTTTTGTTTCTCTTTACTGAGTACCAGCTAGGTACTCATTTAACTACGATCTAGTCTAACTAATTGACTAATGAGTAGTTTTACTTCAACCTAAACTTATAATTTATCATAAGTACCTACTAAGAAATTATCCATTGATGCATCTTAGTCTTTGTAGATAAACTTAGACACTTTTTTCACGTGTTCTTTTGGTTCGGAATGCCATTCCTACCGAGAAGAGACAGCAATAAACTGGGTTTCACTGTAGCTGTCATTTTACGTAATAGGTCTTAAGGCTGCAGCTTCACAACTTGTCAAACTATTTATGTTCGTTACTCTCTAATATCATCATACTGCCCAAAAAGAGGAGTCCAATGTTTTCAGGTTTCATGTATGTATGTATGTGTCACCGTAAGATTGTAAAAACCGTTAGATTAAAATCTAATTCGCGAAATTGTAAACTGTCGAAAGATTACAATTTAACGCATTATTTTTCGGTAGATTGTAATCTGTTAGGTATATTAACCCGATAGAACCTAAGGCACTTAGGTACCTCATTATATATGTCGAACCCTTTTTTTTTTTTTTTTTTTTTATCGCTGGGAAATGCGTTTAGGCATCCCTCTCGGAAGCAGGCAGTGTGAAACTGCGGTGCTTCCGAGAGGGTATGTGGGACTCACTGGCACTCCAGAATACCCACTAAAACCCAGCGGCGCTCCTGCGCATCGCCTTAAGGCTGGGTTACGGGAACACGCAATCATCCGCGACCCAGCCAGCGACGTCCGCCCAAGCGGACCCTCCTGCGGGGGGCATGCTGCCCCGACTCCCCCTCATGTTCCTCCGCGACTGAGGCTCAACGGGCGACAACGACGACGACGACGACGAAAACGACGACGACGACGACGGTCTGGCCGCCCGGAGCTCCCGTCAGGGTGGGAGGCGCCGGTCTTGCGCGCGCCTCCTGCGCCCGGCCCTTCGGCGGCGGAGAGGGTCTGCGTCGGCAGCTGCCTCACGCAGCCGTTCCGCCGCCTCCTTCTGGGACATCACCTCCTCGCAGAAGGAGGCGACGGCGTCCCAGGATTCTTCGCTGCCCACCATGGCTCGGACGACGGCGGGCAGCGAGAGGTCCGGCCCCACCACTGCCGCGAGTGCGGCGCGCTGGGGCGCCCACTCGGCGCACGACTCCAGCGTGTGCTGCGCCGTGTCCTCCACGTGGCCGCACTCGTGGCACACCTCGCTGGGCTCCCGTCTCGCCACGCCGCACAGGTATCTCCCGAAGCAGCCGTGCCCCGAGAGAACCTGCACGAGGCGGAAGGAGAGGGCCCCGTGCGTCCGGCCGGTCCAGAGCTCCAGGACGGGCCGGATCGCCTCGATCGTCCGCCTGCCGGCAGTCGGCGCCAGAAGTCGGTCCCGCCAATGAGCGGCGAGATCGACCTCCGCCAGCCGCCGCCAGGCGCGAACCTGCGCCGGCGTAGGGTGTTCCCCCCGGATGCGGGCATCCAACCTACGCCAATACGCCGCCGCGAGCACTTCAGCGTCGAGGTCCCATGGCGGCGTCCCCGCCAGCACACAGGCCGCCTCGTGCGATACGGTCCGGTAACCCCGTATCACTCTGACCGCCATGACCCTCTGCGGTCTCCGCAGCAGGGCCCGAGTTTGGGCGGTCAGAGTGTCCGACCAGACGGGCGCTCCGTAGAGCGCCATGGACCGCACGACGCCCGTGTACAGGCGCCGACACCGCGAGCTCGGTCCGCCCAGGTTTGGCAGGAGCCGACTCAGGGCTCCAGCAGCTCCCACGAGCTTCGGGACGAGACGCCGAAAGTGCTCCTCGAATGTCCACCGGCTGTCGAGGACGAGTCCCAGGTACTTCATCGTACGCTCGACGCCGATGGACACACCACCCACCACCAACTCGGACCGGGCGGGAGGCGCCCTCCGAGGCCCGTGAAAGCACAGGGCCTCGGACTTGTGCAAGGCCACCTCCAGGCCCAGGGCCCGAATCCTCGCTACGACGTGGGCCACGCCAGCCGTGGCCCTACGTCTAGCCTCCCGAAAGGTGCTGCCGCGAGCCGTGACGAGGGTATCGTCGGCGTAACATATCACGTCGACGCCCGTCATCAATGCCCCGCGCAGCACCCAGTCGTACCCGACGTTCCACAGGAGGGGCCCGAGAACCGAACCCTGTGGAACACCGCACGACATCGTCCTCTCCGACCAGTCCGAGCTGGTCGGATACCCGACCGATCGCCCGGAGAGGTAGGCGGCCACGATCCTCTCGAGGTACAGAGGAACCTCGTGGTACCTCAGCGCTTCCCGAATGCAGCTCCAGGGCAAGGTGTTGAAGGCGTTCGCGATGTCGAGCGACACCGCCACCAACACCTCGCCCCGGGACACCGCACTCTCCGCAAGGGCCCTCACGCACAGAATGGCGTCCACGGTGGACCTGCCCCTGCGGAAACCGTACTGGTTGTCGCTGAGGTCCGGCCCCACACTCTCCAGGTGGTGAACGAGGCGAGCGGCGATGACACGCTCGAAGAGCTTGCTCACCTCGTTCAGCAACACAATCGGTCGGTACGACGACGGCTCATGGGCCGGGCGGCCGGGCTTCCCGATCAGGACCAGCCTCCCCTTCTTCCACGCCCCGGGAAACTGGCCCCTCTCGAGGCAGGCACCGAACAAGGCCCGGACCCACGGCTCGAGCGGCCCCAGGGCGAGAGCCCAGGCGCGACCAGGGATACCGTCGGGACCCGGGGCGGTGTTCTTCGCGCGCATGCGCAACACCGCCGCCGCCAACTCTCCCTCCGCGACCGGGGGCGCGGCCGAGCTCCGGACTCTCTCCTCGGGAGGAGGCGCCATGCGAGGCGCTCCGCGGTCGGCCCTTTCGGGGAACAGGGTCGCGACCACCGACTCCACTACGAGGGGCTCGAGACTCGATGTTATTGGAGGGGCCGCGGGTCGGAGCTTTTTCCGGACCGCCTTGTAAGGCCTTCCGAACGGATCCCCATCCAGAGTCTCGAGCATCTCCTCGTGCGCCAGGTCCATGGCCACCCCGATGGCCTCGCGCAGCGCTCGCACAGCGTCCCTGTAGAGGGAGTAGAGCCGCTCCTCCTCCGCCGGGTCCCGTCTCCTCCGCCGGCGGCAGCGGGTGTATTGGCGCCTCGCCGCCACGCAGGATCTGCGCAGCAGCGTGAGCTCGTCGGACCACCAATACACCGCTCGCCTCGAGGGGATGGAGTGCACCCTCGGCATCGCCCCGTCGCAGACGCTCGTCATGGCCTCGCCAAGACGCGCCGCTTCGGCTTCCACACCGCCCAGACCGCCCTCTCGAGGCGCCGAGAACCAGGCCTCGACGAGGGCAGCCTCGACCAGGAAGTCCCGGTCCATGCGTTTTAAAGACCAACGCGGACCGGGAGGCAAGGGCCGAGTCGCAACACTCGCGGTAGCCGCGCTCGCGGAGACGGCGAACCTGATATAGCGGTGGTCCGCCAGTGTCTCCACGTCACCATCATCATCCTAACCTAACCTAACCTAACCTAACCTACAAGAAAAATACAAGAAAACGTAAATACAATTAATATTTTAAAAATTAACACTCCGAACATTGAACGGTTCACAATCTGTCGACAGTTTACAATTTCGCGAGTTAGATTATAATTTAACGGATTTTATGTATTTATGTGTGTGTATGTATGTATTTTTGTGTGTGAGTTTCTTTATTCCACCATAACTTCTAAATGCCTGAACAGATCTCGATGTATGGGTATCGTTAGAATCTTTGTATCATTCCGAGTGATACTGGCTATTTTCTTCTTTTCTTTTAAATGTCGGGGCAGTCGTATTTTTTTATAATTTTAATTATGTTCACTTGTTAATTGATTTTTGTCAGAGATAGAATCCAAAACTCTGAAAATATCGTACTTCACACTAATATTATTAATGGGAAAGTGTTTGTTTGTTGGTTTGTCCTTCAATCACGCCGCAACAGAGCAACAGATCGTCGTGATTTTGGCGTAGGTACTTATAGTTAAAGACCTGTAAGAGTGACATTGGCTAGACTAGACTGGACTTTTTATCTCAGAAAATTAAGTGGTTCCCGCGGGAATCAAAAAAAAACTAAGCCACGGGAATTAAACCACGCGCGCATCATCTATTTTTCTAAATAAGTTTTAAAAACAATTGCTTTTGTTAATAAAACAAAACAATCTCACAAAAATATTATGAAACAAGGGGAGCCAATTGATCTTTTAAGCTTGGAAGCTCATTTTCATTTCTTGCATTGCTCTGGCGACGCTCTCGGGCCGTCCGAGCCGTCTCCCGAATACTAATAAGTTAATCTTTTATATCACGTTTTTCGTGAAACAAAGAGATGAGAGCAAGTATGGGATAAAGGGGCCAGTAAAACTTGAACTCTGGTTGTATACAGTCCACTTTGAATCAGACCATTTTTGTGTATGTGAAGTGTGTTATAGTGAAGCTAGGGTTTTGACTCAAATGTATAGGTTATTGAAACTTTTTAAATTTATCATGACTGTTTTCCCTTTTTACTCAATCAATTAATTAGGCGAATCTCTCACTGCGACGTGCCCCGCGACGGTATTGATTCCACGTGCGGAGAGGCGTCTTTAATGTGTGTATGTATTTTGTATACAAACTAAATATACATACAGTAAACCGCAAAAGGCCGTTGCAGTGTGGGATTCGATTGCTGCAACTCGAAAAGTTAATAACAGATAGGTGTTGTATCGTGTTAAGACAAAGGTTCGGTGACAGCATTTGATGTTTTATAGCAGCTGCTGACTGTAGAGCCACAGGTTTTCTAAGAAATTTCAGCTTTACTGCTTGTAAGATGTGAAACGGGAGTAACACATCTAATTAAATTTATCGATTAATCGATTAAATTTTCTTTTGCCCGCGGATAGGTATATATCCGCGGGCAATATATATCATATTTTCAAATATGCCTTTTTATGTTCCTATTTATTTTGTATAGGAGTTAGAAACACGTATTCCTATAGAAAATATCCTATCTATGAACAATAAATTTTGATAAAAATTGTCTTTATTTATCACAGGCACATCCCTGTAACGTATAGTGACGTCATAAGGCACTCAGTTTTTGAAACTCGACGTTCGTGTGTCTGTATTAAATAGTGGAATTATGAAGGTATATGTTCTTTGAATACTAAACGGCCTTAACTAATGTTGACCGTAGGAATGGAAGCAGGCATAGAGGAAGCGCGGCGAGCTCAAAGTCTGAGCTTGTCAAGACTTGGGTAAACAGAACGCGGAATTTAGAAGTTATTACATTAAACTACAACATTTCAATTAAACTACTTTCCAAGTTTGTTGTCTTCCAACTCAGACTGCAGGTATTATCACCAGTTAAGTTCACAGTCAAGCGTTTTAAGTAGTTGAGAAAATATAGCCTATGAATGCAAACATTTCTAGTTTGTAGTGAGAATATTACTATTATTGGAATTCCGTACACTGTAAGTGTAATGGTTACGGTTGAATTTATCGCACTTTGTAATGTCTCGTGTACAGTATAGCTACAGCAGATAATTTTTTCTGTGATAGCTACAGTATGTCATGTGCTGCATTTTTTTACGTCACACGCTTTATGGGTCTGCCACGCGTCACGTTCACACGCCGTCATTGTTCTGTGGTCGTTATCGTTACGCTTTGCGTTCGTCCAAGCCTTTAGTAGAGATTCACGATTATCAAGGTGTAAATGGCGTCTTTACTGCCTACGTGACTCGATGCTGATAGTTAATGATAGTTGGTTTTGTCTTAAATTCGTGATATTTTGAGAACTTACTGGTAACTTTAAACATAAATATGCCGAGAATTGAAACTAGATATTAAAATACATACTATCATAGCCTGAATAGATACTTCAAACAGTCTACCAATGGAGATGTCTGATGATGATGAAGAATGATGTTGATGAATTATGCTGAAGAGCTTGACAGAGTAATCGTGCGGGGTTAGACAGAAAGACATTAGAAGAATATACCTACTGGCTAGCAGGAAGTAAGTCACGACAAATACTTTGCTCAGAAGTTAGTCAGTAAGTATAGTTTTTGATAGCCATATTGTGCGATTGCCATCAGAACATAATTAAAAAAAGTAGTGAAACAGACATAGGGATAGAATAAAAAGTACCTACATGTTACGAACGTAAAGTGGACTTGTCCGCACACTTCAAGTGCTTCGTCTCACTGTAGAAATTATGTATGAAAACCGTGGTGCTTTAGTAAGGGATTTTTGTTTTTTAGTAAAATACTTAGTCAAAACTAAAATACTGAATTGAATTGAATACTCTTCGGCAGAGTGTTTACTAACCGTAGCTAAAGTTTCAGACCAGACCAGAGACAATTTTGAAATTCCTTAATTGCACCTGCCGCGAATCGAACCCGGGATTTCCCACATATAGGACCACAGGGAGCGCCTTTACTGCGCCAAGGAGGTCGTCAGAATGTAAATAAAGCTGGCAATGATTTCCTCATTAGGTAAAATATGCATAATAAAGAATTCAATTCCTACAAACATTTAAAAATTGATAATGTCGATGAAGCAATTGGAACAAATTCCCTAATATATATTCTAATGAGAATCCCAGAAAAACTCACCGAAGTAAAAAAGGGAACAAAAAATATCTACCCGTAATATTTCACCTAATTTGTATGTACAGCGTCCTTCCCATAAGCGGCAGTACTGTTTTGAATAAATCTTCCTAATACTAACTCAATAAGAAGAGCTCGTTTGACTTGTGTCGACAGTTAACGTTTACGGGATTGAAAAAATACGGGTAAGTGCAAGTTGTTTAAGCTAAATTAGTGTTCCGTAGCAAAAAAAACCTTGATATAATTGCAAGTTGATGCCCGCGACTTCGCCTGGATTAAAGTTTTTTGGTGGAATAAAGTGTAGCCTATGTCCTTCCCCGGGAATTAAAGTATCTCTATATTAAATTTCATCAAAATCGGTTAACCAAACGGGCCGTAAAAGCGTAGCAGAACGGCAGACAGACACACTTTCGTATTTATAATATTAGTATGAATGAACAAAGTTTTATGTACGCATGTCTATTGTGGAGTATCAAGTAAGGAGCTACTTTACTAGGCTAGATTATTCAATACATATTTCAATGATCAATTAAGATTTGTTGATTGCTAAAAATATTATATGAGCTCGAGTAAGTGAATCAATGATGATTACAATCATTTTCATCTTAAATTCGTGTTCGTTTTAGAAATATTTCAACAGCGTAGCTTCAGATTTTAAAAAGGGCATGACAGCAAATTTATCTTTTAAAAGCGGTAATTAATAAAAAGTAATTTTAACATAATTTTGGCATGTTCTTTAAAGTCTGTATTTTAAAATGGTTATCAAACTTAAAACTAACCGAGGATGTGAATTTTAGGTCTTTAGGAAGATCCTCTATTTAATAATCAGTTACAAATAATTTATTTTTGATAAAGGCATCACCCCTATTCTATTACTATGCAGACGGACAGACCCGAAAGTAGTAATTCAACAAGTATCCGTTTTTACCATTGTGTACAGATCTCCAAAAAGGTTAACCTGATTTGCATTTGAGTCGAGATAATTTTCTTAGATCTCTCCGTGGTCCCTTAGTAAGGTTAGAGATTAGCTAACGAGATATTTAGATAACTCTGGCTATTTAAAATTTAAAACGTTGAAAGCTTTAATAAACTTGGCAATTAGGTGAGGGACGTGTCTCGGTTATAACTAAGTTTATACTCGAAGTGGTTCTTCTTGGGAAGACCCCTTAACAAAAATCAATGAACTGCTCACTGATAATAATCTAGGTAAGTATACCTACTAGATGATGCCTGCGAAGTTGTCCGCGTGGATTAAGTTTTTTAAATCCCACGGGTACTCCTTGATTTTCCAGGATAAAAAGTGCGCCTTCCCCGGGAGAGAACCTATCCCTGTACCAAATTCATCAAAATCGGTTGAACGGTTGGGCCGTGAAAGCGTAGCAGACAGACAGATACACTTGTGCATTTATAATATTAGTATGGATGTTTATTTTTGTGTATACTATATTAGTAATGTCAGCAAAAATATGACGTTTGACGACATCCGTGGCGCAGTGTGTAGCGCTTTTGTCTTAACTTGCGGAGGTCCCGGGTTCGATCCCCGGCAGGGTCAATTTGGGAATTAATAATTTCTGAATTTTCCCTGGTCTGGCCTGGTGGGAGTGTTCGGCCGTGGCTAGTTACCACCCTACCGGCAAAGACGTGCCGCCAAGCGATTTAGATTACGATTTACGATTCCGTGTAGAAACCGAATAGGGGTATGGGTTTAATATAAACTGCCATGCCCCTAACAGGTTAGCCCGCAACCATCTTAAGACTGTATCATCACTTACCATCAGTTGAGATCGCAGTCAAGGGATAACTTGTAGTGGATAAAAAAAAACGTACAGCATAACACTTTAAAATTCAAATATATCATATTATAAGATTTCTTTTCACCTCTTTTCGGAATACAAATTGGTTACAAAAACTCGAATTATAATATGATATTAAGATCATTGAGAATTTTAAGATATAATTTTGCTGGGATACATATCATAAAGATAATTTCTATTTTTCTAGTCAAATCCACATTTTGCAAAATTTGTGCTTGAATCATCTCGATTAAATCATGCATAATAATGTATTTAAGGGATAGGCTTAGGCAAACATTCTTTAAAAAAAGTGTGTGTGCAATTCAAACACGGTAGAAGTGAAACTTCAGAAAAGTAACCTACGAGGTAGTGAGATAAATATTTCTTGTATTCTATCATACATCATATGTTTAGATATATGTTTATCTTTTTTTTTGTGTCGCTTTTTCGTTTCATTGAATTTTCAAATCACAACGATTCCAAAGAAGTTTCACTTCAAAATTTTAAAAGTGAGGTCAGTCAATATTGTATTTGCCAAACGTCATTAGCACATACCTTTCGCATATTGTCATCACATTAGAGCCGAAATTCAAAAGACTTACCGCACACATTACCAACCTTACCACAAAGGTAACCATTGTCATAAATGGACAAAGTAACCACTGAGTCATCTTATACAATCACACCTAATGAATTGTCTAATTTTCTTTAATAGTAATACCTGCTTGGCCTCTGACAGTGAATTAATAGTCGTTGTTTCGGTGGAATTAAATATCGTCACACCTTTACACTTTGACCTTTTTGACGTTATTGTTGACTTTGTCTATTTACCATTATAACTCTTGTATTCCCCAGACCATTACTACAAAAGCCGAGAATTTTCGATTATGAAGCCGAAGGTTGGTACTTGCGCATTCGAAACTATTCATAATTATGGGCATATTATGCGTTAGTGCATGTGCTTACCTAAATTGATATTTCTGTTTTTTATTTCCACTATTATTTTACATTCTCCCGCCAGTCTTCCAAATAAAATAAAATATAGAAATCTTCTTGACAGGCGTCCTCCATTATATCTTGCTACATCATCACCTCTGCTGATATCAGGTGTGATTGCAGGCAAGCTATATTTCGTTTGAAAAATGAATTTTTCTTCCATCATCTTCCTTTCATAGTAACATAGACATTCAATATCATGCTTATACCACACTTTATCATGGTACTGCTTACTGCTTTACCGCAGGGTCTAGAAACATGAGATTTTAGATTAATAAATAAATAAAAATAAAATAAATAAATACATTTTGAACAGAGATTAGCTCTTCTAGCGCGGACAAAAGTATGAAGCTAGCACATAATTAACCATTAAGAAAATACAGTTGAATATAATATTTGAGCCTTATAATTTATCTCTATTAGCCTTATCTGATTGACAAGCAACAACTGATTACATGATGTTCAGTGATGTTCTAAATGTTTTTTTAAGATCGAATACATAAACAAAAGTTTAATAAAGGAGATGTCGAAAAAAAAATAACAAACGCTCAGTGCCGCACCGTATCACGCTAAGCGATTATCTTTAGTCAGATAGGTATCTACAAGAATTTAATGTCTTTATTACATCGGCCAATTGATTCAGAATAACCACGGGAATGACAGGCTTGACCTTGGAATTGCTTATTTGAGCACTTGTAAATTGTGATCGTTCACAGTAAAGACCGACTGGAGAGCAATAAAGTTGTTTCATTTTTATTGCGTGATGGAATTGCTTATGATGTTTTTATTTATTCAAATTGCCTACTATCCACACTTTTTTTTTTCATTTTTATCGTCGGCACGAGTTAAATTAAAGTTAAGGTGAATAAAAACTGATATAACGGTTTCGGTAAAAAAAATTAAACGTTTGCTTGGTACTGGTAGTTATTTGGTACCGTGCTTTCTATTAATTTTATGCAGGTTGTTTTAACATGGCGTAATATTGATAGAAATTAGTTTAGATGGAGAGTTCTTACTGTTTTGAAGTTGAGAATGAGTAAATAACAAGATTCTCATTAGAAATCTCTAGTCATCTGTAAAATTTAACAATCAACAAAGAATCTACAATCTAAGAAACATGTCAAAATATTGCGAAATTAATTATACGAATTATAAATTATGGAGATAATTAAAATAATATAAAACAAAATATTGCTAAACCTATTGTATATGTATAAAATTCACGTTGTCCTGACTGACTGACTTATATATCAACGCACAGCCTAAACCGCTGGTTCTAGAGACATGAAATTTGGAGGGTGTGTTCTATGTGATGAGTAGGTATCCACTAAGAGAGGATTTTTGTAATTCAACCCCCGAAGGGTTAAAATAGGGGTTGAAAGTTCGTATGAAATTCTATCGTTTTTTAAGTTATAACCATGAAACTTGATATTTGGGCTTCCATTTTAAAATTATGAAATATAATACGCATTTCACAATTTTTGTAATTTCTATCCCCAAGGACGTTAAAAAGAGAGTTTGTCTTTCACTCACGCCGCAACAGAGCAATGGATTAACGTGATTTTTTGCATGGGTATAAATGAGAACCTAGAGAGTGACATAGGCTTCCTTTTATGCCGGAAAATTAAGTGGTGCCTGTGGGAATCAAAAACTTATGCCACGCGAACGAAGTCGCGGGCGTCCGCTAGTGTTGATATAAAGAAGAGTCTTTTATAGTGAAAATAGTGCACACTTTTTATTGACTTTACTTAGTTTCACGATTTCGTATTTGCTAAAAATAAATTTAAAAGAGGGCCCAGTTGATTTTTGAAGCATATTATAATTCTCGCGGCAATAATCGGAATTAGTTCCCCGGTGTAATGAAGACATTAAGTTCAGAAATAGCTATGTAGGAGTTAATAATTATGTAGTTTCGCATGCACCGCTTGCCGACAGCAGATTAATTTAGCTTTTTATTTATTCTCCTTTGCGGTTGAGTGCGCGATACAGGATGTTATCAAATTAAATTGATTCAATTAAGTATCGTTGTTTCATTTCTTTTGCTCATGTTGTCCTTTCATATGTATTGAGTTTAGTTTTTTATTTCTCCTATTGTTTGTCTGTAATTTTCAGTTAATAAATTCCTATTTGTTTTTAATTGTATATTATTATGCCTTGCTTAATTAGTGGTATATCCATTCAGTTAATTATATTAGCTAAGATTAATTAATTATAATAATTATTGCTACTACTGTAAGCTTCGCATACAACATCTAACAATCCAATCACTTAACTCGAATTTAACTCCCATGATATCAAAGCAAATTCCGTATCAGATTCAGCAACCCCTATTTGCCTGGATTCCTTTACAACCCTACGGCCTTATTAGAATTCGTAACAAACTTTATGGGACCTTGGTTTTGATTCGTATCTGTGTGTACCTGATACGTGCTTCGAAAATCTGATCTACCTGAGTTTGTTGTGTGGTTGTCCTTTGATTAGGGTATGAGGATTTCATGTTTTGGTTATTTATTTGTCCATTCAATATGAATTATTTAATTTAATAATAACTATATATTCTGTCTTGTTAAATCAATTCCTATTAGTCCATCACTCTGTACTCTTTCCTTTGTTGGTAATAACACTAACAAAGTATATTTTATTGTTATGTAGATACACTCGTGTGCCTAATGTACATTTTTTAAATCATCTTTCCAATAATTGCAAATAATTTGAGGAGTATGTCTGTAGTCTGTACTCCGTAAAACTTGATTTTTTATGTATGTTATTTAATAAAAGTTTATCTCTCTGTTTTCTTCTCACAACTACCTCTTGCGAGAGCAAGTGACAGAGAGTGTATCCTATAATATAATATAACAATATATTACGCCGAACGGATTTTTTTGGTCTCTTTAGTTGATCATGAGTAGGTAAACATAAGGCCTATTGCACATTATAAGAAAATTTCTTGTGTCTTATAAGAGATGTCTCTCATGAACTGCATTTCGGTTTTATAGACGAAATGCAGTATTATGAAGCTCAAATGTAAGATTTCCTATTCAAACGTCAAAGTTAGTTGTTATTTTAGGAACCGACTCTGAAAATGCAATCACTGGTTACATATATGATACCACTTTCACTATGCCTATTGCAACATTTTATCGTGACAACACGTAGCTTTTTAAAAATCAAAAAAAATATGTCATATGAGACAAAAGAATAATCAGAGACTGACAGCACGGTTTTCATGTAGGCATTCAAAAACTTTTCTTGTAACAAATACGGTGCCGCCATTAAACTCCCACATATGAGTATGAATCAAACAATAAAAGACCTTATAACGAAACTTTAAAGACGAGAACAGTATGGATTGATTAATAACAGAAAATCTCTTATAGACAACCGTACTACATACCAAATTAACAGACAACGATGACAAGTTACAAGTGTATTCGACAATATGATATTGCAGGTGGGTAGTAAATATTCTTTGTTTCTATATTTCTTGTTGCTTTAGGGCAAGGTTGCAATTTGCGTGGCTGATTCAAGATGTTATGCTGATAGGTGGAGTTATGTTTGTAGGAGAATTGAGGCTTTTGTGTCTGTTTCGAAGACAATACGAAGACAAAGTGGTCCCAGCGAGTGGTCAACATTTCCAGCTCGGTGTGGTACTTGGATACTGCCTACACCGTTATTCCACGAACGTCAGTAAAGTTGAGCTGTTATACCGTAACTTAATTGCGAATATTTTTTACATTTATTGTTCTTTGAAAATTTTTAGTGCTTGCACGTAATACGTACCTACTTGTTTTTGCCCGATTGATAATGAAACAAGCTCAATACCTAGACCGTTTGTCGAAAACTTAGGTGGTTTTCTGTAAAATAATGCTTGACTTGCTTATTTTTTTAAATATAGCTTTTCAAAGCACCATGAAATTTCATGAATTACAATTTTATTAAATTTTTTCAGTTATAATAGTAGTAATTCAGCTTACTTTTAACGTAAAAATTAAAATAAAATTAAACTAGTTACCTAAATATTCTAATAATCTTCCAATTCTTACAAAACTTAGGCTAGATTTCTTGAAAAATATGTCACAAACTGTCGAAAGATTACAATTTAACGCATTATTTTTCGGTAGATAGTAATCTGTTAGATAAATTAACCCGATAGAACCTATCTGACTATATATGTCGAACCCTAACCTAACCGACAAGAAAGACACAAGAAAACGTAAATACAATAAATATTTCAAAAATTTACACTCAGAACATTGAACGGTTCACAATCTGTCGTCAGTTTACAATTTCGCAAGTTAGATTATAATCTAACGGTTTTTACAATCTTACGGTGACAAATACAAATAATAAATAGTTAGTACTTCAATGAAACTTTTGTTGATTGTATGTGATGGGTATGAGAGCTTTAAGTGTACCTAGATGCCTTCGATCTTGATTATTGAAGCGCACTTTCGCAAAACAAAGTCTGCTCTATCAATCTTCTTCAGAAGAAGATTTTTTTAAGCGAAATAAACACACTAATTGAGTTTAAGCTCCCAGAGTCTAACGCGTTCCAAATTCGCTTACCCATAATAAATGATCATCCGTTTACTCTAACGTTGATTGAGATAAATAGAGTCATATTTGCGCCATTAATAAATATTAACACACAATTTGGAGTGATTTATAAAGGCGATCTAGTTAATAAATACAGATCGTGACCGTTCTTTAGCCTGTTTTATCACGATAGTGGGGGAGGAATCGTGATTTTGTTCAGCACGACGTACTCTTGTAACATGACAGCTGCACCTCTCTGTCAATCGTTATGATTTAGAGGGGGATGGTCGGTGTTATTGATTCATTGGAAACTGTAATGGTTTTGCTACGACTACGAATCAATTTGAATTATGACGACCTCTCGCGCAGCTTTGCATACCAAACTATTATACAAGTCGTAAATTCTTAAAGTGCATCCTATTTCGTGACTATAAAGGTCAGTAAGTTAAAGTTACCACGGTTAAAATAATTGCAAATTCGGCTAAATCCCCATTTACGGTACAAATTTTTACTCTATTGTTTTCTCTTTTAACAATTTTAAAACAAGAATTTATAGGATAAGTGCATTTTTAGTCATTCATATCAAAGTTTTAGTATCTTACTCATTGATTTTTAAAATAATTTCGATAAAAATTGTTTTTATTCACAGAAAATTATTTTTCATACTTATTACTGACTGTTTATCTTATATTCAAATTAATAGCATTAAATTTGCTCTACCAGTAAACTTTATAAGACTTAAACCCTTGGACCAATCCAATGCAATAACCAATTTACCGTAAAAGCCCATTAAATGGCTTAAGGACGTCGAGTGTAAAATACCGGTAAATACCCAGGGGTACTAACGACTTTGCAGTTTAAAAAAAACTATTTAAAAGTAGCTAAATTTTATATTTTTAATACTACAGTGAGTAGTATTAAAAACTAGCTAATGCCCGCGACTTCGTCTGCGTGGATGATTCGAGGTTTTTTGGTTTGGAACTCCTTAATTTTCCGGGATAAAAAGTATGTGTGCTATTCCAGACTATAATCTATCTGTGTGCCAAATTTCAGCCTGATCCGTTCAGCCTTTGTGGCGTGATTGAGTAACAAACATTCATACATCCATACATCCATCCAAACTTTCGCATTTATAATATTAGTCAGATATAAAATTATAAATAGAATGCTATTTTGTTATGTTTATGTAAAATTAAATGGAAACTATTTATAAAACAGTAAATAATATTTATTTGACAGACAATATGGAGAAAAGTAAAAACAAATCGAGCAAACGAGCAGGCGGGTCACCTGATGGTGAGTGATTACAGCCACCTATGAACATTTGCAGCACCAGAGGAACCGCCAATGCGTTGCTGGCTTTTAAGATATTTGTTTATCCGCCCTTTTAAGGTGCCAGTGGAGGGTGAATTGCCCATACAAACGTAATACCAGAATAATTCGTAATTCGAGAATATTTCCAGCATATTATGCGATTATTAAGATTGAACTTCTATTTATCTAGAGCCCTGGATAATTCTGTTTTCAAAATACTTTCCCAAAATTAAATGTAAGCGCATAGCGTTTTGCATGTTTTTACGACATGAATGACATGTTTTCTCCTTATTTGTATTATATGAAAACCAACGATATCTTACGTACTAATTGATCAGGAGCATAGCCTATATTGTCAAGTTCCCGAATAACAACACGAAGTGAAAAACACAACAAGTTATCATTCATCATTTTTGGTATTTACGGAACAAGACTAAACGTATAACAAATTATGTACGCTCATATTGCTATCGCGTTTGCACGCGATCATGTGTCATCAGCTAAATAGTGATAGCAATATACCGGCAAATTTATATTTGCGGGTTGAATAGAAATTGCGAGCGGCGATCATCGACTTCTTAAGAGCCCCATATTATAATCATAAACATAGCTTAAATTTTCTGATATGTAACTACATATTGTTACTTACTTAATATGTTGTCTATTTTAATGACTTCAAATTACTAAAATTATTGTTATATTTTTAAACTCTGTGTACCTATATTTTCCCTTTAAAATTTTTTTTAACGCAATGTTTCTATTCTAGTAGCTTGATCCCTATTTATTCAACTTCAATGAAACGGACATAAGCGGTGTATAGGATTATAGAGGATTATTTTTTATTGCCAACTTTTTGATAAAACAGGATTTCTTTTATAAGACGCTTTCAAGATCACTGAATTGAAAAGTATTAAAGACTTTTTGGTATTAATTTTAGGTAATAAAAATGCAGCTGTTTCTTGGAACATTGCTAAGATATTTGTTCCAAATCCTTTTTTGTGCAATAATTTACATTTTTAACACAGCTCATGAGTATCGTCCACTTTTATTGGTACTGAAATGACATTTTCAGAAATAGTATTTGCCATGACATCCCGTCTAGTAATACTAAATATTATAACAAAAACAACTCCAACCTTTTCTGTGGTAGTTCAGATTATGATCGAATTTTATTAACATTTTTGTTGTCTTGAAAAGTAGTAATTTATATGCGCATCCGACCTTATAATACCAGGGTCGAGACATTATTATATTGTTATGAAAAAGAAAACCCTATGAATTTCGCAATTTCTTATTTTTTTTTAATCAAATGTATAGGTTCAATGGTTTAAGCTATACATTAAACTTACATATTTTATTCTAATAAACCTTAACGAGTACTTTAGATCGATAAGTGAATCTGCCACTTGTTCGGTATTCCCATTTTTCTACCTTGAAGAGCCAGCACGAAAATCGGCAGTTGCTCTTATAAAAAAAATTATAAATTGAAATAGTATTAGGTAATTTTTACTTTTAATAATAATTATTAGTTTATACATAATTAGAATAATACCTCATTATTATTTAAAGTGTAGGTATATTAGCAGTAATTGCAGCCCCAATCATTGCTGGAGCGAGTCATATCTCACCTCTATTATCATTTACTAAGGTTGTCTTATGGTAGTGAGCTAGTTTCTCCATTATTTTTTAATTAATTTAAGTTAAATAATAACAAAATTTGACGTTGACGTGGGTTTGACGATCACCCTGGCGCAGTGTTGAGCGCTGTTATCTAAATGTGCGGAGGTCCCGGATTCGATCCCCGGCAGGGTCAATTTGGGAATTTATAATTGCTCAATTTTGCCTGGTCTGGCCTGGGCTGCGGCCGTGGCTAGTTACCACCCTATCTGCAAAGACGAGCCACCAAGCGATTTAGCGTTCCGGTACGATGTCGTGTAGAAACCGATTAGGGATATGGATTAATTATAATTGTCATGCCCCTAGTAGTTATTTTTATTTTTTTTATTAACTGCAATACATTGTAACAAAATATTATATTATGATAGCATAATACAGGCAGAAGACAATGTAGCGTATAAGTTACTTTACCTGCTTCTCAGTTCTCATATTAAGACTGCACGTGTAATACTTCCGAAAGACGTATGTTTACCTGACAGGGCTTTTGTTTACTGAAATTCGTTTTGTATTTACTGAAACATGAGAGCGGGTATGTGTTTAATATCTAATAACTTTTTTTCTTGTATATATATATAATCTGAATCTTGGATTCAAACGATAGGCGATAAATCGATCTAGCTAGGATTTATTTTAAGAAAATGTCGTTTTATCAGTGTTTTCAGGCCATGAAAAACTGCTACAATATCATTATAGAAGGTAAATTTCTACTAGGTTATAATAGCTCTGGTGGGAAAGCGGGCGGTCCCAAAACCAGATGACCCCGGTTCGAGACCAGCTTTTCCAATCCGATTGTTTTTTTTCCTTTTTTTAAATATAATATAATATTTAATTTAAAAAAATAAAATATAATTTCTTATTTAAATATAATATCAAAAAAAACACGATTTACCAAAAAAAAATACCGACCATCCAGATATTCTTCTCTTATATGACTCGTGTTACTCGTATACTTTCACTAAAATGTAAATATTTAAAAATGTTCGAACGAAACTTCCATTTTGGGATTCCTAATCGTGCTAAAGTTATGATGAAATATTTTACGAATTTCGTTATTTACAAATTAACCTTCATTGTTCTAAGTCAAATATTATATTTTGATAATAAATTAGGAAATGGATGAAAATAAATAACAGAAATTATAATAGACGGTGCCCGCGACTTCGTCCGCGTGGATTAAGTTTTTTTAATTCCCGCGGGAACTCCTTGATTTTCCGGAATAAAAAGTTCCGGGAAGCCTATGTCATTTCCCGAGATATAAACTATCCCTGTACCAAATTTCCTCACAATCGGTTGAACGGATGGGCCGTGAAAGCGTAGCAGACAGACAGACACACTTTCGTATTTATAATATTAGTTTCGTAATATAAAAAACGTTAATTTTCAGTGCAGTTGTACAATTTTACTACTGAAAATGGTTATCAGATGCAAATCGCCTGAGACGTATTTTTGGCCATAGCTCCGAGGATTTTGGGAGGATCGAGATGGGAATAGTACCAAGAGTTGAGGAATTTATTGAGACATGAGTGAGCGTTTGAATTTTGAAAATCGGCTGGTAACTTTTTTGGAATTTTGAAAAATGTAAAAAAAGTTTAGGGGCTTACTAAATTGTAAATATTTCGGAAAAAATCCGACTTAAGAAAAAATTAAAAAAGTGGTCCTAACTCCTAGGGTATTAGTGTAGTCACAAAATGGCGAAACTGTTTTGAAAATCGGTTAATAATTATTGTGACCTGCAGGTGGTCCCTTTAGATTTGGAATGGTAGAAAAACGGGTATATAAAAAATTATGTAGCTTCTATGATTATTGACCGATCGTCATGGTAATGGTGTTAAAAAATGCCTTGTAAGTAATGTAGTTGTGTAATTTAAGGGAAGTAAATCTCAATAAAAATTTCTTATTACGCAACTTGTAATGTGAAAAATAAAATAAGTACATTTTTTTTCGTAAATTTTTGTATCCATTTTCAATGCTCCGATCTTGCGGGGACTGCGAAATCTGTGAATTTTGCAGTATCAATAGTTGGATAAATATAAAATTATTTACATCAAGTTATAAGAGGGAAGTTTCATGATGTTGTGAATATCATATTTAACGCAACGGAAGTAAAATATAGATTAAAACTAATAAATCAGTTTTTTTTTAATCCATCAATAAATGACTGAGAAATTAATTATTTAGTAAGTTTAATTATTCAATGTAGGTACACCGATTGCTGTACTAGTGTGATCTTACTCGAGTGAGAAATTATGTGAATGAGTTTTTACCTAGCAGAGATTTAATACTAAAAAATTATCGTCAATACTTTTTTCAATCAAGTCCCGTTAAGTCCATTTTTTCTTTAATTCGGCTTTATAAAGTCGGTTGTTAAAGTCGTGTGACGTCACACGACCGTAATGAAATTATTCTTGCAACCGCAACTTTAAGTTCCATAACGTTTTTATGTTTTGAGATATTTTAATGATTCTTTCAAATTTTTGTTGCATTTGGTCTTAATTTTCATAATAAATTTAAAAAAATGGAAACTTCTCCATTGAAGCTGTGCTTCCATAAAGCTTCGTATAATTTTCCATTTACAATTACAAAACTCATTAATTTAAAAAATACGCTCATTAAAATATAATTTGAAACACTTCCGGAACACGTTTTACCTAGCAGGGCTTTATTTACCGAAACACAAAGGATAAGCTTCCGTACTTTCACTGAAATGTGAATTTTTAAAACGTGCGAGCGATCCTCGTGCGGCGAGGGTACGTTAGGCACAATGTCCACAAACGGAGTGGAGTGGAGCCGAGGCGCGGCTTATATTTGCTACTAACTTAAACTCAGCTTGTCATACCTCGTACATTTGATTTCTACAGTTGTTATTGTTAATGCTAAAGATTGTTTTAAAACTGGTATGTGGAAACGTCCTGGTCGCGTGAAATTCTATAAAATCGGTAAATTCAAATTAAATTAAATCCAAATGTTTTTTATTCAAATAAACTTCTACAAGTACTTTTGAATCCTCGAGTGAATCTACCACTAGTTTGGAATGCCGTAACTGGTAAGAATTCAAAAATCGATAAGCAGAAATTTCCTTATTTTCAACCGGGAGGCAAAATAGTAAATACCAAATTTAACTATTGATAGATTGGAAAAATGACGGACATTCATGCAAATTTGCATATGCAATATTTGCAATATATTATGCATAATTTATCTCATAAGGAATGTTTTATTCCGCCCCTCAAGGGTGACATTACCCATAATCGTTTCTTACTGGGTGCTTAAATCATTAAGTAACCTATTGACTTAAGTTTCGATCGGTTTCAATCGGTTTTCAGTTGTTTAGGTTTAGTCACACGGGACAAGTATTTTCATAATATGTGTACAACTTTGTGCACTCAAAAGAACTCTTGGTTGTCCTAATCAGCATATCAACAGGCACGCTAGTCCTCACCCTAACTCGCCACGATGTTACTACTTCAATTGCTGCCTCTGGACTCGCTCGGTCTGCGCTGGCCCTTAGGCATACGCACGAGTGAGCACTATACTTTTGTACATGAACATTATAATGAAAAAAATGTCGCATGGCGCGTCCTGACGTATCATAGATGAACAAAATATTTGTATGTGCAACAAGTTTTAAAGATAAGCCCTAGTTTCCTAGACTAGACATTGTTGCTACTTTTGTCGTCAATTAAACTTTGTCTATTGAATAAGCCTAACTTAACTGCCTCGTTGGTCTAGTGGTTATCATGTTCAGACTGACTGCAGCTGACGAGCTCCCGGGCTCGAGTCTCGGGTCGGGCCATAATTAAGTGTTGAGTTTTTCTGATTACAAATTCTTAGTACTAGCCTGGAGTTAGGAAGTTGGTGGTGTAAAATACACGATCCCCGAGCAAAATACACGATCCCTATTTATTTATAAGCAAAGAGGCACTTATGAAACACTTTATATTATTTGAACAAATTTGCAGTAGCGCATTATAGCAAAACAAAACGAGGTCCGCAAAGAGAGAAATGCAAACGTTTTGCTGCATGAATAGCTCAAAGAAAACTATCATGCGACTGAAAATAAAGCCCCATTCATACGAGACATTTCTCAAAAGAATTCTTACGTCATATCCTCCGATATTTTTTGGTCTTATACCGGTTTCATTGTGAATTTATAAAGGGGGTTCTGCAGTAAAGGAGCCATAAGGGTGAGTCGACACATGTAACTTGATGCCTCGGTATCACGCTGTTTATTTACCAATGGGGCAACACTATCCTTTGTCCTCCTTTCGCAAAGTACGTAGCGTTAGCATACATACATATCACAATTTTGTGACATTATTACCGTTCGACTGGAGAATGTTTGCGTCTTATTTAAATTTCTACATCTGAGCCATTTTATATGGTCCTTAAATGGGGCCTTCAAGTCATATTCATCTCAGACTTAACTTACAAAGTTTTATCTTTTAGGCAAGTTTCAGTCATTAAAGTCTCAAAATCCATAAGTTTATTAAAGTTTGTTTAGTTGTTTTTTTAAAGTACGCTTTCACAGCCGATTCTGATGAAATTAGGTACAGACATACCTAGGTTGTGTCCCGCAGGTGAGTTTCCGCGGAAATTAAAGAAAAACTTAAACCACAAGTCGTGGTTTAAGCTTTTCTTTAATTTAGTCTTTCATCACATTATATTATTTTCATACAAACTTATATAAACATAATATAATGAGTGAATCGGTCTCATGACGTGACCGACACGGCGCGCGCAGTGTCAGCGTAGGAAAGATTCCGCCCCAAATGGATTGGTATTATTATGGATTGATATTTTTATGCGAAAATAATGTTCTCAATGTCATTGAAACATTATTTGGTAACAAAGTAGAATAATGGTTGGGGTATTATTTATTAATGATGAAAAATGTATATTGTGCAATAGCTTAGATGATAAAGAGCAAAGAATGTCCAAATCCATTTATCTAAGCTCGCATATCCTACTCATCTATTTACAGGAAAAAATGGAACTTTTCCAGATTTAAAAGCCATAATAATACTCGAAACGTTTACCCATTTTTATCTCAATTACCAAAATATTTACTTACCGTAATTTGAGCCGATGTTTTTGCGTACGCTACCCCAGCCCTCGCTTAAACGCGATATCCTCGGAGTGGATTGCTAACAAAGGACTATTCTGATTTTGTTTTGACTAAAATTTAGCGAAAGATCTGATTTCAGTAAACTCGTTTGCTATGATACATAATATTTTTATGGACTCTGCAAACTTTGCCTTCTCAAGCAAATACTGTTTTGGGAAAAACGGATTGAGTGAAATGTATTTTACGAAAATAATTCGTTAGAAGATTATCACTACGGCATACTATTACTATATAGGTACATTATTTTGCTTTGAAAATTTCAAGTAAGTTTTATTTTCAAGATTTCTAAACACAAAGCATTGACTGGGGTTTAACTTTAAACCGTTAATATCCTATTGGTTGAGACTCCTGTTTTATTTATTTAATTGACTCGAAATTATAGGAGTTAATTATTATCAATGCAGCTAACAGCGAAGGAACCTGTAGGTATGTCAGAGATTTCTCCATAACATTCTCAAAGGAGTGTGTTAATTCTCATGCCAATTTGCCTAATGACAGCAACCCGTGTTTAGTAGTGGGTCATTGTGGCGATGGGTTGAGAATTGAGATAAATATGAATCAGATTCCAGCACTCTACTACGTCACTGTTTAAACGCTAGTTTAATTTCTGCATGCCTTGTAGAAATACAAGTACCAACACCAAAGGAATAGATAAAAAAGATAATAATATAGTTAAATAGATAGTAGTTGTAATTTGTTCATAGAAAAGTGTGGTACCTAATTCTGTCGTCATTGCATGGGACAGATTAAAATTTATAGTTAGCTCCCTTCATCTGTGGTTTGCTAAAGCATCTTTTACATTTGTCCAGGCACAGAATAGATAATAAATACTACGGAGTTGAGGTGTATCCATTGTGCTGAGATAAAGCGGCGGAAGTCCGAATTTAAGAAATTTCGTTTAAAATATAAATGACAGCAAATAGACACTGCATCCTTTATATTATTGACAGTACAATAGTAAGAATGGATACAGTGGAAATCAGTTCCGAATCACTGTTGCAGGCTTGCGTCTTTACAAAATTGTATTGTGGTTCAGGAGACGGTTTCGAAAATTTCAATGGATGAATATATTGGATTTGTCAAAATCATTAATACCTTTACCACTAGTTCAGAGCACAATCATAGTATGCCTAAAATTATTATGATGATTAATTTATTCTATAAACAATAGTGTTCCTAGACCCTAGGAAATTAGTGAACAGTTAGTTCTAATACTTTATCACAAGATTGTAATTGCCCGAGCAAATGGGGTCTAGAAGTATACTGATATTTTCCCAAAACTTCAAAATTGTATCGATAGAGACTTTCACCAAAAATTATTAAAATAAAGTAAGTAATAATTTTTTTTAAAACAATGTTGTCAGTTTCTGAATATTTTACTGAGTATCAGAATTTGTTTATATTTTTTTTATCTTGCTAGCAGAATGTGACAAAATAATGTTGGTACGATTGAGCTGCTATACAATAAAGATTAATAAATACATGTTGATGTTCGAAACAAAAAAAAAATTTGGACGATATCTCTTAGCCTATGGGCTTCCTTTAGTTTAGTATTGTTTGCCGATGTGTTACACAAGTATTGCCCGATTTTTTTTGATGGATTAGTGTCAGCCGATGCGCTGTTTTTTATTCATGGTTGAATGGAGCGGTTTTTTCATGCCGTTCTCTTGTACTTCATTTTTCGTTTTTGTGTCTCAAAGATAGATTTAGCGGAACAAATACTGGGCGTAACACTATCGATTTTGTTTGCTAGTATACTTTACCGGCTCTGTATCATTAAAAGATCGGAAATATGCGATTAAGTTAAATAATATGTTTTAAACATTGGTAATATTAAAAATGTAAGTTGACTAATAACCAAAAAAGGAATATGTACGATGGTACATATTACAATAAGGTAAGTATTTTAATTTGTAATGATAAAAATGCCCATACTGAAATGAAAGTTTTTTAGATCCTTGATTTTAAATATGAAATTAGGCTCTATACGATAATATACAAAACTAGCAGAAGCCCGCGACTTTGTCCGCGTGAAATAAGGTTCCCCGGCAGAGTCAATTTGGGAATTTATAATTTCTGAATTTTCTCTGGTCTGGCCTGATGGGAGGCTTCGGCCGTGGCTAGTTACCATACTACTGGCAAAGACGTGCCGCCAAGCGATTTAGCGTTTCGGCAAGATGCCATGTACAAACCGAATAGGGATAGTATGGGCTTACTGTAACTTTCTTAGCCCATGGCATTTAAGTATGCCTAAGGCACTCCTCAACCATCGTAATGTAAATTTATTACTAAGCTCCCACAAGTAACTGGGTAGTTTACCTACATGAAATAGATGAATATGGGTTCAATTTAACTGCCATACCCCTAACAGGTTAGCCCCTTACCACCTTAGACTGTATCATCACTTGCTGATGTTTTTGTTTTACCACCTAACTTGTAGTTGATAAAACACAAGTCTGACTCGGCGTTTATAAAAAAACTGTCCAAAAATAACCCAGTAGACCTAGATAATCAACAAAAAGTAAGCCACTCGAAAGTAACTAGAATCTTTTTAACGATGATTTATAGTTAAGATTACTATTCAATTGTTTTCGAGTGCTACTTCAGTTCCATAATGGCCTCTCAAACGTTGCCTCCTAAATCATGGGGTATAACAATTAGTTCGAAACTACTTTCTTTATCTTAGCTTCTGTTTGTAATAACAGGTTACTTAGCTATGAGTCCTAAAGTGGCTCCCGTAGTGACTAGCTGCCCCCTGGGCTTGGGCTCTTAACAGGGGGTCGTATGTTTGAATCATGGCTTGACAACCTCTTCGTTTGACCCCAGTTCACTGAGTCTTTGTAAATAGGAAGTCCCAGCTTCAATACCAAGCTGGGGAAATGTGGGAGTTTTTAGTTCTTTAGTGGTTCAGGTCTCATCGGTTGTGGCGTGCAGTTCATAGAGGCAAAAAAGCACAGCTTACCCAAATGAAAATCCGTCTAGTATATAGGTATTCTGTTCAACAGACCCTGTCAGACCCTACATCATAACCCTGTGCACGCCACTACTCATCGGATGAAGGGCTTTGACCGTGACTAATAACCACCCAGCTGACATGTCTGCTTATTTTTTCTAAATAAAGGTTTACGGATGTGTACGTGGCTTTGCATCGAAATGCGTTGACAACTACAGCTGACAGTACTTTTTTTACTTTTCTCAACTAAAAATCTATTTTAGCAAATGACCTGAGTTCTGACCTTTTATGTTTAACTTGCGATACTTCGGGGACATGAATACTTTAGTGGATCCGAATTTTTACCTGTGCATACGTTCCGCTTTTGCTCCCAAACATAGCCGTGTCAACATGTCACCGACGTGAGTTAGGATTTAAAAAGAACGAAAGAAAAAATTCAGCCTTGACAATTTGCTCCGCTACGGTTGACGGAGTAAATTGATGGCAAGAGAGAACTTTTGTGACAGTTCCCTTAAGATTTATTAAATATTAAATGGGATTGAATGGAATTATTGATGTGTGATCTCGGCTACAAATTATTTAGGTATGTATTCCTTCCGTTATTTGATTGTGTGGATTTCTTTTGAGCTGTGATGATCTTGAAATACTCCAGATGGGTCCCTTTATTCTGGGTTCGAGATATCTAACGTAATAACTTAATATTTTTATTCGTGTAATGACTTATAAGCATTATGTAAAAAAAATATGAAGATCAAAGACTTAAATCGGTATTTAGGTTACTTGACCACATAATAATGACAATTTTTTGACTATGGAGTGCAGGAATTAAAAAAAAGTGTGTGTGGGCGCTGTGCAATTCACAATGGCAGAAGTGAAACTTCAGAAATGTAGCCTACGAGAGAATGAGATAAATATAACTTGTATTCTATCTCATTCTCTCGCAGGCTAAATCCTATTATATGTTTGTCTCTTTTTGGCGTCGCTTTTTCGTTTCACCGAATTTTCAAATCACAATGATTCTAAAGAAGTTTCACTTCAAAAATATTTTGAATACTCTACAAGTTCTTCTTTCAATTTAACTCTTGGTTTCCTATAACTTTCTGTTATTCTTGGTATTTATTATCTATTTTCCATCCCTCCATCTTAGTATTCTGTCCATTACTATATTTTTACCTTAAATCCTTTTTTTGTGGGTAATGATTTTCAATTATTATCTGTCTACTTGCAGAAGCAAGTATATAAAAATTGCCAAAGTTAATACATATTTACGCATACGAAAGCAAAAGCCAAACTCAATTCACTGTATGATAAGAAAATTAAATTCACCGTTACCGGTGATATTGAAACAGAATGTTGTCTCGATAAAACAAGGGTCGGAATGCTTTTAAGAGGTACGTGAGCAATTTTCAAGTAATTTTCAATACTAAAAGCGCTTAGCATTCTTTTGTTATCCATTTTATTTTCCATAACCTTATTGTCACAGTCCAATGCGTTTTGTCTGGTCGGGAGTGCTTTTGAAATGTGATTGTTAAAGTTATCCATACTTTATTAATATTATAAATGCGAAAGTGTCTGTCTTTCTATCTGTCTGTCTGTCTGCTACGCTTTCACAGCCCAACTACTCAACTGATTTTGATGAAATTTGGTACAGAGATAGGTTACATCCTGGGGTAGGACATAGGCTATAATTTTTATCTCGGAAAATTGAAGAGTTCCCGCGGGAATTTAAAAACATCAATCCACGCAGACATAGTCGCGGGTATCATATAGTATTCCATATTTTTTATGTGCTATTGGCAATTATAAGTTTATTTCTATGTAATTTGAAAATAATCATTATTGATGATATTCTAACGTCTACGTTAGTTGTTTTGGAAACTAATGATTCAGGCCCTTTATATTTCTGTATAAATTATCTTTGGTTATACTCTAATATTTTTGTTGATGGTTTAAAATAAAGAGTTAAAATGAACTTGTATTGTCCTGTCTGTGAAAATTATTAACATTCTACATATTGAGATAGAGTAAGGATATGAAGAAATCTATGCTACTGCAAATTCTAAAATAGAATCAGAGGTTTTATTAAAGCTTTGTATAAAAGTTTGGTTGCTTAAAATATATAATAGGCCTATTACACTGCACTTTTCATAGGGACCCTTACACTTGAGTCAGTGTAGCGTAATAAGATTTAGAGATAAAGGATCCCTAAATTGATCCTTATTGCTGTGTAATAAGCGACGCTCTAACTAGCGGCCACGCTCACCCTTCCCACAGGCCCCTGAAAAAGTGCAGTGTAATAGGCCTTTAAGGAATGTTGTATATGTCACCGTAAAATTGCAAAAACCGTCAGATTGCAATCTAACGCTTTTAGCTCGATTGATTGTAAACTGTCGACAGATTGTAAACCGCTCAATGTTCTGAGTTTCAATTTTTTAAATATTCATTGTATTTACGTCTCTTGTCTCTTTCTTGTTGGTTAGGTTAGGGTTCGACAGAAATAATTAGGCACTTAGGTTTTATTGGATTAATATTCCTAACCAATTACAATCTACCGAAAAATAATGCGTTAAATTGTAATCTTTAGGTGCAACTTGCAGTGCCAGGTTATAATACTATTTATTATGGTTAATCTTTTGCGGTAGCTGCGACGCGTCTATAGAACTCACTACCTGGTAGTATTTTTATAAATAACCCATCTATTTACAAGTTATTTTAAAAGTTTCCTCTGCCCTAAGGTTGCCTGGAAGACATCGCTGTTTAAGCGATAAGGCCGCCTGTTGTGCCGTATCATCTATTAATATTATTGTTTTTGTCTTTTCAATTCTTTGTGTACAATAAAGTATATTTTACTTTTTACTTTTACTTTACTTTATTTACACATTTTAACTTCGACTGAAACAGCACTTTCTATCTTCTCTATCATAATTATAAATAATAATATGTATCTGTTTTATCATTGTGTACTATATAAAATGTCATATGTGTGTTGGTATGTATTTATTGATGCATATGTCACCGTAAGATTGTAAAAACCGTTAGATTATAATCAAACTCACGAAATTGCAAACTGTCGGTAACTTTTTGGTATTAAATAAATTTTTAAAAAATCTTTCGACAGTTTACAATCTCGCTATATAGATTACAATCTTACGGTTTTCAAAATCTTACTGAGCGCTATTGTCTTAACGTGCGGAGGTCCGGGGTTCAATCCCCGGCAGGGTCGATTTAGGAATTTATAATTTCTGAATTTTCCCTGGTCTGGCCTGGTGGGAGGCTTCGGCCGTGATTAGTTACCACCCTACCGGCAAAGACGTGCCGTCAAGCGATTTAGCGTTACAGACTTCCAGTACGATACCGTGTAGAATCCGAATAGGGGAATGGGTTAAATATTACTGCCATGCCCCTAATAGGTCAGCCCGCTACCATCTTAGACTTCATCATCACTTACCACCAGGTGAGATCGCAGACAAGGGCTAACTTGTACTGGATTAAAAAAAATAAGCAAGTAAAGGTTCAAAAGTATCATTTGATCAGCTTGAACATACAACATTACAAATATTGAATGGATACAAAGTCAACTGTCAAGCATTACTTAACCATGATATTCCAAACTGGCTCTTATTGCTTTAGAAATAAGTAAGCTTATGGCATACATAATGAAGCAGATGTTTAACAGTTTACTGTGTACTTAACTGGAATTAACGTTTCTGTGTAATAAAGGTCCCATTTTGCTTAATGTTTGATCAGAATTGTGATTGTTTTTCAATTAAATGAAACGACAGAAATTTTTTTGGGGTGCGTATAATATACCTAGTAGATATTTCAAATATATATTATGTAACTTATTACACCACTACAGCCAATTGACATCCCACTATAGGGAACAGGCCTCCACTCTCATAGGAGAGAGGAGAGACCTTAGACCCATCACGCTGCTCCAATGCGGTTTGGCGGGTTTTAACGACTATTATCATGTTAGTGATAATAACCGCGACCGACGGCTTTACGTGCTCACCGAGGCACGGGGGTGAAACACCACCAACCTTCTACCTCCGAACTAGTACTTCTTCTTGTCAGAAAAACCCAATTATGACCCAGCCCGCGATTCGAACCCCCGGACCTCGTCAGCCAAAGTCGAACATGCTAACCACTAGACCAACGAGGCAGTCGTTATACCTTATCTTACTAAAATTATAAATTCGAAAGTTTGGATGGATGTATGGATGTAGGGATGTTTGTTACTCAATCACGCCCCAACGGCTGAACGGATCTGGCAGAAATTTGGCACAGAGATAGATAATAATTTGGAATAGCACATTGGCTACTTTTTATCCCGGAAGATTAAGGAGTTTCCGTGGGAACCAACAATCCTCGATCCACGCAGACGAAGTCGCGGGCATTGACTAGTAACTTAATAAAAATTATTACGACTAAAACCTAGACGAGTGGATTGCACAGAAGAAAAAACGAGATCTAATTCGACTTGCGTAGTCGAAGTACACGACGTCTTAATGTTATTGTGAAATGATCAATAAAGTTATTCAATCATCAATAACTATTGATTTAACTTTCTCATGCACGACTCAACTTTGTAAGACTCGCACCACAATAAGCTAAACATTAGCTATATTCAATAACTAGCTGATGCCTGCGACTTTGTCCCCGTTGATTGAGGTTTTTTTGGTTTCCGCGGGAACTCCTTAATTTTCCGGGATAAAAAGTAGTCTGTGCTATTCCAGACTATATCTCCGTGCCAAATTTTATTCAGATCCGTTCAGCCGTTCTGGCGTGATTGAGTAACAAACATCCAATGTTTTTTGGTTTGCGCGGGAACTCTTTAGTTTTCTGGGATGAAAAGTAGCCCTTGTGCTATTCCGGACTAACAATCTTTCAATGTGACAAATTTCATCTAGATCCGTTCAGCCGTTGGGGCGTGATTGAGTAACAAACATCTATCCATCCATCCACCCAGCCATTCAAACTTTCGCATTTATAATATTAGTATAGATTAGTAGGTATAGATTAATCGTCCTAGTAAAAAGTCCAGTATTAGTACAATGCTTTAATCAGTATCCAAAGTCAAACAAGATTATAAAAAAAGTTGTAACAATAAAGAAAAGTTCCAAATGGATTTATAAAAACATATCAGCCGATCGTAAAAGTAGACACGCATCCCTAAAGGAAGTCACGAAAGCCATTTTATAAATTAAACGGAACGAAATGGAATACAAACAGTGAAACAATGAAAAAAACACATTATTATACAATGAAATGCAATTGCCTTATTTCACTCCCATAAATCCTATAGGTATATGAATTCCATCAAGCATAAGGATTTCGAACAAAAGCTTACTTATTTTATATTTAACGCCAGTTTTTTATAAACAGCGTGTACTTAACTATTTACGAGTACTTAGGGGTATGGCAGATATATTAAACCTAAGTGTATGGTTTATAGTTTATACACGGTGTCGTACCAGAACGCTAATCCGTCTGTCGGTACGTCTTAGCTGATAGGCTGGTCAACTTCATCAATGGTATATTTTTGGCTTGTCTGTTGGAAGGCTTCGGCCGTGGCTAGTTACCACCCTACCGGCAAAACGTACATACCGCCAAGCGATTTAGCGTTCCGGTACGATGCCGTGTAGAAACCGACTAGGGGTATGGGTTTAATATAACTGCCATACCCTTATCAGGTTAGCCCGCTACCATCTTAGACTGCATCGTCACTTACCATCAGGTGACATCGCAGTCAAGGATTTACTTTTAGTGGAATAAAAAAAGTTCTGTTCCATGTGAATCGAATTTACCTTTTCTTTGTTTGCACTACTCTATTTATTCCAATTCCAATTATTATTAATCATTTCCTAGCGGTGACATTTTCCCTGTTTTTATGATAAGGTTCTAGTATTAAAAGGATCGTTTATTATACTTTAAATGAAAATGAGAATACGAATTTCCTATTAGTATTCAGTAACTATTTATCTTCATTTACTGTCACAAGTTAAACCAGTTATTTTGAAGCCTGAAATATCTAGACCGGGTTTAATGGCACAATCCGATCGGTCTTAAATTAAGCGGGAGACAACATCATTTGTTAGTAAGATATTTGTTTTAATTGCTTTGGAAGATTTACTGTGTACATACAACAATTTAGTTCAAATACCTGGTGTTGAAATAGCTGATATTGAAGACATTATTATTGACTAGCTGATGCCCGTGACTTCGTCCGCGTGGTTTAAGTTTTTTTATTCCCGCGGGAACTCCTTAATTTTATGGGATAAAAAGTAGCCTTAATCACGTTGATCCGTTGCTACGTTGTGGCGTGATTGAAAGACAAATCAATAAACAAACACACATTCGCATTTATAATATTAGTATGATGATAATTACTAAGATGAGCAAATTAAACCATTAAATCCGTAATACACCAACCAGCTTAACTCTTTAAGTTTTTCTGGTAGGTACTTTTTTTTATTAATTTTTTTTATAAATTGCACAAACAAATAAAAAAAATATGTTTCTCGCCAAACTACACACGTAGTTTGTTGGGGAGTTGGCGCTCAACTTATATTATGCCGTGCACTTATAATTTACCTACATACAACGAATATTATATCTAATAATGTAATGATTTTAAGTTTTCATAATGAAACTAGAGGATAATTATGAAATACTCAAAGGAAATACTGGAAGTGGAAGGTGATTGCGGCCTTTTCCGTGCAGATTTAGATTTTCAAAAATTCTTTGGGATGCAACCTTTCTCTACACCACATCAAAAACTGTTGAAGAAAAGAGCCAGACAGAGAGACACACTTTCGCATTTGCAATAGTAGTTAAATAGAAAAAATTTATCGAGGAACAAGTGGCCGGCCTAGTTGCGACAACGCGTATCAGTCAATTGCGACTGTTAAGCAACGTTGACCCAAGTCTAACTGAATGGGTGACCGAAATTAAAAGTCCGAATTTGGCCTTTTCATTTCCTCCGTCCCTCAGAGAGCACGTTAAGCCGTCGGCCCCGCGGTTATCATCACTAACATCTGATAATAATCGTTAGAAATAGTAGCCTAAGAGTTGAAATAGTACTCTTAGTAGAGTCGTATGCGGAAGGACTTGGGAACCCACCGCATTATTTTCCCACGAAAACCCTTGCCATTATGTGATTAATGGAATGGGGTCACGACTAATGAGAAATCAGACGCAGAGAGAGCGAGAGAGAGTGTAAGAATATTCAATTGTAGAAAAACTGTAAAGAAAAATATTTCTTTTATATCCCTATCCAGGTCGCTAGTACTCATAAAATTTAATTGACATAAATTTCAATCAGATTAATATTTAAAACACATTTTGAAAGACAACATGAATAAATATGATGCGTTCGATTCAACACAAAAAGTATCACAGTTATTAAATCGAAATATAGGAATCAAGGAGTAAAAAAATTGTCACCGACTTCATTCCTATATATCGATACGATCTAAATGGCTCTTAAAATAACTTTTAGCTGTAAGTAATTATTGCACTGAACGAGTATTTCTAGATTCATGCGAGTCAATGAAGATATCTAGGTACCGGCCACTTAATTACTTAAAACGAAATATATTTCTTGGTACAGACGACAGAATTGCTTCGTCCAATTAAAATTATTTATCCCGTTTTATGTTTTAGCTGATTTGCGCTAAAAACTAATTTTGCATAGCAGTATTTACGATTTGGAGTCTCACTTATGTTAGCTATCTTGTCTATTTACGGGTAATTACTAGGGTGCTACATTTAAATTGTTGTTTAAGACAGGTTCATGGTTCTGTCTATTAGATTAAGTTGTCATTTGAATTTATATGGCTGCTAGTTAAGATTGCGTGTGCGCAGCATTAAATTGTTCCTCTGTACATTACTCTACTTAATTTGTTGGATACTTAGCTACTCGCAAGTTGCAAAGGGCAACCCATGCCTACAAACTTCTTTTTTAAATCCACTTTTCAAGTTATAAATTGACTGAGATCTTACCTGATCTGGTAAGTGATGATGCAGTCTTAGTTAGTAGCAGGCTAACCTGTTAGGGGCATGGCAGATATATTAAACCCATACCCCTAATCGGTTTTTACACGGCATCGTACCGGAACGCTAAATCGCTTGGCGGTAGGTCTTTGCCGGTAGGGTGGTAACTAGCTACGGCCGAAGCTTCCCACCAGGCCAGAGCAGGAAAAATTCAGAAATTATAAATTCCCGAACTAACCTAGCCGGGGATCGAACCCGGGACCTCCGCATGTTAAGACAACAGCGCTCAACACTGCGCCAGGGAGGTCGTCAAAAATACAAAGCTTTTATGTTGATAAAATACAAGCTGTCGTACCTATATAATTTTAATAATTAATTTATTCATTTTTAATATTCAGAATATGTAATATTATGTGAGTTATCTTTTCAGATATTTCTTTAGACATTTATAGGATAATTTATTGGCAGTAAACTTCGTCGCTGTTGTTGATCTGTTTAATTTTAATTTATCACTATTTTTTCTCGATATTATCGTTTAAAAACACGATTTTATAGTCTTCACAAGACACCGTTGGATTTTGTAATCAAAGAGCTGTCGAGTGATTTGTTTAAAGTGTTATACACTAAAAGTATTTTTCATCGGTTGGGCACAAGAATTTAAAATCTTGGATTGTGCAATGGTGCGTCTCCATTTCTTTTTAACTGACTTTTAAAAAAGGAGGAGATTCGCAATTCGGCGCGTATTTTTTGTGACAAACCATTGGAAAGTTAAAACAATTTTTTATGAACGGTAGTAACGTAGGTGGACTGGAACCCCGAATGATCAAATAGTTTAAGCACCTTGACATCATCTATTATCGTGAATAAATTTATGTTAGACCGAATGCTATTTGCATTTTTTACACATGAAAAACTACAAAGTTATCTTTGCAAATATTTTCAATTAGGTAAGTACATTTTTTCCAGCCATATCAGTGTTAGTTTATAAAGTTTACAGAAAATAGTTGGAGTCTTCAGTCTACTATAAGGAAAAAAAAACTTAATTAATTGAGCAATAGTTATATTGATAGGATATGTAAGTTTCTTTCTCGTTTCATGTAAATAGTTTCCATTCTAAAAGGAGCTCCTAGACTACCTAATAATTACAAACTTGCTGTTTAACACTAAATCGTTCCGTATCGACGAAATTATTCGTTATAATTGCCAATCTAAGAACATTTATTATGCGGCAACTCTCTTTGGCAATAAATTATTTCATAATACAACTTTACAGTCTCGACTTCAAGTAATTACTTGAAACGGGTTCAAAGATTTATTCATTACATCTCCATAAACGAATAAAGGAGTATTATAATATAATGGAAATTAACAAGAGAAATAATATTATAAATGCGAAAGTTCGGATGGATGTATGGATGTTTCAAGCGGAGTGCGTCGGCGTCACGGTAGCAGTCATGGCTCTGACTAATAGACAGGTAACAAATTTCCAAATTAACATTATCAGTGATAGTCAGGCTGTATTTAGAGCCCTAGAAAAGAACACGACTACCTCTAGGCTCGTACTTGACTGTCACAATGCACTACAGACCCTGACCGACTCGAACAAAGTATCGCTGGGCTGGGTAAAAGGTCACAGTGAGAACATAGGAAATGATGCAGCCGACGAACTAGCACGACGAGCTTCAAACCCGATACCCTTCAGTGAATACAAAACCTGGATAAGGAAACAAACAGTATTGAAATGAAATTATTGTCTGTGTATATGTCAAAGTTAATGTCACATGCGCCTATTTTTAATTTGACACACGCCAAGTAAATGTCAATACACTGACAGTTTTGTTTCGGTTCTGGTCGTACCTAAAATTTGTATTCCCTCGTTTTAAATAAGTTTTTCTTTAAATAAAGCAAAGTTCAGTTGTGTAAAGTAGTTTTACTACAAAAGGTTATGGCCCAGTCCATATATCTGATTGAAATAAGTATCGATATCTAAAAAAAAAAAAAAAGAAAACTATTTCAAAAACCCGCAAAAGTCGTTTTAGTGAACTGTGGACTCTGCAACGGTTTTATTGAAAGTTACGAAAAATGTCTTCAAATAACGCAATGACGCGTGGACGTGACAACTACAGTACTTGGAGATTTGCAGTGCAAACATATCTGCAACATGAAGAATTGTGGAGTTGCATTGAGCGTTTAGACAGTGACCCCGTGAACCCCAAACTTGACATCAAAGCTAAGTCGAAAATTATATTACTATTAGATCCCATTAACTATGTGCACATACAAGAAGCCAAAACTGCTAAAGAAGTATGGGTGAATCTCGCTAAGGCTTTTGACGACAAGGGATTATCTAAACAGTCTGAGAAGAATAAAAGCCAAAGAGGTCCGCGTTGCTTTTCCTGCAATCGACATGGGCACATCAATAAATTTTGTAAACTAAAGAAGAAGGAACAGAATCAAAATAAAGAGTCTGGATATGTTGCTGTATTTTCTGCAACCACAAGCAACTATGGCGGTTGGGTGATTGACTCGGGAGCATCATCGCACTTAACGATGAGGGATGACTGGCTCTACGACATAACACCACCTCCGATCTCAAGTATCAGAATTGCAAATGATAAAATGCTCAAAGTGAAAAGCTGTGGAAAAATAAATTTGAATGTGGTTAACAACATTGGAAAAATTCAAACAATTCAGGTTAAAAATGTTCTCTATGTACCCGAGTTAGCAACAAACCTCCTTTCTGTTAGTCAGATGATTAGTAATGGATGCTCCATTCAGTTTAACGAAGGTGGCTGTAAGATATTCAACAAGGAGAATACTGAAGTTGCAGCAGCTACACTCATTCAGAACATGTACCGGCTGAATACACATAGTGTTCCAGCATACATCTGTAAGTCTAATGAGTCTGATTGTTATCTATGGCATCAAAGAATGGCACATTTAAATTTTGGAGATTTAAATAAACTAACAGACTGCGCTGAAGGTGTTAAGGCTTTTAAAAATAAAGACAGTATTATCTGTGAATGCTGCCAGAAAGGAAAACAGTCTCGACTGCCGTTTCCCACTGAGGGTTCCAGAGCAAAACGACCCCTTGAAGTAATACATTCTGACATCTGTGGACCGCTGGAGATAAAATCACTGGGAGGAGCTCGCTATTTTCTCACTTTCACAGATGATTATACAAGGAAAGTATTTGTTTATTTTCTAACTAATAAGTCAGATGTATTAATAAAGGAATTTAAAGAATTAGTAGAGAATCAGCTTAATTCAAAAATGAAATGCATCCGCACAGATAATGCAAAAGAATATTTGAGTAATGAGTTCTCTACTTATTTAATAAAAACCGGTATTATTCATCAAACTTCTAATCCATATACTCCACAACAAAACGGGCTGGCTGAGCGTATGAATCGCACCTTGATGGATAGAGCTCGCTGTATGCTAATAAATTCTAATTTACAGAAACAGTATTGGGCTGAGGCAGCAGCCTATATAACAAATAGATGTCCAACACGTGCACTGTCATATGCAACACCTGAGGAGCTATGGTCCGGGAAGAAACCTAATTTAAGCCATATTAAAATTTTTGGTTGTGAAGCCATGGTTCACACACCCAAGCAGAAACGTCAGAAACTAGATCTTAAGGCAAGTAAGATGATTTTTATTGGTTACTGTGATACTACTAAAGGATATAGGCTGATTGATCCTAAAACTAAAAAAATAGTAATTAGTAGAGATGTTGTTTTTCTTGAAAATTCGATGAAAAGAAGCTGTGTGATGGTACCCTTGACAGAAAGTAGCAATGAGAAGGCTGTAACAACCAGCTAACAGACAGAGGGTCATCAAGCTCCAAAAGAATTAGATGCTACGGCTACCTCAACAGATGAATCTTTCTATTCTGATGATGAAGGGTCTGAATATATACCTGAAAAAGAGGTTGAATCATCATTAAGTTATAGAAATATTACCTTAAGACCTAGAAATAAAATTAATTTAAAACAAAATACTAATACATACCTTTGTCAAGGTGGAGATCTGGAACATCTGGCCCTACCGCAAACCTATCATGAAGCCATCTCCTCGGCAGACAAAGAGAAATGGGAAGAGTCAATTCGAGAAGAATTGAAAGCACATGAACAAAACCAGAATTGGCAATTAGTGGAGAAACCACTAGGAAAGAAGATAATTGGCAGTAAGTGGGTCTTCCGTATTAAAGACGAGCCATCCGGTCCTCTTTTCAAATCTAGGTTATGTGCTAAGGGATGTTCGCAAAGTTATCAAATTGATTACAACGAGACGTTTTCACCGACTGTGAGATATGACTCAGTCCGAATATTAATTTCTGAAATATGTCAACAAAATCTAAAAATGATACAATTTGATGTTAAAACTGCATTTCTCTATGGAGATATAACAGAGGATATTTATATGACACCACCAGAAGGGCTAGAAGCACCAAAAAACTATGTTTGTAAATTAAATAGATCCCTGTATGGTTTGAAGCAGGCACCACGATGTTGGAACCAGAAATTTGACTTTGTATTGAAAAAATTTGGTTTAGTGAATATTCACTCTGATAAGTGTGTTTATACAGGTCAATTAAATAACACTAAAGTATATTTACTACTGTATGTTGATGATGGGTTGGTTATTTCAAAAGATAAATCTATTTTGGAAAAGATAATACAGGATCTCAAACAAAATTTTCAAATAAAAACCTGCAAACCAGTGAATTTTGTAGGCTTGCAAATAGAAAGATATGATGATCATATAATTATTCATCAACAAAAGTATATTAAAAAGCTGCTTTCTAAATTTAACATGAGCAATGCAAATAGCAGTAGCATTCCTGTTGATCCTCATACTACCCTGGAGAAGAGCAAGTTAGACCCTGACCGCAGAATACCGTATAGAGAAGCAGTAGGGTCTCTCATGCATTTGGCTATAGTTAGCAGACCTGATATTATGTATGCTGTCAGCTTAGTGAGTCGGTATTTGGATAGTTATGACAATACTCATTGGAATGCTGTCAAGAAGATACTTAAATATCTGAAGGAAACTCAAGACTATGGTCTTAGTTATTCAACATCAACTCACAATATAGTTGAGGGCTACAGTGATGCTGATTATGCAAAAGACACGGAAACCAGAAGATCCATGACTGGTTATGTCTTCATTAAAAATGGTGCAGCAATCACGTGGGCAAGTCAGCGACAGCAAAGCATAGCCTTGTCAACCACAGAGGCTGAGTTTATGGCTGCATGTGCTGCTACAAAGGAAGCAATATGGATAAAAAGACTGTTGTTAGATTTAAGTATATCTAATCAGGGTTCTGTCTGTTTGAATATTGATAATCAAAGTGCCATCTCTGTGATTAAAAATATAGATTATCATAAACACATAGATGTAAAGTATAAATTTGTAAAAGAGAAGTTTCAGGAAAAAGAAATAGATTTAAATTATGTATGTACAAATGATCAACTTGCTGATTTGTTCACAAAAGCATTGCCAAGAAATAGATTTAAATATCTGAGGGATAAGATTGGCATTTGTAAAGTCAAAAATTAATTGTTTTATTTGTTAATAGCTAAAGTAGAGGCAATAATTTAGTGGGAGTATTGAAATGAAATTATTGTCTGTGTATATGTCAAAGTTAATGTCACATGCGCCTATTTTTAATTTGACACACGCCAAGTAAATGTCAATACACTGACAGTTTTGTTTCGGTTCTGGTCGTACCTAAAATTTGTATTCCCTCGTTTTAAATAAGTTTTTCTTTAAATAAAGCAAAGTTCAGTTGTGTAAAGTAGTTTTACTACAAAAAACAGTAAGTACACATGCCGAATTATGGGCAAACACTACAGACTGCAGACAAACAAAGGAGGCAATACCGAGCCCCAACCAGCGACTAACTAAAAAACTTCTACAACTCAACCGAGCCAAACTCAGGATAGTTGTAGGTATGATAACGGGACACTGCCCTCTAAACAAACACCTATCTATTCTAGGTATCACCGACAGCCCTCTATGCAGAGCCTGCATGGAAAGCGACGAGACACCGAAACACGTGTTGCTTGAGTGCAACGGTGTTTCCACACAACGAGAAGCCTACATTGGCTCCCCAGCAACACTACCGGAAGTCCTCGCCGACCTGGGTGGCCTGCTTGGATTCTGGAGTGAGCTCGGCTGGCTGGAGTGATCCAGCGGGGAGTCGCACCAGCGGTTTCACGCACAGCGGACGCATGCGTCCAAGTGCGGAAAAAATCCCAGGATACAAGAAGAAGAAGAAGAAGAAGGATGTTTGTTACTCAATCACGCCCCAACGGCTGAACGGATCTGGCTGAAATTTGGCACAGAGATAGATCATAGTCTGGAATAGCACATAAGTTACTTTTTCCCGAAAAATTAAGGAGTTCCCGCGAGAACCAAAAAATCTCGATCCACGCAGACGAAGTCGCGGGCATTAGCTAGTATCAAATATAAATCGCACTGTTAATTATCTAATTAAGTATAATTCCAATCAAATATGGATTTTTAGGGTTCCTTAACAAGGAAGCCTTAGTTTCCATCAACAAGGGAGCCAGTTTCCATCCGTCCGACCGTAGCGTAGCTCAGAGGCAGTTTGTACAAGAAAGCTGTAATTAAATGGTCGAACTCCCTGGCGCAGTGTTCAGCGCTGTTGCTTTAACGTGGTAGATCCCGGGTTCGATTTCCGGCAGGGTCAATTTGGAAATTAATAATTTCTGAATTTTCTCTGGTCTGGTCGGGTGGGAGGCATCGGCCGTGGCTAGTTACCCTACCGGTAAAGGCAGAAGAAAATTTTAATTGAAATGCTTAGAGTAAAGACTAAATTAGATTACTAAAGACTAATCACTAACGTACTAAACCATAGCCACATGCTTATACTTATTATACTATATCTTATATATAAAATTCTCCTGTCACAATGTTAGTTACCATACTCCTCCGAAACGGCTTCAACGATTTTTATGAAATTTCATATGCCTATTCAGTAGGTCTGAGAATCGGCTGCTATTTATATTTCATTCCCCTAAAAGGTTTCAATCCACGCGGACGGAGTCGCGGGCATAAGCTAGTATTGTTATAATATTGTCAAAAAACTTGTTAGGCTCAATATTTGACATTATTATGTTTACAGCACAAATTTTGTTTTTGACATATTAAGCAGTATGAAATAGTGTTTTAATTAGATAATAAAAATATTGTAATCTAATCCAATAACATCGAAGTACATATCAAATATTTCTCAGCATATCTTAGGAAGCATCCTGATCAAGGAATTGACAATTCGATAAAAGCTATCTATGCATAATTATGTCTCTTTCCTGCTAGTTATAGTGCTTCTTAAGGAGCAGGATAGCTGTATGTGTCAAAAAATCTACAGACGGTTTCAATTCTCTACGCCAACTTAGTTCGCACTGGTCGCAGAATTGTTTTTAGGCTCTATGCGGTTCTGATTGGGCAATTAGGCTTAAAGTCTAATAATTGTACAGCAACTAAATTAATATATTTTACTGCCAACTTGCTTACAGAAATTAATTCGTACCTGCAACTGTTTCGTAGAGACTATACTTTTTTCAGTGGAAATATTAGGTCTTAATTATTTTATTAGATGTAGGAAGGATGCTTATCGACTCGTAGATTACGGTAGCTACAAATGTTACAGTAAGCATGTGAAAAAGACTCATTGCTTCGCTAATTTTAACAAAAAACGGTTGAAACTCGTTTTCGCCACGTTTTATGCGTAACTTACGTTAATTACTAAAAATAGATGAATTTTGTAAAAAGAGCAACCGCTGTTTCTTGCTGGTTCTTCTCGGTAGGCATTCCGAACATGTGGTATATTCACTCGACGATTCAAAATCACTTTTAATAAGTTTATTTGAATAAAAAACATAATATGTTTTTATTATGAGTTTGAGTTTGAGTACAAATTGGAGAAATAAGTTAGTCCCGTCTGTAGGTACAGGTTCAAACATGTCCACTTATCGGGAACATGTCACCGCGGTAGCTGTTACCTGGTTTATCATATATTTATCAATTTGTAAATAACGTTCGACGGGTGAATTTTATTAACTGGAAAGTTGTAATGGATTAGGATACTCTCTGACACGTGGGTTTTGATAAGGTATGATCGATGTTTTGTGACGGTTCCTTTTATTGATATTGGGTCTGTCGGGAATTAGGGATGTAGGCTCTGTTTTGACGCCTGCTCCTGAGAAAGTCAGAGATAAGTAAGCGTATGTGGAATATATTTTTTTATTTACTGCTTTATGATTAAAGTTAGATGTATTTTATTTATGGTCTATTGCCAACCCTATCCTGTTACTAAAAAAAGTCGATAATGAAAATATTTGCACATTTTACGGACAAGAAGGAGGTAATTTTTTTGAAATTGCCATAGGGTTCACGCGAGAGTTGAATGCAGAGCTTATGTATGATGACACATACATAAGCTCTGCATTCAACTCGCTCGCGTACTTATATCTACATAATTACCTACTATTATAAAATATTTTTACCTTTACAATTAGATAAAATGTCCTAAGCGACAGCTTGTAAAGGATTTGAATGAAAGTCCAACTTTGATCCAAATCTACTTAAAATATCCTGAAATAAAGCTTTATCGTTCGAAACTAATCCAGCGGTGATTATCAAATTAAGTTCCATAAATTATAGTAATCTGCACATTACGTACTTATATAATAAAACTTTATGGTGATGAAGTAAAATCTTTGAGATAAACATCCTACAAGATAGTGGAAAGCCTCATTAAAATCTGTCCTGTAAATCTTGAGATAAACTTAATCATAGATAAAGTTTAAGCACCATGATGACACTGCACTATGAACGTGTCTGGTAAACCTTAATTTATAAGTGGACAGACATACAGATGTGTTATATAGATATAGTGAAGATAGATAACGGAGAGCACGCCGTGAGAGCCAATTTCGCTAATTGCAACGTTGACCCAATCAGGATAGGTGACCAAACGTTGAGAATCCTAATTTGGAATCACTTTACCCCTCTGATTACACGTAGGTGCCTACACGAATCCAGAGATAAAATAATAGTTACTTCGTATTCTACAACCTGTGTTAATTAATTTAGATTTAAGAACCTTCTGAAGACCGCTGGCCTTCAGAGTTGAGCGCTGTTGCCTTAACGTGGGAAGTCCGGGGTTCGATTCCCGGCAGAGTCAATTTGGGAATTTATAATTTCTGAGTTTTCTCTGGTCTGGTCTGGTGGGAGGCTTCGGCCGTGGTTAATTACCACCCTACCGGCAAACACGTACCGCCAAACGATTTAGCATTCCGGTACGATGCCGTGCAGAAACCAACTATGGGTATGGGTTTAATATTTATAACTGCCATACCCCTAACAGGTTAGCCCGCTACCATCTTAGACTGCATCAACACTTACCATCAGGTGCAATCGCAGTCAAGGGCTAACTTATAGTAGAATAAAAAATAAATAAAAGTCGAGGAAGAAATAAAACAAAAGTTCAGCAAGATGATCAAATACGAGTAGCAAGGTTAGTTAAGAGGACAAAAAAAAATGAGCAATAACCTACAAAAGAACTTATTTCAACGCCTGACGAATAAACAATAGTAAACAGATGAAGTTACAATACCTTACAGATAGGGAATTTGATAAGGCGAATACAAAAGCTATATATTTGCACGATATCTCACCGGCTCCCGAGAGAGATAGTGAAAGGGAAGCCGCTGGGGCACGGCGGGGTGGATGCTGTGTTTGAAAATCAACTGAAAATTTACGAGTTGTTATTTGAGAAAATATGAAATTGAAGGGTAAATAAAGCAATGCCGATATTATGAGAATGGCCAAGAACGATGAGTGAGAATTTCCGAGAATAATTTGGTAAAAACCTAAATATCCCTGGAGATTATACTTAGATACAAGCCAGAACGCTTAATGCACAAGCTTTTTCACTGCATTTTCATAGCCAAAAGTTGCAAAATGGATGACACATTATAATCTTGAGTAACTTTTACCGTCTAGCAAGTAAAATTGTTGTTTGATTGCACTCATTGCGTTTTTGACGACCTCCGTTCTATCCCCGGCTGGGTCTATTCGGGAATTTATAATTTCTGAATTTTCCCTGGTCTGGCCTGGTGGGAGGCTTCGGCCGTGGCTAGTTACCACCCTACCGGCAAACACGTTCCGGTACGATGCCGTGTAGAAACCGAATAGGAGTATGGGTTTAATATAACTGCCATGTCCCTAACAGGTTAGCCCGCTAACATCTTAGACTGCATCATCACTTACCATCAGGTGAGATCGCAGTCAGACCTGACTTGTAGTGGATAAAAGTGAAGGTATAATAAAAAAAGTCATTCGTAGAGTTAATAGTAGGTATTATTTACCAAAAAACATTACACCAATTGTAATGAATACAAGATAAGAGTTCGGCGCGAACTTCAAGCGGTAAAGCTAAGAAGACTTGTGGACAATTAAAGATTATCATCAGATGATCTTTATAACTACCGTAGCCGACTAAAAGCACTCCCAAGGCGCGAAGGGAAAGTAAATGCTCATAATTATTTGGTTCCGTTAAAATTGGATCACGTATCCAGTTCAAAAACACCGTCATCTTCTGCTAACTAATGCTTAAGATCATTACGTCGATTTATACACTAGGATATAGTGCCTCGTTGGCCTAGTGGTTGGCATGTTTGACTGCGGCCGACGGGGTCCCGGGTTTTAGTCCCGGGTCGGGCCATTGTTGGATATTGGGTTTTTTGACTCGAAATTGTCAGTAGTAGCCCGGAATTTGAAAGTTGGCGGTGTTTTACCCCCGTGCCTCGGAGAGCACGTTAAGCCGTCGGTCCCGGTTATTATCACTAACATGATAATAGTCGTTAAAGATCGCCAACCCGCATTGGAGCAGCGTGGTGGGTCTAAGCTCTTAATTCCCTCTCCTAATAGGGATGATGACAACTCAATTAAATCAGCAACTCTTTATCAAACTCAAAAAAGCACTTCTAGTATTGGAAGTTTCATGAAATTCACGTTATTTCAACGCTTTAATCTATATTTTAAAATGGTTATTTAATAATCAGTTAGAAATAATTTTTGATCTAGGCATCATCCCTATTGTGCCCAGCAGTGGGACGTTAATGGGCTGTAGTGGTGGTGGTGGTGGATACACTAGAACGTTGAGTACATAAATCGACATAAACTTTTGAGAAAGACCATTACACCCAAGCGAATTCGTCGTCGTAATATTTTCGCCAGATATCTCTGGAGAGTTGGACAACTTCCACTAAATTACTCTTACATGTACAGGTAGGTAACTTATCTTCGTATTAGCCCGATCGCTGCTTTTCAAGAAGCTTAAACCCTGAAAGCCTTAAATCACGGGCAATCTATCCGAGCACCGGGTACTATAAAAATAATAATTCGTCTCAGTCAGGAGGTTGTCTGTAACATAAGCTTAGAGAGATGATTTCATATCGGTATAAGATACACAATAATATTATGTTTTATAATAATTATTGAATAGATAAGTTATTGAAATTTTATTTTTCATTTTTTGACTTGCGACCCCGTAAATAATCAACCGGAAATTATGTACTTATATTAATTTTATTTATTTAGTGATATCATTAATTATTGTTATCCATACTAATATTATTAATGCGAAAAGTTGGGATAGATGGATGTTTGTTACTCAATCACGCATGAACAGCTGTATGTTATTATTATAGTGATTATTATAGTCTGGAATAGCACATAGGCTACTTTTTATCCCGGAAACCCGCTCCCCGCTCCCCGCTCCGCGGAGCTCCCGCGGGAAACAAAAAACCGTAATCCACGTGGACGAAGACGCGGGCATCAGCTAGTTATCTTTATGCTTTTGGTATTCACTATGCCTTTTCTTAATTCCAGATTCTTAGTGTATAGCATTTATAAGTTACTAGCTGACGCCCGTGACTTCGTGACATCCGCTCTCATTTTCATGCCCATAAGATTCCTACCTTATCTGAGCCCTCTTAATTTTTTTTATAACAATTAATTTCTCTTACTTTTAAAAACCAAAATGTTTGATACCAAAGAAATATGATTAAATCTATATATTTGAGTAATCAGAAAAAAAAATAAGCTTGTAATTTAGGGCATACAACAAAACGAGTTCGTGATCCCTGGACCAACCGGGTGGCGCGACCTAATATCCTCCGGGGTAACCGCTTGCTTCCCGTGATATACAACTCTATGCTTGTATGTATAGGTAAACTGGAAAGTGTAATAAGGAAGAACAATACATTAATTTTTCAATATTCTTTCACTTAGAATGTTGCAATCTTTTAACTATTTGTACCAAATTTCATCAAAATCGGTTGAGTAGTTGGGCCGTGAAAGCGTAGCAGACTGACAGACATGACAGACAAACAGACTTTCGTATTTATAATATATCTATATAATAATATAAATATATCTTTATAATAATTAGAATGAACAAATGGTTTGGTGAAAGGTTTGAAAAAAATATTGTTTTTTTTAATTACAGACCATAGTAGGTAACTTTCCTACAGAATTATATACTACCATAATAGAGCTCCATCAAAACCTAATCCTAATACAAATTCTTAATAACTCTTGTTCTATTTTAAACTTAATAATAATAATATACATTCAACATAACATTATTATTCGGCAGCCTTTATACTTATTTGAAATATGTATTACGTATTGGGAATTCCGAAATTGTAATTTCAGTGAACCGTGTGAATTTAGAGATAGGCCTGCGCTTATTTCCCTATGGATATTTTTGAGTAAATACGTTTCACATAATTCTAATATCCTCTAACCTAAATTATCTGTCTGTTTCGCTATGGATGAATTTACAAATTTACCTTTTACTTTTCTATTTCCTACGGGCACTCCTAAATTTTCATAAAGTCAGAGCTCACTCTCCAGAGCCTCAACTATACTCATGCCAAAAATTGTCAATCCGTTGCTCCGTCCGGCGTAATTAAAAGACAAACTGACAAACAAACACACTTTCGCATTTATAATATTATAGTATGATACTTATAATATCCCGAACCAAATTGCAGTACAATATCAAATTTATCACGATCTTTAGACCTTCTATTTCCCTTGACTTCAAAACTTAACAGCATTCAGCAATTCACTCTTATTAAATTTTATATGAACGGTAAGAACCACGAAAGTTCAAGCTATCAAAACACTGCAGTTGCATTTTTCATCCTACACTTTATGAAACTGCAATTTCTTGAGTCTGCATATTTTTATACAAACACCATTTGTGTCTGATCTCTCGTTGGTCGTATCGGGTTTTCCGTCCCATCGGGCTATGGGAATAATGAAACAGGGACCTGTGTATGCGCACACACTTGTGCACTATAATAATATCTCCCGCGCAGATGGCTAGTCTTCCTGGAGATTAGCCGCCGCCGTGGCCGAAATTTGGTCGGGAGGACATTATACAAACACCGTTTAACATAATTTGAAAATGAGAGCCAAATTAAAACAACCTACTGTACTCATTTTTGGAGTTTACCCCCTTATGAATCGATTTTCATATATAAGCCCGGGGTATGAAAATTTATGGGGAGTAAAATCAATCATTTTTTTTTTACATTTACTGTATGTTTATGTTTTTATGGTAACACTTTTAAAGTAAGTAAACTCCAGTAGAAGCTGACACACACTATTTTTTTCTCGCAGAATCTTCTCAATACTAACTGTGTGCTTATTATTGCAAAGCCATATATTTGACAGGACCTAAATCAGCCCCCCGATTGTGTAAGGTAATCGTTTGTCTAACGTATAATTCCACTTTTTTAAGGACTTCATACATGCCTGCACGTCTAAAAGCATGTATGAACTAATTAAACAGTTCGAGTACTACGTTTTAAGCTGTCAAATGATTACGATTTGCTCAGACAATCGGGCCTCAGCTTCCCGTACGTTTAAATTTAAACAATCATGCGAAGTCCCATCAAAAACAATCGTATCCGTACCAAAGAGCCCGATGACCTCGAAAAAAAAACCGGTTCCTGACGAGCGGCGATTAAGTGATCTCCCCGTTGTTACACCGATTTCGAGTTAATTTCTTCATTTTGTTGCGCCCTGGCCTCGCATTCTTGTTCCTTTTTCTTGAACATCTCTTAGCATTCCCTCGAAAACTTGAACAGCAATTTTTCTAATGGACTTTCCGAAAGCGTACCTCGTGTCGCAATCAAGATGCTTTCTTGGTAATGATGGTCGCCTTTTTTGAAACCAGATTCATTTTTTCTGTCTCTGAAGTTTGTTAGTTTTTTCCTGGGAATTTTTAACCACTTCGTTGTTAAGAAATGTTTCGGCGAAATATAATTACTGTAGTAAGTAATTATTTTGCAGATAAAATTATATCTGTGTGCAGTATTTGTCAACAAAATATAAACTTAACCTATCAATATATAAAATATACTAGCTGATGCCCGCGACTTCGTCTGCGTCGTTTAAGTTTTTTTATTCTCACGGGAACTCCTTAATTTTCCGGGATAAAAAGTAGCCTATGCCACTCTCCAGGTCCTCAACTATACTCTTACCAGAAATCACGTTGATCCGACTCTCCGTTGCAGCGTGATTGAAGGACAAACCAACAAACAAACACACTTTCGCATTTAAAATATTGCTTACTATGTTTTGTTTATAAACTGAACAAACCACAGCTGATTTTTAAAATATACGAATTTACGAAAATTTAAATGAATCCGAATCCATACCAAAACTTGACGAAACAAAAAGCGATCAGAAACTATGATGGAGAAGAAAACGAAGTTAAAAGCTGTTTCGTCACTATTTGTCGCAATAAGAAAGCATTAGTGGGCAAAAATGTCGCAGAAAAATGTTTTGAAATAAGTTATTTGCGGCTTGAAAAATAACGACACTGCGTCTCGTTGGCTAGTGGTTAGCATGTTCGACTGCGGCCGACGAGGTCCCAGTTTCGAGTCCCGGGTCGGGCCTTAATTGAGTATTTGACTAGAAATTCACAGTACTAGCCCGGAATTAGGAAGTTGGCGGTCTTTCACCCCCGTATCTCGGAAAGCACGTTAAGCCGTCGGTCCTGTTATTATCACTAACATGATAATAGTCGTTAAAGCCCGCCAACCCGCATTGGAGCAGCGTGGTGGGTCTAAGCTCTAATTCCCTCTCTAGTATGGGAGTGGAAGCCTGTGCCCAGTAGTAGGACGTTAATGGGCTGTATTGGTGTTGGTGGTAGTGGCATGAAATATTATACTACTTAATATAACCGAATCCAGGACCTCGTGATTCGCATTAGAACATACTAACCACTAGATCCACGAGGCAGTAATAATCTATACAAGCTATGACTATGAACTTGTCATTTCTGGTATATCTCAATCTACGTCATGACAGTAGAGATTCCAACTCGCGTTCGACTCGTGATCGGGATGTCAATGTGATGTTTTTATCTACGCTCGTGGCTTCTTTTTCAGCATTTTCGATTTCTGTTTACTTTGTTTTCTCTTTTATTTTATGCTACTTAACCAGCTGATGCCCACAACTTCTTTCGTAACTAACGTTTCTTAATCATATAGGAAATCCTCAGAATTCTCAGTTCAAAAGTAAGGAATGTTAGTGTTTTATTAAATAGATTTTCTATAGAGTAAATACGTCTTATTTTCCTAAAAATAACCCCAGAAATCGTTGAATATTTAACTAAAATTATTAATTTACTTCAACATAATCTTGAATCTTAAGAGAGTTGATAGTTATACAAAGAAAATCCATTTATCGTTACTTACGAACAATTATTTATAGTACAACATGGATAACAAATAAATGCAAAAGCCTATCTCATTAATATACGGAGAATGTCATGTTGAGTTAAGTTTCTCATAACGGCTCTCGTTGATTAAAATCCTTACGGTAATTAATTTTAAATAACGTATTTCTTAACGTTACTCCATTGCTCACCTGGTGGTAAGCTGATGCAGTTTAAGATGGTACCGGGCTAACCTGTTAGGAGTATGTATATTATATTAAGCCCATACCCCTAGTCGGTTTCTACACGGCATCGCACCGGAATGCTAAATCGCTTGGCGGTAATTCTTTGCCGGTGGGGTGGTAACTAGCCACGGCTGAAGTCTCCCACCAGACCAGACCAGGGTAAATTCAGAAATCATAAATTCCCACATGGACCCTGCCGGAAATCGAACCCGGGGACTCCCACGTTAAGACAAAAGCGCTCAACACTGCGCCAGGCAGGTCGTCAAAAACCATACTATCTTATGATTTGTTTGAATAACTATAAAAAGCTTTTGCTTGCTTTTATTTTTTAGCTATATTATGAGCAAACTGACGTGAGCGGGACAAAAAGCAGGCAATAATATTTGAAAAACTTTAGTAACGTAGCTCAGACTTAGGCAGCAATATTCTCGATACTGGAATTTGTGAAAATGATTCTCGTTCGTACAAATTATCATACTAATATTATAAATGCGAAAGTGTGATTGTTTGTTAGTTTGTTGGTTTGTCTTTCAATCACACCGCAAAAGAACAACGGATCAACGTGATTTTTAGCATGGGTATAGTTGAAGACCTGTAGAGTGGCATATGCTAAATCCCGGAAAATTAAGGAGTTCTCGCGGGAATAAAATTCAACCTTTTTTTTATTCAAATAAACTTTTACAAGTGCTTTTTGAATCGTCAAGTGAATCTACCACTGGTTCGGAATGATATATAAAAAAAAGCTTAAACCACGCGGACGAATTATCTCATATATAAATCAGAATTCAAACAGACTGACAAGAGTTCAATGAACATTACATTTAACTTTTCAATATTTATCGTGTAAAGATTTTAAACAACCATGAAATGAAGTCATGACATCATTAACTTTTCATCTAACTTTGAATAGTTTAGCTTTGCAATTAGTGAGTAACATGTTTCATAGCGGTCATTGTTCAGTGAATTTGTTTTTTGTTAGGTTATAATAAGACTAGTTGTTTTATGGAATTTCCTAATCTTTGATTTTGTTATGTAATTATTTTGAGCTAGAAATATTTGGTAATAAGTATTATTCTGCGTGGTTACCTAATAGATATATTTGTATTCCACATTATTTTACTCGATGATAAAATATATTACGGCTTTTTTACTGTAAAAATGATGTTACCAAATGTTAAAAATATCTGTCAAGTTAGGTATAATTTAAATAATTCCAGTACCGATTTTCAGTGGAATGGTTCCATAAAAAAGTAAATCATAGATTTACGCTGGCGCCATAAATTATTCTATAAAAGCACAACCAGTTACGTCGTCCGTACAATTGTTAGAATTGAAATAGTAAACGTCGTAAATAAATCTAAACCGGGCCATAAGCGGATAACGATAGAACATTTTAATGACATTATGCTCCGATACATTTATATTGGTCCAAATCGTAAACGTTACCAGCAATAATATTGAGTGCGGTTCGATTTGTTAATACAATTCCCTTACTTTTGTTTCGACTCGACACACTACGTAATAAACGAGGTGGCAGATCGTAAAAGTCGGCTTTATCGGCATTTGTCCGACTTTGTTTACGGCCTACAGGATTACCGGCCGTGATTGATTCAACTTCCTTCAAATAAATCCCGTTCACAAACTTTGACAGTTCTTTTGTTTAATGCCGACGTATTAAAATTTCATATAAAAGACAGCACGATCAGATTTATGGCACGATTTGAGATAAAGGAGCTAGGCTTATTAAATTTATTCTCGGTCCGAAGATTTTATGGAGACATTAAATTAAACCATTGAAGGATATCCAGATTACACCTTTTTTCTTGTTTCCGAACACTCTATGAATTATTAAAAAATGTTTCTCTTGAAATCAGCGCGCAGCTAATGGATATTACCGACAAAACACATGTAAAGGATCCGCTACCAATGAACTCGATCGATATATCGTTATTACTTCCATCTATCGATGCTATTATTCCCATTCAGAAAAACTTTCAACCTTACGAACATGAGATACAGCTTTTTTTAAGTGAGCATTTGAATCACGAGTTCGATTAAAAGTATCGGCGTAGAATTTCTTAGTAAGAGAATTCCCTCGCTTGGTTAATTAAGACATGAATTATCAAACGTTTTGGAGCAGTAAATAAAATTGTAATCTTTCAACGTTAGAGTATAGGCGTCTCCATAACACGCCCTTATCTTTAAATGGTAAGCCGAAACGCATAACGTTTCTTTTGATCCCCACCTACACGCATTTACTACGTAATATCCTTCCAATAATACTAATGCACTGTCAATTTTTAATGTTTTAGAAGATAAGCGACACGAAAGACTAAATATCTAGCATTAAGTGATTCTATAAATGTATATGTACCTACGTGTGACGGAATTTAAACTGATGTCTTTTTTCGTTGTTACAGGTAAGTACGTGATTAAGGTCTCATCCGTCTTTATGCTGTGAGTGTGTATGACAGTATAATTTTTTAGTATTTTGTGTAGAGTTACCTTATATTAGTATATATATTAGTCTTTTCTACTCTTGTCTTTGGTATCATCATACGTAGGAATAAAGTCATCAAACAACCAAACGAATGTATTTTTATGGGCTACTTAAACAGGAGACCGAAGCGATTGATTTCATTGTAAAAGCTCTCTTAAATTGTCCCTTTTAGTGTCTCTTGAATCACTAATTCCCCAAACATCTATTTCACAAAGTTAAGACAAATATTTTTCTGTTACCTACCTCACTTCAGTTCAGACACATTAGTTTGTTTTCGTGCTTTCTCCTTGCTTCTAATAGGGGAGCTGATAGCAGAAAAAATTAAACACTAACACATGCTAGTAACATGGCTTTGAAACCACTGGCATATTCTACGTAACGTAACCTAAGTTAATTACAAAACAAAATATTAATTACAAAAGTCTGGACTCTGGTATATATCCCCGTATTTTACCTAATTAGGTAAATCTCTTTGTTTTTTTTACTTATAGCGAAAATTTTAAGGGCATAACGTCTTAGCAGTGTATTATGTAGGATAGCTCTAATTTTGCGAAACTAGCCTTTTCACCTCTTTTAACATGTCCACAATCTCTCAAGCTTTTTCTCAATATTACACCGAAATCGCCACTAGCTCCGCAACTATTATAAACACCCGTGCTCCTAATTCAACGCAAACTTCACAAGATATAAGTCACGTCAAAACTTTTTGCTATACAAAGCAGGGGCGAGCTCTAGGGCAGTCTGATTAAATGGTTTAATCTTTATTTACTGAGACATTTGTAGGTACAATTTCGTTTAAGAATTTATCGTGGAACTTTAAATGAGCAAAATGAAGTTTGAAGTTCGGGATTGCTGTAACTGGCGTCCATTATTTATGACTACTTGATTTGGAGACATCTTGTGGATTGGTAATAATTATAGAATCATGCTACGAATAAAAGTTACTCTTAGAAGAGTCACTGAGCCCATTAATGTAATAAATTTTATGAAATAATAGAAATTGCCCATGACTTCGCGCGCGTGGATATTTTTTATTCATTCTCGTAGTATCTCCTTAATTTTTCGGATAAAAAGCTATGTCCTATACCTATACCTATGTCCTTCCCCAGGATGCAACCTATCTCTGTACTAAATTTCATCAAATTTGGTTGAAAATATGGGCTGTTAAAATGTATAGACCTGACACACTTTCACATTTATAATTAGTATGGACTAGAAACTATGACATGTGCAAAAAATTTCTGACACGAAAATTATTTTTAACAAAGAACCCTGAATACAACGACATTAAATAACGCAATAGGACAGGCGAAAACTGCAGGTATGTATGTAGGTAGGTATCCACGTTTTGTCATCAAAAATAATTGAATAGCCGTAACGTCCATTTAGAGCATCGGAAATTAACTTTCCAAATAAAGGTATTTTTTTAAAAAGGCAACAAAAATGAATTCCGTTTTAACAGAGGTATAAATAAATCGATTTCTCACCACAGAAGCCACTCGGACGCTGTCGCTGATAGGTTTCCAAATATTGACCGTTTCGGCCATTATCTGAGGGAACGCGGTGTCTTTGATAACACCGATGTATGCCGCCACCCTAAAATGTGTTTGTTTTTCTGGGCTTATTAAGGTAAGGTTACACCGAAGCGGCGCTTCTTGTATAATCTTGGCGATAATGATACATTAATGCATAATTATCGCCAAGGTTAGGCTTAGGTTTATTTGACAACTAGCCAAAACAGGTACTTTTTACAAAGTACAAAACACGCGCTTAGTATATGATTTCGTATAAAATACTGAATTGTAACGTCATCAAAAGTCAACACACTTTAATCGATAATAATTTGAAATAGTTGTCAAACATAAAATTTATGAGAGACGTGGATATTGGCAGGTCCTCTATTTAATAACCACTAAAAAAATATTTATTTGACTACTTAATTGTCAAATACCCAATTGGTAATAGCTAGTTGGAGGCATATTGTATTAATTAACGTATTTCTTATCGACGATATCGCTCGCTTGGTTAAATAGGCTCGAGTGCAGAACGGGTATAGGTGGCACCACTGGGTGGCGCGATAAAAATGACCGTTTTCCTACACTATATGATCATCATCTACAAAATGATGAGTAGATTCCAAAAATATATAACAATACAGTTCAATATCCAGTTATTCACAAAAAAATATCATTTAATAAAAATGTGGATAAGATTCTATTCAACTAGATTAATTTAGATTTTTAACTTTATAGTTCGTTTTTTGGCAGGGCAGACGTGTTTTTAAATTTTTTAAATTATGACTTGTCCGTAATTTAGTTAAGTAATATTTTTCACGGTAGACTCCACTTTCCAGTTTTCTGCAGATCGTCTTCCAGACAATCATTCATTTCTTTTTAGGTTTCTTCTGGTGATCAACTAAATTCACCAGTCTTATACTTTGTAATAATTATCAGAGGTTAACGTATTATTATATTGTTGTGGCTACATAAAAATTATCCATTATACCAGACATAACCCTTACTTTATCAAACTTATACAGTTTAAATTAAAGCTCGTTATTTACTGATGTATGTAAGCGCTTTCATTTACTGTTCATTTTTATTATCATTAAACATTCCTTGTGATTTTAAGGTGCGGTTTTCTTTTTAATTTAGACTCGGGGTTCATATAGCTGGTCAACATTGCCGTCTACTTTTAGCTTAGGTCAATATTTGTGAGTGACCGTTAGGGGTTGGTTAATTGAAACAGGAAATGCTTGTTATTTACGCATTAATGTATATGATGATTATTATGAATAACTGCCTCGTTGGTCTAGTGGTCGGCATGTTCGACTGCAGCCGACGAGGTCCCGGGTTCGAGTTCCGGTTCGGGCCCTAACAAGTATTGAGTTTTTCTGACTAGAAATTCTCAGTACTAGCCCGGAATTACGAAGATGGCGGTGTTTCACCCCCGTGCCTCGGAGAGCACGTTAAGCCGTCGGTCCCGGTTATTATCACTAACATGATAATATTCGTTAAAGCCCGGCAACCCGCATTGGAGCAGCATGGTAGGTCTAAGCTCTAATTCCTTCTCTCTCATAAGAGTGGAGGCATGTGCCCAGCAGTGGGACGTTAATGGGCTGTAGTGGTGGTATATTATGAATCAGCTCACAATTATATTTTCTGTTATGTTTCGTTCTTTAGATGCCTCTGGATGGAAATAACAAATTTGAGTTAAAATTTTCAGGAAATCTTATAATAAAATTGAGTACAAATAAATCTATAGTCCGACCCGCACATGTGTTGAGTGAGGGCGTTCAGGAGTTATTAATTACAACACAGACAGACATCTGAGCCGACGAACGATTCTCAGTGTGTATTTCAACGCTATAATTGGTAACAAATGTGATAATATTCGTCTTCCATTTTTTTTTGTTTTCACTCCCGTTACGGCACTTGAGTTTTTGTTTTGACACTTCGTAAATAAATAACGGGTAACTGCGGAGTCAAAGCCACCGAAGAAAGTTCAAATTGAAAATAAAAATTCGTGTAGGCTGTATGAAACCACATTCTAGTTTTTATACAGATTACAGATAGTGTAAAATGACTATTTAAAGAGGCTGCGACCGTGGTTAGTTACCATTTACATGCCGTCAAGCGATTTAGCGTCCCGGTACGATGCCGTGTTAATACCGATTAGGGGTATAGCTTTAATGTAACTGCCATGCCCTTAACAGGTTAGCCCGCTACTATCTTAGACTGCATCATCACTTACCATCAGGTGAGATCGCAGTCAAGGGCTAACTTCTAGTGGATGAAAGAAAAATATTGGCAGTCATAGGGACTGCTGATTTAAGTGAAAACCTATAACTTAGAATTTTAGTATTAAAATTTGAAAATAATATAAAATTTTCAAACGCCATTTTATGTATGAATATTCAAAATAATTAAAAAAATAATCAAATATAAACCTTAAAACTAAGACATTAAAGCTTAATTACGTATGTAGTATATTTATATTTAAGACTTTTGTCTTCGTAACAACGCGAGCATGTCACTGTTCGCGAGCATGTCGGAGCGAGGTGTCGATGAATCAAATCCACAAGTTTACCCCCTACCAAAAAGTGCTCAACGCGGCTAAAGAAGATTTCACTTCAAAAAAAAAGAGTACTTAAAAAAAATACAATAGTAAAGCATCTTATAGTACTGTCTCGCAATAAAGCAGTTATTTTAATTGGATAGTGCGAAATAATATAACAGGCTATAAGACTATCACAATACCGCTAGAATAATTGCTGCTAGTTTATAAGACGGATAACTTAGTAAGCAACAAGTTTAAGCCTGCAAAGCACTTTGAATAATAAACGTTAATTTATAAATAAGCGGCATCTGAACATTAATCTTATAAGCAAACATCCAATAAGATGATAGTTATCTGTAGGCTTAGTACAGTCAGCAGATAAATATGATAGCTATGCTATTGATTTTGTAAATTAATGCGTATGTTTGTCTGCTTGTCTTTCATTTGAGGCCTCACACTCTGAGCCGATTTTGATAAAATTTGGCTAAAGGACAGCTTTCATCATGAAAACGCACATAGGCTTTATTTTCTGATCCGAGAAAATCATAGTTATGGCACTGAATATTAACTTAATTGTAAAGACGAAATAAGCCGATTTTGATAAAATTTGGCTAAAGGACAGCTTTCATCATGAAAACGCACATAGGCTTTATTTTCTGATCCGAGAAAATCATAGTTATGGCACTGAATATTAACTTAATTGTAAAGACGAAATAAAAAATATTTGTAAAGTCGATGATTTATAATATTATAATATTGTAAACTATTTATTATAACTGACAAATAAATTTGAAATTTTGCAGGATATCTATATAACACCTGTCAAGATAAGGTTTACTTGGCGATTGTGAAGCAGGTCCTAAGTATTTCCATTTATATTATTATTATTAAACGTTTTTATAGAAAACTACTTAGACCGCTGTTATAACAGTAGGAAAACTTGTAAAAGATTGCTTTCAGTAGCGTGATGAGTATATTAATAATTTTGCAGGTACGACTTAATTAACACTAATGTGATGCTGAGACTGCTGGCCGTACCTTTCAACGGGAATCCGATTACTTCAACAATAACAGTTAATTTTGTATCAATCCGGTTGTGTTAATCGAGCGTACTGTTAAAAATTACTCTCAAATATATTAATGATAAAATAATGCATTCAATCTTTGTTTTTCATTTAACACTCAATGTATAGATTAAAGGAGATCTCGTCTATTTTATTATTTAACTAGCTGATGCCCGCGACTTCGTCCGCGTGGTGAATGTTTTTTTAATTCCCGCGGGAACTGCTTAATTTTCCGGGATAAAAAGTAGCCTATGTCACTCTCCAGGTCCTCAACTATACCCATGCCAAAAATCACGTCGATCAGTTGCCCCGTTGCGGCGTGATTGAAGGACAAACCAATAAACCAACAAACACACTTTCGCATTTATTATTAATTATGAAAAAGTGTGATTCCTAATACTAAAACTAAGTAGCTCTGAAAAGAACTTTTTAAGTGAAGCATAAAAATGTGTTAAAAAAACTCAAAATATTCAATGTCGCTTGCGTCCACTGCGTAAGGAGCCGCGCGGCTACCTAGTTCATAGTGGTGCACCGCCTTCTCCCGCACTGCCCCTCTCACGAAGAATTAGTTACTCGATGCGCTGCGTGGCGGCCGCCGCCGGCATGTATTTTTATTTTAATTTCATGATATCTTTTGAATGGAATGTCCGATTTCAATAATTCAAAAAGTAATCATCAGGTATTGAGACAGTCTTGAATATTAAATTATTTATTTGGATACAAATTTATAAATGGTATGGATAACACGGTCTGATTTTGATCGGCATTTCTATCAATTTGTTAAATGTAAAAAAGTAGTTATAGTGACGTAACTACAATAGTTAGACACATGGTCTCGCGAAGTTTTTTGTAGATATTGATATATTCTATAATATTGTCGAACAGTTTTTTGTCCTATCATTAATACTCTTCGCAGCGTATGCGATGAAAGACATTTTATGGCTAATTTTTTTACACCTTCGGTTGGTTTTAATAGAAATTTCTAAAGATTTCTATAGTAATCTAGTACTAAATATAGCCTATGTTACTCAGTGATAATGTAGCTTTCTAATGAAAAAAGAAATATTAAAATCGGTCCAGTACTTTTTGAGTTTATTCGTTACATACAAAAATACAAATCTTTCCTCTTTATAATATTAGTGTAGATTAGGATACAGTTGGTTTCCTTTTGTTGCATCGTCTCCGTGAATTAAGTTTTTTTTAACCTTTTTTTAACTCTACTAGTATAGGTAGTATATCCCCTATATTAGTTCCCCGGGATACGACTTAAGTGCAAAACACACAGGGAATGCGTTGGACGACATCACACAGCGTCACCCGCCACGCGCGTTTTGCGCTTTATCCCTTTACCAAATTTAAAAAAATGCGAAAGTGTGTCTGACTGACAGACACTTTCGCATTTATAATATTAAGTATGGATAAGAGCTTATATTGAAGCAAGCAATGATATTTTTGTGTGTAAGCAAGTTAGTTTGAAAGAAGTACCATTTCATTTCTTATGAATGATAAACTAAAAGATCAAGAAATAATTGTCTGGTTTCTTGAAAGGGATTGCCTATCTTGATAATATTGAGATCAATGCTAACTTTACAATTAATTATTTTACGTAATTTGAATGGCTAAAAATGGCATTTAAAATCTGTGATCAAACCTACCAAATTTGAAACTAATGAAATGGCCAAACTGTTTATTTATTTTCTGTCTTTTTATAAAACAAATAGGTTGTACAGGCATAGAATATCATAGTTTTGAGCAGTAACACACACACTTGAGCATACGTATATGCATATTTTGAGCGCACGTATTCTGGAAGTTTGGTGCCCATTGATGTTGGGACATACTATTGTGTCTTTAAATTTAACAACAATATTGAGGTTTAAGTCATGAAAAGGTTATACAGACAGACTGACGTGTGTACAAAAACTTGAGTGGATATAAACCGTTCAAAATCCATTACAATAATAATTTTATTAAGATATCCATACTTATCCATACTAATATTATAAATGCGGAAGAGTATCTGTCTGTCTGCTACGCTTTCACGGCCCATCTGTTCAACGAATTTTGCTGAAAATTTGGTATAGAATTTGGTATATTTGGTGAAGTTGTAACCTATTACATTCCGGGGAAGAACATAGGCTACTTTTTATCTTAGAAAATTAAAGAGTTCCCGCGGAAATCAAAAATCCTTGCTCCATGCATCATCTACTAATAAAATTTAGAAAAGTAGAAACAGGTCATCTTTAAAATAATGTAAAAAACCGAGGGCGAAGTAACCTTATCAGCTTTCGCTTATAGAAATTATTAGTTTATCCTTTGATAAATTGCCTTGGATGAAGTTGCCTTCGAAATAATTGAAAGCCAATCGGATGCCGTATAATTAAATTAGTTTGTGTGATGTTATTAAAATGTTTTATTAGGTTTTTAATACTTTACAGAGAGTGGGATGTAAAATATTGGATCTCTATGATAAGTTATTGATGATTTATTACTTTAATACTATATTAATCTTTGATTTAGATGCACAGATTTCTAGAAATCAATTTTTGGTGAATAAGTAATGTTTTAAATAATTTAATCGGTTAGCGAATTTAAATATTGATACTACCTATCATATTGAGACGCTATTAGATAAAAGCACAGAATAGATAACTATGTACCTTTTCCTATATATACCTATATAACTTTTCTCTCTAGTGACTGTAATCATAAGAGTTGTGAAATGTAACTCTTAACTTATCATGATTTAAAATTAATATCAATGTTAGTCCTGCATAGAGGTTTTCTCTATTAACTAAGTATTTAGGCTGTATCTCAACGCTGGTACCATAGACAAGCGACAGCAACGACAACTTAATATATCTTTAGGAATGGTGCACGGAAACGGATAGCGCTAGTTTTAATCTACTTACTAAGTAGCTATTATCTATTCTGTGCTATTAATAGAGAAATAAAAGAGCCAGATTTAAGTATTATAGAAACCTAGTTTTCTGAAGTAAAATTTAACTGAACTCTATGATCTTAAGTAAATTAATGATTTGGGATGATTAAGATCCGGTTGATTGAAGTGTTGATAGGCTAAACTAATTTATGACAAACCTCATTATAAAATATAACAACTCCCATGATTAGGTAGGTAATTATAATAGCTGTAAAACGTTTATTGCTCCTCATTAGAATACTTGATTTGAAATCTGAACTCTTTATGCAGTAACTTAATAATATTATAGTACTATACTACTAATACTATAGGCACTTACTGATGCCTACATCCATGGTTTGAAGTAAATAATTAATGCCATTTTTGTAAGAATCTAATCAAATTAATTAAGTAATACTCAAAAGTATTTACTACTAGCTGATGTCCGCGACTACGTCCGCATGGATTGAGTATTTTTTGGTTCCCGCGGGAACTCCTTAGTTTTCCGGGATAAAAAGTAGCTTATGTATTATTCCAGACTATGATCTACCTCTGTGCCAAATTTTATCCAGATCCGTTCAGCCGTTCGGGCGTGATTGAGTAGCAAACATCCATCCATACATCCATCCAAACTTTCGCAATTATAATATCTATTTGATATTTGATTGTATAATTAAGTAAATTAAATTTATTTTAATAAAATTTAATAGTTTTTCATTTATACAAATTACTAACCCTGTAGATCTATGGATCTATGAATGCGAATTTCAATTCCTGCCGGATTCACACCGCTCATCTTGTGATTTATCAGTCACCGGGAAGGGTATTTATTTCAAAAATATTATTGTGTTACATGGATTATACTCTTGGGGTATGTTCTTGGTTTATTGTTTTGAACAAATAAAGTTGTAGTGCGATTGAGAGTTCATCAGCGCCATCTATTAGTAGATTATAGTAGGCTAATTGTTTAATCCATTCTATCCTTATGTACATTATGTAAATGTAAAGACAGACGTACAGACAGACAGACAAAATACTTTCGCATTTATAATATTAGTATGGATTTAATACTTTCTCTCTACCTACGTGAGTAATAATTAAGTAGAAAAAATGTTTTTCCTAAAGACGTCGTCGTGGTTTCTTCAAGTCGTTGAGATCAAGGTACGCCTCGTTGTTCAAAGAGGACCTAAAGAGTTTAGAAAAGGCGTAATATATTCCGATGAAAGAAAGGCATTGCATAATATGTAAATGGGTACTCTAAGTAAAGATCAAGAGCCTTGTTAAAAACAAGCTAAGTACGAGCAAAGAACGAAATATTATATTCTTAGTTTTTTGGTTAACATTTTGACCACCTCAAAAACATAATATCCCATTTGTTTGAGAGGCGTTGTTGCTAAGTTTGCTTATGAAAATTTATGTATGTTATTTCTAGACCTGCGTGGAATGGCATTTTTAGCCATTGTAAAATTTGTAAATAAAGTCCTTTTTTATAATATTTTGAATTAAGATAGCCGACTTAATCTCGTAAATGTCGACCTGCTTAAAGATGGATAACATCAGTGGTCGATAGCGGCAGTAGATTGAAATAAGCAGCTGAGTCGAACAGGCGAACTATTCAACATAGTGTGGATAATATTATTATTTATTGAGTAGGGCCCCCAAAAATTTCCACTGTTTCCTTGTCTATCCTATTAGCTTATACTAAGTTTGAGAAAGATCGGAGATAGTATTTAACTCTTAAGAAACAATTTTCCCGACTTCTGCGGATGACGCGTTTCGCCATACATCCATGACCGGCAGACGGGCAAGCCCCGGCCATGTCAAAAAACAACATCAGCCGGCAAACGGCAAAGAAACTGTTGAAAGGATTTAAAAAAGACGTTTTTTTTTTATAAACATGGTACAACACTGGTACTCGAGCAAGTGGCGAAAAAAATTAGTTAGTTCCCGTCGCTTCAACGCCGCCCATCGCCCCGCCATCGCCCGTGCATTGCTGCATCGTCCCGCGACGCTCTCGCCTGTGTAGCGCGCATCGCCATACACAGCCATGCTTTTAATAACGTCGATGCCGATCGCCGTCGCCCCGCAGCCGCCATCGCTCAGACACCGCTAATTTCGTGTCGGACGGAATGGTAACGGACTAAAGACTAGGGTCTTTAGTCCGTTACCATTTTGGAATGAATCTCCAAAAATACAATAATTAAACTCAATCATTAAGTAGTGACAGTTTTCGAAACTGATTAACATATTAACCAATGTTTAACCGGCGTGCAAGAAGTGGACATAATTACACTCGTTTCGGCAGCCATTGTCTCTTTGTGAGCGGGAACTCTTGTAATTTGCACTCAGACCGCAACGTAGAGTGACCATCAAATTTATTTTTAATCGAATCGTTCAGTTGTCAGTTATTTTTTTAAGGGTATATTTCTCAAACCCCGACCAACACTACACAACACAATCTCTAAACTAAAATGACAGCTCTAAATCTAATGATGAAATATTCTGAAAGGGAAAAAAAGAGCTCTCTTTAGTTTATTTAAGAGATGGTTTAAACAACAAAATTGGCTTCACTGTATACATATTTAAATTAGAAATTCTTTCAAAATTTCAAATTTATTTGACGTCGAAATTGTACGTACGATTTTGAAATAAGTAGGTAGGTCCTAATCAGTCAAATGCCTACACTAGCGGCACGCTATGATGGCCGGTTTGACACATTACAATAGTGATGTGGAATGTCAATTTATTCTCGAACAAAAAACAATTAAGTTTTGTTTTTGTACCTGATTAAATAGGTTTAATAAAACAAAAATGTATATGTTTATTTAATTTATTTGAACGAACTGAATATTTGAACGAAAATGAATATACATACTTTATATGCACACAAGAAACATATGAATACAAAAGATACCAAAAAAGGTGCCACAAAAGGCCATAATTAATCAGATTCGTCCATACTACTATTTTCACTGTCGTCACTGCTATCATCACATACATTAATAATTATATGTTCGTGAAATCCACAACAAAGGGCTTGAACAGAGTCCAAATTAACGAGCAAGGGTCAACAGTAATGCAGTATCAATATTTGAAATCCAAAGCCAGGTCAAAACTATATCACAATCGCATTGCACTGACAGTTTATACTTTTCGAAGCAACGTCAATTCGAAACTGCTTTGTTTTGCATTGAGCATTGACGCGAGTTTGCCGGAGGTAGTAGTTGTGCTAGCCAGCGATCCTATGTGACGATCGTATTAGATTCCATTTTTAAAAATTTATTGATATTTTTTTGCGATTTCAGAGGTTTGTCCACATAGTGAAAATTGTTCATATTCACAAGTACATTTACCCCTTAAATGGTGCAAACTGATTTTTCTACACTTGTATACATTTAAGAAATCAATTTAATAAATAAATTTTGAGTCCTAAACCTAAAACTACATTCGATAAAATTTATGAATCTCTGCACATCACTATCGTCAATAAAGTAATACAATTATTTCCTTCAAAGTCGTTATCAATTAATACGGAACTTCATGAGAAACTACATTCGATAAAATTTATGAATCTCTGCACATCACTATCGTCAATAAAGTAATACAATTATTTCCTTCAAAGTCGTTATCAATTAATACGGAACTTCATGAGCGGACAAACGTCAAACCGGCCATCATAGCGTGCCGCTAGTTTAGTGCATCATAGCAAGGAAAATTTTCAATACTGACACAGTCTACACGCTCAAACTTTGCATGATTGTGACGTTTCACAACTACAACAAAAGCAAAAGTAAAAGACAAGTACAAGCTGTTGACTTATGTCATCAGCTTGTACTTGTAGGACGAAGAAACGTATCAACGAGATTTTAAAAATAGTGTAAAATGCTGATCTCACCTGGCGCCTATCAAATATCGCGTGTTACGACGACGCCTTCGATATGCACTTGAAGGTGTCTCATATTATGTTCGCCATTGTTGCTAGCGTAAGTATTGCGAGCTAGCCAGCTTACGAGGCCCGGCACCTTCATTATATACGAGGACACTAATTGTATTGAAACTTAGGGAGTTTTAATAAGGACATGCATTTTTTAATATTATAAGCACGTTTGTGCTTATAATATTATGGCAAGATCTCAGTCGACCGCCGGCGTAGCTCTACAGATTAAATTATGTAGTTGCATAGCGTTAGCGTAAACAAGCACTTAGCAAGGAGATCTTTTTAAATGACTTATAGGCTTTAGCATAGTCTAAAGAGATACGTTCTTACCTACCACTCGTTCAACGGAGGCGTCTAGATAGCGCAGCGCTGCCGGTTGACATGGACTGGGCGGAGGAAACTCGCGGAAATTTTCAACACAAAATTCTCTACTCAAATCACTCTAATGTCAAATTTGTATCCTACCTCCTGAACCTAAAGTGAGATTGCCGTACCTCTAGGTGCTACAACTGTCACGATAGCCGGGACAGTAGTAGACGTTGACCCACTGGATGCATCTAATAAATGCGAAAGTGTGTCTGTCTGTCTGCTATGCTTTTGCGTCCCATGTTTTCAACCAATTTTGACAAAATTAGGTAAAAGGATAGGTTACATCCCGGGCAAACTTTTTATTCCGGAAAATTAAAGAATCATCATAAAACCTTAATCCACGAGAACGAAGTCACGGGCATCATCTAGTATAATATATACATATGTATGCTGAGCATATAGTAAGCGAGCGAGTAGGCAGAGCCGTGGCTTGAGGCTTAAAGCGTAGCCAGACACTCAGCAGGGGACGACAAGAAAATAGATACTTTGCCGTTACTTAACTTAGTTTTTGTTCTCAATGATAAATTACTTAGACAAACACACAGAGGCCTAAATCTGGGAGATTTACCTAATAATATTACCCTTATATTATTAACCCTGGATGTAACTAAGTTTTGTGAGATGTATTCCCACAAATCCAATTACGAGCTAAGGCTGGGCAGTAATATTGAATAGCAAAATGTAATTACTAAATTATATTTAGGTTGAATCGTGCATGCTTTTTGTAATTATAGGCAATATTAAGTTAAGAAAATAAAACTTAAGTATTTTATCCAGGCTTATAGATTCCTGGATTAAATACAATTTGAGTTAACAAATTATGATGTAATCTATGAACTATGAACCTACCTAAATCATAGACAGACTAGATAAACCTGCTATTTTAAACCGTAACACTTGAGTTAAAGTATAGAAGATAAATATTTTTTTTTAGTGAACAAAAAACTTATGGTGCACCTACACGTCATTTATATCACCGCCGCAAACGCAACTCGGGTTTATTAACCGCACAAATTAATTTTAATTACTGAAGTAAGAAGCGAGTAATTAACGGGGTTTCGGTCAAAAAGTTAAGTTCCGAAGCTGCATTATGTAATTATTTTGGTACCTACGATACTAACTTCATTAGGTATATATATTATATATTGGGATCGGTTTTGTTTCATGATCTTTCCGTTAAAATCTGTTCAAGCTTTCATTAAAATACTTATTATTAATTTTTAGTTTATTCAAATTGTTCATAAATATTGGAGAGTTGGTGAATTTACAAACCACCGAGTCGAGTTCCGTGTGTACTCCCTCGAGTACGGATGTGTCGTGGGTCCCATATTTTCGCCTCATAAAGTGTCCGCCGAAATCTATAATTTCTTACGTCTAAAATAAAGTCGCGCACAAGTTTATTCGGACGAAAATTATTATAATGAAGAACTTTAATTCGCTTTAATCCGCCACAGTAAGTGAATCTATGAGGTATAGTATGTATCTTGCGATATTTATCATACCATATAAATCCAAATTATTCTCAACGTGCGTTTCACTCCGACACCGGAGCATCTTCAGGAGATGTTGACTCGACAATGCTCGATTGTAAACGCGACGCGACGCGATACGACATCATAGAAAATGTAAAAAAACTTATCTACGCGACAACGTAGGCCACGTGAAAGGTCAATTACTGTTAGATACTGTCGCTTCGCGTTGTCGCATTTGTCGTCACCTACGAACACGGGTCACGTCAGCGATAAAAGCGACATAGTAACGTCGCCACAAGACAGTGTCAAGCAATAGCTGACCATGTGTTTACCCTACATGTGGCCAACATTATCGCGTAAAATTAGTTTGTAATAATTTTCTTTAGAGTCGTCGTTGCATTGAGTCGCTTTCGTCGCTCATCTAGGACCAACAGTTGGTACCCTATGACTTTTTAATTAATAAACGTTCTTAATTACCTATTCCAAATTCACAAATGATTAAGACTATGGCCGACGCGTTGTAGGAACGATAATAAAATGAGTAAGTAGGTACTAAAGTGAAGACCTAGCATTATAATTTATATCTAGTTACTAGATACGAGTATGCATCAAGCTTTATGTGGATTTATTTCGATCACTCAATTTAGAACTACTGGCTCAGTCACAATTAATATTGACTTTAAATTCAATTCTTCATTTCAATTCGTGAGTCAATATTGGTTAGTTGACTTAACCCAAAACTTTAGTAAAGGCTCTTTGGCATTCAAAAAACTATTTAAAGTAGAAATCTGTGGTTCGACAACTTCCCTTGCTAGTAGAAAAATTCAATGGAATCCTGGAAAACTCGCTCATTCTTAGGGCGAAAACATACTACAACAGGATAAAATATCCGTGGGAAAAGTTGGCGTCACATAAAAGATTGCTGGTTAACGTCTTACCTTCAACATCGCCAACTCTTACCTTACTTACCACTACTAGGTAAGTATAAGTCGACATAATTTCTCCCACTATAATGAAAAAAATGGGACAAAGTCGTCACCATAGATTTAGGATTGGTCTCCGCTGTTCAGAAAAGACCAATCCTAAATCTATGGTCGACGACCAATTTTTTTAGTCAATAAAACGTTGTCCCACAAGTAGAACAACTTGGTGGGGTGGGAGTTGGGACCCCCCAAAAATTGTTTTTTGTGGCTCAACGATAGACTCAGAATGTCGCTTTTCCATATCGTAATTCTCACTCACTACTTAAAACTGATGATGGTTTTAGTTGTTCATGAAACTGAGTACATAAATTCCTTGGAAACAATGTTGTTAGGTGCTAACTAAGTGAAAGATCTCAAGAACATTAACCGTTAGTTAGGACGCGTCGTAAATATCTACTGACAATACTAAACTATTTTACTTTAATAGCGTGAACAGTTGAACACGCTTGGCTGCGAAACAAGCGATTTTGTACTTGATTTTAAAACTTTGTAACTATACTGTTTCAGTTTAACTTAGTACTATTGCCTATTCTGTAGTTTAACGTAAGCTCCTTCTTTACAAAGGCGTCCCCCAATCGAGATATTGCTTTTCACAAGATTTTTTCATTTTTGGTTGAAAATAACTGTTCGACCACTATTTAATGTATTTTTTATATTAAAGTACTCCTTTGTATTAATCACTGAAAGGCTGGCAATGTACCAAAAGTCTGGCTATTCCCTACCTATGCTTATATTTATAGAGTTAAGATTAATTTATTAATATTTAAAATCATGTTTTTTTGTTGAAAATAACACAAGAGAACTTAATGCTAGATAGCCTAACCTAATCAAGTTTGAATTTGCCATTCATGTTTTGTACTCCAATACTCAGCGTTTTTAAAAAACATATGCTTTTCTTATAACAATATGCATTGACACCATACAAGTAAATTCGTTTTTTTTTAATCCTCTGCAAGTTAGTCCTTGACTGCGATCTCACCTGATGGTAAATGATGCAGGTTAAGATGGTAGCGGGCTAACCTATTAGGGGCATGGGGTCAGTTTAAATCAGAATAATTTTATCTATCTTATTAAACACAGGCAGTGTTGCGTGTGTTAATTGTTTACTGAGCCAATATCCAATTACCTACGCATGTAGGTATACAAAGCTAATGTGGCACAACTGCAAATTCCAAATCACAGTAATTATACATTATACCTAACAAATATGGTGATCACACTGTATATTATCCTACAATTAAATGCAAATAAAATCAACTTCGACGACTAGAAATCGATTTTAATCAAAATGATCGCACGTTTCTACAATTTCACTAATGTATGTATGGATGGAACGATGTTTGTTACTAAATCACGCCACAACGGCTGAACGCATCGGGATGTAATTTGGCACAGAGATAGATTATAGTCTGGAATAGCGCATAGGCTATATTTTATGCCGGAAAATTCAACAGTTCCCGTGGGGACCAAAAACCTCTATCCACGCGAATGAAGTCGCGAACATCGGCTAGTATTATAAATGCGAAAGGTTGGATGGATGTCTGTTACTCAATAACGACAGAACGGCTGAATGGATCCAGATGAAATTTGGCACAGAGGTAGATTATAGTCTGGAATAGCACATAGGCTACTTTGTAATCCGGAAAATTAAAGATTTCCCGCGGGGACCAAAAAACCTCAATCCACGCGGACGAAGTCGCGGGCATCAGCTAGTGTACTTAATGTAAAAAAACGTTTCTTCAGATTTCTCATCTCGTCCACTGGCAGTATTCTCAAGTATTGAACCTGCATTAAGAACTGGTTTACAGCAAAAACAGAGAACTGCTCCAGCATTCATAGCACTTTTTGTCTCCTGCCGTCCAGTATCATAAGCCCTACGTATATATTGAGTTGTTTACCTTAAGAGATAAAGACCTTGTACACTAGGGGTGTGCACGAGCCTCCGATTTGTAAATAAAATATCCACTAACACCGATATTAAATAAAGGAAAACGTCTTAATAAATATAAAAATCTTTATGAAAGGAAAGGCCTGAAACTTCAGCAAAAGCAACGAGTTTTCGTCACTGTGTTTGTGTGTGTTTACACCAGCGAAAGATCATGTATCTTGATAATACTATGCCTTGTGATTACCATAAAAGTTGCATTGGATACCGGCTTTACATGGTATAATATTATTAAATATTATATTATATTATATTATTGTATTTTATGTAGAATAAATTAATAAATAATATTTATTATTTTCAAATAGAAGAACAACTAGTTATATTGTGCAATATTTTTAGAACGACAGCAAAACAGGACTGCCTTCTTCACCAAGTAATTGAAATCATTTTAAAAGACATCATTCATTACATCCTCTAGAATGTGGCATCTCTATGGCGTATATCATATCGCCTCGCATGCCTTAGAGATTCCCGAGGAGGGTTCACAATACATAACGCCAATACTTTTTCTTAGCTGAATGGGATATGGAATCTCATTCATATCGTAAGAAAAAGTGCCATTAGACACATAGCCAATGTAATAACATCCGCGTCTCAATGTTTTTTAATTTAATTTTACTGAGAAATTTTAACACGATACAATATAAAGCATGATAGTATACCTACTATTATAATTTTATAAATATCTAAAGTCATCATATACCTAATACTCATGATAGTTAATCTAACCATTTTGGAATAACCATTAATCTATACTATACTAATATTATAAATAGCTAGCGAAAGCTTGAATGAATGGATGGATGGATGTTTGTTACTCAATCACGCCACAACGGTTGAACGAATCTGGGTGAAATTTGGCACATAGATAGATTATAGTCTGGAAAAGCACATAACCTTTTATCCCGAAACATTAAAGAGTTCCCGCGAGAACCAATAAACTTAAATCCACGCGTACGAAGTCGCGAGCATCAACTAGTAATTAATATTATTGGAACAATTCCCTACTATTTAAAAACAACTTTTCTAGGTAATTTTACCCACTTTCGTAGTTAACAGAAGTAACATTTGACAATTCTACTGAAATGCGTCAAGAAGATATTAATGCATATCATAATAATATAATCTAGAGTCCAAAACTAGGTCCAGAACCGAGTATCAACAGCAAACTTCATCCGTAGTCCGTACGTTCAGAGTAGATTTGATTGCGATTAATCTTACATCTTCCCTTCTCGGTTCCGTATGCAGCCAATTTAGAAACTAGTTTTGGCATACATTAACGCCAGAAACTCTCTGTGATTCTGCATAATATAATTATCAAACATTAAGAAAGTTGGATGCACTGTTAACACGGTGTACTGGGACGATTTGCATTAATTAAAGATGAAGATTTGCTCTGAAAGACCATAAAATTGCTAAACAAAAGTTTGATAGTGAGACATGATGCTGCATGAGGGTGTTGAAACTTAAATGACTCTTCGGGCATAATGAAAAAGTTGAAAATCACTTGGGTAATATTTTGTATTAGAGAACATAGTTAAGTTCACCAAGCTATGCTGGGGACTTTTAAAAAAAAGTATTTTATATTATAAAGTGACAAATTACAAAAAAAATATTTCTTTCTGTGTCAGTAAAACTTCAACAACTAGAAACTTTTAACGAAATACTCCATTCGATTGGATGCAATGATAATTTTGTTAAAATTTTGACAAAGGTCAGAAAAAAAGGCAATGTTGAGGCATGTGCCCGGCTTTGTAATCTATATGAGGCTCGGAAATACCAAATTTCTAAAATATACATCACTAGAATATGTTATATACTTAATTATATTGAACCAGCGTCAATCCATCAGGTCTCTTGCCATCATCCCTGCCGGCTCAATGAGCGCAGGAATATCTATGGTGGCAAGAGCCCTTTTGATCGTGTCATTGAGAGAGCCATGCCGAAAAAGCCTACCAGCGCTCCTTTGGCAAGAGAGTCCGTGAATTCCAAATTTATCGACCTCTTTTCCACACAGACATCTGTGCTCGAAGCACAGGGGTGTTCCCAATCTGAGATCTAGAGCCACACGAAAACTTTCATTATCTAAAAGAGTGCCGAGATTTTTCGATGGCAAGGCATTAAGCCAATACCCGGATTCATTTTCAGATAAGGCTAGAAGCCTTGCTCGATCTCTTTCACTTGTAAGATTTTGAACCAAATTTGTATGTGTCAGCCGAACCAACGGCACATCCCAAAGTTTTTGTGTGAAACATTCCTTCGGGATATCGTCATTGGGACACCTGCCCTTCCAACTCTCTAAGGCCTCTGTGGCATATGTCAATGAAACTGAATTAGAATTAAGAATCTGAGAACTAAGCTCTTTTATACTATGCACAGAGGACAGAAAAGATGCGTAGACACATTGGCCCTGTGTCATATCAGGGAGACAGCATCAAGGCCGGGAGCCGCAGCAAAAAAGGCTGAAACCGGCAAGCGGCGGAAGTATGCCTCTCTCATAGAGAGTTACATATTTGTTCCGTTTGCCGTGGAGACCCTTGGGCCGTGGAGTCTTAGTGCCAAAAATTTTTTGCGAGATATTTCACCGCGGTTAATTGCCTCATCTGGTGACAGAAGGGCTGGCTCATTTTTTGCGCAAAGGATCAGCCTGGCTGTCCAGCGCGGAAATGCAGCCAGCATTCTTGCCACCATTCCACGTGGGCATGATTTATATAGTAATTAGGTTAGGCTAGCTAGCATTAACTTCTATTGTATTAGTTTCAATAAAATATTCATCTTAAAAAAAATATATATATATATATTGAAACTTCAACTTAAAGTTTAGATTTCAACGTCCTCCTTTTAAAGTACTTCGGTATTTGACCATAGAAATTATAGCCTTAAGACTTGAGAGAGTCGTCCATTAATAACTGCAAAATATTAGGACGTGCTGCATGTTAAAACGGCTTCATCTTTTTTATTCCAATACATAAAAGTCTTGAAGAGCTGTGAAGGTTCTAATAATTACAAAATTATGTTCCTTCGAACTGCATCCGATCCTTGACCTATGCTCCCAAAATGTCAGACATTTAATTAATATTTGTAACATCATAATCGTTCGGATCGTGATGAGTAATCATCATGCGTCGGTATTAATACGTAATGACCAGATTAACTAAGACCCTCAAAGTCTCTACGGAGTTGTAACTGAGTCATGCTTATAGCGGCTTTAAGCTCCAGTTCGGGATTTGCTAAGTATCTTGTTAGCGTGGCCAGGCATACTTTGATTATTACGTTAGCCTGCAAGATACTAGTTTACTTGTTCGAGCCACCCGCTGCGTCCGATGTGATGTACACACGATGTACAACTCACCACCTAGCACTATTTTATCATTATAAAAAATAACGTCACTTTCAACCTTGCTGCTTTCTAATAAGTATTCATTTTAATTATATCAATAACTTGTGCTGTTAATTGTACACGGACCATTACAATCCTTACATTATTTATCATACTTTACACTGCCATAATTTATTCATAAAAGCTTTCTTGTTTTATTTCCACTGAGATTGCTTTACACGAGGTTCTCAGATTTCTTAGGACGTGATGCGATTCGTATATAAAGTCGTCGCGGAGTCTTATTGTACTCTTATTATCGATAACAATATTTTACACGTCGCCAAGTGTGCCTGTAAAATGAAACCAAACCTTTATTTATGTTGCGGTCATTATAGGATTATGGATCTTCTCCGTAGTGAGCGGGAATTTATTCGTATTTTTTTCCCCCCGAGTCATTTTTAATGCCGCACAATCCACTATATTTTAAAAATTCAACCATATTCAATAATATTATAATATTATTGCTTGGAATATACTCGTGTATAAACTTACTATTCTTTTTTTATACAATATAAGTACGATTTTAAAATACGAAATGCCTATCAATTAGATTCTGCGTTCAGATCGCTATCTTCTTTAAAAAAGGGAATACTTTACATATCTAAGAATAAGTATGTTTAAAGAAATTGTAGGCGTTAAGCACATATATTATAAATACAATTTGATATAACATGTATTTGTCTTTATGTAACTAGAATAGCCGATATTATATTATAACAGTTGGATAGAGTAAACTGTAGACTGTAGAGCAGGGATTGGGGTCGATATCGGTTTTCTAGGGGTCGACATAAACGAAAACTGACTTGGAGGTCGACAGGTCTAAAAATCGATCCCTATTTTAATGGGCTTATCAAAAAATAATTACTAAAATACTTAAGTATTTTTACGTAATTTGTATAGTAATTATTAATTACACTTGATATTGACTGAATTTTATGTCTATTTATTTTGTTAAATTTTGATGAGAAAATGATGTTAAGTTTACTCATTTATCCAACCACAAAGTTTTTAAATTGGTAAGTATTTTGTATCTATAGGAAAAAAACTAGGGATAGGATTTTTAAAGTAATTTGGCTATGGGGTCTGAGGTAACAGTTCCTTTTGGAAAAGGGGTCTCTTGCCCAAAATAAATGATAAATGATTTATTTATTTCATATAGGACAACTTGTGTCACTTATAAAAACGTTCAGACTCTACCACCGGTTCGGAAAGTTGATTCTACTGAGATAAGCCGGCAAGAAACTCAGCAGTTGCTCTTTTCATAGAAAAGAAAAGGTTACAATATGTAGACAACACAACACATACGTTACAAGTATTTCACTGACTTGTGGGTTACTGGATATGAGGCCGGTTGCTTCCATGCAACATTGTCATTAATAAAATCATCGATAGAGTAATAACCTCGACTTAACAAATGCTGTTTAACACAGTCTTTAAATCTTTGTAGTAATAGTTTAAGAATCCCTGCTGTAGAGCATTTAAAAACACCAAAAGTTGTTTATTGTAAAACAGCTGCATTTACTATCCAATCGTCTCTCACATTAGCCGTAGTAATAGCACAGTAATAGTCAGTATATTCTGTGCTTTGGCACTGATACAAAACTAGTTATGGAAAAAGATTTAATAAGCAGTAATCGATTTACGGCATTTCCAATCAACTGCAATATTACACCGTGGATCTAATCTCACTGAATTATTTAATCAAATAGAAAATGAGACGGCCCCAGTATAACGCCCTGTCGTACCTAAATTATCCGGACCTTATAAATAATTGTTATTAATGTTGTCGGATCATAAACTCCGACTGAACATTAGTGTCAAGCTGTATTAGTTTTGATCGTAGTGCTTGAGGCTAGTGCATTAACATTAATATGGGAGGAGCCTACAATGGTAATACCGGTTATGTGGTAATTTCGGTAGGTGGGTACTACTATATCAAAATTCTATTAGGATGACAGTACTATCCTTTTCTCTCGAGTCACTGTAACCATAAGAGGAAATGTGATAAACCTATTTTTATTATCTTTATAGCATCTGGATTGGGTTTGTACAATTTTTAATTAAATATTTACACATAATAATAATAAAAGATACGTAATTTATTTTGTTTTCAAAAAAATAAAGCAATCTTCTATGCTGACAAATTGTTAGGTAAACGGATTTTCTTTATATATTTGGGCTTGATCAAACAATGAAGTGTTGAAGTTGAAAAAACGCATAATGATGCATGAAACAGTATTTCATGCATCATTATGCGTTTTTTCAACTATAGACTACATAAGGAACGGTACGGCTAGGTCCATAGCCCATAGCCTTGGGTTTTGTTACCTATGGACCATAGATAACAAAACCCTTCTTCGAAAATACAACTTCGAAAATTAAAAAAAAATACTTCAAAATAATCATTTATCATTTTCTCTAACGACATAAAACGATTTATATAATAATATTACCTTTAAAATTATATTTAATTAAATATACAGCAGTGTTAAATAAACCAATAGAGAGATTCGAGCACATACTTCAAAGATGAAAAACTGGCACTGATTTCCAAAATTTATGCGTAATCACGTTCATCCAATATAATTATTACAATAAGAGAACAAAATAACGAAAATGGATAAACATTTATATCACAAAATAATGTTAAATAAAAAGATGTTGCTTTTCGACAGTGTCCATACCATATACTATATAATATTATAAATGAGAAAGTGTGTCTGTCTGTCTGTTACGCTCAACCAACCGTTCATCCGATTTTGATGAAATTTGATACAGCCAAAGGATGTATTCCGGGGAAGGACTACTTTTTATTCTGAAAAATCAAGGAGTTCCCGCGGGAATCAAAAACTTAATCCACGCGGACGAAGTTGCGGGCATCATCTAGTCTATACTAATCTATACTAATTTTATAAATGCGAAAATTTGGATGGATGTCTGGATGTATGGATGTATGGATAAACCTAAAACCACGCAGACGAAGTCGCGGGCATTCGTTAGTATTGAATAAATTAAAGGTAAACCTGCTGTATCCTATAGTTTTATGGAAAATATAATAATAATGACATTAAAACGGGTTTTAAGCACCACTATAGTCTATAGAAATTGCGCATGGATACGCGTGTTAAACATGTGCAAAATGAAATATTACGTGCCGTTGATATTTTATTTCCAGGATATATTTCTGTGAAATAATATGTCGTTTGCGTTATTCAATATAAGTATGGGGCTCATGGCATGAATAATATGGAAATAAGGCTGGGTACAGTCCAACTCTCATCGGTCGTAACACTTTTAACAAAATCCACTGACGTAGAAAATTGTATTTCATAATCGGTTCACATCAAAATATTCATGCCTTACAATTTTAGGAACTTTAAAATGGTTTTTTCTTTTTATCTTTCAAAATAAATTCCGGCCGAAAATAGTGGCCTAGCTTAGGAGTTATACAAATCAACTTAAAATTTCTTACTTATGTATTCTTCCAAATTATTATGAAAGAGTTATTGGGTTTAAAAAATAATTATTTTGTGTTTAAAGCTACTAGCGGTAGAATTAGTTTTAGCAAATAGGTAGGTGTAGGCTTTGACAGTTTACAATATTTCAGTAGGTATGGTAGGTATATGCCGACAAACTTATCTGAGCCGGTCACAGCGTCGCTGGAATCTATAAAAATAAAGCTAAGACTAAACAGGTATAAAAATTAGTTCCAATTTTGGCCACCCGGTCAGATAAATGATAAATGATTTATTTATTTCATGTAGGACAACTTGTGTCACTTATGAAACATTAAGACTCTACCACCGGTTCGGGAAGCTTATTCTACTGAGAAGAGCCGGCAAGAAACTCAGCAGTTGCTCTTTTCATAGAATAGAAAAGTTTACAATATGTAGACAACACAACACATACGTTACAAGTACCTATTACTCTGACTTGTGGGTCACTGGATGCTAGGCCGGTTGCTTTCATGCAACTTTGTCATTAATATTTGTCTTTTGTCATTAGATTAACTTTGTCATTATATTGATAAGTTTGTGGGACTGTATATGCAACCTATTTCCTATTGTGTGATGGATCGATAGAACCTTTTAATATAGTGACAGTTCAATTCAATTACTGTCCGGAAAATCATACGGACATATACGGAGTGAAAATCAAAGGAGTTTCAAGTTTCGGTTTGGTTAAATCAAATTGGTTAAATTTTATTGCAATAAAACATAAAATGGAACCATACTTAAAAACAAGAAGATATACTTACACACTAATTGTGGCGTGGTATAAAGTTATACATAAACAACTAGATGATGCCCGCGACTTCGTCCGCGTGGATTGATATTCTTTAATTCCCGCGGAAAATCTTCAATTTTCCGGTATGAAAAGTAGCCTTTCTTCTTCCCCGGGATGTAAACTATCTCTGTATCAAATTTCATCAAAATCGGTTCAGTAATTTGGCCGTGAAAACGTAGCTGACAGACAGACAGACACACTTTCGCATTTATAATATTAGTATTAGTATGGATAAATAACATCTATTACTTACTCAGTTAAATGCAGAAGGTGTAAAACCCATCCTATATTATAAGCAAATCATAATGCATTCCGGAGAAACGCTTATTAAGACATAAATCTGGTATAGGCAATATTTGTGAGGCGCATTTTCATAAAATCACCATTAAATATATTGAACGCTCTACTAATAACGCTTTAGATTACGACAGAGCCACGATTCTATAGAATCGATTATCGAAACTGATTTTATGTGTACTTTATATTGATTTATATCAAGTTCATGAATTTGAGCCTATTTCCTTGATAGCGTACTAAAACTCTGAACTGCCTCGTTGGTCTAGTGGTTACCATGTTCGACTGCGGCTGACGAGGTCCCGCGAATATAATATCTCCCGCGCAGATGGCTAATCTCTGGAAATTAGACGCCGTGGCTGAAATTCGGTCGGGAAGGCATTATTTTAATTCATTAAAACTCTAAAATAGCTATGATAGCGGTGCCTTCATATTATATCGTTGTTCCGCTGCATAGAGGACAGGCATACAATGTAATAGAAAAATCACGGTGTGCTATCCCTGGAATGCATTATGCAGTCTAGCTCTGTACCAAATTTCGTACATATCAGTTGAACGGATGGGCCTTAGAAGCATAGCAGACAGTCAGACACACTTTCGCATTTATAATACTAATATAGATTACTTATAAGCTATTATTTTGTATTTACGATCTATTGTAATCAAAAGGCATTCCCATTCAGATCTTCTACTTTATCTTCTATTGAATTACAATTGTAAAACAAAAGATATATACTAACTCATTAATTACACGACTACTGGTGACAGAATGTCTATCTCGTTTTTTGCTTGAGGATTCAGCTTAACGGTTCATCGTGGAAACGCTGCGTGCTCTCATACGAGTCTGGACGATCATTATGTTAGAGTTTTTTTTAATAAAGGTCACTTCAACAATTTTCGCACTCAAAGCTTGATGGTTGCGACGCGCAACGGAAACATCGTGATTCACCACAGTATACATCATTAAAATTACTAACTGACTGACTGATCCATCAACGCACTGCTCAACCCCTTGGACGGATCGGGCAAAAATTTGCCGCATAAATAGCTTTTGTGACATAGGCATCCGGTAAAAAAGGATTTTTGAAAATTCTACCACTGAAGGGGTAAAATAGGGGTATGAAAATCGAACTTAACGTGAGCGAAGCTGCAGGTAAAAGCTAGTACTAAACATGCCTGTTATATTAAAATGGAATGGTGTTGGTTGGTAAAACTGCCCAAGGGTGAGTACGGCAGGTAAAACAAGGCTTGGGTTGTGGCTAGTTACCTCTCTACTAGCAAAGGGATTTACCGTTTCGGTAAGTTTCTGCACTAGAAACCGATTACGGGCTTAATAAAACAGCCGTAGCCATTTGAGGCAGCAGGGTTCAATCGTGACTACAATATCGTCAATAACAAATTCCAAGATAACAATAGCGTAAATTGGTTTATTATAAATTACTAGCGAATGCCCGCGACTTCGTCTGCGTGGTTTGAGGTTCCCGCGGGAACTCTTTAATTTTCCGGGCTACTCCAGACTATAACCTATCTCTGTGCCAAATTTTAGCCAGATCCGTCCATCCGTTGGGGCGTGATTGAGTACATCCAAACTTTCGCATTTATAATAAGTCTAATTTTTAAAAGTTCCGCTTTCATACAACTTCCGTGTGTGCTGAAGACCAAAGCATGAGTTATACCTATAAGTACTTATTAAAAAAATACGTTCGCTTGGCCTCACCTTTAAGTATTTAGTTCTCGATGACAGGTTTGCGCTTGATCACAATCTTATCTTATGATAATTAATGATGGAGCCTAAGATGAAATGCGCTCACCTGGAAGAGCGAAGTGTCAAAAGGAAGTCGGTGAGTCTAAAGTGCTTGTAAAGATCCAATTAAATGAAGAATTTCATATTAATCTTTAATTTATATATATACAAGTGAAATAAATTTAACGAATTAAAAAATACGACTGCCCTGCCATATTCTTTTTGGAGTTAACCTCCATTATGAAGCGATTTGCATATTATTTTTGCATATATTTGCATCTTTGCAATCTTATTCACATTTTTTATTAAATGATATTTTTTTGTGAATCACTAAATATTGAACTATAGTGTTATATATATTTGGAATCTACGCATCATTTTCCAGATGATGATTATATAGTTAATCTTATTTTCGTTTTTTTTTCAATTTTGGTCTTTAATGCGGGACCATGGTCACCCCATCAATTTTTTTTTAAATTTTACCAGCCTGTGTCACCCGGAATAAGCTAGGGATTCTAACGATACCTCATTTATCAAAATAGGTTCAGGTGTATAGAAGTTATGGTGGAATATACAAACTCACATACATACATACATGAGCCCTGAAAACAATATACTCCTTTTTTCAGGCAGTCGTATAAAAAGCGAAAGGTCACCCACTGATTAATCATGAGATCTCAGGAACTATAAAACATACAGAGTTGAAATTTAGAAGGTAGGTTCCTGTTATAGTGTAGACATCAGCTAAGAAACGGCTTTGAGAAAATTTACCCCTAAGGGGTTGAAATGGGGTTTGGTACTTTGTATGAAAGTCCCTTGTTTTTGAAGTTAGACTCACGAAAATTGGCAGTTAAGTTATAATTAAAACCTGTATAAGCAATTTTATGAAAATCTACCCCACAGAGGGTGAAGTAGAGGTTGAAAATTTTTATGAAAGCCCATGTTTTTGTAGTTGGAGACTTGAAAAACGGGATTCAGGCTATTAGTTTTAAATAATATTAACCTGTATACGCAATTTTACGTAAATCCATCCCAAAAGGTTCAATGAGGGTTGGAAGGTTACAAAGTTCTATAATTTTTAATTATAGACATAAAAATCATCAATTAGGTTATAAATTTTAAATAATTAAAACCTGCATAAGCTATAAATAAGCTTTTTTCAGTCGAAAAATTTCATAATATCATAGGAAATCAGAAATTGTACGCGGACGAAGTTGCGGGCGACCTCTAGTTGTATATATTTATGATGGGTAGTGTTATAATTCTACATAGTTGTGTCTGATGCATTCAAACACTACTTACCCATCTTATGTCTTATGTATATATAGTTATTGTTTAGTAGTTTTTTATTGTAAACTATATGATGCCCGAGACTTCGTCTGCGTGGATTAAGTTTTTTTGAATCGCGCGGGAACTACTTAATTTACCGGGATAAAAAGTGTTCATTCTGGAATTTATCTTCATAAAATTACATTTTTAGCTGTCTAGTTTTTTATTTAAAATATACTTACTACAACTATTTATAGTATATTTCAATTCCGCGGGAATCGACAAAAACTTAGTCCACGCGAACGAAGTCGCGGTCGTCATCTAGTAATATAAATGCTAAAGTGTGTCTGTCTATCTACGCTTTATCGGACCATCTTTTCATTCGATTTAGACGGAATTTGGTATCGAGATAGTTTGTATCCCGGGGAAGGATATAGGTTATTTTTATCCTCGAAAATTTAAGAGTTCCCGCGGAACTCAAAACCTTTATCCACGTGGACAAAGTCGCGGGTATTATCTAGTAGTAAAATAAAGAACTGTATCATGTAACTGATAAGAAGTATTAAATTTATTGAACAACAATGACAGGAATTCATATAAGCTTCAAACAAACACGAACATAAATTGCCCCTCGAAACAAATACCCAGAGTTCACATACCCTTCAAAGGTTACGGATTGGTCCGTCAATCCCCAACGTCGAAACTCAAAACTATCCCACAACAAAAACCACCGAAGTCCGAACTCTGACCATGTCCGATTGAAATGGAAACTAAAAATACTCTTTGAACAAAGCGGGCCCGCCGATGTCTTAATTCCACGAAGCCAACGAATGGTTAACAATTTGTCGGTCCCATTCGCTTGATATCTAAATTAGTATGGAGACGGGGGCCTATTCCTTTTTTCTCTTCGTCCTTTGCAAACTTGACGTCTCAATTAATGGCGTGTAATTTGAAAGATCTAAATCGTTAACGCCTCATATCCCAGTGAAATGACGTCCAGCTGACGGATTTAGCTTCGTCCTTATTAATACTCTTGGTAGCGGAGTTTTCCAGTTCTCCCTTTTTAGTAAATTGCACAAATTATGAATGGAATCCATCTTGTCTGTCATCCAGAATTTTAATATTAAGTGTACTGTTAAAACATTGTGATTAAAAGCAGCTTTAACGACATTGATTTCTCACGCATAAAATATAGTGTTTTTACAATAAAGATTTGTTGTTATTAAATTTGTTGAGCAAACTTTAAAATTATAATGCCTTTAAATTTTTGCATTGTTTGCTTTGTTTTCTCAATAATATTCAATAAACAAGCGTCTTTCTCTTTATGTCCAATACTATAGACCTTATTTTAAGTTTATGGTAATACTAAACAATAAAATACTATTGGTATAATATTTTAAGTCAAGCCTTTGATGCGACTGGAAAGGACTTTGTCAAAAATTAATGCAAAATAATACAATTTCGTTAAGAGCTTTCGACGGGGCCATGTTTTGAACCCTCGTTGCCATTAGGATGGACTGTATTTATTTTAGTATCTAATTTAAATAAAATGAAACTAAGTTGTTTGAGTCTTTGACATTGATACACAAATTAGCATTTTTGTGAAGCAAATTGTATCAACTCGAATGCATTATGATAGTAAAAGCAAAGCTTCGTTAGGAGAAAATCTTTTTCAAAAAAGATTGAAGAGTGTATAGAAATGATTATGGCCTTAATGATGTAACTATGGTAGAAAGGTTGTCGGCTCCGGTAATTTGGGATGATAATCCCTCCAAGCGTTTACAAAATGTAGCCTTAAAAATGTAACAATTCATCATAATAGTGCCAAGCAATTACTGTTGGAAGCGTTAATGAGTGGCGTCCATTATTAATCTATGGGGAACTTGTTTTGAACTTACAAGACTTATAGCTTTTTCGATAATAATCTTGTTTCAATAATTACCGAGTCATTTCTCTTCCCACAATCTTGATTAGCCCTATTTGTATGTTATTTTTCTTTCTACACGACTTAATTTGGTGGCTCGACAAACCAATGGAATGCCTAATTTGTGTGATTTTTTTTAATTCTTATCTCGCTGTCAATCGAGTGGACAGTTTCTAGGAAAGACCCTGAGAATTTTATTTCTATAAAATCCGTTATCAATGATACTGGTTTTTATAGAAATAATATTATGTCGTGGCAGTGGTTAATTGGACGGCTCAAAGATTTCTATCAATAATGTTTCAAGTTCCAACATAACGTTTACTAGATAACAAGACAGCAATTTTATGTGCATGGTATTCGATTTCTTTGTGCTTGCCTAACTCATATTACGGTAGTTTCTACTGTTTTATGACAACATTCCTAAATCCGTTTTATCAATAACAATATTATACTTAACTCGATAGATCTTTGCGAATAAAAAAGTATACAAAGCTAGCTTAAAATATAGCCGAGTTTCATGCTAGTTCTTTTCGGTAGGAATAGTATTCCGACTTGTGGTAGATTCATTCATTTTGACGATTCAAAAGCACTTATAAAAGTTTATTTGAATAAGAAACATTAGAATTTTGAATATCTTATCTTAACTTCTTACTTCTTATTCTTCTTAATTCTTTTTTCTTCAATATTATAAATACGAAAGTTTGGATGTTTGTTACTCAATCACGCCCCAACACTGAACGGCCCTGGCTGAAATTTGGCACAGAGATAGTCTGTTTATTCCGTAAAATTAAAGAGTTCCCGCGGGAGCCAAAAAACCTCAAACCTCGCAGACGAAGTCGCGGGCATCCGCTAGTAAATAATAGACTTTAATTATGAAATTTAGCTTTATAAAAGTTAGAGGAAAGAATATAGGTATTATATTTATATACTGCCATATATATATATATATTACTGACTACTACAAAATAATACAGCTACTTAGAGAATTGGTGAAAAACTAACTTTAAAAAGTCGTACAAAATTTCACAAGAAATTATCCAAAATGTTAACAAGTGATAATTATTAAAATTTAAAAACACGACGGCCCTACCAAAAAGCGAACTAAAAAGTTTAAAATCTAAATTAATCTAGTTAAATAAGAATCCTATTCACATTTTATTAAATGATATTTATTGTGAATCACTGGATATTGCACTATAATGTTATATATTTTTGGAATCTACTTATCATTTTCTAGATGATGATTATATAGTTAATCTTATTTTCGAATGTTTTTTTTTCAACTTTAGTCTTTAATGCGAAACCATGGTCACCCCATCAATTTTTTTTTTAATTTTCCTAGCCTATGTCACCCGGAATAAGCTAGGGATTCTAAAGATACCTCATTTATCAAAATCGGTTTAGGCGTATAGAAGTTATGGTGGAATATACAAACTCACATACATACATACATACAAACATGAACCCGGAAAACAATAATATACTCCTTTTTTCAGGCAGTCGTATGATATACTCCTTTTTTCAGACAGTCGTATAATAAAAAGTATCCAACACACGCTACTTACACGATAAACGTATTTAAAAAGTTCTAGAAACGGCGATGCTTTCTTAACAAGCATCTCAATTTTAAATATTATAATGATGTGAATTTTGCGTATTGTTTGGAATTCCAATTTATTTTTAAATTCTTGTTACTTTGAAATTCATGCTCATTTATTATTTAACATTTGGAGTTATCTTAATTCTTTCATATTTACATCTAAGATTGTCTTTCTTAAATATGGGAGCTACTGTTGAGGTTATAAATATTAATAACTCCTTAATTCCCGTTTGAATGTTACTTGCTACTGTTAGAAAATTACCGATGCCGAAGCGATTTTTATTTATAAAAGCTCATTCAAATTACAGCTCATTACCATATAACAGGGCAGGGCCCGGCGTGTGGGTCGACCAGTTCTCTTCATTGTCAAATGTATTATTGTGAATGAAACTATTTGGTATTTTACGAGAACTAGCTTTTGACGGTGGCCAAATGCTTTATTGTGCCATATTTTAAACAGGATGTTTGGAACATTCCTGCAAGTTTGTGTTGGTAAAATATTTTTCTAGATTATTTTTTAGATAACATCTATGAAATATTCGGGTAACTTTTGAACTTATTAATTAAATTCAATATTGAGGACGTAATCAGAGACTTAAAGCTGGCATTTTTTGTAAAGTAAGTACAAAGTAAAAATCAAAAGATTTTATGAAATAAATTTAGGTAAAGCTCGAAGGTAAGTAAAAAAACGCGTATTCGAATTATTCAAGGTCATGCTTAATCTACTTATTCGCATTATTCCCTTCCTGTCTCTTTAGTCTTTGTTTTAATTAAATTAAGTATTTAAAATGCTTTGTGGACACGATAAATATTTCTCTTTCGGAGTGGAATCTTCTTTTTTACAAAAGAAAAAATAAATAGGCTTTTATTTTCAATACACTTTTTCAACTTTCCCTTTTCAGTTGTCTTGTTAATTCAAAAGTCTTGTTCTTTCGTCTCTTACACTCAACGTTAGGTACTTTACTGAATATTTTTAATAAAATATTCACGGTATTTTTGTTCTACAAAGAATGTAAATTGTGGGTAAGTAAAAAGTATTTTTTTTAATATTCTCTTCAAAAATGATGATGTTTATATAGGAAAATTTCTTTCGCTTAAGCATATCACTTCTAAATAAATTTTAATAATTAGCGAAATAAGTGCTAAATGTATTATTTATAAAGCAAACAGACATACAGACACACTTTCGCGTTTATAATATTAGTAGGCATACAAGCGCAATTGTCAACTTTCTATCATGAACAAAATAAAATTGTTAACTATAATAATGAATTTACATACTAACTTCCCATAAACGCTAACCAGAAATTCATCGCTGATAAGAAATCTATTGTTATGTTGTTTAACTTGCTTCCATGAACTTCCTCTTCTACTTAGCTTCCCTCGCTCATGGCCGAAATGTACAGTGTATATTAATTAACCGTATTTCATTATTTTAATCTGATAGAGTCACATTTCCTTGATCACGTCAGCGGGTTAGTCGATAAACTTTTAAGGCTAAGAGCAAATCAACTTTTTGTTTTTGTTCTTTAATATTGGGTTTTTAATAAATAAAGTCTAATTCGCCGAGCTCCTTGACGCAGTCTGGAGCTTGGCTGTGGTAACTTTTAACCTAGGTATTCGATTTTAATCATTATTTGTAAAAATCCATTGATTTAAATAGAACCTGCGTTTGATTATTATTATTCATTATAGGCTTACGCTTGACAACAATTACACCTCATGGGAAGTGTTAACATTCTTAACACGGATAAAGATGGGATGCGCTTGCCTAGAAGATGCCTATTCACCCTTGAAAATTTAGGCTGAATATGCTATTTTGCAGCAACTAAGTTTGAATAGGGTCTAAGTGCTTTAGATTTTTGTGTTGGGATTATATTTATCTAGTTAAACCGACGCTTAATTGTAAAGCCAACATCTCATAAATTACTAAACTGATTTTATGATCTAACTTTCCATTTTAATGGAAGCTTATTGGTAACTTTGATGAGTCCCCAACATTTGTGTGTTTGGTCCGTGACACACGTCTCTATTATATACTGCCACAAAATACTTTGAACATAATATCGGTCATCTCTTAGACAACTTCGAAAACAATTTCATATCAGCGGTTTATATTAAATGATCAAACTAACATAGCTCGGTGTATAAATAAAATTACGGCCATTTTGTTTTAAGCTCGTTACAGCTCGACGCACGTCAGTGGCCCTTGTAATTATGAGGTTAGAATCGGGCGTGAGTGCTGGGGCTCAAAATGCGAATAAAACACGACTGTGTTCATTTTCAGTGCGTAACATTAAGGCGAGTATTAAGTTTTGACGGCCTCCGTGGCACAGTGTTGGGCACTGTTGTCTTAAAACGTGCGGAGGTCCCGGGTTTGATCCGGGAATTTATGATTTCAGAATTATAAATTCCCAAATTGACCCTACCGGCAAATACGTGCCCCCAAGCGATTATGTTTTCCGGTACGATGCCTTGTAGAAACCGTATGGGGATATGGGTTTTATATACTGCCATGTCCCTAACAGGTAAGCCCGCTACCATCTTAGACTGCATAATCACTTACCGTCGGGTGAAATCGCAGGCAAAGGCTAACTTGTTGTGGATAAAAAAAGTTAAAACATTATTTAAAAAAAAAATCCGATGGTACCCATACCCACCCACACCAGATAATCCTATATCGTATCTCCCTATTTCGCATTAAACATGAAAAATTTACATAATTGTCGCTTCGTTCACTAGACTAAGTTAAGTATAATTTTTTTTTTTAAATGTCTATAACCCACAGCCGTGAGCCCGGTTGGACAAAATTTCCACTTTTAGAACATACGACATAGTTAAAACGCGTACAACCATTAGATCTTCCTTCCCCTTGTTCCCGCACTTGCAATGGCAGATTTTAGATTACTGTAGACTTTATCACTTGAGAAAATAAATATCGATTCCCGCCATAAAGTATTTAACTTGTTTAAAAGCTATTGCACCGCCAAGTCGAAAAGGTCAATCAATTTAATTACTTAATCAACAGGCTTTTCACGAAGCACCAATCATCGTATCAAGCGAGAGACTTCGCCTTAAGCGGGCCCTTTGCTAGTGTGTGCACGTCGGCGTTTTTGATTTCGGGCGTTTGTCTAACAGTAATTACTATATACCTTGCACCCGCTGGCAGCGTAACCGCCTACTTCCATCTGTTGCGTAAGGTTATTTCTTTTTTTACGGTTCCGTGGTTTAAAATAAAATTGGGTAACCTTACTCAGGTGGTGCAGATAAAGAGTCTAAAAAATAATGCAGATAAAGGCTATTCAACGCTATTGTTCAGAAAATTTAAAATTTTGTCTGTCCCTGTTTTTTTTATACGACTGCTTAAAAAAAGGAGTAAATTTTTTTCAGGTTTTATGTATGTATGTATGTATGTATGTATGCATGTATGTATGTATGTATGTATGTATGTATGTATGTATGTATGTATGTATGTAGGTATATATGTGAGTTTGTATATTCCACTATACGCCTATACGCCGGAACCGATTTTGATAAATGAGGTTTCGTTAGAATCCCTAGCTTACTCCGGGTTATATAGGCTAGTAAAATTTAAAAAAAAAATATTGGGTGATCGTGGTCCCGCATTAAGGACTAAAGTTGATTTTTTTTTATTGAAAATAAGATTAACACTGCATGTTGGCCCTTGACTGCAATCTCACCTGATAGTTAGTGATGATGGAGTCTAAGATAGTAGCAGGGTAACCTGTTAGGGTCATGGCAGTTATATTATTAAACCTATACATACCCCTAAACTGTTTCTACAAGGCAACGTACCGGAACGCTAAATCGTTTAGCGCCACGTGTTTGCCGGTAAGGTGGTAACTAGCTACAGCCGAAGCCTCCCAAACCAGGCCAGACCAGGAAAAATTCAGAAATTATAAATTCCCAAATTAATCCTAAACTAATGTCACACGAAAAAAGAGGTATTTCCGACTGAAGTGATTAGTGCTATTTTCCGATTTAGATTATAGTTTTGTAAGCGGGCGATTGCTTTCTAGTTCTCGGTCTTGCTATTACAAAAAATAAATACGGATATTCAAAAATTTGGAGGCAAGGCAAGGGAGCTAATGTTCAGGATTGTGCTTCATTAAAACTGCTATTCTTAACTCATTTAAATAAGTCATCCATCAGTTGATATAATATTATAAATGCGAAAGTTTGGATGGATGGATGTTTGTTACTCAATCACGCCCCAACAGCTGAACGGATCTGGATGAAATTTGGCACAGAGATAAATTATAGTCTGTAATAACACATAGACTAATTTCTATCCCGGAAAATCAAAGAGAAACTCTTCTCTTGGGAAACCCATGCGGACGAAGTCGCGGGCATTAGCTGTTTAATATATATTTAGGTCAAAGGGCGCGGCGCAATATTTTTGAAAGAGCAAACTGACAACCAACGCCGAGCATTGTTGTCAATGTTCAGTAATGCTGAGTTCGCCACCTATTGTTTATTGTTAGTCTTTAAACTCAGTAATAAGATAAGTGCATTCTTTGTGTATAATAGCAACGTAACAATAAGGTAAACAATAAAGTTTTTATTTATTTATGTTTGGGTAAAAGCTCAGTTGTATCTTCTAAATTGAATTTTACCATTTTTTTACTAAAAATTTATACGGGACCTTCATAGCTTGATTTCTGCTCCAGCTTGTAACTTTATTATCGGATGTCTCAATCATAAAGCGGGACAGACGCGAGGTCGGCGTTAAGCCAGAAACTGTTTTTGGTATGTTTAGTGGTCGATCGCGATAGTTATCAGTGCTCTCAATTGACTGCATTATATGATATGATCTATGTAGTTAAGTTTATACATATCTATACTAATATAAATGCGAATGTTTGGATGGATATTTGTTACTCAATCACGTCAGGACGGCTGGACGGATCTGGACGAAATTTGGCACAGAGACAGATTATTATAGTCTTATAATACAAAGACTTCTTTTTATCATGGAAAATTAAAGATAAACAAAAAATCCTTAATCCATGCGGACGAAGTCACGGGCATCAGCTAGTAATCACTTTAAAATAATTCACTTTACTAGTAGTCAAATACGCAATTGACCACTTGATCAATTTGCCTCGCAGATTCGGCTCATTTAGTAGGTAAGGTTGGTCCCATTCCATAAAGGTCTACGAGATGGACGAATGCCAGACACTGTTTCTGGTATGTTTAGTGGTATATCTTGATCTATCTATAGCTATCGTTAGTCGATTATGCGCCACGCAGTAGCGTGCAGTCCATAGAGGTATAAAAGCGCTGCCTACCCAAATGAATATACGTCAATACTCAATTTTCATCAAACCAGCTAGTAAATTGGTATTCTGACTAACTAATGCCTACCCCAGCTTCAAACCCTGTGCACGCCACTGGCGCCACGTAATAGGTATATTGCACGACAAGCCTTCAAATATTAGAGCAGCACTAGCTGGTTACGGCGCTGTGTTTGCTATGATATTAAATTAGTCTGAAACATAATAGCGCCGTTAATTTACTCGATAACGGTATAAGTATTTAGAAAAATCAAAGCTTTTTTTCCCCACTACAAGTTAGCCCTTGACTGCAATCTCACCTGATGGTAACTGATCATGCAGTCTAAGATGGTAGCGGGCTAACCTGTTAGGGGCATGGCAGCTCTGTTCTAAGCATTGATTTTCTCGGCAATTTATGTTCGGAACTATCTGAAAAAATCTGTAGCTGGGTTACTAAAGTTAAATTTATTTGTGAATAAATAAAATAAATAAACTGCCATGTCATATCCTGCTGAGTAAATAATTAGGCATTAATTAAAACATGCTGATTAATTACGCAGAATAGGATTACGCGATATGATCACAGGATAGGAAAATTACTTATTTAAAATAATTATTTACTAATTAATTTAGTACTAGATTCAGGACCACTCGCACGAGGTCGTTAAATGTGTTCTTTTCCGGTCAACCACGAAATAAACGTATCAGCATCACAAAATTTAACCTAACCGTTTTTCAGTTCAGGTGCCATACTGCCAACGCTTAAAGTATCAATATATAGGCAATATTACTCAAAATGACAGTTTGATGTCACGTACCTTGACGATCTTGAAATAAGGATTTTAATTCTAAAACACGAAAGTCATCAATAATGAAACAATATGACATCATATTTTATAAACTATAAAAGCACGAAATTATAGTGGTTAACTTGGTAATATTTGTCTCTAATTTCTCAATCATATTTTTCTTACCTACTTATATGTTTAATCAGTTAGGATCTATCAAGTAAATCCTATGGTAGAATCGTTCTTATATTTTTATAGAATATATATTATACTTAATCCTATTATTAAAGGGCAACTCAACAAAAAGCATAAAGATGAGACACTCAACGAATGTAAATCATAACAGATAATGACCCTCGAGATTATAAAGGGAACAAAGTTGAAGACTCAATCCTAGTTCCTTACAAGTCCGAGGGCGAAGTAAAAGCGGAGTAACGAACAAACAATGAAATTGTTAAGCAACAAAAGATAAATACAAAGGGCATTTAGTTGGGCGATTCATGAGAAGCGCTCCCCACGACGTCACGACTTCTTTATTCGATGTAGCTCCCTCACTTGTGATTTTGAACTTTCAAATACTGCTTTGGTTCCTTTGCTTATAATAAACTAGCTGATGCGAGCGACTTCGTCCGCGGGGAGAAAGGGTTTTGGTTCCCGCGGGAGCTCTTTAATTTTCCGGGATAAAAGTAGCCTATGTGGATTGAGTAACAAACATCCATTCTATTCAACCATTCATCCAAACATTTAGTATAGATGTATTAGACAACAGTTTTAGCAGAATCATGGTTGTGAGTGTGACTAACAAATTGAATATGTTGTCTGAATTTTTACATCATATCTGGTATTTATTAAATTATAAACATGTACAAATAAATTTTCTATTTATTTCAAATAAATTTTCTATAAATTTCAAATAATTTTTCTATAAATTTTATATGTAAAGATCCTACCTACAAAACTTTCGGGCTGTGTACCTAATTTTTAAATGGAGTTTCTCTCAGATGCAGAGGTTCTATTTGGTGATGCGCCACTCGTTAAATTATTATATTCTCAATTTTTTTGTTTCATCCGAACCACCATAAAATTACAAAATTATATTTTTTTTTAAATTTGAAGTTATGGATTTTTCTCAAGGTGCCACAAGTTCGTGAATGATGGACTTCTTACATTAAGTGGGACAAGGTTTCCTACATGAAAATAAAATATTTCATCAAATCGTATCTTAACTTACTAATATTATAAATGCGAAAGTTTGCATAGATGTATGGATGTTTGTTACTCAATCACGCCCCAACAGCTGAACAGATCTGGCTGAAATTTGGCACAGAGATAGATTATAGTCTGGAATAGCACATAGGCTACTTTTTATCCCGGAAAATTAAAGAGTTCCCGCGGGAACCAAAAAACCTCAAACCAAGCAGACGAAGTCGCGGGCATTCGCTAGTTACATAATAAAAACTATAGTTACGTAAACTTGGCTTCAGTTGATGTAAATTGTAGGTACACTGTGATACACAATGAAGGAACCCTATCTTGCCTAGGACATAATCAAAATTTCCATAACAGAGAGACCCGTTTGTTAGAATTCATAAAGCGCTGGAATCATTTTTTCATTGACTATACAAAAGTTATCAAAAATAAAACAATATTGTTATTTTAAATTTTTTTTTTAACAATACGAGTCTAACAAAGATTTATTTTGAATAAAAATATCGTATGAATAGTATGATATGCGAATGAAATATAAATTTAAAAAAACACGAATAACGTAATCTAGAAACAGGTAAGTACCTATATCGTTGTTACGCTTTAAAAAACTGTCAAAGCTAATCTTTTTAGCGTTTGCTCGCGAAATAGCGCGTCTAAAACCAAAAAAACTTCAAAAGCAAAGTAAACAAATACTAGCGTCAACACAATTTTTTTTCGAATCTAAAATTCACAAAACCGACGCTAGGCAACAGTTAACGCGTAAAAACGGACAAACATTCATTCGATCAACGATTTCGATTCAGTATTTTAGAGATCCGTACAAGAATAGTGCAATATTTGGCTAACAACAAATAAGTTGCCTGAATAACTTTTACTTTTAACTAAAATTCATACCAAGTTAAGTTTATATGCTGGTTTTGGTCATAGATTAATCTATACTAATATTATAAATGCGAAAGTTTGAATGGATGAATGGATTGATGGATTGATGGATGGTTGTTTGTTACTCAATCACGCCACAACGGCTGTACGGATCTGGATGAAATTTGGCACAGAGATGGATTATATAGATTATATAGCCTGGAAAAGCACATAGGCTAACCTAAAAACCTCAATCCATGCGGACAAAGTCGCGGGTATTAGCTAGTTATTCATAAGTAGATGATTCCCGTTACTCTTTTTCCAGGGTAAAAAGTAGCCTATGTCCTTCTCCGGCATACAATCTACCCCTGTACCAAATTTCAACAAAATCGGTTGAGCAGATGGGTCGTGAAAGCGTAGCAGACAGATAAACAGACAGACAGCCACACGGACGGAGAGACGGACACACTTTCGCGTTTATAATATTAGTATGGATAGTTTGGTTTCGTCATGTTGCTTAAAATTTTAGCTGCAAAACCCAATATTATGTTACTTACTTACTAAGGTGAATCATAATGTACAGCTAAAGATCTCTTTAAGGCGCTTTGTTTTTTACTGCATCTTTAATAAACGTGCCTGTCTCTTGACTTTGTATGAATCATAAAAACGTCAAACACACATTTTTGCAATGCTCATAAATCTAATACTATTTTTATTATCATAATGTTATTAATATAAAATCTTTCAAACTAAATCTAATTCATACTTACTCACTAAATATTATAAAAGAGAAAGTGTGTTTGTTTGTTGGTTTTGTCCTTCAATCACGCCGCAAAAGAGCAAGAGATCGGCGTAATTTTTGGCATGGAGAGTACCTACCATAGGCTACTTTTCATCCCGGGAAATTCAGGAATTCCCTTTCGAATTAACAAAAACTTATTTCACGCAGACGAAGTCACGGGCATCGGCTAGTTTATCAATATAATGAGCAAAAATTTTAAAGGAATAAACATACACACGTCACGCCGCTTCATAAAATACGGAACTCTACTACGTGAGTATATTCGTACTTGACCAATATTTCTTACCGTTTTTAGGATACTGTTGTCTACTGTAGCACGAGGTGTCACGACAGGAGAGTCTTTTGTCGTGTGTTATTTACTCTTGGTTCATTGTTTTTTTTTTTGGTTCACTACAAAAAAAGAAGAGGTAAAGAAATTGACGTCTCCGTCGCGATTCGTCACGCATTGCCGTCGATGGGATGACGGTGCTGTTTTTCACCGTTACTAAAGCCTATAATTTTCCTGTTCAAGCCAAAATAGCTCTTTTACGTGCTGCATATGGTATTTTATTGACTACGTCGTTTTTTAGGTGGTGAGCGCTAGGTATTATAAACAGGGTGTCTAGCTGGTTAAAAAGGATATTAGAAAGTTTTAGAACAAAAAATACGTCGAAACAAGGCGTAGGATTGCATATTATTATTTGAACTTCTAAAAAGTGTACTATTTTTAAAATAACATAAGAGACATTTTCTGGGCATTTGTGTACAAAACTATAATCTAGCTATTGTAATGTATGTGATAAGATAATGTGCTAAATATTTATGATATGATACGTGCTAATATTAATATTATGGTAGACAGTAGTGCAAAATTTCAAACAACAAAGAACTAGCCTTTGGCGAGGTCTGGATGAGCTTGATTATAGCATACATATTGAAAAGAAAGAGGCTTAAAGAGGGAAGTAGAAACTAGCAGACCCGCCCAAACGTCATCCATCATCAATTGCATCATTAAGGATAGATTAAGGGCGTAATTACAAGAAAAAACCTACGTGCAAAATCTCAAATGCCTAGACAAAGTTGTTGTCAACTGTCAATATGTCATGCAAATGGTTTATTCTATAGTAAATGAATCCATCCTGTATAATCAAAGAATTATACGAAGACCCCTCGTAGAGTGTAGTGATGACTCAATTTCGGTAATTTGCTGTGGGCGCAGGATTGCATATCTTTTAGCCGTGATGCCATTGTAGTTTGCACTATAAGCTGCCTTAATGGAATAAGATTGTCGTCGGTAGTCGTATGATGCAGTTTTTTGTAAGCTCATAATCGACTTCTCATTAAAATGATGCACGTGACTTCAAAGAGAACCGGAAAGTGTTGAAATCTATACAAAAAATGGGTATGTTAATATCATCGTCATTATTTCAATCCACTGCCGGCTCACTACTGAACACAAGTCTTCTTTCAGAATGAGAACGGTTTGTACGTTTTCCACCCCCACGCTGGCCAAGTGCGGATCGGCAGACTTCACATTATACGTTCTTTTACCTTGCTCCTCACACCAAAGACTGTGAAAGATCGCTTTAAGTGGCAAGACCCGCCTTTGCATGCAAAACTTTGTTCTGTTGGTCTATCTATTATTTAATTTGTAAACTATTTGTGAATATGAAAATAAAATATGCAATAAATAAGTACATTACACATCTGAGAACTTCAAAGTAGAAGAGTCCTGTTGAATAACAGGTAACAGAAATATGAAATATTGAGTATTGAAATACAAATGAAATATAGTTACATAACTTGTTAAAAGTACTAGCTAGTTCTACAATGAAATATGAGAGACAGCAAAACATATCCTTGGAGATGTTTTGTTGTTCCTCGGTTGAACAACGTGTGAAGTAACCAACAGACTCTCATAGGTTTATGGTATATCCCCCATTCGTACCAATATTGATTATAGTTATCACGACAAAATAAAGTTTTCAGATAAGTCAATTTACAAAAAAAAACTGTTATTTTTGTTCAGTTTGATTTTTTGATTAATGGACGAAGAATATTACGTAACTAGATCTGTATAATAAACTTAAACTTCGGTTAAACAAAATTCAAGGTTTAAGGTAGCTCTTTATCATAATAATAAATTAGTACTTTACCAAATCACAATACATTTTTGGATTGGATTATTTACTAATTTATCTATTTCATTTTGTCAATCCTTGGAACTAGCATAAAGTTTCAATAATGCCTATACCTTTTACACCTGACTGTTCAAAAGCATTTTTCCTTTAACCATAAAGCACCATCTAACATGGCAGCCTTATTTTATACTACTATCTAGCCTATGGGCATAGCATTTATAAAAGTTTAATTAATAAATCTTTCTATAACGTCGTCGGACAGATTTTGCTCAAGCCGTTAGCGGCACTAAATATAATTTATGTTGCCGAGCGGGTAACATTCCGAGACGGAGGATGCGGTAAGATTACATCGGGGCTTACGCACATAAATTACTGTGCATTGTGTTGCTCAGTTTCACCACAGCACCATGGTATTGTTAATTTCGTGATAGATATTGATTGTGCGGACAATGAATAGAGTGGAAATGGCCATTGGGGTATGATTTAGACATTGATAGCAAATTGCAATATTAATGTACGTATAACGTAACTACGAGCATTACTATTGAGTTAGACCGTGGAGTAGCAAATTTCGTACATTAGACGTCTAATAGCTGTCTCATCTGACGTTTTGGTTGCTGGGTAGCTGGTACTAGAAATCACCGGGTTTCTAGTATATTAACGACCAGGTTAAATATGTAGGCATATACACATATACACTGAACTTTTGCTGATTTCACACTAGAAGCACGTGAGTAAAAATCCGTAGTGCTTTGTTCACCCATTCCCGTTGCCGTTTCTAGTCTCCGGCAATTGAAACGTGTAATAAAGAAAAATATGACTACAAATACATATTACATACCTACTTACGTAAGCTTGGGGTTGGTACATATTTTTACTAATCTTGTGAGAGGCATAAAAATATTCCATAAAATAACTGGTACCTTATCCATCACACATCAGCAGACTCTATAAATGATCGTAAAAATGTATTAGTTAAGTATGATAAAAAGCTTAAATTCAGGTTTAGCTCATTTTGCAAATAAATGCTGCTCTAAAAATATGACAACTCTCTATCTGCAATGTAATGACGTTCGCTGTTGAATTTGCATATTCAGCTGAATAGGTTTCTATTAGCACTATACCCTAAATACTAAGCGTAGCAAATTATTATGGATTGTTTAAATATTACCTAGCATAATATAGCAAATTCGTACAAAATACATGCGGAAGTGTTGGTTACAATTACATAATTAATCCACCTATAGGAATCTTTCTATATGTATATTCCTATATTTTCCTAGGATTAATATCATTGCTATATTATACATCTTCTTATATATACACTTCTCGTGGCACAATGTTAGTTACCATACTCCTCCGAAACGGCTTGACCGATTTTAATAAAATTTTATATGCATATTCAGTAGGTCTGAGAATCGGCTAATATCTATTTTTCATACCCCTAAAACACCTCAATCCACGCGGACGGAGTCGAGGGCATCAGCTAGTATGTGTATAATATAACAATCTCACGGATATTGACCGAAAATGTTCCAAGGCGGCTAATCTCAACGGAGACAAGGCAATTAGACACGCAGGAGATTATAGTACACATTCATTTATGCAAATCATATATCTACAGTGTATACTCTATTCCCTTACTCTCGTAGCACGATCGAACGGGAGTACCTACCGATCATACCGTATGGAATATCCATTCCATACGGTATGACCGGAGTCAAACTAGGCGCAGAGCAGAGGCTCTCCGAGGTACGTAGATGAGATACCACCTACTTCCTAACTCTGGGATGCTACAAACTCATTGATTTTTTTGGCCCCACACGGGACTCGAACTCTGGAGGTCATAATTTGCAACCAAAAAACAGTACATCGACAAGGAAGTACAAGGAAAATTGGTGCTAATTATTTTGTAAATCTATAAACTACAAGATACTAAATTGACAAGCCTAATCCTAATCCTAAAGCCTTTCTTTCCTCAAAGAGCATTGTGGAAGGAAACAATATATTTAGAGCTAGAACTATCGTTTTAGTTTAGTTTATAAGTTTATATTCATTCATTGGATTGACGCTCATACAAATGACAACCCCCAATTCGGTTTCTACACGGCATCGTACCGGAACGCTAAATCTCTCTTAACCGTGGTGTGGTGTGTGGTGTATCTTCTTAACTGTGATTTAGTTAGCTGTACTCGTAGTACTGCCTCGTTGTTCTAGTGGTTAGCATGTTTGACTGCGGCCGACGAGGTCCCGGGTTCGAGTCCCGGGTCGGGCCATAATTAAGTATTGGGTTTTTCCGACTAGAAATTCTCAGTACCTCCCCGGAGTTCGGAAGTTGGCGGTGGTTCACCCCCGTGCCTCGGAGAGCACGTTAAGCCGTCGGTCCCGGTTATTATCACTAACATGATAATATAGACGTTAAAGCCCGCCATCCTGCATTGGAGCAGCGTTGTGGGTCTGAGCTCTTATTCCCTCTCTCCTATGAGAGTGGAGGCCTGTTCCCAGCAGTGGGACGCTAATGGGCTGAAGTGGATACGTAATACAGCCGAAATCAGCACCACTATAGGTAACACTATAGGTTTACAACATGCCATCAGATAATGCATCGTACTCACCTCATAAAACATATCTATCTGCAATATCTACATTTCAAATTGCGGTGTGCAAATATTATCTCGTTCCATCGTAAATTCGTATATAATTCGGCTAAAAACAAGTGTGTTGCAGTAATTATAAAATCACTTGCAGCAATTTGCATCGCACAATAAACACGGCCGTGTTTCGAAAATTATATGCATTATTTGTTATTGGATATTAAATTGCTTTATCTGTTGAGCCTTGGACAGACATAACTCGTGGCGGCATTGCCGCCACGAGTTATGCCGCGCCTTCTATGAATTGATGTACGAGGGACTAGCTCTGTATAGTCCCTACCTCCTTCTACTTCGAATCGCGCGTAGACGTCGCGTCGATAATATCACCATTGCTCTGAGCAATGTGTCGTCATTTGTGTTATTCGTTATATTACAAATCGAACTACTAAATGAACACAATTAAACTGCAGAGGACACGTAATAGCTGCGTTTTGACATCTCGCGCTGTACTCTTGAGCTCTTCAGCGAAACTTAATTTTTGTTATTATTATAGTTTTTGTACCAATACGTGAGTATAATGAAGCATCTATAATTTAATTTATGGTTCGGTTCCTTTACTTACGTCGTAGAATTCTGCCTCCACGCTTTCTATCTGCCCACGCCTTTAAGCCTGTATCTGTTGTAATCATACATGCATTAAGCACATGGTTCAGTGGACGACAATGTCGGAATTAACAGACGCTTTCGCAGATTTGTCAGACGCTGTCATAACTACTTTTTTTTAATGTTGTTAAAATTTAAAAATGTAAACGTTTTTGTACACACTGTAAATTATATTGATTTCATTAATTTATTTGTGTCAGTAACTCGCAAATAAGTCAAAAATGATAGCTTAGTTAATAATGTAATTTAACTTCATTTATTAATTTATTTCTAACCTACCGTAGACCTAAAAATATATTAATTAACTTTTGTATTTTTAACTCGGAAAATATTATAAATCGTGTTGTTATCCTTTATCTGCCTTTTTATATAATCTTTTTTGAGTTGTACAATTCTTAGGGCAATCGTTAAAAAGTGCTAAGTAAATATTGCTAAAATGTTATAAAGCAAATAGTTACTGTGATTTTGGTAAAGAATTTAAACACCGTAATGTTATTGGGGGAGGAAGCATTGACTCTAAAATAATATCAAATGCGCTGACACGACTAAGCCCTGAATAGAGTTATTTATTACATTTAAATTATTAATCACATCCAACAATTTATTACCTTTTCGTCATTAATATGCAACATCCAACTCTGTAACAACTAACAACTTACAAAACTATAGCGAGGCTAAATGAAATGCTACACTAGCAAACCACTACCACCACCACAACAGCCCACTAACATCTCACTGCTGGGCCTCCACTCTCAAAGGAGGGACGGAATTAGAGCTTAGACCCACCACGCTACTCGAAAGCGGGTTGGCGTGCTTTAACGTCTATTATCATGTTAGTGATAATAACCGGGACCAACGGCTAGTACAGAGAATTTTTAGTCAGAAAATCCTAGTATTTAATTATGGTACGACCCGGGACCTCGTCGGCCGCAGTCGAAGTTGCTAACTACTAGTGACTAGACCAAAGAGGTAGTTATTAATTACATCCAATAATTTATTATATTTCCGTCATTACTATGCAACATGACAACACTGTACTGACTAACAAGTTGCAAAGCTATAACGAGGCTAAATGAAATGCTACACTAGCGAACGTCGACCGTAAATCATTAATGACTGCCATTTCCCGCGCAACAAGCTATTATTATGACAATTTATATTCTAAACACGGTATTTGGGCTACATGAAAATTTCATGCCAAATTTACATTTCAAATGGGTAGGTACCTAATTGTAATATTCGTTCGAGTATGATCTTTTATTTAATTGTACTCTAATGTACTAGTCCCACAAGGCACAAACTTATCTGACGTGGTGACAGTGTAGCTAGTAATCTTCTTAATATATATAAATCTCGTGTCACAATGTTTGTCCTCAATGGACTCCTAAACCACTTAACCGATTATAATAAAATTCGCACACCATGTGCAGTTCGATCCAACTTGAGAGATAAGATAGTTTAAATCTCAAATTATAGTCGCAATTTTAATTTATTGCTAATTATTTGTCTGTTATTATTTGACAGTCACAATTATCTGTTAACTCCAAATGATTCTAACAGATGTCGATACCTTTCGACTGGGTTGAGTAAGTAATCAATAGATGGCGCTGCTATGGTAAATCTACGAACGTGTCATAAGCTACATTTTAACAGCATAATTACCACGTGTTGTTGACGCTATAAAATTAATTAAATTTATTTTGTAGTGAACGAAATACCGTATAATTCAGCTAATTATTTGTCTGTTATTATTTGACAGTCACAATTGTTTACTATAATGTAATATAACAAAAACTTTAGCCACAGCAACGCGTGGCCGGGTCAGCTAGTAGTATACTATATTCGAAATGAAATAAAAACAAAAACTAAACAGGCAAAAAAATTTGTTCCACCTTTTGCCACCGGGCCAGATAAGTTTGTGGGACTACCTTTAAACGAGCAATTCTTGTATACATAATACATATATATATATATATATATATATATATATATATATATATATATATATTCTGAATCTGGGAAACTGCTAAAACGATTTTCATGAAATTTAGTATGCTGGGGGTTTCGGGGGTGATAAATCGAGCTAGCTAGAATTCATTTTTCGGAAATGTCGTTTGTTTTATCCGTATTTTCAGTGAAAACTGCTGCAATATCATTTGAATACGAAGGTAAATTTCGCCGTCACCTACAATGTTAAAATAGCTCAGATGGGAAATTGGGCGGTCCAAAAACCAGAAGACCCGGTCCGAGTCCACCAGTCCGATTATTTTCCCCTTTTTTTCAAGTTCCTTCTTTTGTGAGAAAAACTATTATTTTGAGCCCACTTGCACTCGTGGTTTTTTATTTAAATAACCAGTTAGTATTTTTTTGTTATTATGTCGGTAAGATGGAAAAATATATATATTATTCATATTTCTTTCTCTTCTTTCAGTATGCAATTTGTATTTAAATATAATTTCAAAAAATACGATTTACCAAAAAGATAACCGAGCACAGCTCGGTCATCCAGGTACTAATAATGTTATGTTAATTCGGTTGTTCTTTAAATGTGCTCTATAACAAATAATTTATAACACCGTTACAAGTTAATTGTACCAACCTTACCAAACCTTGTTAAAAGTTTCCCTGTAATTTAATAAAAGGTATACCTGTTTAAAAACAGCTAAATTATAAGTATATTATTTACTAAGTATAATATTTGGTTACGATCAATGATAATCTAAAACTCGTATATTTAAACAAAAGCCCTCCAAAACCAGGACAAATTAAAAACAAAGAATATAAGACCACAATAAAATTCCTTCAGAAATCGGATCTCGTCCTTAAAATCGTTATATTATTAAGTATTTACTATATTGAGTTGTGATCGGTAGCAATTTAGAACTCAATTTTTTATTCTAGAACTGTAGCGTTATAAAAATAAATTAAACGAAATAAAACCATCTTCAGCACTATTAAATTTAAACAAAAGCCCTCCAAAACCAGGACAAATAAAACCAAAGAATATAAGACCACTATAAAATTCCTTCAGAACTCGGCTCTCTTCTTTAAAGTCGTTATAATTCAAAAGAATAACAAAATGTCTCGACAAAAGAGACATTCGTACGTCAAATATTTGAATGTGGGTCGCGCTGGATCCTACTGCCAAATACCTACTATTCCACATATTTTATTCGCGGGTTTCACTTTTTTTACAACGGTTTTATATTTGTTTTTATGTAGAAAGTTTAATTCTAGATTCATTAAGTTTTCACAGTATAAAATAGCATTCCTTTTCCTTAATTTTCATAATTTTTTATCAAAAATCCATTGATAAAACCTTTTCATATTACAAGATCGGAACTATTATTTCATCACTCGTGGTTTCTCTGTTAAATTATTATTGATCATTGTGTTGCATGATATGATAATGATCTTGTTTCTTATTTAACACCTGTTCTCAATATTATCAGTCCACCTTTTTATGTGATTAAGTATTTTATTTAATTTTTGCTATCTCTACCTTATATATAATATTCAACCTTTTCTGCACGTCGTTATCCTTGACTTTACACAAAAGAAATTTAATTTTTGCCGACAATTTCAACTTTGTCAGCAAACTATACTAGTTAAATCGCTGAAAATCCTTTGTAGATTTCCCTTTATACTAGTCCTACAATTTTAATCAACAGCATTTATTAACATCTTGAGCAGTTTAATATAAGCCCCGAAACTCTGTCTCCAACATCACCTTGGTATCGACGTCGTGCGGGGTTTCGTTTGAGATGCAAATTCTGAGAGGCGTATTAGTTGCTTTATTGGTTCTCTGTATAGCTAAGTACAGTCCTTAAATAGTTAAAGCGATGAATATTTTAGTACTGTAAAGGTTAGGAGAGTGGGAGAATGTGAAAATGTTATGTCGATAGGAGTTTGTTTACTTTATTTTAAAGTTGACTTACGGTGCGAGTTTAATTTGTCGTGTGTTGTAATTTCATCAAGGAACTATGTTATCATTAATAAGTAATGTTTGGCTGGGACTATCTGGAATCTTTCCTAACTGTTTTTACATTGGGAAATAACAAAGTATAGATTGCAAGGTGTCAATATGTAATAGATATAGCAATTGAAAATCCCAAAAATATTAAGATGGGTCAACCCCATCTTAATATTTTTGGGATTTTCATTTTCATATTCTGTAGAATACAAACCCCCAAAAAAGAGATAGAAAATAAATAAAAATAAGATAAAAATCAATTGCTGTTCGTTTGTCTCGTTAAAACTAGAAAACGGCTGGGCCGATTTAGATGGAATTTGTTGTGTGTGTTTGAGTTGGTTTATATTCATAATAAAATTGGACCCGGTAGGGGGCGCTGCAATCGGGTTCTAGGTTCAGGACATGACAACGTCTGCCGGGCCCACTAGTATATAATAACCTATATAAAAACCTATGTAAGTATAGGTTCTCCTTGGTTATATTTTGGTTCATGATTATCAGTTTAGTACATTTTGCTTGTAGATAGCCTAAGGAATAAAAAAGGACCTATTTTAGATTAGAAATAAGACTGATACCCTTAAAATTCTTACATAATCCTGATAGCAAATAAATTTATATGTATTAGGGGTATTTATATTAGGGGGGGTAAGTATTTTCTGAAAAATTAAAAATCTCTCGACGTAGCACAAAATTCATAAGTTGATCTACAAGCTATCTGCTCTAAACTTCAAAGACAAGTCAAATTCCCAAATTTTTATCTAATTGAACCCAATATTATTTGAAGTAACAGCATATGTTATATTGCTCACGTTACATTGAACCCAGTATCACTTAACCAAAGTAATTCATTACGACGTGATAACACTGTTGTGACGTTGGAGTATTGTATTACCCACATTACTAGTTGCTAAGTTTACTGCGTACTAATTACTGAGTGAATTCATTAATGTGGTATCAAGTTACTTCCAAATATTTGAAGTACTCCTTTAAATATCGTGTTAATCATAAGTATCTACTTATACCTTTGTACTCGTAATTGGCAATGGTTATGAGGAATCAAATTTTACTGTGAAGGATTTAAGGTTCAATACTTTTCTACACTTTTTCTATTGACATTTGACAGACTTCGATTAAATTATTGTTTGTCATCATTGTAAATTTTTTTCTTTTTGGACACTGGAACTGTAATGAAATTGCTCAAAAAACAAGACAAGATTATTGGAGAAATTATTTCATATCATTGATATAAATATTCCGATGTCGATAATACTAAATATATTATAATATTTTCATAGTTTTCTTGTGAAATAGTAAGTACCTATCGTGATAAGTTGAGCTTCATGTAGTGGTATACCATACCTATCTAGATACAGATCGCGCGCGAGTTGAATGCAGAGTAAATGTATGTGTCACCATACATTTACTCTGCATTCAACGCGCACGCGAACTTTACATCTGAAAGAGGCACATTCGTGTAAATAAAAGCCATATTTACACGACTGTATTAGCTGATAAAAGATGAAGTAGAAGGTTCACGTAGAAAAGATTAAAGTGATCTATTTTTTTATTATTTTGGCAAATATTTAGGCCACAGTCAAAAATATATTATACATCTCATCATCAGTCCCAGTTAATTATAATAAATGTTTTGACTCAAACGTTTCTTTATTACAACAATTTTAAAACATCAAAAAAGATGTGACAAGAATAAATTACAGCCACAGTATTTTCGTCCAATTAAAAGATCATTAATTATTGATAATAATAAAAATAACAGGCCGCCTTATTAACTATTCACGAAATGCTTTCAAAGAAAACAATATTCATTAAAATAGCCAAAGAGCCGGCCCTATTAACAATTACGCACCGGAAACCAGGCTGGCTGGCAAGGCGATAATAATCTATGTTTTTTAATTATACCAATAGGCCCCGCCCGGTGTGGTAATTTATATGAAAACGTCCAATCATATTACCGCACGCTGACGTAGAGTGTCACTCTGGTATGAGAATATTAATCACGTTGTAGTTAGAGCGTTACCATAATATCCGATGCGGAATTCAAACGATCGGACTGAGTGGTTGGTATCTTTAACTGTTTCTTTTTATAATGTCAATTTACATCGATTTCGACTGCATCGATTTATGGGGGTAACTTAATCACATCGAAGGATTTATTAAGTGATATTACTAGTGGTTCGCCCCGAACTAAGACCTCGCGTCCTATAAGTTCAGACCCCAGGTTCAGACGAATTAGCATCGCATGATTACCAAGATTAGAAAACCAAGTTAGGATTAGGCATTAGCATGTATGTAATTGTACAGATACATACTAGACTGTATAACTAAATTGCTAATCAAAAAAAATTGCAGAAAATGTATGGCAAAACTATTATTGCACTATAATTATTGACATAGTACTTGTGTCCGGCTGCAAGTTTTTTTTTTAAAATACTTTTGCACTTATCGTATCGCCTTACAATAAGAGTATCGAATCGTAAATTGAAAATGCTCCCCATCATGCTCCTGATCATTTAAATACAGATTCGAACGGCCGTAGCGTTTTTTTTTTGGAGACCATAGACAAAATTTTAAATGTGATTCGATATGACGTATTGAAGATATGATTGCTGGTAAATCGGATCACATCGGATCGACCGCGATCGGCGTTTAAAATAATGATCTGTATAGTAAAGTTAAGTGAAGTGGATATGAATGTATATTTATTTGTGTCCCGAATATGTTATTAGGTAATCTGATATGAGGATTGAATCTACATAGCGCTGAATAAAGTATGACGTCTAGTTGTCTAGTCTGTGCTTATTAATATGCCTGATATTTATTGGTTCAATGGATTGTTATTTTAAAGAACTAAAGCTGCATTTATTAGTTTCTGTCGCACGCACAGTCGATAATGTTATGCAGTTTCAATGGGACGAAAATCTTATTGTTTATTAAAAACCTAGATGATGCCCGTGGCTACACCAGCGTGGATTAAGTTTTTTGATTTTTTGAAATTTCATCAAAATCGGTTGAACAGATGGCTCGTGAAAGCGTAGCAGATAGACAGACACACTTTCGCATTTATAATATTAATATGGATTGATACGCGTAATGTAAATAAAATAACCTCCTCTTTCTAATCTTATAAGAACAGAGACTCTTGAATATCTTTTTCTTTAATCACATTTACTTAAGTACATATATGTTTGTTTCGCATTTATAATATTTTTATGGATTAGATTCGCTCTAGTATAGATTATAGGAGTACCTAGCTATAGAATATAAAATGATTTTGAATCTGGATTTCGGATTTTGGATTTGTTATGGTAAATTAATCTTATTCGAATAAGCAGAGCTGGCCCAATTTAGAAATGATACTGAAGAGACCTTTGATATCTTTACATAAATTAGAATTGATGATTTTGACCGCTTTTGAAAGAGAGTTTCAAGTATCATAATATGTATAAAGATACTACGCTACTTAAACCTCAATATTCTACTTAAAAAATCATCTTTTCCAGTATATAATTTACAGCTGCTCAAGCGGATGCCTTCTCACAAATTACGATACAAAATAACACATTCTCTCGCCGACACGACTGGCCATGGGGAGATTCGAAATTAACCATAATTGCTTAATTCAGAAACCCGTGTTTGCTCAAACTGCCGCGTAAGGTTCTAGGAGCGAAAGGGAAGGGTATATAGATGATATGGACGGTGATAAAGAAGAAATGACTTTATAGGCTGAGAGATGTTGAGGTAAAACAACCTGCACTGTGGATGGAATATCTACGCGATAGTAATTGACTAATTGACATGCGAATTAAAAATATTGAAAACGCCTGTCAGTGAAACTAAAAACATTTTACAAGCTCTTTTCTCTTTTCAATGATTATTGGAAAAATAATGATTGACTGATTTTTTGAAATATTTAATAATCCTATGGGAATTAGGTATTTAATTTTCCGAAATCTAATGACCGGTTTTCTGGAGTCAAAGTTGCTCTTTATCTACCAAATTTCGCCTTGAAAAGGAGACAGATATATACGCATTTATTATAATAGTAAGCATGGATAAGGATTTTGTAAATCTGTGTTCAAAAACCTTATACTTGTTAAAACAGAACCGGCGGCTTAATGTGCTCTCCGAAGCGCGGAGGAAACGAAAAGGCCGAATTCGAACCTCCAAATTAGTTCACCCATCCAGTAACCGACTTGGGTCAAAGTTGCTTATCAATCACAATCGACTGATATGCGTTGTCACAGCTAGGCCATTCGTTCTTTAGGCATTCCGTACCACTTCAAATAATGGAATATCTAACAGCCGCCTCTTACACTACCAGAAATTGAGAGATGCGCTTGCGTCTTCCAGGTAGAAGAAATAACGTGCGAAGGGATTGAAATTGGAATTAGAGAGCGCGTTTTTAGAGCGATAGGTAATGACGTCCATGATGAAAAAAGCTCAGTAATTTGAAAAAGAAAACCGTTTTTAAATTCTACACGCTTTCGAGTGTGAACATAAAAAATAATATGTTTTTCTATTTAGTATTAAGAAATTATACGAGTATCCATTCATCAAGTGAAATTAACCGACAAAGCCACTAAGCGATTTAAATAGCGTTTCGGATCGATGCCGCGTAGAAACTCTTGGCCCTACACAAATTATATGAATACTAGTTGATGCCCGCGACTTCGTGCGTGTGGAATAAGTTTTATTAATTTCCACAGAATATCCTTAATTTTTCGGGAGAAAAAGTAGCCTGTATCACTCTTCAGGTCTGCAACTATACCCATGCGAAATCACGTCGATCCGTTACTCCGTTGCGATGTGATTAAAGGACAAACCAATAAACCATCAAACACACTTTCACGTTTATTATATTAGTATAGTATGATTATAATACTCGTGACTGATACTGACCGCATCTTTGTCTGCATGGGTTTAGAATTTATCCAAGATAAAAATGTATCCTGTATCCATTCTCACTGGCCAGTATAATAAATGAATGGGTCAAAATATTTTTTGCGGTTTGGTCAAAAAAAATAGACACATGCTTCTGCATTTATTATTATATATGTGGAGGTCTGTCTATTGATAGATAGATATAATTAGAACATTGCGATAGCTATCCGATCATTTTCAATGTCAATTTCATCAAGTTATAATTATTAATTTTTAGTTAAAATATTGCGAATGCTTACTACAGCGCTAGTGTCTAACCAGGGGCCATAGTATTGCCAGCGCCGAAGGCCATATTGTTTCATTGTTGTTGACTTCCGTGTTTTAGAATTATATCCCTTATTTTTGGAATTTCAAGTTACGTGACATCAAGCTGTTATTTTGAGCAATATTGCTTATGTATTGCTCTAAGCGTTGGCAGTATGGCCCAAGGACTGACTTCTGCAAGTTTTTTTGCTAGTTTTTTAGACCTTATGTAGGTTACCTTATGGTAAACAAACATACCTTAATATCCTTTTTTAGTAACGAGGTATTAAACATATTTTTATTGTTTTCAGATGTCATCGTGACCCGTATGACGTCGTTAAAAAGGTTCGTAACATAAATGGTTTTATGCCCCAATATAAAATAACTGATTGAACTGAAAAAAACAGAGTTTAGAGCAACTGATTTGAGATGATTCAGTCTTTCTTGTTTTATGCATGCTACAGCTATTAATATGCCCCCAGGTTTGGAGATAAATCAAAAGGGTCACCACATATTGATTAACTTCATTGACTAACTTTAATTATCTATATCTATACTAATATTATAAATGCGAAAGTGTGTCTGTCTGTCCGTCTGTCTGTCTGTCCGGCTGTCTATCTGTCCGGCTGTCTATCTGTCTGTCTGTCTGCTACGCTTTCACGGCCCATGTGTTCAACCGATGATCTGGTGATTGATGAAATCTGGTACAGGGATAAATTGTATCCCTATCAAGGACATAGGCTGCTTTTTATCCCGGAAAATTAAAGCATTACGGGAACCAAAAACCTCAATCCACGCGGATGAAGTCGCGGGCATCGTCTAGTAAATTAATAAACCAAACAACCCATATATACCGTCCAAGTGATTCTACGGGCATGATGCCCGATTTGCTTAAGTCTCGCAAAATCCAGCGAGGCGACACTCTCTGTATCTTGGGTACCATGCCCATTAATTATCATTAGTTCCTTGAAAACATGCCGTTTGACTCCCTCTCTCTCTCCCTCTCTCTCCCTCCCTCCCTCCCTCTCTCTATCTCTCCCTCCTCTCTCTCTCTCTCCCTCTCCCTCTCTTTCTCTGCATCGTATTCCTCATTACTCGTCGTGACCCCTTTCCATTAATCAAATAATGGCACAGGAGCTCTCTTGGGATAACAATGCGGTGGGTTCCCAGTTCCCACGTCCTTCCGCATACGACTCGACTTAGAGTATTAAAACTCTTAGGTTTTTTTAACGATTACTATCATAAATTCCACCTAAAAACTTGCACGCAAACTTGCCTGCACCAGCTGACAGATCTAGTTTTTTTATACAAAGCAAATAAGGCACTACCGCCTCATAGCTTTTATCAAACACCTCTTTCGAATCTACCTCAAGCTCTTGGACCAAAAACTTCATGTACACGAATGATATTGCGCGCATCTCTGAGTCACCGGCAAATATTAAAGTTGATTTTATGAGCAAGCGAAAATCGTAAAACCATATTTTAAAGTATTTTACCGGAACGTCCGAGTTGTAAATAATAAATATTCCATTCGCCTTTTAGATAGGCAAATGTTGCTTGCGAAAACAAACCTAGAGTTTATAATGTGAAAGTGTGTTTCTCTGTCTGCCTGTCTTTCAGTTACTATTTCACAACCCATCCACTTTAATGATATTAATGTTATTTGCAAAAATACCTTGCATCCCTTAAATGAGTTACTTTTTATCCCGGAAAATCAGGTGATGTTAAAAAACATAATTTCACATGGGTTCACGCCGCCGTCAAAAACTACCTACCTAAGTTCTGATTTTTTGTTCTATGGCTTTGAGTATATTGGATGAAAGTAATTAACACATTTTTATCCAATTAATGCTTTTCAGTGGTTTTGGTTTGGTGGAGTCGGTGTTTTTTTTTTATAAGCTAAACGTTACTGATATAAAGCAATTTAACTTCAACGTTAATGTATAACATTTATATAATCTTTTTAGTAGTTTTGTTTGTGTGTATCGTACTGCAAGCAATTAATTTACTTTTGACATCTGCATAAGGGGAAGACAAGTGAATTGAAGTTTTGTTTCGCAATCAAACAGAGATTTCCGCTGCAGTTATTTATTACGGCTCGATGATGTTTTAATTTTAATCGTGTATCTCTTGATCTTTGTGGTTGGTATTATTAACTCGACTTATAAACTAGAGTAAGTCGGATTTTAGAGATAGGTAATTACCTAATAGGACGTACCGAAATGCAAATAATCTCTTTAAGGGGTTAAGAAGGCCGAATGACCTTGACGAAACGCAGACCAGCGGGACTTTTGCCGACGGTAATGCCGTATAGCGGCCACACCCGGAACTACGCAAACTAGGCCAAAGACTATAGACTGCAGAGGGAACAAGTGCTATTTTATGGGATAATGCCTATATTTATGTTTGCGCATAAATATCATAGGTCACAAATACGTAAACTTTCTTTAATACCTACCTTTAGCTTTACCTTGAGACCTTGCCATGAAATGTTCGATATCGTATCAAAATGTAGGAATATATGATAGATCGCTGGTTAGCGATAAGACCGCCTTATTGTACCTACATTTTAAGTTTTCATGTTTGTTCTTTTTCATTCATACATACATACATACATACATACATACATACATACATACATACATACATACATACATACATACATACATACATACATACATACATACATACATACATACATACATACATACATACATACATACATACATACATACATACATACATACATACATACATACATACATACATACATACACACATACATACACACATACATACATACATACATACATACATACATACATACATACACACATACATACACACATACACACATACATACACACATACATACACACATACATACACACATACATACATACATACATACATACACACATACATACATACATACATACGTACATACGTACATACGTACATACATGCTTGCTTGCTTGCTTTTCCGCAGTCTCTCAGTCGCAGACAAAATGATTTTGTCTCGGTAGCATAATCGATTTAATAAACAAAAGTTGTTAGAATTCAAAAATGGCACATTTACATCTGAGAAAGACAGACAGAAAGACACACTTACGCATACATTATAATTATTATTAGTATGTATTTTAGTTATTAGTAGCATTAATATTATTAGTAAGTAATTTTGCATTAAAGATATTATAATCTATTCCGTCGGGTCGGAGGAAAAAAAATCAAATTAAAGCTTATAAGCTTTAAAAACAATCAAAATATGTAGCGAGTGCAGGTAGGTTGTTCCTCATCAAAATCATCTTGATTTGAATTTTTACAATCACTTGTCACTACAGAACCTTATTTAGTCTTTGCACCTACTTTGCTCACTTAAAAAGTTAAATTCTTAAAAAAAATATATTTACACCTACTAATTTACAGATAAATACTGAACTAAGTATTTCTAAAATTTTAAATATGTACAAATGAGTATAAACCCTTCAAAATCGAAAATTAACTTTAAAAAATTCGCTCCGACACCGACGTGCAGTCCACCTTCGACAATGTCCCGAAACGGACTGCCGAAGGGCTCGCGGGTGTTTACAGGGCGACGGAGCAGCCACGTTCTCACTAATATACTTAAATTTCGGGGGAAAATTACTTTACACGAATGTTATAGGGAGTAAAAATAAAACTCTCCGTTAAAAATATTGTAATTTTTAAGACCTATTTTTGTGTGCAAAAACTAATTAAAAAGCTTGTGCCGTTTTGCAGAACATTTTCAAAGTATGACAAAAGTAGATACTCTTTGGGGATTTTTTTCTGAAAGAGGGTTTGAAAAAAGTAAATTTTTTTTACAGTAGAAATGTTTATTAAGCCTATATCTTCCGTTACATATTTTTTCTTTACGGATTCAACTATCAGTTATTAAGACAATTTGACTTAAACATCCTAAAACTGAGGCAGTTTGTCATCTCTTAAAGCCTTAAGTACCTACTTACTAGTTCTTTTAGTTCAACGGAGGAGTCGTGAAAAATTAGAAGCACGCAGATGGGCATACATGAATGCATTAATCTCTATTATTATAATATTATGTTACTTGCTGATGCCCGCGACTTCTTTCGCGTGGATTCAAAATTTATTGGTTCCCGCGAGAACTCTTTAATTTTCCGGGACATAAAGTAGCGTGTGTTATTCCAGACTATAATCCATCGTTGTGCCAAATTTCATCCAGATCTGCTCAGCCGTTCTGGCGTGATTGAGAGTAGGTACTAAAACTCTTAGTATTAGTTTTCATATATTCTATGAAAACTGATCTGAAATCGTTCTATACTTTTTCTTAGATCTTTGTGATCATTTTTGAGGCTCCAATATAAGATTGATTTAATGATAAATGGTAATATTAAAGTAAAATTGTGTTTTTATATAAAGCAAGGAAATAATACAAGAGGGTTGACGACAACATCCATAATAGGATTGCCACTTTAAAAATCCTGTGAAGCTGACTATGAAGGCAAAATAAAGGGCAGGGAATGATTTAAAAAATCTAAGCGACCAAGATTACTTTAATATAAGAAGAATACAACGGCCGGTGCAAAAGGATAGGGTTGTCATCATTTCCAGGACTTTCTAAAATTAGAATAAGGAACATATACCAAAAATTTGTTTGTCTGGTTCGGCTCAAACTTTTTATTCCATGTTATCAATATTTATTTATTTTTTCACAATCATCAATGAAGTATTCTTTTCTTAGTCGCTTTATTTTGCTAGTTTTTTCAATTTAATACTTCTAAATAGGCCTTATATATTATGTTTGTGTATTTAAGATATTATTATACCTAGGTACTTAGATTTTTTTGAAATACTCATGTATTTCTTTATTTAAAACTAGCTGATGCCCGCGACTTCGTCTGCGTGGTTTAAGTTTTTTGATTCCCGCGGGAACTCCATTTTCCGAGTTAAAAGTAGCCTATGTCACTTTCCAGGTCCTCAACTATACCCATGACAAAAATCACGTCGATCCGTTGCTCCTTTGCGGCGTGATTTGGACAAACCAACAAATCAAAAAACGAACACACTTTCGCATTTATTGATATTAGTGTGATTGAACACTGTCATTTTACGATTATCACTAATCAGTCACAGCAAAAACTAAAAGCTGTTTGTTGAATTCGGAACGCATTTTAATTTATTTTATAAACTACCGTCATTTCGTAATTTTTTCCTAAACTAAAACTTCAATTTTCCGAAAGATGACAACCCTATCACAGCCCGAGGCTAGCAATTTCCTTTTCGCTCCCGAAATACACGAAGAAATATGCGGTACAACTTTGATTGTACATCAGAGGAGGAAAGAAAGAAACTTTGTTTGCGTTGAACAAACGGTCTCCATCGTCGCCTGGCGAGTCTTCCTTGCCTTAATTATAAGGGTCAAAGTGTCCTGCCTCCACCGTCCATCATTCTTCCCTGTTTACAACAGTCATTAGCGTGTTTTGTGATAATCCAGAATTTCTTACTTTTATTTTTTCCGGCAATCTTTGTTCGGGAATTGTTTTGTAGATACATTAAGTTTATAACTGGTACTCAAACCATAGTTAAATTCGAGTAGATAGTACTACTACTACTTAAGCTTTGAGGTTCACAAAAAATATTGATAAGTGCTCAATCTCATCTTAGCTTAGTACTAGCTGATGCTCGTGACTTTGTCCGCGTGGATTGAGGTTTTTTGGTTCCCGCGGGAACTCCTTAATTTTCTGTGATAAAAAGTAGCCTATGTGCTATTCCAGACTATAATCTTTCTCTGTACCAAATTTCATTCCGATCCGTTCAGCCATTGGCGAGTGATTGAGTAACAAACATCCATCCATACATCAGTACATCCATCCATCCATCCAAACTTTCGCATTTATAATATTAGTATAAATGTGTAGCTCACTCTCTCTTAAAATAGATAAGTTTTTAACAGTTGATGCCTAATCCTATTGGCGCCTCACGCATTTCTAAATTTCTGCTTCAGATAATTTAATTACCGGTGTTTTTGGCAACAGCGACCTAATAAATATAAATGTTTACCGGAACCACGACAGCAGACAATCATCGCACATAAATCAGAGCAATTAAGTGAAAACTTTTTGCGCTGAGTCCACAAATTCCCTAAATCCCTCATAAATCCCACCCGAAGCTTGTCAAAGAGAAATCTCTTTCGCCGAAAACTGTTCTAAATTCGATTTGGTGTATGAGATCGTTTATTAACTGGCACTATGACATGTTTAAAATGCAGACTATATAAAAATTGATAGACGGTTAATCAAGAGCCGCAGATTAGTCAAAAGCAGATAAAATTATGATGCTTATCCATTTATATCTACGTTACGCACTCAGTTTTACTAACACGACCCCGTCTTTATTCATTGACTTGGAGATGGATGGAAAAAATCATAAAAGTTAACTTAACTTGTGTGTCCGTTATAAAAACCAGCAACAGGCGACGTTCACCAGAGGCCCAATTGTCTAAGCGAATCGTAATCATTTGACAGCTTAAAACATGTTACTCGAACTGTGTATGTTCATGCATTGCTATTTCGCTAAACATTGTTTTCATATTATTTATTATTTCACTTTGATCCCTTTATTTATTTTCTCCACTTTATTGAACACACTTGTTCATTTCTCCATCCATGTAATTCCATAGTCTGTAGCTAAAACAGATGTTCCATCTTCGCTTGACGGATGGGTCAGGCGAGGTCGGCCGCCATCTTGCGAGATTCCCGCCAATCGGGCGGCCCGGGGTGCCTGTCAACGGGCGAACGAAACAATTACCAGGTTCGCGGCTTGATGGACCAGGTTAATCTGAAACCGGAGATCGTTTTTGAAACTTTAGTCTGAGTAACTTTACACTAAGTAGAGAAATTGGATTTAACGAAAATATAAAGCTTGTAGTTGCTCTATTAAGCTTTTGTATGGTACTTAGAAATAGATAGAACATATTCGTTGGAGTAATATGACATAGTTACCAATTCTGTTTATGTCATCTCTAAAATAAAGTGACAGCTTTAAATCTAATTTATCCCTTTCCGCAGGGAATATTATGAAAGATTTGCAATATTTTTAATGCTGTCATTTATTGTATGTCATTTTAGTTTAGTTTAGAGATGGTGTACAACAGAATCAGCCCCAATTCATAGCATATCATACTAATATTATAAATACGAATGTGTGTTTGTTTGTTGGTTTATCCTTCAATCATGCCGCAACAGAGCAACGGTTCGACGTGATATTTTTGCAGGGGCATAGTTGAGCACCTACAAGGCTACTTCAAGTATCGACTATATCAAGTAAGTAAACAATTTGAACCGAAACAGCCTGTTAACTCTAACAATCTAACTACTCTATAAATTTTGTTGCATTGCTAAAATCTCCTCCCAGTGCTTGATAACGGTGTTGATTTAATATTCTGATTTATTTTGTTAACAAATGAAACATAAAGAATTTTTCTCCTCCTTGATGATATATTGTTACCTAATAAATACTCGTAAAAATAAATACGGAAAATAATATAATAGGATTCGCCATTTTGCTTAGGCTGCAATATTATTAATTTATAATTTTTAATCACTAGATGATTCCCGCGACTTCGTCCGCGCGGATTAGGATGTTTTGATTCCCGCGGGAACTCTTTAATTTTCCGGAATATAAAGTAGCCTATGTCCTTCCCCTGAACCAAATTTCATTAAAATCTGTTTAACGGATGAGCTCTGATAGCGTAGCAGACCGACAGACAGATAGACAGACACTTTCGCATTTATAATATTAATATGGATTTGTCAAAGGTAATTTTAGCCAAGCAAAATTTTATCAGTTATCAAAAGTCTATTCAAAAGTATCTATTTATTACTACTATTTATTCTTGTTTTACTGACAATTATTGAGATAGGAGAGAAAAAGACAAATGCATATAATCGCGTAAAACATAATAAATCATTGTAAACACAAGCTAAAGAGCGTGTCTTCTATATTGTAAATCACAATTCCGTTAGTTTCGAAACAGTTTGTTGTAGAACAAACGGAAAGCTTTGATATACCGCCAGAGCCGAAAGCCTATTAAATACAATATTGCAGTATACGTTTAACTAGCGGTTTATTAACTCGCAACCTCCAATCAATATGCACCTGTGCCTCTCACCGTGATCTCGCCCGTTTTAATGAAGACGCTGTCCCAACGCAGGTGTCCACGTTTCCCGAACCCAAATCGACGGCTCATTATGTTGTTTAATTCATTATGCGCTTTGTTTTCTTGCTTCATTTTTTGTCCTACCCGCGAATAACTTTATTGTCTCTACCACAATTTATTGCGCCACAAAGGTACCATTGTAAATCGTGTCAGCCTGCTTTAACATATGTTCGTAATTAAGTTGTAAAGTTTTTTAAACGTTTACGACTATCAAGGGAAGGAGTGAATCGGAATATCGTCAGCGCACCGCTTTGTGCGCACACGAAAAACGCATTTAATTTCCTCTAAACAATAGAGACTAAATGAGGCAGGGCTGCGGTTCCATTTCATAATAAAGAAACAAAAAAAAAGTAAATGTACCGGCGAGCACGTAACAGTCGCATTTTTATTTTCTCGTGCGGCAACTTTTTGAACTGCGATGGCATCGACAACTCCAGCAACATCGTTTTGAGTTTCGTTTCGAATCTCGATTACGAATACTCATTGACGTTTCCAACGTGCCTCTAGGAAATAAGAACGTCACTGAATAATAAGTGGCCCATGCGAAAATAAACCTTAAGTAAAAGCAATTGATATGGGATTCCCTTAAACATCCCGTTATACACATGATGCGCTAGAAATAGACGACGTAGAATCCTTTAAAGATAAAACAAGAGTTCCGCTCGAAACCTATAAATCAGTTAGAGGCAATTTAATCCCTATCCACGGACCATTAGAGCTCTGAATGGGATGTATGATAATTCTCTTACAGGCTTCAAATAAAAGTTATTGAATGATCTCTGATTAGATGATTATCGAAAGAAGTTGCCTTGGATCGTGGCTCGGTACATTTTATATGGTAATTGAAATGTAATATAAGCATTCCCTTTCGAGACGTTCATTATCGGTTTACGAGAATCGGTATTGGTAACACGAGGAAAGGCTTCAGTTTAACATTGTGTACAGGAATTAGGTATTCGAATAATTATCGGCAGTACAGGTATCGATTACTAGAATTATAATGAGCGAATCCGATACACAAGGTCATTTTACATTATTTATAAGCAACGATGGTATTCGACCTGCACCTTCGGAGCCCTGGACATATAAAAAAAGGACAAAAGAGGCGGCAGATGCATCGAAAGACTCCGCACAATTAATTTTATATAAAAATAACGTCTCTATCTAGAGGAAACCATTTCTCTGAAGATTTGACGTGTTATAAATTTCCGTGGATGTTTTTTTCTATCGTTTCGGATGCCATATGCTGGGGTGCGATGTTTTATTCAGTCGCGTTCGGTCAGATTTGTTGGGCCACTAGTTTTTGTGACATATGTTTGTGGTCGCACTTCCCCGGCCTCTATTACTTTTTCGCAAATACTATTTTCAAACTATGCGACGCTGGTTTTTTAGTAGTTCTATAGCTGCTGTATTTAGCTTATTTTTTGTTTGTGAGAAGAAATAAAACACTTTTTAACAAAACTTTTTAATCAGGTAACTTTTTTATATCAGACATTTTCAATTTCCGCTGTAAAAAAAAATCCTTAACTAAATCTTTAATTGAATAGTTAAGTATTTGGAGTACTTAGATCGCCAGTCCTCTAAATTATTTTGTGATTTGTATTAAAATGAAGTATATAAAAGAGAACAATAGAACTAACGGTCTGTTTAGCAAATTAAAATTATTAATTAATTCTCAAATTAATTTCGATCCCTGCTACCAAAATGGAAAATTTTGTATGCAAAAAATTTATGAAACCGTAACACGAAAACGCCATCAATACACAAATGGATTCTGACCAAACCCCCGGGCGACAGATGGTCGGACCTACCCCACCGTTCATGTTTCGATTATTTCTATAGCTTTTTTGGCTATACCGTCTATACAAAATATTAAATCAACAAATAGAACGAACGACAAAAGAGCCGCTGGCGATTTCACCACAATAAACGATTTATGCGTATTTGTATTTTGTATGGTCTTAATGACCCATGTGAACAAATTATTCTAACAATGATGTGTTGAGGAATATAATTTTAGATTTGTACTTAATTAAGTTATATGTATAGTTCAATAGAGTTTGTAGTCTATATTTAACTGGACGGTCTTCCGTGGCGCAGAGTTGAGCGCTGTCGTCTTAACGTGCGGAGGTCCTGGGTTCGATTCCCGGCGGGGTCAATTTGGGAATTTATGATTTCTGAATTTTTCCTGGTCTGGCCTGGTGGGAGGCTTCGGCCGTGGCTAGTTACCACCCTACCGGCAGACGTGCCACCAAGCTATTTAGCGTTCCGGTACGATGCCGCATAGAAACCAAATAGGAGTATGCGTTCAATATAACTGCCATACCCCTAACAGGTTAGCCCGCTGCCATCTTAGACTGCATCATCGCTTACCATCACCTGATGGTATCGCAGTTAAGGGCTAACTTGTAGTGGATTGGAAAAAAAGGATAGTAGCTCAGTTCAGGGAGATCTGCCGCTGAATAACATAAAGGCTCTGGTTAATAATTGAAGTAGGTTAGCAGCGTTATACCTGAATCGGTAACTAAATTTCATAAGTTAGCTTTCTGTTTGTGTTTGCACTATCGATGTCTAATTAAAGTCGGCTGTTCTCTGTCAGAACTCAGAACTCAGAACTTTTGGATGTGCAATACGTAGTTGTTTCACTTTTTTTGAGGATTCAGCTACGGGCTAACTTGTTAATGGAATAAAAAAATCGCACCTGTGAGTGAGTGTGCTGGTTATAAACCATATCACTGTTAATGACAGTTGTCAGCGTCATAAAGCGCATATGGAGTAACTAAACCAGGACTAAACGGCATCATGGCGCCTAGCCTAAGTTTGTTTAACCGGCGCCAAGCATATGGTGTTAAAAACTTAAAATCCTCGTGTTCAAAACTTCAAACTACAATACAGGCGTTTACGACCCCAAAAAAAAAGAGTTGTTAATTTTTTCCCCTGAGATCGTAAAGCTAAGCCCCCACTTGAGGATGACTTGGGAACTTTCGGAGCTACTGGACTCGTCCTTTTTATTTTTCGAGTGGACATTGTATTTTGTTCGAATTTTTTAGCCAGGTACGTCGAATAAGAGAGTTCTCCAATGTTCTCTAAGGTGTTTGCCAATCCACGCTTGGCTAGCGTGGTGAAATATAGCCTCTCAAACTTGAGAGAGATTGATTCGTGTTTAGTACTAAATCGGTGATGGGTAGAAATGTTAACAATGACGTCGAATATACTACTTTAAATACTACTTTTTTAAGGTGCATTGCTTATACACTGGGAGAGCCGAGAATGTTTTGATAACTATTATTTAAAGCTATATGTTTGTTTTGTTGTATTTGAAGCTGAGTTAACTCTATTGAGGTAGGTTTTTTACCCGTTGACGTAGTAACTAGTAACAGCCTCACAAAATCTCAATAGACAAGACGATTAAAAAAATGACCCTGCCAGAAATCAAACCTAGGATCCCACTTGAGAGCGCTGGCCAAAAGTCGTCAAAATATATTACTAAAAATATTACGAGGAATTTATGCCTAATTCTATTGTCTAAGATTTGATGACGCAACAGCAAGACTGCATTTGAAATAATAAATTAGATACTTTTACGAAAATCATAAAACTAAAATACCTACCTATTATGAGTTATTACGAAAACATTAAAAACTATGTGTTCACTAAAATTGCACGCCATTGTTTAATATCGGTAAGTAATAAGACCTGGAAATAGGCTTGGAACAAAGTGCAGTTAAAAGGACCATGCACGTCTAGTCACAGTGTATCGTTAAAGTTAACTGTTGCAGTAAAAATACTTGAGATATCTCCAGCGTGAAGCCTGGGAAAACTATAATTGGTTTCGCGAATAATACCTACTTTATTTTTATTAATGGTCGATTTGAACTCTGTGTGCGTGCAACTGAAAATATTATGTGGTAACTATGAGCTCAATCAGCTAAATAGAAGTTAAAACAAAGGAAACATTAATTATTCAGACACAGACAAATAGTCAACGGTCTGGTTTCGACACTTAGGTAAGCTAACACCAGCCTATTATTACTCTCACAGTGTTGATCCCTGCACATTAAAATATACACCTTGTGAACATTAACTTAAGCGCCAGCTTGGATTACTGAACGCATTTTTTATAGTCATTTGTGCATAATAATTACTCTAATAATATATCTAAAGTTGAGTGTAGGTACGCGTGGTATTATCATATTCTAATGTACGAAAATATGAGGGACGAGTGGCCTAGCTGTGATACGCATATCAGTCCATTGTATGTGTTAAGTTGACCCAAGTCGGTAACTAGACGGGTTTTTCGAATTTAGAGGTTCAGTTTTGGCCTTTTCGTTTTCTCCGTGCCTCGGAGAGCACGTTAAGCCGTCCGTCTCGATTACTATCACTAACATCTGATAGTAATCATTACATAAAACTAAGAGTTTAAACACTCTTAGTCGAGTCATATGCGGAAAGACGAGGGAACTCACAGCATTATTATCCCAAGAAAAATCCTGTCATTATTTGATTAATGGAAAGGGGTCATGACCCTCAGTAATGAGGAATACGACAAAAAGAGTCATGTAGACATAGTAGGTATAAACAGTAACATATTTTGGTAGAGTATTGTATGCACTTGTAACATCATTATAATATTAAAAAGCAATCTTTTAACACTAGATTTACTGTCTTTTTTCATACAATAAAAAGAAAACTTCTGACTGACTCATCAAAAGTTTAACTTTATAACGTAGACAAGAAATGTTGCCAGTTTTTTCAATTCCCACAGGAGCGAAGTCGCAGGCGTTCGCTAGTGACAATACTGCAAGTGGCGGATTTGAATATAAACGTTTTCATTATGTTTTTGCATGAAAAAATGAATTAAGCGCAATTACTCTACATCTCTAGTATTTTTAAATTATGTATGTAAGTTTTCTGTCCGTGAATTAGAGTGATAAGTACGCCAGAGCAGCATTAATAATATCAGTATACTAAAATCCGAGATGGAGAATGACTCAATATTCCAAACGAGAGTACGAGTTAGCAAGCATTAAAAAATCTAACTTTATCACATCATCGTTGTTACTAAAAAAACCTTTTTCCAAAAACTCATCGAAGCGTTTATCATACAGTAATTTAATATTTCATCAATCATTTCACAAGGAAAGCAATTTATAAGGCCATATGCCGACACCTCGAAATCTCTACCTGGTGTGAAAAAGGGGACAAAAAAAGGTGACAATAACTTACATGTATACTAACCAGATACGAGAATATCTCAATTTATGGAGCCAAGGGAATCGCGTTTAGGAATTTTAAAGGAAACGATTTGTTCGTGGAAGGCCTTGCTTGGTGCTTTGGGCGGCAAATATTTTGGATTATTATCTACTATTTAGAATTAGTGACTCTATTAAAGATATTTAAAACTCGGCTCACACTAACAATTTACAAATGCGAAAGTGTGTTTGTTTGTTGGTGTTTCCTTCAATCACATTTACATAACATTATCGAATACCGAATAAAATACATTAACGAATAAAAGTGATTTCTGCATCGGTACAGTTATTGACTTTAACGTTGATAATTTTTTTATATCGGTAAATAAAAGAGTTCCGTCAGGAGTTATAAAACTTAAATACTTAGGTATATAGGGTGGATAACTAATAAAACGACAATTCTTTTATAACGTCAAAACAATGACGGCAGGAGACAGGCACTTTAAACAAGTCAGAATTTTAGAAAAATTAAAAACACGACTACCCTGCCAAAAATCGGACTAAAAAGTTAAAAATCTAAATTAATCTAGTTAATTAAGAATCTTATTCACATTTTTATTAAATGATATTTTTTTGTGAATCACTGAATATTGAACTATAGTATAATATATTTTTGGAATCTACTCATCATTTTCTAGATGATGATTATATAGTTAGTCTTATTTTCGATTTTTTTTCAAATTTAGTCTTTAATGCGGGGCCATGGTCACCCCATCAATTTTTTTAAATAAAGCCTATGTCACCTGGAATAAGCTAAGGATTCTAACGATATCTCATTTATCAAAATCGGTTCAGGCGTATAGAAGTTATGGTGGAATATAAAAACTCACATACATACATAAATACATGAACCCTGAAAACAATAGACTCCTTTTTTCAAGCGTAATTCTTTTTTTTTAATTTTAAACACCTATGAAATAATATGTATATACCATACCTATACAGTCCAGCATAGTTCAGATAATAATAATTGATGTTTCTAATTAAACTTAAATTGGAAAGGGGCTAGAATGATACCACATTTATTAGGGTGAAATGCCCTCGCTGAGTCTGGCGGTTCTATGGCAATGCTATGGTAGGTACTAAAGTTGCATTTGGGGGAATAATATCGTGAATTCCCTTAACACACTCCTAAGTGCAGCCAATATTCAGATATAAAAGAGCTTATTCCGATAGTTAATGTGTCGATTTATTTAGCTACGCATAATTTGAGACCACTTATGCGTAACCGAATAAAATTCCTAATTCCCCTAATTTCCTTAATTTGAATAAAATATCGTTTGGTGCTATCAACCAATCAGTTTCTAGGTAAACTTGACAACTCATTCCTACGAAACCCCATGAAGTGTGAACAGTAAAGGTATGGAGACAAAATATAAAGTCCCCCAAGTAAGGTGGGTTCTAAGAAGCCGATGGTTATCGCCTCTATGCTTTGTGCTCGACGCCGCTAACGAAGTTTCGTTTTTGTACCTGTTTTAGGGTTACTCAAAGAGTTCCCATACTTAGGTTATTTATCTTCGCTCGCCAGTTCCGATTGAGCTGTTTATCCGAATCTTGTTTGTATATTGAGGGAACTGCGCTTGAAGGCTACAGGCAATCTACCGATGTATCTAATCATGATACAGTTTGAACATGCTAACATGGAAATGATATGACAGTTGCGTAGTCAGTTACATCTTTTTTGATACACATGAAGTTTATACAAAGTGCTTGACGAGAAGTTTCACAAAACAGTGACAAATTTAACCCGCTACAATTAGATCGACCTCGACTCGACAGTAAATGTTTCCCGAATTGGGTCTTCGACACGGTCCGACTAACTTTTGCGGGGCGAGGGTACTAACTTTTGTAATTTTTTTGGCCAATTATTGACACTAGTGCATGAAAACGTCGATCACTACGACAACAAAATATCATAATTATGCCCAGTTCGCGGCTAGAGGGGTAAGGCGAATATGGCCTACATCACGCGTCCCGTGGTTAATTGGCCCAAGTCTATAAGGCATATAGAGGTGACGTGGTTACCGTCCTTACATTCCAGTCGTTAAGGTCGACGGAACACTCAAATGAGACTTGTTCCTACTTATTAATTTTTTTCGTCACACTGTCCCCAACGTCAATGGCCACCGACGTCATGATTAGAGAGAGATAGCTGGTAATAGATGGCTACCGACAACTGACAGTTTAGGTTTCAGTATTACTGAACTGACAAGATTCGATTTACGATTGAGCATGGAGCAATATCTCCCGAAGCGGTTGTACCAGTTGACAATGCTTGATTTATCTTAATGGTAGACACATGATAGCCGTCATGCTGTCGTTAATTTGTAATGGAATAATATTAAGGGCACTGTGCGATTGTAGTTGTCGTCTTGAATACTTATTCACTAGCTCCGCGTGGTCTACGTTTTTTTTATTCCTGCGGATACTCCTAAATTTTCCAGGATAAAAAGTAGCATAAGTCCTTTCTCGGGATGCAACCTCTATTTAAACCAAATTTCATGAAAATCTGTTGAAAATCTGTTAAAGCGTTGCAGACAGACAGACACACACACTTTCCCATTTAAAGTATGGAAGTTCATGAAAATATTAAAATTTGACAATAAAATTGAATGCCATTGCAATGGAAATGCATGCACGAGTGGAAATTTAAGAAGCACGTAGACGTAGTAAAAAAAAATATTAAATTATAAAAGATTTGCGATACTGAGTGTGAGTGAGTGCGTGATTTAGGCATCTGAATTACCGAGCAGTGTATCTTTTTAAAAATATCCCGAAGATCGGAAATAACAGGTAAGTGAAGCGAAAGAAATAGCTGATAAATTCTAATTCCGTATAAGATATCGTATACAAAATTCCTGCAACCATCCAGCACCCTAGCACATATGTCGCAGAAGTTAACGCTGTTTTGTAAGCCGTATCAAAATTAAGATAATGGTTAATGTCCGTCCAAATTCTACTTTATTATTAGCTCTGCACCAGCTGTCGTGTTTTGTTGTTTTTTTGTGTCGAGTGGCCAGCGGGCGGCCGTTATAGATTGGCTCGGTCTATCGTGTAGGCACACCATCTTTATGGGTAACGTTGGATAGTTAATTTTAGAATATTAAGCTTTTTACAAAGCTCTAACTAACGTGTTTCCTCCCGTATATTACAACCTTCAAGGCAAGTGTGAATAGGCATCTTCTGGGTAAGCGCGCTCCAACCTAGACCTCATCATTGCTTTGCACTAAGCATGATTGTCATCAACCGCACTGCGCAAGCCTATTTCGCAATAAAAAGAATATATTAAATATAAAACTGCTTCTTGGTTTAGGATTAGCTTTATATTCTAAAGGGTTTTTCAAGCTACAAGTTTTTATCAAGATCTACTTATTATTTATGGAACATCCGTATGTGACTTATGACTAGAATATATTGATCTATAATAATAATTTAAAAATAGTTATAATTTATATTCCTCTTTGACAACCTGGTCTTTGATTAAAAAATCGATAAACTAAAAGGTGCGAGACTTTTATTTTACAAATGTTTTTGAAGTTTATTAGTTAGTTAAGTTAATGTTTAAAAAATACCTAAAAAAACATTTAAACCGTATTAACTTTTTAATTATATAGTTTCATGTTTGTCCCAGTATACAAAGTTAAAGATACGGTAACCCTATCCATTCTGAACAGGTAATGAGCTTTGAAATTGGTAATGACTATATAAATTTCACTATGAATATTTTGATACCTTAATTTCGAATGATTGAATTGAGAATCATCTACATACGAGATACATTCTGTAACTTTGCCTGCACAAAACATTTAATATTCATCTGAGTTAAGATCACTTCAAGCTCCAAATTAACTATCAGCGATATAAATAGACTCTGTGATAATGACATTTTAACAACATTCAAATTAACTTCATAATATTAATTATTTTGTTATTTACAATATTGTTAAAATTTTAATCATAATTATGAAATAAAACCACAGAGTTATCTAATGGTACAAAATGATTGTTTTTAAGTTCGGTGTAATATTTTATTTCAAAAATAATTGTAGTACAAACTTTTGAATTAGGTACTATTAATAACTGGTAAGTAATCAGCCACTTTGCCATGTAGAATATAGAAATATTTTACTATAGTATTCTATGGTAAATTATACATATAAGTTAATAGTTACTAGATGTTTTCCTATACTTTTGACGATTTTTGACAAACAAACTATAGTTTTGAACTTATCTGACCCGGCGTCAGCATCGCTAGTGTACCTAAATGAAAATTAGGCATTAAAATTAGTTCAAATTTTGTTGTGGGACTATAACCGTATCTAACAGTAGTTAAAAAAACAACAGCCACCATCGAAAATCCGAAGCATGTTTGCAATCAGCTTAACTTTTGACATGGAAAAACAAACTGTTACATTGGCGTTGTCAATATTATTTTCTATTGTCAAAGTATCGGCGTGGACACATGTCATAACAGAGTTCGTTACTGCTCGTTTATTTATCTCCCATACTCGCATACCAGTAGGTAGTATACGGTATATTACAATCATATTACACCAGTGTACGAACTGTGATTTTGATTTTCCCATGTTTTATATCTATTACAAAAAGGTAACATAAAGGTAAAATAAAAATAACGATTGCAGCGCAGCTTGGTGGACTATGGCCTTACAATGTATCTAAAATCCTGCTCAGAAGCTATACATATCAAATGCAAAAAGCAGCATTAAAGTTTTTCAGGAAAGTGGTAACAAACAAACAAACGCACAACCTCTCAAGGCAAACACATATACCGTCTCCGTTCCGTAGTGGGTAATAATGAACACATCTCGCAGCCATATTTTGTGCTATATTATGCCCGCGAATTCGTCCTCGTGGACCAGCTGTTTCTGAAATCCCGTAGGAACTTTTAGATTTTCTAGGATAAAAATTATAGCATTTTCTTGAAAATTTATGTCTCTCACCACGTTGCACCTATCTTTCCACTTTCTCTGAACCAAAATTTCATCGAAATTGACTAAACAAGTGGATACTGAAAAGGTAAAAAACACTAGCATTTGTAATATTGGTATGGAATATTATTTTAAGTATTTTTTGAATTTCAATATTCTTTAAATCGCTTCATTATCAAAAGCAAAGATTTTCAACAAAATTAAATTAATTTTTTCAAAAGCAAGAGCAATGATTTTCTATCTTCAAAAACATTAAAATTTTTACTTTTATAAATCATCGTCCGTCCGATTAAAGAACCTCCTGCATAAACCCAAGTGTTTGTGCCACATTGTATTTCATTTATTTTAATTGTACAGCCAAATATTTGACCCGGTTCCGTCGATGTCGTTAGTTCTGTTCTAGTTCTGTCAATACGTTGACTAATAAAGGAACAACACGACAATTCGATGTTGGCACAGATTTTGCGAAAATGGTGCGTATTGCGTAACCCATACGCTATTGTTTCACTTTTGATGGATGGGAAATGTTACTGAATTGACTGTGCAATTGGCAGGTTCTAATCAGCACTTCAAAGCCCGTGCTAATTATCGTTGTAACATAATTCCCTGTTTTACGCAAGCCATCGACATGCCATTACGTTTAGGTGTATATCGGAAATACAGAGCAAATTTACACGCCTGTCGACATTTCCGTGCATTGAAATTCTATCTATATTCTGTAGTAAAGGATTATCAATAAGTACGTTTGATCTTTGATTCTGTACTAATAATTGTTACAGGATCAAAGACACGTTCAGTTAATTTTCTGAACTTCGTTTAACGTACTCGTATCTTTAGGTAGGGAAGAGAAATAGAATAGTTTTGCCAAAACGCCGGGGTACAACCAAACGATTAAAGATTTTGTCGGATTTTTTGTAATACTTTGTTTAGTTTAATCTCGAAGGTTCTGCAGTTTGAAATTATAGTAAAAAGTATTACTATAGATAAATCTAGCACCAGCATAGGTAAGTTGGGTTAGCACTGCAAAGTCCCAACTCCCAATGTAAATGGTTGTTTTCACGATAAATTGTTTGTAAATAGACGACACATTTCACAATAAATATCTAATCTAACACCGTCTTCCTGCCCACGCTCATAATTCAAGGAGAATTATTGGTATAAATTAAATAAACATATGAAATGGGACGTTTATAACGAAACACGGAGTCACCGCGAAAATTATTTATAGAAAACGTCATCTTATAGGGCGGAGATATGCATTTTAATTAGCTGTATGGTAGCTTACTGAAGTAATATGCTAAAATTGACTTGAGTGGGTGGCTAAAATTTGATTTAAGTATTAAATTAAATTATTTCAAATATTTGAGGTGCTTGCTTTTGAGGCTCTGGGCCGCGGTCATCGGACACGAAGAATTTTATAAGTGTCGTGTCCCAAAAACTGATCCACGCCTCAGGTGACCCTAGAGCTGGCGCTTATTAAGCCCAACAGCTTAGTCTTGCTATTCAAAGAGGTAATGGCACCAGTGTTTTGGGCACCATGCCCATTAACAATCACTTGGACGGCGTGTATTTTTCTTAAATATAATTGGTAGTAGTTTTTAATTTATCATTCTTTAATTCTTTGTAATATTAATAAAATACACTTACATTTATTTTTTTTTAAACTTCTAAGACATTTAATTATCTGTCCAAAAAAAGCAAGGGCGAGAGTTTGAACAATAAAGTTAAATTTATTCAAATCAATTTATTTCTTCCCTACAGTTGCATAAGCAGACTTAATTAACATATACCTTTGCTGGTTAAAATACTTAAAAATGTACTTAAATAAAGAATACTTTGAATTTATGAACCAATAAAACGTGTTGCACTCCAAACTATTTGCGTAAGCGCACTAAAATTCTTATTTTACTGCCTCGATTCAGTAGCTGGAGGATAACATAGCGGCTTTCTAAATCTGTTGAAATGATTTTCTCGCGGTTATGATAACAAAACAAACAGTACGCACAGACGTTAAAACACTGTTCTGTTGATCGCCCATTTGTAAGCAGCATTCACCCCGCACGCCAAATCTCAGGAGGCATACAACCATCGATTAAAGCCGTATTGTTTCAAAAGTATTGACGTTCGTGTCTTAGAATTATAATCCTTATATAAGGGACGTCAAGGCACGTAACATAGACTGTCATTTTGAAATAAGTTTACAGATTACTTCCATCGCTTAAAGCAATAGCATAGGGATGGTAGGACACGATTGAACAAAATTAGGTTTCAGTTTAAGACTACTCTTTAACATTATGTTTTAAGCAAAAGCCAAAGCCATTTGGCATGTCTATGGCTGTCGTTCAATAATGTGTTCTTAAAAAATCAATTATATTTTCGTAATATACTTTTGTCTTATGGTTAATCTACTTAATTAAATTTAGAATAGCTAACCACATAAGTATTGTAAAAAAAGTGTAGTAAAAAATTATATCAAGGCTAATTATAATTATATTATAGTCAAAAAGCTTTGGCTCTGTCGCTGAGAAGTCACTTTCAACATAATTGTGCGATGTCGCATAAAAAATATTATGGCACAGAAATAAGAAGTGTTGTACCTCAGAAAATTCTTTGTGCTCGTAGAATAATATTAGGTAAATAATATTGAAGAAATATGTCATTTAGAGACAAATTTATCGCGCGTATCGTTCGGTCAGATGTCCGATAAGCTAATGTGCGATCGACTTAGCAGCCTTATAAAACCAACACCAGCCATCCTGACATGGCCACCCAAGTAGAGACAATGTTTTAGTGGACCTCGTATCATAAAATCACGCTTTTTATCGTGCCCAAGCCCATACAGATGTACGGGAAACAGACAAATACTCGACACCCACTCAAAAACACCATCAAAATGGTTTTAGTGTCGTTATAATCAAACAAAGCTTTATAATGGTATTAGGAATTATTGCACTTCACATATAATAAAATATAAACAATGGACTATTAAAGTATCCTGTACTTGATAATCTTCATACATTATCTTTTGATGTTGCTTCATCTATAAAACAATCATAAAGATCTATGATATTGTGATAAATATTGATAGTCATCAAATCAATAATCAACTATTTGAGAAATCAAAACGTATAGTCAAGTTTGGCAAACGGTAAATTTTAACTGTTTGAGGATGGATGAGGAGTTATAGATGCACTTTGAATATTGAAATATCTATGAACTTCTAAATAATTTCAAATAAGCTGTGTGACAGACTTACAGGACAATTTTCTTACAAAATCGCACTATAAGAAATAAAAGTCACTTCATAATAAGGGTTGGGATCATAAATGGCGAACTTTGTTACCAAAATTTGCTGCTAGGCGTACATGAATTGTTTTTTTTTGACGAAGTGGACGTGATTGTCATGTTGTGACCTCTTCGGAGCAGATAGTTATGCTTAAGTCGGCGATGTCTTGCTTATATTCTTCTAGAAAATTGACGTAACCTTTAATATATACTCAAGCCTCAATTCTTACTCAATTTATCCATACATGTGTCTTTTATGTTACGTCATGTTTTGACCACTACTACCACCGGTTTGGAAAAAAGTTCTACTGAGAAGAGCCGCCAAGAAACTCAACAGTTGCTCTTTTATAAAAAACAAGGGATACTATGCTGGGAGAGTAGAGATAGCGCCGTGCAGTCCAAATACAGTCAGAGCGACACGGAGCCATGATAAATCGTCACATTGATTGTGCTTGGCTCGCTGCTCGCTGGTATATTCTTCCTGCTTTTATGAGATTTACTATGGATGTTTTCATCATCATTGCCTTAGCCTATTGCATGACGGTGACACAGTTATCCTTTTAATAATAAGTATAAGAAAGTTTTTCAGCCATAATCCACTACGCTGATTAAATGCAGATTGGTAAACTTTACACACCTTGCGAATTTTAGATTGTCCTTGATCAAGACCTGATGTTTAATTGCTTAAAGCGTAATTTATTCCGAAAAGTTACAGGTTACCTAGGATTCAAACACTCTAATAGGTGGTTGAAATCTTAATCACTAGGCTGTCGCCGCTCGTTACACCGGTAGCACTGGTTTCAACATCACACAAATAAAATTATGATTTATTAAAGGTCTTGCAAGCAGGAACGCAAGAGAGAAAACGTGCAATTATTTTTATCGATAATTCGAAAAATGCTGTCTCGTTACTTTTCAAATTCCAATCGCAGTTCCAAGTTGTTGAGAATTTATAAATTATAAGTTTAACGGATATACTCTGCAATCTCATTGATGTATAATTTATAAAAGTTCTTTGAATCCTCGTAGGGATTGTTCTGTCTTCTCTTAACCACTTAGTACGACTTTGCACTTTTCTACAACTTTAATAGATTTTGAATCTTGAATTATAACATTAATACGGTAGGATAATAAACACTAAAAATTCATATTCTTACTTAAATGATATTAGGTATTTCATGAAGGATAACTTGTCTAATAAGATAAGTCATTTTATAAACAAACATTTTTACATTTATATTTTATTTAATAAAATTAAGCAGTACAATCAATAGAGGATTACATTTTCATGATTCAAATGAATTTTACCGAACACCCACACATTAGATTATAAGATACTGGTGTAGAGTTGCTACTCGACTTTCCATGTACAGCGACATCTATCGGGAAGTTGTCCAACTAAAATATGTATCTAAATTATATAACCTTAACACAATGCTATAGTACTATAAATTACAAAGTGTATTGTATAATAATTTATCTTAATTATTACAAGATCACCTAATTCTGCAATTATAGAACTACGTGACCTTGTAATAATTAAGATAAATTATACGATAAACAAAAACTGTAAAGATGTTCAGATGTTAGTAAATGATACGCATGTTGATTATTTTGTCTTATATTCTCAACTACAAAAAATATACATCAAGTATAACAATTATTCCACAGTTTCATGTTTTTCACATCGTACACACTTAATACACACTCTATTAATATAGTTTCACATTGTAACGAATTTAACAAAAAAATAATAATTTTTCCACCCGGCATCCGGCATGCCAGAAAACGTCAATATCAATGTCGAATTTCAAACTTTAAAATTGCGGCTGTCCACGTATGGAAATTAAAACACAAATGTTTCATTAAACTTCTAACTCATTCCACTAAACTAAATTTTTAACAGATAAATCTTTATAAATTATCGAAGATAACTCATATTCTGCTCAAAAAAAAAGTTTTATATATTATTAGCTTTGTGTTTAATAATTGGAAAAATCATTAATTTATCTAAAACATAAGCTTCTGAACGAACACTTATTTCAGCGCCATCACAGACCCTGATTACAGACTTTTAAGTATACATACTTTCAGTACATGATAAGCGCCATGTGCGCCATCCTTTAGGGAGTTGTGGAACTAACATCCCCATACAACAGAAAAATGTTCTAAGTGCAAAGGCCCTGCGAACACCCTAGTGCCACTGCCGGCGACAATAGGTTTATTCTTTCAAACCAAAGAACTAAAAATTATTTCATATATAATAATACCTAGCTATAAATACACACTATTACGTTATAAACTTTAACATCTTATTACTCCAACTATAAGTAATTAATAATCTTACTACATGATATTATAGTATAATTCTAAAAGTTAAGTGGGTAGATGTCGTGTACTAACTCAAAATGAAACATGTCGTGTACTAACTCAAAATGACAGCTATTATTTTGTAACATCCAAAAACGGATGCAGACCTTTACAATACTTTGCGGTTCGATATTTGAAAGTTGAGGGATGAACCAAATGTCAAGAACGTCGTCGAAAAGTTCAAACTTGCACTAAGGATGCTACTGGTCGTGATATTTCATCTTTTTGACACATGTCAACTGGAATACGATCAGCTTTGTCGCCGACGTTCGTTTTAATTCCCCTTTGCTCCCGTTGATTGGAAGCGATTGGTTCTTTTGAAAGAATCTTATTTTCATAATAATTCCACATCTGCGTTTCCTTTGAAGGATTATTATGTTGTATGTTTTTATAATTACCTTGACAGTATTAGGACTGCGCAGATACGGTATTTTTTTCTCAAAGAAAAAATTATCTTTGTTTTTTGTTAATCTGCATGTGACATTTTTACTAGGGTTATTTTTAAATACTTACACATAAATGGATAGCAACAAACTTACCTACTTTCTTTTTTCCACATTATAATTTTACCATTACCATAATTGATAATAATTAAGATTCCCGCGACCTTATCCGCCTGGATTTAGGTTTTTAAGCACAATTTTAACCAGCTGTCTTCACGAACGTGATGCACTTTTCAAACAGCGTTTTAAAAAATCGTAACTCTATAACCTCTCAATGCTCCCGTGTTGTCAACGCACAAGCGATCAAGTTTGTCGACAAAATTCGTGTTAATTCTCTCTTGCTCGGCTTTATTGCTTTCGATTGGATTATTTCAAAGGCAACTTTCCTCTTCCGTCTAAAATAAGCTTTGCAATGTAAATCTTGTTAGTTATAATTTCCTTTTAAGGATTTTAGTTTCTATTCGACTTCGTCAAACAGGAAGCGTTTGAGTGGATAGTTTATTTATTTAAATTGAAATAACTTTGCCTTCAGTTTATATAATGGCACTTTTTGATAACTTGGTTTGATATTCTGTAGTAAGGTATATTATATCTGGAAGCTAATAATAATAAATGCTTGTGGATTATTTTATAGCAATTATTTCATAACTACTAGTAATCGGATCATACTATGTAGGATACAATTTCTAGCTTCGGAAGCCAATTTTAATTTTCAGAAGTACATCTTTAAGGGCTTTTTATACTATCTTTCTATAATAGTAACTATAAAAATCAACTAAGATTAAGCTGAAGAAAATGTAGTTTTAGAATAATATATTATTAATTCTGGGTTAGATTAGGTAACGAAAAACACAAAACACGTGAACCGAGCAAACTGAAAGAATAAATTTGGACAAAGAGGGAAACAAACGAAACTGCGGTATCTTGGAAAAGTTTTTATCAAAAAAGGGGACGAAACAATTAAGTCCTCAGCGCGAAAGTTCTCCAACTCCTCAACTAAATACGACGAAACACACTTAAGGGCCTAATAGTTCCAGAGACGGCCTTTTTTTTTACTTTGGGTAGAATATATTTAAGATCCCCTCCTGAGGATTTGGTGACAACTGAAAAGTACATAATAACAAGATAAAATAGCTATACAGAATCCGTAACTGAAACTAGTACACTATAATAATGTTATGGTACGTCAAATAAATAATAAACGTTAATTCCCGAGACGGTCTTTTATTTACTTTGGCTAGAATATAATATTAAATAAGATTCCCTACTGAGGATTTGACAAGTACATAACATCATAAAATAGCTATACAGAATCCGTAACTAAAACTAACACCATAATAATGTTATTGTATTAACGTAAAGTAAACAATATACGTTTTACAATCGTTATTTTTCATTTCAAAATAACAAATTACATTTCCTAACTTATGATAAAACGTGTATTTAATTCTCAGCCCAACAAGTTGGCGATTGATTCATCTCACAATATCTTTCTCGCCATCTGTTGGCCCATAAGACAAATCCCTTGCAGTTTTTGCTTCACCATGAACAGGGTGTCATACAAACTCGACGCTACTGTTTTTGCCATCAGTGATTCTTGCAGCAAAAACTGTTGTTCGGCTGTCCACAGTTTTTGCTCCATGACAAGTTACTTCAAGTCCTGGTGAATAATTACCTCATTAAGCTCCCCGAGATTTATTTGCTGAGTAATTACTATCAACGCTTCAGAAAGTAATTTTAATTTTGTGATGAATTGCAAAATATTGTTCTAATTATGAAGTCCGTTGTTGAAGCTTTTAATAGCCGAAGCTAGAGCTGTTGTTTGTTTTTAAATCAACGACAGACTATTATAAGTCCATAATTACAGTGATGATGAATGTTCTTTTTCCTACTTTTAAAGAGCAAACTAAAATTTTGTCATCGTACAAATCTTTTTTTGTTAAATATCTAATATTATTTACAAAGCTTAGCATCATAGACGTAGTACATATATGTGATTTCCTTTTGTCATTTTACAAGACTAAAATAGTCCATGTTACCTGCAAAGTATAATTTAAGTACTTTCTAGAGTAAAAAAGCATCTTCTAGGTAAATGCGCGCTAATCTAGACCTAATCATTGATTCCACCTAGCGTGATTATTATGAAGCGTAAGCTTATTTGGCAAAAAAAAAGAATAACACAACTGTTAATTTGTTCTAGACCACAATACAACTTAGGTACCTTCAAGGCAAGAGTGAATAGGCGAGCGTGTTCCAACCTGGACTTCATCATTGCTTTGTACTAAGCATGATTGTCGTCAAGCAGAAGCCTATCTCAGAATTAAAAAAAAGTGTGTGTGTGCACACACGGCACAAGTGAAACTTCAAAAAAGTACCCTACGAGAGAATGAGATAAATCCTGTATTCTAACTCATTCTCTCGCAGGCTATATCCTATTATGAATATGTTTGACTCTTTTTAGTGTCGCTTTTTCATTTCATCGAATTTTCAAATAACAACGATTCTAAAGAAGTTTCACTTTCATCTTACTTCTTACTTCTTACTATTAATATAAACTTTCGCATTTATAATATTATGTATGCGAAAGTTTGGATGGATTACTCAATCACGCCCCAACGGCTGAACGGATCTGGCTGAAATTTGGCACAGAGACAGATTATAGTCTGGAATAGCACATAGGCTACTTTTTATCCCGGAAAATTAAAGAGTTCCCGCGGGAATCAAAATACCTCAAACCACGGAGACGAAGTTACGGGCATTCACTATTGTTAGGGTATATCCAATAATGATTACGTGATTAACACAATTTATATTATTATAGTAGTAATATTAAACCTAATGTAAATACATCTTTTAAAATAAAGAAATTATATTGTAATAACGAATAGTCATATTTTTAAATTGTTAATTGAACAACGATGTTGACGCCCGCCATCTTGTATTCTACCAAGCGACGGTACCTATAAAAACGGCAATGCCGGCCGCGTCGATTAATTCGTTGTTCAACGGTTGCCGTGTTAACACTTGTTTGATTGTAAGTAAATATTAATTATATTATATAGTGTAATAGTATTGTGCCAACTATGTACTTGAATATTATTATATTTGTGATTACGAATTGTCCAATGATTCTGTGTAATACTAAATGAATGTGAAATATACGTATATACATAAATGGTGTTTGATATCTACCGATTCATAGAGAATACTAATCAATATATGGTAGGAAATTGCTCCAAGTAACTATGAGTAAAGATCACCTCTTTTCCAAACTATATTCGAGTCATGGACGAATTTAAAACAGAGTAGTTTACTTAACATATCAGAAGTGGGTAGAGAATTTTTTTTTTTTTTCTTTCAAAAACAAATGCTTGTGCTCGTTTTTTTTATTTTTATTCAGGATAAATAATGAATAATCGAAGCTCTCCGGTGCTTCCTGGGGGCAGTACGGAGCCGGTCACAGCGGCTCGCAGCCGATCACGTGCACCATGGCGCAGCCGATCACGTGTACCATCACGCAGCCGATCACGTGCACCATCGCGCAGCCACCATGCGCGGCAGCGGTCGCGCAGTCACCATTCGCGGCAGCGGTCGCGCAGCCGCCTTTCGCGGCAGCGGTCGCGCAGCCGCCTTTCGCGGCAGCGGTCGCGCAGCCGCCTTTCGCGGCTGCGGACGTCCAGCCAGCCACGTGACGACGGGCATCGCCAGCGTAGCCAGCCACGTGACGACGGGCATCGCCAGCGTAGCCACCGGTCACGTAGCCCCCTGCGCTGTGCAACCGACGAGGTCGACGGCCGGGAATTAACGGGTAACATTCCTACCCTCAATAATGAGGGTAGGGATGGTCTTTCATTGCTAAATAAGAACAATTTATCGTCCGAAACTAGTGATACACTTAAAATATTAGTCCAAGCTTTTAAATCAATTACTTCAGAGTCGGACAAAATAAATTCAGTGCATAATACTATCCCTGAGTTTGATCCTGCAAATAAGGAGCAAACAATGACTATATGGTTGCAAAAAGTAAACGAGTGTGCGACCATATACGGGTGGTCTGAAAAACAGGTGGTACACTACTCTTTACCAAAATTGAGAGGTGTAGCCAAGAAGTGGTATGAGGGCCTACCCTCTTTGCGCTTTTCTTGGCAGGAATGGCAATCAAAACTGCTTGCGGCTTTTCCCTCCGATGAGAACTATGGCCAAATGTTAAGTGACATGTTGACTAAACGTGCTCGATTTAGTGACTCATTAGAAGATTACTTTTATGATAAAATTGCACTAATACATAGGTGTAGTATTACTGGGAAAAGGGCTGTAGAATGTGTTCTACACGGAATTGATGACCGCGTAGTAAGGTTAGGTGCCGAAGCAGCTCAATTTGAGGACCTTGATAAACTCTTAACCTATTTACGTAATTCAAGGAACACTAAAGTCATCCCAGATAAAAGAAACGCGAATAACATTTTTCCTCCCAAGACTACAGACAATCAATCCCAATCAAATCAAGCCCCTAATCGTCCCATTAGGCAAAGAGTTATTCGTTGCTTAAATTGTAAACGAGAGGGCCACGTGGTCAGCCAGTGTAATATTGCCATAAATAAATGCGGTAGATGTTTTAAAATAGGCCATGAAACCGAACAGTGCTATTTAAATTTGGCTCAAGGTGAAAAATCCATTAACAGAGTAGCATTTGACTCGCATGAAAATTTCGACACCCCACTAATAAAAAGTTTAACCCCGGTTGAGAATACAATTAACAGTGTAGCTCTTGACTCACAGACATGTCAGAAATATTTTAAAACCGCTCTTATAAACAATATTCCTGTACAATCATTTGTTGACTTAGGGAGTGAATGTTCTATGATTAAAATTTCTCAACTGTCGGGACTAGGCATAGACAAGCAAATTAATCATGACAATTTACCTGTCCTGAGGGGGTTTAGTAATTCCGTAGTAAATACGCTAGGGAGAATAAGTGCCTACGTCGATATTGATGGAGTTGGAGCCCACACGGAGCTACTTATAGTTCCTGACAATGTGATGCAAGTTCCGTTGATGATAGGTCAAACTTTTACTGAGCAATCGCATGTTTTGATAAAAAAAACTAGCGATCGCCTCAACATTTTGCAACATGATAATGACATTACAGCCATAAGTAAAATAAATTTACACTGCGTTGGTGAACCCGTTGTGTCCGGTTTAACCATTATTGAGGTCATTACTGATCCAGAATTTACTGGGGCACTATTTGTTGAGGGTGGTGTACGAAATAAGGAGGGTAGCTGTCATTATATTCCTACGGGCATATATCATTTTGATGAGGCCGGTACAGGTTATATAGCGGTTAACGGAATGAAATCCAACCCTTTCAACTTTAAAAAGGGGAGTCTTATTGCACGTGGTTGCGTAGCTCGCGAAGAAATAAAAAAAAATGTATTATCTGTGTGTACTCCGAACCATCAATATCCAAACCTAAATCCACCAAAACTCATCACTGTTTCCGAATTGAATCTCGGTGAAGGCTTAAATCAGACTGTCATTGATAATCTTTTACTGCTGCTAAACAAACATAGAAATTGCTTTGCTTCCTCCATGTCCGAATTAGGAAAATGTAATGTATCTGAAATGACTATTTCTATGAAAAATGATGAACCAGTTGTGTACAAACCCTATCGTTTGGCACTTAAAGAAAAAGAGATTGTTCGGGATATGATTAGTGAATTATTGGATAACAACATAATCAGACCATCGACGTCATCATATGCTAGCCCTGTAGTCTTAGTTAAAAAGAAGAGTGGGGACTATAGACTCTGTGTAGATTATCGCGCTCTTAACAACAAAACTATCAAAGAAACATACCCAATGCCCCTAATTGACGACCAGATAGATGAACTATCGGGAAACACTTACTTCACGACTTTAGATCTGGCGTCTGGGTATTACCAAATTCCAGTCAGGGAACACGATATATACAAAACTGCATTCGTAACACCTGAGGGACACTTTGAATTTAATAGGATGCCATTTGGCTTAGCCAATGCTCCGGCAACGTTTCAACGTATGATGCATCAGGTTTTAGGTAGCTTACGTCATAAAGAAGCACTTGCTTACCTAGACGATATAATTATACCATCAGTGGATATTGCTCAGGGAATGGAACGCTTAGAACAAGTTCTGATTTTGCTAAGGAACGCAGGGCTCACACTTAAACTTGCTAAATGCGTTTTTTTTTAAACGTTCTGTAGATTATTTGGGTTTTGAAATTTCGGGTCAGGGTGTTAAACCGGGGTCAAGGAAAATACAAGCCGTACAAGATTTTCCAACACCATTAAATCAGCATCATGTCCGCCAATTCTTGGGTTTGGCAAGTTTTTTTAGGCGGTTCGTTCCCGGCTTCTCTATTCTAGCTAAACCTCTGACTCAATTACTAAGAAAGGACGCTGAATGGGTATGGGGCCAGAATCAGGTAGACGCGTTTCAAAAATTAAAAAACATCTTAGTTCAGAAACCCGTCTTGGCGTTATACAACCCCAAAGCTGAAACTGAACTACATACTGATGCCTGTAAAATGGGTATTGCAGGTATCTTACTTCAAAAGGATGCTTCCGATAAATTAAAACCCGTTGCGTATTTTAGTAGGCAAACCACACCTCAAGAACAAAACTATTCGTCATATGATTTAGAAACACTTGCCGTGGTAGCTTCCTTTCAAAAGTTTCGCGTATACCTAGTTGGGGTTCATTTTAAAGTTGTTACCGATTGCAATTCCTTGCGTGCCACTTTTTCAAAGCGGGACATGTTGCCCCGTGTAGCTAGGTGGTGGACCCGCATGCAGGAATTTGATTTCGACATCGAGTACAAGGCAGGTAAATTTATGAATCACGTTGACGCCCTGAGTCGCAATCCTCCCATTGAACCTATTTCATCTGAGTTTGCTGTTTTTAACGTGACTGAATCTGATTGGATCGTAACGGTCCAAAACTCTGATTCCGAAATTCAACGTATAATCAGCATTTTGAACGACCCTGAGTTAGACGATGTTACTGATGTTAAAACTAATTATAAACTGAAGAACGGTAGGTTGTTTCGGATCACTGTTAATGGGGATAGGTGGGTTGTGCCCAAGGGGGTCCGCTGGCAGGTAGTGAAGAAAAACCATGACGACATAGGTCATTTTTCTAGCGATAAAACATTAGAAAAAATTAAACTACACTTCTGGTTCCCAAAGATGAGACGTTTTATAAAGAAATACGTATCTTCCTGCTTAGAGTGTGCCTATTCCAAAGCCTCTTCTGGTAAGAAGCCAGGGTTTCTGCATCCAATTAAGAAAATAAACGAACCATTTGACACCGTACACCTTGACCATGTTGGACCATTTGTTCGTAGTAATAAGGGCAATGCATACATTCTAGTGATTATAGATGCATTCACTCGGTTCATTTATTTAAAAGCCGTGCGTAATACCAAAAGTTGCTCTAGTATCAAAGCCTTACGAGAATATTTCGGGATTTTTGGCGTACCCCGTAGGATAATATCGGACAGAGGTGCGTCGTTTACAAGCGAGTCGTTTAAGGCATTCATTTCGGAAAAGGGTATGCAGCACGTGTTGAATGCTGTTGCTACGCCTAGAGCAAACGGGCAGGTGGAACGGTACAATAGGGTAATCATTGACGCGTTAACTTCAAAGTGCATAGGTACCGCTGAAAATAAATGGGACGATTACCTGCCCGATATACAGTGGGGAACAAATAATACGTTCAATAAAGGGATCAACAGAACTCCAGCCGAAGCATTATTTGGGGTGCGGCCGAAGGGGGCTAGCGAAAGTAGGTTGTTAGCTGCGATAGATGACGGTATCACATCAAATACTGTGGAACCAGATTTAGGCACTATTAGGAACGAAATAAGCTCATATGTAGAGACTTCTCAAGAACTTCAAAAGAAAAGATATGATAAAACACGGTCAAACCCCATCCAATATAAAGAAGGGGATTTAGTTAGGGTAGAACGTCATGTGCCAGCTACAGGCAGCAGCAAGAAATTAATCCCAAAATTCCAGGGTCCATACAAAATAACCAAAGTGTATGAGCATGACCGATATCAAATAGAGGATACTCCGTTAACGAAAAAGGGTAATAAGAAATATACAACGGTCGTTGCTGTAGATAAATTGAAGCCATGGTTAAATTTTTCACGTCCCAATGATAACATACTGAGCGAGGAGGAATCAGACTAAGCCTAGTGTGTTAATGCAATAACTGATTTCATACATATCATTTTTAACGAAGAAATAAAATAACATATAAATTAAAACTAATTACATTAATGTAATAATAATACATAATAGCTTTTATATTTTAATTTAATTTGTCTTAACATGACAAAGGTGTCACGTGAAGCATGTCTGTTTTGTTTCTTATGTTTCAGGACAAAGGTGTCGCTAAAGCGTTAAATAGTTTTATCTATTCCTGTTGGACAAAGGTGTCCTTACTAAGGTGACAAAGGTGTCAAAATAAATAAAAGTTAGTTCATTCCCGTTGGATAAAGGTGTCCTGAACACGTTACTATTTAAGCTTATACGTCTTAGGGGCAAAGGTTTCCTATGTTAAAAAAAAAAAACAATAAATGTATTATTTGATTGAAACATATGTTACATTACGGATAGTAGGTTGCAATTGTACTTGAACAGCATATTTTGCCATAATATAGGCGTGCAAATGTTTATTGATGTTATATTTGGTCGCTAGAATGTCTGCTACTGGAAACATGATTTTGTTACATCCTATTACCTTATTATTATAACTTAATATTTAGCACTTGCAGTATTAATTTATTATTAATTATTTCTGCCATAGATAATTGTTGCGCTGGGGCAATCACATTAAAATTCTCAATAACAATAGCACTGCTTGACTCAACTCAGTATATCAAAATCTCATTAATTGCCTTGCAGAAAATATTTCCTTGTGGATATTCAATCTTTGCATTGGTACCTTTAATTGTTGTCTTCTGTTACGGCTAATATTGTTGAAATTGTCATTACATACCTATTGTTGATAATGAAATAGATGTGAGGCCACATCTAATAACGGATGGCCGAATCTGTTAGGGTATATCCAATAATGATTACGTGATTAACACAATTTATATTATTATAGTAGTAATATTAAACCTAATGTAAATACATCTTTTAAAATAAAGAAATTATATTGTAATAACGAATAGTCATATTTTTAAATTGTTAATTGAACAACGATGTTGACGCCCGCCATCTTGTATTCTACCAAGCGACGGTACCTATAAAAACGGCAATGCCGGCCGCGTCGATTAATTCGTTGTTCAACGGTTGCCGTGTTAACACTTGTTTGATTGTAAGTAAATATTAATTATATTATATAGTGTAATAGTATTGTGCCAACTATGTACTTGAATATTATTATATTTGTGATTACGAATTGTCCAATGATTCTGTGTAATACTAAATGAATGTGAAATATACGTATATACATAAATGGTGTTTGATATCTACCGATTCATAGAGAATACTAATCAATATATGGTAGGAAATTGCTCCAAGTAACTATGAGTAAAGATCACCTCTTTTCCAAACTATATTCGAGTCATGGACGAATTTAAAACAGAGTAGTTTACTTAACACTATATAGATAGATAACAAATAGGCTACTGCAAGAAAAGATTACAATTATTTTGCTATAATCCGCCAACAGAAAAAATTCTGTATGGTCAAGCATGCAGTTTCAAGCGAAGCACCGTTTACCTTCCCAACCAAGCAAGAAAGCCAAGTTCCCAAACAAGCAATGCCACCACCACTCACATGCACCACCACACAAGACTTTTATATAATTAGTAATATTAGATTAGTATAAAAGTCTTGTGTGGTGGTGCATGTGAGTGGTAGTGGCATTGCTTGCTTGGGAACTTGGCTTTCTTGCTTGGTTGGGAAGGTAAACGGTGCTTGTAACGCTTGTAACTGCATGCTTGACCATACAGAATTTTTTCTGTTGGCGGATTATAGCAAAATAATTGTAATCTTTTCTTGCTAAATCATGAACTTCCGCAAAGTAACGCCTAATTCTATCCAAATAGGCTACTTTTTATCCCGGAAAATTACATAAAGATTTCGCGCGGGAATACAAGAAACTTAATCGACGCGGACTAAGTCGCGGGGATCATCTAGTAAAATATACTTTTCTCAAACATGCATGGAAATATTGTCATTATTTTCGAAAAAAGTTCACGCGAAGTATCGAATTTTCGGACAATGAAAATCAAATCCATTGCAGGAGCGTTTTTTGAATTTGGAACATTACAACGCTCCTGCAATGTTGTATGAAACGGCGTGCTGGGGTTATTAAATACTCTTTGATCGGATCTCTTTTGTCATTCTTGGCATACCATAGTCTCTTTGCTTAGTACAAATTGGTGGCTGTATAGCCATAAATGCGTTTGCCTGTCGGCACAGATGATAAAAAAAAATTGGCGGCAAAGCTGAAAATTCGTCTTGATTTGTTATTTCCATACTTAATAAATATAAATTTAATAATAAGTAAAATGAGTTCCAATGGTTTCAGAGAGTGAAATGGAGATTGATTGTACTCCATCAGATTTAAGATCAGAAGCCAAATTGGCAAGGAAAACCTGCTTCCAGCGAAGTTCAAAGAAAAATACATGAAAGTATATGAACATTTTATGAGTTTGAAAAACGAGAAAACGTGATCATTTTCTCCGAAACAGTATTTTTGGCGTATTTTAATGAGATTCCTAAAACTAAAAAGCCATCTACATTATGGGCAATTTATTCCATACTGAAATGTACAGTTCATGTTAAAAACGGCATTAACTCGAAAAATTATGGGAACTTAACTACTTTTCATAAACGCCAATCGATATGTTTTATTTCCCTGCATTCTTTTGAGAAAAGCACTATATATGCCTCGGCGGAAATGGCAATTGCCTGTCTCGTATTAGTGAAGTCCTCGCCTACGGCTCGGCCTTCAAACTCATACTCAACCTGCAATTGCCTATTTCCCAGCCTTTGCAATAATGTACTATTTAACTCAAAAACCCGCGTTGCATTCAACTTTGTTGAAATGACAAAAGTGTGTCGTTTTTGTAATTGGCTGCCATCCAAATTAGTGAGAGGCCGAGGGACGTCTAAGGGTATAATAACTTTTCATAATCTTACTGAAATATATCGGGGGGAAGAGACATTGAAATTAACTGTCAAGCAAGACATTACAATCCAATTTCTTTATGCAGAAGTTGGAATGAGAAACGAAAGCAATCTGCTAAATTAAAGAAATGTATTTTAGTTTGCAAAATGTATATTGCACAATTCGTCATTCTATTAAATGTTAATGTATAGGTACTTATTATTTGTTTCTGGATTAAGAGTATGAAATCTCAATCATACGGTTTCTATTTTCTTAATTCTAGTCGTTTAACTGTGTAATAAATATGCTTTGTTGTATTCGGATGCAAAGAACCCATACTAATATTATAAATGCGGAAGTGTGTCTGTCTGTCTGCTACGCTTTCACGGCCCACCTGTTGAATAGATTTTGATGAAATTTAGTATAGGGATAGTTTGCATCCCGTGGAAGGACATAACAAAAAAGGCAACTTTTTACCCCGGAAAATTAAAGAGATTCCGCGGCAATAAAAACCTCAATCCACTCGAAGTCGCGGCCATCATCACATATTTCATAATTACATTTTACTAAAATAGAAACGTGTTCTTTAACCTGAAAGAGACATGATAGCGCTTCAACACCCATATTTCTATTCAAAATATAGTTGAGCTTCTAGTAACTCCTACTTAAATTCGGCACAATTATTAAAAACTATTCAGTTATCTCAAAGTAGCATTCTCTAAATTTAAATTCATATTTTGGAGTCAGAAATGCATTTAAAACATTGTTATCTGCCCCAGCGTGAAAGCCTTTTATGCCGGTACAGTCAACGATATCACAACAAAGCCCCTATACAGAGCCTGAATCCAGTGATAGGTATCTTGTCAAGGAGCAGTGGAGGTTAATTTAAATCTGTACAACAGTAGACTGGCTATAAATATTGCTTCAAGTATTGCTGGATCTATATTCATGCAATTAAAAAGTATTATACCGTTGGTGTACTGCTTTATAGATTGTAAGAAATTGTTTTAAGGGATAAAAAATTGCAGCTAGGTATATCTTCAATTTAAATTTATTTTCCAAAAAAGTTTACATTTAACCACACAAATATAATCTATATTTATACTTCTCACTACCACCACCACTAAAGCCCATTAACGTCCCACTGCTGGGCACAGGGCTCCACCGTCATAGGAGAGAGGGTATTAGAACTTAGACCCACCACGCTTCTCCAATGCGGGTTGGCGGGCTTTAACGACTATGTTCATGTGACCGACGGTTAACGTGCTCTCTGAGGCACGGGGGTGAAACACCACCAACTTCCTAACTCCGGGCTAGTACTGAGAATTTCTAGTTAGAAAAACCCAATACTTAATTATGGCCCGACCCGGGACTCGAACCCGGGACCTCGTCGGCCGCAGTCGAATAAGCTAACCACTAGACCAACGAGGCAGTTACAGTTAAAGTTACAGGTAAAGTTACATTTATACTTACTTGCTAGAAAACTTACTAAGTAATAATTTGGCCATTTGCGTGGGTCTGAATCCTAACAAGTTAACTGTATCTAAGATTTCATGCCTATTTCCTTCGCGGTTTGCGGGTGAGTTTAACCAGTTTACTAGATAAAATTATACTGTACTTCTCAAATGTATGCTCTTAAAAATCTTGGCTTATACACGCTCGTTTATGAGCTAGAGCTTAATGGATGTCAGACCTGATAGCGAGAACGAAGAATCCTTTCAATGAAATTAAATTTCGAGAAAATTTGCTGGGGCTCTGGTAAGTACATGAGCATGGTAAGAACGTGAAATTTAGCTTATTCCCGCGACTCCCGCGGCTTTATAAGGGTAGACTAAGATTTTTTAATTCCCACAGGAACTCTTTATATTTCCGGGATAAAACTGTCACTCTCCGGGTCCTCAACTATCAAGTCAAAAAATCACGGCGATCCGTTGCTCAGTTGCGGCGTGATTGGAGGACAAACCAACAAACAAACACACTTTCGCATTTATATTAGTATGATACCTACTCAAAATCTCAAACTCAAACTATATTTATTCAAAATTGGTACCCATACAGTACCTTCTGAACGTCACTTTTACAAAGTATATAAGACGTGATGTTAATAATCAACCACGGTATCTTAAAACTAACACTACGAGGGTTTCAAACACGCCCTAGTCTGAGAAGAGCCAGCAGCAATGTTTTTATTTTGATTCAAAGGTTTTCTGAGCTGCTGCGGAAGTGCTATCGTACTTTTAGTCGTTCCTGCTATCAAAGATCTCTCATAGTCGCTTCTACTCGCAATCAAAACTATTATTGTAACTCTTTTGCAACCTAGAAATACCACCATATAAATCAGAGTCCCGCTAATAAGATATAAAAACGTTGTTGAACTAATCAATCAATCCGGAATCCCATTGACGGAATCGGGTTCAGAATTGTTGAAGGGTGACAAATGAAACGGTAATTGTCGTGATTGAGGAACAGAGATATTTTTTTAAGGGGAAAATTCGTTCATTCGTTCAAATAAGTACGATTGATGAGCTGTTGAGGGATCGGGAAACGAATGTCGGCGCTAGCTGTGATTAGAACAGAGTAGGTTTGAATGGAACATCTTACTTCTTATAGTTTTATTAAAAAATGAACTATAAGGTAGCCCTTGACTACGATCTCGCCTGATGGTAAGTGATGGTGCAGTCTAAGATGGTAACAGGCTATCCTGTTAGAGGCATGGCAGTTATATCAAACTCATACCCCTTGGATTTTAAGATAATTCATTTTTATTATAATTACTTATTGAAATAACTAATCCGAAAATCCACACACGACTGGTGAGAGATCAAGTGCAGAACCGATGGCTTTACGTGCCCTCCGAGGCACGGGGGCTCTACAATAATATTATGTGAGTCCCGAGTTCAATTACCTTCAAGGAGAAATTGGGAATTTATTATTTCTTGAATAGTCCCTGATCTGGCCTGCTCTTTAGGGTAACAGCCGTTTTATGGCCGAATCTTTCCACCAGACCAGACCCGAGTCGATTTAGAAATTAAAAATCTGGACCTCCCACATAAAAGACCACAGTGTTAACCACTTCGCCAGAGTAACCAAACCTAGTAGCTGAAAAGTTCCAGTTTTTTATGGGTAGACTGAAGTATTGAAATGTTTGAAAGAACCGAGTAGTACTACTCCAATATTGAATTTAAGTACTAATACAAAATGGCGGTACACACTCGACGGTTCATCAATATTTTAATTGGTGAAAACTAATGAGATCAATTCACTGATTTCATACAGACGGTCGACGGACGCGGTCAATTCAACATATTTATACATTTAAAAGTGTAGCACGGTCTAGCCCCACTTGAGATGCACGGAGCGGCGCGGAACGTAGCGGCTAATATTATTTGTATGGGTTTGTACGGAGGCGCGTCCCGCAATTCATCTTCGTGCTGCGTCGATTAAACTAGCGGCACGCTATGATGGCCGGTTTGACGTTTGTCCGCTCATGAAGTTCCGTATTAATTGATAACGACTTTGAAGGAAATAATTGTATTACTTTATTGACGATAGTGATGTGCAGAGATTCATAAATTTTATCGAATGTAGTTTTAGGTTTAGGACTCAAAATTTATTTATTAAATTGATTTCTTAAATGTATACAAGTGTAGAAAAATCAGTTTGCACCATTTAAGGGGTGAATGTACTTGTGAATATGAACAATTTTCACTATGTGGACAAACCTCTGAAATCGCAAAAAAATATCAATAAATTTTTAAAAATGGAATCTAATACGATCGTGACATAGGATCGCTGGCTAGCACAACTACTACCTCCGGCAAACTCGCGTCAATGCTCAATGCAAAACAAAGCAGTTTCGAATTGACGTTGCTTCGAAAAGTATAAACTGTCAGTGCAATGCGATTGTGATATAGTTTTGACCTGGCTTTGGATTTCAAATATTGATACTGCATTACAGCAGTGACGAGTATGTATATTCATTTTCGTTCAAATATTCAGTTCGTTCAAATAAATTAAATAAACATATACATTTTTGTTTTATTAAACCTATTTAATCAGGTACAAAAACAAAACTTAATTGTTTTTTGTTCGAGAATAAATTGACATTCCACATCACTATTGTAATGTGTCAAACCGGCCATCATAGCGTGCCGCTAGTGTAAGTGGGCCCAGCTCCATACAACGTCATACAAAGAATACTCCACTACGTGCCGCGCCTCCGTAGTGGAGCTAGACATTTAACCATAACAAATATAAAATGTTTATAATATTATCCTTACAAAATGATCCTTGGATATAAATTGGCAACCAAAGGATCACCTCTACCTTTGTACACTTACACGTCCAAGCAACATACTATAATATTTTGTTAGAATGACTACATTTTTTACTGTAAATTCTACCAGCCTTAACTTTTTCGACTTGCCCCTGGTATTTATGATTACGTGGGATAATGAATGAGTTCCTACGGATTTTATAAGAACCCAAATTCATGTCGCAACCCACGTGAAATTATAACAGGAATAATATTAGCTAGACTTTAATTTAAAAATATCAAAGGCTCTATCAAGACACTACCCTGTGCAAAGTACACGTTTATACCATCTTTGTTCGTAGCTTTGTGCAATCTGTGTCGACCTCAAATCGTGAAAAACTGAAAGATTTACGACCTACTATGCCTTATGGCTGCGCAAATTTTCACTAATGACAAAAAAGTATATCATGCCTATAAGCGAACATAACTGCTATAAGAAAAATGGCGTTCCGTGTATTAAAGCTGTTTATGGTGAAATATGAAGTCCGCGTTTCCGCGAGGCCTAAGCATGCAGTGCGGGCAAACCTACCTTACCTGCGGTATGAGCATTGTTGATATAGATTACTAATATACAGATCTATTAGTATTATATAAATATTTATGTCAATTTAAATTATATCGATTTAACAATTTAGTATTTATTAAAATTATAGTTTTCTTAAAAGTTAGTTTAAAAAAATATATTGAACTGGATTAAATTAAACGATATTTTTAATGCAAAAAATAACACTAAATAATTCATACCCCTAAACGGTTTGTACACGGTATCGTACCGGAACGCTAAATCGCTTGGCCGCACGTCTATGCCTGTAGGGTGGTAACTAGCCACGACTGAAGCCTCCCACCAGGTCAGACCAGGTAAAATTCAGAAATTATAAATTCCCAAATTGACCCAGCTGGGGATCGAACTCAGGAAATCCGCACGTTAAGGCGACAACGCAACACTGCGCCAGGGAGGTCTTCAAACTCCATCATACTATGGAAACCTTAAAACTAGTGGCCTTACTTTCGTGTATTTTATGGTGTTATTAATTAATAAATAAAAGAATATGTTATCCAAATTCAAATACAATGATTTTAACCACCACAAAAATATTCAAGGAAAAAGATTTCTTAAACAGTTTCCATTAAAAGGAATTTCCATGAAGTATGGGAAAAATTCGATCACCCTAATAGCCTGTCAGGTGCATCCTGCGACATTATTCGGGCACCTGTCACCAACTTCTCTTTGTTTTGTCATTAATTCACGGGCGCGATAGAAACTGTTTCGTATTAACTCTTCCGTATCAACCGAAATTTATTTAACAATCTGATTTATGATGATTACCATATCAAAAGATAGTTTAATTGTGTAAAATATAGCTCATGTGGTGATGCCTTTAAATGTGTGTGTTCGTAGGCTGCTACTAGTATTATGGGTATAAATTATAGTATATCTAGTAAAATCTGAGAGTAGATTAGGTACTTATCGTTTTAGAATTATTTAGATAGTGATAGCCATGGGGCAGTACAAAACAATCAAGTGCATTTATTCAGTGGTTCTTTCCTTGTTCATCTATACACTACTTACTCACTGCTTTTTTCCGTCATTTTGCACTCTTATCTTTCACAAGCCGTTGAGAAAAATCTAGTTCACTTTACGAGAATTTACTACAAATAACAATTACATGACAACCTTTTCCATTAGCTAATTAGTGACAGGATTCACGATCCGATTATATAATTATATGATGCAGAGACAATTAAAAAGGAATTTTGGAAGTGAGTTTGCCATTTTTTACTGTTGATACATAAATAGTTGGTACAACAGCCTTATCAGAAAAGCTTTAAAACTTACCGAAACCCCATTCAATATATTCTACAAAATAAACCATAAGTAACCCGAGATAAAATCAACCTCAGACTTTCATCCGCTCCATAAATTCGGTTTTGAGTTAACCGAAAAAACTGAAGCGCCCTCAAAATTTACGATCCATTTCGGGAGCTCGCTGTTTTTGTAGAATACCCCGCAAACCATTTAAATTTTGCAGCACGGGTTACAATATAGGGAAAATATTAAAGCTTACTTCGTTCATAGCTTTTTTTGTTTAGTTTTATTACTGTTGTTTTAAAATAAAAGGCTTTAGGCTACTAAGTTACTAATGGATGTTTTTAATTAGTCTGGTTACTCGTATGGTCCACAGGAATGAATTTTTGAGCCGAATCTATGATGCCACAGGCACAGATAGATTTTTAGTCGCTTAATATCAATCCATTTTGTGGAGCAAATGCCACAAAAATACTCCTTCAGAAACTTGATGGACTCTGGCAAGTTTTTAGCACATCAACTTTTTGTTTGCTGAAAGCAAAAAAAGTTCAGTAGCTACTATTTTCTTCACCTTGACCTAACTAGCCCTTACATGTGATATATGTGCTCTATCCATTTGTTTTTAGTTATAGTTTCTTAGTCCTCGTAGCTTTAGTTTTAAGATACCGTAACCAATTATCACCATCATGTTTTATATGTAAGTAATTTTTAACGTCAATAAGTGTACCTACAGTGTACCTATATTGAATAAATGATATTGAATAATATTGAGTTTCTTAGTACTAGTAGTTACCCATAATTTAATCCGCTTAGATTGATTTTTTTAATCCTGTAAATCTATTTGATTTTTGGGGATAAAAAGGAGTCCATATTTTTATCCACGTAAGCTAGGTGTACCCCGTTAAAATTTGATAAACGAAATTGACCGCGTAAAGTTAGCAGACAGACAGACACACTTTCGCATTAATAATGTTAGTATGGATTAGTAATTAGTATTAGCTATAAATAATTAAAAAAAAATTGCAGCCTGCATTTTTTTTGCAACATTACAATGCCCTGACCGGGCCTCGTTTAATGATTATTAAATAAATAAATAAATATGTTAGGCCTATAATATTCTTATACCAAAGATTTAAAATCAAACATACCTACTATGAAATCAGAAATAAAGTTCGTTCTAATAAAGTAATACATTTTTTATGCAAGTCGATTTGTTTCACGAGCCCCACTAAACGTTGCTACGTGCGTTCAGAATCGTTTAACGAGCGATAGGCTTGATATCTTAATCCACTGGCTTTACTGTCTGTCATTTCCTCTTGTTCTCGAAGAAAAAATGTTTGTTTTCTGTTAACTTTTTTTTGTATTAGCGCCACTGTTTTTAAAACAAAAGGAAATGTTGATTTTTTAGTGGTTTCACTCAAAATGGGATATATTATGTACTTTATCCATACAAATATTATAGATGCGAAAGTGTTTATGTCTTTCCGTCTGACCGTCTGCTACATTTCCCGGCCCAACTTTTGAACAGATTTTGATGAAATTTGGTATAGAGATAGGCTGTATCCCGAGGATGGACATAGGCTTTTTATTCTGGAAAATTAAAAACTTCCCGCGGGCATGAAAAATCTTAATTCAAGTTGCGGGCATCGCCTAGTAAGCTATAAACTTATTACTACAGATTATTTAACTTATTTTAAAATATCGTAATTATTTTTGGTTTTTTGTTGTTTTTGTCTCTTCTTCTTTCCCTTGCCCTCATCCCAGTTAGGCAATTTAAATTGTTAAACATTTAACTAACAAGGAAAACGGAAAGTGTAGCGGTTAGTTCTGATTTTTATTCATATTTATTGAGTTAACTTGATATGCAACCATATCTTTGATCATTACGAGTAACTTCGATTTTCTAAGCAGTCTTTGAACACATAATGTTATGTATATACCCATTCATATAATATGCGAAATGTTCATTAATGTAGCTACAGGGTGTTTCAGCAACTTGCCATAGCTTTAAATAATCCTGCAAATATTTCGCAGTCATCTGCTTCATTTAATCAAAAGGGAACTCGGAATTATTAAATGTATGACATATTTTAATTAATTTCTGACTGGGACGCGAACGTGACGAGCACGCTTTGACTTCTGTTTCTCGAAGACCTTCGAAGTATCTAAAGACTTTCGAAGTATTAATTTGCTTATTAGGTGTTTTTGTATCTACGTATTTACTTTATATACAATCATCATTCATTTCAGAATTTTCGGTGATAATTTGCCTTTGAAGGCCATGTTCTTGCATAGAAAGCTTTGATGTATAATTTTAGTACCTAACATTTCGATCATAGAAAGTATATTTTTTCGAGACCTATTTTATGACATCCTTACTAATAATATAAACGCGAAAGTTTGTATGGATGTATGGATGTTTGTTACTCTTTCACGCCAGAACGACTGAACGGATCTGGATGAAATTTGGCACAGAGATAGATTATAGTCTGGAGGCTACTTTTATCCCGGAAAATTAAAGAGTTCCCACGGGTACCAAAAAGACCTCAATCTACGCGGACGAAGTCGCGGGTATCAGCTAATATCATATTGTAATTTCGAACACAGAACACATAATCAGCTTTTATGTACTCAGGTAACACCTTGTGTTTTAGGGCCCGCATTTTGCCTGATACAGATGTAAAATACCTTTTTCAGTATTTCATAGGTAGATATGCTAGCTTTGGTGAATAGTCGTTTGATAATAAGTGCATTGTATAAAATGTACCTATAATAATATTTTAAGTACGCGGTTTGGACTTTGGCTACACTGCATTCCGTCTGTAAGCGTTACGCCTTATTAATTTACATACCTATATAATATTTTTATACTTCCATATACAGGCTTTAATAAAACAACAGTAAAATAGGCAACGATTATAGATATTCATGTAAAGTATTTGGAAAAGTCCGCAGTGCTCAAAATAATTCTGTAAATATTCTGCAGCCATCTCCTCCATTTAATCAAAAGGACCTCGGTATAATTTGTATAGCGTATTTTAATTAATTCATGTCTGAAATACGGATATAACGCGTATGCTTAAAATTGTACCTACCAAGTTTAAACCGGAACTTTTAACTCACGTCGGTATTACCAACGTATTACCACAGAATACAAAGTAGATGAATAACAAAGTTCCTTCTTTCAATCTTCAATCTTTGTGTTTCCAAGGTAAAGCCATTGTCCATCACCGTGGTAGCTGGGGCTGTACCTAATTCCGACAAAATCGGTAAACTAGATGGGCCGTGAAAACGCAATAGGCAGCCAGACACAATTTCGCGTTTCGAAGACAATATTAGTATGGAAATAAAACAGATGTCAAACACAAATAGTTCACAAAACCGTATTCAAAGTTCATGTTAACAAAGTGATGCCCGAAGTCTTTGATTTATAGCTTCATATCGTCTATTTGTTTGTCCATCTTGTTCATACAGACGACAGGACTACAAAAGCGTAGGGCTTTATTCTCGTTTCGATATCAAAGGATGTTCGTTTCGTTTTGTTACCGTTTCCAGTGACAAAATAGTGTTAGCGTTGATTTGTTGTGGCGTGTTTTGTTCTGGGTGGTGGTCGTATTTATAGAGACAATTAACTTGTCTAAAAAATCGCTCATCGCATAAGTATTTAATTTAATATTCCTTTGTGCGGAACTGTTTATTTTCCGATAGAATAAAAAGCTTTCTTTAGTTCTAGAATGCAAGGTACTTATCGATCCGATTTTGAGATCAGTTTAATGGTTGTGCCTTAAAAAGTCAACAAACAGAAATGTCACATCGATATAATTTTGGATGAATTAACCATAGGACGCGCGATATCGGCCATATTCGCCTTACCCCTCTAGCCGGGAACTGGACAGTTTTGCCATTAATTATGATCTTGTGTTGTCATAGTGATCGACTTTTTCATACACTAGTGTCATTAATTGGGCAAAAAAATGACAGCACTCTTTACCCCGCAAATTTTATTCGAACATGATTTCATACATTTTTCTTACGTTTCTTATCCCGTGTTTATTTCATCCATGGATATAATATATTATGTGAATTATTATAGAGAGTTATGAGTACAACGATCAGTTCTGAACTAGTCAAAAAGTAACTTAGATGTAAAAATCTCATAAGTAGGTACGTATTCCAAGAACATATAAAAAACTGAGATGCGGGAACTCTTTAATTTTTCGGGATAAAAATCCTATCTCTGTACCAAATTTCATCGAATTCAGTTGATCGAAACAGATGGACCGTGAAAAAGCGTAGCTGACAGACAGGCAGACAGACACACTTTCGTATTTATAATATTAAAGTAGCATGGATAAAATCTAAACAAAACTAAGCATTCATAAAAACTTGTTTCAAATTTGGCCACCGGGCCAGATAAGTTGGTGAGACTATAAAAAGCTTATTTCCCAACCTGGCACATTTGTCAAATACGCCAATGAAATCCTTATATTATTTTAAAAATTATACGTACACGTATTCAGTACCTATGTTAAAAATCTACACTAATTTTTTTAGTTAATAGGATTCTGAAAAATTCCCCTTGAAAACCTAAACTGGTGCCCAAATGACCGATGTCAATTTGTAGCGCCCAAAATAACCATCAGTCATACAATTTGTAGGTCCGTCCATCCATTGCCAATTATGGGAATTAAATGCAGCCAATTTGCTCACGCCGTATGAAGCGAGGGATAAATTAAAGGAAGCCAAAATATAGCTTCGGGCACCAATTTTATTCTCAGTCTCTATAAATATTATGGCTTGTAGTGTTGTTCCAATTTCGACGATTCCCGCGGTTTTGTCTCCGTGGATTGAGGTTTTTCGAAAATCCTGTTGGAACTTTTGATTTGCCAGGATAAAAGCCTTGCTCTTTTACCAAGATAAAACTTAGATAAAAATAGCCCGATGTGTATTCCAGACTATAATCTATCTCTGTGCCAAATTTCATCCAGATCCGTTCAGCCGTTCTGGCGTGTTTGACTAACAAACATCCATATATACATTCATCCAAACTATTGCATTTAGAATATTAGTATAGATTGGGCCTGATTCGGCTAAAGTAAAATGACATCCCTTTAACAATAACCCTTTCATAAAACTCCCTGCGGAAAGGGACAGAACTAGTTTTAAAGCTGTCATTTTTGTTTAGTTTAGGGATTGTGTTATACAGAAAGGTTGTCTATAAAATAAGTTATTTTTAATGTTTATGAAACTCTTCTCTGCAAAATATTGAATGTTATAACTATAAGTACTTATATTCATAATCGATATTTTTCTCACACCATGATGCTAAAATCGATACTTCCTCACATCTCTATGGAGTATGAACTCGCCTCTTTTGTACCTTTTGTGCCTCTTTTGTTTCTGTTAGCTTGTTAACGTATTGGCTGTCTGTTGCATGGTAATGGATAAGTTCTTGTTTTACAAACTAGACTCCAGTGTTGCTCCGTTTTAAACTTAATTAGAACTCCTTAAAAGTTTCCTACTAAATCGTTATTTCTTGTTTCCATTGAAATTAACTAAGGATTTATTTTACCGACGTATTACTTTAAAGTTAATGATATTACAATGACTTTTTTGCTTATAAACAGTCAATGTTCGCTTCACTTCTAAATATATTCATAAGAAAGAAAAAAAATTAGACGCCATACAAATCTACCTATATATTTTGTATACTAGAACTCAAGCTATAATAAAATTAATTAATAATGCAATTAATACTTGCAAAATTTACCAATGTAACGTACAAACAACATGTTAACAAGTCAGGCGTACCAACCTGGAGCAAAATAAAATAAAACTGCAACTTTTTGCTCGGTATATTAGCGGCACGCTATGATGGCCGGTTTGACACATTACAATAGTGATGTGGAATGTCAATTCATTCTCGAACAAAAAACAATTAAGTTTTGTTTTTGTACCTGATTAAATAGGTTTAATAAAACAAAAATGTATATGTTTATTTAATTTATTTGAACGAACTGAATATTTGAACGAAAATGAATATACATACTTTATATGCACACAAGAAACATATGAATACAAAAGATACCAAAAAAGGTGCCACAAAAGGCCATAATTAATCAGATTCGTCCATACTACTATTTTCACTGTCGTCACTGCTATCATCACATACATTAATAATTATATGTTCGTTTTCTATAATATTATCTATTTTCACATCTCTTTCATAATCTTCCCTTATTAATTTAACAGTTCTATTCACAACCTTTTCCCAGTCTCCTTTAGTCACATGTTCACAAGCTTCTTCTAATAATTTTAGCATTTTTTTTGTGGTAAATGGGGGTTCTGTATTGTGTCTTGCAGCATATCCCTTAATTTGAGCCCACACCAACTCAATCGCATTATACTCACAATGGTAAGGCGGTAACCGTATAACTCTGTGCCCATGTTCTAATGCTATTTCGTCAATGACGTATCGGATCTTGGTTGGTTTGTTTTCTTTTAAAAGACGTACTAATTCCGCTTTTAACATATTCATGTTTGCATCTACGCCATTTTTACGAAGCCATGCGACGATATCAGCTTTCTTTTGGGATTGGGCAGGTGGCTTGTCAATTTGCATCGAGTGGTATGGGGCGTTGTCCATAATTATAATAGATGGTTCAGGGAGGCTACACAACATTGAGGTAAACCATTCAGTAAACTTTTCTCCATTCATGTCTTCATGATAGTCTCCAGTGGTTTTTGACGCAAAAGCCATGAGAGAACCTTCGACAAACCCGTTGATGGTTCCGGCGTGACAAATTATAAGTCGCGATCCTTTTCCTACAGGAACTTTGGAAGTAGATGCTGCTGTGTCATCGTTCCAAGAACGGCCTACAGTATGGTTAGCATTAAGCCATGTTTCATCCAAGAACACAACATTTTGCCAATTTTTGATTTCTTTCACTTGCCGTAAAAAAGTATACCTTGCCATCGCTATATCAAATCTTTCCATCAATATTTTGCGTTTGTTACATTTTTTGTATCGAAATCCAATGGTCTTCAAAATCTTCGTTAAAGAACTTTCCCCACCGAAGAATAATCCAGCTTCCTTCAGTGAATGCACCAACTTTTTTCTTGTTGGATACTCCTTCTGTAAATAGTAGCCGTAAACATGTCTTCGGATAGCATCGGCATCAAAGCTATCGATGCCTACGACTGGTTTTGCTCGTTTTCTCTTTTTTGGTGTGTGAAGTTTATTTTCTTCTGTGCCAGTCTCGCCATATTTTTTTTTAGTTATCCGTCTAACAGTTCGTTGTCCAATATTAAGCGCATCAGCTACGCGTTCAACCACTGACGTTATAGGTAAAATTGGCCCTCCATTTTGAGCTTCACGATCGAAATAGTTACGAAGGCGTATTACGAACTCACGTGTCTGACTATTTAGAACAGTTCTCTGCGTACGTTCGGTCATATCGACGAAATCCACAACAAAGGGCTTGAACAGAGTCCAAATTAACGAGCAAGGGTCAACAGTAATGCAGTATCAATATTTGAAATCCAAAGCCAGGTCAAAACTATATCACAATCGCATTGCACTGACAGTTTATACTTTTCGAAGCAACGTCAATTCGAAACTGCTTTGTTTTGCATTGAGCATTGACGCGAGTTTGCCGGAGGTAGTAGTTGTGCTAGCCAGCGATCCTATGTGACGATCGTATTAGATTCCATTTTTAAAAATTTATTGATATTTTTTTGCGATTTCAGAGGTTTGTCCACATAGTGAAAATTGTTCATATTCACAAGTACATTCACCCCTTAAATGGTGCAAACTGATTTTTCTACACTTGTATACATTTAAGAAATCAATTTAATAAATAAATTTTGAGTCCTAAACCTAAAACTACATTCGATAAAATTTATGAATCTCTGCACATCACTATCGTCAATAAAGTAATACAATTATTTCCTTCAAAGTCGTTATCAATTAATACGGAACTTCATGAGCGGACAAACGTCAAACCGGCCATCATAGCGTGCCGCTAATATAGTGGTATAAGTTTGCAAATTGCTAGTGTTCTCAACATAGCTCATGTCAATTTCATTGCTACCAACATGGCCTATTAGCGTAGACCACAGAATAGTTTGTTATTTGGGTAATGTATATTTTTTAAACATTATCTGATACATATTTAAAAGTGCATATTATTTACATAAATAAACGTGTGTAAATTCAATTAAGGTACCAGTAAGACTTGAAAACACAAAATAACCTGTCTATATAATATTCGATATATAAACATTATGTATACGCAAATATTAAATGATCAAAAGAAAATATCTGATGTGCTAAGTAAACAAGCAAAAAGCACCTAACAGCTAGTGAGTAAGAAATAGGAGAGATGGGAAATATCTAGTGACCGCGCAAAAACGGTGATAAATGTTACGCCGTCGTTCAAATTAACACATGTTACAAAAACTCATACACTTTAAAACGACCTACAGTACTTGTTAGACGGGATAAAGTCATCAAGCTACGTACTATTGATATACAAAAACCTTTAAGCTAGATACAACATTTCGTATGTAACTGAAAAATAATGATAATATAAAGATAAATAATGATATTTATTCAATGAACATTATCATATTATCATTTTGGTAAAAGAGGCTCTAGTTTATACCGATGGTACTCTTAAATGATTATATTTATAGAAATCGCTCTATTTCTTCAAATAAACATATTTAATAATATTTTTCATTGATAGAGCAATAAATAATATTTTCTTTTGCCAAACATAATAATATTTTCATAAATATTCCGTTATTTAACGGAAGGTAATAATTTTGATAGTTTGTGAGGATCACAAGTATTTAATATTCACTCCTTGGACATAAATTCTTCCTATTTATGTTTTTTTTTTATCTTTATCCTTACTAATATTATAAATGCGAAAGTGTGTTATTTACTATGCTTTTCCGGCCCATCTTATCAAAAGATTTTGATGAAATTTGGCACAAAGATAGGCTATATCCCGGGGTAGGACTTAGACTACTATTATCCCGGAAAATTAAGGAGTTCTCGCGGGAATAGAAATCCATGCGGACGAAATCTCGGGCATCAACTAGTTATTTGTATAATATAACAAAATCTCATTATCTATAGTCTTATAACCACTAGTTTTTTATATCAATGCTTGGGGCAGAAAAACTTGGTGACTATTTTCATTCATGTTTACGTTCTAAGAGCACAGACTCCCCGTGCGCTCAGTTTTATTGACAACATAAATACGGCCAGTGTCGGCGTTTAGGTTACGAACGTGCAGAGCTTTCGAATTTTTAAAGTTTTCTTTACTGTTTTTATCGCGTTCACCTTGTTCCCTGTCTAGTTCGTGTTTTAGATCTTTTAGAGGGGATAATATAGGTGAATCTTTAAGCTTACGTTTAATTGTATGTTTGCACAATGTTCCCCTGGATTTTCTATTTTGTTATTAGCCTGTACTCATTGAGTTAGAGCCTGTAGATAAACGCGAGAAATTTGGGTCAAGTTGCATTATGTATCTCGGGCATAGATAATAGCGTACTCAACATATATCGATCAATTAAAGTGCAGCATGTGGGTATGATATTGCAAACTCTTAATTGTGTAATTTTCTTTTGCATTTTTTTTAGAATGATGGCATTAATTTACTTAATTGACAAAAACGTTAGTACTTTGAATAATATAAGTGCTTACTTATTATTGTCCATTACCTTTATTTAATATTAGCTTTTTTTATTATTTTTATTTATTTATTAATTTTAATTTTTGAAATAATGTATGAAATAAATTCAAAAAAAATCAATAACTATAAAAGTTTCCTGAGAGACTGACCGCTAACCTACAGCCCCAACGGCTGAACTTAGAGACTTTGAAATTTTGAGAGACTATTTCTTGAGCACTGTACTAAGGAAGGATTTTTCAAAATTCCACCCTTAAGGAGGTTATAAATATGGGGTGAAAGTTTGTATCAGTAAAGTTGTTTTTATCCCAGAAAATTTAGAAATGGCCGCTGGAATCATCATACCATAAATAATTAATCGCAGCATTACGCTTCTCTACTAATAATTAATGTATTCGCCCTAAAAGTATATACAAAGATTATGTTGAAATAATATTCACTCAGAAACAAATCATATTAAAATTCGTGGGTAACGTTAAAGAAATTTTAACTAACATCAAAGTTGGCATGTTCTAACCCCCGGAAAACTCGTTATGCTAAATCGGTACCCGGAATTTCCGTTCCTTCCTATTCCGAAACTCATGTTGGTGGGACGTGTTCCAATTTTAATTACAATGATATGCGATCACGTACCAAAATCCGATTCAGAATTCAAATCGAACCACGCGCTCGCAATTATAACTGCTGTGTAGAACTTCTAAGTAACCTCTAGGCCCCTCTATACTCGTAAAAAACGTTAGTTCATTATTCAAGTTTACATCTTAAATTACTGGAGTGTTTCTGTTATGAACATGTCCCGAATGAATTATTTATATGCTACTAAGCATATAAATAAAATAACACTAGTTAGTGTTTTAATTTAATCTCAAAATATGAATGAGTATCATACTTTTATTATTATAAATGCGAAAGTTTGACTGTTTGTTTGTTGGTTTGTCCTTCAACCACACCTCAACGGAGCATCGGATCGACGTGATTTTTAGCATGGGTATAGTTGAGGACCTGGAAAGTGACATAGGCTTTCCGGAAAATTAAGGAGTTCCCTCCCACGGGAATAAAAAATCATCAATGAACGCGGAGGAAGTCGCGGGCATCAGCTAGTATTCAATATTTAAACGCAATTTAGCTCCTTAACAAATTCGTTATCAGAATTTAGAGTAGGCCAAACAAGATTATAATTTTGCTGTTGTTAAAATATTGACCTTCATTAATTGTACCAAATCAAACATCTTGAGTAAATATTGCTGCGTCTGTACTTAATTTTATATAACTAGATGATGCACACGATTTCGTCTACGTGGATTAAATTTTCTAATTCCCGGGGAACTCCTTTATTATCCGGGATAAAAATTGCCTTCCCCGGGATGAAACCTACCGTTATACCAAACTTCATCTAAATCGATTGAAAAGATGGACCGTTAAAGCGTAGCAGACAGACAAACACACAGACACACTTTTACACGCACACTTTATCTGTTGTACTTTTTCAAGGACTGATTTTAGCGAATTTTGATAGAGTGATGCTTGCATTCTACATTTAATTCTCAAAATACAAAGAGTTTCCACGATATTAGAAACCTAAACCTATACGTGGACGAAATAGAGAGGCCGTCAGCACTTATCTCAATTTAACAGGTCTATTTTAAGTGCTAACTCCATGACCATAGAGTCATTACTAGTAGATATTTTCATTTTATCATCAACATGAGATCACAAATTAGCATCGCCACTTCTAATAGATTCTTAAGTCTACGGGATTCCTTGTAAATTGGCGTCGTTAGAGTTCTTAATTAAGTCTCCCAGTTTTTAGACCGGCGACGTCGTGGCCCACGGATGTTCGTGATCCGAACATGCGGTATTTTGTTTTGGATCACGTTTTTGAATAAAATACCTATATTTTTAGGGTATTTTTGACGATTTCAATGGAAATGCTAATGATTTCTATTTTATGACGATCTTGTTCATCAGTGTCACGAAATAGAAGAAACAAAATAAAAAAAAAACATAAAGCTACTTGGTAAAGCAAACAGTAATTCATACTATTAGACTTTAAATTTCTAATTCATAAAAAAGTACTTACTTAATATTTATCAATTATAAATGGTTTCAAAGTAAAAATATAATTTATAAACATTTTGTAGATACTAAAAGCTTCGATATCTCCATAATCGATCTACATTCATGCGAATAATATTACATATAACTGCGATAGTGCGTATGCCTGTTTGTCTGTCAGCTACACTTGTCCGGCTCACCTTTTCAACGGATTTTGATGAAGTTTTGTACAGAGGTAGGTTACATCCTAGCATGGAAGGAAATGGGATACTTTTTATCCTGAAAGTTTCCTGGGAAAATCAAAAAAAGTCAATCCACGCATACGAAGTCGCGGTCATCAGGTATTCATATGATGATGGTTAGATGTTTGTTATTCAATCACGCCAGAACGGCTGAACGGATCTGGATGATATATGACACAGAGATAGATTATAGTCTGGTATAACACAAAGGCTATTTTTTATCCCGGAAAATTTAAGAGTTCCCATAGCAACCAAAATACTTCAATCCACTCGGACGAAATCGTAGGCATCACCTAGTTGTCCGAAACAAAAAAAAATTTGATATTCACTATTAGATAAATATCAAATAGTGATTTGTTTCATAATTTATATTTAGCAAATATTTAAAATAAAACCCGAAACAGTTAAAATCAACAAAACGTAGTAAACAAAAGTAGAGTGCAAACTTTAACTTTTCTATTTCGAAGTTAAAAGCCAGCATACTAAATAAATGTTTGCCCTCAATACAAATCGGGGATAGAATTCGTGAGAGCTTCGGCCCGGCTAATCCGACCCGTTATATAAACATTTCAACAATTTTTTTGACAACTTTATTGTTATTACCTCTGTCTAGTATACTTTAGGATACTTTAGACGCTACTTAAAAATAAATACGAGTACATACTTATTTATAATGAGACTGTCTGATGGATCTCGTAAGAATGTATTTAAGTATGAAGAATGTACCTAAGTGGGGGTATGAAGAAATAAATAGAAAGATTATTAGTGGAAGGGTTCACGACTCTCTGTAATGGGGAATACGACGCAGAGAGAGCGGGTATTCTTTATATTAAGAATCCACAGCTATTATTTATTAAATTTTCTTAAAATCCTGCTCATTGGTAAGTTTTGATTTGTTTATTATGATAGCAACATTTGAATCGAATTTTTTGGTATTTTACGGTTACGGTACATAAAAGACTCGAAACCGTGACGTCACGAAAAAGTTGTGGTGTGGTGCGAGCCTTCGACCGTGGCTAGCTACGACGTTATCAACAAAGACGTACCACCAAGCGATTTATCGTTCCGGTACGATGCCGTGTAGAAACCGATTAGGGGTGAGGGTTTAAGTAATAACTTAACTCATAATGGAAAAATGGAATCCCTAAATGATTCATTTGTTGCGAAATATCCGTGTGTCCCCCATTTTCAGAAATAGCTTGTATGAAGTTAAAATTGCATAGCGTAAAAACCAACTACATAAATGAATGCTAACTGCTGTAAAAAAATTGCGTTCGTATAGCAGAATAGATGCATATAAAATTGTGTAGCGTGTAACAAACTGAGTCCTTCACGCTACGCGGCATGGATTAATGAGACACCCTGCGAATCCCCGCTGATTTGGCTTGACGCGGAAATACTAGCTGCGATTGCGACTCTGTGTGGTCTGCTTGATTAAAAATTATATGTTCGTGTGCTATACTGCTAATTTCGTGGTATAACATGAGACTAAATCCAACGAATTCGATAGGAATAAAGTTTTACAACCAAGAAACAAGAAGCTTAATACGCTATAAACCGCCAAAACAGACATCAATGTGGTACAACTAGAAGCACGCGATAAGCACCACCCGAAAGCAATACGCACTGCTACCACACCACAATATCTAGTTCCTTAATTATCATGGACTTCCGCAAAGTAACACCCGCTTCTATGTAACAAATGATTTACATACTTTTTTCGTCATCATCATTATAAGCTCAACGTCTAATGAGTAAGGCCCGGACTCCACCATAGCGGAGACGAGACGAGAGGAGAGGAGATGTGATTTAAACAACCAATAGAATTTCGTTATTCCCAAATCTCGTCTCCGCTCAGCTTCAGTGGATACCACTGAGCGGAGATGTATCATATTTGTATGGTGGGATCGATGCGGAGATGTGAGCTGTGGCTCGCAAGCTGGCAACGGCGCGCAGCGAAGACGAGAAGAGATGTGAGTGACGTGCTGTGAGCGGCGCCGCTCGGCACACGCAGTACAGTCCCGCTCTACTCAGCATACATCTCCGCTCTAGCCAGCACACATCTCCGCTCCAGTCTAGCCATTACGCATCTCCGCACGGCTTCGGTGGATACGCCCTAGCTGAAAAACATCTCTTCTCGTCTCCGCTTGGGACATCTGCGAGGAGGAGTCCGAACCTAAGGGTCCTCTCAGAATGATTAGGTTCTAAGTGCCATTCTTCACACACCTTTCAGAAGATTAGGGAGAGCTCTCTGGTATGTAGTTTTCCTCACAATGTTTTCTACCGATTAAGCAAGTGATATCTTATTATCTAATAGGACATTACATGCGGCGCTTGCGTTTGAGACTGGGACCATGGTCATCGGACATGAAACATGTTGTTTCCTAGATGTTGGTCCACGCTACTGGTAACCCATGAGCTGGCGATTATTTAGCCCAGCGGCTTAGCCTGGCAAGTCAAAGATACAATAGCGCCGGAGTCTTGGGTAGGTACCATGCCCATGAAAGATTTACGTGATCAAGTTTTTTTTTAAATAGCATAGTAATGCCTCATGAGGTTGGCAGCATTACTTTGGACCCAGCTTTTCACGAAATTTCCATTCGAGATTAATCATACTGAACATATCACATATACGAGATATTAATACAGCGAAACCATTTCACTTTATAAGATATTTAATTGAACCACTTCCAAGAATTGCCCAACTTAAGCATACTATTCACTATTATCCAACATCGAAACGATTCAATACGTTCTGGCTCCAATTTACTCATATTATCCGTTGGAATTATCGTCCATACATACAAGGAGAACATAAATCAAATGGTCAGGAACTATCGAGTTTAAACGGAATTCAGCTTCAAGGAGTGGAGAAAGACCAATAGATTTGGACGATCTATGCCAGCGAATAATACATCTAGGAGACGACAGCGTTATTGACCAAGCATTCTGGTAAAGTTCCAGTTATGTACAGCAAAATAATGCTTAACATTGCAGCGACTGCACTAGAAATTATTTTAATGAACTCAACTTGAACTTACGATGAAAGTTTAAGTTGAGTTCATTGAAATAGTTTCTAAGTTACCTTGCATAAATTTTAGAATGTGACGTGTAATTATTATTTGAATTCAGTACAAGTTTCGACAAATTATTAAAATAAATCCAATATTACAATAAACAATACAAAGAAAACAACATCAAAAATATTATCAAGAATTAAACGCACACTTTAATCACATCAGCATTCACTCTTTTTCTTGACCTATTGGTCCAGAACATTGGTAGAAAATCACTTTGTATACGGTCCAACTTTAAAGGGAAAGGCTTTGTTGCTTTTTGGACCAAGCATCTCAAATACTCTCATAGACTCTATCTCTTATAGACTCAATATGCGAGCTTCCGAAATTGTTGCCAAGACTCCCCCATTCCTATATAAGTGTCCCTCTTTCCTAAAGGGGTATGTTACTGTAAGTTCACACTTGGGAATTTTTACGTATAAGCTTTTATCTTCACATTCCTGCATGCACGACAATTTTAAACTTAGGTAATAGGGATGCCTGAATGCCTGAAATGTTGAATTTAAAAAAAGCTTATATATATATATATCTATTAATGTATATTTAATTAGATTAAAAAATTTGAATTTTTCTAATAGTAAGTTTGATAAGATCAGGGGGTTATACAGGGGTTAAGATAATATTCATGTTTAAGAATTATAATCCTTATTTTAGAAGCGTCAAGGTATGTCACATAAAACTGTCATTTTGAAATAATACTGCTTTAAGCCCCCAGAAACCCCCCAGAAGACTCCTACGATAGACAAAAACTGTGACTCTAATATTATCGTCAAATTGCACAATCTCGAAATTATACAAAAATGACATCATTAAAAATATTGCTGACCCTTTCTTAATTCTCCCTGCGGAAATGGACAGAACTAAATTAAGAGGTTTAATCTAGTTTAGAGATTTACTTTAGTTTCGAGATTGTGTTATACAGAATTGGCCACATTGACTAAAAACTGATAAAAACAGTTTTCTTATTACTGAGTTCTTTCTACCTACTTAGCTCCTTTATGTTTTAATTTATCGACTCTAACGAGTACCATATCTTGGCAGTCAAACTAAGGATGGCGGGTGTGACCTAAGCTTCGGAGCTTCGTGCAATCGGTTACGGATACCGTCTTGGCATGGCTCTTGGCATGCTTGGCAGTACAGATCAGTCTATCTGGAGCGCGCCAACCTACATTTTGGTGGATGAATGCGTAAAAAATTAGGTTATGGGGCTGTTTTCGTCTCCCGTGGAAAGTCGTTTTGCAAGAATTTGCGACATTATTGCTTTTTATTGCTATCGCTCGTAGAGCTTATTTTGTTGAAACTGTGGAAATACATATTGCTAGATATGCAATTTCTTGTATTCAAAAAGGGGTTCTTTCTCTTTTTATTTCAGACTTAATTTCCCGTTATAGAATTTAAATGTGCCTATTTTAAAATATCATGTATCATGACCAACTGAGGGAGTTTAACGCGTCACAATTTCATACTATAGTGAGAATGGCTACCAACAGAAGCCAATGGAAACAAATAATCCGTTCGAGTTTTAGTAACTATAAAGTTTCCTTTTATTGACATATTTACTTGATTTGATACTTTAATTTATTAATAGCATTAATTAAAATAATTTATAATTAATATTATAATATCTGCCAAGAGTTAGAAACTTGGAATTTAAAAACAAATATACCCATCCTTGCCGTTTTAATATTATTATTTTACTAGAAGATGCCCGCGACTTCGTCCGCATGGATTAAGGTTTATTGATTTCCGCTGGAACTCTCTAATTTTCCGGGATAAAAAGTAGCCTATGTCCTTCCCCGGTATACAACTTACCCCTGAACCTAATTTTATCAAAATTGGTTGAACGGATGAGCCGTGAAAGCGCAGCAGACAGACACACTTTCGCATTTACTTACCAACTTAATAGTACCAGTTAGTAGTTACTAAGAATGAGGGGGGATGTGATCACACTTCGTAGTCAAGTGTTGATTTGACGTCGCATTAAAATCTTAATGACCGCAATAATACCATAAATGAAATAATATCCACGTAGCTAATGGATTTGTAAACACGTAATAATCTTGGGTAAATATTGGAATCAGCCGTTCTTGGTAGGTGGTCGATAAATAAAATCAAAACTGCCTGCCGCGTAACCCGCTGGAGTGGTTTTGCTGTTTAGTGCAAACGATAAACCAGTAGGCTCAGAAAAAGGCTTGCACGCACTGTGGATAGCTTTTTTTCTTTTTAATGACTAGCTATACAGTTAACCAGCTGTTATAGTTATCGTTTGCTTTAACAATAAATAATAAGTTTAATGTATATGAAATGTATGATGTTCTTTCTAAATGATGGGGGCATTTATCTTGGCTATTCGTAAATCGATTATCGCTTATTAATACTCCTTCCATTTATATTCTATTCTAGAGTACTGAAACCACTTTTCTACAGTACGTGTAAAGCCTGTAAGCTATCGAGTCTAGCATCAGAGGGTAGAGACTACTGGCCGAAACCGAAACCGTAACTTAATTATAAGATCATGTTTTCATCGGAAATATAAAGTAAACATTATAATTTACCAATCAGTCTTTACTTTTTTAATATGCAAGTCATGACACGTGTAACGATTGCGAGCGCGGACGCGGCAAAATAAGTCGCTCGAAATTCGATGCACCGAACATAATTATCCGATGACAACATGATACCCCCCGAATATAGTTTCGGCCGAATGGCAGCCGAAACCGAAACCCGTTTTATTACCGAAACTGAAGCCGAAAGTTCGGTCAGACTTTAAGTTATAACGTCACTCTTTGACTTCTTTTCTATTTTACCGGAATCTCGTATTTGTTTATCCGCAGTGCGTGTAAACCTTTTATCTACTGGTAAGAACAAGCAACGCCGCCGCATTAGCCGGGGCTAACACCAGAGCAAACAAGAAAACATGTACCCTCTTAGAGTTAAAACGTTCGATCACGTACAGAGTAAAGTGAGGGGCAGAGACAAAAAAGTTAAAACGTCACTTTTTGACTTAGTCTCCTTTCATTGTGTACAGTATAAACAAAGTTTTATGATAACGAGATAACTCAAGAAATGTAACTATTAGGGTGAAGTTGATGTTCATGATAATTTAATAATTTACAGAAGTAAATGAAAATAACCTCCTCGTTTTTTGGAACGTTGGTTAAAAACTGAGATTAATTGGATTCAAATTGTTTTAATTGTGCAGGTAGTGAACCAGAGTTAAACACCAAAATAAAAGGAGATAAAATCAATCAAGCTTTCATGGCGAAGGAAAATATCGTAAGGAAACCGTAATATTATAAATGTGAAACTGTGTCTGTCTGTTTATCTCTCTGACTGCTACGCTTTAAAGACCCATCCTTTCAACCGATTTGGACGGAATTTGGTATAAAGGGTTGGTTATATCCCAGGGAAGGACATGGGCTTTCAGACATACTATTTATCCCAGAAAATAGGGATGATGCTAATATTGAAAATAATTTATTTCAAACTGATTATTAAACAGAGGGCCTTCAAAAAGACCTATTCATATCCTCGGTTAGTTTTAAGTTTGATAACCATTTTATAACATAGATCAAAGAAAAAAAGTGCGTTGAAATTTGATGACGTCACAGTTGCGAATTTCATACAACTTCCATACTAAAAGCGCGTTTTTAAGTATGATAAAGAGTTGCTGGTTTGATTGAGTTGTCGTCATCCCTGTTAAAGGGGCATCATCTAGTTCTCTGTAATGTTCTCAAATGTGTGTGAAGTCTACCAGAGATTGATCGATAGTGACTGATGATCAGTTGAGATGTGATAATGATGATGATTTCGGTCATCAAAACAAAGGTTCATGTCTAAAAGCTTTCATTGCCTATTACTCTCTGTTACATATACTCGTATGATCTCAGTACACGTCATACTAGGTGCAGTACCTACCACGCACTACATGTGTATTGGATGTTCGAGTATCCTTACAAATAGGCTTTACTTGTAGTACATACAATAGAGTAGTAGAGTAGCGGAAAAGAAATCTTAAACAAGTATCATAAGGAAAATAATACAATAATATATGGACCCTTTTACCCTCGACTTCGATGTCCCTATTTGTATAATAGGAAAATCTCAGTGATGTTATGGGTACCTACTTCCGTGACTCGATTTTTATGACTTTACTATTACTAGCGACTGCCCGTGACTAAATACCGTGTCAATTTTTCTGGTGGGAGGCGGCCGTGGCTAGTTACCACCCTACCGGCAAAGACGTGCCGCCAGCGATTTAGCGTTCCGGTACGATGCCGTGCAGAGACCGAATAGGGGTATGGGTTTAATATAATTGCCATGCCCCTTACGGGTTAGTCCGCTACCATCTTAGACTGCATCATCACTTACCATCAGGTGAGATCGCAGTCAAGGGCTAACTTGTAACGGATAAAAAAATAACATACGCTTACGTTAGCTTTAACGCTTACGTTAGATATAAACTTCGTTTTATCATGGAAAAAAATAAATAGTTCCCGCGGGGATCAAAAGTTTTTTTATATACGCGGACGAAGTCATCGGCATCATCTAGTTCTAATCGGGCATCATCTAGTGAGAAATCAGTAACTTTTATTCATTACGAGACGCATACATACCAGCAAGAGTACCATACATTATGCCAATCATAACAATTATGTATGTATCAATATGATTGTCACTTTCATTCGAAGCGGAATTTTGGATTGTTCGGCGTACGATCCTTGAAATTCAAGTTAACCAGACTTTAACTCATACAAAGTCAAATATCCAGGTCATACACTCACGTTTTCACGTGTTTTTTTTTCGTATCGTGTTATTTACGTCCGGTCAAAAGATAAACACTAAAAGCTTTTGTGAAAAACAGTTTATGGCCTAAAAAACTACGTACGTATTAGTAACTAGCAGATGCTAACAACCTGTGTAGTTTTTTGAAATATCTTTATTTGTTTTTACAGAGCTTTTATACACTATGTTTAAGACAGTCCTATTGTATTATTAAATATTCTTGTCCTAATCAACAAGTAATTAATACTAATTTATTAAAAAATCGTTGCTATCTAAATAACAGTTAACTTGAAATGTTTCACGTACACACTTCCTTATATTATTGTGGTCATATTTTTTTTAAACCCCGACGTAAACAGGGGGTTATAATATATTAACTGCTGACATTACAGTTTCCCAATTTTCGAAGTTTTCAGGTTACAATATTAATTAAAAATGATTACACATTATATACAGAAAAAAAGAACGCTAAAACAAAACAAACAATATGCAGTTAAATTAACAAATTAAATTAAAACAAAAGTTTTAAGTAAATAAGTTTAACATGTGTATAACCCCTAAAATAAGTTTAACATGTGGTCTCCCTAACTTTTGAACGAATTCCACTCTTCTCTATCCACCCCATCTGTGAGCTTAGATAATAGTTTCTGATGTACCTGCGATTTATAAAGTCTATTGACTTTATAAATTGAGAAAAGAACAGTTTTTTCTTGATTGTCATTCAAGGGCAGGTACGCCTTTAAGTGTTAGATTTCTACTTTATTTTGTTTTCATATAATACATCGTGAACTCTTTTTCTCTTTTCTCTATTTTTGCAAAGCACTAATTATTATTGTATGTTAGTTTCGTAACTTTCAGGTATAATAATACAAGTCGTAACGTATAAGCTATTCGAGCGAGCAAATCCAATATATTATTACTTGTATTAATAAAATAAATCTCTGGCACAGAAACTAATTAACACGTCGCGAACAGGTATTAATGTGATTACATTCTCAGTATAGTCGAAGAGCCAGCGAGCTCAAGTATTTAATCGTTTTATTTTTATAATTTTATACACAAGTAATTTTTATACTTAACATTTTGATAAACTATGACGCTCGTAAAGGTGACGGTTTAAATTTATATGGTGCGTAGGTCCGGTCCTTTTACAAGCAGAGAAATGAAAGAAAAAAATATACTAGACCAGTTTTGATCATTCAAATCTACGAATTCATCGTAATTTCAGCGGTGAAATTATTTAATCTTTCCACGATAAGCAACACTGGCGGATTCATATTTATGACGTTTTCCAAAGAAAATACGTTATTATGACAGTGACTGTCAGAAATGACATTTGATACAATTCGCGCCTGCTGCCTTATCTATGGCTGAAGTATGCCATCTTGGAAACGTATCGAAAACTTGAAATACATATTTTTTCACGTTATTTACTTAACTATTTTATCTACTAAATTATTATATTTTTAATACAATCAATGTACTTATGTAGAATGTATCTATTCATGGTAAAGTTCGCCACCACAAGGTTAAAATAAATACAGTGGCGATTCCTGGTGGACAGTCTTGGGTTTGCGCTAGCTAATGTTTAGGTATTTTCTCAATAAAATACATTTAACTAAGTAATAAAATATATCACTGATTAGGGGTATAGGTTTAATACTTTAATATAACTGTCATATTCCTAACGGGTTTGCCCGCTACCTTCGTAGAGTAGGTACCTACTTACAACATCATCACCAGCCTCCTGGTGACATTGCAGTCAAGAGCTAACTTGTACTTTGTAGTTTACTTTTTACTTTACTTTGATTATTATATTTATTTATTTTACAAGAAAAGATAACATTGAACGATTGAAATATTAAAAAAAAACTTCTTAACGTGAATTGTTATGATGGTTGTAATCCATACCTACAAAAGTTTTATAATAATAATTAGTATAACTAGATGTCAACCTGTGTCTATCTGTTTGCTACATTTTCATAGGCGGGACAGGACATTAAATTATCCCGGAAAATCAAACATTTTCGGACGTTCATTTTCTACAATAAAAAGTTTTTTCGGACAAAGAAAAACATTTCCCTAGGAGATCTTCTATTAATTACAAATTTTGCACTAATGTTGCTATAAACTATTAACACTACTAATTATGAATCACCAAAAATTAACCTTCTCTTTTAGACACTTCTCTCTTTAAATTCTTGCCAAATACATGTTTGCCTGTTAGGTAGTCTTCATTTAATCAGTCTAAGACAAGAAATATGTACAACTTACATAATATTACCATACAAAAACATTATTTTGCTGTGTTAATAATATAAAAAACAGTACTACATATATAAAAGACATAATTGAAATAAAGCTGATATCATTCCATTTCAGGATTTCTTGATAGAAAAAAAAGCATTCGGAAATCCCTAACCTAGTAACCTGGCACTGAGGTATCCTTTTCAATGAAATGGTAGCCGTCTCTTATACGTTATCTTCTTCGTAAAATATATTATAAGTAGGTACCAGAGCAATATTCGCGTTTGAGACCGACGCGACTCTATTAACAGATTTAAACGTGTACCGTGGAAAACCGGTGGAACCTAAAGATTTCCATCTTACATTTCTTAATTAGACTCTTTACTCGATTTTCCTTTCATTATGATATACTAGCTGATGCCTGCGACTACGTCCGCGTGGATTGAGGTTTTTTAGTCCCCGCGGGAACTCCTTAATTTTCCGGGATAAAAAGTGTTATTTTGCCTGTGTTATTCCAGACTATAATCAATCTCTGTGCCAAATTTCATCCAAATCCCTTTCCGCCGCTCGGGCGTGATTAAGTAACAAACATCCATCCATACATACATCCATCCATTGAAACTGTCGCATTTATATTTATATATGCCCGCAACTTCGTCCGCATGAATTTAGGTTTTTCAGAGATCCCATGTGAACTCGCCCCGTTTAAACTAATACAAATAATATTTGCCGCTCCGTGCATCTCGAGTGGGACTAGACTTTTTTTTTTTATCAGTGGCATCTATTTATGGCATTAAATTGCGTAAAAGTGGCCTTCTTGAACTTTTGGATCGAAAGAACTCTTTGGATCCTAAATAGATCTAACCCAAAATCAAACTCAAGTTGTCTATGTAGTTAAGTAAGAAATAATCGAATCGAACCAGAACCAGACCCAGAATCGAACTTAGGTAGGAAAGTACTTAATGACGCGAATTTATTACCTAAGATTCTAATTACTAGCATTGTTCTAAATTAGATCATAATATAATATCTTGTATACTATTTTTAACGACTTCATACAATGTCGTAGCATATGTAATACTAAGAAATCATTAGATAAAACTGTCGGACCGTAACCACCCATAACTACATCTGAATAAATGATCGAGACCACTTAAAAACGTAACGCCGACGAAGTCAAAGTGGTAGCTATAAATAAAACTTGGTTTATTTTTATAACTCAAACCCAAATCGAAAGAATAATAAAAACATACAACAGGTCCGAATTCATAGTTGACAAGAAAGTAGAATCGGGACCGTACACTCCGGTCAAATAGAAATATCCAATCGTGTAGTCCTTATCTTATAAATATTTTCGGTGAAAGAGCCATATTCAAAAATAAACAAAACGTATCTTTAAATACTGTGTGATTTATTGATATACTGCATACATTTTACGCAAAGTTTATCATAAGTATTCCAAAATTCTAGCACCATTGCTTTCCTATCATTAATATATTTACTTTGTTTGTATACTAATAAATTGAACCGCCTGATACAAATATCTTCCAATAAAGTCAGATCGAGCCTTGCAGCGTTTGTCTAATCAATTGTATTGTACCCGAACAACATGAATGATATCACGTCGTGTTCTATGTAAAAGAGTTTTTAGAAGATACAACAAACTCAGTAAAGTATATTTGATGACATAAAAATCAAATACCAACGACAATATTCCTCTCGACCTACATTATCGCATTCACTAATTAAAGAAAAAACCTGAAAATTCTGCACTAACGCAGCTTATTATTAACATAAGTGGATATTTCTATACAACCAAAGCGTAGTAATATAAAAAGCTCTACCTGAATGACGGCCAATCATAGGCAAGGTTCGCGATCAAGCTTAAAAGTTATAAATAAGGGGTGGGGAGAAGTTCAGAAGTTTATTTCGTTCTGAACGCTCGTCCCGGAGTGACGTGCTTCGTTTTGTGGAATACACGCGGGAGTTTTGTGAAGTGAGGGTGCGAAGTGATGCAAAGTGAGATTTTATGGACTTTAAATGACTTGTGCGCCAACATGAACTTTTGGAATTGGATTAGGATTGAGGTTTTTTCTGCAGGTTTGTTTTTCTGATTGAGTTTCCGTTATTATTTAAACTAGGTTTGAAAATATTTTTTAAGTTGATTGATCACTGATAGGATTTTACGTTTTTGTTAGTTTTTGTTTGTGTTTGAGTTTCCGTTAATATTTGAACTTTAAATATTAAGTTGCAAGTGATTACTGATAGGATTTTACCTTTTTGTTAATTGAAGCGTTTTAAAATAGAAACAGATTTTAATTAACTTCAAAAGATTTTAATGACGAACAAGACGTGTGATAAAAATCGTTGTTTTTTTAAATATTTCATTTAGATTAAGCGTTTCTTTTATTGACGAACGTTTTAGTGCGTACCTAAACACTAAACTATAGTGAAGTTTATTTTTAATTGCAAATGAATTCAGAATTTTAGACAGTATTAAATTCTTTCCTTTAACAGTTTTACCTTCTAATAGTCTCTAACACTTTAAAATCAAGACTTTAGTTACCAACGTACGTGGTTAAAAGTAATTAGGTTCGTATTTTCTCTGCTTTCTTCCCGCATTGGACTTTTACTTACATAGTATTTCCTAATATAATAAACTTTGGTTGGATCAACTTGGCAGCGGCGGAGCTTAACGTAATAAATTAATCTTGTTATTTCCCTGGTCAGGTCCGTTTTGTTCTATTTTGTCATACATTTCTTAGTACATTATGTTATGAAAAAAAAAACAAGAAAACGTGTCAAATATTGAATTATAAGTTAATAAAGTAAGCAATTACAAGTGATCTTAAGTTTTATATCATAATGCCCGTACATCCGTATTAATCCTACCGATATTTTAAATGCAGAAATAAACTTGTTTGTCCTTCAATCAAGCCGCAACGGACGAATCGGCGTAATTTACGCTTGGATATTATTATAGACCTATTTTAGTCTAATACGGATGATGCCTATATCAAAACTAAATTATTTCTAACTGATTATTAAATAACGGGTCTTCCAAAAGACCTAAAATTCACATCCTCGGTTAGTTTTAAGTTTGATAACCATTTTAAAATATAGATTAATGAAAAAAGTACGTTGAAATTTGATGACGTCACAATTGCGAATTTCATACAACTTCCATACAAGAAGCGCGTTTTTAAGTATGTTAAAGAGTTGCTGATTTGATTAAGTTGTCATCATCCTTAATAGGTATATTTTATCGGAACATTAAAGAGGTCCAAAATTATATTCAAAAATCTAAAAGGGATAGCAATATAAATAGAGCTGTTATTTTAGTTCAGCTTAGAGAAGGTGTACAACAGAATTGAACTCATTATTATCAGAAAGACATCACCACGAAGACATTTAGATACCAAACAGGAATTGCTTTTAATCTTTTATTGCGATGTTGTATTATTGATATCAAACTAAGTAGCTGATGACCGCGAATTCGTCTGCGTAGTTTAAGTTTTTTTTATTCCCGCGGTAACTCCTTAATTTCCGGGATAAAAAGTAGCCTATGTCACTCTCCAGGTCCTCAACTATACCCATGAAAAAAATCACGTCGATGCGTTGCTCCGTTGCGGCGTGATTGAAGGACAAACCTACAAACCAATTAACCAACAAACAAACACACTTTCACATTTATAATATTACTATGAAGTATGATAGCTTTAGCCTTTTGCTTACCCTAGATTTCGTTCCTCAGTTCTAAATAAGCACATTTCTAGCCAAAAATTAAAGTTGCGGCAATAACGGCCATTTGTACAAATATATTCGGAAATCCTTTCAAATAGTCCCGCCTCGCTACTTAAACTGATTTTTATAGGCCATAAAGGCGTGTTCACATGGTACAAGGGATGTATTGAACGGTTTATGTCGTTTGGCATACTGTATTCCAGATCTTGGACGCTGTCCATATTACTTTCAGTTAGGCAAGTTTAATTTTACTTTTTTTTTTTTTTTGGACTGTTCCTCTCTTTAAAAGTTTAGCATGTCATGCTATGCCTAGAATTATTCTATAGTTTTCATTACTATAGGTGTTTTGCAAGACAAAAGATGGTACGGATATAATTGATATCCAAAATTTAGTTTACATGACACAATTTGCAAATGCTTCTGTACACTATTACAACGACTACCACCGTGGCGCAGTGTTGAGCGCTGTCTTAACATGCGGAGGTCCCGGGTTCGATCCCCGGCAGGGTCAATTTGGGAATTTATAATTTCTGAATTTTCCCTGGTCTGGCCTGATTGGAGGCTTCGGCCGTGACTAGTTACCACCCTACCGGCAAAAACGTGCCGCCAAGCGATTCAGCGTTCCGGTACGATGTCGTTTAGAAACTGAATAGGGGTATGGATTTAATATAATTAACTGCCATTCCCCTAACAGGTAAGCCCGCTACCATCTTAGACTTCATCATCACTTACCATCAGGTGAGATAACAGTCAAGCGGTAACTTGTAGTGGCATAAAAAAAACTTGTAAGAATTATTGATACTTAATAAATGCATAAAATTACAGTTCTAAATCTAGAGCTGCCCTTTCCGCAGGGAAATTATTAATAATATGAAAGAAATAGCAACATAAATAGAGCTAATATTTTAGTTTAGCTTATAGATGGTGTTCAGCAGAATTGACCTCATTATTTTGTGAATACTATGTGTATTGTATGTGAAATTATTAAATATAAATAAAATAGGTATGTGGTACGTTTATTATAAATATTTATTCAATATTTTGGCTAGGTACCTATTTATATTACAACACACGTAATAGAGTTGGGAGAAAAAAAAACAGAGAGGGTGGGGTGACCTTTAAAAACAATAATACCTCCTTCATTGAGGTATATAAAGTATCTAATAATGTATTGCACTTATTGTTCATCGTACAATATTAAAGACACAAAGTGGTTTCTAACAGGATTTTTCCTTACAAAAAATATACCTAATAAGCTTTCTTAAATCCCCTTGGAATAAAAACACAACAGTTTCGATTTTAGAACATAGAAAATGAAGACATGTATTCAGTTGGCACTTGATACGAGTATATTAATGAGGCTTTACATTAATACCTTAGGTGCTGCATGAAGTAGGTTCAACAAGATAGATAGAGTTCATACATAACAAGATCATGTCGCTTGGATTTAGAAATCTTATCTAAATCCCAAAGGGGCTCCTAGATTTCTCGAGATTAAAATGTTAGCTTGTAGTTGTCTCTGGAATGCAGGCTATCCCTTTACAAAATTGGGTCAAAATCGGTTCAATAAATGAGCCGTGTAAATATACGGGACCTACTTAGAACTACGATAGATTTCTTACGGTACGGTTTGTTAAAACTAAAGCTACTACTAAACTACAAGCTAAACTTGGAAAAAGAATTGAAACAGAAAACTTGTCTTGCAAACAAAATCCAAGCGCACAAGGTACCGGGAAACACCTAATAAGAAAATAAAACCATATTATGAACCTCATAAAATTGCTGATACAGACAAAATCATTACTAACGCAACACAGTCCTAAGGGTCCATACTAACTTGCAGGCTACACAAAATATCGGTTATGGCAACCCTACTTGTAATAATTCACGTGAGAAAACCAGCAGAATAGCTTCGTTAAGAGCTCTGGAGGGCCTCTCGACTTCGTATTGTGCTGATGTCAGATCCTCAAGCGCTCGCCAAAATGTTAATGAGACATAACCTATATGGATGACCATCGATCCGATTTGTCGAGACCGATACAATTGGAATTAATTAAGATTTAACACGGCTTTGTTCTCGTATCGATATTCTTATTGGAATAAGTAATCCTAAGACATGACTGTCATAATCTTCTATCTCGTTACGACAAGGTACACCTCATATGATAATAGTACAGTGTCTTAGAAATCTATTCAAATAAATTTTTGTTTTTAATAATTTATCTTATAGTGAATTTGGTTGCTACTTGCCACATTTCAATTCAATCTAGCATAGCCTTTATCCATACTAATATTATAAATGCGAAAGTGTGTCTGTCTGCTACGCTTACACGACACATCTGCTAAACCGATTTTGATGAAATTTAGTACAGGAATGGGTGGTATCCCGGGGAAGGACATAAGCTTCTTCTAATCCCAGAAAATTTTAGAGTTCCCACGGGAATTAAAAAACCTTAATCCATGCGGACGAGTATAATATATTATGGAGTCATAATCCAGTGTTAAGTAATTTCTAGTTCCATTACGACCTCAAAATTTAGACAAATTATATCTGGTATATAGCTTTAAAATGAAATAAGTGTATGTCTGTATGATCGTAAAAATATAACAATAACCAATATTGCTATTTTAAGGAATTTGTAGTATTTAGGAAAATCCTTAAATTAATTCATTATTGGCCATTATTATATTCCTTAAAATGTTTGGCTTCAATAACATAATACCTTACACAAAGAGAAGCTCAGGTTGTAATTTACATAGCATAGATAACAATACCTTCATTAACAACGTCGTGTCAATCATGACAGCGCATAATAATATATATAATCAAACTAAAATAATTATATATATATATCCATATATTACTAAAATATATAAAATTCCTCACATAATTATTGGTATTATATATCTCCTAATGAAACAATTTATATATCTAATAATTCCTAACCAGGTAATTATTAAGTAAGTAGTTAGGCATAATTAAAGGGATTAATAACATTATTAGAAGCTAATAATAATACTATATTCTAATAATTCTCCATTATTTCAAATGTCATTTACTCATATTATTTGGTAATAAATTATAGATAATATTATATCCAAAATAAAAGGAAAATTTATTATCCAAATATCAAAATATCTCAATCCACGCGGACGAAGTCGCGGGCACTAATATCTTATATTTTAATAAGAATCGAAGACGTTTAAGAATGTATATATAATGAATATAATAACATGTAGATATATTATAAGAAGTTAGACCTAATTTTGCATCGAAGCAATCCATCATACAAACCATAATGTACCGTATTAGAATAAATACATGCAACCTACAGAGGTTCAATGCCAAACCTCCGTTTGTTGAGTGACTTCGAGCTGTCTATTGACCCTCTGACCTCGCAATCTCACGCCGTCTTAGGAGCATTTCAAACATCACTATTGTCCGCGATTTCTACATAACAAATGATAATTGCAATAACAATTGTGGTAGCTAAACTATTTTCCTATGTTCTCAATATGATTTGCCGTGGTTTTACTAACCTAATTCGCAGATGTGAGCTATAAAATTCTCACGACTGAATTTTAGCCTGGCAGCCAGTTTCAGTGCAGCTAGTTAAGAGGTAATGAAAACCAACGGGAAACTTTGAGGTAATAGGTTTATAGGAATTATATTGCCATCGCGCTGCTCCTCGAATAGAATCCCATAACACCCGGTAGGGACAGTCGAGTTCTTGCTCTCATATTTTCCCCAAAAAATTCACGGCACGGACACATACAGATTTTATGGTGCTAAAATATTTTCTCTATTGTAAGTATCCACGGAGAAAACAGACTAATACGATTGTATGGGAAACCGCCGTGGCATTACCTCTTAATGATTCAGGAAATATTCCTATATTGCAATTGAACGTCCCCAAATACAGGTCCCTCACTCTTATAACCCAAAAGAAAGATAATAGGGTGGACTACAATGATTTTAGGGACCACCTTGCTTCCATCTTACTGCCCGTGCATAATTAATAAAATAATGTCCGATTAATCACTTCATCAGCAACACTCTATAAATTTTATGTTTTTATTTAAACTGTAAACATAAACTATAAGAAAAAAGGTTAGATAACTACATTCATTGTCATCGTTGGTAGAGGATAACGGTATGTTTTTGTGCCCATCAGAACGGTAGATGCAACTACAGACGTTTAATACGTAAAAAATAATTTAATCTCTTCAAAGTCGGACTGACACCATCTCGATACGAAGAGTGCATAGTAAGAAACCCGCCCGTTTTAATGGACGCGATAAAAAATAAATTAAAATAACCAGTGTAGTCCGATGATATCGATACTAACGTAGCCATTTTATTCTTAGATGTGGTAGTCCCTAATTGCGGCTCTTTTGTTATACAAAATGAGGTGTTAGCTCTACTATTAAATAATAAGTGATTCTGATGAAGAATTGATTCGCTCGGTGTCCGATACGAAATTAGTTGTTGTACAAGTTGTTTAGATATAATTAAGTATAGATAAGACGTGTATTAAAACGATGTTTGTTTTTTACAGATAAAATAGAAGAAAACCTCGTATGGCCGAAGAAGAACGTCCAACTGAAGCGTCATCGTACGCTTTATGGATACTACAAAATGTTTGGTTCAAAGACGCGGGTGACAAACGTTTGCAGAAGTTTGACGTAAAATACTCATCAAATGTAAATGAATATGATCACAACAATAAGAGTACAGAAATCGGTAATTTTAATAGTGAAGAAAATAATAATTATGAAGATCATGTTATAACAGATGAAAGTATAAGTTATAGTGACTATCGTGATGATGAAGAGATCAGGAGACATGTGTGGAGTGATGTTGATGACGAACTATACATAGCCAATCTTATAAAGCTTAGGACTTCAGATGAAGTGAATCGCGTTAAACGTGATACTAGTGTTTCTAGTGTTAGTGAATTCAGAGAAGAGGTTGTGAATAGTGATAAGTTAGATAAGTACGAGATGTGGGAATTGGAGCCCACGGACCTTACGGAGTGTGATTGTCTTGGACCGCCTCCAGAGTTCCTGCTTCCTCCTCCGCCGAGGCCTCCATTCCTGCAAGCTGATTATTATTGTGGTGACGACCCAATACCGGACTTGGAGACTTGCGATTCGGAACCAGTAAGTTATTTTATTACTGAATAAACTTTAAATTTATTTACAATAACGTTACAATAACAAATTAATTTAATAAAATAATATTATACAAGATACATTAAAATCTAAATTAAAAACTAAACATTAAAAATATCATCTATGCCGCTGCAATGAGGCAATGTGCCCAGAACGCTGGCTGCGTTACCTCGCTGAATAGGCAAACTTGTATGTTGGCCGAGGTAACTGCCAGCCCTCCGGTCAATTGTGGACTCTGTGAGACGAGAAGAGATCCTTAAAAAAGGGATCTAGCATCTTCGCTCCACGACCCCAGGGTTTTAACACCATAAGGCACAAAAATGAAAATCAAATTCTTTATTTATCAAAATATTCTATGAAGATAAGCAGTTAATTTTGAGGTGAAACATTATTAACTACTTAGTTTTTATTAAGAGATATACTTTTTTTTTTTTTTAAATTATATAGGCCAGCGCTTGGCTGCAATCAGACTTGCTTAAAGTGGTGATGCAGCCTAAGGTGGAGCGCGCTTTCCTAGAAGATGCCTATTCACTCTTGATTTGAAGGTACCTATATTAAAAGAGGTGGGGAAAATGGAAGCCGGAAGGGCATTCCATATCCTAGCAGTTCTAATTCGAAACGAGGAAGCAAATCGCTTCGTACGAGCCCGCGGAATTTCGACTGCGAAAGGGTGCAGACCTTGTCGATGCCTTGCGCTTCGATAGTAAAAAGGTGATGGAGGAACCAGAAAATAAATGTGCAACAATGTGTGTGCATGTGTGAACCTGCAAAATAAATGTGTATCTCTTTTTCATTTTGAGTTAAGTGCAATAATTTAACTGAAATTATACACAAGGAGAATAATATTTTGTATCAAAATTATATTACGAATGAGAACATGCGGTAATTTACAAAGGACATTTCTAATTTACGCTTTTCTTTACAAGCGAAGTTTACTTTTTTGGTCCTAACGAATTTAAAACATATACAGGGTGTGGGTTGCATTAAATAGCAACAGAAGAATAACTTATTAAGTAAGTTGCTTTAAATGCAAACTCTAATTAGAATACCACTTCATTTCTGCAACGGTCCACTTGGAGAAGCTTACATATTCTTAAATGGAAAAACAAAGTGTGGGTTCATAAATTTAAATTAAGTCACGTTTTAAATTTATTTTTATTATTTCTTTGTATTTCGTAGCTTATTTGGTTAGCATTGTTTTCATTGAAACAATTATTTTAAAATGTTTACCGTTCATCAATTTTATTTTATCACCCAAATACTTATGTTTAATATTCACAAGCTTTTATATTTTACTCGTAACGAGAATATTTCGTTGTTCGATTTATTGCACTAAAACTTTCATCAATATAATTTTCTAGTAGGCCATCCTTCAACACAACAGTTTTATTAAATGATTAATTGACTAGTAGTAGCAGATGCCCGCGAATTCGTCCGCGTGAAATGAGTTTTTTAAATTTCCACGGGAACTCCCTTATTTTCCAGGATAATATATAGACTATGACACTCGCAAATAATGTAGCTTTCTATTGGTACCACAATTTTCCAAATCGTTTCTGTAGATCCAGAGATCACCCCCTACAACCTCACAAACTCACAAACTTTATTTCTTTATAATAAGTATTAGTATAGATTGAGTGACTAGAGAAAACTTTTATGTTAACTTAGAAAATCTAACTTTGCATTCATTTGAATATATTATAGAGAACAAAAACACATCTTTTACTCAAAAGGCGTTTCAAAAAAGCGTGAAAAATTGATTAAGTGCATGTAATCTTGAGGTTTGTCCAAAAAAAGTCACAACCTGTTCTGCCTTATCATCGGTCTTAGTAAATATTTGACCATAAGCCGGGCTTAGTGAAGCCATAGTGACAAAGGATTTTATCTTTAGGTTTAACATTCTTTTTGAAAGAAAAAAGTATATTTTTCTTAAAGGAGATGCAACAGAATGAATTAAAAATATTTTTTAAAAGGACGAAAACTTAATCTAAATACCAATTACATGAAAGTATCTATTAGAATGATATGGTATCTATTAGTATGATGGTACGTTTCATATTTTTATACTTATCAATTTATTCATCACTTTAATATAACAAAGAATCAATACTAATATTATAAATGCGAAAGTTTGGATGGATGGATGTATGGATGTATGTTTGTTTCTCAATCACGCCCCAACGGCTGAACGGATCTGGATGAAATTTGGCACAGAGATAGATTATAGTCTGCAATAACACATAGGGTTGCTTATAGAATAGCACACTTTATCCCGGAAACGAAAAAAACCTTAATTAACGCGGACGAAGTCGCGGGCGTTAGCTAGTATAAGCAATAATAATTATTATTGGTTATCTATACTAATATAAAAATGCGAAAGTTTGGACGGATGGATGTTTGTTACACAATCACGCCAGAACGGCTGAACGGATATGGATGAAATTTGGCACATAGATAGGTAGATCATGGTCTGGAATAACACATACGCTACTCATTATCCCGGAAAATTAATAAGTTCCCGCGGGAACCGAGAAATCTCAATTCACACGGAAGTTGCGGGCATCAGCTAGTTTGAAATATTTTTAATTCATGTCCACCAGATTACAATTTATATCCAATTGTACACGCAAGTCTTTATAGTCCTTTAAGCTACGTCTTACATCTTAAAATTCCACGTTTTTACGACACTCAGCTTTATATAGAATGTCTTGCTTACCCAGCTCACGGTTTATTGTTGACTTTGTATTATGGAACTTGAGAGTAACGGTTTTTATAGACTTGGATTTCATAAGTACGTGTAATGCTAACATTGATACGCACTTTCTATTTGCTTCCCTCATTACTGCATTATTGCTAAAGAATGTGAGGTCGTGAAATGTTTGTTAGGAACTGTAATTCCAAGATTAGTTTAAACTAGCTGACGCCCGCGACTTCGTCCGGATCGTTTAAGTTTTTTTTTGATTCCCACGGGAACTCCTTAATTTTCCAGATTAAAATGTCACTCTCCAGGTCCTCAACTATATCCATGCCAAAAATCATGTCAAAACGTTGCTCTGTTGCGGCGTGATTGAAGGACAAACCAACAAACAAACACACTGTCGCATTAATAATATAAGTGTGATATATTGTGATTTTTCTATGTGTCCATGCGAAATTAATTACCTATGCTTTCCAGTGCGGTGTCGCCATAGCAACTTGTAGCAACTTGTAATCTCAACATATTTTGCTACTCACTGCTCATTTGACCTGCCCCTGATTACTGATCCCGGGTCTCATTAATCATTGAGTTTTAAAAATCATCCGCCATGATTTTACTTAGTATAACATTAGCAATTTTTATTTTCTTAAAATGGCTCAAGATTACATCACGATAATCTGGTTTAGAATCTTCTTAGTTCGAAGCCAAATGCTCTTTTATTATAAGCCTTATTTTTCGACGTAAACTCAGTTTTAAGCTCTAAATATACCCAATTTAATTTACAATTATTATAAATGAATAGAAGCAGGCGTTACTTTGCGGAAGTCCATGATAGTGAATGAACTAGAAGTTTAATTCGCTATAATCCGCTACAGTAGACAAATCTGTGTGGTACAGTGCATAAATGTAATAAAGGGTTACGAATGTGCGTTTGGGAGCAATTAGAAATAATTAAACACAATAATAAAGGATTTGAGTTGCTAAATGAACAAATAAACGTATCAAATTCACCTTTACTCAATTTATACAGTAATAGTTGAGGGGGCGGGGCTTCAGTATGAGCCATGCCAAAAAGGTATATAAGCTGGAACTTGCGATACGATAGTCACTTCACAATCGTGCATTGTCGAGTCAACATCTCCTGAAGATGCTCCGGTGTCGGAGTGAAACGTACGTTGAGAGTGATTTGGAGGATTTGTGTGGTGTGGTGTTGTGCCTGTGCGAATTGCTGGGTGGTGGGTGTCGCATGTTGCAGGTGAAAGACACGCACTGTACCACACAGATTTGTCTACTGTAGCGGATTATAGCGAATTAAACTTCTAGTTCATTCACTATTATAAATGAATTATACCAATATACTTAATTTAAAATGTTAAATTGTATGAAAAAAAAATTGTATAAACAAAAAATTGCATGTATTTAATATTAAAATTAAATTCCTCTCTTTCCTTTTTTCTCGCTATCCCTGAAGGCAATAATCAACATTACAAAAATAAAAATGCTAAATGTGCAAGATTAGTTTAAATCACAAATTTATAACAACCACATACAGTATGATTGTTCAATCACATATCATCGTTGTTGTATCCTATGAAGTGTAAGCAAACCCTTGGATCTAAGTGTATGTTTTACCACCTACCGCGTTTTTCCTTATTAACTTTTAATAGTTCTAAAAAGGTAAGCTCTAACGTCTTTATCGAACAAGTAAGGACGTAGGTATGTGATACAAAAACCACAGGAATTTCACGCAGCTTGTAAAGAAGGATAAAAAAGCGTTGAAATTAGTGATTCGTTTCACGCATAATTTATTGAGGAGATTATAAAAAACTCCACTCATATTTTTTGCAGTGGCAGATAAAAACTTTATTGGTTCGAGAATGATAATGAAGTCTCTGAAATTAAAATCCAAGTAATGTGGTAACTTGAATAACTTTTAGATAGCTGTAAAGATAATATGAATTTGCAAATACAGATTGGCCTGAAGTAAAACTGTGTAAAAAGAAACGCTGAAGTTTTTACAAATGTTACAAAAAATATATTCACTTATTTCAACTGACAAACTATTCTATTTAACTTTTCTGAGAAAAGTATCAAGTAATCTTAAATAGTTTCTTTTATAAGTGGAGCAAGATTATTAAAGTGACATTTGTCTCTACATTAACAAAATTGTTGTAGTTTAACTATTCATGTATATCAAGTTTTATCAAAAACCAATTAATTTAGCATTCTGAAAGAGACTTCAATGCTACAGGTTTGCTGTTATCAAAATCCAGAGGTCTACATAAACTTAACACAGGAGCCGAAGTGGACAAAATCGAATTAGATTGAATAAAATAACAGTAAAATATTAAAGTAACGCCAAGAAATTATTGGTAAGAACATAAGACCCTACAAATTATTGGACATTGAACAGCGAAAAAATTAAGGATATCTAGCAGAAAAAAATCAGAATTTTCGCCCAATGGAAACCGAAAAGGATCAGCTAGCGGTAAATAAATAAAAACCAGTATCATACTAATATGTATCTATTATAAATAGTCTAGGCAATGGGGGGTTCCGTCGTATAGAGATCCCTGCATTAAATCCTTTCATCCACTAATCATCCTTTGTCGATGAAACTTGGCAGGGTTTTAGTATTAGATGATTCAAAACTTACACAAAAATATCCAACAAAAAAAACATCCGTTAGTTAGGTATTTATACCTAAAACTTAATATTTATGATTTAATATTTTCTCGATTTCCTTTACAATAATAGTAGGTAGTACATTTACACTCAAAACCGAAATATCAAATAAAATAATCATGCAGAACATCGATATTTAAACCGATTTTATTATCAAATCTAAACTGCGTTTACGCGATAATGTACCTTCCTGCTTTAACAATTGGGTATAGCATAAAAAAAACCTTACTTCCTTTCTGATTTTTTATTGGATATTTATAATATGCGTTAAACTCATGAGACTTTATCATACTATATAGTTCCGTCGCCTGAGGAATTATTGTTGGGGTCAACTAGCTTTATTGCCTAGACTAAAATGAGCAACGGAGCAACAGATCAACGTGATTTTTGGCATGGGTATAATTGAGGACCTGGAGAGTGACAAGCTACTTTTTATCTCGGAAAAATGGGGAGTTCCCGTGGGAATCTCAAAAAATATTTCACGCGGACGAAGTCGCGGGCATCAGCTAGTAAAATATAAAAATTTATTATTTGTATGTATTGTCAGTACTATATGTATGACGTGTTTAAAGGTTTTAAAGTTAGCAAGAAAAATAGGTGTTGATACTTGATATATTCCACCGTTGCGTCAGTTAGAACTATCGGGTGGTCTCAATCAGGTTGTAGGTAGAGGTCTTGGCGGCCACCGTTTATAGAGACATTTGGTGGTGAAGGGATCATAAATTGCACTTCATTGACTTGTTAATTTTTTATTCGCTTTTTATTCTTGACTGCTTCACAAGAGATTCTTGGAAAATTTTATGTTGATGTCTTAATCAGTTGGGTATTTTATGTGATTAATATACTAGCTCCTGTCTGCGGTTTCGCGTTTTGAATGAATTGTTAATTTTATAAAGACATAGATTTTTATTTTAAAAAACCTTTTCAAGTTTATCTTAGCAAGCTGAGTCATCCCGATATCTCAAAGGTGGCCTTAAGGAGGGTTAAGAAACCGAGAGACATTTTCAATACCTTCTTGAGTAGAAAGCCGTGGCAGATCCGCATTTTAATTATCTCATGTTTTATTGATACTTAACTAAATACATTTACAAAGTGCTTAATATAATTAATAAAAAAAACAAAACATATACTGCACGAACTAAATGCTAATTATTTACGAATAAGACACTGTGATAGATATAATACATTGATATAATATTACTTTACTTATTATTCTTATTTGACAGTATTTAACTGTCTGTATCGACTACATGGGTTTGGGCTTGCTTGCGATATTAACTTATAATGTGTCATCATAAAAATCATGCATAAAAGTTGTTAGGTATTGGGTTTTTCAATTATGAAATTCTCAGTGCCAGCCCGGAGTTGGAAGTTGGCGGTGTTTCACCCCCGTGCCTCGGAGAATACGTTGAGCCGTCGGTCCCGGTTATTATCACTAACATGATAATAGTCGTTAAAGCCCGCCAATACGCATTGGAGCAGCGTGGTGGGTCTAAGCTCCTAATTCCCTCTCTCCTATAAGAGTGGAGGCCTGTGCCCAGCAGTGGGACGTTAATAGACTGTAGTGGTGGTGGTGTCATCATACAGTATTTTTTAATCAACTAATGTTAATCCTTGATTGCGATCTCATCTAATGGTAAGTGATGATGCAGTCTAAGATGGTAGCGAGCTAACCTGTTAAGGTTAGCCTGCTAAGGATATAGCAGATATACCTATTAATCCCATACCCCTAATCGGTTTCTACACGGCGTCGTACCGGAACGCTAAATCCCTTGGCGGCACGTCCTTGCCGGTAGGGTGGTAACTAACCACGGCTGGAGCCTCCACTAGGTTAGACCAGAGAAAATTTAGAATTTATAAATTCACAAATTGACTCTGCCGAGGATCGAACTCGGAACCTCCCACGCTAAGACAACGCTAAGCGCTCAACATTGAGCCAGGGAGGTCGTCAAAAAAAAAATCAAGCGGTATAATTGATGTTGTGATGATTCAACTAGAAACAAATGCCTTCCTGGAGTTCCAACCCGTGATCCAGTAGCGTGGATCACGGAGTTCATAGAGGCACAAAAGCCCAGCTTACCCAAATGGGAATACATCTATGCGCATTTTTCATCATGACAGTCAGTATATGATAATCGGACTAACTAATGCCTACCCTAGCTTCAAACCCTGTGCACGCCACTGCCGTGACCCCTTTGTACATCACTATATTGTGGTCTAACAGCGCTTCATTATTAAATATTATGTATTATGTATCCCTAACTAGTCGGACTTTGTTTATTTTAGTTCTCTTAATTGTTTGAGATGAGGATGCAAGAATTATTTATGCGCATAATATTACGTGTACAATTGAAAGAACCCTTTTTCTTTGAAAGCCATATGAAGGCCATGACTCGTAGTTTGGCCGTCTGTTTTTGTTTTATGTCATTATTTTAAATATTCATGTCTAACTAATAACATGTGCCTAATTAGTAATGATAAACAGTAGATATCTCATTTTCTTTGTAATTGTTTATGCATACTTATAAAACTACTAGCGATCGCCCGCGACTTCGTCCGCGTACAATTTCTGATTCCCTATGAGATTATGAAACTTTCTCGCTGCAAAAAGCCAACTTACTATGCAGGTTATTATTTTTATAAACTTACTAGCGAATGCCCGAGACTTCGTCTGCGTGGTTTCAGGATTTTTGGTTCCCGCGGGAACTCTTTAATTTTCCGGGATCTAAAGTAGCCTACCTATGTGCTATTCCAGACTATAATCTATTTCTGTTCCAAATTTCAGCCAGATCTGTTCAGCCGTTGGGGCGATGATTGAGTAACAAACATCCATACATCCAGGCATCCATACATACTTCCAAACTTTCGCATTTATAATATTAGTATTAGTATAAATTGTATAGATGACAATATTTCTGTAACCACAGCGAAAATACTTACCCACGGTACCGAATAACTTCTGCCACAGTTTAAAAACTTTCTATTTGCACTTTAACACTGCTCTAAACTTGATTGAAATAGGTTAACTGCATATATTTTGGTCGAAATACTAGGCAAACTTCTCTAATTTTTTACTAATACCTAGTGGTTTCACTAATACCTAGTTCTGGTTAGTTTTATATTAAATCCTGGTATAGTATTGCCTAACTTGATCTGGGACTTGGTGTTATATCTTATGATACTTTTCCTCTTTAGTCAATATCTGTCTAATCATAAAACTTTCAATATCCAAACATTTCCTATTTCAGTTTCAACTTTGAGTAAGCAGTAGCACATCCCTGCCAGTTACTTTTATATTTAACCTTAACGACTTGTAAATAAAATTCAAATTTTATTATCGTTTTAGTCGTCAGTTGCACCAGATCGATCAAGTTTAAACTTTTAACGTTGGAACTTTGTAACTGAACTTGTTGGATGTCGGAAATTGACTTTTGTGATTTTGTGAGTTATTCAATAAATTAAATGCTTGTGAAATCACTTCCACGAATATTTTAATGAACTGCATTATCTGTCAACTTGCTAAGTTGATAGATAACGCTAATAGTTAGGGATAATCTTCCACGATGAATACGAAAATATTCCGATACTAGCTGATGCCTTCAACCGCGTGGATAGAGGTTTATGGTTCCGCGGGAACTCTTTAATTTTCCGGGATCTATCTCTGTGCCAAATTTCATACAGACCCACCTAGCCGCGTTCTGGCGTGATTGAGTAACAAACATCTATCCATACATCCATCCGTCCATCCAAACTTTCGCATTTATAATATTATAAGTATAGATTAGGTATGCTGTTGAAATATTTTCTATTTTAGTGATCTATGATAGACTTTGAAAACATTACATCTACAACATCAGGGTGCAATATAATGACGCCTATCGCATCCTGATGAAGTTGCCACGGTAATGCAGCGCGTCGGAAATGTTCGCTAAGGCCAAAGTACCGGACTTCTTTGCGGTCATACGATCGCGAATCGCATTGAAATCGCAATGAAAAGCCGTTTGCGAGCCTCCGACAGGACGTTGGCTGAGAATCTGGACTGTAACATTTTCAAACACTGACTTTCAGTGCACCAGGAGGCAAATAGGAAATAGCCCTAATACAAAGGATACGAGTTATGTACCTGCTCCATGTTCTTATGAATTATTTTTATGTACCTATATTGCCATTGGCAATAATTTTAATTTTAGTTTTTATTTTTATTGTACTGTATTGGGTTTGTACCTTTTTACAAAGAATTATTACAAGCAAAAACAACTTTACTACAAAGTGTACGTGAATCAATTTCGTATAGGTAGTTCAACGAATATTATTATCATCATGCTTAAAAAACAGTAGTCAAGAGCAGCACGTTTTAATTGTTCCGAAGCATGATTTAATTTTTCACGAAACTTGAATCCGTTATTCAGATAGTTGAGCACGAAAGTATGATAAAGTTACTACATGAGTAAAATTTGGAGAATATTGAGTGGTTGTAATAAGTAATCAATTACACGTGGGCATGTTTACATGAATTAGATTTTAATATTGGTTAATAATTGAAAGAAAAATACTAAATTTATGAAAATTTACATAATTAAAATATCCAAGTGATATGAGGAATTCCATGCAAATATTTATGTAAAAGCAAAAAATGCTATGATAAGAGCAAACTGAACTGAAATCTATACTTCCATACCTACTGATATTATAAGTGCGAAAGTGTATCAGTCTGTCTGCTACGCTTTCACGGCCCATCTGTTCAACCGATTTCGATGAAGTTTGGTACAGGTACCTATAGTTTATATCTCGGCTTATTATACCGGAAAATTAAATAATTCCCGCGGGAATTAAAAATCCTTACTAACCCACGCTGAAGAAGCAAAATAAACTAATTATTTTGTAAATAATTGAATGATAAAAATAATTCCACTGAAATTGCGTCTGTAAAGAGCGATACAGTCTCAATGTCAACAATTTCAGTTATGAGCAAACAAAATAGGTCTCTTTTAATTCATAGCCGTATTTTTTTTACGTCCCATAAAATGCTTTTTTATATTCCCTTTACGGGATTGTTTTAATTCCGATAAAAAGTCCATTTCTGAGCGAAGTTTTGGGGTAACGATAATCATAAAGAAAAGTTCCGGCGGACGGAGGCCAAATTAATTAAAGCCTTTTCAATTCTTCCTTTTTTTCACGTTTTAATAATTAAAGAGGAGCATTGACAAATAGCTACCGTCCTGAGATCCATGGCCCGATAAATAGGGCAGCCATAAAGTAAGATGGAGTCAGGGCTGGTGTAATTAATCGCTATTGATACTGGATTTCGAGTTTGGGAAAAGTGGAAAGGGAGTTAGGAAAAATAGAACGCAATCTTCTAACTTTTATGGAAATAACATATGTGCTACAAAGGACTTGACTAGGGCAATCATGGGAGCTTGCCTAGGTGTCAAAAATCAATGTGCAGCAAAGATTTTTTATTATTGCAATTGTTATATTTTATACTTTTCAGATAAACCCGTTTCAGAAGTCTGAAGGCTCACAAAAATTAAAACAAATCAAGAAAAGTTTCACCAAATAACTGCTGCTTTCCTGCGCAAGATGGCGCTAAACGAGCGTTGGTTAGCGAGTCTAAAACAATTATTTTCAACTATTCGACCACGGTGTTCAGGAAAAAATTAAGATTTGCATTATTTCGGCAGGGATGAGGATAATACTGGAATAATAAAACTATATTTGCAAGAATTATGTTATTCTTTCCATAAATTACTCAACATTGTATTGCTGCTTTCCTACACTGGATGACTTCAACTATTTTCAGTTCAACTATTCGACCACAGATGGCAGACAGATGCAATGTCAAAGGGCGTTAAAAACCTTTTTCCACGCGGACGAAGTCGCGGGCATCAGCTAGTTCATCATAAATATTTTTCAACACCTTCCCACAAATTGAAAGACCATGATCACCCTAACGGCTGTATCACCGGAGAATTTTGAATATTTTTAGTTCCGAAGATTTTTCGATATTGTTGTTTAAGATCCACGTGAGATATCCGTCGATAAATCGTCTCCGCCCCGATGACGGATTCCTCTGCAGATAGTTGGACATTTTGACAAATCGCCGTCCCTTTTTTCGAGCTTAATTCTCTTGGGCCCATGTTCTGATATTTATCAGTTTTTATGGGAGCCCAATACAATGACCATCTTGGGAATGTACATTTGTCCTCTGATAAGATTTGTCTTAAGAAAAATGTATGAAATATTGCTTATGTGATGACAGATACTTGAGATAACCCTTCAGATCTCTTGCATGGTTTGGTTATGCTATTTCTTTATGTATCCAGTTAGCAATGCTCAGCACTATTATTATAAAATGAATATTTTATGTAATAATCAACAAAAACGCCTCAATCGTTATTAAATAATTTAGAAATCTTTCCATTTTATTGAATGTAATTTGCTTGAGTACCTACTCCATTTATAAACAGTAAAAAAACTATTATGTAATTATAAGTATACGGTAGCTCATAATAATATTACGTAGGTAAAACCTTAAAAAAAATATTAAGGTAAGACTTTAATCGATACTTCCATACTCATATTATAAATGCGAAAGTGTGTCTGTCTGTCCGTCTGTCTGTCTGCTACGCTTTCACGGCCCATCTGTTCAACAGATTTTGATGAAATTTGGTACAGGGATAGGTTGTATCCCGGGGAATGACATAGGCTAACTAAGGAGTTCCCGCGGGAATCGAAAAAAACTTAGTCTACGTCGACGAAGTCGCGGCCATCATATAGTGGTCAATGTACGTTTTAGATACTTGAATAACGTTATTCCCTCTCGTTCTCTCTCACCGTGTTGTCACTTTCTATGTTATATACAAACTGAGTACACATCCAGCCCCTAAGGTTGATCTCTGTCTACAAGCTAAAGACTTATGTTCGCAATTGATCTGTAACATTGTTTAAAGTGTACTTAAGTGTCGGCGGTACAAGGTACCACATAAATCCTGTTCGCGCAAATTTCAACTTTATCATCGAGAATTAAAGCTGATAATAAAGTATAGAATCTAATAGGGCCATATTTCTCCAGAGAATTTTAAGTCTAACCTAACATTACGGCTTGTTTCATGAGTGGTAAAACAACGTCCTAAGATACCTTTGAACATGGTATCTTTTGTGTCTCGCTACGCTTGATACGCTTTCCTTTCGTGAGGTACCTAATTACATATTTCATTTTCTTATTAGAAATGTTTATAGCTAATATCTGTGACATAAAGAGGCCATAATGGAATAATTTACTAGCACCATAATCAGTTTATGTTCTGGGTTATCAAAACGGGTCAGTAAGAGATTTCTTATATTATTTGAATAATGCTACCCACCCATACTTTGTTTGCATCATTATTAAAATCATTTACGGCCTATGCTTATCCACAATTGGATAATGGCTTGTTAAATAGCTTGGTAATATACGTTTTCCTTATTCTCTCATCTCGCTTGATTTCTTCGTTCCATTATCATAATGGAACGAAAATTCCCGATTCAGGGATTCGCAAACTATTTTGGGCAATATACCCCTTTTCCAAAATGAAGTGATACCTCAGACCCCCATGGCCAAATTACTATAGAAATCCTATCTCTAGTTTTTTCCTGTTGATACAAAATACTTACCAATTTCAAAACTTTACGGTAAATATCAAGTGTAATTAATAATTATTAATACAAATTACATAAAAATACTTAAGTAGGTAATTATTTTTCGAAAAAAAAAAAACATTAAAATAAGGGTCAATCTTGGGCCTCGTCGACCCCCAAAATAAATTTTCGTTTATGTCCACCCCTCGGTAACCACTTTGGGAATCCCTGGGTTAGGAGTTGAACTTGTTCGTTTACCATTATAAGCTACCCTTTCATGTCTTCTGGTTTCATTATGCAGACAGTTTTCAGCACATGAAATCGACAGTCCATGTTATCGCGCCGCAATACACTACATTACTCTCTCACTACGTTCTACGCGTAACACGTGCAAGAGTTTAAATACTCAACTTGTCAACACAAAACAAATTATCAAATTATCAAAATTATCAGCAAATTGTCAACGTTGCTTAACAATCGCAATCGAATGATATACGTTGTCACAGCCAGGCCATTCGTCCCTCGAATAATGCTCGAATAGTAGTATTACATTATTTACTTGAATGTATACAATTTGTATGTAGAGATATTAAAGTATTCAAAACCACTTCTAAGAATAGACGTTAATCAAGTTATATCCTACACAGATATGTCTACCTATTGTATTGTATTGTACCTATGTCTATGTTTAATTTGATCAAAAGAGGGTGTTGGCTTGTACCAATGAACAGCCTAATCTAATCTTTCGAACAACCGTATATAATAATTGTGTTTCCCCCACACCCTAATTGCGTAGAACAAATGTTTTTATTGCCGAAAAACTCTATCCCACCCTACGAAGCCCTACACATTTCACACTTGCATGACCGTTGTGATCAGTTCTGTGCACTCCAATTTATTGAGGGTAGGACGAAAAATGCCGTCAATGGGTAATATAAGGGTAGCTAATGTAAAAAAAACAAGGAAATTGTAGATGGGAAATAAATTTTGATGTTTTCAGACTGTTATAGACCATGCTCCTTATTAGGTGTCTCGATAACATATCTTTTGAGTATTAGAGAGACGTGGCGTGACTAAAGTATTACTTAAGTTTTATTTCAGTAAGTAGATTACTTAGGAATAAATCGTTATTATAGCTGAACTTACACTTCCGTTGCTAAAATTGTATCTAATCTTCCAAAATTTTGACGACCTCCCTGGCACAGTGCTGAACGCGGTTGTCTTAACGTGGGAGGTCCCGGGTTCGATTCCCGGCAGGGTCAATTTGGGAATTTATAATTTCTGAATTTTCTCCGGTCTGGTCTGGTGGGAGGCTTCAGCTGTGGCTACTTACCATCCTACCGGCAAAGACGTACTGCCAAACGATTTAGCGTTCCGGTACGATGCCGTTTAGAAGCCGATTAGGTTTATGGATTTAATATAACTGCCATACCCCTAAGAAGTTAGCCCACTACCATCTTAGACTGCATCGTCGCTTACCATCATGTGAGATTGCAGTCAAGGGCTAACTTGTAGTGGAATAAAACTAAATTAATAATAGTATAATTTATTAATTTACAATAACTATACCAAAAACTATTTTTTACAATAATGTAGCTAAAAAAAATCATTAAATGAAGTAAATCTTCATGCCGATTTAGGTAATAATAACTTTTGCTAATCCGTAAGTGTAAAGTGTAGTCATGATTCATTTCAACTCTACATACTTTCTTAATACTTCCTCTACTCATCCTCAATTTCCCTTTTGACCTTACTTGAATCGCCATTACTGACTCACCATTCTACGTGACTAACAGTCAGTCAGTAATGCGCACCTCTATTTACATTTTACTATTTTAACATTAACATAGTTGTCGGCTTATTATCTCTTAACAAAACAAATATGAAAAATGCGGGTTGCAAAGAAGATGTCTAGACAATTTCCTGTGATTCATTCGACTTTTTGCTTTATAATTTTTTTTTGTAAAGTAATCAGAATCTGATTTTTTATGTTGTATTTAATTCTGAAATCGAAGTAACTTTTGATTTTATATAGTACTAGGTAATTTATATTTTTAATATATATACCTTTTTACCCAAAATTAACGTTTAAATTTTACAGTTAAACGTTAATTTTGTTACGCTTTAACAACGATATAAATCGACTTTATTATTGTTATCAATTTCTTCTATGATATTATGACCCGTATTATCTCTTATTATTGTACAAGTAATGGGCTTACATACAATAAAAATAAATTATATAAATGTTTGTAATAAGCAATATCATAGTGAGAGGGTCCCAACTCCACAGCTGGCGTATGATAGATATTATTATGATAGGTATGCATTGTTAACATCTGCCGTTTTCAAATTGTGAATTGGATCTGCTTTTTGATGGAAAGCTTGCTCTAATCGATTTACTTAAAGGGTTGTGAACTTGTGACTTTTGATATCTTATTAGAAGTTGTTGAATATATTTTGATAAAAGAAGAAGGCTTCTTTATTAGACATACATATTAAGTAACGCATATTTACCCTCTGACTTTTCGAAAATGCAAAGAAAAATTGACAGGTTTCTTACCCTAAATTATGATGAGACTGAAAATCTCCTTAGATATTAAACTTCTTCCTTATTCCCCCTTACAAAGTTACAACACACTCATACACTCACACACTCATCCATACAACACGTAATCCGTATTAATACTAAGAATTAATTTTAACAATTTTTTTAATTTTAATTTGTCAATAACATAATTTTTCTGTTTGTCATGTTTTCTTCTGATTTGTAAACCTGGAGGTGGGCGTTAACAGCTGCAACACAGTTTTATACTAACGCGGTTGTTTCCGTTCCTTAGTTTTTTATGTACCGTCACCGTAAGATTGTAAAAACCGTTAGATTATAATCTAACTCGCGAAATTGTAAACTGTCGAAAGATTGTGAACCGTTCAATGTTCTGAGATTTAATTTTTGTATTATTCATTGTATTTACGTATTCTTGTCTGTTTCTTGTAGGTTAGGTTAGGGTATAACATAAATAATTAGGTAGTATCGGGTTAATATACCTAACAGATTACAATCTACCAAAAATAATGCGTTAAATTGTAATCTTTCGGTGACATAAATTATATATGTTTATGAGGAAATAAATAAATCTATAATCTATAATGCTGTTGATTGGCTAAACAGGCAACTAGATAAAATGCGTAACAAAATAGGAAATATCCTGCCCAGGAAATTTAAACTGATTTATAATCCCACCAACTTATCTGGCCCGGTGATTTTTATGCCTGTTTAGTTTGTATTTTATTTTTAAGAGTTACTAGCGACGCTGTCACCGGGTTAAATAAGTTTGTGGGGACTATAGTTAAATTTTGTAATGCTGTCGCTTACTGGCAAAAGCATATTGCAGTGGCCAAAAAGTGACGAGTAAAAAAAAATGGCTAAATCAATAAAAGGGTGGGCCTAAAAAACTTGTTTAACAGTTTAACAAAAAGTCGCTTTAACTCTTCACGTATATTTTCCGTACCAGAATCAAATTTTTGCCTCTTGATGCTATAGGATAGTATAGGTACAGTATATTAAGAAAAGGATTTAGTAAAAAAAAGTAACTAAACCATGGAATTTTGTAATTACCATAGAAATTCCATGTGAAGAAAATTGCCATAATTTCCTAGACCATTAGTATCTCCAATCATATGGAGTTCCCTTAATCTGTCAATAGCGCCACCTTTTGTGTCGGCCCTAATAAAGTAATTTAAAACATGCATCATACAATTTTTTATAACAATAAACGACCCCTTTTTGTAAAGAAGACTGGGACAAAAAATTGCTAGACTCCTTGGGGAGAAAGAAATAAAAAACATACGTGGGGTTTATAATGACTCTTTTCCCCTTGGAAGTTGCGTGACTACCATGAAGATATTAATAGACAACACTCTATTCTTACACCTTGAAAAGAATAAGTTGCGGTTACTGTAGTAATTATAACAACATGAAGGGAATACCTAAGGGAAGTAATGTATCTGCCATTTTCTTTCATTTTAGTAAGCTATTGTTTGAACATCTTTGTTATATCATTCTCACCTGTGAGTATATCCGTTTATGTCTTATTTTAAATGAATCCTTCTTCTTCTTCAAGAATAATGATATAATTATCGTCTTAATTTATTGTATTTATTGTTAGAATAAATATTTCAAGCCAATACCTAGTTATACATTTGGAGAAACACTTGTTTTTCAATAATTTGTTGAAAAACAAAGTTCATGAGTGCTAAATACATGCCGACATATATTATTTTGATGATATTTTTTTCATATAATATATTATAGAATATATTTTGCCCGTCCATTTATTTTGTCTTTAGCTTACTGACTACTGTCGCTCTTTTGAGACTACAGCGTAAAGCCTGTCAAAACTGGTTAAAATATAAATACATTTCTACATTAACATTGTGTAACATATCACTTTTACAATGACAGTATCATTACCGAATTCACAGAGGGAACGCCAAAGATATTGCGAACTCGTAAATAATTCAAACTATGTCACGTACATTTTGGCAAAACTATGATAGGGCGGAATTCATAAGCGACGAGCGAAAATCAAACGCATTTGGCAAGCAACGTTCTTTACTTACAAGACAAATTAGCTGTACACTGTCCAAAACTCATTATGGCACTTGTAATATCCGCTTCACGCTATTATCATCTCTCGACAGAGGCATCAATGCCTATATTCCTGTGCGAGTTATGACAACTGTTGGTCACAATTGTGTTGTTTGAATCACGTTCTCTCGATTCACTGGAACGCTTCCAAGGATTTACGAATTGAATTATTCCTCTCATTGATACTCTATTTTGTTATGATTAATTCCCTTTGTCCTATAATATTATCGTTTGTTTTAGAAATATTAATCCAGCAATTAAGATTATACCTATTCTATGAGCATAATTGTTTATTTATTAAATAGATTTAAAATTAATTTGGGTAAAGCGATGAGAATGAACGAAAAGGACGTGTTCGTTGTATTAGCCATAAAGTTTAGTGATTTAAAGTTATTTAAGTAAAGCAGTTAATTTAAGGGGGTTTGTTATAAGTCAATACTCAACAACCGGCTTGCAAGGCAGAATCTGATCGAGATATTTAATTTAATTTTGTAATAGTGAAGCACAGCAACTTCTAAGTTTTGTCCGTTTTACTCAACTTTTTTGGCCGATTTCCAAAATACAAGATTTATTGCTGGATACAATTTTAAAGTTTTTTTAATTCAATTTACGACTCTTTTCAAAACAAGGCTGTTAAATATTTCCGGGCATAATAATTGGTATGGAGACTTGAGTAAGATTTTTATAAAACATTATTTTTTGCCAAAAGTGTTGGCCGCTTTATTTAATTACTGCGATGAAAGTGAGACAAACTAAGTCCATAAGGATATCATTCCCTTATTTACTTAAATTAAATTTTGTTATAATTAATTGGCTAAATGTAAAAATGTAATTCATTCAATTTGCAAAAATATATAGGAACATAAAAATTCAAATATATGCTCGTTTGAGATGCAGACGTTTGCAGTTTCTTACGAGTTGGCTATTTGTTTACTTTTCATTGATCAATTGTTTTGTTTCTCTTTTCCAGAAGATAGACGCGTACAACCACAGCGGGCCCTCATTGCAGACGTCAGCGGTGATCGCTCTCTGCTCCATCGTCCTCATCGTTGGCGTTTTAATAGGCGCCATACTCGTTTGGAAGTAAGTTTTACTTTATCTCTTTTTATATGATATTTAGATAGGGAAATACCTTATTTTTAAGTAAGTATTGCGGTCTCCAATTTTGGAATGGCAACTCAGATTTGCATTATGATTTGCATTATTCTGGGTTTGGTTTACCAACTTCCGTAATAATTGGCATTATTGGTAATACCTATTCACCACTTATTTTTAATTATTATTACATTTCGTTGAATGATTATTAAAAATAAGATAACAATGGCAAGATTTAGAATTCAGAACACATTTTTAATACAAGCTAACAGTTGAAATATACTGTATACATTTTTCATTTTTATTCAGATATTTTTTGAAATTCCTTAAATTAATAATAAAAAAATTGCTTTAATACTGTTATCTAATCTAATCTATCTAATAATCTAATATTGTTATCTTCGTTTGTATCGATATATTTAAATAACCTAGCTTATTTATGTAGCAAGGAAGCGTTAATTCGCATTTTACTAGCACATGACAATCCCTTAGTTTATTTATACGTTTTAAATTCTAAGTTACAAGGACCTGTCTACCTGACACGGCTTTGCTTTTAACAGTGTTTTTTACCTTTATATATCCAAATAAAACTGACTCTTTTAGAACCTTGTTAAGGATATTTTACTTAAAATAGTAGGTACTATTAAAAAAAAATTATTTAACTTAGTGACAGTTTATTTGGCAGATTAAGTATTGCAAGGTATTTTAAAGCCTAAAATTTAGTAATCATTTCTAAATTTAATAAGAGTACAATTACATAATACATACAAAATTTTGTTTTCTGAAATCAGGTGATATAATAATTTCCAAGTGTATAAAAACTATTAACCAAATTATTTGAAAATCGGAGTTAGATATCATAATACTTAATAGCTTACTGGAATATAAAACTGGTTGCTATCATAGGCTATGTAGTATGCATTGGTAGATCAATCATCTCAACGACACTTTAAGATAAAGATAGAATTTGATGAGTAGATTAATGCAGTCTTTTCGGTTCTTATCAGCTTATTATAAAAAAATTATGGCAACAAGTATGTCTTAGACGAGGTGCCTAAATCCGACGACGTCAAACTGTCCGGAACGACGACGAACGTATTGTGACATGTAATTAACACTAGGCTTGGTGCATGTCATGGGATGTGGCGTGAGCGAGAAATTAATCTCAAGAACATAAAATTTAAAAAACAACTAAGAGGTAGGATCCCTCTTATAAAACTTCGTATCCACTAGAAGCAGCTCTGGATATAAACAGCACCTCAACTCACATTAGATCTAGCTTTGTACAACCTTTGCTCAAATGGGCACATCTTCTGATATAGACATTTTTCCCTATAAATTTAAATTTCTGACGTATAGCCTCAAAATTTCCGCTGCGAGGCTATCACGCGGCATGTATTTGTAAAATGCTTTTTATGAAAAGATATAATGTGATGACTAGCAGAATATGCCCGTCCGCGTGAATGTTACGATTACGCGTTCCGGTACAATGCCGCGTAGAAACCGAATAGGGGTATGGGTTTAATATAACCGCCATGCCTCTAACAGGTTAGCCCACTACCATCTTAGACTGCATCATCACTTACCATCAGGTGAGATCGCAGTCAAGGGCTAACTTGTAGTGGATAAAAAAAAAAAATTAGGTTTTCCGGGATAAATTAAGTTAGTCTATGTATTAAATCAGTCTATAAGCTGTCGCCATTCCAAATTTTAGCCAAATCGGTTCAGTCATTGCGGTGTAAAGGAGAAAAACATCTAAACTTTAACATCCATGAAATTAAGTGGGATTTTGACTTTACAAAAACTCTTCTCTAGCCGGAACACGGGTTTGTTGTTTTTCATGCTTTGATGATCCAAAATTCTACTTTACTTTTTCTTCTCGCTGGTATCTACTATCAGATGAATTAGCTAATTTAAGCGCGGAATGAAACGGTCAAGTATCGAACACGTCCGCTCACTTGTTATTAAATGAAGACTTGTAAAACTGATTTTGCATAAATAATGTTAACACTGTATCCAAAGTAAGTACCACAAGAAGTTAGTAGATCTTATTACTCACACTGTCAACAGTTTAAGGTCGGATTAAATCTCAAATAGGTGACAGCCACTCTAATCAACTTTCTCGAGCCATTGCTCGTGACGTGTGTGTCGACGGGTTTAACGACGATTAAACTGTCACTGGCATCCCCTGTCTTGGGACACGGCGCTAATTCGTGAAAATGTTGTTTTGCTCCTTTACCCGGATTTAATATTAGACTTGGAACATTTCGGCTTAATTAGATTGTGTAGTTCCAGAGACACTGCCGTCAATCTATTCTTGAGTATAATAAGTAAATATTCGCACTATTTGACTCCACACTAAAATTATTTTCTAAGCAAGCCTGCTAAGTAGGTATGTATTGGATCAAAGCTTAGAGTGAAATCCAATTAAACCACTTCTGGATGATATACGGTTCAAAGAGCTTTTTGCATGATACTGTGTGAAGTAATTCATGATACTTTTGCTAACGACTTTTTAACTTTACTATTTATACAACGTCCACTAATTGCTGAATGTACTTATAAGTACCCAGACATAGTTCGGCCATGTCCATACATGCCAACGAAAACAGGCTTATTAATTCTGACGCAGATACACAGCGCTAAATCGAGAAACTGGTGTCTTACTCCTTTCCCCAATTTAATGTTAGATTTGGAACATTTCGACTCATTTCGATTGGGTAGGATTTGACACTTTCTTGAGGCATCCACTTCCATATTCTATTCACACTATTTACAATAATATCAATATATCTAAATTTAAACAAACGCAGTTTTACTAAATTACATGTACCAGGGGCCATACTGATAACTCAAAATGACAGTTTGAGTTCCTAAAACTCAACAATAGTGAAAAAATGTCTTCTAGCGTTGGCAGTACTATGGCCCCAGTACCTATTTTATAGCGTTGTATAAAGTTATTATTTATTGCTCCATATGGATAAATGTGCGTACAAACAGTTGAAAGCGTTTCAACCATTGGTTTTAACACTTTGATGTTACAATGCCAAAATCGCTCCTTGTGAAACCACGTCTTCTTGTTACAATAGACAACTCCTTAGTGATAAGCGGATTCCCAATTCAGTGAGAAGATCTATCAACCCTTTATCATATACTATATCGATGGTATGGTGGTGATGGTGATGGCCCTTTCATAGAAAAAATTGGGCGTCCAACCTGTAGAGCGCGCTCCACACCTGTGTATGCCTGTCTTTGTCCCCGCCATAGCGCTGTCCCGCTTTTCAGGCTAGATGGCGTTAGCAAAATAAGTCCACATTCTTTTTTCGACAGGGCCCTATGTAAATTGAGGTCGTTGTTTATGACGTTCCAGGAAGCAAAAGCTTTGCATAAAAATATTTTTGCACTGACCCATGTCTTGGTTGAAAGCTTGAGATGTTGACTTATACAGGTTCGTACATCGTAGAAATGTATCGCGCTAGGAAAGGCTTTCTATTTCCGGGTTTGGATGTGTTTGGTGTCGTGTTGACACTACAGCTTTGACTTATTGTGAAATTTTATAGTTTTGAAAGTTTTTGATTTTCTTGAATTGCTATTTGAAAAACCTGAACTTGTCAACATATCTTGGACAGTAAGCGTAGATTAACCAACAGTAGAAATGATAGCAATCACTATCTCGTAGATTTTCATGTCGTTGTCATCGTCAACTCATAGACCTCCAATGCTGAACATAGGTCTCTTGTAGGGACTTCCATATGACGCGGACTTGATTGTTTGTTGGACCGCTAGATTTTTAAGTATCAGGTGGGAATTACTAACATCCAGGATATGACTGATGGGGTATGATGACAGTCTTTGATGGGTCTGAATTGATGAAAGCTGGGGCCATACTGCCAACGCTTAAAGCCAATTTGTTTTTTTTTATACACTACAAGTTAGCCCTTGACTGCGATCTCACCTGATGGTAAGTGACGATATTTCCTTATAGTTTTGTTTTTTAGAATTATAATCCTTATTTTAGGGACTTCAAGGAACGTGACACAAACTGTCATTTTGAGTAATATTGTTTAAGTATTGCTTAAAGCGTTGGTAGTATGGCCATTAGAGGATTTTGACGACCTCCGTGGCGCAGTGTGTAGCGCTGTTGTCTTAACGTGCGGAGGTCCCGGGTTCGATCCCGGGCTGGGTCAATTTGGGAATTCATAATTTCTGAATTTTCCCTGGTCTGGCCTGGTGGGAGGTTTCGGCCGTACACCACCGTACCGGCAAAGACGTGCCGCCAAGCGATTACGCGTTCCGGTAAGATGCCGTGTAGAAACCAAATAGGGGTATGGGTTTAATATAAGTGCCATACCCCTAACAGGTTAGCCCGTTACCATCTTAGACTGCATCATCACTTACCATCAGGTGAGATCGCAGTCAAGGGCTAACTTGTAGTGGATAAAAAAATAATTGAGGAATTTACTTTTACTTCTATACAGAAATCGCAATAACATCACCACTTAATTAAAAGAGAACCTGATTTTTATTATCTTGCGTTAGATCATTCAGCCAATAGTCTAGTTTGCTTTCTATATTGCACATTATTTTAACTTGGTCTTCGACGTCCAATACTTTAGACTTAAATATGTACTGTGAACTTTGTGTACCCAGTTATTAAATGAAAATAACCCTATTATTTTACGGATGGTGATAAAATTTAAAACGAGCGCCATGTTAACAATATCTGTCGTAAATTTTAATGTTTACGTATTAACGGACTTTGTACGTTACGAACGTTCTAAATCGAAAATCTAAACAAACAGTCACTAAAGCCACCCGCAGACGATCGACATTGAATTCAAAACAGGTGCCAAACTGTAACTGGGCTTTAGGTCAACAATTTTACGTCACCGCCGGATATTATACAGTTCGCGCGCGAGTTCAATGCAGAGCAAATGTGTGTGTTACCATAAATACTTTAGCCTTTTGGCAACTGGGCCTTAGTTTTATCCATTTTATCCTTCTATGACAGGTTTTGATTTTTTGAACATACTTAACACCTAGTACCTACCTGCCTAACTTATTATAGAACTAGCTGATGCCCGCGACTTCGTCCGTGTGGAAGAAGTTTCTTCAATTCTTACGGGAACTTCTTAGTTTCAGGGATAAAAAGTCACTCAAGATCCTCAACTATACCCAACTATAACCATACCCAAAAAATTACGTCGATCCGTTGCTGTGTTGTGGTATGATTGAAGGATAAGCCAATAAACCAACAAACAACCAAATACACTTTCGTATTTATAATATTTGTATGACCATTCGTCAGTCCTATATTTTAATCATTGATTTTAACTAATTTTATAACAGAATTTATCACAAAAAATCAAAGAACTGTAGAGCTACATCCTTGGGCTACATCAAACAATGCGCTCTGTGCCTTAGTTTGTGTACACGGTCTTACCAAAATAAACTGTTTCAAAACAATATGGAAACACACCGTATACGCGTTTATTATTCATAAATCATCTTCGGTAGGAATGTCAATACGTAAACAAGGATATATCGGGACTAGCTGTTTCCTGTGATCGATTTAAAATGGGAGAAAAGTTACTAATGTGAGGCAGACAAAAGTTGCGATCACTGGAAAGACGGCTTCCTATGTTTTCGAAGCTGTGGGAGTTACTGGGTTCGATTAATCATTAGGATATTTTTGTCAATTCTTTCTCAGTACTATCGCGAAGTTAGAAAATGGCGGTGTTTTACCCCATGCCTCGGCAAGTACGAAAACCGCCAGTCTGCGCTTGTCTCCTATCTCCGGTTATTTCGGATTGCCATTCTATACCTAGAGTGAGATTTTGGGAATTATAGAGAGTGCATCTGTGTTAACGCACAAGTATAATAGGTATGTACCTACGATTATATTATTAACTCGTGCACTTTTTCAGTAGAAATTGCCCACTATGGCCGAAATTCATTCGTTCTAGGGCCATACTTCTAATGCATAGAGCCTTATTATTGTTTCATGATTGTTGACATTCGTGTTTCAGAATTATAATTCATATTTTAAGAATGTCAAGGTACGAGACATCAAACTGTCATTTTGAGTAATATTGCTTAAGTATAGCTTTGAGCGTTGGCAGGATGGTTCTGCTTTTGCGTTAGATGCAAGACTACGCGTTCAATTAATGGTAGCTTTTAAAAAAATGTTCCCGTCTTCAACCACATATGGCACTTCCTCTTCTAATTACCGTCTCAGCACTCCGTGACGAAATATTCATAATTTTTTTATTCACAATTTCAATGCGTGACTAATTATGCCAAAATTATACCACACGGCGCCCGCTCTTGATTGGCTAAATCCAAAATGGCGGGCCAATAAGCGAGGTGGGCGTTCCACTCTTGCGCATGCTAACTTCGCAACGTTTGAATATTCAATTTCTTTGCGTTCTGTTTTTGACATTTTTATTGCGGTGATGCGATATTAGTTAAGACAGCTTTTGCGATATTAATAACCTATTATTCTAATTTTTACGGGACTAATAGATATAATGGGGCAATTAATACATTGGGTGTATACTTTTAAACGTGGCGTAGCATTGATAGTATCTATATTAATATTAGGCATAAATGCGAAAGTGGTTCTGTCTGCTACGTTTTTTCTGCCCAACTGTTTAACTGGTTTTGGTTAAAACACATACTACTACTTTGTATCCGGAAATAAGAGGGCCCATGGGAATGGCAACAATCTTAATCTATACGGACGAAGTCCCAGGCAGTACCTATTACGCACGCGGATATCGCAGGCATCTTCTGGCTGACTGAAATTGACTGACTGACTAATATCAAAATAAACGGCAGGGCCCCGGTCAAATTTGAGAATTTGCATTATAATATCAGGTATAGTTTATCACTGTAGCAATAAGAAAGGATTTCGCCAGCGAGAACTTCACTGCGTAGAAATAATATTTTACACAGTGAAACTATACCTATAGGTACGTATTAAGAATATTAAGGGTTTTTTAAAAGTAGGTACTATGTAGAACACCTACTAACTTGCTACTTTATACGAATTAAATAAAAATACTCTTTAAATTTCTTTCCGCATTTGAACAATTTTATGATGATGAATTTTATATGATTTTATTATACGACGCAGCCACACAATTGACAAATAAAGTTATAATGTATTTAAAATACCTATTTTATTTTTGCAAAGCGTATTTTTTCAAATAACAAGTCGAGAACGTTAATTTCCACATACTCATTGCAACTACACTATCAAAGATCTAACAGAACCAACCCTCGACTGAATAACCCTCAACTGCACTCAGCAAGCCCGCGCAACCTCGAGGCCCCTCCGCGCTGGGGGCCGAACAATAGACTATTTACAGGGCCCTTTTGTCTTAACTTTGAGAGACTGAGCACTCTAAATAACCCCGAGAACGGAGAAAGACTGCTTGCAAAGCGATTTCTGCTTTTATTCCGCTTTGATTTTTCTAAAGTCTTTTAAACTGGCCGAAATTCGCTGGGCTGGGCTCAATTGCGCGAAAATTTTCTTTTCAATATTTTTGGAGTGGCGGAGATTCAAATTAGGGGTGGGTATTTCTCTTTTTATTAAAGGACAAGAATGTAATTTTTTTATTTAAATAACGAGATATAGATAATAGCTAGAAATTTTAAGCCATATAGGACAATTTCACTTCCTAGTTTTTTGCTGGTTCTTGTCTTACTTGAAGAACATTCAGGACGATTTGATTGTAAAGCTTTATTAGAATAAAACATGACTTGGAATATTGTCTCATCTTGAGTGAAAGTAAGGCTAGCTATTTTTTCATAGCGGATAAACGTAGCTGTTTAGCGTAATTAGTTTATAAGATTAGGGTCGCTAAATTTTTTGCTATTTTTTTCTTCTATTATAGTAATAAAAGTCAACGGTATATCTATTTACTTGTACCTAATCCATACTAATATTAGAAATGCGAATGTGTGTCTGTCTGTTTGTCTGGCTGCTACGCTTTTACGGCCCAACTACTCAACCGACTTTGATGAAATTTCGTACAAAAATAGGTTGCATCCCGGGGAAGGAAAATCCTGGAAAATTTAAGAATTCCCGCAGGAAACAAAAAAACATCAATCCACGGGGATGAAATCGCGGGCATCATCTAGTTGTTAATAAGTAAATTTTGTTTAATGCTTCGAGAAAATCAAACGGATATATAATTACAGAACGCACCTTTAACCGAGACGCAATAGCACCTAGCAATGTAGCTAGCGGATTAATTTCACAACTTCCATTACAAATACTCTCGTCATTCATAGTACAGAATCAAACTTTCCCTCTATCCCACTGAAGATCGCTATCAACAACGTCACGTGCACATCGGATAACGTCTTTATTAAGCCCCATTGTTTCTCCTCATTATGGCAAACCAATTGTGCAACCCTCACAATCAAATCGATTTACAACAATACCATCTTTACGAGTATCATTTTACGGCCCATAATCCTGTGATTCAATGTCCCCATGTGTAATCTTTTACGTGTCACTGAACACATTTTTTTTGATTCAATCTTATTTTTTATTGTTATAGTTTTAAAGTTGTATTTCGGTTGCATTATTTTTCTTGGTTGGCAAGGATTGGTCGATTGCGAAGCACAACGGCTTATTATCGGTAATCTGCATACAATCACATATTTGCATGATATCTCAATTCGTTCTCGGTCTGATTTGAATAGCCACGGCGCATTTTACGGTTGGCGACTCACAGACACGTTGTTATGTTTGATACTTTTGTTTTATGTATTAGGAAAGTATTTTTTTGGAGTTTACCCACTTTCGAATCGCTTTTCATGAATATGAAAACTATGAGGGTGTGAAAATTTATAGGGAGTAAAATCAAAACCGTTACGTTATTGACTTTGTTTCCATGACTATGTAATGTATTTTGATGAATATAAATTATATAATTAATATAAATAAATGTATCAAGAATGTGTTCATTTACCCTTATTTAATAATCTGTATATTTTATAATCGTTCGTAAAGAGTAAACTCCAGTCGTGCGTCGGAGCTAACACACACATTTTTTTTAATCTACTAAAAGTTAAGCGTTAACTTCTTCGGGAGACTGCGATTTCACCTGATGGTAAGTGATGATGCAGTCTGAGATAGTAGAGGGCTAACTTGTTAGGGGTATGGCAGCTATATTAAAACCATACCGGTAATCGGTTTCTACACTGCACCGTACCAGAACGCTAAATCGCTTGCGGTACTTCTTTGCCGGTATTGTTGTAACTAGCTACGACCGAAGCCTCCTACCTGACCGGAGAAAATTCAGAAATTATAAATTCCCAAATATACCCAGCCGGGAATCGAAACACGTTAAAACAACAGTGATCAACACTGCGCCACGACCTCCCGTCAAAATGAAAAGTCAAAAATTATGTTACGTACGTTAAATTAATTAAGTCAAGTTTATCGGTAGTATGCCAATTACTATCGGTTTTAATTCATTTATGTTCTGAATTCATCTTTAAGGATGCGAAATAGAATATATTCGAGATTAAAACCACTATCGATAACGTTAGTAATTATGATGATAATGCGGATTTGAACCAAAGATTATTTATCCGTTTTGCAGGGTGTGATATTTTTTACACTTTTTTGACTTGCTTACTTCATATGCCAACATCATGAAGCGAGTGAATACAATATTTTATTTTATAGTTAAAATCTGTCATAATTTAATAATCCTCAATTATCACACAATTAATTTGTGCAAAGCAAATAATGTTACTTACTATTTAAAAGTGATTATGGCCTAATTAATTATTGAAATTTGTTTAATTGAAAACATTACAATAATATTATAAAACGCGTAAATTAAATGCAGTCACCATTTACAACTTTCATGCCCGCCCAAGTTCCTAATTAATTAACTCCAGATAAGTTAGTGCAAATAACTTTTTATTTATCGGTAACTTTACACAGGTTGAAAAGAACAAATAATATTAATTTACAAATACTTAATTTTCAAATACTTAAGTAATTGAAATATTTTCTTGCTTTCGATATTGATTTTTTTATTGAATTAAAAAATAGGAACTAGAACTAAGCATTTCAATGATTATAAGTAGAAACTTTATTTCGCTGCCGAGTATATTACACGCTTTTTTTCTGTAATATTTAATTAATCTAAAAGTTTTATAACTTACTGGAATATAAGGTAGGTATGTCTTAAATAATGCAGCCAGAAAGTCTTAATTCTTGCTAGCTGACCATTCTCAACCATGACTGTTGTTAAAACTGATGATTCATGACTGATAACATGACTACGACGTCCCTCGTATGGTATGAGCGCTGCCGTCTTATAAGTTTCATATGGGGTATTTCGTCATTAAGTTTAAGATATCAAAAAAAAAATTGAAATTTTAAAATGGAATTGTAATAAAATTTTGAACTTATAGGAATTGGCTTCTTCATATTAGTAGTATTTAAACTGAAGATGGCTCGAAGATGCTTCTAACAGACGGTTATAATTCGGCCTACTTGCCGAATTGGGTTATTTCCGTTGCGATCTTCATAGCTAACTTGACGACCTCCCTGGCGCAGTGTTGAGCGTTGTTGTCTCAACGCGCGGAGGTCCCGGTTTCGATCCCCGGCAGGGTCAATTTGGAAATTTATAATTTCTGAATTTTCCTCCTGGTGGGAGGTTTCGGCCGTGGCTAGTTACCACCCTACTGGCAAAGACGTGCCGCCAAGCGATATGGCGTTCCGTTACGATGCCGCGTAGAAACCGACTAGGGGCATGGGTTTAATATAAATGCTATGCCCGTCACAGGTTATCCCGCTACCATCTTAGACTGCGTCATCACTTACCATGACCAGGTGAGATCGCAGTCAAGGGATAACTTGTAGTGGATAAAAAAAACTTATATATGTAGTTAAAGATGGCAAAGAAAATATTTGAGCTTTTCAATGCATATCAATGATAGTTTCTTCTTTTACGTTACAAACGTCATTACAAGAGTGGAAGCAAATAAATACCTTAAAGTTCTATGCTATGTGAATAAAAAAGTTTAAAGAATTACCCACCCGGGCCAATACTAAAATGAAAATTAATTTAAAAAAGCCCCATAAAGTTCTCATCACAATCAATTAGTAGGAAATGCAAATATTGCTAAAACCCGGATTTGTGGTGCTGTCGCGCTAATTAATTATGAAAATTAGTAAAATGAAAAACATTATCCGAACCGTGCTATATACAAATTTAATGCAGTAAATTTTCATTACCGACCAGCCCAAGTGCATAATTAACCCAAATATGTAATTGGATTGTTTAATTTTTTATATTATTGCCACTATTTCATTGTGTTGTTAGTTTCTGTTTTGCTACTGAACAAAAAAGATGGGTTTCCTATTTAAATTTTTTAACGATATTTGTGATACGACTGCCTGAAAAAAAGTATATTGTTTTTAGGGTTCAAGTGTGTATGTATGTGAGTTTGTATATTCCACCATAATTTTTATACGCCTCAACCGATTTTGATAAATGAGGTATCGTTAGAATCCCTAGCTTATTCCGGGTGATATAGGCTAGTAAAATTTTAAAAAAATTGATGGGGTGAAAAACGAAAATAATATTACCTATATAATCATCATCTAGAAAATAATGAGTAGATACCAAAAATATATAACACTATGGTTCAATATCAAGTCATTCACAAAAAAATATCATTTAATAAAAATGTGAACTAGATTCTAATTTATCTAGATTTATTTAGATTCTTAACTTTTAAGTTCGTTTTTTGGCAGGGCAGTCGTCGTTTTTAATTTTTTTTATTAAGACTTGTTTCTATTTGTATTATTAATTCTTCCTACTTTATTAATATTTCATAGTCATCATCACTCACATAATAGTGTATTCAATGGTTTTCTTCTATAACTCAATCCAAGTGCGGATTTGCAGACTTAACACACCTTCGAGGACATTATGAAGAACTCTCGGGCATGCAACTATCCTCACGATGGTTTACTTCACCGTTGGAAACTATTGATATTTAATTTCTAAAGATTCATATATCCCCGAGAAGTTAAAGGTGCACGACCGGGGATCAAACCCGCGATCCCGTAGGTCAGTTGTAAATCCTCGACGATCTCCCTGGCGCAGTGGTGAGCGCTGTTGTCTTAAAATGCGGAGGTCCCGGGTTCAATCCCCGGCAGGGTCACTTTGGGAATTTATATTTTCTGAATTTTCCCTGGTCTGGCCTGGGGTCGCGGGTATTTTGCCTGGTGGGAGACTACGGCCGTGGCTAATTACCACCCTACCGGCAAAAACGTGCCACCAAGCGATTTAGCGTTCCAGTATGATGCCGTGTAGAAAGCGATTAGCGTATGGGTTAATTATGCCATGCCCCTAACACGTTAGTCCGTTACCATCTTATACTGCATCATCACTTACCATCAGATAAGACCGCATTCAAGAGCTAACTTGTAGTTTAAAAAAATCCCTGGGTTAGAGTGACACTCTATTTTACACAAAACCGTTAAATTATACAATCATAGTTGATCATCATTTTATTGATCTAATTCATATAAATCATAATAGACCACACCATCTTCAGCTAGTAAGCCCTGAATTTCGTACACAATTTCATTGGGTTAAGAGCCTTCAAACTTAATGATTAAGTGTGACGTTGTCGCTATAAATTACGAGATATAACTCATTTATCTCCGTTCAGGACACAATGTAATCATGAAACAACTAAACTGCGAGTTTAATCTGTTACCAGATAAGACGTGACGTTTTCGCCCTTGGTGGACTAAATGGAAATATTAATTTTAACAATAAACATACAGGAATTATTAAGTTTTAGGATATCTCATTACCTGGATAGTTTTTGACCACAATAATCGATACCCGATGATAAAATATGCATTTAAGTTAATAACAAACAAAATAATAGGAAGTCCCCTGACGTGTTTATTATAAAGGCAAAACTTTCACGTAATGTATTAGATAGGTTGCTATATAATTCTTACGCAATAAACTTACATAAGTAACTTACATTATAATATTATGTAGAGGGCAATAATCTTAAATGCAAAAAACTAGCGATCGGGAATTTTTGAAAAATTTCAGCTTTATTTCTTGTCTACATTATATAGGAAACGTCTGTGCAAAATTCAGTTTTCTTGGTCTAACTGTACAATTGTTACAATGAATCAGTCAAGGCGTGGCTCGTCCTTCTGTCCATCTTATACTGAAAAAAACAGTAGGTTTTCAACAGTAGGTATTTGACAACTAGTTTAATCAGCAACTTTTTTACAATACAATATACGATGTCAAAACTCGCGATAAATATGAGATTTTGAAAGAAAGACTTGCTTGTGACGTCATGAAAACTCGGCGCACTTTTTTAATTTGATCGATATTTTAATTGTTATTTAACATTAAACTAACAGGGGACGTCTACATATCGCCTTTTGGGATAATTATCACTAAAAACTATTTATTATTGGCATCCTATAGGCAACATACTAATTCTTATACTATTCCCTTACTATTTCCTTAGCACTATTTATCAATACTCAACGAGAGTACCGCATAAAATATTCTCCAAAACTCGAAGTTCGCAACTCTATAACTTCGATATGCCAATGTGGAAACTTTACAGACTGAAAGTTTGCTGCAATGGAGCGCCTGGTGTTCGCGCAGTCACACTACTTTGATACTAACGATTTGTTCCGACTTTTCACGCTTCACTTTAGACAGTTAGCTTATCTAACTAAAGTTTCTTCTTTCTAGGTAAGTCAGCAGGCAAAATTGTAGTGCTTGCTACTTGTACTGAGCTTATTGACGCCTTTATTTTTAGGGTTCCGTACCTCAAAAGGAAAAAACCGAACCCTTATAGGATCACTTTGTTGTCCGTCCGTCTGTCTGTCAAGACCCTTTTTCTCAAGAACGCATGGACGTATCAAGCTGAAATTCATATCAAATACTCTGGTCTACTGTCCCTTGAAGCTGTGAAAAATTCAAACTTCTAAGCCAACGCAACCAAAAGATACAGCAGTTTATGCTGCAAATTTTCGACACTCGCAAGGGAATCAAAACCTACAGGGTTCCGTGAACTCAGAATTTTGAAATTTGGTAAGAAGCAACGTCAGCACAGATAAAGGAAAAATTGCGAAAATCATAAATTTTTGTTACATCATATAATAAAAATATTTTTAATAATTTTAAACTTACTACAGGTTTGTACGGAACACTCGGTGCGCGAGTCCGACTCGCACTTGGCCGGTTTTTTTTTTTAATAAATAGCCTATAGCTGCATTGTCGTAAATGCAAATGAAATGTAATCTTAGGTTGAAGCAGGCTTAATGAGATATTTTGGCAATTAAAAATACCCTTATCCATTTCGAAGTGGAGGTGGTCACTTTTACAACTTAAGACCACGTATCGGAATATTTACTCTATGATAAAATGGCCGCCGTGAAAAAAAAACTATTTGGAGGCCGCCATCATTATCAACATTTTTAAAGTACCTTCCAGGTCAATGCCATTGATTAAGCACTTTTTTTCTTACTTCATCATAAAATGAAAATAACTTTTGCCGATTTCCAACCACTAGAGTCCCTCGCGCTTTTATATTTACTTTAAATATAAAGGCTACACGGATATTTCATATTATCACAGTTTTACTGTGATATGAAATGATATTCAACGAATGAACTATAGGGTTCATTCGTTGAATATCATTTCGTTGAATTTTTTAACATCAATAAGGTTGAACCATACTCTATTTGATATATATTCTGAATTGCTATTTTCATTTTAAAATTAGCAGGGCTTCACGTCCATTTTCTAAATCACAATACAAAGTGCTAGAACATTCTGGTACGAGTAAATGAAACTTAAGCCGTGCGATGACACGAGGGGACGCGTCACTTAGTGTTAGCCTAACCCAGATTCCAGCCATTATCTAGTTTTCAGCCGTCTGCATTACACTGCATAAAAGCTCTATTATTAAATTATTATATACCTTTGACGACGTGTAAGAGACTTTATTGTTTCAAGTATATCAAAAATGCTGTTGAATTTTTATAAATAACTAGCTTTTGCCCGCGCCTTCGCTCTCGTTTAGTTCTATGTTCAAACAAATTTCATACCCCATTTTTACGCCCTTTAGGGGTTGAATATCAAGTATCCTTCATAAGCGGAGACCTACATCATAATGTACGCCAAATTTCACCCCGATTCGTTCAGTGGTTTGAGCTGTGTGTTGATATGGTCCAAGATCCCGCGACAATCACACCTTCGTTATTTTATTAAAGTGAAAGTTTTCCTATGTATAATATAATATCAGAAACCACGTTTTCCATTGTAAGGCACTTAGTACGATTGCAACCCCCTATCAGACACTCTTAAATTAAAAAACAACAGGGTCTCAGACAGGGGGTAGCAGCGTATATGGGTTGAGACGACGACGAAGGCTTAAATCTTAATGTAAACAAACTTACCAAAGAAAAAACTTACAACAACAACCTAAGAATGTTCAATTCGTAAATATAAATACAACTAACTCAAACAAAACAACTAGAACAATCCGTCTGTAAGCCTTTGATCAAATTCAGGGCTCCCTTGATCTTGATGCAATTACGTAAAACGGGTAACCCGGATACGAATTTTAATTAAAACACGATGCCTCTAATTAAATTGTAAAGGTCAGAGTTTAATAAAGTGAACTATGAATTTACATATTATTATAATAAGTTGGTGTGTTAAGAACCATAACATATGTTTTAGTAACCTTAGCATTAATAACTTCTACCAGATTACACCAGTATGATGTGTTGTAAAAAAAAATATTTTCATAAAAGTAAAGGCTATGACTGTTTAAATGATTTTATAAAGGGTAAGGACAAAAGATACGCGCCGAATTGAGAACCTCCTCCTTTTTTGGAAGTCGGTTAAAAATGTAGCGGAAATTACGCGCGTGGGCTTTGCGAACTGAATTCCGCTTCCACCAGCAAGAGACAAATCTGAGCGGAAGTTCCTCTTTTGTTCAACAAATTTGGTGGAAGAATGAAAGCTGTACTAGGGTTTTATTTTTGTTAAAAGTTGAGACAATTCTTCATCAGCTGGTTGCCCGGTTTGCTCACATATTAAGGCTTCTAAAATTCGTTGAATGTGGCAACTGGCGATCTCCTATTTCAGCACACATAAATGGGAGTGGAATGACGCATGCAGTTTCCGCGTGCGGAATTCTTACTAGACAGAGATTGGGCAGCTTAATAGAAATTTATTAAAGCAAATTCCGCAATTCTGACGCAAACTAACCTATCTGTACTAGTGTTATAAATGTGAAAGTTTGGATGGATAGATGGATGATTTTTATTCAATGATGCCCAAACGGCTGAACGGATCTGGATGAAATTTGGCACAGAGATAAATAATAGTCTGGAATAACACATGGCTACTTTTAATCCCGGAAAATTACAGATTTTCCGTGGGAAACGAAAACCTCAATCAAAGTCGCGGGCATCAGCTAGTCTTTTAAAAAAGGTAATAAGTATTTCTTATAGGCAAATACACAGCTATCGTTCATGGAATACGTCCATGATCGTAGACTGTAACTACAGTAAAATACAATAAACAATGTATCAAACAACGAACGACACGTCTGAAATTCTTTGCAACATCCATCAATCATCGTAGTTTTTTCATGTTTCTATCACCATCAAGACGAGGTATTTTGAACACATCCACACCTCCAAACGTCACCTGAGGCGAATCGTTCAGCTGTTAAAAATTACTGGTTGTGTTCTAATGAGACCACCTCAGAGTAGAAACTAGTTATTATGAGGTCCTCATGCTGCAGAATATTTACAATATTTAGAATATTTAAATATGTTGACGACTCCCTGGCGCCGTGTTGAGCGCTGTTGTCGCAACGTGGGAGGTCCCGGGTTTGATTCCCGGCAGGGTCAATTTGGGAATTTATAATTTCTGAATTTTCTCTGGTCTGGCCTGGTGAGAGGCTTCGGCCGTGGCTAGTTATCACCCTACCGGCAAAGACGTACCGCCAAGCGATTTAGCGTTCCGGTACGATGCCGTGTAGAAACCTACTAGGTATGCGTTTAATATAACTGCCATACCCCTAACAGCTCGCTACCATCTTAGACTGCATTGTCACTTACCATCGGGTGAGATCGCAGTTAAAGGCTAACTTGTAGTGGAAAAAAATAGTATTTAAAAAGTTTTAAAAATTTAAAATGGTTCGAACTCCGAAGGCCGAGAAAACCAGAAGTTTAAGTCGCTATAATCCGCTAAAATAGACAAATCTTTGTGGTAAGCAGATGATGATGCTTCGGTTCGGTGTTGGAATATTCTTGCTGGGCTTGCTATTCTTACACGTGTAGCAGTTACTTCACTCGATTGATTTATTATATTCCACTCAATTTATTTGGAGAAACATGTTTTACATTAAACTGTCTCGTTGGTCTAGTTGTTAGCACGTTCGACTCGAAATTCCGTCTCCACAAGTAATGGGATTTTCTGACTAGAAATTCTCAGTACTAGCCCGGATTTAGGAAGTTGGCGATGTTTCACCCCCGTGCCTCGGAGAGCTCATAAAGCCGTAGGACCCGGTTATTATCACTAACATGATAATAGTCGTTAAAGCCCGCCAATCCAGCAGCAGCATTGGAGCAGCGTGGCGGGTCTAAGATCTAGTTCCCTCTCTCCTATGAGAGACCTGCTCAGCAGTGGGACGTTAATGGGCTGCAGTGGTTTTACATTAAAGGTGGTAAACAGAATGACGGATATAGGCATGCAAATATCATATTTATTCAATTATGTAGGTATTTAGATACTATCACAAAAAAAACATCATTTAATCATAGACGTAGGTAGTGTAGGTATATTACAATACAATAATTTATATAGGCAATTACTTGATAGAAACATTATCATATCAATAGCATAGAATTGATGTTATAATCAATGTCAGAGAAAACGAAAACAAAATTAAATTTATGCAATACAATCATATCAATAATTATTTAATGAATAAAATAAAATACTCATGTCAATCTTCATAACTATTTATGTCAACGAGGTTAATTATTAAGGATTTAAAAAACTTTGTGCAAAAACAATTCACGTCTAATTAACTGAATAATATTAGTATTTTTTACACCTAATTAGGTAGGTGGTTTTAAAGTCGTGAGCATCTGCTAGTCACATTGAATTAAATTTTCCATATCAAAACATCCTTACAACATACCAAACCGTTACAAACTCAGCCAAATGTACATTTAATTACAATCAAACATTTAGGACGTGCCTCGCGCCAAATCGACGTCGACACTGCATTTTGTCGACAACCGCAATGGGAACCATAACTTTAGTACCAGTTTTCGTATCTCGATAGAGTCAATAGAATTCAATTCATACTATACTTACTTACATATATTATAAATGCGAAAGTGTGTTTGTTTATTGGTTTGTCTTTCAATCACGCCGCAACGGAGCAACGGATTGACGTGATTTTTGGCATGGATATAGTTGAGGACTATTCTACTATAGGCCATTATCCCGGAAAATTAAGGAGTTCCCGCGGGAATCAAAATAACTTAAACCACGCGGACGAAGTCGCGGTCATCAGCTAGTATAAAATGACATTTTGAGAGGTAGACATTCCGTGCCAGGTTTAGAATATGATGATAAAATCCGCAAAAATTAACCATAAAATGCTTGTTTCTTCGTTAAAAAAGTCGTTTCCCCAGCACTGCATTGTTCTATCCTTTAACTTTATCCCACCATTTTAGATCCGGCTCTTCTTTTTCTGCACTGCCGATATTAATTAATTTACTGCTCCCAGTTAAGGTAGAAGCATTAGTATCACAAAGTAGTACAAACTTGAATCTTGATCTCTAAAATAAAAAATTGACACCCTGACGTATCGGCATTTCAAAACTCGAAATCTATCAACGTTGTCGAGACGCGCTGACTCTCACTCCACCGGTGTCTGGTTTCTCGATACTCGATAGCAAGTGGCGCGTCACTAATCGCTTGGACAACTTAGAAGATTGATTGGCGTATAGCTACATTGTTGTGGACGGTCGGGATAATGAGGTGTGACGTATGGAGTGGTGTTGATCAAATTAGTGTTGTTTTTAACACTTTTTATCGATAGCTAGTCAGTGTTGAACTTTTTCTGAAGACCTCCTTAGCGTGTTCTTCTTAAATATTGTTATGCATCAAATTGTGAATATTTGTTCTTAGCCTAATAACTCATAAACATAATACTATCAATAAAATAATTCATTATCAAAGTTCAGGTTCAAATTTGGGTTTTTCTCTTTTAACTACTACAAATTAGCCCTTGACGGCAATCTCACTTGATGGTAAGTGATGATGCAGTCTAAGATGGTTGTGGGCTAACCTGTTATGGGCATGGCAGTTATATTAAACCCATACCCCTACTCGGTTTCTACACGGCATCGTACCGGAACGCTAAGTCGCTTGGCGGCACGTCTTTGTCGGTAGGGTGGTAACTAGCCACGGCCGAAGCCTCCTACCAGGCTAGACCCGGGAAAATTCGGAAATTATAAATTCCTAAATCGACCCTGCCGGGGATCGAACCCGGTACCTCCGCATGTTAAGACAACAGCGCGCACACTGCGCCACGGAGGTCGTCGAAGCTTGTGGTCGAGGTTTGCTTATTAACAGTCTCTTACAACAAAAATGAAACTGAGCTTGTATAAAGAATTAACAATTTATTTTATAATTGGTTGGTTCTTTCACCTAAAATTACAGAAAAAAAATATAAAAATCCAAGCTTGTTTAGCAAGCGTTCTCTATTAACTAATATAAATTAGTCTTTGACTGAGATCCCTTATATGGGAAGATATGATATAATTTAATATGGTAGCGGCCTAGCCTGATAATACACCTACCAGGTTAGGCCTAGGCAGGTTAGGCAATATTAAATTCATACCTCTAATCAGTTTCTACCCGGCATTCTAAATATAATATATTATATGCTTGATATCTTTACATGGTTTGTTCCTATCACGTGTTATTTTCTTGTCAATAAACATCAATATAAAAACCCGTACACGTACGGGTTAGGTCAAGTCATTATAGCCATTAAGCTCAGAACATCAGAGCATCCGAAGTTGACAGTGTACCGACAGAGACGACACCGCGACACCGACCACCCACGGGTTTTAAGTTTCTATCGCATTATAGACATGACATAAGAAAAGGACCGTTTCCATTTAAAAAAAAATATCTCCCAGTTTTTTGTGGATGATACAAAAATATTGCACTACTCTTATAGATTACTTAGAATTAATTCTTGATTAATCTATTTTTTTTAATTCAGATTGTTCAATTTTACTTTAATAACACGAATAGTTTGTATCCTCTGAATATCTGAATTAATGTCCATAATAACAAGTTGGTCAGAATACCTATTTACTAGCTTTTTTGATGAAAAAGAGCATTGCCGTATTATATTTGGGTAAGCAGTGCTTTTATGCCTCTATGAACTGCACGCCACGGATCACAAAAAATACGACGTCAATCAACGGCAATCAAATACACAGAAACTTTATGAAATGTTATGGAAATTGACTATATGCATGTCAAACGTATCTAATAATGCTCTTAAAGAGTGTTATCACAGTGTGGACAAAAACCTTTTGGTCTGGGGGACAAAAAGCCCACGTAACACACTTTTATATGGAACTGCACACACTAGCACGACAGGTAAAAAGTCAGATACATCTGACGCAGAAATTTCGCTCGGATGTTTCGCCCTGTGTAATTTGCGCTATAACGGATCATTAAACTTAGATTGTAACGTAAAAAAAACTCGAAACACGCTCACCTCTGTCTTATTATCAAATCCATTGTCAGTTTTTCTTTCTACTTTTATTTGCCTATCAATTGTAATTAATTAAATAATTGTCTATAGTCCGTCAAAGGTCAAATTCACAGCCATATTTTACTTTGGGTCAATGCCGTGTAAGCTGTTGGATTCAGAAGCGGCATACCGACCACCCACGGCTTAGGCTACGTTCAGAAGGTACGATTTTCCAGTATGTGTTATACGATATTTTATGGGTTATCTTTCTCCAAGTATTGTTAACACGAACAAAATGGTCTGCTATACATTTTCTACATTTTCCTCCCAACCTACTGTAAGACGACTACTTATGACGACCTACCTGGCACAGTGGTGAGTGCTGTGGTCTTATAATGGGAGGTCTCGGATTCAATTCCCGGCAGGGTCAATTTGTAAATTTATAATTTCTGAATTTTCTCTGGTCTGATCTCGAGGGGGTCTTCGACCGTGGCTAGTTACCAACGTCCCGCCGAGCGATTTAGTGTTCTGGTACGATGTCGTGTAGAATGGTTTAATAACATAACTGCCATACCCTTAAACAGATTAGCCTGCTACCATCATAGACTGCATCATTACTGCCATCAATTTGTATTGCAGTCAGGGGTTAATTGTTGCGGAGTAAAAAAAGAGAGTAAGAGAATAGAGAATGCGACGCTTGTGCACTGCAATATTATATCCCGCCCTGTTGGTTTATCTCTGTGGAGGCTGTGACCGAAATCCGGACCGGACCGAAATTCGGCATGGTTTAATCAATACTTAATATAATAAATGCGAAAGCGTGTCTGTCTGTCTGTTACGCTTTCACGAACCATCTGTTCAACTGATTTTGATGAAATTTGGTATAGAGTTAGCTTACATCCCGGGGAAGTTTATAAGCTACTTTTTATCCCTGAAAATTAAGGAGTTCCCCGAGAATTTAAATACCTTTATCCTCGCAGACGAAGTCGCAGGTAACGTCTAGTCTTTAACAGTTAAAACCATGTCCAAAGTTGTAGTACTTTCTTGATAAAACGAAAAATGGCAGAAAAAAAGCTAATCAATAGATTGTCGTGTGAACACAGCCTTATTATACACAGGGCGTCGTGAAATGGACACTGCAATAAAAAAGCAGTTAACAGCTCATTTGCGATTGAGTTATACAGCCCTCAAGGGAAGCTTCCTTGAAACGTTATGCTTTGGGCTGAAGTAGTTATTCTGTAAAGCAATTTTATTTACTTTTCCGCATGAGAAAGTAAAAATTTCCCGAAACACATTTGGATCTATTTTAGTTTTTGTTCTGAAATGAAAATGAAAGAAATCGAAAAATGAATTTAATAAAATGAAATGATTTCTTTCACGTAGTACAACTTGAGCCACTTATCTACCACCGGTATGAAAAGCTGATTTTACTGAGAAGAACCGGCAAGAAACTCAGTTCATATAGTGGGAAATGTTCTACTGCTGGGTATAATGATACTATCGCCCTCCATGTCTGTCACGAACATGAAAAGCTACTTTCGACGACCTTGTACCATTCCGGTACGATGCTATGTATAACTAGCTGATGCCCGCGACTTCGTCCGCGTGAATTGAGGTTTTTTGGTTCCCGCGGGAACTCTAATATAAAAAAATATCTCTGTGTCAAATTTAATCCAGATCTGTTCAGCTGTTCGGCCGTGATTGAGTAACAAATAATCATCCATCCATCCATACATCCATCCAAACTTACGAATTTATAATATTAGTATAGATAGTAGAGGTGTGTAATATAAATTATCTTCTATCATAAATATAAATATCAATATTTATTTATTCAAATTAGGCATCACTGTACACTTATTGACCTCCAATTACTTAGATAAAATATGATAGTGATAATCAGTTACGGTATCTTAAAACTAAAACTACGAGCATCTTAGATTGCATCATCACATTAAAACCAGGTGACATCAAAGCTTTACTTTTAGGTATATTATGTATGAATAAAAAAAATATATAAGTTACCATCTGACATAAAATCCAGCACGACAAACCACTTTTAATTAAAACTTAAGAAATGGTTACAAGGGAAAAAAATTTACAACTTGGAAGAATTTTTCCAACATGACAAAAAGCGCTTATGAAATTTTTACATTCTTTTATTTTATAGCTTTTGACATTGATCTTGACTATTATTGACATTGTTTAATTATGAATAAAATCTAATTTATATGTTGTAATATTATTATTGTAAGTGTAACTAAAATGGATGTAGTTTTAAAATGAATGGAATCTATGTTATAATATTAGTATTGTAGTAGTAATTATAATGAATTTAAGCTCAACTGTCTATTTATAATATATTTGTACGCCGATACGGCTAATGTTCTGGACTCTACTATATTAGACATAACATTTTATGTATTACACACATTATGCAAGTAAAGATTATTCTATTCCTTTCTATTCTATAACAAATCTTACAAAATTTTACTCCACTAACTAAGTAAGCAATTGTAGTCTATTTTAATTTACCAGATTATTTATCTTTTACATAATTTCCAAAGATAAGCTTTTATTTATGTACAATACCTAGGCCTAACGTTAATGAACCTTAGTTATGTATACAAAGAATTCATTTTTGTTTCTGTACTATTTCCGCATACTATCTTTTGGATCTAGTTATGTCAACTCTCGAACATGTCGATAAAAGTTAAAACCAATAAGATAAATCAAGCCTACGTGGTTGACCGTCTTTGTGGTTGTACGGTCTGGTCATAATTTACATTATAATTTTTCCAAATATTTGGTTTTATCGATTTTAGTCTCGCCCATAATACCGTTTTAATTAATGTCACTAATTATCTCTATCTTTCATCAGCTCTTTATCTTATAATTTCAAGATAATTGATGAAGAGAAAGATTGTATCGGCTCGGGTTTTGTTTATTGTCGATAGTTTTTGGAACCATATTATAAAAAACATAAATAACGTTAAGACTTTTTTATCTCTTAAACTCGCATTCCATTCAAATAAGTACCCATTTATTATGTTAAAGTATTTTATCCCAATTACATCAATTTGTACATGCAATAAGGGCTCTTTTAGGGGACTATAATGAAATTGTTTTCCTCAATAATTTGCAGTTTATTGAAATCGTTTTTGTAACAAATGAAAATGATGAATGAAATGAAAATGGCTTTCGCCAGCGACGGGTATTCGTGAAGACTTAGTTAGAATGTTATTTTAATTGGTACTTATGCCCAGAATATAAGTACTGCTTTTTCTAATTAAACTAAGTAAACATATTAAAATCTAAATAAATATAAGGACAAGATGACTGACTAACTGATCTCTATACGCACAGCTCAAACCACCGGGCGGATCGGTCTGAAATTCGGCGTACAGTCAGCTATGACGTAGCTAGCGTATGACGTAGGCCTCTGCTAAGAAAGGATTTTGAATATTCAACTCCTAAACTAGCGGCACGCTATGATGGCCGGTTTGACGTTTGTCCGCTCATGAAGTTCCGTATTAATTGATAACGACTTTGAAGGAAATAATTGTATTACTTTATTGACGATAGTGATGTGCAGAGATTCATAAATTTTATCGAATGTAGTTTTAGGTTTAGGACTCAAAATTTATTTTTTAAATTGATTTCTTAAATGTATACAAGTGTAGAAAAATCAGTTTGCACCATTTATGGGGTGAATGTACTTGTGAATATGAACAATTTTCACTATGTGGACAAACCTCTGAAATCGCAAAAAAATATCAATAAATTTTTAAAAATGGAATCTAATACGATCGTCACATAGGATCGCTGGCTAGCACAACTACTACCTCCGGCAAACTCGCGTCAATGCTCAATGCAAAACAAAGCAGTTTCGAATTGACGTTGCTTCAATATTGATAAAATTAATAAGGGAAGATTATGAAAGAGATGTGAAAATAGATAATATTATAGAAAACGAACATATAATTATTAATGTATGTGATGATAGCAGTGACGACAGTGAAAATAGTAGTATGGACGAATCTGATTAATTATGGCCTTTTGTGGCACCTTTTTTGGTATCTTTTGTATTCATATGTTTCTTGTGTGCATATAAAGTATGTATATTCATTTTCGTTCAAATATTCAGTTCGTTCAAATAAATTAAATAAACATATACATTTTTGTTTTATTAAACCTATTTAATCAGGTACAAAAACAAAACTTAATTGTTTTTTGTTCGAGAATAAATTGACATTCCACATCACTATTGTAATGTGTCAAACCGGCCATCATAGCGTGCCGCTAGTGTAAGGAGGTAAAATCGGGATTCTTCGAAAATCTAATTTAACGTGAACCGCGGGCATAAGCTAGTTACAATATAAAGTATGAAATAATATGAATAGACTTATAATCAATAAGTACCTAATCTCAATATCAAAAAAAGTATCGTCTTATTTTTTTTCTCAACATCTCTACATGATATTTTGGGTGGAATATTAATTTTGCACGCTCCCCTTCACTTTTGGTTTGTAGAGAAGGGATGTACACTCTAAAGATGAAGGAAAAATATTGAAGGTACTTCTTAAAAAGATTATTGATTTTTTTAACTCAGGTAGGAATATTCCCCCAAAATGTTTGTGAAATAACCGTATCTAATGTGTTTATAATAACCCAATAATCGTAATTGCTTTTAAATTGAAAGGAATCATGCTAAGCGCAGCAAAGTGGGTTGGGAACGATGCTATGGCATTTTGAGGATAAGCCTAACTGAACCATAGGTTGAATATTTTTTTGAAGTTATACTTCTTTGGGCGCGTTAGGGAAAAATAATCTGAGTGAATTTTTACGGAACCCAAATTCGACACCCTAAAGTTTGCTGGTCAACTTATAAGTCTTGCAGAAAAAGGCCTACTAACAAAATAAAAATAAATACATTTACTGTATATTGGCGGAGAACTGATAACTATATTCTAGATATTTATTATTTGCTACCAAAAAGTAGGTATAACTTCTTGCGTGCGTAAGTACACACACACTTTTTTATCCAATGCATTATTCAAATCACTGTCCCTTTGGTTGAATCCACGTTATTGAATCACCAGGCTATAAAAAAGCTTACCGTTGAATATTCGTAGTAAATTATTTAATTTATTTAAAATTAATCACAATATTTTAACTATTATAATAGCAAATACATCGAATGATGATTTCATTTAGCTGAAATGGTAATTCCTAATACATGTGAATACATAATTACAGTCATTTCACTTTTACGCTATTAAATATTAATATAAAATATTTTACAGGTAACATTATAAAATGTTAATAAATAAACAAATAATATTGTAGTTTGATCAGAAAGATTTTGTGGAACGACAACCATTCCACTTCACAATAATGGTTTTCATGCAAACGGGAAAAACATACTTTACTTAAGGATTTTCAGAAACTTTACAACTGCGATGCCACTGCCTTAAACTAATCAGGAAATAAAACTGGTTACTGGAGGCCTCTTTAAATACACCGTAACAAACAAACTGCTGTTTCAGAGACCTTTAAAACAGAGATTTATTATACGCACTTATGGAATCGTTATAACATTATGGTAATAATCAGATAAGAACACACCTAACACATAAACAAATCGCTACTTTTAAACGTTTACCACACATCTTGCTAAGGTACCAACAATCAGATAAAAAGACAAATTACGAGAGAATGTCCATCCTACGTCCAACAAATTCTAAGTACAGTTAAACATGGTGTCTTGCGCCGCAAAATGCGTTAGATCCGAGATACAATACCGTTCTCGGACAAATATTAATGGAGATACCAAGATACGCACGAAACGGCTACAAGTGGCTTCAAATCAAATAATGGCTATTGTTGTTTTTTTAAACATAATTCATATAAGTCCGTAGTAATCACATAACAATCTTATGACGTGAAGATAGTGTTGTATTAAATTAATAGAGCCTGAGTAGTGAGCATCTTCGCTTCAGTTTGCTTTATCTTTGTTCTGTACTGATTATTTAAAGCTAACGTCTTTTGTTCACTACGTAAGTTTTTAAACCACTTTTAAAATCTAAATGGTTGTTCGAAATATTGCATTGTATTAACTAAACACTTTCGTACAATCCACACTTCAATCAACTAATAGTCGTCGTCGTCAACCGATGGACGTCCACTGCTGGATATAGGTCTCTTTTAGGGTATTTCACAAGCCACGGTCTTGCGCCACTAATAGGTAATATTATAAATGCGAAAGTGTGTCTGCTTGTCTAGGGGTCTGTCTGTCTGCTACGCTTTCGAGGCCCATCTTTTCAACCGACTTTGATGAAGTTAAAAAAAAGTAGGTTGTAATTCCGGGAAAGGACATAGGTGCAAATAAACGAGGACGAAATAGCGGGCATCATCCAGTCTTTTAATATGAATACTAATGCGTCATAAGCCATTCCAAAATTGTCAAAATCAGTTAACCAAATAGGGGTCAACCAACAAAATATTAACCAATTAATTTTGTCTCCAGGCACAAACGAAAAGTGACACATCTACTACCATCCAAATCATCAGCACCGAACCAGAGCACGGGGTCACAAAGGCGAGCGCCGCCACCGGCTCCGTTGTACGAGGACCTGCAGGATATGCCGAGGAGACCGCCGTTGCCACATCTGCCTGAAATGGAACCACAGCTTGAGGTGAGGATACTGATTTAATATAATTAAGTATTATCCTAGAGTTTATAAGGAATGTACGTCTAATCTATTCTTCAATTCTAAGAGATATTTTAAAAGGAATTTGTAAGTCGCCTTAGTCTTCTTATCTTCCCCGTATTCTGCAAATTATTGTGAAATCAGGGGCCATACTGCAAATGTTTAGAGCAATACATAACCAATACTAATCAAAATGGCAGTATGAACTCGTTTCTTCACGTTCCTAAAATAAGGATTATAATTCTAAAATACGAAAGTCAACAATAATGAAACAATGTGGCTTTAAGTGTTGCCAGTATGGCCCCAGCTCTTTCAGCAGATTCAACAAATTTTTCCAATGAGAGGTGCAATTATGTAAGAATTGCCGATCCAATCGTCAAAGTTCGACGTCAAAGTAAAATAAACCATAACATCATTGAATTAGAGCTCCATTTCGTGTATCCATTCTCATACGTTTATGGTATCGTACATACCTAAACGTATGAGAATGGATATACGAAATTGAGCTCTAATTTAATGACGTTTTGGTTTATTTTACTTTGACGCCGATCTTAGACGATTTGATTGACAATTCTTACACAATCGGGGGGCATATGTTATTATTTATCTTCCTGTAGAAACTTTTGACCTCACATAATCAGAGTCAGACATGCAGAATTACTTAAGTCTATTGTTTGAAATTTAAAACTTCATTTATTGTATAAAATCGCCTTTCCGTAAGCCATTTTAAAGCCTGTGCCTCTCTTGGCAAATGTACACGGTTGTCAGTAATCACTTAACATCAGGGACTCGTGTCTGCTCTTTCACATTAAAATCCTTACTAAAAATAATCTAGTAATGGATTTTAAACTATGATTGAGAAAATTGCCTGCAACTTGGGGATTGAATGGGCAATTTAGTTAAAAGCTGGATGGCCTTTAAAATGGTTGAGATTGATATTGAATAAATGAAATGGATTGGAATTTTATGTCTTTCTTACATACAACATCAATCGATTTTTAAATTGCGCTGACATCAAGGTTGATTTTTACAAATTTTGTTGGAAAAGTTTAGTTCCGTGTACCAATAATTAAGCAATCAAATAAATGCCTGTTACTACAATTATTTATTACATTATTATTTTTCTTCTCCAGATGGTTGAGACGAAGCGACCGAACTGCCAGGGACGGGTCTTTGTGTGTGACACAGGCGACCCATGGAGGGGAGGCAACCCTTGTGGAGGAGAGAATTGTGGAGCTCCTTTATACGAAGAGTTGCCTCACAGATCCGACGACTCAGTACACAGCGACGATCACTTCGCCGAGGACGAGTTAAGTCTCGTCGGCGAAGCGGTGCCTTGTCGAACATGTTCGAGGCCGCCTGCACCACAGTCTTTACCCCATCGACCGAGACAACACCGTCTAGACAGAAGACCAAAGTCTCTCGAAAGAAGGCGAGCACAACACAGAATGCCACGTCACATACACCCTCCAGACCCTTCAGAATTTCACGAAGGAGTACTATTGGATGCTTTGTTAAGATTGTATCCACAAGTTGGTACAGTTGGTGCTAGGCCTCCAGGTCCAATGCCAATAGGAGCAGGAGGCGCGTGGCCTGGGGGTGAATTACCAGGAATTAACTGCTGGAGAGCTCCAAGAGCGTCACCAAAGCCACCCAGCGGAGATTCATCCTTCGGCTCCGATTCGGGCTACAGCAATAATACGTGTGGCACTTGTGGCACTAGAGCTTCCTCCAGGCATCGCTTATCAGCAGAAATACCCTTATCATGAACAAGAGGAATTTTTGGACTCTGTGATCGTGCATTAGTGTTTCCATATGGAGTGATAAATTGAAAAATGAATTTTTACTGTAATTCCATGCATTTATTAGGGTTATTTCTTAACGGCCTACTTTCACTGATATTCAGTATGGCCTTTTGCCTTTTTCTGTAATAGTGTTTGTGATTGTTATGGACCTTAGGATAACTTTAGTAGTATATTTCTACGAGTCTGTACATAAGAGTTTCTAAATAGCTGATGTCTTTCCAATTAGCAATAACTACTTAAATTGTACTTAGCTTCCTCGGTATTGGTTTTACATAGATTGAATATAGGTGATTTTGTACAAAAGTCATGTGACCATAAATAGTTAGTAGTCATTTTGTCCTAGTAAGTTATATCGAGCTAGTCCTAAAATTATCGCAATTATGTATCAAATTGTAATACACATTTGTTTGATCTAATGTAAAAAGATAATATTGTAAATCACGGAATTTACTTTTGTAGATATTGTAAAAAATACGTAGATAAGTTAGTTATAGTGACTTGAATTTTATCATCATATCACATTGAAGTTATCTGCATAACATTTTGATTATATTCTGTTATGGCCAGGGCGAAAAATTTCTTTTATGTTTAATTTGTTCTATTTATACTTAATTGGTGCTATGAATTCAAAATTCCTCTGAAACTTTTTTACTAGTATCGATAAATAAACCAACAGTATTAAAGTTCCTCGATTTTAAATTCTTTTCTGTGAAACAAGTATTACAATTATCTATTTCTTTCTTTTAATATGATGTCAATTTCTAAATAACCATAAAAACCAACCAAAAAAAAAACGTTAGTTAAATAAGCTAAAAGGCGTTACTAAGTTCAATCTTTTTACCGTGTTGTTGTCGCCACTTGCGTTAAGTTTTCTGATATAGTACCATCGACATTCAACGTACTTTTCAATAAGATATAGAATAAATTCCTTTATTGGTCGGTACTATAATAAACGAACTGAAATAACTTCGTCAGTAAAAAATATGGGCCTATTTCCTGGCCTAATATTATCTTCCCAGAGAAAAATATTTCGTGAGCCTTTTCCTTTTCTTGTGATGGTCGTATTTATATTATAACGTATTTTACAAGCTCACGCATGTGTTATGGTTCTAAACAATGTATTTCTATGAAATTATGTTTTCATTAAATAAATAATATATAAAATAGTTATAATACTGAAACAAGATGGCCTGGATTTGGGATATTATTTTTGGTGTATAAACTTAACATTTTTATCTCTCTGATACGCAAATAGCACGCAATGATCTAGAAGAGCCCTAGAGAGATCTAGAGAGCAGTGCATTTTTCTGTTTAGACAAAATTTACATAGCTGCGTCAACTGCAGATTAAGTATTCATCAATGCGGTCGAATCTAAGTTTTATTATCACTACATTATAATAATTGTAAAATACACATTATGTGCATCAAAATTATGTTACATTATGTGTAACCTGACGTTATTTGTTATTTATTCAAGACATTATTTATTTATTTAAGATTTAATTTCTAAGAAGTGCTACCCTGTAAAGTTAGAATGTACTTGTATTACCTATGTTATTTAAACCAAAATTTGTACGTCAGGGTTTCCTGACTGTGCTGGCTTTTCATACTGTAATCATCTTTGTAATACATAATTAGACAAATAAATTCATATGTATGCAATCACCGATTCAAATAACTTTTTGGAACATTGCACAGGAACCCAAATTTCATGAAACAGGAAATTATTAAGTATCAGTATCAATTATAATAATCGTTTTTTATTCGAAAGTTACTATTTAATATCAGAATTATTGTGTTATGTAATTAACTGAATATATTTCAAAGTATGAATACTTTTACTGTATAGTTTTTTTTTATAAAAAGAAAAAATATTGAAAATAATACGTGTATACTGTCTAATTTTTTGTTATTTTTGATTTCTGTTTCTTATTATTTAAGCGATATTTATTTAATTTTTACACTATAACACTGTTTCGCATTGTATAGTTTCAAAGCATCACTATTAAAATTAAATTTTGGGGCGAATGACGCCCAACTTATAAATAATATGAGGAGCACAATAAGATGAAAAATAAATACATTTATAAAAACATTGCATTTTCATTATAATAACAAATTTTTTAATGAGATACCTTTGTGGTTTCCCATGAAGGTTTGATATTATAAGCATCGCACCCCCAACAGGTTAGCCCGCTACCATCTTAGACTATACAATCACTTACCTACCATCAGTTGAGATCGAAGTGAAGGGCTAACTTCCTAGTGGAATAAAAACAAAATTTAAATTTGAAAAAATAAAACACTCATTAAAGTACCTACCTAGGTTACCAAATTTCGAATCGATCAGATCTGTGGAATTTGCTCACATTCCTTTAACAGCTAGAAAAGAGCTGCTGAACCGTTTTTTTTTTAATTTCACTACAATCTAGCCCTTGACCGCAATCTCACCAGGTAGTAAGTAATACTAAGTACAATCTGGTAGTGGGCTAAGCTGTTAGGGGTATGGCAGTTATATTAATCTCTAAGTGCTACTAGTTTCTAAGCGGTATTTTACCGAAACGCTAAATCACTTAGCGGGTACAGCTTTGCTGCAAAGGTGGTAACTGTCACGGGCTGGCCTCTTACCAGACTAGACCAGAAATTATAAATAGGCCGTGCCAGGAGTCCTAACCTAGGACCAAACAGCGCTGACCACTGCGTCAGGGAGAGAGAAATTATAAAATTGCTGACATTGCTGGAGTCTTCCTCCCTGTTAAGCTTGGCGCCGAATCGAATCGAGTCGCATTCGGCGCGCCAATGTAATTTCATAGCAAGTATACTGTTGGTGAATTTTTGCTATTCGAGTCGACTCGCACGAATGAGACTAGTGGACGCCTACCATAGAAGATTTTCTTTGGTAATCACAAAAAATATGTGATGACAAATCAAAGTAGATTTTCCTTTGACTAGCTTTACCAGGTAATTAATAAACGCAAATAATCATCCAGCAGAAAGGAAAAGCAAACTTTATGCAGAGATTATGTTTATGGAAACTACACAAACAAACTTATAACTACAGCTCTTTCTCCGTACTGGACCGCAACTCGGCGTTAGGTAGTGTCGCATTTATATCACGAACGAGGATGAACGTTTACTAGATGGGACGGGTAAATCTGTGGGAGATTTTTTAATTTATTCGATCGCCCGAATATATGGAATTGTCAAGCGCTTGATGGCAGTACTGAGCTTATTAAACAGTAGGTTAATAAGCATACACAAAATACACCAATTTAAACGCAGTCAAGTAGCTACCGTACTCATCGTACGTACGTATCAATTTGGGAATTTATAATTTCAGAATTTTCCCTGGTGGCCTGGTGGGAGGCTGCGGCCGTGACTAGTTTACCGGTAAAGACGTGCCGCCTAGCGATTGAACTTTCCGGTACGATGGTAGGGGTACCGATTTGGGGTAGGGGTAAATTATAACTGCCATGCCCCTAACAGGTTACCGCGCCACCATCTTAGACTACATCATCACTACATAGGTGAGATCGCAGTCAAAGGCTAAATGTAGTGGATTAAAAAAAATTATATGATGGTCTCATCCATTAATTCTACATCGTATAACATAGCAAATATTAATAAGCCGCCCAAGGCAGTGTTGATTTATGTGTTTAGACGGGCTTGCGCAAATGAATACATTTTAACAACACACACACACACACACACACACTCACATACACACACGCCGGCGCGTCGCATCACCCCAACCAAACGAGCTTATTATTTATTGGAGTGACAGCGAAATAAAAGATGTTGCGGTGATAATCGAGGAGCTGAGCTTCTGGGTTTTGATTGATTGAGTTGCACTGAGTTAATTTTATAAAGAGGGTGTTGGGGTTGTATGTTTACTTTTCATATTATGAATATGGGGGGTTATGACACTTCGGTTATGCTCTATTCATTTTTTATCAGTGTTTTCCATACAGTTCAACTTAGTACCTACTTAGGTTTGAACCTTGGGTATTGAAGAAAATAATGCTCGAAGATTATCTACGTGACCTTCGACCTCCCTGGCGCAGTGTTAAGCGCTGTTGTCTTAACGTGCAGAGGTCCCGGGTTCGATCCCCGGCAGGGTCAATTCGGGAATTTATAATTTCTGAATTTTTCGTGGTCTGGCCTGGTGGGAGGCTTCGGCCATTACTAGTTACCACCCTACCGGCAAAGACGTGCCGCCAAGCGATTTAGCGTTTCGGTACGATACCGTGTATAAACCTAATAGGGGTATGGGTTTAATACAACTGCCATGCCCCTAACAGGTTAGCCCGCTACCATCTTAGACTGTATCATCACTTACCATCAGGTGAGATCGCAGTCATGAGCTAACTTGTAGTGGATGAAAAATGAGTGACTTGAAAAAATTCATCGAGATTCATCGACATCCAAATTTATCTCTTACACTCTATGGATATGCACCCTTAGCATACGCCCTTAATGCCCGCGATCGACTTGCCAAGTGTACACAGCTTTACACTTACGCATACCACAAAGCGCAGTCAGCCGCGAATTATCAGAAGGATATTGATCCTTTGATTCCGCCGCCTTTGCCGTCGTCTCCAGCCTCTTAGATTCAGTGTTTATAAGTTATAACTGTAACTGGCATTGACACCTTTTGTTCTTTATCGATAACTTGTAATTAATATCTACGTAGAAGACAGGTACCTACTCATTAATTTTACTTAAGTACGAATTCTAATCCTCTAATTTACAGTGGTCACAAATAGTGCAAAACGTGTCTGTAAAAAGACTAGTGCATTATAGTATATTGCCTTACTCTGTATAGACGGAACGGCAATCCTACACAACCAGAGAGTGATCGAGCGCAGGACAATGGCTGTTATATACGGCTCGGCGTCATCAAATTAGGCGATAGTCTGTCGCCTTAGGTTACGTTACGTAACCTTAGTCCCAAACTCCCATTTTCCCGAAAATTGTTCAATGTACGAAAAACACCTTCCTAATAAAATAAATTTCTTTGAATAGGACCTTTAGTGAAAGATCAGATAGTAGACTTTTCGTTTCAATAACTTTTTTTTATCTTGTCGCCTATCTTCTGCCATCGGTCTGATAAAAAAAGGCATTCCTAGAAAATACTTATTTCATTTTTCCGCCTCAAAGGCTTAGCCTGCGTAGGTACCTATATTATGACGAAGGTAAGTTTGAGATTTGTGGGGTAAGCAAAGCCTTATAAGCAAAATGACAAAAAATCATATGATTTTAGTCTCATCTTTCTCGGTCTTTCAACGATACTAAAATACAATTCTTATCCCCCTTAATAGAATTAATAATCCGTTTTAAAATTTGCTATTTCCTTATTACAAACGGCTGAACAGATTTTCTTGAATCATATCTAAGAGCGCTCCAAGTCGCAACAAAACCAACTAAATCAAAATCGGTTCATCCGTTTGAGAGCTACGATGCCAAAGACGGATAAACACGTTAAACTTATGTTAAAAATCAACGTCAAATATTAATTTAGTTCGACATATCCCACACCCTATAGTGTGTCTTACGCTTAGTTAGCTAAAATATATTGAACTTTAGCGAACGTCCGATCTCCGGTGTTATTGGAAGGTACTTTCCTAATAAGATCTTATTAGAAAAGTATCCTACATTATCCCCGCGTTAGGAGATAGGGACGATTTTTGTGAAAATTTATTACTTGCGCAGTTTTATTGAGTTTCAATAAATATATTGAAGTGTAATTTTTAAGTGTAGGATTTTTTATAAATAATCCTACACCCCTCCACGTCACTTTTTGCTCTTCACCTTCAGTTTTTTTTTAATCTACTAGAAGTTAGCCCTTGACTGCGATTTAACCTGATAGTAAGTGAAGATGCGGTCCAAGATTGTAGCGGGCTAACTAACCTGTTAGGGGCTTGGCAGTTATATTAAACTCATTATCGGTTTCTGCACGGCATCGTGCCGGAACGCTAAATCGCTTGGCGGCAGGTCTCTGCCGGTTGGTAACTAGAAACGGCCGAAGCCTCCCACCAGGCCAGACAAGGAAAAATTCATAAATTATAAATTGCCAAATTGACCCAGGAATCGAACCCAGAACACAAGACAACAGCGCTCAACACTGCGCCAGAGAGATCGTCAAAAAGTAAGGTCGTCGTCGTCTTCGTCGGTACTTGGCATCTAAAACAGGCCTTTGTTTAACAGTGGATGCAGTCTACTACTGGCTGTTGATGATGACTATGAAGAAGCAGGCCTTAAATCCTCCTAAGTGGTTGAACCTAATTGAGCTCTTTAATCTAAACACTGCAAATGCAAAAGTTTTGTATTTCTATTGTCTCAAAAACACTTTATCAAAGCATTAAGTGTCAAGAATCAGCATACATAAACAAAATGCTGCGAGCAATCTCACTTTGAAGTGCATGGCGTCATGACAATAACTTAAAAATCATTGCTAAAATTACATTTACAAAACATAAAGAGTACTTTAACATTATCTGATCCGATATGTCGTACGACAATTTGTAGATTTTCAGAAATGGCCAAGTATGCCATTTCTGTAAATCTACCAATTTTACCTAATAATAGTAGCTGTTACAATTAAAAAAAACCAACGCATATAAACAAAGACCAATCGAGTGAATACGGGTCAAAAATCAGCTAGTGTCTATCTCATATTCTAAAAAGAAAACAAAAACTCAGTGAATGACCCATCAACACCCAGAAAACTAGAATTTTGCACAAATATTGAAATCATTTATAAATTCAAACAAGAAATGAGTCCATATTTGTTGCCAAAGGAAATTGTCAGGGGGCGACACCATGGGCGCTTATTTATCATAACATAAAAGTAGAAATAGATTGATTAATTTTATATTTATTATATAATATTATAATTATTTTCATAGGAACCTACAGCCCCTATCTCGAACAGTAGATAGAGTAGGTAGTAGAGTCATGATTTATATTTGCACAAGTTGGATATCATGAAATTAATTAATTTTGTTTATAAATTTATACCTAGAGCTCTATCAACTATGAAAAGATTTTCAGAAATACAATCAGTGCAAAACTCAGGCGGTTCAGCTAGGTACATAATAAATACGTCGAATCATCGGATGGTGTAAAAGCGCTCTTACGAAACTAAAAATACGCGGCGCCAAACGACCAATTTATTTGAACCATCGAGATGCATTCATTTGTTTTATTAAACCGAACACGTTCTAAACAAGACAGATCAATATAAAGTGGTCGGTGCAGTGTAGGTTGAATTCATCAAATAAGACGTGAAACCATAACTCTTGGAGAGTCGACCACGAGGAATGCAATTTATAAACGAGGAGTTTGTTTCGAAATTCACTGAACACTTGCCCGTGACGGTGCCTTGACTGTGAATGGTATAAATATCTGGGAGGAAATTCTAATATCGTACTTACTAATATTATAATTGCGAAAGTGAGTTTGTCTGTTGGTTTGTCCATCAATCACGCCGTAACGGATCGACGTAATTTTTGGCATGGGTATAGTTGAGGACTTGGAGAATGACCAAAATTTGCCTTTGTGTTATGAATTAACACAAAAGCAAATTTTTAGCCCGTGTCTCCGTATCCGCACGTATACGAAGACACGGGCATCACCTAGTAAAATGTATGTTTATTTGTTCCTTTCCACTTTCTTAATGCCTCTACAAAGCAAATAATTGACATGATTTTTTCACGGATATTAATTAAAATATAACTATATTAGGTTTATGACCCGAAGAGCTTCGCCATCTACACAATAAAGTATTAACTGTCATATTAAAGATAATATGACAATTAATATCGTCCGATGTTCTACTGCCTTAACCCATGTGATAGAAGATTTCTTTCCAATTTTAGCCCCACCATTTACGATGTTAGTCATCCTTTGTGACGGCTGTCTCGATACCGTGTAATTCCGGCACTTTGATAGGCTTATTTTTAGTTTACTTCTTCGGCAACGTACGGTGTGTCGCATGAAGTGACTTTATGACTTCATGGCTTGACCGAGTCCTAATAATCATTGAAATTAAAAAAAAAATTGGCAGTCATATGGACTGCCGACTGAAGTGTACACAATTTTTTTTTAATTATTTTAAATATTTTTTTTTTATTAAAAAATATCTTTAAAATATAAGCTCGCGTCACGGCGAGCATGGCGGTGACGCGAATCCACAAGTTTACCAGCTACCAAAAAGTGCTCAACGCGGCTAAAGAAGTTTTCACTTCAAAAACCGGGTAAATGCAAGTCCGCACGACTCCGCGTCCGCAAAACTCACACGCTGAGGGTTTCGTACCATGTATAATAAGTTACAACTTTGCAAATGTATGTACCACGCTTAGTACAGTAAATTAATACTTGCTTGTGAGTTGTGACGTCATCAAATTTCGGCGTAGGTCGTTATTGTCTTCAAACGTTAGATAGTTTCAAATAGAGTATCTCCAAAAATACGTAACATCCGAGTCCTAAGTTAAGTTCGGTAACCATATGGGACTTTCTAACGATTAAAAGTCTGATGCCGAAATTTGATGACGTGTGACGTCATCAGCAAGTATTAATTCACAAAAAATCCCATACTGAGTGCGGTATTTATTTTTGACATAGGCTACATCCCAATTATTATTATATACCAAAATACACGTTATAACAGGCTCAACGTGTTTGGGTACGATCGGTAGTCAATGCATCGAGGTCGATTCAGCACGTAGGGCATAATTACATACAAATTGGTAATTGGCCAGTATTGCCAGCTCATTTTCATTGTTACCTGTTGTGAAAACCACTCGAAGCTCTCGTATTGTCTAGTTGCTATAAAAGTGACATAACTTTAAAATTCGTTATATTTCAGTATCATACTTCATAGTTAATGTTACAAATGCGCAAGTGTTTTTGTTTTGTTGGTTTGTCCTTCAATTACGCTCGACATATAATATTGTGCTCATTTATCACGTTTATTTTTATGCAAGCTTGTTCTCGGGAACACCTTAATTTTCCGGGATAAAAAGTTGCCTTGGCACTTGTAACTATACGTACCTCTCAGATAAAAAAATATAAAATATATTTATATTTGATAGCATAAATTATAAAATAATAGTAAAAATATATTAAATGAATAATAAAATAAAAATAGTATAATCGACCTAGATGAGGGGGGGCTGTTGACTTTTGGTATTCTATGAGACTTATTAGTCCACGCATTAATATGCCTCTTGGGATACCAAGGGAGGGAAGAAGCCTACCGTTGGTGGCGGGGCGGAGCCAGCCAACCATCATTTATTTTTTAGAAAAGTAAATGATGCCATTCATAGCATCTTCCTTATCTTATAAAAGGAAGATGCTACCACTAGGATTAGTTCGTTTCACGGTGACCTTATGGAACAACATTTATGTTGTTAAATAAGATAGAAATCTTAACCCTGGGTTAAAACTTATAGTAAAATATAAAATGTCTCACTCTTATAGTCAAAGCATAAATGTCTCGAAGTATGATATGATCCTTTAATGATCCTATACATAATGAGTGGCTCACTTAGTGTATGTGCTAAACAAGTAAGGTTCTTAGAACGAGCAAAGCGCAGTATACTTGAACTGAAGCATGGCAGTATTGAATCAATACAACACGCGTGTAAAACGCGTGTCATTGTTTAGAGATGAGTCAATACTCGAACACGCGGGTAAATCGCGTGTCGTTGTTTAAACATGAAACAATACTCGATCACGCATATTATTATAATTCATATAATCTCGAACTGAAGTTATACATTGAAATTAATCAATGCTTGAACGCGTTTATAGATTTTTATAACTCGAACGCGCTTCTAAAGCCAGTCATATGTAAGCTAAGTTTCATCTAAATTAGTATATAATCAAGTCGTTGGGTTGATTGGACTCGAAGCTTCCGAAACTCTAAAAGATCGTGGTTTATTATGGACGCAACGATGTATGAGGGTCTTACTGCTAGTTGATTCACGTGCCATTCTAAAGAAATATTGAATTTTATTGGTAGAGTAAGGGTAGATTCTTAGGGACCCCGGCAGATTAGTTACACACTCTCCAGGTCCGCAACTATACCCAAGCAAAAAATCACGCCAATCCATTGCTCTGTTGCGGCGTGATTGAAGAACAAACCAGCAAATAAACATACTTTCGTATTAATAATATAATTACGAAGTAATTATACCTAATTATAAAAGTATTAGTAATCATATGATTTTGTGTAAAAACATACATTTTAGACTTATCCCACACCCGTTGTGCGAAATATTATGTTTTAATGTGAATACGTAAAGCTATTTACGTAATTAAAATCGTATTAACATACGAAATACACTTGTTACCCTCCAATATTACACCTTACTTTTGCAAGTTAAATGAACCGACGGTTGAACGATAATAAATCATGTTAATTGCAATCACTTCGGAATGCTCACGCGGAAGTTTTTCGGCGGAATTTCATTTTGGTGCGTTAAATTTGCAATAAAATTAAGCAATCAATTCACGTGATAATACGAAACAAAACTGCCAAATGCTCCCAATAAATTTGAATTGAAATAACTTGAAAATTTGTGCGACAATTTTAACTCTTGAATTTTCTGGGATTTTTAGCCTATGTCTTTCCCCGGGATACAAACTATACCCATACCAAATTTCATCAAAATCGGTTGAAAAGTTGGGCTGTGAAAGCGTAACTGACAGACAGATAGACACACTTTCGCATTTATAACATTAAGTATAGATTGTTAAAAAATTGGGAAACACAAAAAAAGACGCTTTAATAATGTATGGTTACACTAACGTCTAACAAATTAAAGGCAAAACTTATTTATCTATTTTTTCACCTAGGTATTTTATTAAAGTTTTTAAGTAAAATAAGTCCTAGAATTACTGCGAATTTTTTTAGCGTGGATCTGCCCTCCTTTTGGGACCTGCCCCCCATTAAGAAGAACTTTTTCTTAATTAAAATAAGGCGCCGAACTCGTGAGCAACCCACCACATAGAAAGCTTGTATAAATAGAGAGACGTCCGTTACATCAACGCACATTATCAAACCGTTGGGTCAAGAAACTTGAGAATTTTCATGCATGTTAACTAAGAAAGGATTTCGAAAAGTTTTAATGCGATCTCTAATGGGTTTCGTGCGAGTAAATTTGACGTCAACCACGTAAGGAAGCAAACACTGTCGTTTTCTAGCTGTTCTGATAATCCTTATTAGATCAAGGTTAAGCAAGCAATCTTAAAGAACTCACAAAACTTGACAAATGTTAGTATAAAGTATTTAAAGCCATTCTTAATCACAGATAATGATAATTCTTATTAGACCATGGTTTAGTAAGTAAGCAATTCTGAAGACTCACAAAACTTGACAAATTCTCGTATAAAGTATAAACTATTCTTGTGAAACGCTTCAACAATCTAATAAAACGGGCTCAGAACTAATTCCCTGTCGTATATCAACTGAAAAAAGACATGTTCTATATTCTGAAAACAGTCGGCACGTCAAAACAAGGTTGTTAACATACACCCAGTTCGCGCAACACGTTAGCACACGTTAGCGAGAACGACAGTTGGACGAGTCCAACAGCTGCAGGACGAAAATATTTATGGATAGAGATGTGCTCCCGAAGTCGATAAAATAAAAATTTACCATATTAATATACTAAATGCGAAAGTGTGTTTGTTTGTTGGTTTGTCGTTTAATCACACCGCAACGGAGCAACAGATTTTTGGCATGGGTATAGATGAGGTAGTTACCCATGCCAAATACTCATATACCCATCCCAATGGGTATGGGTATAGGAGGAGTGTCGTAAGGTACTTTTTATCCTGGAAAATTAAAGAGTTTCCGCGGAAATCCAAAAATTTAAACCACGCGGAAGAAGTCATGGACATCAGCTAGTATATTATAATAAGATGCAGATAATGCAACGTAAGCAAATGAAAATTTACGTAGGAAACGGAGAGAAATAATAAGTTATATTTCTTATTTACCTGTGTATAAAATTCGAATTTTTACTGAAAATATTCTGAAAAGAAGTGAAACGGTGTTTTAAAAAACAGCTGGTTTTCTCATTTACCTCTATATCTGTCGCCTGTTTAGGCTGAAAATGTTCGGAGAACCATACTAATAAATATGTTAAATCGTGCAACAAATTAACATACTCTAATACTTTAAATGGCCACTGGCAATTAAACTTGGAGGTAAATGCAGTTACTCACAGATATGTCATTTACACTGCGTAAGAACTCGGGCAAGTAGGTAATTGTGAAATTAAATTTTGTAATGAAAATAATTGCAGAAACTGACAATGACAATATTGATTTCAGTAAAGTTTTATCAAAGAGCTTTAGAATTCACTACATAAAACTAAAGCAAATTCTAGTGTACATTAGATAAAGAAAGGGTGAAAATCAGGTTTTACAATAAACTATTGCTAGGAATTTATGATCCGTGTATGGACGATGGGTGCTGTAGTCCTTTCTTCGCAATATTTTTGTAAAAAGAACCTCTCTTATTTTTACCATATTTTATGACTCATAAAAGTATCGAAAGCCTTTGCCCAACTCTGCAACATCTAATAACGGTAACTCACAGAGCTGAAGATTATAAAATCGCCATAATCATAAGTTAATTAAATCTTTTATATTTATGGGCGATCGTAAAAACCAACATAACTTGTGATACTAAATTTGTATTATTATGAGTTCGCAATTATATTACAAAATGACGCTACTCGTTATTATTTTGTAGCGAATAATATTTGACAAGATCTCGATGAAGACCGTTTCTTTTCACATTATATCAATATTAATTATTCATACTAAAAGAACTTGAAATTTAATTCGCTATATTCCGCCACAGTAGGTAAATCTATGTGGGTAGTATGTGCTGTGTATCTTGCAATACCACATAAATCTTCCAAATTATTCTCAACGTACGTTTCACTGCGACACCGAAGCATCTGGAGATGTTGACTCGACAATGCATGATTGTAAAGACTGAATTGAGAATTGTTGTTATGACTGCAAGCCTGCCCAGTGAGGACAAATCCTTGACCTTAGAAGCAGGGGCCCATGAGCTGCTAATAGGTCAAAGGTCACTGGGTCAGGAGCCTCTAAATATTGGTACTTAGCTGTGACTGGGGCAGATGAACTAAATATACACTAATAACGGAACTTATAGGCTAGACACATACCTTCCGAGTCCCATCAGACTCTTAACAGCCCAAGAGGGGGTAGGATGTGTGTGTTTGATATGTGTTTGTGAAAGTGTTGAGTAAGGTGTGACCCTCCTAGGTTGCTTCTTAGGTTGTCTCTTGGCGCCTGCTGGCCGTATTACCCTTCACTGACACTTCACACTTAAGTTTATTTACTTTATCTTTAATTCTTCTATATCTTTATAACAGCCACAATTTATAACAGAAATACCCCTTGCCACGCGGCGAATCAAAAAGGGGGTGAAAAACAAATTTTATTAACAACGGTAGTGACAATTTATGCCAAACAAGACCGGTATAAGTAGAATTATTATACTGAGTAATTTAGACCGAAAGGTTGTGATTAAAAAGGGTATATCAACCAAATCGAACCCTATCGAACCGAAAGGTGGCGGTTATACAAGTATATCACCAACAAAAGCATTCCCAAGGAGGGTTGACGTCAGCCAGGCGGCCGGTCGTAAAACCATATGCCAAATCAACTACAACATGAAAAGTAAAAAAGGTATGTATGACAAGGTTAGGGCGTACCCCCGAGGTGACGCGCAGGGGCAGCACCCGGCACCTGTGAGAAATGGACAAGGGTTGTTGCATCAGGGACGGGTGCAACGTAAGAAGCAAGTCCGGGAGGTAAGAATGAGAATGATAAGCTGGAATGTAGGAACGATGACTGCTAGAGGAAGAGAGTTAGCAGATGTTTTAGAAAGGAGACGAATAAATGTTGCCTGTTTGCAAGAAACGAGATGGAAGGGTACGAAAGCAAGAGAGATTGGAGCGGGATATAAATTTTACTACAGTGGGAGTGATGGTAAGAAGAATGGTGTGGGAATTGTATTAGATAATGAGCTGAAAAAATGTGTGACGGATGTAACAAGAGTGAATGACCGGATTATAGTTGTTAAGTTAATTCTACAAAACTTAGTTGTGAACGTTCTGAGTGTGTATGCGCCGCAGGTAGGATGTGCTGATGCTACGAAAGAGAAGTTTTGGGAGGATTTTGATATGGTTATGATGGGTCTCCCACAAAACGAAAACATTTATATAGGAGGGGACTTTAACTGTCATGTCGGAAGAATGGATGCAAGTTTTGAGAGAGTGCATGGTGGTTGGGGCTTTGGGGCCTGTAATAGAGAGGGGGAAACACTTCTGCAAGTGGCATCCTCGTTTAACATGGCCATAGTTAATACATTTTTTGAAAAACAGGATGAACATTTAATAACGTACAAAAGCGGCCTCCACAGAACCCAAATAGATTATTTTCTAATTAGAAGAAGTATCATTAACACAGTTAAAGACTGTAAAGTTATACCAGGGGAACCATTAGCACCGCAACATAGACTATTACTAATGGAAATAAAAATGAAGGTCCAGACTTTAAAGACTAAGCCTAAAGCCCTACCCAAAATAAAATGGTATATGTTAGAGAAAGAGGAATGCGCGAAAGAGTTTCGAATGCAAGTTGTGGATAAAATGATTGAGATGAATGGTGATTTTCAAAAGATGTCGGTAAATGAATGCTGGAATGAAATGGCTGCATGTATGAGAACTGTAGCGAAGGATGTATTTGGAGTGACAAATAATAAAAGAAAGATAGATAAAGACACGTTGTGGTGAAGTGAGGATGTACAAAAAGTTCTGAAAGAAAAGAAGGATGCTTTTAAAGATTGGAAAAGTGTGAGTGATAGTGACACCGTGATAAAAGAGAATAAAAGGGAAGTATATATGGAGAGTAAAAGGAAAGCTAAGAAAGCTGTTGCTTTTGCAAGGGGAGATGTCCAAGAAAAGTTGTATGAGTCCCTAGAAAGCCCCCAAGGACAAAAAGATTTGTACCGACTAGCGAGAACGAGAGAAAAGAGTGCAAGGGATATCATACATATCGAACGCATGAAAGGTGATGATGGGAAGGTTTTAATGAATGATGATGAAATAAAAGCACGTTGGAAGGAATATTTCAGAAGGTTGATGAATGAAGAAAATGACTGGAGCATAGGGCTAGACGATGTACCACCCAACTTGGGTGTCGTGAAAGAGGTGAGTGTAGATGAAGTAAGACTGGCAGTGCAGAGTATGAAAAATGGTAGAGCGACAGGGCCAGATAGTATACCAGCTGAAGTGTGGAAGTTTCTAAAAGCGGATGGATGGAGTTGGCTGACTTTATTCTTCAATAAGTTGTTACTCGAGGAGGCGATCCCAGAAGAATGGTGCAACAGTACGCTGGTGCCCATTTACAAAAACAAGGGTGATGTACAGGACTGTAATAACTACCGAGGAATAAAGCTCATATCACATAGCATGAAAATTTGGTAAAAAGTGATAGAAAGAAGAATGAGAGAGGAGAGTGAGATCACAGAAAATCAATTTGGGTTTATGCCGGGACGAGGAACGACTGATGCAATATTTGCACTTCGACAACTGTGCGAGAAATACAGGAGTGCACATAGAAACTTGCATATGGTGTTTGTCGATCTTGAGAAGGCATACGACAGAGTTCCCCGAGAAGTTCTGTGGTGGGCTATGAGAGTGAAAAGAATACCTGAGACGTATGTGAGGCTTGTGAAAGCGATGTATGCAGAAGCGAGCACAAGGGTTCGGTCAGAAGCTGGCGTTACAGATAGGTTCAATGTGGAAGTGGGCTTGCACCAGGGATCGGCTTTAAGTCCTTATCTGTTTCTCCTGGTAATGGATGCTCTAACATCAGACATACAGGAGCAGGCACCCTGGTGCATGATGTTCGCTGACAACATTGTACTTGTCGGGGAAGAGGCTTCCGAGGTCCAGAGCAGACTGGGAAAATGGCAAAAGAAATTGGAGAGTGTTGGCCTGAGGATCAGCCGAACGAAGACAGAGCATCTGTTCTGTGACTTCGGTGGCCCCTCTCGTTTCTATGAAATTGCCTTAGATGGTGTATCCCTACCGGTCTGTTCCGATTTCCGGTACCTCGGTTCGCTCTTTCAAAACGACGGCAATATTGAACGAGATGTGAACAAAAGAATGAATGCGGGATGGATGAAATGGCGACAGGTCTCAGGAGTTATATGCGACCCACGAATGCCCCTGAAACTAAAAGGATATACAAGACAGCCGTTAGACCTGTCGCATTATATGGTTCAGAATGTTGGGCGGTGAAAGGGATGGATGAAAGAAAAGTACATGCGACCGAAATGCGAATGTTGAGATGGATGTGTGGTGTGACTAGAATGGATAAGACTAAGAATGAATATATAAGGGGAAGTTTGAAAGTAGCGCCAGTGATAGAAAAGATGAGGAGTAATAGGTTAGCATGGTATGGGCATGTAATGCGGAGGGAAGAAAGGCATATTACGAGAAGAATGATAGATATGCATGTGGAAGGAAAAAAGAGTAGAGGGAGACCAAAGAAAAGATGGATGGATTGTGTGAAAGAGGATATGCGTATAAAAGGGGTGAATAAGAGGTTGACGGATAACAGAAGTGAGTGGAAGAAGAAAACATGTTGTGCCGACCCCACATAACGTGGGAAAAGGACAAGAAGAAGAAGAAGAATTTAGACCGAATAGGGCGGGGTTTAAAATACTAAAAATTTAGTTTCTTTTCGAATCTAACCCATAGATGTAGGATAGGTCTCGCTCCGCTCGAAGCGAGACATCTACGATCTAACCAAATACCACGCCTATCCTTTGCCAGCGAAAAAGAACTGCATATTTGTATGAAAATAACAATCAAACTGTGCATGCAATTTTCCGCGGCTTTGATCTATATTAAAATAGAATAAGATCAATGCTGTGAGTAATAATTCCAATCCTTTATAAAATTGGACCACTACGATTACAATTTTCGTAAACACTTGACATTATGCTTCGAGCATCAAATTAATCAGTTCCTAGAATACTAACCACCAACTTTGGCTAAATGGAAATCAACAAAATACAATTAATTCAAAAATATAGGAAATTCTAAAAGCCAAATTCATAAGTCAATCCATAGAAGGCAATCACAAAGGCCTAACCTGACGTAGGTGGCGAAATCGTCAGGATGCGAATTCCAGGGACGCTGAAAAAATCCCCCATTGTCTTCAATACGTGCCTCGAATGCCTGCAATAGGCTGTGTCAGAAATTATTATTTCCCCATCCCTCTTGTTTTTATTACCCAGATATGAAACGAGTTTACTAGAAATGGCAAAATTTGTACGTCTTAATAGATTTACCAAGATGGCAAAATTATCTCGATCCGAAATTCACAGGCGCTGAAAGAATTCCCATAATATTGTCTTCAATAGGTGGTACCTGCCTCGAATGCTTGTAATAGGCAGTGTCAGAAATTAAAACACGCGGAAGCGTGTCCAGCCAAAGTTCAAAAAAACTGGCGAGCAGCACCGTGTGTAATATTACACGAACCATTTGGAGCCACTTTTGACCCCCTCATAACTCAAAAACTATTTCACATAAACATGTCAAATTTGGCGCATGTCAAATTTCATAAGCACACTTCAAATGGTTATTTAGATATAAACGTACAAAAATCGTCATTTTTATGCTCTACCTAGTTATAGATCAAAACACTGACACGGGGCATACTTCCATTGCTTAAAGCCGTATTATTTTAATATTGTTGACGTTCATGTTGTAGTGTTATAATCATTATTTTAAGGACGTTAAAGTACGTGACATTCAACCGTTATTTTGAAACAATACTGCTTTAAGCGGTGGTAGTAACTCCGTCGTCCACTTCCTGCGGCAACTTGCATTACATTCTACGCATAGTGCATGCACAACTAAATAAAACAAGAGTTGTTAAGTAAAAAAAACTCAGATTACATAAATCATACTACAGGTCTTTGTTTAAATTCGTTATTTTGTGTTGTTATCTATTGAAAATGACACATAATTATTATTTTAACGTAAATAATAATGAATAATAATATAGTTGCATTAAAACCTTACCTTCGTATTCATGCATTTGTGCAACGAAACGTCATTGACAGAAAAGAAGAAGAAACGTATTTGAAGTCGTCAGTTCAAGCTGTCAGTCATTGTGATTTGTATTCATTGTTTATAGTGGTTTTAGTGATATCGACTGTTTACCGTGCTTGTTTTCAATGTTTCACTAAAAACTTTTGATTTTGAACTTTTGCAATCAAAATTGATGAGATGTAGAAATGTGCTGTAGAGGTAGTCTGACCATAGATGTAATCTGTCAATGTCAGTGTAACTCTAGGTATACACTACATATTTTTCTTGAGAATTCTCGTCTTTAATTATCTTGTACAATGAGTCGTACAATAGAATTACTGGTGGGTGACACACTGACCTTACACCGAATAATAAGTACCTACTAATGTAAAACGTAAACTAAACAGCTAATAGAAAAGTCCTATTACAGTGCAAAGGATTATTTGAATGATAGCAAGGCATGGGTATGAATTGTTACAGCGGCTGATTATGTAATGTTATATTATGAGTACATATATATAATTTCAAATATTTGTGAGATGGTGATAATAAAAAAAACACAGCTGAGTTTATTGCGGGCTCTTCTCAGACCAGGGCACGTTTTGAACCCTCGTAGCTTTAGTTTTAAGATACCGTAGTTAATTATCACCATCACGTCTTATGCTCTGTAAGCATGACGTTCAGGAGGTGTACTTTGTAGGTACCTATTTTGAATAAATATGTTTTGAGTTTAAGATTGAGTTCAATAATTTCTGTACAAAAATTAATGATATCCCATCAAAAACATAAATGTAAAATGAGAGCCAAGTTCAAAATTGTGATATATATGCCTTGGTTGTTGACTTCAGCGACAAAAGAAGTGAGATCTAAATGGGTGCCAAGTTCAATGGTCAGTCCTGAAATTTATTTATAACAACATATATAATATTTTATAACAACTTAAAATATCATTTCTTCTTATAACTTAGTATAAATTGTTGAAGACTAAGGCTTTGGCTTGGCTAGTTTCCATATACGAATTATTATTAAGTAGGTACCTAAAAGTACAGTTTCTACCAGCAAGCCAAATTTTCGGAAGAATAAAATAAGAACTTACAGCTTTACAACTTGTGAAGGCTATAATTCGTATATGAAAACTAGACAAGCCAAAGCCTTAGTCTTCAACATTTTATACTAAGTTATAAGAAGAAATGATATTTTAAGTTGTTATAAAATATTATATATGTTGTTATAAATAAATTTCAGGACTGACCATTGAACTTGGCACCCATTTAGATCTCACTTCTTTTGTCGCTGAAGTCAACAACCAAGGCATATATATCACAATTTTGAACTTGGCTCTCATTTTACATTTATGTTTTTGATGGGATTATTATGTTCCCATCTCTCTTGTTTTTTATTACCCAAATATCTAATGATTAATGGCAAAGTTCTTACAATATTTTGAAAAATAAATGTCTATGAGATAAGACGAAGCAAATGGTTCTAGCGGCTCAAGTCCGATTGTAGATCCAAAGTTTCTTTACTTATAGATACATATACAATCTCAATTAGGTTTTAATAAGTATTGTTTAATGATAATATTGCCTTCCCGAGAGATTAGCCATCTGCGCGGAAGATATTATAGTGCACAAGTGTGTGCGCATACACAGATGCACTCTTTGTTGGTATACTTTCATAGCCCGATGGGACGTAAAATCCGCCACAACCGGACAGAGATCAGGCGCAGGACCGACAGCTTAACGTGCTCTCCGCTCACAGGGGTGATATACCGCCAACTCCTTAACGCCTGGTACTGAGAATTTCTTATCAGTAAAACCCCATTCTTGTTTTTACCCGACCCAGGACTCGAACCCAGGATCTTGTCGGCCGCAGTCGAACATGCTAACCACTAGACCAACGAGGCAGTCAAATAAAGAATAATTGGGTAATATCTAACTGCTTTTCTTGCCTTATTAGTTAATAATGTACTTTTCTACCATCTACATCCTACAATGAAAAAAATTGTGAACAAGTCATAATTTAAAAAATTAAAAAACCCGATTGCCCTGCCAAAAATCGAACTAAAAAGTTGAAAATCTAAATTAATCTAGTTAAATTGAATCTTATTCACATTTTTATTAAATGATTGTTTCTTGTGAATCACTGGATATTGAACTATAGTGTTATATATATTTTTGTAATATACTCACTTATATAGTTATATAGAATATTTTTTTCAACTTTAGTCTTTAATGCGGGACCATGGTCACCCATATTTTTTTTTTAAATTTTACTACCCTATGTCACCCGGAATAAGCTAGGGATTCTAACGATACCTCATTTATCAAAATCGGTACAGGCGTATAGAAGTTATGGTGGAATATACAAACTCACATACGTACATACATACATACATAAATACATACATACATACATACATACATACTTACATACATACATACATACATACATACATACATACATACATACATACATACATACATACATACATACTTACATACATATATACATACATACATACATACATACATGAACCCTGAAAATAATATACTCCTTTTTTCAGGCAGTCGTATAAAAAGCAGAACGGTAATGAATGTTTTGTCAGCAGAATGAAGCCACATCAAGTTCCATACATCTGCGGCTCTTTTCTAAACTTCGGATTTGGTTTGTATTTTTTCGGAAATCTCATTAATTATTTATTCTAAGATCCAATTCGGCTCTCTATTATGCATTTAACGAGCCCATTAGCTGAATAGGTCACACGCTTAAACGTGTTGAAGTGATAATAATATGAGGTCATTAAAGTTTGAGGACGTTCTTGATTACTAATGCGAATGTGTTTTTGCCCCATTTTTTAATTTTTTGCAACCAGTAGACGTGCGTAGAGCAGATAACGAATTTCGTGGTAGATCCTACCAAGGTAAAACTTGGAGTACGATTCTGACTAGGTCTAGTACTGATTACGGATACAGATGATTATTCAGAGGCCCAATTGTCTGAACAAATCGTAATCATTTGAGAGCTTAAACCGTGTTACTCGAACAGTTTCAGGAGTTCATACATGCTTTTTGATATGCAGGCATCTATGAACCCCTTACATAGCTCGAATTATACGTTAGAAATGTACCCGATTACGAGATTCTTACAGAATCCATACTAAAATTATAAATGCGAAATTATGTATGTCTGTCTATCTGCTACGCTTTCACGGCCCATCTGTTCAACCGATTTTGATGAAATTTGGTACAGGGATAGGATCTCTTTTTATCTCGAAAAATTCAAGAGTCCCCGCGGGAATCAAAAACCTTAATTCACGCGGACAAGTCGCGGGCATCATATACAATGGTTACATAAAACTGGCCTTTTTGCTAATGAGTCCTATAGTAGGTACCGTCCATCTCCAGGATATCTCAGGAGAAGCTATATCTGTGACTAGGTCCGCAAGCCTTAAAATGGCAACGTACGACCATTATTTAGACTGACTAGCACTTTCGGGAAATCTGGCCAAGACGAGCATAAGGATCGGGGTACTACCTACCTTTTCGGGAAGAGTTTCGTCGTATTTTCGAACCGTCATAGTATAATATTCTAGTACTACTACGAGTACTAGTATTTAAATACTGATAATACTTACTTACTTCCTTCGGCACTACAACCCTTTGTAGGTCTTGGCCTCTTCCACAGTGTTTCTCCACCTGGCTCTATCCTTGGCCTCCTTCTTCCATGAAGGGAGCTTTCCGAGTTTTTGCAGATCTTCTTCTACACAATGGATCCATCTTTTTCGAGGTCTTCCTTTGGATCGTTTCTGTTGTGGTATCTATTGTGTATCCATCACTTTTACTCTTCTGCTCGGTAACATCCTCTCTACATGTCCTAGCCATCGTAGACGCTGAGATTTATATTTATTATATTTATTTAGATTTATATCTTACTGATAATACAAAAGAATATTAGGATGCGTAGAGCAGGTGGAAAAATGTGATAACGATTAGTACCTACCTCTGTCTAATAATAATAATAAGAGTAGAAAGGTGCTGCAAATTGTGGGATTTCGGACTCAGGCTTTCATGATGCCTAATTTATAAGCGAAAGCGATTAATAAAGAATCAAAATACAAATTCATATTAATACAAGATAAACGTGTATCCTGATTGAAAATTTATAAATTTATTTTTCAATATCGTTATTAAATATTGATATCAGTAAAAGTAAAATGGTTATTTTTAAGTTACAAGTGGGACATGACGAAACTTACAGACAAAGGACATTGTTCCGTCCCCATACAAAGTTCGCCTAAGAACCAACAGGGTATACTTTAAGAACCAACCAAATAAAACATTGATTTATGGGTTTAAATAAATACCTTTTTATACTAGAGATCAGATTAAAACAACGGACACTTGCTTAGAAATGACTTATTACCAAAAATATTTTCAATTTTGAGGTTATTTCAACTTTCACAATCAATCCGCTCGAACAAATAAATACCATCTTTATCCAATTGTAATAGAGTTGTAAACAGTATGTATATATGAAAAGATTCGCCGTAGTTCATCAAAAACATTACAGATGGCGTTAGATATATATAAGCTACTTTTATCTTGTTTCTTACGATACAGATCTAGCGCTCAAGCGGTGGTATAACATATTATTTTAACCTGTAAGTTGTTGATCTGTGCTTAATAATCGAGAGACGGAAACGTATAGTTATCAATATATTACCCTTTTATTTATTTTGTAATTAATTTGAAGTGTCCGTTGAATTCTAATATTTGAAATAAAGGTTATAAAATAAGCTAAGAATTACTGTATATTTTTAACACATGTTGATTCTTAGGCGAATTTGGACAATGTCCTTTGATAATCTTGCCTCCAGATCAGGTATTGATCGGGATTTACCCAGCCGTGGGTCGATAATCAATAGACCACGCTGGTTCTAGGCTAGTAAGTACACTCCAACCGAGAGCTCGTCATTGTTTTCCATTAATTAATGAGCCATACGACTTTTTTGTGTTTTTTGAAAACTTGTTAATCATTGAGTAATAATTGAAATTGACAAAAATACAATGCGTATTTTATAAATAGCTAGGTAGCTGGTAGGTATAGTTTACTTTTAAAATGCAGTTTTTTCCTCCCGTTGCGGCCAATAGTGCTTAGTGCCATCTCTTTCCCGATACACTACAGTGAATAAATATGTCCTTCTCACACTTTTTGCATCGTTTGGAGCTCTTAAATATGATTGCGGTCAAGCGCGAGCCGCTCTTGCAATAAAATAAAATAAATAAATTTTTATTGACCAACTTTTTACAGTAATAAATCTATCCTTCTTACACTTTTTGCATAGTTTGGAGCTCATAAAAACGATTGTCTTCAAGCGTAAGCCCCTCTTGCATTAAAATAAAATTAAACAAATATTTACTGACTTTTACTTACAGTACAACAATACAGTACTTATGTACTGTGTACATACTTAAAAATTAAGTGTGGCCAATGTGTAACTAAATTCAGCGTATCACTTGCACCATCCACTAACATTGCCTGCCACGTTACGGAGGTGCGTGTTCAGAATTTTATGAGCTTCCAAATGAACCTGGAAACTGTTATTTTTTCCCGAACATCTGCTTAATTATTCCGAAAGATCTCGCCAATGGTTTTTCGTTAAATGGGTAACAAAGTTTATCCCCTTTTTTTAATCCAATTTCATTACGTTGCTCTAATAATTATTGTGAGTTGAGGCTTTGAATTTATTTGAGACCAGTGGGCCCGGCAGACGTTGTCCTGTCCTAAACCTAGAACCGGATTGCAGCGCCCACTATCGGGTCCCATTGTGGATTCAAACCATCTCGGGACCCACGCAACATACAAAAAAATCCTTCAAAATCGGTCAAGCCGTTTTAGAGTTTAAACAAGACTAACGAACAGCATTATTTTTTACATATTTCCAAATTAAATATATAATAAATTTATTGTAATAAATTTTAATACCTACTGTTAAGCGTGTTGCAAGTTGCAACCAGCGTAGAGCAACCACCGAGTTTCTTGCTAGTTCTTCTCGGTAGGAATTCATTGCGAACCAGTGGTAGATTCACTCGACGATTCAAAAGTTATTTGAATAAAACACATTTAAATTTGAATTTGTAACAATCAACTCTCTAATTATTTCCACAAAATGCTTTATTTTTGGATTGTTCAATAACATCGATGTTGCGGAAATTCATCCATCTTTCAATTACTGAAACAACAAACTTTCAGAAACTTTTATTGGCTATAATGAGTCGGCATGGTGGAAATTTAGCTCATTAAGAAAACCAACAATGCTCAGACTCACTTAGATAAGTAGAGGCTCTAATTTTTTATGCTGAATCGGATGCAAGCCTCCCTTGTTTTTTATAGAAGTGGTTTTGTCTATGGTCGTTTACGTCTTACGATCGATACGATTAGATGAATACTCTTTGTAATATCGAATCCGAAACTTTAATGATATAATATTATTGGATGGATTATTTGTAACTACCATGTCTTCATTGAAAAATGATAACATTGTCTTTTTAAGTTCATTTAATAAAAATAATATTAAAAGTATCAAAATAATTTTTGACTTATTTTGACCCAAAAAGTTACTGATAAAATACGTAGAAAACAGAAACATAGTGGACAAGGAAGCACTTATCGCTATAAGAAATCTCTATCAGTGATGTAATTATGATAAATGTATCCATTTTATATTTAGTTATTAGCAGCAGGTTGGATTTAAATACTGTAAAAATGATGAAATTACTATAGAATCTCATTGCTTACAAGTTAATAGGATGTGATAATTTGACAACAGTTTTTTTATACTCTTGTCTCTTATGATACATAACGATATATCGTAAGATGCATCACACATTCACACAATTTATCGTATAGTGTGCATGTATCTATAATTACGGACTGAATGGATGCAATTTTTAGTAACGGACGAAAGCAGACAATACAAAAACAATTTTTAACAAAACGCCAACTCGGGCTTGCTTAATGAAGAACTAATTAAAAAGTCAGCCTAAGCCCCTTCAAAGGCAATTTTGCTAACATTCTATCTTTAGTCTAGATATTATGTTTTTGGTGAAAATGGCTACTTAGCTCTAGTTGATCTATGAATGATATTAGAGTGAATCCAGAGCCTATATATATATATATATATATATATATATAGGCTCAATGTCGGTTTATATATATATATATATATATATATATATATAAACCGACATTGAGCAAATAACGTGTTCTCAAGTATCGGTAGGTAAAATTATGCATAAGTAATAGAGTTTGTTCTTAGTGATATCGGTTTAATAATAGGGGTCTTAATAACACTTAACTGGCTCGTTGGTCTAGTCGTTAGCATGTTCGACTGCGGCTGACTGACGAGGTCCCGGGTTCGAATCCCGGGTCGGGACATAATTAAGTACCTACCTATTGGGTTTTTCTGAAAAGAAATTCTCAGTACTAGCCCGTAGTTAGGCAGTTGGCGGTGTTTCACACCCTTGCCTTGGAGAGCACGTAAAGCCGTCGGTCCTGCGCCTGATGTCTCTCCGTTCGTGTCAGATTTTCCGTCCCATCGGGCTATGAGAGTAAAGAAGCAGAGAGTGCTATTGTGTTTGCACACGCACTTGTGCACTATTATATCTCCCGCGCAGATGGCTAATCTCTCTAAACATTGGCCGCCGTGACCGAAATTCCATCAGGTGGACATTATTACATAAAATGGATTATCTGTTTGAGCGCTAAACTGTGACATTGTGTGCAATTAATGTGTAAGCAACACAACGCTAAAACGTTTCTAAAACACAAAGTAAGTACGTCTAGATCGCTCCAAGCATAACTAACAACTAATTAAAACTCACTTTGATATTACTCAACTCGAGTCTAAGCTGACTGCGCCGGGTTAATTTTGTTGATTATAAAAGTCTAGCTTTCTTTTCTTTTAAAAGTAGATTTTATGAGTGCTTATTACACTGCTTCTTTTATGTTTTACTTACTTCGTTTCAAAGAATTAGCTAAGAGTGACTTGCTATAAAATGTGGAAGACTGGTATTATAAAATGTTCTTTACTTAATGCCGAATAGGAAAAGATTATCTCCGCCGATCTTTGGCTGCCAAAGAATTACATTCATCGCATTAGATATATAGGTCTGATTTAACATTATCATACTAATATTATAAACGCAAAAGTGTGTTTGTTTGTTAGTTTGTCCTTCAATCACGCCGCAACGGACGCCGCGACGAATCCACGTGGAGTGGTATAGGTATAGTTTTGGACCTGAGAGTGTCATAGGCTACTTTTTATCCCGTATAATTAAGGAGTACCCACGAGAATCAAAGAAACTTAAACAACGCGGATGAAGTCGCGGGCATCCGCTAGTCTATAATAGTTTTGTTCGAATAATTACATAAAACCAATAAAATTTAATATACCTATCAAAGATAATATGGATTTTAGATTATCCCTATTTGCGGGTATAAATACATAAACCTAAAACAATAACCACCCCCAATGCGTCGCAAATTCGAGAACAACAGCTTTTTAACCCTCCATTGCGGATGAAAAATTGCAGCCATTAAATAAATCTCCCAAAAATACGTGTCACATTAGAATATTAGGTTGTACGCAATTTAACACGACGTGGCCGTAGCCAGGTGAAAATATCGAGGAGTAAGGAAAACTTGGAACGAAAATTCCTTTTGTGCTTATAGATTACAACTAGCTAATGCCTATGCCTTTGCGTTATTCCAGACTATAATTTGTCTCTGTGCCAAATTTCATCCTGAAAACGCTAAATTATTTTCAGTGCGGGGTCGCCTCCAGCACCTTGGGATTCCAACGTTCATCGGTTCTTCGAACTTTGTGCCCCACTCATTGCTTCTTCAGCTTCGCAACTCATCAAGCTATGTTGGTGACTCTGGTTCCTTTACGGATCTCCTCATATCTGATTTGATCACGTAGGGATCATCACGTACTCCAAGCATTGCACTCTCTATCAATTATTTTATTACTATTCAATGTAGTAATATTATTGAACACTAGCTGATGCCCGCGACTTCGTCCGCATGGCTGGAGGTTTTTGGATCCCGTGGGAACTCTTTAATTTTCCGGGATAAAAATAATCTATCTTAGCACCAAATTTCAGCCAAATTCGTTCAGCCGTTCTAGCTTGATTGAGTAACAAACGTTCATCCAATTTCGCATAAATACTAGTAGGTACCTATAGATATAGGAATTTTATTCCCATGTCATTAAGTACATCTTATTAATAATCAAATTAAAATTGAAACAGATTCCAGCTCTGGCTTTTACAGTGCTACAAATGAATGTACAAATGTACAAATGACCCGCAATCGTGTTGGTCGTAACCGCCTAATGGCAACGGGTGAAGTACAAACGAGGCTGGTTAATCCCTATTAAATAATTGGACACCTACCTACAGTATGTATTTACGGAACGGGTTAGATTTTGTTTTGGCATAAAGTTAGGTGAAATACGAATATTGTGAAGCAGGAGAAAAGCCTATATGACGGTATTTTTTTGCTTTACTAGCTGTTGCCCACGACTTCGTGTCAGCCTGGTTTGAAGTATTTTGGTTCCCGAGGGAACTTTTTAATTTTCCGGGATAAAAATGTATGTGCTATGGGGTATGTGCTATTCCAGACTACAATCTATCTCTGTGCTAAATTTCATGCAGATCCGTTCATCCGTAATTGAGTAATAAACATCCTTCCATCCATCCAAACTTTCACATTTTTAATAATAGTATAGATCGATAAATTACTAGAATACTATCCTAAATTTTACCGGACAGACAGTCGCGCCATACGGCTTGCAAACCTATATTTTAGGTACACAACTCTAAAAAAGAAACTAAAGGATTTTGGTCAAGACGTACTTAATTTAATATTAATTAAATCTAATTATACTTCTCTACCTTATCGGATTTATGTACATCTGCTTTAACCGTGAAGGAAAACAGGAAACCAGCATGCCTTGGAGTACTACATTGATCTAAGGATGTGTTAAGTCTGCCAATCTACAGTTGTCCACTGGACTACGGTTTAACAATTGGAAGGCCGATGGAATGGGTTTAGGACTCAAAGGGCCGCTTGCTTAAGGACATTTAAATTGATTTAGTTACATTTTGTTATGCTTTCCCCTTTAGGCAAATGTATATTATAGTAGCCAAAAAGGGACAGCATTAAAATATTTAACTAAATCAATTTAAGATCCCTTGTACAAGTGGGCCTTAAGATGATTATAATGAATTTTAAAATACGCCTGCTACTAAAACATAGCAATTTCTCTGCTAACATATCTTGCTCCTATTCGTAATCGATAGGTCTTCGAAATGTGAAGGATTTTATGACGAGACAAGTGCTTAAGCAATTAATCACCTACCTACTGACTACCTGTTAGTAGTCTAGTACTAGCATATTTTTGAAGTAGGGATAATATTTTCCTTTACCGTTAAAGCAAGTAATATTTAATTACATAAAACGCACTTAAAGTAGAGAAGTTAGAACTGTGTGCCCGAGAATCGAACCGCCGGTCACCAGAATAGTGAGCCGAACTTCTAAACCCCTAGTTGCAACATGTTTACTGTACAAAAATAAAAAATTTACTTAACTAGCTGATGCCCGTGATTACATCCGCGTGGATTGAGGATTTTTTGGCTAAAATAAGTAAATAAAAAGTAGCTTATGTCCTTCTCCGGGTAGGTAGGTTACCTCTATACCAAATATTTTCATCACATTCGGTTGAACCGATGGACCGTGAAAGCCTAGCAGACAAACAGACGGACACACTTTTGCATTCATAATATAAGTACGGATATATTATGTGCACTTAATATACTTAGATATAGAATTAGAGCAACGTGCATATATATAGTAACAAAATCAATAACTTTTCCCTTTCTCATTTTGAAACCAACCTTACAGTAGGAAGCTAATAATATATTCTTACCCTATAGATTAACATACAAATTTAAGGGGAGGTTACCTTTATTAAATCCACTGAGTCGCGGATGCAACCAACAACGCGATTTGTTTCTTCATACAAATATCACCCTAATAACAATGACTTAGATACTGTATTTGAGTAAATTTAATAAGAGTTCATATTATAAAGATGGTGTGGTGAATAGATCGCTGCTATATTTGAGACTTATCTCACAAATACGCGTCTACCACGTAAATTCTATAAATATTTGAGTTTTGTTCTACTTTGGTGAGGTGTATGTAGGGGTGTCGGTTTGACATTATAGAATAAGTAGATAACTTACATAAGTAGTAATTTTGTGGTACGAGTGGAAATAAAGTAGGTGCCTTTAAAATTATGATCTTACAACTAGATAATGGCCGCGTCTTCGTCCGCGTAGATAGAGGTTTTTATGGTTCTCGCGGGAAATCTTTAATTTTCCGGGTAAAAAAGTGTATAATATGTTGATTTACATTATAAGCTATATCTTCATTCCAAATTTCAGCCAAATTGATACAGGCTTGAGTATTGAGTATTTAAGAACAATTGAGTATTGAGTATTACTTAAATGAACTTTTTAAATTTACTATTCTGTGAGGGCTAGTTGCCCACACAAAATATTTAAAATCCTAGTGTGTAAAACAATGAAATACATATTTTAAGAGTCGATTTTTCAATCGTTACGCAGCTAAGGGACAAATATGACATAATATGTCATTTACACAAAAGTAAATACAATTACATTTACCTAAAATATCAGCTAATTAAAAATTGTCAACCCTAAAAGTGAACGAAGAAAGTAGGTATATGAATTCTTGCGGTACCTATCTAAAGGAAAATATTAATTTTTGAACAAAAAATTAGTTAGAAGTATAAATTTTAAAAAATATTAAAAAAAGAAGAACAAAAACCCCGACTGCTTGGATACCAAAACAAGATATAATTTCATTATTATCAATTAACATTGTAAAATACTTTTAATGAAATAATTAACGAAATATAGTATAACAATTAGGTATTCTCACAGCTCCATTTTATAATAATATTTTCCCTTATAAATAATTTTGTAATTATTAAGTACAAGTTATCAGGGAGATCGCAGTCTACGGCTATGGCCATATTATAAAAATAGATATCACACCTTTTTGACAAGGAATTAATGGGGATTGTTGGATTTTTTGAACGGTAATATAGGTACCTAATATAGGTAACCCCCCATTGGGAGGCCAGGAAGCCATCTTACGTGCATGTCGCAAAAGACAGGCTAGGTTTGCATATATTAAAGCCTAATTTATTCCAAAGTCTATCCTGTGGTGCACTATGTCGGTTACGATACATCAAATTAGGCTAAAAACGGATATGTGGTGATTAGGTACCTGTATAGGGACTGCGGTATTTACACGTTGCGGTTGCACCTAATGCTCAATTTAGACAAACTATGACCATATAATAGAATTTCCCACACCGCGATTGTATTAAGCTAAATATTACCACATAAATACCGCAGTTAATTGCTTCTTCTATATAATTGATAGTCAGACTGGCTCATATTTTTTGTGAAGAATCAGCCTGGCTGTTCAGACTGGTATATTAGTCAGTATCCACCACCACCTTACCACATTTGAAGTCCGATTTCTCACCAAACTTTTTTAACTAATTAGGGAAGCTAAAGAACCCCAAAAGTTTTTGAAGTGAGTCGGACGTGACGTAATTTAAGTATTTTTAATCCTACGTAGAAAATTCGTCTGTACTTCTGTCGAACGTAAACTTTTCACTTTCGACCAAAAATTTTTCGACTTGGGATAATGTTATGATGGTAATTATTTTATGCAAAGTACATTTCATAGCAAGCTTGTTCACAAAAAACAATAAATAAAAAGAAAAAAAATTTAACATTCACTCCCTCACAAATGTCACGAAAAAACTTAAAAATAATATAACTCGAAAACTACCAAAAATCGCTGAACATACATACATGGGGTATTTTGTGATAGGTCTAGGTACGAGGAATCTAAATTTTTTCTTTGGACGCCACTATTTGGGTCAACCTGTATTTTTAAGAAGAGAGGATGTCTGATTTTAGACGTTTGGTTTATAACTACTGCCAAAATTGTCACTTAGCTTAAAAACAGACTATCGGAAAATTAAATAGATACCTATTACTAGCTGATGCCCGCGACTTTGTCCGATTGAGTTTTTTTGGTTCTTGCGGGAACTGTTTAATTTTCCGGGATTTATCCCGGAAAAGGCTGAATGCTTTTTAAAGCGGCCTATGTGTAATGTTTCAGACGATAATCTATCTCTGTGCTAAATTTCATTCAGATCCGTTCAGTCGTTCTGGCGTGATTGAGTAACATACATCCATCCATCCTAACTTTCGCATTTATAATATTAAGAGATCAACATTTACGTCTATGATAGGTAATATCACCATAAACATGTTTTATACGACTGCCTGAGGAAAGGAGTATATTGTTTTTAGGGTTCATGTATGTATTTATGTGAGTTTGTATATTCCACCATATATAACTTCTATACGCCTGAACCGATTTTACTAAATGAGGTAACGTTAGAATCCCTAGCTTATTCCGAGTGACATAGGCTAGTATGTAAAAAAAATGATGGGGTGGCCATGGTCCCGCATTAAAGACTAATTTTGAAAAAAAAATCGACATAAGACTAACAATATAATCATCATCTAGAAAATGATTCCAAAAATAAATAACACTTTAGTTGAATATCCAGTGATTCACAAAAAAATATCATTTAATAAAAATGACAATAAAATTCTAATTTAACTAGATAAATTTAGATTTTTAACTTTTTAGTTCGTTTATTGGCAAGGCAGTCGGGTTTTTTAATTTTTTGAATTATGACTTGTTATCTGACTTATAGGATTTTTCTAAAAAATGATATGAAATGTGCACATTTCATACCCTGTAAATGAGTTCGAAAGTTAAACTTCCCGGCCTAGGCCAGTAAAGATTCTATGTATTTTCATTACACATCATAAGTTTGAATTTGGAATCTTTCTTCCTGAATATCTTGTAACTTGTTATAATGTTCTTTGGCATAAATAGTTTAAATTTGGAACTCTACCGTATTACGCGTTCAGCACTTACAGTGCAAAAAAAAATATTAAAAAAAAGTCACTCGTTTCATTTTTTAGAAAAGCACTATACACACCTCGACCGGGAGAGCATTTCTGGTCTCGTATATAGCCGGCCGAGCTACGCGAGGCCGGCTATATACGAGACCAGAAATGCCTAACTAACACTCGACCAGAAAACGCGTACTTCCCATGTAATGTACTATTACTTACAATATACCTACAATAAATAAAAAGGTAGACTATCGTGAAGTAAAGACGTGGAATAAAAAAAAACTCAATCTACGGGGACAGTTTGAGCGATGGCTGATCCTGTTAAAGGGTTTGGGTCAACTAGTCGTCATTACGGAAGATGAAATGACCAATATAACCAGACCTCTCTTTTTTTTCAACTGAAAAAAGATATCTGACGATGGAGAAAATCTCTCAGAGTTATAGAGGTCAACTATTATTGGTCATCGTGAAGACGGCTGAGTAAACAGATTTAATAAGATAGATATCTCACGTCTATCTTTTCGAATGATTTATTGGCTCTTGCAATATATTTGCTGTTATTTTTTTCTATTTTATTGCTAGATTAAGTTACAGTTTTGTGTAGATCAAGAAATTTTAATATCCGTCGAAATGATTGTTTTTATAAGATCAACAACTTTATCTTAGCTATACTTGCTATTTAAAATTCATATTTTTTTATCCAGTACAAGTTAGCCCTTGACTGCGATCTCACCTGATGGTAAGTGATGGTATAGTCTAACATGGTAGCGGGCTAACCTCTTAAGGGCATGGCAGTTATATTAAACCCATACCCCTATTCGATTTCTACACGGCATCGTACCGGAACGCTAAATCGATTGGCGGCACGTTTTTGCCGGTAGGGTGGTAACTAGGCCACGGCGAAGCCCACCAGGCTAGACCAGGGAAAATTCAGAAATTATAAATGCCCAAATTGACCCTGCCGGAGATCGAACCCGGGACCTTTGCACGTTACGACAGCAACGATCAATACTGTGCCAAATACAGAAGCTATATTTGATTTCTTAGATTGCTATACAGCTATCTAAGAAAGGCTATGGCAGTTATTAAGCAAAGTTATGCGCCCCCTCACGCGTCTCACCAAGAGTCCCTATTGTCGCCTGTCGCTTTACTGACGTCCAGTTATTTATAAAATATAATGGTGATAATCAGTAACGGTCTCTTAAAACTACGAGGGTTCCAAACGCGCCCTGGTCTGAGAAGAACCCACAACAAACTCAGCGGGTTTTTTTTATTATTACCATTTCACAAATCATCCTAAGTAATGGACTATCTGAGCCAAATTATTGCCAAGCTTCCTTGTCATTTAAGTAATCCTTTACATGGTACCAGAAGTTTAAACCGCTTTGCTAGGTGTTTTTGGTAGGTAGCTTAGATATTAGGATGGAAAATTAAACAGAGTATTCGTACGTGAACTATAACCAAAAGATAGTGAAATTAATATGGGTCCTGATTTATCCATTTTCCCCAAGTTAGTACCTACAGAAGGTTAAGGTAATAAACTTTTATTCATCGGCAATAAAACTGTATCATCGCTTACCCTGGCCTTTCGTCATTCTACCCTCATAACTGTCCAACTTTCCTAATAACATACAAATCATCGTACAGTATTTATTAGGCATATTAGAAAGTTGTTCAAAGAGTGAATGTTTTACGAAAATTAAAGTCAAAGGCAAAGTCAAAACATCTTTATTCAAAATAGGTACCTAAATAGTACACCTTCTGAACGTCACGTTTACAAGGAAGGAGACTTGATGGTGATAATTAACTACGATATCTTAAAACTAAAGCTACGAGGGTTCCAAACGCGCCCTGGTCTGAGAAGAGCCCACAACAAACTCAGCCGGGTCTTTTTTTTATCACCATCTCACAAATTTAGGATTACTTAATTATATTTATAATTAGGTATATCTAACATAATTAGCCGCTGGATCAATTCATACCCATGGCTGCTTATCATTCAAATAATTTTTTACACTATAACAGTGTAAGTGGAAGGGAGTATATTGATATCGCCGATGCAAAAAGAGAGGTATCTAATATATTATGTGTTTCAAATGGGCTCACAGATAGATAATCTGTGAGCCCATTTTGATATTATAGTTTTTTTTTATTCGAAAAGTGACTTTATCGATAGTGTTCTTAGCTATGATTGAAGAAAATCGGTTAAACCGCTTAAAGACCATCAGATCTTCTAGTTGATGAAGGTTTATGAGCAACTTCAACAGATTTGATTGAGTCGAAATTGGTATTCTGTTACTATACAATATGTCGGCGGTTATTTTAAATCATTAATTTGCACCTACTTGAGAAACTTTGGGAGATTTAAATCATACTAATATTATGAATGCGAAAGTGCTAATTCCCCCGACTTCGTCCTTGTGGAATAAGTTTTTTGATTCCCGTGGGAACTCCTCAATTTTCCGGGATAAAAAGTAGCCTATGTCACTTACCAGGTCCTAAACTATACTCATATAAAAATCACGTTGATCCGTTGGTCTGTTGCGGCGTGATTGAAGGAAGAACCAAACAAACAAACACACTTTTCATTTATAATATTAATATTGATTTGGATTATATACACATTATTTTAATTATGATATTGAAATAAACTAGAGACGCCGAGCGAAACTCGGTCGCGTCCAGTAAATACCTATTATATAGGTATACCGTATATAAAGAACAAACATAATTTTTAGCTGAGGCAACAGCGTAAGGTCAATATTAAATTTTCAAGTTCTCAAATATTAATATCGCTGATAAATATAATTTTTCACGAAATTTCATTACCTCCATTGGGCTCCATTGCATAAAACAACATGTTTACAAAGTAAACAAATCATTTTGCATATTACTATTAGGTAGGCGGTAAGGGTGCGTCCAGACTTTAATAAATATACTTAACATCACAATTTTTATTAAAAAATGAAAAATTGATTTTAAGACACTTATTTTCACTAGATTGGACAAAATTATAATACATATTTTAATATAGTCTAATTATCTTAAATAAGAAGTAAAACTACGGCACTTTTAGGTAATTATAAGAGAACCTTTAGTCCTTAATCTTTCTTTACTTTAAAATATATTTTCCACGTGTACTTACCAATTAGGGGTATGAGTTTAATGTAACTGCCATACCCCAAACAGGTTAAACGAATTCTTAGACTGAATCATCAATAATTACCAAATGGGCTTAGTCTTACCAACATTGCTTAAAACAGTATCATTTTAAAATTGCAGTTTCATATGACGTACCTAGACGCCCATAAAATAAGGATTATAATTCTAAATCGACAGCGTTGGCAATCACATTATAAATGCGAAAGTGTGTTTGTTAGTTAGTTTGTCCTTCAATCACGCCGCAACGGAGGAATGGATCGACGTGATTTTTCTCATGGTTATAGTCGAGGGTCTGGAGAGCTAGGAGTTAGTTAGAGCTACTTTTATCCCGAAAAATTAAGAAGTTCCCGCGGGAACCAATCAATCAATCATTAAACAGACGAGACTGTCGTCAAGGGCTTACTTATAGTTTAGTAAATAAGGTATTTTAGATCGTAACAGTCAAAGTTCAGCCTACTAATTGGCTGATTAAGGGTTATTCCTTAATCAGCCACTTAGTAGGTAAATGTTTGCATTATTTCGAAACAAGAAAATGCCGTTAAAGCTCCTCCGAAACCTTTTAAAGTATATAAAATGATCGAGCACCATCCTGCGGCTTCAACGCTTCGTCAAATTGAGATGACAGAGGATTGAACATCTAGTCTAGGTTGGACTCGCGTTATTGTCTCTATATTCTTCACCATCGTCAACCGAAAGACACCTCTCTGGTACCTATGTATCTTGTAAAGACTTCCACACGCCACGGTTTTACGCCACCGGGTTCCAGCGGCTCCCTGCGACTTGATTGATGTCGTCCGTCAATTATTTTAGCGGTCTGCCAACGCTGCTTTTTCTAAGTCGCCATTCTAACCCATCTATCAGTTTTTTGAATAATGCCACTTCAGTTCAATAATAGTTCAGCTACATAACCGGTTGAGCTTTACTTTTACGCTTGTACTTTAAGTCTTATTCGGATCACCTCATTTCTGGTTTCTTGAATTGGCGATGAAAAAACAAGACAAGCCAATAGTATAAGCCCTTTTATAATATTTTAGTACCCTCCATCACCCGCTGAGTCACTCTTTCTTATTAGAGCAATCGTAGTCTCGGATCCGTTTGCAATTTCAGGCAACTAGCACACTGGCCTTCAAATAGAAGGTGCTCGTGCAGATCGTATGATGCCCCAAAAATCCCTTGATAAATTTCAAGTTTCTAACCTCAGTGTTTTATTCTAGTCATAGACCAAACAAGTCAACAGTAAAAGCCTGTTTGTTTTAAACAAGTTGTAAGATTACAAACCAACTGTTTATGGTTAGATAATAGTATCGAATGATTTGCCAATAACGCAAACAGACTCCCGAGCCTCGCGTTCCCATTTGAGTCGCATTTCGCCTCGTTGCCCTTCCCTCCTATTTTTCGGATAAAACTAATTTTGTGCTTTGTTGACTCTCCTTGTATTATATTTTCATTTCTAGTGCGTGGGGTTCACAGATAAGGAGTGTAAGTGTCTTTTGTATTTGACGTCAACTTAGTTCTTTTTTTAGCACATTGAGCTGTTCAAACAATACTTTGGTACAGCCTTACTCCTAACAAGTGTTTACGAGTTCTCTCTCTTCTTTTTTTTTTAAATATATACGCTAGCGCTTGGCTGCAATCAGACTAGCTTGCAAGTTATGTATAGTATATATAGTTAGTATGCAGCCTAAGGTGGAGCGGGTTAAGCGACCATGGGTTGTTAAGTCTCTCTCTTAACAACCCATTGTCAGCTCACTACTGGGCCCGAGTCTCCTCTCGGAATAAGAAGGGTTTGGCTATAATCCACCACGCTGACCAAGTGTGGATTGGCAGTTGGCATTCCCTCACTTTCGAGAACATTATGAAGAACTCTCAAGCGTGCATGGTTCCTCGCGATGTTTTCCTCCACCGTTTGAAGCTGGTGATATTTAATGTCTTTAAACGCAAATCATTTCATAAAGTTGGAAGCCCATGCCCGGGGATCGAACCCGCGATCCCGTACAGGGGGCTATCACCGATTTACAAGTGACAAGTAAGTACGTAAGTATCGTACTTAATTAGTTTTAACATTTTGAACACTTCCAAGTAGATATCTCAATAGCTTAGATGGAAAAGGGCCATATCATAAGCAAGATGCCGCAGGTTCGAATCCCGTTCAAGAAATCCAAAATTAGTTTTTTTTTTAATTTGAAATAGCGAAAGTAATTATATTCTTACGGAATGTCCCAACGATGCCAGCATGCTTTTTTGTATACAAAATGCTGTTTTACACGACTGCTCAAAAAAGGAGTGTAATATTTTCGAAACACATAGATACGTCATACAGTATGTGTTTTTTTATTCCTAACTTTTAATACAACTTCTAAATGCCAGAACAGATTTGGAATTTGGATGTATGTGGTATCGTTAGAATCCTTATACTCCCGAGTGACACTAGCTATATTTTTTTTAATATTCAATATGGCAGGGCAATGTAGTGTACACTGTACAGACAGCATTTCAAATTGTGCGGTATTAATTCAAAGTCAAAGTCAAAGATTTTATTCAAATAGGCACAAGTTGTACACTTATTGAACGTCATACAAAATTATTACATTAATGCATTATATTAATAAATCTTAATACATTTAAATAATTCTCATTATCAAATTTCAAGTAAAAATAAAACAAAAAAATTTAAAAATTACCTTATCCTGTCCATAGTGCGTTAATACCCTAAGGATGTGCGTTGATAGATCAAACTATAAGTAAAAGTCATTTTATATTTATTTTGGCGTAATATCCTCCTACACATTCAATAAAATAGCAAAAAAGCCTTTTATCCTATTATCGTGAAGTTATGAGATAACAAAACTCGATTTTCATGAGAACCGGGATAAGGAAAACTCTCTCATTCAAGGGTTTGAACGATGAGTGACACAGTTTAGCAACCATGTAGTGAGGCAACGTGTATTCATTTTTGTCATCATAAAAGTTTAAGTTCACCCTAATATGAACATCAATAAAAAATTTAATAAAAATATTATGTTGAACATCGTGAATAGGTATTGACTATGAGAGAAAATTTCGTGAGGAAACCGGCACATGCATAATATAATATTGTTCTCAAAGGTGTGTGAAACTGCCAATCCGCACTTAGCCAGCGTGGTGGACTGTGGCCCAACCCTTCTGATTCTGAGAACTCATACTCAGTAGTAAGAGTGAGAGTTAAAATGACGAAGTATGTATACCTACTGTAAGTACGCAAAAGAAAAATAATCACAAGTGATAATCTAAGTGATCTAAAGACGCTTAACAGTCCACATCTTGAAAACTACATAACCGATTTTGACGAAACTTGCACTGTGTCCCTTAGATAAGTGAAGTGAATGTATTCCAATAAAAAATAATGGTTACGATCCACACAAACGAACCTACGAAATGTTTATTTGTTTGAAAGCCCTCTTATGTGGATATTTTGCAGTTCCAATAATATTACATACATACGTGTCGAATTGATAACCACCTTTTTTTAAGTCTGTTAAAAATAGGTTTAAAAAAGTAAAGAGGAGATTTAATACGAAGTAAAGCCCAGACGACATGATATACTTAGGTACTTAGTTTACTATTTATTTTACTATTTTATTTTATTTATTTGGCAACCAAAACAGATTACAATAAATATTATACTAATCTAACCCAGCTCCAAAAATAACACGGAGTCACATTATTGCCAAGAACCCGGGAATGTTCCATTTGAAATCGCTTTAGAAAGTTCAGAATTAATCTATATTTGCACTAGCGACGTTCGATCACACTTTTCCATTAAGTTCTTTTTAGTGTCGACTTTGCTCGGGAAGTCACACAATTTTGACCTATCCACTCTTGGCTGGAAGGGGTGGAGTGGCTGAGACTCAACAAATAAAACCTGCTTTAAGCCACTTCACATAGACACAAGGGAAATGATAGACGGAATTCTTACGACAAAATCTACAGGGCCGATATAAAAACTATAGGTATATTGTCGTAATTAGGCAACCTTCATCGGTATTATGGTCAGTTCTGAGCCGTGTAACGCAGCTCGCATATAATTTAGGGCTAATTTAATATTTTTTTTGCAGTATTTGGAAGCTCTGCTTTTGATAACTACAAAAGTAATAATGACTTTGATAATATCTGTACATAATATGTAACAAAAACCCTGTTGTTCGTTTTAGATACGTAAATATATTTCTAAAGGTGTAACATTAAAGAAAATCTTATTTTAAAAAAATCAAGGACTCGTCAGTTATCTCGTCATTGTAGCTGACAAGATAGCTAATAAAATAGATACATAAAAATGGTTTGTAGCCTCTGAAAATACCGCAACATTTCTCTAGTATTAAAAGGACTATTTTATTAGCGATTAAATAATCGACACTATTACACATTTTCGACCCTCGAGTCCGAATACTCGAATATTGTTATATTGCCGTTTCTTGCCCGATGTACTGCAATAAATAATACATAACCACATTTTTTGCTTCGTTTACCACTTAATAGCTACTTCATCCTTTTCTTTCTCTACTTGATTAGCTCACACTCTATATCTATCTCTATACCTAAACGCAATGCAATAAAGTCATAAATTTGGTTTGCTACCTTTATTTTTCTGTTAGTCTTTGTTAAATCCAGCTTGAAATCATTCGAGTGGAGATCGATTGGGTATATCGTAGACGTGGATGCGATTTTATTTCCGATAAAATAAAAATTCTTACTACGTGCGATTGCTATGTTCAAGTCTTTTATTTTTAAACTTGCCTTACAGTAACGTGCCGAATTTTATTAAGTCAATTTACTTATTAAAATCGCATCGCTGTTTTAAAGATAATATAGACTTAGCGATACTTACTACGAAGCAATTTCTTAAAAGTCATCATCTACATCTATCCTGTGTTTACGAGACAAAATGTTTAAACCAAAATACCTACTAGCCGGGTAGTTTTGTAATATTATACTAATATCTTGAAAGCCTAAGCTAACGAAGAAAACAACGCAAAGCAATAATTATTTTTTTAAATTAATTAATTTTGTGAAAAGTAGAAATTGAATGACTGTATATAAAATCTCTTTGTTCGGAGATAAAATAGTTCGGAGAACCGATGGACGCTGGGGTCCCAAGGTTCTGGAATGACGACCCCGCACTGGAAGGCGTAGCATCGGCAGACCACACGGTAGACGGACGACATCAAGAGAGTCGCAGGGAGTCCCTGGATCTAGGCGGGACAAGACCGTGGCTTGTGGAGGACCCTACAGGAGACCTATGTCCAGCCGTGGACGTCCATCAGTTGACGAATCTTCAAAAACATGCTAGGTTTGGCTTAAACATTTTCATGCGGACTATGACACGGGCAAAAGTATAAAGTTAAGCTCCCCTGCACCGCATGCGGCTCTTATAAGTAATAACATAAATACAAAGCCAAATAAAATCCTAGAACCATCCCCTACTTAATACAGCACACGGAAGTTAGCGAGCAGCTAAAATTTAATAAGCCCGCGACCGTGGCGCCATCTGTTCAAATAACCGCGTGCTAGGCAAAATTCATAAAACGCTTGATACTTAGCACTAGGTACCGTCTGTATACGTCTTTATGGCCGCGCCGGGACAGAATTCAAAATTAGAATTTGCCCAATTTAGGTTCTTTATTGCGACGCGTTCGTATTTGGAGTGGGTAAGGGTTCTTTATGATAACTCGTTCGTAATCATGATTTTAATTTTTTTTTACGGGTAATTTTATTGAATTAATCATTTATTTTAATAAAAAAAGTTAATTCAGGTAGTTAATAATTATTTTAGAATTCAATTATTTTGTATAAAGATAATAGTTACATTTTACTGTAATTAATAGTTATTGTAACGATTACATTTTAAAATAACTTTTACCTACCCCCTAACAGGTTAGCGCGCTAACATCTTAGACTGCATCATCCCTTACCATCAGGTGAGATCACAGTCAAGGGCTAACTTGTAGTGAATAAAAGAAAACTTTCATTTAATCACACAATGCAACCTAATAGTTTTTGGTTAATTTTTTTATTATTATTAATGCGACAGTATGGTCTGACCGTCCGTCAGTCAGTCTGTCTGGTCCAACTTATTCACACTGTTCTACTGATTTTCAGGAACTTTAAGGTGCTTCCCGTAAAAAAAAGAAAGAAATAAAATCAGTTTAGTCACCAGTGATGTCACAGACAAAACTATAATAGATACAATTAATGTAAAACTTTCGTCTGTGATACTTGCTTAAGTATAAATGCGAAAGTTTGGATGGATGGGTGGATGTATAGATGGATGGATGTTTGTAACTCAATCCACCAGAACGGATGAATGAAATTTGGCATAGAGATAGATTATAGTCTGAAATACATGCTACTTTTTATCCCAGAAAATTGAAGAGTTCTCGCGGGAAGCTAAAGACCTCAATCCACGCGGACGAAGTCACGAGCATCAGATAGTATAACATAATATAGACAATGGATAAATGTTAAGCATACGAAATTTTAATCCTAAATGCCGTCGGGTCGTTTAGATTTGTCTCGGTTCCATACGTGCCACGAATAAATACCTAATACTCCGAGGAAACCCTTATGAAATCTGTTTAGTAAAATTCGTTCGCAAATTAGATTGATCTTAGTCATTTAATTGTTTAAAGTTTCGAGGTTTTAAATTAGTATATTCAATTTGGATACAATTCGATGCTTCTTTATTAAATTATATTCATCAAACGAGTTTGATTGAAAACGGTTTGTTTATAGGTAATTATTGTTATGAAAAGTAAGCACCAACTTTAAGGGTTCCGAAGGTAAATAAGAAACCGTTTCAGTCTGTCTGTCAGTCCATCCATCTCTCTGTCCATCTGTTCATCTCTCTGTGTGTCACAGCCATTTAAAAAAACCGGTCAAGTTAATGAAATGAATGAATGAATGAAATATTCTTTATTGTACACCAATACAAGAAACACAAACAATACACAATAAAATTATAGCTATGGTACAATTGGCGGCAAGTGCGAGTCGGACTCACGCACTGAGGGTCCGGTTACGTACCTTGGAAAGATTTAGTTTAATTATTATTCGATCTCTAAGTAAATAATGAAGACGGTGCTACAAAACAATTAAATAAGTTAAAAAAGAACTTTAAAACGAAACCCTACCATATTGTTCTGACACGTACTTGACTTTACTTTGACACGTTTATCACTTACTAACTGACGCCTGCGACTTCATCCACGTAGTTTAAGTTTTGTTTATAACCGCGGGAACTTCTTAATTTTTCGGGACCTTAATTCGCCTATGTCACTCTCCAGGTGACATAGTAACTATACCCATGCCAAAAATCTCGTCGATCCGTTCCGTCTTCAATAAGTTGTTTTAGGCTGTTTCGAAATTCAAATTCTAAAAACCACTCAATAATATCCATCAACCGTTCGGCTCGTCCCGTAAAATACGTCGCTTATCACAAATGCGTCGCATGGGACACACAGTATTATGATTGTTAGTTACATTCCCTAAAGCTCCAAAAGATCATTTTGTCGGTAAGTAAACGCCTCGTTTTAAATAGGGCACATTAATTGGCAAGCATGTCGTAATGTGGGTACAGAATAAAAGCTAACCTCGAACCTACTCGCCCACCGAATCCTAATAGTCCGGGGTCCCGCTGATAAAAACTTGTCACACATTATACATGAACGGGACAAGCATCAATTGTGGAAGTAACTTCCACTATTGATGATACTGACACTGAATTGTATGTGGTGCCATTCCGGAACCTGGAAGAACCATTAAAACTTTGATTTTAACCCCATATATTTTAAAGATACTTAGATTTAGTGAAGGAGTCTCTATAGAGACCATTATCAACAACGGTTGCCATCGCCAGCCTTGGCACGTTCCTCAGTCAGTCATATTTTACGGTGCCATAATACCACAGAATAGGTAATAGTATGATAATACAGTCCGATTCAAACTTTAGGTATGAGTTAACATACTATTTATTACCTATTCTGTGGTATGAGTTCTCGGAACATCGGGCGTTGCGATGCGCTGAATGCTACTGTTTTTTTTAATTTATAGCTATTGGCTGCAATCAGACCTGCTTGCAAGTGGTGATGCAGCTTAAGGTGAAGCGCGCTTGGCTAGAAGATGCCTATTCACTCTTGATTTGAAGGTTACTTTAAGGTTACTTTTCAAACAGTGGGACCCTGGACTACAAGGACCCTGACACCCTAAAAGATAATGCTAATTACAACCATTCGGTCCCTCGATGTTTCTAACGCTCTCGCAGTTATTTTAAACGTAAAGTTTAATTGTTCACATTACACCGACTTGTAAACCTATTTCGTTTTCGTGAATTACATAGTTACCTACGTGTTCTTTGTCTGTTTTATTGTGATAAATGTTACCAGCCAAACCCATTTTTTGGGAAGAACTAACTGGGGAGGGCTAACTTGTAAGATATGATGAATGAAGATTAATAAAAAAAATAGTTGCGAAAGCCATGACTTATTTTGGTAATAGCTGATGCCCGCGACTTCATCCGCGTGGATTGAGATTTTTGGTTTCCGCGGGAACTCTTTAATTTTCCAGTATAAAAAGTAGCCTAAGTGTTATTCCAGACTATCTCTATCTCTATCTATCTCTGTGCTAAATTTCATCCAGATCCGTTCTGCCGTTCTGGCGTGATTGAGTAACAAACATCCATCCAACCAAACTTTGGCATTTATAATATTAAGTATAGATACAGATTTCTATTCACGCTATATTTAACAAAACATAAGATACGATGCTATAAAATTACGTGCACAATAGGAAACTTGGGGTCTTATCAGTCCCTTTTTCCCCCAAATAGGCGAAATATTCGTCTGAGAAGGGTTCGGTAGATGGCCCATTGTACTATAATCATCTTTTGTGCCGCTAACTACCATATCACATTTAACATCATACTAATATTATAAATGCGAAAGGCCTCATTACCCGGGTGGGGCGCGGGGTAACTTTGTACCCCGGTGAAAGGGTTTTTTGCCTTGATTGGCTAGGGCGTGCCTTGAAGGCTACGAGCCCCTAGGTCGGATGTTGTGTTTCTTATTGAGTCCGCACTGTGACGTCGTCACCACCGCGTGCAGGACCCACGTCGTGTCCAGTTGTAAACAGTTGGTATGGATGCGGAAATATCTGTATGTATAACGGCACTAGCTAGATGGTGCCAAATTTATTCGGATAATAATTAACCATTATTTATTTAATCTACTCAAATAGGCTCTATACAGGCTTGTCTACGCAAGTGACGAACTGACAAGTTGCAACTGGGGATAATTCCAATATCACCTACAATGTTACGAGTATCTATTTAACTATCTACTAGTTCTATCTATCTACTAGTTTTGAGTATGAAGACTTCATAGATAAAACGTGGGTGTTTGTTCAACAGTAGAACATTACTTTCACTTAAAGTTGCAACGTTTTATGATGGAAACTTGCAAACAAAAGCCATGAGTATCTACAATACATAGCACGCTTCACGGAAACGGCAATACATCAAAACTTTACCACTTTAAACTGAGCAATAAACAATGTTTGTATAAGGTATACTACTAGCTTATGCAAACGTCTTGGTTTGTAGGTATATTATCTTCCTGATAAAGTCGTTTATCCATGCATCCACCATTACACCACAACTACAGCCCATTAACGTCCCACCGCTGGACAAAGGCCTCCACTTTCATAGGAGAGAGGGAATTAGAGCTTAGACCCACCACGCTGCTCCAATGCGGGTTGGCCAGCTTTAACGACTATTATCATTTGTATATGTGATAATAACCGGGGCCGACGGCTCAACGTGTTCTCCGAGGCACGGGGGTGACTCACCGACAACTTCCAACTCCGGGCTGGCACTGAGAATTTCTTAAACTGAAAACCACAATATGTACCTATCAATTTTTTTCCCGACCGGGAATCGAACCCAGGACCTCGTAATCTGCAGTCGTATATGCTTACCGCTAGCGGCTAGACCAACAAGGCAGTCATACATACAATACTTTTCAGACTAATAATATTATAAATCCAAACGTGTGACTGTCTATCCGTTGGGCTTTTGCGGCCCATCTTTTCAACCGATTTTGATGAATTTGGTATCCAGTTAGGTTATATCCCCTAAATGAGTCGTCCGAGTAAATTAATTTTGTTTTAATTTCAGGTGAAAAATAACTTAATACACGCGGAGGAAGTCCCAGGCCATAATCTAGTAACCTTATATAGCATAGATAGTAAAGTTTGGCATCTAGATCCCTAAATAAAATAACCAATTCCGTATCACTTTAAATGAAACCTAATAAATAAAATGGTAGATCGTAAAGTTGTTCCTGTAACATCTCTAAAACAAACTTCCCGACATTTTTATCGTCAGCCATCGCACGTAGCCGCCGCTATCCTATAAACAAAACGAAAATATAAGAGATATAAAGAAGATTTCAATTATTTAAGTAACGGTTAGGCAAACCGTAGTTTAATGTTCTTCGACTACTATCCGTTACCTATAGCAGTTAACAGTAAGACCACAGCTAATTCAGATTCTACTGCCAGTGTCTCTATTTAGTTCTGTGTATTATTATTAGGGATATTGTATTTCAAACCGTTCTTTAAAAGGCACTTTAATTTTTAGGTATTATAATATCAGTCAGATTTTTAACTCGGGGATGAAATTGCTGACTAGGAGCGTCTGTCATATTGTCTGTCTTATTGTTGTTCCATAATGCAGATTCAGATGAGTTATTAACAAGTGATTTTAATTTCTTCTGTTAGTAGTAGTAAAGAGTATTTTTAAAGTGAACCACTGACGTGATTCTTCATTTAACCATACTTGCTGGTTTTTTTTATGGCAATATTAAAAGGTCGACTGTGTGTGTTGGTCTTTAGATTAATGTAGTTTGGAATGACGTTTAAATGTTTGCATTGTTGGTTAAACCAAATGTTTTGAATCGCGAAACGATGTAATTTAGTTAATTTGATATTAAGTTATTTTTTAATAGTTTTGGAGATCTTGCTGAAACTACTAAACATCGCAAATGTTTAACATTTTAGTAGCGGTCATCGCTACTAAAATGTAAAACATTTGCGATACTATGTATGTATATATACGATGTATGTATGTATGTAAAGTAAAGTAAAATATACTTTATTGTAAACCATTAAAATAAATAAAAACACAAAATATATCATATTATTATATGGTACAACAGGCGACCTTATCGCTTAAATAGCAATCACTTCCAGGTAACCTTAGGGCAGGGGAAACTTTTAAAAGAAAGCGGGAGGGGTGTATTGAGACATATGATTATATCAATATTTATGTATGTATGTAATAAATAAGTATGTATGGTGTCTTTTATGATAATCTTCTGACACATTACACCATAATATGCTAAGATTTACATAGGTACACAAGTTTCACACTGTAATAAAAAGAAATTACTTACGAAACCAAAACTTTTGCCCACTTAAAAGTCATCTCTATGGTCTTAGTTGTAAGGGACATATTCGCGTGATATCATATGTCCGTTGTTCATACGCAACCTTCACGTGGACGTTAGGTACTAATTAGAATGGCCGTAGTAGAGCCTAAACAAAACATTGTTACTCACATTAAAAACAACGACTTCGGACATTACTGGGCTGTCTGTCAGACCGTTGATAAAAATAGAAAAGATATGAATATTTTTACTTTTATTCTGAAATTCATTATACTAAATAAATATTTTTTCTGTTACGGATACGATTATTGGATTAAACTTATATAACGGATATTCTGAATATAATTCGTGTTAATATTTGAAACTTGAAAAATTCGTTCGATGCACACCAAATGCTAAAAAATCGGCTAGCGTATCGAATCCCTAACGATAGTAGTAATCCGATATAGAGCCAACGTTTGTGGTAATATAACTTTCTGTTTTAGTCATTTTAGCCAGGATGTAGCATTCCGCTTATCATTTTACATGACAGTGTAAGCCGGGGCCACGGGCGTAAGACAGCGGAAACGCAACAAGCGTAACACGGGAATAATGACACACTGGCAACTAATAGCGATGTGTATAGAATGCTAAGAATTGGCTAGCGTATCGAATCCCTAATGATAGTAAGCTGCTATAGAGCCAACGTTTCTGGTATAACAACTTACTGTTTTAATCGTTTTAGCTATGATGTAGCCTTCCGTTTAATACTCGTACATGTTACATGACAGTGTAAACGGTGTCCACGGGGTAAGACGGCGGAAACACAACAAGCGTAACACGGGAGTAATTACACAGTGGCAACACAACAGCGATGCGCATAGAATGCTAAGCGATCGGCTACCGTATCGCAGAATCCCTAATGAGGGTACGCCGGTGTATAGCCGCCTTCGTATTATAATGACTGTATAGATTACACTTGACTTAGGGGTATTGGTATTACACCTATCGAACGCTCGTGCTCGTGCTCTAACCATTAAAAGTCTGGTATTGCACCAGATTTTTACCATTATATTATTTTAAACCAAGGAAAAAAAAGCTAAATACACTACAATCCGTTTTATCAGACAAAAAGTCTTTGTTATGGTACTGCAAACATCGTGCAGCGATGAGTCAACATCTCCAGGATACTCCGGTGTTGGAGTGAAACGTACGTTGAGAGCGCAATGGAAGATTTACGTGTTGTGGTGTGGTGACGCGACGGTGCGTACTTATTTCGTGCTTGATTGCTTGGTTTTTCTTATGTCATACAATCGGGATTTTGAAGAATCGGAGGGGGGCCTTTGCCCAGTCATGGGATAGCACAGGCTATGTTAAATTAGAATACAATCAGGAGGTCTAGCATCGTACGTTGTACCACGTACGTTTACTTCACAATCGTGCATTGTCGAGTCAACATCTCCTGAAGATGCTCCGGTGTCGGAGTGAAACATACGTTGAGAGTGATTTCGGAGGATTTGTGTGGAGTGGTGTTGTGCTGCAGGTGAAAGACACGCCCTGTACCACACAGATTTGTCTACTGTATCGGATTATAGCGAATTAAACTTCTAGTTCATTCCACCACTACAGCCATTAACATCCCACTGCTGGGCACAGCCCTCCACTCTCATAGGAGAGAGGGGATTAGAGCTTAGACTCACCACGCTGCTCCAATGCGGGTTGGCGGGCTTTAACGACTATCATCATGTTAGTGATAATAACCGGGACCGACGGCTTAACGTGCTCTCCGTGGCACGGGGGTGAAACACCGCCAACTTCCTAACTCCGGGCTAGTACTGGGAATTTCTAATCAGAAAAACCCGATACCTAATTATGGCCCGACCCGGGACTCGAACCCGGGACCTCGTCAGCCGCAGTCAAACATGCTAACCACTAGACCAACGAGGCAGTCACTAGACCAACGAGGCAGTCACTAGTTCATTCACCACGTACGTTTGTCTGTTTCAACGGATTTTCCTTGGTAATCATGGACTTCTGCAAAGTTCAAGCTTCGATCTAGCGTTGTTTTTAGGGTTCTGTACCTCAAAAGGAAGAAACGGAACCCTTACAGGATCACTTTCTTGTCCCTCCCTCCGTCTGTCTATCAACACCCTTTTTCTCAGGAACGCATGGAGGTATCAAGTTGAAATTCTTATCAAATACTACTGTCCCTTGGAGCTGTAAAAATCAAACTTCTAAGCCAACGCAATCAAAAGATACAGCCATTTATGCTGCAAATTTTCGACACTCGCAAGGGAATCAAAACCTACAGAGTACTTCCCGTGAACTCAGAATCTCGAAATTTGGTACGAAGCAATATCTTATAGCACCGATAAAGGAAAAATTGCGAAAAGCATTAATTTTTAGTTACATCATATAATAAAAATACTTTTAATGATTTTAAACTTACTACAGCTTTGTACGGACCGGCCAAGTGCGAGTCGGACTCACGGAGTCCGACTCGCACTTGGCCGGTGTTTCTTCTTTTTAATATGGCTGAAATATTTGGACTTCCCTGCCTCCAAGCGAGTTCTTCAACTAATAGATGTTTAGCTGCAGAACACAAACAGTAGTCACATTTGTATAATATTTTTTTACATTTGTATGATAATTTTTTATATTTGTATGATAATTTTTTATTTGTATGTTTATTTTTTGCTTCAAATTCATAAATTCACCAAACAAATAGACAAGAAAACCTACTAAACATATTTTAATCTATTATTTAAATTAAAGAGAAAATCAGGTCATTGGGCGTAGGCGGTCCTTGCTTCAGCGAAGCCAGGTAATTAAGGCGTAGTTAGATAGCGAAATCATAACACAAATTAGGAGTTTGACTCTCCTCACCAGCGAAGTTGTATAAATTGAGTCTTAGCATAAAACAAAAGTTGCTTTAAGTTCTTGAAAACATTATTTTTTATTTATTATATGCTTACGCTTATTCATATATTTTTCACAATCCATTTCCATATCCATATTAATATTATAAATACGAAAGTGTTTCTGTCTCTGCGTCTGCCTGTCTGCTACGCTTTCACGGGTCATTTATGCAACTGATTTTAATGAAATATTGTACAGTGTTAGATTGTATCCCGGGGAAGGACATAGGATACTTTTTTATCCCGGGAAATTAAAAGGTTACCGCGGGGTTTATATATCACGACAACGACAGAGCCTTAAGTATGATCTTCGTTTACCATCGCATTAAAAGCAGACGCGGTAAAACAGAAATAAACCAAATTGATTGAAATTTTGACCAGTCCATCTCAATTTCACAGCTATTTTAATACGAAACTCTTGAAGCTGCACATTTATAGAAACTTGTCAGTTCTTATACATAGACATTAAATCACTAAGAGGATGTGATGCATGAACAGTAACTTTGAAAATAGGTATTGAACAATTATATTACCGTCGCGCTAATCCTCAAATAGAATTCCATAACACCCGATAGGGACAACTACAGCTTGGACCGATAATAACTAATTCTTCGATTCTTTATCTCGTATTTTTCTGTTTCCTATTCCAAAACAGAACCGAACTTAAATTTTTTTTTTTCAAGAATAATTCGGCTATGTCGGTATATTTTTCTTTTGTTGATTATATTCGTCAAATTTGTTTGCGGGATATCTGACCATGATGCGAAATCTGGGTCATTTTTTGCAATTTTTTAAGGTTCCATATTCTTAAAATTATTAATTTATCGAACAAAGGAAAACATAGCAACGTGGCACGGACACATGTAGATTTTATGGTGCAAAAATATTTTCTATATTTTAATTATACACGGAGAAAATAGACTAATACGATTGTATGGGGACACGGCCCTCCCGTATCGTCTTGTGGTTTTTATGCTGTTAGTTATCGATACATTTTTTGATTGTCATGATAACAGCACCTCAAATTATGCATGTAACCAGTTTTCATGCCAGTTATTAGGCATGTGCCCACAATCTTACCTCATTTTGGGGTGTGTTCCGATATACACTGCGACGCTGTAAGGTTTGACGTCAATTTGGTATGCTGCGAAGCCGTTTCTTTATAGTTAGCTAAACTGGTTACTATTTAAAACGGAACGCAGTCAGCACTGAGAACATTTTACCTCAAAAAGGTCAGTGCTCACAGTATAAAAATGGCGACGATTTATGTCATAATATGTTTCCATAAGATACTGCGGCAGTATACTGTCAGTCCATAGCGGAACTAATAGCACTGAAAAGCGCTCGCAGGGTATGGGTGTGTACACCGTGTACCTGAAGTTTAGAAAATCAATATCATCTCAAGTCTCAACCCATCGCAAGTGATTTACGCCCAAATAAGCCACCCAAATGGGCCTAGTTAAGGTCTACGACGTTTAAACTGGTACCCTATGCACAAACCCGCTCCGCTTATTCTAATGTGAAACAACCCTGATTCCGTTTAGTGCTTATCTTCAAGGTAGCGCGCGTAAGGGGCGGTACAGAGTGAGTGGTACACGGCACAATTAGAATTCGGGCAGTTTACAATTAAGGCGTTTCTCTTTGCAAGCTTGGAAATGACTTTGTTTTGTGGCACAGATAAACGTCTGATATCAGAGCTTTTTGGTAAAATATTTTAACTTTAGTTTGTGAAAATGTCAGTAACTATTTAATATTTAAAGAAGTCATTTTTTTCTAGTATTTGTAAGCCCCATTATAGTCTATTATATAAATCTAAAACAAAATGGTTAGTTAGCCGATTAAGAAAACAAGGAACACTAAAAGAATAACAAAAATCAAGTGTTGTGTTGACCACCGTACTGCCAGGGTTGCTACGGAGAAGAAGAAAAACTAAGTAGGTATGGGGTTTTCACTACGCTTGACGAGTTGTTCGTAATTTAAATCGCCAAAAACAGATTCCAAAAAAATAAATAACCTTATCACGTGCTTTGAGTCATGACCAATTTTCTGAAAAAGGGCTGTATTTACGTATATGTGAAAAATGATGACGTTTTGATTGTTTTTACTTAGGAGATCTGGGTTTCTAGCATGATTTTGCTCTCCGTTAGGAATCGTTCACTTTTGTTAATTATCTAACAATTGAAAAATGAGAAAAGACTGGAACTCAAACCAAACTGAAAGAAAAAATCAAAGAAAATCTATCTGAATCTCTAAAGTTGAGATTAAAGCTTAGCACTTCAGCTTTTATGGATGTAAATATAATTGTAAAATTAGGTTATACTGCTCCCTAATGGACCATTAAGGGATGTTATTTTGGGATTTTGCGTAAAGTTTATTATTTCTAATTAGTCTTTTGACCTCCACTACTTTAACTTTCAGAGTTATGTGCGTGGTAAGCAATTTATATCACTTGAGTATCGGTAACGATATCGCGAGGTAACTTGATTGCCTGTAAATCCATACTAATATTATAAATGGGAAAGTGTGTCTGTCTGTCTACTACGCTTTCACGGCCCATTTGTACAGATTTTGGTGAAATTTGGTATGGGTATATTTTGTATCCCAATGAAGGACATAGGCTACTTTTTATCCCGGAAAATTAAAGAGTTCCCACGGAAATTGAAAAATCTTAATCCACGCGGACGAAGTCACGGGCATTATCTAGTTTTGAATAATTTTCTCAAGGTCTTCAATTTGCACTCCGCAAGAGTGGTGAATCTCAGCCCTACTCATTCTGAGAGGAGACCCGTGCACAGGCAGAGGGTCAGCGACAGGGTGAGATGATAATGATAGTAATGAAATTATAAGCGAACTAGATGATGCCCGCGACTTCGTCCTCGTGGATTCATGTTTTTTGATTCCCGCTGGAACTCTTCAATTTTCCGGGATAAAAAGTAGCATATTATGTCCTTCCCCGGAATGTGACTTAGAGTTACGTGCCTGAAATTCGATCCCCGGACTTTCTGAATCTTAACTAACAGGCTGTCAATTTCTCCACCACATTATAATTGCTTTCAAATAATATACCTCATCATCAGCCGTTGTGCATCCACTGTTAGACGTAGTCCTCTTTCAAGAAACGCCAACGTGCTCTTTCCTCGGCTTTTCGCATCCAATCGATGCCAACCACCCGCCGGATATCATCGCTCCACCTCGCTTGGGGGCGCCCTACGCTCCGTTTACCAAGACGCGGTCTCCACTCGAGGACCTTTCGACTTCAACGTCCATCGGTCCTCCGACACACGTGACCAGCCTACTGCCACTTTAGCGTGCCAGCCCTGATATACCTAATAGTAAAAAAATACGTGGACAGTTTATTTAAGCAGGTATATATAACCAGCGACCTAAATTTACATAGACGGGCCATGTCAAACAAAGAATGTGGACTTATTTTAATAACTCCACCTACTCTGAAAAGCGGGACAGCGCTATGGCGGGTACAAGGACAGACTTATACAGGTGAGGGGCACGCCCTACAAGTGCCCCAACCAACCATTTTTTTCTATGAAAGGGCCCATCTAGTACGTACATATATATCGATGTGTATAACACATTCAATGAGAACGAATCGTGGTAAACTGCTGAAACTAGGAATTTACAGTTAAACCTAGCTTTTAATAATAAGCTAGGCTAAGCATTTATTTTTGATTGCTCTACCGGATACAAACTAACTGTTTCAAAGTTTCAAAGCTAAAATTAAAAAAGATAAACAATATAACCCAAAAGCGGACTGAATTTGACCCAAAATTCCAGAGCTTAGTCCGTAAATACGCATGCTTTAGTTGAAAAGTTGCATAGACCGACAAATTTAAGAGTTAACATGCCGAGTGTACATGTGAGTACTCGTTATAAACCGAATTCAAAAAAGGAGGTTCTCCATTCGTCTGTACGTTTCTTTATTTGTTTTGTAGATCATACTTCAGGAGGGTCCCATATAAATTTAATCGAAATTGATTGAGCGTAATTATAGAAAATCAACAAAAAACAAAATATATACCCAGATAATGTTTTAGTTTGCGGTTCCCTTTAGCATTTTTTTTTACTTTTTAATCTAAGTTGGTACGTATAGTTATATGTTGTTTTGAAGTCGGTAATTTTATATTATTTTTGGTACATAATATAACGCGTTGAAAGCGAGGGATAAAATAAATTGACTAAAATAAATACATTGCAATAACGTGTTCTGTATAGCAAAATATCACAACCTTAATTCGCATATTGTTATTTATGGTATATTATTTAATTTCCATTACCCCAATAAAAAAGGCTAAAGAAACTCTATATTATTATTAATTAAAGTAATTGTCTCATATAGTGCCCTATTTCAATGCCCTATATTATAGAGCATTTGATTGGGCCTGGCTGTTGAAATACAGTCATCATCTATTCTTAACACCATTCGACAATATACACAATTTATAAAGTAGTCAGATTATAATTTTAATAAAAAAGAATCAATAAAAAATCAATATGATATTATAAGTTTTGACCAAATGGTCTGTTACTTTGGTAGATATGAAGCTTAAACCACTCCCCCAGGGAATAAGGGTTAAGTTGCTTTTAAAAACGTTGTGAATGACGCCACCATTCGAAGCTTAACGCCTCGAATCCAGAACTTTCTTTACACGCTGGATTAAGCTAAAATGAGTTTTTCACTGAAATAGTTTTGCACAAAGGATTGTTGTCTGCTTTTATGTTGTTATGTGAAATGGTTTATTAAAACTGAAATAGCTATTTCCACTACTTACTCGACTTCGGAGCAGATTTTAGTTTTTATTTATTTTATATCTAGTTATGTGTTTTCTAGGTATAAAACAAAAACACGGTTCTTCAGCTTCGAGTTTCAAGCAAAAATAACAAGCAATGCATTTTATTTTTCTATCCAAAATACTTACATGTTTTTTTTAAATCCTAAGTATAAGTTGGCTCATAACTGGTAGTTTTGTTTTAACTCAAACTTACCCTTAAACGGTTTCCACGCGCCATCGTACCGAAACGCTAACGCTTGACAGCACGTCTTTTCCGGTAGGCTGGTAACTAGCCACGGAACTAGCCTCCCGTCAGTCCAGACACCTAGGTACAATATTTAAGAAATGAATTTCCCAATTGTCTCCCACTCATAACCAGTGGCGTGCCGTAGGGTTCAAACGTAGGCAAGCCAGCCGCTGCCCATCGTAATCTTCCGTCTACTTTTTTACTCATGTCTTGTCGAGCTCAACAAAGCACACAGAAGGCATAAGTTAACTACTAGACAGAATTAAGTCAGCAGTGGTACACTACCAGTGTGATCCAGCTCAATTATATGATTTGAAAATTTCATTTGCCAATAATTGGAAGTTTCTGTGCGTTGTTTTCCAAAATTACAAAAAGAAATAACGGAAATCATATGTTTTTGGGAAACTTGATGCATTTTTATAGCACCTGTTAAATTATTTATATCATAATTTCTAACGAAAAAAAGCTTGGAATACGACTGTACATTGACTTACTGTACGAATAAGAACGTATGCAACACTAACAATTAGCTTACTAGTATGAGAACAACCAAAAATCCATTTAGTTTTATACCCGGATCTGTTAAATTGCCTTTTTCTACTTTTACAAGTTTGTGAAATACACAGGTCTGGAGTAGATTTTGGTGAATTTACAAGAATTATTGTTCAAAAGTTATATATTTTACCTTATTCTCGTCAATCAATATTTGCACACACTTTAAATAGTAACAAGGAACAATATTAATTAAATCTGAACTCATTTTGTACAAAATTAACTATTAATTCACGAATAATATTATTATTTCAATAAAACACTGTCACAAAAAAGCAAACGACTAAATTATGAAGGTTTAGTCCGTATCACGATTCCCCTAGAGGCAGCGTGCGACTTCTTAAATCAGACGTATTAGATAATCCAAGCATAATAAAGCCATAGAAACCGCTATACTATTTATAGGAATCTATAGCGGATTATACAGACAATATGTATGGAAATCAAAGCCACAGCCCCTCTCACTCACTCAACTAGGTTGTTCGTAAAACGTTCGCAAGCGCTCGCAGCCCCTCTCACTCACTCAATTAGGTTGTTCGTAAAACGTTCGCAAGCGCTCGGCGCCCACCGGTCGGCTTAGCAGTAATTGAAATGACAGATTGTAGAACGCGCGAAATTTAAACACGTAATTTAAACGGATCGATTAATTACTGAGTTAATATTGAGTTTGTATGTGTGGGTGTTTGTTTTGGGCAAGCCAGGCTTTTTAACATTTATAGAGGTTTCGCCACTGCTCATAACACTGCGCCATGGAGGTCGTCAGATGAGTTGGCAGATGTACGAAAACTTGATGAGTTCTTAACTTCTTTTTAACTCAAGCCTGTATAAACACCCAAGAACGTTCAACGTGGAAAGTACAAGATAAAAAAAAAAACACGGTTCCACTAAATAGTGTTCTTCCGAACGATAGAACTGGCGAAGAAACCGCCCGGAAGTTTCATTGCCGTTTATTTGGACTCGGAACTCGCCTGTTTACGCTTTACGCTAAATTACTACAAGCGGGCTACTTTAGAAGAAGACTTGAGAGTTAGGACTTCCCTACCATACCTACACTATAGCTTAGGAGATACCTAGATTTGTATGAAATAACTAAAAATTTCTGTATTCCAAGCTGCAAATAAAATATAAATAAAATGAAAAAGTAAATCAGTTAATAAAAAAACTTTAGTCCCCTAGTTTCCCAACAAACCTTTAGAGCTTCGTCATCGTCATCTTAACTACTGGATGAATCTACCTTTACTATCCAAGGATCTCTACAGAACACATGCCCGGGTTAGCCCGCTACCATCTTAGACTGCATCGTCACTTACCATCAGGTGAGAACGCGGTCAAGGGCTAACTTGTAAAAAATGATGCCAAAGTATGTCTTTTTATCTGTTACGCTTTCACGGCTCATCTTTTCAACCGATTAAGATAAAATTTGGTAGGTTGCACCCCGGAGAAGGAAATGTAGGCTTCTTAGTCCGAAAAGTCAGAGTTCCCGCGGGATTTTTCAAAAACCTAAATCCTAATGGTTCTACTTTTTCTAAGAATTCTCCCAAATTCTTGTGGTCTGAGATTTCCCACAATTCTACTTGTAACAATAGTGTTGAAATATCTTCCTAACACCACGTAAGGTTAATGCTTTTAATATATCAGGCTTTTCCGAAAGAAACGCCATCATCGTGGTTATAGATGGCGCTATTTCACTTATCGCAAAGTAAGGACACAGATTGACCTCAAATATATCATTTCCTCTCATAATACGAGTACCTTTAACGTTAATAATGTGGAGTAGGTGCGAAAAAAGGTTACGTCGAAAACATATAACTTTATTTGAAGTGGAACTTCTTTAGAATTGTGATTTGGAAATTCAACGAAACGAAAAAATGAAACGAAAAAGCGACACCAAAAAGAGACAAACATATATAGCTCTAGCTGATGCCCGCGACTTCGACCGCGTGAATTGAGGTTTTTTGGTTCCCGCGGGAACTCTTTAATTTTCCGGAATAAGAAGTAGCCTATGTGCTATTCCAGACTATAATCTATCTCCGTGCCAAATTTCAGCCAGATCCGTTCAGCCGTTGGGGCGTGATTGAGTAACAAACATCCATACATCCATCCAAACTTTCGCATTTATAATATGAGAATGAAAATACAAGTTATATTTATCTCGTTCTCTCGTAGGCTACTTTTCCGAAGTTTCACTTCTGTCGTGTCTGAATTGCACACACACACATTTTTTTGTTTCTCAAAGAGCAACCGCCTACCTTTTTGGAGGTGATGGGGGTTTTTGGTATTTTTTCTCGTTAGGAAGTGCGTTTTGAACCAGCGGTAAATCAGAATGCCTAGTGGGAAGAAAATCTTTCAATAGGCACTCAATGGCGATTCAAAAGCAAGCAATGTAAACGGATTGTAAAAGTTTAGTCAAATAAAAAATCTTTTGACTTAGACAATTGCCATATAACGACACAAATTATGATGAGGTTCCTCTCTCTGGAGGTCTGACCACCGGTTTGTTGGGTCTTTCCCAACAGCAAGTGGGACCCATTTCATGTCATTATTTTAAAGGATATCTCATTTCATTTCATCATTTATATTGATTATGTACTTAAGCATATTTAAAAATAATTGAATGAAAAGCAGTACATCAATGAAGAAAAGTTATTTATTATAATATTTATAATTAAAGCATCCCTTTCTATGAAGTCATCCATATAATTTGCAATAGAACAAGATTGTAAAGCAATTCCAAAACGTTATTAAAAGTAAATAAATACAATAAAATCCTTTGTTCCAACCCGTTCCCATTCAAAGTTAGATTGATTAAGTTTGTAACGATTTTGTAATTGTTAAGAGTATAATATCTCTGGCTTCACTCTGTCCCTCGGAGTTCATCTCCATTTACACAAAAGTATTATCATTTCGAAAGACTCTAGTTATATTTAAAAGGTCGTCATAGAGACGACTAGATGATGCCCGCGACTTCGTCCGCGTGAATTAGGTTTTTGATTCCCGCGGGAACTCTTTAATTTTCCTAGTAAAAAGTAGCCTATGTCCTGTCCCGGGATACAAACTATCCCTATAGGTACTAAATTACATCAAAATCGGTAGAACAGACTGGCCGCGAAAGCGTAGCAGACAGACAGACACACTTTCACATTTATAATATTCGTGTGGATTTAAAATGAATGAGTGAAATGGATTGCGAATAAAATGAAGTTTAAATATACATCAGTATATGCTTCTGCTATTTGTAATGCTTATCGGCTCCGATCACCCCAATACCAGCTCTTTGTTGTGATTTTTTTTGTATGAAAAATATCTACCAAATCCATAATAACGCTAGAAACTAATAAAAACTACTTTTTATACCGGAAAATGAAAAATTTCCTACGGGATTTTTGCAAAACCTAAAACCATGTGGTCGAAGTTGCGGGCACCATCTAGTTCAATAATAAATGACGACTTTCACAACAACCATTTATAGTTTTTCACTTAAAAAGTTTAAAAATCAATAGTTTTGTTAGTGTTACGCAATTTTTCAGCCAAAGACACAAAACTATTTTCGGCTTGCCTCGTTTGTTATCAGCGCCATGCCGTTGCCTAGTGCACTTTAAAAAGAATAACACCTGCGTTCAATTAAAAAAAAAACCGAACATCCTGCGAAGTATATTTTATTCGCATGCACTTGCGGTTCCACGTTTTGTACACTTCACTTTTATGGGTACTCTTTGTGTTAAGTTCTACCTACTAGAATTTTCTGCGTTTCAAAGAAAATAAAATTAAAAAATTTACAAATTAGGTAATAGGCCTAATAGGCCTAATAGGCCTAATAGGCCTATTACCTAATTTGTAAATTTTTGCACTTTTCACAGGGACCCTTGCACTTAAATCAGTGTATCATTTAGGGAGAAAGGGTCCCTAAATTGATCCTTATTACTGTGTAATAAGCGACACTCTTACTAGCGGCCACGCCCACCCTTACCGTAGAGCTCTGTGGAAAGTGCAGTGTAATCGGCCTTAAGTATGAGCTGCGATTGCTCGGTAATTGTCGATTCAGGTGAAAACTATTTACAAAAACGAAAACTATGAAGAATTTAAGCTAGAATTTCTTAAAAATATATTGTAGTCTCCTCATAAAGCCGTATAGGTACAAAACAGTTTTTCAGTTAACAATCCGAAAGCACTTTTTTAACAGCTTCTTAAAAATATATTGAATATATAAAAATTGTCTTTTCTATTTATATTAAATCATACTTACTTACATAAAATATTATAATTTATAAATTCGAAGGTGGGTTTCATTCGTTCGTTACTCTTTCACGGCCTTTCATCTTTTCAAATGTTTTAATGAAATTACGTATTAGATAGATAGATAGTAGAATTATATGTTCTGTCCCGGTGAAGGGTTCAGGCTTTTTAGTTCCTGTGGGTATTAAAAAATATTTAAACCGCACGGACAAAGTCGCGGGCATCAGCTAGATCAATATTATAAGTAATATAAAATTACGTAACGTTTTTCGTTCTCTAATACTAATCTTTAAGAAGTGACACGCAGTTACAATAACTTCATGTTATTTTACGTTTCAAACTTCGGCAATAAACGATATGGGGCGGAAATTCGTTCGCTTAACTTTCTTGGGACTTATAAAGCATTACCTTAATGTTTTTTAGAATTAATTTATAAGAAAGGATGATAAATTAAATGCTTACACATGCTTTATTTTCGTCTTTTATTGACTAGCCTTTTTGTCCCGGCTTCGATCAGGTTATAGGCATTTTGTTGTCACGTGGTCACGCCATACTATATCAGAGCAGGCAAATTAAGAACGTAAAAAGCTTCGTAGTTGCGCTATGAAATGACACCAGTGCTGCCACTATTTCCGGAAAAAAAGACAATTATTTACAGGAAAATTCAATAAATATTATTCTTTTAACACACAGGCTCAATAAGGTTAGAAGCCAGAGCCGTGAAGCCAGTAAAAATAGCATCGGAAAAGGAATAATTTAATTCAAGAATAATTATTTATAATTCCGAACCTCACTAATTATAAAGACAATAAATTCTGTACCCAATTGCAAATGAGGTCGATAAAGGTTTCACGTCAAACCGGCGCTAATTTCCGCTTCCAACTTTAATTGGGAAGAAACGGATATCCCATTCAAAAGATATTTCCAATTGCTACTCCAATTGATACTCACAGAAAACGAAACTTAAATTAAATACAGTTTAATAATAGTATAACAATATTTAAATTATTAAATGAGTCCGTTCGACATAGAACTAATCAAAAGTATGGTCGAAGCTGAGCCTTTTTGGTTTTAGTCACCGATTTATGTCAATGGTAAAAGTATTTAATTATTTTTATACAACGTCGTTGTGCCACCCGACAATAGATGGCGTTGTATGATGTGTTGTGTTTATATTTAAAAAACAACGGTTTTCCTGGAAGATGGCGGTTAACTCCTAGTCGGTTTCTACTTTCTACACGGCATCGTATCGGAACGCTAGATCGCTTGGCGGCACGTCGTTTCCCATATTTTTATATGACTTACCTAATATGAATAAAAAAACTTTAGACTATGAATAAAAAACATTGATATATTACGGAATGGTATTGTTTACTGATGATACATCACTTTTGTTCAAAATTAATCGCTACCTAACAACTCTTGACGATGCTAACAATTATCTAACTACAGTGGTTTGAATCTAATAACCTACTCCTTAATGAAAAAAAAACAAAGTGTATCAAATTAACATTTTCAACTCTAGTACAACTCTAGTTAATTCTAGTATAACCAGATAAGGTGAAATATCTCGCAAAATTTTTTTGCCACTAAGACTCCACGGCCCCAGGGTCTCCACTCTCCACGGCAAACGGAACTGTCAACTCATAACAAAACATAGCTTCGGCAATAACTTGAAATTATCCTCAAAGTTCCATAACGGGTGGTGTTTTCTTCTTTCCACTGCGAATTGCTGCTAATTAATTCATAAATCAAACAATTAAGTGGCAAAGTGCAAAGTGCAGACACTCTTTCGCCTTAACGACTTCCCTCGACACCTGTTCAAACTTCGCATTCTCAAACAATTTACTGCGCTTTATTTCATACTCCGTGGCAGCGAGACTACCTAAGTGTTTTATAAGATTACAAGATGACGCTCTGGACTTTATCCCTGATTTAGGTTTCTTGATTAATAAATTGCAAAATAAATTAATATGAATATGAAAAAGAAATTTGCTAGCTAGCACATTACAGTTTGATCTCAGACCTTTGTGATAGCCCAAGGGAGGGTCAGTAGTTTTCCACCTAAGGGACGATCCACACGTGCAGGCGGCGTATGTCGTAAATTGGCGCACACTGTCGCAGCTCCTTGCATTATTTAGCCACACGGAACAATTGGATAAAGAAAAAGATTGGATAAACAAGAAATACATGGCCAAATCTCTGGCGAATAACTTGAAAGTTATAAAGGATAAGGCTACGTTAGCTGGTTAGATGTTTTTAATACTACTTGACTTCCCCGGCTTCGTACAGGTGGGCTTACATCGTGTTACATGAAGTTAGCCCACCCCATAATTTATTTTCTCTTTTTTTAATAGTACATAAGTCATGTACTATTAAATATAACTATATACTGTTTGTTTAATGCACTGCGTGCTACTGTTTGTTAACCCGAATAAATAAATAAAAAGAAAAAAATTAAATAAAATGAATAAAATGTAGATTTTTGCCATACCTAAGTAAATAATGTTTAAGTAATAGAAACCGGGCCGAGTCAACTAAAGAAAGTGTCTCGTAGTAAATGTTTTTGAGAGAGAGTTGGCCTATTGCCTCGGTTGATATGGGAGGATGCTGCGCCTCATGTCCCGGATTCAACAATCGGCAGCGTAAATCTGTCATTTTTCTCTCGTCTGTTTTGGTGGTGGGCTTTGTCTGTGGCTTGTTACCTCCCTGCCGGGAAAGACGTGCCAACAGCGATTTAGCGTTCGTGTAGATATCGATTACAGTATAGTAACACCCTGATAGTCAAGGGTAGTTATTTAACTAGTGGAGTAAATAAACTGAATATCACACAAGCGCTGCTAGGGTGGGTAATCTATATCTCTCTCCCTTTGCGTTGTATTCCTCATTACTGAGGATCGTGACCCCTTTATTAATCACAGTAGGACTTTTTCTTGGGATAATAATGCGGTAAGAGTATTAAACTCTTAGGTTTTTGTAACGATCATTAACAAATGTTAGTGATAATAAATGAAAAGGCCAAATTTGAACCTCCAAATTTGGTCACCCATCCAGTGACCGACTTGGGTCAACATTGCTTAACAATCGCAATCGACTGATATGCGTTGTCACAACTAGACACTCGTCCCTCAATATACAACAAGCCATATCTGCATATATCATACAAATAGGGGACATGAATATGCTCGAAACGTTAAGAGGGATTTTATTTGGGAATAAACGGAAAAAGCGCCAAAGGGCCAAAAATTGACTGCTCCGTTCCAGTCCGGCTCACCTTTTGTATTAAAATTACGCTTTGAAGGAAACGCTGGCTGCCCTTTTGGCCCCCATGCGTTCGCCAGTTGTCCTCAAATTTTCACCTTATTTATTTAAGCTCTTTCCAACATTTCACCCAAATTTCAGCATCATCCATAGGCTGAAACTCGTCAAGAATTAGGTATTTGACAACAAATCAAATTAGCTTCTTTTTTCAAACGTTAATCGCGCGCTTACCATGGGGTATGAAATACTAAACAGTGACGTCTCAAAATTCGACGCACTAATTCGAAGCACTTTTTTACTTCAAACGATAAATAAATTTGATTTCAAACATAAAACTAACAGGTGATGACGAAGAGATGTTTTTTTCAATAATAACTAAAAAAAATATTTGAATAGTTGTCAAATACCCATATAACGAAGCGCTCGTAATAATTGGCGTAATTTAGGTATGGTATTCTGATTGCGACAGTAAATTTTGGTCCATACGGAAAGAGTGTTATCCAATCAGTGATCGCCATCCTTGCATATCACTATATAGCAATCATTGTAAGCCTCAATTCATAAATTCCTCAATTTCTTCCTCTTATATTATTCTATTCTTGCACGATAATCTTAAGACGGTGAAAAATAGTTGTCTACTTAAGTACATAGACCTTTGTAAGCCACTGGTCGTTCGTGGGGGCGTTGTGACAAGTAAGGCAATAAGACACTATGAAGTGCTCGAGAGATGTGTCGCGTAAGAGACGAACGTGATTCGAATTTTGAACGCTTACCCGATTTTTTTTATTGGATCGAAATAATTATGCTGCGATTTCTAACAGTTTGGCGTTTTCTGTATTTATACTACTAGTTAAATAAATTATTTTTTAGTGCTTATTAAATAAAGGATCTCCCAAAAGTAGATAGTACTAGTTTTATTAGTAATAACCATTTTAAATTATCGAATAAAGTAAAAAAGTGCGTCAAACTCTGATGACGAAATTTTCATACAAAATCCATACTAAACACGCGTTTTGACGTTTGAAAGAAAAGTTGCTAATTTGACTAGTTGTCAAATACCCAATTCACGAGCGCGCATGAACCTTGCTTGTAGGTAGATATGTGAATTGCGTATGTGTGCGTGCCTCTCGGAACGTTCAGTCGTCCACGCACTCGCATACATGCACACATTTACACGAATACAAATTTATACAGAAAGGACTTTAACACAACTATGAGCCACGCGCACTCCTGAATTGCAAGAACTATACTAGTTCCCTGGCGCAGTGTCGAGGATTGTAGCCTTTTAGTGAAACTAGCGTTTGCCAGCCACTTCGTCCGCTTGGAATTAGGTTCTTTAAAAAATAAATTAAAAAAAAATTAAAAACATAAATTTCTTAATTTTTCACCCAAAGCACTAACTCCAAGATTCATGGATAGAAATTGAACCGCCTATTTAACTCCTTACGGATAAGACGGAATTAAACGGCGACGATTACCAGTTTAGCTGCAATGATCGTTTACAGTGCTCCGGCATTATTCACACGTTCCTGCCTTAATGACCCTTCAAGACCCGGGGTGTTCGTGTTTGAGGTAATTTCCTGAATAAAATGCTACTGGAAGGACTGTCTGTTTACACTTTTATATGTTGGCATTCCATAGAAAACGGTCGCTTACTGACTGCTGAGGAACGTAATATTGTGATGTCAGTGGACCGTGGGAGGACGAGTCAACAGTTATAGACATCTTCATCACATTCACTATCATGGACTTCCGCAAAGTAACGCCTGCTTCTATTCAATAGTTATAGACATCTTACAGAAGTAACTCTTTCTCCACATTTTTTCTAAATTAAAATTTCTCCGTGCATCAATAACAGGTTCCTATATCTGGCTTAACATTTCTACAGCTCATAAAGTTGAGTTTTAAAATGACTGTGGCACACAGATACCTAAACTACGGGTTCCTTTTTTACTGAATAGCTCAAACTCAAAGTAAGTATATTTATTCAAAATAGGTACCTACAAAGTGCACCTTGTGAACTTCACGTTTACAAAGTATAAGACGTGATGGTTATAATTAACCACGGTATCTTAAAACTAAAGCTACGAGAATTCCAAACGCGCCCTGGCCCCCGATTACGTAAGGAAATCGTAATCGTAATACTCCGTCAAACGTTTAATTCGACCTGTTTAAGGAGGTCACAGATACTTGCACGTCAAAACGCATGTATGCACTCCTTAAAAAGTTCGAGTTATACGTTATGAACTGTCAAATTAATACGATTGGCTTAGACAATTGGGCCTCTGGTCTGAGAAGAACCCATAACAAACTCATCCGGGTTTTTTGTTATTATCATCGTCTCACAAATATCGTAAATTAATTAGATTTATAATGAGTGTGTAAAAAAAAATTGTGTGTGTCAGCTCCGACGCACAACTGGAGTTTAATCTATACGAACGATTATAAAATATAAAGATTAGTAAATGAACGCATTTTTTATAAGAATGCATGCTTGATACATTTATTTATAGTAATTACATAAATAATTTATATTCTTCAAATAGTCATGGGAACATAAACAAGTATTACCATGGAAATATAAAGTCAATAACGTAACGGTTTTGATTTTACTCCCCATACATTTTCATATCCCGGGCTCTATGTATATGCAAATCGATTCTAAAGGAGGTAAACTCCAATTACATGTAAAAAAAGGTAACCAATGCTCTAAACAAAAAAAAAATCAGTAGCTATAATTCTACTGGATATGTCTAAAGCTTTCGACTGCGTTGGCCATGAGATACCTACTTCTAGAAAAATTATACAAGTACGGTATACGTGGCACTAGCCACGATTGGCTTAAAAGTTACTTAAATAAACGACAACAATGTGTTAAAATTTCTACAATACATACTAAACAAAGTTACACATAGATCTTTATATAAAGAAGTCACATCAGGAGTTCCTCAAAGAGTTTCTGCTCTATATTAATGACATTCCAGAAACTGTAAATAATGACACAATTCTCTTTGCTGATGATATAACACTGATAATTAAAAGTAATAAAATGAGTGATTTTGAAAAGGACATTAATAATGGATTAAATGAAATTATTACTTAGCTCGACTTAAACAACCTTTGCGTAAACTTAAATAAAACAAAAACATTTGAATTTTAAACGTATACCCTATACCCTCAATATTAATTATAATAATGAAAAATAAAAGTAGTACCATCAGCAACAATGTTACAATTGACAGACACTGCAACGCGAAAGAACAGATTAACATTATCTGCAAAAAACTAAATAGGTTTGTGTACGCACTGTATTTCCTGCGAAATACAATCTCTGAACAAGCAGCCACAACTGCATAGCATGGCTATGTAGCATCTATACTACGCTATGGGCTTATATTATAGGGTAACTCTGTCGATATTGAATATGCTTTTAGAGCACAAAAAAATGCATCAGATCACTGTGTGGCGCTGATATAATAGCCCCATGTCAGCCTTTATTTAAAAGAAAGAAAAAATATGTTGCCATTGCCATGTTTATATATATTTGAAAGTTGTTTATTAGTAAAAAAACACAATTACTTATCTGAGACGAAGCCTGATAACCGAAACCGGCGACAAAAACTCAAATAAGAGATATCCCAGTGCAGATTAGCTCTATGTTCCCGTAATTCATATTGTATGGCTGTAACCATATATAATAAACTCACTGAAAGCACAAAAAGTTTGCCAATATCTAAATTTAAGAAAAAATTGTTTACCTATTCGATTGACTAATGTTTTTGTAATATAAATGAATTTTTGGCTAGGTGTAAGATATGACATGTATCAAAATTTAATTACTTACTGGGATATTACATTTTTTTGTAAAGTAACTATTTTTTTTTAATATGTATAATATCACAATTATGTATTCTGAGCAGTAAGTAGCTGTACTGCCAATTTTGCACGCCAAATGTTTGGCAAAATGTGTTAGCACTATATAACATTTAGCAAAATAAATTCATTTCATTTCATTACATTAGTAGCCACTGGAAATATAACCTCTTGCAAAGAATAAGGACTTATAGTCTGTCACATCCAGACAACTGTATGAACTTTGCCATTCTACAAAACAAGTCAGTCTAAAAGTGCACTTAGCAGCATTACGCATGCAAATCGCCGCTCGTTCATCTGCCGTAATCTGATTATACTGGAAAACTTGCACCCGTGGATTTGTTCTTATGTGAAAACAATAGGCAAAAACGTCTGCATTTGAAACTTTATTAGGATTGGATAAAGTTGTATTTCGCAAGCTTTAAGTTTTATTAAGGCCGTTTCCAAACGTTGCAGTATGACGTTTAAAATTTTTATTTTGATGAAAATGTGTGAGTATGAGTAATTCATAGGAGTCATCATAACTGCTAGCTGGATGCAACTATTGATGTTTATGATGTGAAAACATGATTTAAACACATATTTCATTAAAGTTTCATCTCAGGTGCTATATTTCATAATAGTAACTTAATAATTAATTAATTAATAGATCTGTAGTAAAATTGAATCATAGCTTGATTTAAAGTCATAATTTCAGTACAACCGATTTTAATTTCGAAACATATCTTTAGAGCGCTGGCTGTGAATACACGAATTTGAGCTCTAAATCAATGGCATCAAGGTCCTTTTTAATTTATCGCTAATGAGTTCGATCGCTGAATACTATCAATCGAATTTGCTATGTAAAACTTAGACTAAGCTTACAAATATCGGTTGAGAGCCGCTCGACTGTGGACAACCTTAAATACAAACATCTCAATTTTACTCAATTATGCAAACGACCGCAATAATTTAAACCTTAATTGTCCAATGATCATCAACACCCGCCGGTGATTACCTTAATCACTTCTCAATGTGATTATTCTCTACTCCTTTCCATAGTAATGGGTGTCAAGTTAACAATTCGCGAAAAAATGGTTGGCATTTAAAGCAAGACAATCATTATGGCTTTGTTGAACTCCATACTTTTGACCTCCCTGGCACAGTGTTGAGCGCTGTTGTCTTAACGTGGGAGGTCCCGGGTTCAATTCCCGGCAGGTTCCATTTGGGAATTTATAATTTCAGGATTTTCTCTGGTCAGGTCTGGTGGGAGGCTTCGGCTGTGGCTAGTTACCACCCTACCGGCAAAGACGTACCTTTAAGCGATTTAGCGTTCCGGTACGATTCTATGTAGAAAGCGTCTAGGAGTATGGGTTTAATATAACTGCCATATCCCTAACAGGTTAGCCCGCTATAACCATCCTAATTAATGCAATGCGAAAGTACCTGTCTATTTGTTGGTAAATTTTTGCCTTCCATCTGCGAAACCAACTTGGATCATTCAAACTACAGGCGAACATGCTTTGTTATTTAGTAACCTTAAGATTTAAATATTATTATCGGACATACAGAGCCCACATACAACTTATTTGACTTATTACTTAAAGGTATACGCAAATTTTAGTATTTAGAAATAGAAGTGGGTGGATGAGGAAGGCGGACGACCGTGTGTGGTGGCGCGCTCTCCAAAAGGCTTACGTCCAGCAATGGATGAAGACATACTGATGGATGGATGGATACGTAAATAAATTTTAGTACCTGGGTGACCGAGCTTTGCTACAAATCGTATATTTTGGAAATTATATTTAAATACAAATTACATACTGATGATGAATAATATTTTTAGATCTTACCGACATAATAAAAAAAATATATGAACCGGTTATTTAAATTTTGGCTCCCAATAATAGTTTTTCTTACAAAAAGTGGAACTTGAAAAAAAGGAAAAAAAAATTAATCGGAGTGAAGACATCTGGACTCGAACCGGGGTCTTTTGGTTTCGAGACCGGCCGTTTTTTCACCTGAGACCTAGAGATAACCTTGCAGAAGGTGGCGAAATTTACCTTCGTATTCTAATGATATTGTAGCAGTTTTTTATTGCCTGAAAACACGGATAAAACGACATTTTATAAAAATGAATCCTAGTTAGATAGATTTATTGCCCCCGAAACCCCCTGCGTACTTAATTTTTTCAGATTATATATATAATATTTTAGAGGAATTGCTCGTACCTACCTACATACCTATAAGGTATTATTAGATATTGCACCGTGCTTGGTGTAAATAAAGTTCTCAAACAACATAAAACACAAAGACCTCCGACAATTAAAATGATTATTGAAGCGTTTTCAAAAACCACCCGTACTCCTGTTGACGGCTTTTTAGGGTTCCGTACACGGTGCCAACGAGACTCTATTACTAAGCCTCCGCTGTCCGTTTGTAAATCAGAGGCCTGTATCTTTTGAACTGGAATAGCTGTAACATCAAATCTACCACTACCACCACTGCAGCGCATTAACGTGCCACAGGTGGGCACAGGCCTCCACTCTCATAGGAGAGAGAAGAGACCTTAGACCCATCACGCTGCTCCAATGCGGGTTGGCGGGTTTTAACGACTATTATCATGTTAGTGATAATAACCGGGACCGACCGCTTTATGTGTTCTCCGAGGCACGGGGGTGAAACACCACCTTCTTCCCAACTCCGGGCTAGTACCAAAGAATAGGGAATAGTACTTTTTAGTACTGAGAATTTCTGGTTAGACAAACTCAATACTTAATTATGTTCCGACCTGGGACTCGAACCCGGGACCTCGTCGGCCGCAATTGAAGGTGCTAACCACTAGACCAACGAGCAGTTAAAGTAATAACAAATAATAAAATAAAATATATTTTTTAAAAAAACAGAATTCGCAGTTCCAATACAAAAATTTACGAAAAAAATTTCAGAAATAAAAATCTCTTCTTCAAAATTTCTCAAAAATGTATGTAATGATTTTCAAAATTCTAACTCGAATGCACTTCTCGCCTGCATTCGCATCTTTTAACACCATTACCATGACGATCGGTCAATAATCATAGAACCCGTAAAACCCGAAATACCCTTTTTTCTGCAATTCCAAATCTAGAGGGACAATTATTAACTGATTTAAAAAAAAAATTCGCCATTTTGTACCCTTTTTTAATTTTTTTAAAGTCGGTTTTCTTCTGAAATATTTACAATTTAGTAAAACAAACACCCCCTAAAAATCCTGATATTTTTACATTTTTCAAAATTCCAAAGAAAGTTGCCAGAAAATTTTCAAAATTCAAACGCTCACACGTGTCTCGACCTCAACTCTTGGTTCTAATCCCATCTCAATGCACCCAAAATCCTCGGGACTATGGCCAAAAATACGTCTCAGGCGAGTTGCATCTGATAACCAATTTTAATGGTAAAATAAGGGAGCCCCCGTAACAGAAACTCGGCGTCTTTGGCTCCTTTGGCTGACCTTAGCAATCACTGGATACCTTGAACCTTATTAGCATAAATAAAATAAAAAATCGTTAAAATAAAGTTGTAAATCAAGACACGCGGAAGCGTGTCCAGCCAAAGTTCAAAAAAACTGGCGAGCAGCACCGTGTGTAATATTACACGAACCATTTGGAGCCACTTTTGACCCCCTCATAACTCAAAAACTATTTCACATAAACATGTCAAATTTGGCGCATATATTGAGACCCGTGAGATACATATGTGCTCCAAATTTCATAAGCACACCTCAAATGGTTATTTAGATACAAACGTACAAAAATCGTCATTTTTATGATCTACCTAGGTATAGGTCAAAACTCTGACACGGGGCATACTACCATTGCTTAAAGCCGTATTATTTTAATACTGTTGACGTTTATGTTGTAGTGTTATAATCATTATTTTAAGGACGTCAAAGTACGTGACATTCAACCGTTATTTTGAAACAATACTGCTTTAAGTGGTGGTAGTAACTCCTTAACTATTGAAAATGACACATAATTATTATTTTAATGTAAATAATAATGAATAATAATATAGTTGCATTAAAACCTTACCTTCGTATTCATGCATTTTGTGCAACGAAACGTCATTGACAGAAAAGAAGAAACGTAGTCGTCAGTTCAAGCTGTCAGTCATTGTGATTTGTATTCATTGTATAGAGTGGTTTTAGTGATATCGACTGTTTACCGTGCTTGTTTTCAATGTTTCACTAAAAACTTTTGATTTTGAACTTTTGCAATCATAATTGATGAGATGTAGAAATGTGCTGTAGAGGTAGTCTGACCATAGATGTAATCTGTCAATGTCAGTGTAACTCTAGGTACACTATATATTTTTCTTGACAATTCTCGTCTTTAATTATCTTGTACAATGAGTCGTACAATAGAATTACTGGTGGGTGACACACTGACCTTAAACCGAATAATAAGTACCTACTAATGTAAAACGTAAACTAAACTAAACTAGCGGCACGCTATGATGGCCGGTTTGACGTTTGTCCGCTCATGAAGTTCCGTATTAATTGATAACGACTTTGAAGGAAATAATTGTATTACTTTATTGACGATAGTGATGTGCAGAGATTCATAAATTTTATCGAATGTAGTTTCTCATGAAGTTCCGTATTAATTGATAACGACTTTGAAGGAAATAATTGTATTACTTTATTGACGATAGTGATGTGCAGAGATTCATAAATTTTATCGAATGTAGTTTTAGGTTTAGGACTCAAAATTTATTTATTAAATTGATTTCTTAAATGTATACAAGTGTAGAAAAATCAGTTTGCACCATTTAAGGGGTGAATGTACTTGTGAATACTGGGAAAAGGTTGTGAATAGAACTGTTAAATTAATAAGGGAAGATTATGAAAGAGATGTGAAAATAGATAATATTATAGAAAACGAACATATAATTATTAATGTATGTGATGATAGCAGTGACGACAGTGAAAATAGTAGTATGGACGAATCTGATTAATTATGGCCTTTTGTGGCACCTTTTTTGGTATCTTTTGTATTCATATGTTTCTTGTGTGCATATAAAGTATGTATATTCATTTTCGTTCAAATATTCAGTTCGTTCAAATAAATTAAATAAACATATACATTTTTGTTTTATTAAACCTATTTAATCAGGTACAAAAACAAAACTTAATTGTTTTTTGTTCGAGAATAAATTGACATTCCACATCACTATTGTAATGTGTCAAACCGGCCATCATAGCGTGCCGCTAGTGTAATAGAAAAGTCCTATTACAGTGTAAAGGATTATTTGAATGATAGCAAGGCATTGGTATGAATTGTTACAGCGGCTGATTATGTAATGTTATATTATAAGTACATATATATAATTTCAAATATTTGTGAGATGGTGATAATTAAAAAAAAGCGGAGTTTATTGCGGGCTCTTCTCAGAACAGGGCACGTTTGAAACCCTCGTAGCTTAAGTTTTAAGATAGCGTAGTTAATTATCACCATCACGTCTTATGCTCTGTAAGCATGACGTTCAGAAGGTGTACTTTGTAGGTACATATTTTGAATAAATATGATTTGAGTTTGAGATTGAGTTCAATAATTTCTGTACAAAAAGTAATGTTTTTTTTTTTTTTTATATCACTACAAGTTAGCCCTTGACTGCGATCTCACCTGATGGTAAGTGATGATGCAATCTAAGATGGTAGCGGGCTAACCGGATATCCCATCAAAAACATAAATGTAAAATGAGAGCCAAGTTCAAAATTGTGATATATATGCCTTGGTTGTTGACTGCAGCGACAAAAGAAGTGAGATCTAAATGGGTGCCAAGTTCAATGGTCAGTCCTGCAATTTATTTATCCCATGAAAAACATAAATGTGAAATGAGAGCCAAGTTCAAAATTGTGATATATATGCCTTGGTTGTTGACTGCAGCGACAAAAGAAGTGAAATCTAAATGGGTGCCAAGTTCAATGGTCAGTCCTGCAATTTATTTATCCCATGAAAAACATAAATGTGAAATGAGAGCCAAATTCAAAATTGTGATATATATGCCTTGGTTGTTGACTGCAGCGACAAAAGAAGTGAGATCTAAATGGGTGCCAAGTTCTCTCATTTTACATTTATGTTTTTGATGGGATTCAAGTTTACTGTATGGGTATACAAAAGGTTTACCTGTAATTAACAAGTCATAATTTAAAAAAATAAAAAACACGACTGCCCTGCGAAAACCAAACTAAATTAAAAATCTAAATTAATCTAGTTAAATAGAATCTTATTCACATTTTTATTAAATGATGTTGAACTATTGTGTTACATATTTTTGGAATCTACTCATCATTTTCTAGATGATGATTATATAGTTAATTATTTATATACTTATTTTCGATTTTTTTTTTCAACTTTAGTCTTTAATGCGGGACCATGGTCACCCCATTAATTTTTTTAAATTTTACTAACCTATTTCACCCGGTATAAGCTAGGCATTCTAACGATACCTCATTTATCAAAATCGGTTCAGGCGTATAGAAGTTATGGTGGAATATACAAACTCACTTACATACATACATACATGAACCCTGAAAACAATATACTGCTTTTTTCAGGCACTCGTATAAAAAGAACTAGTGTTAAATCTTGTTAGTTGGTATGGAACCCTTCGTATGCGATTCCGACTAGCACTTGTTCATGTTTTTTTTTGTTGAAAAAATTATATTATTTTCCAGTTTTTCCTTTGAGAGTGCTCTGTTTGAAGCGGATACTTCCCGTTGCCCGCAGAATTGTTCTGGCAAAGGATTCCTTTTGACTCGCCGGAGAAATATGGCTCAGAATTAGATTAAACCGATCTCTGAGACGTTATCGGTCGAGAAATTGCTTTAGAAACGGTCGTAGTTACTATTTTGTAATCGCTTTCCCTTTTTGTAATGGAATTAAAGAGTAAGTTGATTTTAGACACATTACGAACAAAAAGTTTTTTTTTAAATGCTAGCTTTCTAGCTGATCACAGAGTAGAACAGCTGATGTCCGCAACTTCGCCCGCGTGGATTGAGGTTGTTCGGTTCCAACGGAAACTCTTTAATTTTCCAGGACACAAAATAGTCAATATGTTATTCCAGACTTTAATCTATCTCTGTGCCAAATGATATGACTAGTAACTGCCCTCCGATTCGGGACAATGTGCAGGATTTCCGTTTTTACAGTAAGGTTTAAAAATTAAAACGAAATTACAATGGATTTATTATTCCGAATAAGGTCAAGGTTAAAATGTCTAAAAAAACAATACGTTTATTGCTTAAATCATAAGCGTCTAGTTTCCTCTTTAAGCACTACTCCATTTTGTTCTACTCCACGTTCCGTTTTATCCATGCCTTATAATAATCTTGTAAAAATAATGTAACCCTACATTATTACCATTTGAGTACCTTAGTCACTATATTATGAGTGATTTATTTTTAATCAGTGAAATAGTACTGAAAAGGAAATGTATGTTTTGTTTATAATTATTTTTGTTAGATGACAAGCCTCAATGAAACGTGTAATTGATCGAACAAAGCATTTTCAAATTACCACTGCGTTTAAAGGAACGTAACGCCCTCTGGCATTACATGTCTGCCATCTGTGGTCGAGTAGTTGAAATAACTCGCTTAACAAAACGCTTAGCGCCATCTGTTTTCGAATAGTTGAAAAGACTCGCCAACCAAAACGTTTAGCACCATCTAGTGTGGCAGCAGTACAATGTAGCGTGATTTTTAAAGGAATTACATAATTCTTGCAAATATAGTTTTATTATTCCACTATAATCCTGATCCATGCCCAAATAATGCAAAGCTTAATTATTTTACTGAAAAACGTGGTTAGCAATATTTGAAAATATTTTTTTAGACTCGCTAACCACAACAACTAGCGCCATCTAGTCTGGGAAAACAGTTATTTGGTGAAACATTTTTAATTTATTTCCTGCCTGCGCCAAATCGTGGGAGCTCCGAGGTACGTGATTAACGATGTAATCCATCGCGACCTCAAGACGCCCACCGTGGAGGGGTACGTCCGTACACTCGCGCGGCGCATGTTTGCGCGCGCGGACAACGGGCCGTACGAACACCTCCACGGGATCGCACCGCCGACCACCCGACCTCCGACCGGGCGTCCACTACCTCGTGAGCTCGTACGATCACCATCACCTGCGCGGCACGCAGGCGACCGTAGCGACGACGACGACGCGATACACACCGGACTTGACACCGACTCCGCGCACGACGGCGACCCTATCGCCCGCAGCGCGGAGTCCACCGGCCTTGACATCATCTCGGCGCGCGAGAGTGACCCCATAGCCCGCAGCCCCGAAATACCTGGACAGGACATGGGTCCTGCACACGGAGGTGATGATGTCACCCGCAGTGTGGACCCAACACCGGAAGCGACACCCGACCTAGGGGCCCGTAGCCTACAAGGTAGGTCCTAGCCGGTTCACCGGCTTCAAGATAATCACCGGGGTACAATGTTGCCCCGCGCCCCGCCCGGGTAAGGAGGCTCAGCCTCGAGGCCCGTACCCCCCGCTTGGCCCTCAGGCCAAACGTAGAAGACCCCACACGACGACGAATTTATTTCCTCAGTTTTCAGAGCCTTCAGCCTCCTGAAACGTTTTTGTGTGAAAACTATAGAATATAGAAATTACAATACTAAAGAAATCATTGCTGCACATTGATTTTTGATCTCTAGGCAAGCTCCCATAGTTCCACTGGCCATTTCCTTTCATTCAGATCCGTTCAGCCGTTCTGGCGTGATTGAGTAACAATCATCCATCCATCAATCCATACATACATCCATCCATCCAAACTTTCGCATTTATAATATTAGTATAGAAATATAGACAAGTTAGCCGGCGATATTGATTACTGCGGCCAATTAATATTTCTAGTGCCAAAAGAAGCGTCAATGCGTTGGTGGCCTTTAGGGATTTTTTGTCCACCTCTTGAATAGCCCTATATTGTAGTTTTGACTATTATAAAAGAGCAACTGCTGAATTTCTTGCCGGCTCTTCTCAGCAGAACCTGAGAACTACTGCTTCCCAACCCAGTGGTAGAGTCATAACATGACGTAATAAGAGATATCTGTATGTCCTACATGCTATAAATAAATTGAGTTTATTGAGTTGTAAGGGAACACAAGTACAAGCTGGTTTGCAATTCAGAGGTAGGTGGCAGAAAAGACCTGGAACAACATGTGACTGAACAGTGGTGAACTTTTTTTACCATCAAAAAAATCTGTTCGTGTCCCACTGCTCTAGACATACCTAGCAACTTCCTTATCAACGCTTTTAGGTCGTCAATCCAGCAAGCAAGTGGCGTGGTCATTAGTAGAATCCAGAGCATAGCGAAGAATTCAAAGGAATGAGGTGTAAGTAATTTTTTTTTAACTTTTCGTCTTTATGAAGTGGAGAAAATGCAAAGATGCAAGAAAAACTCAAATAACTTTTCCACGATAGTGCATAAAATGTGCTTTTGCTCGCGTATTTCTAACAATAAAGATAGCATTTCCGAGTTAGTGAGATGAACAATAAATTAACTCATTTAAAAAAAAACGGTTAAAAGACTATTTACAATATTTCCTTTGAAATATCTCGTCTTGCGTTTGAAGTAGGTAGCTCCGCAGAATTCTTCATGCAAAATATTCCCTTTAACCCGGCAACGAGTTATGGCTTAAAAATAGATTAAACTGAACTCTTAAGGCGCTATTGGTCGGGAAATTGCTTCAGAAAGGGTGAGGTTTGCAATTATTTTGACCTACTTAATCAATAGAATCCATAAGTTAAGAGTTCTGAGAAAGGATAGTATGTCGATTGGGGAATTGACTAAGTACCAGTATTTTATTTTTGTGATTATTAAAATGAGGATCTCCCAAAAGTCGTAATATCCACGTCCTCTGTTAGTTTTATGTTGCTTATGCATTTAAAACAATGGACTAAAGGAAAAAAAGTGCGTTGAACTTTGATGACGTCACAATTCAGTATTTCATACAAAATCCCAAACTAAGCACGCGTCTTGACGTTTGAAAAAAAGTTTCTGATTTGACCAGTTGTCAAAATTCTGTTGTACACAATCTAAATAGTCCATTCATTTTGTGCTCAAAAAGGGGGTTCCCTACAAAGTATCTCGGCAGTTTTGAAAATTGGTGTATTTTACAGATTTCGACGTGTTTGTTCCGAATTTTCACTTTGCCATCTCGTATCATTGCCGCGCGCGCCCAAAAACAGTTTTGTGACAATAACTCCTTTCGAACTAATTTTACAATGAAAATAGTTAAGTAATTATAATAATTATGCCAGAGAAAATTTCTTATAATTTATTTATTAACGTTTTTTTGTAAAATCAACAGTTTCATCGTACGAGAGCCGCAAACTAAAACACCTTCCACAGATCAAATTTTGTATTGTAGGTGTTTTACGATAAGAAAAAGATAGCATCACTGGATTTAGCCGTGTCAATCTAATTTAGTTTCAAGATCAAGTGTCTACATATACATTTAGACTTGTCTTTTCAGTTCAGTTTATAGAGTCTTCGTTAATATTTATATTCTATATTTGAATATTTTAATGTCTCAGTTGAGTTTTCTTTTTAATTTATTCGATCTCATTATCATCAGCCAATATACATCCACTGTTGGACATAGGAATCTTTTAGACGGGACTCAAGAAATAAGAGTGCAAACGCATAAGAGTACTCATACGCATAACTAATGTATCAGCATCAATAATCTTATAAGATAGTCCGTCAAACTTATGTTAGCATTATTACAGTTTGTCATGAAACAGGAACTACAGCTTATTGACGTCCCGCTGCTGGGCACAGGCCTCCACTCTCATAGGAGAGAGGGAATTAGGAGCTTAGACCCACCACGCTGCTCCAATGCGGGTTGACGACTGTTTTTCGACTATTATAATGTTAGTGATAATAACAGGGACCGACGGCTTAACGTGCTCTCCGAGGCACGGGGGTGAAACACCGTGAACTTCCAACTCCGGGCTGGCACTGAGAATTTCTTAATTGAAAACCCCAATACCACAATAACAATTTTTATGCCCGACCGAGAATCGAACCGAGGACCTCGTGATCCGCAGTCGACTACGCTAACAGCTAGACCAACGAGGCAGTACAACAGGAAGTATAATATCTATCAATATGACTCGTTTCATGTCATTCGATTTAATCTGCGGATACTGACGCCATATTGAAAATAGTATAAATACGAGTGTTTGAACGATGGTAATGCTTTTTCTCCTGCCGGCAGACACAGCGATTATTGAATACTTTTGTGTTTAGATCGAATTTTGATTTAGAGCTTAACGATAGCAATCGTGGTCGGATCAAATGAATATTATCTTTAAGTTTAGCCGACTGTTATCTAATTACATTAAACCTCTACACGTTTAACCATTTATTCGTGCAAGTTCCAAATGAGTAAACTGCGTGAGGGTCATCTCCGTTTGACCCGTGAGGGTCAAGCGGGGGTACGGGCTTAGAGGCCGAGCTTCCTTACCCGAGTAGGGTGCGGGACAACATTGTGCCCCGGTGAGTATCTTGGAGCCTGTGAAAACGGCTAGGGCCTGCCTTGTAGGCTACGGGCCCCTAGATCGTGTCATCGCCGGTGTTGGGTCCGCAATGCGGGTCATTACCTCCATTGGGGTCGCTGTCGCGCGCCGAGATGGTGTAAAAGCTATCTAGTAGATGGTGGTGGACCGTGGAGGAAAACAAAAACTAAACAGGCATAAAATTTAGTTTCAATTTTGGCCACCGGGTCAGATAAGTTTGCGGTACGGTAATAGCCTAGCTTATAGCCCTATTGTGTAAGACCTGCACCATTATTACAGTATCAATTATATAGATTGTATTCTTGCTACGACACTGCATTTTTACCAATAGGTACGTAGCGAAATTATGTTTGATTGCAATTGTTAAGCCGCAGAAATCATTCGCACGCATTAGGGGCTCTGATCCAGTCTAGACTACGTTATTCGAGCAAAGACATTAGCCAACACCAATTTTACAAAAACCACTACCCAGGATTTTAAAAGTTAGTTAAAAATACAATCCTCACGACACACTAAATGCCATTATCTCCGCTTACACCTCTGCAAAATAGAATGTAATTGTTTTTCTAAGTCCGTGCCATGTAAATCGACTGCTTCGAGCCTTGTCCAAAGATACTAGGCTGCGGTTTGAATATACGCTGTGAGATATAGTAGCCCTCTTATGTAAAACTTGCATCAATCATTGTTACAGTTTCAATTGTTGTGATTTTAAGCGATTTTCGAGTGTTAACTAGTCAGAAGATTGCAATAGTTGCTGCACTGCTGTAGCTATCATGATTACATAATTAAGGCTTGAGTTTATGGAAGGCAGATACAAAAGTCAATGATTACCTGTAGTATTGTAAAGAAAATTGCTGCTACACGACGAACATTAGGTTGTTAATAAACTACAGACCTTCTGCAACTGCGACGTATTTTTCATTAGATACTGATGGCTGTGAATCCTTTTCAAGCATAATATAATATTAGAGGTTCTCATAGAAAACAAGAAATATATAATATGTTAACAAAGAGTATTAAAAACAACTTTCAGTTTATTTACAAGAAAAAAGAATTTCACTTTAAATATTACCAAGGTTAAGTGAGTTTAGGCAATTCCTATTTTAAAACTCAAATTCATATTTTTTTTTAAATTCCAACAAACTTATAAGAAGTGTTTATGAATCTTCGAGTGAGCACTGGTTTGGAATGCCATTCCTACCGAGAAGAGCCAACAGGAAACTCGGTGCTTACTCTTTTGAAAAAATTCATTTCATTTACATCAATGTGTAAATACATAAGTAACCGCAGTCCTGAGCATTACTAGAGCGAGTCAAATCCATGATCTTTTATCATTTACATAATGTAATTTAATTGTGAATGTGCTGTTTTACGAAGATTATAATATAATAACTGTAAATATATTGCGAGTTGCTACTGTACCTACCTTAAATTTCTCTTTAAGGGAATTATGTCGTTTTTAAATTATAAAGTGCACGTATTGTCCTTTTTTGTAATACAATTTTTTTAAAATATCTGCCGCTTTACGTACCCGACAGTAAGATTCTGTGCCACAGAATAGGTACAGATGAAAATAAACAACGCATGGAACATTGCATTAAAATGTACGTGATTATTCTATGTGTGGGTATCTACTGTGGTTGTTTTTGTTCTACACTGAATACATCAGATTTATTAATAAAGAAAAATTTATGATAATTTCCACATTTATTCCGCAGTGCATGATTGATGGTAAACCGAGCCATCAGCGAGAAAGGCTTTTATGTATGTGCAATTTATTCATAAATAATAAAACAAAATGATATGCACGCAAATCGTTTTCAGACCGCGGCTTTACTCGACCTGCGCTCAAAGGCTTTGCATAGAAAATGAGAGTGGGAGTAAAGTCCACTTTAAAATGTGCTAATTCCAAACCGGCGGGTTTAACACTTAAAACCATTAAAAGTGAGCACCTTGTGAAGTTCAACAAGGGTAGGATTTTATGTGACTACTAGATGTTGCCCGCGACTTCGTCCGCGTGGATTAAGGTTTTTGATTACCGCGAGATCTCTTGAATTATCCGGGATACAACCTATCCCTGTGCCTGTAGCAGGCAGATTGACTTTCACATTTATTTTAGCATGGATACCTACTTTAGGTGCATTCGTCGTTGTCTCAACGGATAGCGGTTCAAGAGCTGGGTGAAGATATTTTGCAAAGAACAAGAACTTCACAGAACAAGTCTTATATCTCATAAATCTCTCTTTGCGTCGTATTTGTATGGCAGGGACTTTCTTGGGATAATAATGCGGTGAGTTCACAGGCCTTCCCGTCTACGACTCGACTAAGAGTACTATTTCAATCTTCAAGTAATATCAAATATTGGTGATAATAACCAGGACCGACAGTTTAACGTGCTCTCCAAGGCACGCGGGCGGCCAATTTCGGTCACCTATCCAGTTAGCAACTTGGGTCAACGTTGCTTAACAATTGCAATCGACCGATATACGTTGTCGCAGCTAGGCCACTTGTCCCAACAAAGTATTTCAATCCAGTAACTACTTTATGGATATAAAAGCTTAAAGCAAATTTTCATATTATTGTATGAAAAATACTTGCACGGAATTAAGGAATCAATGAATACTATCGCAGCTTTGCTGCTAGATATACAAAAACAATATTACGACGTTAAAATTTTTCAATACTCGCTTCCCATTCAATTTCAAGATTTGACTTCAATATAAATCAAACAACTTTATTTACCGATTCTAAAATATAAATTGAAAAATATCGATACAGTTCAATAAATACAACATTGTGCCTGAATTTCATTTTGGAGCGATGCCTCGCGTGTTCCGATGAATAGCGTATCTATTTGTGAACTGCGTTTATGTTCCTAAACCTTGTGGTACACTTGTTTGCTATTTCAAATGTTAGTATATCTCCGCTTTTAAAGGGGCTTTTGCCTTCTACAGAGGATAAATAATCCTATTCCGTACTACTTATTACCAAAGTAAAGTCTCTAATGTTATTTATGCCACTTATGTACAAATGACATGATGTCCGCGACTTCGTCCGCGTGGATTGATATTTTTTGATTCCCGCGGGAACTCTTCAATTTGGATGGATGTATATTTGTTACTCAATCACACCAGAACGGCTGAACGGCTCTGGATGAAATTGATGAAATTTGGTACAGGGATAGATTATAGTCTAGAATAACACATAGGCTACTTTTATCTCGGGAAATTAAAGAGTTCCCGCGGGAACCAAAATTACCTCCATCCACGCGGATAAGTCGCGGGCAAGTTAGTATACTTCAAATTGTGTAAGATATATATAAGTTTTTATAAGTAGTATAATGTGAAGCTAGAGAAAATAATATTGTTGAAGTACCCGCTTGCTGTTAATTAAATCCGATCACCTAACGGTCGGGTACGCCTACAAAAGTGTGCGTTTTACGTGCGCAGCGCCACTCTCGCGTCCATAGAGTAGGATGTATAAAAGGGTACTCGCGTCGATTTTTGACACAATAGCACGCTGTTTGTCACGCGTGAGCTACCATGTTTTTTACTGTGAATTTGTGTTAGTCATAAGCTGAGTGCTAAAATCTTGTGTTAATTTGTGTAAAGATTAAAGTCATGTTTGTTGTGTGGTTCCTTTTTGGTTGAATTTTGTATGATTTGTTTGAATTGCGTAATTAAAAAGTCTGGTTTGACTTAACTGCTTTTATTTTTTATTTTATCCACTTCTGGTTGCTTAAAATATTATATCTCATGTTGTTAGCTATCCTTCGTGGTTCCCGGTCCAACTTACGACATAAACAACTAACATCTGCTTTGTCTTATTGAGTTGCCATCTCAATATAGCCTTTCATTGTGCTCTATTCAGATTCTAGAGTTTCTAGTGTACTATTGTTACTAGACAATAACGTTACAAGAATAAACCAAGCCGTTATAGATATTTATTCGAGTAAAACAATCAATACTTCGTAGTTCTTTTGTCTTATGGCTTCTACTGCCAGTTACTTATCACTCTTACCACAGTCTAAAGATATACGTTCTGTCCTACCAGTCATTCTTCGGAGACATCAGGCAGAGTAACGCTGAGGGATGATAGGAGCGTGATGGGATAGGTATCTCCAAGCTGATATAATTTTTAGTAAAATCAAAATTCGGTCATTCTAGCAGCGTTAGTGTGCAGCTCGGAAGTGTATACAGTGGTGTAGGTAGGTGAGCCTGTGATCTGCAATTTGTGCGTCGGTCCTCTGTGTTGTATTAAAAACTTATTTGACCCGATGACAGATTCACTAGTGTATATTAAAAATTAACAGGCATAAAAAATTGTTCCCATTTCGGCCACCGGGCTAGATAAGTTGGTGGGACTGTAAGTAATGTGTGTAACCGTCCGGTGAGATCACAGTCGAGGGCTAGCTAGTAGTGGATAAAAAAAGTAAGTAGGTAAAATAAATTCTTACCCTGTTTTAAGTGTGTGTGAGTTGTGAGTGTGTGAGTTGTTATAGTTATAAGTAAATAGACATACATACACCGGAATCAAACTAATTGCTCCGCAGCGAACCAGTTCCGCCTGGCTGTGTCCGGTTACATCCGGATACGTGCAAACCACTTTCATCCGGTTCACGTTAGCGCCTATCAATTATTTCAGTTAAGTGTTTAGAAAATGGAACCCTACTCTTGTATCTCTGTACATTTAATGCTTGAGCATATATTTTTTGTGATAAAACACAAAAAACATACCTACTCTACCAAAATGATAGATTCTAAAAAAAGTTAGCACACGACTTTAAGCTTTATATTTCGCAAACGGCTACGAAAGCTTTATATTTCGCAAACGGCTACCAGAATCACCCACCCACAATAATTTTGAACAACCGACAACATCCCAATCCATGGGATAAACGAGAAACAAAATCATCCCTGCTTTACGTGTAGGGAAAAAACTTTTACCGCCCATGTAAAAAAACTTTTTTCAATTTATTTTACCATTTGTACCATTTTGTCGGCGTTATTAATATGTATAGTGTATACCCATGCAAAATTATAGCCTTCTGGTACTTATAGTATTTGAGCTAAACCGCGGAAGGACGGTCGGACGGACGGATATGGCGAAACGATATAAGGGTTCCCTATTGTACCCTAAAAATGACAAGAATCCTTTTTTATGTATTAAGATAGGTTGCATCCCGAAGAAGGACTTAGGTTACCTTTTTTCCCTGGTAATAATTATTAAAGAGTAGGTGCCTACCCTAGGGTTAGGACAAAATTATTACTTTTTCTTCATTTTGAGATGGGAGATACACTAAATAAATTTAACTTTTGAAACACTAATCACGAAACTACAAAACGTAAAAACTTGAAATTTAGAAGGTAGGTTCCTTCTATCGTGTAGACATTAGCTAAGAAACGGTTTTGAGAAAATTCACCTCTGAGGGGGCGAAATGGGGGTTGGAAAATTACATAATAGTTTTATGATTTTGAAGTACTAAATGAAAGTCAGCATTTAGGTTATTAGTTTTAAATAATAAAAACCTGCTTAAGCTATGTGAAGCCTCTATCTATCTGGCTGTATAAGCTTTTTACAGCGGGAAAATTTCATAATCTCATAGGAAATCAGAAATTGTACGCGGAGTCGCAGGCTATCTCTAAGTAGTTGTCAATAAACACTAAACTAATATATAATCGTATGCTTCACAGCTAAGCACCGTTATTTTATGGTCCTACAGCGACCCATAAAAGCGAACCCTATAAGTCTTTTAAGTGAAATTTGTGGGAAATGTGAGCATTTTTTCATCAAACTGATTTTTTAAGGAAATTTAAATACCCTAATGGTACCTGTATTATCTCCTTACTTTAATATAGGTTCGAGTTACTTTGAAAGAGTTGAAGAGTCAAGTTATGAAAGAACTTGATGTTAAATTTTATATAATCCTCCAATGCAGACAAATCTATATGGTACAACGTGTATCTTGCGATATTCACCACCAATTCGCACAGGCAAAACACCACACCACACAAATCTTCCAAATTATTCGGAACGTACTCGTTACGTTTCACTCCGGTACCAAAGCATCTTCACGAAATGTTGACTCAAAAATTGACGATTGTAAAGTCAAATATAATTTTTGCACGAAGGATCAGCCTGGCTGCCCAGCGCGAAAAAGTTGCCAGAATTCTTGCCACTACTATGCCACACTATTCAACCATAGGTCGACGTCAAAAGTCCATACATATTGTACGCACTCGAGCTGAATGCAGTCGGAGCCTGAGGTGACGGGCGGGAGCATCTCCCACCCCCGCTGTCTTTGACATCTATCGTACGATATACATACGTATGCGGAGTGATTTATATGTTAAAGTTGTTAAAACCGTTTATGTTCACATAAACGCTGTGATGTCACCATTAACGTATCAAATCCGTTAGAGTTGGAATAATTGTTTTCTTGCTCATACTACCTAGTTTATGTAAGTTGACAATTCCTAGATAATATGGAGTAAACGGATACGGATAATACATGCGGGAATTTTTTTCAAACGGCCAAGCATTCGTTAGAGTTGAGAAAATAGGTTGAGTTGATGGTGGTGGTGTCAGTGGTGGTGATGGTGAACTGCCCCAAAACCGAATCAGCATAACTCGACTCTACTTAGTCTTGTTTGCCCTACCCCTAGAGTGTTTTAGTAAAGTGTGAACCCAGAAGCTCGCGCAGGAGGTCCTGAATTAAGCGAGGTGAAGCTGAATGAAGGGGCGACGAAGCGAGTCTTCTGGTGTAGCCCATCCTTTTCACTTCTACATTTTTATGGACCCCCAACATTAGACGTTTGATCATAATATAATCAATTAATTAGGTGATCATTCTTGATGAAAACTATGACCATTCAATGATATACTTGATTATTTCATGAAATGATCAATAGGCATGATGACAGTATCCAAGAATCAATGAAATTATGAATTTATCTAATGAAATAGGATTCATGGATTATAAAAAACTTATTTATTTTTCTATTTCGAGTGAGATTGTTATTTATTTTGATAAAATAAAACTATGAAAATATGCAGCAATCCGCCATATTGTATAAAACACCACTGAAGCGAATGAAGTCACAATTGTTTTTGAACTTTGACAATCTCTTTAAGTACAGGTATTTTAAATGTTCATCAAGTATTTTCGTGTTTTTTTGTTTCCCAAAAACATTCCCAAAAGATCATTTCCATAATCTAGTTTTGTTTTACCGAATCCTAAATCAAGAAATTAAAAATCGTTAGTCAGGGATCAAGGATTTACCAAAGCTACTAGCTTTAATTTGCCCAGGATTGATTTGTTGATGCTGGTTGAGTATCTTGCATCAAACAAAGACTTTTGTTCAGCAGAATTTCAAAACTTTCATGTAAGTACAATAATAACATAATAATTTATAGGTCCTAAACCCGTAAAATCTGCTATTTTATATACTAAGCACTTCATGATAGTTATTAGAGGTTATTTTAATGAAATGTTGTTTTTTAAAACTATATATGAGCGGTGATTGCCTAGTAACTATGACGTCTGCCTCCTATTCGGTGCGTCTGGGGTTCGATTCTTGGCACGCATCTCTAACTTTTTGCAGTTATTTGTGCTATATATGCAAAACAGCATCACTACATAGTATAAAACAAAGTCGCTTCCCGCTGTCTGTCCCTGTGTATGCTTAGATCTTTAAAACTACGCATCGGATTTTGATGCGATTTTTTTAATAGATAGAATGATTCAAGAGCAAGATTTATATGTACTTTTTATCCCGGAAAATTAAGGAGTTCCCGCGGGAACCAAAAAACCTCAATCCACGCGGACGAAGTCGCGGGCATCAGCTAGTATTAGAATAAAGCAAAAACTTACGTCAAGTGATCTTCGCAGAAATAAATAGTAGAATTTAGCCCTATAGCTGTAGGATCTCGCCGTGCAAGATTAAGCCACTTAGATCGCATTATTCTTTTAAGTGACGCGTGAATAAATAACTTGTTTGGAGTTAATTTTGATGTGTTATCACACTGGGGGACCGCACACGACTTACACGCTTTAGAATTCATATTATTCACACAAAATATCTAAATTGCTGTACGAAGACTTAGAGTTTACTGCACACAGTACAATAGAGTACATTGGTAAAAGCAATAGTGACGTCACAAACGACGCCATGACACCCGCGAGCGTTTTGGCATGATTTTTAAAATTTAAATTCAAATGACAATTTTATCTACTAAACCTTATTTTTCTGCTGAAATAAGATATTTTTTCGAAATAGTAGATACTTCCGAACATAATCTGACCATTTTTCAAAATCAGTCATCATGCCTATTCAGCTATATGATTTCACGATTTAACAGTAGAGGGACCGTTAATGTTTAATATTCCTACATAAAGTTCTTAAATCACCTCATTGACGAATTACGAGCTCTAACGTATCGAAACCGTTTATTTCGACATTTCCTATAAAATGCTGACACATACAAATACTCTTTGATCGAACGCTTGGTTATTTGTCGCTTAATAAATCAAGTTGCTATCCATGTAAATTTGTTAAAATAACTGATTGAAGATGTTCAGTAACAAAAAAACTTTTTTTATTCATCGCCAAGCACGCGAAATGGCGAATAAAGCTTTGGATATGTGTACTGAAGAAAGACAAAATAACTTTTTGACCTTGCCTTTAACGGCAGACCAGGTCGATATACCAGAGAATCAAAAAGAACATTATCTGTAATACAAAAAGAAGCTTACGAAGAACGAAGAGGTCCTTACCTCTTCGTTCTGCGTAAATAGATGATTTTAATCGTAGTGTAATTACACACAGAACTATAGAAGACTTTTATCTGACTTAAACAATCGTTCCTACTTGTCCGAATGATTTTATTTTCTTTACTTAAGAAATGAAGTAAATTCTGGACTTTATTATTGTGTTACAATCAATATTTTAAATGTTTTTAAAATAATACAACCACTGCTTCTTTTTGTAATTAATCGATATGACTGTCAGTAATAAGGTCAAAGCACTTGCACATTCCGTAGCTCTGCATTCAACTCAGGTGCGAATAATAGCTTAACCGCTAAAACTGTGTGCAAGCAATTTGAATCACTCATCCGCACGTTTGAGGGTGGGTCACTTTGTAACTAACAAGCTATCTTGTTTGCTTATTCTATATGGACTTTTGACGTCGACTGTACACCAAATAACTTAAAGCTGAAGTATTAAAGTTATTCTGAAAATTACTCGACTGTACTCCACTTTGTTGGAATGAGAAATGCGCTTATGAGCAAATTAGTTATATTATGGAACTAGCAACACACGCTACATATTCGTTTCGTTTGAAAATATAAAAATTAGTGTTCAAGATGAAAAATTAAAAAAAAACTGTTGCGAGCGTTTCCCAGTATTCGGGAAATGGGTTGAGTGCTGCGCTTACTGCATCGTGTCGGCATTGTTTGTGTTTGGCACTTTAGATTCAGTTGTTTTATTTTCTTTTGCAATTAAATCCTATGTCTATTTTATTGTTGGCTTATTATTTGAAACAAGCGATTGCCCGCGTCTTTGCTCACGTTGGGTTCGATTTTCATGCAAACTTCAGAGTCTTATTTTACCCCCTTAGGAGTTGAATTTTCAAAATATCTATATGCCAAATTTTAGCCTGACTACCGCAGTCTATAGAGATAGACAGGAGCGTGGCAGGGAAGGGTGTCTTCAAATGGGGAGGCAAAGCTAATTTCAGATGGCGCCACCCTCGCTGGTCAATGTCAGGTTCATTTGCGTACATATTTGAGGTAAATTGGCATACTATTTTATTTTAATCTGGGAAAAGAACCAGTGTACGAGTATGTGCTCTTGCCGTAAAAATCATCAGGTCTAAAGTGAGCGCTACATAACCTAGCTGATGAACTGGGTTTCCAATTTTGTTGGCGCAAGGCTTTATACCATAGCCTTCTTCATTCTTGATCAGCAGGAACAGTGTGCGCCTTTATTATCACATTTCAATGCACAACATTTAGGCATTATAATGGATTAATGTAAGAAAATTAAACTATCGCGTAAAAAATATATGGTATTTGACAGGTGAACAACACCAGCGACGATGCGACATCTAGCGGCATAAATTGGCAGTGTCCTTCCCCAAATTGGTAGGGTATAAAATTCAGTCAGCGCTACTTAGTACATAAATTAATTAGTAGTTATACTTCGTCGCTTCATTTTTCAGATATAATTTATTTAACAGGTACTTTCTTAACCTACTTGCAACAATCGGACGTTCTTACTTTCAGGACAGTAAACATAATTTTACATTTAAATATAAATATAAAGATTATTACAATATTATTATAAATTATAAAAACAGTGAACAATGAAAAAACAGTCCTTTTTTCAGGTGAGGCTTTTATGTTTTAATTTCGGCATTACGTGCCTAAGAAATTATAATTTAATGCATGCGTGTAATAAACACTAAAGGTTTTCCTGAACGGGTTACCAGCTGGCAATTGGCAGCCTGCTCACCGTCCTCTGAACAAGGGGTAAGGCGTTGAGCGTCAACGACTCCTCTATTGGATTCTTCACCAAAAACAGACTTAGCAAGCCTGAAACAAATTGATTTCGACTGAGACTCGAGAAGTAACCGGAACTAAGGTAAAAATTATGTACCTACCCAATATAGAGAAGCTTATTTTCTACTGTAATTATCCACTGCTGGAAATTATTCGCAATCTTTTAGTATTGCATTGGGTCAAAGATTATATAAATATTTAATCCGAAATCAAAGCTTTCCGACCTGTTGTACCTACCTGGGTATAACTGTCATATCAAAATAATAGACATGATTTATTCAATCATAAGTACTATATAATACAAATATATTATTAATATTTGTACTCATTTTGAAATATAAAACTATGGAACAACTTCCATGACATAATTTTTCGAGTACCGCCTTATTTATATGTCTAATCAACTATAAATAACACGAGTATAGCTCTATAGTAATGTTTTTACTTCCAATGAAACACTTGTGGTTCTTGTAATTTCTGCAGCCGTAACCTGCATGCCTGCCCAGCTTTAACATGAAAAAATCTAGCATTTCAGATTTTTATGTTTTGGGGACTGCAATATATAAGTACAATGTAATATTGAAGCACTCTTACTTAATAAACTAAAATTTCATGGAGTTTAACACCTATATTAACAACTATTCTCACAGCATATCACGGATGCGTCTCCTCAGTTCTACGTTATGGCCTTGTTATCTAGGGAAATTCAACAACAGCAAATAAGGGATTTTTAGTTCAAAAAAAATGTCTCAGAGCCATCCTAGGCATAGCACTATATGATTCGTGTAAGCCGGCTTTCATAAAGTTTAAGGGTTCTGCCGATTCCGTGCATGTATATTTTAGAAATTTCCAAATTTGTCAAAATGAATATGCACCACTTCACTGCCATGCGTAACACACAGCAAACAAGATCAATGAGAAACCCAGATAACTAGTTCTTACGAAGCAACCTCAAACAACACTTTTTAATAAGAACTGTTATGCTATTACAATAAAAATATTTAGTAAATTGCCATCTGATATAAAAACACTTCCCTTAAAATATTTTTCGTTTAAACTTAAGAAATGGTTGCAATGGAAAAATTTCTACTCATTAGAAGAATATTTTCAACATGATAAATAACGATTCTGATATCTTAACTCTTTGACATTCTTTATTTTTAATTGTTAATTATTAATTTACTCTAGCGGCACGCTATGATGGCCGGTTTGACACATTACAATAGTGATGTGGAATGTCAATTTATTCTCGAACAAAAAACAATTAAGTTTTGTTTTTGTACCTGATTAAATAGGTTTAATAAAACAAAAATGTATATGTTTATTTAATTTATTTGAACGAACTGAATATTTGAACGAAAATGAATATACATACTTTATATGCACACAAGAAACATATGAATACAAAAGATACCAAAAAAGGTGCCACAAAAGGCCATAATTAATCAGATTCGTCCATACTACTATTTTCACTGTCGTCACTGCTATCATCACATACATTAATAATTATATGTTCGTTTTCTATAATATTATCTATTTTCACATCTCTTTCATAATCTTCCCTTATTGAGCATTGACGCGAGTTTGCCGGAGGTAGTAGTTGTGCTAGCCAGCGATCCTATGTGACGATCGTATTAGATTCCATTTTTAAAAATTTATTGATATTTTTTTGCGATTTCAGAGGTTTGTCCACATAGTGAAAATTGTTCATATTCACAAGTACATTCACCCCTTAAATGGTGCAAACTGATTTTTCTACACTTGTATACATTTAAGAAATCAATTTAATAAATAAATTTTGAGTCCTAAACCTAAAACTACATTCGATAAAATTTATGAATCTCTGCACATCACTATCGTCAATAAAGTAATACAATTATTTCCTTCAAAGTCGTTATCAATTAATACGGAACTTCATGAGCGGACAAACGTCAAACCGGCCATCATAGCGTGCCGCTAGTTTAGTATTGAATGTTGACATCTTAATTAGGATTAGAGACATTGAATTATTCATTGTATAATAGGCATGATGACTGATTTTGAAAAATGGTCAGATTATGTTCGGAAGTATCTACTATTTGGAAAAAATATCTTATTTCAGCAGAAAAATAAGGTTTAGCAGATAAAATTGGCATTTGAAATTTAAATTTTAAAATTAAATAATATAATTTTGTACGCCGGCTCGGCTAATATATTGGACTCTGTACCTATAACACTTAACCATCCCTTATGTACATATATTAATGCAAATAAAGAATCTAAATCAGAATCTGAATCTATTTAAGTTTCAGCTTCAAAAAATTTCACCTCCTAAAGCAGTCGCTATAGACCTAAAAAGACCCAAAAGAAACTTAAACCTGAATAAAAATTCAGAATTTGCAGATCAAGTCAAGATCACAGGTTCAAAATTTTCGGATTTAATTGCTTACAACGCAAAGCCTCTGAGTATCAAATTTACTTAGGTACTACTGCAGAGAGGTAATGAAAGTTCTAAGGTAATGAATATATACTATTATTAGTTATCTACTTAGCAATAATTAGTATCTATTCAGCGTAGAACAGTTCTTGCAAAAATATTTATCTCTAAACGTCTAACTGTTACTCGTAAATAAATTATATCTGAAGACTGAAGCGACGAAGTATTCCCCAACCTGTAAAATCTTCCTTATTATGCAACGGCGAGAACATCAAATTCAGCAAATTTTCCCTGACATTATACTCGTATCTTTCACACGAAAGATGTGGACACAAAACAGAGGCAAAATGAAAGAATGTAATGCCATTAATGTCGGCCATTTTGTTAATGCAGATGCATAGAGCCTTTATGAAAGCAGGCCACAGCGCCGTCTGTGTTGCAGGCAGTATTAAAGTGTGGGACTATATGTTAAGTGGCTATAATTGTGTATTTTTATTTAATACAAGCTGATGACTTCGTTCGCCTGGAAAAAGTTTTTTTGATTCCCGCGGGAACTCCTACTTAATTTTCCGGGATAAAAAGCCTATGTCACTCACCAGGTCCTCAACTATATCTATGCCAAAAATCATGTCGATCCGATGCTCCGTTGCGGCGTGATTGAAGGACAAAACAACAAACCAATTAACCAACAAACACAAACTTTCGCATTTATAATATAAGTATGATGATTTAAAAAGAAAAGTCGTAATTCACTCACTGACTGACTTATAAATTCCTAGCCCGAACCCTTCGCCCTAGAAACAGAGAAACAGAAACATTTTATACAGAGGTTCCATTTTATAATTTAGACTAGGAATAAGATGGACAACCACAAGAGCGAAGCCACGGCAGTTACTAGTTCATAAATAATGTAAAGAATAGTTCTGAAAACACCTGGGTATTTTTCAAGTTCCTTGTATGGGGTATTGGTAATTGACTAATAGTCAAATTTTTAATTTTTTTTGTGATTATTAAATAGAAAATCTCCCAAAAGTCCCGTAGTACATTACATAGTTTTATGTTGAAGAACAATTTTAAACTACTGATTAAATAAAAAATAAAGTCGAACTTTGATAACATTACCATTCAGTATTTTACACAATATACCATACTAAGCACGTGTTTTGACGTTTGAAAAGTTGCTGATTTGACTAGTTCTCAAATACCCAATTTGTAGAATACCAGAGTACTAAATAAATGAAATATGGATGAGTCTGTATCAACCGTAAATCTCAAATGCGGGAAATTATTATTGCAATATAATATTGGGTTATTGTGGACACGCCATAGATTATTTGCGTGAATAAAACGCCAAAGACATTAAACCAAAAAATAATTAATCCACCAAAAATGTAGTCCAGTCCAGACTAGTCCATCAGATATTTCATCGAAATCGGTTGAAAAAATGGGCCGTGAAAGGGTAGCAGACAGACAGACACACTTTCACGTTTTTAATATTAAGTATGGATTTCCAGGAAAGTCCCTTTCTGTCTTACTAAAATATTAAAGTTGGTACGCAGTTCAAGTGTCAGACTTGGGCCGCAACATGCGGCACGGTGTAAAAAGCTCTTGGATTAATTCACACGCCTCTCTGAATAATTTATAACAGATAATATCATTTGTGTAACTTGTTTTTTCAGTGATTCTCTTATTTTCTTATAAGCTTTGCCTATTTGTTGGAAAAGTGTTTTTATCAGGTCTTGCTACTATTTATTTCGTAGCAACCTTTGTCTCTAACAATTTGTTGTTGCCTTATTAACTAATTATTTAATTATTGTAAACCATTGGGAAAGTGTCATAGGATCTATACGAATATTTTTTTATCTATTTTTCATAGAAATATAACGCAATTATTATATTATATTTATGTATACGATATGATCATTTCGACCTATAAGCGGCCTACTATTGAGTGCAAGCCACGCTGGCCAAGTGAGGATTGGCAGGCTTCACATAAGAAGAACATTATCAAGGACTCTCAGGCATGCGGGTTTCCTCACGATGTTTTCAAATATCTCAGAAAGTTACCTAAAATGGACGACCTAATAATGTGTTCCACCGCTGATTCTTTATCACTGCTTTTTACACGAGTAATAGACGTAAAACTACATCTCCGTTGTCGTTTCAATTTCAACCATATGTTGGGTACTGTTGAACAAAGATCACTTGTAAGTATACTTTGGATCGAATACTTGCTTACTACTACTTTGAATTACTAATACTTTGAATTTCCGATGGTTGATACCTTGTAGTTGTTTCGTTCTGTTAGTTTCTTTTTTATTTCGTTACAAGTTAGCCCTTGACTGCGATCTCCCTGGGTAATGGGTACCCTCATGCCAATCGGTTTCTGCATTGCATCAGGCGGAAACGTTAAATCACTTAGCGGCACGTCATTGCCGGCAGAGTGGTAACTAGCCTATTCCAAAGCCTCCCAACAGGCCAGACCAGAAAATATAAATTCTATAATTTACCCTGCTGGGGATCGGAGTTTCTGATTGAAGTATCACAGTATTGTTTCAAAATGAACGTTCCTATGATATGTCACGTACTTTAACGTCCATAAAATAAGTATCATAATCCTAAAACACGAACGCCAACAATATTAGAACGTTACGGCTCTAAGCGACGATGAGATATGCCCCCTGGTACTACAAAATGTTTCTATCTTCTCATATGATATACCGGTAGGTGCTATAAACTTTCTTTTTTATTTAGAGGTCATCGCCCTCGCCGGATTACCCCTAAATTCTTTTAAAAAAAACAAGCAGCAAGTGTTGCGATCCCCTCAGATTGTGGGGGTCATAAAAAATAAACGATGCTGTAATTTTAGCTCCCCTTCCAAAACCCTTGAAACAAAAGCGGTCCCTTAGGTAACCATCAGTACACAGTAGGTAGTACAGCGTCGATAATGCTTACTTTATAGAACCATTGCTATATTTTCGGAAGCTGTTAATTTGTGCCTTGCATTAAATTTGAGCCCTTAACCCAATGAAGGGTGCTACGTCTGGGTCCCCATGCAGATACCCGAACTTGATGGTCGAAAAATCATCCATACTAATATTATAAGTGCGAAAGTATGTTTGTCTATCTGTCTGTCTGCTACATTTTCACGACACATCTTTTCAACCGATTTTGATGAAATTTAGTATAGGCAAGTTTGGTAGGTCCGGCCATAGGCTACTTTTTATCCCGGAAAATTTAGGAGTTGTTGCGGCAATCAAATACCTTATTCCACGCGAAAGAAATCGCGGGCACCATCTAGTCATTGATAAATGGTACTCAACGTTTTGTCTGTAATTAATACAAAAAGTAATAAATAAGAGTAATCTTTAATTTATTAATTTTTATCGGCTTGTTGGCACACCATGATGTTTACATAAATTATTATCTTTTCTGTACATCCAAATACTCTTAAAAGTTCATTGCACTCACAGGAAAGGTAATAATTTTCGTTTTTTTCTTCAAAGTCGGATAATAATAACAGTATTCTTAGAAGCTGTGGTCTCCAAAATGAATACGTCCGGACCAATTCGGAGAGTGCGTTTTTCTTTATTTTAAATGTAGTTTAACTTTGATACACACTGCCCGCAAATTTGATGAGTAATAATATCATTTTTGCAGAGCCAATTCATAGTGTGACAAACATAGATGTTCAGTGTAAGTTTTCAATGAAAATAAAACGGGATACCCGAATTAAGTTAATCTGTCAAATCACGTATTTTCCCTGCCCATGGTATGCCCATACCAGTTCCATACAACATTCACAATCGACCAACGGCCTATGAAATTTACTACAAGAACTGCTCCTACTACTGGCATAGCATACTACTGGCATATCATACTACTGCATAGCTGAAACAATAATATCTTAATTAAGTCAATCAAAAAAACTATCAACATTATTGTTGCTATTTGATAATCGTGTAAAATCGTTGTTTCATTGATTGGCTGAAACTCTCTTTTAATTATTTCATTGAAATAATTAACGTCTTTTCCGAACAAAAAATTATGAACCTATCAATTTGCTATGTAGAGTGCATTGCTGCGAGAGTACCATAAATTCAGCAATCACCGGTTTATACATATGGAAGCAATGTATAGTGATTATCGCTTTTAAACAAAAGTTCTGATGTCATGTTTTTAATTTGAATATACTCAACGGTCTCAAAAGCCGTGTGTAAAGTATTTTCTTCACAATTCTTTGTGTCGGAAAACTTTCCGGCTTCGAAGGAACCAATTCACCCGCTAAAAGAACGACCAAAACAATCTGCGGTGCTTTACACTTTTATCCGAGTGTGTAGTTCTATTGGAACAATCGTTTTAGGATACAGCTTTTAGGTATACAAACCTTTCTGTAAAGTACAAAAGAACTTAAAGCTAGCTAACCTAATTACTATATAAGTACTTAAATCATGCCTGCGTGGAATGGTGGCAAGAATGCTGGCTGCATTCCCGCGCTAGACAGCCAGGCTGATCCTTTGCGCAAAAAATGAGTCAGCCCTTCTGTCACCAGATGACTTAGAACATTGAAATATAATGAGGTACTAAAATTCTTCATCAATGAGTTAGAAAGTAAAGTTAGAATAACTTCATAGTATGAAAGGCAATTGTTCTGAATGTACGGCTGTCAGTGACGTGAAACTTAGATATAATAAAGTCATCATCCTCATCGTCACATTGCATTGCATATTAGGTCATCATCATCATCTTCAACCAATAGACGTCCACTGCTGGACATAGGCCTCCTGCAAGGATTTCCACACGCCTCGGTCTTGCGCCGCCTGGAACCAGCGGCTCCCTGCGACTCTCCTGATGTCGTCTGTCCAGCGAGTAGGGGGTCTGCCAACGCTGCGCTTTCCCGTGCGTGGTCGCCACTCCAGCACTTTGGGACCCCAACGTCTATCGGTTCTTCTAACTATGTGCCCCGCCCATTGCCACTTCAGCTTCGCAACACGTCGAGCAATGTCGGTTGCTTTAGTTCTTCTGCGGATCTCCTCATTTCTGATTTGATCGCGCAAAGAAACCCCGAGCATTGCTCTCTCCATCGCCCGCTGAGTGACCCTGAGCTTTCTTATGAGGCCCATAGTTAGCGACCAAGTCTCGCAACCGTATGTCATCACTGGCAACACGCACTGTTCGAAGACTTTGGTCTTCAGGCACTGAGGAATCTTGGACGAGAAGACATCTCGAAGCTTCCCGAACGCTGCCCATCCGAGTTGGATTCGGCGGCTCACCTCTTTCTCAAAATTGGACCTACCTAGCTGGACCATGTGTCCCAGGTATATATATTCGTCTACAATTTCGAGTGCAGAGCTCCCAACGATTACTGGGTGGAGCGGCACATGAGCGTTAGACATGATTTTCGTCTTACTCATGTTCATTTTAAGGCCCACCTGTTGGGAAACTCTGCTGAGGTCATTGAGCATTGCATTAAGGTCACCCAGAGTCTCTGCCATGATGACTATATCATCGGCAAACCGAAGGTGAGTGATGTACTCGCCATTGATGTTGATGCCAAATTCGTTCCAATCCAGAAGCTTAAAGACGTCTTCCAACGCAGCGGTAAAGAGCTTCGGGGAGATTACATCTCCCTGTCGCACTCCCCGCTGCAGTTGGATTGGCCTTGTAGTCTGGTCCTGTATACGAACTGACATTGTGGCGTTTTTGTACAAACACTTCAGCACTTGGATATACCGGTAGTCTATCCGGCATCTCTGCAGTGACCTCAACACAGCCCAAGTTTCCACCGAATCGAAGGCTTTCTCATAGTCCACAAACGCTAAGCATAGTGGCCGGTTATACTGTCTTCTGTATAATCTGGCGCAGCGTGTGAATGTGGTCTATGGTACTAAAGCCTTTCCGGAATCCCGCTTGTTCGGGAGGCTGGAAGTCGTCGAACCTACGAGCGAGACGATTCGTTATGACTCTGTCCGATAGACAGATCTCTTGCGAAGACTTTGGAGCCCTTGTTACGCTCGATGGTATCTTTAATAAATTCGGTATTGAAGTTTCGCAAGTCACGCGTTTGTGCTTTAGAGATCTGCCTATTAATCTGCCTGTAAGCAAACGCGTCAGCTGAAGACTGTTGTCCCATCCCTGCTCTCTCATCCATGTTATGCATGCATATTAGGTACTCTCTCAAAATTATAAATGATTGAAATTATAAGCCATCCAATCCACCACGCTGCTGAGTCCGGATCAGCAAACATCACACACTTTGAGAACATTTTGGACAATTCTCTTTATAAGTGATACAGAAACACGAAGTTTTCCTTCCATAGGTTCACTTCAATTAATTTAATCAAGTAGACTTTGAATCGTGAATAAAAGCTGTTGAAGCCTTGGAAAATATCTATGTAACATAGACACACGTTCAAAAATGGCGTCATCCTTTACAAAATATTCTATACTGAATAGGATGGCTCTATTTTCAGCCACGCAAATTTAGTTAAAGGTTTTGTGTACAAAAGAATTGACGCCTGTAACTGTATCTTTTATTTTTATCTAAAACTAAAAATATTGCCTCGAATAAAATATTTTTCACTGTATGCCATCGGGAATCCGGAAATGTGTACACGAGCTATTATTTATATCAATTTTTGTAAATATTCACGTAAAAATATGACGTTGAGTTGACTTTTCAAAAGGGATATCCGTTCGCCTGATGGGATGCGCAGAATTTTTTTTGTCGATGTCGTTTGTTTATGCGAATTGATACCATTGTTGGCCTAGCCTGGCTTTCCACGGATTTAATTCTTGAAAATTGGTAAGGGATTTCCGAATATTATCTTGAAATACGTATTTTTTAACTAGACGATGCCCGCGACTTCGTCCGCGTGGATTAAGCTTTTTAAATTTCCGCGGGAATTCCTTAATTTTCCTTAATAATCTATAATTCTTGCTACGCTTTAACGATCCATCATTTCAACCTATTTGGTACATTGGTTGCATCCCCAGGAAGGACATCTTTTAATCCCGGAAAAAAATTACAAAACAAATGCTGGCAAGAAGATTTACAGTTTTTTGTTTCGACTATAAATCAATACTGGAAAAAACTATTTAATTAGTGTTTCATACAGGCATGTCAATTATAATTAAAAATATAAATAAAAGTGTATGAGCAATTAAAATTATAAACTATTTGTACAGGTTCAATAACTAGACCTACTAACAAATTTAATTTCAGTTCCCCAAAGACATTCGAAATCAATAAAATAAATACTAAACCACAAATTAATATGGGTTAGTACCCAGTGCTAGTTTTCCTACTAGTGTGCTTTTAGGAAAACTAGCACATAAAAAAGAGCCTGAAGTTCCCGAAAAATAAGACCTCCCGTGTCCACTGTAGCAAGAAAAAGTGTGTACGCCTGAATAACGTTAAGGCAAAAACAAATGAAACGCGTGACAGCCTACGATATTTATTATGTCATTTGCATGACTCGACTCTACAGGGGAAGTGTTGGAAAAATACTACTTTTTCTTTATGGCCTAAGTAACTCTAAGAGCTGTAAGCCGCATGATCTCATAAACTGTGTGGCTAGTTTGCTTATGCAGCCTGAGAGTCTGTTTTGATACCACCTGCTGTTACCCAGGACCTCTGTTAAGCCGTTTTCATCTAAAGTCCTAAAGAATGTATTTATTGACAGTCTAATGTACTTAACTAAAGATTGTCTAAAGAGTTTGCTTGAGAATACATTTTGAAATACTACCTATTCTGTGATATAACTGCCGAATTCGCACACCTTTGAGAGCAATATGGAGATCTCTCAGGTGCAAGCCTGTTTATTCTTTTAATATTTTCCTTTATGCAGGCAAAAAAGTAAACATGATATTATTCGCTAGAACGCACATCTCTCTGGTCGTTATTGGCGTGTGCCCCTGGATCGAACCCCGGACACCCTGACTGCCGTCTTGACCACTAGGCTATTCAATTCTTGATTTTATGGCTTTTGTTTATACCAAATGGGTACAAAAGACTTCGCCAATGGCGACTTCCTACAATTCCTTGTATTACAAACCGCGAGAGCTAATGCGCATGGTCAGTGTGACGTTCCGTCGTTACGCGTTTTATGTGATTTAAGCTTTAAATTAGGTACACTAAACCTCATCGAAAAAATACGGACTATGCACAGGTTCCACGAAAACCCCGTTCGATACAATGCTTTTTCTCTACATCCTCATGTTTGCGAATATGAGCAGAGTGGACTGTGAAAATAATGAAAAAAAATATGTTTTGACCCCTACTAAGATCTATTTAATCATACCAATATTATAAATGCGAAAGTAAGTTTGTTTGTTGGTTTGATCTTCAATCAGTGAGTAGATATAGTTTAGGACCTAGCTCTCTACATACATGACATAGACCGGAAAAAGTTCAGAAATAAAAAAAAACTTATTCCAAGTAGGTGAAGTCGCAGATAAACATCAGGTTGTATTACAATAACTACAATTAGTACATGTAGGTTATTTTTGACACTAAAGAAAGCTCACAAGGAAAAGTTAATGATGATTTTTGAAAGACATCGACCTTCAAATCAATTTTAGAATAATATGTATTTAACTTACTATACTACTATTACTGAAGGCCTTAAAGTTAGAGAAGGTTAGAGAAAACCGGGTATTAAATAATCCACAATCAAAGAATTGAATAAATGAATCTTCTCTTCTTCTTCTTCTATAAATCTTCGTGGATTTATAAATTGATAGCAAAAACTCTTGGTAGGGGTTTTGCGTACGACGTAGCGTAGAAATGCATCTCCTAATGAAAATCTTTTATTGGAGCTTCGGCTCAAAAAATAAGCAACTGTTGCAGCGAGCGAGGAAATGAATTGTTTACTTGGGTACCTACTCAAATGTGTTTTTCCTAGAATTTTCACTGAGGCTCATCGTGTTCGAATGCAAAAAATACACTCAGGTTATTCTAGGGTTCAAAAACTAGGACTAAACTAAGACACACGGACGACAGAACGAAACATTTAATTGTGCGAAGTCTACGTTGTCGAAGGTAAAGAACGCTCTAACCGGTCGTGCTACTAAACTTAATTAAACTTTAATGCCTTTAAGTGCTGTGTTACGAAGACAAAAGATCTTAAATATAAAAATAGTACATTCTTAATTAAACTTTAATTCCTTAGTTTTAAGGTTTATATTTGAAATATTTTTATAATTGTTACAATTTTTTTTTATTAGAAAAAAAAAGTATTTGAATAGTCGTTTTCACTTCTATCGGCAGTCCCCATGACTGCCAATATTTTTTATTATAGTTCTTTTTGGCAAAATAAAATGTGGGGACCTCGTAAAATTCGTACGTGACAAAAAAGTACTTTTATGTGATTATTTTACTAACACTTGAAGATTTTTAATATTTCCAAGGAAATTATTTTAGTTCGTGTTGAACACTTTAAACATTTCCAATAAGGTCTGAATAGCGCACCAGAAAGAGGGTCGTGTAATATCGCAGCTTCGGATCCCACTCGAGAACTTTAAAATATAAATATTTTAATAATTTTTTTTTAAACAATTGCGAAAGTAACTATGTTCTTACGGGCTGTCCCACGACGACCCCACAATGCCTGATTGTTCCTGGTGTATTCGCGCTTTTATACGCACATTTTCATACACATTTTGTAGTATTAAAAAACCTATTTTCATTCCCACGTAAAGAAAAAAGGTATTCTTCCAGCTTAATATCAATAACTTGTTCTGGGGGGTTACTACCATCGCTTAAAGCAGTATTATTTCAAAATGGCAGTTTAATGTCGCGTACTAATATTAGGAACGCCAGTTCCTAAAATAAGGAATATAATTCTACAGTCCGACCGTCAGCAATATTAAAACAATACAGCTAGCGATGTTAGTATGGTTACTGACAACAGCAGACAAAAATTCAATTAGCCGTAAGAGAAAATTGCAACATCCGGTTGCCGTGCTCACAACAGTAGTGTTCCAGCTACCTGCCCGAGACGAAATGTTCAATGATTTAGGTTTATATTTACTTCGTTTTTACTAGTGTTTTGTTGTTGCGTAAGTATATCTGTGAAACATTAAATCTTAGGCAGTTTTGTACCACCACCACCACTACAGCCCATTAACGTCCTGGGCACAGGCCTCCACTCTCATAGGAAGGAGAAAGGGAATTAGAGCATAGACCCACCACGCTGCTCCAATGCAGGTTGGCGGGCTTTAACAACTATTATCATGTTAGTGATAATAACCGGGACCGACGGCTTAACGTTCTCTCCGAGGCACGGGTGTGAAAATCCGCAAACTTTCTAACTCCAGGCTAGTACTGAGAATTCCTAGTCAGAAAAACCCAACATTTAATTATGACACGGTCCGGGACTCGAACCCGGGACATCGTCAGCCGCTGTCAAACATGCTAACCACTAGACCAACGAGGCAGTTTTGTACCAATCTTTTTTTATTATTCCATACTTAATGCCTTACCTACCGAGGAGAGCCAGCAAGAAACTCGGTGGTTGCTCATTGCACTGCTTTATCTTTCTGTCTATTAACGGTACCAAACAGAAAGATTGGAACAAAGTGCATTAGATTAACTGTTTGAGAGATATATCAACACAACTACAAAACACTACGAAAATAACAATTGTCATATAGGCAGCAGATCCCGGATGCGATCCCTGGCATTTTTCTTTCTTGGCAATTTCTGAATTTTCCCTCATCTGGTCCTGTAGGAGGCTTCGGCCTCGGCTAGCCACTGTCCTGCTGGCAAAAGGTGCCGCCAAGCGTTTAGCGTTCGGGTACGATACTGTGTAGTAATCTTTTAGGGGTATGAGTTTAAAATAACTGATAAACTATCTCTAACTCGTGAACTCGTAAAACCTAAGCATCATCACTTACCATCGAGTGAGATCGCAGTCAAGTGCTAACTTGTAGTGGAATACGAAAAATACAATTTTCTCCTTTGTTACATGTACGACTCGCGGGTAAAATATTTTTAAAGTTGGCAAGCTTTTTATGGTCTACCTCCTGATAAATTCTGCTCGCCCGGTAGTTTAAATTAAGAACTTTCATAATAACTGGCCGTTAAGCAAATGGAATAAAAATAGTTAGTTAGTTTGGTCAGTTAAAAATGAGTTCTATGAACTATTAAACAAGTAGGTAGATACTACTTTTAATAACTATTTTTTTTAACAACGTAGAATACTTATTTTCATATAGGTTGCCTGAAAGAGATCGTTCGTAGTGATATACGCCTTTACACCGTAACAAGTAAATTTTGTCCCGAATCACGATTCAATTTACCTCTGTTCTGTTATTTGTTAATTGTGTGGAGTAAAGTGTGTTTTACTTACTTTTACTTACTAAAGTCCCAAGGTGATAGAATGGTGACGTCATACTGAACGCTGTTAGACCCTCACAAGATGCACGCATGCGGGTAGCCACAAGATACCTACGTCATGATTTCAACGCTAAAAACTTCAATGGGCAAATAAGATAAAACAAAAACCCTAAGTAGACTCAGATTTACTCACACATACGCGATTAAGCTTTCATAGTTTTGCCAAACTATTTACAGCTTAACCTAGAACACGACGAGCTAATTTGTTAGAACACTTACCGACTTCACATACCGTCTATCCTAAGAACCACTGAAGAAACTCCCACCCACTATTTCACCTCCAACATTACTGTAATCAACTCGTTGAAAAACAAATTTATCGGCATGTATCAGACCCTACTGAAACCAAATTGGTATTTATCGCGCAGTAATAAGAATTAATTTTTTGTGGCAATCGGTTTACGGATCGCAAAAATAATTTTGCACAGTTTGTTTCAACGCAACCGAACTTACGATTCGCGGGTGTAAAAACTGCCATAAAAGTCAACGAGCTTCTCTCTGGAAGTTGCCTGTTGGTAGTAAACTGTGAACCGTTTGTAATCATAATAAGTAACCGCAGCCAACGATTGGATTGTAATAAATATCCTTTGGGATTGATGGTACGGTCTAATAATGCTTACTTTTACACTTTCCGCTACCGTAATGATTGCAGGATGTAAATTTTTATACATACGTCGATGGGGCATAATACACATTTTATTGATTTGGGTACTTCCCTTTATAGATTCTTACTTTTGGAGTATAGATAACGGATAATATATAATAATATGGTGCAATAAATAGCTTAAAATATATTGTAGAAATAGTATTCTGTGTTAAATTTATGTAATCAAAGTGAAATTAAAAATGGAATCAAAATATTACCTCGGAATTGTGTCATCTTAGATTACATACGGCCGGTTTCTGAATTGAGAATTTCATGTTAATTCTGTCTCAAAGACTACTTATGTACTAATTAAGCCAATCTTTGTTTCTGAATTGATATTTTGTAAGGTTTAAGAATTGGAGCTTGAAAAATTCCATATTTGACATTTTCGAAACTTAAACCTATGCTTAACTGCAAAATTGCGTTTCAGAGCGCATTTGAAATTGCTCAAAGTCCTCTAATCTCAAAGTTGAGGGCATGATATTTAAGTAACGGATTTCGGCTACTTAAACTATTTATACTCACACTAGATGATGCACGCGACTTCGTCCATGGATTAAGGTTTTTTTATTCCTATGGGTTAACTTTTAAATTTTCCGGTACACAAAACTATCCCTATACCAAATTTCATCAAAATCAACGAAACAGATGAGCCAAGAAAGCGTAGCAGACAGACAGACTGACACACTTTCGCATTTATAATATTAGTATGGATTTGCGATTTCTAGAGAAGATTTTTCGTTGCCATCATTTGACGATCTCCCAGGCGCAGTGGCGAGCGCTGTGGTCTTTTAAGGGAATTTCCGGGTTCGATTCTCGGCAATTCGATTTGGGAATTTACAATTTCTGAATTGTGGGAGGCTTCGGTCGTGGCTAGTTACCATGTTAGTTAGTTATTTTCATGAAAATAATCGCTTTTATTTTAACCTCCATCTAGTGATATTTTCTATAACTATTTGCTTTCTAGGTACGAATTGCGAAAAGCTTTGTGAGCTTTAACTCGAACCTATTCACGCCTTAGTTCCCACATAGATTTCCAACCAAACGTAAGATGGCGTCCTCTCAAAGCTAAGGGCAAACTTTTGTGAACTGCTTTTTTTATTTTTAAATCCTTTTAGAAAAAATTAAATACTGAGTAAAATCGTAGTAAACCATTTTATTTAAAACATGGTTAAATAAAACCACATAAAAATTCAATTCTAGTTATAATAATAACTAGTCTCACTTCTTATTCTATAAACATACATAATAATATTTTATTCGAAATGAAAAACTAACGATAATGACACGGAAAGATTAATTAAAACAAACCAAAAATAATATTTACAAAAATTTTGTTATAGAGAAAAAAAAACATTCGAAATTAAGAAAAACGGTATGACAAAATTGTTAAAATAATAAAAAATATGATCTTTGGTACAATCAAGAGTATGTTATCAGTAAATTGCATATGATGTGAACCTTTACATCGGTTTAATCTAACGCAGTGCCGTTTTTATACAAAGAAAGGATAATTTAAATCATGTTCGATTACATGGACTATAGGGCATCACCGCCAAAAGCAAAAGGTAGTTGACAGTTAAATAAAAAGTGTGTGTCAGCTGTGTTGTCAGCTCCGACGCACGACTGGGGTTTACTCTTTACGATTATAAAATATGTATATGAAATGAAGAAGTATTAATGAGGGTAAATGAACGCATTTTTCTATTACTAAAAGCATGCTTGATACATTTATTTATATATTAATTATATATATATAATTTATGTTCATCAAAATACATTACATAGTCATGGAAACATAAAGTCAACAACGTAATGGAGAAATTTTATATTTACTCCCCATACATTTTCATACCCCGGGCTTATATATGAAAATCGATTGTAAAGGACGTAAACTCCAAAAATTTCATTTTAAATAATGGTATTTTGACGATGATGATGGTTTTAAAACCAATTTCAATAAAGCCTTCTAAATAAAGTTATAGCAGCAGCTGACGACAAAACTAAAGCGGCGGGGTTCAAATGAGTCCCAGCATTGATTCTACAGGAATCTTCCGTGTTATTGAAGAACATGAACGGGGTAGACTGAAGGCTGTAGTTGCCTACAGCTTGGTCCAGTTTTAATGCGTCCGTTTTCTTCAGATGCGGTGATCGAGTGAGTTTCCATAGCTCATCTGTAAAAAAATAGATCATATAAATTTGGAAAGATTTTATGTCTAACTATTCTTTTGCCTTTATATTTTGACTTGCTGACGCCCGCGACTTTGTTTGCGTGGTTTTGTTGCATCCCGCGTGAACTCTTAAATTTTCCGGGATAGAAAGTTCAACTTTAATCTATCTCTGTGCCAAATTTCATCCAAATCTGTTCAGCAGTTCAGGCGTGATTGAGTAACAAATCCATTCATAGATCCATCCAAACATTCGCATCTGTAACATTAGTACAGAAGTATAGAGTAAAGAAGTATAGATGAATAAAAGTGACTGTGTTAATCTGCTTAAAAATGATCCATACCAATATACCTACCCCACAACTTAAATAATCCCATAAATTTCTCCATATAATACGGTCTTATGAATCTTCATATTTCTGATAAGATGTCAATCGTCGAGATACTCTATCCCATAGGATAGGATCACATAGGATCCCAATATTTCTCTCAAATATACAGTATAGTCCCACAAACTTATCTGACCGCGTCTGACAGCGTCGCTTGTATATGTGCAAAATAAAATTTAAAAACAACCAGTCATAAAATTTAGTTCCGATTTTGGCCACCGAGTCAGATAAGTTTGACGGACTCTAACTGAAGGTACCCTAAGGGCTAATTTTTCAATCGTCAGATAAAATTTATCGAAGGAATAAATTTGACGTTTTGACAGATTTATTATTTATTCTTCCGATAAACTTTATCTGACGATTGAACAATTAGCCCTAAGAAAATTTAAGTACGTCGCAAACAACTCGACAAAAATACCTCCAAAAAAGGTAATAGTCGCATTTCAGTGCGCTCGACCTCCATCGATCGAAGGCTATGAAAATCTTCCATTAGGTACTTTTTATGAAGTAACTGATGCATCATTTTAGCAGAAAAAAAAACATTTAAAATCCGCAAATTCAACACTCAAGGTGAATATCAAATCAAATCATAGTTAAAGCATTATAAAAAATATGCTATAATAAAAATTTCCTCTATTGTTAAGAATAACCTTTGTATGCTTGTACGCTATGTATTTGTGTATGTACATCATAAATATGTATTTATGTATATAAATAAAGCATATATTTGTATATATATATATTGCTACAACTTACAAGATTTGTTGAGGTATAAATCAGGGCTGCTGGAAGAAATCTCTTCTAGAGATAAGTTGTCCTTGTGCATGCCTTTTAAATGTTTATGTTTAGTATTTAAGTTTGGTACTAAATAAATGAATAAAAATAAAGAAGTTTAATTGAAAATACTCACAACTACTGCTGTTCCCATCGGGATCATCGTAACATGCGAAAATCACAGCATAATGCTCATAATCCACGTCCAACACTGAATACGTTTCCGTTTTTTTATCTGGAAAATACAATTATTATTTAAAGATCCGTTTGCCGTGGAGACCCTTGGGCCGTGAAGTCTTAGTGCCAAAAAGTTTTTGCGAGATATTTCACCGCGGTTAATTGCCTCATCTGATGACAGAAGGGCTGGCTCATTTGTTGCGCAAAGGATCAGCCTGGCTGTCCAGCGCGGAAATGCAGCCAGCATTCATGCCACCATTCCACGCGGGCATGATTTATATAGTAATTAGGTTAGGCTAGCTAGCATTAAGTTCTATTGTATTATTTTCAATAAATGTTTATATTTAAAGATTTTACGATTCTAATCTTACAGTACAAAATGTTGCTAAAAAAATATAAAAAAATTGGTCAAACGAAAGAAGAAGAAGGAGAATTAATTAAACATGCAATATATAATCAGATCAATATTTAATTAATAAGAAAACAATATTGAATAAACCCTCTATAATAATATAAATAAAAAAACGCTCTATTTCAAATTCAAATTCAAATGTATTTTATTCAAATAAACTTTTACAAGTACTTTTGAATCGTCAAGTGAATCTACCACTGGTTCGGAATGCCATTCCTACTAAGAAGAACCAACAAACAACAAAAAACTCGGTGGTTGCTCTTTTTAAATAAATATTTCATTAACAATTATTACATCAATGTATATGTCACCATAAGATTGTAAAAACCGTAAGTTTATAATCTAACTCGCGTAATTGCAAACTGTCGAAAGATTACAATTTAACGCATTTTTTCCAGTAGATTGTAATCTGATAGGTATTTAAACCCGATAAAACCTAAGTGCCGGGCACTACTTGATTATTTATGTGGAACCCTAACCTAACCTACAAGAAAGAGACAAGAAAACGTAAATACAATGAATATTTCAAAAACTGACACTCAGAACATTGAACAGTTTACAATTTCGCGAGTTAGATTATAATCTAACGGGTTTTACAATCTTACGGTGACATATACATAAGTAACCACTGTCCTTAGCATTTCTGGAGTGATCAGATCCATGCTTCTCTATCATTTACTTAATCTTCAATAGTATAATAAGCTTTTTTCAAGAGCATACTTTTGATGGATTTCTTAAATTTGTGTATAGGCAAGTTTAAAATAGGTTGTGGAATTTTGTTATAGAAAAAAATGCTCATTCCACGAATGACCTTCTGACTATTTTGAGGCGGAGCGATGGAGTCACGAGCATATTACGGCCTCTAGTTTGCTGTCGTGCAGATCGCATTTTTTTTGTAAATATGGATTTGATTTGAAAGAACTACTAGGCTTATCAGGACATGAATACAGAAAAGCTATTACCTGTATAAGTAACCATCAAGAAATCATCACCATTACTATTACTAGTAAGTGCGACAGAACCATTGAAGTAGCTGGCAGTGTTATTGACAATCCAACTTATGGAGACGTCTGTGGTATTTGTGTTCTTATGGCTGAAGACCACCATGGCACAGTCGCCTTGAATGTTGATGTCTGTGGCTACGGCTGCGAGGTACCATTTGCCATCCAGCTATAAAAAGTAGTTTTTTGAATTAGTAGTTCTGGGATTTTTACCCATTTTTAACCATTTTACCCATTTTTTTAAGTTACCCATTACCTGATGCTAAGTTATGATGCAGTTTAAGGTGGTAGCGGAATAACCTGTTAATTAAACCCATACTATCGATTTCTACACGGCATTGCAGTGGAACGCTAAATCGCTTGGCGGCACGTCATTGCCGATAGGGTGGTAACTAGCCATGGCCGAAATCTCCCACCAGGCCTGACCAGGGGAAATTCAGAAATTATAATTCCCTAATTGACCCTGCCGGGGATCGAATCCGGAACCTCGACACGTCAAGGCAACAGCGCTCAACACTACGCCAGGGAACTCAACAATACTCGATTTTAAATCAATCATTCAATCGAGCATTGTCGAGTAAACATCTCCTGAAGATGCTGACTCGACACGGTGTCGGGGTGAAACGTACGTTGAGAATAATATGGAAGATTTCTGTGAGATTTGACTTCGTCCGCGTGGATTCGGATTTTGTGATTCCATCTTTTAATTCATGGATAACATCTGAGTTTTGGTTTGCTTTTGAATAAACTACGCTAGAAATGATATTTTTGAAGTTTTTCCTCTGATTAAGGTACAAATAAAGTTTTAGTTATCAGACTCACCTCAAATAAATCCAGCTCCCTAGGTCTAACAATAGGACAGCTAGCATTCCGCGTAACACTTTCAACCTCAAAAACGGCAAACGACAACAGTAAAAAGCAGAACATTTTGGAACTTTGTCACGGCAACGTCGTAAACAGTTACAAGCCAACTAAGATCCGATGCAAAAAGTTGTTACATTTATAACGTTTTTTATAGGCAAGCAATTAAGAACTTCCGTAGTTAAAAAGTGAAGCGAATTTTCCGTTAGTACTTATTGTGAAGATTTGTTTGCGATTGAGCAAAAAAGTGATCTTACTTATTTAACTAGAGAACAAGATGTTTAAATTGTATGACATAAGCCTTTATGTAATTTATTACTTACGACGATGCCCGCGACTTTGTCCGCGTGGTTTAGGGTTTTGAAATTCCCGCGAGAACTCCTTAACTTTCCGGGATAAAAAGTAGCCTATGTGCTATTAGACTATAATATATCTCTGTGCCAGAGTTCATCGGGTCTTATTAAATAGTAACAGGCGTTACTTTGCAGAATTCCATGATAATCAATGGACTAGAAGTTTAATTCGCTATAATCCGCCACAGTAGACCGGGAAGTGGGTCAAATTTAACTTGTAAGATTTGATTACATTCAGACATCAGGACAGGTGAAACTATAGTATAAAGGCTTGTAAAATAAAAAGGCTAACTGACTGATCTATCAACTCACAGCTCAAAAGTCAAACCACTGAACGGATCCGGCTGAAATTTGGCATCTATTATGACGTAGACATCTGCTAAGAAAGAATTGTTGAAAATTTAACCCCCTGACGGGGTAACATAGGGATTTGAAATTTGTGTTGTCAACGCGAACAAAGGCGCGGGCAAAAGCTTTTAACGTATAAATTCCTAGTCCCTAATGAATTCCATTCCACAACAACTTCCATTCAACAACACAGACTTCAAAATGAAATAATTTTATCAACTTTATGAAAAAGATTTTTTCTGTTACTTTTACAGTTAAAAATGGCGGGACGGTAGGTAGGCCATTACTCTGGAGCTCGATATTAGCAATGAAAGTATACATTGTAGTTGCACCACAGGTTTCACGTCAAACGCACTTTTCGGAGGAGGGTAGAACAAAAAATTACTCGATGTCGTACTAGGCGTACCTACCCCGCCCCGATCGCGTCATTAAATTTAGTGCATCCCTGTTTCGTACGTTTTAAATCTAATTTAGTATTTTTTAGAGATAAAAAGAACTTTTTAAGGTTTTATCATGCCGAAATAGAATAGAAGTGATAATTATTATTTAGATTATCTAGCGAGAAAAATAGAACGTAAGATACTTAGCAAGAAAGCGCCGACGTTGAGCACGTTATCGGATTGAGATAGTATTTCGCTGCAAGACCCAAATCGTGAGTAATTAATGCAAGTACATGTGTAATTATGAATTTGAATAGGTCACGTGTTTCTCAAATAGGAGTCGCGCTTAAATCTTTATAATAGGGTTGCGTGTTTCTCATATTGGAGTCTCACATACACCCATACTATACAGAGTTGCGTGTTTCACATATCGTAGTCTCACATGCACTCATACTATATTATACAGGGTTGCGTGTTTCTCATATCGTAGTCTGACATACACCCATACTACTATTACTAAATAGGGTTGCGTGTTTCTCATAACGTAGTCTCACATACACTCATACTATACAGGGTTGCGTGTTTCTCATATCGGAGTCTCACATACATCCTTACTACAACCGAAGCATATTTTATGACATCACAACTCACAACTATGTACCCTTGGACATAAGAAAAAATTGACAAAGTAGTTTTAAGATAAACAAACATTTTTCTTCATTTTCATTTCATACAAACTTCTTTAAGTATACTAAAAGCGCGTTTTTAAGTTTCTTAAATAGTTGGTGATTTGAATGAGTATTCTTATTGAATGGACAACAATATAAGCAGCCTCTAGGATACCTAGATACTTTAGTGCGAACCATATCTTAGACTAATGTTATCATTAGTCACCTCTCCCAAGTTGTGTACAACATAAATCTCAATTCTATATCAATAGAAGACTCGTATCTGATAAACTAATCTTGGATCGATGTAAGAATTTTAAAGAAATGCGTGGAGCGCTGTGTGTGTGTGTTGTAAAATGTGTAAATACTATGTTGTTTCAATAGTAATTCTTAATTTTCAATTATTATGTTGTGGGCAGGTTATTTTGTTTGGGGACTGTCCCGATGTCAAAACTATGGAATACTTTGAGATTGAAAGGGTGAGTGAGTGTAATATTCAAAGTAATAAAAGATTCTTAGTTCATCATGAAGATCTAGTTGGTACTTTTTTTTGGCTTACGCTGGACCACAATCACACCTGATGAAAAGTGATGATGCGGCCTAAGATGGAACGCGTTTGCCTAGAAGATGCCTATTTACTCTTGATTTAAAGATACCCGGATTGTAATTGGTGGGAAACACAGTTTTTGGTAGTGTTCCAGACCCTAGCCATGCGAATAAGGAATGAAGAAGCAAAACGCTCTGTGCGTGTGGGTGGAAGGTTGACGATATAGGGGTGGAAACTCGCACGACGTCTTGTGATACGATGGTAGAAAGGTGAAGGAGGTACAATATCGAACAGCTCCTGAGCACACTCACCGAAATATATCATAAAGAACACCGATAGGCCAGCTACTTGAAGTCTCGAGTTTTGACTTAACTAGCAAGACTTCGATGATAATCATTGATGTAGAATTTTTAAATTTCAATGATGATAATATTGAAATAATAATATCATTGAAATAAAATAGGTGCTAAAATTCTACATCAATGAATAATATACATTGCGATAACACCTACCTACTACTAAGATTTAAGATATTATCAAGTATTAGCCAAGTATTTTATCGTAGTACTAGCTGATTCCCGCGACTTCTTCCTCGTGGTTTTTTTATTACCACGGGAACTCCTTAACTTTCCGGGATAAAAAGTAGCCTATGTCACTCTCCAGGTCCTCAACTAGTTATACCCAATCCAAAAATCACGTCGATCCGTTGCTCCGTTGCGACGTGATTACAGGACAAACCAACAAATCAACAAACAAACACACTTTGCATTTTAAATAGTATAGTATGATGTCGAGGTTTATCAGGCATTTTAAAAACCTCATGACATTAAAGAAACAAACAAACAATAAAACAAATAAACGATAAAAATATAAAATAAATAAAAAACACCGTTGAGACGGTGTTTTTAACGGGGTTCGGGTAAGGAAGTTTATTAAAATAAAAATATAATATTGTTCTTTCCAGTTTCTAGGCAAATGGTACACCATACAACGTGTTCCATCATGGTATGAAGAGTATGGACAATGTGCTTACAAACTGATACAACAATGCGGAAGGGCGATTGAGATCCAGCACAGATCCATACAAAATGGCATCGAATACGTCTTACATATTAATACGACTTATGCTCCAGGAGATAAGGCTGTTTTTTCTATACCAAAGAATAATATAGGTTAGTCTCCTTGGTTGAAATTTCAGATTGATTGAGCCATAGTCCACCACGCTGGCCAAATGTGACTTCACGCACCTGTGAGAATATTATGAAGAACACGCAGGTTTTCTCACGATGTTTCCCTTCACCGTGATTGCAATCATCTTGTTTTAACAATTGATTTAATTAATTATTTACTTGGGTTTAACGACACAGTATTTCATAGTTAAAGATTTTCCTAACAAGGGTGAGAATATTATGAAGAACACGCAGGTTTTCTCACGATGTTTCCCTTCACCGTGATTGCAATCATCTTGTTTTAACAATTGATTTAATTAATTATTTACTTGGGTTTAACGACACAGTATTTCATAGTTAAAGATTTTCCTAACAAGGTAGCAATAATAACCGTAGGCGTCAACCACCAAATTCACAAATGAAAATAAAAAGTACCTTACATTTTCAGTGAACTTATTGTTAAATACCTACATATTAAAACACAGGTGTGTTTACAAAATTATGAAATAAAAATATATTATTAGGTTAGAAACAAATTAAATTAAATATATTAGATAAGTTACAAAAAAGGAAATATGTAATAAGTAACTGAAAAAAAAAAATTAAATCGGTTTAGAAACCACGGAGATGTGCACCGATATAAATTAAAAAAAAAATAGTACCTCCTCCTTTTTTTGGAAGTCGGTTAATAAGTCCAAAATGATGTGCGTTGTAAGAAATTAAATATCTACTAAATATCTCTTAAAAATCGAAGCTATCACCTCAATATCACTTTTAATGTGCAATAAATAATAAGAAGAAATTTCAAGTTCATAAATCTACTGACTTAGTGCTCTATCAGTTTCATTTATCGCAAATATCCACATTTTTATCATTGCTATTATAAAATACTCCATTAAGCCGATTACGATTGCAATCTATTCACAATCATTTCCGATTTGATAAAAGTAGACATAGTTTTCACTTCTCGACTAAACAATTAAAATTCCAGCACGAAAAGATTACAATTATTTTGCTATAATCCGCCAACTGAATAAATTCTGTATGGGCAAGCATGCAGTTGCAACAAGCGAAGCAGCGAAGCACTAGTCAATCTAGACAATCTTACATTGTAAAGTCGACATCTCCTGAAGATGCTCCGGTGTCGGGGAAAAACGTGCGTCGAGAATAGTATAAAAGTCTTGTGTGGTGGTGCATGTGAGTGGTGTTGGCATTGCTTGCTTGGGAACTTGGCTTCCTTGCTTGATTGGGAAGATTGATTGCTTCGCTTGTAACTGCATGCTTGACCATACAGAATTTTTTCTTTTGGCGGATTATAACAAAATAATTGTAATATTTTCTTGCTAAATTATGAACTTCCGCAAAGTATCACCTGATTCTATCCAATAATTAAAATTCCTTTCAAGATTTTCGATTTATTTAAAATTTGTATGTAATTTTGTGTGTAGCAATGGGGCTGGCGTATGGGTTGACTATGTTATAATATTATACTTGTAATAAGATATTTTTAGTAAAACCTTGTAGTAAAACAATCCATATCCATTATCCATACTATTTTTATAAATGCGAAAGTGTGTCTGTCTGTCTGTATGCTACGCTTACACGGCCCATCTTCTAAACCGATTTTGATGAAATTTGGTATATGGTTAGTTTACATCCCAGGGAAGGATATAAAAAAACCTCATCCACGCGTACGAAGTCGCGGGCATCATCTAGTTTTGAAGAAAGAACATGCTAATATGACAAGATCATCTAAAAAATGGTGTCTCATTTATATAAATATTTTAAATAAATAATTAAAAGCACGACAAACAATAAAAGCCCACAAAAAAAATATTTTTCGAGAACGCAACTTTCTTAATATTTCAGATCCTTTCGGTATTCCCTTATCAATAATAAGGACTGATTACACCAATTACGCAGTGCTGTTCGGATGCAAATACAACCAGCAGATTAAAATTAAATATGGTACGTATACATAACTTTTTTTACTATAACTCAATTGACTTTTTGACGACCTATCTGACGCAGTGTTCAGCACTGTTGTCTTAACGTGTGGAAGTCCTGGGTCACCGGTATGGTCATTTAGGAATTTGTAATTTCATTTGAATGTTCCCTGGTCTGGGGTAGGCGGCTTCTAGCGGCAAAGACGTGCCGCCAAGCAATTAAGCGTTCCGATACGATGCCATGTAGAAACCGAAGTATGGGTTTAATATAACCGCCATGCCCCTAACAGGTTAGCCCGCAACTATCTTAGACTGCATAATCACATAGCATCAGGTGAGATCGCAGTCAACCTGTAGTGGATAAAAAAAATTACTTACTTTCTGGTAAAGTATTTCCGCTATGGTAATACTATTTTCTATAGTATAACACTAGCGATCCCCCCGGCTTCGCACGGGTAGCACTTGTAATTCTAATAGTCTATACCCCATGTAGCCAGTGGGCAGTGGGCAGGTTTTACATTTTTAATATTGCATTGTAAGAGCACGCCCCGTCCTCACCACACCTGCCATAGTCCGCCAGCCATTAGATTATAGGTATTTACACTGAGCGTCGGCCCTGGTCGCATATTTTCCCTTGCACGTTTCATTATTTCTATGATGTCTCATTAAATACTAATCTAAATTAAATGGTGTTAAGTACAATTTTTATCTTAATTATATACTTGAGATGACTAATATAATGTCGGTAAAAACACCTTCGCAAGTAAAGCACTGGTTTAGACCAAATTTGAAAATCATAAAAATGCTTATTGTGAGTCAGCCTTAAAAGATAGGTATATGCTATTGCAGACTTTTTTTAGGATAACAATTCCACCGTACATTGTTTTTGTGTAACTTTACCCATTTAGGCAGCGCACGCCACGTAAGTCTCTCAGAAGAGATGATTTTTTCCGACTTCTTTGACATTATTGCAATTTTCGTTAGGATTTCTAATTTTTTTCAAAATACCTAATGTTAAGCCTATGTTACTCGCTGATAATCTAGCTTTCTATAGGTGATAGAATTTTTAAAATCGGTTGAGTAGTTTTTGAGTTTATCTATTACAAACAAAAAATCCTTCCTCTTTATAATATTAGTTTAGATATATATTATAGGTACATATATTTCCGCTATAGTAAATACAGCTCTAGCTAGCAACTACTGGTTACTATCCAGAGCTATTATCAGTAGCGACTAGTCAGGTGTAGGTATATATAAATAAACCACTACCAAGCTTATAAATAAATCCACCTTATCAGAGGTGCGCCGTGCGATTGTGTAAGAATTGCCAATCAAATCGTCAAAGTTCGGCGTCGAAGTAAAATAAACCATAACTGCATTGCATTAGAGCCCAATTTCGTGTATCCATTCTCATACGTTTAAGTATGTACGATACCCTAAATGGATGAGAATGGATAAACGAAATTGAGCTCTAATTCAATCATGTTTTATTTTACTTTGATGCCGAACTTTGACGATTTGATCGGCAACTTTTAGACAATTGGGGGGCAGAATTAAAACTTAATACAACATGATGGTTTTTTTTGACATTGTCTACAATATAATTTTTGTTAATATACAATTATTTTATTATCTAACTAAAGATATATCACACGTCTCTGGAATTGCAATAGTTGTAACAGTGTTTTCTTTTAAAATTTAATACAAGGTAGCCCTTGACTGCGATCTCGCCTGATGTTAAGTGATGATGCAGTCTAAGATGGTAGCGGGCTAACCTGTTTGGGGAATGGCAGTTATATTTAACCCATAACCCACATCGGTTTCTACACAGCATCGTACCGGAACGCTAAATCGCTTGGCGGCACGTCTTTGCCGGTAGGGTGGTAACTAGCCACAGCCGAAGCCTCCCATCAGGCAATGGTGTCGAAATGATAGCGTTGTTTTTCCCTATTTATTCTTATTTAAGTTATTCTTTTCACTTCCAGTTCTTGCGTGGATACTATCAAGGAATGCAACATTACCACCTGAAATACTTGATAATACGTACAAGGAGTTGAATTCAATACCCGGGATCAGTCTCTCATACACGGAGGCTGTGGATCATTCGGAGGAACACTGTAATTACCACTGGACAGCGCATGTGCAAGCAATTTACTATGGCGACACTAATACAAATCCGTAACACCTTATTCTCAAATAAACAAGTGATTTTAAATAATCAACTCCGTTTGTGTTTTCCCTTTATTTTTTCACGGTTGCGCCTTACGTACCTATGCACTACCAATGCAAGAATATCAAGTTGGCTTGGTACTCTTCTATCTCCAATTATACTAGGTGATATCGGGCTATATCATGCATATCGTAGAACAAACTTTCAACTGCTATATACTAGTGGTTCGCCCCGAACTGATAAGATAGTTTTAACTATATATTGTTAGTTAACTTTTAACATTAGACGCAAAAGAGCTAAAGAGTTATTGGAGAAACGAATAAACTTTTACAGAGTGCCATCTATTGATATCACTGTGAAGTTCTGTTAAAAATACTGAAACTCATTAAAAATGTTATAATTTCTTTCCTTAAAATAATTATCTAATTTTAGCATTTTTTGTTCAAGTACAGGATATAATTCAAATAATTGATCAAGTTTCAGGCACAGCCTTTCAGAAAATTGAGAGTTCTGAGGTCATCTTTGGACGTTAGAAAACCTCCACTTTGAAGGCCCCCCATTTCGTCAATTTCAGGGAAAAAAATTAAAAAAAAAAAATTTGTACACTATTCCTAATTATTTTTAAAACGTTATACCGCAACTCTATGTAATGCTATAAAAAATATTTAACTTCGCATTCGCTTCTATGAGAGCCACCCTGAAATAAAGATTTTTATAACTTTCGGCTTTTATAATATTCGGCTGGAGGCCATCGGTTTACATATTATATTTAAATTTGAAGTAATTACGTTGACAACGTACGTACGTAATAACAAACATCGACTCGGGACCCGGGCATTAGCTAGTTTATAACATTAGTATAGATAAGTGGTAGATGAACAAAATCCTTTCAATATTAAAGCAGAATATAATTTTAAAATAAGTAATTACAAATCACTGGATTTCTCCTTGTTGAAAGATTTTCGACTTCTTCGAACTTCCACCAAATTAATTTTATTATTTTTAAATCGGTACTGGGAATCTAAAAGTCATAGGTTCTGTTGGCACATCTTCGTAGTATTTCGAAGTACATTTGCCTAGATCGTCCTTAACTAGCTTGGAGGCGTCCACCCCAATCTGATACAAGGGTTTTATCGCCAATTCCTTTGAAACATCGTTCAAGATTGGGTTCCGAGAAAGAATCCAGACGTAAACTGAAAGAGAATTAACTAATTTAAATATCAAAAAAGTGTGGGTGTGCAATTCACATACGGCAGAAGTGAAACTTCTGAAAAGTATCCTACGAGATAGTGAAAAAGTGTAAAGAAGTTTAACTTCAAAAATGTCGTTAAAAAATTTACTTAAACGCTGTTTCAGACCATAACATGATAAAGTTAATGATTTTATGATATTTTTTTCGTTATTTTATGTATTTTGTTACATCTTCTGGATGCACTTTTATGATAGAGGAGTAGAACTTACTAAAATGTTTATCAATAAGCGGACTGTATTCACAGGTGTAAACAGTAGCGTAGTAATTGTAGTTAGTCGCCAGAACATGGAAAGGATATCTTCTTGTTCTTACTGAAATGTAATAAAAGTAGATTAACAGTTATAACATATAACAACGCAACAATATTTCGAACTAGCTGCGTCATGATTCAAGTTAACTTACATCGCCTAGGAGCATTACTGAAAGCAAAAATAAGATCCAAACGTGCAGCATCTTCTACTCTTGGATTTATATCAAGCTTCCCGATGCTAAAGCGATGGAATAAGCCACGGTCAACTCTGGACTGGTTTAAATAGATTCCTGAGGGTCTAGTCAGTAACTCCAGGGTAGAACAGTTGTTTTGTTTCTGACCATCACTGGAATAGTGGTAAGACTGGTACCATTTTCCAAAGAACTAAAATAATACAATCTTATATATTAAGAAGAAAGAAGAAGAACTCTCGTAATAAAGCTTAAAATGAAGATTTACTTAGTGATAGCAAAATTACTTTTACTGAGTTTATTTTTTTTAATTTATAGACTAGCGCTTGGTTGCGATCAGGCTTGCAGGAAGACGTGATGCAGCCTAAGGTGGAGCGCGCTTGCCTAGAAGGTGCCTATACACTCTTGATTTGAAAATACCAATATGATAAGCGTGGGGAAAACGGATATATCACGGAGATATCACCTGAATACCGTAAAGAAATAAATAAATAAAGTTCCAATATTAGAGTTATTAAAATTAGAATACATACATCAGCTAGTCTAAAATCCTCTTGCAAAGTGACCTTATCTGGGCACCTACCAGATAGTGTGAAATAAGCAAACACACAATTAAAACAAATAAAAAAAGAAAATATTATTTTCAACATGGCTGCGTGGTCGTCGCTACAGTAAAACAAGCAACGTCGAATTGTGTGAACATGATTATTTATATGTCACAGGTTATCTTGTGGTATAATTATATACAAGTTCTAAGAATACATCTCTCAAGTCAATAATTCCATTTGTTTTCTCATTAATTCGATTAGCTCTTAGCCATACTTTCACATTTTGAAAACTGTCTGATAGTTTTCCATACCTGGTAGCTCAAGTTTCAATAAATTATATAACCTGCAAAGGAGCCTGATTATGCCTGCTACCATCTTGGACTGCATTTAAGCCTGTCAGATTTTAAGTTACCAAATACTAAATACCAAAAATATGTATAGTGTAGAATATCATTGCATCAACCATTTGCTAGAAATTTTGAATTCCCACGATCTCATGTGACGTTTTATGGACGTAAATAAATTTGTAAAAATTGTACAGCAATAGAGAGTACAAAATATTATATACAAAATATTTTTTTTCCTGTTATGATTAATATGAATAACGATTTTAGTTTCCAAGTAAGTTATCACTTATTTGTGTCGTTTAGGCATCACAACATCTCAATTCCAGGAATGAAAGAAATGAATGGACGCAGCTGAAATTCAAACCAGAGTTCCAAATTTGCAATATTCCAGATTTGCTTTCAAATTACTCATGGTACTTTATTGTCCTTTGGTTTAAGGACACATATGCTCACATTTTTGTTTGTTTTAAATTCTTTGTTGCACATACGAAACAATGCACCAAGGCGATCTTAATACCTAGAGATATTCTCTTCCTGTTAACCTTTGGTAGTAGGGACAGGATTGAAAAAAATAGCAATTTTTTAAGGAAAATATAAACATAATTTAGCAATAAAGTAGGTTTAAAAGTACTAATTTTATATGATCTACCGTCACATTTCTGTATGGAAATTAGGTGCAATAATAATTAATTTTAAATCAGAGTTCATCACATTCTCCAGTGACCAGTCATGCGAGCAAGGAAGCTTTGAGGTCAAAAGTGTCATGAATAATTTTGGAACCACGTAGTATCCTAAAAATACTCGACCTAAGGACGTCCATATTATAGGTAACCAGCAATCAAGTATATAAACAGCGTATCATTCATATAAATATCGCGTGGGACACCGGGCATTTCAAACGAGACACCCGAGCGGTTTGCTTGTTCCATAATGATTTTATTTACATTTTGTTTTTGTCTTACTATCGCCTGTACTCTGGGAGCAGAGTTTACATTAGCCGGTGAATGTCCAGATGTGAAGATACACGAAAATCTTGATTATACCAAGGTAAGTTCTTTATTATTTGAATGTTGTATTTCTTTCAACCGGGACCTTTGTATTTTGCATGATGGCATTGGCCCGACATAAAATATCTACCTACAGAAAAAAGTACCTTTATATTATAAATGAGAGATACTTCACAGATATGATTATACTCATTATGATTATACTGATTATGCTATATTATGTACACCACAACATAATATAGCAAAGTATACAGATATACACGGAAGAACAAGAAGGAAGTCAGCCTAAATGCTCAATAGCGATCTCTTCCAGGCAACCTTAAATATTAAATCCATTTGTAATGATTCAAATATTAACTACATCAACAGGCCCTTTGTCAATAAATATCTTGAGATTGGAGGGGTCGAGGGGATATCTGACATTTCTAATCAAACCTTGCAAAGAACTTTGATGTACGCTATCGCAACTTGGTAACACCACCTCACTGAGGTTTTTAATCTCCTTTAATAATTTTTATTCCAATGTAATAAAACCTTTTATACGTCCGACTCATAGCGACAAGATTATACATAGCAGCTTGGGGTCAAATTCTACAGATTAAATAGTGGTTGAAAACTGATGTCAATATATCACCCGACATATTATCAGTAACGAAATCTTTTAGGTATTACAAGTAAAGTACGTTAAGAAGCACTCTTCTTTCTTCTTCGTCTTGGAGAGGTGGTTCTGCAAGGCTTCTGAAAACCCAGTGTCACCTTGACGGTTGCTGGTCTCTTGTGATCGCCACCAACTATAGTTTCTGACCAATATCACTTACCGCCGGGAACAGCCAGCTAAAAAGCATTCGCAAATACAATTGCAATATTTCAGGACATATTTATAGAAATTTATATTTTTTTTACTCAAATATTTTATAAATTTTATCATAATTTATTAATCTATTGTTGACAATTTCAAATATTATGAAACCAGCTTTTAACTGCTGTGCTCTCTGAAAACTTAAAATGGGGCTATTCAAGGGGCGGATAAGCAAACTCCTCAAAAGCCGGCAACACATTGGCAGTTCCCCTGGTGCTGCAAATGTGTATATACATTCCTAATCATTAAACATTGGATGATCCAGTTCGTTTGCTCGCTAAAAAAATATTTGACTTTGAAGTAAAATTATTGACATCTATTTCTGCTTTATAGTTCTAACTTAAATTCTGTATTCCACAGTTTTCAGGACTATGGTATAACGTGGCCAGTTATGCCAGCGACGGCCGAAGCATCTACGATTGTGCTTCCTTGGACTTCAAAGAGGACAATCTGGGATACACTCTTCGAGAAACTTACGTGGATTTAGACCAAGGCAATAGGACGCAAAAGTCATACTTTGCAAGAGTCGACCCCACATTTGATGCTGGAAACAAGGCTCAGTTTATTGTAAGCCACGAAGACGGAGGTATGTTGTATTTGAGCGTTGTAGACAGACAAATGATATATTAGTATGGCTTAGGTGGAAATATTCGTTGCAGATTTCAACAGCTACTATAGAAAAAATAAATAATTTATTATTTAGTAGAGTAAATTATGTACAAACCAATATTTGCAAATGATCAAACACTTATCATATTCAACTGAATGAAGGAAAATATCTGTCTGAAGTAGACTAGAACTAGAACTAGACTTTAACTTTAGTGAAAGTAATAATCATCAATTATTTCGTCGATACATCTTATGCCTACGCCTAATATAATAGAAATAGAATATTAAGATTCCTTAGTGGTTCTAACTAAACTTTATTTGTTCACATTTCAGACAAAGTTCTGCAGTTTCCATTCTTCATATTAAGCACGAATTACGACGGCTTTGCTATTGCGTACACTTGCAAAACGCTGAAAAAAAAACTAAGAACACACTATGGTGCGTGTGAGAATTATAAAAATCATGCCGATCGAATTAGAGCCTGGCCATTTTCCACAGAGATTAGCCATCTACTCGGTAGATAATGTCCTCCCGACCGAATTTCGGCCACGGCGACCAATCTCCAGAGAGATTAGCCATCTGCGGGAGATATTATAGCCTACAAGTGTGTGCGCATATACAGGTGCACTCTCTGTTCCTTTACTCTCATAGCCCGATGGGACGGAAATCCGACACGACCAGAGAGAGATCAGGCGCAGGACCGACGGCTTTACGTGATCTGTGAGGCACGGGGCTGAAACACCACCAACTTCCTAACTCCGGGCTAGTACTGAAAATTTCTTGCCAGAAAACCCCAATGGCTTGGCACTTGCTATGACCCGACCCAGGCCTCGAACCCGGGTCCTCGTCGGTCGCAGTCGAACATGCTAAACACTAGACCAACGAGGCAGTCACTCTCGGTAGATATTATAGTGCTGACTGTAAGTTGTGATGAGTATTAGACAGAGTTAAGGAGACCTAAATTCTAAAGCGTAGAGATGCTATGTACTGATAAAGCACCAAGGCTATTTTGAATTTTTGGGGTTCACGTAAGCCCTACAGAGTTCTTTTTATTCAGACAGTGATGCTACTAGCGACAGACTAACTTTACATTACTGAAAGCGGCATGGCTTGAAGCTTAGGCATTTAGCTTTGATAGGGTTAAATTAACCTGGTCGTTTATTCTTAAGGGTCGTTTCTTTCCAAGTTGTAACGATAATTTTTGACTGTATCATCACTTACCATCAGGTTAGATTGCAGTAAATGGCTAACTTGTAGTGGAGTTAAGAAATCTTGTTCTAATAGATTCGTAGCAAGAATGATCAACTAAAAAAACAAACAAATTTAAAAACATTTAAATTGGCTGCTCTAAAACGAAATATCTCTGCGCACCGCGCGGGTACTGTCAGGTCATCGATTGGTTAGTTCCTGCTAAAAACACAGAACTACAAAGTACCAGAGAGTACACACACAAAAAGATTGTTGAGCATTATGTGGAAAAGGTTACGAGGTTATTAGTGTTTTAAAATAATGATCACTGTATAATAGCATCTATTAATTATTAATCTTGAAAGCCGATCAAGATTAAATAATAGGCTATGACATCCATCTATCCATCATCAGTTAGTCCACTTAAATAAGTTATTTGCGCCATTTCTTATTAATTAAACACATTTTCGTATAACATTTCCAGTCTTCACCTGGGTGCTATCAAGAAGCAATGAGAAGTTGCAAGGAGAAAAGCTGAAGAATGTGGAAGATGCACTATCCAAGTACTCCGAACTGGCATTTCATAGGCAATCCTTTGTACTGAAGGATTTCTCTGAAGACAACTGCGCATACGCAAACAAATATGAGACTGATTTCTTCACAAGCAACTTTTGGTGAATTAAATATTGGGTGGTGAACATATTATAATATCGTGAGGTGTTTTATTTATTTGATTAGCTGATGCCCGCGACTACATCCGCGTGGATTGAGGTTTTTTGGTTCCCGCAGGAAATCTTTGATTTTCCGGGATAAAAAGTAGCCTATGTATTATTCCAGACATTAATCTATCTTTGTGCAAAATTTCATCCAGATCTATTCAGCCGTCCTGTCGTGATTGAGTAACAAACATCCATCCAAACTTTTGCATTTATAATATTTATATTTGATAGTATAGATAAACGGCTGATTTTAAAATCAAAAAACAAACTTTTATATTCTAACATTTGTACACATATATAATACAAAAACTCTTAAAACTACACAAAATGTTTAAAATCACTACTGCCTTAACTTAGTACCTACTATTTAAAAGAAAAGTTACCAGTATTGAATTTTTCAACAACCCTCTTTATCGTATTAGCTAGCATACCAGAAACTACTTCCTTACTTCTGTGGGAATTAGTCGATTTAAAGAAAACATATTTTTTGCTAGCCATACTCCAAGATCTGCTCTCTTGACTGCCTCTTTGATCTTGTGGTTGACATGTTCGACTGCGGCCGACGAGGTTCCGGGTTCGAATCCCGGGTCAGTCCATAATTGAGTATTGGGTTTTTCTGATTAGAACTTCTACAAGACAACAACTTCTACAGAGTACAAGCCTTCTTAGAATTAGGAAGTTGGCAGTGTTTCACCCCCGTGCCTCAGAGAGCACGTTAAGCCATCGGTCCCGATTATTATCACTAACATGATAATAGTCGTTAAAGCCCGCCAACCCGCATAGGAGCATCGTGGTGGGTCTAAGCTCTATTTCTCACTCTCCTATGAGAATGGAGGCCTGTGCCCAACAGTGGGATGTAAATGGGTGGTAGTGGTATTCCAAGATCTAAACTATCTTTGTGCAAAATTTGGTTTCGGTTTGACAGTTAAGTCTCGAGAAGAGACTGAAAGACACGTCGGATATATTGTTTATGAATCTCTTTACAAGATTAGCAAATTTCTTGCAGCAGGTATGAGTTCTACCTTCTATCCCTTTCGATGTTCAAAATCGTATCTTCTACGATGGATTTCAAAAATGGCACTATCAATTGAACTTGTACTCTCCCTAGTCTCTGTCGTATTTATCATAGTCTTGTCGTGGCCCCTAAAATCCCAAAAAGCAAAAATACACCAGAACATCCAGACGCCAAATTGACAGCCGATAAAAGTTCGCGTCTTTCTCTTTTATATGGATACACTATATATATACACTACCACTATATACACTAGGATATTATATATATACACTAGCATTTTTTTTAATGACACTACAAATTAGCCCTTGACTGCGATCTCACCTAACAGTAAGTGATGGTGCAGTCTAGGCTGGTAGCTAACCTGGCTAACCTTTTAGGGGTATAGAAATTATATTAAACCCATACTCCTAGTCGATTTCTACGCGGCATCGTGCCGAAATGCTAAATTGCTTGGCGGGACGTCTTTGCCGGTAGGGTGGTAACTAGCCACGGACAAAGCCTCCCACCAGACAACAAGGCGTTAAAGGATAAAATTTAAAACGTAGTCCCTTCTGAAGCGGACTTTTCGGTCAGGCATATTTTCCTGTCGAGTCGCTTGTGTATTTTCGCTCCGCGGATCCTGTGAAGGCGCACTGAAGCACCCTGTTTTTATTCGCTTGGAAAATGCCACCCTGTCCCGCCCAGAGATGGTATTTGGGACACACTAACTCTGCCAGAATGCTCAGTAAATAACCAGCAGCACAGTCTGCGTGAAGAATGAGGATCCCAAGAATTAGATGCAACTGAGATGTTTCGTTAAACAGACCTTCTACCATTCGTGTGTTTTTTTGCAAATTTGTGGAGCTCCAGTGTCCAGCTTCTTTTCGATCGAACCAGGTCCTTTTCGATTTAAATAGCTTTAAGAATATAATTTTAACAGGGGATCTTAATATTAACATACTTCATACTAACACTAATAACAAATTATCTAAGCCTTATTTAAGCTTACTGGCCAGTAATGGTTTGTTGCCGGCTCATTCTATCCCTACCAGAGGATCAAGCTGTCTTGATCATTTGATGCTAAAAACAATCTGTCCGGCAACAACACTTGTATTACCCACAACTACAACAGATCACTATACCATAATTTTTGCACTAAAAAAATCTAGCTTGCCGAAATACATTTAATAATATAAACAGGACTTATAAAAAAATAAACTTTGACCAGGCAGTGATTGAACTAGCTAAAGCTGACCTTAGCTCGGTAATGAGCGAGTTTGATGTTAACGTAGCAGCCCAAACCTTAGTTAATGAAATTTCTACAGCTATTGTTAATAATACGGAAATCAAACCTATACCTTCACGCAAGCGTATACTAAAATCGTGGATCACTCCAGGACTTTTAAAATGTATCCGCCACCGTGATTCTTTGCATCGCAAGAGCAAAAGGGCTCCCGACAATGAAATTCTTAAAATTTCATATAAAAGGTATAGGATTTTTTGTAATTCGATTTTAAAAAAAAGTCAAAAAAGAGTACGACAGCTCTGAATTAATGAAAGCTAGTAATAACATTAAAAAAACATGGGATATTTTAAAACAATTAACTCACACTAATATAAAGAAAGAAAATAATTTGGAAGACCCTCTTCTACTAATGTTTGGTGACCCTAAGCTGTCTGTTAATAAAATAAATGAGTATTTTATAAATATTGGGAAAGAATTAGCTAGCAGTATTGATCAAAATAGGACTGATGGAAGCCATCCTACATCCAGATGTGATGGTATCCCGTCCAAAATACTAAAGTTGTCTAAACATTTAATTGCTGCCCCTCTAACGCATATTTGCAATTTAAGCTTTAAAAAAGGAATTTTTCCTGACTTATTTAAAAAAGCTCTAATTAAGCCCCTCTTTAAAGCCGGTGATAGAAGCAGTTTGTCCAATTACCGCCCAATTTCAATTTTGACAGCTTTATCTAAAATTCTAGAACGACTCTTATATAAAAGATTAATATCTTACTTAGACAAATTCAAAATTATATCTAAAAATCAGTTTGGCTTTTTATCAGGAAAATCAACAGAAAGTGCTATTTCTGAATTAACCGATTTTATTACTCGTAAACTTGATAATAAACAGAAATGTATTGGTGTTTTTTTAGATGTTGCTAAAGCATTTGATAGTTTCTATTCCGATTTTATTAAATAAACTGGAAAAAATAGGTATCAGAGGAATTGCGCACAGTCTTTTTGAAAGCTACCTTTCAAATAGAACTCAACGTGTTAAAGTAGGGGATTTTTTGAGTGAAGAATCCATTATTTCTTTTGGTGTACCTCAAGGAAGTATCCTGGGGCCTTATTTGTTTTTGATTTACGTCAATGATTTGTGTGAATGATGTGTGATGAACTCATTATCAATAAATACTAGCAAGACTAAGTGCATTGCTTTTTCAAAAACTTTACGGTTTATACCTGATATGAGACATATTGTCATTAAAGCTCACTCTTGTTCATCTAATCAAATTAGCTGCAGATGCCCGACAGTAGAAAGAGTCTCTTGCCTTAAATATCTTGGAATCCAAATAGATAGTCAACTTAGTTGGAATGAACACTCCAAAATTTTAACAAGTAGAATATGAAAATTAATTGTAATTTTTAAACGTTTAAGATCTATTTCTGATCCATCAATTCGGAGGATGACATACTTTGCTCTTTGTCATTCTATTTTAGCATATTGTATCAATATTTGGGGTGGGACTTATAAAACGTATATGTTAAATATTGAAAGGGCTCAGCGAGCCATCCTCAAAGTACTGCATAATAAACCTATGCTATTTCCCACCAAAGAATTATATTTAGAAACTAAAATACTGACTGTAAGACAGTTATATATCCTTAAAATTGTACTCAAATATCATACAAATCTTAATTTATACAAATCAAAGGATTTTCATAATCAAAGACGTAAGGACAGAGTTATGACGATTGAAAAATTCTCCACTTCACATGCTCAAAGACAGCAATGTTTTCTAGGGCCTCTTCTTTATAATACCATAAGTAAGTCTATTTCGATATATTCACTTAATTTGGTTCAATGCAAAAAAGAATTAACTAAATTTCTCTTACGTAAGAGTTACAAAGAAACAGAAGATTTAATAAAAATTCAAAAATGATTGTTCAATCTTTTCTTAATTTGTTTTTCACCTTAATCCTATTAACTTCCATTGATTAGAGACAACCCATAAATACTTAGTTTCACTCTTTCACTCACAAACACAACACACACACACACACACACACACACACACATACACACACACACACACTTCCCCCCCTTCCCACACACAAATAGATGCACACCCTACTAACGCACACCGCTTGTCTACTAATCTAACTTAGTCTACTAGTTTAAGGAAGTCGTTACTGCTGTTATACAGTTTTCCTAGCGCAGCAGTAACAAATGTTCTGTTTTAAATGATTTATAGACTAATTAAGTGTTATATTAATGAAAAACTTTGAATTGATACATAAAACTTTATTGTATTACTTTTGATAACTGTGCATCATGTTGATTGGATGTTTTTGATTTAATAAATAAATAAATAAATGTTTCGATAATCCGCTACCATCTCAGACTGCATCAACATTTATGACTCCTATTCTTGTCCATATCCATACTAATATTATAAGTGCGAAAGTGTGTCTGTCTGTCTGCCTGCCTGTCTGTCTGCCTGCCTATCTGTCTGCCTGCCTGCCTGTCTGCCTGCCTGTCTGTCTGTCTGCTATGCTTTCATGGCCTATCTGTATGACCGATTTTGAAGAAATTTGTTATGGGGATAGATTGTATCCCGGGGAAGGACATAGGCTACTTTTTACTTCGGAAAATAAAAGAGTTCCTGCGGGAATAAAAACAAATGACTTTTCAACCGATTTTGATGAATTTGGTAAGGGATAGTTTGTATCGAGAGGCCTTCCCCTGGATACAAAGTATCCCTAAAGGACATAGGCTACTTTTAGTAGCCTATGTCCTTACATAGGCTACTTTGTATCCCGGAAACCTTTTATCACAAGCTATACATGTCTAATGCAAAAAACCGCATCTCAATCGGCCCAGTACTTTTTCAGAAAAATGGTCACATATTGAAAAATTTAAATCATAGACTACAGTTCAGATTGGTTGTCTATGGTCCTAAAACATATCTAAGAACTTTGCCAGAAGTTATTATTTATGCTTATTTAAAGCAAAAAACCGCATATTAATCGGTCCAGTAGTTTTCCAGGAAAATGGTAACAAAAAAGTGCACAAACAAACAAACACAGAACCTGTTAGTTAGGGCTGTTTGCCCTAAGAAGTTGTGTGTTTTTTTGTTCATATACCGTCTCCGTTTCATCGAGGGTAAAAAAACACATTTAATTTATGCGCCTTTCACACATTTTGTCACACCACGGCTTAGTGAGTTGAAAGGAAGTCATCACTCAGCAACTGAAGTTAAAGTTGTCGGACCCAAAAATACAACAACAAGATAATTTTTGTAATCAGATAAGATTGCGTACCGACGCCCGACTTCCTTTATTAACATCCACGTGTACATCTTTCTGTGATGCGTACTACTTACCCAATAATTATAATATCTGGAGAGATAGTGCGAAGCTTAGAGGGAGCAAATTATATGACCAACATCCATTTACTGGCATCATCATCATCATATAGTTTCGGACTTTCAGACAGCTTTCGGATGCCTACACAGCCTGTCCTCAGACTTCCTCATCCAGCCGCTGGTCACCACAATCTTAATTTTGGCTGTCCGACGAATAGATGTCACTGATGGCACTGAATAGATGTCCGAAGTGCCCCACACAATGCACAGTCTTCACACAAGAAAAAACGATTAAAATTCGCGAGTTCCGAGTTCTAATTAGTAGGAATGACATTTTCAATAAGTGTTAGATTCACTTGGTTATTCAAATGCCCTTGCAAAGTTAATAAAAGTCAAATTAGTAATTTTAACCGACTTCAAAAGGAGGAGGCGGTTCTCAATTCGACTGTATTTTTCGTTTGTTTGTTACGCGATCATTCTGCCAATTATGAATCAATTTTGATGATTCTTTTTTTTGTTTGGTAGATTATACTTTAGAGGTCATCCCGTATAAATTTTATCGAAATTGATTGAGCGCTTTTTGAGAGAATCAATAATTTTCTGAAGATCTATTCCAGCTAACAGTTCCACCCTACTAGTTCTAATAGTTTCTAATTATTGCAGAAATTAATCGCATGTAGTTGGTATAGCTCCTAGTCAAGAATATTTACGGCTTTATGTGATTTAGTTAGAATTTTAGCTCCATGCTTTTGCAATTTATATTAATTTTTCATTCCACTTTAATATAATATTTCTAGTTATGTTTAAGAAGCATCGATTTTAACTGTTTGTATTACTTAATGGCTACGAATTTTAATTAAAGGGATAAGGAATAAATAACAACAATTTTTTTAAATCTTCATTTCTTTTACGAGATTCATTATCTTTAAGTAATACTTCTAGCAGTTTTTGATATAATCAGGAAAGAATGTCCCGGTCATAACAAAATCAGACGCTATTTTTCGCATTCTCCTATTGCTTAAGCCTCGTACTTGCAGGCCACGTCGGAGAAGTCAGGCTGGATCATTTTGCTGGCGTCGAGGAAGGCGTTCTCCTTGACAATCTTACCGACAGCGACCTTGGCAGCACCATCGAGTTGCTTGCAGCGGGAGAACGCCCAGGCGAAGTCTGTTAATTAATACACAATTATTAATAACTACTTAGACGAGTCCCGCGACTTCGTCCGCGTGGATTAAGATTTTTGATTCCCATGGGAAATCTTTAGTTATCCGGGATGAAAAGTATCCTATATCCTTCCCCGGGATACTATCTACCCATGTACCAAATTTTATCAAAATCTGTTGAGCACATAGGCCGTGAAAGAGTAGCAGACAGACAGTCGGACAGACAGACAGATGGACACACTTTCGCATTTATAATATTAGTATGGATTAGTATGGATATAGTCCGTTCGTCGTAACCATTAGTACTTAGCAACGTTCCCTGCAGACATGACTCGTATAACGTTATATTACAACTTAGGTTGTAACTTTAAAAAACAAAAATAAATAAAGTTGGTCTAATAAAAGTAGCCTAGATGATAGCTTTCTCCTTGTCTGATATAAATAATTCATATCTACTATTACCTATTATATATGCTATGTGTGTGACTGTCTGTCTGTCTGCTACCGGTTAATGTCATAGGCAGTAGCCTGGACAAAAAGTATTTTATATCCAGGAAAATTAAGGAGGAGAAAAAAAAATTATCCACGCGGACTAAGTCGCGGGCATCATCAAGTATATTATAACTAAGTTTTAGTAAAATATTGTATCTAATTTTATTGATCGTTATATCTGAAGTTTGTTCGATATTATAAATAATCATGTTCATAACCACGTGTGCTCTATCTTGCGTTTTAATCACTTAATCACATTAGGCATAGTTCGTAGAAAAATAATTGTCTGCCTCGTTGGTGTAGTGATTAGCATGTTCGTCACGGCCGCCGAGGTCCCGGGTTCGAATCCCGGGTCGGGTCATAACAAGTATTGGGTATTTCTGACAAGAAATTAGGAAGTTGGCGGTGTTTCACCCCATGCCTCGGAGGGCACGTTAAGCCGTCGGACCTGCGCCTGATCTCTCCAGTCTGTGTATCTCTAATCTCTCTGAAGAAAGGCCGCCGTGGCCGAAATTCGGTCGGGATGTCATTGTTATTATAGTAATAATTATTTAATTTAACAACTAGTAAGGACGTGATGGTTAATTACGCTAACATAAACTAAAGCTACGGGGGCTACAAGCTTGTCCAGTCTTCATCTCAGGAAGAAGACTGGACCGAAATTGGTGAGGATGAAGGAAAGAGCGTACCGGTTATAGTCTAGACATTTTGCTTCCTTTGGATCGGGGGTGATCGTTCCTTGGAAACACACTTCTAACTTTTCTGAGATTGAGATTTCCTGAGCGCGTTTCTAGACATTAAATAATACTTTCTGAAAGCATACTACGACTACTTAAATTCATATTGTTTTGACGTTTGTGTTTAAGAATTATAACTGCCGATCCGCACTTGACCAGGGTGGTGGAATACGGCCAAACCCTTCTCATTTTGAGGAGACTCGTGTTCAGTAATGAGACGACGATAGGTTAAAATTTTGATGATGCAGATGATGATGAAGAGAAGAGATAGAGTTTTAAAGATACCTTGGCGGGATTTCTTCTCTTCATTGTATTTGCAGTGGTAGACAACCGCGTAGTTGTCGTAGTCAGTTCCGAGGACCCAGAGGGTGTTCTTGGTGATGGCACCGCCAGCTGAAATAATATAATATTTTAAAAGCTTATGATTAATAGGAGTTATACATGTAGGAACTAGGATCATGGGGCCTAGGAGCTCGAACGCTTTTTGATGAACCTTTAAAATGGATTATGCAGTCTACCGGGGATTCAAAAGTCAAAGCTGCCCCCCTAGAATAGTAAATTGTCCAAAATCATGTAGATGAAAATGAGGTTTATGAATAAAATACCTATGATTTAGTAGAATTTTTTCCAAGACATTTGTTTTGAGTTGTAAAATCCAGAGTTGAACCCAGACGGTCTAGATTCTTGCAAGGGATTTGAGCTCAAGACACTGAAAAGATCGATGCACTCAAACCAGACTGATACATTATATTTATATACCTACTTACAGTTTTTTATTTTATTTAAATTTTTCTTTAAAACTCACCTCCGTACGGGTAGCTGTAGGTCAATTTGCCGGTCTTGCCTGCGTCCTCTGCAAGTTGGGCAGATCCTTCAATAATACGGAGCTTGCCCTTGGAAACATCGTAGTTTTTGACGGAGAAAACATCTTCTCCCAAGACATATTCAGCCCATCCGCAGTTGCCACCCTCTTCAACAGCGTTGGGGTAACGGGCGACTTCATACCAGCTGCCGGATGCCCACTGTGAACAAAAGTTGAAGGTTTTTAGGGTTCCGTAGTCAACAAGGCACCCTTATAGTTTTCTATTATACTTTATCCGTCTATACCTGTCTGTCCGTCCGTCCGTGGCTCAGCTCAGAGGTTGTTAGTACTAGAAAGCTGTAATTAGCCATGAGGTTGGGTTAATAATCACGCCGATGCCAAAAAAACAATTGTCAAAATCAGAATATGTAAAACAAAGTCGGGTTTAATAAAGAAAGGGTGTAATAAACGGGACATTAATCTTGCTTTTTTTTATTATAAAACATGAGAAACTTTTTTAACTCCAACAACATAAAATCTATAAAAAAAAATACGTAACACAAACTACATTTTTATTATTTTTTAAATATAAAAACTCAAATGAACTTGTGAAATCAGTGAAATAAATGATACTATGAGAGAGTTTTATAAAAGTACCTACTTTTTTTCTAAACGAAGATTTTTCTTTTTTTTATGGGGGGGCTTTGTGCAGCCCAATCGAATTCCAACCCAATACTTACAGCTTTAAGGTTGAAGTTGTCCACGGGCTTGACCACGGGGCAGGGGGCGTCGACGTAGACGTAGCCGGAAGCGGCGGCCGAAGCCACGAGGCTGAGGAGGACTAAGGCGTACATTATGATACTAGGTAACTACTTGACTAGGTTCTACTGATGCCAAACCTTGACTGATGCACGGAATACGATGCAACTCTTTTTATACCATTTCCCGAGGCCTGGTCAGAGGTCGCGATATCAGTATACATTTGTATATATACCGATATCGCGTGACAAGTTGTCTGTAGGTACATTGACCGTAAAGAAAATAATTTGATGGTCTAATTGAGGTAGGTCTAAAAAACTAAGAGACGGTTTACAATACCTGTAATTACGGTGTTGCCTAGAGCACTTATCTGGACGAGACAAATTACCGTTCAATTATTTTTTCTAGCTCTTTGACAAACGCGTTAGTTAATACCTAACTTTCATTATGAAATCGACATAGTTTAAAAAAAAGAAGTATTCTTCTTAGAAACCTTGAAAAAAAACCATAAATACTTCAAAATAAACAGCTACGATCCATGGCTGATGTAGAGGCAGGATAAGTTACCAATACAGCATAGTTTTGGCGTGTTGGATACCACAAAAATTGAGATCTACAGGCCGAGTGGGAGTTTCGCGTGGACTAAGATGTTTCGAATCAGCGGGAACACCGTAATTTTCCGGGATAAAAAGCCTATGTCCTTCCCCGGGATATAACCTATCCCTGTCCCAAATTTCATCAAAATCGGTTGAACAGATGGGCCATGAAAGCGTTGCAAACAGACAAACAGACATACAGACAGATAGACGGAGAATTATAGATTGATTTATCAGAGACAGGTGAGTCATCATTACTATTTATTTTAATGATGGGAATAAAATACCAAAACTACAATTTATGGAGGAAATTATCAAAGATTTTACAAAAAAGGACTTTGACAATGATATAGATAATTTCAACGCAGACGTAAATGAGTCCACACACTTACACATACACATACATATACACATCCACATCCAATCCACGCTCACACGTGCACACACATACACATACAAATAAATAATAATAAATTTATAAATTTATCTTTTCAGAACCCGCACAAAAACTTGACAAACACACTTTGGTAAAAGGTGATAAGAAGAGGAATTGTGTCAGATTTTACGCAAAACTCCGAACCTTTTTTACCAGTCGCCAAGCTGACAAAAAAGTTAAAAAAAAATTAACTAAATGTGTTCAGTGCAAAAAAAAACTTTTGCTACCCATGTTTATTGAAAAAGATTAATTCATGTTTGTTTTTTTTTCATTATATTAAAACCTAATTACAGCTATCGATATTTTTATTTCACATCCTTAAAATACGCACCAGACTTCCCTTATTCAGTGCGGCACAGGGTGATTAAGCCCTGTATTTTGAATATAGCTATAATTTTTAAACTAAACAAGTTGTTAACGAAGGCGTATGTCAATTAATTCATTATTATTAATATTCAATGCAAAAAAACAAATATATATTTACATGAAGCCAAAAAAAGGATTTGATTCTTAAATTTTACAGGGTCTATAAGCCTTGTGCCGTTACAATGGAGGTTTTATTACCAGGTTTATAGGCCTTGTACCGAAGGAACGGAAAGTATTGAAAACTTACTGACGCAGCAAACGTGTTAAAGGTTAACCAGAAAGGTTATCGCGATATATTATGCACGTAAATCAAAATTTGGTTTTTATGCAACTATAAATTATTGCAATCACGTAAGTTATGTTAGTAGTTTGCTGGCAAATTGGTGATGAAACCAGAGGTGGTCCTTGCCCATCTGTGTAAAAATTGTCGATCAAATCGTCAAATTTCGTGTATCCATTCTCATACGTTTAGGTATCTACGATACCCTAAACGGATGAGAATGGATACACGAAATTGAGCTCTAATTCAAAGCTATTATTGTTTATTTTACTTTGATGCCGAAATTTGACGTGTTGATCGGCAACTTTTAGACAATTGACGGCTGATTGCAATAGGGGTTAAAGTTCCATTTAAAAAGAACAACAACTTTTTATTATTTACGTTTAAGTACTTAGTTTAAACAGTTGTGGCTGGCAAGTTGTTGATTTCCGTTATTTTAGGCAAACATGTTATCGATTATTGTCATTAAAGTTTGTTGCCCGTGTTACTTTCTAGTTACTACCTACCAGTCCCAAATAACGACTTTGTTTACTAGACGTTTTTAAAGGATAACCTATGTGAACTCACTTTTTTTTTTGAAAATGGTTTCAAAAACAAAGTGATTTGATGATATAATGATCTCTACACTTAAGATTGAAACATCTGGTGACAGAAGGGCTGGCTCATTTTTTGCGCATAAGATCAGCCTGGCTGTGGCGCGGAAATGCAGCAAGCATTCTCGTCACCATTCCACGTGGGTTTGATTTTCATTGTAATTAGATTAGGCTAGCCACTAGCTAGCTATAAGTTTTGTTGGAGATACCGTATTCAAATTATAATAAATATTAACAATAATACATTATTTTTACTGCAATTAGATTTTTTTTATCCGCTTCAGGATAGCTCTTGAGCCTTGACTGCAATCTCATCTGGTGGTTTTTTTAAATTGCGAGATACGAGGCTTGCGCTTGACGACAATCATGCTTAGTGCATGTTCACTTTGCCTTGAAGGTACCTAAGTTATACGTGGCAGGAAACACGTGCGCTGGAATGGTGTTTCACACCTTAATTAGCGGTTCGTATCAGAAATGTCAAGCTAAAACTTTTACGATTGGACGTCAATCACGTAAGGATGCCAACGCTGACCAAGTTCCAACACTGACAAGGCTGGTGAGTGGTGATTTGATGATGAGATACATAACGATTCCAATTCAACTAGTTTGTCTGTTGAAAAGCCGAATCGAATTGGGATAGATTCAATCTTATGCAAATTCGCAAACTTGATACAAAATAATAAATAGGCCGTGTTTTGCTAGCGATATAAATAATTCAAAACCGAATCACTAGGCTATGCATCCACACGTAGGCTTTAATTAAATATTCTTCCTAAACTGCAGATATCCCACGGCTTCTCTCTGCACTTTTAAAAACATAATAAATAATGATAACTTAGTAATGATTCTTAAGTTTATACTTGAACTATATTTCTTTTTTAAAAAAAAAACAAAACAGTGTATATGTGCGTTTTCATGAATAAATAAAAAAATAGTAAACTGTAGGGGTCGACTGAAAATCAGCGCTGTTATGGTGCATCTACACCATATCATCACGCATAATTAATAAATAAATAAATAATAATTATTTATTAATTATGTATGATTCTATCATAATCTTCTATCATATCATTCTGGGAAAACGTTATATTAGTTTTTGCAGATTTGAGTCCGTTACGTTTAACTGATTAATGTTGATGGATTTATACATAGGTACAGATGTTGTATAGAAATTTAGAGAAAGGAGTTTGAATTTTCAGGATGGAGCCGTATTGAAGTGACGAAAGTGACACTCAAGGCTAAAACTCAGTCATGCATGTAATTAATAAGCTTTTTAGTAATCAATATCACCTTATTTACAGTTACACTTCCCTTTATTTGTTGTGTTTTCAATGTTGCAAGAGGCGGTTTTTAATAAATTAGTTTTTTATTGATTATTATACAGATGTCCTCCCAAAAGTCGTAATATCTAATTCCTCTGTCAGGTTTATGTTAAAATCCATTTTAAACAACCAATTGAATTAAAAAAGTGCGTCGAGTTTGCATGAAGTCCCTACTATTTCATACAACAACCCATACTAAGCGCGCGTTTTGATGTTTGAAAAAACTTGCTGATTTGACTTGTTGTCAAATACCCAATTTGAATTGTTATTGTAAAAAAATACAGTCTGTAGGTATAGTAACAGTTTACCGCCGTATCGCTAATCATTACTGAAACTCCTTGGTAATGGATTTTGTATTGAAGACTACATTGAGGAGTTCCTTATGTATTGAGCGAATCAGAGTGCGCAGTTAGAGTAGTTTTTTTATGTTTTTAGATACTAGCACAACTGGACCATTTAAACTCAAGTATCAAAAATTGTCTAGTAGGTACATATTTTACGGATACCCGGACTATTTTTTCTTAATTTTACACTCTCAGCTTTCTTTAGTCAGATTTTGAATGCTTAGTGGGATCGCAATATCGTTAACTGTGATTTGTATGGAATTGTCAACCGTTTGACAGCTGGCGCTCGAATAATCGATATATTATAAATGCGAAAGTGTTTCTGACTGTTTGTCTGTCTGCTACGCTTTCACGGCCCATCTGTTCAACCGATTTTGATGAAATTTGGGACAGGGATAGGTTATATCCCGGGGAAGGACATAGGCTTTTTATCCCGGAAAATTACGGTGTTCCCGCTGATTCGAAACATCTTAGTCCACGTGAAACTCCCACTCGGCCTGTAGATCTCAATTTTTGTGGTATCCAACACGCCAAAACTATGCTGTATTGGTAACTTATCCTGCCTCTACATCAGCCATGGATCGTAGCTGTTTATTTTGAAGTATTTATGGTTTTTTTTCAAGGTTTCTAAGAAGAATACTTCTTTTTTTTAAACTATGTCGATTTCATAATGAAAGTTAGGTATTAACTAACGCGTTTGTCAAAGAGCTAGAAAAAATAATTGAACGGTAATTTGTCTCGTCCAGATAAGTGCTCTAGGCAACACCGTAATTACAGGAAGTGCTTTTCCTAACGCTGGTAACTAACTGATGATTGAAACCCAAATACCACACTTATAAACCCACCCTGACCCCAGAGGTCATGATATTCTGAAGGATTTCATGGTCGAGTTCGCTTTTTGTAGCACCCTCTATTTTCTACTCTGTCTTTCACACTTGTTTATTACTTGTGTAGAGAAGGATGCATATAATAATTTGTAAATATTAAATGCAAAAGTGAGTACTAATTTATATACCTATGGGCATAATGTGTTTCAGCGTTCCATAATTCGAGATTGCAAATGGCTAAAAATATTCTTACCGTATGCGAATAAAACTTAAGAACGAGAAACTGAAAAATCGAGAGTCGATCGATCTATCGATTCAAAAACTCTCTCCCCATTGCCGGCTCACTACTGAGCGCAAGACTCCTCTTGGAATGAGAAGGGTTTAGCCATAGTCCACCACGCTGGCAAACTGTGAGTGGGTAGACTTCAAACACCTTCGAGAACATTATGAAGAACTCTCGGGCATGCAGGTACACTTTCAGTGGTGGCAAAAACGCCCGGCTTCCTATTCGATAGGTCCGGAAGTTCGATCCCCGCGCACGCACCACTAACTTATCGGTGTACTAGCTGATACCCGCGTCTTCGTCCGCGTGGATTGAGGTTTTTTAGTTCCCGCTGGAAATCTTTATTTTTCGATAAAAAGTCGTCTATGTTTTATTCCAGACTATAATCTATCTCTGTGCCAAATTTCATCCAGATCCGTTCAGCCGTTCTGGCGTGATTGAGTAACAAAAATCCATCCATCCAAAATTAAAAAGAGTTCGCAACCTATCTCTGTACCAAATTTAAACAAAATCGGTGTAAAAGATTCACATTTTTAATATTGACATGGATTTAATTTTACGCATTCATAATATAAAGTACCTTTAGATAAAATGTCCGGAACCGACAGGAAGATGAAATAAGATAATAACTAGTAAGATCAAGCTAGCGCTTGACAGATTTTTTGTTTTTTTTAATTAATGAAACAAATGACAAATCAAACAACGTTTTACTACAACTCTGTACGTTAGAGGCGTTTCCCTCGAAGTTCTTATCAATTCCTTCATAACTCTCACAACGTGCATTTGTGTTTCTTGTAACTTCAAAGCGTTTATCATTGATAAAAACAATCTGAAAAAATCTGATAATATTGATAAACATAATCTGATAATCACACTGTGTTAGTAGTTACTAGATAGGTATTAGGTACCTACTAGGTTATTGTACAGGAAGGTTTGGCAGAAGCGATCACTGAAACGAAAAATTTGAACTCTAAGGCCGACTAGCACCAACACTGCCTAAAGTGATTTAGTTAAATATTTTGATGCTGTCCTTTTTTGATAAGTTTATTTCGGGGTAGATATGAAAAGGAGAGGTAAGAAAATTTAACATAAACACATTTAACGGACTTGTGCAAGTGGGCCTAACTCTATGTTCAATTCGTATAGCTTTAGACCATACATTTTGACGTCCTCCCTGCCGCAGTGTAGAGCGCTGTTGTCTTAACGTGCGGAGTCAATGGGTCAATTAGGGAATTTATAATTTCTGAATTTTCCCTATTCTAGCCTGGTGAGAGGCTTCGGCTGTGGCTAGTTACCACCTTACCGGCAAAGAAGTGCCGCCAAGCGATTTAGCGTTCCGATACGATGCCGTGTGAATCCAATGAGGGGTATGGGTTTAATTATAACTGCCATGCCCCTAACAGGTTAGCATGCTGCCATCTTAGACCGCATAATCACTTACCATCAGGTGAGATCGCAGTCAAGGGCTAACTTGTGGTGGATAAAAATATGCATATTCTCTATTGTTTGAAACTCAGCCGCTACTCTTTTGAAAAGCAATATTTAACATTTAGAATGTATATAATAGTGTACTTTTATACTAATAGATGATGCCCGCGACTTCGTTCGCATTAAGTTTTTTCTTCCCGCGGGTACCCCTTAATTGTCCGGGATAAAAATGAAAGTTTCTGGGATAACCTATGTCCTTCGGTCCTTTCCCGGTATACAACTTATCCCTATGCCAAATTTCATCACAGTTTAAGAGATGGGTCGTTTAAGCGTTGCAGATGGACAGACAGACACACATTCGCATTTATAATCTTAGTATGGATCCTGTGGGGAGCTGGGCGCAAAGTTCATCATTATTAAAAGTTCACAAGTTTTCATAGTAGGTAAATAAAGTCAGTCTGCGAGTCCTAGACTTTGGAGAAATAAATATGCTTATATAAATTATTCGCTCATAACATTTGGCTCAGTTGTAAGTAAAGTAAAATATACTTTACCAGCGGTCGCCCGCGACTTTGTCCGCGTACAATTTCTGATTTCCTATGAGATTTTCCCGCTGCAAAAAGCCTAGGTACATATAGCGGCTAAAACTAGTAATAACCTTAATGCCGATTTTAAAACTTATAACCTACATGCAAGCTTCCAACCCCAATTTCACACCCTTTATCAATCCACCCTGGATTTTCATAAAATTGCTTACATAGGTTATTATTATTTAAAACTAATAACCTACATCCCGATTATCAAGCCTCTGACTTCAAACACAAAGGACTTTCAAACAAACTTACAGCCCCCATTTCACCCTCTTTGCGGAGAATTTTCGTAAAATTGATTACACAGGTTATTATAATTTAAAACTAATAACCTAAATCCTGATTTTCAAGTCTCTAACAAAAAATTAAAACCCTCATGTAAGCCTCCAACCTCTTTTGCATCCCGGGTAGAGGTAGATTTCGTAAAATTGCTTAGGCAGCTTATTATTTATTTAAATTTAATAACCTAAATGCCGATTTTCAGGTCTCTAGCTTCAAACATATAGGACTTTCATACAAACTTTTTATAAGCCGTTTACACCATAGAAGGAACCTATCTTCCAAATTTCAAGTCTGTATGCTTTATAGCTCCTGAGATATCGTGATGTATCAGTGACCTTTCGCTTATATATATATAGATTGTAGACCATTAGAAGAAATACAAACACAAAAACTATTATAATGGATACGGCACAACAGGCGGCCTTATCGCTTAAATAGCGATCTCTTCCAGGCAACCTTATGGCACAGGAAACTTTTAAAAGAAAGCGGGTCAGTATGAATAAAGCCTTGCTTACCACCACCACCACTACAGCCCATTAACGTCCCACTGCTGGGCACAGGCCTCTCACACAGGCCTCACACTCTCATAGGAGAGAGGGAATTAGAGCTTAGACCCACCACGCTACTCCAATGAGGGTTGACGGTCTTTAATGCCTATAAATATGTTAGTGAGATCGACGGCTTAACGTGCTCTCCGAGGCACGAGGGTGAAACACTGCCTCATTCTCCCACTCTGTAAGGATTTTTTCACGCACTTCCAGCTACGTTAATTCCTCACTTGCGAAGAGCGTGGCGCGTTCCTTTACCAGCTTGTGAATGGGGATGAGTCCGGCGATCACTAGCACCGCATCGGTGGAGATAGTACGGTATGCTCCACAGATGCCTACACCGCCATTTTCCTTTGTACTGCTTCTAGTCGTTTTCGGTAAAGTGCCACCAACATAGCGCTCTCAAAAATCGGTGCTCCATAAAGAATAACAGAGTGGACCACAGCTGATAATACCCTTCTCCTACTTGCTCTGGGGTCCCCCTTAGTTGGCATCAATCTGTTTAGAGCCTCAGTCAAGTTCTGTGCTTTTTTGGCTACTTCCTCTACATGTTTTTTGTACTTCAGGCTTTTGTATAACCATACCCCCAGGTATTTGATATGTTCCTTTGAAGTGACTGGTGTACCTTCAACTTCAAACTTAATGGGTTCCAACTTACGCTTTCCGCTAAAGACAATTCCGTCTTCTCTGGCACTAGGGCTAGTTGTTCATCTTTCATCCATCTGTTTATTTTGTCAAGCGCCTTATTCGCCTTGCTCATAAGGCTCCTTTCTATTTTGGCAACAACTATAAATGACAGGTCATCGGCAAAACCCACTAACTCGACCCCATCCTCTTGTTTTAACTGAAACACCCCGTCGTATAAGATATTCCAGAGAGTTGGGCCAAGAATTGAGCCCTGCGGCACCCCGCTGGTGACCTTCAGTATTTCTTCCTGTCCTTTGTTGTCTTCCACCTTTATGAACCTGTCCTCCAGGTAGCTATTAATCAAGTTTTGTACGTAGCCAGGGAATCGTCTCTTCCGTAGCTCTAGAATTATCTCTCGCCAGGGGGCAGAGTTGAACGCTTTCCATCGAGACAAATTAGGGCACATAGTCTTCTGGTTTTTTGTGAACCCTGCCTTGCCACCGCAGCAGTTTCTACCACTTTTTAATTGCCATTAGAGTTGAACGGCCCTTTCTAAAACCGTATTGGTGATTTGAGAGACCCCCGTGATCCGGCAGGAGCATCTCGATTCTATTAAGGAGAACTTTTTCCAGCAGTTTTCTATAGCAAGCAGACGGATCTGTATCCTCTCGGGTCATCTACTGGCTTGTTAGATTTCTTAAGCAACACCAGGCTAGCTATTTTCCAGGCCGATGGGAATGTTCCTGACGTAAAGACCGCATCCATAATAGTTTTTATCTTTTCAGGGATAAATTGCACTGCGATTTGGACGACCTCCGGGCATAAGAGGTCGCGTCCTGGGGCCTTTTTTGGTTTCAAACTTTCAGCTGCTATCTGGATCTCTTCAACCGTAATTTCAATCTTTTGAGATTCGTCTGCCAAAATCCGACAGAAATCGCCATGGGACGGAAATAGCACGTCAACCACGGACATGATGAGGTCCATTTCAAGGCTAGGGGGACTTCTACGCAGTTTTCCCCTCACTATTCTGTACACCAAGCCCCATATATCTCTGTCCACTTCCTCACAGAGCTTTCTCCGATTCTTTTCTTTAGATTTTATAATGGCCAGTTGCAAGGAAATTTTTGCGGCTTTATATTTCTCTCTTAACTTATCAATTTCAGCATCTTTCTCTTGTCCTTTTAAATCTCCCTTGCCCTTTTCTCGTCTCTTCCGAATATATTTTCTACGGCATTTGATGCACAGCTCTCTTTGCTCTCTTATATGTTTGGTCCACCAAAAGACCGGTACTTTTCTACGTAGTCCTTTTCTTGGCATCGCTTTGTCGCAGGCCCTTGTAGTCTCCTCCACTAGCTCCTCTGGTGTATTAACCTCCCTTTCCATGAGAGCGCTTTCCAATACGTTTCTATCTAGCTTATTTAGTCTCCATCCCACTGGTGGCAGTGTCGGTGGTTTTATTTCATTTTTAAGCACATGGAATTTTATGTACCTATACCCACTTAAGCTGTCATTTTCCAGGACTTTCCATTTTTTATGCCAGACTACAGCTAGCAAAGGTAATATCTGGAGTGGAATTTTTAGCACCTCTTTGGAATGTGGGAGTGAGTCCCACATTCACCACCACCATATCCAGACTTGCAAGCAACTCCATGATCAGGCGTCGTCTGGCGTTTTCACTCTTCGCTGACCAAACACTTGAAGCTGCATTGAAGTCACCGACTATTAGAATATTTACGCTGTGCCTCAATACTTTCAGAGAGTTCTCTTATATTCTGTTCAAACTCTTCCATACAAAAATTTGGGGAAAAGTGGCAGCTATAAATGGTGAGTCCAGAAAGGCCCATGGCAATAAAACCGTTTCCCTGGGCTACTACTTTTGTGCAAATTCCTCTATTAAGCGTGACTATCGAAGCATCACCTCTACGGTCCATCCGCCATTCCCGAGCTTCTGATATTTTTCTATTCGGTTCTGCTACGATAACCAAGTCTATGTTATGCTCTTTTGCTGTTACCTCGAGCAGGTCGTGGGCGGCCCCTATTCGGTTTCTACACGTCATCGTACTAGAACGCTAAATCGCTTGACGGTAGGGTGGTAACTAGCCACCGCCGAAGTCTCTCACCAGGAGGATCTACTATGGAAATCAGCTGTTTGATATAATATTGCAAAAATAAAAGTTAATTTATAGTTACGTCATTAAAATTAATCAGTGTAATGGCTCCTTTGGAAAATTTTGAGATTTACCTGTTTTATTTCCGTATAATACTATATAGGTTTTCTTGACCTTACCCAACATTGGCAATGACTTCATAACAGGTCAGGAAAGAAATTTTTAATCCCTATAATGATTTAACTAACTATAGTCGAGTAAATATTTTTTTCACCTGTCATCCTCTAAAAGTGTGTCAATTATTATAGCTTAGCGTAGATAGACTAAGTTACCATTTAACCTAAATAAATAACAGCAGAAGTATAGTCAGCATCTCGTATGAAGTGGCTCGTTTTAGTACCCTATTGAACAATCTATTAATAACAAGAGCAGCTAATTTTTTTATATTAATAGCCAGCAAACGGGCCTCCACATGATCACAACAGATGAAACAATAAAAAAAATATCCTCTAACCTCTATATGTTCGAACCATTGCACGAAGAATTGAAGGACAAATTAATGCATCTTTCAAGACTCGCAACTTAGAACAATTTGCTAATAGAGTTAATTACTTGATTGCCTATAAATAAACCTCTAACTAGAATTCGCTGAACTTCTAGTCCATTCGATTCCGCGCAATGCTGATTGATAAATTTGATCACCAAATTGTTAAACAACTTCTCTTCTACTACTGAGGATCGTGACCCTTTTCCATTAAGTAGGAATTTTCTTGGCATAATAATGCGGTGTGTTCCCACGTTCTTCCAGATACGATTCAACTAAGAGTACTTGAACTCTTAGGTTTGTACGATTAGGTAATTATTATCAGATGATGGTGATAATAACCGGGACTAACGAGGCACGGCCAAAGCACGGAGGAAACGAAAAGGCCAAAATATTTAAAACACCAAATTCGGTCACCCATCCAGTTACTGACTTGGGTCAATGTTGCGTGATATGTGTTGTCACAGCTAAGCCACTCGTCCCTCACTTCTTCCAAATGAACATTGAAGAACACATTGAAAAATGCATCATGAAAAGTAAAATCCATCTATACTTACTTATTAAATGCGAATGTTTGGATGGATGTTTGTTACTCAATCACGCCAGAACGGCTGAACGGATCTGTATGAAATTTGGCACGGAGGTAGATTTTAGTCTGGAATAACACATAGGCTACTTTTCATCCCGGAAAAATAAAGAGATCCCGCGGGAACCAAAAAACCTCAATCCACGCGAACGAAGTCTCTGGCATCAATTAGTAGGTACTATTATAAAGCGAAAGTGTGTCTGTCTGTGTACATTTCACGGTCCATTTGTTTGGAATGGAAAAAAACCATTTGATTTTTTTCCTGGAAAATTGAAGACTTTCCACGGGAGTTTTCAAAAACTAAATCCACGCAGACAAAATCGCAGGCATTTTACTACCTAGTACTACGCTCAAATCATCGTGTCTCTTCTTGCAGGATGCGCATAGATCTATGTATCGACCACATAATCCTTACGCGCCGTTTACTGACCATTCCAATAGTAGGTAGGCACTCAAACTATTTGGTATTTTTGTTTTGTTTTAATTTGAGTTTTTGTGAGTTATCGAAATGAAAGGAGTTAATAAATAGTGTTGTGTGACCTATATTACAAAACTTAAGTACCTGCAAAGCCCTAAGTTCCGTGGGAATTGGGAATGATATCCTAAATACAGGCAACAGTCAGACCTACCACCCACGCAAATGGCCAAATTGTAACGTAAGATCAACTTTTATGTTATTTAATGTTAGCGCCGCTCGATGACTACAGATGGCGCTGTACTTGTGAGGCGGCAAAGCAGTCCTTACGCGACGTTTATGCCAATCAGAGAAGTTTCCGCTCATGTGGCAGTTATGTTTAATGCCGTGACGTCATGATAATATTCTAGAATTTTACATTATAACAACTTCAGTGTTCTCTAACCATTCGATATTCAGATTTGCCTCGAGTAGCAAGTTTTCTAGAAAGTAGACCTATCTATACCTTGATTGCGAGTGGTTATGGATCTAGTTGTTGTTATACTGTTACATTGCAATTAATGTAATATATCTAATGTGTTCTTATATTTCTTCCTAAATAAATTATCGAGTCTGTGGTATTATATATTGCGAGTTTGCATCTTAAAAACCCTATCCATCACCATATTATGCAAGTAAGTCTGCTAATATTAATTATCGTTACATCTAGCAGCTAGCAGTTAGCATATAGTGGTTTAAACGCCCGGCCTCCTATTCGGGTGACTGGGAGTTCGATTCCCGGGCACGCATCTCCTTTTCAGTTTTATGTGTGTTTTAAGAAATTAAATGTCACTTGCTTTAATGGTGAAAGAAAACATCGTGAGGAAAACTGCATTCCCGAGAGTTCTTCATTTGTTCTCAGCGGTGGGTGAAGTATAACAAACCGCACTTGGCCAGTGTGTTGGACTATGGCCAAACTCTTTTCATTCTAAGAGCAAGGTCGGCAATGGGATGAAGCGATGGACATAGATAGATAACGGAAGTCGCTTTTACCATAGTCTAAGGAGATATGTCCTTTCCTACCAATCGTTCGACGTTGGCGTCGTATAGACAGATCAACTAGCAGAATTTTCAATACAAAATTCGTATACAGTTTCTTACCTCTCTCAGCTAGGTGAGAGCAGTGCTTATGAGTAACTATTAGGTGATACAATATACATCTCACCGTAAGATTGCAAGTAAAAAATAACAGAAGATATTGGGGCTGATTCTGTAGTGCACAATCTCTAAACTAAACTAAAATGAATTATTGCTAACCCTTTCGTAATAGTCCCTTCGGAAAGGGACATAACTAGTTTTAAAGCTGACATTACATACAGAATCAGCCCCATTGTGTCATAATATATACATTTTCGACATTCCTACGATAAGCCTAGTTTATAAAGGATAGATAAGTTTGTCAAACGGATAATTCGACCTGTTATAGGAGCTCATAGAAGCCTTCACGTTAATAAGCATGTATGAACTTCTTAAATAGTTCGAACAATACGTTTTAAGCAACGACCTCAATTTACATAGACGGGCCTTGTCAAACAAAGAATTTTGACTTATTTTACTAACGCCATCTAGTCTGAAAAGCAGAACAGCGCTATGGCGGGGACAAGGACAGGCTTATACAGGTGTGGAGCGTGAAGTGGGATGCCCAATTTTTTTCTATGAAAGGGGCCATCTAGTACCTAGTACCCAGTCTCGAAGACATCGGGGGGTACCGTTCTGAGGGTGCCTCCTGTGAAGTTCTGACCTCGCCTTAGAACGACAGTGGGTGGAAGGTCGGTTAGATTCACCAGTCAAATATAGGTACCAGGCCAACAACGCAGTCTCAGTAGGATAAGGGTGAATTCACACAGTGGACAGGAAAGGGCAGGCAAATCCTCCGTGGATGGGTTTGACGACCTCAGTTGCGCAGTGTTGAGCGCTGTTGCCTTAACGTGCAGAGGTCCAGGGTTCGATCCCCGGCAGGGTTTAAAAATATATAATTTCTGAATTTTCCCTGGTCTGTGCTGGTGGGAGGCTTCGGTTGTGGTTAGTTACCACCCTACCGGTAAAGACGTGCCGCCAAGCGATTTAGCGTTCCGGTATGATGCAGTGTAGAAACCGAATAGGGGTATGGGTTGAATAATATAACTGCCATGCCCCTAACAAGTTAGCCCGCTACCATCTTAAACTGTTTCATCACTTACCATCAGGTGAGATCGCAGTCAAGGGCTAACTTGTAGTGGATAAAAAAACACGTTTTGTACTAGTCTAGTACTGTCTCTAGTCAGTAGTGTGTTTTCGCCTTAGTGCCCGTAGGTGGTGATAATAATCATCTGGCATTAGGTGACCCGCCCGCGTTTTGCTCGCTATAAGACTTTGAAGTAAGGCGATATTCCATGTACTTTGCAGCAATAAAACAATAATTAAATTTTTGTCGTATCTCATATTAATAACTTGGCTTTACTGATAAGATTCCTAAGTCCAGATTCCGCCACACCTCACCTAAGTCAATGTAATAAATTATGCGATTTAATTTTACTCCCCTACAAGTTAGCACTTGACTGGTATTCAATTCAATTAAATTTTTTTTTCAATTCAAATCAATTTTCCCAAATACATAGCATTACATATTTACATAAGACATATTCAAACAGTAACAATGAAGGGACTGGTGGTCGAGCTAGGTAATAAACCTGTGTATCAAGACATCAGACTCTTTCCCGTGTATAATGGACTAATAATATGTCTAACTTAATAATTGCTGTAATGGTAATTGATTTAAGTTTAATATTATATATTATAGAATGCATTTTTAATATTACATGTATGCATGCAAATCAATCCATAATATGGATAGTTATGGATAAGAATATGGATTCCATACTTCTATCGCTTTCACGGCCCACCTGTTGGTTGTATCCCGGTGAAGAACATAGGCTACTTTTTATCCTGGAACATTAAGGAGTTCCCGTGGGAAGTGAAAAAACTTAGTCCACGAGGAAGAACTCGCGGGCATCATCTTGTTACATAATGTATGCCTCGCTTTAGTATAGTCACTAACTAAACAACGTTAAACAACGTTAACGACCGTAAGAAAAACGTTAATGGACGTGTAACGACCCTTAAACAATGATTTTGATGAAATTTGGTACAGGGGTAGGTTGTATCCCGGGGGAGGACATAGGCTACTTTTTATCCCGGAAAATTAAGGAGTTGCCGTGGAAATTAAAAAAACTTAATCCATCCGCTATAGTTACAATACATGCGAAAGGCTTTTGATAATATAATAATCATTTTATTTTAAGATTTAAAAATTTCTGCGCTACCACAGATTACTTAGCATAGCTGCTAAATTTTATCTTTAGATACAGCTCTACCAAATAGTTTATTTTTAAAATGACCGTGACGTCACAGAATAAGTTGTGACATCCAGACACACAATGTTCCTTGTTTTATATATGAAACCAAAAATTTAGTTTTTCCACTAATATTATCTCAAAACTTTACAATGCATTAACATCATACTTAATATTATAAATGCGAAAGTGTGTTTGTTTTTTGGTTTACTGTTCTGTCCTTCAATAACGTCGCCACAGAGCAATGGATCGACTTGATGTTTTGTATGGGCATAGTTTCTACTTTTCTCGGAAAATTATGGATTTCCCGTGGAATTAAAAATACTTATTCCACGCTGTAGAAGTCACGGGCATCAGCCAGTTAGCAATATTATAAATGATTATTAATGTATTATTATAAAATTTCAGTATCTTATCTTCAATATTTTTAATTTTTATTCCATATTCTGTTTTATTTATTTATATGTACCTACTCGGTAACAGCCAATCGATTGTAGATGTTTTTCCATACTCGTACTATTGTACAATGAAAGCTGTATTTTTAAGATAAGCCCACTCGTGCGTGGTCGTGGTAGGTCAGTTAGTAATATTATAATCATTACTAGCTGATGCCCGCGACTTCGTCCACGTGGACTGAGGTATTTTGGTTCGAACTCTTTAATTTTCCGGGATAAAAACTATGTTTTATAATTTTAATTACGGTGCTTCAAACACACACACACGAGGAAAGTTTCTACACTTACTTAAGTAAATACATATCAAAAATTTGCGGATCCGGCAGGATTTGGACCTGCGTCTCTGCCGGTTCCATATTTTTTTTATATGTATTTAAGTACGTTTATAAAAACTATGTGTTCTTCCAGGCTTTTTGTTATTTTGTTGTTTTTTTTATTGTTTATAATATATCTCTGCCAAATTTCATCCACATCCGTTCAGCCGTTCTAGCGTGATTTAGTAACAAACATCCATCCATCCAAAGTTTCGCATTTATTATATTAGTATAGAAGTATACTTAATTGGCGTAGGTGCAGATATACGTCTTCGTATTAAAAGGTTACCTATATGCAGCCATCTCCATTCTGGCGCTATTAGCCATTATTAACTTTTTAAATAAATAATTATTGATGTTATTATTTTAGGAGAAACCAACTTTGCTGCTTTCTTCTGCTAGTTTAAAATTTAGTGTTTGTTAATATTCATGAGCATGGGTTTGACTCGCTCCAGCAATGCTTAGGACTGCGGTTACTTATGTATCTTTACATTGTAAAAAGCAACCACTGAGTTTATTGCTAGTTCTTCTCGGTAGGACGTCATTCCGGACCAGTGGTGGAATAATTCGACATTCAAAAGCAGATGTTAAGTCTTTTTGAATAAAAAATATTTGATTTTTATATTTACACCGACCCGTAGTTGAGTTGTTTTTTAAATATCAAAATATTATTCTCCTTCAGACTGAAATTAGATTCAATAATTAGATTCAAACTTACATAAAAATATTCGCACTACCTATGCGTATGCGCATCGTTTACCTGATTGTTTCGGCACTTATTTAAGGGTGTCATCATACTTTTCAATATATATAATGCGCTTACATTATAAATGCGAAAGTGTGTTGGTTTGTCCTTCAGTCACGCCGCAACAGAGCAACGGATCGACGTGATTTTTAGTATGGGTATAGTTGAAGACCTGTAGAGTGACATAGGCTATCCCGTAAAATTGAGGAATTCCCGTGGGATTTAAAAAAACTTATTCCACGCGGACTATGTCGCGGGCATCAGCTAGTTAGTACCTTAAACGTACAAAATTGTACAGCCAGTGGCGCCCGAGTTGCATTGCATCGTATCCTGGACATTTATAGCATTAGTAGTATGGTACAAATAAAGTTTGGCATCGCTAATGTAGGTGACCTCCATGGCGGCGGGGCCACCACTACCACTACAGCCCATTAACCTCCCACTGCTGGGCACGGGCCACCACTCTCATTAGAGAGAGGGAATTAGAGGTTAGACCCACCACGCTGCTCCAATGCGGGTTGGCGGGCTTTAACGACTATTATTTTGTTAGTGATAATAACCGGGACCGACGGCTTAACGTGCTCGCCGAGGCACGGGGGTGAAACACCGCCAACTTCCAACTCCGGGCTAGTACTGAGAATTTCTAGTCAGAAAAACCCAATACTTGGTAAGGCCCGACCCGGGACTCGAACCCGGGACCTCGTCGGCCGCAGTCAAACATGCCAACCACTAGACCAACGGCGGGGCGGCGGCCCCTAATGCAGAAGGAGCCAAGACTCGCAAGTATTTAATTTTTGTGCCTTTTGGTGTTGAAACTCTGCTGTCGTGGGGCGAAGATGCTAGATCCTTTTTTAAGGATCTATCTCCTCGTCTTACAGGATCCACAGGTGACCGGAGGGCTGGCAGTTACCTCGGCCAACATAAGTATAGCTATTCAGCGGGGTAATGCAGCCAGCATTCTGGGCACATTGCCTCATTGCAGCGGCTTAGATGGTATTTTTAATTTTTAAGATTTTAATTTATTTTATAGTTTTAATTTGAATAAAATATAACGTATTTATCGCTAATTATTTAAAGTTATTTTCGTAATTTATCGTAACGATTCATTCACATGTAACGATTCATCGCCACAGTGCAAAGTTCAGTTAATATTCTAAACGGTTGGGTAACTTTAGGAGTGTATAGTTAAGTAAGTGTATAATAAGTTTTTCAATACTATATTTTAATCTTGTCAGTTATCATATTATACATCATCATATACTTCATCTATGTTAATCTTATCAGTTCTGTTACAAGCATAACAGACTATTAGATTTGTTAGTCATATCAATAGTAACAGTAAGTAATAGTAACTACGAATTTGTAACATATAATATAGTAGGAAGAAAAATAGATACTTATCACTTTAGATCGCAATGATTTTATCGACATTATTAATTGCTGGACTCGGAATGTACAACATTTACTTAAATCTAATCTAGGAAGATATATCTTGAAGAGATAAGTTGTCCTTGTATAGGTGATAGTTTTAGTTTTGGTAACTATCGCTAGGAAGGCTGATTCAGTATTTGGTGGGTGTAGGGCAAGTAGTGACAATAGTAACGGTCTGCTCACATGTGGCTAGGACACTCACTACTTATCGCTCAAAGACGTGTTATGGTTACCAAAACTGAACAATAATAACTAGGAAGGCTTAACTAGGACTTGTATGTCATTGCTGTGCATGTCTTTTCAATGTTTATGTTTTATTTTTAAGTTTGGTACAGAATAAATAAATATAAAAGTTATGGGTAGTAAATGTTAGACCCTGTTCTAACATGTAGGCTATGTAAGAACAGGGAATTAATATAAAGAACAGGGTTCTTTCTTCCTTCCTTCCCTGAGGTGTAGGATCTGAAATAAGTATGTTCGCGGGAGAATTAAGGTAGTTGACATAGTATAAACTATCAGCAAGCTTATATGGCAGCAGGCAAGTCATGCATATCGTAGATGCGATGGCTGCTGGAAACGAAAAGTCCTATAGTGGAAACCAAGACCAGTATGCGTAGTGTGAGAAAACCTCTGGAACGATGGAGCGACGATATAAAGGGTCCTGGAAAGTGGATAGATGAAGGAGGCCTGACTCCGACCAGAGATCTGTCCGCTGCAGGCTGATAAAAAATTATTGATGATCATGAATACATCTTCTTCTTCTTCTTCTCTCCTGTGATTTTCCGCACTTAAGTATAGATGCCCGTTGTGCGTGAGACCTTTGGTGCGACTCCCCGCTGGATCACTCCAGTCAGCCGAGCTCACTCCAGAATCCGAGCAAGCCGCCCAGGTCGGCGAGGACTTCCGGGAGTGTTGCTGGGGAGCCAATGTAGGCTTCTCGTTGGGTGGATACAGCAGTACACTCGAGTAGTACGTGTCTTGGTGTCTCCTAGCTCTCCATGCAGGCTCTGCATAGAGAGCTGTCGGTTATACCTAGAACATATAGGTGTTTGTTGTTGTGTATGAAGGATAAGGATACCTTAAAATCCTATCAATGCATGCATAGATTTAATGACTGGTGACCGCAATAAAATACAATTTTTAATTGTGTGAAGATTTTATCTCACCCATTATATTTTAAAAGGCATATATCTAAAAGACAATGCATAAATCATGATTGAAGAGCATAACTTATATGTAGATAATGAACATTGATAAAAACAATTCCATACTAGGTGGTACCTATTCATTCATTCATACCTACATATTTTTAAATAAAAAATTCTAAAGATTCTTTACTATCATATTCGTGAAACCAAGTTCATTGAGTTTTTAGATACTGATACAGTTAAACTTACAGAGTAAGATTATATATTTTACTCTATGGTTAAACTCTTATGACTTAAAACAGCTTTGACAGTTAAAACGATAAATTTAAAGGGACCAGCCGATTTACATAAAAATGTAAATAGTAAATAGCCTTTATTTGAAACACATTAACAATTATGTTACACATAATATAAGGTACGTAAATTAAAGGATTTGACCAGCGGAACTATGGGAGCTTGCCTAAAAATCAATGTGCATTTTCATTATTACAATTGTTAAATTTTATAGTTTTAAATTAAACCGTTTCAGGATTTAAACAATGAACGTATTGTTTTTTAGACATTTTAACCTTGACCTTATTCGGAATAATAAATTCATATTAATTTCGGTTTTAATTTTTAAACCTTACTGTAAAAACGGGAATCCTGCACATTGTCCTGAATCGGAGGGCAGAAACTGGTAATTCCTTTTTAAACAATTTATGTATTACATGATAATTCCGATTGCACACAATAGTTGTTCCTAAGAACGTCATATATTTATATAACTATTTCCACGTGCCCCTCGATTGTGTAAGGTAATAATCGTAATCGTTTGTCAAACGTATATGTCGACCTATATAACGAGTTCATAGATGACTGTGTGCTTGTACGAAATCCCCAAACAGTTCGAGTAATACGTTTTAAGCTGCCAAATGATTATGATTTGCTTAGACAATTGGGCCTCTGATTGGTGTCTGCTTGCCCCCTTGCAAAGGCCTCCTCTAACCCTTTCCAAACATGTCTATATAAATGTAAATAGGCACCTACTACTAAAACGTTCATTTGAAGATAATACGATAATACCTAAGAAAAGTAAAATTATAACCTGGTAATATGCATAATGACCCCATGTAACCCGATGTTATTGAAGGAAGCTTCAAAATCGAAGATATATTTTACATAAGTACCTAACTTAATCATAATATTATAATTAGTCACTTACGAAAGTATATAACTGACTCATGAGTATTAGTACTTTGTCTGTGATTAGCGAAGTATTTCGGCTTTGATAGATTTATTGATAAGATTTTTGTATAAAAATGAAATTTAACGTGTTAAATCGCCATTTTGCGGGGCTATCTGAAGTGCAGTGTGTAAATAAAACATGATCTGATGATTTCCAGAATGATTTTATTAGTGCTTAGCATAGTTTCTATAGGCTTAAGTAGTGCTCAGTTGATTCAAAATTTAAAGTGTGATCCTACTCTTAGTTTAAAGGAAAACTTCAACGTGACCGAAGTAAGCAATTTTTTAAACTATTAATTAGTTTCTTCAACTTCAAATGTTTTATTACAGCTTTCGTTAGTAAATATAATATACGTCTTATACTGTCACCTTCATCGTAAACCTATCGATAAGTATATTGCCATTAAATTATTTTCGGATAGTTCGGACCTTTTCTATTTTTTATCACTTTTTGATGACTAATAATTACTAATCTATACTTCTATACTAACATTATAAATGTTATAATACCAATATTATAACTGAAAGTTCGGATGGATGGATTCCATTTTCCATTTCCAGTTCCCGCGGGAACCAAAAAACCTCAAATGCATATTTGTAACTCAATCACGCCAGAACGGCTGAATGGATTTGGATGAAATCTGGTACAGAGATAGATTGTAGTCTTTAATAACACATAGTTTAATTTTTACCCCGGAAAATTATGGAGTCCTGGGAATTAAAAAAACTTATTCCACGCGGACGAATTCGCGGGTATCAGCGGGTATTCGCGTGTATTTTGCAAGTGGTTTAATAAAATATTTGGATTATCAACTGATGACATAACATCAAGTTTTGTATTATCTTTTCAAGTGTTTAGATAGTTCAATCCACGAAGAGCGTAAGTACCTCACTCACTATTTATTCTTTTTTTTTAAATATATATAGGCTAGCGCTTGGCTGCAATCAGACTTGCTTGCAAGTGGTGATGCAGCCTAAGGTGGAGCGCGCTTGCCTAGAAGATGCCTATTCACTCTTGATGTGAAGGTATATTAAAAGAGGAGGTTAAATGGTGCCTTCACCATTTAACTTGCAGTAGGTAGTTAGGTAGATAGCTTGCAGTAGGTAGGTGACTAGGCTATCACCGCTTCCTACTAACCCGACACCCGACCGTGTGGTTGCATGTTCGATTCCCGGGCACCTCCCTCCTTTTCAAACCTCCTTTTCAAAGTTATGTGCATTTAAAAAATTTAAATATCACTTTTTTTAAAAATGCACGTCCGAGAATTCTTCATAATGTTCTCGATGGTGTGTAAAGTCTGCCAATCCGTACTTGACCAGCGTGGTCCGCGTAGACCAAACTCTTCATATTCAGAGAGGAGGATTATTATTAATTTTATAGGTATAAGTTACCATTCCGTACATTGTCCAATCCAGTGTGGAGGTTGTCCTTGCCGTTAATGTGGGCCATTTTATACAAACTTTAATGAAACAGTCACAAATTATATAGAGCTAAAGCTAGCTATTATACAATATTGTACATTCATAGAGTTTTCTTGGAAGTTGAAATAAAAATACCTACCTTTAAACATTGATACAAAAGACAATCTTATCAACAGCGATAAAAAGTATTTTATTTCCAATATTTTCTCGAATTTTTGTGAGTGATATAATTAATTAGATCATATTGAGTTTTATTTTTAATTCATATTGTATTTTATGGAGATACGTTTTGTCTTGGTTTGATAATATTCATGCCTATTCAAAAATGATCACCAAGATAAAATATTTAAATAAAAAAACATTTCCCCTTCTGGTAACATTACCGTTCGCTTGCGAACCTGACACATACATTTAATCTGCATTCAACTCGCGCGCAATCTATAGGTATATTATAGCAAACCATAATAATGAAAAATCTGATGGATCTGTGCGACTAACTTCCACTACAGCTCATTAACGTCCCATTGCTGGGCACAGGCCTCCACTCTAGAAGAGAGGGAATTAGAGCTTAAGCCCATCACGCTGCTCCAATGCGGGTTGGCGGGCTAGGTCGGCCATACACGGACAGCTTGAAGCAGTCAGAATGGATTGCTTCAAGCTGCGACTGCATAGTGGCCTTCAGCCTTATACGTACACACATACATGTAACCGCTCGAGCAGTTGCGACAGCTTCGGGTGGTGAAATTTTATCTACAGTCAGTGTATGATAAAGATACACTGACTGCCCGAGCTGTCGACTACTCTCGCTCAGTTACCTCCACCCGCGCTCTTCACTCCACGTCACGCGCGCCTTTTTTTGAAATTGTTACTTGCTAAGCAGTTGATACCAACTGCTGCAATTGGTATGAACGGCTCCAGCAGTTATCACAGACAGTTAAGATTCAGGCAGCTGTTGACTATGACTGCAAGAGCGGTCCGTGTATGTTGATCACTGGCTAAATGCTCGAGCAGTGTATCGACTAACGGGTTCGACTAACTTGAGCCTAACTAAAGAAATAATTTTATGTCAAATCACGATATATGCAAGTCCTTAGTTTTTACCATAAACGTATTTTTGAGTCTCTCATATCACAGTTTATATGTTTCTATAATATGTAGCCAAGGTCATGAGAATTTAAAAAAATAGCAGTAAAAACTTTTGAACTTTTGATTTATCTGTCCCGTGATGCAGCCCGCCCGCACAGTTAAGACTAAAAGTGAAAGCATTACACTTAGGGCTTTCGAATACCGGTTTTTTTCAATACCGGTATTAATACCGGAAAGTTTTTTTGCAATACCGGGATCCTGGGAGTCTTTTCTGAAGGGAACTGCACCATAAAAAACAGTTTTTCCATAATAAATATTTTGCACCACATTAACTCCAAAAGAGCAAACTGCTCTTTACTTCCACTTATCTAATCAACTTAAAAATTGGCACAAAAAATAATTAATAAGTAACCTTGACCAGATAAGTACTGCAACCAAGACAGTCTGCTGACTATACAACTTCTCGACAACTTACATCAGATGTGTTCCTCATGGATTTGGTGTACTAAAGTATGCCCTTGATGGGTCTAGATAAATACTTGGCGTTACGAGGGTCCATTGAAACGGAATGCAGCGCAGTTGTGTTGGGCGGACCAATCAGATTGTTGATCGATGACGAGATAATTTTTGCGAGTCACCTATCAAGAGTCTGACTGGCATGTTTGCCACGTTCAACTCCGATTCAACGGAGCGGCACCCTTAGTTCTAACTAAATCCCATGGCGTTTAATGATATTCTCTAGAATATCATGAAACTCCATGGGACTGATGATGGAACAGGACGTTGGTGATAAATAATAACCTCACCCTATTAAATGCATGCTCATAAAGTTGGTCCTTGGTAGATTTGTCTGAACATATAAGTAGTTGTTGGACATACCTGAGATTAAGGTGTACTTGTTGGAGCAGAAAGGTCCCAGATTCTCTAATAGATCAGGGTCTTATAATTTTTTTAAAAATTTACACTTGTTGACAAGTATAAGTAAGCATTGCTGTTTCTTTTATCATTAAAAATCGACCATTGCCAAAACATGCTCTCGAAGATAAGGCCCTAGTAGATAGGTGGTTAATTACTAAAATCACGGAACTGATAACTATAGTTTTTGTAGGTACGTTTGATAATTCCATAAAAATATTTTTATCAGTTAGCATTAGAATTAATAATTTCAGTTTGATAAGTTGCCGGATTTTATTCGCAACTCTTTTACAAGGCTTTATTTATATATGTTTTCAATTCAATCTTTTTAACATTTTTAATTAAATCCAACTATGTATTACTTCATCCTCGTGGATTTAGGTTTTTAAAATCTCGGGGGAACTCTTTGATTTTCCAGGATAAAAAGTAGCCCAATCATTCTTCAAGTTCTCAACTATACCGAAGCAAAAAATCAAGCCGATACGTTGATCTGTTATGGCGTGATTTAAAAACAAACCAACACTTTTGCATTTATTAACTAAAAAGTATGGTGTCGTGGGACACCAGATAGGAACGAAGTTCCCCTTATTTCATAAATATTAATTTCAAGTTATTTTCGAGGTGAAAAAAAAATAATTATTCAGATATAATTTTTTTAATTATGATTTTTGAATACAAAACTTCTTTAGCCGCGTTGAGCAATTTTTGGCAGCGGGTAAAAATGTGGATTCGTGGCGTCATCGACATGCATGTCGCCAACATGCTCGCGTTGTTACGAAGACAAAAGGTCTTAAATATAAATATACTACATTCGAAGTTAAACTTTAATTCTTTAGTGTTAAGGTTTAATTTCGAATAAACTATGCATAAAAATCTTACTCCACGCATTTTCGTTACGGACGTTTTTTGCCGGCTAGGGTACCCCTCCGCATCGTCCCTTATGGAACTTCATTCCAATATTTTATTATTTTATGTAATTTAAGTATATTATAGTTATTATTTTTATTATGAAGCATCCTTTGAACAGACAAAATTTTTTTTTTTTAGTTTCTCGGAAAATGGAACGTGGTCCGTCGCACGGAGTTGCTCGGTCAACCCACAAGTTGCTCTGATCTGGAAATCGTGGAGGAAAACAACCGCTTATATTTAAATGAAAGGGTAATCAACCAGAACTTTCCGGAAGAACTGAAAAGCCCCGCAACTTACCATGCAGCCACAGCAAAGTTCAGTGTCAATAGATCGAACTCCAATGAACGTAAGTTTTGTTTCTTCTACTTCTGGTGAAGCTTCTTATTATATCCAGTACAAGTTAGCCCTTGACTACAATCTCGAGATAAGCTTCTATTTAGGTACCATTTAGATACCTATTATTGCTCAATTTGTAATTTCAAATAATGTTTTCATGAATTTTGATAGAGTTTGAAGAAGAATCTAACTCTGAGTTAGGAAAAATAATAATGGAATTAATAAAAACAATACAATATAACTTAAAACTAACTAGCCTAACCTCTATCTCTCTCTCTCTGCGTTGTATACCTCATTACTGAGGGTCGTGACTTTCGATTAATCAAATAATAGTAATTGGGAGTTTTCTTGGGATAATAATGCGGTGAGTTCACACGTCCTTCCGCAACACCTAACCTAAATTCAACATAAATCATGCCCGCATGGAATGGTGGCAAAAATGCTGGTTGCATTAGCGCGGTGGACAGCCAGGCTGATACTTTGCGCAAAAAAATAAGCTAGCGCTTCTGCTACCAGATCAGGCAATTAACCGCGGTGAAATATCTAGTCGATATATTTTTGCCAGTATGGATGCTAACTAGATCATGACTGAAGCCGCCCCCCAGACCATAACAAGGAAATTCACAAACAAAAAAGTCCCAAATTCACCCGGCTGGGGAACGAATCCGGGACTTCACACTTATAAGACCCAACTACGCCAGGGAGGTCGTAAAATCACATAGTATCTCAGAGCATTGTATATATGTATTATGTACTAGATCATGGCTGCGACTTCGTCCGCGTGAATTAAGTTTTATTGTTTCTCGGGAGAAGTCTGTCTTTGTTAGCCCGGGATATAAATCTTCCCCTACCTCTATACCAAATTTCATCAAAATCTGTTTAAAAGGTGGGCCGTGAAAGTGTAGCTGACAGACAGACAAACACACTTTCGCATCTTCTATATCTATACTAATCTATACTATACTATAATATTATAAATGCGAAAGTTTGAATGGATGTATGGATGTTTGTTACTCAATCACGCCAGAACGGCTAAACGGATCTGGATGAAATTTGGCACAGATATAGTTTGGAATAACACATAGGTTACTTTTTCTTCCGCGGGAACCAAAAACCTCAATCCAAGTTTATTTCGTCCGCGTGGTTTAAGTTTTTTGTTATTCCAGCGGGAACTCCTTATTTTTCTGGGATAAAAAGTAGCCGTTGTTACTCTCCAGGTCCTCAACTACACTCATGTAAAAAATCACATCAATCCGTTCCTCCGTTGCGGCGTAATTGAAGGACAAACCAACAAACAAACACACTTTCTCATAATATAACAATAGTATGATATATCATACTAATGTTATATATTATTATGTTATAGTATGGATTTAACAATGAAATTTGATTGCAGCTGCCGACTTTTGGATTCTGGAAACGGATTACTTAAATTTCGCCCTCGCGTACACATGTGAAGACGTTGATTTATCCAGACAAGGTAGAGTATCCTACTTAATATGTAATCTAATATTACCACTCTAGCACAGAATACTAATGATTACAGCTCTAGTGTGTAAACCAGTTAGAATTCAAATTTAAATTAACTTTTACAAGTGCTTTTGAATCGTTGTTGAATCTACCACTGGTTCGGAATGACATTCCCACCGAGAAGACCCAGCAAGAAACTCGGTGGTTGCTCTTTTGAAATAAATAATTTACAATTTCATCAATATGTAGATACATATGTAACCGCTGTCCTTAACATTGCTGGAGCGAGTCAAATCCAATAGAGTCGAGATATGCTACTCCTCTCTCGCTCCTTTTAAGTTTCGTAAGAAACGAGTTCCCTGGAGGAACACTCACTATTAGTAATAAAGCTCATTGTACTAAAAGTGGAATCACTTTTAGTGAAAAGACCGCGCTTGCGCAATTTTTGTTATGTTACTACTTTTTATTCTTCTTTATATATTCATATTTTAAACCCCCCTCCCCCCCCCCCCCCATTAAACTAAAAGGGAAAATCTATAAGATAGTCGTTAGACAAGTCGCATTGTATGGTTCAGAATGTTGGGCGGTGAAAGGGACGGATGACAAAAAAGTGCTGAAATGCGAATGTTGAAATGAATAGATAAGATTAGGAATGAATATATAAGGGGAAGTTTGAAAGTAGCGCCAGTGATAGAAAAGATGAGGACTAATAGGCTAGCGTGATATGTGGCGTATAGGAAGGCATATTACGAGAAGAATGATAGATATGCAAGGAAGGAAAAAAGAGTAGAGGGAGACCAAAGAAAAGATGTATGGATTGTGTGAAAGAGGATATGCGTATAAAAGGAGTAAATGATAGGCTGACGGATAACAGAAGTGAGTGGAAGAAGGAAACATTTTGTGCCGACTCCACGTATGGTCGTAAATTGACCATGTTTCGGATCCGCTGTCGCAACCCGCATTGCTCGAAGACTTTAGTCTTCAAACGTATCGCTTTTGTGGACACTGATTCATTTTAAGAAATGTGGTACATTTTGTTTTTTTTTTCTACAGTAACCATATGGCAGTTGGGAAGACCATCAAGCACCCCCACTGTAATGTTGGAAGCGTTGATAAACCAAACGCTGTTCAGATCGTTTGGAATCACTAGAAACGACCTCACTACCGTGGACCGATCGGAAACCGCTTGCAGAATCTTACCCGATATTTCCCCGGGACAGGACGTCATATTACCCGGTCAATGTGAACCTAATATGCCTGTTGTACAAAACTTCAACGTATCTGGTGTAAGTCCAAAATGGCCACACTGGCGTATACAAAACTCAATAGATTACTAAAAAAATGTATAAGGAAATTTTGTTTCTGCCGAGGTAATTGATAGTAAGTCATATCGAGGTTTCAGGAAAATGGTGCTTAAAATCTAAAGTATAAGCACCATTTGAAACCTGTCTTTTCACTGCTCTATCAATTACCATGGTAATACTCCGCCATTTTGCGCTCAAAGCTTCACTACGAGTTGATGTTCGGAATAGAAGTTTTATAATTTAGCTCGGCCGCATATTATTAGATTTTTACAGATTAAATATATATCATACTTCACGAACTTTTAAAAACTAGAAGTCTACACCTAATACGGCAACATTCTAACAGTCTGCGGCGTGTCTGCCGAGAAAAAAAAAATTTTAGCAAAAACCCTTCCGGTCCGGCCAAAAAAATAAGGACACACCCACATCAGGCGGACATGAGAAAAATAATAAAATATTGCTCACAAAACCTGATCTTAATGTGATGGCAATATTTTCTTCTGCTGGACAGGAAATGCTAATGAGTGATGACGGATTCACTTATTAATCACAAGACTTGGAATGTAAAAGTGTGTCTGTCTACTACGCTTTCACGGCCCATCTGCTCAACCGATTTTGACAAATCTTTGTACAGAGATTGTTTGCATCCCGGGAACGATATAAGCTATTTAGGCTAGAGCATATAAGAGTTTCCACAAGATCACAAAAACCTAAGACTTCATCAACTTTTATTTTATTTTTTTATTATTAAAATAAAAATTGGTACCGTTTTAGTGGGTAGCATTTCGAAAAACCACGTAGGTTTAAACTGCATGCTTTTCCATCTTCCATCAATATTTATAACTATACTATGATCTGCATTAGTGTAAATACATGAAGAAATTAAAACTAATAATTTATTTATTTAACAGGAACTCAGCTTAATTTTCTGGGATAAAAAGTCCTCCTCGTCTTTTGTCCTTCCCGGGATATCAATCTATATGACAAATTTCATCAAAATCGGTTAAAAAGATGGGCCATGAAAGCGTACTAGACAGACAGACAGACGCATTTATAATATTATTATGGATTGTTCCTAGTAAGTTCTATTCTAAATTTATTATCAAAGCTATTAAGGCTATCTTGTCAATCATAACATTAATGCTTTCAGTTTACCGGGCGATGGTTCGGCATTTCAAGTTATTACTCTGTGAACCAAGGTGGCAAGTGTGGTCGAGCGCAATATACACTATCTGGAGGTGTAGTCGTCGTCGAAAACAGTATGGTCGTCGATCAAAAGCTAGAAGTAATCAAAGGTACCGCCGCTGTTAACACCACGGACGGCAGTGCACGGCTTCTAGTGAGATTGGAGATAATGCCTGGAAGTGAGTATAAGAATGCGATTATTACTCGTTATTATTATTATTATTTTCGACATGAATTTAGCTCTCACGCCCGCATACAAAATAAATACATATATGGCCTAAAGAGTTATAATAAACTTACGTAAATAAATATTAATTAATAAACTTACATACACAAATACACAAATAGTTGTAGCGGGCGGAGGATTACACCCCGGCAGGGGAGACCAGACGGCCGGGGGTCAGGGCGACAGGTTGAGAAACCGGCGGACTATCCTAGCCGAGTCTAGCAACACCGCTTTCTGCATCCTGGCTGCGAGCGAACTGTCACGGAACCCCAGTCGCCTCAGATGGTGAGCGAGGCTGACTGGGATTAACCCATTCGCAGATATGACGATTGGGATGGTTTCGGTGGACCCCACATGCCACATGGCGGAAACCTCGTAAGCCAGATCAAGATACTTACGTTTCTTCTCCGTCTCAGCTCTCACAAGGTTCTCGTCATATGGAATGGTGATGTCCACCAAAAACACCCGTGACTGTGCCCGGTCCAACAGCACGATGTCAGGCTTATTCGCTAGAATAGTCCTGTCCGTGATGATAGACCGGTCCCAATAGAGCCGGACTCCGTCACGCTCGAGTACAGGCACCGGTGTGTACTTGTAATACGGCAGCCTCTCATCCAGGAGACCGTACTTCAGAGCAAGCTCCTGGTGAAGGATTTTGGCCGCTTGGTTGTGTCTGTGCAGATACTCAGTGTTAGCAAGCGCCGAACATCCCGAAAGCACATGTCTGAGTGACTCACCAGGATGGCGACAGGCTCGACAGATGTCGTGAGTTCCATCCTTCAGAATGTACTTTCGGTAGTTCCGCGTCTTAACTACCTGATCCTGTATCGCACAGACAAAACCTTCGGTTTCCCCAAAGAGGTCACCGAAGCGCAGCCATTGCACGGACGCTTTTTTATCAACGTGTGGCTCATTAAGATCTCTCTTCGGTAGTGTCGGATTTTCCGTCGGGCTATGAGAGTAAAGTAACAGATAGTGCACCCGTGTATGTGGACACACTAATTGTGCAATATAATAAGTATCTCACGCGCAGATGGCTAATCTTTCGGGAGATAGGCCGCGTGGCCGAAATTCGGACATTACAAAAACTTGTGCGCATGTTCATTAAATAAAAAAGCTCAATGTACTGATTTAACCTTTATATTACTAGCTTTTGCCTGCGACTTCGTCCGCGTGGACTATACGGATTTCAAACCCCTATTTTACTCCCTTGGATTTTGAATCTTAAAAAATCCTTTCATAGCGGATGCCTACGTAGGAGGTTCGATCCCGGGATGGTTAATTTGGGATTTTTTCTATTCTGAGCTAGTCTGGTCTTTTGAAAAGCTTCGGCCGTGGCTAGTAACCATCCTACTGGAAAAATCGTGCCGCCAAGCGATTTAGCATAATATTAACCCTAACAGGTTAGCCCGCTACCATCTTAGACTGCATAATCTCTTACCACCAGGAGAGAAAAATATGAATAATTAATTCTTTCTTTAAGACTACCACCGAAAACCGTATATAGAATATGTGACGTCAAAATTGTCCTTGCTCCTTGAGACCTTACTCAACATAAAAAAGTTAGCAAAACAACTGTAAAAACTAGTTCTGATTTAGTATTCAATTATGTAGATAATAAGGTAACTAAAGCTGGTCGCACATTAAGTAAATAAAAAGTCCATTTAATGAGCCAGAATAGCAGAATTAAAGTCAAATCAAAAAATAATGAAAAAATTTATAGTACTTAAAAGAATACTACGTACGTACATACGTACTTTAAAGAATCATCTTTGAAAACCTATGCACCTACCTAAAATTTTTAAACTGCTATACTTTTTAAACGGCCGGAATAGGCTTGGCTATTTACTACATTGCGGTTTCGATCCATCCATCTTTAGCTGCTGCAGCGGCTAAATAAGGCAATACCAGACTATATCATAATTATATTCATATGTCACCGTAAGATTGTGAAAACCGTAAGATTGTAATATATCTAGTGAGACTGTAAACTTTCGAAAGATTACAATTTAACGCATTATTTTTTGGTAGATTGTAATCTGTTAGGTATATTAACCCGATAAAACCTAATTATTTACGTCGAACCCTAACCTAACCTACAAGAAAGAGACAAAAAAACGTAAATCAAATGAATATTTCAAAAATTGACACTCAGAACATTGAACAGTTTACAATCTTTCGACAGTTTGGAATTTCGCGAGTTAGATTATAATCTAACGGTTTTTACAATCTTACGGTGACATATAGATAGCGAAGCTGCGAGATCCATTTCATCATTCAGAATTAAAATATTTTTATACAAATAAACTACTACAGTCGTCAATCGTCGAGTGATTCTACCATTGGTACCAAGAGACAAGAAAACGTAAATTCAATGAATATTTCAAAAATTGACACTCAGTAAATTTGACGATTCACAACCTGTCGACAGTCTATCGAGATAAAAATCGTTAGATTGCAATCTGACGGTTTTTGTAATTTCACGGTGACACATATATTTTATGGAGATCAAACATGTTCTAACAGTTAAGAGTCTTGAGGTCGAAATCAGTATCTACTTCTACGATGAGATTAGCGTTGTGAAAGGTCCACGGAATAGGAACAGACAATTGTTATTACTTAATTGTGATACCATTCCTAAGGCTCACGTCCAATAGGACGTCTCACGTTACTCACGACACCACCACCACTCGCCAAGCCGAGTCGAAACGAACGGAACAAATGTGACTTATTTCGAATGTTATCGACTCCGTGCATTATATATATATATTTATTAAATGTGCGCCCAGCCTAAGCAAAATACAGGCTTAAACAAAGATATTCTCATTCTAGACAGTCGATAAAAAAGTTATATTATCTCAAATGTTAAATGCAAATATATTTGTATGATAAATAGTAGGTTTTTTAAATGCATATTTTGTAATAAATCCATACTGATAATAATAATTATATTATTGTTATTATTATAATATTATTATTTATTAAAATATTGTAAATGCGAAAGTGTTTCTGTCTGTCTGTCCATCTGTATGTCTGCTACGCTTTTGCTTTGGTAGGGACATATTATTTAGATTTGTTCAGGAAAATTAAAGTGTTTTTTTTATTTTATCCACTACAAGTTGGCCCTTGACTGCGATCTCACCTGATAGTAAGTGACGATGTAGTCTAAGATGGTAGCGAGCTAACCTGTTAGGGGCATGGCAGTTATATTAAACCCAATAGTTCCTGCGAATCAAAACATATACTTTTATCTTTGCGGCAGAAGACGCAGACATCATAAAGCTTATAATAATAGTAAGATTGACGTTAAAAAAGTGTACATTGTAGTCTTGTGTGAATTTGAATTTGACTTTGATTGTTTGAGCATGGAATTAATTATACATCAAACGTAGTTCATAGGTAATTACTAGCTGATGCCCGCGACCGTGTCCGCGTGGATTGAGATTTTTTGGTTCCCACGGAAACTCCGTAATTTTCCGGGATAAAAAGTAGCCTATATGCTAATCCAGACTATAATCTATCTGTGCCAAATTTCATGCAGATCCAGATTGAGTAACCAACATCCATCAATCCATACATCCATCCAACCTTGGGCATTTATAATATTAGTATAAATAATTATATCATTATATTAGTATAATAATTTATAATATTAGTATTAATTTCATGGGTTTGACACCTATATGCAGTACAGCATTGCATCAATGTGTCAGTCAATTATGTTTTTCGTTTATGTATTTAATTTATATCAGGCAATGGGATCTAGGACTATAAAACAGGCCCAGTTCTGGTACTGGTAAATATTAATAGTATATATTCAAATTAGTCATATAATTAATGCGTATAGACCTATTGATAAGATGCATAGAGTAAAATGACATTTGCTTTTTTTATATTATTATAATTTATCAGGAAATTGTTTAATTCTATTTCTTTTATGAACTTGGGCATAATTTAGGCTAGCTCATGGCTAGTTATAAGTTTCCTTCTAAGGTTTTTCATTAATTAAAAAAAACAACCAGGATATCAAATATTTATGTCAAATAAGTATAAAATAATAAGTAGTAATATTAGTAGTAATGTAAATTAATTATTGAGGTTTTCTTAAGAGCCTTTTTTTAAGTCTGGTATGGGAGGCATCGGCCGTGGCTAGTCACCACCCTACCGGCAAAGACGTACCGCCAAGCGATTAAGAGCTCCGGTATGATGCCGTGTAGAAACCGACTAGGGGTATGGGTTTAATATAACAGGTAAGACCGCTACCATCTTAGACTGCATCATCATTTACCAACAGGTGAGATCGCAGTCAAGAGCTAACGTGTAGTGGAATAATAAAAAATAAAAAAGAGCGCTACCTAACCTTAGGCTGTACCGCCTTACACTTGTTATTTTACGTAATTAACTTACATTACTAACGTACGATATTAACACGTGACTTTCAAGACTGTTTACATTTCGTAAGTTACTCGTACACGCAAATTACGTAAATAATTAGCTAGCTGGTAAACTCAGTTCCATTTAACTGCAGATTCAGCAGTTAACAGACATTGAAACTGCAAAGATTGTATATTTTGCTTATTATTTTCATAGTATCATGTCTTATGGAATCTTGCTGTGGGGTAAAGCAGCAGATATTCAAAAAAGTTTTGTTCAAGCAGCAGATAAGCAAAAAATGCGATCTGCACGATAGCCCAACTAGAAAACGCCATAGGTTCGTGAATGCATCGCTCCGCCTCAAGAAAGTCCGAAGGTCGTTCGTAAGAATGAGCATTCTATTATATAACAAAATTAAACAACCTATTTTAAACTTGTCTTTACACAAGTTTAAAAAGTCCATTAAAAGTATGGTTCTTCTCGGTAGGAACGCATTCCGAACCAGTGGTACATTCATTAGACTATTCATAAGCACTTGTAAAATGTATATTTGAATAAAAAACTTTTGAATTCTGAATTAGAAATTGTAACAATAATTGATATAGGTTTTACATATTATTATCTGACACATTGAAGCCAAGCCTAACCTCAAAAACGTTATACCTACCACTTAATAGTTAATAGTATAAGTTATACTCAAATATATAAAAATATCTCTATTCTATACCAAAATTATAAATGCGAAAGTTTGGATGGATGGGTGGATGAATGGATGGATGTTTTTTACTCAATCACGTCATAACGACTAAAGGATCTGGATGAAATTTGGCACAAACAAAGATTATAGTCTGGAATAACACATAGGCTTATATCCAACTTGTACTTATACTTTGTATCCAAGAAAATTAAAGAATTCCCGCGGACCGAAAAACCTCAATCAACGTGGACGAAGTCGAGGGCATCAGCCAGTTTATAATAATTATTATGCTTTGTGTCTGTCCAACTAATTTTAATATCTATGCTTGGACGAATTATCTATGCCTATACCTGCCTAATTATGATAATGATATACCGGCGGGTGCATGTTAAAATGCCTACATTTGCACTTTTAGCAAGAATTTTAGTGTTCATTTTATAATAATAAAATATTATTTGTAAAAAAAAAATTACTTGCCTGCAAGCCGCCATACAGCATTTCCTGGTTATCCAGCAGTGTGATTGCGTAACTTCTGCATCAGTCATTGTTACAGTCTCAATTGTTATGATTGGCTAAATTCATGGTATTTTTGCTGCGTCAATGGATTTTGGCCAATAGTGGAAGAATCAACCAATCAGAGGTGATTGCGATCGTTACACTGTAGCTATCCAGGTTATGACAGAAGTGACGTGACGTGATGCGATGCGATACGACGCGATAGAAAATTACAAACTTGTCTACGCGACAACGTGAAGGGTCAGCTACTGTTTGATACAGTCGCGTCGTGTTGCCGACTTCTCTTTGCAACCAAACCGACGGGCCTTTATTACGTTAAAACGATTGCTACGTTCTAACTATAGCAATCACCACTGATTTGTTATAACTCTCTCGCTATTGCTCCAATAGCCCATAGAGCCAACAGCAATATACCTAGGGTCCCAGTAAGAATAGGTACTATTAATTTAGCTTTTTTTAATTGCACTACAAGTTAGCTACAAGGAATACTAAGCAGGTCCCGCGGGAATAACAAAAAACTTAATGCACGTGGACAAAGTCGCGGGCATCGTCTAGTACATAATAAGGCTGAGTATTACATTTTTTTTTCGATAAAGCCTTATTTCAACTCTCTCTCCCTGAGTATAACTTGGCTTTTAAAGATTGTTTGGCACAAACCAAGTAGCTCATCATTCTTTCTTTGTTTTATCTCTATATTTTAGTATGTGTTTTTTTTCTCTGTTCTAATTTAAAGTAAGTATAATAAATAATTTTGTTTCGTCTAGCGGCTATACCCAACTCCCATTCATTTGGAAAATTTGTATAGACAATTATTATGTGCTAAAAATCTTTGAAAACTGTTTTGGTTTGGGTGCAATGTTATATTTGTTTTACCTATTGTACATTAAGTTACGGTATGTTTTAAAAAAAAAAGTCGCTGACTCTTGGCAGCCAATAGTTGTGCTATGCTATGCGACTACGCACGCAAAAGGCTACCAAGGGTACGTAGTACGCACGTAGTATTTGCATAGTGGCTACTATTATACGTATATTCTTCAGTTCTGTTCAGTGGGTAAGCTCCCGTTAAAGGTCTAGCCCCATGTGAGATGCACGGAGCGGCGAGGCACGTAGCGTACAAAGAAGAAGTAGTGGGTAGTGTAGACCTGCAGACGTGCACTTTTTTACGCCGGGCGTTGAAGTTATTTTTAACCTCGACGGAACGGAGACGGTATATGTTTTAGCCCTAAGAGGTTGCCCCCAAATAAATGAAATTAAAAAAAAAATTACAAACAAAGAAACACACATTTTTTTTGGCATTTGACCAGTTATTTTAAATCAGCCAATTTTTTTGTTACAGATTTCGTCGACTCTCCGTTGTGGGTCCTGGCTACAGACTACAAAGAATATGCAGTCTCTTACACTTGCGTAAATCAGCCTAACGATCAAAAAAAAGGTAGATATTTTTAGTTTAAGGCGCTGCGCAAACGTAGACTCTTTGTTACTGATATGACACCTCACAGAAAACCGTGGATTTGTGTGACTTGGATGAAGCAACTGTACACTAACCGTGCCTATGTTTGCGCAGTTGTTCATATATTTTAATGTATGAAAATAAATATTCGATGGTGGTGGTGGCGACGGTGGATCCGACACGAAACTATGTTTGCGCAGCGCCTAAGATAAGTCGCGACCTTTAGATAAAAAAACGCGACCAAAGACCAATTTGATTTGCAAAATTAGATTGGTTCCGACGTTTTTAGGCAAGACGACGTTTTTTCATTTGTATCACGGTGGATGCGCGGTTTTAGGTGTGTCTGTCTGTTCTATTTTTAAAATATAGCTTGCGCCCAAAACGAAATTTTGTCTCGAAAATTCAACAAAATCCCGTGGCGTATAAAAACAAACTTAAATCTACATGAAGTCATGGCCATTAACTAGTATTGATATTATAACACTAGATTCGTCCACGACTGTATCCTCTTGGGACTGAGACTGGAGCTCTTTGATTTTCCGGGAGAAAAAGTAGTCTATATCACTGTCCAGGTCCTATAATATACCCATGCAAACAATAACGTTGATCAGTTGCTCTGTCGCGGCGTGATTGGAGGACGAACCAACAAACTAACAAGCAATCACACTAATTTCGTTCAATGCATCATGCTTAATATTATAAATGCGAAAGTGTGTTTGTTTGTTGGTTTGTCCTTCAATCACGCCGCAACGGGGCAACGGATCGACGTGATTTTTGGCATGGGTAGGCATAGTTGAGGACCTGGAGAGTGACAAACGCTACTTTTTAACCCGGAAAATTAAGGAAGAAACTCAAACCACGCGGACGAAGTCGCGGGCATTAGCTTGTTTGTAACATTGGTATGACTTACAGTAAACGCCTGGATCCTAAGCAGAACGCGGCAACTGACGAACGCTGCGCAAAACGCCGTAGAAGAAATAATAAGCAGAGAAGTCGATCTGAACAAGCGTTTCTTCATCGATGATGACCAGAGCGATGAGAGCTGCTTCTACTATCCCGATCACGATCCAAACCAACCAGTTGTCTTCCGTGGACAATGTGACCGCAATAATATTACGGCCATGCCGAACTTTAATGCGATAGCGGTAAGGAATTTTTAGAAATGTAGCCATTATCAGGGTCTGCATCCGTCATCAACGACTCACTACTAATTACAAGTCTCCACTCACAATGTTTGGCCATAATCCACCATTCTGACCAAGTGCGGTTTGAAAGACTTAATACACCTTTGAGAAAATGCTAAGTAATAAGCAAATTCCAATTTATGTGAAGAAAATTATGAAGAATTCTCAGACATGCAGGTTTCCTCACGATGTTTTTCTTCAAGGTCAAAGCAAGTGATATTTTAAATTTTGTTTGCATAAAATGCTCGTAACAAACTATTTATTATTCATACTAATTCCATACTAATATTATAAATGCGAAAGTCTGTCAGTCGGTATGCTATAACGGCTCATCTTTTCAACCGATTTTGATGAAATTTGGTGTAGGGGGTTACATCCCGGGGAAGGACGTAGGATATTAAAGAGTTGCCCTGAAAATAGGAAAACGTAATCCATGCGGGAGAAGTCGCGGGCATCATCTACTACAAATTATGTACATAAACAGCGACTTTGATAGCCCCCGAATAGTTTTACTTAATAAGACAGTTTATCATTATTTATTTTTCTACAAACTTACGCATAGCACGATGTTGTGTCTGGATTTTCCAATCTACTTATTGAATAACGTAAGCAATATAAAACCTGGCTTAACCTTAATTTTTTTTCCGCATTATTCCAAATCAAGTTTTATTTGACTACTTTTCTTAGCATTTTTTTTGACGACCTCGACGACGTGGCGCTGTGTGTAGCGCTGTTCTAACATGCGGAGGTCCCGGGTTCGATACCCGGCGGGGTGAATTTGGGAATTTATAATTTCTGAATTTTCCCTGGTCTGGCCTGGTGAGAGGCTTCGGCCGTGGCTAGTTACCACCCTACCGGCAAAGACGTGCCGCCAAGCGATTTAGCGTTCCGGTACGATGCCGTGTAGAAACCGAATATATAATAATATAATAATTATAGAATATATAATTTAACTGCCATGCCCCTAACAGGTTAGCCCGCTACCATCTTAGACTGCATCATCACTTACCATCAGGTGAGATCGCAGTCAAGGGCTTACTTGTAGGAGTCAAAAAAAACAAACATTATTTGACCTCTGATAATAGACATATGATTATTAGTTAATTATATTCCATCACGTGATTTATCTCTTAATAATATTACTTATTATTTGTTTTTTTAAACTGTTATTATTTTTATTAAACTTAACTTAACTTACGATAAATTGACGTCCTAAGTATGATTCTAATACTTTTTTTTTCTTTTTTTTTTTTTTTTTTTTTTTTTTTATTGAAAATAATACAATAGAACTTAATGCTAGCTAGCCTAACCTAATTACTATATAAATCATGCCCACGTGGAATGGTGGCAAGAATGCTGGCTGCATTTCCGCGCTGGACAGCCAGGCTGATCCTTTGCGCAAAAAATGAGCCTGCCCTTCTGTCACCAGATGAGGCCATTAACCGCGGTGAAATATCTCGCAAAAAATTTTTGGCACTAAGACTCCACGGCCCAAGGGTCTCCACGGCAAACGGAACAAATATGTAACTCTCTATGAGAGAGGCATACTTCCGCCGCTTGCCGGTTTCAGCCTTTTCTGCTGCGGCTCCCGGCCTTGATGCTGTCTCCCTGATATGACACGGGGCCAATGTGTCTACGCATGTTGCGTCCCACATTAGCGCACGTCCCCGTTCCCAGGGAACCAGCGTCAATCCATCAGGTCTCTTGCCATCATCCCGACTAATCCCTGCCGGCTCAATGAGCGCAGGAATATCTATGGTGGCAAGAGCCCTTTTGATCGTATCATTGAGAGAGCCATGCCGAAAAAGCCTACCAGCGCTCCTTTGGCAAGAGAGTCCGTGAATTCCAAATTTATCGACCTCTTTTCCACACGGACATCTGTGCTCGAAGCATAGGGGTGTTCCCAATCTGAGACCTAGAGCCACACGAAAACTTTCATTATCTAAAAGAGTGCCGAGATTTTTCGATGGCAAGGCATGAAGCCAATACCCGGATTCTTTTTCAGATAAAGCTAGAAGCCTTGCTCGATCTCTTTCACTTGTAAGATTTTGAACCAAATTTGTATGTGTCAGCCGAACCAACGGCACATCCCAAAGTTTTTGTGTGAAACATTCCTTCGGGATATCGTCATTGGGACACCTGACCTTCCAACTCTCTAAGGCCTCTGTGGCATAGGTCAATGAAACTGAATTAGAATTAAGAATCTGAGAACTAAGCTCTTTTATACTATGCACAGAGGACAGAAAAGCCGGAAGAGCAACACTGGAAATTTTTCTCACGCCGATGCCACCGTACTTGACCGGTAAAGTAGCTTGATTCCAGGACTGATCATCAAAAGATAAATTTAGAATTTTTTCTAGCGTATCTCTTAAGGTGGCATCCATGATATCGAGTAGTCCAGGAAATTTCCAAATTGGGCTCGCACGGAGAATATAAATTAATTTAGGTACAAAAAGGCAATATTTTAGGATCGAAAATGCAATATGAGAATTTAGAGCGCCCAATTTGTCAGAATGTGCCGAAAATGTTCTGACTTTTTTGTCCAAGATTGGTTGTATGGCTTCGTCAAAAAGAGGAGCACCAAGAAGACAAAGTGAATGTTTATCAAGAATCTTAATATTAGGGGCAATTTCATTAAATAATAATAATAATAATACTTAGTTACTTATTAATAATAATAATAATACTTACTTCTAATACTTAGTTTTTAACTTGTTGTGACTGTCTCGTTGGCCTAGTGGTTAACATATTGGACTGCGGCCGACGAAGTCCCGGCTTCGAGTCCCGGGGCGTATTGTAACAGTATTGGGTTTTTCTGACAAAGTTTGCGGTGTTTCACCCCCGTGCCTCGGTGAGCACGTTAAGCCGTCGGTCCTGCGCCTGATCTCTCCGCGGTCATGTCGGATTTTCCGTCCCATCGGGCTATGAGAGTAAAGGAACAGAGAGTGCACTTGTGTTTGCGCACACACTTGATCACTAAAATATCTCCCGCGCCGATGGCTAATCTCTCTGGAGATTGGCCGCCATGGCCGAAATTCGGTCGGGAGGACATTAGTTATTTAACTACTAAAAGTTCTCTGGTCTGGTCTGAAAAGAGGCTTCAAGCATGTCTGCCCTGCCAAGTTAACTCACTTTCATCTTAAACTGGTAACTCTTTAGTCTATTTTTATACGACTGCCTGAAAAAAACATTGCAGAAACATTTTTCACAATGAGATGTTATTTGTTAGTTTTCAGTATAAATGTTTCACCTTATAATAAGGCATGCAAATTTACATATTTTGTTTATACTATTTATTATTTGAAATTTAAAAATTCATCTATTGTGTAGAAGCACCTTTCCGTAAGCCACCTTTTTAGTCTTGACTTAAATAGATTGAAAGTGAGTTCTCTAATTGCTTTGGGAATTTTATTGTATACTAGATTTTACTGCGCAGTTGTTTACTAGAATGGCACTTCTACATCCTGACATTCTTTTTTTTGTGGGATCTCTAAGTAGAACCTTGCTTTTGACTTCTAAATTTTCAAAAAGTTGCGAATTCTTTTTCACGAAAATTCCTACTTCTAAAATATATAGACCTGGTAATGTTAGTAGCTTTCGACCTTTAAATAATGGTTTACACGATTGGAGGGGTCCTGCTGCACATACAGCTCTTATGCATTTTTTCTGTGCTATAAAAAGTATTTTTGATGTGTGGAACAGCCCCATACTACTAGTCCGTACCTCAATAATGAGCCAACGTAAGCATGGTATGCTATAAGGGCGGAGTTTTCACCTACTGTCTGTCTTAACTGCCATAAAGCAAATGCAAACCTATTTACTCGTGTGCATGTGTGTAAGATGTGAGGTTTCCATGAACAATGCTGATCTAGGATCAATCCTAAGAAGTTTACCTCAGAACAATGTTGGAGATTTTTACCTTGGTAGTTTAATTCTAGAATTTTGTTTTTTGTTTGATGATTTGCGAACTGTACATATTCTGTTTTCGTTAGATTTATTTGCAATTTATTAATTTTGAGCCAGTTGACAATTTTGTTTACTGTTAAATTTATTTCATTATCAAAGTCATTTTTCTGTTTATCATTAGGAATCGCAATGGATATGTCATCTGCAAATAATATAAATTTATAGTTGATTATTTGAGGCAAGTCGTTTATATAGAGTAGAAACAATAGGGGGCCCAGGACACTGCATTGAGGTACACCTGTCTTGTTATATTGAAAGTTATATTTATATGTTTTTTTTTCACATTTGTTATCTATTCGAGAAACCTCAACGCATTGTTTTCTGTTATGTAAGTAGCTTTTTACCCAATTCAATGCCACTCCTCTTATGCCATATTTTTCTAATTTATTTACTAATATATTATGATCAACAAGGTCAAATGCCTTACCAAGGTCAAAAAATATTACGGTAGTTGGTCTCTTTCTATCAATGTTAGTTGTTATTGTACTTATTAATGTATATACGGCAGTAGTTGTAGATTTGGACTTCAAGAATCCATTTTATTCATTTGCTATAACATTGAATTGAACATGAAACATATAATCCTACTGTGCATAATTTTTTCAAAAACTTTCGATATTATAGGAACAAGAGTAATCGGTCTATAATTATCCATCTCTTTTGGGTTATTTTTTTATGGATAGGTTTAACAATTGGTATTTTAACCTTTCGGGAAAAGTTCCTTCACTGAGCGATAAGTTTATTAAAGTAAGTATGTGTGCTATGATGTTCATACAGTTTTTTAATATATATGTGTAAATACTATCATATCCAACTGCTTTGGAGTTGCTTAATGATTTTACTACTTTTATAATTTCTGTTTCTGTACATGGATTTAAGAAAATGCTCGAGTTTATGTTTTTCAGATTGTTGTTTACAGTATGTGCTGAAATAGAGTTGTTAGCTGTGGCTTTAGACGTTACACTAATAAAAAAATCGTTAAATGCAGTTGCAATTTGTAATGGTTCTCTTATTTCTTTTCCATTTACATTGATAATATCTATTCCTTTACAGACCTTAGTACCGTCATTTCTGTTTTTGACTACGTTCCATGTTGCTATGCACTTATTTTTAGATTTTTTAATGTAAGAGGTATTAGTAGTTTGCTTAGCGTTAATAACACATCTTCTAAACAGTTTAGAGTATTTCAAAAAATTGTTTATATTTGTGTTAGATTTGTCTTTATGCATTTTAATCTTAAGATTCCTTTTTATGGAACTAGATTTACGAATACCCTTAGTAATCCATTTAGGAGCTGTTGATTTTAAGTTTAGTTTTATTCTCTTCTCGGGGAAGCACAGGTCATAGAACATAGTGTATAAGTCATGAAATTTATTATAGGCTTTATTACAATCTGTTTCTTTAAGTACATCATTCCAAGTTAATTTTGATAAACACTCTTTAAACCTATTTATATTATTAGTCGAGAAATCCCTCTGTGTTATATAAAGGTATTCAAATTTTTGTTTTGCTACAGTTGTGAACTTTATCATTTGACCGGTATTATGATCGGATAGATTTAATTCATGAATTCTACCAGTTGCTTTTTGGATGTTACTGATTATGTGATCTATGCAAGCTTTTTTTCTTGTAGGCTTATTAATATGTTGTATAAGATTGTTTGAGATTAGTATATCCTTGTAATGTCGAGTAGATTTATTATCTTTGAAGGTATCAATGTTAGTGTCACCAGTTATAATAATTTTTTTATTTGTTTTATGTGTTAACTTGTGTAGCAATATTTCGAGTTGTTTAAGGAAAGTATCTAGGTTTGAGGAAGGTATTCTATAAATACACACGATTATGCAGTCTAGAGAAGGAATTTCTATCCCGCAACATTTGAAACTTTTTTCTATACATAAATTTTCCAAATTGGTAAGGCTTTTGTATTTAATTGTTTTGTGAGTAAGAATGCAGACACCACCTCGTTTTTCGTTTTTCCTTGAGAAATAGGACGCTAATTCATAGTTTTTTAGGTAGACGTTAAATTCGTCGCCTGATTTAACAAAGGTTTCAGAGAGGCATATAATATCTACGTGATTGTTGTTCCGCGAAAATGCATTTAGACATATTTCTAAATCACTTAATTTGTTGAGTAGGCCCGCTATGTTTTGGTGAAGTAGCGCTATGTTTTTTTGTATGTCCGAATTACTGTCAACGAAAAAATTGCCTAGAGTATTTTTTATCGTTACTGCTATTCTGCAGTGTATTCTTTTTGCGAACTACTGGAAAATAATACGGTATAGTACCTCTCTTAATTGAATTACGACTGTTTTCTAAATCCGAGATAGGGCTATTTTTGGTAATCGGTGGAAAATAGTAAGGAATGGTGCCTTTTTTAGGTAATTTATTGTAGTTAAGAATTAGTTTCCTTTTATTGTATGTCAGATATTTATTAGCATAATTTATATAGTCGATGGTAGAGTGTATTTTTAGACAGATATTTAGCAAATTTTTTTTTCTACTGTAAGATCCCTTATTATTAGTGTACAAGAATGTACAATTTTCATAATTACGACAAAAGGTTTCTAGCGTATCGTTAAGTTTATTTTCATTAAGGAATTTACTATACACAATATTAAGAACAATAATGTTAATATTTTTTAATCCAGTAACAACATCTGCAAAATCGGCTAATAAATTATAAGGGTCTGTGTCATGTTCGCCAACAGAGAATATAATGTAATTTTCAGAATTATCTTCAATGTTTTTACTCTATCTATACTATATATATATATATATAGATAATCGAGTTTACGATCCCTATTTTATACCCAACTGCCCAAAACAGGAGTGTAAGATTTTCAGGGTTCTTTTATGTATGTACATATTATGTAAGTTTATTTATTCCACCATAACTTCTACATGCCTGAAACAATCCGATTTGGTTGTATTTGATATCATTAGACTGCTTACATCCTGAGTGACACTGGCTAAATTGTTTTTTGAAAAAAGGTTAATATTACAGGGCAGTCGAGTTTTAACCCATACTAATATCATAAATGCTAAAGAGTCTGCCTGTCTGTCTGCTACGCATTCACGGCTTATCTGTTTCACTGATCTTGATAAAATTTGGTACGGGAATAGGTTGCAGCCCGGGAAAGGACATAGACTACTTTTAGACTATCCCGGAAAAAAAAAAAATTACGCGGACGAAGTCACACGGCATCATCTAGTATTTTAAATTGTGGTCTCTTGTTTCAGTATATGGGTTTATGGCATAACATCGAGTCTTACCCTTCAATATCTTCGTCTGGGACCTGTAACAACGCTCTGTATACCCTCAACGATGGCTTTGTCGATGTGTTCAACACCCAAGTCATAGACGAAGAACTCCTGACCATCAACGGAGTCGCTAGAGTGGCTTCCACTGATGGCAGCGCGAAACTCACCGTCAACTTTCCTATAGCTGGCAGTGATTGTAAGTACAACCTATAACAACTATTACATAAAACTACTTCAATAGGCATGATGACAGTAACCAAGAATCAATTAAATTATGAATTTATCTAATGAACTAGGATTCATGGATTATAAAAAACGTATTTATTATTCTATTTCGAGTGAGATTGCTATTTATTTTTATAAAATAAAACTATAAAATACATCAACCCGCCATATTGGATTGAACGCCAAGAAGCGAATGACGTCACAATTGTTTGTTTTCGAGCTTCGACAAGCATACTATTGTTTACTTCACACTGCACAGAGTACATTGGTAAAAACAATAGTGACGTTACAAACGACGTCATGACACCGGCTAGCGTTTAGGCGTGAAATTTAAAATTTAAATTTCAAGCCAATTTTATCTACCAAAACTTATTTTTCTGCTGAAATAAGATATTATTTCGAAATAGTGGATACTTCCGAACATAATCTGACCATTTTTCAAAATCAGTCATCATGCCTATTGTATTATTCCACCACTACAGCCCATTAACGTCCCACTGCTAGGCACAGGCCAGAAATTAAAGGTTAGGCCCACCACGCTGCTCCAATGCGGGTTGGCGGGCTTTAACGACTGTTATCATGTTAGTGATAATAACCGGGACCGACGACTTAACGTGCTCTCCGAGGCACGGGGTGAAACACCACCATCCTCCTAACTCCGGGCTAGTACTGAGAATATTTTAATCAGAAAAAGCCAATACTTAATAATGGCCCGACCCGGGACTCGAACCCGGGACCTCGTCGGCCGCAGTTGAACGTGCTAACTGCTAGACCAACGAGGCAGTTAATATTTGTAGTATTGAATTTGTATTCTACTAGTCAACTATTTTTTTTATATTTATTTAAGTTTACATTTTAAATTATCGATTTAAGTAAAAAAGTGCGTTGTCTTTTGATGACGTTGCAATTCAGTATTAGGTTCATTCCAAATCCAACAATAAGCGCGAGTTTCAGAGTTGGAATACCTGATTTCATTAGTTGTCAAATACCCAATTATTACTAATTGGATGAATGAATGAATAAAGCTTTATTTAATTCCATACAAAGTTAATTATTGATTAATTATACATCAACACATGTATAATTAATCATTTATATACAAAAATATAAATCTCGCCAAACTGGTGGGCCAGTTTATTGGCGAGTTGGCGCTCTAAACATTTTAATTTAAGTTAAATCTAAAATTAGCACTAGTACCTATACCTAATATCCTAACACCAACAATCAAAAAAACAAAAGAAAATATAAATAAACAATATAAATAAAAGAGCAGATAAACAATATAAGTAAAAGAGAAGAGAATAATAATTAATTAATTAGTCAATATAGGAGCACTTAAGTGACCTTTTAACTTCTACTTCTCCTACACTAACCTTATTTTCCTCCCTTAGCCAATCTATGCTATTGTAAATTTTGGCTACTAAATTCCACAATTTGGTTACAAACAGCTCAACCTTTTACCGTAATATGTAGTTCCGTACTTTTGCCAACGTGAATCTTATCTTTCTACAACTTCTCGCGTTATCTCTTAGTTTAGTTATCCCGGAAAATCTTTACAAAAAATATGTCTGTAATTATTTAGTTCTTTTCCCCACTTCTCTTGCGTCATCTTCTTGACGCTATCATCAATGGTAATGACGGGTTCAAAACATAAGACAACGGATAAAGACACGGATTTAGAGTTACTGTAGGCATATCTATACTAATATTATAAATGCGAAAGTTTGGATGGATATACATCAGGGTGTCTGGATGTATGGATGTTACTCAATCATGCCCCAACGGCTGAACGGACCTGGCTGAAATTTGGCACAGAGATAGGTTATAGTCTGGAATAGCACATAGGCTACTTTTTATCCCGGAAAATTAAAGAGTTCGCGCGGGAACCAAAAATCCTCAAACCACGCAGTCGAAGTCGCGAGCATTCGCTAGTTAGTTCATAACTTTAGGCACTGATTGGGCTAGCAACATAATTGTAGTGTTCCAATTATTTTGCCGATACTTTGATGATTGCTTTGCTTTTGATGACCTCTGACGGTGCTAACTGTTAATAAAGATAATTTCTAAAAAAATTCAGTAAAACAAGACCTATCGACACGCATTCAAAATTTTATTATTTTTTAAACTAAGTATATCTAAAGAAAAAAGTGCGTTGAAATTTGATGACGCCACGACTTTGTTTTTCATACAAACAACTGTCAAGGGTCACTGGTAGAGATCATGGTCATGGTCTGATATCTCTATCCCCGAAGTGGTAGAGACTACTTAAGGCTATCACTTAAGGGATAGAGATAAGAGAAGACAACAAAAATAATTAGGGAAGAAGATATGCTTCCCTAATTATTTCCACTAATGTTCTTTTTCTTGTTCTTGTTGTAGTGATAAGACCGCCTTATTGTACCTACGTTTTAAGTTTTCATATTTGTTATCTGTTTCTTTTATGTTTTTGTAGTGTACAATAAATAATATACTTCCATACATACAAACAAATTCAAAAAAACGAGTGTGCTTTAGACCACCCGACTGAAGTAAAACTTAGTAACTGGCTATGAGAGAAAGAAAATGTGTGAACGCACCTCTCTTTCTTGCCCCTACAGTAATATACGAAACGTAACTCTCTCTTCCTCTCTTCACTAACTTATATCTCCCTCTCAACTTCCGTTCGCCTCGCCCGATCACACTTTTCGTAAAGCTCTCGTCATTCACCATCTTACTCCCCAAGCCAAGCGTGCGTGAAGAAGTTTTACTTTAAAAATGTAATCAGACAATTCTGCTTTTTTTCCACAGCATTTTCAACAGCCGACTACTGGGTGCTGGAAACAGATTACATAAATTTCGCCTTGGTGTACAGCTGCCGTAATATTGGCGACGAATATCAGCAAGGTGAGCCATAGGTATCTGCTACGCTTTCACGGTTCGGTTTAAACCGATTTGGATGAAATTTGGTATAGAGGTAGATTATAACCCGGGATTATCCCGGAAAATTAAGGAGTTTCCGCGGGAAAACTTAATCCACGCAGATTAAGTCGCAGGCATCATCTAGTTTAGATTATGCCTGCGACTTTTGACGGCGCAGTGTTGAGCGCTGTTTATTTACGAGCGGAGGTCCCCAGTTCGATCCCCGGCAGGGTCCATTTGGGAATTTATAATTTCTGAATTTTCCCTGGTCTGGCCTGGTGGGAGGTTTCGGCCGTGGCTAGTTGCTACCCTACCGGCAAAGACGTGCCGCCAAGCGATTTAGCGTTCCGGTACGATGCCGTGTATTTGGAAACAAGAACATATTATATCAGAATGTTGATCCTGCAAAAGTATAAATTGTGTTGCAATCAACAATCAGATAGGTATTCTGATAGACAAAAATTTGTATAAAGAAACTAGCTGATGCCCGCGACTCCGTCCGCGTGGATTGAGTTTTTTTAGGGGTATGAAAATTATGAATATGCATAAAAAATTTCATAAAAATCGGTCAAGCCGTTTCGGAGGAGTATGGCAACTAACGTTGTGACACTATAATTTTTATATATAAGATTAAATTTAAGTCCCACTTATAACGCAGTGTCTACTTTTTTTTTAAAAGCCATTACAAGTAAAACCTTGACTGCAATCTCACCTGATGGTAATAGATGATGCAGTCAAAGATAGTAGCGGGCTAATCTGTTAAGGGTATGGAAGATATATTAAGCCCGTAACCCTAATCGGTTTCTACGCGACATCGTACCGGAAAGCAAAATTGCTTGGCGGTATAAGAATACGAAGATATTATATTTAAGTACCTACTAATTTTGAAAACAAGACATTGAAAATGTTTAAATTCTAAATCAACCTAAACTTGGAAAGGTCAAATTACTACATTGATAATACGCATATGATATAATTATGTATAACGCATTTATTTAACGTTATTTTTCCTCAAAAATTATTATACCCAGTAAAGCCTATGTGCAACTATGCAAATTGCTTTCATAATTCCGCATTCATACTATCCATACTAATATTCTATACTAGATGATTCCCGCGACTTCGTCCGCGTGGATTAAGTTTTTGTATCCCCGTGGGAACTCCTTAATTTTCCGGGATAAAGAGGAGCCTATGTCCTTCCCCGGGATACAACCTATCCCGTAATAGTTGGGCCATGAAAGCGTAGCAGACAGACAGTGGAGTGATTGAGGATTAAATATTACTTTCAATTATCTATTTATTTTTAATGTGAGGACAAATTTAGTTAGACATGAGTGTTATTGTAGTTAGCGATCTATTAGAGTTAAATGATTTCACGATAAGATTTTTATTTCAGTTACGAGTTTTAAACTCAGTAGAACTAAGGTTCTACCAACAAATGCTGATACAAGAATCAAGGAAGTTATAAGAGATGTAAAAGTTCTGGATCAAAGATATTTCGAGAAAAATGACCAGAGTCGCGAAGGCTGCTTCTATTTTCCTGAACCTCAGCCAGGAGTTCCCGTCAGGTTTCCAGGACAATGCAATACTGATATTCAAGCCATTACGAACTTCGATATGACTAGGGTAAGTATGAGTAGATTCGATAAAAATGAGACCTTTTTTTAATTTAAGCCTGGAAGCTTCGGAGAAAAGTATAAAAATTAAAGCAGGAATATTTCCCAAACTACCGCAGTAAGAGTCGCTTAATTCTTAGAAGGAACTCATTATCATAGATTTCAATGCAATATCTATACTTATATACCAAGGAGGTACTTAAGTAATGATTAAGCGACCCTGAGTGCGGCACTTAGTCATTTATAGACTAGATGAGCTTGTCTGGCGAAACCTGGTACAAACCCGGTTGGATGAAAATATAGGCTCTATTTTCGGCTGACACACACCAAGCTTGAGATATTGGACTCCAATTACTTAATGTCTTAATTTTTTCCTCCAGTTTCAAGGAATATGGTATGAAATAAAAGCATACCCGAAGATTCAACAGACAGGGCAATGCGTTAAACACAACTACACTTCCGTCGGCAATACAATGAACCTTATAACAACCAGTGTACTGAACCAAGTTCAAGACGTAACTAATAGTCAAGTTACGTTCAGTTCATCCCAAGATACTAGTGGAAGATTGACGATCACTCTTACGTCTGGCGGTTCAGGTAAGAATAAGATTTTAGCCCATTTATATCTCCTAAGTAATCAAAAAAGAAACCAACCTTATTAAAACTTTGCTTTGAATAGGTAATAATATTTAAATAAAGTTTTGTTAATACCTATTGCTTATGTAGTTTATAGAGGTATCCGTTGGCTGTGTCGTCACCCGAGTCACAGCTGAAAATCAGCGCCCGGCATGCATGCATTTCTATGTATGATGCTGAGATGTACACCCATTCTGGGTGGTGTCACAGACAAACATATTTTTATGTACAACTGTATTTACTGTAAATGTACAACTAATCGTATTTCATTCTTCTTTCTTTCTTTCTTTCTAAAAATGAAATCTTTAAGAAAGACAGATTTATGTTTCTAGTAGAACCTTACGGCATGTTTCATTTACAATGCGTCGGGAAAAAATGTTGACCTTTGGGTTCACTCCCTAACCGATCATATAATGAGGCTTTAGTGATTAAAGTTTATTAGTACGTACTAATGTAATCGGTTCCTTATGATTATTACCTTTCTTAATTCAAAATATTATTTGCCTGCGACTTCATCCGCATAGATTGAGGTTTTTTGGTTCCGACTACTTACCACGAAAAAGTCTTTTCATCTTTTTGTGACTTAAATATGATAGTTATGCTGTCGCTCCTTTTTGTAGACATTAACAAGCTCTAGAACTCTAATCATATTATATACTCCCATGCTATAAATCCTCTATAACAGGTTCTGAAACAGTTAGCTTATTGCCAACATTAAAACACCCAATGTCCTAATAACCATAACATCATCCAATGTTGTACTGAATTTCATAACAACACTCCTTTGTTTTTTTTCGATCCCCTCTGCGCAAAGGGTTTACTCAACAGACAGCCACATATTCTGCTCGATGCGTGGTATCTGTATGAATTACAAAAAAAGAACATCTATGCGAATTTCAAAAAAAGAACATTGTCATACACGCGCGTTTCACTACCAGAACGCCGCGCGCTGTAAAAAAAAAGTAGGTTAGAATTTTCCCCGCCATTTTTCTTCTTTTTTTATTGTTTCGTTAACAAAAAAATGAGCGATTCAAGTTTTTAGCAGTTTGGGTAAAACAATTGCTAACTATTTACAACTTCCTAATCCTGAGATGTATACAGGACATTGCTTTCGCAGAACATCTGCCACAATATTAGTAGATGCCGGAGGAGACATAATAAGTTTAAAACGGCACGGCGGATGGAAGTCTACAACTGTTGCAGAGGGCTATATTAATGACTCTTTAACCAACAAAATCCAAGTGTCGAATGTAATTTCGAATTCCTTAAAAAATAAAAATAGTAAAGTGGTAAATATAAATATTCCGTCGAGTACATCGGGATCAGGACTTTCCAACATTAAAGAACGTCAAGTGATTTTTAATAATTGCACTGTACAAAATGTTAACTACCACTACATTAAATAATTCTTTCATTAATACTTAGTTTATTTGTATATACTCAGTAATGGATGATATTAGGTTACTAGGACTGGAAGTTTCAATGTTAGCAGTAAGCTAACTATTTCAGAATCTGTTATAGAGGATTCATAGCATGGGAGTAGATAAAGTCTTGTATGCAACTGGATAATTAGGTATTAAAACACTCATATGATACTATTATCACACTCCGCTTCGCGTCGTGATAAACCCACGTTCGTGTTTTAATACCCCCTATTACACAACTGTTGCATAAATAACTATTTCGTTCGACCGTTTTTTCTCCTACTTACTTTGCAAATCCGACTACCACGAAAGTCTATTCATTTTTCGGGTTAATATATAGCCTATGACACTCACAAATAATTTGGCTTTCGATTGGTAACAGAATTTTCAAAATCGCTGTAGTAGATCCAGAGATTACCCCTTACAACCACACAAACTCACAAACTTTACCTCTTATATATTAGTACTAGCAGATGCTCGTGACTTCGTTCGCGTGAAATAAGTTTTTTAAATGACATGACCCGCTTCTGCCTTCCGATTTGGGACAATGTGCAGGATTTTCGTTTTTACAGTAATATTTAAAAATCAAAACCGAAATTAATTATGGATTTATTATTCCAAATAAGTTCAAGGTTAAAATGTCTAAAAAAACAATACGTTTATTGTTTATATATTGATCATCCGCTTTCCTCTTTTAGACACTACTCCATTTGACGTTCCATTTTATCCATGGCTAATAATAATTTTGTAATCCTACATGAATACCATTTAGGTAGGTGATAGAGGTCTATCACTATATTATGAAAAGAAAATGCACGTTTTATCTGAAAAATATAAAATATAACAATTGCAATAATAAAAAATCTTCTAATCTAAGCAAGGTCCCATAGTTGCACTGGTCGAGTCCTTTCCACAGGAACTCCATAAATTTTCGGGTTAATATATAGCCTATGACACTCACAAATAATGTGGCTTTCTATTGGTAACAGAATTTTCAAAATCGGTTCAGTAGATCCAGAGATTACCTCCTACAACCTCACAAACTCACAAACTTTACCTCTTAAATAATAGTATAGATAAAGATTTTTATTTATTTCATAGTTTTTTTTTGTTTTCTTCTCAATTCAGTTTTTAACTACATGTTTGTTGCAGTGATCAGAATACCGTTCTGGATTATTGATACGGATTACACTAGCTACGCTTTGGCTTATAGCTGTGAAAACGATGGTGACGATTACAGACGAGGTAAGTTTGATTTCTCTGGAAAATTAAAAACCCATCACGTAAAACAAACAAACTGTACCTAGACCTAGGGTCAGGGTCAATCTGGGAATTTATAATTTCAGAATTTTCTATGGTCTGGCCTGGTGACAGGCTTCGGTCGTTGTATCCACTACAAGTTAGCCCTTGACTGCGATCTCACCTGATGGTAAGTGAAGTGAGAGTAGTCTAGGATGGTAGCGGGCTAACCTGTTAGGGGCATAGCAGTTATATTAAACCCATGCCCCTATTCGGTTTCTACACGGCATCGTAGCGGAACGCGTAATCGCTTGGCGGCACGTCTTTGCCAGTAGGGTGGTAACTAGCCACGGCCGAAGCCTCCCACCAGGCCAGACCAGGGAAAATTCAGAAATTATAAATTCCCAAATTGACCCTGCCGGGGATCGAACCCGGGACCTCGGCACGTTAAGACAACAGCGCTACACACTGCGCCACGGAGGTCGTCAAAACCTGCAGCACGCGACACCCACCACCCAGCAACTCTCACAGGCACAGCACCACACCACACAAATCCTCCAAATCACGCTCAGCTTAACAGTTTATCATGATTCCCAGCTTTGGTTGATTATATACTAACCTAAAAAAAATACGACTGCCCTGCCAAACAAAAAATTAATCTAGTTAAATAGAATCTTATTCACATTTTTATTAAATGATATTTTTTTTGTGAATCACTGGATATTGAACAACAGTGTTATATATATTATATTTGGAATCTACTCATCATTTTCTAGATGATGATTATATAGTTTTATCTTATTTTCGATTTTTTTTTTCAACTTTAGTCTTTAGTGCGGGATCATGGTCAGGCGTATAGAAGTTATGGTGGAATATACAAACTCACATACATACATGAACCCTGAAAACAATATACTCCTTTTTTCAGGTAGTCGTATAATAATGACTTTGGCTGCCGCAATCAGAGTCGCTTAATCATAACTTATGGAACTCCTTAGTAAAGATTACAAGTCAAGATTGAAACTGAAGTAATGATTAAGAGACTATGAGTGCGGCAGTGAGTCTCTTATATTTATTACAGAGTTAATAATAAGCTGAATTTAATACAAGTTATAAAATTTCAAATAGAGCGATATGAAAACATTACAAATTAAATTTACATTCACATTCATTATAACGACCTACGTGACGCAGTGTTGAGTGAAGTTTGGGAATTCATAATTTCTGAATTTGCCCTGGTCTACTAGTACTATAACTAGCCTCCCACCAGGTCGTTGGGAGGCTAGTTATGCACCCTACCGGCAAAGATGTGCCGCCTAGCGATTTAGCGTTCTGGTACGATCTTGTGTAGAAACCGAATAGGGGTATGGGTTTAATATACCTAACTACCATGCCCTTAACACGTTAGCCCACTACCATCTTAGACTGCATCACTTACCAACAGGTGAGATCGCGGTCAAGAGCTAACTTGTAGTGGAATAAAGAAAAAAAAATGCCATAATTAACCAAATCCCTCCAGTTTTCAGCTGGAAACTCAGCCGAACACCAGAAGCCACCGCAGATATTGATATAGTCAAGCAAAACATAGACGTACTGCAAGATATATACTTCGAGCCAATCCAACAAAGCAATGACGCTTGCTTTTACTTACCGGAATATGTGCCTGGAGAACCTGTAATTATTGAAGGAAAATGTGATGAAAATATAGGTGTCGTACAGAATTTCAATGCAGCCAAGGTAAGTCAAACGTTGTCAAAAAATCAAAAACAATTATTTTTATACAAGTAGACTTTTAACAAGTGCTTTTGAATAGTTGAGTGAATCTACCACTGGTTCGGAATGCCTTTCCTACCCAGAAGAACCTTCAAGAAACTCGGTGGTTACTCTTATGAAAAAAAAATTACAACTAATTTGAAGTTACATAACTAACCGTAGTCCTAAACATTGGTAGAACGAGTCAAATCCGTGCTTTTTATAATTTATATAATCTTCAGTATATCATAAGCTTTTTCAGGAGCATATTTTCTTAAACTTGTGCAAAGGTAAGTGTATAATAGGTTGTAGAATTTGGTTATAGAAAAGAACTGACCATAGAAGATAACCTTACTAAAATTATGAATACGAAAGTTTGTTGTCGACACCTCGATGTGGTTGTTTGAAGTTTAAGACCTAGATAATGCCTAGAGAGTAACAGAAGCTTTATAAATCCGGAAAATTAAATTATAGTCCCCACAAGATTTTCAATATGTGTAAATCCACGAAGATAATAAAAATGTACAAACTCTCAGTGGTAACTTATATAAAATACTAGCTGATGCCCGCGACTTCATCCGCGTGGATTGAATTGTTTTTAATTATACGGCATAGAAAGTAGCCTATGTGTTATTGGCTATTTTAGACTATAATCTATCTCTGTGCAAGTTCATCTAGGTCCATTTAGCCGTAATGGCGTGATTGAGTAACAAACATCCATTTGGGATTTTTTGGTTACCGCGGGAACACTTTAATTTTCCGGGATAAAAAGTAGCCTATGTGTTTTTCCAGACTATAATCTATCTCTGTATCAAAGTTGATCCAGATCCGTTTAGCCGTTCTGGCGTGATTGAGTAACAAACATTCATTATAACCAGGGGTGGTCTTTTTGATCAGGGTTTTATAACTATTTTTTGTTAGTAGGTATATAAGGATTTGTTGCGAGTTTATTTTATAATTTGTTTATTAGATTTTAGCATTTTAATGTATTGCATAGTTTTAATTTGATATTTTTGCAATTGAATTATTATTATATTTTTTTACTATGCCTTCATGCTCTCGGTTCTAGCACGGTGATGTTTTACTCAGGGTCTGCTTAGTATATTTAACGAATTTGATAGACGTTCGAAAGACATCTTCGTTACACTCTTGACAAAATGGTCGTGGTCATCACGAAATGACACCTTTAGTGGCAGATGTAATGCGCCTCACGAGCATCCGCCACTATAAACACACTTGACAGACCATATTATGTATTTTAAGAAAGTGATTAGCATCCGTCCTCCACAACAATTAACATGATATCCGGGGCACCGAAAATTGATATTGTTCAATTCAAGTTTTTAAAAATATAGTCTCCCTTCATTAGGGATAATGTAACCTATGTCACAATTAGTTGCCACCTTAATGAAAATCACAAATCATCAAAATAGTCGTTCATCAGCAATAATGCACCATACTTTTTTTAGTACCTTGGACGCTGGCGAAGAATATCGAGCTACCCAGAACCATTCCAAGTCGGCAAATGTAACCAGGCCACCTACTCCCTAAACGCCGATGGCTCTACAGTAGATGTTTACAATACACAAGTTATAAATGGCGAGCTCGATTACATCAACGGCACAGCGGTTTTGAATTCAACTGACGGCAGTGCAAAGCTTGCTGTTAATTTCCCTAACAGTAAGTTTTCTGGTCCCACTAGAGCCCATTAACGTCCCACTGCTGGGCACAGGCCTCCATTCTCATAGGAGAGAGGGAATTAGAGCTTAGACCCACCACGCTGCTCCAATGCGGGTTGGCGGGCTTTAACGACTATTATCATATAAGTCATAATAACCGGGACCGACGGCTTAACGTGCTCTCCGAGACACGGGGGTGAAACACCGCCAACTTCCTAACTCCGGGCTAGTACTGGGAATTTCTAATCCGTAAAACCCGATACTTAATTATGGCCTGACCCGGGACTCGAACCCGGGACCTCGTCGGCCGCAGTCACATCAGTTAATCAGTTACGGTATCTTAAATCAAACCATACGCGCCCTGCCCCCCTATTCTGTAACTCAGTGGCTATCGAAAAATGAAAGCCACTGACATATATATTGTGTCCACTGAAGGTTTACTATGGAAAATGAAAGAACATTTAATAGCAAATCTTCAATGGATAAAAAATATTAGCCAGTGGCTTTAATTTTTTGATAACCACTGCGTTACAGAATAGGGCTGCTGGTCTGAGAAGAGCCCACAACAAACTCAGCCGGGTTTTCTTTATCACTTATCACCATCTCACAAATCATCTTAAAACTAAGGAATACTATCTTAGGAAGGAGGCATTAAAACGAATTATTGCAATGTATAAGAGCAATCAAAAGATAAGTCATCAGGCAGGTACAGTCTAGGCAACGGGGCGATCCGTTGTATGCGGACCCCCGCATTAAATCCTCAGTTGATGAAACTTGGCTGGGTTTAAGTATTGGATGATCCAAAACTTACACGAAAATATCCAACAAAAAAAACATCCGAAAGTTAGGTATTTATACCTAAAACTTAATATTTATGAATGAATATTTTCTCGATTTCTTTTTAAAATAATAGTAGATAGTATATTTACACTCAAAACCGAAATATCAAATGAAATAATCATGCAGAACATCGATTTTAAATCGATTTTATTATCAAATCTAAACTGCGTTAACGCGATAGTGTAGGTACCTTCCTGGCATAACAATAAGGTATAGCATAAAAAGCATTACTTCCTATCAGATTTTTTATTGGATATTTTTAATATACATTTAATCATGATACTTTATCATGCTATAAAGTTACGTATGTTGTATACGTGAATAACGATTGTTGTTATAAACCGCAAAAACACGATATATTTTTTGTTTTTAACATCTTTTAGCCCCGGAAGCAGCGCCGTATTGGGTATTGGACACAGATTACGAAACATTTGCATTGGTCTACAGTTGCCGAAACTTGGATAATAATCGACGACGAGGTAAATGTTAACTATATCTTTTCCCAACTAGAAGACACATTTATCTGCAATCGAATTCAAAATTAAAATGTTTTTATATGATTATTAATAAACGTTTACAATTGCTTTTGAATCGTCACGTGAATCTAGCACTGGTTCAGAATGTCGTTCCTCCCGTTCTCGATGGTTCTTCTGAACCACAAAGAAACTTGAAACTTGAAAAATAAATTTGAAAATAAGATTAACTATCTAATCATCATCTAGAAAATGATGAGTAGATTCCAAAAATCTAAAACACTATAGTTCAATATCCAGTGATTCCCAAAAAAATATATTTTAATTAAAATGTGAATAAGATTCTATTTAACTAGATTAATTCAGATTTTTAACTTTTTAGTTGTGTTAATTTTTTTAATTATGACTTTTTAGATTTATTACCCCGGAAAATTAAAGTGTTCCTGCGAAAATCAAACAAAACTTAAACCACGCGGACGGAGTCGCGGGCATCAGCTATTATTGTATAAACCATACTATCATATTATGAATATCTTCTTGAAACCTCTTTATATTTCAAATTGCAGTAACAGCTTGGAAGCTTAGTAGATTCGCTGAACTGAGTAAAAATGCAACTGAAAGGATTGACGAAGTGGTCAATAGAATCAATGTTTTAAATGAACAATTCTTTGAGACTGACGACCAATCGGATCAGGCCTGCTTCTACTTCCCACCGCCTGGTCCTGACACACCAATCTTCCGTGGCCAATGTGATGAAAATATACCTGTTGTCAGTAATTTCAACGCCGGAGCGGTATGTAACTTTGTCTTTGTCTTTCAACCCTATTTTCGTAATTTTTCTTCACCTCTCAAAGGGACATAAAGGGCGCTGGGGCTGATAGAACTTAGAAGAAGTTGCCTTGGTTAAAAATCTTCATCTATATTTTAACATGCGATGGATGTGGCCGTGGCTAATTACCACCCTACCGCGGTTGGGTGGTAATTAGCCACGGCCAAAAGAAGCGATTTAGCGTTCCGGTACGATAGGGGTATGGGTTTAATATAACTGCCATGCCCCTAACAGATTCACCCGCTACCATCTTAGACTGCGTCCTCAACTTACTTACCATCAGGTGAGGTCGCAGTCAAGGGCTAACTTGTACTTAGTGGATAAAAAAAAAATCTCTGTCACTGTTCGGGACCCGTTGAGGGCAGTGGTAAGGTTAAGGCCACCATAGCTTTTGTGGGTCCATTCTACGAAAGAAGATAGCACTAAAAGAAAAATTATCACCTATGGGTCCATCCATTAATCACGTTTACACGTGACGATCTTTTACTTTATTGGTGTTATCCATCGTAATGACTTCATCTGATAGACCGATCTCTTCTTTCGATTTGCAGTATTTAGGCCAATGGTATGACGTAGCATCCTACAACACCGAATTTCAGCAAGGCACATGCAACAACGCTTACTATAGCTTAGGCGATGGGGTTGTCGATGTATTCAATACTCAAGTGATTAACCAAAGACTAGACACCATGACCGGAATCGCAGAAGTGGTATCTACAGATAACAGTGCCAAGTTGAACGTTACCTTCCCCATTGCCGGAACTAACAGTAAGTTTTTTGAAGTGAAACTTCTTTAGAATCGTTGTGATTTAAAAATTCGATGAAACGAAAAAGCGACACTAAAAAGAGACAAACATATTCATAATAGGATTTAGCCTGCGAGAGAATGAGATAGAATACAAGACAAGTTATATTTTTTAATTCATTTTCCTATAAATCGAAATAAAGTTCGGATATAAAGTATCAATAATTCGGAATAAAGAGCATCATACAAGAATGCAATGACAAGACTTACAAAAGTTACACATATTAAACAAAATTTGACAAATAAGTACCTTGACATTTGCATATTATGACCTGACGAATACTTGCATGCATGATGATACATTTTTTCAATTCCCGCGGGAACTCCTTCATTTTCCGGGATAAAAAGTAATGTACTGTACCAAATTTCATCAAAATCGGTTGAACAGATGGGCCGTGAAAGCGTAGCAGACAGACAGACAGACACACTTTCGCATTTATAATATTAGTATGGATTTTGATAGCTTTAATAATTAGTAACTTGCTACTTTCTTCTAATTCTTTGCTACTCCTAATCTCTTCCCACCCGATGACCCGCAACAACATGATGTACTTATATAAACAACTCAAGCCTTGTTAGTCGAGGCACAGATAAGTATCGAGAACTTGGAATAAGACGCGCGCTTTCTCTATCACGTCTTTGTCATGAATATGTTCTTCAATATTCCACAGCTGATCAAAATATGCTTCCTCTCTCATGGAGGATAAGTCTTCTAAAGACGGACCCTATTTTTTCAAAGTTATTGTAGGCTACTAAGTATTTTTTTTTCTTTTACAGGCACCATCACAACGCCATATTGGGTTCTCGCCACGGACTATGTATCATATTCCCTTGTCTATACTTGTGTTAATAGGGATTTAGAACATCAACAAGGTAATATTATTTTTATTTATTAAATGTGTCTTTAATTCTTATATAATTACTAGATGATGCTGGCGACTTCGACGCGTGGATTGATGTTTTTTGATTCCCGCGCGAACTCTGCAATTTTCCGGGTTAAAAGTAGCCCATGTGTTATTCCAGACTATAATCTCTCTTTGTGCCAAATTTCATACAGATCCGTTCAGCCATTCTGGCATGATTGAGTAACAAACATCCATCCATCCATCCATACAGCCATCCATCCAAACTTTCGCATTTATACTAGTTTGATTTGATTAGTATAGAATGCCGGAGCCTATGTCCTTCCCCGGGATGTAACCTATCTCTGTACCCAGTTTCATCAAAATCGGTTGATTAGTTGGGCCCTGAAAGCGTGGCAGACGTACAGACAGACGTATAAGTATGGATTAGCTACAAGTGACCCGACCCTGCTTAGCACGAGTAACCAAAAGTATGCTGCTTACCGCAAATTATTAGTTGATTTTTTGTGATATCTGTAGTTATATTGAGAAGTGTGCAGAAATGTATATTTTTGAGATCTATAGAGAGACTTCGTTTTGATAAATAATCTGTTTAAAACATCAATCTCAAAACTACTCCGCGAACCGGTTCTCTATTCCATAGCTATCACTCCAACACCGACACCGATACCGATATATACTGAACCATTTTGAAAATTCTGGTACCAATAGAAAGCCACATTATTTGTATCATGGGCTATATATTAACCGTAAAAATTAGGGAGTTCTCATGGGAATTTAAAAAACGTATTTCACGTGGACGAAGTCGCGGGCATCAGCTAGTAATATATAAACTCGAGTAATAGGCCTATTACACTGCACTTATTACAGGACCCTGTAGGAAGGGTGGGCGTGGCCGCTAGATTATTACAAAGCAATAAGGACCAATTTAGGGACCCTTAATTTCTAAATCTTATTACACTACACTGATTCAAATGTAAGGGTCCCTGTGAAAAGTGCAGTGTAATAGGCCTATAACTCTTTTTCCAGTCTGGTCCTGGAAGCTCAGTAGAACGACGGATCTAACAAATAATGCTGTGGAAGCCATCAATAACGCAACGGCTTCCATACCTGTCCTCGACGAGAGATACTATGTAACAAGGAACCACAGTCGTCAAGGATGTTTCTATTACCCCGAACCTGTGAAAGGAAAACCTGTTGTGTTCCGCGGACAATGTGATTCGTCGATACAAGCTGTGCCCAACTTTAACATGACCGCTGTAAGTTATAAATCCATACTAAGATTATAAATGCGAAAGTGTGTCTATTGTCCATCTGTCTGTCTGCTACGCTTTCATTGCTCAACTACTCAACCGATTTTGATGAAATTTGGTACATAGATAGTTTACATCCCGGGGAAAGGCCATAGGCTAGTAATAAATACTACCGATCCTAAATTACTGTCACTAAATATTTACAAAGTCTAAGATAATATGAGACAGAAAACGTAGTATAACGTATCAATTGAATTTTACAATTAACATATATTATATTCATAGATATTTATATTATACACACACAAACACACACATGCACTTACATACTCATACTCTTTCGCATAAAAACACCTAAATAAATAAACTTAAAAGCTACTTACTTAAAAACACTTCTACACTAACTAACATTAGTTATGATTGGCTAAGAATAATGAAAATATGAAAAGGATTTATTTGTGAGATTGAGAATATGGGATGATACAAGGTGCTTAAACTTAAAATTAGAACCGCATATTCAGATATATTTACCTATAGATAGATAGATAGATGAACTCTTTATTGCACACACTTAAAAACAATAACAATAACGAAAAGCTTAAAAGATAAGACAGAAGGGTGCAAAGGCGGTCTTATTGCTAAAGCAATCTCTTCCAGACAACCTTTGGGGAGAGGAGATTATAAAACAAGAGCGCGGGATAGTGCAACAATTAAAAATTAAAATATGTAATATATATGTACATACAATACATCCATCCATACATACAAACATATATACATACATACATACATAGATACATACATACATACATACATACATACATACATACATACATACATACATACATACATACATACATACATACATACAGAGATACATATAAACATAAATACTAAATAATTCGAAATAAAATATAGGACTAGTGAATTAATTGTTACCTGATAGGAAATGTTTATGCAAGCGACTTCTGAAGATAGAGAGTGACTTAGACTGTCGTATATCCGCTGGTAGGCTGTTCCACAATAATACGGATTTACGGGTAAAAGATTTATCATAATATCCTGTGCGACTGACAGGAGTGTGCAAGCGATTATCCGTACATGACCTTAGGTGTTGTCGTTCGTTGTTAGAGCCAAGAAAGGAGAAACGTTGTTTGAGGTAAGAAGGAGTATGAGGATTGTATAGAATAGAGTAGAGGAGTGTCAGAATGTGCAGATTACGACGGAGTCTAATTGGGAGCCACTTCAGACGAGCTCTGTACTCAGACACGTGATCGAACTTACGCAACCCGAAGATAAATCTTATGCATAAGTTTTGAAGACGCTCAAGCTTGTTTAGCTGTTCTTCAGTTAGATCGGGGTAGGATGAGTCAGCATAGTCTAGAAGTGGTAAAAGAAGAGAATTAGCTAAAGAAATTTTGGTTTTAATTGGAAGAAAGTTTTTCCAGCGTCTCAGGCCACCAATTGACGCAAACAACTTCCGGCTAACCTCAGCGATTTGCGGGATCCAGGATAAAGAGCTGTCGATATAAATGCCAAGGTTTTTGACCGAGGAGCTAATGTCCAGGGTAGTTTGGCCGAGGCGGATGGGAGGTAAATTGTTTCGTATAATCTTGTCAAGCTGCTTGGAGCCACCTAATAGAGCTACTTGAGATTTTTGTGGGTTAACAGACAGTCCATAGGATTCGCTCCAAGTGCTAATTTGATTCAAATCCCGGTTGAGGTTTTCTATAGCAATGTGGATGTCATGGACAGGTGCAGCTGTATACACTTGAAGATCATCAGCATAGAGGTGATAGGAAGAGGAGAGAAGATAAGTGACAGTGTTAATATAAATAGCGAAAAGAAGAGGAGATAGGACGCCACCTTGCGGCACGCCAGCAGTAATAGGGCTATAAGAGGAAAATTTATTATCGGTTTTAACACGCTGCCGACGACCGCGCAGGTAGCTATCAAACCAGTTTACAGCTTCAGGAGAGACATTTATTGACCTTAGGACGCCCAAAAGAATATCGAAATCAACGGTGTTGAAAGCGTTACTAAAGTCAAGTAGTGCTATAACACTAACTAGTTTGTTGTCCATGTTTGATCTAATATCATCGCAGACCTTGATGAGGGCAGTGACAGTACTATGGCCAGCCCGAAAACCGGATTGATACGGGCTAAGGACGTTGTATTTGGACAGAAAAGGTTGGAGTTGATGGTGAACGATGCGCTCCAGAACTTTCGAAAGAAACGGTAGGATAGAGATAGGTCTGAAGTGTGAGAAAGTAGTGGGATTTTTAATTTTGGGGATAGGGATAACATAGGCATTTTTCCATGCAGAGGGGAATTTGTTAGAAGATAGGGAATAGTTGAATATGTGACAGATTACAGGCGCCACCTCTTCAAGGAGAAGCAGTAACATTTTACGGTTGATGCCGTCACAGCCTGCAGCACCAGATCGAACAGCTAATATATGTTTTTTGACTTCAGCAATAGTGATTGGAAGAAATTGAAAAGTAGGAAAATTAGAAGGTTGTAAGGAATAAAGTTTGTGTATGGTATTTTGCTTAGCTAAATTATTAATCGGAGTAATATTAGTAAAATGCTGGTTGAGACCCTCAATGTCGAGGTTATTACAATTAGTCTCCCTTCGCTGCCGCCCAATCCCAAGAGATTCCAGGAATCTCCAAGTCCCAGAGAAGTCACTGTTTTCAATAGTGGTATGGATGTAATTTCGCTGTGCATCTCTACACGCTTTATTACAGCGATTACGTAAATTCTTGTATTTAACCAGGTTTCCATCAGTCGGAGTTATTTTATATTTGGACTTAGCAGCGTTACGTTTTGCCATTAGTACCTTGATGTCTTCCGTTAACCATGGGGCTGGCAAATGCTTTAATTTAACAGGACGAAGAGGTGCATGTTTATCAAACAGCCCAGTTAACATCGAGTTAAATATTTCCAACTTATCATTAACGTTTGCAGCATTAAAAACAACTTCCCAGTCTATCGCATTTAAGTCACACATGAAGGAATTATTATCAAATTTTTTAAAACTGCGCCGCATGACTATTGTCGGCTTCACCTTAGGAGGGCGAATCTTATAGGAGAGGTATATAAGGTCGTGGTAGGAGAACGCCTCAGCAGGAAGTTGACCATAGCTGCTAACATGGTCAGTGGAAGATGTTATCATTAAATCCAGCTGTGACGGCTTACAGTTTGGGAAGAAATGAGTTGCTTTGGTAGGAAGAATATGGAGGTTACAGCTGCCAACAATGCTATTAAGGCGCTTTGCCCGCGAATCGTTTTTCAACAAGCAGGTGTTAAAATCCCCCATAATTATCGTATGGTCCACAGAAGCAACATAGCGCTCAAGAAGACCTTCGAATGCTTGAAAATAATCAATATGAAGAGATGGGCTGTAAAAGACACCGAGCAGTAGTTTCAAGCGTCCAAAGAGTACCTCAAGAAGTATATGCTCCGAGGACTCAGAGTATTGTGGCGGAGACATGTTCAGTAAAGAAAAAGGAATATGCTTACGAAGATAAATGGCTACGCCGCCACCACCCTTGCCTGTACGATCATTACGGATTAAATGGAAATTTGGTAGACTGTAGGATATGGAGGGAAGGCAAGGTTTAAGGAAAGTTTCGGATACTAGGACAGCGTGAATGTTGTCGTTGTCGAAAGAGGCAAGAAAGTCAGAGAAGTGAGATGGGATGCTTTGAGCATTGATGTGGACAACGTTAAAGTTTTTAGGAAAAACTGAAAAAGTGGCATCAAGGAGGGAACCAAGCGGTAACGTAAGACTATGGAAACTATCTTCAGAAGAAGAGTCAGCAGAATAAAAGTCGATTTCACTCTCAGTATCACTAGAATTATAGTTGTTAATATTCAAATTATTACTCATTTAGACAACTGATTATAGATGTGTTTATATATAGATAAATAAGTGGTAATATACTAAATATAAATATATATATATAATATATATCGTTAAAAATATAATATAATATAGTGCAAGCTTCTTTGTTTTTTTTTTTTCTCTCTTTCACCCGCCAGCTATGTGTAAGAGATTGCTAATTGCTACGGTATTGCTACAATATGCTAAGGTATGCTACAGTCTACAGCTACAATATTGCAATAACGTAAAGATAAAATACCAACAAACAGGAAGATTTAAAATAATTAAACAATAATAAAGACTACGAAACACAGACACACAAGTCCCAGCATAAAATGAAACGTAGTTTGCCCAAGGACCACAAAATTATCCCTTGAAAGGCAGGGCTACCAACATTAACAATTAGTTTTTTTTTTTTTACTTACTTTTTGGTTACAATCAGAGACAAGTAGGTAGGAAAAGTTGTTTGTCTTTGATATCTGTCAGTGTCAAGTTCTTGTTGACGTTTAACAGTAAACGACAGTGACATGTTATTATTTTGAAATTAAAATTGAGTTTTTTAGAAATACCTTTCGAGAAGCGAGAATAAAAATCGTAAAAGTTGTCAAGGAAGACAGTAAGCGAAGGTATACCTACGTATATAAGCAGATATAGCACTTAACTACAAGCTTCTATGATACTACACTAGCGATAAAACAAAGTGGTACTCAGGTTTACTTCTTAATGTTTCTTCTTGATCTTGCGGGCTCATTCACCGAGGGCTTAATGACTTTTGGTGCTTGGGGAGTGACCCTAACGCTAGAGGCGGCCGTTGAAGGAGGTGGTACCTGCAAAGCACTCTGAGCCTGGATGGAGTTAACCTCTACCATGGAAGTGACCCTGTGCCGTTTGCCATCCTGTCCAATAATGAAAATGAGACCCTCCCTTGTCCAGCACTTAGAGACACCAAACTTTTGCCGCGCAGCCATGAAGGCATCATGCCTATCTTTGGTTAAAAACTCGGACAGTGTCAAACCGGTATTCTTGAGTGCTTTTTTGGCGAACCAAACCTGATTCTTTGACTGCAAGTCCCGGAATTTGAGTAGTACAGGCCGGGGTTTATCACCCTTGGCCTGACCCAGGCGCTGGCAACGGCTGAAGCAGTTTTCATTCAAGTCGGGTAGCTCAAGATGGTTAGACAAGGTTGCGCTAACTGTGGCAGTCAAATTTTTATTGTCACCCTCAGCAATGCCATGCACCAACAACATCTTACGCCTGCTACGCATCTCCTGCTGATCCGTCTGCTTCGCCAGAAGACTGACTTGCTGTTGGAGGCCTTCTAGTGCAGCTAATACAAATGTCCGGAATGCATTAAATTGGCCAGAAATGTTGGAGGTGGGACTTGCCGCTGGTATAGCTCCTTGGAGGCTTCTTTGGAAATCGGCCATCTGAGTATTGAAGTGTTCCGTTAAAGTTTGGATAGATTTCTGTATGTCCTCCATAGTGTGTAGTGCTTTGGTGAATTGGTTAAATAAAATTACACAATAATTAAGCTTCCTTAGAAAGGAGTACAAGTATGGAACTGATGCTAGCAGGTATGAAAACACTAATTCATGTACATTAAAACAATATTAATAATTAAAATATAATAAAATATTAACAGATCTCTAAAAACGCGTGCGCGTTATTTTACGCCTACCCGCCGAAAAAAGCCTATATTTTATAACTAATAAGAATTAAAATATTTTTTTAAAGTTAGTTAATAAGTTTTAATGTAACAGTTTAAAAAAAAATTGGCAGTCATAGGGACAGAAGTCATGGCGATAGAAGTGAAAACGAATATTTAAAAATATTTTTTTCTTAATTCTTTTAAATATTAAAAAAATACAATTAAAACAAAGTCAAAGAAATTAAAATATACACCTTAAAATTAAGGCATTAAAGTTTAATTACGAATGTAGTATATTTATATTTAAGACATTTTGCCTTCGCAGCAACGCGGGCATGTCGGTGACGGTCAAGCGAATCCACAAGTCCTACCAAAACGTGCTCCACGCGGCTAAAGAAGTTTTCACTTCAAATTTTTTTATAATCATTATCTTCTCTAAATTTGCAGTTCCAAGGCGTATGGCACGAAATAGAAGCGTATCCAAAAGAGCAGCAATCCGGGCAATGCATCAACCACCAGTACGAAACTCAACAGAGTGTCACTGAAATGAATCTTGTGTCTTCTAATGTTATCGAACAAATCCGCAGTTTAACCAATAGCCGGGTAACCTTCGCGTCAACTCAAGATAATAGCGGAAGGCTGAATATTACTCTTACAACCGAAGGTAAGTTTCCGACACAGTAAGTTTTTTTTTTCTTCTACAAGTTTACTAATGATGCGGTCTAAGATGGTAGTAGACTAACCTTATAGCTATCACGGTATCACTTGGTATGGGGTTTACCAATAGGGTGAATGGTGATAACTAGCTACAGTTAAAGCCTTCCATCAGACAAAACCCCTACCAATTAAACTTACCTATTATATACCTATTATTACCTATATTCCCTTCCATTTGGGAATAAAAAATCCCTGAATTACCCATACCAAAACTCAACCCCATGACTAGCTCCCGCTGTAGGACACACAGACGGTGGCGTGCACATGTTTTAAATCTAGAGTAGGCATTAGTTAGACAGAATAACTATTTACTAGCTGTTTTGATGGAAAATAAACATTGACATATTTCCATTTGGGTAGTCTGTGCTTTTATGGATTGTTTGGATCTGGAGACAGACATTAGCCGTTCTATCTGACTTTATCTAGAAGCCCCACTTTGCAATTACTAAATACCCCACATTTCCTGTGACTGAACTATATTTTTTTTTTAATCTACTCACCTGATGGGAAGTGATGATGCAGTCCAGATGGTAGCGGGCTAACCTAATCGGTTTCTACACGGCATCGTACCGGAACCCTAAATCGCTTGGCAGCACGCCTTTTGCCGGTAGAGTGATAACTGGGAGGCCGAAGCCTCCCACCAGGCCAGACCTGGGAAAATTCAGAAATTATAAATTCCCAAATTGACCCTGCCGGGAATCGAACCCCAGTCCTCCACACGTTAAGACAACAGCGCTCAACACTGCGCCAGAAAGTTCGTCAAATATAAGATCACATTCTATACGTTGATAAAAGATCGCCATTCGGTTCATTCAAACCATTGGTTATCGTAACATACGTTAGTTAAGCTTTCACACAGTACTAACTTCAACGTCCGTTTATTTTGCTAGTGTTGGTTATGGTAAAAAAATTTGGTCGTCTTCGATGAGTAACGTTTGTTAGTGCTTAGTTTATATATAAAAGATCATTGTTAGGTGCCGTATTTAAAGGCTAAATGGCAGTCTAAATAATATGTTGATACAACCTGATCGCATGATGACCGCGAAACTTCGTTTTGAAGAAGGCACGCGATGATGATGATAATACAACCTAGCCCAAGGGGCGTGGTGATGATCATGTGATAACGTTTCTAATGTTGTGTTTTTTTTCACAGCTATCACCATTCCGTTCTGGGTTCTAAGCGTTGATTACAATGACCACGCATTGGCGTATAGCTGCGTTAACATTAACGAAACCTATAAAGCAGGTAAACATAATTAATCTGCACTAATATTATAAATACAAAAGTGTATCTGAATGTCTGTCTATCTGATATGTTTTCAAGGAACGTTTCGTTTTGACGTCGGCTTCGTTTTCTCGAATCAGTTCAACCAGTTGTGACGAACCGTACATCTACTGAGATAGTTTGCATCCTGCGGAAGGACGCAACATCTATACTTCTATACTAATATTATAAATGCGAAAGATTAGATCGATGGATGTATGGATGGATGGATGAAAGGATGGATGTTTGTTACTCAATCATGCCAAAACGGATCTGGATGAAATTTGGCACAGAGATAGTTTATAGTCTGGAATAACACACTTTTTATCCCGAGAGTTCACGCGGGAACCAAAATAAATCAATCCACTCGGACGAAGTCGCGGGCATCAGCTAGTAAGCTATTTTTAATCCCGGCAAATCAAAGAGTGAGCAGTATAGGTATTTCATTTTTTTTTAAAGCAAAAAAAATCCAAAATTATTGTAGGTAGTTTTTGAAGTCGACGTAAATGCACGTCAAAATTATTTTTATCCACGCGGACGAAATTGCGGGCATCAGCTTCTTGTATTATTACTGTACTTACATAAATTTGTTATTACTGAATCAATTTTTTGATTATTTTGCCGATCCATTTAAAACGTAAATTACAGTTTACAGTTGGAAACTTAGCAGAACACAACAATTATCGATACAAGCTAATGCCGCTATCGATGAAAAAATCAATGAGATAGACGTTTTGGACCAAAAGTACTATGAAAGGATCGGCCAGTCGGACAGGGATTGTTTCTACTTGCCTGATTATGTTCCTGGAGTACCAATGGAGTTTGTTGGACAATGTAACGAGAGCTTGCCTGTTGTACAGAACTTTGACCCAGTAGGGGTAAGTTTTTGGAGTTTACCTTCTTTATAATCGATTTGCATAGATTTTTTTAGAAAATTTATAGGGAGTAAAATCGAATTTTCTCCGTTACGTTATTGACTTTATGTTTCCATAACTATTTTATGTATCTATTTTGATGAATATAAATTATATAATTAAATAATTAATATAAATAAATGTATCAAGCATACTTTCAGTAATATAAAAAATGCGATGCGTACTTCTATACATATATTATAAACAAATGATTTTAAACATAAACTACTTAAAAGCTAACATACTCCTTGATATTTCAAATGTATTTGGGACCAAATACCCTACGTTGGTCCTTGCATGAGGCTTTTACGATACAATTCTCGGTTTTTAGGTACCTCTGACCTCCACCAAGTATTTGCGATCCCTTTCCGTATCAATGCCGAACTCATGCTGCCTACCTACAGTGAACATCGTCGAAGCACTGCAATAACGAGGGAGGCAAAATAACCCGATATGCAATATATAATATTAAAAATATTTTTTGGAGTTTACCTCCTTTAGAATCGATTTGCATATATAAGCCCGGGGTATGGAAATTTATGGGGAATAAAATCAAAATTTCTCCGTTACGTTATTGACTTTGTTTCCATGGTAACACTTGTTTATGTTTCCATGACTATGTAATACGTTCATTTACCCCCATGTACTAATCTATATATTTTATAATCGTTCGTAAAGAGTTAACTCCAGTCGTGCGTCGGCGCTGACACACACATTTTTTTTACTTATTTATAGTACGGCGGACGCTGGCGCATGATAGAAACCTATGCATCTGAGTTCCAAACCAATGGTTCTACTTGCCTTGAAGCTACGTACACCCTGACAGACGCTGGTACCGTCGATGTGTATAACACTGAAGTCTTGGACCAACATCTCCTCACCATCAATGGCACAGCGGCATTGGCGTCGACGGACGGCAGCGCCAAACTCAGTGTTTCATTCCCTGGCGGTAGGCGGCAAATTTTTTACAAGCTTTTATTTAATTATGTGCTTGCTATGTTCGTGGGTTTGTTTAGATCAAATCTTGCAAATTAATTTTTAAAAAGTTATACCCAATTTTACATATACTTTTAGGGCCGCTTGCACAAGGACACTGTGCGTGATTGAGTTAAATTTTGTAATACTGTCATTAATTGTAGTGCAACGATTTGTTAACTTTAATTAATTACTGATATTATATTTTTTACTTGATTTCAGCTCCAGAAAATGCGACATATTGGGTGCTTGGTACGGATTACGAATCATACGCACTCGTGTATAGCTGCCGTAACACCGGCCCTAATACACGCCAAGGTACATAACATTAAAATTAATTGATCTTATTAAGTTAGAGTAGAGTAGTGCCCTAGACTAGTGGATTAAGTTTTTTGATTCCCGTACGTACTCCTTGATTTTCCGGAATAAAAAGTAGCCTTCCCAGGGATACAACCTATCCCTGCCCAAAATTTGATCAAAATCGGTTGAACGGTTGGGCCGTGAAAGCGTAGCAGACAGACAGACACACTTTCGTATTTATAATATTATTAATATGGATTTTAGGATGGGCAGCTAGAGCAGGTATTCTTACCATTCTAGCTACCACCACTACAGTCCATTAAGGTCCCACTGCTGGGTACTCTCACAGGAAAGAGGGAATTAGAGCTTAGACCCATCACGCTGCGTGTTGGCGTTTGCACGCTCCAATGCGGGTAGGCGGGCTTTGACGACTACATTCATGTTAGTGGTAATAACCGGGACCGACAGCTTAACGTGCTCTCCGTAGGGTGAAACACCGCCAACTTCCTAACTCCGGGCTGGCACTGAGAATTTCTAGTCAGAAACCCAATACCTAACAATTTTTATGCCCGACCTCGTGATCCGCAGTCAACTATGCTAACCGCTAGAGTTAGACCAACGAGGCAGCAAGGCAGAATAAGATAGCTTTGGATTAAATCTGTCAATTATGTTAACGTCAAAAAGTTAAGGATTAAGTAACAATGTTGTGAGACGGTGGTAATAAAAATGATAAAAACCTCGGCTGAGTTTTTGTGCACTTTTCTCAGACCAGGGCGCGATTGGAACCCTCGTCGCTTTAGTTTTAAGATACTATCGTTAATATAATCGTTATCACGTCTTATCTATACTAATATTATAAATGCGAAAGTTTGGATGGATGGATGCATCTATGTTTGTTACTCAATCGTGCCGGAACGGATTAACGGATCTGGATGAAATTTGACACAAAGATTTGGATTATAGTCTGGAATAACACATCTCTCTCTTCGGTCGTTCCTTCATTGCTGAAGATCGTGGTCCTGGCTAGATCCTACCCTCGAACGGATCATTCGCTTCCATTGGCGTCTGTTGGTGGCCATTCTCACTAAAGTGTGAAATTTCGTCGCGTTAGACTCCCTCAGCTGGTCAGACCACCTAGTTGGTGAGCGGCCTCTCGCTCTTTTGCCCTCAGTGTTGCCCGTGACAATCAGCTTCTCGAGACTGTTATCCCCACGTCGTATGATGTGTCCGAAACACGAAAGCAGTCGTTGGTAACATATGGAGGAGAGTCCAACAGTGATTCCCAGCTGCAAAAGAATAGACACGTTTGTGCGTTTGGCAGTCCACGGAATCCGCAGCATTCGCCTCCAGCACCACATTTCAAAAGCATCTATTCTTTGCCTCTCTCTTGCTTTGATGGTCCATGTCCATGAAAATTGGAAGATTAAGGCACGTACGAGGCGATTCTTCGTTTTGAGCGAGATACCTCGACTCCGCCACAACCCAGTTAACTGTACCATGGCGTTTTTTGCCATTGCGATGCGTCTCTTTATTTCTAGCACACAACAACCGTCATTGCAGATTTGGGAGCCAAGATAGATGTAACTCTCCACAATATCTACAGATGGTATTATATTTGTGTCAGGTATTTTACCAGCGCGGTCAACTATCATTAACGTGGTCTTACTTCTATTGATGGTCAATCCCAAATCCATACTCTCCGCTTCCATTTTTGTAGAAGTTCCTTCATGTCCTCCAGCGAGGTGGTGCTTGTCCTTTACCCCCCCCCCCCCCCCCCAGTTCCCAATTTTCCATAGTTTTGCGGATTATGTACTCGCTATAAATATTGAACAGTAAGGGAGAGAGGATGCAACCCTGTCGTTCCGTTTTTTGATAGGAAACACATCTGAACATTCGGTGTCAATTCTCACAAATAAGCGGTTGTTGCAATACAGATTGCAGATCAGGTAGACAAGATGTTGAGGCACTCCCATTTCCAGCAATACCATCCATAACCTGCTCCAAACTACGCAATCAAAAGCCTTGCTATAATCTATGAAACACAGTACCACAGGACTATTACACATAGGACTATGAGGAATAACACATAGGCTACTTTTTATCCCGAAATATTAAAGAGTTCCCGCGGGAACCAAAAAACCTCAATCCGCGAATCCGCGCGGACGAAGTCGCAGGCATCAGCTTGTACTTTATATACTTGACGTTCATAAAGTGTGCTGTGTAGGTACCAATTCGGAATAAACATATTTTGATTTTGACTTTGACAGAAAAATAAGCCTAAATAAATTATACACATTCCAGTATGGACGTGGAAGCTCAGTCGTACCAGAGAACTAACAGAAAACGCAACAAAGCAAATCAACGAAATTATCGACCAAGTAGACGTTCTAAACGAGCGTTTCTATGAGAAGATCACTCACTCTGATGCCGCTTGCTTCTACTACCCCATTCCTGATGGCAACCCTGTGATGTTCAGGGGCCAGTGTGATCAGAGCATACCTGTGGTTACTCAATTTGATGCTGGAGCGGTAAGTACTTATTTAACGTTTCTAGGCTTAACAATCTCAATTAAATACATGATCATAAATTGCGGAACCGGCAGGATTCGAAACTGCGTCTCTCTGGGGATTCCCTGAGCGCCTTTGACCAGGTCTTTTAAAGGAAATGGCATCAACGGGAAACTTCGAGAATAGGTATTTAACAATTATGTTGCCATCGCGCTGCTCCTCGAATAGAATCCCATAGCACCCGATAGGGTTAACTGCAGCTTGGACCGACAATACCTATGAAAAACTGTCGTATTCTTACTCTCGCATTTTCCTATTTCCTCCTCCAAAATTGAAACGATTTGAATATTTTTTTCGGTATGTTTTTCTTTTTTTTTAATATATTAATCAAATTTTTATGCAGGATGTCGAATGATGGCGCGAAAACTGAGCCATTTTCACCATTTTTGAAAGTTCTTAAAATTATTAATTTATTGAAAAAAGCAAAACTGGCTAGGTTTAAGTTCTATTTGTAGTTCTATAATAGTCGATAAAAAAAATTACTTCCTTTTACAGTACATGGGAACTTGGTACGACATCGAAGGCTACCCAGTCCAGTTCCAAGATGGCACCTGTCCAACTGCAACATACACTCTCGGGGAAACCGCAGTGGATGTCTTCAACACGCAAGTCGTTGCCCAATGGCTCGACACTATCCGAGGATCTGCTGTTGTGGCCAGTGAAGATGGATCAGCTAAATTGACTGTAACGTTCCCTGTTGCTGGAACCAATCGTAAATATTATATCCACACTTTAAATCTATACTTCTTATATCTTATCTTACTTCTTACTTTAATATAATAAACATGAAAGTTTGTTTTCCTGCTCCTGCTCTGAAAATGCGAGTTTCAATACCTGTTGAGCCACCTGAAACTAGGCAATTTCAGACGAATACAGTAGCAGCCCTCCTGGCAATCCTGTCAGAGTATCTTTTGTTTATTTCAAGCCTTTTTGTTTGTCATTTTACCCATCAACTAAACTGACGGATATGATATTTGTAACCAACAACCTAGCAACTAAAATAAATAAGAAATACAACTTTAACAAAACTCGCACTTTTAATGCAGATTATATGAAAAATAGTGTGTGCGCCACGGGATGAAACACGATTTCAGATTTCGGGTGATGCCAGCCCTCGCTTCTCCATACTCACAAACTTTCGCGTTTATTATATTAGTAAGGATAGTCTCATAAGCTTGTCTGACTCGGTAACAGCGTCCCCACCAGGGTTCTAATATTGCAATACGAACTACAACTATTGATATTATGTAATTACTCATGTCGAATTGCAGAAACGCCGTTATCATATAACCCAGAGTAAGCTTCTTCTTTGACAGGTTTCATATAAAACTTCTGTCAAAATTTCAAATTGATTCCTGGGTTAAGCGTAATCCGGCGTCTCTGTAAGCGGGTATTTTATGAGATTAATTATGTAAAATTGGAATGCAAAAATAAATGAATATGAATATGAAAAAGCTGTATTGCAATTTAAAACTATTCACGATTACCGCGCTCCTACGTGTTTCTACGTCGTCGTCTGGAATCAAAAATATGATTATCCACGCTATGTCAATTATTTGAATTAATTCATGTATTATTATTATTTTTTAATTTCAGTTACAATTGACCAGGATTATTGGGTCTTAGCCACTAATTATACGGACTACGCTTTGGTCTACACTTGCATCAACATTGGCTCTGAATATCAAAGAGGTAAGAATTTTCGTTCAGTATGATTATGTAAATTACATCCATATCCATTTTCTCTAACCACACAAACAAAGACACAAACAACGAAAATATTTCAAAAAACAACAAACCCACAAAAAAAACGGTTTTAAAAAGACCTTAATCCACGCCAACGAAGTCGCGGGCATTAGCTAGTAACTCATATTGCGCAAACAAGCACTATTTGTTTAGCGCTAACCATTTTATATTGTACCAACACGTTTTCAGTTGCCAGCTGGAAGCTTAGCAGAACAAAGATGTTAACTCCGCAATCAAGAGAAGAAATCGACAGGGTCGTAGCAACTATTCCAGTTCTCAAAGAGGACTACTATGAAGTCAGGGGGCATACGGAGGAGGATTGCTTCTTTTACCCGAACAACGAGGGAGGCCCAGTTATACAGGATGGACAGTGTGAATTAGCCGGAGTTAATGTCGTCGACCGGTTTAGTATTACCGCGGTATGTGAAATAAAAGAAGACTTTCCACACTGACTAAAAAGCTTTACCGAAGACGTGCAAGATTCTACGATTTATGCCGAAAAGATATAGAACTATTTCCATACGAATATTATAAAATAGATGACGCCCGCGATTTTCTTGAATCTTCCGAGGTAAAAAGTAGCCTTTGTCTTTACCCGGGATGGAACCTACCTTTTTATCTCGTAAAATTATGGAATTCCCACGGGAATAAAGAAAACTTAATCCACGTGGACGAAGTATAATGTACTTACACTTAGATATCCAAATTATGCCTCGTACCTACAACTAAAAAAATAAGCAACTTATTCAAGTTCTTAGATTTTTTTGCAGTTATTAATTTACAAATCTCTAGTTCTCAGGAAGATGGTACGAAATCTCGCGCATCCCTTCAGAAACCCAAGAGGGTGGGTGTGTCTCTGAAGACTTTGTCATCGCGAATCAAAGTATAAGTGTGCATCAAACCTACGTGTTCGATGAAAGACAGCGTACTGATAGTGGACCTGTCACGTTGTCCCCTGATGGCAGAGGAATTTTCACTGTCAATATCACCGACCCAGTTGGAGGAGGTAACCTTAAAACTTTTGCCTTGACTCAATCTATTTGGTCCATTTTGTATTTTATTACCAAGGTATAGGTCATTTACAGGTAACAAAATTTTGTTGGTTAATTGGTTTGTTAGACATCAGCACGTCTATTATTAAAATGAACGTGCTTCCAAAGCTCACTAAAGTAGGTGTATAGCAGAACATACAAATTAGACCTCATTGGTTAGACATGAATTCTCCGGCCAGATTTGCGCGTAGCTAAAAAAATATTGTGGTAAAAAGGAATTTTCTACATATCCCAGGCTTAACTACTATACGTAGATTTTTATACGACTCCCTGAAAAAAGGAGTATATTATTTTAAGGGTTCATGTATGTATGTATGTATGTGAGTTTGTATATTACACCATAACTTTTATACGCCTGAACCGATTTTTGATATTTGAGGTTTCATTAGAATCCGTAGCTTATTCCGGGTGACATAGGCTAGTAAAATTAAAAAAAAAAATTGATAAGGTGGCCATGGTCCCGCATTAAAGACTAAAGTTAAAAAAAAAAACAAAATAAGGTTAACTCTTTAATCATCATCTAGAAAATGATGAGTAGATGCCAAAAATTTTTATCACTATAGTTCAATACCCAGTGATTCACAAAAAAATTAAAATGAATCATTTAATAAAAATTTGAATAAGATTCTATATAACTAAATTAATTTCGATAACTAGGTAGAACTTTTTAGTTAGTTTTTTGGCAGGACAGACGAGTTTTTAATTTTTTTTATTATGACTTGTTATCCATCTTGAAGCCACGACTCCATAAAAAATTTACGAATTTTGCCTTCCTCTAATCTAATGCCTGTTTTAATTTACTATAATAGTATAGTTGTTTTATCTCACGAAGGCGGTTTGCCTGTTTGTGGTGTTGTATGTACAGTCGCGGTGAAAAAATGTTTGCCACCTTATGGTTCATAATTGCAATTAGATCATAGATTTTTGAACTTTTTCAGTAGGTGGCAAAATAGGATAGTTATAGAAAACCACTAACACAAAAACAACAAGGAAAACCACCAGTGTGATAGAACAACTATAAATATTTACTCAAAAAATAAATAATTCTTGCAGGAATCACCCAAGCCACCTTCCAAGTGTTAGCTGTTGAGTATGACGACTTTGCGCTGTTGTACAGTTGCAGGAACATCGACAGCACGCGTAGACAAAGTGAGTTTAAAAATTATCAAAGTACCTATAGATTATAGATACCCTGTTATTAAAAAAATTATTTATAATCCTACTAAAATAGTAAATAAAAATATTGAAATTTAAATAATATGGCGGTATTTTAGTTCATCTAAGGGAATCTTTCTAATAATTGAAATAACTTAAATTAGTATTTTATATATCTTTGTTTTAAAAATATTATATTATTAATTTTATATTGAAATCTGAAACTAATTATCTAAAAAATAAATACGTAGGTATACCTAATCTAAAACTTTCGTTTGTAGTTTTAGAGTAAATATATTTTTTTTCTAATATTAGGTTCTGTGATGTGCTGTTGCACACTATTTGATGGGTGAAATCCTAGTGGTTTAGACGTTTCAGCCTCTTATTAAGGTGGCCGATGGTTCGATCCTCGGGCACGTACACTCAGAAAAGTTGAGTTAAGTGCGTTAAATAAGAAAATATATAACCTTTTTTTATTGTGAGATAGGCTTGCGCTTGACGACAATCATGCGCGCTTGTCTAGATGATGCCTATTCACTCTTGCCTTGAAGGTACCTAAATTATACGTGGCAGGAAACACGTGCGCTGGGAGGGTGTTCCACACCCTAGCGGTTCGCATCAGAAACGTTGAGCCAAAACGTTTCGTACGGGTAGATTGGACATCAACCATATAAGGATGCCAACGCAAACGATTCCTCGCTGTTCTGTGGTAGAACGGAGAAGGAGGAATATGGTTGTGAAGTTCCTAAGCACACTCTCTATGGTATATCCGATCAAAAACTGATAAGCAGGCGACATTGCGTCGGTGTTGTACACTGAGCAAATTCGCCTGCGTAAGTGATTGATCGCCAATTATCCTTCGGGCCCGGCAATCTATCGAGTCTAATGTATCGAGTTGGTACTTGGCGGATCCGTCCCAAAGGTGGCAGCAATACTCTATGCGAGATCTGACTTGTGCCTGATAGAGAACGAGGCGCTGTTTTGGCGTGAAGTATCGCTTCACCTAGTTCAGGATGGCAGCTGTTTTGGCCTTTGACTCGATAGTTTTCCCAAATTTGAGGTTGGGAGAGATGTCGATTGTCAAGAGCACAATGTGATCACTTATCGGTATGGATATACCCTGGAAAGTAAGAGCCAAGGTGAAAGGACTCCTCTTAGCGGTAAATAAACACGCTTGTGTTTTAATGGGCCAGATTGGCGTCACCCCATTTGGACACCTCCTTAGGAGTCAAGTTAACGCGATCCACCATGGCCTCTCTTTGCTCAAGTGTCTCAGAAGCACTGGCTCGAGAAGTGGACATGTATCTTTACCAGTGAAGGAAAACATCGTGAAGAAAACTGCATGCCCGAGAGGTCATGATTTGGTCAGCGTGGTAGACTTAGGCCAAACCCTTTTCATTTTGAGAGAAGATCCGTACTCAGTAGTGAGCCTGCAATGGGTTGAAAATGATAACAATGATAGATATTTTTTCTGCTTTTTACAACGATTTTATTATGCATCACTTACTGTTTTCAAATTTCATCTATGCCAATGTAGTGTTTAATAACTCCAACACAGTCTGTAAGTTAAACATCCGGTTCAAAAATATTAGAGAAAAGAGAATCTTTAGCTAATATTGAGACTTCAGGCCTCTCAGACAGAAAACTAGAACTTTCGTGTCCGGCAAAATTAGTTTCGTATCTGGTTAACATCTGAGGTTCTAGATGTCTCAACACTAATGTCTATCTATTACAGTCTTCAGTTGGAAACTGAGCAGATCGCAGTCAGGGTTATCACCGGCAGCAGTCACAAAAATAGACCAAATCGTCAGAGATGCTGAACCACTCTTCGAGCGTTACTATGAAACCACAGATCAAACTATTAACGGATGCTTCTATTACCCTCGGTTTGATGAGTTACCTCCAACTATTGAGCTGTTGGGACCTTGTGATACTAGGATTAGGGCCAAAGCCAACTTTAACGTGACAGCTGTAAGTATATTTTTTATACGACTGCCTGAAAAAAGGAGTATAGTATTTTCAGGGTTTATGTATGTATGTATGTATGTATGTATGTATGTATGAAAAAATCGAAAATAAGATTAACTATATAATCATCATCTAGAAAATGATGAGTAGATTCCAAAAATATATAACACTAGTTCAATATCCAGTGATTCACAAAAAATATCATTTCATAAGAATGTGAATAAGATTCTAATTTAACTAGATTAATTTAGATTTTTTTTAATTCGATTTTTGGCAGGGCAGTCCTGTTTTTTAATTTTTTTAATTATTTCGTTTTGTCTTAAAATTATTAGATATTATTGTATAACATCTAAATTATATTCTATGTCATATATTTTTGTAAATTCTTATTTACTAGCTGATGCCCGCGACTTCTTCCGCGTGGATTGAGGTATATTAGTTCCCGCGGGAACTATTGAATTTTCCGGGATAAAAAGTAGCCTACGTGTTAATCCGGACTATAATCTATCTCTGAGCCAAATTCATCCAATCAGCCGTTCTGGCGTGATTGAGTAACAAACATCCATCCATCCAAACTTTCGCATTTATAATATTAGTATAACTTGGATGGCTAATGAGCTTTATTTCTTTTTTTTTCTGGCCCAGGAACCGAGTATTATGAAATTCTTTCTTTATACTTACCACGTCTTAGTCTATATTAGATGAGATCGATATTATTGAATCATGAAAATCATATATGAGATGGTATTTTATATCAATATTTTATTTATGATCTACTAGTTTTACTTTACTTTACTACGTTTGGTCATTCTCAAAAGTCAGTCTTTAACATGCCTTCATTTCGTCGACACATTTTTTTTACAATGCTTTATTCATAAGAAAGTTCGATTCACATTCTGATTAATAAAGGATATTTATTTATTTATAACTAGCTTTTTCCTTCGGATTAGCTCACGTTAGGTACGATTTTGAAAATCGAATCGGATTGAATTTTAAAAAAATCTTTCTTAGCGGATGCCAACGTCATAATAGCTTTCTTTATGCCAAATTTCAGCCCGATCCGTCCAGTGCTTCAATCTATGCGTTGATAGATCTGTTAGTCCTTTTATATATATTTAAATTCAGCCAGCATGATTTTAACGTTTTCAACTTTTTCAGTACCTCGGCAAATGGTACGAAATCGCCAGCTATCCTCAGCCCTTCCAATTCGGACAGTGCGCTCGCGCCCAATACAATCTGGGTAACGACGCTGTTGACGTCATCAACACCCAAGTCGTCAACAAGACCCTGGACGTGCAACTGGCGACCGCAGTTGTTGCTTCCGACGATGGCAGTGGCCTGTTGAATGTCACCTTTAACTTGCCTGGTGGAGGTGGGTACTTATAATTAGAACTAGTTTTTGCCCGCGGCTTCGCTCACGTTAGGTTTGATTTTCATACTTTCAAATCCCCCTGGGGTTGAATAATCAAAAATCCTTTCTTTGCGGATGCCTACATAATTAATAACAATCTGGGTAACGAAGCTGCTGATGTCATCAACGCCCAAGTCGACAACAAGACCAAAAAATCCTTTCTTTGCGGATGATCCGTCCAGTGGTATAAGTTTGGGTATAAGCTGTGCGTTTATAGATCAGTCCGTCAGTCAGACACCTTTTCCTTTTCTATATTTAGTTAGCTAAAGTAGGTACTTACTAAATTTATTTTTAGTAAGCTCGATTTTTTTTAAATATCAATAAGAGATTACAAGACAATAAAATAAAAGTAGCTCGTTTATATAAAACCTTTTTAAAAAACAAGCTTTAATGTTTAATTTTTTTGTGTAGGTAGAATATTTCAAAATCCTTTCGAAAATGGGCTAGTCAAAGGGTCAATATTGATGACTGATCAAAAATTAATTATTTATAACTGATTATTAAATAGAGGGTCTTCCAAGAGACCTAAAATTCACATCCTCGGTTAGTTTTAAGTTTGATAACCATTTAAAAAAATAGATTAAAGAAAAAAAGGCGTTGAAATTTGATGACGTCACAATTGTGAATTTCATACAACTTCCATAATGGAAACGCGTTTCTAATTTTGATAAAGAGTTGCTGATTTGATTGAGTTGTCACCATCCCTATTGCAGTAAAACAATAACTACAGTATGTGTGTACGTAAATTATCTTTTTATACGACTGCCTGATAAAAGGAGTATATTTTCAGGTTTCATGTATTTAAGTATGTGAGTTTGTTTATTCCGCCATAACTTCGTTAGAATCCCTAGCTTATTCCGGGTGACATAGGCTAGTAAAATTTAAAAAAAAATGTTGGGGTGACCATGGTCTCGCATTAAAGAATAAATTTGAAAATAAGATTAACTATATAATCATCATCTAGGAAATGATTAGTAGATTCCAAAAATATATAACACTATAGTTCCATATCCAGTGATAAAAAAAAAATATCATTTAATAAAAATGTGAATAAGATTCTAATTTAACTAAACTTGCCGGCATATTTAGCGGAACATAAAGAAAAGGTTTGATATCAGTATCATATAAGGTTGCTGGCTGGTTTATACGTCATTTAATTTAAAAAGAAATATTTTCAAATTAAGAAAACAACTGAACATCACATTTTATGCAATTGTTTTAATTTTATTCAAATACACCTTATCTGGAGCGAACTTCCAGTATTTCTTCCTTCTGAGTTTGATTTAAAATTTCATTGAAATACTGTTTTTTGTTAGTTTTTTTTAATCGCGTATCTTTCTGGAGTTGATGACTGAATTATGCCTGACTTAGCCCCAACGGAGATTGCACTCGAAATGCGAAGAAATGGTCAAACCTACAGAGTGATATCCAGAGATCTTCGTCGACCAGTTTCAACGATCCATCGCAGTATCCAACGGTTCAGGGAGACCGGTACTTATGTGAGAAGAGCAGGACAAGGCAGAAAAAGACGCACTTCGAGTAGGGATGATCGTTTCATTCGGTTTGACGGCCGTCCAAGCCCGACATGAGTTAGAAGCAGTGCGGGGTGTAACCGTAAGTTAGCGTACGGTACGAAGAAGGCTCGAAGAAGCTGGTTTGGGTTCATTTGTGCCCGCCAAGGCTCCAAGGCTCGAGGTAAATCATCGTAGAAACAGGCTAACTTTTGCTCAGGAACATCGACTTTGGAACGCGGACCAATGGAGTAAGGTATTGTTTAGTGATGAGTGCAGAATTCTCTTAAATCAAATTGACGGCAGGCAAAGAATATACAGACGTAAAGGAGAACGATACATTCAGACAAATTTTGAAACTACAGTTGCATACGGTGGTGGATCAATAATGGTTTGGGCGGGCATTTGTTTGGGAGTTCGCACAGACTTGGTAGTGATTGACAGAGGGAGTCTGACTGCAGACCGCTATATCAGAGAAGTTTTAGAAGAAAATGTCGTACCGTTTGCCCCATATATCGGTGAAGATTTTGTTTTTATGCAGGATAATGCTCGGCCGCATACCGCTCGGGTAACTCAAGCTTATCTTAATGATATGAATATCATTGTTATGGAGTGGCCGGCGAGATCACCGAATATGAACCCAATAGAGCACGTTTGGGACTTGCTGAAAAGAAAAGTTAAGTCCAGAATTCTAACCCCTGCCAGCGTGGGAGAACTGCGAATCGCCGTAGTTGAGGAATGGCGGAGACTATCCCAGGAGACCATCGAAAACATCATTCTCAGTATGCCTAGACGGGTAGAAACTTTAATAAGAGCACGTGGAGGAAATACGCGATATTAATCACCATTTTTCTAATCTAATTAATTGTTATTTTGATATTAAATTTCACTTTTCCCGGTTACATGAAAAGTTCAAAAATGTACCATTTTTCACAAATAGCCTTTACTCGCAAAATCTGTTCTTAATGTGATCTCATTATTTTAATTATGGACCTTTTTTTTATGTTCCGCTAAATATGCCGGCGAGTTTAGATTAATTTAGATTTTTAACTGTTTAGTCCCTTTTTTGGCTGGGCAGTCGTTTTTTTTTATTATTATGACTTATTTTCTTTTTAGTGGTCAACATTGTAAATTACTACGTGCTCGAAAGCGACTACACCAACTTTTCTCTAGTCTACAGTTGCAGTAATACGCCCGATGGTAACAGACGAGGTAAGTTGAATACTTATTTTTATTATTTATACCCTTTTCTTTTCCTTTATTCCCAATTTATGAGCGTTCTTTCACCAGTTTATAATCGATAGGCGGATAATTTTAAATCTTACTCACTTTTTATTGTAATTATACTTATATGAAGTGTATTAAGATTGTGTTAGTGATGATGCAGTCTAAGATGGTAGCGGGCTAACCTTTAAGGGGCATGGCATTTATATTAAACCCCTACCCCTAATCGGTTCCTACACCGCATCGTACCGGAACGCTAAATCGCTTGGCGGCACTTCTTTGCGGGTAGGGTGGTAACTAGCCACGGCCGAAGCCTCCCCACAGGTCAGACCAGGGAAAATTTAGAAATTATAATTCCGAACTTGACCCTGCCGGGGATCGAACCCGAGACCTCTGCACGTTAAGACAACAGCGCACAACTTTGCGCCAATAGGTCGACCCTAAATTAAAGTATAAAACTTTCAGTCACCAGTTGGATATTGAGTCGTCAAACAACACTATCTGAGGAGGCGATGCCAATCATCGAAAATATCATTAATAGCACCCAGGGTCTGGACCCAGATTACTATCAATTCACCGGCCAGACAGAAGATGATTGTTTCTATATACCTGAAGTTAATAAGAACGAAGCTCCAAGGTTTAGGGGACAATGTGGCAACATCACGGGTGTACAAGGATTTGATATTCGGAGAGTAAGTAAATTTTCGCCTTTACAATTATTTTTTTGTTTGGTCCTTTGATAACGGCTTTTTCAGACTTATATGCGCACAAACTTATTACTTAAACTTAAACTATAAAAAAAATTAAAAAACCCGGCTGAGTTTGTTATGGGCTCTTCTCAGACTAGGGCGCGTTTCGAACCCTCGTAGCTTTAATTTTAAGATACCGTAACTAATTATCACCATCAAGTCTTATTCCTTGTAAACATGACGTTCAGAAGGTGTACTTTGTAGGTACCTACCTATTTTGAATAAAGATGTTTTGAGTTGAGTTGAGTTTGAGGACGTTGAGGACTATAAATCTATGGAAGTTAAAACGAGACAGATGTTACTGGCATAAACCATCGTGATAACTCTTAAAATATTGTAATGCAGTCACTTTTTGGCAAGAGCATATTATTGCGGTTGCCATAAAGGGACAGCATTAAAAAAGTTAACTAAATCAAGAGTCCTTGTGCAAGTGGGCCTTGGGCTTTTGATAAAACTTATAAATAGTATGTGATAGAAGCAGGCGTTACTTTGCGGAAGTCCGTGATAATGAAAGAAGTAGAACTTTAATTCGCTATAATCCGCCACAGTAAGTAAATCTATGTGGTACAGTATGTAAAGCTTTACAATCGAGCATTGTCTAGTCAACATCTCCTAAAGATGCTCCGGTACCACAAATATTGAATTACTGTGGAGGATTATAGCAAATTAAAGTTCTACTTCTTTCATTACAAATGATAACAATACATGCTGCAATTATCGAATGTTTGCATATTATTTTTGTGGAATTAATACCCAGTAGAGAACTTAATTCCAGAAATGACTTTAGCATTAAAAAAAAGATCTTTCCAGAAGAACTATGCAATTATTTTGGATAAGCATTTCAATATTAAGTTTTAATTGTATATTAGTTTAAATAATATATTAGCTTGAGCTTAAATTCTATATTTATATTTTTATTCTGTTTTTTTGTATTATGGGTCCCTACCTGAAATAAAACGAATTTAATTATTTATTTTTAGTATAGAAAGTGGGGAACAAACTAGCCAACGAAAATAATGTGGTAATTTAAATTTCAGTACCTCGGCTGGTGGCACGAAATCGAGAGCTACCCCACAGACAACGACAGGGGAACATGTATTAGCTCTGATTACAAGCTATTATCGAACGAGTACATCGTGGTAGATACTAATATATTCAACAATACGGCTCAAGTGAATACCAGTGTCGTTACTGCTACCAGTGACGGTAGAATTAGGAAGATCTATGATGGAAAAGTTACAGGTAAGTGTTGCTAGAATAATATAAGCATGATGCCTATGTCAAAAACAAATAGACTAAGAGATAGCTGCACTTTTGGTAATATCGCTATCGCTAGAAAGGCTGATTTATTTTTTGTTGGTTCAAGGCTCTCCACTGATGATAGTCTGCCCGCATGCTGATGGGCCTTTCACTAGATATGGCCGCTCAAACACGTGTTATGGTTACCAAAAATGAACCATAATTAGAAAGGCTGATTCTTGTACAGTATTTAAGTATGCGCAGTACCTATCTATGTAAACAGTATAAAAACTGACGCTATTCATCGGGCCTTTCACTAGATATCACCTCTCAAAGACGTGTTAAACTTACAAACTTAAAATAATTATTAGCAATTATTAGTCACGTCGTTTGTTAATAAATATTATGGAGGCATAAAATTAATTGCTATCCTATTCTTATTTATTACCAATCATAGTCAGTAATAATTGCTAATAATTATATTAAGCTTGTAAGTTTATGACGTCTTTGAGAGGTGATATCTAGTGAACGGCTTGATGAATAGTGTCAGTTTTTATACTGTTTACTTAGATACTGCGCAAACTTAAATACTGTATAAGAATCAGCCTTTTTAGCGATAGTTACCAAAAGTGCAGCTATCTCCTATATTAAAATGATTTCTTACCGATTATTGAATAGAGAGTCTTCAAAAAGACCTAAAATTCACATCCTCGGTTAATTTTAAGTTTGATAAAACATTAATTTCATTATTATTAATTTTATTATTATTTATTTTAATGGTGAAAGTGTGTAAAAATTTGATAACGTCACAACCACCTATATATAGTTCCACAAACTTAACTGGCCAGTTAGCCAAAATTGGAACTATTTTTATGCCTGTTTAGTTTTTGTTTTTATTTTATTTTTCATAGAGAGATATTATAGCGACGCTGTCATTGGGTCCAGAGGTTTGTCGGACTATATTTCATACAAACTTCCATACTACAAGCGCTTTAAGTTTTATAAAGAGTTGCTGATTTCATTGAGTTTTCATCATCCCTATTCTGCTGTTCACCGTCTCTAAACTAAACTAAAATGGCAGCTCTAGCTCAGCAGTGTGCGCAAACCTTGGTGCTCTCTCTCTATTCTCTTACTTCTAGTCTAAGGGTACGGTAATCTGACATGGCCGAAGAGTGAGATTCACGTGTTGGTTTTAATTTGAGCTACAGAGCTGAAACTCCGCCAGCTTCTTAATTCAGAAAATTACAGAAACCTAGTACCTACTTTACAATATTTTGACTCACACGACGATCATTAGTTACTTATCGGTCTGATATTTTTATTTTTATCATTTTGTTTCAGATGTTTGGGTGCTGGCAACGGATTATGAAAATTATTCTCTTCTCTACTCTTGTGAGAATATTGACAGCCAGTACATGCGCGGTAAGTATTCTCCTACTTCGCATATAATAGACCAAAATAACATACTAGGTTTGGGGGAAATCTTCTGAGAATAACAGTAATAAAATTTGTTGATACTTTACAAATTGATATATGTATATGTGAAGTTGTAGGCAAATTAATGAAAAACTGATTGCTTTCATGTAAATATTTTTTGTTTTTACTCGACTGTAGCAAAACGACAAGGAAGGGGAGTCTATGTTTGTATGTGTGCATGTTCCACCATAGCGGCTAAACTAAAGACCCAATTCGATCAATGAGGTGTCAATTGATTCTTTATTATGGCTGAAGTGACAAAGGCTACATTTTACACGAACAAAATCAACATGACGAATATTACATACAAAATAGTTGGGGTCTCTCAAATTTTTTTCGTATTCGGGTTAGAGTATTTAGGGTTGCGTATCTGAAACGTTTTTAAAGTTTAGTATGGTCACATTTTGTATATTTTAGGTAACTGGCTCGAAATTTGGAAAAGTTTTAAATAATGCTTACCCAACCTCATTGCAAATTAAAGAATTCAAAAATTATTATTATAACTTTTACAAAAGGGGCTGAAATGGTGGGGTCGAAATTTTAAAGCCGGTTTACTAGAGTGGGTTATCATATAATATGAATGTGTTAACTCTGCTTATTCAAAAAAAAATTATTGAACAGTTTTAGTTTTTAACTTATGGTGAAAATTGACAAAAAGAGCACCATTTCCTCCCTCTTATCTTCGAAGTTTGCTACGCGAAAATACGTAAATACGTAAATAATTAGAGTTGTATAGGTAAACCTTCCACGAAAAATATTTTTCTAGCTGCGACAGTTTTTCAAAAATCAGCAAGAAGTAAGGAGTCAATTTTAAAGTTTTTTTTAACTTCTTTAACCGTAGCACCGTCTTCATTATTTAGAGGTCAAATAATTAAATCAAATCCCTCGGTGCGTAAGTTCAACTCGGACTTGGCCGGTTTTATTTTATTAATAATTCTGTTTGTTACAGTATGGAGTGCTAAACACAGCAGATCTCGTCGGCTAACGCAGGCTGCTCGAGATGCGATGTCAGAGTACATCGAAACCACCAGAACTTTAGAAACACAGTTCTACCAAGTCGTGGACCAAAGTGATAGCTCCTGCTTCCACGTTCCCGAGCAAACTACTGAGAACCAGATCATATTACCTGGGCAATGCGATTTGAATATACCCGTGGTCCAGAACTTCAATGTGTCTGCGGTATACCTTATAAATCAGTTTTTTTTTTCAACGCGAGCCAGTCGTAGAGATAATTCTTAATAACCTAAATACCTACTTTTACTGTCCTAATTACTTTACTACGAAACTCTGTCATCTTCCTTTTCATGCAGTCACTAACTCACCTGTCCCGATGCTAGGGAGAAATTTCTAAAAATCCCTTCGTAGTGGGAGAAAAACATTTATTAAGTAAACCTTTTTTTCTTAATTCTTGTTTTGTTTAAATGTGTTATATTGTGTATCTCTCTGCATCGTATTACTACATTACTACATTACTGAGGGTCGTGACTCCTTTCCATTAATTAAATAATGGTAAGAGTTTCCTTGGGATAATAATGTGGTGGGTTCCCACGTCCTTCCACATACGACTCGACTAAGAGTATTTAAACTCTTAGACTTTTGTAACGATCATTATCGATTAAAGATGTCGGTCCCGGTTATTATAACCGGGACCGACGGCTAAACGTGCTCTCCATGGCACGCAATTAACGGAAAGGCCAAATTTGAAGCTCCAAATTCGGACACCCATCCAGTTACCGACTTGGGTCAACGTTGCTTAACAATCGCAATCGACTGATATACATTGTCACAAGAAGGCCACTCGTCCCTCATTGTGTATGGTGTCCAATAAAGCATATTTTAATTTCATTTCCTCTTAATCCTTTAGTATGGCGGAACATGGTACCAAATAGAACGTTATCCACAAATACATGAAAACGGAACCTGCATAGGCGCAAGATACACCCTGAACGAGAACACAGGTGTGGTAGCTGTCCTCAACTGGCAAGTGGTGAACGGCACACTGGACCAGGTGGAGGGAACTGCCACCCTCAACTCTACTGATGGTAGCGCTAAATTGATTGTCACGCTGCCGATTCGCTTTACAGAGGGTAAGTGAACAATTTTCCTGAGCAGGATTTCATAATCACGCAACCCTGGGAAGACGACAGCTTGCCGTGCCATAAGCTGCCGTACCTAATCGAAAAGGGGATTATATTAGGCGGCGCTCGCAAGAGAAGTTCCGAGTTCCCGGAGGATAATATATATCTAGGATATTTCCCCCCGTCAACAAAATACGGTTGTCTGTAAAGTCGGTTTACGGACGATAGTTTTACGTGATAACTAGAAGTTCTACCCTTCGACTGCGGAAAAGCAGTCTAACTGCCTTTGCCATTTACCGAGTAACTGCGGAGCGGCAGTCTGAAGGTCGCATTACAAAGCGTTAGCGGCCGCTGCGCAGATGACGGGCTAAGAAGCTCGAGTGGCGGCGTTCCAGTAGCAGAACTATTCGAAGATCGAACTGCTAGCTCTGACACAACGCGATCGTGCCCCTCTGCCGTGTTCCGCGCTCTAACTTGCGCAACGTGACACTACAGAGTAAATTAACACTGGTACGTGACACTTTTTCGTGCGTGCTGGCGGTGTTCATCGATTTATAAGACGTTATCACTTATCACGTCAAAAACTGATTTCATAATCAAGTGTCATTTTTATTTTGGAGCTGTTTATTATTAAAATAGTACAGATGAGGGCCCGATAGGCAGGCTTTAGGTAAAAGGTATTGCGTATTTAAGACTAAGGGCTAATTGTTCAATCGTCAGATAAAGTTTATCGGAGGAATAAATTTGTCACTTCGACGGATTTTCAATACAAAATCTGTCAAAACGTCAAATTTATTCCTCCGAGAAACTCTATTTGACGATTGAAAAATTTGCCCTTAGTATTATATTATAAAGCGCAAACTATCAATCTATAGAGATGATACATGATAGGCAAAATAAAAGACAATAGTCCATTTAAGCGTTGGCCACGATTTAACGCCACCTACGCAAAAGGGTTTCTTTATAAACCCTTTTTTAAGGTATTTTTAAAAGCAATAATTTGAAAACACAGCATGCAGTAGGTACTTCAACAAAGCATAAATTGATGCGAAGGTTGATATGAACCGTGCTCCAGTCCAGCCTCTAAGTCATAACATCGAAGACATAATTCAGGTAAAAATTAAAAGTACAATTTTTTAAATACACTGAATTGGTTTTCAAACTTTCAGAAGCGGAACCCACCATGGTATCGATGAATTTGTACGTCCTCACCACGGACTATGTGACACATTCACTTGCCTACAGCTGTGTTAATCTCAATTCATACCAACGGGCTGGTACGTACTAATATATATATTTTTATTATTTATTAAATAACGCGACGCCCTTGATGTTTGTGGCCAAGATGGCTTTACGGTTGGGGCAAGTATCAACTACACAAAGGTAATATTATTCTTATCTACATACTCGAACTACTGATGCACAACTATGTAGTTAAGTAAATTATTATGAAAGTTTCTTCTGCCAACTTCTGCCAGTTAGTATTTAAACTATTCAAAAATCGATTCCATCTTTGTGGCGGCAGGAGTAACAAACATACAAAATAAATATATCCAAACTTTTAACTAGACTAGATGATTCAAAGTCAAAGTAACTTTTTAAGGTCTTTTATTTTATGATATCATCTATAGGTACAAAGATTATGACGAGATGGTGATACTTAACCACGACGCGCTCTGGTCTGAGTAGAGCCCCCAACAAACTCAGTCGGTTTTTTTTACTATCTCCATCTTATACCTACTTAAAACATCTTAAATTAATTAGATCTATCAGAAGCCGCTAGAATCATTCATTCCCATGTTTTTTTTATCATATAAAATCCTTAACATTGTAAAAGGATTTTTCAATAAGTTTGCGTTTTACAAAAACTTTGACCTTGTTGAGGGTTATTTCTTTTGGAATGTTATTATAAAAACGTATACAGTAAGCGACACATGAATTACTAATTTTACCAAGCCTAGAAGTGGGCAATACAGTTTTTTTTAGTTTCATATAAAAGAGCATCCACCGAGTTTCTTTCTGATTATTTTCGGTAGAAATGGCATTCAGAACCAGTGATTCGCTCTACGATCCAAAAGCACTTGCATTTATTTGAATAAAAAACATTTGAATGTTGAAGTTATGACGATTAATATTTTTTTTATTTCTGCAGTCGGAGCATGGAAGCTAAGTAGAACGCGCTCGTTGACGAGTGAATCCAGTGCAGCCATCAACGCATACATGGCCACCAGAGAGGAATTTCACCAGCCTTGGTTCATACCAGTCGAACAAAAGGACGACTGCCCAGAACCCAGTTCAGCTGTGCTTGTTAAAAGCAGTATTATTATCGTGTTAATCTGCAGTATTCTACATTATATATCATAAAATGTATTATTATTATACATATAGAATTCGTCTAATTTAAGAATGAACGCGCCTCCAAATTTTTTTACGATCACGTCCAAAATACGTGTATAAACTACCTAAAAACAGTATTCGTCGTCGTCGTCAATAGATAGACGTCCACTGCTGCCCTTCCTATCCAAGTTACATACGTTTCGTGTCTATTCTCTTTCTATTAATAGTAATCGTTAACGTTTTATCGAAAGCGAAACGCTAAATTCACTTTTTTCCCCGCTAAAGCTTTATCGATTAAAGAAAGAGAATAGACACTAAACGTAGGTATGTAATTGGCTATGGGGGCTGTAGCTATGGTGTCTTGCAACCACTTCCACAGTCCAGATCCAGCGGCCTCCCTGCGACTCGTTTGATGTCGTCCATCCACCGGTCTGTCAACGCTGCGCTTTCCAATGCGGATTCCAGCACTTTGGGACCCAAAGACCAACTATCGGACTATTGACCCCTTGCTATTACTTCAGCTTCGCAACAGGTCGAGCTATGTTCCTTCTCCTTTAAATAATTTTTCTACGGATCTCCTAATTTTTTATTTCATTGCGCGAATAAACTCCGTGCATAGATAGCTCTTTCCATCGATCGCTGAGTGAGCTTTTTTAATATTCAACACAATATGAAAATTGGAAGTCTTCGTAAATTCTACTGCCAAATCTATTGGCTATCCATGGGCATAAAACGTTATGACGCAAACATTTAGTGATGCGCGTTCATTTAATAAAAATTCTATAAAGACGGTTAAGTAGGTACCTATTCTTAAGGTACCTAGGTACTTATTTCGTTTGGCCGCGCTGCAAAAGCGGCTAATTATTTTAGTTACTTACCTTTATTTTATTTATGTTTTAAGGACACCTTTTGTAATAATAAATGTATTTATTGAATTGAAGTTCCTCTTATTATGTTCATTAGTAAACTAACCTATGACCACACGTGTCGTGTGGTGTCGAATATAAAACCATCTTATGGTTTAATATTATATGTCACCGTAAGATTGTAAGAACCGTTAGAGTATAATCTAACTCGCGAAATTACAAACTGTCGAAAGATTACAATTTAACGCATTATTTTTCGGTAGATTGTAATCTGTTAGGTACATTAACCCGATAAAACCTAAGTGCCCGGCCATGTCGAACCCTAACCTAACCTACAAGAAACAGACAAGAAAACGTAAATATCTACAATGAATATTTCAAAAACTGATACTCAGAACATTGAACGGTTCACAATCTTTCGACAGTTTACAATTTCGCGAGTTAGATTATAATCTAACGGTTTTTACAATCTTACGGTGACATAAATATTAAATATCTGACGTGTCGCGTCGCGTCGTCAGGGCATGCCGGCTATTTACCAGGCGTCCGAACCATAGACTATACCAGATACCTGTAAAGCTTTCGAAATATATTATCAAAGTTCGAAGTATTCCGAATCTAATTAGACCCAGTGGTTGACTTTGACGAAAGAAGTTCTTTAGTTTAGCTAAAGGACTTCTTTCGTGACTGGAAAGGCAGCGCTTTAATTCCGCTACAAACGTACAGTGTTAACTTTTCAGTTAGATAGTAACGACTAAAGTGTGTAGTGAAAACTGAAAACTGAAAACTAAAACTATGAGTTTGTAACGTCACAAAAGTACTTACGTACTTTAGTCGCTAGTTCATGCAATATTAATGTATGTAAAAATGGTTAGTTTATCCAGGTACATAGTGTAATGAACACAAAATTTCTACCTTTCACTTGAATCAGTGTAGTGTAATAGGATTAAGGGATTAAGGGTCCTTATTTTGATCCCTAATGCTGTGGTATTAAGCGACGCTCTATTGAGGCCACGCCCACCCTTACCACAGGGCCCTGTAGGTAAGTGGATTGTAATAGGCCTATTATCTGACCCGGTGGCCAAAATTGGAACTAATTTTATGGCTATAAAGTTCTTTTTTTTCTTTTTTGAAGTGAAAACTTCTCTAGGCGCGTTTTTTGGCGTACTTTTTGGTAGGGGGTAAAAAGGTGAATACGCGTGATCGACACCATTCTTCTCAAGACAAAAGGTCTTAAGTATAATAATATAGTACATTCGTAATTAAACTTTAAAACCATAGTTTTAAGGTTAGAATTAGAAAAAAAAAATTCGTTTTCACCTCTATCGGCAGTCCCTGTGACTGCCAATTTTTTTTCTACCGACACTGTCACCGTGTCAGATAAGTTTGTAGGACTTATAGGCTTATTACACTGCACTTTCCACAGGGCCCTGTAGTAAGAGCGTCGCTTACTACACAGTACTATTTAATTTAGGGACCCTTACTCCCTAAATTTTATTACACTACACTGATTCATGTGTAAGGGTCCCTGTGGAAAGTGCAATGTAATAGGCATATCACCCTAGTACTTCCTTATTCATTGGACTCACCGACCAGAAAAAAAAAAGCTCCTGTCCTTAAATTCAAGATGGCTCACTAAAATTATTCAAATTTAATTTGGCACGGAACAAAGATTCAATCAATTATTTACTATAGTATTATAACCAGATTATAACACCTCTTTGGTCAAGGCAATCATGGAGAATTATAATTTTTATTCGAAGCTAAAGATCTGAGTTCCAGCTTTTTGGTGTTGTTTGAACCGAGAATATTATTATGGCTGTTCCTTTGGGTTTTTCAAAAATAGGAACTCACTAATCTGAATAAAATAAAAAGTTAGTATTGTAAAATAACCATAACTGAACCATTTTGTGCAGAAAAAATTATTGATTAATTTGAAATCAATAATCATCTCTGAACCGATAATCGATGTATCGATTAAAGCATAGGCAAGAATGGTACAAAATCAAAACAATTAAATTGTGAAATAGCAACATTCTAACATATGTCATATAAAAATTCGTTCAATCATTTTTTACCCATCAAACTCTGCCATCAAATGTCAATGATCAATTCATTTTTCTCTGATTTGCGATTGCGGATAGCAAGTAAATGGATGTGAGAAAATCACATTTTTATCTTATGATTAGGCTTCTAATTCAGTTTTAATTTACACCAACATAAGTTTCGAAGCAATGGCTGGAAGCGAAGAAGTACCCGGCACGATATCCCAAGAAGATATCGATGCAGCAGAAAAGTTAAAAAATGAAGCGAATGAATATTTTAAAAGTGAGTTTACGCTTGTTACTACTTAAATCGCCAGTTTATATTACTTTATACAGTTTCTAGCAACTTTTCGGCGATATTTCTGCGTTATATGTTTGTGAATTTTTTATTAATTAATTGGATAACCTATTTCAGAACAAAACTACGATCGTGCAATTGAATTATATACTAAAGCAATAGAGAAGAACCCAAAAAACGCGGTTTATTTCGCAAATAGGAGTATATCTAACTTAAGACTGGAGAATTTTGGTTATGCACTAAGTGATGCATCAATGTCGATTGAATTGGACAAATCCTATACAAAGGCGTACTACAGGCGAGCAGCGTCGTATATGTCTTTAGGGAAGTACAAGTTAGCGCTTAAGGATTTTGAATATGTGAGTATAACAAAAACTAATGTTAGTTTATGTATAACCATGAATCTGTGGACTTGTGAAGCGTTCCGGCGATATCACGCGACTCCGATCGCAGCGATTTTCAGTCGTGCGTGCTGCGTGGTGCACCGCTAACTGCACTGCGATTCGTCGCTGGCACTCTGCATGAGCCCTAACGTTGATGATAACATGATTCACAGTTTTTGTACTTAGATGTAATCAAGGCATTCTAGCGGAAACTGTATTATAGCCTACTGTTAGAGAAATGTCAGGTAGTCAGAGATGATTGTGATCAGCACTGTTGACTAAAATTTTGGTTCTGAGAGTACAGCCCTACCACTTAACGTAATGGAGATTTACCTGTACAAAAAATCCTTTTTAATTTCATCACAACAGCTCATTAATGTCGTGCTGGGCACAGGTCTCCAGTCTATTAGGAGTGTGGGAATTAGAGCGTAGACCCACCACGCTGCTCCAAAGCAGGTTGGCGGGCTTTAACAACTACTATAATGTTAGTGATAATAACCGGGACTGACGGCTTAACGTGCTCTCCGAGGCATGGGGGTGAGACACCGCCACAATTTTTTTTTTATTTAATAATTGTTTATTACATGAAATATATTGACAGTCATACATTTTTTAAAGATTTTGGTTTAAATCTAATTTATCTATCTCTAAACATAATATGTTTCACAAAAATTAGTTAAGCGATAATATTTTTTACTCTAAGACTTAAAGTTACTAAGTTGTATGTGACAGGAAACAAAGGAAGGCAGGTTATACAGGCACCTGTAAGGCATACTAAAATACTTTTTTTAAATCAAGGAAATAAAAATTTCAGGTAACCAAAGTTAGGCCAAATGATCAGGATGCAAAAATGAAATACAATGAATGCAATAAGATAGTGAAGAAAATAGCCTTTGAAAAGGCCATCTCGGTGGACAAGAAAGAAGTCAATATTGCTGACACTATTAACTTGGATGCTATGAGTAAGCTTATGCAAATTAAAATTATAAATTAGTTGACACCTGTGAATTTGTCTGGGTTTTTAAAAGTGAAGTGTAAAATCTTGGATATTAGAAGATAAATGTTACTCTAGAGATATTCAACTATATCTTAAAAATCATGTTGATCTGTTTCGGTATGTTTGAATGACAAACCCACAAGCAAACAGTATTTTAATATTATTACAATGATAGAAATGGTAGAAAGTGTGTATGTCCAACAGTTTAACTTATTTGACTACTTACATAAACAGTTTAAAATTCTTGAAATAATGAACAGGTAAAGGATTACACGTAAGGTTATTGCTTAATAATAATTTATAACTTGTATCTTGAGTCAATATAGGAACAGGGACTTCCCAGAAAACCAAGAGTTCCAACTAGATATTTAAAAACCTTAACCAATGCAGACAAAATTATTGGCATCACCTAATTTTTACATTTTATTTCATTCTTTACTTTACTTTTAAAATATATTAACCGTTCAATGGGTTATTAAATGATGCAGCAAAGGTTATATTCTGTCTTTTGTCCATAAACAGCAATCGAAGATGAATATGAAGGGCCAAGTCTGGAAGATGGTAAAGTAACACTCAAGTTTGTCACAGAACTAATGGAATACTATAAGGAACAAAAGAAGTTACACAAAAAATATGCATATAAAGTAAGTAATCAATTTTTTTATTAATGACAACATAAAAGTTACTGTTTGAAGTTCAACTTCAAGTTCTCTTCCACCAATGAGCTTGTCAATAATGCCCACCTAATATAACAGCTGTTTTGTGACCATAATTTTTGGCATTTCAAAGTATCAATTTATTAGTGCCATTTTGACGCTCAATTTTTACCAACTACATGATATCATGATAAAAAGTTCTTGCTAGCTCATTAAAAAAAATAGACATGGACACTTTTGCATTTATATTAATATTATGATATTAATATTTCGAATTTCAGATTCTAATAGACGTGAAAGCGTATCTCCAAAAACAACCATCTCTAGTAGACATCAAAGTGCCCGATGATAAGAAATTCACAGTTTGCGGTGACATACACGGCCAGTTCTATGACCTTATGAACATATTTGAGCTGAACGGTTTACCATCTGAAAGTAATCCCTATTTGTTCAACGGAGACTTTGTGGATCGAGGATCTTTCAGTGTGGAATGTATCTTCACGCTGTTCAGTTTTAAACTGCTGTATCCTGATCACTTTTATATGTCACGAGGTAAGTCTTGTTCTAGTTTCTTTTTGTATCTGTGTTCTATCAAAATATTAAAACTGTACGATTGGGTGTTTGCATTGAAATTGAATTGTACTATAAAATGGCAAGGTAAATAAAACACTATACCTATACACTGAATGCTTATAGTCTACTGGTTAACTTGGCTTAACTGGCTCTCCGAGGCAGTAGGATGAACCACCGGCCTCACAACAGTCAGAAAAACCCAAAACTTAATTATGGCCCGACCTGGTGCTCGAACCTGGCAGTTATCCTTCTGTTTTTACAATACACTGTCATTCTTTTATATTTTTTCTGTAGAACTAAAATTTATAGTCAGATTGTTATTTTATCTAAAAGACTTGTTGTATTTTATTCCAGGCAACCATGAAACCTTAGACATGAACCGAATGTACGGCTTCCGAGGCGAAGTGACCTCCAAGTACACATCACAGATGGCGGATCTTTTCACGGAGGTGTACAACTGGCTGCCTCTAGCGCACTGCATCAACGGTCGAGTGTTAGTGATGCACGGTGGACTGTTCTCGAAGGATGACGTCACGCTCGATGACATACGCATGGTGGACAGAAACAAACAACCCCCTGAGGATGGTCAGTGATACATACTTTTTGTTATGTGTCCTTTTTTCCTCCGACATGGCGATCGGAGACTGTTCTAAATTGGTACTATGAATTAAATTTTTTTTAACCTTTCTCTTTTTGCTGTAAATTCTTATTACTTACTGCACAAGCGCGTAGTTCGTCTAGGACACTTATCTACACGTACATTACATGAATGAAAGCTACATCTTCTTACATAAGATTTTTTCTAAAATATTTTTTTATTTGTTGTCGATTTTTATTTTTTATTTATAGAGTTGTATTAAATTTAGGATGTTCATGTAGGTGTGATACATACTGATGCCGTAACCTACACATGTGACTATCATGACCATGGTGCCAGAGACGCACTTATGACTACCATGAACTAATAAAATGAAGCGCTAGAAGCACACATAATATGACCTACTAAAGTAAGGCCCCACAAGTGCATATTTGACTGTCATTAACTTAATAAAATAAGGTGCCAGAGGCAGACATGTGACTGCCATTACATAATAAAATATGGCACACTAAGCTCACATGACAGTTATGATCTAGCGTGAAATAAGCGTTGGAGATGCATATAAATGTAACTGCCATGGCCCATGACAGAATTAAACGCCAAAAGCTCACTTATGACTGCCATGACAAAAAAAATTACGAGCCAGTGCAGCCAGCCATGTCAGGACTATTTTATTAGGTCAATGAGGCCAATTCTGTTGAACACCATTTGTAAACTAAAATGACAGCTCTATTTTTATTGCTATCCCTTTTCTAATAATACCTGCAGAAAGAGGCAGAACTAGATATAGAGATGTCATTTTAGTTTAGTTTAGAGATTGTGTTAAACAGAATTGGCCATAATAGCTGATGCACGCGACTTCGTCCTCGTGGATTTAGGTTTATTGTTCCCGCGGGAACTTTAATTTTCCGGGATAAAAAGTAGCCTATGTGCTATTCCAGACTATAATCTATCTCTGCGCCAAATGTCATCTAGATCATAAATGTATTTGCTTTCTTACTTCAGGTATAATGTGCGAGCTGCTGTGGTCGGATCCTCAGTTCGCGGCGGGGCGCGCGCCGTCCAAGCGAGGCGTGGGCTGCCAGTTCGGGCCGGACGTGACCGCCAACTTCCTGGCGCGCAACGGGCTGGACTACATCATCCGCAGCCACGAGGTCAAGAACGAGGGCTACGAGGTCGCGCACGACGGCAAGTGCATCACTGTGTTCTCCGCGCCCAACTACTGGTATGTTGACATATGAACCGGTTGAACTCGCGCGCCGTCCTAGCCCGACGTGACCACCAACTTCCTGGCGCGCAACGGGCTGGACTACATCATCCGCAGCCACGAGGTCAAGAACGAGGGCTACGAGGTCGCGCACGACGGCAAGTGCATCACTGTGTTCTCCGCGCCCAACTACTGGTATGTTGACATATGAACCGGTTGAACTCGCGCGCCGTCCTAGCCCGACGTGACCACCAACTTCCTGGCGCGCAACGGGCTGGACTACATCATCCGCAGCCACGAGGTCAAGAACGAGGGCTACGAGGTCGCGCACGACGGCAAGTGCATCACTGTGTTCTCCGCGCCCAACTACTGGTATGTTGACATATGAACCGGTTGAACTCGCGCGCCGTCCTAGCCCGACGTGACCACCAACTTCCTGGCGCGCAACGGGCTGGACTACATCATCCGCAGCCACGAGGTCAAGAACGAGGGCTACGAGGTCGCGCACGACGGCAAGTGCATCACTGTGTTCTCCGCGCCCAACTACTGGTATGTTGACATATGAACCGGTTGAACTCGCGCGCCGTCCTAGCCCGACGTGACCGCCAACTTCCTGGCGCGCAACGGGCTGGACTACATCATCCGCAACCACGAGGTCAAGAACGAGGGCTACGAGGTCGCGCACGACGGCAAGTGCATCACTGTGTTCTCCGCGCCCAACTACTGGTATGTTGACATATGAACCGGTTGAACTCGCGCGCCGTCCTAGCCCGACGTGACCACCAACTTCCTGGCGCGCAACGGGCTGGACTACATCATCCGCAACCACGAGGTCAAGAACGAGGGCTACGAGGTCGCGCACGACGGCAAGTGCATCACTGTATTCTCCGCGCCCAACTACTGGTATGTTGACATATGAACCGGTTGAACTCGCGCGCCGTCCTTGCCCGACGTGACCGCCAACTTCCTGGCGCGCAACGGGCTGGACTACATCATCCGCAGCCACGAGGTCAAGAACGAGGGCTACGAGGTCGCGCACGACGGCAAGTGCATCACTGTGTTCTCCGCGCCCAACTACTGGTATGTTGACATATGAACCGGTTGAACTCGCGCGCCGTCCTAGCCCGACGTGACCGCCAACTTCCTGGCGCGCAACGGGCTGGACTACATCATCCGCAGCCACGAGGTCAAGAACGAGGGCTACGAGGTCGCGCACGACGGCAAGTGCATCACTGTGTTCTCCGCGCCCAACTACTGGTATGTTGACATACAATGTTAATGAAAGAAAATACCCCTTTATTCCACAATGCTGACACAGACAAACATTTAACACACAATAGGTTATTTGACTGAACTGGCGCGCCGACTATACCTTAGTAAATATGAAAGAGTTTTGAATATTTTTGGCCTACCAACCGTTCCGCCATTCTAAAACGTCAGGTTTCCGAGATATAGTCTATCAAAATTATAATCTACTTGATGCTGGCATCACCAGTACAATGAGAGCATATATCTCGGAAACCTGACGTTTTAGAAGATTTTGTCATTTTGAGTTATGAATTATTTTGTGATTCCAGTGACACAATGGGCAACCTAGGCGCTTTCATCACTATGAACGGCAGGGACCTCAAACCAGACTTCAGATGTTACGAAGCTGTGGTATGTACTGTTTTAGAATAGAATATGTTTTATTTGCTGATACAACACATAGTAAACATAAAATACAAAAAGTACTTAAAATCTAACTTAACTTAATCACTCAACGTCTAGAATGTGTCGTGCCAAGAAAAGGGTCCTAACTCAGCTTGATGTTGTGGGAACAAAATGTAACCACAACGCTGTTATTCTGTTAGGCCAAAATGAGGGAAGTTACACAAAAGAATATGTGACTGCAATATTAACGTTATACAAAAAAAATATATATATATAAAATAATAACACAATTAAAAATAACAGAAAAAAAGCACTTGTAAAATCTAAATTATTAATCTGCTTAAAATTTACCAAATTATAAAATCAACCTACCCGTGAACAATACAAATTATTGAGATTAATATGGGTCATAGAGTTTAATGCCACAAGCTAGTTTTCAGACTTTTGAGTGTCAAGTAAATACGCACGATATAATTTTTTAAAAGTAAATTTAGAGCTAACGTCGCGAAAAGGTGGCGGTATGTCGTTCCAGCATTTCGTGGCAAGATATTTAAAACTACCACGAAATGCTGCAGACCTATGGCGTGGCATCAAAAGCGGGGGCATCATCGTCCTAGCTCCAAGTCTTGGCTTCCACCAAACTAGCTTTTTGAACAGACAAATTTTTTTTCATTTTCTATTTTTTTCATTTACTATTGTTGGTAATGCGTCAGTACAGTAACCTTTACCCGCCCCGTTTAAACATTTGTGGTAAAACTACCGTCCGATTATTTTATTAAATAAAGTTTTTTAATTAAAAAACACTAATAACCTTTTTATGTGTAAAAATGTCTATAGTGTACATGAAAGACTTCCAAGTTTGTTTTTGGGTTTTTTGAATATTTTCAGAATTACATAAGAAGTTAAGACCATTTTAAAATTAACCCTCGTAACGACGATTGAGGTTTTTTGGTTCCCCAGTTAATTTAAAGAGTAATTTTTAATTCTGGTATAATTTTCCGGAATAAAAAGTAGCCTATGTGTTATTCCAGACTGTAACCTATCTCTGTGATAAAGGAGAAGGTTCATTTTGGGTGTAGTATATGTACAGTTTATCATGAATACAGTAACAATACATAGATTTTATTATAAATAAAATAAATTAGAATAGCAAACTAAATAACGTGCAAAAAATATAAATCTATTACAAATTTTTCGATATGCTTCCAAGAAGGCGCCTTTCAGCCATAGAGAAGTCAGGAGGCGCGAAATGTGGCAAATGTAAATTTCTGACAAGTGACGTCAGTCTTCGTCCTATTTTTCTTTCATATTATTTGTCACTTGACAGAAAACGTCAAAAATATGAATCCGCCATTATCACCTACTCATGTTTAGTGTTGCTAATCGTGGAAAGATTAAATAATTTCACCACTGAAATTAGGACGAATTCGTGGATTTAAACAATCAACTCTGGTTTAATATTTTATTTTCTTTCTTTTCACTACTTGTACAAGACCAGTCCCACGCTCCATACAAATCCGAACCGTCTTCTTTCATCCACTCCATACAAATCCAAACCGTCTTTCATCCAGATACGTCCAGACATGCATCCATCCAAACTTTCGCGATTATGATATAGGTAAGTATTAGTATAGATTTTAATTCAAGATCCTTATTTGCAGCCTCACCCGGACGTCAAACCGATGGCCTACGCGAACTCGTTCCTGAGCATGCTCTGTCAATGATATGAACCCAACATGTCGGGCGGCCCCGACTCGGATCAGTTCCACGACTAGATCCGACCCGACCGCCAATCGGCACACCCAAACACCTAATACTTCCAAACATTGAATTACTCGAGCCTAGTGGTGTAACGAATATTCGCATCCGCTATAAATTATGCGAATTTTGCGAACGTACTTTTTTTTTATTCCACTACAAGTTGGCCCTTGACTGCGATCTCACCTGATGGTAAGTGACAATGCAGTCTAAGATGGTAGCGGGCTAACCTGTTAATGGGATGAGTTACATTAAACCCATACCCCTAGTCGGTTCCTACACGGCTTCGTACCGGAACGCTTAATCGCTTGGCGGTACGTCTTTGCTGGTAGGGTGGTAACTAGCCAAGACCGGAGCCTCCCACCAGAAAATTGTACCACATAAAGCGAAAATCTTATAATATTAAAATGAACTGCTGTTTGTAAGTCTCGCTAAAACCTGACCGATTTTGATGGAGTTTTTTTTAGAAGTGTTTAAATAGGTCTCGGGGTGGTTTATATTCCCAATTGGATTTCTAGATTCAGGGCAACACAAAGTCTGCAGGGCCCACTAGCCCATACTACTTATATTATAAATGCGAAAGTGTGTCTGTCTGTCTGCTCACGGCCCATCCGTTCAACCAATTTTGATGAAAGGTGCAGGGATAGTTTGTATCCCGGGGAAGGACTACTTTTAATCCCGGAAAATTAAGGAGTTCCCGTGGGAATTAAACAAACTTAATCCACATGAACGAAGTTGCGGGAATCATCTAGTTATTTATAAAATTCAGTGCAACTGATTTGATTTATTTTATTTTTATATAAGGTACTGCTTGAAATTGCAATATTAATATAGTAAAAGTACACTTCGAACTTTTTAAACACTTAATAGAGCTTAGGAAATGCAATATTTATGGCGCCTTATTTAAGGAACCGAAAAACGAATATTCGTTGCATCGCTATTTGGGTCACGCCTTTGTCACTAGAGCGACAGCACAATCAAATACAGTTCGAGGTAAACAATATGATATTAAACTTGCGCGGTAGGTGATTTACAACCGAAATTCATTAAAAATCTACCTATAATTAAACTCAAACTCAAGAGTAATTTATTCAAACTGGGTAATATTGTACACTTTTTGAAAGTCACTAATTCTCAAAAGCGCGGTAAGAAGAGATGACTGACGAACCAATTGCGCAGCCGCCGTCGCGTCTCACTGTGTGCTACCAAATTAATTGTAAATCACCCACCGACATATTCAATGTCAGATTTTTACCTGAACATGTCAATTCCTTTTATTAGTATATCTTTCGTATTCCAGATTTCATTATTTTCAAACATGGAAAGCTATTTTCCAGTTATACAGAAAAGTTTCGCCTTCTTTGATAGTTACATAATAATTGGTAAAAGGTTACAGTAGTAATGAATTTAATTTATTAGTAGGTATTTTAAAAAATCACAAGCGATTTTAACTGAGTTTTAGAGTTTCATAATTTTAATACAAAAACCGTTTTATTTTAAGTTCTTTGGTTAATCTAATTTTACTTTAAATGAAACGGCTAAAGTAGTATAATGTTATACAGTATAGAACCCTTTTTAATTATGTAAATGAATGCATTTTTACTCTGTATTTAGGATCTAGTGTTGCCATTACTTAGTCTTATATTTTTACGTTGCAATAAACTATTGAAGTTTTATTAATTATTCTTTTTTTTCGTATTTAGAATTCACTTATTTTATGTACTGCCAGGGTTATATTTTATTTTTGCGGTTTTACCACCAAATACCATCGTAACTACCAAAGGTATTTTTTTCTTTCAATTAAGGACTGAAACAGTAACCGAAATAACACTTTTTTTGAAACTGTTATACAACGGAAACTGAAAAGATACTGTAACCCAATCAATCTGTAACCGTTTATTTCTGTTAATAAGTATTTTTATCTGTAACCCTAATATGTACATGTCCTAACAAACTGCACGGTGTGACAACGCGTTCTTCTCAGTTCAATGGACTTTACACACCTACACAACATGGCCATGTTTTTCGTAAAACAATTGCAACTATCGGTGCTTTCACCTTAGGTTCAAATTTGAAAAACAGTAAATTTGGCAACGTCGCTATTTCGGTTACTAAAACACTTTCATTTCTGGTACAGATTCGTTTCTGTTACAGAAATATAAGTGTTTCGGGTATGAATTGTCTTTCAATCCCTGCTTTCAATAAACGTTTGAACTTAATGTAAATTTTTCTAAAAGTTATCATCAACCTTTTATAATATGAAAAGGAATTATTAAATGTTTTGTTTATTATTTTAGTATTAAAATCATATTGTTTATAATTATTATGTAGTTATCGTACATATTTTATTTTCTGCTAGGATAATTATTAAATATTATGCTATCTTCTCACAGACTTTTAAAACATCAAAATATCAACGATCAACATAAATCTTACAGTATTTAGTGGATAGGTATGTGCTCTTATGGAAAATAAAAAAATAAAGTAACTACTAATTTAATAATAAGGTTCTAATTAATAAATTCTAAGAACCGAGAGCCCGAAGGTTTTTTTGAGCACACTTTTATACTATTACTAAGTTACCATATCTTACCATTTTTATTGATACCACGATTTTATATTCCGGTCTTAACTTAATCCTGCAATAGTATATTTAAAGACATAAATTTTCATCAAGGTGAAAACACATTTCTATCCCGCGGTGCGTAATAAATCGTAGTATATCCAGAATGACACTACAATACTACCCGTAGTAAAATAAATTGTTTTCGCCCTTTGCCTTTCTAACAAAACTGCCTTTGTAGTATAAGCAAAATAAACAGATTCTGTGTAGAGCGAACGATTGAACGAATGAATGAACAAAATGTCACTGAAAGATGAAATATGCTCGTGCGTCAGGGTCGCGTAAATACGGAAAATATTTATTTGTCTGTATTTAATAATAATCACTACCTGTTTGTTTCCTTTAGGAAACTTTATCTTTGAATAGATAAAAATATGTGCTCAAAATGTTCTGTTGTCGTAATCTAAGAACAATGTTGCTTATTTTCCGTACTCATTCTAACGTAAGAAGTATAAAATAGTGAAATGCAATAAGTACTCGTAATACGAATTTAAATCAAGATTCGTGAAATTAGCTTTATGGTTATAATAAGACTGTAAGTCCTTGTACGCATGGATACTTTTTAAAAAGCGTTAGAAAAACGTTAGAATGGAATAAATGGTTTAAAAAACGTAGAGTTTTATTTTCTATGACAGGTGGCAAGTATTGGATCTAATTTGGCTTTTCATTAAAATTCATTTCGCGTTTAAAAAGTGTCCGTGTCTACAAAAGCTTATACTTACACGATAGTCAGGTATTTAAATAAGTCAACATTGTGAACGCTTAATGGTGCACGATAGATTTAACGTTTCTACTTATGTCAATATTTGTTTAAAAAATATTTATTGACAGAGCAAATGAAATACAGTTCGCGTCACGTAAGATGAAACTTCGGAGTAATTGGTTTGAGTTATTTATTACGGTGATTTTCGTGGGATATTTCAAAAGGCTTCTGCCTTCTTTGTGCGAATAAATGCAACATAATGAACAAACGCAACTTCGTACCTGCTAAAATTGTCCTCTCATAGGTTCTTATGCCTGGTATTCACCAGATTGGAGAGCAGTGGAGATGTGCTTAGCGGACCAATCGGAGTATTGGTAAGTGACGTGATCATTTTTTCACGTCATCTATCGTAAATATTTTAATTGGTCCGTTAAACACATCGGCCATCTCTTCGGTGGATACCTGGTCTTATACAGGTTATGCCCCAACCACAGCCTCCTTTACTCTATCCCAACAGACGGCTGCGGTGCCAGTGCGTTTTTCCTTGTCAACTTAGGTGGCGCATACTGTGTATAGGTTTAACAGGTTAAAGAAAATACTGACTTCTATAAAGTATTCACCTACTTCATTTTTATCTGCCTAATTTTCTTTATCTTGATGAACCTATATAATAACATAGTGTTAGAAATATAACAGTAAGTCAGCGGTAACAAAATTATTAAGAGTGCAACGGTTTTACTGAAACTTATTTTTCTGGCGATCATTGACTGCTTAGATAAGACGGAATTTCTCTATTGTGTCAAATTCAACTGTAAAAGGTACTTGTTGATGCGTTTTACATAATAAAACTTCAGATATGAACTCAAATGCAGTCAAATTAGCCAATTAAATTAAAAAATCTTTGTATAATGTCATTTGAATATGCTTGCGGTAAAACAATAACATTGTATGTAGTAAAACTATAATATGTAGCATGATATGAATTAGATAACATTTATTACAAATAACACTAATCAGAACACAAAACTATAGTGAAATTCCATATTAGACTATTCAATGAAGCTTAAAATCACCTCAAACTTACCTTGTATCTTTTGTGAACATATTTTGAAACTCTTAAAGAAAAATTAGAACAGTTCGTGAAATTTTCTAAATAATTCAAACAAAAATGCATTAGTGTAGATCAGTGGCGTGCACAGGTTTTAAAGCTAGGGTAGGCATTAGGTAGTCAGAATACCTATTCTCTAACTGTTTTGATGAAATATGAGCATTGACGTGTTTCCATTTGGGTAAGCAGTGCTTTTATGCTTCTATGAACTGCACGCCACTGGTGTAGATGCACATAGATAAACCTGCCAGAATCAATGCTCAAACGCATTAGTTCATTATTTACGTCAAAATATCGGTAGTTTTAAATCAATTGAATGCGTTTTATTTTAAAATTACGGTCCTGTGTCGTGCTTGGATTGAATTTTGCGTAGACTAATGATTTAATAATAATAAATTATTTATAATTATGTATTTATCAAAATATAGTAATCACTCTAAATACGTAAGCGTCTAAGGGCCGCTTGCACAAGGACGTTGCAAGAGTATATTAGTGGATTGAGGTTTTTTGGTTCCCGCAGGAACTCCTTAATTTTCCGGGATAAAGCCTATGTGTTATTCCAGAATATAATCTATCTCTGTGCCAAATTTCATCCAAATCCGTTCAGCCGTTCGGGCGTGATTAAGGTACAAACATCCATACATCCATCCATCCAAACTTTCACATTTATAATATTAAGTATAGATGGGTGAGATTTAAATCTGCTTTTAAAATTAGTAGTAGCTTTAGTTTTTACCGTAACTAATTATCACCATCATGGTTTATATGTAAGTAACGGACGTCAATATGTGTACTTATAGTGTACCTAAATTGAATAAATGATAAAATGAAATTGTTTTGCTCAAAAACTGAATGAGTCTTATTTGCTTTATATTTAGTCTGATTTTCATTCATTGATCATTCAATATTATTATTATTATTATATTATTCTCTTTTAAAAAGTAACACCGATTAATCATCAATGTAAAGTAAATTTTTATTTACAAAAAAAGTTAAAAAGAAAATAAACCTCATTCAATCTAATCACGACACGCCAGTTAGTGTTCGCCATAATATAACTGTATATCGGGAATTCAATAATGGAAAGATAATGGGTTGGAATCATGGAATAAATAAACAGTATAATAAACGTCGAGTATTGAGTTGCCGAGCATATCAGATGTAGATAGGGTCTGGTCTTGACTTAAAAATAATAAAATTGTTAAATTTGTAAAAATTCTTTTATTTCATACCTTGTACTAAGGGCTCCCTCTCTCCTATGAGAGTGGAGGCCTGTGCCCAGCAGTGGGACGTTAATGGGCTGTAGTGATGGATGATGATGACTAAGGGCTCACCTTTCACAGTATGATATTATCACGCATTTTTAACTAGCGGTTGTATTACCCGATGCTGCAAAAACGACATACATTGCGAATGTATGCAAAGTTAGGTATACGCTGCGCGTTAGCTACTCATTTTTGTAACATTTACGCGCTTTAATGCGGTAAGTTTTTGTGGTTTAGGACACATTAGGACAGCAAAATTATAAGCAAATAATATTTTTTTACTTTTATTACTAGAAAAAGAAACAAATCTTCTGTTGTCATTAAAAAATACCTATTTAAAGCCCTATAATTTGATATTGGTGCAAATTCGCTTGTGATGATACTTCTAGGCATATCTAAAGTAACAGCAATTTACTAATAAAGTTGATGTTAGTTTTTCGCCTGTCTATTTAATTAAAAGTAAATGTGTACTTCCGAAGGAGCATCGATATTGAATATTTATCTTAGATTTTTACGTATTCTTAATTTTATCGATAACTTACATATTATTTTTCTAAGTATTAAGAAGGCACGAGTTGCGTGATCATTTTGACCACAGTTTTTCTATCTAGCTTGCATTTCGAGTAGAGCTGCTGACAGTCTGCGTCCAGAGAGCGACCGTTCGACATCGCTTCGTATACCGATGTGCCATCTAGCATACGATGGACTAAGGAGTTACTGTGAAAATAAATTAGAGAAAATAAGTTTACATTTTATAAATAACTAGTAGGCCCGGCAGACGTTGTCCTGCCCTATCTTCCTCGCAATTTTTCCATATTTTCTCACCGTTTAAACCTTCCCAGGACTACGACAAACATTTCAAAACGAAAATCCGCTAGATCAGCCCAGCCGTTCTCGGGTTTTAGCGAGACAAACGAACAGCATTTGATTTTTATATTTATAAGAAGAAGATTAGATGATGCCCGCGACTTCGTCCGCGTAGATTAAAGTTTTTTTCCCCGCGGGAAGTCTTTGTTTTTTTTTTTAATGTACTACTGAAGACCTTTTGTCTTAAGAAGAATAGTGTCGATTTCGCGTATTCTACATTTTTACCCCCACCAAAAAGTGCTCAACGCGCCTAAAGAAGTTTTCAAAAGTAAATTTTCACTTCAAAAGTATTAGAATATCTTACCTGGTTAAATTAGTAAGTAACGCATCAAAGTCGGTCGCGTTGCCAGTGAGCACGTGCTCGTTGGCCAGTTGCACATACGAGCACGCCAGCCGTTGCATGCATGACGACGAATCGACGTTGTATCGAGTCAGGACCTCGTCGAATCTATTCACCATGTCCGAAACTGAGCTGAAATCTGTTTCGACGCCTGTGAACATGAAATTTTAATAAGTACTTAAGTAATTGTAACCGAGTTTCTTGCTAGTTTTTCTCGGTAGGAATGGTATTCCGAACCAGTCGTAGATTCACTCGACGATTCAAAAGCACTTGTAAAAGTTTAATAAAAAACATTTGAATTTTAAGTAACTAGGCATGGATAAAAGCGTTGATAGGGCTATCAACGCTTACATGGCCCTACACCCGAACTCATATATGGTCGCGGGTTCACGCACCTCCAACTTTTCGGAGCTATGTGCGTTTTAAGAAATTAAATATCACTTTATTCAATCGGTAATGGAAAGCATCGTGAGGAAACCTGCATGCCCGAGAGTTCTCAAATGTTCTAGAAGGTGTGGGAAGTCTGCCTATGTGGTGGACTATGGCTAAAACCTGTTCCTTCCGAGAGGACACTTGTGCTCAGTAATATTGATGATGATAATGAGGCATGGTTTTAACCATTCGGCTGTCTCAAACAAGTTAAGAATCTGTTTCTTTCTTGGTGACTAGGAATTTAAAAGACAAATAAAAGTTAACATTTGAGTACTAACTGCGACCATATCCCCCGTAGCTGTAAGAAAGGGCGTGGATGATCTTAGGCAAAATGATAACAGCGCCAAAGCCCAGAATGGAACCCAGCAACACCCCGCCGAGGTCTATTTTCACTGGACCATAGAGACCAGGAGCTGTACCGCCGTATGGACCCTGTAACAAAAACAAAACTAAAAATCTTGACCTTCTATCATCGAAATGATACTTTACATTCTTTACACTTGATGAATTTTAACAACCTGCCTGACGCAGGTTGTGAGTGCTATGGCCTAAAAAGTGGGAGGTCCAAGGTTCGCTTTCAGGTGGACTTTTATTACTTTTATGTTTTTATACTAAGCTTTTATGCTTCCATGCAACTTTGTCACTAAGAAAATCAATAGTATTATAACCCCGATATTTTAACATTGTTACCTAATGATACGTATAAATCACTAGCAGATGCTCGCGACTTCGTCCGCGTGGTTTAAGTTTCTTTGATTTCCGCGGGAACCAAAAATGACATCGATCCGTTGCTCCGTTGCGGTGTGATTGAAGGACAAGCCAACAAACAAACACACTTTCGCATTTATAATATTAGTATGACTATCTCACCGTATGCCCAAAGTCCGTGACGCCAAATCGCTGTGTCCTGTCAGGTTGGCTTTCTCTCTCGTCTCTACTCTTTTCAGCTCTGGCAGACGGCTGGGCCAACTGGTCTTCCGTGTGTTGGTAAGAGCTTGGCACGAACCTTGCAAATATTTTAATTTTCATACAGTTAATTATTAATCACTAATCAAGGCCTGAGGGTTCGTCATCGTCGTCGTTTTTTTGCGCAATCATTCAGTATGTAACACTAGAAATCATATGGAGGTATATGCACTTGCGAATAAAATCCGAACTCTGTACCCGAAATAAAATCGCAAGAGTAAAATTCTCCCGAATATTTTTCGCAGTGCGAACGAACCCTAAGAACTGCTTACTGGATGTGATAATAACTAGGCAATATGATTATATGAGCAATACACACAAATTGGACTTTTACATTGATCGTTGCGTCGCCGGATATGTTCTTAGTTTTTTATAATCCGCTTCAAGTTACTTAGCGCTTGACTGCGATCTCACCTGATGGTAAGTGATGATGCAGTCTAAGATGGTAGTGGGCTAACCTGTTAGGGGTATGGCAGTTGTATTAAACCCATACCCCTAAACGGTTTCTACACGGCATCGTACCGGAATGCTAAAATCACTAATCGCGGCACGTCTTTGCCGGTAGCACCCTACCGGTAAGTGGTAACTAGCCACGGCCAAAACCTCTCACCATGCCAGAGAAAATTCATTATAAAATTATTAATTCCCAAATTGACTGCCGGGGAACCCGAAACCTCCCACGATAAGACAACAGCGCTCAACACTGCACCAGGGAGGTCATTCTTGTAATATAGGCACGTGTCTCTATCTACTATACTATTAAATGTCTTACCCATCGTTCCTATAATTTCCCATAGCGTAACCCAAGCACCCGATCACCAGTATTACCGCAGTTATCTTCGGACCCATCTTGACAAGATCACAGACGTCACTGCCCCATTCCGCCTCCGTATGAATACTTTATAGAAATCGTTCCGAAGCCTGCTTCAGAACAATCGTATGGGGAAACACTATTGTCGTGTGGTTATTACACAACAGCTTTTACCGCGTCACGGTGGAAGATGGTCGAGACGTTATCGTAAGAGGAAGAAATGTGCGACAGTTTTGAGGCCTTTGTTCTATTTTCGAGAACTTGTGACCCGTATTGGCTTAGTACGTACCTATCTAGCCAAGATTTCATAGGTTAGCCTAACTATACCGATTTTCAGTTGATATTTTTTGCTCAGACCTACTCAATATTTATTTATTTCATGTAGGCAGGGTTGAGGTTGGTTGAGGCTTCAAAATACCTTATAACATTAAAATCATCGAAATATAACGCATAGAAAGTCAGTAGTCGCGCGCGGAGTGTAACCATTTAATAGTAGCCTATAAAGGCTACGTATGCCTATCGGCTCGTTAGTGTTCCAGACTGAGTCGTAGAACGCAGAGCTCGCACAATTATTAAAAAAATGACGTACTGTGCTGTAAAAGAGTGCCACAACTTATCACACCATCACCAGAAACATTTAAAGATTCCATTTCACGGGTAATTACTTCCAAAAATCTTATATACTTCACATAAACATTATTCAAAACATAATAATGAATCGTAAACAAACGGACGCCATTACAATGAAAATGTTGCTAGCTATGGTAAAAGTATTTTACCCCATATTTATTTTTCTCAGCCTAAGTACCTACTTGGCTTTAATCCCAATTCACATTAATACAATTATACGTTATTAGGGTGATCAAATATTAGTAGGGTGACCACATACTATTGTAATTAAAAAAAATTATTATAAATACATTTGAATAAGTTTTCAACAAGTTACTCGAATAGGGAAGGGAATAAACTAAAAATTTCTTCGACTATTCCTTTTTAATTTCAGGAGATACTTTATATCTAAACTTATATTATAAAAGAGAAAAGATTTGTTTGATTTTTTGAATGTTTAATTATGAAAGGAAAAGTATGAAATGTTTTAATACCTATAAATCAAAATTATTTACAAAGTATTAAGTTATTTTATAGTTTTTTATTATTTTATTACAATTTCAAGATTTAATTTTATTTTTTACTTACCCAAACCCATGTCGTTATAATGCAAAGAATCAAACTTATTCTGAGTGAATCTTTAAATAACTTATAACATTTAATGGGCATTTTCTGAACGCCACCTTAACATACGAATATTATGAATGCGAAAGTGTCTGTCCGTCTATCTGTTTGCTACACTTTCAGGGCGCACGGAGTGTTTAACCGATTATGATGAAATTTGGTACAGAGATAGGTAGAAACCTAGGAAAGGACATAGGCAATTTTTCAATCATGAAACGAGTACCCATAGGAATCAATAAACCCTATTCCAAGCGGACGTAGTTGTGGGCATCACCTAGTAATCAATGACTAATGAAAAAGACAACCAACATGATAATCTGATACTTATTCATTCGTTTCATAATTCTAAACACAACCTAGCTTTTATCTATCCAATTTCCCTACTATTTGGGGAAATTGCAATTTACTTGCAACATTATTCGCACGCTTGTGTGCGTATCGTCGAGCGTAAATACACGACGCTCACGCACACATAGTGCGAAAAAGTGTTACGCGTTAGGGAGGTCCTGTTGTATGAAACTATCGGTCTTGGCGTTATTAGTCTAAGATTAAAATACATTTAACCTTCATGTAGCGATCGTAAATGTGAGTGCGAGGCGAGAGTGTAATGATGGTAAAGCGGATATTAACTATCATATTTAAATTGAAGCTTCTGGTAAGTAAAATTGGCGTAAGGGCGGAGCTTAAGATGGGGGTTAGGGCTGGTATTATCGATACTTTTATAATCGATATAAACTTATCACAAATAAAATTAATAAATAATTAAACATAATATTTTGAAAAACACTAGTTGTCATAGATAATATGTAGTTGATAATGTTTTTATGAAAAGATGACTTTGGTTGCTATGACTACTTGCTAAATTGATTTCGAGTTATTGAAAATAAAAGGCGAAATAGTTATAATATAGGTTATGGGCCATTAGTATACGCAAGAAAAAGAGAAAATGAGCCATCACGTGCACATAGAGCCATTAAAAGAGAAAATTATGATACATGGAGAATCCATGCAAAAGCTCTTTTGTTAAAACTTGGCATGTGGAACTATGTTTCTAATAAAATTAAGAAGCCAACAAGCGAAGGTGATGAGCTGAGTAATTATATAGAAAAAAATGGGTTAGCTTTAGCCGAGTTATTTCTCATAATATCGCCAAGCGAATTAAAGCAAGTAAAAAATTGTAAAACCAGTAAAGAAGTCTGGGATACGCTTGAAAATATATATTACAGTAAAAGTCCAGCTAGAAAAGCAACTTTTTTTAAAGAGTTAATACTTAGAAAAATTAAGGAAAATGACAATATAGTTGATCATTTGAACAAATTTATGGATAATGTTGATAAGCTAGCAGACATGGGCATAGCCATTAATAAAGATTTATTAATCATTATGTTGCTATATAGATTACCCTAATCTTTCGAAAATTTTCGGTTAGCCATAGAATCCAGAGATGATCTACCAGATCCAGATAATCTGAAAATAAAGATCATTGAAGAAACAGAAGCTCGAAAAAATATGGCTAGTACAAATGATCGGAATTTAGAACAAGAAGCACTATACGGCAAGCAACAAAATGAAAACAAAAAATATAATATAAAATGCTACAAATGTAAGAAAAAAGGGTATAAATCAAATGAATGCTGGTCAAAAGTAAATCAAACAAATAGCGTAATGCGAATTATTGCTAAGAAGCGTGCCTAAACACAAATGATAATAAAGAAAATGTCATAAAATATTCATCAAATTAAATATTCATCAAATTTATTATTTATATAAATAATAATTTTGATGAATATTCAATACTCTGGCCCATTGTCACTTTGCAAATGTACTATTTTATTTTTAGTAAATCGTTCAGCCTCATTTTTATGTGTATTAAACGGCAGTTTTGTTGCATTACCCTTAACACAAACTACACAATCTTTAACTGTGTCACATTTATTAAATTCTAAGCCTTCCATACTTTTTTGGGCTGAAGCAATTAATACAGCAACTAATACTTGGCAAACCGCAGTCCTTGCAATAGTATTGATAATGCGACTCCATCTGAAAAATGGGTAAAGAGAGTTCCGTCTGTGAAACGTTTTCATATATTTGGGACTATAAAGCATTTGTACTGAATAAAGGAAAGAAAAATGGAAAATTTTAAGCCAGAGCGACGGATGGAATTTTTATAGGATATTCGGAAAATCATAAGGCGTACCGGATATTTAATTCGAAAACAGACAACGTAATAATCAGTAGAGATGTCAAAGTATTAGATAAAATGTTTTATGAAAACGATACGAAAGAAGAACAAAAACAAAAGGAAGTTGATAATTATGAAATAGAAAGAATTCATTGGAAATAGAAATTATACTTTTTCCTGAAAAACAAAATATACAAGACAACAAAGAGTTGATAAAGAGTGCAGTTAATGAATCTTAACATGAAATATTCCAAGATGCAACTACAGAAATAGATGAAATGTGTATAGATAATGAGGTAGAAGCGACTACTTCCAGTAATAAGAGCCAGAGAAAACCACCAGCTATGCACGAAGATTATGAGATGGATGCTGAACAATCATTCCTCTGTGAAATAGATGAGAACAGTGATGAATAGGAAGATGCAATAATAAGTGAGATTGAATCTCATCTTAAAAATAATACGTGGAAAGTTGTACATGAGAATGAAAGCAAAAATTTGATAGATAATAAAATGATTTTGAAAAATAGATATAATGCATTAGGAGACATAGATCGAAGAAGGCGTGACTTGTGGCACGTGGTTTTAATCAAAAAGAAGGTATTGATTACACAGAAACATTCGTACCTGTTGCATTTTTGCAAGTACTAGTAGACTACTCATTGCACATGCAATTGAAAATGATATGAGGTTAACAGAAGAAGGGGAAAAGCTGTTTGCAAATATTTATGTGGAAGACTTAATACTGGCATATAAATCAGAAAATCTATTAAAAGAAGTTCAAATGAAATTGCAAAAAGCTTTTGAATTAAGAAATATGGGTTTACTCCACCATCGCCTTGGCATACAATTCACCCATGTAGGGGGTTGTCACAGGTGAGCTACATCGAAAGGTTAATAGAAAAATTTAACATGGGCGAGTGTAAGCCGGTTTCAACGCCGATGGAAACAGGTTTAAAATTAGAGAGAGTATAAAAAGAAGAAGAAATTAAGAACATACCATATCAGGCATTGATTGGTTCTCTGATGTATCTGGCTATAGCCACACAACCAGATATTATGTTTGCTGTAAGTTATTTGCGCCAGTATAATACCTGTTATGGCAAAACGCATTGACAAGCTGCCAAAAGAGTTATACGATATTTAAAAGGGACAATGAATGTAAGCATCAGATATAGAAAAACAGGAAATGGATTAATAGGCATGGCTGATGCTGACTGGGCGGCATATACTATTGACCGTCGTTCATATACAGGTTATATCTTCAAGTATGGAGGTGGTCTAATCAGTTATGCTACGAAGAAGCAACGAGTTGTGACTTTATCAACTGCAGCGGCCGAATATATGGCAATGACGGAGGCCGCAAAGGAAGCTCTACACCTAAAACAACTTTTAGAAGATATTGGAGTGGCTAAGCAAACTGTGCCAATCTACAATGATAATTTGGCTGCACAGAAGTTAGCCAACAATTTGTTTCCTGGAAAAAGGTCCAAGCATGTAAGCATAAGAGAACACTTTATATGGGACTGTGTCATAAAGAAACTGATAACGATCCATTACAAGGACACAGATAACACGGAGGCAGATGTTCTAACAAAGGCCTTACTACAACCAAAGTTAATAAAACTGCTCAAGATGATAGGCGTCACTCAGACCTTGGGATAGACTTTATATAATCAAAGTTATGTATACTGTACGCTATGACTGACGTCAAAATTGCCCAACAAAACGCAAAAAAATTTACGTGTTTCCCTCTACTTTTCTTGGTCTAGATTACTTATTTTGTATTTTGTAATTTGTATTTCGTATTTTAATTACTTAATAATAAAAAAAAATATTATTTGCGATACAGTATTTTTTTATTTGTATTTCAAATAAAGCAAAGCATGTGTTTTGCCCAGCCCTGCATGTAGGTCATAGGTACAGGTGTCTCTTATGCTATCTATACGAATAATAATCTAAATCACTTCTAAATGCGAGTGTTCTAATCGACGAAGGACATAGTTACATAGGCTAAGTTTTTTCCTGGAAAACCGGCCAACTGAGTCAGACTCGCGCACAAAGGGTTCCGTACCACCACACAATATAAATTACTACCTGATGCCCGTAACTCTTTAAATTTTCTCTCTCTTTTATTTTCAGGGATAAAAAGTAGCGCTACTTTACTAATCTAAATTTCGCCAAATTTCGTCCAGATCCGTTCAGCCGTTCTTCCGTGATTTAGTAACAAACATCCATCCATCCATACATCCATCCATCCATCCAAACATTCGCATTAATATATAATATAATATTAGAAGTTATAGATTTTAGTAAATAACAAGAAAAATGCCATAATAACACGTAATCAGCTATGAAATAACTGGCTTACATATGATCCTATGCTGATAGCGCCTGACAAACAATTACATTATTATTAATTTAATTAATTACAACACCCTTGAGGGTTTGGGTACAGAACCCTAATTAACAATTTTCGGATTTTTTCCAATTTGTGCTGTGAGATCTTGCTTCTTGCCCAATTTCATGATTCTAGGTCAACGCAACGGCTGTACCCTATAGGTTTTGATTTATTGGCGAGTGTCAAAATATGCGGCTTAAAACGGCCGTATCTTTTCATTGCGTTGATTTAGAAGCTTGATTTTTTTACAGCTCCAAGGGGCTGTGGGCATATTTGATATTAATTTCAACTTGATAGCACGCGTTTCCGAGAAAAGGTGGTTGACAGACAGACGGACAGCAAAGTATAAGGGTTCCTATTTACTCTTACCGGTTGTAAATTTTTTAGGACATAATAAAAGGCAAAAATACTTTGAATCTGCATTAAAATCTAGACATCAAATAATTTCATAAAAATTCTTTTTAAAAATCCAACTTCCAAAGCCACAGTAAAGTAAAAAATATTTTTTATTTCAACCCACTATGCTAAAGTCGGGCGAGCCTGATGCGTCAACTTTGCCTATCTTTGTCATCTTGGTTACCCGCCGGAAAACATAAGTAGTGTGTAGAAATAAAAAATATTTTTTACTTTGGAAGTCGGTTTATTGGGAATAATTTTTATTTTTAACTTTTTAGTGTCGTGATTGAGGATTTGGAATAGGCATGATGACTGATTTTGAGAAATGGTCAGATTATGTCCAGAAGTATCTACTATTTCGAAAAAATATATTATTTCTGCAGAAAAATAAGGTTTGGTAGATAAAATTGGCATTTGAAATTTAAATTTTAAAATTCGCGCCAAAACGCACGCCGGTGTCATGGCGCCGTTTGTGACGTCACTATTGTTTTTGCCAACGTACTCTGTGCAGTGTGCAGTAAACATAAGTGCGATTGTCAAAGCTCGAAAACAAACAATTGTGACGTCGTTCGCTTCTTGGCGTTTAATCCAATATGGCGGCTTGCTGTATTTTATAGTTTTATTTTATAAAATTAAATAGCAATCTCATTCGAAATAGATAAATAAATACGTTTTTTATAATCCATGAATCTTATTTCATTAGATAAATTCATAATTTCATTGATTCTTGGTTACTGTCATCATGCCTATTAGAATTTTTTATGGGACCACGTCGAGAGCTTCCACTAAGGACTGAAAAAAAAAATTCAAATCGGTTCAGAAACCACGGAGATATGCACCGACAAACATTTAAAAAAACGCGCCGAATTGAGAACCTCCTCCTTTTTTGGAAGTCAGTTAAAAATAAGAAAACATCGTCCGTTCATGTACCGTGAATTTTTTTACAAATTGACTCTGTTTAGCGCATCCATAGAGCACATAAATTATAAGACAGCCACTAAAATATTTTTCAAGTCAGATACTTTAATTTTCTATAGAGACGCTGGACGTTAGCGTCAGGAAAAAGCGCTGGACGTAAAGCTCTGCTACGTAGGTATCGGCGCCGGCGGTGTAAGCTATTGGTTCGGCTGTCAAGAGAACCAAGAAAATAATCCTTCGATTCCTTCAACTCTATGAAACAAAAGTGCGGTTTCACTGTCGTAATTTTTTACCAATAGTAAGACTGGTTAGATAAGACTTTATACGCTATTAATAGATGCTCGCGGCTTCCTCCACGTGAAATTAGTTTTTTAAATTCCCAAAACTCCCTAATTTTTCGGGTTAATATCAGACGCAGAATAACGCCTATGATACTCACAAATAATGTGGCTTTCTATTGGTACCAGAATTTTCAAAATAGTTCAGTACTTCAGTAGCTCTTTATAATATTAGTATAGATACAGTTACTTAGTCGGTTTGGTTGCAAAATGCCATGTCTATTTTTCTCAACGGCCCGCGTAGCGATCGCTATCTTGTTTGCAGGTACGTTCTAACCGCCATAGGTTTTCACAACAATACACGGAAATATTATTCATATGTCCGTATCTTTCTACACTATTTCTGTAAATTCGCCGTAAAATGGCGTCAAACCGTCTAAAGTTATTGCAGAATAAACATGCAATGATTTGTTAGCAAAATTCAGTTTTGAAATTCTCACATCTACACTCTGTAAATTGAATGTATTTTTAATACAGCAAAGTGTTAATTTTAAATATATTATTGCATTGGCAGTTTGGACATTTTGAACACTATGTTCCTGTGCTCCCTAAAGTTTTTAATAGTCTGCAGTTTGTTGGGTTTTGTTATAAGTGCAGATTTTCAATATGAAACACGAAAACCAAGAATACTTACCTTTAACGCGGATGCTGAGGATTTTGAGGTATGTACGTAATAGGTACACGTACATGATTGAGTCTTGAATATATAGAAGACGTTCCTTAAGGTTGTAAGAGATGACAAACTGCCTCAGTATTAGGATGTTTAAGTCAAATTGTCTTAATAACTGATAGTTGAATCCGTAAAGAAAAAATATGTAACGGAAGATATAGGCTTAATAAGCATTTCTACTGTAAAAAATGTTTACTTTTTTCAAACCCTCTTTCAGAAAAAAATCCCCAAAGAGTATCTACTTTTGTCATACTTTGAAAATTTTCTGCAAAACGGCACATGCTTTTTAATTAGTTCTTGCACACAAAAATAGGTCTTAAAAATTACAAAATTTTTAACGGCGAATTTTATTTTTACTCCCTATAACATTCGTGTAAAGTAATTTTCCCCCGAAATTTAAGTATATTAGTGAGAACGTGGCTGCTCCGTCGCCCTGTAAAACACCCGCGAGCCCTTCGGCAGTCCGTTTCGGGACATTGTCGAAGGTGGACAGCACGTCGGTGTCGGAGCGAATTTTTTAAAGTTAATTTTCGATTTTGAAGGGTTTATACTCATTTGTACATATTTAAAATTTTAGAAATACTTAGTTCAGTATTTATCTGTAAATTAGTAGGTGTAAATATATTTTTTTTAAGAATTTAATTTTTTAAGTGTGCAAAGTAGGTGCAAAGACTAAATAAGGTTCTGTAGTGACAAGTGATTGTAAAAATTCAAATCAAGATGATTTTGATGAGGAACAACCTACCTGCACTCGCTACTTAAATTTTGATTGTTTTTAAAGCTAATAAGCTAATAATTACCATATATTTTATATTCATCAAAATAAATTACATAATGGAAACATAATAACAACATGAATTTCAAAATGTCGCTAACTTTGTTAAATTTTGGTAACAGTTTCCTGTTTTGTGATCCCAGTAGGTCTAGGATGCGCACAACGAGATTATCTCGCGACGAGAGAGAGAGATATTGTCGTTGCCGGCAAATTATTCATTTACCCTAACATGCACAAAATGCAGTATATTACAAGAAAAAAGTAGTCGACATGTAAAGGCTCGTAGAGAAAAATACCACAGATCGGAAATATTACGTTTATCTCTACTTTTGTCGTAACGTGACAAGTAACCATGTTAGCTTCGGTAGACAGAGAGAGATAACGAGTAGATATATTTTTACTCGTAGTGCGCATGCTAGCCGTGCTGAAAGCCGTAATTATATCGATTTTGAACGAAATCCGTCAATTAACAAAGAATTTCAAAATGGCACCGACTTTTTTAAATTTTGGTAAGTTTCCTGTTTTGTGATCCCAGAAAGCCGTAAAAATCAATTTTGAAAGAAATCGGTTATTTTAACAAAGAATTTCAAAATGGCGCTGACTTTTTTTTAAGTGACTCTGTGCTGAGAGCTGCGCATGACTTAGTACTGCACATAAATTTTCATACCACAGGCTCATACATATGAAAATTGATTCTAAAGGAGTAAACTCACAAAAAAACTACGCAGCTCCGGCAAGTGGGGTTTATTGTGAGCAGTTAGTACCTGATTCTCTATCTCCTCTCCCTGTACCCCACTCATCCCTCGGTTTCTTACTTTTAGCACGTTTCAATACTTTTAGCTTGATGTCAACTATCGATAGTTCTGCAACACTAACTTGAACTACCTACATTTTAGCATTGATCCAATACGAAATATTACTTGTACGTATACCTAAATCTGTGCCTACTACAAGCGCAAACAATATTTAGTATCGGATACGATATCGAACATTTCATGGCAAGGTTTCAAGGTAAAGCTAAAGGTAGGTATTTAAAGAAAGTTTACGTATTTGTGACCTATGATATTTATGCGCAAACATAAATATAGGCATTATCCCATAAAATAGCACTTGTTCCCTCTGCAGTCTATAGTCTTTGGCCTAGTTTGCGTAGTTCCGGGCGTGGCCGCTATACGGCATTACCGTCGGCAAAAGTCCCGCTGATCTGCGTTTCGTCAAGGTAATTCGGCCTTCTTAGCCCCTTAATCTATCGATTGGTTGAAAATAATAATTTAGGCATAGAGGCTTGCTGCTTAAGTCTAATCATACCTGCTTGTTATTTTAAATGGCTTTAGATGGCATCCCTATTCTATTACTTGTTCTTTTCCTTCAGGCCTTGTCCTGAAGGAAAAGAACAAGTAATAGAATAATGCAAAGATAGATAGAATAGAATAGAATAGAAAAATCTTTATTGGCAGCAATAAACACAGATGCACAAAATAAATCAAAATTAAAAATGAGTTACATACATATTATAAAATGTAAGTTTGTACAGAAGTGTAACGCTACTGTGCGTACCTCGCACATAAAGTATAGATATAGGTACTTACGAAATACTTACGTCACTCGTTCCCGCGCTCACAGCATTTTACCTCTTTAAATATACCTATACCTTTACCTCTCTATATATACCTATACCTTTACCTCCATATATATACCTGTACCTTTACCTCCTTAATATATATACCTATATATACCTTTACCAACCGAGTACCAAACATACCTTACCAGGAAGTGAAGGAAGGAAAAGGAAGATGGAAGCGAGAGAGACAACGTACACGGGAAATCTCTTTATCATCACAGAGGAAAATAAGACACGGATTTGCTGTTACATTCTTTATTGCCTAGCTGACACGATTCCGGCGAATTCCAGATAACAGGAAAGTGCGAGTTCAATCTCGAAAAAGACAGAACCTCGCTGGATATTCAATGGAATGGTCAAGCAACGTCTCGTTCCTAAGTTATACTTACCGATGGCTGGAGACTGAAGGAATGATCGGGCAGTTATGGAAATGGAAAGAGTAGTTCTCAAAAGAACCGTTTTAACTGCACTGATTTTGCGACGCCGTCGAAACACCACAAGATAGTCCGAAACACCACAGATCCGCGGACCGGCACTGAGGCGCACGTCATCGCGCTATCGAAGCTCGTGGCTGACTGCGGAATGCGACGCTCGACTGAGCTCCTGCTTGCGCGGTCGCCGGGTTTCGCGCCCCGCGCCACACCGCGCCTGCGTACGCGAGCCACGCCTCCATTATTATTATTATTGCATTATCGATAGTTCGGGGAAATTGCGCGTTACCTGGAACTAGCATTTCGCGCGGCTCTGTTTGCCGATTTTACTGGTTGAAATGTATGCTCTCTCATTGGTTGTTGTATTGTAAATATTTAATCTTGTTTTCTATTGGTTGTTAGTTCTTAAGGTTTTCTGTATATATATCGATAAGTTTTACAAATAAAATTATTATTCCTTTCATTACTCTAATCAACAATTGTGAGTCTTATTACAACCAGCTCGTAATACTCCGCTACACTACCAACAGGTGAGTCACTCAGCTTGTGTTGGGGCTCCTGGCCTCTCAGACTTAAAACTGGCGATGCCGTCAGGACTCGCGTCTGAGGTGTCCCAACGCTGATTTTCAGTGACCGCCTTTCGATGCAAACGTCAATGATATAGCCTTTATATTTTTGGCAGAGTATGTATGTTATGTATGTTATGTTGGTGTAAAAGGAAAATCTGAGAGAACTGAATCAAAAATAGGTTTTGTAAATACTAGTAAATTGTGAATAATAAATTAAACTTATGACTTGAGTATAACTAAACTAGAAAAAAATTATAATAATAAAGATATAGATATAAATAAAGATATATAAAAATTATAATAATAATAATAATAGAGAAATATAATAAAGATGAACAATCATGTTATTAATCACAAAAAAATTATGGGCTTGTGCTATAAATGCTTATTACGTACCTATATAATAAGTTCCATCCTGTTCCTTTCAGTTCGTAGCTACCACATCCCAATGTGACCACTTGCCGTAACCATTTTCGAATACGACCACTTCTCGATATGTGACCAGTTCCATGTAAAACCCCTTAAAAATGTTTCCGATATGATCACTTACCAATATGAAGACCACTCTAAAACAATAAGTCATATCGGGAAGTGGCCATACACTGGAACATACAGTGGAATGGGGAATGGACCTGCCGGAAAATGATCATAACAGGAAGTGGTCATATAGAGATGTGGTCGCCACGAACTGAATGGTTTCTGTTCGTATTTGGAAAAATAAGAGGCAAATAAGAGTACAATTTGCTTTAAAATTTTTAGATTTTAAAATGATTTCAGGTTGGATTCGATTTTTCGATACCATTTTTAAAAATACCCATCAAGAAAACAATAGATGCTGTCGCACAATATGGTTTTCCAGGCGTGAGTATATAGTACTTAAAGAAGTAACTCAAGTGAAAAAAAATTCGTGCAAAAGGCAGACTGATAGATTTGTCATTTATTGTTGTGGCCAATCCAACATCTTGAGATTAACTTGGGGAATGGGAGTGTCTAATGTCTATCGGTTTAAAAAATATGGCCCATCCAGTGCCACTTCAGCATCGCAACCCGTGGATCTACGGATTTCCTTATTTCTAATAATTAATTTTATCACGCAGAGAAACTCCGAGCATCATAGCTTTTTGCATCGCCCGCTGAGTGAGCCTGAGAAATAATTGGTTATGATATTAGAGGATCCCAAGTAAGATCGACCTTTACTCATCTGCTTACCAGATGAAAATTATATTAAATAAAAAAAAGTGTTTCTGAACATGTACGAATAGGGTTGCCATAAAAATATGGTCCAGGATAAGATAAATAAAAATATATTTAAAATTTCACTCGCTTGCAATGAGAATTCATTATGTTAGACATATATGTATGCAATTTCGTATACTTTGGTAGTGACTATAATGGCCTTTATCCTCATAATATTCAGGCTATATTGTTTGCTTTTCAGAGTTTCCCGACAATCAATTTGAACCCAGTGGCACTGATGCTTAGTGGCTTATTAATAATATCGGCGAGTTTTTTTGGACCTCTATTGGACAAAGCCGTGGCGTGGCATCATTTTGACCGTTCTTCGAGAAGTACGTATATTTTAACTATACTTAAGACAATACTTACTGAAAAAGTAACAGAATCGTTAATTCACCTTTAAAATCACTTTCATGTATCATGTCTAGGCCTCATTGATGGATCGGTTTATTGAAACAAAATAAAAGTTAAGCACAGCTGTAAAATATACTTAAGAGAAGTTTTCTGTCGCTTGGTATGCTTGGTATTGGTATATTGAACTATACAGGGGGTGGTACCCCAAACCTTCACCCCCATTCGATACATTTTGTTGGGTCTCCACAAAAAAAATTGTGGAGACTTAAACGTTTTTGAAGGTCACATCCGTCATATCTATTTTGTTCATAAACAATGTAGCCTACGTCACCCAGACTGTAATAGCGAATCGATTGACACCATATCGACACCTCATTCATCAAAATCGGCTGAGAGGTTTAGGCGCTACGGTGGAACATACAAACTTACAAACATACATACATAGACTGCTAAAACCATAACCTTCCTTTTGGCTTTGCCGTAGTCGGGTAAAACTGAGTACTTATTTATATAAAACCGAATTGAAAAAGTACGCCCATTGTAAAATGTACCTACTGCAAAATTAAACAACAAGTGACTTCATAATATTGTTTAATTTATTAAAAAAAACTAAAACAATTACCTACAACAGAAATCTTAATACCTAAATATGAATTCCACAATACAATGAAAGGCGATCCACATAACATTTTTTATCAGAGGCAGGGGCTGCAACATACCTTTTTCGCTTTGCTCTTCGACTTCATGGACACACATGACTTTTTACCCTTTTTTTTGGCGTTTCAACAATGCCCGCATCAGCTGGTATGTACTGAGTCTCCACGTGGATGTAATTCCTACGTTTCTTTGGATTTAAATCGAAACAACCGAATGGGGGAGTGTATTCGATGTCCCAAGTCGCATTGCTCGATAAAGAACTCAACGATTCGCTCTTGCAAACGCAGTCAGGCTCTTTAAATGCTGGACAGCTATCTATGACTTTATCGATAGCACCTAAATCATTACAGAAAACATCCATGTAAGCACACTTGCATATATCCTCAACAGCCTCCGCCAGAGCTTTACGGATTTCAGCGTCTCGTTGTTTCTTCACTTTGACCATTTTTCTCGCTTCAACTTTAGCCTGCTCCTGGGGACTCCTTTTTTTGATGATCTTGAACACCATTGGATCGCAATCGACATAAGGATCCTCGTTTGGACTAATTTCCGTCAGATCCTTCAAGGGGTTCACCTGAAAGTGAGATAGATTTGAGATTCTAAAAACTAAAAAAAATTATGGATTGGAAATCAAAATTATCTTCTCTTCTTTGGTCCTGATTGAAATTAATTTCAATCAGGACCAAAGATTATTTTTACGGTATTTCGCACACCATTTTATTTAAATAAAATGGTGTGTGAAATGGTGTGATGTGCGTAAAAGTAATTAAAAACCACAATGAATGAGTGTGATTTTTTGCTTATTCTTTACGTTTTACTTTGTTTCCTGTACGGAGAGAGCTTAGAGAAACATGATTATGAAACTATTTTTTTATTCAAACTCCAGCAAAAACTATTTAACTTATTTTAAAAATAGTATTCCAATAGATATTTGCATTTCATCTCTCTTCAATTCCTTCCTACTCTTATCTTTGTACGAAACTATAACTATAAACGAATATATATTTTGATCCCATCAACAAATTAATATAACCCTAGTCGGACAAGCTTTAGCCACCGTGTGCTATTCCTGATCCCTTTCTTTTCTACTTATATTTTGTTCAACTACTTCACTACTTATTGTAAACACGTCTCCCTTCCTGTGAACCTAAATCGTCGGTTATGGTAATATTGGCTCTTCCAGTAAGAATCTCCACCCCTCATATTAGTTCCAGCAGTACGACCTCTCTTTCTTTTCTCCTTACGAGTACATATATTATGTTCAACTCACCTCTATTGTAAACACGTCTCCCTTCCTCTGAACCTTCAAAGTAGGTTTTGGTTCTAATGGCTCTTCCGGTTCGGAATCTCCACCTCCCATATCAGCTCCAGCAGTACGACCTCTCTTTCTTTTCTTCTTATTCTTATCCTTGTCTGGCCCACCACGAGGACACTTGAACGTCATCATTTTGGCCACGCTTTTACCGATCACACCTGGTTGCCAACCACGTCTAAGCTGAAAAGAATTGTCCTTAAGCTAATGCCAAAATGTTAATTGATTTATTTATCAAGTAAGTAATTAACCCACGATTGAGATCTCAACTGGTAGTAAGGAGTAACGTATATTGCAGAAGATATCAAGAAAAATGTTGTTTCATGAGAAATAGATAGGTACCTTCATTCCGGGCACGTCCGGCGTAGTCCACAGCCAGCCCATCGAAGCAGGAACTGGGTATCCCGGTTTCAAAAACGGCCGACATGATTTGTGGCCAATCGTGTTTCCTAAGAAAGATACAAAGTAACTTTAAAAGAATCTAAGCCCATAAAAAATATAAGTATCTTTTTCGTGTAATTAGTTTTTATTTACCTGGATGAACGTCACCAAAACTGTAATTATATTTGGAAGCATTTTTCTTCTTTTTCTTCCTATCGCCTTCTTCATCATCACCCATTTTGAAATGATATAGCTACACAGTCTGAAAAAAAACTGTACATGAAAATATTCGGTTAAAGTCATAATTATTACAATATTCTTATGGTGTAAATGTAATTGCATATATATATCTGACTCGCGAAATTGTGAACTGTCGAAAGATTGTAAACCGTTCAATGTTCTGAGTGTCAATTTTTGAAATATTCATTGTATTTACGTTTTCTTGTCCGTTTCTTATAGGTTAGGCAAGGGTTCGACATAATCAGGTAATCAGGCACTTAGGTTCTATCGGGTTAATATACCTAACAGATTACAATCTACCGAAAAATAATGTGATAAATTGTCTTCTTTCGACTTTTTACAATCTTACGGTGACAAACCTATTATCAGAATTAATTTTTCTGTGATTTTTGTTTTCATAGCTAATAAGTTTGTAATCTTAAAATATGTGCAAATTGCAATTAGTGAGGGAAATGTTGCTAAAGAAATGAAACATCAAAGTCAGTTGTATAAGTTTAATTAGATCTTAAAATTACACTAGTGGGTTACAAAATAAAATATCAATGTTATACTTAAGTAGTTTTCTTATCATCTTTTTTGTATTTCTCCTGTATAGCCATTTTGTGAGACCCGCAGCAGCTTTTGCCGGTCAACGATAAAAGCATGTCTTCTTTGTCACAACATCTCCTTTCAATGTCCACGTTGAACCTGTTTACGCATCTATAATCGTTGTCTTTCTCATGTTTCATATATTCTTTTAGTGCTTTCTTTATTCTTTCATATTCCTTGGAACAGCAAACTTTACCTGCATCGTTGTAACTAGGCGGCAAGGCAGGTAACGCTGCAGTCTTGTACATTCTGGCAAATCCGTCTGGAACTGAACAAGGTCTTCCCATTACAGGACAGGGCCCGAGGTTTATGGGTGGCAAGCCGTAAGGTAAAGGTTCAGCCTCATCTTCATCGTCTTCAACTTTCTTTCCCTCGTCTTCGTGTTTTATTGACACAGGACAGTTGTCTTTGTGTTTGTAAGATGGACAGTACGGTCTATGTGATTTTCTCATAGCGATGTTAGTAGACTCGGTAATACAGTCGCAATCGAATGTCTTGCATGGTGGCGTAGGTTTGGGTGGATTACATTTGCAGTCCTTATCTTCCGACATCTTCGTACAGCTATAAACGGCTATTTTTCTTATTGACTCCTTTTCTTTAACATCTAAATTGTAAACCAATGGTTGGTTACCAACATTCCGGACAGGGGCTTTGATTTCGGGTGGCTTGGAGCATGCTGTGCAGATTTTATTTTCTGAGGGTGTTTTTACACTAGGAGTATTTATTCGAATTTCTGGGGGCCTTTGTACGCTTGATGTGCTTATTTTATTTTGAGCAGGTGGTTGTAGGCTTGGTGTGCTTGTAGTATTATTCAGTTCCTGAGTCCAAGTGCACCCTGGACGCCCACATGCGCATCCCTTGCTGTAAGATGCTAGATTTTCGTCGAGATTGCAATCGAAGTCTGACATGTTCTCCACTATGTATTGTTTACCATATACAGATTCTTTGAAACCTGGTACTTTGGTAACACTGAAGACATATGCAACTGTATCAATTTTGTTTTTATTATCTTCACAAGTTTTTCCCGCCGGAGTCATCCCACCACAACCTGAACACTCGACCTTACTCGGTGTGCCGTCTTTTCCTATGTTTTCTGGACATTCATCACGATGCCAACGGTCATCTTTACAATCACAAGAGCCACAAATCTTTCTCGTTACAGTGCCTTTTGACCCAGTTACTTTACCTTCGGCTTCTTTTTTATAGGTTTCCAAGTTCCTAATATATGTTCTTACTTTATGAGCCAATGGACAATTTGTATTGCCACATGGCCCTACAATATCGCCCATTTTGATCTTTTCAATCGGATATTTCTTTTTCATCGTTGCTGCTGAATTATCTTCGGTTCCGTGCCTGCAACTGTATTCGGTGTCGTTTTGTCCAATACCGCAGCTTTGTAACTCAGTGCAAACTTCTATTCTGTCATGAGCTTGGTTAACTACAGTTGGATCTTCTAAAGTTGTCGTTTCATATAAACTACCCACCATACAAAAGTTGGGATCATCCCCTTCAATTCTTTTACATTGAAACATGCTTGGTGCTTTGTTAGTTCTAAACACGAAGGTATCTGGATCTTTCATAAGTTGTTGAAATTCTGTTATAATACTATCCCCTAAGGCGCTGACTCTGAGAATAAACGATATGTCTCCGACGCGCTTACAACAACATTCTGCAAACAATATTGTATTCTGTTTTATGGTCAGTGGTTCATGGAGTCTATTCGCATCAGCAGTCTCTTTTAACATATGGTAAAACTCAGTTTCCCAATACATTGTACCAATGCCAACAAATATTTCTACCTCATTTTCATCATCGTTCCATACTTCAATCTCAAGAGGAAACTTACTCAGTGTCATAAGTACAGTATCGGGATACGATGGAAATAAGTACGACTTTCCTACTCTTATGGTCCTAGTCCATTTTCGCTTCCCGTTTTCATCACATTCCATAATATCATCTTTCTTATCCTCGTTAAGAGCCAGTTGCCCCTCTTTGATAATGAACTGTACTTTTGGCCCAAATTTTATTTTTATTATAAGATTTTTGTTCGCGCCGCTCTTTTCATCTTCTTCAGATGCATAGATAGTGACTTTGTCTATGAATATCTCAACCAAGTACATTTGCTCCATGACCTGCCAAGTTCAATAGTTATATCAGAACACTCAGAAAGTTTTCTTCGCTTCGTTTCTTACTTAACACTAAGCCAGTTGCCACTTTCACCAAATTAAAACATAATTGTAAACTAGAAAATATGTAAGTTGTGATTTTTCTGATAACAATTAAAATTTACGTGCTAGATATGATACTCGAGAAAATAAGAGTTTAAAAATGTAAGTGTTCCACAAATCCACACTAAATATTATTAATGTCTGTATGTGTACTGTCTGATTGTAGAGTTTGGTAGACCTCAGTCTAAATGGTGATAATGCTTGGTAACAAATACATTCAAATTCTGCCAAAGAGAGGAGAATTTAATTCCAATGATTCCATGCTCAGAATTCAGTGTGGTGCTATGATGGTAGCATTTTCAATAATATAGTCTATGTGGAGTATGGACGAAATCGCAAGCAAAATCAGATATAGATGGTATAAGAAAAATACACTTACCACTATTGTATTTTAACGCCCTGTCCTATATTGTAGCATAACTGGACACTGAAAATTTTATTTTGTAACCCGAAAGTTATGTTTTTGATGTCCTCTATACAACTGACATATTGTTGTTGTGCGTATTCATTTGAAATGAGAATTTCAGAACCTAGCAGATTTTACATTGTTTTTGTGTCGTTTAAATTAAACAAAGAGGTTCTTCATTTGACTTAGGGCTAGGAAAAGGGCATTAAACGTCGTGTAAATTGGTTGAAATATGACGATGATTGTTAAAGTTGACAGAAAAAATCAAGCCGACTAAAAGCTTTCATCGAAAACGCTGCCTTATGATATAATATATCAAACCCCTTTGAGATATAACAAAACAATTTATGGTGGAATTGTTCTTCTTTTATAGGTCTACAGAAAATGTGATGGCATTAATGTGTCTCTTTAAAGGATGGCTTACGTTATCCATTTCAAAGTTTTAAAAAATGGTCACATAATGTGGTTGCAAAACTATTTTGACGGATACTAGGTATATTAATTCATATCAAAATAAATACATTAGTTACCTTGGGCATTTCATGCACTTAATCAGTATTGACCTTTACACATACAATTTTAAATAATATCTTAGGAGTAATCGCAAAATTAAAAAAAAAACCACATGGACGATGTCTTGGGCATTAGCTAGTTTTCAATATACGTAGAAACTTTTGCGTAACATAAAAAACAACATGTTATAACCAAAATATTATGTTCATTGCTTTTCAAAATACTCTCCTTTACATTTGAAACATTTTTTCATGCGATCGAACCATTTTTTAAAACAGGACGACCACAGATCTGAAGGCATGTTTTCTACGTGCTGGTTGAACGCTATCACTGCCTCTTCGGAGTTGGTAAAAGTGAAACCTCTCATCAAATCTTTGATTTTGGGGAAAATACAGAAATCACAGGGTGTTACGTCGGGGCTATGTGCAGGATGGGTGACGAGTTGTACTTTTTCGGAAGCTAAAAATAACTTTGTTTTGTTGGCCGTGTGTGAAGAAGCGTTGTCATGATGTAGGAGAACGCGGCTTGTTGGTCGTCTTTCGCGAAATTTTTCTAGCACCCTGGGTAAACAAATGGTAGAATACCACTCGGCATTAACACACTTTTGATCTTCAAGTGGAATTGTGCAGATGGGACCCGTAGCTTGGAAAAAAAGCGCGATCATTTTTTTACCAACGTTTCTCGCCTGCCTCACTTTTGTTGGCCTGTTCTCATTTTCAAACACCCATTCACAAGATTGCTGTTTTTTTTCGGGTTCAAAACAATAAATCCACGTTTCATCTCCTGTGACAATGTCATAAACAGCATTAGAATGTCCGTGGTTGGTACTTCAGTATAGCATCTGTGAGCACCATTCCACGCGAGCCCGCTTCTGCTCCGTTGTCAGTTCATGAGGGATCCAACGACAACAAAGTTTCCGAACTTTTAATTCTTCGTGTAAAATTTTCTGAATTTGGCTCATACCAATTCCCAATAGTCCTCGAATTGTCTCATAGGTAATCCGCGGGTTTTCTTCAATTAGCCGCTTAACAGTAGCCACATTATTTTCGTTGACGGCAGTTGAAGGCCGCCCTTCACGAAAGTCGTCATTTAAAGAAACCCGACCTCTCTCAAATTCAGCAAACCATCGCCTCACGGTGCTCAAACAAGGTGCTTATCTCCCAAAAGCATTTTGAAGACGAGCGGCACAGTCTTGCGGAGAAAGAGAACTTTTAAAATCATAAAAAATCATCGCTCTAAAATCTTTTCGACTTAATTCCATTTTCGTTACGTACGTAGAACTTTGATGTGTGATAAAAAACAATTAACAAATGATTTCCCGCCAATTTTTTTTTGTTACAAAGAAGGTTGCAAGTCGTTTGAAAAAATATAACATTCGAAATTCAAATAGTTCCAATTAGCTAGAAGTGCAAAACTTTTAATAGCTCCTGCAGCGCAGGTTTTTCTGATCAGCATTATTAGATTTTTCTTACCTTTCTTTCTGTTACAGTAGCTTTGGAGAACGAGACTTATTCTACTTTGTTTATGACTGAAAAACTACTATCAAATAGTCGTGGTTGTCCTGAACGAATAGCCTGTTGGTCAAGCCAGAAGAGTAAAAATCCAGAGGTTATAAAAACTTTAAAACAAATTATGACGTGAGTAATCGAATTTAGGAAGTTAAATAATAAATTTATGTTGATAATTGTGTAATAGATAACCAATTTTCATCCATAATTTTTCCTTAGTACTTATATTATCAAGTCAGCAATATTAAAGACAAGTGTCACTAATAAGAGGCTATATATTTTCGTCGCTGCTTTTACGGTTGGGTTTTCGTATCGGTTATTGACTTATGTATTTTCATAGATCTCGATACACTATTCCCTCTCATCCTTTTTCTTCATATTCAAAAGATCGAAATTGAGCCTCATTTATATAGTGTTTCATTTCTTTTCAGCAACAGACTTCTATCATCGATGATCAATACCACAGCTTTAGAAATAGCAACAGCGAAAGGGCGTATTGGACAAAACTGTGAACTTTACAATCCATGTCCAATAGACGAAAAAGTTTTGCCGAAAATATTGAACAGTTTGACGATTTTGACGAATATGAAGACACGTGGATAGCTAACATAAAATGTATTCCGTATGAATGATGTAGCTTAGTACCTTAGGAAATTAAATGTAGTATTCTGAAAATTTAAAAGGTTTTTAATAATATAACACTTTTAATATCAATTTATTCGTTTTATTAATATTGATTACCACCGCCAACTACCAGAGACATAGAATGTTTTTGGTTTAAATGAGTTACCCCATCTATACTTATTGCTTTAAAATGAATCAAGACACGCGCAAGCGTGTCCAGCCAAAGTTCAAAAAAACTGGCGAGCAGCACCGTGTGTAATATTACACGAACCATTTGGAGCCACTTTTGACCCCCTCATAGCTCAAAAACTATTTCACATAAACATGTCAAATTTGGCGCATATATTGAGACCCGTGAGATACATATGTGCTCCAAACATAAGCACATCTCAAATGGTTATTTAGATATAAACGTACAAAAATCGTCATTTTTATGCTCTACCTAGGTATAGATCAAAACTCTGACACGGGGCATACTACCATTACTTAAAGCCGTATTATTTTAATATTGTTTACGTTTATGTTGTAGTGTTATAATCATTATTTTAAGGACGTCAAAGTACGTGACATTCAACCGTTATTTTGAAACAATAGTACTGCTTTAAGCGGTGGTAGTAACTCCGTCGTCCACTTCCTGCGGCAACTTGCATTACATTCTACGCATAGTGCATGCACAACTAAATAAAACAAGAGTTGTTAAGTAAAAAAAATCTCCGATTACATAAATCATACATCATTGTTTAAATTCGTTATTTTGTGTTGTTAACTATTGAAAATGGCACATAATTATTATTTTAATGTAAATAATAATGAATAATAATATAGTTGCATTAAAACCTTACCTTCGTATTGATGCATTTTGTGCAACGAAACGTCATTGACAGAAAAGAAGAAGAAACGTATTTGAAGTCGTCAATTCAAGCTGTCAGTCATTGTGATTTGTATTTCTTGTTTATAGTGGTTTTAGTAGGTTTTAGTTATATCGACTGTTTACCGTGCTTGTTTTCAATGTTTCACTAAAAACTTTTGATTTTGAACTTTTGCAATCAAAATTGATGAGATGTAGAAATGTGCTGTAGAGGTAGTCTGACCATAGATGAAATCTGTCAATGTCAGTGTAACTCTAGGTACACTATATATTTTTCTTGAGAATTCTCGTCTATAATTATCTTGTACAATGAGTCGTACAATAGAATTACTGGTGGGTGACACACTGACCTTACACCGAATATTATGTACCTACTAATGTAAAACGTAAACTAAACTAATAGAAAAGTCCTATTACAGTGCAAAGGATTATTTGAATGATAGCAAGGCATGGGTATGAATTGTTACAGCGGCTGATTATGTAATGTTATATTTTATGTACATATATATAATTCCAAATATTTATGAGATGGTGATAATAAAAAAAAAACAGCTGAGTTTATTGCGGGCTCTTCTCAGACCAAGGCACGTTTGGAACCCTCGTAGCTTTAGTTTTAAGATACCGTAGTTAATTATCACCATCACGTCTTATGCTCTGTAAGCATGACGTTAAGAAGGTGTACTTTGTAGGTACATATTTTGAATAAATATGTTTTGAGTTTGAGATTGAGTTCAATAATTTCTGTACAAAAAGTAATGATATCCCATCAAAAACATAAATGTAAAATGAGAGCCAAGTTTTGGATTTAAAGGAATCGGAGACCTCAATAGTACCTACTGAAAAATTTCATGGAAGTGCCTTATATTATTAAACATATAGTAAAGCAAAATAACACAAAAATGCCATAGGTTTCTTTATTGATTCAGCATATCGATAAAATTCTGATAGCCAAGTTTAACGGCGCAATCTAAAGGCGTGAAGCCGAGGATATCCAGCGAGTCCTTTTGTACTTCGTCTTGTGCTAGCAGATATCGTACCACATCAGAATTATTGCATAGCACCGCCTGAAATTAATAAAAAAGAACCTAAATTTTAAAGTTTGTTTGATAAAGTTAGCTAAAAAAGGGTTCAGTAAACATATCTACAAACGTGCACGTCGTAATAAGTTTAAAATGAAGTTTTCAGTAAAGATAATACTTCTTGAAATTGACCTTTGGAGAAGTCCATTATATTTCTCAATCTTCGATTTAAATAACTTTACTCGGAAATGTTACAGTAAAACTAATAGTTATCCTTATCGTAACCAATATAACTAAGTAAGCAGGATTACTGGCAGCCGCTAGGTTTTAGTCCTTTGCTAAAAAAAAACGATTCTGACACCAAAACAACATTTAATCTGAATATCCCAATCTCTGCTACGTTTATCACTTATTTAATGCAACGGGATTAGCTAGCTTCAGCTATCCTCAAAGATTAAATACTATGTGCAACCCTTCTATCAGCCAGTGAGAATGTTTCGGCTAAAGATTTCGTATCGCCTTTTCAAAAATTAGTTTCCTCTCTTATCTAATCTCATTACTTTAATCACTTACCTTATGCAAAGGAGTTTGTTTAAGCTCATCAGTCGCATTCAAATCAGCTCCAGCTACCCTCAAAGACTCGATCCTATTAACAATACCACTTCTAGCGGCAAGTGAGAGCATTTCACCTACAGATTTTGCATCTGCACTGGTGAGGTGGGCGCCACATTGCTTGAGTAAATTGATGACTGTATGATCGTCTTTATGTATTGCTGTTAGGAGTGGTGTTTCTCCACATCTGTTGATATTAATAATAGATAAGCTATTTTCATGAACATAATAGTAACTCAGTACTTTGGTAGGTTTAATGCACAAAGGTTCCTAACGATAACGCGGAAATACAAATACAAAAATTCATATATTAGATTATGATGGGGCTGACATGTAATTAATTATAAAAGCCCTTAAATAATTAAAAAAAAAAATACAAAAATGTGACGGTTGCTTTAAAACATTAGATTTTATCACATAAATTTTGAAATATTTATACGTTTTTAGAACAACATAATCAAATAAGTTTCCTAAAAACAGAATATTAAAGCTACAGATTTTTAAATTTTTGTATTACCTTGTCTTCAAATGTACATTAGCGCCATTTTTCAACAAATACTCTATGATAGGAATTTTTCCTTTTAGTATAGCTTCATGAAGTACCGTTTTGCCTTCAGAATTTTCGGCATTGACATCTGCACCCATATCTGTAATTGTTCAAAAGAAAACTTTTAAAGCAGCATTTAAAATCACAATCAAAGTTAATAACTTTTTAAAAGAAATTCTTCACTTCATTCTTCTTTTTATCTTAGATACTATTAATACAATATGCTTTGATTTTCAATTATTTGCATTAGCCTTTGACGATACGAACTATCACATTTAAATAAATTTTAGATATTTTGACTAACTACGAATATACAATAGACATGAGAGAAAAATAACTAACTAAAGCAAGTAACTTAGTTTATTTTTCCTCTCACACATGACTTTTTAGTGATATTTCTTAGTTTAGTCAAAACCAAAAACCATACACTTTTAAATCATTAAACTCACCTAACATTTTCTTAATCGCTCTAGTATCGTCGTGTTCTATCGCATAAAGTAAGAGAGCACTGAATACTTTATCAGTCACTTCTATCAATTTCTTTGGTGATTGTATATTGAGACTTGTTGCTAAAGCATCTACGAGTGTGTTATCCTGTAAAATTATATTTAACATTTATCCTTTCCAATTAGCTTGTACCATCACTTACAACTGTACTGTCGATTGCACTTTGCATTGCAGTTTAACTTGTTAATTAAGTATTTGTTGTTAGTTTAACATTATTTCGTTCACTCTGATGATGCTAATCATATTTTATTCCTGTTGTGACCCAGACTTTTCATAGTAAACAAAATTACTACTTGGTGTCACTAGTTGCCTGCAATGTTAATCTAGATAAATTCACTCGTAGTCGTAAATTATTTTATCTTCGGTGATAATCTATTTTGTAAATCCGTGTCATTGTATGCATACCTCAATGGCTATGGACGATGTGTTAGTTAGCTCTCCTCTTATATTGGTCACCATCATCTGAAAGTTTAAAATCTTGTTATATTTTATAAGTGACCCATATTTATAAACGTTCAACTATTCAAAATTTAAACATTGATCTACGGACAATTTCGTCACATCGGCAACAACATTGAATGAACATAATCAAATCAACCTCTATTTTCTGCTGGTACGTGAGTTCAGTCTTCGATAGCACATAGGACAGTTTGGTGAGTGCAGCTTCTGGTGTCATGTCATAACCCGATACCACGCCGCACTCTGCGATCAACTGAAATTTAAAAATAATAGGAAATATCATGAACGATACCTATATTAGACATAGATATTGAAAGAATTAGAATAAAATAGATTCGGCTTTATTAGTGCCACACAAAAGTACTTTAAACTAAAATACTCATATGTAACTAGTGTCTCAGATGTGTTGTGCCAATGAAAGGGAAATAAAAAGATAATATTGTTATCCATACCAATATTATATGTAAATACGAAAGTGTGTCTGTCGGTCAGATATTTTCTACCGATTTTGATGAAATTTGGTATAGACATAGATTGTATCCTGGGGAAGGACATAGGCTACTATTATCCCCGAAAATTGAAGATTGCCCTCTAGAATAAAAAACTTGATCCACGTGGACGAAGCCGCGGTTAAGTAATAGTAACAAATAAACAGTAAGGGAGTTTAAAAATTAATAATACGATGAACATACGATTTATATAAATTATAATTATGATAGCAAATACTATCAATATGTTGGGGAAGAAGTAAATGACGATAATTATTACGCTTTTCTAGAGTATGCATTAGCGTGACGATACTTCCACTAAATACTCTGGCCATGGCATACAACAAAATAAAAGTTAATGATAACGATGAAGATGATGATGAAAATTAAACTATTGTAAGTGATGACAATCGCGTTAACGCATCGTCACAGCCACCGCTATTTTCTTGAACACTTGGCGGCCAATCTCCATAGAGATTAGCCATCTGTGCGAGAGATATTATAGTGCAAAAATGTGTGGGCAAACACAGGTGAACTCTCTGTTCCTTTACTCTCATAGCCCGATGGAACGGAAAATCCGACAAGACCGAAGAGAGATCAGGCGCAGGACCGTGCTTTACGTGCTAACCCTACCACCTCCTTCGTTTATCGTGATGGCGAAAGTAACGTTGATGTAAATTGTAACCAATACTAACCCTCCCAGTCTCATACATCGGCGTGACGACACTACCCGTGGCACATTGAGTGATGTTAATCACGATGACACCTCTTGCGATAGCCGCTGCTATCTCCTTGAACACATCGTCTCTGTTCGACGGGATGTTGCCAGCACCGTAGCTCTCTAGCACTACACCTGATTCAATAAAACATTATTTTTTACCCAGGACGGAAGCTAGGACGGAATTGTTTAGTAAAGCGTATAATTTTAACAACGTTCATCATCATCGCGTGCCTTCTTCAAAATGAAGTTTGGTGGTCATCATCCGAAAAACTTCTCTATTTTGTGCCGCATCTTTGAGCTTCGGATAGCTATAGCCCCGTCCACTCCCTTATATCGTCCAACCACTTGCGCATTTAGCGACTTGGAGTTCTCTTGCCTCCAATTCTTCCTTGTAAATTTAATCTTGGAAGTGAGAATTGGGCTCCTCTTTGTAGATGTCCGTAGAAAGCCATTTTTCTCCACATGATGGATGGATAAGAGTTCTCTGTTTTTGTAGACTAGTTCCAGTACCTTAGTGTTAGGTGTAAAGCTGTTCCAACTTCCAAGTGATCTTAAGCATTTTCCTGAATATCCACATTTCGATAGCTTGCAATCGGTTAATTGCTTCCTTTTTGAGAACCCATATTTCGCAACCATACAAGAGAGTGGACCAGACGTAACATTTTACAAGGCGGCATCTTAGCTCGAGGTGTAATTTAGGATTGCATGGGGTCTTGGATATCCTGTGAAATACAACTTTAGCTTGGCTGATACGGCATTTTATTTATTGAAGGTGATCTAGGTCCGAAGTGAAATATCTATCTAAGTACTTAACCTTCGGAACCACGTCGATGCACTGATCTTTTAATTTCAGGTGGAAAGAACTTTCCGGACTTTTTGAAATAACCATGGCTTTACTATATGTTTTTGTTCACCAAAAAGCCCGCCCCTCTATAATGTTTATCCCCACCTGAGTAGTAAAACTGTGAATTTCCGAAGTCGGTATACCAGATGGAAGGAAAACGTCCTTCCATCTGGTTTCACTTATGCCCAAGACATCCAATCTATGTCTTTCCATTTTTCTGACAGCATTTTCAATCTTTCCATCTTGATGCAATGTCCAAGCATTCCATGTCGTTACCGTTATCTCGTCATGGTCGTTGTTAAACTCAATCCTCGCCCGGAGATTATCGCCTTCATATGCCGGGAACTGAGGGTCTTCTTTTTCTTACGTTTCGTCATGATGATTTGAAATTAGTAGCAGTGGTTTCCCATTGCCTGTCCCATGCCTTTTAGGAGCTACTTACATCCAAGGTCGCTGTCGCCTCTTCCGGCTGAATAATCAGCCAGGTGTATAATGGATATATACCGCCATTGGTCGGTCGCCAGAGCCTCGTCCATTATCTCGCAGGGGGTACCACGAGCAGGTAAGGTTAGCGTTTGGGGCCGACTAGATGGTATCGTCGTTTTCCCCCTTACCCCACGAACAATGTTAACTAAGGTTAAATGTTGAAAAGCCATCAAATATTGCAGACTACAGTGCAGAATAAAGAAAAAATATCCTGGATAGAAATGAGTAAACAAAATATTCAGTACTTATAACACGCCTGCTTTGATTTTCTCGACCTGATTTATTTCTTGTACTTTGCAATGCTTTCTATCTATATAGTATGCAATCTAATGACCGTGTCTCGATTTTCATTCGCTCCTCTTTACGTAAATGGTTACGTGATTAAATTTTAATTATTTTTAATAATTTCGCTTTTCTCTAAGGAAAACAGCTACTTATAATTTTTTTAAATCACCCACCTTCTATAGGCGGCTGACAAAATGCCCTGATGACTGAAGAGCTGATACTCGGGAATATCCTCAGAAGGCCGACGTTCTTCGACATCTTCGCGTGAAGGTGGCATTTCTCTATCACGTTGGGTTTGAATATGGCCTTCTTGTTCACTTCGAAGTCAATGCCCACTTCCACTAGTGGTACGCAGTTGGGAGAATCAAATGCGTACAGGTTGTTTACGGACACTTTTCTCGTTCTAGAAGAAACGAATAGCACGCGTCACAAAAGTTGTACCGCTTACATTTATTAAAGAATTTCAAATTCCGTTTTCGAAAACTTTAATTTTACTCAAAGAAAGTAGTGTTAGCATTATTATTGTTTGTCATTTTATCTCATGAAACAGTACAATCAAGTACAATATTTGACTCGTTTCATGTCATTCGATTTAATCTGCGGATACCGACGCCATATTGAAAATAGTTAGTATAAATACGAGTATTTTGAGGATGGTAATTCAGTCTCCTGCAGGCAGACTCAGCGATTATTGAATACTTTTGTGTTTAGATCGCAATTGTGGCCAGACCAAATGAATATTGTCTTTAAGTTTAGCTAACTCTTATCTTATTACATTAAATCTCTCATGGACCCCGTTGTGACCATTCGCCCGTGCAAGTTCCAAATGAGAGTACAAATATATTAAGTGTTTATTAATATCTACTTCTGGATGTACTCTCGATGATGCAAATTACATCCAACACAATATACCTACGACATTAACCTCGAGGAGTTTGTTAAAACAAATTATTGTATATGTCACCGTATATAATCTAACTCGCGAAATTCTAAACTGTCGAAAGATTAGAATTTAACGCATTATTTTCCGGTAGATTGTAATCTGATAGGTATTTAAACCCGATGCAGGCCGGGCACTTATTATTTATGTCGAACCCTAACCTAACTTACAAGAAAGAGACAAGAAAACGTAAATAAAATGAATATTTCAAAAATTGACACTCAGAACATTGAACAGTTTACAATCTTTCGACAGTTTAGAATTTCGCGAGTTAGATTGTAATCTAACGGTTTTTATAATCAATCTTGCGGTGACATATACAAATAATAATATCTTCAAATTGAAAAGATCAACACTTGCACGCTACGCAAAGTGATAATGATAAGAAATCATAATGGAAACAATATGGAACTATTAATATAATACGCTTATTTTGTTTTGTAAGCGCACTGGAAAAATCATGAGTAGAAAAAAATTATAAAGAGCACTTATAAATGTTGTGTCCCAAAAACTGATCCACACCTCTGGTGACCAAAGAGCTGGCGCTTATTCAGCCCAACGGCTTAGCCTTGCCATTCAACGAGGTAATAATACCTAATAGCGCCAGTGTTTTGGGCACCATGCCCATTAACGATCACTTGGATGGCGTGTATTTTTTGTAAATATAATTAGTTTTTAATTTAGATTTTAATTTATTTCTTACTTTTAATTCTAATGTATATGTATATTTAATTATGAATTGTGAGAACAAGAATAAACTTATGAGTAGAAAGAAATTAAATTAATTAAAAATTTCCAACACTTATCAGTAAATTGAAGATTGCCATGCTGTTGCGCCCATAAAAAAAGATTCCTATCGACTGTTTTGTGCCACATGCGACTGAAATGCTTCAAAATATGGAAATACTAGCTGATGCCTGCGACTTCGCCAGCGTGGATTGAGCTTTTTGATTTTCGCGGAAACTCTTTATTTTTTTGGGATAAAAAGGAGCTTATGTGTCATTCCAGACTTTAATCTTGAATTTGTGCCAAATTTCATCCAGATCCGTTCAGTCATTCGGGCGTGATTGAGATACATACATACATACATACATACATCCATCAAAACTTTCGCATTTGTATTTATTTGATAGTATTATAATTAGAACATATGGTAGGTATAGTATAAAAATATATAGTATACATAGATTAATTTTGCCTTAGGCGGCGCGGTACATGGCATTCTGAGAGGATGCTTATTAAGGATGATGATGATTAACAGTGTTATGAATTGAAAGATAGACCATTTTACCCTAGAACAATTGCACAATACAGGATTATTCATCGAATGTTGTTGTTCCGATGTATCCGGATCGTATTAGGTCTCTGCCGACGATTCTTCATTTTAAATTATTATACCTAGCATGCCTCAGTAACGCACGGCATTGCTCTAGTCTCCGTTGCGCTTCAAAGAGCAATCCTAAATCTATGCTCTAGCGTAAAACGGCCCTAAACATTCACCATGAGATCTTTTCCTGAGATGTCTATGAATTTAGGTACCTATTTCCTCTGAATAGTTTGCTTCCAAAGTATACAGTTACTTCTGGAATGTTGAGTCCGCCAGATATGAGTAAAGAAGAAACAAAATTATCAGTTCCATCGCTCCTTGGCTCAAATATTGGGATCTAAAAACAACAAATACATGGGTACAATTCTCCTCTAACTGTCTTTATGTCTATTCGGTAGGAACTATCCAATCCGGCATCGTTACGACCTACCGAGTTAAAACTTCGTAACATTACAATTGCCACTTGCGTAATAAATTCTGATGTAGTATCATACTTACTGCACTGGTCATTATTTAAGCGCTATTATTCTTGATTTTGGTTCTACTTTAACTACCTTTATGCACAAAATGTCTTGTATTTAAAGTCAATTTCTAATATAACAAAGGTGTACGCGTTTGGTGGTCAGTAAGAGGTTATCACTTTAGATGGATAAACAGATGATGATAGACTCTTTATTGCACACACTTAAAACATAAACAAAAAATGTAAATAGATAGGTAATACAAAAGGGTGCAAAGGCTGTCTTATTTCTAAAGCAATCTCTTCCAGACAACCATACACTAAAATATATACTAAATAAGCCAAACAAATTTCTCTTATTGTAGCTGTCCTCCAGGTGTGATGCATCCTAAAGTTAGCTTACCTGTGATCCAGTGAAAACAACTGACTTCCCAATATTCTCAAACATAAAGGAAATTGCTGATGCAGTATACGATAGTGTATCAGTTCCGTGAAGAACCACGAAACCGTCGTAATTTTCATAGTATTTCTAAAATTAGAACAGAATAAACGAATTATACTATCCCATGCATTTCTTCTCGTTTGAAATTGATAACCTTTATATTATGCTTCACTAACCCCAGAATATACTCATTAAAACAAATTGGGTAGAACATAATGTTTAATCAAAGTTTCAATTGATATATCGCATTTTTGTTTGTTTGTTCATATAGGAATCTTATAGCTCACCATAATATCCTCCGAGATCTTTATCCATTCCACTTCCGTCATATTGGACGAGTCCAAGAGCGTTTCATACTCTACTATCTTGTAAAAAATCCTTACGTCCAACTCTTTTGCTTCTGCAAATGTAGCGAAAAGCATAATAATATATCAGTTGGACTTTATTTCAAACAGAAGCAATTGCACGATTGGTAGTAGTAGGGGATTCGCCGGTTCTCGCCCACCTCCTGGGCCCCCTCCCAACCTCGTCCCCCTCTGCAGGTCGGTGAACTACGAAACCTAGTTTTGGGGTGCGCTGAATCGTTTGCGCTCACTCCCGTCTTCGTATCTCTAACCGTTTCAAAGTTAGCTTTCGTCAAAATTAATCCCTAGTTCGTTATCTACTTGCTAATGACCTACTAATCACCCTCTATTGTTCGCATGCTCGCTGCTTCATTTCATGGGAATTACAAAGGAAACTCTTATCTCTCATAAGTACTGTTTATTGGCCTCCGAATATTGATTTAAATAATTCTAACAAGAACATATCATTCTCTAGCGTATTTTTAGGTTCTGGGACACTCGATCGTGATTGGTCAGTGGTCACGGCCCCTCCCCTCGGCTTCGGCTCCCTCTGTGGTCTGCAGGAAACCCAAACCCAAACCTAAAAAAAAAAAAAATTTGGACTTGTTTCTTAAGTTTTGGGGCACGCTGAATCGATTGCGCTGACTCCCAGCTTCGTATCTTTATCGGTTGCAAAGTTAGGATTTCTGTACAAACGATCCCTAGATAATTTACTAATTGCTAATCACGTCCTAATCACCTCGCTCGATGGTTACAAACAGCTTTTCGTAAAAACTATCCGTGAATGATTAACTAATTGCTCTTTGTTAAGTTACAGGAAACTTCTTACCTATCATGGCTACAATTTATTCTCTTTTAAATGTAGACTTAAATAAACTACTCAACAACATATCATTCTCTAGTGTATTACTATTAAATAAATCAAAAAAAATCACAACTTCTGTAACCTCTAAACATAACACAATTACATTATACAATATTGTCCACAAACTGACGTGTAATCATTTTGTATCCTTCTAGTATTGCAATACCACATTCTTGTATTTCTTTTCAGAAACTGCCTATGATATTTACTTGGCAGTCATCCATATGAATCAAAATATTGTCCAACGCCATTTATGTCTATATACAAGCCTACCCAATGAGACCCGGGCATATAGCAAAAATTTTTCCTGATTAAATATATCACCATGTAGATGTCCAATCATTTCTATTTCTTTGTTTTCGGCTGCGAGACTCTGCCTTTTACTAAAACCTATATTTTTTTCATCTACGGAATTCACCAAAAGTTGAAAACAAAACAATATAAGTGTGAATGTTTTTGGGTTAGAATATAACAAAGAAAGAAAAAACATACTGTTATAGGTCCACTCTACTTCACAAAATGTCGTAATCGTACTCATGTTAATTTATTATTAATCTCAAACAAAACAAATTCGCACTATTGCTATATTAAAAATATGTCACGCTTAGTTAGCAATCAAATTTCAAATCAAGAACATGCCATTTATTTATGTGATGGATGTCTACTACATTTTCCTAACCTTGAAAGATTAGAAAACCACAAAGAAAATGATTGCTTCATATCATTCATTATTGAAATACCAAACAGTGAACCGACTAAAAAAAAAAAAAAAATTGGTTTGGGCAGCTATCATCAAACAATAAAATAAAATTTGATAAGGTCAATAAAGAAGTTAAGAATACCATTTGTAATATATGCCGATTTCGAAGCGTTTTTAAAACCAATAAATTCATGCACAAATAATCCTTCTAAACCAAATGAGGGGGAATATTCAGAAACATGAGGTTTTGGATATTATATTAAATGCTCATATAATGATAGACTTTCAAAATACGAAACATATACTGTACCAAATTGTACTAAAGTATTCATGGAACGGCTCTATGAGGACATAAAACTAATATGTAGAAAGAACAATTTTTAAAAACGCCCAAACACACTAACAAATGTAGATGAAATTAATATTTTGCAAATTCTAACAAGTGTCAATATGCGAATCAAGTCTGAATGGTGAATCTATTCTGGACTTTGACTAGCATACTGGAAACCTAAGAGGTGTGGCACATGAATCGTGTGTTGAAAAATATCGAACCCCTCGGCACATTCCTGTATTTTTACATAATCTTAGCAATTATGATGCACATTTTATTGTTCATTCATTAAATTTTATAGAAGGTGAAATCGAATTATTACCGCAAAATAAAGAAAGATACATTTCGTTTACAAAAAAAAGCTAAATGTTAATAACCAACAAATAAGTTTGAGATTCATAGATTCTTTCAAGTTTTTGCCTTGCAGCCTTGATCAATTAGCAAAAAAATCTCAATGAAAATCAATTTAGATCTTTAAAAAGAAAATTTATTAATAACGATGGCTTTAGACGTTTAAGAAGAAAAAGTATTTATCTTTATGAATATATGACTTCTTCTGATTGTTTAAAATCATCATCACTCACATCCCAAACCCAATTTTACAGTTCTCTGACTAATTCTAATGTTTCCGATGATGACTATAATCATGCAGAAGATGTTTGGGATCATTTTTCTTGCCAAAATATGATGGAATATTCCAACTTGTATTTGAAAACTGATGTTTTGTTATTAACGGATATATTTGAAAATTTTCGTGATCTTTGTATCAAAACATATGGTTTAGATCCAGCTCATTACTATACAGCACCTGGTTTAAGTTGGGATGCTATGCTTAAATATACTCAAATTGAGTTAGAATTATTAACAGACTTTGATAAATTAGCATTTATTAAGACTGGAATTAGAGGAGGCATACCCCAATGTAGCAATCGATATGCAAAGGCAAATAATCAGTTCATGGAAGATTATGACAAGGATAAACCTAAATCATACTTAACATATTTAGACGCTAATAATCTTTATGGTTGGGCGATGTGCCAGTACCTTCCAACAGGTGGGTTTGAATGAGTGAACACTGAAACAAACTTTGAAGTATCAGATACATCGGAGTTCGGTTTTATTCTTGAAGTTGATTTGGAGTGTCCCGATAAACTTCATGATTTGCATTCAGGCTTACCTTTATGCCCTGAGAATGTACGCATTGGGATTTCAAAAGATATTAAATTAGTTCCCAATCTTAATAATAAACCAAAATATAAAATTCATTATAGAAATGTAAAACAATGTCTTAGTATGGGTATTAAGTTAACGAAAATTCATAGAATATTAAAATTTGATCAAAGCCCTTGGTTGCAAAGATATATAGATTTAAATACGAACATGCGAACTTTAGCTACATCGGACTTTGAAAAAGATTTTTATAAACTAATGAACAATTCCGTTTTTGGTAAGACCATGGAAAATATTGAAAAGAGAGTCAATGTTAAAATGATAACACATTGGGAGAACCATGGTAAAGTCTTGGAGCACAAGACTTGATTGCTAAACCTGAATTCCATAGTTTATCCGTTTTAAAGATGACTTGGTTGCGATACAATTGCAGCGAACCAAATTAACTTATAATAAACCGATATATTTAGGTTTTTGCATTTTAGATATATCTAAAACTTTAATGTATGAGTTCCATTAAAATTACATGCTAAAAAAATTCAGTAACAATATTAAGTTATTGTATACAGATACGGATAGTTTAATTTACCAAATTTTTACCGATAATTTTTATCAGGATATCAAATGTGATCTCATTAATCATCTTGATACATCTGACTATCCTCAAGATAATGCTTACGGTTATCCAAAAATCAATAAAAAAAAAAGTTAGGATTCTTCAAAGATGAAAATAATGGAAAAATTTTAAGAGAATTCATAGGTTTAAGATCATAAATGTATGCACTAGATGTAGACCAAAAAACTTTCGCAAAAGCAAAAGGAGTAAACAAAAGTGTCACAAAAAATATGACCATGGAAAATTACAGATTACACTCTAGAAAATTATGTGTTTGATGGAACGAAACCTAAGCATATTACAATATTGATTTTTTTTTATTATTAAGTAGACACAATCTGTAATTTTCCATGGTCATATTTTTTGTGACACTTTTGTTTACTCCTTTTGCTTTTGCGAAAGTTTTTTGGTCTACATCTAGTGCATACATTTATGATCTTAAACCTATGAATTCTCTTAAAATTTTTCCATTATTTTCATCTTTGAAGAATCCTAACTTTTTTTTTTATTGATTTTTGGATAACCGTAAGCATTATCTTGAGGATAGTCAGATGTATCAAGATGATTAATGAGATCACATTTGATATCCTGATAAAAATTATCGGTAAAAATTTGGTAAATTAAACTATCCGTATCTGTATACAATAACTTAATATTGTTACTGAATTTTTTTAGCATGTAATTTTAATGGAACTCATACATTAAAGTTTTAGATATATCTAAAATGCAAAAACCTAAATATATCGGTTTATTATAAGTTAATTTGGTTCGCTGCAATTGTATCGCAACCAAGTCATCTTTAAAACGGATAAACTATGGAATTCAGGTTTAGCAATCAAGTCTTGTGCTCCAAGACTTTACCATGGTTCTCCCAATGTGTTATCATTTTAACATTGACTCTCTTTTCAATATTTTCCATGGTCTTACCAAAAACGGAATTGTTCATTAGTTTATAAAAATCTTTTTCAAAGTCCGATGTAGCTAAAGTTCGCATGTTCGTATTTAAATCTATATATCTTTGCAACCAAGGGCTTTGATCAAATTTTAATATTCTATGAATTTTCGTTAACTTAATACCCATACTAAGACATTGTTTTACATTTCTATAATGAATTTTATATTTTGGTTTATTATTAAGATTGGGAACTAATTTAATATCTTTTGAAATCCCAATGCGTACATTCTCAGGGCATAAAGGTAAGCCTGAATGCAAATCATGAAGTTTATCGGGACACTCCAAATCAACTTCAAGAATAAAACCGAACTCCGATGTATCTGATACTTCAAAGTTTGTTTCAGTGTTCACTCATTCAAACCCACCTGTTGGAAGGTACTGGCACATCGCCCAACCATAAAGATTATTAGCGTCTAAATATGTTAAGTATGATTTAGGTTTATCCTTGTCATAATCTTCCATGAACTGATTATTTGCCTTTGCATATCGATTGCTACATTGGGGTATGCCTCCTCTAATTCCAGTCTTAATAAATGCTAATTTATCAAAGTCTGTTAATAATTCTAACTCAATTTGAGTATATTTAAGCATAGCATCCCAACTTAAACCAGGTGCTGTATAGTAATGAGCTGGATCTAAACCATATGTTTTGATACAAAGATCACGAAAATTTTCAAATATATCCGTTAATAACAAAACATCAGTTTTCAAATACAAGTTGGAATATTCCATCATATTTTGGCAAGAAAAATGATCCCAAACATCTTCTGCATGATTATAGTCATCATCGGAAACATTAGAATTAGTCAGAGAACTGTAAAATTGGGTTTGGGATGTGAGTGATGATGATTTTAAACAATCAGAAGAAGTCATATATTCATAAGGATAAATACTTTTTCTTCTTAAACGTCTAAAGCCATCGTTATTAATAAATTTTCTTTTTAAAGATCTAAATTGATTTTCATTGAGATTTTTTTGCTAATTGATCAAGGCTGCAAGGCAAAAACTTGAAAGAATCTATGAATCTCAAACTTATTTGTTGGTTATTAACATTTAGCTTTTTTTTGTAAACGAAATGTATCTTTCTTTATTTTGCGGTAATAATTCGATTTCACCTTCTATAAAATTTAATGAATGAACAATAAAATGTGCATCATAATTGCTAAGATTATGTAAAAATACAGGAATGTGCCGAGGGGTTCGATATTTTTCAACACACGATTCATGTGCCACACCTCTTAGGTTTCCAGTATGCTAGTCAAAGTCCAGAATAGATTCACCATTCAGACTTGATTCGCATATTGACACTTGTTAGAATTTGCAAAATATTAATTTCATCTACATTTGTTAGTGTGTTTGGGCGTTTTTAAAAATTGTTCTTTCTACATATTAGTTTTATGTCCTCATAGAGCCGTTCCATGAATACTTTAGTACAATTTGGTACAGTATATGTTTCGTATTTTGAAAGTCTATCATTATATGAGCATTTAATATAATATCCAAAACCTCATGTTTCTGAATATTCCCCCTCAGTAAAGGGTTTAGAAGGATTATTTGTGCATGAATTTATTGGTTTTAAAAACGCTTCGAAATCGGCATATATTACAAATGGTATTCTTAACTTCTTTATTGACCTTATCAAATTTTATTTTATTGTTTGATGATAGCTGCCCAAACCAATTTTTTTTTTTTTTTTTTTAGTCGGTTCACTGTTTGGTATTTCAATAATGAATGATATGAAGCAATCATTTTCTTTGTGGTTTTCTAATCTTTCAAGGTTAGGAAAATGTAGTAGACATCCATCACATAAATAAATGGCATGTTCTTGATTTGAAATTTGATTGCTAACTAAGCGTGACATATTTTTAATATAGCAATAGTGCGAATTTGTTTTGTTTGAGATTAATAATAAATTAACATGAGTACGATTACGACATTTTGTGAAGTAGAGTGGACCTATAACAGTATGTTTTTTCTTTCTTTGTTATATTCTAACCCAAAAACATTCACACTTATATTGTTTTGTTTTCAACTTTTGGTGAATTCCGTAGATGAAAAAAATATAGGTTTTAGTAAAAGGCAGAGTCTCGCAGCCGAAAACAAAGAAATAGAAATGATTGGACATCTACATGGTGATATATTTAATCAGGAAAAATTTTTGCTATATGCCCGGGTCTCATTGGGTAGGCTTGTATATAGACATAAATGGCGTTGGACAATATTTTGATTCATATGGATGACTGCCAAGTAAATATCATAGGCAGTTTCTGAAAAGAAATACAAGAATGTGGTATTGCAATACTAGAAGGATACAAAATGATTACACGTCAGTTTGTGGACAATATTGTATAATGTAATTGTGTTATGTTTAGAGGTTACAGAAGTTGTGATTTTTTTTGATTTATTTAATAGTAATACACTAGAGAATGATATGTTGTTATTTAAGTCTACATTTAAAAGAGAATAAATTGTAGCCATGATAGGTAAGAAGTTTCCTGTAACTTAACAAAGAGCAATTAGTTAATCATTCACGGATAGTTTTTACGAAAAGCTGTTTGTAACCATCGAGCGAGGTGATTAGGACGTGATTAGCAATTAGTAAATTATCTAGGGATCGTTTGTACAGAAATCCTAACTTTGCAACCGATAAAGATACGAAGCTGGGAGTCAGCGCAATCGATTCAGCGTGCCCCAAAACTTAAGAAAAAAGTCCAAATTTTTTTTTTTTTAGGTTTGGGTTTGGGTTTCCTCCAGACCACAGAGGGAGCCGAAGCCGAGGGGAGGGGCCGTGACCACTGACCAATCACGATCGAGTGTCCCAGAACCTAAAAATACGCTAGAGAATGATATGTTCTTGTTAGAATTATTTAAATCAATATTCGGAGGCCAATAAACAGTACTTATGAGAGATAAGAGTTTCCTTTGTAATTCCCATGAAATGAAGCAGCGAGCATGCGAACAATAGAGGGTGATTAGTAGGTCATTAGCAAGTAGATAACGAACTAGGGATTAATTTTGACGAAAGCTAACTTTGAAACGGTTAGAGATACGAAGACGGGAGTGAGCGCAAACGATTCAGCGCACCCCAAAAACTTTTTTTTTTTTTTTTTTAGGTTTCGTAGTTCACCGACCTGCAGAGGGGGACGAGGTTGGGAGTGGGCCCAGGAGGTGGGCGAGAACCGGCGAATCCCCTACTACTATTGGTCGGTGTTATATGCTGGTAATGGTTTATTATGGAACACTCATCTACTTGACTAATTTGAATGAAGTAAATTGTTGAATTACAAGGTTTAGGGGGAAAAGTTTTACCTGGTAATACTAGAAATGATGTGTCGAAACTGGCATCACTCAACTTTTGCCTCCAAAACATGTTGTCATGTAGCTGAGGATATCCTCTAATGAGATTCTCGAAAGCGCCTTTTTGTGGTATGAGCACTGAAAATTTTAAATATTAATTGGACCATTATTTTCTGTGTATGTACGGGATATTTCCTAGTGGTCGTCAACATGCTGATACCATATTTTCCTTTTAAAGGAAAACCTTTTCTTCTCCGTTTATCCCTGCATAAATCAGCGCACATATTATTAAATAACAAGCCAGAGTCTGCTTTTTTTATTAGTAGAAAGTAAAGCAAAGTTTTCTATTAAAATGCATCAGGATTTTTTAATCACAGAAAGGAGAACCCTTTGAATAATAAATAACTAAACCGTTTTAAGCCCTCGAACATCTTTCTCTTGACCGAGGATTGTTTCATTCACGATCCAGGACCATGAGCTCTTGCAGATAGGAATTAGGAAAGACAGAACTTCTTAAAGCTCCAGTCGAAATTTTAGCACATTAATCGTTACAAAAAAAATTCGACAACAAGTCGCAATTATTAATCAACTAGCTGATGCCCGCGACTTCGTCCGCGTGGATTGAAATTTTTTGATTCTTGCGGGAACCCTTTAATGTCCCGAGATAAAAAGTAGCATTTGTGTTATTCCAGACAACAATCTATCTTTGTGCCGAATGTCATCCAGATCCGTTCAGCCGTTCAGGCGTGATTGATTAACAAACATCCATCCATCCATCCATACATCCATCCAAACTTTCGCATTTATAATATTAGTAGGTATATATTATGTAAAGATGAAAAAAACTCTTTTGAACTATCGAATCTACAATTAAATCGTCTGTTTACAGTTTTATCATATATCAGTTATATAGCTGGCATTGAGGTATAATGTACTAATGATAGCTGGTGCCCGGGACTACGTCCGTGCGGATCGAAGTTTCTCGGTTCCCGCGAGAACTCCTTAGTTTCCGGGATTAAAAGTAGCCTATGTGTTATTCCAGACTATAACCTATCCCTATGCCAAATTTCATCCAAATCCGTTCAGCCTTTCGGGCGTGATTGAGTAACAAACATCCATCCATACATCCATCCATTCAAACTTTCGCATTTATAATGTGTATATAATTCTGGCGTCACAATGCTACTTACCATACTCCTCCGAAACGGCTTGACCGATTTTTATGAAATTTTATATGCATATTCAGTAGGTCTGAGAATCGGCTACTATATATTTTTAATACCCCTAAAACACCTCAATCCACGCGGACGGGGTCGCGGGCATCAGCTAGTATTAGTATAGATTCCCGCCAATAATCAATTCCAGAAAATAAAAATAAATGAGGTTGGCATTGAATTCAATTCAATTTTTGATTTCATATGGCTTGCGTTGAAAACTTTTAGTAATTGAGATTGGTACCTACGCATATTTTGCTATAGGTTTATTTTATACTAGCTAATGCCCGCGACTTCGTCTGCGTGGATCGAGGTTTTATGGTTCCCGCGAGAACTCCTTAATTTTCCGGTATAAAAAGTAGCCTATGTGCAGACTATAATCTATCTCTGTGCCAAATTTCAGTCAGATTCGTTCAGCCGTTGGGACGTGAGTGAGTAACAAACATCCATACATCCATACATCCATCCAAACTTTCGCATTTATAATAGTAGTAAGTAAGAACTAAGAAGAGCCAAGAACTACCTGTAATTTTGATGAAAAACCAGCCAACAGTAAGGTTAAGGGCTTTCGATAGGTTTATTATGTCTTAATAAAACACAGTTATTTGGAGTTCATATCCATAAGTAACCTATCCAAGCAATTAAAGTAACCTAAAGTTTCATTTACGTCAGAGCAACGGGTGCCACAATGTAGCATTCCACAGGAACTCATGCAACAGGGCCGTTCCCCATCACCGATAAAGCAAGTGATATTCAATCGCTTATAGCGCACTTCACTCCGAGAAGAGAAGTTTATGCCCAATAGGACTAGCATTCCGTTATCTCTATTTGTCTACCGAAGCTAACATGGTTACTTGTCTCGTTACGTCAAAAGTAGAGATAAAAATAATATTTCTTATCTGTGGTATTTTTCTCTACGAACTACATGCCGAGTATTTTTTTCTGCATTTTGTGCATGGTAGGGTGAACGAAAAATTAACCGTCATCTCTCTCTCGTCGCGAGATTTTTGTACTGCGCATGCTAGGCCTACAGGATTCAGATTTCAGGCACGTCGAATAGGACCGAAGTCTTAACCTTAACCACCAGAGAGAATAGGCATCACCGCTCGAAGGTCAAATAATATTTTGCAATAGGCACTTGTATACTTGCGGTAGTAGGTAGTTAAACTAATATCAACAAACTATTGACCCTGCCCTTTAATAAATAAAGCAACGCAATTTATCTATAATTTACGCATATAGAAATACTTATCGCGATTATTTTTCTCGTAGTGAAAGTGGAATTCTTACAACTTGAACGATCATAATACCATACCTACCTACTTTAGTTTATGTGTCCCATAGGATTACAACGGCATAGTACCTATCTCCAGTAACCGATTTTGATAAAATAATAAAAATAAATAAGCGTTTATTTAGCTTGACACGGAAAAGAAACACAGAAATGAGAAATTATAACTACAGAATAAAACTTGAAATATTAATATACTAAACTAGATGATGCCCGCGACTACGTCCACGTGGATTAAGTTTTTTCAATTCCTGCAGGAACTCCTTAATTTTCTGGGATAGCCTAAGTATGTCCTTCCCCAGGATTCAAACTATACCTATACCAAATTTCATCAAAATGGGTTGAACAGGTGGTTGAAAGCGTAGCAGACAGACAGACAGAAACACTTTCGCATTTATAATATTAGTATGGACAGGCCTGTGTCACTCTTGGTACTTGCGCGACGAAAATACCGACGATCGCGCTCATTCCCGGAATGCTTACGCAGTCGGGGCTGGCGCGTTATAAGCGAGCGACGTGCTAGTGAATTTAACGCTGTTTTCGTAAATAGTTTTTTGAAAATATTTGTTTAATAGTTTACGTTAAGTGTTTAGCATATTAATTATTTGTAGGATAAATAGTTGTAGACATTAAACTCATGTATATATAATGGTCTATCGATCTTTAGAATTATAATGGCAAAAAGTCACTGCAACCATAATTATTGTTGCGTGGAAGGATGCTTAATGAGCACACAAAAGGATTCAAATTTTTAATTTAGCTTGCTTGCGTGTTTTATCTATTTAATAATCATTATTTTGGCTATTAAAGCTAGCAAGCAAGTCAGCAAGTAGTCAATACAATAATAAGTAGTCAATAGTACTTCTATCACGGAACAGGTACAATTCATGTCAAACTTAAATGAGCCTCTTTTCAAGTAATTTTTTTGAATCGAGGCACGAGCTGTAGGAAGTACAAACGAGTCGCAGGGAATACGCTCGCCCTAGTTAGGCCCTTACTCCCTAATTCTTATTACACCTTGCCGATTTAGAGTAAGGGCACGGAATATATATTTATATATTTCCGTGATCGAAGTGTACCTACCTCTCCGAGCGAAATATTATGTTTCGCCGCACTGCTTCGCCGCGACGAATGACCTTGCAAGTTGCGTGCGTAATGAAGAACTCACTGTGTAGCGACACACAGTAAACACAGTCGATCATAGTCAGAGTAGGTACCTTACTTACCAATTCGAAAAACCTACTGTATTGTTGTACTGTTTGCTGACAGCCCTAGACAAGCTCGCAATGTCGTCCGTGACGTAGGAAAGGGAAAAGATGCAAAGCAATACGGACACTCGCACGCGGCGATAAAGTTTAATTTAGCTTGCGTGCGTGATTTATCTTTTTAATAATAATTATGTAGGCTATTAAAACGTCGGCAAGTAGTCAACATCAAAGGAGTGAGACTTCTGTACGTCAGTACTATTATATTATTCTGTGGTATGGATATAATATAACTGATATAAGTATACTAAAGTGCATGGAATACGTTCTATCCCTGGACTATCCTGTTTCAATACATGCGAATATAAAATAAATTAACTTAAAAATGGGTTAGTTTTTTTTATTTATTGAAAATAATACGATAGAACTTAATGCTAGCTAGCCTAACCTAATTACTATATAAATCATGCCCACGTGGAATGGTGGCAAGAATGCTGGCTGCATTTCCGCGCTGGACAGCCAGGCTGATCCTTTGCGCAAAAAATGAGCCAGCCCTTCTGTCACCAGATGAGGCAATTAAAATAGATTAGGATAATTGACAATTCATACCTCCGTCCTTATTTTTCACCATTCCAATAGTACCCCCTGTGTATAGAACTAAGACCCTTCTTTCATTCTTTCCTAAGCTTTTTACTGAGTTAGCCATATTCAACATCGACAACTCCACATAACTCCTAGCCTTCTTAACTTTCGTTTCAATTTTCGAATTAACACTTTTGGTTTCGCAACCGTTTTTAAAAATATTCAAATCGCCATTTTGGATATAACTTTCCCGCGCTACTTCTTCACTGATACGTTCAGAAACCTTATCATTCTGCATTTTGTTTTAAATTATTATTACTAAATAATTATTATCAATTAACAGAGAACACACCTCTCTCAAGTATTGAGGCAAACTAAATTAGTGTCAAAGTAGACAGTAAACCACGACCTATTATTATGCAAGCTTACCAAACTATTAATAAGACTAAACGAACACAGACTTACGTTAACTATCCATTGCGCAGTACGCGATAAAGATTCCACAATTTTCCAACATTAACATCAATGAATTTGTACGAATGCATACCTACTTAATCTTGTTAATTTTCTTTTTAATGGTTCCTTGGTCACCATGGTCCCGCATTAAAGACAAAAGTTGAAAAAAAATATTCGAATATAAGATTAACTATAGGTATAATCATCATCTAGAAAATGATTCCAAAAATATTGTTATATATTTTTGGAATCTACTCATCATTATATATAGTATAGGTCAATATCCAGTGATTCACAGAAAAATATCATTTAATAAAAACGTGAAAAAGATCCTAATTTAACTAGAATAATTTAGATTTTTAACTTTTTAGTTCGTTTTTTGGCAGAGCAGTCGTGTTTTTTAATTTTTAAATTCTTCTTAGAATTTTTTCAGAGATAGTACCTACCTAGGTAATTTTTAATAAATATCTCTGCTTTAGCAATATGAGTGCTTATAGGCCTATTACACTGCACTTTTCACAGGGACCCTTACACTTGAATCAGTGTAGTGTAATAATATATAGGGAGAAAGGAAAGAGAATATTACTCGACCTTATATAAAGCTTATATTCTTTCGAAGAATAACTTAGGTGTATTGTTTCTTTGAGTGTTTATTTAATAATCTTTAATCCATACTAACATTACAAATTCGAAAGTGTGTCTGTTTGTCTGCTACACTTTCACGGCCCATCTGTTTAACCGATTTTGATGAAATTTGGTACAGGGACAGGTTGTATGATGTATCCCGGGGAAGGACATAGTACTTTTTATCCCGGAAAATGAGGGAGATTCCGTGGGAATCGAATAAACTTAGTTCACGCGGACAAAGTCACGAGCATGATCATATGCATAATATTAGGTCCTTACATATGAAATTGGCGTTTTGTAAGGGAGGAACATAAAGTAGTTTTTTTTAAATATAATATATTTATTTAATCAAAGAATGTACCATTGCTATCTACCTAAGCACTTTTGCCATCTCTTAAGTAGTTCATTGATCCCTTTACTAAGAATACCATTCGGACGGAAATCAATAATATCTTTGAAGGCGCTTTAGACTGCGCCATCAGAGTTGAATTTTTTCCCTTGCAAGAAGTTATCCATATTTCAAAAAAAATGATGATGTTGGAGCAAGGTCCGGGGAGTACAGTGGATGCCTTAGAGGCTTAGACATTCCGATTGAAGCTCCTCTAATTTTGTAGCCGTCTGTTGTGCAGTGTGTGGTTTAGCGTTGTCCTGAAGCAGCAGAGCAGCGGCCTAGAGCGATTGACCAGCCTCGGTTGTTTAGGAGCTAACTTTTCCATCATGGTTTGCAGTTGCTGACAATAGACATCCGCCATAATCGACTGGCTAGATTTAAGAAAGCTGTAGTGAACGACACCGGCACTAGTCCACCAAATGCTCGCAAGTAATTTTTTTTGAGTCAATTTTCGCTTGGTGCAGGATTTGGCTGGTTCGCCAGGGTTCAGCCATTGCGATGAGCATTTCCGATTATCGTACAAGATCCACTTTTCATCACAGGTATAATATAGTACAGTAATAATTCGATTTAAAATCCCTTCATTATTGTGCCGGTTAAGTGATGTAACACAGCAGTCGACGCGCGTTTGTCGGTTTGCTGCACTTAATTCGTGAGGTACCCACCTTTCAAGCTTTTTCACCTTCCCAATTTGCTTCGAGTGCATTAAAACAGTTTTATCACTAACACCGCAACCTGCAGCTAGCTCGGACGTGGTTTGCGATGGATCCGCTTCCACAATAGCCTTCAATTCGGTCTCCGGCCGTCCACGGGGCTTGTTCTGCAGGTCGAAATTTCCAGAACGAAAACGTTGGAATCAAAAACGCACTGTTTTCTTTTGCGACACCGCCGCCATACACATCATTAATCCTTCGAGCCGTTTCTGCAGCACTGGTGCCACGATGGAACTCGTACTCGTAAATAACGCGATATTTCAAGTTTTCCATTTTGTAAACTGAGTGACGCAAAGAAAAACCCAAAAGAGGAAAAAACAAATGAATTATGGGAAACAAATGAATTTTCAAAACACAAAAGCATGAGTAAATAGCTGTATTTTGGAATTGAAATTCCTAACCAAGGAGGAGATATTTGAGATCAAAGTGGCCAGTACGACAAAACGCCAATTTCCTAAGTAAGGACTTAATATAATTTGACAAGTGTTAAGTTAATTTTTCACGTCTCATTCCCTAAAAAAGTGTCGTTAACTTTGGTCGTTAAAGCTTTCATATATAGACAAAGTACTCTGTGTTATAGCTTAGCATAGGCGGACTAAAGTTCTGAATAGCCAAAAAATTTATGTCAGTTGAATGTCAACGTTACCCATCGTATCTACCATTATCCTACAGATCTATGTCTATGGTACTACTGTTTTTAAATTCCTTCTTGCCAACGATACGGAGAAAAATAAAGTTGGTATTGCAGTTTGCCGGAAATCATAGATTTTTGTTGTCATTATTACATTTATATAAATGGATGTTATAAGGATGATAATTAATCAATTTCAAAACACAATACAATAAACAAGGTGAAGGCAGGTAAAGTGAATGTGACTATTTATTTGTTATTATCATCAAGTAAAAATAAAGATCTTACTCCTAATATGAAAATATAGCAGAAATGCAAAGAAATAATTAAAAATCGTTATTTATTTTATTTTCTCACAATCGAAGTGAAAAGTAGAATGTTTACTACGGGACTAAAATCCATTCTACTCGTTTCTATAGCATCCCTCGCGTATGAAATGGCTCATTTTAGTCCCTTGATGAACATTCTACTATTAATTACTAACAGTAACATTTTGAAGTTCAATATGTCAAGCGCGAGTCGAGGCCGATTTTATTACAAAAGCTGATTACAAGCCCATTTTGCTGTCTTATAAAATCCCAGAAATACAATAAAACTAAGAATACAATGAGGCGTGAAAGCATAGCAGACAGACAGGTACACTATCGCATTGATTATTGTAATGAATAATGATCTAGATGATAATTTTATTTTAAATTTTAATATGAAACAACAGTAACATAATAGGTTGTAAATAAAATCTTAATTTGATTTGATGATTTTCAATGTTCTCAGTCTTGACGCAATCCTGTTCTTCGCTTCTTCGGAGATCGGTGTTTGAGGCAACACGGGAGGTCCCATTTTGAGCCCGGTTATAATTTCCATGCCAGCTTTCATTACAGGAACCCATGTACCTGGAATTAATATCTAGATCAAAAATCTACGCAAGGCGTCCTTATCCTATGCGAACTAAGCGACCGCCTAGGGTGCTCACTCGAGGTGGGCTTTGGGAGATGTCTTAATAAATACGTCATACACATACTGACCCGCATTGGAGCAGCGTGGTGAGTCTAAGCTCTAATTCCCTCTCTTCTATGAGAGTGGAGGCCTGTGCCCAGCGGTGGGACGTTATGGGACTGTAGTCGTGGAACACATACTGACTCATATTGGGCTGCATAGAGATGCTGTGTGTTTCAAATAGTTTCGTCATATAGTTTATTTCTATGTGGTTTCTACCAAGATTATTAAACTATTAGCAGATGCCCCCGACTTCGCGTGAAATAAGTTTTTTAATACCCACGGGAACTCCCTAACTTTTCGGCTTAGTATATAGCCTATGACACTCACAAATAATGTGGCGTTCTATTGGTACCAGAATTTTCGAAATCGGTTCAGTATTAAGATTACCCCCTACAACCTCACAAACTTTACCTCTTTATAATATGAGTATAGAAGTATAGATTAATCATGCAATTATAATCGATACTGGTTTTCATACCTTAAAATAAATATTTTATTTCTTACCTTCGATGGTAAGAGCCTCTACAGCCAAACTCAATCTCTCCTGAAGAATCCTAGCCTGGTCAGTGTCTTTATTGTCCACAGCGACCAGTATTTCCTGAGCCAGGCGCGGGAACAAGTTGAAGGTTGTTCCGATACTGGACTTGATACCCAACAGAGCTGCCGGAGCCAGCAACTATGAGCAACAAGTATATAATTATTTAAAATAGAAGACATGGAAGTAACAGAACACCAATTTTATCAACTAGAAGAGATACTGATGACCTTCAAACGACTGCGGACTGTATCGCTATCGATTTTCTTGAATCATGGCTAAGTACTCTCTATCAAGTCCTGTACGGACTTGCACAGGAGTGGAATTAAAACAAACCCGTAGTAAGCGAAGACATTTATTCTACATCCTTACACAGCTCTTATATATGTAAGATGTATCGGTTGATTCCGCGATTTAATTTCGTACATCGCCATCTAGTTTTACATTGCGCACTACACTATTCTAACTCTGAACAAGTCCCCTTTAAAAAAAACCAAATCAAAATCGGCTCATCCGTTTGGAAGCTATGATGCCACAAACAGTTTGACACCGATACACAGATTGATGCAGTCGTTAACTTATAGATAACACCCCTCTTTTTGCGTCGGGAGATAGCATTATGTCTTACGGAATCTTACTGTTTGGGTAAAGCGGCAGATATTCAAAAATTTTTGTATACTACAAAAAAGGCCAATACGTGCAATTTATAATTTAAAACCGCTTGATTCCCTTATAGAGAAATTTAAAGAAATTGGTATTCTAACTGTAACCTCGCAATATATTTACAGTAATATATTTTTTGGAAAACAGCACATCCACATTTACAAAAAAATGTGCACGACAGGCAAACTAGAAGCCGTACAATAGGCTCGTGGCTCCATCGCTCCGCCTCAAAAAGCATTCTTTTCTATAACAAAACTCCACAAACTATTTTAAACTTGTCTGTACACAAAACAAATCCATTAAAAGTATGCTCCTGAAAAAACCTTACTGTACTGTTGAAGATTATGTAAATGATAGAGGAGCAAGGATTTGATCGCTCCAGCAATGTTAAGGACAGTGGTTACTTATGTATATGTCACCGTAAGATTGTAAAAACCGTTAGATTATAATCTAACTCGCGAAATTCTAAACTGTCGAAAGATTGTAAACTGTTCAATGTTCTGAGTGTCAATTTTTGAAATATTCATTTATTTACGTTTTCTTGTCTCTTTTTTGTAGGTTAGATTAGGGTTCGACATAATTAATCACGTAGTGCCCGGCCGCAGGCCGGGCACTTAGGTTTTATCGGGTTTAAATACCTATCAGATTACAATCTACCGGAAAATAATGCGTTAAATTCTAATCTTTCGACAGTTTAGAATTTCGCGAGTTATATTATAATGTAACGGTTTTTACAATCTTACGGTGACATATACAATGATAAAATAATTGTAAATGAATTATTTAAAAAGAGCAACCACTTAATTTCTTGTTGGTACTTTTCGGTAGGAATGTCATTCCGAACCAGTGGTAGATTCACTAGACAATTCAAAAGTACTTGTAAAAGTTTATTTGAATAAAAAACATTTAAATTTTGAATTTTATGTAGGTACTAGATGGGCCCTTTCATAGAAAAAAGTTGGGCGTCCGACATGTGTGCGTGCATGCACCTAAGCCTCATAAGCCTGTCCTTGTCCTAGCCATAGCGCTATCCCGCTTTTCAGACTAGATGGCGTTAGTAATATAAGTCCACATTCTTTGTTTGACAGGGCCCGTTTATGTAAATTGAGGTCGTTGCACAAAACTTGTAAAAACATGCGACTATCGACGAGGTAACTACCAGCACCGTCTCTAGGTGAATTCTTTCGTGACACGGATAACAAACGGTGTCAGAGCAACTTTGTCATAATAATATAGTACTAACTGTGTCAGATCCGAGGAACACCTCCTGACCCGTCTTCAAGGCTCGCAGCACTTGAGCACACTCGCTCAGGTCGTTGTTCGTGTACTTTATGCCTTTGAAGTTCGGTATGCTCAGTGTGGCGTCCTTGACGAAGGATGGCATATGTACTGGAAAATTTATTACAAATATTTATGTTAATAAGTATGTACCTAGTTATATTTAGAAGAGCATAATTATAATCTACCCAATATAAACAAATATTATACATGAATATACTAAAATATAAATATTAAAGTAACGATAAAATCCTCATATACCTACTCAAAAAAAACCCTAAAAAAGAAGACCACCCCTGGTTGCCCTTGAGCCAAAAGTACCCATCAAGCTTACAGCATTACCACACTAAATGGTGATGGATAACCTTTGAACGAGGTAGGAACCAGAACGTGGGTCGCAGGCCTCGCAGCCCCTATCCCGTAAACGACGGCCGATCTCTTTTATAAAAATTTAACAGAGAAAGCAAATTGGACAAAATGTAATACCTACTTATTGTAATACAAAATGTAATACGGCGATCTCTCTGGCGTAGTGGTAAGGGCTGTGGTCTTATAAATAGAAAGTCCCGAATTCGATCCCCGGCAGGGTCAATAAGGTAATTTTCTTTAGTCTAGTCTACTGGGTGGCTTCGGCAGTGGCACTGGCAAGTTGCCCAGCGTCCCAGATCTGCCGCCAATCGTTTTACCGATCTGGGACTCTGGTTGATGCCACGTACAAACCGATTACGGGTATGAGATCGATCTCAGAATACAGACAAACTATATTGTTTGTTTATACTGTTTGTTCTGTATTATGAGAGATCGATAGTCTGCCATTCCCCTAACATTGTGGCTAAAAAAAAACAGCAGTCATGGAGACTGCTACAATAAAAAAAAAAAAAATTAAAATATAAACCTTAACACTAAGGGATTAAAGTTTAATTACGAATGTAGCATATTTATATTTAAGACCTTTTGCCTTCGAAACAACGCGAGCATGTCGGTTACGCGAATTCACAAGTTTACCTCCAAAAAGTGCTAAACGTTTCTAAAAAAGGTTTCACTTCAAAAAATTGTGTAGTGTCATAGGTATATATCGCATTTCACAAGTGTCGTTTAACTCAAAATCATTTAAAACAATACATACTTTCAACTTTAGTAAAGCTGGGTATGTGATAATACAACACAGGTAAGTTGGGCGCTGCGCTTGCGACCAACGTCAGGTAGCCAACTAGGTCCGACACTGACTGCGGCTTGAAGTATAACTCTGGTAGAGTCAGAAGTGAATCTACTCCTATTTTGGAGCAGTGTTTCGCCTGAAAAAATATATAATGTTACATTACTCTCCAGGCCGGAAATACTTAAAGCAATTCACGGCTGAGTAATATTGATTTTAAAGTTTATGTAATTTAAAGTATAAATAAACGACGCCTTGAATTGCTATTTCGGCTGAGACTTGCATAAAGTACTTTTCTCTAATTAACGAGGAAACATTATGATAATTTGTCAAGTGTCTACATTTCCGACAGATGGCGTTGAATAATACAGGAAAGATGATCGAATTTCTTATTTTAGCAAGAAAAATCTATAATGTTAGGTACATGGTATTGTTTTTTTTTTTTGAGTAATGAAGCAATTTCCGAGCAAGTTATTTATTTCCGAGAAATTATTAATAATAATTGACGCAGTATGTTACGCTATATTATTATTTTGTACAAATTTAGAGATATTTTAACAGCATCCGGCTTTAAAATTTAGAAAAATACTAGGTACATAACTTTTTTTATTTTAAAGGTTAGATACAATAGGTATTTTTAGTAAAAAAAAAGTAAACTTCTTGTGATTATTATCTTTGTGAAAATAGGTACTTACTTTCAAAATACACCAAGATGAACAAACGATTTTTTAGCAACAAAACGAAAATAATATTTTCTGACTATTTTGAGTAATAATAATAAAATCAAATGTTCTGCCTCAATTTCATTGAAATGAGGATGAAGGGATGGAGGTGAAGGGATCCTGGGGCTCCAATTTAACTTTCACAATTTAGTAAACAATTTCTTTTTCTTAGCTGTTAAATTAACCCAATAGAACCTAAGTTCCCGTCCTACGGCACTGTTTGCATTGCAAAATACTGATTGCCCGTCACATACAACGAGAGCGAAGATTGAATTCAAATTACATCAAAATTCGAGGAAAAATCAGCTGGCTTGACGTTTAAAATTTCGCCGTTCGCGTCATTTCTCAAGGTCATAAAGCGCGCAGGAAGCGCGTACAAAAGCGCGATGCTAAAAGGCGGACCTCATTAGACCGGTTTCAATCCGGATCCGGTTTTTATGTCTTGCAAGTTGTTTTACCACAGAATAAGTAATAGAACAATGTTGTAGTTTTACCTTCAATTTATTGTATTTTACCCAGAAGCTTATTTTTACTAATTACCTGTCTACTCATGTAGGTACATAGACATTAATTTTTAGTAGTAGGCCACATGTTAACGGTAGTAAAAATAAATCTATGCATGTTAAAAATTTAAAAAAAATCATGTAGGTACTCTAAAACCATGGAGCTAGTTCTAATTACGTCGATGTTTACAAAATTATTTTCAAGTTTTCAGTTGAGAGGTTATGTACCTACTGTGCCTTTTAAAGCATTATTTCTTGGGAAGATTTTGTTGTAACTGTGAGACTTACCAATTCTAAAACGTCCGGAAGCGGGGCTCCTCCAACTTGTACCATGATGTGGAATTCATAGGTTTTCCCAACTTTTACCCATACCTCTGCTATTTTCTTCCTATCAGCCACAGAAAGAGACATATTCTCTCCCGTTGTACCTCCCACTGAAATTTCAAATAAAATACGATGTAAAAACGTAATATTCATACAGCTCTCGCCGTGAGAGTAAATATTTTGTAAATTCCAAATGGGTACAAGTTAGCCATTGACTTCGATCTCACCTGGTGGTAAGTGGTGGTGTAGTTGGGTGGTTAACAAACCAGACACAGATTAAATAGGTGCCTACATTACTAATTTCAAGATACTTACATACCTATGATTTAAAAGCATTCACTCTGATGAAGTTTGTACCTACTATGAAAGAAATGGGCAAATACAAAAGCATTGTACCTATATTTTGGTTAAAAGTTAATAGTACAACGTAAAGTTTCAAAATCTCTTACCAAGCACTGATTGAATGCCAAAATCAGCCAAATACTTGGCGTATTCTGGAATAATGTCATAGTTGATGCTTTGGTCGTCGTTTAGTGGTGTGAAGACGGGTGGCACCAGTCCACGGGCATAGAAGGAAACCTAAAAATAATTATGATGTAAAAGTTTTCCTACCTAAATAGTAATTAAAAAGGTAATTAGTATCTACTTTGATTGTTTATAAGTCCATTTTACTTGTTTTTTGGTATTTCGATTTTCGAAATCCATTAAAGTCTTTACCTATCGAGATCTATGCAAATACGTGCTAGGTCTACTTATCGTACAGTTAGCGTAGGTACATGACGCGCTAACAAACGAACAAATAGAACTTATTCGAACTAAAACAGATTTTAGTAACATAGGACTGTATATTTTACTTTATCTAAGTACTTACCACCAGGACAACAGTCAAAAATAATACTTAATTAGACTTTACAATGATTTTTAGAAGGTAAAAACAATATCCTAAGTAAATAAAAGTACCCACCATGGTTCTTGAAATCAGGTATTTTTCAAACAGAAAGGAACGAACTATCAAGAGTTTAGAATTCAGATTTCAGAATGAATGCTTTATAATATTTTGTGTAAGTACTGTTCTTTAAACATAGTTGTTTCGACTAAATTATCTTCATCAGAAATACCTATATACAAACGGCTCTAACATCATTTCAAAATGATCTTTAAAACATTAACATTACAGTTTAATTTATTCTAAACATCAGCTTTAAGGCTGATAAGTTAAAATGACTATTATGTTTGTGTTGTTAAGCAATTTAAAGAAAAAGGTATAATAATATAGTAGGTACGGAGTGCTAATATCGCATCGCTTTCCAAGCAAGTGCGCTGCGTAGGCAAGTGAATTATAGCTAATTATATTTATAGACATGGACATAATAGGGATGGGCAATAGTGCACTGCAATTGCAATGTCGATAAATTACATTTGAACGGTATCTGATCTGTACCTATTGTTGCGTATGTAAATACTAAAGTGTGTTTGTTTGTTGGTTTGTCCTTCAATCACGCCTTAATAGAGCAACGAAAGACGTGTTTTATTGCATGCGTGTAGTTGAGGACGTGGAGCGTGTTATTTATCCCGGAAAATTAAAGAAGTTCCGTGGGAATTTAAGAATCTTATTAAACGCGGATTAAGCCGCGGGCATCAGTTAGTTTATAATAAGTAGCGATATTTTTTTTTATAATGAATCCTATATAATTAATATGATATTATTAGATGATGCCCGTGACTTCGTCCGCGTGGATTGTTTTTTATTCCCGCGGGAACTCTTCAATTTTCCGGGATATAAAGTAGCGTATGTCCTTCCCCGGTATGTAAACTGTCTCTGTACCAAATTTCACGAAATCGGTAAGTAAAAGTAGTTGGGCCGTAAAACTGTAACAGGCAGACACTTTCGCATTTATAATATTAGTATGAATTGATATATCCGATGTATATCGAATACATAAAATATGTATTAAAAGGTGCAAATCTGCGTTTTAATGTGATATTTTATAAAATAAAAGTATAGTTTGATTTTTTGACGCTTTAATTATAAAAGTAACAAAAAATTTAATTAAATTCTTTGTTTATAACCATTCTTTCGTAACGTCGCCGGCGCCCACATCAAATGTATCACATCACTATCCGAGTTTGTGAACAGCTTTGTGAACAGTCCCACTTGCCTTGCGTCACACGTAATTTCTATTTATTTAACTTAAAAGTTAAAATGAGAAAACATAACATGTCATAAATGAAATGAGAAAACATGTCATTTATGTCGTAAAAACATGCAGGACGCAATGCGCTTACATTTAATTTTGGGAAAGTATTGTGAAAAAATAATTGTCCAGGGACCTAGATAAATACAAGTTCAATCTTAATAATCGCGTAATATGATACAAATATTCTCGAATTACAAATTATTTTGGTATTACGTTTGTATGGGCAATCCACCCTCCGCTGGCACCTTAACAAAAACTTTCACGAAGTGATACGTGGGATTCGAGTTTATAAATAGAACGGATGGCTCTTTTCTGCAATATAAAATTAATTGGATATTATCAGCTGCTTTGCCCCACAATAAAATGCCGTACGACATGACACTGTGGAAGTAAGCAAAGTAGACAAGCCTAGTCGTTTCAATATCGGTAAACTGTATAATTTCCTAACAACAAAAGAAGGCGAGCTAAGTTTTCGCGCTAGTGTCTCTATTTGATAGCGAGTATCATGTTTACCAAAGGAAAATGGAAAGAAGTATATCTAAGAAGGAATAAAAATGAAAGATGAGAGAGTCAGAACAGAAGAAAAAGGACAACATTATATGACATAACAAAAATAACAAGGCAAGAGCTTGAGCTGCACAAGTGTGCGGTCTTACATGTGGTGAGGGGGCAGGTTACTCACTCGGCTGAGGTTAATCTCGAGCCATCGAGCAGTAGGACCCTCTGCGAAGCTGAATCATACCAGTGTCTAGGTATGTCGCAATCGATAGGAGTAAATGGGGCGGACGTGAAACAGTCTGTTTGCGAGGCCTTCTTTGGCCGTCTGACAAAAATCTGTAAAAGCTTTTTGTCAGGTGCCAATAAGGTTCGAGTCTTTAACGGCTGGGTTATGCCCGTTCTCATGTACACCTTTGGCGTACTCAGATGGGCTCAAACCAAACTTGATGGTGATGGTGGTGATGGTGGTCGAGGCGTATTAAGCGTCAAGACCATGCTCTGGGAGATAGCCAATCTCAGAACATACTTCGAGACGTCGAGTGAGCCATAGAATGCATATAGAGGTCATGGAATGTGATAAAGGACTCACTCCACTATCCTAAGCCAAAATAGAGTGGCAGGCGCCGGTGGTACTTAGAACTTCTGCCGCGAGACCGTATGAAAGGAGAAGGAGAAGGAGTTGCACGGACGCTTTTTTAAAGCTCTTAGTGAATCACACGTCGATAAAAAAGTTTCCGTGCAATGGCTGCGCTTCGGTGACCTCTTTGGGGAAACCGAAGATTTTCTCTGTGCGATACAGGATCATTTAGTCAAGACGCGGAATTACCGAAAGTACATTCTGAAGGATGGCACTCGCGACATCTGTCGAGCTTGTCGCCATCCCAGTGAGTCACTCAGACATGTCCTTTCGGGATGTTCGGCGCTTGCTAACACATTGTATCTGCACAGTCACAACCAAGCGGCCAAAATCCTTCACCAGGAGCTTGCTCTGAAGTACGGTCTCCTGGATGAGAGGCTGTCGTACTACAAGTACACACCGGGGCTTGTACTCGAGCGTGATGGAGTCCGGTTTTATTGGGACCGGTCCATCATCACGGACAGGACTATTCTAGCGAATAAGCCTGACATCCTGCTGTTGGACCGGGCACAGTCGCCGGTGTTTTTGGTGGGCATCACCATTAAGAGAACCTTGTGAGAGTGAGACGGAGAAAAAACGAAAATATCACGATCTGGCTCACGAGGTTACCGCCACGTGGCATGTGGAGTCCACTGAAACCATCCCAATCGTTATATCTGCGAATGGGTTAATACCAGTCAGCGTCGCTCACCATCCGAGGCGACTGGGGTTTCGTGGCAGTTCGCTCACAGCCAGGATGTAGAAAGCGGTGTTGAGACTCGGTTAGTCCGCCGATTTCTCAACCTATCGCCCTAACCCCCGGCCATCTGATCTCCCCTGCCAGGGCGTAATCCTCCGCACGCTGCAACTATTTATTTGTGTATGTAAGTTTATTCATATCTTTTTATACACGTAAGATTACTACTATAGATTTTTTGGCCTTATATGTATTTATTTTATATGCGGGTGTGAGAGCTAAAAAACGGATAATAATAATGCAAAGTGGTACATAGTAGGAATAAAAGGCTTTTTTATTTTATTTTATTTTTTATTTATCATGTTTGCGTGTTTTATATCAAATTTAACCATTTCTTTCAGTATAATAACAGAATATCGGCCAAAAGTACGCAATGGGCGTTCTCAGCGCTAGTGTTCGTTTGACTAAAGCGCTTGCTGACGGAATGATGCGATGTTCTTATCCATGCCTACGATTTCTACTTAGAAACACGTGCTCTGGTACATTCTTACTCAGTGTCAATAAGATTAGAATATAACGTAGAAACTCGTAAATATAAATCAATTAAATTTTATTAATGATTTTGTACTAAAACCAGCTTCAGGATAACGGATTGAAACCGGTGCATTTTTAAATCCCTGTCACAGAGTAGATCCTTGTGATCGAAATACGAGCTGTAAAATTACGACCACGTTAGTGGTTCATACCAGAGACAAGTAACATCTATGATAGTTCATACTTCATGATACTTCATTCATATTTTTATTATTCTTTGTTTATGCGTGAGTGTCAGTCAGCTGTTTCCAGAGACAAGTAACTTATAGGATAGCTGTTTCGTTTGCGGAGCTTTTTCCCGAATTAATTTTAAAATTTATTATTTCTTGGTCCAAAATGAACACAATAGTTAGTGAATTGAGTATGAACGATTTGAACAGTAAATTTTTCGAGATAATACAGAACGAAAGCAACGCCGAAGATGCGGCCAACTTTATATTTGATAGTGTTTGTGACGATGTGACTTTGGGTGTGCTTTTCGAGGTCCATCATGGGATAAAAACTGGTCTCACGGAACTTTTGGAAGGAGAAAAGGAGGATGAAGAGCCTTACAAGATAGTGAACTCCCCGGAATGCGATGTTTTTGGGTTTTCAATATTGAAAAAGACTCCTGACTCAAACTGCTCTTGCCCCAACTGCGAGAGGCCTGTATCGGCGACACGGTTTGCACCTCACTTGGAAAAATGCATGGGTTAGTAATTAACGTGTATATCCATAATGAATATTATAAATGAGAAAGTGTGTCTATTTATCTATCTGTCACCTTTTCACAGCCCACCAGCATAACTCATTTTGACGAAATTTGTTATCAAACTTGCACCGATAAAACAAATATGGACTAATAAAACAAACGTCTAATTCCAAAAAATTATGAATGAGCCAAAAGGGTCCCTTGGATGAGAAAATAATTTTATATAAACATATTTAAAGTGTGGAGTTGTATACAAACGTGCCCCGTAATAATCATTAATTCATTATACTGTAGATGCCATAAAAATCTAAGTAAAAAGTAGCCACAGCTGTTATGGTGTCTTTACAACATAACAACTTGTAAATGCACCCTTATCACCAAAGGTGTATCACTGCAAGTTATCTCTTCCAGGCAACCAATCTCAATTAATACCTTTATTAATTATTGTTTGTCTACTCATATTTTGTTCACACCTAGAAGGCTAACAGCCTAATAAATTGTTGTGTCTGAACTTGGCCGCAAGACGCATTTCAATAGCATATTTTAGCGAGTAGTAAGTATGTATGTTGACTTCGACAGTTTTATGAGAACTGCGCAAACAAGTACTCACACCTCTGTTCAGAGCGACCACTATTTATTAACACCAACTATACTAGTGATTATAACAAAGAACAATGGCTTTACATGCTTTCTGGGGCACAGAGGAAAAGGCGAAATTTGAACATTAATTTCATCACCCATCCAGTTACCAACTTGGGCCAACGTAAATCAACAGTCGCAATCGACCAATACACGTTGTCATAATTAAGCCACTGGTCCCTAAAATAAGACGTCCCTAAAGATTTCAGGTTCTCGAAAGACTCGAGGGCTTTAAGAGGATATGGCATGAATGGGAAACTAAGAATAGGTATTGAACAATTATAATGCAGTTGCGCTGATGCTCAAATAGAACTCCATAACACCCAATAGGGTCAACTGCAGCTTGTACTGATAATACCTATGAAAAACAGTCTTATTCTTACTCTCGTATTTTTCTGTTTCCTCCTCCAAAACAGAACCAATTTTTTTTTCAACAATAATTTAAGAAAGATTAAGGCTATGTCGGTATGTTTTTCTTTTTTGATTATAAATTTATTTGTGGGATATCTGATGATGACGCGAAAACTGGGCCATTTTTTGCAATTTTTGAAGGTTCCATATTCCTAAAATTATTAATTTATCGAAAAAACCACATATAGATTTCAAGGTGCAAAAATATTTTCTCTATTGTAATTATGTATGGAGAAAACAGATTAATACGATTGTATGGGGAAACCGCCCTCCCGTATGGTCTTAAGTAAAAGTCGACAATTCTATATCGTCAGGTATGGGTCGCAACAGCTCCCGCATAGCGTCGCGTCGAATTGCGTCCAACATCAGAGAGCCCACATCCTACGCAGGCATCAGCGATGACGAAGACGACGCGGATTGGTCCGGCGCGTCTCTACAGAGTGAGCGCCGCAAGCGACGAGTGAAGACTAACACCAAGAGGTCCAGCAAAATGCACAAGTATGGTTCATTTATATTTAGATTTCACAGAACTTGAAAAGGCTGAGGACTACCTCATATCTATATTATAAAGGGTACAATTTAAGTGCTCACAAAAAAAAATTTTTTACCCTTAAACTTAGTACCAATTAAAATAACTAACTCAAAATAAATTAAACCCATTCTTTACTGAGGTCCCTAAAGTAAAACGTTTTAAGTTTCAAAAAAAATATATCATATTTTTTGCACATCAGAATAATTTTAAGTTTTGTTTGAATATTCTTTTTGCTGGCCAAAATGAATACTTTGCTCACCAAATATTGTCTTACTGAAAAAGAAAAATTAATACCAAATAAAACAGCTCTAATTTGCTTAAGTGTAATCAAATTATCGAACCTTAATCCAAAATATAATATTGTCAAACTAAGATTACAATTGTTTCCCTTTATTTTTTAACCGACTTCAAAAAAAGAGGTTCAGTATTCGACCCGCATGTTGGTATGAATGTTTGTTTATTTGTATAGTATGTATGTTTGTATGCGATTACCTCGCGTTTGGCTGAACCGATTTTACTTGACCTGTGCTAGCGAAGGATATGGTGACTGACTGGTCTAACAATTATGTTATAAAGATTTAGGCTGTTTCGAAACAACCCACCATTACTCTTAAACATTGGGCTGATGCCTACCAATGGGCTAAATTGCCTAAAAGACTACCAGTCAAACAGACAACTGAATCAGCGACATACTACAGGATTCCAGCCGGTGAGAACGTAGAGTGTAAAACTATTGATGTTGATTGGGAAAGTTTCGACGATTTTAAGCAACAGTTTTTTAGTGAATGGGAAGTAATGACAGTGATCATTGGCTAAACGGTAGATGTAACTGTCCTGCATTTCTAAATAAGTACGTCTAAAAACATTTGCTGGGTTTAGCAATCAGGCTTAAATATGTAGAGCCACCTCCTGAAGCCCGGAATATCCCTAGCAGTGAAAAGAGAAAGAGAGGGCGGCCAGCAAAATCTAAAAAAGCTCTGTTAATCCAATAATTTCTTCTTTTGTTTTAGTTTTCTCAGTAATTGACTGATTGTAACTATTGTGCTCCTTAAAGTGCCATTGATTATTCTTATGTACAAATTAATCTAAAGGTTATTAATAAAAAAGTTCATTTTACTTTTGACTGTTCATTTTCCTTCAAGAGATTCATTTTATTACCTACCTTAGCCAAGTGTTGCAGTAATGAAGAATTAAATATTTATTTAACTACTTTATCATATTTTAATTAAATTCATAAAGCAATAAACAAGTAACTTGTGTTTGGGGTAAGCAATATTATATTTGGTAAAAAAAAAATACGGTCAACTGTTAGTTTTTTTTGGCTCAGCAAAGATAACTAAAATGAAAGTCATAAAATAAAATAATGGTTACATCTAGTTAGTGAAAATACAAAATATTTGTTCTGAAATTATTTTTAACGGCATTTAAATATTTTTAAGGCATGCAATAAAAAGTAAATTAGCTTCATTTCTACAATACTTCAGGAAACACTATTTGGTGAGCATTTATTAATTTTGGCAGGTATTGGGAATTTATTGGGAGTAATTTAAGTGAATTTCTGGTAGGCATTTAAATACAAGCCTATTATAAATGCGAAAGTATGTTTGTTTGTTGCTTTGTCCTTTGTCCGCAACGGATCGACGTGATTTGAGGCATGGGTATAGTTTAGGACCTGGAGACCTGGAGAGTGACATAGGCTACTTTTTATCCCGGTAAATTAAGGAGTTCTCGCGGGAATCAAAAAACTTAAATCATGCGGACGAAGTCGCGGGCATCAGCTAGTTGTGCTATAAGATGACTAAAATTCTGCAAATAGAAATAAAGCTGTAATTGATTTTTAACCCTACATTTTTGCAGTCTAGTGAAGTATATCCCTAGTTAATTCAAAATAGCAGCCTAGCTATCAGTCATTTAAATAATTAGAGGCTGAAAAGTCACAGGCATAGATAAAGATAATAAATAACAAGAGTGCGTGTTTCAAAGTAGGAATAGTAGGCACGGGTAGGATCATAAGCATCGTTCCGTAATCCGTCAGCAAGCTCTTTAGTCAAACGAACACAAGCGCTGAGAGCGCCGATTGCGAACTCGTGGCCGAAATACTGTTTTAAAACTGAAAAAAATGGGTAAATATGTAATTGAAAAATGCAAACATGACACTATCAATCAAAATAAACAGAATTGTAACCTCATATTTCACCGGTTAGTCATATTTTTGAAACTTTTAAGTAAATTAGAAATACGTTTCGCGGTGGTGATAGAGACGTGGGACGCAAGGCAACATAATACGGCCCGCACCGCCCCGCAACCCTGCTACGATAGCCGACTGCTTACCGACTCGGATAATAATGTGATACATTCGACGCGGGCGCCGTCGACGTTACAAAATATTAGTTATAAACAAAGAATTTAATTTTTTGTTACTGTTATAATTATAGCGTCAAAGAATCAAACTTTTATTTTATAATTTCACATTAAAACGTAGATTTGCACCTTTTCATACATATTTTATGTATTCGATATACATCGGATATATACTAAGATTATAAATGCGAAAGCGTGTCTGTCTGTCTATTACGCTTTCACGGCATAACTACTCAACCGATTTGAAATTTGGTACAGGGACAGGTTACATACCGGGGAAGGACGTAGGCTACGTTTTATCTCAGACAATTGTAGAGTTCACGCGGGAATAAAAAACAAAGTATATTTGTTATATACGATTGATCATTGAAAACAAATATCAATAATTTTATATACTAGTTTTTTTTCAATTCCCACGGAACCTCTACAATTTTCTGGGATAAATATCTCTCCACGTACTATACTATAACCCATATAAAAATCACGCCTTTCGCTGCTCTATTGAGGCGTGATTGAAGGACAAACCTACAAACAAACACACTTTTGCATTAAAAATATTAATATGATAGGTTACAAAAATACACAAACAATAGGTACTGTACCGTTCAGTGGTATTTTATCGATATTGCACTTGCAGCGCACTATTGCCCATTCCTATTTGTTACATGTCTATAAATATTACTAGCTATTGCTCACTTGCCTACGCTGTGCACTAGGAGTGCAGTGCGATGTTACCCCTCTATAGCTACTATATTACCTCTATGGTCACAGGTCACTTCCTAGTGCAAAACCAGCATCGCCGCCATGTTTTATGAAACTGGATTGTTATCATCGTCATATTTTAAACTCATTGCCGGCTCACTACTGAGCACGACTCTCCTCTCGGTATGAAAAAGGTTTGGCCATAGTCCACCATGCTGGCCAAGTGCGGATTGGTAGGCTTCACACACCTTCGATAAATCTCGGGCATGCAGGTTTCCTCACGATTTTTTTTCTGCACTGTTTGAAGCAAGTGATATTTGATTTTTCTAAAAACGCACATAAATCCGAAAAGTTAGAGGTACTTGCCCGGGGATCGAACCTGCCACCCAGCATAGGAAAGCGGGTGTAAGTCATTAGGCTACCACTACTTCATAAAGTTCATAATTCACATTACCAGTACGATCATTATAATCAGTCAAGAAAATTTAACATATCACAGCCTTCAGGGTAACATTAGCCTTCCGTGTTCTCCCTTCACTGAACTTTCCATCGGCAATAGGAATAACAACGGCAACAACAACTCGGACTCCAACGAAGGCGCCACCTACGAGACAATGACCGCCAACGAGAAGAAAAACCTACTGCTGCAGATATGCGGCGTGGTGTCTGAACATACCAAGAAATTGTGCACGCGGTAAGTTTTAGTTTTTTTATTCTACAAAACTGACCACAATTTCTTTAGGTACAACGCATGATAAATCAATGTTTAAATGTAATATATATGTCACCGTAAGATTGTAAAAATCGTCAGATTATAATCGAACTCGCGAAATTGTAAACTGTCGAAGGATTGTGAACTGTTTAATTTTTGAAATACTCATTGTATTTACGTTTTCTTGTCTCTTTCTTGTAGGTTAGGTTAGGGTTCGACATAAATAATCTTGATTATTTATGTCGAAGGTTTTAGGTTTTATCGGGTTTAAATACCTATCAGATTACAATCTACCGGAAAATAATGCGTCAAATCTTTCGACAGATTGCAATTACGCGAGTTAGATTATAATCTAATATGCATAGCATGCATATCTTAGCATATGCATGCTATGTCTACATCAAGAAGACTCAATTGTATATTTCACCGTAAGATTGTAAAAACTTGTTTTTTTTGTTGTTTTGTTTACTAATGTTGCATTGTAGTTAAGGTGCCCAATTGTATTGTAAGGTAATTGGGCACCTTAACTACAATGCAACATTAGTAAACAAAACAAAAAAAAAACAAGTTTACCCATTCATCAAACTCATGCTCATATTTTTTAAATTCAAACAAGTGCTTTTGAATCGTCGAGTGAATCTACCACTGGTTCACAATGACATTCCTACCGAGAAGAACCAGCCAGAAACTAGGCGGTTGCCCTTTTTATACGACTGAAAGGAGTATATTGTTTTCAGGGTTCATGTATGTATGAATGTGAGTTGCTATATTCCTCCATAACTTCTATACGCCTGAACTGATTTTGATAAATGAGGCATCTTTAGAATTCTTAGCTTATTATGGATGACATAGGCTAGTAAAATTTCAAAAAAATTATGGGTTGACCATGGTCACGTATTAAAGACTAAAGTGGAAAAAAAAAATCGAAAATAAGATTAACTATATAATCATCATCTAGAAAATGATGAGTAGATTCCAAAAATATATAACACTATAGTTTAATATCCAGTAATTCACAAAAAAATATAATTTAATGAAAATGTGAATAAGATTCTAATTTAACTAGATTAATTTTTTTCACGAGGCAGTCGTGTTTTTTATTTTTTTTAAATTATGACTTGTTTTATTCTGATTATCAAATAGGAGATCTCCCAAACAAAGACTTATATCCACGCATTATCCACGTATCCAGTCAATTTTGTTTGTTAACCAATTTAAACTGTAGATTAAGTTAAAAAGTCCCAAGCAAAGCGCGCGTTTTGACATTTAAAAGTTGCTGATTAGAGTAGTTGTCAATTGCTGGCTCACTAGTCAGCACAAGTCTCCTCACAGAATGAGCAGAAGTCTCCCATCAGGCAGGCATCACATGTGCGAGATCCTTAGAACTCTCGGGCATACAGGTTTCTTCAAGACGTGATCGTTTCCTTTGCAGGTAATGCAAGTGATTTTGAATTGCTTAAAACACACATATAACTTAGAAGCGGGTACAGGAGGCCGAATATCTAAAGCTATAGGCTATAATAGGCATGATGACTGATTTTGAGATATATTTCGAAAAATTATTTTATTTCTGCAGAAAAATAATGTTTGGTAGACAAAATTGGCATTTGAAATTTAAATTTTAAAATTCGCGCCAAAACGCCCGCCGGTGTCATGGCGCCGTTTGTGACGTCACTATTGTTTTTTACCAATGTACTCTGTGCAGTGTGCAGTAAACAATAGTATGCTTGTCAAAGCTCGAAAACAAACAATTGTGACGTCTTTCGCTTCTTGGTGTTTAATCCAATATGGCGGATTGCTGTATTTTATAGTTTTATTTTATCAAAATAAATAGGGATCTCATTCGAAATAGAAAAATAAATACGTTTTTTATAATCCATGAATCCTATTTCATTAAATAAATTCACAATTTCATTGATTCTTGGTTACTGTCATCATGCCTATTATTTATTCGCTTATGAAAAAAAAACCACTTAAAATTTTGAAATGTGCGAGAGAGATAAAAACTTACTTTACTTTGACCCCCTTTTTTCCAAACCTTACTTTCACCCCCGTATTTTTTCCAGATCAACCCGTTGCCCCCAGCACACGGAAGAACAACGTCGCGCTTTAAGGAACACCGTTCTAGAGCCTTCGACTCCTGAGTCACAAACCATGGGCCTCACAGCGGATGACGCGGGGTCACCTCCCGACTCCAGCCCTTCGTCCTCTTGCTCGTCGTCGAGTCGGAAGCGCGACCGGCATCGCGCTGTGCCCAAATTGAAGAGCAAACGGGAAAAATTGTCGCCCCTTAATGGAAGGGATTAAGGAAATTAAAGCTTATAGGCCTATTACACTGCACTTTTCACAGGGACCCTTTCACTTGAATCAGTGTAGTGTAATAACATTTAGGTAGTAAGGGTCCCTAACTTGATCCTTATTGCTGTGTAATAAGCGACGCTCTAACTAGCGGCCACGCCCACCCTAACCACAGGGCCCTGTGTGAAGTGCAGTGTAATAGGCCTATTATCTGTGCTCAAGCTGTCTATTGAAAGATGAGTGCATAGTAGTGGCAAATTAAAAGAATTTGCTCCCTAATTTAATCTTACTATTATGGTATACAACATATACTATTAATATTATAAATGTGAAAGCTTGATGTTTGTTACTTCTTCACCACACAACTGAAACGATGTGGCTGAAATTTGGAATGGAGAGGCTATAGCCTGTATAGAGTTCCCGCCAGAAACCTTCTAGTGCACTAAATATTTTTTTGTTTAGCCTTTTGTTGTGTATATTGTTGGCAGTATGTGAAAAGACTACTCTCAGCTTTCAGTATGCAGACTAATTCTGTTGTACACACCCCTAAACTAAAATTACATATTTAAATGTATTGACCTTTCATAACCACCACATGTACAGGATTAATTAATTATTGACTATCGTAAAGTTACTTGGATATTTGAAAACTAGCCAAATACATATTTTTTTTAGTGATTATTAAATAAAGGACCTGCCAAAAGACAACCATTTTAAATTATCGATTAAATGAAATGTGTTGAATGAAGTGTGTTGAATTTTGATGACTACACAATTCAGTATTTCGTACAAAATCATATACTAAGCGCGCGTTTTTAGTTCCTGGTTTGGATAGTTGCTCGAAACACCCAATTTAACAAACAAGAAAGTGCTATCATTTTACGCAGACAGCATTATAAAAGTAATAGCAAATAGCAATACATTTAGACCCGTCGTCTTAGTTTAGCTTAGAGACTGTGTATTAATTATTGATACTAGCAACACTGGCGGGGTCATACAAAACTAAAGTACAGTCTAACGTATTTGGGGATACCCGACCCATAATTTCAGTAGATAGACTGCTAAAAATGTATGTAGGCAGAAATTGTAAAAGTTAAATGCAGTTTAGGATAGTATGTTAAATAAGTAATAGTTGATCTCTTTAAACTATGTTATCTTTTAACTTTTTTATATCGCTTCATGATTTAAACGCTTGTTTATAAGATGTAAATGATATAAAGATTAATACTGATGCAATACTGATGTCTAACTTTTGACAAGTTGTTTAAGAAAGTTTTATGTGGTAAGACCGAAGTCCAAATGAATTTTGAAATATAAAAGACATGTTTAGATTTAAACCACGTATTTTATTATTTATTTGGTTTGTATGGAATAACTTACGCTTGAATACTCATGTAGTAAATTCCTATTTAATTAGGATTTAATGTTTGTCATAGATTAACTTCTAATTATACTAGATGTTTGTGTAGCTACCACAAAAAAAAAATATTAAGTAGGTAGGGTGCTTTGGATCATTACGATTTTTACAAATTAGTACTAAACCAGGCAATATTTTTGGTTGTGGCAACATTATCCTAGAAGTCGCGGTGTTAATGCCTGTCATAAATATTGCCTGTTTTAGTTGTAATTTGGAAGAATCGTTATCATTTTACTCCAAATCACCCACCGTATTTAATTTCTTTTAAAAGTATTGTGTTTTGGCACATTGTAGTAGGGTGTGCCATTAATGATTATAATGTTAACTGTCGATAAATATATTATGTGTAGAATTCATAATACTGTTTTTATTTATTCAACCCAACAAAGGACATCTTAGCATCTCTAAATGCATACTTTGTTAATATTAATATTATAAATGTCAAAGTCTGTGTATCTGCTATGCTTTCCCGCCCATCTTTTCAATCGATTTTGACGAAATTTGGTAATTTGGTATAGATGTATGTTGTTTCCCGGACAAAGACATCTAGGCATTTTTATCCCGGAAAATTGAAGTTCCCGCAAGAATCGAAAAAACTTAGCCCACCGGACGAACTCGCGGGCATCATCTAGATTCTAGTGTTAAATTATGTGGTGGGGCGTGGGCCAGAATAAATTGACGTGGGAAGTGATTGTATCTTCTTTTAACGTATGCAATGGTGCGATTGCACCATAATCGTGTGCAGCACATTTGTGCATGAACATTTTCATAATTAGTGGATACATGCAGAAAAGCATTGCAAACAAGAAAAAATGTTGCTTTTGCGAGTGTGAAACGAGAAATATATTAGTGCCGCACACTGGGGAATCGCACCATTCACCGTACCGTATCGATAATCATAAATGTAGGCTACTGGTAGTTAGATTGGTAGTAACATGGTAACATGGGAAATTCTCAGTACTAAACCGGAGTTAGAAAGTTGGCGGCGTTTCACCCTCGTGCCTCGAAGAACACGTACAGCCGTCGGTCCTGCACCTGATCTCTCTCCGGTCGTGGCGGATTTTCCGTCCCATCGGACTATGAGACTATTTTGCACCTGTGTTTGCGCACACACATGGGCAATGTCTCCCTATCTCCCGCGCAGATGGCTAATCTCTAGAGATTGGCCGCCGTGGCCGAAATTCGGTCGGTAGGACATCATCAACATGGGCAGCATAAGAAAAAAGATAGCAGTTTAGCTGTTTTCTAAAACTCAAAAATATGTCCCCAAAAATTCGCAAGATCGCGTGCTTTCAAGGTATATATGAAAAAAGGGTTAAAGAAAATCATACGCATAAAAGAATAAAACATTATTTATTGGCATAATAGTAACCGTAAAGTATTTACATTAAAAATTACAAATATCACATAAAACACACGTCAAAGAAATTTGGTACAGCGAAGTTATTCTCATAAAGTACAATAATTAGAAAAACATTATTAATAAAAAAAAACAAATATGTCTTAAAATAATTAAGTTCGTAAGGTTCTAAGCCCGTCTACGTGCCGAAGGTTCTAACAATAAATTCGCCATATTGGATTTTTATGATGTCACATCCAATTACCCTAATATTTTATAAACCCGTTACTCTTCGTGCCGCATTCGGTTAAATAAGCGTTATAGTTAAATTTTCTAAGATTAAAAATTAAAAGTAATAAATACCTCTACTAACTTTAAAAATGATTTAAGTATTTCGAAAGTAAAGTACTGATTCATTAAATAAAATAATATAAATATAATATTTCAAATAATTTGTATAAAACACAATTTAGAAATTAGAATGTAATTCCTGAAATAAGCTATCATTTAAAAAATTACAAGAAAATTAGGTAAGCCGTTTTCATAAGTGAGCGAGGAAAGCGACGCGACGCGATACGACTATAGAAAACAACAAAGTTATCCACGCGATAACGCGGGCCACCTGAAGGGGCCTACTGTTTGATACCGACGCGTCGCGAAGTATCAAGTCGCGTTGTCGCGTTTGTCGCTTACGTAAGACAGGATCTTACGTTGAATACAAAGGAACAGTATTTATAAATTTGCACAAACATGATTTTCTAAGTTTAATGTGTTTGTGCCTTGTGTACTAAGATTAGTCTGAATTCTTAGGTCAATAGCTCACCATCTAGAATAAAGTTGCAAACTCAATACTGCGTTGTGGCGTTGTGACTCCAACTCCTAAGATGAAGCCACCTTATAGGCCTATTACACTGCACTAGCTACAGGGTCCTGTGGTAAGGGTAGGCGTGGCCGCTAGATAGAGGGTCGCTTATTACACAGCAATAAGGATCAAATTAGGGACCCTTTCTCCCTAAATTTTATTACACTACACTGACTTAAGTGGAAGGGTCCCTGTGATCCGTCCGCCGAGTCCGCGCGCTAGCTCCGAGGAACCGGGGCCCGATCGTCGCTTCAAATCCCGCACACCTCCATACTAGTGCAGTTTTTGACGTGAGTGTACGTTTTATCGAGTCATGTTTTTAATATTGCAACAGCAGGGTTATGTACTATGAATACAATAAAATAAAGTTAAAAGTTTCTTTGTCTGTGCAAATAACTGTTTAATTTTTAAATTCCATAAAGTACTGATTATTCTGATTGCGACAGATATTAGATTCTACGTTATGATACAATTAGTTTTTTCTTCCTTATAGCACTTAATATCCTCATAGAATTATTATTTCATTATTAATTCAATGCACGCGCACAGATACTAAAGATGTGTTGGTATTGATAACGTAATATCGACTAAATCACAACTCTGTCTCATTACGTTGCTTACGTCAATATTCCTTAAGATTCCTTGGACCTCGCGCGAACTGTAGTAGCCACATAGAAAAATCTGACAGAAGTGTCAAACCAGCAGAGCCAAAAATAAGGCATAAGTGCTAAAATGTTTCTCATTCAGTCTTAAAGTATAAGTGAAAAAGTAAGTAAGTTCCCAATCGTTGGTGAGAGGATATTTTCAAGGAGACTATCATACCGCTAGGCATCGTCAGGATCTACATCCGTATGTAGTAGCAATTCCACGGACGCAAACGAAGCGAACGCCTCGTTTTTAATTCGAACCGCTAGGTAATGGAACGCCCTTCCGGCTTCCGTTTTCCCCTCCGCTTATAAAATCGTATCTTCAAATGAAGAGTGAATAGGCATCTCTAAGCAAGCGCGCTCCACCGTAGGCTATGTCACTACTTCCAGCAAGTCTGATTGCAGCCAAGTGCAAGTCTATAAAATAAAATAAAAAATTGGCAGTCATTGGGACTGCCGATAGAAGTGAAAACGAATGTTATTTTAAAATAAATAAATAATTAAAATATAAACCTTAACACTATGGCATTAAAGTTTAATTTCGAATGTAGGATATTTATATTTAAGGCCTTTGGCCTTCGTAACAACGCGGGCATGTCGCTGTTCGCATGTCGGTGACGCGAATCCACAAGTTTACCCGCTACCAAAAAGTGTTCAACGCGGCTAAAGAGGTTTTCACTTCAAAAAACTGACGTTCGTGATCTCATCTTTTGTGAAATTCATCACACTAATTGGGTGCATTCATTTTATATGAATACTTGTTCAATAAATATGTCGCTGGAATTCGTGTACGCGACGCGTCACAACTCACACCACATCACGGTAATGTGTCTCCAGCTTCAAGCGTAGCTATTGCGTTATAAATATAATTATTATATAAAATAGGAACCATGCCAGTCACACAAAAATGTTTCAACAATTTAGTAAATACATACACGTACTAAATTACGTAATATATTATGTACGAAAAAAAATATTTCTTTAAGTCGCTAGTACACATTGGCCATGCACTCGGCGAATGTTTTTAGAGCCATTTCTGCCGCGTGCGAACAGTGCTGGCCGGTTTGCTGACTGTAAGTGTTCATACAAACGAGAATCTATAGTCTGTCAAACTTATATCTGATCCGATGACCAAAATTGGAAATAATTTTTGTACCTGTTAAGTTGACAGACTATAGACGCATTCACACTCAGGGTCAAAACGTTACCAGGTACTTGCTGTTGCGCCAATGTGTACTGGAAACTTACAATTACTTTAACTATTGCGAATATTGCACCATTATCATTTTTAATAATTTTTTTTAAAATATTTACAACAAAAATGTATCACAAGTTGTTATTTAAGGCAGTTCAAACTTCAAACATTTCAAAAACAGCGGAGACTGGACAAGGCCCCTTCAAATATTGCCTGCAAAGTGTTTTAAGCCTCACACACACACACAACTCGCGACGGAATCGTAAGCAAGGTAGTTCTTAGACGTTGAAAATAAATGAAACATGTTAAAGTATCTATTATTTGAATTGGCTGCTCTAAAACAGCGCTAATTCACGCGATACAAAGTTATCAGCAGCAGGCAGGACGGTTATCGCTTGACTAGTCGACTACGCTACACTGTACGCTAAAAATATGGAGCTGAAGAGTGTCTAAAACTGTGTACAGAAAAAAGTTTAAATTATTTTTTGTGAATTTATTAAGTTACTAGATGATGCCCGCGACTTCGTCCGCGTGGATTAAGCGTTTTTGCTTCCCGCGGGAACTATTTAATTTTCCAGGATAAAAAGTAGCCTATGTCCTTCCCCTGGATACAAACTATCCCTGTACCATATTTCATCAAAATCGGTTGAACAGATGAGCCGTGAAAGCATAACAGATAGATACGCTTTCCGCATTAATAATATTGGTATGGATATAGCAATATACCGGCCGATTTTTGCAAGCGCCTTGAATTGAAGTTGCGAGCGGTGTTAAGAGGCTATAAGTCTTTTTAAACTAACACAGTGTACACGCGTACGCGCGCGTTTAGAGTAGGGTCCTGGGTCCTGCCATAGTTTCGTGCCGTTTGTGTGTGTGCAAACTTTTGTGTATAAAATAGTACATACAATACAACAACATTGTCTGTATACATACTCATAATATAATATAAAGATATTTCTTAGATATAAACTAAAATACTGCTGCTAACATATAGCATATCGGCGTTGATTTACAGGTCGCGTAGAACAAAGACAGGAGCATACTTTTGAAACAGCACGTCCGTAGATTATTTCTCATGACCCTTAGAAAGAATGTTGATTATCACATTACTACAATATGAAAATCGATTGCTGCAAATTGCTATTGTTTGCGATTGGTTCATCCCATGGCATACAGTCAGAAATTGTCAAATCAAAAGGTTTTTGCTTATCGAGCGATAAGGGTATAATCTCTCTTCTTTATGCAATAACGTTTAAAATCAGTTTGTTTTACTAAAAAATAAATCTTGAAACATTTTTAACATCACAAACACAGCACCGACGCTACTATTCTCTTTAAAAGCGTTTCTAAAGTATGTTTCCGTCTTAAAGCTAAACGCACATCTATAAGCATGCTAATTTCATTACTCTGGAGCGATTGTGTATTTGTGACGTCGTCTGAAAAGTCCAATGCAGGCTGATAAATGTGCGATCACTATTACTAAGGACCATTTATAACTACATGTATTTGCATATTATCCCTTTCCGCGGGAAATTAACGATTATGAAGAATATGGGTATTTTGTACTATTTTTAAAGCATATTCCCCCTTAGCACTAACTTTAAAAACTTTTCGTGCCTAAAAATACTACACTGTGGCAATCTGACATGTACCAGAGAGTGAGAGATTATATTTTTTACAATGGATTCGCATTTTATCTATTAATAGCTGGTGCCTGCAGCTTTGCTCACGTTAAGGTCGATTTTCATACAAATTTCAAACCCCTATTTTACCCCTTAGGGTTTCTTGGCGAGCCTACATTATAAAAGCTATCTGTGTGCCAAATTTCAGCCCGATCCGCCCATTGGTTTGATCTGTGCGTTGATATATCAGTCAGCCTTTTCCTATTTAGAAAAATAGCCATTTAGTAAGCGATAGCAGCGATGCGTACGGATCTTCATACAAAATAGCATTTTTCAGGCATTTCAAAATATATTCTAAATGCCTGTTTCTCCACGAATCGTTACTGGCAAATGCCATCTTTTAAATTGCATTACTTTGTGCACAAACACAGGTGCACTCTCTTTCCCCTCACTCTCATAATATAACCTTGGGGCGGCGATACTGGAGATCTATGCTTCAAAAATACTTCAACACCCAAGACATCAGCCGTCCTCTACATACAATTAGTTTAGCGTACAACTATAGTATATCATACATTTCACTAGCGACGGCCCGCGTCGCCGCGCGTTAATGCGCGTTGATGATCGACTCCCGCCCTTGACCGACGCCAATGTATTTCACTGGAAAATATTAAAAAAAAACATGTAAGTTGTAAAAAGTAATTACATAAGTATCAAATCCAGGTGCTAGTAGGATGGCAGTTAGCATTCTCTTTTCTCTCGAGTGACTGTAATCATAAGGGGGAAAAGAGATAAACCTATTTTTATTAATCTAATAGTATCAGCATTGGGTCATAAATATTAATATAGGAACTAACGCCTTATGCCGTTCGCTGAATAGAATAGAATAGAATATTTATTTATCTCTCAAAATTATCTACCAAATTTCATCAAGATTATTTGAAAAGATGGGCCGTAAAAACGTGTCAGACAGACACACTTTCGCAATTATAATATTAATATCATACATAGTATGCTGAAGTGATGACTGCCTAGTGGTTAAAATACCAGACCTTTGATTGCGGGTTCGATCCCGGGCACGTCCGTGGCGCAGTGTTAAGCGCTATTGCCTTAACGTGCGGAGGTCTCGGGTTCGATTCCCGGCATGGTAAATTTGGGAATTAATAATTTCTGAATGTTCCCTGGTCTGGCCTGGTGGGAGGCTTAGGCCGTGGCTAGTTACCACCCTACCGGCAAAAAAGTGCCGCCAAGCGATTTAAGCGTTCCGGTACGATGCCGTGTAGAAACCGATTAGGGGTATGGGTTAATTAAAACCGCCATGCCCCTAACAGGTTGGCTCGCTAATAATCTTAGACTGCATCATCACTTACCATCAGGTGAAATCGCAGTCAAGGGCTAACTTGTAGTGGGAAAAAAAAATGAATTCTATGGAATAGAAGTATGTTTTTACGAGGTGTCCAACAACACCGCGCTTGCTTGTCACTGTCTATACTCACCAGGCACTTGCAGGAAGTCCTCGATGAGTTTGACGTAGTCGCGAGCCGCGGCGGGCAAGTTGCCCATGTCGCGCACGTGCTCCGTGCTGCACGCCCAGCCCGGCAGCGTTACGTACTCCACCTGGCACGTTCAAATACACATCTTTAAAAACTAGTGGTTCGCCCCGAATTGAGACCCCGCGGTATCCATAAGATAGTTTTAACTATATATGCTTGTAATATTAACTTTTAACATTAGACGCAAAAGAGCTAAAGAGTTATTGGAGAAACGACTAAACTTTTACAGAGCGCCATCTATTGACATCATTGTGAAGTTCTGTTAAAAATACTGAAGCTCAATAAAGAAGTAATTTTGTTAATAATAATAATATTATAATAAATATATTCAAATAATTGATCAAGTTTCAGGCTCAGCCTTTCAGAAAATTGAGAGTTTTGAGGTCAACTTTGGACGTTTTCGTTAATTTTAAGGGAAAAATTTAAAAAACAGATGTTATAAGGCTCTGACGGACGGACGGACAAGTGCAAATTCACTCAAGTAGACTCAGAGACCTTCGCTTCGCTCGGTCAATAAAAATGATTCACCGAAATGTACTCGTATGTACGCGCATAACTTCCGAACTATTGCACCAAACTGTTTAATTCTTTTTTTGTGTTCGTTAATGTCAGACCAAGATCTGTATAAAAAAAGTAACAGTTTTTTTAAATCTCATAATATGAAAAGCGAGTCAGTGAATGCGAGATGTTCAATATATTTATAAACGGGATCTTTTCTATTTTCCGGGATAAAAAGTAGCCTATGACTCCTTCCGCGGGATACAACATACCTCTATGCCAAGGCCGGAAAAGCGTAGCAGACAAACAGGCAGACATACTTTCGCATTTATAATATTAGTATGGAACTATGGAAAAGTCGCGGCCATCAGCTAGTTTTATAATTGGGTATTTGACAACTAGTCAAACCAGCATCTTATTTCGAACGTCAAAACGCGTGCTGAATTGTGACGTCATCAAAGTTCGACGCGCTTTTTTACTTTAATCGATAGTTTAAAATGTTTACATAGAACTAACAGCAGGTGTGGATATTACGACTTTGGAAGGAATTGGCAGCCATTTTCCGCTCATTAGCTTTTGCAGGGGAAACCCCGCTAAAAGGCCTATTACACTGCACTTTCCACAGAGCTCTGCGGCAAGAGTGGGCGTAGCCGCTAGTAAGAGCGTCGCTTATTACACAGTAATAAGGATCAATTTAAGGACCCTTATTCCCTCAATCCTATTCCCACTGCACTGTTCAAGTGTTAAGGGACCCTGTGAAAAGTGCAGTGTAATAGGCCTATAAGGGTTTATTCCTTGTTTTGCTAGGAAACCCTAAAAAACCGCGAATACAAATATGTAAACTTTAGAAATGATTCATTAGTCTCACCTCAACATTGCTTAGTTCAGGCATCGAGGACGGAAAGTAGTTAATTTTCTTGCCGTTAGATTTGTACGCCACGCCCACTTTGATTTCTTTCAGTGTGTCCAAAATGTCTAACTTCGTGAGACATAATCTGTAAGAAAAGTAGAGCATTACTTTGTAAAACTATGATTTCTAACTACATATTTTTTATGCAATGGCATAAAAAAATATGTTCAGTAGTTCCAAAATATTTTATTTTTAAATATGAATAGCAAGCCGCACCAGAATAGAGCAGGCGGGTCACCTGATGTTTAGTGATTTCCACCGCTAATAAACATTTGCAGTACCAGAACCTGACTACCTCACTAGCGCAGTGTTTAGTCTTAAGTTAGAGATCCTAGGTTGGATAGGCGGACTCAAATTGGGAAATTATAATTTCTGAATTATCTCTGCTCTTGTAGGAGGCTTCGGCCATGGCTAGTTGCCATCTTACCATCAAGAGTTAAGACGTGCCGCCAAGCGATTTCGTTCCGTTATGTTGTTGTGTAGAAACCGTTTAGTAGTAAGTGCCGCTCGCGCTCAGTGGCCACCCCCACCTCGTGGCTCTGGTCTTGTAACAACCGACCATTTCCTACGAGTATCGAGATGCGTCGATCAATACTCACGAGGTATAGCCGTTGACCATAGCAGTGTAGCGGACGACCACTAAGTCGAGCCATCCGCAACGCCCCACGCGCTTAGTGGTCACCCCCACCTCGTGGCTCTGGTCTTGTAACAACCGACCATTTCCTACGAGTATCGAGATGCGTCGATCAAAATACTCACGAGGTATAGCCGTTGACCATAGCACTGTAGCGGACGACCACTAAGTCGAGCCATCCGCAACGCCGCACGCGCTTAGTGGTCACTCCCACCTCGTGGCTCTGGTCTTGTAACAACCGACCATTTCCTACCATTATTGAGGTGCGTCGATCAATACTCACGAGGTATAGCCGTTGACCATAGCAGTGTAGCGGACGACCACTAAGTCGAGCCATCCGCAACGCCCCACGCGCTTAGTGGTCACCCCCACCTCGTGGCTCTGGTCTTGTAACAACCGACCATTTCCTACGAGTATCGAGATGCGTCGATCAATACTCACGAGGTATAGCCGTTGACCATAGCACTGTAGCGGACGACCACTAAGTCGAGCCATCCGCAACGCCGCACGCGCTTAGTGGTCAATCCCACCTCGTGGCTCTGGTCTTGTAACAACCGACCATTTCCTACCATTATTGAGGTGCGTCGATCAATACTCACGAGGTATAGCCGTTGACCATAGCAGTGTAGCGGACGACCACTAAGTCGAGCCATCCGCAACGCCGCACACGCTTAGTGGTTACGCCCACCTCGTGGCCGCGGTCTTGGAGCAACTGACCAGTTTCCTGCAAATAGAGAGTGGTCAAAGTATCAAAACTAACGGTTCTTGCTTTTAATACAATAAGGGTGTTATCATAGAAAATGGCCAATGTTTGATACTTTACTTTTGGACCCTGTACGCTCACTTTATGGCCTTCTTTAAAAATGTACTTCATGGCTTTTTAATAGGATACAACTTGTTTTAAACAAAAACTGTAAAAGTCCGAAAATTTTAAGGTCTACTGCAGGAATTAGAACTTTTAACACTGGTCTACAGAATTTAAACTTTTTAAATTATTATTTAAGGTTAAGCACTCAGAACGACTTTAAAGTTAGCTCTATAAATACCGACATGGTCTTAGCCTGAGAGTAATGTCCGAGCAAAGTCAAAGTACGGTCTACAGATCTCAGCCTGAGAGAAGTGATTAAAACTGTGCCTTGGACTTTGTTTAAACAAATTAATTATTGCCCAAGAAAAGAGATGTATCGAAAAAGAATGCTTACGTCATGTAACTCAGTGGGGAAGGGTCCGTCACCAACCCTGGTGGTGTACGCTTTGACGACGCCGAGCACCTCCCCTATCAGCTTAGGGGGTAGGCCGAGCCCCGTACACACGCCGCCGATACTGCAGTTTGATGACGTCACGTATGGGTACGTACCTGAAACGGGCATGATTTTCATTAAAATGATGGAAAAGCGAGACCATAGGGATAAAATAGGGATATAGAGGGAACTACCCAACTGATGGAGGATATAAATGTTTAGTTTAGACTTTAGTATATTCACCAAATAACGGTTAATATCTCTACATTTAATCTTTCCAAGCTGCGGAACCATGTGTGGGCAAGTCTGACTCGAACTTGACTAGTTTTTTTCTATTTATTCACACCAATTCTTTGTGAGATTTTTGAACGGAGGATAGTGGACGAATATGGTCCAATATGCTAAACTAGCGAATGCCCGCGACTACGTCTGCGTAATTTGAGGTTTTTTTGGTTCCCGCGGGAACTCATTCATTTTCCGGGATAAAAAGTAGCCTATGTGCTATTCAAGACTATAATCTATCTCTGAGCAAAATTTCAGTCAGATCCGTTCAGCCGTTGGGGCGTGATTGGGTAACAAACGTCCATACATCCATCCAAACTTTAGAATTTATAATATTAGTAAGATGAAAAAGGACAATGTAGTCATCAAGGACATACACATTTTCCCACCCTCCTTTGCATATTTTTTTAGTGGTTTAATACAAAATTCTCACCGTCAATATCCAACATGGCCGCACTAGCTCTTTCAACCGGTACTTTCATCCCGTATTCGATTTCAGAGTGGCAACAGTATCGCGCACCAAATGTCCTATCTTTTATTGTGGCGGTCTTCGCAGTCAGCACATAATCCAATAGATGGCATTACTAGTACGATCCACGCGACCACGAAGAGCCCAACTCACGATTACGAAGCGTTCTCTGAATTACGCTATATATACGACCTCGAAAGATAAACGGTCAGACCAGTGATCCCCGAGCACAACACCCGCTCGGAGGATGATCATCCTTTGTTACGGTCTAGCCATATCACCTGCTCCCGTACACTATTATTGAGATACCTCACTAATTCAGTGACTTGCCTCAGTTAGTCGTTTCGGTAATATTGTGATATTGGAAGCTTCTAATGTAATTATATAAACTAATCAAAGCTCATAAAAATATGTTTTTCTTACCAAAGTCAATATCCAACATAGCGGCGTTAGCTCCTTCGACCAGCACTTTCTTCCCGCATTCGATCTCCGAGTGCAGATAGGCCACGGTGTCGCGCACCAGAGGGCGTATCTTTTCTGCGTACTCGCGGTATCTCACCAGCTCACTCTCTATCTCTACTTCCAGGGCCGGGAACATGCGTTTGTAGTTCGCTGCCAGCGTTCTGAATCTGTGGAAAGTTACATCATCATCATCATCACCATTTCAACAATCAAATCATTGCCGGTTTAATATTGAGCACGAGTTTTCTCCCACAGTGAGAAGAATTTGGCCTTAGTCCACCACACTGGCTGGTGCGGAATGGTGGATTGAATTGTTTTGATTTACGGGAATCTAAAGTAGCCTATGTCCATCTACCAAACCACATTGCAAGTGACTACGTCATTAACGTAAAAAAAGTTATTCAATCGTCAAAATTATATTGAATATATAACTTTTCATATTTTGTTTTGTGCTGGTAAGTTTAGATCAGCTAAGGGATGTGTGGTAAAAATATTGTATGAAATGACGTATAAATCGGACATCTAATAAACAATTTCAATTGTCTGTTTGTTTAGTCACATTCAGAAAGGGATGGATCAAATTGGATAAAAAATGATAAGCAAAAAATTATTCAAATTTTGGGAATATGGGTTTAAAATCAGCTATATATTACTTAGGGTATCTATACATTACTAAATGTCAGATCACATCCGATTTTTGCCGTTTTAAAATCTTTGCTTTTCACTCACTTTTCCTCGAAAATATTGAAATCGCCGAGAAGATCGCCAATTCTGATGCCATTTCTCGTGGCTTTCGACGAATAGGTCGGTCCGATGCCTTTCTTTGTGGTTCCCAGCGAGTTCTTACCCTTTTCCGCCTCTTGAAGACCGTCAACCTGTCAAATGGCATTGCATTAAGATGACGATCCTAGAAAACCAACAGTTGAAGTTCGCTTGCGAAATTTGTATCTATTATAAGAACTTGAGTTCTCTCAAAGCTAAGAATAGTATTCAAATAAAATCAGACATTGTAGAAAAACTAATATAATTCTGAAATTCACATTCAAGTGCTTTTGAATCGTCGAGTGAATCTACCGTTGATTTGAATACTACTTTGTGGGACATTCTGTGTTGCAGTGAGCCGCTGAATTCTGGCGGCACAAAACCGCTAGACTTTAGAAGTCCGCGCAAGAAGACCTGGTTTAAGTCTAGTTATAACCTAAGTTATATATCAAACATGGATGCAAAGAGTTTACATTAAGGTGTGTCCAAACATAAGAGCGCGGCGTTTGCAGTCCTAGTCGCGGCAGCCGCGCACGATTGTTTGGACATACCTTTTATACTCGAAGGATCGAGGGATAAAACAAAAATAGGTTCACCTGCTGATGAATGTCGAAGACGAGATGTGCTCGGTCGGATATGATGAGGCGTTGCTGCCAACCCTCCATTCCCTTGAGCTCGTTTTTTTTCAACTCCTCGAAGAGTCCAGGCAGGTGGATGACCACTCCATTTCCTGATCAAATAAGTTCAATTTGTTTTATGACGAGCTGATTTGACTCAGCTGACCCAGGGGTCGATTACGGTGTAAAGTGTGACGATCGCAATCACGTCCGATTGGCTTACATAATCTCACTATTGGCTGAAATGCATTGTTACATCATCAACAATTTTAGCCAATCTCAACCAGTGAGATTATAGCAATGACTGATGCAGCTTTTTCGTAATCGACCTTTTGGTTTGACGCTTAAAATATACGGAGTAGAGCCGAGGCGCAGCGTCTTTTTTGAAAACCTAAACTCAGCTTTATAGCTTTGAATATACGGTCGAAATTAGCATAACATAACATAAACAAATTAAGGAGGAGACTCAAAGTTGCAAGGCACGTCAAGCCTGAGCGCCCTTTGTCTGCATTGAAAATAATTAACGTAAGGTTTATCGAAATACATGCTTCGCTGCGCCTTGGCTCCACTCTTCCAATTTTCATGTATGCCTTCAGCCTTGCGCTAAGGTATGGGTAAAAAGACGGATTTTTCAATCCGTAAAAATATATAAATTATTATAATACAAAAGCCATTGCCAGATGTTAATTTATTTTTCAATCCATTTGATCATTAAAATTCAGCCCTGAATGTAATTCGATATAAAAAGGAATACCTAAATTATTTTCTCCCCAACTGTGGTTACGTGACCTCAAACAAACTTTTAAATCATTTTAGATTATACAATGCCACAGTTGAAGTTTGGAAGCTTCAGCTGTTTATCGTAAAATATTATAATGGAAAAATACCACCATCAAAATCGCGTGACATTGAAATTTGAAAACTTAAAAGACGATCACAAAAATTCGCATGAATATCTGCGATTTGATGGTAGGTAATTTTAATACCGCCATGATAACGAAACGACGCGCGACGTCGTCGTCAATTAGAATTCAGCATCAGTATTACGTGAATAGAGATTGCCGCAATTATAAGAATAACATTTTGATAGAATTGATACGGAAATTTTAGCTTTTGTTAATTTGGATACTAAGTAGCCCTTGACTATGGTAGCACCTGGAGTGGTGGTAATTATTTTGATTATCATCATGATGCAGTCTAAGATGTAGGTAGAACAGTTTATCACTTTGTATTAAATTCACCAGACCTGAACTATTGAGAATTTATAAATTGCCCCTGCGGGCAATCGAATTAGAACCTCGTACTTTGAAGCTCAACTCTGCGCCAAGGAGGTCGTCAAAAGCCCGCTCACGTTTGTTTTGCGCTGCGTCGCGTGAAGAATTATTTGTTATATCTGTTACCGTAAGATTTCAAAAACCGTTAGATTATAATCTAACTCGCGAAATTGTAAACTGTCGAAAGATTGTGAACTGTTCAATGTTCTGAGTGTCAATTTTAGAAATATTCATTGTATTTACGTTTTCTTGTTTCTTTCTTGTAGGTTAGGTTAGGGTTCGACATAAATAATGAGGTAATGGCCACTTAGGTTTTATCGGGTTTATATATCTGTCAGATTACAATCTACCGGAAAATAATACGTTAAATTGTAATCTTTCGACAGTTTTCAATTTCGCGAGTTAGATTATAATCTAACGGTTTTTACAATCTTACGGTGACATATCCATACTATAATATTATAAATGCGAAAGTGTGTCTGTTTGATTGTCTATCTGACTGTCTGTCTGTCTGCTACGCTTTCAGGGCCATCTGTTCAACCGATAGTGATAAAATTTGGTATGAAGATAGTTTGTATCCCGGGGAAGAACATAGGCTACTTTTAATCCCGGATAATTAAATAATTCCCGCGGGTATCAAAAATCTTAGTCCATGCGGACGAAGTCGCGGGCATCATCTAGTTATTTATATGTGAATTTTTTTAACTAATTAGTTCAGGTAAAAATAACCAAACACAAAATCTACGCATTTTTTGCAGTCTGTCCTCATTTATTGAAAAACTCAATGGTATTGATTGTAACAGTATCATGTAATACCTGGGTCGGGTAATTCGGTGAGCATTATTAGTTCCATTTGCCTATAGGTCGTACCTTTCGTGCTTCGGTACTGACTTGTCAGCAGATTTTGTTGGAACATTTCCGACCTTCTTGCATTAAAAAAATATTATCATAAGACGTCATAAAGTTTGAATAGGACTGTACTTATACTAGGTACCTACCTATGACAGAAGTGCATTTTGAGTTGATAATGCCGCTGGGTAGCAGGTGGAAGTCGAACTCTTTGCCGTTGACCACCACCGTGTGACCAGCGTTGTTGCCGCCCTGCAACAAAAAATACAATTATTTCAAGGGTACAGTAGCCAAATATAAAATGTCACCTAAAATCCAAAAATTAGTTTGGCGCGGGGATATTATTATATACGAGGCACGGACTAGCGGAATCTATCTAGGCAATGGGGCTGTTTGTTGTATGGAGACCCCCGCATTAAATCCCCAGTCGCTGAAACTTGGCAGGGTTGTAGTATGGTATGAACCAATACTTATACAAAAAATACCTATCCAACAAAAAATCCATCCGAAAGTTAGGTATTTATATCTAAAACTTAATATTTATGACTGAATATTTTAACGATTTCTTTTTAAAACAATAGTAGGTAGTATATTTACACTCAAAACCGAAATGTCAAACGAAATAATCATGCAGAACATCGATATTTAAACCGATTTAATTATGAAACCTAAACTGCGTTTACCCGATAATGTACCTTCCTCCTTTAGCAATTAGGTATAGCATTAAAGCTTTTACATCCATTATGATATGATAATATACGTTTCACTCATGATACTCTATCATACTGGTAAAGTTTCGTCGCCTGAAGAATTATTGTTGGGGTCGACTAGCTTTATTGCCTAGACTAGAAGCGGTGTAACGCCGCGCTGCCTCTGTGTGGTAAGGTATTATCCCGTCTTGCATTCCTTTTTTTATGAAATATGATAGAGGCAGCGCCGCGCCTGCACCTAGCCCGCGCCAGACGCCTCTCGTATATCTCGAGCCTTAGCTCCCTATCCCATTTTATATCCAAATAGGTATGAGTTAAATTTTTCCATTGGAAGAGTAATTTTTTTCTTTAGAACTTTCCAAAACCTGTCGTGGCCGCTATGGAAGCATCAGGGAGAAATATTTTTTTCATAAGGGTTTTCAGATTATTGGAAAAAGATAGACTTTTATCGAACTGTTCGAAAATTACGTATAATTTTGAGCTACACCATTGTCTTTTAGGTTTAATCATACCTATTCGTTTTCATTACTTTTGGATCGCCCGTCGTAAGTAGGTTATAATATGATAGAATTTCTACAGCATTTTCGAATTGTGTCGCAACTAGATGTTGGTAGGTATTTAAAAATGGTTTACTATCTATATTAGCGCGGAGAAATCGTGTAAACAAATCACAGATGTCTAATATCAAGTCAAGGCTGCTACTGTTCATTTGATATTGTGCTACATAAGTACTTTTTGTTGGCAGGCACAATTTTTTTCCTTGTAATACTTTTTATAATTAAAGATGGCGAAACTGCCTTCATTAAAATTGGAACGATAATAATAATTTAATAGTAATGAGAGCAATTTTTGATTAGTAGCACAGCAATTATCAAAAGAACATGCTTAATTATTTGAGTTCCTCTCTAGGACAATTATTCTAATCTAAAACAATATCAAGTGGATCATAGGTATTACTTATGTATATCTTCGATATTACACATATTATATACTAATTATTTCTGGTTTTATCGTTATCGGATTACTTAGTACTTGCTTAGCAGTATATAATAGATCACTTGATAAAAAGTTTATTTATCAATGATTTTAACACAATAATTGTTATGTGGGTACATCAGAGAGACGGAAACCTTTAGAAGTAGCGTTACGTAACAAGTTCCACTCAAAATAATGTGGAAAACAGTCCCAATCCCACAAAATAAATGCAATGGTGTGCTCACTGCTCAGCCTATAAGCTTAACCCGCATTCGGCTAACTTCGCCATTGTTTATGTTAATGGGTGAATGCTCCTTATTCAAGAGTTTCATTAGGCGAGTCACTCTACTTTGTACTAACATTGCATCCATACTGGAGCAGTCTAAGCTATACATATTGTGAGAAGCTCGTAAAACGACTAGGTGGATATACAAAATTGACAGAGTTGCAGGGCTTCAAAGACACAAATCTTGACTTAAAAGGGCTCGCTTAAACATAAGACTAACCTTATGGCTAGACTGTGGATATTGGACACCCATTGGCTATCACGTATATCGGTTGAGACATACTAGTTCTATGTACCGTTGAGACGAGTATATACTTGTTCTATGTATGTCACCGTAAGATTGTAAAAACCGTTAGATTATAATCTAACTCGCGAAATTCTAAACTGTCGAAAGATTAGAATTTAACGCATTATTTTCCGGTAGATTGTAATCTGATAAGTTTTTAAACCCACTACTTGATTGTTTATGTCGAACCCTAACCTAACCTACAAGAAAGAGACAAGAAAACGTAAATAAAATGAATATTTCAAAAATTGACACTCAGAACATTGAACAGTTTACAATTTTTCGACAGTTTAGAATTTCGCGAGTTAGATTATGATCTAACGGTTTTAACAATCTTACTGTGACATATACAACCAGGCAGATTGGAATTTGGATTAAATTGTTCTCAATTTAGTTTTGCAATTTCTCTGTATAACAGGTGCTTACCTATAAGGATGAGGAAATAGTAAAAAAAAATTATACCCACCAAATTGAGAACCTCCTCCTTTTTTGGAAGTCGGTTAAAAATAAACTACATAAGGCCTTGTTAGGTATCAAAAGTCTGACAATGACTCATGACAGTTTATACACCAACAAAGTATGCAGTTACAATGTTTTATCTGCTAAATAACACTCATGTAAATTGTATGGAAACATGTAAATGTATAAGTGTCATTGAACTCCTGGCTACACCATGATAAATATTATAATGGACAAATCTCTATTCTGCTCCTTTCCTGACTGATGAAAAAGCCCTGCTTAGTTGAAATTTAAAATGTGTTCATGAAACAAGTTTGATTAAGCTACAAGTATGCGATACATTTTATTTAGGTTATAAAAAAAATACTGAGAAATTAATTTCTTATGTGTAAGTATGCCCTTATGAGAATTTACTAAAATCTGGTAGTGTTCCACTTCTAAATTATAAAGGCAACCTCTATGCAAAATTCCAGCTTTCTAAGTCCTAGGGGTTGGGATGGCTTTCAAGGTATTACGGGTTGGAATGAGATGTTGATGAGTCGGTCAGTAAGTTATAGTGAGTCAATAACTTTCTATTTTAATATGAGGTGTTTAGTTAGCAACATATTTCTATTAATATAAATTATAGGTATACTGTATGAGTTTTTAGTAAGAACTCCATCATACTACTTATCTCATTCTGTTTAGTCTGTGTCTGGTTAAAGCTGGTGTGGTCATAGTTCATGTTTTGTGACTCATCAATGGCAGATATCAACACTAGTGCAAGGCAGTTTTATCGGGAAGGATTGTATGACTTCATCATTTATCACTTAACCTATATCTTTTTGCATGTCTTGTTAATATATAAAATAATTTTATCTGTAAAATTATACATATGTATGTACAATGTTAATTTTACACAAAAATAAGACAGTAAGTAGACACATGTAAATCATGCTCGACTCTTCTGTAACTCATGTGTTTTCTCATTCTTACATTTCCTTTAAATTATTCTAAAGCTTAAGCTTATGTCTACTTGTCTATCTTTAAAAAATCACATTTGAGGTCCAATGGCAATTATTTTGAAATGAAATGTTTATTTCATTTCAATAACTTTATACTTAATCTTATAGATTGATATGGGTTGAACATTATCAGAAACACCCAGAGAAGGCCACCCTGGTTAAATGACTCACTGCCAACAAATGCTGAGTGTGCATAAGGCCATATTTTTTAAATATTTGTGGCTAATTCTATAAAATCTCTTAAGTAATATTTGGTCTAAATGTATATTTGTCACCGTAAGATTGTAAAAAATGTTAGATTATAATCTACCTCGCAAAATTGCAAACTGTCGAAAGATTACAATTTAACACATTATTTTTTGGTAGATTGTAATCTGTTAGGTATACTAACCCGATAGAACCTAAGTAGTCTACCTCATTATTATGTCGAACCCTAACCTAACCTACAAAAAACAGATAAGAAAACGTAAATACAATGAATATTTCAAAAATTGACACTCAGAACATTGAACGGTTCACAGTCTGTCGACAGTTTACAATTTCGCAAATTAGATTATAATCAAACGGTTTTTCCAATTTTACGGTGACATATTTAACCTCTTCTAATGCAGTAACTAATCACTAGAATTAATCCTGTTCAATTAGACATGGTCAGAAATTTAGCCTTTTTGCTATAGAACAACATAGAACAATTTATAAATTCTTGTTAGTTGATAATGCTGACCCTATTTAAGCAGATATATATTTAGATGAAAAAACAGCTGGATTGTGGCACTATTAGAAATATAGTAAAATTATGTGAATACATTAAAGCAGGCAAGCATGAAAATGATTGCCCCAGACCTTGGCAATAATCCACAATTACATGTCACTATTGTATATACAACAGCTAGCTATTAGGGTGAGTACATACTATTAACATGTTCTGTCTAACATTGTATTAATCTGCACATTATCTATCATATTGTAAATCATACTTCATACTTATATTATAAATATTATGTTTTTGTTTGTTGATTTGTCCTTCAATAACTCCACAAGAGTGCAATGAATCAACCCAATTTTAGTCTGTATATAATAGTAAAAGACTTGACAGTACTTTTAATCCCTGTAAATGAGAGATATCATATGATTTCTAAAAACCTAATTCCACTCAAAGTTACTGGTATCGGTTTGTTTTTAAATAATAGGAGAAACTAATTCTTTTAGACCCTGGCATGACCCTTCTTTGAAGAGATTTCATAGAAAATCGGCTCAAAACATATGATTTTTTAAGTAGGTTTTCTTTACAAAAATATACCACTTATGGCAATTTATTAAGTTCAAATTCTCCAAGTCTATGGCAGATCAGCTGGTATAATATTGTGGAGAATAGACGCTTCTTTACTCACTTTAATGTTAACGCAAATAAGTGTTTGGCCTTACAAAACGGCTATAACGATTCGCATAGTATATCAGTCAGTCACATGATTTTAAAAAATGCACTATGCGCGGGAAATGCACGTAATCATTACGTAACCAAATAATAGCTTTACAGTCAATGTTATTTCGTTTATGCGATCATTGGCTACGTGAGTTAGCTAAACATCACGTTTTTACAAAAACAGATCAACGAATTTTCCATTTGGCTCGCCGCCAATATTACAGCTTCATATAGGAATAGTGAACTTGAAATTTAAATAACGCTTAGTATACCTAGCAGTAACCAAGGCGCCCTGTGATGTTTCTCATTTTCATCAAAACCACTAAGTGAAAACATATAAGTAGCTGTTTCCTATAACCTCAAATATTGTTTTTAACAAACAAAGCAATCATATATTCGTCTCATGAAGTTGCTTCTACTAACTAAACTGAAATGAATAATTAAATACTGTTGAAATATAATTATTAGATACATTATATTTTCTGTATTTATTTTCTAACCTGACAGCGGCACACGATGTCGGAGTTTACAGCGAGAAGGTCCACCACTTTTCCTTTGCCTTCATCACCCCACTGAGCACCTAGGACAACAGTCACTTTGTTATTTTCCATTTTGTATTTATTATTTAAGCGCGGACAGTCGCCGTTTACTTCGGCGGGCTTCGTAATTGTAATCGAAGCCATTATTCTGCGAAGCACAAACTTCCAAAACCTAGGTGAGCGACCGAGACATGCGCGCGCAGAATCCAAACCAAAACGACAAAAAGAATTTTTTCTAGTTTTTTTCATCCACATCACTCAGCAGTCAGCACAGCAGGTAAACCTGCATCAATCATTGTTACAATCCCAATTGTTTTGATTGGCTAAATTTATGGAATTTTTACTACGTCAATGGATGTTGGCCAATTGTGGAAGAATGTGGTATGCGAACCAAGCAGAGGTAATTGCGATCGTTACACTGTAGCTGTCATTTTTAGAAGGCGATTGGCTAAAAATCATCTCTGGTGATCATAGATAAATAATACCCCGTGTTATTAGTTGTTAATACGCAATGACAAAAACAACTACTTTAGAGTACGTGTCAAACTTTTTTTTATTAATTATAACACAAATCCTGGACAGCTACAGTGTAGCCCTGTACAGTGTAGCCTATTATACTGCACATATCAAACGACCCTTACTGTTATTACTTATTACACTACACTGATTGGTCTCTTGAAAAAGTGTAGTGTAATAGGCCCATTAATAAATGGCACTCGACCTCCACTCGACAGATGCAAAATAATGCTGAAGCTCTACAGTTGAGATGTACCGTAAACGTAAAACCGTAAAAAATTTACTGTCACGCTCATGTCACTGTCAATGTCAAATTACTATATCGTCAACAGTCAACCGTCAACAACAATTAAAAAAAAACAACACGGGTCGGACGACGATTGAAGTCGTACGTTTACTATATTTCGTCGAAATAAATCATTATCGATTTAAATAAAAACAAATTATCTATGTTATTATTGAGTGCGTGAGGGTTGTTAAGAATTAAGATAGTTTTACTGCGAAATGAAATATGTTTATTTGTTATTTTTCTACGTTTGTTATGTGGCTTCCAATGGCGATAAAGAGGCTGAAATTGAGAATAGGAAAAGAAGGATAATTGAACAGTTAACCAACACACGGCCTGTCATCCTGCCAGGGTACCAGCTGGTGACAAGGCATGTGGGAGTCGATGTATACATGTACAGGAGCTATCGAACAGTTGCAGTGGTTTTTTATCCAGTTACCAACGATATAAGTGATGCACGGTTCACTTTTCAATGTGAAGAGCTCCATTTAAATAACATAGGTTTGGATTTTTTCTGCTATAAAATTGTATAATATTTGAGAGTATGTATGTTAGTATGATATTCTATATCTATATCTATATATATGAAATCTGCTTTACAAATAATCCAAGTCTGAATTTCAATTCTTAGCTTTAAGTACATATAAATAAATACTATCCATTCAGCTGTTTTTACTCGGTACAGTGTCAATTCAGAAAAAACTTACAAGTGCTTTCTTGAATCATCAAGTAAATGTACCACACTGGTTGGAAATTCCCTTTACTGAGAAGAACTAGAACAATACTTGGCCCTTTTTAAAACAATAATTTACAATACTATGCCATGTATATACATAAATAATTGCAGTCATGCACAATAATTTGAATGAAATCCTCATTTTATGTACCTACATAAACTTCGATTAGTTATTTTTTATTTTTGTGAGCTTGCATGCTAGATGCTCTATTATATACTAGATCTGATAGATTTTGAAAAGTATGCAAAGGCAAGTTGAAAATTTACTGGCATTTTACTATGTATAATTCTGAAAAACAACCTTTGGACTTCCCTGAGGTCTGCCTCAGTTTAGGTTGCAGCATATAAAAGGCAAGTAAAGCATTCTTTCAATATATGGTTCAACTTCAAACACAGATTTTAGGGTTTGGTGAACAATGGGCAGATAAGGTAAGGAGCAATGCTATATTATCTTTATCAAATGAAGAAAGTATACCTAACCACCTGTAATAAATTTAAGATGTTATTATAAATTATTTAAATATTTTGTTCAACTGAAATATATGTTATATAAAGTAGTAGAGTGCCTAAACATTATATTGGATGAGGTAAATGGAAACTTAAATTGGTACTCAAGTAAACCAGTTTTATTAAATAAATGCAGTTGCAAGAAATCTGCAATACCTCCTTGTGTAGGTGTATACTAAGTGCAAAATAACAGGAAATACTTATTATTGTTGTTAACGAAACCACAGACCAATGTATAATGAGTTCAGGCTGATGCTGTCTGCCAATTAAAATACCACTGTCTGCCACAAGCCAACACCTTTTTTCGTTTCCTCCATGCCTCAGAGAGCACGTTAAGCCGTCGGTCCTGGTTATATTATCAGCAATATCTGATAATAATCGTTAAAAACCTAAGAGTTTAAATACTCTTAGTTGAGGTGTATGAGGAAGGACGTGGGAACCCACCGCATTATTATCCCAAGAAATCTACCATTATAAATGGAAAGGGGTGACGACCCTCAGTAATGAGGAATTCAACACACAGAGAGAGACCACAAGCCACACCTTCTGAACAAGGGTTTTTTCAATTTTTTTCTGCTCCATTCTGTTTTGTTTATGTAGGACAACAGGTCCTAGGTGTGCAAAACCTAGTTGAGCGACGCGATTTCGCAATTCGCGCATTGCTAAAGCATATCTGCATTTCTATAGCACACAAATGGCACATCTACATGACAACCTACACCATGTGAATTACAGTAATAAGCAGATTCCTATTTCTGTGACTTTTTATTTTTTATTCATTATAGGCTTACGCTTGACCACAAACACACCTGATGGGAAGTGATGATGCGGCCTAAGATGACGCGCTTGCCTAGAAGATGCCTATTCACTCTTGATTTAAAGATACCCGGATTGTAATTGGTGGGAAACACAGTTTTTGGCAGAGTGTTCCAGACCCTAGCCATGCGAATAAGGAACGAAGACGCAAAGACGGTTTAACCGTCAATGGTCAGCTAATGTTTGATACTGTCGCGTCGCGTCGTATCGTGTCGTGTTGTCACATTTGTCGCTGACGTAGTACATAGCCTCCCTAATTTGGGCGACTATGACGTATGTTGTCCACAGCTTATTAGTTGCAACATTCGTTCTTTTCAGTTGGCTGCCCCCAACATCGGGAAAGAAGAATCGCTTGAAGAGTATTTTTTTGTTCCAGGATCATGCAGTCCCCAAGAAGTAATCATCCACCTAAAACAAGGATCGTACCCAGCTGTGAACCCCGATGGATATGATTTCCCCAAGACCTTTCTAAATCCTGCATTAAGAGAAGAGACAATTCACACTTTGCAACTATTATCTGATGGGAGCAACACGACGTATTCAATATGTAACCCTACGCCCGGAATATGGTATGCGTTGGCGTATATAAAATGGCAAGATCCGAGAGCACAGAAGGTTGAACAGGAAGGTAGATATTATTTGATGTTATGTAAATACGTACGATTACGATTGCATCTCTGATGCTCTGGTATTTGATGATGCAGTCTAAGATGGAAGCGGGCTAACCAGTTAGGGGTATAGTATGGCATATATATTATATGGTATATTATATAATTATGCTTTGGTTATATCTTTCGCAGCTTAAGTAACAAAAGATAAGGCAACTATTGGGGTTTACTGAACTTTGCATCTGCAATCGGATAGGGAAAAACTCTGAAGAAACCCACAATCTCTTGTGTTTGGAATTATTTCCACTGAAGGACAATTTAACAACTTTGAGCCATCTTTAACATATTTTAGATGAATTAGCCCAAAAATTCTTTATGGGCTTACCCAAACCAATCCGTTTTAATTTGTGTGGATGTATCTATTCTAAGCTGATCAATGACATTTAAGTATTTATTTGTACACTCATCCCCGGGCAAACACCTCTAACTATTTGCAGTTACTTATATAATACTGGATGATGTCCGCGAATTCGTCCGCGTGGATTAAGTATAAAAAGTAGCCTATGTTATTCTCCAAGTCAAGTTCTTCCCCGGGATGTAACATACCTCTATACAAAGTTTCATCAAAATCGTTTGAAAAGATGGACCGTTAGAGCGTAGTAGACAGACATAGACAGACACACACTTTCGCATTTATAATATTAGCTAGTATGAATATGAATGTATGTTTAAAGAAATTAAATATCATTAGCTTTAGTGGTAAAGACAAACACCGCGAGAAAACCTGCACGCCCGAGAGTTCTTCATAAGAAAGAAAGAAAGAATTGCCATTCCTTCTGTCTGCGAATCTCTTCTAATTCTCATAGGAGCCTTTTGCTCAGTAGTGAGCCAGATGGGTTGAAATGATGATCGTACTACCCAAAAACCGAAAACGAGGTCGAACGTCTCAATGGGTGGGTCGGAATGCTTTGTGAGTCGAACTTACACAAGGACTTTAAGGGCAAGCTGGAAAGTATATTTACACAACCAGATAAAATATATCTATAAATAAAAAATAGATCTGATCTAGATAAAATCATCTGTTATCTATACTAATTATAATGTATAAATGCGAAGTTTGGATGGATGGACGGATGTATCTTACTCAATCACGCCAGAACGGCAAAACCTGGATCTGGTTGTTTAGATTATTGTCTGGATTAACGAATAGACTGCTTTTTTTACGGAAAATTAAAGAGTTCCCGCGGGAACCAAAAATCCTTAATCCACGTGGACAAATTCGCGGGCATCATCTAGTTGATTGCATAAAATATACTATGAGCTAACATGCGGTGAAACGAGAACTGTAACAATCACAGCGGCGCGCAACGAGGTCACTTTAGGGCATTATGATTTGTTACCGCATGTACCTAATCTTCTCATTGCTTCGGATATATACCGGTGGCTTATCAATTCAGTTTAGGCTATCGGAGCCTATAGGTCATGTGAAGAAAGATTATATTTTTATACGACTGCCTAAAAAAGGAGTATATTGTTTTCAGGGTTCATGTATGTATGTATGTGAGTTTGTATATCCCACCATAACTTCTATACGCCTGAACCGATTTTGATAAATGAGGTATCGTTAGAATCCCTAGCTAGAAAATAAGATTAACTATATAATAATCATCATCTCGAAAATGATGAGTAGAATCCAAAAATATATAACACTATAGTTCAATATCCAGTGATTAACAAGAAAATATCATTTCATAAAAATGTGAATAAGATTCTAATTTATAAATTTTAGTTCGTTTTTTGGCAGGGCAGTCGTGTGTTTTAATTGTTTTAATAATGACTTGTTATCTTATTTCTCTGTGTCCTGTAGTCTGTTTTTGCTTAGAGTATTGGAAAGGTTAACAAATTGCAGATACCTTCATAAAAGGAAGCTTAAGTCTAGTGATAATCTTCTAATAAATAAAATTCTTGTGTCACAGTTTTAGTGTTTATACTCCTCCGAAACGGCTTGACCGATTTTGATGAAATTTCATATGTATATTCAGTAGGTATGAGAATAGGTTTCTAACTAATTTTTACACACCTATGTGTTAAGGGTGGTTCACCCCAAAAAAATTTTTTTTATTTTTTGGACAATTTCTTTTTTTGTTATTTTTTTATGGTGTGGAATTGAAAAATACATTTAGTCCTAAATTTTTACCCTCCTACCACCGACCCCTATGTTTTGATAGCATTTTATATTTTTCAACCCTGGTCGATAGCTGATCAATGGGGTCCCGTTTTGCCAGATTCCTCCGCTTGGGAGCAGCATAATAGCAAGTTTAATAATTCATATGGCAAAACAACGTTTGCCGGGTCAGTTAGTCTTATATATAAAATTCTTGTGTCACTGTTTTAGTGTATAAACTCCTCCGAAACGGCTTGACCGATTTTGATGAAATTTCATATGTATACTCAGTAGGTATGAGAATAGGTTTATACCTAATTTTTACACCCCTAAGTGTTCTGGGTGGTACACCCCAAAAAAAAAATTTTTATTTTTTGGACCAATTTTATTTTGTTATTTTTTATGGTGTGGAATTGAAAAATAAATTTAGTCCTAAATTTTTACCCTCCTACCACCGACCCCTATGTTTTGATAGCATTTTATATTTTTCAACCCTGGTCGATAGCTGATCAATGGGGTCCCGTTTTGCCAAATTCCTCCGCTTGGGAGCAGCATAACAGCAAGTTTAATAATTCAAATGGCAAAACAACGTTTGCCGGGTCACTAATTTATCGATAAATATCGTCAACAAACTGGCCCATAAGTTTGGCGAGATTTAGCGACGAGCTTTGCCGGGCGCTTTAGACACTTTTGAATTGGGTTGTTCACTCGTAAATGGGCATCGTACAAGGGAGGCACCGGCTCATGTTCTTGAGATTGGCCCAAGCTTCCCAATTTGCTGACAGGACGACCACTGAGGTGTTTATAGTGGGTAGAAATCCCACATGACCCGTTTTCTCCCCAAAGAGATCGTAACAACGTCCTATCCGCCGTACAAAGCACTTGTCTTACGGTTTTCATCATAAACAGGCTATAGTTGCTTTAATTTTTTATAAGCTTTTATTTAGCTTCACCTGTCCCGACTGGTCTGTAATCAAATCTTGCAAGTTTTAGACCCACTTCCCGGTTTTCGATTATGCTAAATTTTGACCGTTACAGAATGGTAATGAGGCCAATTCAGCAGTGCGATTGCGTAACTTCTGCATCAATCATTGTTACCGTATCAATTGTTGTGATTGATTGAATGTATTGTATTCTTGCTGCGTCAATAGATTTTGTCCAAGTGTTAACCAATCAGAGCTGATTGCGATCGTTACACTGTAGCTGTCATTTTTAGCCGGTCACCCTACTGTTCTACACAATCTTTACACTAAAATGACAGCTCTATATATTATATTGCCATTTCTTTCATAATACTCTGTGAGGGCAGCACTAGATTTGGAGGTGTCAGTTTAGTTTAGAGATTGTGTTAAATAGAATTGACCACAATGCATGGTTGGCTAATTGACGTCAGTCTAAATCCAGTATGGCGGACTCCCATATATGGCGGATTAGTTATTTTTAAGCAACCACATGATATGGATATCTATTAAAAAGAGTTTGCTGAGAAAAATAAAATGACGTTACACTAAATTAAATATGGCGGGCGATAAAAGCTTGTCTAAAAATAATTTACAATATTAGTTTGTTTCCTTTATAGGTCTAGTAGCGGATTGCCATACAATCTTGTACACCGATCTCCAACTAAAAGAAGACGAGTATTTATCTCGATATATAAATTGTTACAAAAGTCTAACAGTAGACTATGCCACTTTGCCAGCACTATACAAATGTCACGCTGAGGATAACACAGAACCAATTAAACTTGATTTGAGCATTATTAACACTACCACTAGCAGTGCAAACATAACTGTTAGAGTACAATCAGAATCAATGCCAACGAATGATGATTATCTTATCTACTGCACATTCGATCCTACATTAAATAACAATCAGATAATTAAATTCCACGCCCATCCGAAAGAAGTACATTTCATATACCTGAACATTACAGAAGGGGATACCTCAAAAATTGCGAATTGTGAATCGTATGCTAGCACAGATTTCGATGACGCCGAGAACAGGTCTTTGATAGATCTAATGAGGGACGATAAAGACAGGTTTTTCACCTTCGCCTATGGCTTACCGACTACTGATTTACAGGACGTAACTAGTTTAGTGAACTTGACGTCCAACGAAATAAAGGCTTTAAGGTTCGAGCTGAACCAATTCATAGATATAGGGGGAAGTTTAGAGATTGAGGTGGGTCTAGTAATGAGTATTAAGTACTATATGGGATACAAGAGAGAGCTGAAGAAAGGATCCTTGCTTGGTTTCACGGAGGATAATCAGTTTTTCAAGGTCGTTATTTGCTTGAACGTGGGTCATGCGAGCATACCATTACAATCTGGGAAATGCAAGTTTAACGATCGAGTGTCCAAGGCGCTGTTTGTGATGAATAGTACAGATTCTGATTCGATATACGACAGAATTATTATTCCGTATCCGGAGGGTGGGTTGTGGTATCTGTCTATGCGTTTATTCTGTGATAGTGTCGTTTGTCCCTGTCGCACATCGACTGACGGGAAGAGTTATTACGTGAGGACGACAGAAACGCTTGATGTGGATTCATCCACGTTTTCTAATGTGACGAGGGAAGGAGAGACGGAGTGTAACGCGACAGTGGTGCTGTCCCTATTTTCCTCTTCGTGTGTGAGCGGGAAGTGCAGTGACAATGGCTACTGTGGGTTGAATACCTTCAGCGGGCTGGTGATGTCATTTTGTTCGTGTACTGCAGGATATGGAGGTAAGTTATTATCGTCACATAATTAACATTTTGCGCTTTCTATATTATCAGATTGAAAAACAATGATCTGATAAAACATTATTGTACGCTGGTTTTAAAAAAATGATTTTCATTAGATAATAGGGGAAATCATAGTTTTCTTTCCCTGATCGAATGAATGAAGATGTCTCTATTTGGGTGTTGAATTTCTTAAGAAAATAATCTTATGTGATTGATGTGGAAAATAATATCCTCTGATCTTCACTATCATCATCAACAGAACACTTGCTCACTACTGAGCACGGATCTCATCTCAGAATGAAAAGGGTTAAGTCCTTAGTCCACCACGCTGGCTTATTGCCGATTGGCCGATTTGACATACCGTTGAAAACTTATGCAGAGCTCGCTTAAAACGCACATTACTCAGCAATGTGAGAAGAGCGTACCCGAAGATCGAACCCTCGACCACCCGAAAAGGGGGCCGAACTTCTAAACCACTAATATATCACCGCTATTATTTGCAGTACATTAAGGATGATGCCTATGTCACGCCTTACTGATTATTAAATAGAGGGTCTTCTAAAAGTCTAAAAATTCAAATCCTCAGTTAGTTTTAAGTTTGATAACCATAGATTAAAGAAAAAAAGTGTGTTGAAATTAGATGACGTCACAACTATGTCTTACGTACAAACTTCCATACTAGAAGCGCGTTTTTAAGTTTGATAAAGAGTTGCTGATTTGATTGAGGTGTCATCATCCGTATTACAAGAAATACTAATACTTACTCTTTTTTCATTTCCAGGATGGGACTGCTCAGACGATTCAAGAATCGACAGCCGCGCCTATATGCTGGTATCAATTTGTCTCCTAACGCTCAGCAATTTACTCTTCATATTCTCCATATACGTGGCGACAATAAGACTTTACTACGTCGAAGCTGTTATGTACGCTCTGACAATGTTATTCTCGACTTTCTACCACGCTTGCGACGCGCCCGTTCAAGTAGCCTATTGCATAATGAGAGGGAATATCTTACAGTTTGGGGATTTCTATTGTGGACTCATGTCATTCTGGGTAACCCTTTTAGCTATGAGCATTATCGGGCTAAGACTACGATCATTCTTACAAATCATAGGTGCAATTATAATAGCTTTATTAACTACTTGGAATATGCACTCCATTGTAGCATTTCTATTACCGGTTGCGTTTGGTGCTTTCGTGTTACTAGTTAGTTGGTATTGGGACTATAGAAAAAGTAGATGTTTTCGATACCCTAAATCCTTTTACTCGATATATATGCCGTTGGGACTGATTTTGGTGTCTGTTGGTTTGATTTGTTACGCGTTTCTACAAACTGAACAGAATTATAAGATAGTACATTCTATATGGCATATGATTATAGCAATTAGTGTTGTGTTTCTTTTACCTGATATTAGGAGGCGCGGGGAAAACCCGTTTGTGCCGAGTCGGGAGTGTTTTAAGTCGCCATTTTATAGTTATTTTCACCGAAATCGACCACAGAGTCCGTAAACTGTCAAGTTAGTGCTGAAATTGGTAAAAGGACCGAATTAATTTAGGGAATCTTCGTTAAATGTAGAAAGTTCTAAAAGACTACAGTAGGTACAGCCAAAAGAATATTAAACAAAATTGTATTTTTAAGTGTATTACGAATAAATACTTTTACTATGCAAATCAAATTACTACGTTTTGAAAAAAAAACGTTAGAAACCGAACTATTATAATATGATTACCGGTTGGATTCGATTCACTCGGTATTTTTCAGCTTAAATGTTATATATTAGAATACAATATCATAAATTAATCATCAGTTTTATCGTTTTAGAATATTTAAAAAAAAGTGCCCTCCCTTTTATTAGGTAGGAAAAGGATATTCATATAGGGGTCCGAAAAATTGTCTATGGTCCTGCCGCAATCTTGACTTTTCAATAAAACTGGTGTAGCAATCTGAAAACCTATTTATATCGATCTTTGACTTATGAAACAATAGTTATTTCAAAGATATCGATAGAGTATTACTAGAGGATCAAATAATTGTATAGCTAATATTTTTCGGCTAACTATTAATATTATAGGCCACATACACTTGGTCTTAGGTTGTTTTTAAAACTATCAGTTTTAATGTGTACAAAAATAACTAGAAATTGATACTATCAATTAATAGGTAATTTTACTATGTGAATAAGGTGAAACTGTTTATAATTTAGTTGTAAGATTTAAGTTTTTACTCAAACTTTATACAAATAGGTTTCCTAGTCAAAAAACTAACTTGAACAAATTATATTTTTACTCTATATAAACTATTATATTGTTGAAAAATTTGAATTTAATTTCACGTGACAATATTAGATATACCTATTATATGCCGAACGCACATGATTGCGCAAGTCTTTTTAAGGTCCGTATTAAAACGAGGAATTCTTTGCCCATACAATATGGGTCAGTCATTTTAAAAATAAAATAATATAATCCCTAGTAAAAGATAAATCTCTAGGAAATTAAAACAAAATGGTTTGAGTATCCCCGAATGTGCAAGTATTTTTTTCCTTGAGGTTAGTAATAGTATGGCCTCAGTGTTGCCATTATATAAATACGTTAAATTAAATCGTTCTTCTCATCTTTCACTAGAAAGATTCTAAGTATTTTGTTACTGTTCAGGTATGACTTTAGAACGCTACCTAAGTGTTTATTTTTATTGATCAGTACTTGACTTTTCAGAATTTAAAAAAACAGCGTGCAATAATCTGTAATCAAAGAATAAATGTTAACATTATTAGTTACTGTTTTCGCGTAATCTAATTCTAGAGTTCTGTGTTTCATAGAGATTTTTTATGTAAAGAATCACACACATTTATTTACAGTGTAGACTGTACATGTATACTATTGAGAGATTAACACGTAAGTCTGTCAAGTGAACGTTGAGCGCAAATCGACAGGAAATTAAAAAAAATCTGCATAAGTATCTATCCCCCAATATATTTTATTTTATTTCGCCTTGAGCTATGTGTGGCCCCAGTATTGCCAGTAAATAAAAACTTCATAATAATATTCAACTCTCAACTCTCACTACACAGACTCAGCTATTTTTATATACTTATGATATTAGTAATGACTTATGATTTATATAATCAGCTGTTGATTTTATAGCTCTAAATTTTTACTTTAATTTGATCTTTTTAACATACGGTGCTGAAGGCACGGTTTTATTAATTATACAATAAATAATAATTTATATTTTTTGTCGCAATCGAGATATCACAAGATATAATACATTCCTGTATGTTAACATAGTTTTTAAGTTGTTGCATAAGTTTCTTGTAAACGCATGTTCCTTTGTCGCTATTACAAAATATATGACAATGACGCTATTTCCTACTACATTAAGCAGGTTTTGCCAGAATAATTATATTTGTATTATCTACTAATTTATATCATATTTATCCACACCAAGAGAAAAGCCTTACATGTGGGTCATATATTTTCGACAAAAAATCGTTTTTTTTTCCATCTTAAATATACCTACCCCAAGACTTCTACTGAAGTTATGTTTTTTTTATTGGTGTGATTATGACATGTTATTTTTTATGTACACAATATATTTTAAACAATGACCGATCTATGCCGCCCAAGCTTAGTGCTAACCAATGAGGGTATTTGCATAATGTAGTTAGACCATAGATACCTAGCACGAAACTATAGGTAAAGAAGCAAGCACTCATAATAGCACCTACTTGAATCAAATACCACTTTGACTAACTAATTAGAGCGAGAGGTCACTGCGCGAGCTATCTCTCGCTTACGCTCGGCAGTTGAAGTGGGATAGCAATAAATGGGATTTGCTTCAAATAGGTATTCTTTACCTATAGCTTCGTGATTGATACTAACTAATTTAATTAGGTGCGCAGCGCTTAGGCATTGACGTCAAGTACTTACGAGTACTTATAAAACATGATGGTGACAATTAGTTACGGTCTTAAAACTAAAGCTACGAAGGTTCCAAACGCGCCCTGGTCTGAGAAGAGCGCGAACAAACTCAGCTGGGTTTTTTATTCATTATCACAGGCACACAATAACGGCGCGCACAAACCTATATTCTATTATCTAATTTATCTAAACCGTATCCCTATTATCTAAACCTATCAATTGCAATCAGTTTCAATCACGATCGCTCGTAATCATGATACCTAGCAAGGTATAATGATTGCGAGCGATGGAACCCAATTAGCCCCTTTCGTCGGATTGCATCGCAAGGTTTTAAGGTCATGGATAAATTAAGGGGTTCAATTATGAAGAATGCGATGCAGTCAAAAAACAGCGAGGCTTACTGTCCAAATATTTTTATTGATAACATTCTTGGTGCCTTATATTTAAATGATTTTAATCTCTTGGATGTTTGTATATTTACACATTTGTCTATGACAATGAAATAACGCGTGCGAATGCATCGATGTGCTAAATTCGTAAAATCAACCACCGTCTTTAGTTTCAACTTTCGTGTCGAGTGCTGTATTTAAGGCTGTTACCAAAATATACCTTTTTTGGAAATCGGTTAAACCGATAGAGGAGGTTCTCAATTCGGCGCGTATTTTTTTTTAAATTATAAATATCGCTGAGTCCAGAATTCTATTTCGAAAAATGGTTGAGCATTTAGTGCCATACTTTTTTTTATAAGCTCTTCTTTAAAGCTAGATATAATTACTACTTAAATGTTTTTGATTGGCCGATAATATCGTCACCGTTAAAGACACTGATATCGGGGCACTGAAATTTATGGAGCTACCTATGACGCTTTTTCACTGACTGACACGACACCGATATATCGTGGCTGATTATGTATGTGTCCCGTTAGTCGATGCCGATATATCGTTATCGTGTCGGCCAATGAAAAAACGTCCTTACCTGTTAGGTCTCAAAAAACTTTGTCCCTAATTAATAACTTGAACTGAGCATTTATTTTTTCTTTTAGACATTATTATTATTAGAATATAATTAAGTGGGGCCAGTTTCTTTATATCTCTTTTCTGTATCTTTTATTTTAAATTAAATACGAATAATTTATGATTGTTATAAAATATATTAAATAAATGTCGTTCATTTAACTAATAATTAAATCTATGTTTAAAATATACAAGTTGTTAGATAAGATAAGAAGTAGATGAAGAATATGAATGTTTGTTACTATTCCTATTACCTATCTGTGTTGCCACCTTAACGCTGTATTACTTACTGCCACACTCAGGCTCGCTAATCATTACTTAAGAGGCCGGTGATCGCCGCTCGCAATTTCTATTCAACCCGCAAACATAAATTTGCCGGTATATTGCTATCTCTATTTGGCTGATGACACATGATCGCGTGCAAACGCGATAGCAATATGAGCGTACAGAATTTGTTATACGTTTAGTCTTGTTCCGTAAATACCAAAAATGATGAATGATAACTTGTTGTGTTTTTCACTTCGTGTTGTTATTCGGAAACTTGACAATATAGGCTATGCTCCTGGTACGTAACATATCGTCGGTTTTAATATGATACAAATAAGGAGAAAACATGTCATTCATGTCGTAAAAACAAGAAAAACGCTATGCGCTTACATTTAATTTTGGGAAAATATTTTGAAAACATAATTATCCAGGGGCCTAGATAAATACAAGTTCAATCTTAATAATCGCATAATATGGTGGAAATATTCTCGAATTACGAATCATTTTGGTATTACGTTTGTATGGCCAATTCACCCTCCGCTGGCATCTTAAGGAACTCCCTAGTAATTCATTTTGTAATGGAATTTCTACAAAGGAGGTCCTTAAGTAATGATTAAGCTACTCTGAGTGTAAATCTACGCATACTAGTAACTAGACCTGAAGTCAGCTTGAGAAAGGATTTATGGTAAAATACGAATAGCTTTCCGGGCCACTTAGAATGATAAAACCAAATAAAATGTAACCTAGCTCTATGGATGAAACTCAGTGAGACGTATCGTGGTTGAGTCGTCTATGAATGAAGCACCCATCTTTGGGAACATTAGATACGAAGAACTCTTTTTCCAACTATGTAGTTTCCCTACACCTTTAAATTATTACTTCCATGGAAAGCAATGGTTATTTTGTATTAAACCACGGTAATAACGAGGCTTCGATCAGTTTGAACCTCAATTTTAAGAAATTACGAATTTTATATTGCGCCATTGCCGGTCCCTATAATACCTAGTACATGTATTTTGCATTGCCAGATAAACTTCAAGCAGGATTCTGGATGGTTTACTAGTATGTGTCCATCCTTAAATATGCTAAGGTTGTTAGTTCTTGATAGTTTTCTGATTGTTAAAATATCATTGCGTTGCATAAATGTACCTATATTTATTTTTATTCCGCAAATGAACACAAATAAAAATGGAAATAAATTATATATACCTACCTACAAGTACATGTTTGATTTTTACACATAGGCTACCATCATGCTACCTACTTACACCGCATGCATTACTAGCTGATGCCCGCGACTTCAAGTCCTTTGAATTCCCGCGGAAACTCACTTTTCTAGGGTAGATCCGATAGCCTGTCTCCAGGTCCTCAACTATACCCATGCAAAAATCGCGTCGTTCCGATGCTCTGTTTTAGCGTGATTGAAGGACAAACAAACATACTCGCATTTTTAATATTAGTATGATTAAACAAAACTTGGTCACGTGACTTCGTACGCATGGATCAAAATCCATAGGAAACTTTATTTTGGAGTATGCTAGTCACTGATGCAAGCTATCTGTTCCCGTGTCAAAATCGGTTTGCCCCATTGACCTGCATCATTAATGGTGCGAATGCAACTACTGGTAAAAAGAGTGAGGGTGTATTTAAATGAATACCTACTAAAGGAGAGTGCTTAATTTTTTAAATATTATTGTAGTGTACAGAAATTAAACATCGTAACTCTCATACATGTACAATGGTATAATTATAAAACAAAAAATATATTTACACTAAGTATTACGAACACAGAAAATCTCTCAAAAAGCAAAATACATGATGTCACCAAAATAATACAGTGTGAGACGTCCTCGTATGAAAAATTAAATTCTGTTTTTTTTTTGTAAAATTTAGCTTCACCATTTTCTGTTAACAATGGACATGTCACCGTAAGATTGTAAAAACCGTTAGATTATAATATAATTCGCGGGATTATAAACTGTCGAAATATTGTGAACCGTAAAATACTGCTTACAATTTAACGCATTAACTTTCGGTAGATTAGAATCCATCGAAGTGAAACCGTCAAATTGTGCGACGGAACGCACCTCGCGCGCTGATTGGTTGACCGGAATATGCCGTGCGCCGCCATATTCATTTGATAATTCATTTGTTGTCGAAAGTAAACAAACAGTGTTTTGGTGATTGTAAATTGATTTCGTGTTGAAAATAACTCACAGCTTTAGAATTAGTTATATAAAATTGTTGTGGAACTAAAATTAATCTGTGATTAACCAAAGAAGTGCAGTTTGAATGATAAATAAGTTAGTATTAATCACCGAACATAGCCTTAAATTCCGGATATTTTCCGTGTTTTAATATTTTTTATGCGCGTGAACCTATGTGATCTCATTTGATAACATTTACAATGTCGGATATTGAGCTTATCCATCAACAATACTCAGAAATACCAGTTATTGTTAATCAGGGTGAATTTACCATAGAGTTGCAAAACTATTACAGCGGGCATTATAAAAATAGTAAAAAATTTTAATGGGCAAATCAAAGAATACAAAGTGTGATAAAATTGTTAGAGAAGTACAACATAATAAAATCTTAAGGTAGGCGACCAACAAACACGCAGTACCATCATGCAAGAAAATACGATGTAATGAATATTGGGAACCAGAAAATTTTAATAATTAAGAGAAAGGATATCTCAGATCCTGTAGTACAAATAATTCCAACGGAAGAGTATTATCAAACGATACTCGACGCACATATTGGCACTGGACATGGACGTCGAGACAAAATTGTTCACGCTTTGGAACATAAATATGTGGTGCCAATATTTGCGGTTTCAATATTCCTAAATTTGTGTAAAAACCATGTTATGTAAGAATTATTGATTACCTACTAAATAATAAATAAATACTTTATGTCACAATTCTTGAAGTTCATTTATTTTATTTGACTGACACCTCTGTTTCATTCCCAACTCTATGGACACAAAACGGCCTACTGTAAGACCGACCAATCAGGGACAGTCTTCGGACAGTTGACGAATTTAACGCGGGACAGATTGTAATTTAGCAGTTTCACTTCGATGGATTATAATCTACCGAAAAATAATGCGTTAAATTGTAAGCAGTTTGTTCGGTTCACAATCTTTCGACAGTTCCTAATCTCGCGAGGTATATTATAATCTAACGGTCATTACAATCTTACGGTGACAGACACAAGAAAAAGGTTTTTCAACCGTGTGAATCCACATGTGGCTTCGTTTGTGTATAAAATTAGCATTTAGTCATAATACAAGTATAAGGTTTTCATTAATAGGTACATGTAAATATATGTCACCGTAAAATTGTAAAAACCGTTAGATTATAATCTAACGGTTTCTATCCCGCGAAATTGTGTACTGTCGAAAGGTTGTGAACCGTTAAATTTTCTGAGTATTCATTTTTTTAATATTTATTTAATTAAAGTTTTCTTGTCTCTTTCTTGTACAGTTTCGAGTTGAATGTAGAGCGTGTCACCATACATTTACTCTGCATTCAACTCGCACGCGAACTATAGGTTAGGTTAGGGTTTGACATAAATATTCAGGTAGTGCCCGAGGCTTGTAGGCCGGGCACTTAGGTTCTATCGGGTTAATATACCTAATAGATTACAATTTACCAAAAAATAATGCGTTAAATTGTAAGCAGTATGTTACTATCGAGATAAAAAGTGTTAGATTAAAATCTAACGGTTTTTACAATTTTACGGTGACCTAGATACTTAGTTCCCGGATAAACTCACGTGTTGTGTCGGAAATGCCCGACTAGTTTTGAGTTTGAACCCGCTCGGGGCCGATATTCATGAGCCTGTACGAGTATATGGTTTATCTCCATTGCGAGTCAATTTAGTATTATAATAAACTGCATTCTCTTTTATACTAATTAAGTACTTACTTAGGAGCACTTTAATCATTCTTTTTCAGAAAAAAAATCTCACAAACATTGCAAGAATGAAGTTTCTCTTTTTCAGCAGTTTGCGTATCGTATCGCTAAAACGGCATCATTAGATGGTTTGTAGGTTTTGTACGATCAATAACTTTTTCATCATACCTATTCGAAAAACGAATATTGGTTTCAGAGGATAGCGGGAGCAAAATGTAATTTTTAGGCCCATGGGACTTTTCATTTCTCTGTTCTGATTGGTGCTTAAACGTATAGGTAATGTCCATACATAGTACGTTGATACTCCTAGCTTTTTCTCATACGTAATGATGAAAAATAGTGTGTGTCACTCGGGGCCAAATTTTTTGTTCTCGGGCGGCGTATATTGAATTCCTCGCTACGCTCAGGATCCTTCTTTAGCTTTAGAATCCTTCACTTCGCTCTGAATTCAAAATAGCGCCCTCGGGGAACAAAAATTTTCTTTGGCCCCATATAACACAAATAACTATTGAGTATATGTTCCGAGTGGGAAATCCCATTCAGACGGGTATCCAGATATATACCTAAAAATTTTACATTTTCTGGCAGGTGGATTGGTTGAACCTCGAATGAAAATTGAGAGAAAGGAAGGGATCTTTTCCTTGAAAACACCACTGCCTGACATTTTCCCACCGAAAGGGACAGGCAGACAGAAATTGGCCTAACGGTCAGTTTCTTCATGATCAGCTAAAGTAATAAGTAAAAGTCTTTACTTTTACCAGCCGACGAATGAAACTATGGCGAATGTGTTTCTTCATTCAAACAAAAGTTAAAGTAAAGGTCAAAGTAGTTGCCATTACATAGACGTTGATATTGCCCAAAAAACTCGTGGGGAGCTTTTTTTACACATGGCAGCACAACAATATCGTTGTCAAGCATTGCCAGATGTCAGAGTGAAAGTTCTTCTTAGGTTTTATGGTTTAGTTTAAAAAAGTTCCTATGTATTGTTTACTGAAAGTTTATAATCCTTTACAAGGCGCTTTTTGAGGAACTATACCACAGCTATCTGTTTATATGGGGCAGTTTTATGGTCTGCAGAATAGATTTTGAACATTCTTTAATTTTTTAATTCTCTAATTTTATTTATTTGTAAACCTTTGTTTTATATTATATTGTAGATATAGCTGTTGCCCGCAACTTCGTCCGCATGGTTTAAGATTTTTTTAATTCCCGCAGGAACTCGCATTATTTTTCAGACACAAACAAACATTTGCATGTATGATATTAGCATAATTATTATTTTTAGTTAATTGTTCGTAACTTAAAGTGAGGAGTGGAGACCCATGCTCAAGGGCTGGTTGAAGAGCTAAGTACAGTTCGCGCGCGAGTTGAATGCAGTGTATTATGTATGTGTCACCATACATAAGCTCTGCATTCAACTCGTGCGTGAATCATATAATATAAATAGCGGTAATCTCGTAATAACATCACACAAAATTGATTTTTACATATTATAAAATCTTGCGTTAGGTACCATTCCGGTAAGTTTATCGTATGATCAACTCATAATCAACTTGAACTTTCGCTGGAAAAAGTTCTGGATGTTTTTTTTATATTTTATTATTTAATAAAATAATATCCAGGTACTAGATAAATGCACAGTGACCTTTTGATCGAATTTAATAGATGTTGAAGTACCTAAGTATAACCAACAACTTTGACAAAATGTTCAAATAACAATCACTTTAGCTTTTACAGCAGCTCTATGAGCAGTAAAGGTTAGGGGTAAAAGTAACAGTAAAAGTACCGGCTAAAATTGTGAAGAAACAAATTTAACCGTTACTTTTACTTTTAGCCGTTACTTTGGCTGTTACTTGCGATGAAGAAACTGGCCGTAAGTAATATAGAGCAGAATTAATACGGTAAGAAACTTCCTCTGCACTGCTTGAGCTGTGATAATTAACAATATCATCAGCATATTGTAAAATGTTGCAAAAATTGTTGACAGATAATTCAAGAGTGTGGGTATATATGCTGTAAAGCAGAGGGCTGAGAACTGAGCCTTGGGGGCCTTTCCAGACGAGTCTGGGGGGAGAGTGATAGATTGATGTTTGACCAGAATAGATCTGCTGAACAGCATATTACATATATTATAAAAAACTTTAAGTTATTAAAATTAAAAAATACTAGTGACTTAGGGGGTATGTCTGTGAAAATCATATCTAACATATTAAGCGACATTGCCCCTTACTTAGCTGTAATTTTTAACGATTGTGTAGACTTAGGCACCTTCCCGAGTTTAATGAAACATGGTAAACTCATTCCCTTATTTAAATCAGGAAATAAAAACGACCTTAATAATTACAGACCTATTTTAATTTTACCAACTCTCTTCACTAAGGGTCGTAATACAACTGATGCGGGCGCTAAACTTTTAAAACATATATACGATGTCTGGGAGCGTTCACAGAATGCTATTGGTGTCTTCTGTGATCTGTCCAAGGCATTTGATTGTGTTGATCATAAAACTTTATTGCTGAAATTAAGCCACCATGGCGTCAGAAATGTTGCACTCGATCTCATTGCTTCTTACCTAAATGATAGAATTCAGAGGGTATGCGTAAACCACGTGAAGTCAGAGGTCTCAACTGCATTAATGGGTGTCCCACAAGGCTCGATCTTGGGTCCTTTTCTATTTTTGATGTATATAAATGATTTACCATACCATGCCTACAATGTCTGTGACATTGTATTGTGTGTTGACATGTGTATTGTTTGCTGACGACACATACCTTATTTTTAAAGTGGATAGAAGTTAGGACGATTTAGACGATGTAAACAATGCAATATCACACGTATCACACTGTTTTACAGTCAATAATTTGTTATTGAATGCTAAGAAAACCAAGTGCTTAGAATTTGTTCTACCTAATGTAAAGAATATTGATAAAACTATTATGATAAATGGAGAAGCACTAAAATGGAGAACTCCACAGTTGTCTTGGGGGTGACCTTGGATAATAAGCTTCAATGGGGCGCTCATATAGAGACACTAGCGCGAAAACTTAGCTGGGCTAAATTAGACAGTTTACCGATATTGAAACGGCTAGACTTGTCTACTTTGCTTACTTCCACAGTGCCATGTCGTGCGGCATTTTATTGTGGGGCAGAGCAGCTGATATTCAATCCATTTTTATATTGCAGAAAAAAGGCATCCGTTCTATTTATAAACTCGGATCACGCGTATGACTTCGTGAAAAATTTAAAGAGATTGGTGTCCTTACGGTGCCTTCGCAATACATACACAATAATATAGTATTTGTTAGGCAGAACATTAATCTTTATAAGCAAATAGGTGATACTCACAATCGATACACTAGAAACCGCCATAAGCTAGTAACAGCGTCGTATCGTGTGCGCAAAGTGCAGAAATCCTTTGTGGGGTCGAGTGTACGCTTTTATAATATGGTTCCCAAAGAGTTTCTGGATTTGCCATTACATAGATTTAAACACTGTGTTAAACAGCATATTTTGTTAAGACGAGGTTATTATTATTACACTATCGATGATTGTATTAATGACAAAGTTGCATGGAAGCAACCGGCCTAGCATCCAGTGACCCACAAGTCAGTGTAATACTTGTAACATATGTGTTGTGTTGTCTACATATTGTAACCTTTTATTTTCTATGAAAAGAGCAACTGCTGAGTTTCTTGCCGGCTCTTCTCAGTAGAATCATCTTTCCGAACCGGTGGTAGAGTCTTAACGTTTCATAAGTGACACAAGTTGTCCTACAAGAAATAAATAAATCATTTATCATGTATCATATGAAATGTGTCAACTTCGGAGGAATACTCAGATTTCGCAGTTTTTGTCTGAGCACTGGAAGTAAAACATTGTCATAAGCAGCAGCAATACCTATCAAGAAATAAACCCACAATGTACTCCCCCTTTGTGAAGGCTAGTCGAATATCTGTGGTCAATATGCTGAGGCTGTCTGCGGTACTCAAGCCCTTTCGGAACCCAAATTGGGATGGGGGAAGAATATTTCTGCTTTCTATTAACCATTCAAGTCTGTTTTTAAGGAGGTGTTCTGTTATTTTCGCCAAAGAGGATGATAAAGCTATGGGTCTATATGAACTAGGATCGGAGCGATTTTTACCAGGTTTGAGGATGGGAATAACTATTTGGGATTTCCAGGAGTCTGGGACAATGCCAGACACAAAAGATTTATTAATTATATCTAGGAAGTAGAGTTTTGCTTTATCATTTAGATTAGTTAAAAAGGAATATGGGACACCGTCTTCCCCCGGGGAAGTATCACTAAGGCCATTAAGAGCGATTTGAAGCTCAGAAAAGGAAAAGGGGGCATCCATTTCATTTGAAGTGGGAGCTGGAATAGAGTTAGGAAATGAGTCCACATTGGGGACATAAGGTGGAGCCAGCTTGTCAGCGAAGCTGGTGAGCCAATCTGTAGGATTATTGGATGTGGGGTATGTATGTTTTAAGGAAACGACGGAATCATCTGACGTTTGTCCAGACAATTGATGAGGGGGAGCGAGGACTAAGATTTTCTCAGAATTGTGTCCAGCTTGATCTTTTCTTTTTTGTTATTAGTCTTTTAATTTTTGCATCCAGTCTTTGATATTTAATGAAGTTCTCCTCTGACATACGGTTTGAGTATGATTCCTCTGCTGCAGTTCTTTGAGCAATTAAACCACGACATTCATCATTCCACCAGGGGGAGGAAAGCATAAAAGGAGGACTTTCCAAGATATTTGGGAACCAAGGCTAGGCGAGGCAAGGGAAATATCCACGGCAGATTTACGGTTCTGATTCGGGAATACCCTGCGGGTAGGAGAGCCATCATTGAGGATGCAAAGACTTAAATCATCAAGTGTGTCACAACTATGACACTTCCCACAAGGTATGGTGGGTGTTAAGAACGCCCAAGGCAATGATCGGGCTGGGGACAAAAGATAAAATAGATTGCAATTCTGGAAGTATGGAGGAGGAAGGGTGAGGTATGTAAAGAGAGACACAAGAGATGTTCAATGCACGGACAGCAACAGCATTAATCTGATTGCTGTGAGGTGGGAGAGGAATTTGGGAGTAAGGAAGGGAGCGCCGTACAAGTACGGCACATCCTGCATATCCATCATCCTTGTCATCCCGCAAACAGGAGAACCCGGAACCGGGAACCAGGCCTCAGCCATGTCGTGATGGCAGCAATGGAGGGGTTATGCAGGTTAATGAGGGAGAGTAATTCATGTTTATTGGAACGTAAACTTTTACAGTTCCATTGCAGCAGGTTTATTGGGACCATTATGTAGGATTTTAAAGATTTCGTTTAAAGTGTTGGCAACGTTGGGCGGTAGGGGAATTTCGTCAGATGGGCCTACAAGGCTCAGGAGGAGAGAGGAGATAGTTTCTAATAACGCTATACTTGGGGCTGGAGAGTTATTATTGTTAAGAGCGCAACCATTTGGAAGAGAAGAAGTGGGATCATTGACAATATTCTGATGTGCTCTTGTTATATTTTTAGTTTTTAGTGGATTCAATTAAATGAAAACCATTTTTACTTGGTGTCAGCGACCACACGAAGAGAGCGGGCCAGAGACAAAATTTATTACCTTTTTTAATTTTTCCATAGATATGTGACTACTGCCACAGAGTAATGTTACTTCATAAAGATAAAGGAACAAAATTACTTTCTATCAGCTCTACTATCGTACCCCTTTGCTGGAGGAGCTCGGGGGCGGCGGGAGCTGAAAGTTGTTTGTTTGTGGGATCTGTTTGGGGGTGGTTGAGAGGGGCGGAGAGGAGTCTGGAGGGCGGACAGGAGTCTGGAGGGTAGATGGAGGAGGGCTCTTTGTCACCTCAGCATAAATTGTCTTCACGGGGGGGGAACTGGGAAGCGGCTTCCATGTAAGATATATTATCCTGGGGCATAACTACTTTTAAAGATTGCTGTCTGGAAAATTCCGGACAGCCCTTGTCTGTGGCGAAGTGTTTATCAGAACAATACAAACAAGTGGCGAGTTCTTGGGTTATTCCGTATGAGTCACCAATGTGGTCTTGGCCACATCTGTAGCAACCTGGCTCGGATCTGCAGATCGCTTTGGTATGGCCAAAGCGACAGTAGTGGAGGCACTGGATTGTAGGGAGTTTGTAAGTTTCAACCTGTAAGGACGTATGGCAGCTGAAAACTCTAGATTTCCATCTATGCATTTGCCCTCTAAAAGTCAGAACGACAGACTGAGTGGGAACCCAAGTGGAAACATTGTCTATGGTAGTCTTTCTATTCAGTCTTCGAGCTTTTACCACCTCCCCACATCCCCGGGGAAGCTCTAACGACTCAACAAGCTCTGCCATTGGCCATTCAACTGGGACTCCCTTCACCAATCCCATCCTGGTTATGTTGTAAGTAGGGATCTGGGCTTTAATTTACACAAAGATAGAACTGGGTTAACCAGGAAGTTATTGGCTGTAAAGGCAGACAAGAACTCCACTGATAACACTTTGCGACCCATATTTTTAACGCCATCATGAATAATTGAACCTATTTTATGTTTGTGGCGAAATTGTTCAAAAGTAATGTCCCGCAATGAGGGACCAGAGGAGGTATCCTCGATTTCCCGAGATACTTGAATGACGAACGGTCCTTTGTCATTAATCGAGTAAGATTTAGGGCCTTCCAAAAAAGATGGGTGGACAAACATATTCTGAATTATATTATATATTATTCTGAGGGGTTGGCTTCTGATGGTTCGGTAATGTTTTTCTTTTGTGGATTGGTAGGAACAGTTTCATCCTCTCCTTGACGTTTTTTACTAGTAGATGAAAAAGGAGCAGCTCCCGGGTCGGGAGGTTCACTTGGGGGGGTCTAAGTCCATTTTTCGGCTAGTTAGCGCACTTCGCACTTTCATTTTCTTATAAGACTATGTAAACTAGTTGTTGCTTAAAGGACATACCAGTAATTGCCCTCCGATTCGGGATAATGCACAGGATTTCCGTTTTTACAGTAAGGTTTAAAAATTCAAAACGAAATTATTATGGATTTATTATTCCAAATAAGGTCAGGGTTCAAATGACAAAAAAAAACAGTACGTTTATTGTTTAAACCTTGAGCGTCCGCTTTCCTCTTTAAGCACTACTCCATTTTGTCGTTCTATTATATCCATGCCTAATAATAATCTTGTAACCCTACATGAATACCATTTAAGTACCTTAGTCATTATATTATGAATGATTTATTTTTGATCAATTAAATAGTAATGAAAAGGAAATGTATGTTTTGTTTATAATTATTTTTATTTTTTGACAAGTCTCAAACTAATAGATCGAACAAAGCATTTTGAAATACTGCGTTTAAAGGAACGCCCTTTCACATTGCATATGCTGCCACCTGTGGTCGAATAGTTGAACTTGTTAACCAAAAGTAGTGAGCAATACTTAAAAATATTTTCTAGACACCACAATAACTAGCGCCATCTAGTGTGGGAAAGCAGTTTTTGGTGAAACTTTTTTTATTTATTTTCTCAGTTTTCAGAGCCTTCAGACTCCTGAAACTTTTTTATTTGAAAACTATAAAATATAACAATTACAATAATAAAGAAATAATACTTGAAAATATTTTTTTAGACTCTCAACACAATAAATAGCGTCATCTAGTGTGGGAAAGCAGTCTTTTGGTTAAACTTTTTTTCTTCATTTTCGCAGTTTTCCGAGTCTTCAGACTCCTGAAACTTTTTAATCTGAAAACAGTGAAATATTACAATTACAATAATAAAGAAATCATTGCTGAACATTGATTTTTGATACCTAGGCAAGCTGCCATAGTTCCACCGGTCAAGTCCTTTGAATTTCGTTCCAGTAATAAAATGGTAGCTAAGTAATTGATTTTAACTAAAGGAACATCATTAGATAAACATTTGTATTGTTGTTCAAAAATGGGCTTGCATTCTAGGGAGGCTGTTGGACTATTGTGAATGCAAACCATGCTTTATAATTTTTATCTGTGCATTTCAAATCACTAGTATGTCAACACTGCCTTCCATTTCCACTTGCTAAACAATTTTCTCTAATGACGGTGCCCATCGTCCGATGTCTATGTAATAGTTATTATTGTTACCTATTGTTCAGATTATGTTACTTATTCATTCTTTTTGATTAAAAATTGTTAACTGAACCAAGTGCAGTCTTTCTCTTCAGTGAGACCTCATATGGATTGTCAAAGAACTATTGTATGAACACTTAAACGAGCAATGTTTACAATAATATGGTTTTTCACCAGTGTGAATCCTCATATGTATTTTTACGTAATGTTTTTGAGTAAATCTCTTGTTACACAATTGACAAGAGAATGGCTTTTCACCAGTGTGAGTCCTCATGTGAATTTCCAAAGACTTTTTATCTACACTTTTATACCGGCAATGCTGACAAGTATAAGGTTTATGACCAATGTGAATCCTCGTATGAAACTCTAAATGATGTTTTCGTCCAAATTTTTTCTCACAAAAGTTACAAGAGAAAGGCTTTTCGCCAGTGTGACCCCACAAGTGCCTATCTAAACGATCTTTTCGTGTAAATGAAGCCTGGCAAAGATCACAAACAAACACTTTTACTTTTCTGCTCCTGCTGCCTTGTGCAACTGATGATTTATCCTCCTTACCATGATCATTGAATTTTAATGTATTTGGTTGGTCCTCTTTACCACTGTATACAGCATTATGTAATTGTGCTGTGTTAATTGCATTATTATAAGAGTGTGGTGCTGTGACACTTTGTTTCATATTTAAAACATTAGAGTTTATAGCTTTAGCTTTTTTATCTTGTGGTTCAATTATTTCTGTTTTAGTACAAACTTCTTGTAAACCCTTTTCAGTTTCTTTCAATTTGCATGCTTTTTTTTGTTTGGTTCTGTTTTTTATTACTGTAGTTTGATGCACTTTTTTGTCTTCACATGACATAATTTTCTGTGTTGAAAGAGTGCCTGAAACATAATACAATTTATTCTTCTTTATAGACAAACAGGGGGTACACAAAATCAACTTACTAGAAACCGGCATAAACTAGTAATGCCACTATGTACCTAGTCTACGCAAGGTGCAGAAATCCTTTGTAGGGTCGAGAATTAGCCTTTATAATATGGTTCCAAAAGAACTTTTGGATATGCTGTGACACAAATTTTAAAAAAGCCATAATGGAACACTTTTTGATTCGAGGCTATTATACAATTATCGAAGAATTTAATAATGGCAAAGTTGCATGGAAGGAGTTGACTTTGGGTCTAGCGCTCCACAGGATAGTATAATAATCTACTCAATCTAGGTGAGGTCAGCAAATTCCTTACTTATAATTATTGTTTCTATTTTGATAGGCTTGATAATTTGTTGGTCTATATCTGCAGAGTCTAGTAAGTGTTGACTAGTGGTGGATAATTCTTCTTTGGGTATGATAAAGTCCTTATCACTATCACATTTATCAGATAACTCTATCAATTCTTCTTTAGGTTCCTTGACTTGTTCCTCCATTTATCTTGAATTATTTTATGTAAGTTTTTAGGCCACTAAAAGAAGTAGGTACATGTCTTTAGCACAGTCTTTAGAGACTCGAACAAATCAAATCAACTCGATTTCAATCAACAAAATTACGTGAAGTCATTAAGTGAAGAAATCTGCAGGGCGCGTATCTCTGACGTCTCTGACAGAGACTGGTCTCTGACCACAGAACAAAGTATACTCACAGGGGAGTCTCTGACAGCTACAGTGTAATCACAGATCAGCCGGCCTATTCTGTATCTCAGTGGCTTTTAAAATTTGATGGGCACCGGCTTGTCTGTTAGAATCTAAAATTGTCAAAATCAAATTTTGTATTCTGTAACTCAGTTGACAAGAGGTTGATAATCGAAATGACGTCAAAAGTACATCTTTAGTGAGATGGCCACCCGGTGATGGCCACGCATAGTGTTGGGATGGCGACTGGAAACGCATTTTGCCTTAAATTCTCGTATCGACAACTATACTTTCGTATTCGCTAAGCAGAATGACAGGTCATTGTTGAAAACTCAATGAGACGAGTGCCTATATCTTTAGCAACTAGTAGAGAGCAGTGTTTTTGAACATCAACAATGTTATCAAGTTAGTAAGATAAAGAAAATTTAAATTATTTTCAATGAATTTAAATTGCACATGCTGACGAACTGCGTAAAAGACATGGCTTGCATTACACTTACTTAAATGGAATCTTGTCAGAACGCCATGAACAGAAGTATGATGGTGAAAAATTGTCCGATAGGATAAAAACAACAAACATAAGAAGTTGTACTAAAACAAAGGTGTTACAGTTACAATCAAGCGCCTTAAGTGGAAGTGGGCGGGGCATACAATCAGGGGACAAGATAAATGGAGCAAAAAGGTAATGAATTGGTACACGGGTCATTTCAAGAGAAAAAGAGGTAGACCAATGCAAAGATGGGTCGACGATATCAGAGTAGTGGCAGGTGGCATATTGTCCCGAACAGCTAGAGACAGAGAGCTGTGGAAAATGTTGGAGGAGGCCTTTGCCATCATCAAATGGATGGGTTTGTCGAGGCAGTGCAGGAAAATAATAGTTAAGATTAAGAATTATTGTAAAATGTCTGAATAAAGGCTTTATTTATTTATTACTTCTAACATTACAATATTAACATTACATTACATTATTATTATTGATTATTAATTTAACTGTTATATAATATACTTAGTCGCAGTAGAAATTACAATAACAATATAATCAATAAAAGAGGCACTTATGCATTAAAATATTAACTCTAACGGAACAGACTAATTAGGAACTTCGTTTTCCTGCATCGCAGGATCCAGTTCAGAAACAACCAGAACAACAGGAGAGGCGTCCGCTGCCTCTGACTGCTCCAAATTGGAGTGGCTAGGTCCGCCAATATTTGGAGTTGCCACCAAATTTGTAGATGTGGAAATCGAAGAAGAGAGCTTCCACTACGTGCACTGCGTAAACGGTTAAAGTTTCGCATGCGGACGAAGTCACAGGCAGAAACTGGTCTTCATTTTAAAATGAAGTGCGTTTGAATTACTCATAATAAAGTAAAGGGGATTTTATAATAGGTTTGTAGTACTTAGTAAGTTAATACAAACATATGAATATGAACAACAACATATGAATTCCATGCTGAAGAAAGACTTCTTCAGCATGGAATTATGCCAAAACACTTGATATAAGCACTCACAAATCGCACAATTCTTTACCTAGTTATTAATTTGTTTCCATACTTACTTTTGAACGCAGTATAGGTACGACAAAACTTTCGTAATTCCTTTTTATTTTTTTCTATTAAAAACCACCGGTAAAATCATACGAAAACTGAGAATATTAATGACGTTTAAACTTCAAAATATAAACCACAGAGAAAAACATAAACATCGCAAATCATAATGTCTACCTTCCGCAGATTATTGAACTCTAGTATTAGTCGTACAAATTAAAAAGTCTGACATTTGCTCATACAACATTTCTCAGACGTGGTATGTTTAATTTGACCACATTATAGTCGATAAAATTAGCAGTGACTATCAAGCAATCTGATAGTCATTTTATGCAGTTGACATTAAAATGTTTTACTGAATACGAAACATGTGACGTAAATATTAGCAACCACTAATGAGTTACCAACAATAGAGTGTTGGTAACTTGTTGTCAAATATTTAGCGAATAGGCCTGCTGATATTAGTTACTACATATAAGTGTAATAATACGTAGTATTATAAAGGAATCTGTGAGTGTAATCCTATATGTTACTTGTCTCTGCAGTGTAACGATCGCAATCACCTCTGATTGGATAATACTCTTCCACTATTGGACAAAATCCATTGATGCAGCAAGAATACCATAAATTCAGCCAATCACAACAATTGATACTGTGAGTAACAATGATGCAGAAGATACGCGGTCGATATGTCACTGTAAGATTATAAAAACCGTTAGATTATAATCTAACTCGCGAAATCGCAGTGTCGAAAGATTACAATTTAACGCATTATTTTCCAGTAGATTGTAATCTGTTAGGTTTATTAACCCGATAGAACCTAAGCGCCCTACAGGCACTAAGGGCACTATCTGATTGTTTATGTCGAACCCTAACCTAACCTACAAGAAACAGACAAGAAAACGTAAATATTAGGTCCCTAAATATGAAATTGCCGTTTTGTCGTACTGGCCACTTTGATCTCATATATCTCCTCTTTGGTTGGGAATTTCAATTTCAAATTTATACAGCTATTTACTCATGCTTTTGTGTTTTGAAAACCCCTATTCATTTGTTTTTTCCTCTTTTGGTTTTTTCTTTGCAACACTCAGTTTACAAAAAAGGAAAACTTGAACTATCGCGTTATTTACGATTACGAGTTCCATCGTGGTACCAGTGCTGCAGAAACGGCTCGAAGGATTAATGAGGTATATGGCGGCGGTGTCGCAAGAGAAAACATAGTGCGTTTTTGATTCCAACGTTTTCGTTCTGGAAATTTCGACCTGCAGAACAAGCCCCGTGGACAACCGGAGACCAAAGTTGATAATGAAGAATTGAAGGCTATTGTGGAAGCGGATCCATCGCAAACCACGTCCGAGCAAGCTGCAGGCTGCGGTGTTAGTGATAAAACTGTTTTAATCCACTTGAAGCAAATTGGGAAGGTGAAAAATCTTGAATGGTGGGTACCTCATGAATTGAGTGCAGCAAACCGACAAACGCGCATCGACTGCTGCGTTATTGCGCATTACTCAACCGGCACAATAATGAAGGGATTTGAAATCGAATTATTACCTGTGATGAAAAGTGGATCCTGTACGATAATCGGAAACGCTAATCGCAATGACTGAACCCTGGCGAACCAGCCAAATCCTGCCTCAAGCGAAAATTGACTCAAAAAAAATTACTTGTGAGCGTTTGGTGGACTAGAGCCAGTGTCGTTCACTACAGCTTTCTTAAATTTGGCCAGACGATTACGGCGGATGTCTATTGTCAGCAACTGCAAACCATGATGGAAAAGCTTGCTGCTAAACAACCGAGGCTCGTCAATCGCTCTAGGCCACTGCTGCTTCAAGCTACCAAATTAGAGGAGCTTCAATTGGAATGTCTAAGACATCCACCGTACTCCCCGGATTTTGCTCCAACAGATTACCATTTTTTTCGAAATTTGGATAACTTCTTGCAAGGGAAAAAATTCAACTCCGACGGGGCAGTCCAAAGCGCCTTCAAAGATTTTATTGATTCCCGTCCGAATGGTTTTTTTAGTAAAGGGATCAATGAACTACCTATGAGATGGCAAAGGTACATAGATAGCAATGGTACATACTTTGATTAAATAAATATATTATATTTAAAAAAATCTACTCTATGTCCCTCCCATACAAAACGGCAATTTCATAGGTAAAGACCTATTACAATGAATATTTCAAAAATTGACACTCAGAACATTGAACGGTTCACAATCTTCCGACAGTTTACAATTTCGCGAGTTAGATTTTATTCATATGTTACTTGTCTCTGATTATGGTCTCCGCTGCGCTACCTTTGATTATTTATTTTATCTCATTAAACATATTATCAAAGTGCGCTACGATATATCAGCCTTTGACTAATTCAAATATAGTTCTTTTAGTGTTTTATAGAGATAAATTGACGTTTTTTTAAACAGAAACTATAGCTCTCCAGCGAAACAGATGATGACTCCCGTCAATTATTTAGCAAAGTTATCAACAGTCCCACAGAGTACATTATAATTATCAGAGACAAGTTAAAATTATTTAAACTGGAACCACCCTACACTTTGGCCTTTGCACTTAGAACATTTTTCTTTGTATGGGGATGTTAGTTCCACAGCTCCCTAAAGGATGGCGCTCATGGCGCTTATCTTGTACTGAAAATATGTATACTTAAAAGTCTGTGATCAGGGTCTGTGATCGCGCTGAAATAAATGTTCGTTCAGAAGTTTATGTTTTAGATAAATTAATGATTTTGCCATTTATATAAACACATAGCTAATAATATATAAAACTTTTTTTTTGAGCAGAATATGAGTTATCTTAGATAATTTATAAAGATTTATCTGTTATAAATTTAGTTTATTGGAATGAGTTAGAAGTTTAATGAAACATTTGTATTTTAATTTCCGAACGTGGACAGCCGCCATATTAAAGTTTGAAATTCGACATTGACATCGACGTTTTCTGGCATGCCGGATGCCGGGCAGAGATTGATGCCGGGTGGACAAAATTATTATTTTTTTGATAAATTCGTTACAATGTGAAACTATATTAATAGAGTGTGTATTATTTGTGTACGATGTGAAAAACTTGAAACTGTGGAATAATTGTTATACTTTTATGTATATTTTTTGTAATTGAGAATATAAGAGAAAATAACATGCGTTTCATTTACTAACATCTGAACATCTTTACAGTTTGTGTATATCGTATAATAATTTATCTTAATTATTACAAGGTCACATAATTCTATAGTTGCAGAATTAGGTGATCTTGTAATAATTTAACAATACACTTTGTAATAGTACTATAGCATTGTGTTATGGTTATTTAATTAAATAGTTGTCCAACTAAAATATGTATATATATTATATTTAAACATGTTTTAGTTGGACAACTTCCCGAAAGATGTCGCTGTACATGGACAGTCGAGTAGCAACTCTATACCAGTATATATAATGTACTCTGTGCACCCTACCCTATATACATGTTACTTGTCTCTGCTTAGTACTCACTACCAATGGTCGCTGTCAGATTCATTTGTGAATGCGTTTCTGATGCGTTTGCTTTTGTCGTAAGCACTGGTAAACGCAAATGTGGAAGTAAGATGTATTCTAAGTAGCAACTAAAATATTCTGATGAGTATTATAGTGCTTTATTAAAAAATGGCCAAAGAAAGTGATATGTCGTTGTTCAATGACGTATTAGAGCCGTTTAGGCGGGTTATAAACACTGACCCCCCAAAGGATAAGGTGTCTGCGTCCGCTAATTTAAATTTTTCTGATAGTAATCAATCAATAAAAGAAGGTGAGTTTATTTTCTATCTTTAAGTAATCCAAGGTTTCCTACTGTTGTTAAACAATAAACTGAGCCGGTCTTGAGCCGGTGTTGTTTGCGCATATAACTCCTGAAGCGACGTTGAAAGGGACGTGGTAAATACTAAGCTAAAGTAAGATAAACATAGGTACCACTAATTTATTTGAAAGTAGGTGATGCCCGCGACTTCGTGCGTGTGGACTAAGGTTTTTGATTCCCGCGGGATCTCTTGAATTTTCCGGGATAAAAAGAGGCTATGTCCTTTTCCGGTGTACAACCTGTAACTAAATTTCATCAAAATCGGTTGAACAGATGGGCCGTGAAAGCGTAGAAGACAGACAGACATAATTACTTTCGCATTTACAATATTAGTTTGGATATTTTAAAAAAGTCGCATAACTTACCTGTAAGTATCCAGATGATGATGAGTAAAATGATTGAAAAAGCAAGAGTAGAAGAGGTACCTACAATGTGATCCAAATGAGGTAGATTTAAGACTTCCCTATAGATGAGTATGTAACATTAGATGTAAATATGGTTACAAACACGCTCTGGTCTGAGAAGAGGCCCACAACAACACAACTCTGCCATCTCACATATACCTAAGAATCATAAGAGCTGAAGTACCTCAATGGTGGTTTAGTGGTTAACTTGTAAAACTTTTAATTTAAAAATACTGTGTGTACTGTTTGTAAACCCAAATAAATATAATAAAATATATTGATCTGATTTTGTGCAGGAGGTACACCCCTAATGTTTCTCGCTAAAAGGAAATCAAGTTCAGTTTTGACAGAATCAGGAACCCCTGGGAAGCGTATACGGACTGAATCAAACTCAAGTGTGCCTGCTTCACCATGGGAAGCTAAAAGAATGAAGATAGATTTGATTGCTGCGAAGGCCCAGGTATACTTTAGATAGTAGTTTAGATATTTAGTGAGCGATTTTACAGTCAAAAGTCATTTATTAAAAGTTGGTAGCAGTGAAAGTCATGATGGTGATAATTAATAATTAATTACTGTATCTGAAATTTGCAATTTTTGCCCTTTTTTTCCTATGAACGAACATTATTTGATTGCCACAACTTCAACCTGTTGAATGTGAATAATTTCATGGCTTTCATTTGAACTATTCCTGTTTCTTGTACACAGATAATAAAGCTAGAGGCCCGTGTGAATCACCAGCACACAATTATTAAGGAAATGCAGATATTATTTGACGAGGAGAAAGCATCTCTAGTGGAACAACATAAGAGGGATGAGCGAGCCATCTCAGATATTGAGGAAAGGCTGCAGTTGGTCAGAAGAAGGGAGCAGGAGCTGAAAGATGAATATGCAGTGGTATTATGTTTTTTTTAAATTCCAATGCTATTTAGCCCTTGACTGTGATATTTGGTAAGTGTTGATGCAGTCTAAGGTATTGAGCTAACCTGTTAGGTTCGGCAGTTATGTCAATCCCATACCCTTAGTGGATTTCTACACTGCATCATACAAGAACATTAAATCGCTTGGCGGCACATCCTTGCCCATAGGGTAGTAACTAGCCACCAATATTAATATTTTTTTCAGGATATACAACAATCACATCATAAAGAAAGCTATGATGCTTGGAGTGCGCTAGGCTTCTAGGGCATTCCAAGCTAGGAGGCACTCCAAGGCACTCCAAACAGCTTGGAGTGTGCGACAAGCATTGAAGATAGTTATTTACTCTTGTCTTGAAAATACTTAAATAGGGATGATTTAAATGCTTTTGGCGATGATGGCTTTTGCAACCTAATTAAAGTGATCCTTTTGATGTTGCTCAACAGATTTCAATTGTATTATTATGTTGGAGCCCAATTTAAATGATGTCATATAAATATTTATGCATTTTGTTTCTAGATAATCAAGGAACACAATGAAAGTAAGTTGAAATGGGAAAAGGATAGAAATGAACTGCAAAAACAAATAGTTGAGCTAAAAGATAAATTGTTGGAATCAAACGTCAGTAGCAAAGACCAATTGTCTGAAATGAAAAAAGATATGGATGAGCTGTTGCAGGTTTGTTTCATCAGTCATTCTTTATTTATTTATTCAAATTAGGTACACTGTAGGTACACTTATTGAGGTCAATCCGTACTATCCATAATAATATTATAAATGCAAAAGTGTGTCTGTCTGCTACACTTTCACGGCTCATCTATTCAATCGATTCTGTTAAAATTTGGTACAGGGATAGTTTTATACCTGGGGAAGGACATAGGCTACTTTTTATACTGGAAAATTAAAGAGTTCCTGTGGGAATAAAAAACTTTAATCCACTTATAAAACATGATAGTGATAATCAGTTACAGTAACTTAAAACTAAAGCTATGAGGGTTCCAAACGCGCCCTGGTCTGAGAAGAAGTTTTATAATTCTAAATTACTTCTAATCTATCTTCTAATTACTATAATCTAATTCTTAATTATTTTACACATCTAGAGCCTTATTATGTAAAATTGAGTGCTACAGTCAGTGTAACAATTTCAATCGCCTCTGATTTGCTAACACTCGTCATCTAGTTTTGGCTAAAATCCACTGTCCGAGCAAGATTGCCTGATTGATAAACTCAAAAATAATATCGAAAATAATATTGAGATTTGTAGCAATGATTGATCTGCGTTTTACATAATAGAGCTATTCCAACTATACATATAGTCCGCGCATGAGCTCTGAGGAATCGGGGTCTGAAGAAAAGACGTCTGTACGCCACCTCCGATCGTCGCTCCATATCCAGCTCGCTCCCAGCACTAGTTTCGAGCTTGACGCGTGTAATTTTGCGATAGCAGTACTGTTTTGCACTTTAAACAACTGTAGTTCATTACTTTAACATTCCATAGGATTCCTCAGAGCTCACGCGCGGACTTATAGATGGCTATTGATTGACGATGACAACATTACTTTATGACAATTCACAGAACAGACCAGAAAAATCAGTGGGTATGGGTAAACTACTACCTGAAGTTATCCAAATTCGGTTTTTATTATTTAACTAGCTGACGCCCGCTACTTTGTCCGTGTGGATTGAGGATTTTTTGGTTTCCAGGTTAAAAAGTAGCATACATGTTATTCCAGAATATAATCCATATCTATGCCAAATTTCATCCAGATCCGTTCAGGCGTTCTGATTGAGTTGCAAACATCCATCCATCCAAACTTTCGTAATTATAATATTAATAAGTATAGATTTGCTGGGGATCGAATCCGGGACCTGTCACTTATAAGACCACTGAGCTATGAGTTATATTAAACTATGTTTTATTAAACTTAATGATAAAAATGTTCATGATTAAAACAGTGTAGGGGATGAAGGAACTTAAAGTTTAATTTGCTATAATCCAGCACGGTAGACAATGTCCAATTGTAAATTTTATCAATGGTGCATTCTCAAGTCAACATCTTCGGTGCTCAGTGTCAGAGATGTCCAGTGTATGAGTGAAACTGTGAACTGAAACAGTTGAGAACAATTTGGAAGATTTATGTGGTGTGTGCCAATGCAAATTGCTCACTTACTGGGCGGTGAATATCGCAAGCTTCAAGTGCAAAATACACACTGTACACCACATAGATTTGTCTACTGTGGTGGATTATAGCAAACTAGCTGATGCCCGCGACTTCGTCTGCGTGGATTGAGGTTTTTGATATTAGTTATAAAATTTTCCAGCATAATAAGTAGCCTACGTGTTATTCCAGACTATAATCTATCTCTGTGCCAAATTTCATCCAGATCCGTACAGCCATTCTGCCGTGAAAGAGTAACAAACATCCACACACCCATACATACAAACTTTCGCCTTTATAATATTATATAATGTAATAAATATATAAAGGAAGGATTAAACTAGTTCATTTATTATCATGGACTTCCGCAAAGTAATACCTTCTTCTATCCAACATTGTAGGCATTGGAAGGTGCTCAACAAGAAGTAGATATGCTAAAGAAGGAAGTAGCGAGGCAAACGGCCAGAGCTGAGCAGTGCATTACACTGCGGACCCAAGTAGAGAAGCAAACCTTTGAACTACAGTCAGTCACTAACAAGCTGAAGGAGCTGGAGTATGAAAGAGATTCTTACAAAGATTGGCAGCAACAGGCCAAGGTATTTTATTTTGGGTATTATAAATTCATATTAAAGTTTTTTTCTACGCGGCATCGTACCGGGACGCTAAATCGTTTGGTGGTACGTCTTTGCCAGTAGAGTGGTAACTAGCGACAGCCGAAGCCTCCCACCAGACCGGACTAGAAAATTCAGAAATTATAAATTCCTAAATTGACCCTGCCGGGAATCGAACCCCGGACCTCCCACGTTAAGGCAACAGCGTTCAACACTGCGCCAGGGAGGTCAAATTAAAGTCATCATCATCAGCTATGCACCTACAGGATATAGGCATATTTTAAGGGGCCAGGGTGGTATCCAGGCTTTCCCTCTCTCTCGCACATTCTATTACTTTGAATGGTAGTGAAAGTATAACTTACATATAGTGAAAGGAGTACTTTTGAGTTTTGACAAATGTGGCTAATCCAAGTCTTGACACTACATAACCAGCATTTAAGAAATATTTCTATTGTTATATACCTAGTTTTGGACAGAGAAAAGTGGTGGTGGTGGAAAAATACTAGTTGTTTTCGCCATTTTTCTCTATCTATTCAATGTGACTTTCACAATCATTGAAACTGTTGGAATGTGCAGTAACCAGACTTTTCTAGTTACCGGTTAAGTAGCGCCAATATGTACTTACTTCGGCTTTACACATCCAACCTATGCCAGCCACTCACCGGATAACCTCGCTCGACCTCGCTGGGCGTTGCCCTACATACCAAAACGCGGTCACCACGTCAGGACCTTTCAACTTCTACGTCTATCGGTCATCAAAATAGAGTATTAACACACAGCTATTATGACTGTCCGGTAATATTTTTATCATGTAAAGGTGGAAAAAGTCTCTAGTTTATATAAAGGTGAAGTAACCTTTATGAGCAAATGTATTGTAAACAAATGTTTATTTTAGACAGCCCAAAAACGCCTGACAAACATGGCGGAACTGGAAAAGGAGGTGGTAAGACTGCGCGCCACAGAACGCTCTCTGCGAGATGCTGTATGCAACAAACTGGTTCTAGAGGAGCAAGTTCATCTGCTGACGACGAAGGTCGAGGCACTTCAACCTGCGCAGCAGGAGTTACATGAGGCCAAAGTAAGTATTAAAAAATAATACTTAGTCAAAATTCTTTGCTTGCCCGTTTACAAGTAAACACCAAATTTACAGGGCATTTGTAGTTTCTACTACTCCTGTACTAAAAGTAGTATTAACCACACTAAGTGTGTGGAATAAAGATGTCTATATTTTTTTTTTTGTGCTATATCATGCAATCATTCTTCCGACTATGAGCAGATGTGTGGAGCGTCGTTTTGTGATTTTTTATGATTTTCCCACTGGAAAAGTCATATGCACTGAGCCTAGATTAGGGATCTATCCAGGTCTAGAATATTTTTCCTTTTTAGGCGCCTGAGACAGTCTGGAACAGTGAGTTGTACTGCCAGCTGATTGGGATGGTGCTGTAGCCGCGACTTGTATTTGGCGCTACAAAGCTGTATTTCTTCTTTCACTGTTTTAATATTGAGATATTCATGAAGCTCACTGTTCTTTATAAACAAGGGGGCATTGGCTAGTTGTTTCAGTATTGAGTCTTCGGCCCTTTGTATTATTTTTATGTTGGAGTCACAAGCAGAGCCCCAGAGTTGCAATCCATATGTCCAAATGGGTTTAAGAGCTGCCTCATATATAAGGAGTTTATTGTCAGTTGACAGCTTAGAGTTTCTAGCGAGTAACCAGTACAATCCTCGGTATTTTAAGTTAATTTCTTCCTTTTTTGCCTGATGATTTCTTCCTTTCTTGAAAGATGTCTAAATAAATTATATAAATAGGTATTTGTTACAAAAAAAATACACAATAAATAACAATGGAAAATTTATATAAAATAGTAAGTACATAACTTATGACTAATTACTACAGAAAGAAGTTTTCTTAAATAAAAAAATTGAAAAACACGACTGCCCTGCCAAAAAACAAACTAAAAAGTTAAAAATCTAAATTAATCTTAAATTAGAATCCTATTCACATTTTTATTCACTGGATATTGAATCTACTCATGAATATATAGTTAATCTTATTTTCATTTTTTTTTCAAATTAAGCTTTAATGCGGGACCATGGTCACCCCATCAATTTTTTTTTAATTTTACTAGCCTATGGCCCCCGGAATAAGCTAGGGATTCTAACGATACCTGATTTATCAAAATCGGTTCAGGCGTATATAAGTTATCGTGGAATATACATACTCACATACATACATACATACGTGAACCCTGAAAACAATATACTCCTTTTTTCAGGCAGTCGTATAAAAAGAGAATCTAACCTACTAACATTTGTGTGACAGGCATTTTTAAAATCAATTCAAATAAGTTTTTTGTTTGTCCCTCCGAGCTATACATACCTTACATACCTTGAACTTGAATTAATCATTGCTAGATTTCTGGGAAAATACGATAATTTTTGAAAATGGGTGAGGCGTGGATATGCCCACAAATCCTTATTTCTTTATTTTAAACTGAACGTCCCAATAGTCAGCTAGGACTTATTTGCTCTTTTGATTTTTTGTTCTAATTTGTTGATTTCCTTGACTGCAGGTGAAGTTAGCGTCACTAGAGTCATCGCTGGAAGAATGGAAGAGTGCAGCGCGGATGCACGGTGTGGAGTCTGCGCGTGCGCTGTCCTCTGCGCTGGACACTGCGCTCAACAGTCAGCTGAGCGCAGTCGCGGGCTGCTCGCAAGCGCAGTCGCAACTCGCTCAACTGACCGAGGTAATATCCTATGGTTTGATTTTACGCAGTTCAGTTGTTTTCAGAACATTCGGAGTGTTTGGTGACGTGAAATTATACTCATGCAAGTATCAGCAGGGTAAATTAAATTAAATTTAGCTAGACTTAATGGTGTAAAACGAAAGCTACGAGGGTTCCAAACGCGCCCTGGTCTGAGAAGAGGCCACAACAAACTCAGCCAGGTTTTTTATTTTATTATCACCATCTCACAAATCATCTTAACTAAGGAACTATCAAAGGTCTACAAGTTTCTTCAGGGATAAGTTGAGATAAGTTTTTATACACGTCCTTCACAAATATGATTAGTACTATTCTACTGGACAAATACATTCAAATGGAACCTGGAGGTGGATTGGCTGACGCGGGTTGAGTTAAAAGCTCTCGCAGTGAATAGGTACCTTATTTGACCATATCAGTTTAGATAATCGTAATAACTTTTAGGGTACCGTGCCTTAAAACGAAAAACACAACCCCTACAAGATCGTGGCTTTCCATCTCTCTGTAATCGAACAAATAACTTTGCTTGTGCCATTTATTTGAAACAAAAATATTATTTTTTATAGGAAGTGGCAACCCTGAAGTTCGAGCGGGATAAGGCGACAGCTAAACTTAATGATCTACTGATAGTCCGCAAGAATCAGGAAAGTCTCATACACCGGCTGCAGAAAAGGCTTCTACTGGTGACCAGGGAGCGAGATAGCTATAGGTGAGAACACTTTTTAGTAAAACTGGTTAAGTATGCCAGAACACACATTAGTTATATTTCTGTAGTCATTCTTGTTAGTAAAAACTTTGACGGTCATTATTTCGTAATTTTCAGTAAGTTAAACTGTTTAACGCTTTAGTTGCATGAAACTAATTTAAATATTTAAGTAGTGAATAACCTATTTTAATCACAAGAATTATATGGAATCATTCAATTAAATTAGTTTTAAATTTCTTTTTATATGTTTGAGGAACCCTAAAAAAATATTTGTTTCAATATATAAGTAGCAATGGGCGGGGCACATAGTTCAAAGGAGCGTTAGGCGTGTGAGATTAAGGTGTTTGAATGGCGACCTCTCTCTGTAAAGGGCAGCTTGGACGACCCCCCACTCTGTGGACGGACGATTTTACCTGGAAGCCGCTGGAAACAAGTGGCGCAGGACTGTGTTCTGTGGATATCCTATATCCATGCAGGAGACTTTCGTACATCAGTAGACGTCTACTGGCTGAGACAACGAGAGGGAATATGATGCCTATGTCAATTTTTTATTATCCACTACAGTCTAACATGGTAGTGGGCTAACCCCCCTAGACGGTTTCTACACGGCATCGTACCGGAACGCTAAATCGCTTGGCGGTAAGTCTTTGCCGGTAGGGTGGTAACTAGCCACGGCCGAAGTCTCCCACCAGGCCAGACCAGGGAAAATTCAGAAATTATAAAATCCCAAATTGACCCTGCCAGGGATCAAACCCGGGACCTCCGCACGTTAAGACAACAGCGCTACACACTGCACCACGGAGGTCGTCAAAATATTATATTTCTTACTTACATAAAAACTCCTGCTGTATTTCTTAATTATAGAAGGATACAATTCACATCTTCTGTTAGTTTTAAGTTTGATAATCATTTTAAACTATCGATTAAAGAAAAAAAGTGCGTTGAAATTTCATGACGGCACAAATATGTGTTTCATACAAACTTCCATGCTAGAAGCGCGTTTTTAAGTTTCATAAAGTGTTGATTTTTATTCCAGACAACAACTAGATAGTTATGAAAAAGAGTTGACGGTAACGCTAAGCGGCGCGACGGGAGCGGGCAGTACGGCGTTACTTTCCGCACGAGTGGAGCAATTGGAAAAAGCCCTACAAGGCTACCGGGACGTTTTGGCCAATCAGGATCACGAGGCGCAAGCAAAAGGTCAGTGAGTGACAGAATAGGATGAGTGAGAGAATGTTTTACCTAATGAATGAAAACCTAAGTGAATTAAAGTAGCTATAACATAATTGGCGTGTTTACTACCAGCTTTTTGTGAATTAAAAGGCGCCCGGGGTTACTAATGGTTTAGTAAGTTTTTAAAATGTATATGTACATTATATATAAATGAAACTTCTAGCCACATAACTCTTTTTTCATGGTCTCCTATTAAATGATATTAAAAATAAACAGTTTTTCTAGTATGTTTTCCTAGATCATTTTGATACACCTAATTATGATGATGGTATCCATACGAGTCCATTCTTATATTATAAATGCGAAAATGTGTCTGTTTGTTACGCTTTCACAGACCATATATTCAGCAATTTTGATGAATTTCGGTACTGAAATAGGTTGCATCCCAGGGAAGGACACTTTTTTCATTCAGAAAATTGACAAGTTCCCGCGTGAATAAAAAATCTTAATCCACGCGGACGAAGTCACGTTCCTAATCTAGTAAATAATATAAAAATATTTTAATATTATAGCCCTGGAAAGCGCTCGGGCTGAGGCGAGCAAATTCCGCGAAGAGGCTGAAGCGGCCAAGCGCGAAGTGTCCAAACTGCGCGCACAAAGGGACCAGCTACAAGCGCACTTGGAGAAACTTGCCGCCCCCACCAAGGTAACTTGACACTCTCACCTACATTCATCCATCCATATAATATTTTATCTCTCGAAAGCGCTTGCAAATTGGGTATTTGACTACTAGTGAGATAAATTATCTTTTATTGATTATTAAATAAAGGATCTCCCAAAAGTCGTAATATCCACGTCCCTCGACTAAAAACTATCGATTAAAGTAAAAAAAGTGCGTCGAACTTTGATGACGTCACAACTTTCGTTGGGAAAAGGGAAGGGAATTTATGTAGTGGCGTGCACTTCATAGAGGCAAATAAGCACTTCTTACATAAATGGAAATACGTCAATGCTCATATTTCATCAAAACAGCTAGTAAATAGGTATTGTGACTAACTAATGCCTACCCTAGCTTGAAAACCTGTGCACGCCACTGACTATAAGCGCCCTAGAAGAAACTTGCCGTACCCGCTAAGGAAGCTTTACATTCTTGCCTGCATCCAACCATCCATCAGCCATCCACTGCTCGACATAGGGATTTTGGAGAACGCTGCAACACACAAAGGCACAGCTTCCACTCACTTTCCCATCCACCACTTTCGCTACGCTTCCACAGCCTGTTCTGAGGATGGTTTAAATATTAGTAAAATTCTGCTTACGTAATACTTGAACGGCCCCTAGGTTCATACCGGGAAAGGACAAAGCCTACTTTTATCCTGGAAAATCAGAGTTTCCGCTGGAATTTCAAAACTTCCACGTGCACAAAGTCATGGACATCATCTAGAATATTATAAGCGTGAAAGTGTGTGTCTGTCTATCTGTATGTTTTATGTCCATTATTTTTTCACGGCCATTCTGTATGACCGATTTTTACAAAGAAGAAATATACAAAGATTTTATCTCAGAAATTGCATCCCAAAGAAGATACATTTAATTCCCGAAAACCAAATAGTACCTACAGTATTAAAAAAACCCTAACTCCACACTGAAGAAGAAGAAAGAACATCACCAACTAGTAAATAAACAAGTCTTTAAGTTTCATGACCAATCTTTAAATTCAAGAACTTAAGTTTATTTAATTTAGGTAGGTATACTACACTTATTGACGTCCAGTTTTTTATAAAATATAATGGTGATAATCAGTAACGGTATCTTAAAACTAAAGCTACGAGGGTTCCAAACCCGCCCGGTCTGAGAAGAGCCACAACAAACTCAGCCAGGTTTTTTTTTCATTATCACCATTTCACAAATCATCTTAACTAAGGAACTATCAGAGCCATTAGATCAAATCATTGCCAAGCTTCCTTGTTATTTAAGTAATCCTTTACATGGTAATAGGAGGTAATAGGATTTTTTAATGAGTTCACATTTAACATTAACTTTGAACTTATTCAGAGACATCTTCAACATGTCTTCTGGGAGCTTATAAATTCATAATACTCGTAAAAAGAAACATGAAAGTATACGACATGATCTTTCGGTGATTATTTCCAGGTCCTCCATTTGGCAGACAACCCAGCCGCTGCAGCTCAAAAACAAATGCAGCTGGATTTGGAATCTGCTCAAGAAGAAGTAAGAATACAAGAGTTCATACTCCATACATACGATTCAAACTTTTGCCGTTTCGGAAGTTAGCTGCGGCCAGCAAGTATACGTTCGGCCATATACAGTCAATTGGAATTGATTCCTAATATTGTATTCTGCGCATCGAAACGTAATATTCCGAGAAGTCATAAAGTTTGAACGAATTGATACATGCAAACGTGTGTCTGACTGTCTGTCTGTTTGTTACTGTCTCGTTAACTGACGTGGTACACAGATAGGTTGCTAACCTTTATTGTTTCACCATGTCCATCCGTCTGTCTGCTTTACTCAGATACTCAGTATAAGAAAGCCTAATTTAGCATGGGAATGCATATTAATTACCCGGCAAAGTGGTACAATAAAATCTTCTCTAAATCTAAATGTAACCGTACAAATAATGTGATGATGAATTTTCTTCTCGTCTATCCCATAGTGTTAGTGCTTTAGTGCAAATTTTTTTACTAGAGTAAATATTTAATCTATATTTATTTATTCAATTTTGGTACACTGTACACTTATTGCCGTCCGAAACTTATAAACATGGTGATAATCAATTACGGTATCTTAACGGTAACTAAAGCTAAGAGGGTTCCAAACGCGCCCTGATCTCAGAAGAGCCCACAACAGACTTAGCTGTTAATATACATCATCCCTATTAAAAGGCTTTGCTGAGAAGACGAAAAATAATATGATCCCCTAGCTTGTTTTTAAAATTGTTTCATGATTTAAGACATATTTAATACTTTTTCTTAGATCAAAAAGCTAAAAGCTGCGTTACGGGAAGGCGGTAACCGGGCGTGCCCTGAAGAATTGCAGCAATTGCGTACCAAGCTAGAGAATAGTCGGATCAAACTGCAAAGGTATTTAATAGATTTTATTTTTACCTTTTATTGCTGTCCATCCAACTTCCTCGTTGCCTTAGTGGTTAGCATGTTCGACTGCTGCCGATGAGGTCCCGGGTTGGACCATAATTAAGTATTGGGTTTTTCTGACTAGAAATTCTCAGTACCAGCCCGGAGTTAGGAAGTTGACGGTGTTTCACCCCCGTGCCTCGGAGAGCACGTTAAGCCGTCGGTCCCGGTTATTATCACTAATATGATAATAGTCGTTAAAGTCCGCCAACCCGCATTGGAGCAGCGTGGTGGGTCAAATTCCCTCCTAAAGAGAGTGGAGGCCAGTGCCCAGCAGTGAGACGTTAATTGATTGATTTTTAATTTACCATTGATACTCTATTTTACAGTGTTAGATAAAATAAATATTTATTTCTAGGATGAAAGAAGAATTCACATCTTCGGCTCAAGAGTATAGGGATGTCTGCTACATGCTTCTAGGTTACAAAATAGATAGGACTGGACACAAAAACTATAGGTAAGTTGCATGAAAGATATTATTTTTACTTACTGTGTCTGCTTGTCTGCTACATTTTCACAGTCCAACCATGTAACTGATTCTGATGAAATTGAAACTGATTTAGTTTGTTAGAGTAAAATGGACCTAAGCACCCTTGATTTAACGTAAAAATTTCCATGGACGGACCGCTGGCTATGAATGTATGAGCAGACTAAACTTAAAACATAAAAAGGAGCTTAATCTAATAGTGAAGCTAAAGCGATCTCTCCCAGACAACCTTTTGTGATAGAAATTTCGAAATCATGGGCAAGCAATTTAGGTCCTGTAATTTAAAATTTAAAAAATTGTAGTGCCTGTACTTAAAAATGTTAAACACTGCCTTTATAAACATTTTGAAAAATAAAAGGAAAATTAAATTAAAAATTTACTTTCAGGATATCAAATATGTACGCCGAGTCGTCAGACGAATACCTAACATTCACACTGTGCGATGACGGCATAGAAATGGTCCACACAGACTATTCGGCTTCGCTTGGAGAATTAGTGGAGTTGCACCTACATCATCATCATTCCATACCGGTGTTTCTAAGTGCACTCACCATGGAACTGTTTACTAGAACTACTATGCAACAGGAGGTTCAAGAGTGTTAAATTCCTAGGTTAATACTTAATATTGTAATTGGTGAAGTGTTTGTGTAGCTCATAAAAAATATCAAAAAATGATTTTTTTTATTTGCTTGATGAAGACTAGTTTATGATAGGATTTTATTCAAAAACTGCTTTTAAATCGAGTGAATCTACCCCTGGTTGGAATAGAGCCAGTCTTGTCAATAAGATTCAGTAGACAGAAAGTTAAGTAATTTTCAGTGCACTACAGCTTCCTACTATCTAGGCAAGAATCATTCCATACCGATTTTTCTATACACATTAATCATATATTACATTTTGTTAACTAGAACTACTAGTCGGTCTACTGTGAACGGAGTGCAAAAATAATTAGATTGATGTTCTGAAATTTTCTATCCAGTGTTATTCTGTATTAATTATTGCATTGTATTATTGTCATCCAAGATTTAAATATTTTTGAAATTGTTTCTGCTGACATTAAGAATAGAATAAGTTAAATAAAAATGTTTCTTATCTAAATGGGTGATTGTTTAGATATTAAATGTGATCTGCTCCTTGGATATAGTTCAATACAATCATTTTGGTGACTTGGAAGTAAACTTGAACTCAAGTCTCTGTAGTAACCCTGCTATGTAAAGCCTGCCATGCCCCTAACAGGTTAGCCCACTTCCATCTTTGACTGCAACATCACTTCCCATCAAGTGAGATCACAGTCAAGGGCTAACTTGTAGTGGATAAAAAAAACATTGATGCCTACAGTCTAAGGGTGGGATTCCACCAGTCATTTGCTATATTGCTAAGCTACAGATGTGTGGCAAACCCACCCACCCACCAAAAACATTGTATTGAATAAATTTAATTAGATACATATTTTTATGGAATCTAATTAATAAAATAACAGGATAAAAACAATCGTTTTATTTCAAAATAAATACTCTCAATGATATCTCTAATTTTATGTAAAGTTTAGACCAGCTACATCCTTTCACATTACTAAAATCTGCATATTCTTTATATGTCACCGTAAGACTGTAAAGACCTATAGATTATAATCTAACTCGCGACATTGAAAACTGTCGAAAGATAACAATTTAACGTCAAGCCACTACCTACCTCGTTATTTATGTCGAACCCTAAGCTAACCTACAAGAGACAAGAAAACGTAAATACAATGAATATTTCTAAAATTAACACTTGGAACATTGAACAGTTCACAATCTTTCAACAGTTTACAATTTCGTTAGTTTACAAGTTAGATTATATCGGATTATCTAACGGTTTTTACAATCTTACGGTGACATATATAAAACAAAGTTGGGTTTGTTTGAACTCTTATAACTCCAGAAGGGCTGAACAGATCTGGATGAAATTTGGCACAGGGATAGATTATAGTCTGGAATAACACAGGCTACTTTTTATACCGGAAAATTAGTTACCGTTGGAACCAAAGAACCTCAATCCACGCGGATAAAATGCGGGCATCAGCTAGTTATTAATGAAGTACAGACTCCCCAGATCTACCAAATTATTCAGGATCCAAATCACTCAAATGTTTACTTAGTTTAGTTAAAAATCTGACTAAAGTAAAAATAATAATTTAGCTGTATAGATAATTTGTCTGTTCAATAAATATTAATAGGCATTCCTTTCACTTCCTTTTTATAAAGTTTCCTGCAGCATTATAGAATTGCACTAGTGTAAAGGTATTTGGACTTGCCAATAATTTTAGTTGAGTTTAGAGATTGTTTACAACCACATAAGCACCATTTAAGATTCAATTAATTTTACCTTACACTAGCAGCTCCAAACCTAATCTCTTTTTCAAACTGTTCAGCTTTTAAAGTGCCATCAATACTGACACAGTTGGTATTAAAGACACTATAAGCAGATACTTCCCCTTTCTTTCTCGGCCTAGTCCTAGTATTTAAACATATACCAATTAGGATGGATACGACGAAAAATACAGCACCAAATTGTAGTCGCAGAAAGATTATGTATAATGTTAACCAGATGATAACATATAATGACCATTTTAATGTGAAGTATTGCCAAGATTCTTGGTTCTCTTCTAAAAATGATTCCACTTCACTGGTTTCGGAGACTGCTTCTACTGATTCTTCCATTATAAGGTTTGTTTTAGGATCTATTGTGTCTGGTTCCTCTTCATTTTCTATCTGTAATTATGGAAACAAATCAACCCCAATGGCTAGCTGGCAAAGGTGAGAGTTGGTGTGTATGATGATTCTTTCACACAAAATCTACTGGACAGATTTGCCTGAAATTTGGAATGGAGATAGATTAATTAAACCCAGGATTAACACATAGGCTAGTTTTTATCCTTAAAAATCAAAGTTTTCGTGAGAACCAAAAATCCTCAATTGTCGCAGGCATCATTTAGTTCAAAATAAGCTTAGGTTAAAGAGAAATTGCTCATTAACCAAACTATACTCACTACTATTCAATACGAGAAAAAAAATCATGCCACCCAGTGGATGTGGCAATCATTTTTGTTTAGATTCCACTTACCAACAATACCTCATCCTCACTTCTAACCTTTTCCATACTATTGATTTTAGGAACTAGAAAATTGAAGAATTTCTCTTTGGACTTCTCAAGTTTTTCCTTCGCGTTAACTATAAGTTCCTTTCTCCTGCGAAGCGCTCGGTACTCTCTAAGTTTTGCCTCCATAGTATGGAAATCTAAATATCGATAACAAAGTTTGATGCCTCGACGATTGTACAAGATTAAAAAAATAAAACATCTATCTACCTACATGCTACAAAAACGTCAACTTTTCAATGTTTTTAGCGTTGACGGTGTTTTATGAAGTTTTGACTTTTGAGCAGAGACAAGTAACTTAGAGGATACTTTTGAGGCTGTTGTGAGTTGTGACATGGTTGTGACGTATTTTCAAAGTGACAACTGACAAATACAATTTCATTCAGCTGATATCAACTTTCGTCCTATCTCCCAGTAAAAACAAACGAGATCATTGCCTGAGCGTTTCTATATACTGTATTCTGTAAAACCCTCGTAAAACCTGCGTATTTATTTCACACATGGATATATAGACACATTTGAAATTAAATATGACATCACGAATTTAATAGTTTGCAATACCTACTATACCTCATTTAAGGCAGGATTTAACAGGCAGGATCACGGCAGGTTTCATATCAGGCAACATTGAAAAGGGCGCGAATTCCGATCGATATTCCGGCGCATTGTTTTTGTAGTGTACGTTTTTAAGATATTAGATAACAATTCCGAGTGAAAAGTTTAGGATGTAGAAAAATAAATAATTAATAAATACATGGAACATCAATCGGAGATGGGTGCGTATGGGGAGAACTCCAATGTTCAGAACAGCGGGAATTACATCACAATAATTCCCGTGGAATACTCAAGACGTGGATATCCTATTCAAGCGGAGTATCAATTTAAGTAAGTCCATTATGCAGTTATAGGCCTATTACACTAAACTTTTCACAGGGAACCTTACATTTGAATCAGTGTAGTGTAATAAATATAGGTAGTAAGGGTCCCTAAATTGGTCCTTATTGCTGTGTAATAAGCGATGCTCTAACCGCGCCCACCCTTACCACAAGGCCCTGTAAAAAGTGTATTACACTGCACTTTTTACAGGCCTATTAGGTAGGTACTCAAAGTTCCCTCGATTTTTAATATTAAAGTAATAATAGGAAACCTTTATAAAACCAACTCTTCGTACTTACCTATTTCTTTTCGAGTTTCATGAGGTAAAAATTCCAGCTATTTACATAATTGTTTCTTTATGATGACCTCCCAGCCGAATTTCGGCCAGGGCGGCCTATCTCCAGAGAGATTAGCAATCTGCGCTCGGAATATATTATAGTGCACAAGTGTATACACAGGTGCACTCTGTTCCTTTACTCTCATAGCCCGATGGGACGGAATATCCGACGCGACCGGAGAGAGATCAGCCACAGGACTAACGGTTTTACATGCTCTCCGAGGCACGGGGGTGAAACACACCCAACTTCCTTACTCCGGGCTAATACTGAGAATTTCTTGTCAGAAAACCCCAATACTTAATTAGAGCATCATCATGAATAACATAAATTAATAAATTAAATTATAATTTATTCTAGCGAGTACAGATCGCGCGAAGAATACTACAGCGTTCAAAGTCAGAAGCTCCAAGCGGAGGTGAACGCACACCTGTACTCCGTTTCGCAGCGGTTACCGCACTTGTCCTACAGTCCTCTCGGCCGGCACAATGAGTGGGATAAGCATGACCCACACAAACCCCTGCAGCCGGACTCTAAGGAGAGCAACTCCTCGGATTCCCTCGATAAAAGTGTTATGGGTGAGTGAGTCGACCATCGACTAACGATTGTCCGTTGACTTTATTATAGATGCGCAGCCTTCTTTAGTCATGCTTAGCAAGCATGTCATGATCTCGTCTTCAACAATCCAGTTGGTAAATTACGTAAACTGATCACTGCTACTACAATCTTAATTATGTGTTATACTTATTAATATTCTTGTTGGAACAATGCATTTTAATCGCCAAAAGTTCGCACAGGCGTTTGCGATTGTCACACTGTAGCCTAAAATTTAATCAATTTTATGAAAATCTTGAAAGCTATTGGAATTGTTGTATTTAATGAAGTCAACGTTTCCAGGCTCTAATCTCAGCAGTTGTTCCAATCAAACAGGATCCAGTAGCATCGCGGCTGGGTCCTTCAGCACCACTGAACCCATAACCAGTGGTGGAAGTTCATCCAGTGCTATTTCACCGCCTTTACCAGGTGAGGCCCTTTAACCAACTAATTTGAAGATTGCATTTAATTTTGCTCGTAATATTTCAGCCTTTGCAGTTATTAAATTAATTTGTTTTACTTCCTAATCAAGAATGTTAAATGCAGTATATACCTACACGCAATACATAATGCTTTAAATAGATCTAAGAGAGCCTATCTAATATCTATCTTTTCCTAGGCCAAAATGTTCCCCGGTTCCCCGAAAATCGCTGTACCCTTCCTGAAAATCAATCTGCTCAAACAGTCATGGCGTCTAATTTATCTACCATACCCCTAACAAGCTAGCCCGCTACCATCTTAGACTACATAATTATAGTTACCGAAGTGTGATCTCAGTCAAGGGCTAAAGGGCTTTAAGTGGATTAAATAAATAAATAATTACCCAGTGGGGTCCAGTTTCCATCTAAAAAGTGAATGAACTAGAAGTTTAATTCGCTATAATCCGCTACAGTAGACAAATCTGTGTGGTACAGTGCGTGTCTTTCACCTGCAACATGCGACACCCACCACCCAGCAAAATTTATACAGTAATAGGGGAGGGGGCGGAGCTTCAGTATGAGCCATGCCAAAAAGGTATATAAGCCGGAACTTGCGATACGATAGTCACTTCACAATCGTGCATTGTCGAGTCAACATCTCCTGAAGATGCTCCGGTGTCGGAGTGAAACGTACGTTGAGAGTGATTTGGAGGATTTGTGTGGTGTGGTGTTGTGCCTGTGCGAATTGCTGGTTGGTGGTTGTTGTTGCAGGTGAAAGACACGCACTGTACCACACAGATTTGTCTACTGTAGCGGATTATAGCGAATTAAACTTCTAGTTCATTCACTATCATGGACTTCCGCAAAGTAACGCCTGTTTCTATTCAATATTCCATCTAAAAAGCCAAATTTTCCAGGGTCATCAGGAAGTACGGCATCTTCCTCAAGCAGCACATCGAACCCAGTTACCTGCATATACCTGATGTCTCGCACCGCTGTCATGGTAGAGATGAGTTCTGAGGAAGTTCCTTCATGCGTCACATCCGCTAGGTTCCTCAACGCAGTCATATCCACTGAAGAGTTGGGGCTCAGCTCTCCAAGCGCTAGGACTTTGGCTACTAACGTGTTTGCACTTTGGATGTGCAGCCCATTATTAGGTTAGCAATATTTCTACCTTTTTTGTGAAATAAAAGTGAGGTTATACGATGGAGGATGGTTGTGGATTGATTTACGAGCATCTGTCATGTTTTTTTTTTCGATAGTTTTCTCATTAGTTTTTGCATCAAACACTGCTAAAAGTTAAAACCGCTCTGCATATATACAAGGTGGCAACACAAAGACGTGTCAACGAAGGGAAGCCTTCAATTCTAAGTTCCAACCATGTACTAAAGGATTTACAGAGCAGATCGATTGTTAGTAGATTACGTATTAATTAGCAACCATCTACTTTGACGTGTCAGTTTATTCGTTAATAAAATAAATAATAATATTCTGAACATCTTGACAGAAATCCAGCTCAAACCCCACCACTGCCCGTGGCGTATTTGGGCCGGTTGGCAGAAGTTGCTGCAGCGATACGGACACGGGTCGGAATCGCGTCGGGCGCGCGACCAGCCCATACTGCGCCTACAGAAGAATGTCTTCTTCCCTAAGCACCTGGAAGAGGGAATCAAGTAAATTCAACCAATATAATTCCAAAAGATCCCATTGGATTTTCTCAAAATCTGACTAAGCGGAGTTAAAACTAAAACTCCTCCTTATACAAAAAAGTCATAATAGGTAGACGTATACACGAATGGAATGCCATCTTTTAGTTGTAAAAATAAGGGTCAAGCAGGGTTCTATTTTAGGATCTTTTTTGTTCTTCATTTACATTAATGACCTAAACCTACCATGGCGCTAAAATAAACATGGGGTAGTATTATGTGCTGATGATTTTAACATTTCAGAGACTCCCGAATCCAGGAGTTGTTATACGAAGAAGCGCGTCACAATGTAGTGACAGGGAGATATCCCCTAGAAAGTGGTCAAGCAGTCATGTTGGGTGGTTTACAAGCTAGGATCCAGTTAGGGCCTTACGATCCTCACCGACACACCGCCAAGTTCTTTAGGTGAGTTTGGCTCTTGAATACAATTTTTTTTAATGTTTGGAAAAAGTTCTTACAATGTGGCGACGGTTTACAATACACAAAGTAATCATGCGGTTCTATATGTGAGGACCCAGTGAGGGCCATCCATGCCGATAAACTGAAGCTATATTTTAGGTTTTGGTAATTTTATTTACTAAAAAAAAATCCCCAAGTGTGCCGACGCTTTATTGGTATATGGCATGGTATTTTAACGAGGAGACATTTTAAAGGGGGGAACCTAGAGTTCCCCATTAAAAATCTCCTGGTTCAGACACCCAGTAATGAGTTAGAGATTCGTTAAAATTTGGCGGTGGCAAGGCTTCGAGATGGCAAGGCTAAAATAAAAAAAGTGTAAACATTAGAAGTCTCTGCTTGCACATTAAAAAAAATTAAGTTTAATGGTAAAAATATTGTTTTAGAGAACAGCAGGACAAATACCTTCCGAAGCACGCTAGATCAGGCCGATGGGCTCGCTTGTTACCAGCGGGAAGGAAAGGCAGCCCTGAAGCCAAGTTACTGGAGCAGGCACAACGTCCTCCCGCGGCGCCCCCGAGGAAACTACGACATAAATATTTATCACACACCAGGACTTTACCTACTTACGGGTAGGTACAAAGTACAAACTACCCTCTTTTGATTCAATGGCAAAGAATCAATACTGAATTTATTTATAACATGTATGACATACAATATAAGTTTCTTATCTTACGTCATGTATTGACTCTACCACCGGCTTGGAAAAAAAAACTACTGCGAAGAGCCGGCAATAAACTCGGCAATAGGTCTTTTTAAGATACAAGACATCAATAAGTAGGTATACATAATTTATATTAAAGTAGTGTAATTTATTATACTATACTGTGGGGTTCTGGACCCTAAGTCGATTGCTTCCATTCAACTTGTCATTAAGAAATTCGTCAATTGTATATTAATTGTTAGCCTCGACTCAACCAATGTTCCTTTACGGCTTTTTAAAATTTGTGCAGCGGCAAATAATCATAGCTCGTAACTTCAATCTCACCGGTTGGTATACATGTTGTTATTTATGATTGTAGCGGGCTATCTTGGAAGGAATATGACAGTTTTTAAATTAACCTTTAATACTTATCTGTTTCTATGCATTTCATTCTTTATAAATAGCAATGGCCATGTCTCTGGAACGTCTAGATTGGGGCGCGCGTAGAAGCTTATGCCTGATCACTGACTCACTCACTCTCTCACTTACACAGGGAGATAAATATTTGTTCAAATAATTTATTTTTCGTTATCTTTATGTTATTGACGTTTCTGAGGCCACTGAATGCTGGAACGACCTACCTTCTCCCATACCTGATTGAGATCTAATAATAATAATTTACTATATATTAATCGTATGCCTTTTCCAGTGCAGCATTCTTCCAAGGTCAGATCGAGCAGCCAGTGAGAAGCCTGACGAGTCTCCTCACGCACGAGGATATCCCCGTTCTAGTGGCCATTAACTGCTATGGGGTTTATGTTATTGATGATACGGAGAGCGTGAGTGTTTGATTTTGACAAAAAAAAACCTTGTCCAAAATAGTATTTTGTAACTTGTACCAATTGTATACCTACTTAAAAAAGATAAGTTAGTTACAAGTTTAGAAAATTGATTTGCCAAAATAATATGTCCCAAATTGGTATAATGAATTGTCTAAATCTAATAGTTTACCCATTTTAAGGATTGACATTGCGTCTGCAAATTCGTAGCCGGTTACTTCAAAAGTTCTCTATGGGGGCAACCAAGCAGTATAAAGTGTTCATAAAAATAATGTTTTCTACACAATAATTGTTTTGGCGCCATCTTACTTCGAAATTATATTTGTGGCTTTACCTCACTATCGTAATACTTCTAATTTTTAACTAGCTTATGTCGATATGTGGGGCGATAAGCAGCGCGTCTAGTTTCGCGTCGCGGTCAAATCTAACGTAAGCTTTAGTTTGTCCGCGATAAGATAATAGTGACTCTTCAATTTCGGCAGGCTAAGCCACGTCCCCCGACCAATTGAGTTGCAAGAAATCTAAAAGCTTTTTGATTTCTTACAACTTGATGATGAGTCACTATTTTAAACGCGGACAGACTATAATACCTATGTGATAGCTTTCACATAGAAGCGTAGGTGTTCACGCGCGTTTTGTTTGATATCTATCGATCTTATTCTTTGAAAAATCCCTCGGTATATCTAAAAAAAACACTTTTTGCTGCAGACTATTCTCCTCGGTTTACTATACGAGGAGTTATCGTGGGATATTGGTCTGCCATCGGAAGACAACGAGGATTGTCTCCCGTGTCTCTTCCTACAATTTATGGTGGTGGAAAATGGACTGAGAGTTTCCAAAATACTCCAGGTAGTAGCTTTTAATTTTAATTAATTAATTTATTTTACTACATTAAATAAATTCCAATTTAGTCATAAAAGTCTAAATGAACTAAATGACAAGGATATCTGTGTGTGTGTTATGATTATATTCTTTAAAGACGAGCTTAGTAATTTTAGTTATGTAGATGGTAATTTAAGTAAGGGAAGCCGACCAACCCTTTAATAATAATATTTCAACCTACCCACTTTCCCTAACTCCACATTTTTTTAAATCTTAATTTTATTATCTTAACTCCAGCTTTGGTAATGATATGAGAAAAATGAAATGAATCTGTAAACACGAAACATCACAGATTTAATTTGCACTTTTGATGATTGGAATCAGATTTGATATTGTAACTTTCAGGTATTCTCAAAACAAGCGGTCATGATGGACACACTGGTGGAACATTTCGCGGGCGAATACCGCAAGAGACTGGGTCAAGACACGCCGAGCGAGCACCCCAACTACGACTATCATTCAGGTACCAAATCAAAAAAGCATTTCTTCCGAGTAGCCTTACATTTTTGAATATCCATTATAAGCTGTGAGTTGTCTAATAAGGCAAGGTCCATCTCCAGCAGGCAGATCTTACGACGAGAGAGAGATGTTGTCGATGCCGGCTAATTTCTCGTTTACCCTTACATGCACCCAAATCCGGTATATTACAAAAGAAATATAGTCGGCATGTAAGGGTCCGAAGGAAAATTACCACAGTTAAGAAAATATTACTTTTATCTCTAGTTTTGACGTAACGAGAGAAGTAACCACGTTAGACAGATAGAGATAACGGGTAGACATAATTTTACTCGTCGTGCGCATGCTATCCCTACAGGAATCGGGATGAAATTCAATTGTATACATCCAAACAAATGAGCCAAAGTTCAGGTTCAGTTCAGTTCAGCCAAGGTTCATCCGATGACCCGTTAGAAGGTAGCTTACAGGCAAGACAGACTGACAAAATTTCAAATTTTATTGTATAGATTAAATATCAATTGATTTAACGGTGAAAGGAAAATATTGTGAAGAAACCTGCATACCCGAGTTCTTCACAATGTTCTCAAAGGTGTGTGGAGTCTGTCAAACCGCACTTAGCTGGCGTAGTAGACTATGGCCAAAACCATTCTCATTCTGAGAGGAGACTTGTGGCTAAGGAGGAATATGGAAATATGGATTACTAGCGGATGCCCGCGACTATATCCGTGGAATAAGTTTCTTTAATTAAGGAACTCCTTATTTTGAAGGAGGATACTTTTGTATCCTGTGCAACTCTCCAGGTCCTCAACAAAAATGAATGCAAAAATTCAAGTCGATCCGTTGCTCTGTTGCAGCGTGATTGACGGACAAACGAATAAACAAACACACTTTCGCACTTATAATATTAGTATGAAGTATGATTATATTATCTTTCAGACTCGGGCAGTATATCTCTCCCACCCCTGTCGCGTCCAGATTCCCCCCAGCGTCGCTTAGCCAACAAGCTGTCGCGCCTCGCACTCGCGACGCACGACGGGCGCGGCAACCTGCTTGGTGGCGCGGGCGACTGGAGCAGCGGCCTGCACCATCGACAGCCCTCGTGGATACTGCCCAAACACTGAACAAACTGTTACAACTACCAGTGTATTAACAACCTGTGTTTTTTTTTTGCCCAAAATTTCACTTCTTAATGATTTAAGCCCAAACTTACTTAAAGGAAAGCCTAGACAATTTAGGGGCTTGAAATTTCAAATCTTGGTATCAGTTTTCAGGCTCTATTCGCGGTTCTATATAGTATTACAGTGGTATTCTAATATTTAATTACGAATTTTACCGCTGCTTCCCACAAACCACCAAAATGCGGCCTATATGCTGGTATATAGAAATTAAAAACTGGCTTATCAGTTTTCAGGTTCTATTGGCAATTCTTTAGATAGTATTACAGTGGTATTTGAATACTAGTAGTATATATAAGTGTAGCAACCAGATTCCCCCCAGCGTAGCTAAGCCAACAAGCTGTCGCGCCTCACACTCGCGACGCACGACGGGCGCGGCAACCTGCTTGGTGGCGCGGGCGACTGTAGCAGCGGCCTGCACCATCGACAGCCCTCGTGGATACTGCCCAAACACTGAACAAACTGTTACAACTACCAGTGTATTAACAACCTGTGTTTTTTTACCCAAAATTTCACTTCTTAATGATTAAGCCCAAACTTACTTAAAGGAAAGCCTAGACAATTTAGGGGCTTAAAATTTCAAATCTTGGTATCAGTTTTCAGTCTCTATTCGCGGTTCTATATATAGTATACAGTGGTATTTTAATATTTGATTACGTATTTTACCGCTGCTTTCCACAAACCACCGAAATGCGGCCTATATGCTGGTATATAGAAATTAAAAACTGGCTTATCAGTTTTCAGGTTTTATTGGCGATTCTTTAGGTAGTATTACAGTGGTATTTGAATACCAATAGTATAATGTATCAGTGTAGCGACCAGATTCCCCCCCAGCGTCGCTTAGCCAATAAGCTGTAGTGGCTCGCACTCATTGTGCTGACTCTATGCGGTGTATGGCTGGCCTGGTATATAGAAATTAAAAACTGGCTTATCAGTTTTCAGTTTTTATTAGCAGATTATCTATTAAAGAACTTGTCTTCAATCCAAGATGAATAATTTTAGACATCAAATAAAACTTCTGGCTAGAGAACAATCAATTTAATGGTAATTTAAGTAAACTTTCGAGTAAATATAACAAAAAATATATCGGTATAACGAATGATAAAATAGTTTTAACCAAAACATTCAGTAAAAGCTAAAATATAAAATAAATATTATGTCTCTCATTTCATGCGATAGTAGTGTCGTAAGCGATTGAATTCTTTCAGTAGCGGATGCTTGGCCAAGTAATCTTCCAGGACCTTGAATCTTGGCGCGGACAAATCCTTGTGTCTTGTCAAGCGAACTTCCAGGCTGTGGACTTGAAATGCCAGTTCCGCACTAAAATAAAATTAGGCATTAATTTTTACTTTAATGAGCGCTAAAAATTTGCTTGCAAAAGGGGATGACTCACACTTGACTGGTTTTAACGACCAGAACTCTAGGTATTTTCCAAAAAAAGAGCCTTTGCCTCTTCACGCAGATATTTTGGTAGGAACTATAGCCATGCAAAAAATCACGCGTCGTTGTTCCGTTGCTCCGTCGCAGCGAGATTGAGGGACAAATCAACAAATATACAAAACTTTCCCATTTATGTTAAATAAGTTCCTTCTGGCTGTGATAAAATTAACTATTTTAAAAGAATATTAATGTTGAACATACACAGTATACTTACCTCATAGCAAAATATGCGCTTTCTTTTTCGGGCGTGAGGATAAATTGGTTTGCCAAGTACCACAACCTTTTGTTCTTGTATTCGGCATTGAGCTGAAAAATATAAGTTACAAACAAACAACAACAGTTGGATAATCTTTCACAAAGTGTTTAAGGTTACCAAAAATTCAGCTAACAGACCTATAGACTATATACTGAACTATAGACTTTTTTTTGTGAAATTGCTGAAGTCTTTCGTCTTCGTAGTGGGTGTCGGTACTATATGTTTACGTTATATACGGTGGTTTGAAATTCTAGAAACTTTAGAAATTTTGCATGCAGTTTCTGTCCTACTTCAACCCCGTCAAACCCAAACCCTCATGGTTTCCTTATCTTAGAACAAGGACTTATATCAACTTTAATGTAATTATATCAGGCAGTTAGCTCCTTATTGATTTAGGATGGTACCTTATCAAATCTCTCGTGTACAAGATTCTGTCGAGCCAACTGTTTGGCTCTGAAGTCATTGATACACTGTTCTCGAATGAGCGTCGCTTCCTTCACGGTGAGGGGAGTCCCCGTGCCGAGCCCGGAGCCGAACATGCGCGCTAAGTACGGCGCCAGGGGATCTATCTCTGCCTCCGTTTCACGTTCCGTTACAGCGGCTTTTTGGGTTTCCTGAAAGTTACATCATAAGTTTTTTTAGGGACCCGCCTTGACAGCGGCTACTAAACACAACTATACTTGGTGCAAGTAGCGAGCGTTATGGCTTTATCAAATTTAAAACTAATTTATTATTTCCGAATTGGAAAGGCTTAAGAGACTTTAACCGTTTTATTTACCACCGCATAAGCTAAGTTGAGCCTCTAGTCGCCATGCAATTCAGCGTTTCGGTCCAATTCAGCGAATTAGATAAGGCGTATGATTCATTGAACTGTCATATCCTTTCCAACTTCCAAGTTAACTCACTGCAGTTTTAAGCTGCACCGTCACTTACGCCAAGTGGGATATCGCATTCAAGGGCAAACTGCATTGATTTAAATTTTGTCTGGAATTAGAGGTGTTAATATATCGCTAAACGGTTACCGTTTACAGCCGATAACCGTTTAACCGTTTAGCGATATGTTAACACCTCTAGCCTGGATCCCTTTGTCAGCAGCTGAATATCGATCGAGAATACTCACAAGTAACTACACCCAGATGAGATCGCATTGAAAGGCTAAAATTTACTTTGAATAAAAAAGGCAGGCATGCTCTGTCCTTTAAAATAATAAGCCATACCTGTTTCTTCCATCCCTTCTTCGCAGCCTCATTCCTCTCGGTATCGAACAGAGCGACACACAGTATCGGCTCGGTGAGTTCACGTAACCGTTGTTTCAAGTAACCATTGATATCGGTTTCTCGGTCGCGGATGTGTTTGCGCGATAGATTCTCGAACTCCATATTGTCGCAGAGGGCGTAGTAAACGTCTAGTGGACGTGGTTGCTTGGCACATGGATCAGCCTGGAATAGAGGTCGAGGTTAGTTTCTACGGAATAACCAGTCTCTCTAAGCATGAAAGCTGTGACTATTACGCTACTAAAAACGTAATTATTGCGATTTGCTGGATATATTCTTGCATTCTTGCTTGATCAATACATATTTGGTATTTACCAATGGCGAGTGTTAGCCAGTGTTATTTTCATCTGTGCTTTATTGAAATGAGATTCAAGGAAAACGTAATTAACAGAGTTAATCTACGTGTATACGTGCAATGAAACTCCTCAAACAACCTAGCAATCACCACAAATCAAGCTGCTATTATTCAATTTGTGGTAAAGGGCCTAAGTTACGAATTTTTTGGACTTCCAAGATTCCGTCTTATTTTTAAGTTTTAATTCGTTAGTTCAAAAGTAGTTCCAAAACCTATTTTGAAATAACTTACAATATATCCGGATGTCTTGTCTGGATAGAACAGAATTTTTCCACCAGTTTCAGCCAAGTTAGGCTTGATGAACATGCGCGTGTCATTCGTAACAAAGTTGTACGCATAATGGTACAGCAAGTCTATCGTGTTTTCTTGGACGTGGAAGACCTTCTTCCATATGTCATTCTTTGCGGGCACATCGGGGTTGCGACTGAATGTCTCCACTATATCTAGGATTTGACGCTTAGGCTCAGCTTTGGTGGCTTCCATGTAGGTGATATATCGTAATTCGAGCCTGAAATAGAAATAAATACTAGGGTAGATAAAATATTATAAAATGAAATACTAGGGTAGTGTCGAAAACACATGAGGTTATAGACAAACATAAACTATACAAATGCCTATTCTCGACTCGAGGGTAATTTTCCTATCGGTTGACAGACTCCCCCTATCTATCACCCGGAAGCCCATCACAGAGATGCAGGAGAAGATTCATGGGTAACACGTCTTTATTTTTTCTCGAGACAGGAAGAAATCCTCACGCACAAGCACTAGCCAATTGGTTTTTATTTTTAACCTTTTAGTACTCGTTAGTTCATAAAGTCCATGCTCGGTCCCTACAATATCAATCATCGACAGTTCCAAAATCGCCACGGCATAAGTAGTAGTGCCCTGCCCTGCAGCATCATGATGGAGGAGTTGGAGTCGAAAAAAAATATACGAGCTTCCTTTAACCACTGAAAAAAAAACTAATCGTTTCAGGAACTATGGAGAAATCAGTGTACATACATTAAAAATAAAAAAGATACCTACGCGCCGAATTGAAAACTTTCTCTCTTTTTGGGAGTCGGTTAAAAATATACAAGCTCAACTTACCTGTCCACCCTGTCAGTGTAGTACTCTTTGAAAGTAAGAGGGGTGCAGACCAGCTTCGCGAGGTGGTCCAGACGCGCGTAGTAGTTAAACTCCAGCGTGCGCTCGCCTTCCACAGACGTTGACGGCGCGTCGATTGCGTATGTATGCTCTGATACAGTCAAACATTCTCTGATGATTGTCAAAAACTGCTTGTCGAGTAGGTATCTAAATATTGTCAGTGAATATCTCATCTGAATTTTTAAGATAGAAGACTGAATTCTACAATGGATCAGCAAATCAATCGTGGTAAGTGTAAAAGCTACAGTCGGTAATAGGTAGGCATATCATAATAGCTTAGTAGGGGAGAGTGTTACAAAATGATCCCTCGAGGTATGTAATGATCATCTTGAGTTTTACCGACTTTACTTATATTGTAGACGATTAATTTGGAAAGCAGGAACGAACATTAGAAATTCGTTCTGATCTTAATGCTGAATTTCTATTTTCTCGAGACAGCTTAAACTCAAATCTCAGCTTAAACAAATTACATTTTTTCAAAATAGGTATACCTTCTAAACGTCTCGTTTACAAAGTATGAGACGTGATGGTGATAATTAACCCCGGTATCTTAAAACTAAAGCTACAAGGGTTCCAAACACTGGTCTGAGAAGAGCTCATTACAAACTAAGCTTGTTTTTTTTTTAATTATCGCCATCTCACAAATATGGTAAATTAATGGGATACGCTGGAACAATTCATACCCTTAATAGTTATAGGGGTATGATTACTTACTTAAAAGGTGGTCCCTCCTGCCAATCGCGAAAGTTTCCCGTATCTCCTTCTTTGTGTGATCTATTCTCACCGTCTCCATTTTATCCATTCTGTGTTTGTACCATTCGTATCTGGAATAACAAAGACAATAAATAGACCTTCATGAATATGCATAGATTTCAATGCGTACCTATCCCTTATTCAGATATGCAGTGAGAAACAAAATCTATCATTAAATGATTAAACTGATAGCGTAATTTCAATCAAAGCATAATTTTTAGTTAGTAATAATAACGTAAAAAGTTGACAGTTAAGGAGTAGTACCTAATCTAAAAGTTGAGGATGTTAGAAATATTGAGGGGGAAGGTAGGTGAAGGAGGAATGTGGAATGCTTTCTGGTTCCCTAACTTAGAGTTACATGCGTTTAAAGCACAAAAATATCACTAACTTTAACGGTGATGGAAAACCTCGTGAGAAAACCTGCATGCTAGAAAGTTCTCTTTAACGTACCTAGTCATAACCGTGTTAGGTCTTGCAAATATGCGCTTCTTTAACTATTTCTGGAGGGAAAATTTACACATACCTACAGGGCTACAGGAGTATGCTTATAATTGACTTACGTAAGAAGTGGCATATTTAGTGCGTAGTCCTCAAATATCTTGATTCTCTTAATAACTCCATCTCTTTCGGAGTACGGTGAGAATTTCTCCAACAAAACTTTCTTGTAATGTATCACTTTGTGACTGCCTGGATACCTTTGTTCAAATTCTGGAATTTAACATAACTTTCATAGTTCAAAACAAAGTCTAAGCAATCTCCTTTCGTGTTGACGTTCTGGATGGCGCGTGATGGATTGGCGCTAGCCGATGGTTAGGTATTTTTTCAATAAAATACATTTACCTAAGTAATAAAATATATCATTGATTAGTTTTATAGGTTTAATAAACCTGCTATATCCCTAACTGGTTTACCCACTAGCATCTTAGACTGCACAAACTGACGCCAACTTAGAGGTATCGCCACTGGCTCGACGAAGGCGCCTAGATCACAGAAATAGGATTCTGCTTTATTCACTTATTCTGTGGTCTAGACCGAAAACGCTGTGGTGACAAAGACGTGGGGGAGGATTTCTATGATGTTCGGAAACTCCATGATTATTAAGACTTTTCTCACCATCAGCACTTATTTCCAGTTTTTCCACCCAACTTGCGGGTACATCCAGATGTTTCTCAGTATCGAAGGCGGTTTTCTTCTCAGCCAAGTCCACACCAATAAGCTGCCTCCGATGGAAGGGCTCTCCAGCTAACAGATGCTCCCAGCAGCTGAGGTCACTGAGCTCATAGCTGATGGAACCGAGACCTTCGTCGCAGCTTTGCAGATTTGCCTGTGTTAAATTAATATAATACCTATAAAAAATATTACTTATAATTTAAATACATGATAATCGCAACTTCGTCTGCTTAGATTAAGGCTTTTTTATTCCTGCGAGAAATCGTTAGTTTTCCGGAATAAAACTAACCTACGACTTTCCCTGGGATGGAACCTATCTGTGTACCTTTAGTCATAATCGGTGGAAAAATGGGTCGTGAAAACGTAGCAGATAGAGTCACATTTTCGCATATTTAATCTAGTAGGGAAGTATGGATTTAGTAGTATGTATTTTCCTTGATCTCGTTACTATAATATTATCAAAGGATTATAATAAATAATGGTTACAATTCGGTTTTAACTGACAGGTCTGAACAAAACAACAACAAACAAGAGCTTTCGTTTTCACGCCATTCGTAGAAACTTTTAGACCTCGCCTTTTTATTTATTAATAGCTGTTGCAAAGAATGAATAAGAAATAATGTGAAATCAAGGAAACTCACGTAATAATTCTCGTAATTATAAATGCTGTCCAAGTGCTGGTACTGCGGCGCGTTCAGCGGGTATGCAGTGCCCTCGCTCGGTTCTATAAAGAAGGGCTCCTCAATTCCTTTGAACCCTGGCAGGATGAGCACCCAAGCGTGAGTGCGCCAACCGTCAACATCATCCGGAGGTGGTCTTTCGAGCTCCTGTAAATATATAGTTTGAGCAAATTAATAAGATACGTTCAGGATCGGTAGAAGGCATCATTATGTTGGTTTCAGAATATTCAGAACTTCCTTTTATCAATACATCGTAGATGTACATTTAAGATTTTCTTTTAACGGAGTGTATACTCACCTCAATCCTCCTCAGCCTCTCATTTTCAATTTTGTCCAGTTCCTTTTGTCTCCTGTCTGCCTCCTTCTGTTCTATCTCCTTACAATACTTCGAGGTAAGATCTGGGAGTGGAACGAGGCGGTATCTTGGCTCTTCTGTTGGTGGTGGCGGTTCTTCAATAACCTTTATACAAATATAATATAGGTATATTGCTTCTCATCGTTGTTGTTTAGATCGTTGAGGTGCAGGGCTGATCTACCTCTTTAGGTATGCTTGTTATGAATGGCACAATTAGGAAATAATTGTTTTTTCTTTATTTCTTTCCTTCGGTATGCTCGCACCTTGGTCCGCGTGGATTAAGGTCTTTTATTCCTGCGGGAACTCCTTAATTTTCCGGGATACCAACTATACCAATACGAAATTTCATCAAATTTGTTGAAAAGATGGGCCGTGAAAGTGTAGCAGGGAAAGTGTAACGGACAGACAGACGGACACAGTTTAAACATTTATAATATTATTATGGATAGTATGGATTATTACATGTAGCTGAAAATATTAATCAGGATAAGCAATAATTATGATTTTTGTCGCATTCATTACAATTTTCAACCCAAATATTAAAAAAATACATCTTTATTTGCACTTCAGTGCGACAGTGTCAACCGGATTTTAAATTACTTGACAGTTCGGCTTTTCTGGTACAGTACATGAGAGGCTTTGCAGTCTGTCCCTGATCGCCATCTATTTAGTCATTATTAAATAAAGCATGTAAGTACCTCATACTCAGGTTTAACAGCCAGACCGTTAAAAAACTATATTGTATGGCCATGCAGACCAGACCAGCGATGCGATTCTGTAACTCAGTGGTTATCAAAAAATGAAAGCCACTGACTTATATTTTTTATCCATTGAAGATTTACTATGAAATGTTCTTTCATTTTTTCATAGTAAACCTTCAATGGACAAAATATATATGTCAGTGGCTTTCATTTTTTGATAACCACTGAGTTACAGAATAGGGGAGCAGGAGGCCAGAACATAGAAAGAAGTTCTCGTCAAGTCGCACATTTATCACTAGCAATAAGACTAAAGAAGATACCTCATTCTCATCAGGTATGTCAGGGCAAACAGTTCTATATCGTATGGCCATGCAGACGTCACGCTTGGCGCAGCCCACCACCACGTATGCCTCGTATCCGGCGCCAGCCAACCAGGAGACCAGCACATGCGCCAGCTCGAAGGGGTTGCCGCTACGACGCACTATCGCGGTGTAGGGAGACATGAGGCGCTCCGGCTGAAAAAGACAGTCTATATAAAACTTCTCTCTCTTTCTGCGTCGTAATCCTCATTACTGAGGGTCGTGACCCGCCCGACTTCAACATAGTGTGTAGAAATCAAAACAATTTTTTATTTAGGTACTTTACAGTGGCTTTGGAATAATTGGAAGTCCTCCTTTTTTTTAAGTCGGTTAAAAATTTAAGGTTGTTTTCACAGTCTTCGTCGATTTCCCCCAAGGGCCAAACCGTTTTCGCGACATGTTCAACGATGGTTCAACGTTAAAGTACAACGTCTCTGCAATAGATGGCGCTACAAGTGTGAGTATGAATATATAAAGTTTTGCTTTTATTATAAGACTTAGGTCAGACTTTATTAATTAAAGAAGCTAAGTTTGATGACCAACTCAAACCATGTTAATTTAAATTTAATAATTCTATATTTTATTTCAATATGAATGAATGGGAAAATAAACGCCCCAAATGACTTTTCCTTCTTTAAAAAAAAACAATCATTACAGTTCAGAAACGAATAGAATCGAACGAACAACAAAGTTTTGTTTTCCGAACGAAAATCATAAACGGTTCATTGTTAAGGTAGGGCGGGCGGGGGAATACTGGGCGGGCGGGGCCATACCCACCCTTAGCCTACAAATTGAATACCAAGCAAGTTGTGAGAAAACAAAGTCGGTTGCCGCAAACTTTTGCGACTTACGGCTTTCACTTTTCGCTGAAAACTTTTGAACACTTTCGCTGGCCGTTTTCTTTTTTTACCTCCCCCTCCTTGAGTTGCTACCCCATTTAAACATGTTCGCACATTGCTAGACGGGTAGCAACGAACTTCTCAGTTTTGGAAATATAGGTATGTACACATGCTGTCAGCTTATCCAACTCTATGGCGTATTCGCAATATTTTGATTGTGGCTAAATAGTTACCAATTAAGTAAACAATCCTATCCGCCTTTCTTCAGCGCGACTGCAGATATTTTATTCTTGCATTTTTGTGTATGTAAGTATAGTCCCCTGACCGGGTGGCCAGAATTAGAACAAATTTTTATACCTGTTTAGTTTTTTTTGCCGGGCTTGATTCTCGGCTGGGTCAATTTGGGAATTAATAATTTCTGAATTTTCTATGGTCTGGTCTGGTCTGGTCACGGCTTCGGCCGTGGCTAGATACCACCCTACCACCAAAGACGTATTGCTAAGCGATTTAACGTTCCGGTGCGATGTAGAAACCAGCTAGGGGTGGGGTATGGGTTTAATATAACTGCTATACCCCTAATAGGTTAGCCAGCTACCATCTTAGACTGCATCATCACTTATCAGGTGAGATCGCAGTAAAGGCTAACTTTTAGTGGAATAAAAAAAAAGCTCACGACCTCATCGAATGACTGCAATCAGCGATCAGCTTTACCTCGTGTCTCGGCGACACCAATTCCCTCTTGTTCTTAGTTTTTGTCGTTTCCGAAGTACGATTTGCTGACTATTTGAAAGTTTAAGTGGTGTTCGGTGTATTTAGTTTACGCGGTCTGATTTTCCGCCTCTTAGTTTTATGAATATTATTGATGTTGTAGACAGTAGAAACAGTAGAATCATCATCGATAAAATTGTTAAGTTATGTATTATATTAAAATGAAAGTGAAACTTTGTCTGTTTGTTGGTTTGTCTTTCAATCACGTTGTAACAGACACCGATCGACGTAATTTTTTTCATGGGTGTAGTTGAGGATACTTTTTATACCGGAAAATTAAGGATTTCCCGTGGTAATAAAAAAATTATTCAACGCGGACCAAGTCTACAATAATGAATGCAGTTTTCGGTTTTCGGTTTGAGCCTCGAGTTTTGTACTATTTCTTATAATATTAAATAATCTAGATACTCTCAGTATTCACTAGAAAGACTACCAAAACAGTTTTTGGTTTTAACTAAACCTATAAAAGAAAAGCCTTTTTAAGATATCACATTATAACAGCAAAGAAATCCTACAAGTAACCACTCAGGCAAGTTTATTTAGCCATAGCTAATTAGTACAGCAGTAATCTAACACTTATGAATCACGATAAAGCTACCAAATAATAAAAGTGCCACGTTTCTACCATGTTGCTAGCTAGTGTAGGTACCAACTGTTAGGTTTAGCTCTTTATACAAAGCACATAAGATATTCCGTAGCTCAGGATACGGGCACGGCATTGCAAGCACAAATTAGAACGGGCCACGTTCCACGCTTTGAGTTGCGCTTGACCAAGCGTTATTCGAATTTCCAACAAGACGCTTGCCGCACTAGGGATGCTAACACGATATCGATACCACGAGTATCAGGGGCCATACTGCCAATGCTTAAAGAAATACATAAGCAATATTACTCAAAATGACAATTTGATGTCACGTACCTTGACGTTCCTAAAATAAGGATTATAATCCTAAAACACGAATGTCAACAATAATGAAACATATAGCCATATGCGTTGGCAGTATATGGCGTGGTATGGCCAAAGTTCGGCTTTCCGTAAAATACTGATACCACGTAGTAGGAATGTTCCATTATGGATAAAAGATTCGATTTATTAAAGTGAAACTTCTTATGTCTAAGAAAAGAAACGAAAAAACGACAAACATATATAGGACTAACGAATGCCCGCGACTTATTCTGCGTGGTTTGAGGTTTTTTGGTTGGAACTCTTTAATTTTCCGGGATAAAAAGCCTATGTGCTATTCCAGACTATAAACTATCACTGTGCCAAATTTCAGCCAGATCCGTTCAGCCGTTGGGGCGTGATAGAGTAACAAACATCCATACATCCATACATCCATCCAAACTTTCGCATTTATAATATTAGTAAGATTAGCCTACGAGAGAAGTAGGCTATTTTCCTGAAGTTTCACTTCTGCCTTATGTGCAACTGCACACATACTTTTTTTGAACAAGCTCGCTACACTAAGGATTTGCTGTGACGATATATACGACCCTGGTTTCAGTGGCGCAGAGAGCTCGTCAAGGTGTTGAAGCTGCGCTTTTCGTCTTGCCGGACTGCCGGCTTCGTGTTGGCATTATTACTGTTTGTCATTATACCTCATGAAACAGGAAGTATAATATCTGTCAATTTGACTCGTTTCATGTCATTCGATTTAATCTGCGGATACGAACGCCATATTGAAAGTAGTAAGTATAAATACGAGTGTTTGAACGATGGTAAATCAGTCTCCTGCAGGCAGACTCAGCGGTTATTGAATACTTTTGTGATTAGATTGCAATTTGGTTTAGAGGTTAACGATAGCAATCGTGGCCAGATAAAATTATGTTTAGCTAACTTTTATCTAATCACATTAAATCTCTCGTAGAACCTCTACACGTTTAATCATTTACTCGTGCAAGTTCCAAATATATTAAAAGTGTCTTAATAATACCTACTTCAGGATTGTCGCTTACAATCGGATTATCAAAGTGGGGAAATAAAAAGTGAATTATTGTGAAAACAAGTCGACAACTTTGCTGTATGACTTATCCGGCGCAAAATTACCGAAATATTGACAATATTAATTATCGAATTAGTATGACGAGGATGAGGAACTAGGTAATGTTTATCCACTATCTCAAATTATCGATTAAGTGCCTATTTTAGTATTGAATATTTGCATAATTTTGAGTAAGAAGCTCCCACCCACACATTTCGAGGAAGGGCCTCATTCAATGTATTTCATATACCACATTATATCGAAAACTATGAGTAAATAATAAATCAATTCCCATTTCCCAGTTCCCACAGAATATCGAGCAAGTAACTCGCGACACTAGGGCTGTGCCAACAAATTATCGATATCGCGAGTATCTATTCAGCCGATGGAGGGCCGAGAAGGTGGGGTCTACGCCGCGAGCGAGCTGAAATGCCACTCATGCGAGTCCGTGCTTCGACTCTAATTGAATGCGCTGCGACATTCCGCGCTATCGACTATCGATACTATACGCGGCTAAAAGTTTCGTCCAAATAACATTCATTTGAATACGTGCGATAATTGTTAGATGCTACCCGTGACTTCCCGCGGGATCTCTTTAATTTTCTGGGATAAAAATAGCATATGTCCTTCCCTGGGATACAAACTATCTCTATACCAAAAGAAAGACGGACAGACAGAAACACTTACGCATTAACAATATTAGTATGGATTTAGCTTTCGATTACTTATGAGACATATTCATTAATAGGTTATAAGATAAGTAGGTACAGTAGTAATTATTATTAAAATATACTGCGTTATTTCCTTTGCGACAAAATTTCAGATTTCTTCTCTTATTTATTGGTTCATTATGATTTGCAAAGTTTTCAAGGTGATGGGAAATTGAGCCTGAATTTTATAGGATAGGTTTAATTATTGAATACAAAACTGTAATAAAGTTTATAAAATTCTTCATTAATAACAATATTATCCTTATCATTTAATTATTATTAGAATAAAATCGCATACCAAATATTTAATAGATAGGTACAAACAGTTTAATTCCAAGAACTCTTCATCAAACATTCTCAGTATTACATTTCAAAAATTCAACCATGAACATAGAATTTTACGAATATCGATAAAAAGAAAAAACGGCAGCCACAGCTCACCACACAAGAGGGAGTCCTCTTCAAGAACGGCAGTCCGCGCGAGTGATTTGCGCCACCCGCCGACGACGCCGCGTGGTCGCAACGCGGATTAGTGATGGGCTTTTTTTAATTTTTTTATCGATATCTTTGTCCTGTAATCATTTGTTTATGGATATATTATTTTGCTTTGTAATGAACGTTAGTGGTATGATTTGTATATTTTAGTGTAATGAAGTTTTAAGAACTTAATTACTTCATTAAATAGAATTTTATTATATGTATGTATTATATATAACAAATCGTAGCAATCTACATATATGTATATGTATGTTTGTTAGATATGTGTTCTGAAGATTTAAAATAAATTAACTGGAGAAGAGGTCACACGTTGCTTAATGCGAGTAAGAGAAGTACCGTTAATTGCCTTACCATTTACTTTGCAGGTTGATAAGTCCTTTAATAGAATTTAAAGGTAAAGAGATGATTTTCGTCAGTCGTCTGGAATTCCTAGGGTTGGAATTAAATAGAAACGGCCTCGTAGATGTTTTGCGTGGTTTTTTCGGGTGTCTCGAGCCCGCGCGTTGGGCAGCTGCGGCCGGGCTTAGAGCGTCGGCCGCGTCTCCAAACAAAGGAGTGTTTTTGTCACTTGGCGCCACCCTCCCGCCGAGCAGTGTCCGTGGCGACGGACGGCCGCGGGCGTCGGGCCGGCCACGGATCGATATCGCTCGAGATCTCGGCCTACGCGCCCGCCTCGCCGGCCATTTGCCTACCTCGACGCCTCGGGCTCGTGTGTACATAACCCGCCACCCACCACCCGGGCCGATACACCCCCGCAGATTACCGCCTACAAAGCAAACTTCATTGGGACGTGCATGCAATATGCGCAAGGAGCCCGAATTGCGCCTCGGACCCGCACTCGCATCTCGCCCGGCAGATTGCTTTGATACACCCTAGTCCGCACTTAGCACTGACTGTCGACTCCACCGCACATCGAATCTAGAATCTTAGACAGAGGCTACACATTCAGTTTGGTATCATATAAAGCTAACCGTTGTTAAAAATAAAATGACAGGTTGAATATTTATTACATAAAGGCTTGATTGATCGACTGATGATCCAACTGACGTATTTTTAATATGGCATGAAGAAATTATACGTAACGGCGGACGCCTGTGATGTGCTGGTATACATGCAGTTTAAAACGCACCCGATTTGCGATCAGTTGAAGGCATAGGAGCTTTTTTATTGTTTTTTAATCCAGACTAATGTCGAAATGGACATCAATGTTTCATCATTCTGATTTTACGTGAATCTGATTTGTTGCGATTCGTTGGATGGATTTTAGGCAATAACAAAAGAGTATTAGCGAATCAGCTGCCATACTGTTAACGCTTAAAGCAATACATAAGCAATATTACCTACTCAAATGATAGTTTGATGTCACGTACCTCGACGTTCCTAAAATAAGAATTATAATTCTAAAACACGAATGTCAACAATACTTAATGAAACAATATTTCTCTAAGCGTTGGCAGTATGACCCCAAAGATAATTGCGATCAAGCTGTCATTTTAGCGGTATCAACACGCCGTATCAAAGTCATATATCTCGCTCGCTCCGCTGAGCGAGACCAATCTTACATCTATGTATTTAAATTGATGTCAAATTGAGCGTGTAACCTCCGTCTTACCCTACTAGTGTAACTCTGTTTCAGTACACACGATACTGCAATCAGGTTAATTACTCGAACGGTGGTCTTGGAAATAGAAACCGAATACCTGGCTCGCCTCCTCTACTCGAGAAGACGCTTATAAGGTTTACACCCGTGTGCAATTTGCAACCTGACTTTACAAGGTATACCTATAATAGTCCCAAAATCTTATCTAACGGTGACAGAGTAGCTGTTATAACAAAGTGTTGCTAATAAAAACAAAAACTATAAAGTCATAAAAATTTGTTCCATTTTTGGCCAACGAGCCAAATTGTTGATATTATGTTGGTATAACTATGATAAATTGCATGTAATATGTAATATTGTATGTTGGTGGGCCTTTGCAATGATACTCTAAGTAGTGAAGAGCATAATTAGTTGGAACATCGGCTTAATATTCGGGTAATCGGCGGCGGTGATCCTCAGGTACGAAATTTAACATTTCGCGTGCCCGTTAAGCAATAACAGTTGCTCGAACAGTGAAGGAAAACTTCGCATAATCATCAAACTTGTGTGAATTCTGTCCCGCATTTGGTCACGTTAAACTTAACAATATTAGGGCCGTTATTGTTAAGTTTGCTGCTTAGCACAATCTCTAAACTAAACTAAAATGACAGCTTTATTAATAGGTATTGCTATCACTTTTATAATACTCCCTACGGAAAGAGGCAGCACTAGGTTTAGAGCAAAATTTTAGTTTTTTTAGGGATCATGCTAAACAGAATTGGCCCCATTATGCCACTAAAGTAATTTTTCCTGCATCTCTATATCCTTTAGGATATAACACAGGCAAAAAATATACTTACCCGTAATTCATACAAAAATATCAATCTCAGCGATCTAAATAGCGATTGTTTTCATTTCCATATTTAAAGAAAAGCAAACTAATCCGACGTAGCAGCGTATAGAAATGCTCGTGAATTTCAATAGAAAAGCTCGGGAGGGTCGTAAATCGGCCAAGTGCAGTCCTCCGTCCTCCGAGCCGATGTAGAAGAGGGAAAGTTCACATTTGCATATTGGCGTTGGCCTTAGCCGCCGGCCAACTCAAACAAACTTACAAACTTTACTTTGCGTAGTCATCCGCACCTCGAGTTGGCAACTTCATTGAGTTAACTTTTAATTTACTTTGCATTTTGGCGATATGAATAACTTTGACGATTGTTTTCAACGTTTTACAATCGAAAAGTGTCAAGAGGAAATAAAGTAAGTAGATAGGTATATTTACATAGTGATGTTTTAAGGATATTATGTAATTATCGATAAGCAGTACTTATTTTTATCGTTATCTAGTTTGTTCTCGACTGACATAGGTACATTACTAATTACTTCTAGTACCTGTCACTTAATACTGTCGAGGGAATAACTTCAATGGTAAAAAGTAAAACTAAGTAGAGGTAATAAATCCTCCCTTTTACCTACTGAGCTATTGAAGCTAAAAAGATAACTTCTTCAAAAGGTTTTACTTAGTTTAAAATAATCTTACTAATCTTACTAATATTATAAGTGCGAAATTTTGGATGGATGTATGGATGTATGGATGTATGGATGTATGGATGTTTGTTACTCAATCACGCCCCAACGGCTGAACGGATCTGGCTGAAATTTGGCACAGTGATAGATTATAATTTATAGTCTGGAATAGCATAGGCTACATTTATCCCGGAAAATTAAAGAGTTCCCGCGGGAACCAAAAAACCTCATTCGCTAGTGTATTGATATTCACTAAAACAATTCATCAATCCGCCCTTATTAACTTTTTATTTAAGTAGGTGGGTAGGTAGGTAGGCATACGAAGTATATATTTGGATATTGCAGATTGGAATTTGGAGTCTACCAAAATTGTTCTTCATAAAACAAAAAGCGTTTATGAAGCGCAATAAACAACAGAAAACCAACAATAAAGAACTGAATGAAATGAGTGCGCGAGCTGAATGTGAATGAACAGATGGGCGCCGCGGCTCTCGGCGAGTCGGCAACTTGGCGGGAGCGCCTTCGGGAATATTTTAGCGTATTTCAATAAAGGCGCGACATCTTTAATCTAGGCGGGATCGGGTAGGGGCATAAATCTTGCAGGTCCGGGCGAGTCGGGCGAGTTTTGAATCATTTAGCGCGGTGCGGCTTGAGCCCTGCGCGACTTCCGTCCGACACGTGCGCCCCTCCCGCCCCCCGCCCCGGCTCACCACCCGCTGCCACCCGCGCTTCTACGAGCGCGTCTGTCTTGCCGAGACAAAGGGGCGATAGGGGTGTGAATATGTGGTGCATATCGATAGATTGTTTTGCTTGTTAAACAATCCATAATATTTTAATTGTAAATGTGTGTTTTTCGTTCTTTGTCCTTTTCACGAAGTATCCGCTTAATCGATTCTGATGAAATATTGTACTGTGGAAGCTTGCATCCCTTGGATGAACATAACCCTAGGATTCTTTTAAAAGGAATCTAAATCCAAGCGGAGTTGTATGCATCATGTTCATAATATTAGAATTTTAAATCACCATAATAAAAAAATGACCTTCCGGCCAAATTTCAGCCACGGCAGGCACCTACACAAAAATTAGCCATCTATGAAGGAGATAAATATAGGTGTAAGTAGAATATTTGTGCATAACATAGGTCTCATAGATACGAGAGTAAGAGTATTGAGATTGCACTCTTGGAAGACGGCAATTCATCTCGAGTGGAGAGAGATCAGGGGAAAACCGACGGGTTTGTGTGATCTCCGTGGCAAGGTGGTGAAACAAAATGTTGTAATAAAAATACAAAGTTATCGATATGTCTAAGTTTGCTCAAACCCTAGCGCACGACGTCCGAGCCGCCTCTAATTTGAATTCACGGAGACTCCGCGACGCGTCCGCCGCGTCGGCCGCGCCCGACTTAATGAATCGCGAGGGGGGTGTGGTGGCGCCCGCAGGGGGTGCTCGGGAGGCGATCGGACGGCCACCGCATCCTCTGCGCGGATAAGTGACGCCCGTGTTGCTCCGTACATAGCTCCTTATGTACCCCACGGTACATAGCCGGCCTCTACCTACGTAACGCTCGCCAAATTTATGTCCCGCACATGTCTAGAGACCGCGGCGTACCTTTAGAGGGATTTTGCGTGTATACGGACAAACAAGGGCCGCCGAAGATATTCGAGATGGAATTTTGTGTGGACCTTTATTGATGAGTTGCCTTCGAGGACAGGTGTATTTTACATGGCCGCGTCTATTTGACATGAAAAACAGTTTTCGGTAGCGAAATTATGTTTTCTCTTCCTATATACTTAAAATGATACAAAACATTATGCTAATGAACCTTCTCAATATTAGTTACGTACTACGTTACGTTAGTAAATCTTATATCTTAAAACTTATTTCGAAAGAGTTTAATATTTGTAAATAGAGTGCATACTGCATATCTATATATACTAGGTAAATAAAAAGTTATGTAGCAGGTACTGAAATTTATAAAACTTATATCAAAAAGACGGCCAGATAGAAACATAACATTAGGTGTATTATTTTATTATAATAAAAAAAGAACTGATCCTAGTTCCTAAAGGGCTTGAAAGATTGTATTCAAGTCGATTGTAAACAAAAACATACAAATGGGCCATTATGTAAATGCGCGATCGCCGCTAACAATCAAAATGCAGTAAATTATTCAAGCGATTCGAGCTTTACTCGAACCACCTTAATTCACTTTACCAAATACTAAAATAATATTACTTAATTCAGTTATCGAAAGCGATAAATGTTCGAGTGCGGAGTGTGCATCAAATTAATGTTGACCTCCCTTGCGCAGTGTTGAGCGCTGTTGTCTTAACGTGGGAGGTCCCGGGTTTGGTTCCCGGCAAGGTCCATTTGGGAATTTATAATTTCTGAATTTTCACTGGCCTGGTCTGGTGGGAGGCTTCGGCCGTGGCTAGTTACCATCCTACCGGCAAAGACTTACCGCCAAGCGATTTAGCGTTCCAGTACGATGCCGTGTAGAAACCGTCTAGGGGGGTTAGCCCACTACCATGTTAGACTGCATCATCACTTACCATCAGGTGAGATTGCAGTCAAGGGCTAACTTGTAGTGGCGTAAAAAAGGCAATTAAAAGTAAAATAGGCAGATAGGACCTACCATTATGTTTAGGTCTTGTTTACGACCGAATTTGGATTGTAAAACAACGAAAATGTCCAAACCTTCGAAAGTTGATCTTCAAAATACCTATTTGCGAAATATTCTTTGAAGTTGGAGCATCATAATGTATGTTGTGTTTTTATAATTTTATATCTCATCTAGTTAAATTACATTTACTTTTTACTAAATTTATTAATCTATTTTAGATTTACTAATCTATATTTAGGTATTTAAAGGAATGAAAACCATTATTCATTTGACTTTATGATACATATCAGGTGAAAAACTTCTAAATTTAGAATTGTGTTTCACACGTTGGTGAATCTCATAACATTGATAATTGAAACACTAAAAAAGAATTTTGAAAAATTGCGAAAGGATTAAAAAATCTAATTTCTCGAAGTCATCTTAAAAAGCAAAAAACATATTAAACTTTCTACGATTAATCAAAACAAGCTTTTAGATAAATCGTGAACAAAACACTGCATCCGAATCAAATTAAATCGAGATGCCACCGCGTGCAGCCAAACACATTCGCATGTTTTTTCTCTCGGAGCGTCTAATCGCGTCCCCCAACTAATGCCAACGTTCAAATTACTCGCAGCGGTCGGGGGCCTCGCGGCCATCCGTGGGAGCTATTCGCCATTATGCTCGATAATCACGCGATATCGATTGACGACGTGCGTGCAGCCCTAATTTGGATTCTCGTGAAATTACCTCGCCCGTACGCGCGTGTTTCATATTTTTTTTATTATTATTTGGATGAAATAGTTTAGCGTAGGTGGATGCGTGGAATTTTATATAATAAAATATTTGAGTAAATTGTTTTTTGAGATGTTATTACAAAACAGTTGGCGGTTATTGCATTCAGATCTACATAAAGGTGGATGAGTTAAATCAATTTGCTAAATATTCATCAATGAGTATTTTATAAATATTTAGGTATCTGATGCGTAAATTTAAAATCGTAGAATTTTTACTACTGACTATGTATCTCTATACTCCATTTTTTACACAATTTTTACATCAATAGTTACTTTAGACGCCCTCAAGTAATAGCTGTATACCGGTGGCAAGGGAACTGTAGACAATTTAAGTGGGAATCGAATCCTAGAGTCCTCACTTGTAATACTAATACCGCCGTGTCCACCACTGCACCAGGAAGGTCGTGTATTATTTTCACAAAATCTTCCTATAAAAGAACTGTAAAGCCAGTGCCCGTAATAGACTCATTGTACGACATCATACACAATATTACCGATTTATATTAAATTGGGTTCCAAATAGCAACAGGTTGTGACATTACGAGATAATATTTTATTGCGACCGGAACGAAGTGGCGAACTTCGAAATTTTGACATCAACTTCAAGTTTAGGTTCATGGATAAGTACAACTTTGAACCAAAAGATTTAAAGTGCGAATTAAAAATTAATTCGTCATCAAGTTTTTACTTGTAAAACAATTTTATTGTTTTTAAAATTTGATTGTTTGTAAAAATAGCATTGGCTTGCTGCTTGTCAGAACTACCTATTTTCAGAAGATTTTTAAACGCTTATAACTATGATTATTATTATTAGTGTTATTTACAGGTATCTAATTTTAAATCGGACTCAGTCTCAATAACTGTTTAATTAAAAGCTTTCTGTAAGTACCTACATAACTCAGTTTTCAAAATGACTGAAAAATCGATTAAACAATGAAATAGGAACACCTCATTGTTTAATGAAATAGGTACACTAAACGATTTTTCGATGAACTGTGATGTAAAAGTAAGCAAGAAAATCAGTTTATCCTCGTAATAAATAATTATGCGGCATCGTTAAAAAAATATGAAGTTCAAAGTCGAGCGCTCGAAGACGAAAGTCTTCCGGTTAGAATTGCTAAGTTTTCGCTATAAAATATCACGTAATGATGCAACCTGTTGCTGTCTACGAGTTACGAGGTATTTTGTTACGAGCTACGAAATATTCGAATGTTTCCTATTTTAGAATAATGTTTAAATATAAATTAGATCCTTCTTTCTAAAGAGTTCCATCGTTTTTTTAAATTATCATCCTCTGACAAGAATGGAAATTGCTGACATAGAGTATGTAAAACTAATTTTTTTTTAATCTGATTTATTTCGGGTCTTTTCTTCACAAAACAAAGAACGACCTAGGTATGTAACTTGAAATAACTAATATTTCAAACGATAGGTACGCAATTATAAACAAGACTGTTGACACTGTTGTTGACTGTTGACACACTGTAAGTCGAAGTAAAACTTTATATTAAGTGCCTAGAAAAACGGAATATTTATATGCTATATACCTATTTAAATGTAACAAGTATACCTATTTATGTGCTGTAAAAGAAAAAATTGTCGTATCACCTTAACTGACTAGACTACGTGAATTTAGACTCGGTTCAAAATATTCCATATTTAAACTGATAAAATACAGTGTAAAATCGCGGTGCAATTTCTCCGTCAGATGCGCTCGGCATCGTAATGAGGGCGGGAGGTGTCGCTCTCACGGGAGGCCGCGACGTGCTACCCAGCTGCGCTCGCGCTGACCGCGTATCCGCTGCCGAAATAGGGCTGCTCTTTATCAATATAGATATTCACATTTGGTTCACCGTTCACTTTTTAAACCACTACAGCCTATTAACGTCCCACTGCTGGGCACAGGCCTCCACTCTCATAGGAGAGAGGGAATTAGAGCTTAGACCCACCACGCTGCTCCAGTGCGGGTTGGCGAGCTTTAACGACTATTATCATGTTAGTGATAATAACCGGGACCGACGGCTTAACGTGCTCTCCGAGGCACGGGGGTGAAACACCGCCAACTTCCTAACTCCGGGCTAGTACGGAGAATTTCTAATCAGAAAAACCCAACACTTAATTATGGCCCGACCTGGGATTCGAACCCAGGACCTCGTCAGCCGCAGTCGAACATGATAACCACTAGACCAACGAGGCAGAACTTTTTAAACGTTAATACAAAATATATTCCAATTTTTGAATTATTTAAATAAAGAATAGATTTGTAACGACATTTCTCTGGCAGATACACTAGATATCGTAATAACGTTGTTCTTAATCGATATTGTTTATATCGACATTTGTGTACCCTGCTACCTATGTATTTACTTATTTTTGAAAAACAGCATTTAACTTAGAATGGCTAATGACCTCTTTCCATAGTCTCTATCTGTCAACAGTCACTTACACTAGCGGCACGCTATGATGGCCGGTTTGACACATTACAATAGTGATGTGGAATGTCAATTTATTCTCGAACAAAAAACAATTAAGTTTTGTTTTTGTACCTGATTAAATAGGTTTAATAAAACAAAAATGTATATGTTTATTTAATTTATTTGAACGAACTGAATATTTGAACGAAAATGAATATACATACTTTATATGCACACAAGAAACATATGAATACAAAAGATACCAAAAAAGGTGCCACAAAAGGCCATAATTAATCAGATTCGTCCATACTACTATTTTCACTGTCGTCACTGCTATCATCACATACATTAATAATTATATGTTCGTTTTCTATAATATTATCTATTTTCACATCTCTTTCATAATCTTCCCTTATTAATTTAACAGTTCTATTCACAACCTTTTCCCAGTCTCCTTTAGTCACATGTTCACAAGCTTCTTCTAATAATTTTAGCATTTTTTTTGTGGTAAATGGGGGTTCTGTATTGTGTCTTGCAGCATATCCCTTAATTTGAGCCCACACCAACTCAATCGCATTATACTCACAATGGTAAGGCGGTAACCGTATAACTCTGTGCCCATGTTCTAATGCTATTTCGTCAATGACGTATCGGATCTTGGTTGGTTTGTTTTCTTTTAAAAGACGTACTAATTCCGCTTTTAACATATTCATGTTTGCATCTACGCCATTTTTACGAAGCCATGCGACGATATCAGCTTTCTTTTGGGATTGGGCAGGTGGCTTGTCAATTTGCATCGAGTGGTATGGGGCGTTGTCCATAATTATAATAGATGGTTCAGGGAGGCTACACAACATTGAGGTAAACCATTCAGTAAACTTTTCTCCATTCATGTCTTCATGATAGTCTCCAGTGGTTTTTGACGCAAAAGCCATGAGAGAACCTTCGACAAACCCGTTGATGGTTCCGGCGTGACAAATTATAAGTCGCGATCCTTTTCCTACAGGAACTTTGGAAGTAGATGCTGCTGTGTCATCGTTCCAAGAACGGCCTACAGTATGGTTAGCATTAAGCCATGTTTCATCCAAGAACACAACATTTTGCCAATTTTTGATTTCTTTCACTTGCCGTAAAAAAGTATACCTTGCCATCGCTATATCAAATCTTTCCATCAATATTTTGCGTTTGTTACATTTTTTGTATCGAAATCCAATGGTCTTCAAAATCTTCGTTAAAGAACTTTCCCCACCGAAGAATAATCCAGCTTCCTTCAGTGAATGCACCAACTTTTTTCTTGTTGGATACTCCTTCTGTAAATAGTAGCCGTAAACATGTCTTCGGATAGCATCGGCATCAAAGCTATCGATGCCTACGACTGGTTTTGCTCGTTTTCTCTTTTTTGGTGTGTGAAGTTTATTTTCTTCTGTGCCAGTCTCGCCATATTTTTTTTTAGTTATCCGTCTAACAGTTCATTGTCCAATATTAAGCGCATCAGCTACGCGTTCAACCACTGACGTTATAGGTAAAATTGGCCCTCCATTTTGAGCTTCACGATCGAAATAGTTACGAAGGCGTATTACGAACTCACGTGTCTGACTATTTAGAACAGTTCTCTGCGTACGTTCGGTCATATCGACGAAATCCACAACAAAGGGCTTGAACAGAGTCCAAATTAACGAGCAAGGGTCAACAGTAATGCAGTATCAATATTTGAAATCCAAAGCCAGGTCAAAACTATATCACAATCGCATTGCACTGACAGTTTATACTTTTCGAAGCAACGTCAATTCGAAACTGCTTTGTTTTGCATTGAGCATTGACGCGAGTTTGCCGGAGGTAGTAGTTGTGCTAGCCAGCGATCCTATGTGACGATCGTAATAGATTCCATTTTTAAAAATTTATTGATATTTTTTTGCGATTTCAGAGGTTTGTCCACATAGTGAAAATTGTTCATATTCACAAGTACATTCACCCCTTAAATGGTGCAAACTGATTTTTCTACACTTGTATACATTTAAGAAATCAATTTAATAAATAAATTTTGAGTCCTAAACCTAAAACTACATTCGATAAAATTTATGAATCTCTGCACATCACTATCGTCAATAAAGTAATACAATTATTTCCTTCAAAGTCGTTATCAATTAATACGGAACTTCATGAGCGGACAAACGTCAAACCGGCCATCATAGCGTGCCGCTAGTTTAGTCAGACAATTAGTTAAAAATATTCTCCGAAGATGCTTGATTTATTGTAATAAGTACATACACCATCTATTTTTGCTCACTTGGTTACCATACGAAAGTTAAGCGCTTTACATATACTTAGTTATTATTTAAAAAATTGTTTGGTGGTGAATTGACTAAAATTTTGTGTTCCAACTAAGTACTAGTCACAAACTAAGGTAACTAAAGTATCGATATCAACGGCTGCCGGCACATCACTACGCCCGCGGTTTCTCTCGCGACAATCGCGTGACGTCCCTCAGGCCGCGATAAAATCTTGCGACGTGCGTGACCGCATCCTGTTCCCGTCCCGGACCCTCGTCCCCCGCTCCCCGCTCCCCGCTCCCCGCGGCCCCTCTGCCTGGCCGCGAAGGACTCAGGCGCACCGCACTGGCGCTTCCGGCCGCGATCACCGCAAAGTTTCCCTTAGGGATAGTTAGTTAGTTATGATAGTTATGCTTTAAGTACTTATGTACTTAAAGAATTAAACACACGTAACTATTAGGGTTGTAACGGAGGCGTTCTTAGCGGAAGCAGAGGCGGATGCGGAGGTGAAGGGGCTTTGCCTCCGCGGACGTGGAGGTTAGCGGAGACGGAGGTGGGTTTCTCCGATCATGTCGTCCATTTTCTGTGCTTTAGAATGCGATGAATCCCACATTTAATTTTTTTAAGGATTCTTCCAAGGACGGTTGCCTTTTTTGTTGCAGTAATGGTGTAACTGACGTCAACTGCTTCGATTTGTACCTCTCACATTGTAAGTCAACGTAAATAAACCTCCATTACAACTCCGCAAAAAAACGGCGGAGGCGGATGCGGAAGCGGAGGTACGATTTCTTGCGAAAGTTCCGCACTTACGGAGGCGGAGGCGAGGTTCCGTTGCAACCCTAGTAACTATAATTAAAATGTAAAGATTCGGACACAATATGCGGTAATTTTATAATTTTGATGAGTTGGTCGACTATTACTCGTTAGCATGTATCACTGCCATACTACCCACTGGTTAGCCCGCTACCATCTTAGACTGCATCGTTAATTGCCCCCAGGTGAGAGGCTAAGGTCTAACTTGTAGCGGCGTAAAAAAATGCAATAATGATAATGAAAACTCTGGACTTAGTTATACAAGGTCAGGATTAGATAGACTCATATTCAACTCATTAATGATAAGTTGTGGTAAAGGTTAGAACCTGGGAACCCACCGCATTATCATCCCAAGAACCCCTCTTTCATGTGATTAATGAAAAGGGGTCGTCACCCTCAGCAATGAGGAATACAACGCAGAGAGACAATGATATGTTATAATTTCGACAATATAGTATACCTATTAACAATTTAACTATCTCTACCTGCTTCCCCGAGATTACTAGATCGTCCCTTACCTTCCCTAGCCCGCCGTTCGCCCCCGTCGATAATTCGCAGCTGCAGCTAATAATGAGGGGGTTTTATCTCGTTTGAACAGAAAAAACCGGGGGAAACAACCATTGCGATGGGAAAACAAACAATCATGCCTGTTTGTGTGATAGGTATAATAAAGTGTTTCAGAGTATAGAAGTTTAGTAGCTAGGCCGTCTCAATTCTCATTCAAGGGGCTGATTCTGTAGTGCACAATCTCTCAACTAAACTAAAATGATAGCATTAATAGTATTGCTGACCATTTCATAATACTCCCCGCGGAAAGAGACAGAACTAGATTTAAAGCAGTCATTTTAATTTAGAGATTGTGTTATACAGAATTTGCCGCAGTTTTATGTATAAAACCGGCCTTTACCATACATAGATTGACCGATGCTTGAAAACGAGTTCTTAGCTGATGTCGGATGAGCTATTTCTTTAACGTCTGATCATGCCAATGTGCACTGGACCTTCGAGGTGGTCTATGGCCTCAACACCTTCTCGTTCTGAGAGACCCGTGCTCAATAGAACGCCGGCGAAACACGTGTTGCTCGAGTGCAGCGGTGTTTCCACCCAGCCTACATTGATTCCCCAGCAACACTACCGAAAGTCCTCGCCGACCTGGGTGGCCTGCTTAGTTTCTGGAGTGAGCTTGGCTGGCTGGAATGATCCAGCGGGGAGTCGCACCAGTGGTTTTACGCACAGCGGACGCATGCGTCCAAGTGCGGAAAATAATCCCATTACACCAAGAAGAAAAAGGCCGGCGATGCGTTAGTAAAGGTAAGTAGGTATAGAAAGGCTAACCCGTTGTCACTTGCACGATAAACACGAGTCGATACGACGCGATGCGACATTATCAAGCAGTAGCTGACCCTTCACGTGGCCTACGTTGTCGCGTAAACTTAAGTTTGTCGTTTTCTATGGCTTCGTATCGCTTCGCTTCTGTCGCTCACCTAGGATAACGGGTTGGGTGAAGGATTTTTATCACAGCTATTATCAAAAGTGAGTAACTTTATGCCCTTCTAAACAAAAACTCTCAGTTGCAGTAAAACAGTTCGCGAGTGTATCGGGCTCGTAACTTCTTGTTTACGATCGCGTCAAAGCGCCGTTAAAGCGCGCTCGCAGGTGTGCCCGGTGCCCTTTTTTAGGGTCCCCTAGTAAAACAGGGACCTTATTACGTAAAAATGGTTCCCAGTGATCGCAATCACATCTGATTGGTTATTCTTACGCTATTGGCCAAAATTGTCTATTGTCGCAGCACTAGAATACCAAGATTCATTCAGCCAATCACAACTTGATACTGTAAAAATGATTGTAGTAGAGGAGCCCAAGAGGGATTTTTGGATTTACTCCAGCGTGGCAGATTAATATAAAGGGAGATTCTTTGGACCCTGTAGAGTACCTTCACCATATAAGAGCCCAAATTTAGAGAGAAAATTTGGTGGGTCTGTCTAGGACAGCAGGTCAAAATATTAGATAAATAAAATACACTTTACAGCATTTAATTAACTCACTCTTAATCTGACGCTGTACTCTACAGGGTTCAAAGAAACCCCCCTTTATATTAATCTGCCACGCTGGAGTAAATCCAAAAATCCCCTCTTGGGCTCCCCTACTATTGATGGAAGATTTAGATGATAGGACTGCAGTGTTTTGATAAAACCTACCGTTTCAGGCATAACGCCAATTTATTTAAACACCAGAATTTTACAATGGCTACGTTCTAATGCGTTGGTATTCTGAAACATAACCAATTTTAAATTCCAGTTTCGTAAAATGGTTGCAGCCTAAAGCACTGATGAAATAACAGTACAATGCCAGAATGATAAACCCGGCATACCTACCTCTAATCATCGGTTTCTGTGCGCCATCGTATCAGATAACTAAATCTCTTGATATATCTTTCCCTGGTAGTAAAGATTTAAACGAGCCACAACTGAAGCCGATTTTCTATTAATTCCCAAATTGACCCTGCCAGGAATCGAACTCGTGACCCCTGATTACAATTACAAAACTGCGTTCATCGTTATCGATTTCATCAAAGTTTCGTAAATTCAACTGAAGCCAATTTAGGAATTATAATTTCCCAAATTGACCCTTCCGAGAATCCGATTTACAAGACCACAGCAGTACAAAATGGAGTTCATCGCATTTATAGCATCAAAGTTTCGTATTCAACCGAGCAAAGCGCGGATCCGTCGAATACTCACATTTGTATCAAGTGGGAAAATAAAGAAAGCAAGTTAGATGGAGTGAGCCGGACCGCGCTCGCGACTAATTAACCCTCCCGCGCGAGGGGTCGCAGCCCCCACCGACGACGGGGGGTTGACCTGGCGTAAAAAATACGACTCCAATGAGGCGACGGGTATTAAGAATTTCGCATGTGAGCGCAGGCTTTTATTTCGGCTTCGACTCGTTTGTTGGAAATTGGGAATACGTTGGGTTTCCATTTCAGAATTTTTGATAAAGTCATAATTCGTTTCTAGCTGGTTCTACTCGGTAGCAATAAAGGTAAGTGTTGGACTGATTACCATAAAGCACAAGGCGATAATAATTTAACAGAGATGATAAAATTTAAGAGTTGTTTTTATTCCACTGCTACTCTAATAAGTGGTTCTGTGTTCATCAGTCTTATTGACCCTCCTACGACAGGGGGGTCGGTCGACCTGGGCGTAAAAATACGACTTCAATGAGGCGATGTGTTTTAAAAATCTCGCATGTAGAGCGCAGGGTTTTATTTCGGGTTCGACTCATTTGTCAGAAATAGTCATCTACGATTGAATTGGACCCATCGTACTTCGTACTAATATTATAAATGCGAAAATGTGTTTGTTCGTCGGTTTGTTGATTTGTTAGTTTGTTCTTCAATCACGCCACGGCGGAGCAACGGATCGACGTGATTTTTTGCATGGGTATAGTTGAGGACCTAGATTTACCTCTCCCTTCCCGCTTCTTATCCCGGAAAATAAAGGAGTTCCCGTGGGAATTAAAAAACTATTCCGACGACGACTAGGACGACGTCATGGGCATAAGCTAGAATTATATAATATTATCTCATCCTATTACTAGATGACTAGTATACCTGCATTTGATACGCCAATTACACAAGTTACACTGTAACTGGTGGCTTGTATGTAGCGAATTAAAGTTTCCTCCGCTGCTTGCAACTACAGCGCGTCCCCGCGAGACCCGCACTAATGAACGCGAGGCTTCAAAGGGGTCGGAACGACCCGACAGTCCAGCCCGCGGCACTCCCGCTCTTGTATCTTTGAAGGGTTAGCGTCGGGAAAGTTTCTAGAAAATATTTCATATAGATACACTAACAGTACATTCGTATTGTTAGTGTGGATGAAATATAGAAGATAGATTTTTATTTAAATAAAACACGGCTACGTAGTTCGAAGAACCAGTAGATGACGTCGGGGTCCCAATTTGCTTTAATCAGACCCAATTTGATTGAAGCGGACTAAACTCTAAAACGATCGAATGTCCTGGGCAGCATAATTTATTGGAACCTCGGATCAAAATTTTTCTTGCGAATTTGATCCTCATAGAAGACAGATAAAAATACAATAATATAAAAAAAATATGAAAAATAACGGGAACTGAATTTTTTTATTGAGGTTCCAACTCCAACGTTGCTCTTAATTCAATTTATTTTGCCAAAAGGTTGGTATCAACAGCTGTTATTTATAAAATGGCTGTAAATATTATTTTGGATTTTACGAAAGGAGCCCTCAAGGTTTGGTGGCAATAGCGTTGACACCTGGGACGGACTGCTCCCTCCAACGCACCCTTAGTCCGCCACAGCAGTGATGGCTATTTCTATGTTTTAGATCTAGTACGAAGGGAAATTCCCACGGACGATCTCAAGCGAGTGGCTGGAAGCTGGACACAGCATCGTGTTTTATGGCGATCCATACATAAAAAAGACCCGATATAGATCTATCTTTAAGTAAGGATCGACATAGTAGAGGACGTCTATCGGTTGACGATAAAAAAGATCTAAAGCTTTAAAATGATACGTAACGAGGTCAACGATGCCCTACAAATGAAAATGCTCTTCATATGAGTCAAAATGGTCCCACATTCCGGCCCGGGGCGATCCTAAATATTTAAGGCATGGGCCTTAAAATCATATCATCTTACAGTGTTTTCATATATATATTATCTGATACATATATGAAAACTTAAAAGCCAATTTTAATTCAAAATAATCAGATTATGAGATCATCATTGATCAAGCAATGCTTTTAATGTTTCTACTAGAAGATGCCCGCTCTCTAATTTTCCGAGATAAAATGTAGCCTACGTGTTAATTCAGATTATAAGCTATCTCCACTCCAAAGTTCAGCCTGCTTAATCTCGCGCATGAGCAATGAGAGCGCAATATTGTGTCTCAAACAGACTTTCCGGTACTACACGGATAGAAAAACACATGTATATGCGTGTTTTTTGGACCTGTCCAAAGCTTTTGATCATACAAAATATTATGGCAGAAGCTTAAAACGGAAAGTAGCTTAAGACCAGAACTGATCTCGTTATTCAAGTACTGGTATGGTAACCAGGCTAATGTGGTTAGATGGGGTAATGCGCTCAGTGAACCATACAAGCTGGAGGGTGGAGTGAGGCAGGGGGGGCTGACATCACCCAGGCTGTTCAACCTCTTTGTAAACCGGCTGATAGAAAGGCTCAGCAGAGCAGGTGTCGGTTGCTCAATAGTTGGCGTAGCTATGAATAATTTTAGCTACGCGGACGATATGGTTCTGTTGAGCCCCTCGGTCAGTGGTCTTAGAAGGTTGTTAAAAATCTGTGAGGACTATGCGGCGGAAAATGGACTCAGCTACAACTCCAAAAAGAGTGAAGTTTTGATTTTCAGGGGAAAGAACAAACCACAAAATTTTAAACCATGTATTCAGCTATGTGAGACTCCCCTGAAATACGTAGCTGAGTTCAAGTACCTCGGTCATATTGTAACCGAGCGCCTGGAGGATGACAGTGACATAGAGCGTGAGCGCAGGGCTCTGTCGGTTAGAGGCAACATGTTGGCCCGTAGATTTGCACGTTGCACGACACAAGTCAAGTTAACTCTGTTTAAAGCCTATTGCCAATCTTTTTACACGTGCAGTCTATGGGCAAGCTACACGCAACGGGCCTACGGTGCCCTGCGTGTACAGTACAACAATGTGCTGAGGGCGGTGCTGAGGAAGCCTCGACACTGTAGCGCGTCGGCAATGTTTGCGGAAGCTCGGGTGGATGACTTCTAAGCGATCATACGCAAGCGTGCCGCGTCCATAATGAGCAGGCTATTGAGTAGCTCCAACACCCTCCTTGGCACATTGGTTGTTAAACTGGACAGCCCTCTCTGGAGGTGCTGGAATGGTGCACACAGTCGCGCGAGGAGGCCCCAAAGGGCCTTGTAGTTGTGTTAGGTTTTAATTAGTATGGATAGGTATAGAGTAGGCTAAGTATTTTGTATTTACTAACATAGGTTAAGTAATTGTAACTAACAAAATATGGGACAGTTTCCTGAAATAAAGTTATTATTATTATTATTATTATTAATTGTACGGCCTATATCTAAATTATATACGTAAATTATAATCGACTCAGCGTTTACTAGACAGATTCTAATTGTATTATAATTACTATCATGTTTATCACTCAAACGATCAAGCTATCAGTACAGAAGTTCGACCGTAATCAAACTGGAAACTTGTACAATTACAGCGAGCGGGCGACGTCCCCGCGGGGTCAGATGACCCCCACTAATGAAGGCGAATCTTCAAAGGGGTCCGAAAGGCCTGGCTGTTAGACCCGCGGCGCTCACGCCAAAATTGCAAAAAATGGGTATCCCCAAATGCACTTACAATTTTTTTTGCGTTGCCTTTAATTTTGTACGGCCACACTATTGCCTGTATCTAAAAACGTAAATTATAATCGACTCAGCGTTTACTAGACAGATTCTAATTGTATTATAATTACTATCATGTTTATCACTCAAACGATCAAGCTATCAGTACAGAAGTTCGACCGTAATCAAACTGGAAACTTGTACAATTACAACGAGCGGGCGACGTCCCCGCGGGGTCAGATGACCCCCACTAATGAAGGCGAATCTTCAAAGGGGTCCGAAAGGCCTGGCTGTCCGGCCCGCGGCGCTCCTGAATCTTTAAAGGGGTCGCACGCCGAGAGAGTTAAGAAAACTATGCTGTTTGACTTTGAGTAGGTATGTTAAAACTAGCTTGCTAAAATATATTAGCTATAGGTTAACTATGGGGCTTTATAGGGTTTGGGCTTAAAGCTCCTGCCTTACCCTTACCAGGTTAGACTTTCACCTTATTAGACTACTTCCACTACTACTACACTACTACCCACTTTTTTTTTTTACGACGAGGGGGAGATCTTCATAAGATACCTGGCTTCTTGGGGTAGAAACCAGGTTATGTGAGATTTTTACTCTTTAAAACCAAACCAGGTAAATGATGAATCTGCAGTTACCACCCAGGGCGAGATTGCAGTCAAGAGCTAACTTGTACCAAAATAAAAAGTATCGCCATATCGATATATTTATTTAAGAGTGACAGGATGAAGAAATAGAAACCCGCTATTGATTTTTAAACATAAATCTTTAAATGAATACGCATGTTCTGACGACCTCCGTGGAGCAGTGTTGAGCGCTGTTGTCTTAACGGGCGGAGGTCCCGGGTTCGAACCCCAGCAGGGTCATTTTGGGAATTTATTTTCTGAATTTTCCCTGGTCTGGCCTGGCGGGAGGCTTCGGCCGTGGCTAGTTACCACCCTACCGGCAAGGACGTACCGCCAAGCGATTTAGCGTTCTGGTACGATGCTGTGTAGAAACCGAATAGGGGTATAGGTTTAATATAACTGCCATTAACAGGTTAGCCCGCTACCATCTTAGATTGCATCATCACTTACCATCAGGTGAGATTGCAGTCAAGGGCTAACGTGTAATGGTGTAAAAAATAACAATATTGGCAGTCATAGGGACTGCCGATAGAAGTGAAAACTAAATCCATTCAATTTTACTTCACATTAAATATTTGAGTTTCTGACTGGGAAATAAGAAAAAGGTATTCCGTTCCATTGAAGTTGTTGCTAATATAATTATTAGCAACAACTTCAGTTATTTATGCACCTTAGGACTAACACATAAAGCTACATTACGATTGGAAAATATTAATTTTTAAGACGTTCTGACATCAGAGAAAACGTAGGAAAAACCTTTCAATCCAAAATAAAAAGTCATTTTTAAAATATGTTCAAAAATTTTCATTATAAAATAAACCTTAAACCGAAAGTTTTAAAGTTTAATTTCGAATGTAGTATATTTACATTTAAGACCATAAGTCTTCGTAACAACGCGAGCTGTTCTCGCTGTTCGCGAGCATGTCGGTCACGCGAATTCACAAGTTTACCCCCTACCTAAAAGTGCTCAATACGGCTAAAGAAGTTTTCACATCAAAAAATGTTTTGTTGGTCTCATATTATATACAGATTTCATATTATTTTTATTGATGTGGTAGGTATATAGAATTTGGTACATATGTCACCGTAAGATTGTAAAAACCGTTAGATTATAATCTAACTCGCGAAATTCTAAACCGTCGAAAGATTGTAAACTGTTCAATGTTCTGAGTGTCAATTTTTGAAATATTTTATTTACGTTTTCTTGTCTCTTTCTTGTAGGTTAGGTTAGGGTTCGACATAAATAATCAAGTAGGGCACTTAGGTTTTATCGGGTTTAAATACCTATCAGATTACAATCTACCGGAAAATAATGCGTTAAATTCTAATCTTTCGACAGTTTAGAATTTCGCGAGTTAGATTATAATCTAACGGTTTTTACAATCTTACGGTGACACATATATTATGTAGGGCGGTTCTTTCAATCTCTGGTAATCAGCGGAATATTTTGAAAATAGATGCTCAAGTATGCATAGCAGTTTGTAATACATACCTATAGCACAGTAAACAGTTTGTATCTGTTTACTGTGCCTATAGTCCGCGCGCCAGTTCTGAGGAATCGGGGGCTGAGGTAGCGGGCGGGTCGCTTCATACCCTGCACATTCCCATACCAGCGCCGCCCTTGACGCGAGAGTACGTTTTATCGAGTCCTCTTATTAATTCGGCGATAGCAGTGTTTTATTATTCTACTTTAAATAGTACTTAACGTTTCTTTGTCTGTGCAAATAGCTGTTTAATTTTAAATTCCGTAAAATACTAATTATTCTGATAGATACAGTGATTAATTCGATTTGACGTTCTTTTGTACAGTTCATTATAATTAAATTTTATGATACAGTTTGTTTTTTCTTCCCTATTACACATACTATCCTCATAGAATTATTATTTCATAATTAATTAAATGCACGCGCACAGATACCAATAATGTGTTAGTATCGATAGTGTAATATCGACTAAATCACAACTCTATCTCATCACGTCAACATTACTTAAGATTTCTCGGACCACGCTCGCGAACTGTATTTCTTATATTTATACTAATATTATAAAGAGGTATAGTTTGTGAGTTTGTGACATTGTAGGGGAAAGGGGATAATCTCTGGATCTACTAAACCGATTTTGAAAATTCTGGTACCAATAGAAAGCCACATTATCTGTGCGTGTCATAGGCTGTACTCACACGAAAAATTAGGGAGTTTCCGTGGGAATTTAAAAAGTTATTTCACGCGGACGAAGTCGCAGGCATCTGCTAGTTACAATATAAAACTACGTAAACAGCACAATGTTGTTTGTTTGTATTTTGTTGTCGTTTTTAATACGATTAATTATTAATGACAATTTAAGATAAGCATGAGCTAAAGTCGCTAAAACGATGATCGTACTAAGATTCCATTTATCTAGTTAATTCTAAAGCGCAAGTGCTAATAAGTGTAATTTAGCGAGCCGTCTGCACTGGATAACCTGTTGCATACACGCTATTTGCATAATAATATGTATTCCTATTTCCTATCTATTATACTGTAACATCTTTAGCATGATATTAATCGGTTAAACTTGGTGATTTCGAGTTTTTTAGGTGAGTAAATATTTCTTTGTTTTATAAAATAAGCTAAGTACGGATTGAATTGTGAACCTTTTTAATAGGGGAGCCCAATCTGAGGGGATTTTTGGATTTACTCTAGCGCGGCAGAATAATATAATGATTCTTTGGACCCTGTAGAGTACCTTCACCATCAATCCAAAAATCCCCTCTTGGGCTCCCCTACTATTTACCTCCTATTTATCCTACTTCCAGGATTAATGTCATAGGTATTAAAAATAGAAGTCAATATCCGAAACTCGAAGGTCAGCCTGTCACCAGTCACTCTACATTACAGACTACAGTCCGTCAAACTTATCTGGTGGCCAAAATCGGGACACATTTTTATGCTTGTTATTTTTAAAATTTTATTTTTCATATCTACTAGCGACGTAGCGACGCTGTCACCGGGCAGATAAGTTTGTGGGACTATGAGTAATTACACACAGAATATAAAACTAGAAAATCATGACAATAGTATTCTGATCGACGTTTCTCAGTCATATCAAGCATTAGGTATCTATGCTCTTGTACGTACAACGTATACATATATCTGATGCAGTCCTTTGGCGTGGATTCGCAAACTTGAGGAATGGACCGAGTTGGGGGTGTGAGAGGGGGAGGGGGGCGGGCGCAGCTGACGTCGCAAGCCGGCCGTAACACCGTGCCTAACGTACTAGCGGGACTTATGTGTATATGCATACGTATATCAGTATATCTGCTATTAGAGATAGTACGTAATAGATATATAGGTACGTGAAGGTCTAAACTAAACCAGCCGGCTTAGCATGCGCACAATGAGATATCTCGCGATGAGAGAGAGAGAGACATGTTGTCGACGCCGGCTAATTTCTCGTTTACCCATATAACATGCACTAAATCCGGTATATTACATTAAAAAAAATGTCGGCATGTAAGAGTTCGTAGAGAAAATACCACAGATAAGAAATATACTTAACTTTCTTCTCTACTTTTGACGTAAAGAGACAAGTCATATGTGCAACCAAGCTTCGGTAGACAAACAGAGATAACGGGTAGACATAATTTTACTACTTGTGCGCATGCTAGCCGTACAGATACTACCTATACTCTACGAAGTACGATCTCTAGAGTGAAAGGTATTATTTGTCCTCTAGCCTAATGTGTATATAGTTGCCTATGTATATCGTATACTTCTATGCTGTAATAGATCGTAACCACATGTATGTAATTGTTCAATACCCTTCGTTGTTTACAATGAAATGACAATGTATATTTCCTCTATGGATGAATTTTCATACAAAGTATTTAGGTTTTAAATTACCTACTACCCATATACATTCAAAAGAGATCATACCCAGTACCCGGCGCAAATTTAAGAATAAAATTATTAAACTATTAATTAGTAAGTAATCACCGCCATTCTTACTTTTCTTGATTTTGGTGGCTAACAACGAAACGTCCATATAAAATTACATTTTCAAGTACAAAAAAGCTAACTTTTTACGCCACTGTATTATATTATAATTATGCAAACATAGGTATGTCAGCCTTTTCATATTTCCAAGGTTAGTTTCTCCTTTTAGCACAGAAATAGCTTGCTCTGGATAAACGAGAAAAGCCTAATGTACTTTTTAAAATATTCCAAAACTCATTGTAATATTTTACTACTTTATTTTTTGATCTACTACTAATAAGAATAATAGTCTATAGACATTATATACAGACATGTTTTGAAGAAAAACTGACTGAGTTACACATTAAACTGCTGGGTGTAGAAACTTGAGATTTTGCTTGTATCACTGATTGACTCACTCATCGACCTTGGACCTAGAAAGCTGAAATTTTGCACAGCTAGGTTCCTTTTATAAAGAAGACATAATTCGAAAAAGGGTTCCCACGGAAGCAAAGCCGCGGACGATCGCTAGTAAACCGCAACTCAATTTTGGGCTCACCACCCGACAATGGCTTGCTTGATACAAAAGTACATAAGACATGGTTTTGATTAAAAATGCTATATTAAAACGGCGGTCAACCGACAGTTCACAGAGCTTGGCTTGCTTTTGTCTTAACAAAGGCCTAGGCGTAGTATTCAGACAATGTTTTAAGGTCTCAATCCCACAGTCAGCTGTCTTTAAGAGTTCTGGAATATAATAGAATAAGCTTTATTTGCATAATGTGTATGTGTAATAAGATGTTATGTGTATATGGGCTCAGAAGCTTTGCTTTCCATGATGTCTTATACTGACGTATCAAAGAACAGACTTGCCCTAGTGATTGGCTGAATTTATGGTTTTCTGCGGTAGTGAATTTTGGCCAATAGCGGAACAGTTTTCGGATCAACCAATCCAAGGTTCGGATGGACGAACGGACTGACATACAGACAAACAAACACACTAGCACATTATCATAATATTAAGTATGTAACTGTAAGTATGGATTCTGATCTATGTATAATGTTCCTATGTGTACGCATAATCTACTTTTCTCTACACCATTACAGCCCATTAACGTCCACTGCTGGGCACAAGCCTGCACTCTCATAGGAGAGAGGGAATTAGAGCTTAGACCCACCACGCTGCTCCAATGCGGGTTGGTGGGCTTTAACTACTATTATCATTTAATTAAGTGATAATAACCGGGACCGACGACTTAACATGCTCTCCGAGGCACGGGGGTGTAACACCACCAACTTCCTATTTATTCTCTATAGATAAGTCCTATCCAAGCCTATAGATACTGAAGTCAGATTTATAGACCGTTGACAGTGGGATTGTAGCCTTATATATAGAGCTGGTATATAGCGTGCTGGTCAGGAGTTCGGGACATCGAGGGTCCGGCTCTCGGCCGCGGAGTCCGCGCTCTAATTAAAACCCCCCCTCCGCCCACTGCCTCCCGATCGCTCACAGATCACGACCGAAAATAAACAGATGCGACTGTACTTTCTTTATTACCTTATAGTAGATCCCAAAAAAACATTATAATGTGTATTAAATATGTTATAATTAAATTGTTTGGGCAACTTTCTACCAAAAATATTGGCCTTTTAAAGTACTGAGATCACAATTATGGCCAAGTTCTTCCTATGCGTTGTTCCACTTACAGGTTACTTTAAAAACCTAATTCCACGGGAACCAAGCGGATATCATCTTACTAAACCGGCAGTAGAGTCAAAGACTGCATCCCATGCGGGATCCAATCCATCTCTGTTTTAATATTCATCAACATCGGTTGAAATGATGGGCCGTGAAAACGTAACAGAGACATTTTCGCATTCATAATATAACTATGGATAAAACAGAATTAATTAGGTTTGAAAAAGTAATAAACATGGTGCTTCTGTTCAAGGGTTCAACGAAATTACTCTTTGACGACGCGGCGCCGCTAGAGGCAATGTAAAAAAGGACAGCCACGTGCCGCGAGTAAGATTGCTCCATGAAAGCCCCCTATGCTTGTGGACCTACTGCCACTCGTATATACTCGTAATTATATAGCGGACAGAACCAGACAAAAGGCGGCCTAATTAAAAGATATGTGCCTTACTTACGTAACATTTCAGCTTGGAGTTCTTTTACGAACAAATATGGAACTTTTTCGAACTACTTCTGAAGTTACTTGAATAAAAACATAATAAATTTAAAGTCACGGTCTATCAATTCTTATACACGCGTAATTATATAGCGGGCAAAACCAGACAAAAGGCGGCCTAATCAAAAGATAATATGTGCTTTATTTACGTAACGTTTCAGCTTGGAGTTCTTTTCCGAACAAATATGGAACTTTTTCGAACTATTTCTGAAGTTAGGTACTTTATTAAAAAGTGTTAATAATTGAAAGTCGCGGTCTATCAAGTCTTATATACGCGTAATTATATGTAAAGACCCAGACAATAGGCGGTCTAATTAAATATAATATGTGCCTTACTTACATAACGTTTCAGCTTAGAGTTCTTTTCAGGACACCTAAGGAACTTTTTCGAATTATTTCTGACTTACTACTTGAATAAAAAGTATTAATTATTGAAAGTCGCGGTCTATCAAGTCTAATACAGATAAGCGTAATTATATAGCGGGCAGACCCAAACAAAAGGCGGCCTAATTAAAAGATATGCCTTACTTACGTACCGTTTCTTGAAGTTACTTGAGTAAAAAGCAATAATACCTTCATATAAGTTGCGTAATGTCTAAGTTTTCTATCAAGTGTAATAAAGGCGGGTTTATCACTTCTCGTATATGTAAATGTATACGGGTAATTATATTATAGCGGGCAGACCCAGATAATGGGCAGCCTATGTTATTTGATATATATTTATAAAATATCCCATTTTAAAAAACGTAAATTCGGTGTCTTGATGAAATCGCAGGCATTAGAATAGTAGGTAGCATTGAAGTTATTGGGCATGTCCCATGAAAAATAGGGAGGTATCGAACTTTTATCACAGATTTTCAGTGCAAAGATTTTCACGGATAAAGCCAAATTCCGCTAACGACTTCGGAGGCACACGGCGTCAATGCGACGGCGGCGGACGGAAAAAACAGCGTTGCTGTTGCAGAGTTGTCGTGCTACTAGAGTTTACTCTTTCTCGTAGAATGACCTCAAACGAATGCGACTTACGAGTATGTTACAATTCCAAACCTAAAATAATAATATTTATAGAAAAACGTTGTATGGCTAAGTTTCGGACGGACTTTTTTTAATTCAATTTCTTCTTGCAATCAATGGACTAGGGGTCAAAAACTTGTATTTAACAAAAAAATGTCTAAGTACAAATACAAAATATTATATAACTAGCTCATGCTTTTATTACGAGTTCGAAGCTTACGGCTTTGATGTCATACAGAATGTAAAAAAAAATATATCTCAAACCGGTGCTAGGGAGTAGGTAGGGATTTGATGCTGTGCCTATAACATCAACTATAATTGCGTTTACATTTAGGTAATTTTTGTAGGTACTTATGCGATTTGCTTCTCCAGAATTGTAAACTCCTCGGCAGCGAATGAAAAAAATAGCGATGCCGTATTCTGAATGCCCTCTCCAATACCTGCCGGGGTTGGGAAATTCTATTTCCTTAATAAGTACGTATTAAATTTCAATTCAGAAAGATCAAACAGTGTAAACTAAGTATTTAGACCATTAAATGGCAGCGCGTAATTATTTTCAGTGCGATTATTATGATTTGTGATGAAAATATAAATAATATCCGCCATACTGGCGCACTCCCTGGCAGATCCTTTTGACGACCTCACTGGCGCAGTGGTGAGCGCTGTGGTCTTATAAGTGGGAGTTCTCTTGCTCTTTAGAAAAAGAAAAATTATAATTTCATCAATGTGTAGATACGTAACCGCAGTCCTTAGCTTTGCTGGCGCGAGTCAAGTACATGATTTTTTATCATTTACATAATCTTCAACAGTATACCAAGCTTTTTTCAGGAGCATATTTTTAATGGATTTCTGAAACTTGTGTAGGCAAGTTTAAAATTAGTTATGGAATTTTGTTATAGAATAGAATGCTCATTCCCACGAACAATCTTCTTGACGACGACTTTCTTGAGACGGAGCGATGGAGTCACGAGCTTATTGCGTATTATTATACAACTGTCATGGCAGCCGGGTCTGTAATTTGTATCTATAACTATATACTTACGCTATGATAAAGTATGGATATTAATAATAATAATAATAAATAATATTTATTTGTAGGAATATGGGTACAGATTAGGTCGTTAAGTAGTAATTTCCCTAACATATTCTACCATACAATGGTGTGCATTGTTGTAAGGAAATCAGTTTAAGACAGGCACGGCGTCAGTGTGATACCCGCGCAAGTCGCAACCCTACCCGTCACCCGTCTGAGTGGCGTCAAGCCCTCATCAGCGCGATTCGACGACCCTCCTGTCTACTCGACCTTCTTTACGTCACTAACCGCTGTCTTTGCGGAATTGATATCCGGCGCGGACCTGGAACTTTGTATTCAGCTACCAAACTCTTTTATTCGGTATATGGCTTGTTTTAAGGAGGTAGATAATAGGCATAAGTAAATAATATTTGCCTCAGTAGAACATAATAATGTCACAAGTTTATTTTATTTCCCCCAAGTCACATAATCAGGTTGTATCAAATCAATAACCGCTAAAGGACCCGGGACCTCATGCAGTCATGATAAGTAGCCGAAGAAACTATAGCTACTCAACTCACGAGGAGGGCAATGGTGTGTGATCCTGATCACCGATCTAAACACATAGTCACAAAAAACACATAATACGACCACTACAGGCCAAGTGAGTTCATACATGCTTTTTGACGTGCAGGCTTTTATGAACCTTAAACAGGTCAAACTGTCCGTTTGACAAACGATTACGATTATGATTTCCTTACACAATCGATGGGCAAAATTGGTCGAGCGCCAACTGTCAAGCGCTTGACAATTCCATACAAATTATAGTTAACGTTGTCGCGATCGAATGGGATGCAAATCTTCCACTAGGCACCCAGAACGGCTCTAAAAGCACGTCGAGTTCCACAGATATGGGCTCAACGGCACTCGACGAGTGACGGTTTCCACTATCGCACTATACCCTTTGTCACTGTAAACTAACGGGGTGCTTTCGGTCATCCGACCAGGCTTGGGATGGCAACACTGAAGTGGCGCTCTTTGATTGAAATTGTCGTGCGCCATTTGCAATGGAAGGCTTGTTTTGTCGAAGAAAGACCCAATTGGATGCTTATTAGTCCTGCGTTATATATAACACACCGTCGTTGTTAGAACTTATTAGGGCTTAGACTGTGTTAGACTCATGTAGCACCACCAGCGTTGCTCTTTCCGATGCGAGGGCCATTTACCAGATATGAAAATTTTTAAACATTATTTTGATATTACACTTGCTTAGTTTCATGTGCATAGTGTTACACGGGAAATTAAAACGAGCTTGTACACATCGATATATGTATATGTAGGTAGGTACTAGACGGGACCTGTTCATAGAAAAATTCACAGATTTCGAAGTCCCCGCAAGAATCTGAGCATTGAAAATGAATACAATTTTTTTTATTTTGAATAACACATTACAAGTTGAATAATAAGAAATTTTTATTGAGATTTACTTCCCTGTAATTACACAACTACATTACTTACAAGGCATCTTTTAATCGTCCATTGCCATGACGATTGGTCAGCGTATTTACGTTTGCGTGTTCAGTAGAAGGCAGCATTGCCTCGAACCCAGCAAGGGTTTGATGATCGTGTTGTCTATGTAAATTGAGGTCGTAGCTTGTACAGCATTACTGCTTTTATGGTCCCCGAGTCTAGACTTGGCAACACTGGGTGGGGACCCTAGAATATGGCTACAATTAATGGCGCTGCTTGTGTGAATTGCGAAGTAAAGTACGAGTATATTAAGTTAAATAAACGTGTTCCGTTTAATATTAGCAATATATCAACTTGTCTTAAATCTCAATATGTAAACGTCATTTGGATTAATTTATCATCCTCATCAGAGCAAAACGTGTGCCAAAATTAATGGTTTACATTGATTTTCTAGCGCTAAATATCTCCTGCTCATTATTTTTTATTTAACTGGTTTAACGGCTCTGGATTCTAGTCCTTCTGAGATCTCCTGCTCAATTTCTTCTCATACTTAGACTTATAGGCCTATTACACTGCACTTTTTACAGGGCTCTGTGGTAAGGGTGGACGTGGCCACTAGATAGAGCGTCGTTTATTACACAGCAATAAGGACCAATTTAAGGACCCTTACTCCCTAACTCTTATTACACTACACTGATTCAAGTGGAAGGGTCCCTGTGAAAAGTGTAATAGGCCTATTACGTAGTAATTAAGTACCTACTTTTTTTAATTATTTTAGGGCCCTGGATTCAAGTTCTTTGTGGAAAATTATGGATGTAGGTACTCTACATGTAAATGTAGGCAAACATTTTAAGAAAATTATAAATATTATGATTAACACATTGGCAACCAAAAAACTCTCACGAATCTCAATAACGAGGTACGTACCTAAAACAATTGGATCCATATAAATCTATCTATTGTAAATCTATCTATTGTAGTCTATTGTCTTCCCCAAGGTACTAACTTCGAAATTGATATTTTGAAGGTGCTTTTTAGTTCTTGCGTAAGTATTTATTTAGGACTAATAGTTTTTCAGAATCAATATTCAATCTTTGTACCGACGTAAATTTTTTATTAGGTTTGGAATAGTTTTAACTCTTTTAAGACGAAAAGACACTCAACCAGAGAGTTTTTTATTATATCTGTGATCTTATGTCGCTCACTCTATAGCGTGGCAACAAAACTCAATTTATTGCCGTTAAACCAGATAAATAAAAAAAAACTCAATGTTTTTTTATTTTACATTTATTGAAAATTATACAGTAGAACTTAATACTAGCTAGGCTAACCTAATTACTATATTAATCATGCCCGCGTGGAATGCGTGCGTTTTGACAGCCAGGCTGATCCTTATTGCAAAAAATGAGCCAGCCCTGTCACCAGATGAGGCAATTAACCGCGGTGAAATATCTCGCAAAAATTTTTGCCACTAAGACTCCACGGCCCCAGGGTCTCCACGGCAAACGGAACAAATATGTAACTCTCTATTAGAGAGGCATACTTCCGCCGCTTGCCAGTTTCAGCCTTTTCTGCTGCGACTCCCGGCCTTGATGCTGTCTCCTTGATATGACATGGGGCCAATGTGTCTACGCTTGTTGCATCCCACATAAGCGCCCGTCCCCGTTTCCAGGGAACCAGCGTCAATCCATCAGGTCTCTTGCCATCATCCCGACTAATCCCCGCCGGCTCAATGAGCGCAGGTATATCTATGGTGGCAAGAGCCCTTTTGATCGTATCATTGAGAGAGCCATGCCGAAAAAGCCTACCAGCGCTCCTTTAGCAAGAGAGCTCGTGAATTCCAAATTTATCGACCTCTTTTTCCACACGGACATCTGTGCTCGTAGCACAGGGTCCCAATATGAGATTTTTCGATGGCAATGCACGAAGCCAATGCCAGGTTTCTTTTTCAGATAAGGCTAAAAGCCTTGCTCGATCTTTTTCACTGGTATAAGATTTTGAACCAAATTTGTATGTGTCAGCCGAACCAACGGCACATCCCAAAGTTTTTATGTGAAAAATTCCTTCGGGATGTCATCATTGGGACTCCTGACCTTGCAACTCCATTATTTTCAATAAATGTAAAAAAAATTACAACTCTTTTTTTAACTTTATTTTGACTACAAGTAGTAGCATATATATATAGTTATCATATGAACCAAGATACCTCCAAAAAGGCTAGCCAAGCACCGTGGAAAAAAAAGAAAAAATACAGACAGTTAAACTGCGTATTTTTCCCTTTTTGAGTAGGTTGGATAATAATTGACTCAAACCCTGCCTGCAACCATATTTTCTATGAAATAGTGTTATTTTTATTTCATAGCAAACCTTCAATGGACAAAAAATACATGTCAGTTTCATTTTTCGATAGCCACTGAGAAAATAGGGGGGCTGGTCTGAGAGTATGCTTGAGCAGTGAGCCCTTGGCCATATGTATGTATAAAAGACATGACTAAACTGCGACGTAATGGTCCGTAGAAACCGATTAGCGTGTGGCCACATTAGTGCGGTTTCGTCACTTATGAGTGCAATCATGTTATCATCCATATTATTTATGCATTTTCAAGCACTTAAGATTAAAGGTAGGTACAAACAAAGCTTGCATCCCAGAAACGATAGCTTAAATTTGACCCCCAAAATCTAAAAATTCTCGCAGGATTTTGGTAAAACCTAAATCCATGCGACACCACGAAATCGCGGATATCATCTAGTCGAATAAAAAATATCTAATTACCTTTTCTAATAGGTACCTATATTTTTCATATCACTGCACAGTTTCATCGTCTTTCGTCAAGCTCAGATTTCGTCGTCTTTTTGTACCCCTCGCTCGTCACAAGACGTAGGTACACCGGGTACAGGGCTCAGCTCAGCTCGTATCCAGCGATCGATCGCGCGACGCCCCGAGGGTGCGTCAATTTGCCCTCGCCTCGTCAGCGCTAAATTATCCCGACATCTTTAAATGGAATTCCGCGGCTCGCGTCCGAGTCCCTGCACGTTTCTGTTAGGACGATTCCACAATGGTCGAGACAGTTTTATTTAATATACTTCTATACTTACTTCATATTATAAATGCGAAAGTTTGGATGGATGGATGGATGTTTGTTACTCAATCACGCCAGAAAGACTGAAGGGATCTAGATGAAATTTGGCACAGATATAGATTATAGTCTGGAATAACACATAGGCTACTTTTTATCCCGGAAAATTAAAGAGTTTCTCCATCCACGCGGACGAAGTCGTGCGCATTTGTTAGTTTTTATTATTACTTTAACCCACTACTTATTCTTGTATAATATGGTCTATTAAGTCTGACCAGCTGAGGGAGACCAACACGTCTAAATTCTATAGCATCGAACAGCTACCAACAAAAGCCGATGGACACAAACAATTCGATTGCAAAAAAGTAAGTAGCAAAATAAGACTACAGCTGTTGTTCAAATGTTCTGATTACGATCTTTTTTATTAATTTAATAAAGGTCTTAATGGCAGAACCTACGTTTTGTTAAACGATTTGGTAGAACAAAAATAATAAGAAACATATATTATTATATATTTTATGAAACTGTTATCGCGGGCAACAGTGTAACCGCGTCCTAACGGTTCTTCAATGCGACGGGGGTGGCTTACGGACCGCTCTCGGTCCCCGGCGGCCGCGCGATGTGCCACCTGCCTTATTCCACTCCAGCGTGCTTGGCGCATAGCAAAACGAGCACGCTACACTCTGCATACCTACTATTAAACTTGCACCTACATACTGATATACTGTATATTTTTTTTAAATATTTATTTTAGAACATATAACAGGTTACAATACAATAACAGGAAAAATATAGCTAGTTAAGAATAGAGTATAGTCAGAGTATTGTAGAGTAACACTTAGAGTTTGCCACAGCTTGGATTATAATATTAAATCACACTATTAGAGAAAAAAGTAATAAAAAGGAAAAGTCAAAGGATACAAAATAAAATAAAGAAGGTACTTTCTAGGATAGTATAGGTATCAAAGTTAAAGTCTAGAAGATCTTTAAATTTTTTTCAGCGTCAACAAAATATAGGACGTGATACGGTATCTTAAAACTAAAGCTACGGGGCTATCTTCATCAACATCTTCTGAACACATCGCCGACTCACTCCTCTCAGAATGAGAGATTTAAGTGATTGTTAGCCACGCAAGTCAATTGAGGGTTAGCAGCTTCACATACCCTTTGACCGTTCGTTTCGTTCCCGTTAGACCAACAATTCGAAACACGCATCCCCTAGACTTATATTATATTAATAAAAACTAGTCGTTGTCGTCCCGATAAACTTCCACCGCTGGACGAAGGTCTTCTGCATGGTTCTGCTTCCAGTTTAAAACCTACTGTAAGTATGAATCTCTTTTAATTACAATATTTGAGAATATAGAGTATTATATATATATATATATATATATATATATATATATATATATATATAGATTGAGAAAATAACAAAAATAGACGTATAAGTAGCATCAAGCAAGGTAGAAGATAAAACAATATTCCATTGGATTCAAATATTTATCATGAAATGAGTGCGCTCAACAATAACTAAAACAGCCCGAGGCAACGGATATTGAAATCGGTCCCGAAATTTGATATATTTTAATCGGATCAATCAATGAGTCGCGTTGCCTGGAGGGTCTCATTGTGATGAAACGCGAGTTCTGAGCGACATTAACGAAGGTTGCGGGCGGCCAGTGTAAGAAGACCCACGTAGTTTAACCCTGCTGGCTATGCTAAAGCCACAGACTAAAATTTAGCAGTCATATTATTAGTGGTAGGTAGTGTTTTTAATGTGGCGTGCACAGGTTTTGAAGGTAGGGTAGGCAATAGTTAATCAGATTATTTACTAGCTGTTTTGTTGAAAAAATTAGCATTGGCTATTGTATTGCCATTTGGGTAAGCCGTGCTTTTACGTCTCTATAAAATGCACGCCACTGGATTGTATTACAGAAATAATTTCACCATCAACTCAACCCATTGTTAACCCATTAAGAGCATTGCATTTCGGAATGTAAAACGTTTAGGTCACGTTAAGTGCGCCCAATTATTAATTCGGCATTAGGAATTTGGCGGGTTTTCAACGCATAAGCCTTTCAATAGATTTATTTCTGGTCCTGTCAGATTTCTGCCCCTTCGAACTATCAGAGTAAGTGAATGGAATAGGTACAGATAGTGTATAGTACAGCGTGCACTAAACTGATTATCTCCCACGAATATGACCACAATCTCTGTGGCGTTTCTTGGCCGCAGCCGAAAATCGGTCGGGAGGACTTAATTTTAGGCGCAAACTTATGCTGTGACTAAAGAAGAGAGTGGGTATACTTAATTTCGTACTCTGTGGTGGCGATGAGTATAGAGTCTCATTTGCTGTGACTAAATCCACGAATACCAGCGACCTTTTTATAACACTGTGATCAGATTAGAGCAGACTAAAAGAAGAAAGTGGGTATACTTAATTTGCTACTCTGTGGCCCGCTACAAACACAGAACGGCGGTTCTCTCGAGGGCTCGCCTGAGGACGGTCTGGGCAGAGCGGACAAGGCGCGTAATTTACGCGTGAGTGCTCGCCGCTAGTGATTACGAGCAACGGACGGAGCTGATAATTCCGAACGGTATTATGGCGGCCATGGCTTACGATGCCCATGCACTGTGCGATTATTTTAGAGAACTACCGTTGTTTGTTGTTCAAACCAATTTGCTCTTCTTTTTCTTAAGTATCTACCAAGTGTGGCAACAGGTAGCGGTTTTATAACGCTTATACACCGCTACTCCCAGCTAACTTTTTTAAGCCTGTGATCAGTTTATGAATATCACACATTTGCTATGACTAAAAAAAGATAGTGGGTATACTTAATTTGCTACTCTGTGTCCCGCTACAAACACAGAACGGCGGTTCTCTCGAGGGCTCGCCTGAGGACGATCCGGGCAGAGCGGACAGGGCGCGTAATTTACACGTGAGTGCTCGCCGCTAGTGATTACGAGCAACGGACGGAGCTGATAATTCCGAAGGGTATTATGGCGGGCATGGCTTACGACGCCCATGCATTTCCAACTGTCTTGGAGTCTGAGTTAGATCGCCTTATTTTTAGTAACGTTGCATATAGAAAATATACATTTTGAGGCAATGACTAATGAAAATTTTAAAAACCTAAGAAAGAAGAAAATCACGCAGCTCATGTGAAAATGTTTTAATTATATAATTGCATAGGTCGGCTTCGTATATCTATGGTTTTAAGGGTCAATAGTTAACTACCCTGACGTAAGCCCAGTTTATGGTGGTGTAATTTTAGAAAATTAGTTGTTTAAGTTTGTCTACTTAAAGTTGATTTTTGTACAGCTTGGTCTTATATTTGGAAAAACAAGAATACCATTTTTAGATTTCTCCGTGATTGCTTGACACTTGATGATTCCTGTGTGATTTTTGTTCAAATATATAAATTGGTATTGGCTACAGAACTGTTCAACAGGCAACAACCCTACAAGAAACCTATGTTCAACAGTGGGTGTATCGGTTCACGGCGACGACGGCTGGCCAACTTTTGCTAAACTACCGAAGACTTCACTCCATGAGTCCATAGGATCATTTGTATAGTAAGTTCTTCACGAGATACCTAATATATATACTAAATAGATATTAGGTATCTCGTGAATAACTACTGACTAAAAGTTCGGGGCATGCATAGCCAGCTTTATGTGCGGGTGATTTGGCCTTCGTTGGACACAGGCGTGGTGGCGACGCGAGTCATTAAGATGGCGTGTGACTCGTTATGCCAGGGGGCGACGACGGTTATACCGTATATCCTACACTGTACATATATTGTACTATATACCTACGTTAGAAACTACCTAACTCAATATATAAGGGCAGTCCACTTAATATGGACAATTCTAAAATTATTAAGGTGCATTTAACTTTCATTTTCATAATATGGAATGAATGGGAGGACGGAAAATTAGAGCAGGTGGTAAATACAGGTATACCACTGTTATAAGTTGCATTGACAAAATTTGTTTGCGCAGAAGCGCAACCTATCGCCGCCTAAAACCAATGAAATACCTACAGACCTTATTGCTTGAAGTTAAGAGCTTTGATGATTTGTTGGATATACTCCATTTGTTTATTCCATAATCTCCTGCTACGTTTAATTTTGACCCTATTATCGGTTCGGTAAGAATTTGTGGATCTAACAAAACTTTCTTTTCCCTCTTACCAAAAACATCTTTTTTTCCGCTGAGGAGGTTCTGATCGAGTTTAAGAAATTAAGATAGCATAGAAGAAAGAAAGAGTTTTCGGCACGGCTTTAGTTGGTCTGTGGTTTTCGGTACTAATTCAGTCGATCCAGCACAAAGTTAAGATGCATCTTGGACGTATTTACGAATGTGTAGGTCGAAAGTAGGTGTAGTAGGTGAGCCTTTAGTCTGCAATTTCTATAGGCGTCGATCCACTGCATGGATAATAAATGTACTTACGCCGCGCCGTGCCTATACCATAGAAGCAAAGCTAATGAGGCACCTGTGAAGCATAATTGAATCCCCCAGTGGCGGTAGGCGCCTTTATTAAACATCCAGCATTATCTTCCCGACGCCAGCGCACACCGAATCCAATATCCGAACGCAATAACAATCGCGACCGTCTATCGGACGCGCGTAAATTATGCACGTAGCCTAACCCACTTGGGATTTCGACCAATCCAAAATAAACTTTAAGTTGTACGTGTAAGGTTGGTATTCAAATGAGGGGTACTTTCTCCCGCGGACGCTCGTCGACGACATCGTCGTGCTAATGGCTAAGGACCTCCCCGTGTCCCCCTTGTAAGGTTTTCTCTACACTTGACGCTCTACATGTTAAAGATCTATGCTTAAAGCTACACTAAACTATATGTGTAACTGACTTTTAAGAAGTACGGTTAAAGTAGTATCAAAGGAAGTTCGTTTATTATCGTAGTTGGTTCTCATTTATTATAATACTTCGCTTTGTAAATGCATCTTCTGTGTTGGGTATTTATAGTTAGTGTTACTGTGTATTTAGAAATGCATAATAACAAATAGTTTTAATGCATGTCTAAATAAAAATAGCATCACTTTAACTACATGTCTATACCATATTTGTACACCACGCTATGGTAGAATACTAGGATCTATTAAGTATTTTTATATGATTATCTTGTGTTGCGTCTACTAGACACATCACACAACACAAGATGCGTCCACGAATAAATAAATTGAATTGAATTTAGTAGCTTGCTATAGCTTGTATAAGAAATAATCTCCATTGAACAATGGTCAAGGTATAGAAATAATGTACAATAGAAATTATAAAACAAGTTGATAAGTATTTGACGACCGCCCTGTTGGAGCGCTGTGGCAGATCCCGGGTTCGATTGGCAGAGTCAATTTGAGAAATAATGTTTTCTTTTTCTGTGGTCTGGTCTGGTTGGAACCTTCGGTCGTGGCCGGAACAGACTACAGATGGCTATCGAGCAAAGAGACCAATACAATTAGACAACTCATAGGTCCTGGTATCGTTTTTGTGATGAGCTAAATAAAATTGAGGCTTTCCGAATTGCGTAGATATATTGCAGTTACAATCATGTATGATTTCTGATACATTTTAACAGTGAGTAACGTATATAAATGTCGGACCTTAGACTGCTCACCAATTCCTGTAACAGTGTTAAAAATATAACCGAAGAGAGCTAATAAAAATTAAAAAAGTAGACCCAGAGGTATCGGTGCTAGTGACGCAAGTGAGTTTTTCTCCGTTTTTCTCTGCCCGAGGCCGAGCGCCGGTGAATTTCCCCGCGTCATCAGGGAATTAGATCCGCCTCCGGAGTGGAGGCCGAACGGCAAAACAACAAATTTACGACGTGGTATCTTCTACCTAGATATCTACAGTTTTTTATTATCATAGGAAAATCAACAGCGATTCTAACGAACAATAATACTTAAACCCTAAAAAACAGGATTAATATGACCAATTACAGATTTTCTTAAAAAGAAATAAATTGCAATTAGTGAGTCAGTTTCCTTAAAGTTATAGTTAGTTACATACAAAGCAAAACTAAGTAACAACCAACAACCAGTTTGTGAAATTAAATGATTATTTAACTATATGCAATGACGCAATGACGAAAGTATTAAAGAAATTTTAAGAATTTTTCGTATTATTCGGAGAAAATCTGCACTAAGATTCATTCAGATTCATTTAACATAAACAATAATTGTATAATATAATTGTCATGTCATCCCGTTATGGCTTATGCAATTTGAGTGACATGTACTTTGTTTTTTTTTTTTATTTAATATTATTTCTCGATAGGTACCTACTTAATAATGTCGAATAAATTAAGCTTTAAGATATTTTAGCAAAGTTAGCCATTGAAACGTAGCTGCTCTGTACTCGAATTCGAAATTTCGTGGATTTTTATTTACTCCGCTTTTACTTTCGTCCGCGTGGTTTAAGTTTATTTGATTCCCGCGGGAACTCCTTAATTTTCCGGGATAAAAAGTAGCATATATCAATCTCCAGGTCCTCAACTATGCCTATGCCAAAAATCACGTCGATCCGTTGCTCCGTTGCGGCGTGATTGAAAGACAAACCAACAAATCAACAAACACACACTCTTTCGCATCTGTACTAATATTATAAATGCGAAAGTTTGGATGGACGTATGGATGTACAGATGTTTGTTACTCAATCCTGCCCCAACGGCTGAACGGATCTGGCTGAATAGTGAATGAACTAGAATTTTAATTCGCTATAATCCGCTACAGTAGACAAATCTGTGTGGTACAGTGCCTGTCTTTCACCTGCAGCATGCGACACCCACCACCCAGCAATTCGCACAGGCACAACACCACACCACACAAATCACAACTCAACTTCACAATCGTGCATTGTCGAGTCAACATCTCCTGAAGATGCTCCGGTGTCGGAGTGAAACGTACGTTGAGAGTGATTTGGAGGATTTGTGTGGTGTGGTGTTGTGCCTGTGCGAATTGCTGGGTGGTGGGTGTCGCATGCTGCAGGTGAAAGACAAGCACTGTACCACACAGATTTGTCTACTGTAGCGGATTATAGCGAATTAAAATTCTAGTTCATTCACTATCATGGACTTCCGCAAAGTAACGCCTGCTTCTATTCAATAGGATCTGGCTGAAGTTTGGCACAGAGATAGATTATAGTCTGGAATAGCACATAGGCTATCCCGGAAAGTTAAAAAGTTCCCGCGGGAACCGAAAGACCACAAACCACGCTCTGGGTCGCACGTCTGGGTTGTCTTATGAGTTGTCACTTGTCCTACGTGATGTCGATAAGACGCGGCGACGCGACAGTATCAAGCAATAGCTAATCCTTCGCGTGGCCTACGTTGTCACGCAGGCCCGGATCTAGGGGGGGGCAAGCCGGGGCCCATGCCCCGGGCGGCAAATTATTCAGAGGGCGGCAGATTCAAGCTTGGCAGACGAATACACTACTCGGCATTATCGCAACTTTGCGATGACAGACGCGCAGAATAGTAAATTTATTAATAAATAAAAGTTGTTTAATTCGGACAACTAAAGGATCCATACAGTGTATATTATAGCAGGTGAGTAACAATAAAAACACAAAGAACTTGACTGACTGGTAGCTAAGCTATCAACGCGCAACCTAAGGCGCTAGGGTTAGAGGCTTGAAATTTGGACAGTAAGTTCCTTTTGTGACGTAGGCGCCCACTAAGGAAGGATCTTTCAAAATTCCTCCCCCAAATAGAACAGGGTCGATCATTTTTGAAACCAAAAAACCAAAAAAAAACATTGTAGGATGAAACCAATTGGAAAAGGCTCTTCCTTTTCAAATTGGCTACATGTAAAAGATAAAAATAAAAAACTATTTGAATTTTTCAAATAAATTTTGAGGTTATGTATGTGAAAAAGGTGTATATACAAAAGTTGTAGATCTTTTTATTACTTTTAGTTTTGCCGGAAATCGAAATAAACCGTGTTTTACCCTTAAAAACCACCCCCTTTCACTTCCCGACCTCAGATCGCCCGTAAATTATTTTTCCTTTAATTTTTGTTATATTCTCTTTCTTTTCCAATGGGTTTCATCCTACTATGTTTTTTTTTTCATTTTTTACCATTTTCAAAGGCTTCAGTCCTGGTCTAAAAGGGGTAAAATAGGGGATGAAAGTTTTGATGAGGATTTGTTTTCGGCTTACATCCGAAAAAAAAACATAATTCGATTAAAAATTAGGAAACACGTGTTTCAGTATTTTTGGAAATAATTCCACCTCTAAGGCACCCGAGCGAAGCAGGGGCGGGTCCGCTAGTATAAACATAAGAAACACAGACATGTCCACTTCCCCGCGTCGAAGGCGATTAAAGAAAAGAGGTGGTTTTCGTGCACCCTCTGCACAAGGCACCTCTATTGTGGCGAAGTACTTAAACCAATTAGTTAAAGTCTTTAGTGTTCTACTAATCAGGGACATAGATAGTTTTTTTTGCGAATGACAGCTGCGACATCCCTGACGTAATTCCGGAATGTAAGTATTGATGATGCTCAATTCGGCTTCCGCCCCGGGATTTTAGATTTTTTTTCTTTTCGGATAGCAAATGTGTTAATATTATAAATGGCATATAATATGAGTACTTGCTGCTTACTTGTTTCTACTTATAAACTTTACTTTTGTTTTATTACATTAATAATTTTTGCAACTGTGGCGTCACCCGGGTCACAGCCGAAAACCAGCGCCCTGCTTTGTATGCAATCATTGGCATACAATGCAGGGCTTAATGCTAAGCTGTACACCCATTCTGGGTGGTGTCACAGACAAAATTTTTACATCTGTAATCCGTGTTTTGTCTGTTACACCATTGTCGAATAAACTGTTTTTCTTTCTTTCCCGGTCTCTCGACAGACTCGGCTGTCCTCAGTCTCAAACATACAGTACAATACTACACAAAACGTAACACATCTGTGTATGCATGTTTTCTGGACCTGAGCCGCGCATTTGATCTTGTGAACTATGAAGTTCTCTGGAACAAATTGCATGTTGCTCGGGTCTCGGGTGAGATAACGAGTCTGTTGAGATACTGGTACGGAGGCCAAGTGAACAACGTAAGATGGGGCGACGCGGCGGTACGTCAAGGGGGACTCACCTCTCCAGATCTTTTCAACGTCTATATCAACGTTTGATCGAGGAGCTGAGAAGCGCCAGGGTAGGCTGTCATTTGGGAGATGTATGTGTGAATAATCTCAGTTATGCAGATAACATATGGTGCTGCTCAGCCCCTCGATCGGGGGGCTAAGGAGACTTCTTTCGGTCTGTGAGCGTTATATTAAGGATCATGGATTGAAATATAATGTTTCCAAGTCAAAGACGATGATATTCAGATCGGGGAAGGGTCCGGAGAGGGTGCCACCGGTCTTTTTGAATGGTTCTACAATTCGGGAGGTGCGGCAATTTAGGGATGACTTGAACATCGAGAGAGAGAGAAGAGCAATGTCGGTTCGGTGCAACATGCTCGCGCGCTGATTCTCTAAATGCAGTACCGACGTAAAGCTAACCCTGTTTCGTGCAACTTGTCAATGTTTTTACACTTGCCAATAAGAATGATGACAGTATCCAAGAATCAATGAAATTATGAATTTATGTAATGAAATAGGATTCATGGATTATAAAAAACTTATTTATTTTTCTATTTCGAGTGAGATTGTTATTTATTTTGATAAAATAAAACCATAAAATACAGCAATCCGCCATATTGTATAAAACACCACTGAAGCGAATGACGTCACAATTTATTTCGAGCTTTGACAATCGGCAAACAATCTCTATAAGTACAGGTGTTTCAAATGTTTATCAAGTATTTTTGTATGGTTTTTTGTTTCCTTAAGATCATTTCCATAATCTAGCTTTGTTTTACCGAATCCAAAATCAAGAAATTAAAAATCGTTAGCCACGGATCAAGGATTTACCAAAGCTACTAGCTCTAATTTGCCCAGGATTGATTTGTTGATGTTGGTTGAGTATCTTGTATCAAACAAAGACTTTTGCAGAATTTCGCAACGTCAAAACTTCCATGTAATTACAATAATAACATAATAATATATAGGTCCTAAACCCGTAAAATCTGCTATTTTATATTATATTATAAGCACTTCATGGTACTTAGTTATTAGAGGTTATGTTAATTAAATGTTGTTTTTTAAAACTATACCGTATAACTTAATATGAGCGGTGATTGCCTAGTAAATATGACGTCTGCCTCCTATTCGGTGAGTCTGGGGTTCGATTCTTGGCACGCATCTAACTTTTTGCAGTTATTTGTGCTATGAGCAAAACATCATCACTACATAGTATAAAACAAAGTCGCTTCCCGCTGTCTGTCCCTATGTATGCTTAGATCTTTAAAACTACGCATCGGATTTTGATGCGGTTTTATTAATAGATAGAATGATTCAAGAGGAAGATTTATATGGACTGTTTATCCCGGAAAATTAAGGAGTTCCTGCGGGAATGTCGCGGGCATCAGCTAGTATTAGAATAAAGCAAAAACTTACGTCAAGTGATCTTCGCAGAAATAAATTGCAGAATTTAGATAAATATCTATCACACTGGGGGACCGCACACGACTTATACACTTTAGAATTCATATTATTCACACAAAATATCTAAATTGTTACTGCACGCAGTACATTGGAGTACATTGGTAAAAACAGTAGTGACGTCACAAACGACGCCATGACACCCGCGAGCGTTTTGGCGTGATTTTTAAAATTTAAATTTCAATTGCCAATTTTATCTACTGAACCTTATTTTTCTGCTGAAATAAGATATTTTTTCGATATAGTAGATACTTCCGAACATAATCTTACCATTTTTCAAAATCAGTCATCATGCCTATTATGGGCGAAATTCAGGCGAACGACAATGAGCACCATGAGGGTGCAGTATAATGACTCATTCCGCATGCTCATGAGGTTGCCGAGGTACTGCAGCGCGTCGGGCATGTTTGCCGAGGCGGGAGTCTCCGATTTCTTTGCGATCAGGCGCAATCGTATAGCTTCTTTCTGGGAGCGATTGTGACTTGCGAATAATGTAATTCTTAGGGTCATCGGTGAGGATAAGTCTAGTGATATAATCAAGCACTGGCGCTCTGTCCACCGAGACGCAAATAAGAAATAGGAAGTAGTTTTAGGAAATAGCTTTTATTTTATTTTTATTCTTATTTGTTTTTTAATTTATTATTTATACTATTGTAACATTGGATTTTTATCTGAAATAAAGAGTTTTTATGTTATAATATCAGCATCATCTATCAATAGGCTTATGGCTGAAATGATGATGATGATAAAGGTAGGTAAAAATATTGGCGGGCGAGGGCGGCACTTTTCAATTTTTGCCCCGCCTCGAAAAAATTCAAGATCCGGCGCTGTTGTCACGTAGCTACATCGATGCGTAGCTAAGTTTGTCATTTTATCTATAGATTCGTATAGCGTCACCTAACGTCACCACGCTTTCATCATAACGCCTAGGACAACGAGTCACTTGCAAATCAAACTTGCATATTTCATACTACTTAATCATAGGTCCTTACATAAGATATTGGCGAGGGAAGGGAGGGACATAAAGTCGATTTCTTTTAAATATAGTACATTTATTTAATCAAAGTATGTACCATTGCTATCTATGCACTTTTGCCATCTCATAGGTAGTTCATTGATCCTTTTACTAAAAAAACCATTCGGACGGGATCAATAAAATCTTTGAAGGCGCTTTGGACTGCCTCATCGGAGTTGAATTTTTTCCCTTGCAAGAAGTTATCTGAATTTCGAAAAAAATGGTAATCTGTTGGAGCAAGGTCCGGGGCGTACGGTGAATGTCTTAGACATTCAAATTGAAGCTCCTCTAATTTGGTAGCCGTCAGTTGTACAGTGTGTGGTCTAGCGTTGTCCTGAAGCAGCAGTGGCCTAGAGCGATTGACCAGCCTCGGTTGTTTAGCAGCTAGATTTTCCATCATGGTTTGCAGTTGCTGACAATAGACGTCCGCCGTAATCGTCTGGTCAGATTTAAGAAAGCTGTAGTGAACGACACCGACACTAGTCCACCAAACACTCACAAGTAATTTTTTTTGAGTCAATTTTCGCTTGGGGCAGGATTTGGCTGGTTCGCCAGGGTTCAGCCATTGCGATGAGCGTTTCCGATTATCGTACAGGATCCACTTTTCATCACAGGTAATAATTCGATTTAAAATCCCTTCATTATTGCGCCGGTTTAGTAATGTGACGCAGCAGTCGACGCGCGTTTGTCGGTTTGCTGTACCCACCTTTCAAGCGTTTTTACCTTCCCAATTTGCTTCAAATGGACAGTTTTATCACTAACACCGCAGCCTGCAGCTAGCTCGGACGTGGTTTGCGATGGATTCGCTTCCACAATAGGCTTCAATTCTTCATTATCAACTTTGGCCTGCGACCGTCCACGGGGCTTGTTCTTCAGGTCGAAATTTCCAGGACGAAAACGTTGGAACCAAAAACACACCGTGTGTTCAATCCTTCTGCAGCACTGGTGCCACGATGGAACTCGTACTCGTAAATAACGCGATATTTCAAGTTTTCCATTTAAACTGAGAAAAAACCAAAAGAGGACAAAACAAATGAATTAAGGTTCAAATTAAATAAGGTTTTCAAAACACAAAAGCATGAGTAAATTTGAAATTGAAATTCTTATCCAAAGAGGAGATATTTGAGATCAAAGTGTACGCCAAAACGTAGACCTAACGTAGACGTAGACGTAACGTAGAGAAACTAAAGACTTTACATAAGAAATTGTCTTATGTAAGGTCTTAATATTCTAAATGCGAAAGTGTGTCAGTTTGTTGGTTTGTTCTTCTATCAAGCCGCAACGAAGCAACGGATCGACGTGATTTTTGGCATGGGTACCTATACGTATATATATATATATGAGGACCTGGAGTGTATCTGTCTGTCTGCTACGCTTTCACGGCTCAACTACTCAACCGATTTCGATGAAATTTAGTACAGAGATAGTTTACATTTTGGGGAAGGACATGGGCTACTTTTTGTCCCGGAAAATTAAGGAGTTCCCGCGGGAGTCAAAAAACTTAAACGGACGAAGTCGCGGGCATCGGCTGGTATGAAATATATCAGGCATAGCTTGCACATAGGGTTTCAAGGTTGATGCATCATACTTGTATATGTCATCGTTAGATTGTAATATATCTAGCGAGATTGTAAACTGTCGAAATATTACAATTTAACGCATTATTTTTCTGTAGATTGTAATCTGTTAGGTATATTAACCCGATAGAACACTACCTGATTATTTATGTTGAACCCTAACCTAACCTACAAGAAAGAGACAAGAAAACGTAAATACAATGAATATTTCAAAAATTGACATTCAGAACATTGAACGGTTAACAATCAGTCGAGATAAAAACCGCAATCTGACGGTTTCTGCCATTTTACGGTGACATATACATTGAAAGTTGAGTTTTTCTCCAATAATTGGTTTGTTTTGATTGACGATCATGATAAGTTTATCACCTTTGCCTATTTATAATCCACTATACCACCGCGGTAGGCATTGCAGACTTTAGTCCAAATGTCCGAACGTCTAATAAACGTTAATAACCAGTATGGTGCGCGTTCAGTGCAAGGCAGTAAACCAGGACGCGCTTTGCTTGGCGGCCGCTCAAAACTCATTAGTGTTAGCCGATTTATGTGCACATAAATATCCAGTGAATATGTCCACAGCCATCTAAACTTAATATTGTGAATGCGAAAGTATGGATGGATGGATGAATGAATGGATGTTTGTTACTCAATCACGCCCCAACGGCGGAACGGATTTGGATGAAATTTGGCACAGAGATAGATTATAGTCTAGAATAACACATAGGCTACTTTTTATCCCGTAAAATTAAAGAGTACCCGCGGGAACCGAAAAACCTTAATCCACGCGGACGAAGTCGCGGGCATTAGCTAGTATTCTATAACTCCACCACCACCACAACAGTCCATTAACGTCCCACTGCTGGGCACAGGCCTCCACTCTCATAGGAGAGAGGTAATTAGAGCTTAGACCCACCGCGCTGCTCCAATGCGGGTTTGCTGGCTATAACTCAGTTGCTATCAAAAAATGAACGCTACTGACATAGTATATTTTTTATACCAACTGCCGGGCCTTAACATGCTTTCGATATTTCTGGCAAGAAATTCTCAGTACCTACTAGCCCGGAGTTAGAGGAAGTTATCGGTGTTTCGCCCCCGTGCCTCGGAGATCTCTCACCGGGCGTGTCAGATTTTCCGTCCCATCGGGCTACTCTTTACTGTTCCTTTGAACAGAGAGTGCACCTGTGAACGCGCACACATTTGTGCACTATATCTACCATATGTACTTTAAGTACTATATCTCCCGCGCAGATGACTAACCTCTCTGGAGATAGGCCGCCGCAGCCGAAATTTGGTCGGGAGGATCTATGAAATCTTATTTTTATTTTTTCATATTAAACTTGCAATGGATAAAAATATCACTGAGGGAATGGGTGGGGCTGAAACATACATAAATACACACACTCACAGACTTGATAGTACAGTGTTGCTTAGTGGTGAAGACTTCTACTATTCGGCGGGTCCGGGGTTAGTATTCCTTTAGTAGGTAGTAATATTCTAGTAGTAGTAGACTTGAATCCTGCATGTAAGATTTAAACACTTTAACAATCGAACAATAGGTACTTGCTTTGACGTTGAAGGGAAACTTCGTGAGGGAACTACCTATAATGTCTTTCTATCTGTCTGTCTGCCAAAAAGCATCTCAAATCTCGAGGAAGGACATTTATCCCAGAAAATGAAGAGTTGCCACGTTTTTAAAAAACCTAAATCTGTACCGATTACAGATGAAGTCACAAGCATCATCTATTTTTTTTTATAATATGTAGGTACTAGCTAGGGTATACTCGTATATCCGAAGAAATTTTTAGATACAAGTCTACATGTATAGGTAGTGTAGATACGATAGAGAGACCGAGAGAAAAGGCTATGCGCGGCTAATATCGTAGTGCGCAGCGCTTTACATTAAGCAACAATAATGCACGAAGAATTTCCGAACCCAAGCTGCTTAATACTGGGAAGGCTGAGCGTAAATTCAATTTCGGCCAAAATATCTAAAGACCGGCCTTGCAACGCAACGCATACAATGGATGCCGGCTTTGGTCGTCAGCGTCATTATTATTTAATCTGTGGAAGCATTTGGGCGTAGCGAGCTTCAACCAGGCACGATGCTAAGCGACTTGGGTTAGATCTGAAAGGCCCCTATTTACCGAGTGTCGTACCTATGTACAGCACTGGCTATATAGCCGACTAGCTGACGGTGAAGTGAACAGAAACGCGAATAGGGTAGTGACGCATTGTGATAAAGATATGTCGATATCGATAAAAGTTTTGTTTTTACTGTAAATCTTACCAGCGACTTATTTTTTATCTTTTGCGATGTACTTAGTAGTATTTATTTCCATAATACCTAGATTATTAGTGAACGAGTTTAATCTGTGGAATTATTTAGGCTTAGCGAGCTTCAACTAGGCATAAAGCAATGCAACTTGGGCCAGATCTGAAAGTCTGGTCCCTATTTACAGAGTGTCTGGCTATACAGTCCACTGGCTGACTAACTGTTTTGACTTTGCATTAAAATGTACCATACATTAAGAAAATAGAAAATATCCATTTCTCATTAAAAATTACGAAAACTATTCCAATGAAATTTTTTAATCCAATTCCAAATCGCGCAAGCTTTCAATTGATCAGTTGATTTCCAGTAGAGGTATCGTTTTAAAATTTTTATCTAATATAACATTAATTAAGTAGCAAGTTTGAAATATCGGAATTATTTTATCATCAGTAAGTAGGTACATCACTAGCGGTCTGCATGCGCGTCGATAAATTCCGACCGCGTTGTCAATCGCGCGAGGAGCGTTCAGGAATTAACGGCGCTGCGCTGTCAAGGCGCCCGGCCAGCCCCTTCCGCCGGTAGGGCTGTGTTTGCGTCCATAAATTATTATCTTTACGTAGTCTACTCTAAGAAATACAACTGTGATATTGCCTCTTCAACAAAGATATGGATAGGTAAATTTTTTTGGAGGATGGCAGCTCTAACTCAAGCTAAAAGTATTGATGTTAATGTTGTAGTTGCAAACTGCATTTAGCTTTTTAAAGTTTGACAGCACCACAGAAAACGCTTTTTATTCGGAATATCCTTTTTATGCCTTTAATTTAATTATGTACGTACGTGGTACAGGGACTTATATTACGGTATCTATAATGATCGTAATCATTTGACATCATAAAACGTATTAATCGATCTGTTTATGGAGTTTATAAAATATGTTTTTTGACGTGCAGGCACCTATGAACTCTATAAATAGGTCGACAAAGGATTAACATTATGATTTCCTTACTCAATCGGGGGGAAGATCTACTAGTCCGAATTCAGTTATCAAAAAACCAAGAATGTAATATGTGGGTCAGCCCTAAGTAATCCGTACGTGTACCTACAGTAGCCCCGAAAATTATAAGGATTATACGGAGCACACATGCGAGCTATGTGGGCGACGCGACGTTCACCGCACCCGCTCTGTTGCCATTATCGATATTAGCGTCGCGACACTATCCGTTCTTAAAATAACTCTGTTTCTTTTAGTACGGTCTTTGTTTTCAGTTTTTAAGGAAATATTTGGTCAGCCCTTAGTAATCTGCATGTCTAGAGTAGCCTCGTGAATTATAAGGATTATACCGAGCGCACGTGCGAGTTATATTATGGGCGACGCTCACCGCGCCCGCTATGCCAGTATGGATATTATCGTCGCGACACTATCCGTTCTTGAAATAACTTTCTTCTAGGAAAATTTGTACTCATGGTTACACAAAATAGATAAGTAGGTAATATGCACAAAAGGTTTTTGTGTAGGTATATTACTGAAGTGACACAGGGGCCAAACTGCTAATGCATAAAGGTATAATAGGTAGTAATATATTTAGTGTTGGTCAATAAACTTTTATTCATTTATTTATCTATTTATTTTAATGATTTATTATTGCTCACTTTCCTGTTCTAATTATGATTAATAATGTACGTTAATTTGCACACCATATGATTGGTAGATTGTGGCTTGATACTATAACTTTATTTTGAGAATTTCTTATGGAACTTCTTAAGCAAATAAATATTATGATTATGATTAAGCGTTGGCAATATGGCCCCAGGTCAATACTCAATATGATGATCAATGTCCATAGATTTTCAATTTTGAGATTTCAGAAAAAATTCATTGGAATGATGTGCTATAGTCATTGACCTATTTAGTATGTTATTTCGTCAGCGCTACTTTGGCTATAGAATTATCATTGGGATTTAAAGGAGAAGAGCTTTCTTTTTCTCAACCTTAACAAATAAGGGCGGTTTCATATTAGCGTTGCTCGGCGCGTATAAGCCCGTTTTTGGAAGCGAGTGCAGACGCGCCCTTTGCCACAAGCGCAAAACTCTTACGAGCGTGGACGCCATAGAGTATAATTATCTACTCTATGGTTGATGCGCTTATAATCTAGTACTACGTCTCCGTGACGTATTACTAGTCTCCGTCTATTGACTGACACCACTTTTCATATATTTACTTATACTAGCTTGCAACTACGTAGATTTTTCCGTGGTGTCACCAGATCCAGGGTTCCGGCTGAAAATCAGCGCTGTATGCTTAGTGCTTGCACTGAACATACCTGAACATTTCCTGAACCATGTTTCGGGTTGTGCCATATAGGGGATACAGTCCATTACCTACTCCGCCTCTTCGTTGTTGTTTAGATTCTAGATCTTGTTTAGATCGTTGAGGTGCACGGGTGATCTACCTCTTTAGGTATGCTTGTTTATGTGTGGCACAGTTTGGAAATAAATGTTTTTTCTTTCTTTCTATATAGGTTTAACTTTAAAACAACGTCATAAGTACAAAGATGAAACGATCCGTACTGAAACATCCGCAAATAATTAGGAAATAGCCATTACCATTAGTAACCAAACCGCATTTAAGTACCCTATTATTGCTATTAGGGGCTTAAATATCGAATCTCGTGGGAAATTATATCGTATGATGAATCTGTTTAAACATCTATTTTCCTAACTAATTCGCCTTCGGATACTTTTTACGTCGAAATAGAGCCCCTGGAATTGACTAAAAACGCTTCAATCTTTGCACAAAAAAAAAACAACGACCAGCTAGCTCGCTCAAGTTAGAACTAGAAATACCTAACCTAAGCAAGAAACCGGACGTGTGGGATTTAATTTAAACCCTCCACAGCGACCTATAGGATTTTAGATAGTTTCAAAATTTTTGAATCTTCTGTAAATATGCGAATCATCAATAACTAATTATACCACTTAATTAACTTTTCTTAAAGTGCATCAACGATGGAATTAGGGTTACGAAGTAACTATTATATTTAATGTTTATCGCGTTCCTGCTTGTAAGTTTTTTGTCGCCCCTTTAGTTTTTAATTCAGGCCTACTAATCAGCCACTTAATGATTTTCTTAATTATTTGGTTTTCAACTATTCAATCAAATATTACAGAGGGTTTAACTTCAATCTTGTTTCATTCACTAAACATATATCGATATTCCCATTAGAAGTTTTTATTATAGTAGATGATGCTCGCGACTTCGTCCGCGTGGATTAAGTTTCTAATTCCCTATTAATTTCATCAAAATCGGTTGAACGGCCGGGCCTTGAAAGCGTAGCAGAGAGACAGACAGACACACTTTCGCATTTATAAAATAATAGTATGGATTATAGTTATTATTAATAATTAAGTTCGGAGGTTATACCCGCCCACGAGGCTCGATCCAGTGTCGATCTATATCAACGCACGTGGGTAGTTGTTGTACGAGAGACCGCGCGGGTTTCGCCTAATGTCTTCATTTGTATTCAGATTTACCTACGCAGATAGAACGTGTGTACAACCCCCCACAAACTAATAGTTCCGGTTAAAACAAAACACCTACACGCGATAACCTGGCTTAACACCTACAGGATAGAGACAAAAATCGCGTGGTACAGTTCCAAGTATAGGGCTGTTGTCCGAAGATAGTTGCACGGGCTTACGGTAGATATAGGACGGTCGGTTCCAGCAGGGAAGGTAGTGGTCACAGTCTAATCAGGAATTAATTATTAGATTGGGTTCCAGATATTGGTTGTGTCTCAATTGATACTATTATTGTTTGTTGGATACATTTTCTACTGTCGTAAGTTATTTGGGGGATTCGAATAGGTGGTATTTTGTTTGTAAGGGTGCATCTGACGACTGCGCCTGCTTGCGAAAGACACGTGTGCTGCACGCGTGGATGAAGTATGCTGAGATCTATAGTGCGTACTTTGACTTGGCTCAGACTTAACTTAGAGTTAAAACGAGATGGACTTATGTAAGTAACATAAATCTACCTCGTTTTAACCACGTCTTAAGTCTAAGCAAAGTCAAAGTTCGCTCTATAGATCTCACACGTAGTGCGATCTGTTCGCGCTTCGCGCGCTGGTTTTGCGCCGCGCATTTTTACGCTACCTTTTTTTTATTCCACTACAAGTTAGCCCTTGACTGCGATCTCACCTGATGGTAAGTGACAACTCAGTCTAAGATGGTAGCGAGCTATGGGTATGGATGGTATGACAGTTAAATTGAACCCATTCCCCAGACGGTTTCTACACGGCACCGTACCGGAACGCTAAATCGCTTGGCGGTACGTCTATGCCGGCAGGGTGCTAACTGGCCACGGCCGAAGACACCCACCAGACCAGACCAGAGAAAATCCAGAAATTATAAATTCCCAAATTGACCCTGCCGGGAATCGAACCCAGGACCTCCCACGTAGAGACAACAACACTCAACACTGCGCCTGGAAGGTCGCCGTCGTTTTTGCCTGCATGGGTCATTAAGCAACCTTACAACTAAGGTATTACCTATAAAGGGAGCAATCTGTAGTCCATACTACTGAAACGCGCGCGATCTGCACGTGGGTGTGATAGGAGCCTTGCGTGAGAGATTTGAACCCTGAAATACTCCTATTCTGTCGAAACGAACGAATATTCGGTCTATCGCCGCTTCACTAGGACACCGCTTAGATTCGATTAGGTTAAACATTTTTTTTAAAATCTAGTGCATTTTTTTATTTCCTGAAGTTTGCACTAGTTTTCACTAGACAGACAATAGCAATAATCATTATTTGAGTACCTAACTATTACATTAAAGTATTATAGCATTAGTATATAGCATTAGTATAAATGTAAGAGAAAAAAAGTGTCCTAACTTTCCACCCTAAAACTGTTTACAAACTCAAACTAAAAGTAGAGTAAAAAGCAAACGCAATAAAAGTTGGGTCGCGAAAATGGGGTCAAAGTTACAGGCACCGTACATAAGCACTAAGTGTTTATAGCTAGGGCTGTCTGGCGCAGTCGTCTGCGATCTAACCTTACGCGCCTTGAATTCGTAATTTTTAATGGCCGACGTGAAATTGTTTCCATTATGTTAAATAGTGTAAATATTTTCATGGAAATGTTTGAGTATATAAGTACTAGTTTCATACATTTTCATTATTATCGTGTTTACTCATACATAAGGAAGTTTTTAAGCAGTTGAAAAAATATATTTAGTTATTTAGTATATCTTTTTTGCACACAAAATATTATCAAGACACGCGGAAGCGTGTCCAGCCAAAGTTCAAAAAAACTGGCGAGCAGCACCGTGTGTAATATTACACGAACCATTTGGAGCGACTTTTGACCCCCTCATAACTCAAAAACTATTTCACATAAACATGTCAAATTTGGCGCATATATTGAGACTCGTGAGATACATATGTGCTCCAAATTTCATAAGCACACCTCAAATGGTTATTTAGATATAAACGTACAAAATCGTCATTTTTATGCTCTACCTAGGTATAGATCAAAACTCTGACACAGGGCATACTACCATTGCTTAAAGCCGTATTATTTTAATATTGTTGACGTTTATGTTGTAGTGTTATAATTATTATTTTAAGGACGTCAAAGTACGTGACATTCAACCGTTATTTTGAAACAATACTGCTTTAAGCGGTTGTAGTAACTCCTTAACAATTGAAAATGACTCATAATTATTATTTTAATGTAAATAATAATGAATAATAATATAGTTGCATTGAAACCTTACCTTTGTATTCATGCATTTTGTGCAACGAAACGTCATTGACAGAAAAGAAGAGGAAACGTATTTGAAGTCAAGTTCAAGCTGTCAGTCATTGTGATTTGTATTCATTGTTTATAGTGGTTTTAGTGATATCGACTGTTTACCGTGCTTGTTTTCAATGTTTCACTAAAAACTTTTGATTTTGAACTTTTGCAATCAAAATTGATGAGATGTAGAAATGTGCTGTAGAGGTAGTCTGACCATAGATGTAATCTGTCAATGTCAGTGTAACTCTAGGTACACTATATATTTTTCTTGAGAATTCTCGTCTTTAATTATCTTGTACAATGAGTCGTACAATAGAATTACTGGTGGGTGACACACTGACCTTACACCGAATAATAAGTACCTACTAATGTAAAACGTAAACTAAACTAATAGAAAAGTCCTATTACAGTGTAAAGGATTATTTGAATGATAGCAAGGCATGGGTATGAATTGTTACAGCGGCTGATTATGTAATGTTATATTATAAGTGCATATATATAATTTCAAATATTTGTGAGATGGTGATAATAAAAAAAAGCGGAGTTTATTGCGGGCTCTTCTCAGACCAGGGCACGTTTGGAACCCTCGTAGGTTTAGTTTTAAGATACCGTAGTTAATTATCACCATCACGTCTTATGCTCTGTAAGCATGACGTTCAGGTGTACTTTGTAGGTACATATTTTGAATAAATATGTTTTGAGTTTGAGTTCAATAATTTCTGTACAAAAAGTAATGATATCCCATCAAAAACATAAATGTAAAATGAGAGCCAAGTTCAAAATTGTGATATATATGCCTTGGTTGTTGACTTCAGCGACAAAAGAAGTGAGATCTAAATGGGTGCCAAGTTCAATGGTCAGTCCTGCAATTTATTTATCCCATCAAAAACATAAATGTGAAATGAGAGCCAAATTCAAAATTGTGATATATATGCCTTGGTTGTTGACTTCAGCGACAAAAGAAGTGAGATCTAAATGGGTGCCAAGTTCAATGGTCAGTTCTGAAATTTATTTATAACAACATATAATATTTTATAACAACTTAAAATATCATTTCTTCTTATAACTTAGTATAAATTGTTGAAGACTAAGGCTTTGGCTTGGCTAGTTTCCATATACGAATTATTATTAAGTAGGTACCTAAAAGTACAGTTTCTACGAGCAAGCCGAATTTTCGGAAGAATAAAATAAGAACTTACAGCTTTACAACTTGTGAAGGCTATAATTCGTATATGAAAACTAGCCAAGCCAAAGCCTTAGTCTTCAACGTTTTATACTAAGTTATAAGAAGAAATGATATTTTAAGTTGTTATAAAATATTATATGTTGTTATAAATAAATTCAGGACTGACCATTGAACTTGGCACCCATTTAGATCTCACTTCTTTTGTCGCTGAAGTCAACAACCAAGGCATATATATCACAATTTTGAATTTGGCTCTCATTTCACATTTATGTTTTTGATGGGATAAATAAATTGCAGGACTGACCATTGAACTTGGCACCCATTTAGATCTCACTTCTCTTGTCGCTGAAGTCAACAACCAAGGCATATATATCACAATTTTGAACTTGGCTCTCATTTTACATTTATGTTTTTGATGGGATATAGTATTCAGTTAAAAAGCAGTAGTAAGACTACATACAGAAACGCACAAAGGCGGTCTAATTGATAATGCAATCTCTTACAGACAACTTTATTAATCGTAAAAATATACATTCTTTGAATGTATTTCAAATATTTTGTAATGTTTATACATATAGTTATTAACAGTGAAGTTTGCTGCAAACTTTGAATTAAGTACGCATATTATAGGTAAGTAGTTGTTTCTCTTTTATTTGTTGAAAATATGAAAGAAATGGACGTCTCGATTCTCTAATCGACGACAAGCCGACTTTTTGAAGTGAAAACTGCTTTAGGCGCGATGAGTACTTTTTGGTAGGGGGTAAAAATGTGGAAACGCGAGACCGACACCATAAGTAGTACATTCTTTATTAAACTTTACTGTCTTTGTTTTAAGGTTTATATTTTCATTATTTTAAAAGTGCTGTGCTGTTATTTTAAATATTCGTTTTCACTTCTATCGGCAGTCCTTATGACTGCCAATTTTTTGAATTAAGTAGGTACATAGGTAAGTAGTTGTTTCTCTCGATGTTCGTCTCGATTCTCGAATTATAAGCCGTCTTTTTTTCTATTGTTTGCACAAATCCAAATTGACGGACGTCTTCCTCATTACGAATATCGAGTTAGCGGCGTATTCTCGTCACGTATTTTATTTATTTATAACATTCTGGGAACAGGTAGGTACGAAATCGGTGTGATTTGAATGTTTTACAGGAAAGAAATTTATAAAAGGAGTCCACAAAAAGAATCATAATAACTAGATAAATAAAATATAATCAACTAGAAGTTTCCCGCAAATTCATTCACATTCTTAAAAAGTACCCTAAACATTTCCGGGATAAAAAGTAGCTTATGCCAATCATGCAATCCGTTGTTCCGCTGCAACGTGATTGAGGGACAAACCAATAAACAAAACAAACAAACTTCTAGAATCGAGACAAGATGATATTGCCTACGTGCGCGTGGATTTCAATTTTTGGAAATTCCGTGGGAACTCTTTGATTTTCCGGGATAAAAGTAGCCTAAACGCTATAGCACTCTCCAGGTTCTGAATAAGTTGTGAATACTGTGCCCAAGGATAAAACTCGCCGATCAGTAGCTCTGTTGCAGCGTGATTAAAAGAGAAACCAAAGGATTGGTAAATTATTGATCTAGTTTCGTTGTTAAAACTCATACTGGAAACTTGTCATTTTGATATATAGGAAGATAAGATGGTGTTAAATCTATTTTATGTATTGAACTGAAATTCCATCCGAACGATTGAAGGGTATGTTTAAAATCAGTATCAAAGGACTAGATCAAGTCCACAGTTTCATGTAGACGAATAGTTAATTAGGACTAAAGACCACAGCATCAAGCGCTATTAATTGCGGTGCCAAAAGCTATGTGGCATGTACATATAGGCTCGAATTTCCCAGCATATACCTAATGTACGTAGATACGTGGGCAGCGTCTCGCGGCCCCGGGCCCACCCCATCCTTCGAGGCTATCCCTTCAGCCTAGGGTTGTCAAAAAAATTGCCAGTCATAGGGACTGCCGATAGAAGTGAAAACTTTTTTTTAAATTAAATTATTAAAATATAAACCTTAATACTAAGGCATTACGTTTAATTTCGAATGGAGTATATTTATATGTTCGCGAGCATGTCGGTCACACGAATCTACATTTTTACCTCCTACCAAAAAGTGCTTATCGCGCCTAAAGAAATTTTCACTTCAAAAAAACCACGTGCAGTTTTTTATCATAGTTTTCAAGTGCGCTGAAATAAGTGGTAATTTTTTTGTCAAAACAAATGCTATAAACACGAGCATTTGTTAAGTCGAGTTCGTCGACAAACTTGCATGGTACCAACCGGCCTCGCCTATCCAGTAGCCCACAAGTCAGTGTAATACTTGTAACGTAACGTATGTGATGTATAGTTTACAATACGTTACAAGTTGATTCACGTTAATTATTAATTCTTGCCGGCTCTTTTCAGTAGAATCACTTTCCGAACCGATGGTAGAGTCTTGACGTATTGTAGGTGACACAAGTTGTCCTAAGTACGTGAAATAAATAAATAAAATCATAATATTTTATTTATTTATTTAAAATTAAAAATAAACAAAGTTTCCAAGTGGCAGCCCTTCGTTCAGCCGCCCCGTCTAATTGACGCCGCACCGGACGCTCGCGCCCGCGGGGACTGCGCTCCGCCTTCCGGACTGCTCCCGATTTACAACATCGGCCGATAATCTTTTCTTGATGACGCAGCACCGCCGTGTACGTGCGAAAAGGTTCCGCCCGAACTTCCGACATAATAGTCCTCCGGCATTTGGATAACGAGGCTGGGTATCTACTATCTTTTGATCTGTGTATTACGGCATACTTGGAATGAAACAACGTCTTTTCTCGTCGGTACAGAGTCAGAGAACAAAGAAATTGGAAGCCGACATAAACCTTAGAATGAAGGATTACTATGTGGAGACATCGAAAGAGTCACTGGGGGCTCTTGATGTACTACATCGGCCGATAATCTTTTCTTGATGACACAGTATCCTCCAGCATTTGGATAATGAGGTATCTTTTGATCTTTATACTCCAGCATAATTGGAATGAAACAATGTCTTCTCGCATCAGGTCAAGTCATATATTAAATTTCTTTAAACATGTCCGTAAGGCAAGCAAGATGATGATCCATGGTGTCAATGCGATGGATTGATATGAGCAGTCTTTTGCACGAGTTTACCAGGCTGTCGGTCAGCAGGGATAAATTGCGACAGCTCGTGACATTAATAAATTCTGCCGTTAAAGATGTCAATTTATGATGACCTCGACCACTCTTCTAACAGCGTTACAAGATTTTATTATTATTATTATTATTATTATTAGGAGAACACAAGGAAACCAGGCTGCAGTTGGCGCACAATTATACTAATACTACATACAAAAAACTACATAACAATACATAGACAACAATACACATATATCTTAATACATACAGTGCATAAATATATTATAAAATAACATATATAATACATACATACCATATAAACTTAAATATACAATTACATACTATACATACATATACTTATAATAAAATTAAATATTAACTTAAGTTGTCTTCAATTTGCAAGGAAGTGCGTCTTAAAAGCATTTTTGAACAACATAAGATTTTATGGCAGTTGGTAAGATGGAAAGGAAGGAAGGAAAAGGAAGGATCTCAAATTTGTTGCACAATAGAGGTAGGTATGAAATTTCGGCATACTGTTACCACTCGAAGAGTCTCAAGTTGAAATGACAATGAATGTGGAACAATCCAACCTAGACCTCATCATTGCTTTGCACTAAGCATTATTCTCGTCAAGCGCAAGCCTATCTCAGAGTTTAAAAAATTGGCAGTCTTAAGGACTGCCGATAGAAGTGAAAACTAAGTTTTTTTTTCAGTAAAATTATTTTTAAATATAAACCTCAACACTAAGGAATTAAAGTTTAATTTCGAATGGAGTAAATTTATATGTTCGCGAGCATGTCGATCAAATGTAGATTAAAGTAAAATGTAGATTCATTTTACCCCCTACCAAAAAGTTCAAAAAAAATGTTCGATGAACCGATAGTTATTTGGGTACCAAGGTGTTCAAATTGCAGACCTGTACAGGTAAGCACCGTTTTGGACGATACCGACTAGTTATATGGACGGAGAATCTAAAGCGAGTAGCTAGAAGCTGCTGGAAACAAGCGGCACAAAGACCATTTTCTGTGGAGATCCATGCAACAGACCTTCGTCCACCAGTAGACGTCCATTCGTTGAGACGACCTATCTACCCACATAGCAATAATACTCTCCATTCCCAACAAATAGCACAATCTTGCACAGTCTTTGACACAGTGGCCGGCTATTTCCGTTATTATCCGCCGAAGTACCAAGCCGCTAAAACAAAGAAGGCTTCGCCGGCGTAATGTAGATTTTAATTAAATTTCCTCTGGAAACCCGAGTGGGCCCCGCGAAGTATGCTTTGAAGGATCATTCCGGAGTCTGTAGAACGTATCTATAACGGTGGCACGATATTCGAGATGCTGACATATTTTTTTTCACCTACTTTTAACTTCTTTTATCATGTTGAGTTAGCCTGTAAGTGTGTAATCAAAGGTGATCATAAGATTATTTAATGTATGTTTTGATAGAATGAGATAAAAGATCCATTATTGTATGATTACTGTTGGCTTTCTATTAAATAAAATTAAAAACATGTATTATTATCTACTAGTTGATGACCGCGAATTGATCCATGGAAATTTCACCCCTAACTTATTATAAAAAATTCCGCCAAGTAGCGACGTGGGCTAATTTTTATCCCGGAAAATAGAAAAATAAATAAATTCATTTGTTTGCTTGAAACATAGGTCCTGATGACTGTAACCTACTAGATAGTAGGTTACAATCATCAGGACCATATTTAAAGATACCAAACATGTTTTACCATAATATAGGCGCACAAATTTAACATTAAAATTTATAATAACAATAGCACTAGGTACTTAAATAAATTCAATATATCAAATTTTATTCATAGCAATACTGAAAATTATATGCTTAGTCAAATAAAATTAGTTGTTGTTATAGTGGCAATAGAAATCAGTAATGATTAAGTTCCTTGTGCCATCTTCGGACAAATAATTACGAAACTTGCACCAGCAAAAAATAAAGTTGTACAGCCCTGACAAAACAATACCTTTTTGTTCCGAGTCCGACTTTGTGTAACTAACTTTGTTAAACTTCCGTTCTGTGATATCATTTGAAGAGTAATTTTGACGCCTCGGTAACTTTATTTGGTCATTGGGGTAACTTTGGTATATTATGGTATAGTAAGTTATTGACTGCCCCGTTGGTCTAGTGGTTCGCATGTTCGACTGCGGCCGACGAGGTCCCGGGTTCGAGTCCCGGATCGGGTCATAATTAAGTATTGGGTTTTTCTCATTAGAAATTCTCAGTATACTAGCCCGGAGTTAGGAATTTGGCGTTGTTTTTTTTTAATCTCATCTAAGTTGGCGTTGTTACACCCGCGTGCCTCGGAGAGCACGTTAAGCCGTCGGTTATTATCACTAACATGATAGTAGTCGGTAAAGCCCGCCAACCCGCATTGGAGCAGCGTGGTGGGTCTAAGCTCTAATTCCCTCTCTCCTATTAAAGTGGGGAGGTGGAGTGGATTATAAAAAATGTACTTTTTTTATCAAATTTTTTTAAATGTAATGAAACCAAGGTATTTCAACGTGATGGGGATGGGGTTTGGATACTGCAAGTATGTATCATTTATCTATACATCAAACCAGCAGGTACAATGGATTTAAGACTGCAGGGCTCCACGGCTGAGAGAGATGCACTCTGAAGACAAACATAGGGATATCGCGGAAAATTTATGAGTTCCCATGGGATTTTTACAAACCACGCAAACGAAATCTCGAGTATTATCGACTCAAGTCCATATTACCTACATCAGCTAAGAACACGGTCAATCTATGTTTAAGAATACTTGAGAACCTGTTATTAGCTGATGTCCTATTGGCTATTAAATATTGATGCGGGTCAGTATATCATCATCACCATTGCAATCCAATGCCGGCTCACAACTGAGCATGAGTCTCCTCTCGGAATGAGAAGACTTTGGCCATCCAACGCTGGCCAAGTACCGATTGGCATATCTTAGCCGTAGTAGATATTTACTGTTTACATCAAAAGCCGGGCTTCGAAACGAGTCGTCTCAGCCTAACGCCCGAGGCTCATACGCGGTAGGTACATCGTGAATCAATATCGGCGGACCCTTATTAATTAGTGCGTTCGTTACGCGGACCCTCGCGCCTTCCCCCCCTGCCTACTTCACCCCCCAACCCGTAGCCTCACCCCCTGCCGGTTCCGGGGATGAGCGTTTTTAATTAGGATCCCGAAGGCGATGTTGACACCTTCCCTGCAAATAAAGGTGGCACCTGAATGAGGGCTCCATTGGAACACGTATACAGTATTTCAAAGACTGAGGGGTCCTTTTTACTTTGGCCCGTTTATGGAGACGCGAGCGGAAAGTGTTAGTATAGGGATTGAGTATGCCTTCTGATATCCAAGAGCGGGTACTTGATCTTTGCTAAACTTAACTAAACTTGCGTCCTGACGACCTCCCTGGCGCAGTGTTAAGCGCTGTCGTCTTATAAGTGGGAGGCCCCGGGTTCGATCCCCGGCAGGGTCGATTCGGGAATTTATAATTTCAGATTTTTCTCTGGTCTGGCCTGGTGGGAGGCTTCGGCCGTGGCTAGTTACCATACCGGCAAATACAAACCGCCAAGCGATTAAGCGTTCCGGTACGATGCCGTGTAGAAACCATTGCCGGGGTATTGCTTAGTATAACTGCCTGCATTCCCCCAACCGCTACCATCTCAGACAGCATCATCACTTACCACCAGGTGAGATTGCAGTCAAGGGCTAACTTGTAGTGGCGTAAAAAACAATGTAGAATATTAGGAATATTAGGATACTTACTCAGGTACTTTTCAAAACGTGACGGATCTCGATAAAGGCAAAATGTCGTGACAGAATCCGAAAATGACTATCACAAATAGTGGTGAACGCTCTGTGGGCTTTTAAAGTCCCGGGTTCAATGGGCAATTTCAGAATTTATAATTTAAAGGGCACAAGGGACATTTTAGAATTTATAATTTCTAAATAAATTGTCTCTGATGGTGGGAGTATTCGGCAGTAACGATTTCCCAGGAAAGACGTCCCGTCCAGGAATTCAGCAATCCGATACGATACCGAATGGGTTTTAAAATAAATGCCATATACCTACCCCTCTTACCAAAACCCCTACCAGTTTAACCCACTACCATCTTTGATGGCTATCATCACTTACTACACAGGTGACTAAAGTGATATCATGGTCATGGGCTAACTTGTTGTCATGAGTTAAAAAAATATAAGGAAAACAGATAAATCAATCGTAGCTTTAGTTTTAAGATACCGTATTTAAATTATCACCATCAAGTCAAATACTTTGTAAACGTGACGTGCAGAAGGTGGTGTACTTTGTAGGTGCTAGGTACCTATTTTTGTCTGAAAAATGCCTGAAAAAAGGAGTATATTGTTTTCAGGGTTCATGTATGTATGTTTGTATGTATGTATGTATGTATGTATGTATGTATGTATGTATGTATGTATGTATGTATGTATGTATGTGAGTTTGTATATTCCACCATAACTCCTATACGCCAGAACCGATTTTGATAAATGAGGTATCGTTAGAATCCCTAGCTTATTCCGGGTGACATAGGCTAGTAAAATTTAAAAAAAAATTGATGGGGTGACCATGGTCCCGTATTAAAGATTAAATTTGAAAAAAAATATTCGAAAATTAGATTAACTAAATATCTAATCATCATCTAGAAAATGATGAGTAGATTCCAAAAATATATAACACGTTCAATATCCAGTGATTCACAAAAATATCATTTAATAAAAATGTGAATAAGATTCTAATTTAACTACATTAATTTAGATTTTTAACTTTTTAGTTCGTTTTATGGCAAGGTAGTCAAAAAATTAATTGTTTTTATTTTTTTTAATTATGACTTGTGAATAAATATGTTTTGTGTGAGTGAGTTGAGTCAAGGAAAACCTCAAAATACAATTATTTCGAAATTTGAATTCGTACTCCCAGCAAGAACAATTGAATTAAAAATCCCCCAATTTCAGGCACGTTCGGAAATTTCTTTCCACCGCGCAATCGGGCTGGTCAAAATAGGTACATTAGTGAAAATTCTCAATTTCCATTTGCCCGCGTTCCCAGTAACGGCGAATTTGCATCGGAAAGAAAGGAGAAAGGCGCAAAAAGAGCAAGATCTCGCCCCCCTCTCCCCCCATGGAGACCAGCGCGCTAGCCACCACACATGTCCTATACAAAGGACATCGAATTTGTATGTAGACTTGTAAGGATTGGTATCTATCTTAGTTTTCCAAATCGGCTATCAGTAAACCTATAGGAACATCGTATCAATTTACATACTTATTATCTAGAAATAACTTTATGATGATCTAGAAGTAGAACGATAAAAATAATATCAATTTGATGAATGTTGCTGATTTGACTAGCTGCTGTCAAATACCCAATTGGATATTTGACAACTAGTCAAACATGAACTTTTTTAACGGACTTCCAAAAAAGGAGGAGGGTCTCAATTCGGCGCGTATATATATAATGTATGTCGGTGCATATTTCCGTGGTTTCTGAATCGATTTGAAAAAAAAAATTATCAGTCGTTAGAGGAAGCTCTCGAGGTTGTCCCATAAAAAATTTACTCCATATCCTCAAAACTGACACTAAAAAGTTAAAAATAAAAATTATTTCCAAAAATTATTTTTTACTTCACGATGGCTTTGGAAGTCGGTTTTTGGAAAGAATTTTTATTTCGAACTTCAAAACGCGCACTTAGTATGGAATTTTGTATGAAATACTTAGTTGCTTGTGACGCACAAAACTGTTACCAAACCTAAAACTAACAGGGGACGAGGATATAATGTTTTTTTTTGAGATCCTCTAATTAATAATCACAAAAAAAAAAATATTTTTGACACAGGCTACATCCCAATCATGTCAACAAAATAATAGTAACTAAATTGATCTATTGCGAGTGTGGGGTGATACACAGCGATCCATAATGGATCCATATACCTACCTATTGCCGTCCCGCACCTGGCAACGAACACGTTCGGTACTCTCCTAACTTTTATTCAAATCCTTTGCTTCGGGCGATACACAAAAACTCTTTGAAAAATCCATTGAACCCTGCAATGTTAGGTTAAAAAAGTTCGGCGCTCCTCGGAAAATTTTCTCGAAATTCCAGGTGTAAATTCGAATTGAATTGAAATTCGTTTAAATATTTAAGACATTTTTGATACATACCTGCCTATTTAAAATTATAAGTTTGTTGTATGTTTTTGTAAATGTGAAAAAAATAAGTTTTTTTTAAACTTAATTAAGTATTTTGTTTTATTTTACTAAAATGGTCCGCGTGGATTTAGGTATTTTAAATGTCGTGGGAACTGTTTGTTTTCTCGGGATATAAAGTAACTAAAGTTTGTCATTCTTTAGGTACTCCAAAAATATACCTAAGTAGGTATATTTTATATATTTTGCTTTATTGACTTAAGTTAATAAAGCAAGATTTAAGTTAATAAAGAATAAAGTTAATAAGAAATAAGTTAATTGATTTAAGTTAATAAAGCAAGTTGCTGTGTTGCAGCGTGACTCAACGAAAACCCGACGAACAAACACACTTTCGCATTTAATAATATAGAACTCTTAGTCTTTATCTGTTAGTTCTGTATCTTCCTCCAGTCAAAAAAATTAGATCTGACGATACATTGAATGAATGAACGCTACTATCGCATACATTCCTATTGTTTTAATATTGTTGGCGTTCGTGTTATAGAATTATAATCCTTATTTTAGGGACGTCAAGGTACGTGACATAAAACTGTCATTTTGAAATAATACTGCTCTAAGCAATGGTAGTAACCGCCCGTGAGCTGGTCTCATAACCTCGAAGTTATAAAAACATTTTCATTTTCCCATACCTCAGTAGGTATATGAGTGAGAGGACAGAAATCTCATTCAAAAGAAGCGAAAAGGAACTTTTCCAAAGCAAAATTTCCCGACGTAGACGTCACGTAGAAAATGTTCTTATTTACGGCGACTTAATTATCTTTCGCGAAGTAGTTAGCAGCGAGTAGCTCGTAAACGGATGTTCAACGCTCCACCGACTACCGCTATGGAGCAAACTGCCATAATAACCATTGAAGTAATATGAGTACATTATACCTTAATGTTATTAACCAACTTAGGTACACTACATGGCTGGCAGTCATACCCTATCTATGATTTTTTATATACGGCGTTTATATAAAAATACTAATAACCTCTAGGCCCACTTGCACAAGGCCGATAGATGTGTTTAAGTTAGATTTTCTATAGCTGTCTTTTCACGTCAACCCCGGAATTGACTTGTCAAAAAATGTCAGAACCACAAAATTAGTTTTACCAGTGTTATGTTAGACGGCCTTAAGGGCAACTTCTCTACCTATATTTGTATAATACTGAAAAAACTTTTATTCTCAAAATGACGTCAAAAAACCAAAAAGAAATAACTTATCGCTAAGACATCTCTCAATCTACATCAGGTTCAGAGATACGTTGCATCCCGGAGAAACGGACATAGGCTACTTCTTATCCCGGAAAATCAAAGAGATCCCACGGGGAATTCATTTTATCTTGATGAAATGTGTGATGAATTGAAAATGAGAAAAACAAAGGCACAACAAACAAAGGCTTTATGCTTTTTCATATAACCTGCATTGAAAATGCGAGTTTCAATGCTTGTAGAGTCACCCGAAACTAGTCAATTTCAGACGAATACCGTCATGCAGCGGGTAGAGTGCCGGCATCACTGAATAACATACCAGCCCTCTTTTCGATCCTGTCAGAGTATCTTTTGTTTATTATTTTTTTATTGTATATTATTTCAATCCTTTTTAATTGTCATGGGTTTACCCATCAACTAAGCTGACAGATATTTGTAAACAAAAACCAAGCAATTAAAATAAATAAGAAATATAATTATAATAAGAATCGCACTTTGAATGCAGATTTTATGAAAAAAAATAGTGTGTGCGCCACGGGATGAAGCACGATTTCAGGTTTCTTGTGATGCCAGCCCTCGTATCGCTCAGGCAGGCAACTTCACCCTCGTCTGAAATCGTCGTGTTTCACTCCTAAGCACACAATATACTATTATGCAATCTAAATGATAACTTTTAGGTATTTGACAGCTTAAAACGTATTACTCGTCCTTTTTAAAGAGGAGACAGGAGAGAACATGCATGCTTTTAGACCTGCAGGTATCTATGGACTCCTTAAACAGGTCGTTGGTTTGACACACGATTACGATTACGATTTTCTTACACAATCGGGGGTCTGACTCTGATCCGATAGTTCACACATTGTAGGGGTGCCAAAACAAATTAACAGAACGCAAGCAAATTATACGCTGAAAGCCTCATGACCTAGATGAAATCAAATTCAGTTCAATCGTACTACAGACCACTACTGCGTCGCTTCTAGGTAAGTCGCTGGTTAATAGTCTTGGCGTAAGGCATTGTCGGATGTGTGCGAAAAACGCAACAATACGACTCGATACGCCGCGACACGCGACAAAATGACACGACAACTCACCCTTCACGCGTTGATGTCATTTTCTATGGAGTCGTATCGCGTTGTATTGCCCCAAATCCGTTGTAGCTACGAGAATCCCAAAAAATAAGCTATTCATAAAAATTAAGACGGTTAATTTTATTATATCTAATAGCTGATCAGCACAAAATGCCTCGAAGCGAATGAACAGCAAATGTTAAATGTGTATTACACTGCACTTTTCACAGGGCCCTGTGGTAAGGGTGGGCGTAGCCGCAACTTAGAGCGTCGCTTATTACACAGCAATAATTTTTAAATTAGGGACCCTTACTCTCTATATGGTATTACACTACACTGATTCAAGTGTAAGGGTCCCTTGCAAAAGTGTAGTGTAATAGGCCTATTAGGCACGATTGTGCACTCAAATAACAATGAGAAAACGTTAGGTTTGTCGTAAAACCGCTGGTAGGTAATGAAAGATGCGATAAGACGTGTAAAAAAGGAACGGCCTTATCGGAACATGGAATCCATATAAAAAATGCGAAAGTGTCTGTCTGTGTATCCCAAGGTCAGAGAGGCTACTTTAAAGAAAACTAAATCTGCACGGACGAAGTTACCTCTATCATCTAGTATTACTATATAAAAGGAAAAGGTAACTGACTCACTGATCTATCGACGCACAGGTTAAACCACTGAATGGATCGAGCTGAAAGGCATACAACTATGACGCAGGCATCCTATAAGAAACGATTTTTTCAATTCAACCTCAAAACTAAGGGTTTGATATTTAAAAGCTTCAACGTGAGTATAGCTGCGGGCCAAGATTAGTAAGTGAATAAGTATTTATGTAAGTAGTTTTATTTAGCTAGTCCGGTTAGCTGGATCCGGCCAGTTTGCGGCCAGGTTATTAAGCGGCGGAGCAAAGCTCATTACAGTTCGCGCATAAAACAAGCGGATACCTTTCGAAAGTCTCAAGAGTTGGAGATGCAATTAAGTTTTCTCACCTGCTTAATAAACTAGTGAAATTTTACTATGTTGCGACTTAACGTGGACAATGTTAATCGTTAATCTTTATTGCTTTTGTGCTGGGTAACTATTACAACGATAGTTACAACTACTTGTATCATATTTCAAACGAATAGGATAATTACTAAGTTGCACATCCAAAAGCGAAGCGTTAATAGCCTATTTTTTCGCCGAGATCTAGTATAATTTGACTGATTAAATTATACTAGATCTCGGCGAAAAAATCTTCACTCGATGGACGTCCCGGTCCCGGTTCACCTGGTTGACAGTTCCTTCCGGATGTAACCTTCCTCTGGTCCTTTCATATAAAACAGACAGTGACACTTTCGAATTTATAATATTAATCTTGGATGTAACATTCTTGGCAAGAGAAGAATCATGTATGTCATGGTGCCTTAGAACTGCGAACACGTCCATTTGGTTAAACGAACTGAGAAAATGAACTTAGGTAATATCATCGCAATGAACTGGCTAGGTAATGTATTTAGTCTTAAATCCTTATGACATTGCATATTCTGATGATATTGGTGATCGTGTATATTGAAAATTGCAACATTGGGTTTGTTTATAGAGTACAGGGGGCATAACATAGCATAAAGCAGTATTATTTTTAAATTACAGTTTTTTATGATGTACCTTGACGTCCCTAAAATAAGGATTATAGTTCTAAAACAAGAGCGTCAAAAATATTACCTATTGGATAGTACTGGGATTGGATGGTACAGGGATATGGGCTCTCATATTGTTCAGCATGTGCGACTACCTACTAAGAGTATGATAAGGACTGAAACAGTAACCGAAATAAGGGGCTCAAACACTGTTTTTTGAAACTGTTTAAAACAGAAACACTTATAACAGAAACAGAAACGATACTGTAACCCAATCAATCTGTAACCGTTTCTTTCTTTTAATAAGTGTTTTTTTCTATCTACAGCCCTAATACGTACATGCCCTAGCACGGTGTGACAACGCGTTCTTCTCACTGCATTGGACTGTACACACACTGACATAACGTGGCCATGTTTTTCTTAAAACAATTGCAACCATCGGTACTTTCACCTTGGGTTCAAATTTGAATACGCGTCAACAGTAAATTTGGCAACGTCGCTAACGTCGATTCGTTTCTATTACAGAAATATAAGTGCTTCGTGTTAACAGAATTAAAAACACATTCAAAAGGGTTACAGCTTCGACACTTTCATTCTGTAACACTTATAATTCTGTAACCTTTATAAATCTGTTTTTCAGTCCCTGGAGTATGAGGTTGCATAGTCAAAATGATTATTAAGTATCAAATATGTCGGGGGCGACATAATCACAAAGTGATAAAGCTCCGTCACAAAATAATGTTAAAACAAGTCATAATTAACAAAATTGAAAAAAACACAACTGCCTTGCCAAAAAACGAACTAAAATGTTAAAATTCTAAATTAATTTAGTTATATATAAATCTTATTCACATTTTTATTGAATGATATTTTTAGTAAATAACTGAATATTGAACTATAGTGTTATATATTTTTGGAATCTACTCATCATTTTCTAAATGATATTTATATAGTTAATCTTATTATCGAAAAAAACAATCAACTTTAGTCTTTAATGCGGGACCATGGTCACCCCATAATTTTTTTAAAAATTTTACTAGCCTATGTCACCCGGAATAAGCTAGGAATTCTAACGATACCTCATTTATCAAAATCGGTTCAGGCGTATAGAAGGTATGGTGCAATATACAAACTCACATACATACATACATACATACATGAGCCCTGAAAACAATATACTCCTTTTTTCAGGCAGTCGTATAAAAAAAAGTATCAAATATTAGCAAGAGGGACTAACGCATAAAGGTTGGATTTAGAACTCCAAATTTGAACACCCAGTTCAGCCATCCAGTTACTGAATTGGATCAACGTCGCTTAAACTCTAAATTGATTTATATTCAACTCTGAATAAATAAAATGTACCTAGTTACCTCTACGTCATTCCGGTCCAGAGTTATGGAGATAAAAAAACTATTATTTTCTTAGTGTTGATAGCGAGAAACTTTATCTGGAATTGACTGTATTTTTATAATAGAGTATTTTAGGTATTGAAGATTTTTAAAATCTTATGTGGCTCGATAGGCTTGGATGTATCACAGTACTGTAGGTACTATTCCTATGTACATACATAACACAAACTCCTATTAAGCACGTCAACATATGCTGCACACAGCATGGATATATATATGTCACCGTAAGATTGCGAAAACCGTTATATTGTAATCTATCTAGCGAAACTGTCGAAAGATTTACAATTTAACCCATTATTTTTTGGTAGATTGTAATCTGTTAGGTATATTAACCCGATAGAACCTAAGGGCGCTACCTGATTATTTATATCGAACCCTAACCTAACCTACAAGAAAGAGACAAGAAAACGTAAATACAATGAATATTTCAAACCTTGACAATAAGAACATTGAACGGTTCATAATTAAAAAGTATAAAATAAGTAAAGCCGTCAGATTGCAATCTGACGGTTTTTGCAATTTTACGGTGACATATACGTATATAGCTGCATATTATATGCCAGGTAGGTACAGCGAATGTATAGCACAATCGGCCGCCGCTGGTAAGACGGGCGACCGCACGAACAGCCTTTGTGCGGGGTGGTAGTTAAATTACACCCAGCACACGCTGACTAGCGGAGCGATTCAAACTTCTATAAATCATCACGGTGACCTCCCTGGCGCAGTGTTGAGCGCTGTTGTCTTAACGTGGGGGGTCCCGAGTTCGATTCCCGGCAGGGTCAATTTGGGAATTTATAATTTCTGAATTTTCTCTGGTCTGGGAGGCTCCGACCGTGGCTACTTACCACCCTACCGGCAAAGACGTACCGCCAAGCGATTTAGCGTTCCGGTAGGTACGATGCCGTGTAGAAACCGACTAGGGATATGGGTTTAATATAACTGCCATACTCCTAACAGTTTAGCCCGCTACTATCTTAGACTGCATCGTCACTTACCATCAGGTGAGATCGCAGTCAAGGACTAATTTGTAGTGGAATAAAAAAGTAAAATAAAAAAAAATACATCATCATCGGCAGCCTGTGTATGCCTAATGTTGAAAGTGGACCTTTCCGATCATTTAATTCTCGAATTTAGGTCTAGCGTAAAGCTTTTCTGTCCACAACAAGACAATTCAACAGGTTTTGAATTTTGGATCGATTGCTCTGATACTTTCTGAGCATATGGTAACTTACAAATAGTTTGCCGGAAAATAATTGGACCTAAACTATAAAGATTGCCAAACAGAACAGAGTTATGTCTGTGCGTTGTCGCACATAAAATGTTTGATATAAACAAAATAAACTTTAAAACTCTATAACCTAAATACCAAATTACTTATACAAAAATTAGCGAGTTTGCGTTAAGGTTATCGCTTGACGTAATACATAGTAAATGTAATGTGAATTTCACTTTTTTGCGAGACGGGCCGCCCCGCTTCCGCGCTTCTTAGCGGGAGAATTTAAATATCGCGAGGACCTTTTACAAAAAGTTCTTCTCGAAAGATTGTCTTGCTTCTAAGTCCAGATAAATTATTAAATTCTAGTATTTACTGATTAGGTAACACGAGGTAAATTTTACCATACCATGTACATATTTTTTGATTGTTTCATATCGCTACCTCCCATGTCTATAACCCATAACTCGTGGAGCGGGCGAGCGTCAGGTGCCCGTATTTTGGCCGCTACGCTCGGACAGCCTTCGTTCAGTTTATGTGGCATATAAACATATACAGCTGCCATAATATAGCTGCTATATAACCTGCAGAGTACTCTCTAATACCTCTGCATATTCGAGGCTTCTCAAATCATACACAGGCCTCAGTCTTATGCTGAAGAAAGGCCTTTCTGTATATATTTGTTATAATTCAATTTACTCTTGTTTTGCAATTCATTATGACTCTCTTTCTTAGTGCTCTACAAAATCTAGCATTGGCTACCAGACAATTATTACATGTGCATGTGTCCCTTGCCAGAGCCAAATTTCGTGGCTGTCCGAGAAAACGCATCGGGTGAAAAACAAATTGCTGGACGAAATAGGCAGGAAAATATGGGAAAGCGCCTGCAATTTGGAAGACACTAATGCTGAGATCTATAAAGCGTACTTTGACGTAGCTCAGACTGTAGGTACTTAGAGTTAAAACGAGATAGACTTATGTGAAGAACATAAATCTGTCTCATTTTAACCATGACTTAAGTCTAAGCAAAGTTAAAGTTCGCTCTATTGCTTGAGGAAAAATATTATTGAATACAATAGTTAGTAAGTTAGCGATAACTTTTTGTTTCAATTGATCGATTTACACAGGTCTACAGCCCATTAACTTCCCACTGCTGGGCACAGGCTTCCGCTCTCATTGGAAAGAGGGAATTAGAGCACCACCACCAACCACGCTGCTCCAATGTGGGTTGACGATGGTACGATAAACAGATAGAGTTTTACCTGTATTTGTAAAACTCTCGAGTTCTTAAGAAGAAATCGTCCTATCTTTTACGATAAGGCCAGTAGGTACTCGTACCTTCTATGAGACCTCACATTCAAAGCTTCCTCGAGGCATACCTAAGCCGTGCGATTGAATTAATCATTATACTTAGGTACTCCGATAAATTAATAGGTTCCCATTTCAAATGGGCCAGTCGACCGAAGCAAGTTATCCTGGTTGTGACGTCATAATACCAGGCTAACATGCATCTTGTACTCGTTAATTGAACCGTATTGAAAATATGAAACCTTAAGCATTAAAAAAAATATGGTTTTATTCGTGTTCTGGACATTTCCTTCTATTCATTGTTTCTCTTAGAGCTTCGTTCTAGAGACAAGCAGCCGGAAATACTGTAGATACATCTCTCTACAAGACTGTGTGTCACTGCCAATTAAAATAACTGTAAAGTTGACCAAATTTAAATCGGTATGATAAGTAGTATATTTTTTTTTAATTCAGGATACATCTTGAACAGGGATAAAAAATATCAAGGTAACCCTCTCGGCTCTCAAGTATTATTGCATCTGCGTAGCAAGATTATGGAGATGTCAAATCAAACTTTACATTAGACTAGCTAGTGGTTCGCCCCGAACTGAGACCTCGCGGTATCCATTCACTGCACCGTACGCATTAAAACACGCCAAATCTAATGACGTCAATCGTCATCCGCTTGCGTGGATGGGATACGTATACCTACAGTATTTTACTAAAATGCAGCTCGTTTGGTGAGCGGGTGTTACGTAGCATACGATTTCATACTAAAAAAATTATAAAATGTGATGGCTAACACTGTGTGCTCGCGCTCATCTTTGCGTTCATAGACATCAGTACTATCAGTAGACAATTTTTTTTTCCACGTAAGAAGGCAATAGCGTCTATTATTTGTAAGCACAAACGAATATAATCTTTTACAGAGCGCCATCTATTGATTCATTTTTGACCTTCGCTTCGCTCGGTCAAAAATCCACAACACTACATACTTATTTTTAGTATTTATACGCAAAATATTGGGGCATTTTGATCAACGAAAATTTTATTCCACAAATTAATTATACCTAGGTGTTTTGTTGCAGATCCGTTTGAATTTTATTCTTCGATATCCAATACCTCCAGAGTTCCAGAAGGACTTGAAGAATGCAATTCCTGCGACAAGTCCTACTTCAAACATCAATCATCAGTTCAACACGTTCAGAGCCTTTGTTCTAACTGCGCTTGAGAACCTGCAGTTGCAAGTTGAGCTGTTGACCCGGCAGTGCGATGACATGGAAATGAGGTCACGGAGAAAAATATTGCTGGTGCACGGTGTGGCTGAGGATAAGAAGGAGAACACATCCACTTGTGTCGTCAAAGTGTTGTCCGACCACTTGGGAATCCCTGATATTTCTTCTGACGCCATATGCCGGTCTCATCGGCTGGGTCAGCCTGGTACCGAGAAGCCCCGGGCCATATTAGTCAAATTCAATGATTTTGAATTGAAAGAGAAGATATGGTTGGCGAAGAAGAAACTTAAGGGCTCCGGAATCACTCTTTCTGAATTCCTGACGAAGGGTAGGCATGCCGTTTTCCAAGCGGCGCGCCAACGTTTCGGGGTTTCCAGGTGTTGGACGAGGGATGGCGCCATTCTGGTACTAGGATCTGATCAGACGCGGCACCGTGTCTGCTCCAGGCGTGATTTGGATGCTATTCCGTGTCTTGATGTGGTGCCGCAGACCTCCTCCTCTGTTGCAGCAGCGGGCACAAGTGTTGCCAAAGATACCAGACCTGCTCAAGTGCGACCCAAGAGAGTTATTAGGAAATGAACTCTTAGGGTAAATAGCTGGCCAAATCCATCGCGTAGTTCATTATATTTACTGTGTTAGTGTTCCAATCATCAGTGTTCTATTTTTATTTTTTTTATTTTTTTTTATTAGGTATCTAACTTGAACTTCAATTTTGTTTTCAGAAATAGTAGTTTGTTTACATTTTTCCTTGATAGTTTTCTAATCTTTGACACTTGACTTTAACGTACTGACGTTGACGAATGACGGCCGGCTTGACGTTGACGTAGCGGTAATGTTGCAAGTGTAATAACCAAAAAGGGTACTTTTTATTTATTACTTTTTATTCATTGTATAATAGAGTAACGTTCCATGTAGCTTACTAAATTGATACCTACTGTGTTTTTGTATCGCATTTTTATTTTTTAGTATTTTGGCAATTTGGTTACTTAGCATAATTTAAATTGTTTTTTTTTGTTTTGTTTTAATCTTTTATTATTAACCTTTCATTAGTTGTTCTGATATTTCTGATGTTAAATATTTTTATAATTGTGTTAATCTCTTTCAGACTACTGGCGGGTTAGGGATCCTTGTATTTATTTGTTTTTAATTTTACTTAATATTTAGTTTTTAGGTAATATTTTTATATATTATATATTTATTATTCTTAAATCAATACGATGTCGTTAGATAACATTAGTAGTGCTAGTGATGATACTGGTGATTTTTATTCTTTGCCGTCAATTGATGATTCATCTAGTGAGGTTATCTTTCACAGTACACTATCTTCTATTCCGATAAATGATGCCCTTAATTCATATTTCTCAGATTCTCTGAAAAATTTTAATGTAATTCATTTAAACGCACAAAGTATTCCGGCTCACTTTCCCGATATGCTTGCGTCTTTTGAGTCACGTAACATTCATGCTATTCTTGTTTCCGAATCTTGGTTAAAGCCATGTTTACCATCTACTTCTTACTCATTGCCAGGGTTTCATCTCATTCGCAATGACCGCATTGGTAGGGTGGGTGGAGGTGTGGCGATTTACCTCCGCTCTTATATTCCATTTTCTGTTGTAAGTTTGTCCACTCAGCCTCCTCCTTCTAATGCGGTTGAGCATTTATTCATTGAAGTCTCACTGTCCCATACTAAAATTCTTCTTGGCGTTTGTTACAGTCCTTCTCTCAATATTGATTATTTCTCTTCTTTTGAACTTATATTAGAAAACCTTACCCCGTCATATAGTCACACCATAATTATGGGTGATTTTAACACATGCCTTCTTAAAAATGACAATCGGTGTAAAAAGCTTCAGTCGGTTACTGCAGCATGTAACCTACATATATTGCCACTCTCTGCTACACATAATTTACCAGATTGTGTCCCATCTCTACTGGACCTCATTATTGTTTCCTCACCTGATTTTGTTCTGAAATTTGGTCAGCACGAGGCTGATGCTTTTTCCCACCATGATCTTCTATATCTTTCATATAAAGTCCGTCCTCCTAAAGCAAAATCGAGAATCCTTCTGCAACGTAATTTTAGTGGAATGGACAAAGAACTTCTTTTGGAAGATGCCCGTCAGTTGGATTGGTCAGTTGTTTTAAATGCTGCTACGGTCGACATGAAAGTTGAGTTTTTTAATTCCTTTCTCATAAAACTATATGACAGTCATGCTCCAGTTAAGCCAATTAAAATAAAACATTTACCTGCGCCCTGGCTGACGGACGATTTAAAATGCCTTATCTTGAAGAAAGGCTTCGCCAAAAGCAAGCTTAAGGCTGAATATTCTGATAGAAATCTGCGGAGGTATAACAAAGCTCGGAATCGCTGCAACACATTGTGTAGGGATGCACAACGACGCCACATTCATAAATCAGTCGAAAACGGCGACCCAGCCAAAGTTTGGAAGTTTCTTGAAACTCTTGGAGTTGGCAAAGCATCCCCTCGTTCGCCTCATCAAAATATTGATATTGAACTTCTTAACCAACATTTTACTTCTTCTAGTACAATAGACGGCTCGGATAAAGATCGCACGCTGAGTATTCTTTCTTCTTTGCCAACTCCTGCTTTCCAACCGTTTAATTTCACTCCTTTCACTGAATGTGATGTTAAAAAGAACATATTATCAGTCTCGTCTAATGCCGTGGGTGATGACAGTGTAAGTCGTAATATGATCTTACCAATCCTTGAAGTTGTTACTCCTATCCTAACCCATATCCTGAATGTATCTATCTCTACGTCTATATTTCCCGAAGCTTGGAAAAGTGCTCATATAATTCCTCTCCCAAAAAAGGCTCATGCTTTACATTTTTCCGAATTTCGCCCTATCTCTATTCTCCCATTTCTATCCAAAGTATTAGAAAAGCTTGTTTTCCATCAATTAAATCTCTTTCTTAACAGAAATTGCCTTTTGAATCCCTTTCAGTCTGGTTTCCGGGCAGGACATAGTACGACTACAGCGCTGGTTAAAGTCACTGACGACATTCGACGGGGAATGGATAATAAACAGCTCACCGTATTGGTATTGTTGGATTTTAGCAATGCCTTCAATTCGGTTGATTTTGACATCTTGTTGAGTTTGTTGCGTTCGATTAACATATCTCCATCAGTGGTTGGATGGTTTCAGAGTTATCTTAGAGGTCGTCGGCAGCGTATTCGCATTGAAGATAAGTTTTCTTCTTGGTGTGAAATATCAGCTGGCGTACCTCAAGGTGGTGTGTTGTCGCCTTTACTATTTGCTATTTTCATTAATTCAATTTCCCAGAAAATTACTTCTCCCTATCACATGTATGCAGATGATCTCCAAGTTTATTCACAGTCAACTCTTGAAGATCTGCCTAATGCCATTTCTACTATTAATGGTGACTTAGCGGCTATCAATGATTGGAGTAAGTGCTATGGTCTAAAAGTAAATCCTTCTAAGTCACAGGCTATTATTATTGGTGGTTCTGGCATGATTTCCAGAGTTGACTGGGATAACCTTCCGCCAGTTTCATTAAATAGCATTATTATTCCTTATAGTTCTACCGTCAAAAATCTTGGTGTACATTTTGATACTACTTTCTCTTGGTCTCATCATTTAAAAGAAGTCAGTAGGAAAACTTTTGCAGCCATGGCTTCACTAAGGCGTCTGCGTTCTTTTCTTCCTATTCCTACTAAGATTATGTTAGCACAATCCCTACTGCTCTCCATTCTCGATTATGCGGACGCAAGCTATCTTGATTTAACTGAGGACCAACTAAATAAACTTGAGCGAATTCAAAATTTAGCTATTAGGTTTATATTTGGTTTGCGCAAATATGACCATGTCTCCGAATTTCGTTCAAAGCTCAAGTGGTTACCCATTAGATTTCGCCGGAATCTACATATTGTTTCTCTTCTGTACTGTGTATTGTTCAATCCCATGACTCCTGGTTATTTAAAGGATAAGTTTAAATATCTCGGGCATGATAGACCAGAGTGGGTCCTCCGGTCGGCCGGTAAACTTATTCTTAAGGTCCCTACGCATCGGACTAAATATTTCCAAAGTTCATTCGCGCTCAGGGCCACTATTCTATGGAATGAACTTCCCTCAAATATTCAGCGTGCTAAAACCCTTAGTAAGTTTAAAATTGACGTTAAAAATTATTACTTATCTCTTTGTTATCATAAGTAACGACATATTTATTGTTTTCTTTCTAAAAGTACTTATTTATGTATTTATTGGAATGCCTATTTAGTTTATGTACGTCTATTATTATTATTTTGTATATATTAGTTTATTAAAATATGTTGTAATATATGGTATTCGTTAGTTTATTTAGTTATTAGTATTTAAGTTTATTATTATTTTTGCACCACCTCCCTTTATCTTCTTTTTCATTTTCTCCCTAACGTTAAGGTTGTCTGGAAGAGATCGCTGCTTAGCGATAAGACCGCCTTATTGTACCTACTTATAGTTGTATTCTTGTTTGTAACATGTTGTGTATTTGTGGTGTACAATAAAGTATATACATACATACATACATACCTCGAACCTGCATGTTAAATTCCTGGATTCTAAGACTGAATTCGGTTGGTAATTTACTCAAAAAGAAAGCTGCTAGGAAATCCAGTTAATACCTGCAGGTGTACCTATGTACTTCTGTATTCTGCAGACAGCTACAAGCCGTAAATTATGTGAGTAGGTATACCTATATGTATGTGCGGTCGGTATCGCAGCGCGGACGCTTCGGTCTCAGGCGCTTACTGCGCTGCCTCCTAATGACGACGTTAGTAGAGGCTAGGCTAGTGAGGCAGCTGTTTCGGAGCAAGAGATAGCGATTAGCGGTTTTGATATTCGTTAAATCAACAAAAAAATAGGTACAAGCTTCAGAAAGCACATGCAAGCGATGGGGCGACGAATCTATCAGCCTGGTGATTCCTTACATAAATATTTCAGCATGGTAATAATGGGCTAATTAACGAGTACGAAATAATATTAGTCTAAGAAGCAAGAAATAATTATTCTCCGAGTAATTCAACAGACTGCGCATCATAAGTAAACGCCAAACAATGAGGTCTCAGTTATGATTACCTTGTTTAACAATAGGGCTGATTAACTAAATAATTGAGGTATATGTGTAGGTATCTATTTTTTTAAATACAATAAAAAATAATGTGTCCTCCCGACCGAATTTCGGCCACGGCGGCCAATCTCCAGAGAGATTAGCCAGGTGCATTCTCTGTTCCTTTACTCTCATAGCCCGATGGGACGGAAAATCTGACACGACCGGAGAGAGATCATGCGCAGGGCCGACGGCTTAACGTGCTCTCCGAGGCACGGGGATGTAATACCGGGCTAGTACTGAGAATTTCTTGTTAGAAAAACCCAATACTTCTTCTCTTGGGACTCGTACCCGGGACCTCGTCAGCCGCAGTCCAACATGCTAACCACTAGACCAATGAGGCAGTTATTTTTTTAAATACATAAAAGTTACAAATAAATCTGTGGGTATTATAAAAAGAAAAACCGGTGAACTGCAATTTCCCGAGAATTAGGTTTTTGACAAACAGACAGACAGCCTGACAGCAAGAGAGACGGACAACGACTATTAGTTAACATTAGGCAAAGAGAAAGTTGTAGACCTCATTTTATAGAAAAAAAAATCCTGACATTAACATCTATCTACATAATGGAGACAGTCTTGTTTGTACGGAAACACATACATCTATATAAAACATTAGAAAGTACATATAACCGAATCCCTCGAAATCAACATAAGCATAATCTAGCTCTTCCACGTTATACTCTAGGAATATCAAGCCGTAGTAGTCCGTACTTTAGATCAATTATTATTTACAATAAACTCCCTAATACTATGAAAGAAGAAAACAAAGAGGCTACCTTTAAAAGAAAATTAAGACATTGGTTAATACAAAAATGTTTTTATAACATTCAAGAATTTCTGACTACATAGACCTCAATAGCACGATAAATGTATTTAAAATAAATTATGTATTAAAACTTATAATTATTCAATTATTTTAATTTTATTGTAATAACTTATTTAATATTATTTTAGCTATTGACTACGACTTCTAGATTTAATAACTTGACGAGACTATTTATTTATCTAATATTTGTAATAGATTTAGTGAATCTTGTGTAATTAATTTAAAATTTGCAATGCCCTGACAGGGCCTCATGCCGATGTACTTGTATGTAGACATGGATGCAAATAAATGAAAATAAATAAAAAATAAATAAATAAACGAAGTGGTGATCCTATAAGGATTTCTTTTTCCTCTTGAGGTACGGAACCCCAATTTGTGTGCGCGTCTTAAAACGCTACATTACTTCCACTCAGTCCCCTGGCTATGGATAGTAGAAATGGACGAAGCCGTGTGACATCTAAAGGACCTACGCTATGCCCCGCGTGGATATATAACCTGTCTTCCCGGATACCACCCCTTGATTTAGGGGTTGAATCCACCGCATACAGCTAAAGGCACCGAATGTGCAGATACCTTATGAATTTAAAGCGTGCTACTCAAGATAGATAGGTACGTTTATGGTCCAAAGCTGTATCCAGGGAAAATCTTGTATGGTTTGAACAGAAATGACGGCAAAGTGAAAAGTGAATGAAACGTTAAATTTACGGTGGGTGTTGAAAAGTCTAGCCTATTCAAATATCCATTAAATATTTCAACAATTTATTAATTAAATGTGTTTCTCCTTTTAAATGTTATTGGGCCAAAAATAGTTAGAATAGGTACACATTTAATTTGTTTTTATTATTGATTCGCGGTTACATTTTAGAATCTAATTTTGTAAAATAATATTGTTTTCGTGAATTGATCTGTTGGTAAATACAGTTTTTAATACTTCCTTATGCCTTATTCCGCTTTACTTTATTCAATAAACAAATGGTTAGGTAACTTAACTAAAATACCTCAATAAACTTACCAGAATTTCCACACTCCCAGCAAGCGCAAGTAAATAAATAAACGAATAAGAAAACTGCCCACTCGTGCACAATTTTCCAGAATTATGCACTTTATGTTCTATGCTTTAAGAATTCTATTTTAACCTAGGCAGTCTAGGCACATATCAAATGCTTCAGAGAATTATAATCTCTATTCCGGACATATTAAAGATGTTAATTGTGTGTACAGATGCGTAGTTTAAGACAGTACACATGTCTGTTTGACCTAGTTACTATGTGCCGTGTGCGAGCGACCGCACGTGTCTAAGCTACCCCTAAATGTTCTATCTATAGGTATTAGGTAGCCTCATATGTACGTCCAACTAGCCAGCATAAAGCTTATTGAAGTGAAGCTATAGGCTCTCTAGTTTGAAGTACCTAGGTAGTTTTGAATGATTTCGGTCACTTTCGTTACACTTATATAGCTGTCAGATTTGGATAGCCACAGATACAGACAGGACAGAAGGCAGGCAAAGAAACCCACCAACCAAAAATACATACCCACAGTTTTAGCTGACGCAAAATAAAAATCAATAAAAACAAAACTAGTGATTACAACGTGATGCAAAATACTCCTTACTTAACGCGCGTTTAAACGCGAAAGTTTGTATGTATGTTTGTTACTCTTTCAAGCCAGAACGGCTGAACGGATCTGGATGAAATTTGGCACAGAAATAGATTATAGTCTGGAATAACACATAGGCTACTTTTTATCCCGGAAAATTATAGAGATCCCGCGGGAACCAAAAATCCTCAATCCACGCGGACGAAATCTCGGGCATCAGCTAGTGTTCGATATAAAATTAAAAAACCTATTTTATTAGACCTCAAAATCGTATGTATGATGTATGTGCCTATATTAATAAAATCTATAACATTAAAGAAAGATTCAGGCACCTTTCTAATTAAAAAAATTATAACAATTAGCCCTTATCAATTCTCAGTTTTATTCAAACGTCATAAATATAAAATGATTAAAATATTATTTTCTGTTAGTAAGAATCCAGATTTTTTCGAATCTAGATGATACTAAAATTTTAAAATAAATCTACATACTATTTTGATAGCTCTAACTGCTAACCGTATTTCTTTTAAAAATTAACGTATTGAAAATTATTAAATCTTACTGTAACAGATTATAAAGGTAACATTTTAGCAATCCAGAGCTTCTAAAAAATAAATCAAAGCTTATCTTTAAACTATACAGAAGCATTACACGACATCATAAATTATGTTGAAAACGTAATAAAACTAAATGCATGAAACAAATCGTCGGCTACGGGAGGGTGGCGAGAGGCCGAGAGGCACGGGAGGGAGAGTCTACAACTCTACTACGGCACTCTCGGTTTCATTCATAACTTTTTACAAGTTTATCTGCGGCGATACCTCCTACATATTTATGTTTGTGACTACCGTCAAAGATTAAGGTTTAAATAGCACAAAAGTAATTTTACGTTTGTGCTATTTACATTTCTTCTTCGACCTTTAGGTGAAAAGGCTTGATCCTCCAGCTTAATAAAATCGCTCAGCGATCTATTGACGACTAGTTTCTAATAAGAATAAGATTTAAACCAAGATCAATGAAGTAACCCAAACCACCACTATGTTTGTTTAAATTAAGAGCAAGAATATATTAAAATATCATTGAATTGCCTAATTAGAACTGTAATGACTAAACATATTGCAATTCAGGGAATGAACATGGCGATAGGTAAAAACAAAAACAAAAATGTTCATGAATCATATGTTCTCGCAAGCAATATTCATTGGCAAAGCTCACACAGACCCAGCTCTATGCCCACGGCACGGAAATACTTAGGCAATACTTACGTACCGAAACGCCGGGTTATCCTTTTAAGCCAGAGTTAGCTGCTACTTTGACAGATATCGTATAAAACTTCTGTCAAAATTACAAATTTATTCCTGGATTAAACGTAACCTGGCGTCTCTGCAAGCGGGCCTTATAAATTTCAATTAGTTTGTTTGAGTAGGGCAATGGGCATAAATTAAAGTGCAAGAGCCAGAAGGTATTAACATTAATGCACTGCATAACTTGTAATTATATTTTACTCACACATTGAAACTCACAGAGTCAACGTAGCGATAGGTAAGAACAAAAAGGTCAGCATCTTTCATATTCTTGCAATATTCTTTGACGAAACTCACACAGAGTCAGCCCAACGCTCACGGCACAGCAATACACACACTTATAAATTGGAATAAAGTTTGTTTTAGTTGGGCAATGGGCATGAATGAAAGCGAGAGGCAGTGTTTAAATGGATTGCTATCAAAACATTTCACTTTTTTATTCGTAAACTTTTAATACCGTCATAATATTCATTCGTTTTTCATTTTATGAATGTGTATGAATGATTCTGAAAGAATTTGCTTGAGATGTTCAGCTGTTTTGACTTTAAATGAAATATGATTTACGGTTTAATGTAGGTTCATAGGAATTATTAACTAGTAGAGTTTTAAAATGGTTGTAAAAGATGGACGATTTATTAGTTGTGTTGAAATCTTCTGTTGTCTTCGGTGTCTCGCAGGTTCGATTCCTTTTAAGTCAATTTAGCAAATAGCTTTTATTTTCTTAATCGGCTCTATTATATCTCTCTATATCCAGGCGAGGGGCTTCGGTCATGGCTAGTTACCAAATACCACCTTAACCTCGAAATCGTACTGATGAACAATAAATACCTAGTGTTCAAAATGGGAAAATGTGTCAGTCTGTCTGTCTGACAGATACGCTTTCACGGTCCTGCTTTCTGCCCTCCACGGCTTCTGTACCTTCAACCGATTTTGACGATATTCCTTTATATGGATTATTATCCTTATAATATCATAGAGGCTCTTATACCTACATTGAGTTATAGGTAGGTTGATAAATCGATGCTCTTATAATAAAATCTTCAATCATTATATGTATTCTCATTGCTGGAAATCAAAAACTGTAGGACCAAAGTTTTTGTATTACCTACGAGATTTAACCTCAAAAATCATAATTTTTTACTTCATTATCATTAATTACGTGACTATATATACCTTCAATACCCTAAAATATATCTTCGAGGTCTTACATGGGTATAAGCGAGGTACATGGGTATAACACAGTACTTAATAGACAGGTAGGTAGGTATGAGGTACCTATAACAAAAACATGTCGGGTGTTGACCGTGTGGCGTGACGAGGACGTTAGCGGGGGGAAACGGGTAGGTGCAAAGGGGGGGAGGGGGCAGGGGGAATGGACGTCGCGAGGCTGCACCAAGCTGTACATCTGGAAGTAGACTTGCGTACAGAGATTACGTCCGATACAAAATTTGATTGAATGAAATCATGATGCGTAATCCTGTCTTAGTAGCAGATAGCGCCATCGTTATTTTATTCTACTACGAGATAAACCTTGACTACGATCTCAATTGGATGGTAAGTTATGATGCAGTCTAAAATTGTAGTAGGTACACCTAATTTTCGTTCTAGAATGCTAAATCGCTCGACAGCGTGTCATTGTCAGTAAGGTGGTAATAAGCCACGACAACAAATTTAAAAAATTCGTTTTGTGTTTTGCGATCTAATACAAAGGTGATGGCCTTTTTATCTGATCCACCTGCTGTTCACGCTGTTTAAACACACTCAATTACGTAATTACACACTTTTAAACTAGTGGTTCGCCCCGACCTGAGACCTCGCGGTATCCATAAGATAGTTTATAATAGTTAACTTTTTACATTAGACGCAAAAGAGCTAAAGAGTTATTGGAGAAACGAATAAACTTTTACAGAGCGCCATCTATTGACATCATTGTAAAGTTCTGTTAAAAATACTGAAGCTCACTAAAAATTAAATAATTTCGTTTCCTTATAATATTTACCTAATTTTAGTATTTGTTGTTCAAGTACAGGATATAATTCAAATAATTGATCAAGTTTCAGGCTCCGCCTTTCAGAAAATTGAGAGTTCTGAGGTCAACTTTGGACGTTAGAAAATCTCCACTTTGAAAGCCATTTCGTCTATTTTAGGGGAAATTTTTTAAAAAATATATTTGTGTACTCTATTCCTAATTATCTTTAAAATGATATACCGCAACCCTATGTAACGCTATAAAAATATTTTACTTTGCATTCGCTTCTATGAGCCTGAAATGAAGATTTTTGTAACTTTAGTAATATTCGGCTGGGGGCCATCGGTTTACATATTATATTTTAATTGAAGTAATTAAGTTCAGTAATTCGACAGAAGTTATAAGGCTCTGACAGACGGACGGATGGACGGACGGACAAGTGCAAATTCACTCAAGTAGACTCAGAGACCTTTGCTTCGCTCGGTCAATAAATATCTCTTATTACCGTTACCGTCTCCATGGTGTTTGAACTTTGTGTACTGAGCTATCTTTAAGGTACGTATGGACTATATGCTGAGTCCTGGGTGTGTAGTTACCGTATATTCACTATTTCCACCACCTGCTAGTAAGCAATGACTATATTTTATAGACCTCCTGGTCCTGTACTGACAGCGATAGGAGAAATAATAGCGGTACATAGCTTCTCCCCTGCAACGGGGCGGCTGAGCTCTCAGCGAGGCCGCCCTTGCGAAGGTGACGCGACAATTAGCGTCGCGCGGTCATCGGCCGCGGCCGCGAGCTGGCGCGATGTCAACGATTCCGATCGCGATAGCGTGACCGGACGCGACGCCCGCTCGCGGTCGCGGCTAGTGCTGTGAACACTGTCGCATATCGATATATTTCCCTTTGATGTACATAATTAATGCAAGTCATCGAGGAAAGTGACGCAACAACTAGCGTCGCATGGTAATCAGCCGCGGTTGCAAGCTAAAGCGATGTCAACGATCCCGATCGCGATAGCGTGACCGGTCGCCCGCTCACCGTCGCGACTAGAACTGTGAACACTGTCGCATATCGATATAATTCCCTTTGATATACCTAATTAATGCAAGTCATCGAGGAAGATGACGCAACAATTAGCGTCGCATGGTAAGCTGCGAGCTGAAGTGATGTCAACGATTCCGATCGCGATAGCGTGACCGGACGCCGAATCACTGTCGCATAACAATGTAATTCCCTTTGATGTAAGTGATCAATGCAAAACATCGTGAAGGATAAAATTATGGTCAGCAGCCGTAGGCCATTCGTAGTTGCAACATGTTCTACAAATATCAGATTGATAAAATCGATATATGTATATGTACTAAAAATAATATTCGGCCGTATTTATTTATATAAGTTGCTAGCTGATGCCCGCGACTTCGTCCGCGTGGATTGAGGTTTTATGGTTCCCGCGGGAACTCTTTAATTTTCAGATACTTATAAAAAATTATGTGTCTATGTGTTATTCCGGACTATAATCTATCTCTGTAACAAATTTCAGCCAGATCCGTCCAGCCGTTTTGGCATGATTGAGTAACAATAATCCATCCATACATCCATCTAAACTTTCTCATTTATAATATTAGTATAGATAGTATTATAGATTGAGACTTTAGAGCTTAAGCAATCAAACAGAGTTTTTCATCCACCTAATCTATTAAGATTTAAGACACGCTATATTTCGTTTAATTAAACATAGTATTAATCCAAATTATCCATGTCAATTTCTAAACGTTGAATTAAAAATATACTAATCTTTTAACATCGATAAAGCGCCCGCCATCCCTAAAAGTTACTACCTAAAGCATGTCGCCGTCAAACCCGCTAAATCACGCTACTAAAACGCGTCTCTCTTAAATTGGCCATCGATTAGAAGCGGCCAAACAAAAAACTGGACGCCTTCCAAATTTGACATCGCCTTTGAGATTCCACCAGACATGTGTAACCTAAAATTTTATTACAACTTATAGTACCTACTAGTGGTTCGCCTCGAACTGAGATCTCGCGGTATACATAAGATAGTTTTAACTATATACCTATTGTAATGGTTAACTTTTAACATTAGACACAAAAGAGCTAAAGAGTTATTGGAGACACGAATAAACTTTTACAGAGCGCCATCTATTGACATCATTGTAAAGTTCTGTTAAAAATACTGAAGCTCACTAAAAATTAAATAATTTCGTTTCCTTATAATATTTACCTAATTTTAGTATTTGTTGTTCAAGTACAGGATATAATTCAAATAATTGATCAAGTTTCAGGCTCCGCCTTTCAGAAAATTGAGAGTTCTGAGGTCAACTTTGGACGTTAGAAAATCTCCACTTTGAAAGCCATTTCGTCTATTTTAGGGGAAAAATTATAAAAAATATTGTTTTGTACTCTATTCCTAATTATCTTTAAAATGATATACCGCAACCCTATGTAACGCTATAAAAAATATTTTATTTCGCATTCGCTTCTATGAGAGCCCCTCTGAAATATGAATTTTTATAACTTTTTAAGCCATATTCGGCTGGTGGCCATCGGTTTACATTTAAATATAATATAATTATATTTAAATTTGAAGTACTTACGTTCAGTAAGTTTCTGACAGACGGACGGACGGACGGACGGACCAGTGCAAATTCACTCAAGTAGACTTCCCTTCCTTAGAAGTAAAGACCTTCGCTTCGCTCGGTTAACTAGGCCACTGTACTACCTATAACACAATTTTTAAGCGCGCGTGTTGTTTCTTGGTAAATTTCCAGTACTAGGTACTCATCATATAAAGATGTGGATATTTTAGTTACATCTTAATGCTAGGACTATCCTAGGACGAATGTAGTATAGGCGCTTTTACGTTCGCGGTATTTGACTAGGTTTGGTCTCCGTTAGACTATCTTATTTCTACTAGAATATACCTACTGATTCTTTCTACTGATGTCACTAAATAAATTGTATTGGTAAGAAGGTTGTTATTTCAGAAGTAGGTATACAATGAGGAGAGTATTCTTCAGAGGCATATAAGGCGTAATGGAAGCCCGGAGACGTGAAAGCACAGGTGGCGTTCGACGCGGCCCATCGATCTCGGTGAAAATACGATAATGCCGTATATTGCCTACGCCGCTGTTCAACGCTCCTCAGTGACGAGCGGCAGCGGGAGCGGCTTCAGAAAGCGAATTTATGAAGTTCCAAGCATAAGCTCTTTGGAAGAATAGGCACATACGAATTACGAATATTATAAATGCGTAAGTGCGTCTGTATGTCGGTCTGCTACGTTTTCACGGTCGATCTTTTATACCGATTTTGATGATTTCTTGTACTTACTGAGATAGATAGACCCGAAGGGGGACGACGACGACGACGACATAGGCTACCTTTTATCTCAGATAATTAAGTTGATTTTTGAAAATCAGCAGGTGAAGATCGCTTGTGATGGTCAGCAGTCGGTACTCGGTACTTGGTACTACGGCAGACGGCTACAGTGGCTACATCCTGTAGCCCTATTCCGGAAAAGCTACGTCAATCTTGTTATGGTTATTCTAACTACGACAATATTTGGTCAATAGCCAAAGAGTGTTAGCAAACTATATTCTAAGCCTACGACTACATCCAACGTCTTACAATACTTAACATAATTAAAATTAGCTATAAAATATAGTATACCTGCATTATTGTATACCCACATAGGAGTTGCCACAGTTTGCAATGAAAAATAAACTAATTTCAGATTCTAGAGGCTAGAAAAAATTAAAACAAGAGGCTGGAAGATAAACATTCATCCCGTCAGACGGTCAGACCCGCTTTCCGCTCAGTACCATGGCGTCACACAATATTGCCTACGCGCGGCAAAAATACACGCGATTCGTGGCCGTCAGCGATAACGCAGGCCCTGCCGCCCACGCGACTCACACTTCACTAGCTCACTCCACGCACACAGTGCAGCAACCGTACAGTAAGTAGTTCACTGCCATTTTAATGTCTCATCATGTGAAATCGCACTGTATCGGTAAGCGCAGCGTAAGGGGCCCTCCAACACGATAGACTGACGGTGATTATACAATCAAGACGGTGAGCGAATAGTCAAGGAAGATGAGGAAAATGCGCAGAGTCGAGTTCTCCGTAAATGTGGAGGAACAATCAATTAATTCATTTTATGAAATAAAATAAAGGACATATTTTATTTGGCACAAAATAAGAAATTTATTCAACTATCACAAATATAGTTAGATAGACATTAGATTAGAATTATTTAGTATATAATTATGTATGTATGCATGTCTGTATGTATGTATGTATGCATGCATGTATATTTATTATATCTTTTAGTGTTTAGATGTTTCACTATCCCGCACTCTTGTTTGATAATCTCCTCTCCACAAAGGTTGTCTGGATGAGATTGCTGTAGCAATAAGACCGCCTTTGCACCCTTCGGTTTTATCTTTTAACCTTATTTGTTTATTGACATTGTTTTAAGTTTGTTTAATAAAGAGTTTATCTATCTATCGATCTACTTATCTCTTTTGTACGCACCCAAGTTGATTGCAGTTGGGGCCTGAGGTGACGGGCGGGAGCATCTCTTTCCCCCGTCGCCTCTCACCCCCGCGGATAGTGTTGTCGAGTGTTATCTTTGACATCTATCGTACGTTAAACGTATACGGAGTGATTTATATGTTACCGTTAAAGTTGTTAAAACCGTTATGTTTACATTAACGCTATGATGTCAACATTAATGTATCAAATCCGTTAGAGTTGGAATAATTGTTTTCTTGGTCATACTACCTTGGTTATGTTGACATTTCCTAGATAAACGGCCAATCGTTCCTTAGAGTTGAGAAAACAAGTGATGGTGGTGATGTCAGTGGTGGTGATGGTGGACTGTCCCAAAATCGAATCAGCATAACCCGACTCAACGTAATCTCGTTTGCCCTACCCCTAGAGTGTTTTTGTAAACTGTGAAGTGCGAACTCATAAGCTCACGAATCCTGAAAGAAGCGAGGTGAAGACGGAGAAGACTTTTATCTGACTAAAACAATCGTCCCTACTTGTCCGAATGATTTTATTTTATTTACTTAAGAAATGAAGTAAATTTTGGACTGTTTTAAAAATAATTCAACCACTGTTTGTTTTTGTAAATTATCTATACGACTGTCAGTAAGGTCACAGCACTAGCAAATTCCTAAGTTCTGCATTCAACTTAGGTGCGAACAGTAGTTACCATTTTATAAAGGCCTACCATACATGCTCGAACTTAGAAGCTTCATGGTACTTAAATGCTTTGCTTTATTATCCTGCGGAAATTGTTTCCTAATAATATCTCTTGAAGAAAATATTCTGTGTGATTTTGTAAGCAGATATCATTCAAATGACATTTAACTTACCTATGACTTACATATCATGTACATTGTCCCACTGGAGTGATTGTTAAACTGTGCGATAGCTATAACGCTCCTATGTATTACGTACACCTATATCTACATATGCGCAAAGCCGCTTCGTTTGCTCATTAGCGAGGCCGCGGTAAATATAGCCGGCGCTAAAACCTACCTACCTCGAGAAAATGCAACACCGCGGCGCCGCGACGCCATTCCAGCGCTGGAATGGGTTTTTTCAACTGAAGCATTTGTGGTCGACTGGTTAAATAGCTAGCAAACGTTAGAATAGGGATGATGACAACTCAATCATATCAGCAACTCTTTGTCAAACTTTAAAACGCACTTCTAGTATGGAAGTTGTATGAAATTCACAGTTGTGAATCATCAAATTTCATCGCACTTTTTTTTTCTTTAGTCTATATTTTAAACGGTTATCAAACTTAAAACTTACCGAGGATGTGAATTTTAGGTCTTCTGGAAGACCCTCTATTTAATAATCGGTTAGAAATAATTTAATTTTGACATAGGCATCATCCCTATTCCTCAAAAGAACTGATCAGAGGCCCAATTGTCTAAGAAAACCGTAATCATTTGACAGCATAAAACGTATTACTCGATTTTTTAAGCACAGTCTTATTTGAAAATTAAAAGACTTAAATAATTGAGTCATATATCAAAACTACGGGTTTCATAAAAAAAACATCTTTTCTTTGACAAGTTCTTTTGAATCGTCGAGTGAATCTACCACTGGTTGTGAAGTTTCCCGTTGATGCCATATCCTCTTAAGCGATGATAGTATGCCCCCTATACCTACTGTAGAGACGCTTCAGTATAATAAACTTTGCTCACACTGAGAATCAAACTACATAAATATCGACAAAGACTTGACTAATCTCAGCGGTCAGCCAGAATGGACCTGACATGCTTTTTACGGCGCCATAGTAGGTATGACCACCGATTCTATCTTATTATACGGTTGTACAAGCACATATACATTATACATATCATACATATACTCGTATGTATTATACATCTAATCGGCATCTCAATATCAGATAGCGAGCTGAATTTATACCGAGCGGTGACTGCAAAAGGCGAAGTCATAAAAACCGCGGCACGGTTGATTACAAAACGCGACGTCGGGCTTAGTGCTTCCAGGTATGCCGCGTATTATACGGAACCGGTCCCGATTTACGGGAGACCGTACCGACAGGCTACTTAGTTGAGACTTGGGAAGTTTGTTATTATCATGAAGGTTTGTTTAGAAAGACATACACGGTTGTTGGGAAGAAACTAACATTTTATTTATTATTGTTCTATGATCTGAATATTGCTCAAACAGATATTATAATGACATCGGTTGTGAGGTAGAAGGTTACTTTTCTCCGGTCGCCTACAACGATAATCCGTCTACGGAATCTCGTAGACGGATTGATCCTTGAAACCAAAATAGCGAAAAAGACACCTGACTAAGAAAGAAGTAAGGTTCGTTGACAGAAACGACATTATGTACCTGAAATGAAAATAACTATTACTTTGCAGTTTGCACAAGATCGCAAAATTGAAACTGCGAACTTGCGAGTATACATTGAACCTGCAAAATATACAATTGTATGCTTTCATCAATAAAAACAGCAATCTAAGTATCCCGATATATGCAACCCTCTGGAAACACTAGACAGGTTTACGGGCGCATCGGGCACCGGCGCGCGCCGTACCGTGCTGAAGCTCGCTTCGTTTGAGGGTAGTTTTTCGCGACCCTGCCGTTCCAGCCACATAAATAAGTGATCACCCGCGCCCCCGCGCACCCCCGCTCGTAAACTAAGCAGAGATAGCGAGAGGACTTAATGGCTGATCGGATTTTGATTAGCGAAGGCCGGCGACGCAACCCTGCTCTGGTAGCGAGCTAAATTTGAATAGATAAGTGGGCACCCGAGGACGGCCGCTCGCGACCGTAATTTACATACTACCTACTGGCTTTCGGCGAACGAGGAGGGTGCCAAGTTATGGACGACGCAAAACGATAAAAGTTAATATACCGCTTTGGTCATCGATTTGGCGGCGGCGACCGGTATTTCACCGACTCGGATCCGAGGACAAACATAATCGCTACCATTTTTTGCCTTTTAATTTTTTATCGATAGAGTCGCGATGTTCGGATTTGTTGTGTATTTTATTTTACGCTTAAAATTCACGAACAAACTAACATTATTGCTTTGTTTATCTGACCCGTTGTTCTAGGTAAGGGAGGAAAGCGAGGCGACACAAGGCGAAACGATACGATTCCATAAAAAACCTTACTACGCGACAACCTAAGCCACGTGAACGGTCATCTACTGTTTGGTAGTGTTGCGTCGTATCGAGTCGCGCTGTCGCATTTGACACTGACTCGTTTGCCCAGCTGGGCGACCGCCTATACCTCACAGCTACAGTGTAATGATCGCAATCACCTCTTATCTCGCATCTCACCTCATAACACTCTTCCACTATTGGACAAAATCCATTGACGCAGCAAGAATACCATAAATTCAGTCAATCACAACAATTCTTTATTCTTTATTCTTTATTCTTTATAAAAACATGCCAGGGAAGACTTTACAGTCGCCCAATTCATCTTCCCTGGCTACAAAATTACCTACAACTACAATTACAACTTAAACATAACAAAGACATACATAACTAAAATACGGTAAATACTAACAAAAATCCTTACAAAAAAAAAAAAAAAAAATATGTTTACTTAACTAAATGATTACAAAAAAAAAAAAAAAAATTACAGTAGAAATATAATTAAAACCATGACAATAAAAAATTACCATTAAATTATTTCTAAAAAAGGCTTTATTTGTTTAATGAGTTGTAGCGGTGGGGTGTGAAAAATGTCCAGTTCCGAATGTTTTTGCGTCAGATTATTGAGCAAGCGTAGCGCACGAATCAGTGGTGCCTGACTTGCCATTGCTGTCCTGCAGTACGGCAAAGCAAACAATTTACGACGACGCGAAATTGCGTAGTCATCTGGTACGTGCAGACCTACCCGATTTAGAATAGCTGAATTCGTTTTTTTCCCCTGGATCAGATTGACCACGTATAAGAGTAAAGCAATGTTTCGCCTGACTTCCAATCTATCATATCCTATCATTCCAAGGAGAAATAAGCTTGGGTATATGGTAGGATAGCCCACTGAATATCCATAATGCTTTCTATACAGCCACCGAATAAACTTCTTTGCATCATTTATACACAGTTTCGGTGGTGCCGTTGCGTAAACAGATCTAAAATACTCCGCAAATAGCCCTGCGCACTTATCCCGCGGGACCAATTCTCCATTTTTTAATATTTTTTTTTTAGTAACACTCCGCTTAGAGGTCACAAAATTCCAAAATACACTTGGATCTCGCTTGATATTACGCTCCATATTTAACTTGTAGCGCTCAAAGTCTTCGTCGATATTTACCTTAACTAGCGATCGAAAGTCAGAAAATAGTTTTTGATACTGCTGATCCTTCGTTGCTTTAAACAATTTATGATATTTCGCTTTTAACTCTATATTCCGCTTAGTTCTGCTAGAATACCAAGTGGGATAGACATACCTTGGTTCTTCCGTTAACTTTTGTTTTAATTGGTACTGTAACAATGATTGATGCTGAAGATACGCGGTCGCCCTGCTGGAATATTGTTTCAGGATTTTGGGAACTCCTCCTGCACGGAATTTTTAGAAATTCCACCCGCGCAAAACAGTGGTCAGCTAGTGCCGCATATACCTACACCCAGTAGGTACTACCACAGAATAGGTAATAGTTGGTTAAGTTGGTACCTACTACTTAGGTGCAACTGTATCACCCCGCTCCCGTCATCGATTCGACCCCGTCAACGCGTTTGTTTGTTTCACCCGGCTCTGTTTATTATCCTCTCGGCTCAGTGCCATTGTGCCTTTTTTGGCCCGATATAATCGTCCGCCGAGCGTCGCTATTTAAAGTTAACATATTTGTTTTTAACTACATACATATTGGTGATATTGGTAAACACGCTGGGTCATTTTCAGTAGTACTTTATATTATTTTATGTTTAAGTTTTAACCCTTGGCTTTTCAGTGTAGCATTAGATTCGATGGATCACCGTGCTCGAAGAATCATTGGCGATCCATGACGACTAAAATAATACTTATTACATAATCTATATTATAGATACAACGAGCAGGCAGTAGTCACTAGGTGCTGCTGTAATACCCCGCTCCGGTCATCGATTCGATCCCGACAACGCGATGTTCCACCCGGCTCTGTTTGTTATCCTCTCGGCTCAGTTCCGTTGTGCCTTTTTTCGGCCCGATGTAATCGTCGAGCGCCGCTATTGAAACAAAGCCTCGTACAGTTTTAACAACTCACTTTTGTATTTCAAATTCCTACTGGTACGTAAATAATATGCCGTTTTAGTGGCATTTGGGTCGCAACTGTCCGGTGTGGTACCTTATACTACTAAAATGTTACCAAATTTTTGTATTCTAAAATATTTTAGGTGATAGTGAGATGATATTTAAAAATTCTTATGGTATTGACGGACAAACGGACTGACGACGAAACTATAAGGGGTTCCTTGTTTTATTACTGAACCCTAAAAATTCATGATTGCTGTGTTGTTCCTACTTAAATAATAAATAAGTATATACGTGCTAGTTTTAATTTAACTCTTGTTTTCCTAAAAATTAAAATACATAATATATTACCTATCTTCCTTACCTAAACCCATAATCAGGATTGAGTATTTGTCAGGCCCGTGCAAACCTAACCCGTGTATAATCCGTGAAAACTCAATGACGATCAACTCAGCTTATTTCACAATTTTCATGGTACTCGACCAACTCAGCTTATTTCACAATTTTCATGGATGCATGGTAACAGGTACATTTACCCAGGAACATTGGTCCCCCTGCCCTAAGAACGATCCCTGCCGTGCTATATTGGCATCAATACACCACGGAATTGAAGAATCTACTTTTGCTCAATATAAACTCTTACTAATAGTAACTAAATATTCTTGCTAAATAATACTAATACTCTTCGGCTTGACTAAATCGGAACTTTAATAGAAATAGCAAGATATTTTATTCAAATAATCCTTTGCAAGTGCTTCCGAATTACACGGAACACGTTACAGTGTTACACGAACACGTGTATTCACTGATTTGAAATGCCCTTCTCATCGAGACGAGAAAGCGAGAAGCGCTTTTTGAAAAAAAAATGAATTAAAGTGTAAATAAAAGTAACTGCAACTGCAGTCCTACACATTTAGGAGGTAAGTACTAAGCATGATAAAATATCTATAATAATATATTAAGGTATAATAATATATTTAGCTCAGCGCAGCGGAGACCAATCCTAAATCTATAGTACTAAGTACTGACCACTACAGAAAGGGCTTTGGAATTTACAGATGAATAATAACTAAGGGTAAACGGCAGGTAAATTGTCCCCTGCCGTTCCAATTTGCGTTCGTGCAGTTCGGCGGATCCCAAAGCCTCCGCGGATCTTTACCCTGACTTTGACCGAGCGTCGCTATTGACAGGTCCCTCCCCAGGCGTGTTCTGAAGCAGGTAGATCGGGGCAAGTCGGCTCAATAACACGCGAGAGGGTGGTCCCCCGATCCCCGGTTTCCCCCGTCTTCGCATTTGTTTACTTTGGCAAGCCGCGTGCGTGTCAAGACACGCGGAAGCGTGTCCAGCCAAAGTTCAAAAAAACTGGCGAGCAGCACCGTGTGTAATATTACACGAACCATTTGGAGCCACTTTTGACCCCCTCATAACTCAAAAACTATTTCACATAAACATGTCAAATTTGGCGCATATATTGAGACCCGTGAGATACATATGTGCTCCAAATTTCATAAGCACACCTCAAATGGTTATTTAGATATAAACGTACAAAAATCGTCATTTTTATGATCAAAGGATAGATCAAAACTCTGACACGAGGCATGCTACCATTGCTTAAAGCCGTATTATTTTAATATTGTTGACGTTTATGTTGTAGTGTTATAATCATTATTTAAAACTAGCCAAGCCAAAGCCTTAGTCTTCAACATTTTATACTACGTTATAAGAAGAAATGATATTTTAAGTTGTTATAAAATATTATATGTTGTTATAAATAAATTTCAGGACTGACCATTGAACTTGGCACCCATTTAGATCTCACTTCTTTTGTCGCTGAAGTCAACAACCAAGGCATATATATCACAATTTTGAATTTGGCTCTCATTTCACATTTATGTTTTTGATGGGATATATAAATTGCAGGACTGACCATTGAACTTGGCACCCATTTAGATCTCACTTCTTTTGTCGCTGAAGTCAACAACCAAGGCATATATATCACAATTTTGAACTTGGCTCTCATTTTACATTTATGTTTTTGATGGGATAAAAATTATACATCACTTGCCTCAATGTAATTTTATGCAATGTCACGACATTTGTTTGTTTTTAGCTTCTTTGCCTGCTTGCCTAGGTACCTACCTACGTCGCTCACTTCCGTGCTTGCTTTTCTATAATACCTAATGACTTACATGGATGCACACAGATAAAATACAAAACAAAATTACTAGTACCACAGTAAACAGATACAACAAAAATTAAGAGCTAAACAACGTAATCTGTAACACTAAAAAAAAACAAAAAAAGGAAAGAAAACATCTGAACTTTCGTGCCTAAAAAAGTTTTCAACTTCAAAAACAGCCAATCTATAAAAAACATTCAACTTCGCATCCTAAATATTTTAGGCAGTTGACGATAACCATCTAAAGACAATAGATATCCAATTAAATTAACAAAGATGTCCGTAAGCCCATCCATTTGGGATCGGATGGATCGGATGTAGATCCCTTTCAGATTCCACCCAAGTTTCGCTTACAAATTGAACTGATTTCGGTACAAATGAACTCGACATTTCGAACTTCTAATCTTTTATTATTTACCAGATGAACCCCGCGACTTCCGTCCACTTTGAAAATCATTTTATTTAAATCCACTACAAGTTAGCATTACATTTGATTGATTTTTTTGCATGGATATAGCTTGAACAGACCTAGAAAATGACTTATCCTAGAAACTAAAGAGTAAGAAGACGCAAACATCACCTGGTTTTGATAACAAGATTTTTTCTTTTTTTTTCTATAAGTAGGTAAGTATATTTAAAGTTACACAGATATACAACTTAAGGATGCCCCAAAAGTAGTTTGAGAGTCAATAAAAGAGAGTTTTACGAGCGAGATCAAACCGACAACTATTTCTCAGACCATATCAAATCCCTGCTGATTTACTCTTGTTAGAGATAACGCTGGCATTGTTGGACCGCATTTACCACCAAGTAGAGTTACTTATAAGTAATGCTATTCAATATCGGGTTGATAATTGAATAAAAGGGTTGTTTACAGGGAAAATGCTGAGTATGTTAATTTTTTATATCCAGTTTTAAGCCTGATTTATTAAAATACAAAATATATAATGTGGCATAGGAATATATATTAGGTACAATAAGACGTAGCTTATATTTATTCTACAAATACAACAATTGACTGCTCGAATTTGATACTAATTATATACATACTAGACAAAAAAAGTACTAACAAAATAACACAGTAAGAAATAATACATGTACCTAATTGTATTGATAAAATATTAGGAATATTACTTATATAAGGACCCCTTGCCTCCTCCATATTGCATTGTGGTACCTACTTATTATTTAATGTTTTAGTGAACTAAAATCTGTAGCAAACAGACATACTTTTGCATCTATAATAACAGTATGGATTTCAGTCCCATTTATCACTCAGACTCAGAAGTCAGAGCCTTGCCCGCGATTGTGCGACTGACGCGACGCCGGACGCGCTCGCGTGCCAAGAGCTGGCACGCAGTATTTACTTGAAATTTATTATTCTTAGATGTTTTGTTATCGATGACAGGTGCGCTTGAAGACTGGACTGCTGAGTGCTCTGCCCGAGGCAAACACACTGGCAAAACATAGTCAAGGCTAAGTTAAAATATTTAACTAAAAAATGATAGGCAAGGTACCTACTTACTCTTTTCCTTAGAGAGTAGAATATATCGCAGTCACAACGCGTTTCTAAGAAACTTTAGACATTCTCGGGTTAGGTTTTTCACCGGTATCACGACTTCATCGTTACTTCGATCACCGTTCTATCCGCCGTGCAATTCGACCAGCCCCCCGATCTTGTAAGGAAATCGTAATAGTTTGTCAAAAAGATAATTCGACCTGTAAGCCTACACGTCAAAAAGCATTTATGGACTCCTTAAACAGCTCGAGTAATACGTTATAAGCTGCCAATAGAATTCTTTTACACGTTTCGTGTCTTTTACACGTTTCAGCGAGAAGTTACTTGTTTAAGTAAGTAAAATGTTTTTTAAAACATAGTTAAGGAACAACAGTCCATTGGAACTCTGTCGTACGTGCTCAGATGACCCCTTACCCATGGAGATTAGCAGAGCGGCGAAGAAGTCAAAGCGATGAGGTAACATGGGACGCCTTCCATGCCTTAAACATTTTTAATCCAATACAAGCTAGTCCTTAATTGCGATATGACCTGATGGTGTGATGATGCAGTCTAATTGGTAGCGGGCTAACTTGTTAGGGCCATGGCAGTAAATTTTTTACCCATACACTAATCGGTTTATTCACGGCTTCGTACCGTTATATAGCTTGGCAACACGTCTTTGCCCGGTAGGGTGGAAATTAGCCACAGCCGAAGCCTCCCATCTGGCCAGACCAGGGCAAAATCTAAATTATAAAATTGACCCTGCCGGGGATCGAACCCGGGACCTCCGCACGTTGAGAGCGGACCACAGCGCTCAACACTGCGCAAGTGAGGTCGTCATTATTTTACTAGTTATATTCCTCTTACCTGCAGCGGCAGCCGAAAGTTCATTACAGGCCCTTCCACGATATACGCAGTATGTCTCAGACAGCCACAGTTAGATAGCGTCCGACCGCTGTTTAAAAGGCCATCAAAGTGGCGTCTACATAAAACGAGTCCCATTTTACACTGCGCCCCGGTAGGACCCCGGTTTATAGCGGACCGGCAGGAATTCGACTTGTAATGAAGGCTTTAGCGCTACTAATGGAAATCGATTTAAATTCGAAGCATTTATTACAAGGATAACAATATTTTGCTATGATCTCCCTATGCTTCTCACATACAGAAAAAGTAATCATGGCCCATTTCTTCAACCGATTTTGACGGATTTTGGTACAGAGATTGCATCTCGGGATAGGATATACGCTACTTACGACACTTTTTATCCTATGAAACAAAAATGTAAAACCTAAATCCATGTGGACTAAGTCACGGGCATTATCTACTGCTAATGTAAATAGATTTAAATTAATAGTTGCCTAGTTGGTCTAGCGGTTAACAAGTTCGACTGCGGCCGACGAGGTCCCGATTTCGAGTCCCGGATTGGGCCATAATTGAGTATTGGGTTTGTCTGAATTGAAATTCTTAGTACTAGCACGGAGTTAGGAAGTTGGCGGTGTTTCACCCCCGTGCCTCGGAGAGCACGTTAAGCCCTCGGTCTCGGTTAATATCACTAACATGATAATAGTCCTTAAAGCCCGCCAACCCGCATTGGAGCAGCCTCACCAGGCTGCTCCACCCAGACCCACCGGTCTAAGCTGTAATTTCCTCTGTCCTATGAGAGTAGAGGTCTGTGCCCAGCATTGGGACGTTAATGGGCTGTAGTGGTAGTGGTAAATTTAAATTAATAATTGACCGAGCGAAGCGAAGGTCTGAAGTGAATTTGCACTTGTCCGTATTTTTTATAGCGTTACATAGGGTTGCGGTATATCATTTTAAAGTTAATTAGGAATAGAGTCCAAAATTTTTTTTTTTTATTTTTCCCCTAAAATTGACGAAGCTTTCAAAGTGTAAAACATTATAAGCAAACGAAATTATTTAATTTTTAACAGAACTGATATCAATAGATGGCGCTCTGTAAAAGTTTATTCATTTCTCCAATGTTTCTAGGTCTTTTGCGTCTAATGTTAAAAGTTAACTTACAATATATAGTTAAAACTATCTTCTGGGCGAACCACTAGTATTATTAAATGACAAGTAAGTAACACAAGGTAGGGGTACCGGCTACTTTAGCGCGGGCACGTCTTATCAGCGCGAAAGGCGAGCGCGGCCTCAGACTGCTCTTTGCACTCCCGGTTAAAAACTATTGAGATATCCAGACGAGCGCTGCTAACCCCGCGGGACAAAAAGCTGCAAAGGCAAATACGTGAAGTATAAAGACGGCTTTATAAGGATTCCTGTTTTATTTCTTTTATAGTTACGGAGCGCACAAAATGAACAGACGTTATTACAAGCGCGAAGAGGCAAAGGAACTCGTAATTCCTACACTTTTCACCGTTTCACGTAAGAAGCTTTGACTTGTTTGTGCTCCACATTTACGGCTTAGCTGCTCAGTTGAAAAAAAAAATAAGTAGGTACTTAGTTGGTTCCTAAAACTACATCAAGGGTCACTAGTAGAGATCTCTTATAGAGATAAATGCTTCCTTGTCCATTATGTTTCCGTTTTTCTTCATATTTTACAACTTTTTGGTAAGTACAAAAACAATTTAAAAAAAAAATAAGCGCATAAACAAAGTATTTATTTGAATGGATGATAGATACGTTAGTCCTTATCTATACCTACCTACTTTTAATATTATAAATGCGAAAGTTTGGATGAATGGATGTTTGTTACTCAATCACGCCAGAATGGCTGAACGGATCTGGATGAAATTTGACATAGAATATGGTCTGGAATAATACATAAGTAACTTTTTATCCCGGAAAATAAAAGTGCAAATAAAAGTTCTCGCGGGCTCCGAAAATCTTCAATCCACGCGGACAAAGCCATGGGCATCAGCTAGTAGGTAAGTTATAAACGATCTCACTGGAGTGTATGAATGGAAGTAAAAAATAGAATAGAAAAGTTTTTAATCACTTTGAAAATTGATTTTGTATCGTCAAAAACCTTTACCAACCACTACACTGGTAAGTAGCCACAGCCCACAACTAGAACTTGACCAGTACCTAAAATATTCTATGCCTGGACTCGACTCTGAGACTCTCTTCCTTCCTCTTCCTCTCTCTTCCTTAGTATACGATCAATGCTATAACCTTCTTCCATCACCACTGCACATGTGTGGTCACAAACTTGGTATCAGGCATCAGATAAGTTAAAGTTATGAATTTTTCGTGATTAAATTCCTTATTGAAATATCTTTATTTTAAGAAAGCCTCTCTTATTTCAGTTAACTACGTTTCACATGCGTATCAATTTCAGCTACGTACCTATCCGAGCAGACCTAAGCTGAAAAGTCAAACTTCATAAACCAAACAAACAAACAACGCTGACCTACATTCCGAAGAAACTTTTACGCGAACAAACGACACATCATTTATCGCCAAGCGTGTAACATAACAGTCCCCGCAGCCGCAGGCACCCAATATCTCCGATGCGACCTATCTCGAAAACCAGACGTCTTTTCTAACTTACGCAACAGAATTTACGCTTAGCGAACCGAGGTCCACTACTAGCATTTCTCACACACACATATGACTATAACACGTGACCAACATAACTTGATCTTCCATGCCTCCCTAAAATCTTACTTCAGAGAGGAGAGCGGGGTGAAATGGACTCGCGGTCAGAGTTCTAGTTATGCCAAACTATGGTATAGTGCGGTATCGGTAGTTGGCTTGCGTAAGATGAGCTACGTCGTATGTATGGTTTCAGAGGGTTGGGTTTTAATGGAGGGGTCGAGTGGAGCTGGTTGCTTTGGGTAGGTATTAGCGTGGATGTGAAGCGAGGCGAGTGGCAAGCGGGCGCGCGCGGCGTGTGGGTGAGACGTTTACGGTCGGATCGCCGGTCGACAACGTCCGTGTGCCCATATATTTAGTTTTTTTATTCAGGATATGTTTATATCCATACTAAGTTAATGTATTTACAATGCTACTTTTATAAATTCATGTTTTCTTTATCAATGAAATCGGCAGTAAAATCTGTAGTTTTGACCAATGTTTAAAACTTTAAACCCTTCACATAGATAGAATGACATTAGCAACACAAATCACGACAACGGCTATGAGCTACGATACAAATGGATGAGGCCATATGAGTCGTATCGTATCCACATAACAATTAAAATTAAAAGCGCCTAATTGTGATCATCTTTTTTGGAAGTGGGTTAAAATACTTACTAGACTATGTTCCAAGTAGAAAAAAGCACTCCTCTCCGTATGAGAGGTACCTATGAGTTAAGAAACCGAGATAAAATGTGCGTGAAGAGCATTTTACTTTAGAAATGACACACATTGAAGTTATTTTTTTTTCAAAAGAGAAACCACCTTCTTCCAGTTCCAACCAGTTTCTTACTGGTTCATCTTGGTAGGAATAGCATTCTAGTAAGAATAAAAAGATTTGAGTTTGAGTTTTGAGTTTTGAAATGATTTGCTATTTCGTCACCCTTTGAGCTTTTTACTTATACACGAGTGTACGTAGTCTACGTATGAAGTGATGGGACTAAAATTTGCAAAACAGTGGGACTTTTAGCACAGAGTATAGGTAATAATTATGTACTCCGGACCCTGTCTTCAAAAAGCACGCCAAAATGGCAGTGTCACCACGCGCGGCGCAATACCGCGCTGCGAGACGCGCCGCGGTCGGCCCCTCGCGTCGCGCCAATTAATTACGGTGGCCATCTTACCCCCACGCCACCCGCCTCCCCGCCACCCCCTGACGGACAATAATTGCCGACGCCGAATCTACGGCACTTGCTAGTCGCTAGCCTCTTGCCCGCACCTTATTCGCCTACCTACTATACGTACGACCGTAGACGTATAGAACTTGGGCAACTGTAGTCGAATTTCGAACGACAGAAATTAAACTAGAGATTTTTTTATCCCGTACAAGTTAGCCCTTGATTGCAATCTCACCTGATGGTAAGTGATGATGCAGTCGCGCAGTCGTAGTAGCATTTCGTCAATTTTAGGGAAAAAATTAAAAAAAAGAAAGGACTAATTAATCTAATTATCTTTAAAATGATATACCGCAATCCTATGTAACGCTTTAAAAAATAGTTTACTTCGGATTCGCTTCTATGAGAGCCCCCCTAAAATAAAGATTTTTATAACTTTTTAAGCCATATTCGTCTGGAGGCCATCGGTTTACATATTATATTTAAATTTGATGTAATTGCGTTCAGTAATTCAGAAGATATAAGGCTCTGACAGATGGACGGACGGACGGACAAGTGCAAATTCACTCAAGTAGACTCAGAGACCTTTGCACTATTAATAATATTATTCATAACATTATTATAGTTTAATGCACAGAGCGCGTATGATACCTAATCTCCATAGCATGACATATAAAATATAATGCTTCACGAACGAAATAAACAGAAATAAAAGTAACAAAACAGTTAGACTTACCACGTGGTGTAAAAATCTATAAAAACATTTTAAAATGAATTCATTTATTTGTAGAAAGAAAGAAAGGTGTAAAAGCCTATCACTATCCGTCTCCACAGTTCACAGTAGGTATAATAAATCCAAAAAATCAGATCGATGACAGATTATCGACAGATCCGTGACGAATCAACTATGATTGAAGAAAATATCTATAAACTAACAACCAAACACACTTTCGCATTTTATAATATTAGTAGGATTTAAATATATGTCAACGTAAGATTGTAAAAACCGTTAGATTACAATCTTACTTGCGAAATTGCAAACTGTCGAAAGATTACAATTTAATGCATTATGTTTCGGTAGATTGTAATCTGTTAGTTATATTAACCCGATAGAACCTAAGTGATTGTTTATGTCGAACCCTAACCTAACCTACAAGAAACAGACAAGAAAATGTAAATACAATGAATATTTCAAAAATTGACACTCAGAACATTGAATGGTTTACAATCTTTCGACAGTTTACAATTTCCCGAGTTATATTATAATCTAACGATTTTTAGAATCTTACGTTGACATAAATATAGATAAACTCTTGTATATTATACCTTATATTCGCCTAGTACATACGAGTGGCACATAACTACCTAGATAAAGTCCCTTACATAGAGGCTCGAGTCTTGGGGAACTGTATTCGAACTTCAGAATTCGGACACGACGCAAAGCTCGAGATAGCACAGTCATGGAATATTCTAGACCTTACTGTAGTCTGTAAGTACAGGATGAAATACCTATAGCATACTCGTTTAGGTACTTCACAAAGCTCTTAGTTGACATGAATTTCAAAATCATACTAACATTGTAAATACGAAAGTGTGTTTTTTATTGGTTTATTGGTTGCTCCTTCATTTGGTACAGCCGAGGACCTGGATATTGAAATTCTACTTTTTATCCCGGTAAACTAAGGAACTCTCGTGGGAATTAAAAAATACTTATTCAACGCGGACGGAGCCGCAGGCAACAGCTAGTAAACGAAAAGTTTTTGTGGCGCTTGTTTGCCGCCTTAGAAATTATTCACACAGTATATAAATTTCTACCGTCGCGTGTCGTAAGGGTTACAGATAAAACCTTAGGTTCGGTTCTGTCAGAGTCGGGTTATGTGACTCAAATCATATCAGAAAAACTTATTTTAATCTCATAAGAATTCCTTCATCGTAAACTGTGGGATAAGCGCTGGTTGCTGGGTGCTTGATGAGGTATTTGAGAGAAACACTGTGGCACACTATGATTTTGCTATAGGAAGCGATAAATTAATAGACAACGTTTTAACACTGGCAGATTGAAGTAAGACAGCGATTAATAGTTCACTAGCTGAAGCCCGCGACTTCGTCCGCGTGGTTTAGGTAAGTTTTTTATTCCCGCGGAAACCCCTTAAATTCTTAATTCCGGTTTTATTAGCCTATGTCACTCTCTAGGTCCTCAACTATGCCCATGCCAAAAATCACGTCGACCCGTTGCACCCTTGCGGCGTGATTGAAAGACAAACCAACAAACAAACACACTTTCACATTTATAATATTAGTATGATTACATAACACACGCTGAATGATAAATAATTGAATGAACGAAATACATGAGTAGGTAGATCATAAATTATCATCTTATGTTGTAACATAAAGGTCAAAAAGCTTTCTGTAGGAATCTGAACTGACACGAAAACCCTTATCTATCTGGGATTGCAAAATGTCAAAAAAATACTAGGTTAGGTATGTCCGAATATGCTAGAATTTTAGAATAACATTTACCTTTGTATTTGTATTTTTATTGCTAAATAGTAGGATTCAAATAAGTCGTACCTATATACAGACTTTGATCTCCTCGTATAGGTAGGTATATAAACGAAATTCGTACGTTTTCGAACACCGTCACAGTTCTCCGTGAAAGCTGTATTGTCTCTGTATTCCCCTTTGGATTATTATTTAGCTACCTTTGTCAGTGTCCAGGTTTACCTTTGAAGCCTTCACGAAATTCTATTCCAAAGTACCTTTATTTATGTTCAGATGTAAATTAGGAGTGAAAAATCTAATGTGAATAGCCTTTTACTTCCCATTTTGAATTGTATGTTTCATAGGTTCTATTTTCGATGACATTTTTGAAAAACGAAAATATGATATTATTTTCGAAATCCTGAACTTTCAAATAAATCAGCTACAAGTGAAATTAATTTAACGAATTAAAAAATACGACTGCCCTGCCATATTATTTTTGGAGTTTACCTCCATAAGAAGCGATTTGCTTAAATAGCCTTTGGAATCTTATTCACATTTTTTATTAAATGATATTTTTTTGTGAATCACTAAATATTGAACTATAATTTTATATATTTTTGGAATCTACTCATCATTTTCTAGATGATGATTATATAGTTAATCTTATTTTCGTTTTTTTTCCAAATTTGGTCTTTAATGCGGGACCATGGTCACCCCATCAATTTTTTCAAAAATTTTACTAGCCTATGTCACCCGGAATAAGCTAGGGATTCTAACGATACCTCATTTATCAAAATCGGTTCAGGCGTATAGAAGTTATATATGGTGGAATATACAAACTCACATACGTACATACATACATACATGAACCGTGAAAACAATATACTCCTTTTTTCAGGCTGTCGTATAAAAACAATGGGAAATAAAATTAAGATTCCAATAAGAGTAGGTACTAATTCGTGTAAAATAGAAATCAAAATAATATTTTGTTTCTTTAACAAGTGAAATTAATTTAACGAATTAAAAAATACGACTGCCCTGCTATATTATTTTCGGAGTTTACCTCCGTATGAAGCGATTTGCATATAAAGCCTTTGAAATCTTATTCACATTTTTATTAAATGATATTTGTTTGTGAATCACTGCATATTGAACTATAGTGTTATATATTTTTGGAATCTACTCATTATTTTCTAGATGATGATTATATAGTTAATCTTATTTTCGAATATTTTTTTTCAACTTTAGTCTTTAAAGCGGGATCATGGTCACCCCATTAATTTATTTTTTAATTTAGTAGCCTATGTCACCCGGAATAAGCTAGGGATTCTAACGATACCTCATTTATCAAAATCGGTTCAGGCGTATAGAAGTTATGGTGGAATATACAAACTCACATACATACATACATACTTACATACATACATGAACCCTGAAAACAATATACTCCTTTTTTCAGGCAGTCGTATAATAAAAAAGACATCAACGCAGTCGGATCGCTACGATTGTGTCAGCTTCAGTAAACTACATACGGTTTTCTCAAAAGTATAACTATTTTTGTAACTTGTTTATCGAATGTTTATATTATAAGTAGTAAGGAAACTATATCAAGTTATCATTTAGTTTATTACATTATAGTTCATAGAACCCAGCCGTTTGATCGAGCTGTACCACAAAATTAATAGGTACCTACATAATATCTATCTGTTTTCTTAGTACATATAGTAGGTATCTATTTTATAGTTTTATAAAGAATTTGGTTATCATTATTAGACATATTATTCATATATCGTTATCCATAAATGTGAAAATGTTATCCTTGGTTTGTCCTTCAATCACGCCGCGAAAAAGTAATAAATAGCCGTAATTTTTTGCATCGATATAGCTGTTCAAGACTTAGAGAGTGATATTTTATCCCGGATAAACAAAGAATTCCCCCGGGATTTTTAAACATAATCCGTCGCGGGCATCCTCAAGTAGGTATGTACGAAAGATAAAAATAAAAAACCACGACAACGAGAGCTAATATGGACGCAGCTCGCAAGTAAAATAAACCGGCCGCGCGAATAAAGTTCACCCAAACGACAGCTCGGCCGAGCTTCCGGCCATTAGCTTTGTACAAATTACTGATTCCTTTGCGGTGCTCTGCGCACTTCGGTGTTTGATGTGTTCAGACTACTGTGCGCTATAATACATGTACTTACAATTAATAATATAATTAATATAAGTCTGTATAGACTACGGTATTGGTCTTGAATGAAAGTTAATAAATCGGCCGCGCTAATAAAGTTCACCCAAACGACAGCTCAGCCGAGCTTTCGACCATTATTAGCTTTGTACAAAATACTAATTCATTTGCGTTACTCTGCGCACTTCGGTGTTTGACACTACATTACTGTGTTGCTGATTCAACCTATAATAATGCTCTTCTTAATAATATAAGTGGTTCGCCCCGAACTGAGACCTCGCGGTATCCATAAGACAGTAGTAGTAGATAAGAAGTTAACTTTTGACATTAGACGTAAAAGAGCTAAAGAGTTATTGGAGAAACGAATAAATTTTTACAGAGCGCCGTCTATTGACATCATTGTGAAGTTCTGTTAAAAATACTGAAGCTCATTAAAAATTAAATAATTTCGTTTCCTTATAATATTTATCTATTTATATATTTTATTAGTATTTGTTGTACAAGTACAGGATATCATTCAAATAATTGATCAAGTTTCAGGCTCAGCCTTTCAGAAAATTGAAAGTCTGAGGTCAACCTTGGACGTTAAAAACTTCACTTTGAAAGCCCCCCATTTTGTCAATTTTAGGGATTCCAGGGGAATAATTTAAAAAAAAATTTTTTTGGACTCTATTTCTAATTATGTTTTAAATGATATACCGCAACCTTATGTAACGCTATAAAAAATATTTTACTTCGCATTCACTTCTATGAGAGCCCCCCTGAAATAAAGATTTTTATAATTTATTAAGACATATTCGGCTGGAGGTCATCGGTTTACATCTTATATTTAAATTTGAAGTAATTACGTTCAGTAATTAAGAAGTTATAAGGCTCTGAGAGACGGACGGACGGACGGACGAACGGACAAGTGCAAATTCACTCAAGTAGACTCAGAGATCTCCGCTTCGTTCGGTTGCGGTCGTCGGAAATTGTCTGAAAGTTATCAAAATACCTATAGACGTTAATAGTTTTGCCTTTTAATTAATGATACAACTGTACCTAAAATAAGTCGTTCTCCATAGCAACGGTGTGACCTAGATGACAGATCGTCCTTACTCTCCAATATCCACCGTATCGGAGTAGCTATATTATGCCCGGAGGCGTTTCGCTTTTCGCGAAATCCCAGTTCCAACTCGAGTTGGAAACGGGGTCACCCGATACAGCTCCGAGAGCCCCTTTGCTAACCAAGCGTCCGCACTTTGATGTATTTATTAGCGAGGTACGGCAACTTTGGGCTCAGTTTACTTTCGTCGGGGCTAGCAAACGCATTGATAGAATGGTTAGGTAGGTAGTACCTCAATTTCTGTCAGGAAAATCAAAGTAGGCCCTCATGATCTCAGAGTAAGACTGCACTACCTCTGTGGCTCATGATCTTTTTTAAAGTTGCGACTAATAACATCCTATTCCCAAAAACCAAAGAGTTTACGCGGTATTTAAATCCTAAATCCACGCAAAAGAAGTCGTGGGATTTTAAATCTTGTTTTCACGTAAAATAACAATACTAAGAAAGCATGGGTTTCTTTTTGGATTTTCAAGTTCGGTTGATTTTCCGGGATAAAAAGAAGTCCAAGTGTGTCACTTGGATTTCTTTTGAGGCGGTGAATAAATAATTCCATACTTACCTAAATTTTATGAAACGTATCGAGCATTTATGTATTTTGATGGTAATCCATATTTTCTAAAATAAATAATGTGAATTGTACGTCTGTTTGTTACTTTTTGGCTTTTATGGACATTTAGAAATTAGTCGTTCGCCAAAGAAAGCATCGTCCCCGCTATGGAGTGTAGAGGGAATTAGCAATTTGCGCGGCTAATGGTTGGGGGGGGGACGTCGCCGGCCGCTCTGTAGAGCCAGGGAATATTGCGCACAGCTGACAATCTTGTCGAGAGGACTTTGCGAATTGATAAGGGATCACAATATGCTCATATGTATATATATCAATGTAGTACATATAGGTCAGTTTGCATATAGGCGTTACTCTCTATAACAAAGGAACCTAGCTAGTAGTTTCCCCCCAACTAAAATACTATAGGCCCACAAACTTATCTGACCCGGTGGCCAAAATTGGAACAAATTTTTATGCCTGTTTATTATTTGATTTATTTTTCATAGATACTAGCGACGCTGTCACCGGATCAGATAAGTTTGTCGGACTATAATAGCTAGAGATTTATTTTGAAAGGCGAACTCAGCGATGAACTTAGCTCTTGAAAGAATAACAGCCCCGTGTAAATCCTTCTGACTCGTGTACGGGAATACTCGTGTTGCCCACTGAATAATTAATGCTGCAACCTCGAAACTTTTTGTTTAAATAGTCTGTATTATTCTGGACATTACTTAAATGATTACTTACTTCTATTAGTTTACCTTTTTTATGAACAATCAATAAAAATAATATTACTTAATCAGATATTCGGTATTCGGGTGGTTGGGGTTTAAATCCTCGGGCAGACGGGCACGTACATCTAAGTTATCTGTTGTTCAAGTAGGATATAAGACATTGAATATCACTGGCAGATGATGGGTCGAAATGATGATCTACCTACCTACATAATATATAAATCTGTGGACAGACTAGATTTGCTTTTCTTCGGCGCAAACAATGCATTCGAATCGTTCCGTTAAAGTTTCTTAGCCTTTAAAAAAGGAACACTTATAGCTAACTCCATCTGGGTTTGAGTGTCATAGCTAGCCTTTTTTCAGGGCACTTTTCCATGTCCACTTTCCTATCCATTCGCGAAATGCGCTTATTTTAGTACCGAGTAGGTACAATAATATAATCTTCGACGCCGATTTTTCCCTCGAATAACAAATTCTTGCCTAGAGGCACCTTAATAAAATTTTTAGCTGTCGATTGCTGTAAGTTAAGCAGTAGCTCTGGTCCGGTCCAGTCCGGTCCGGTACATATTAATGAGGGCAGGTAGGGGTGGTTGTTATGGCAACGCGACGCGGCCTCGAGCGCGGTATTACAACGAAGGCTACGATGTTTACGGATTAGGGCTGCCACTAATATACAAATTACAGAATATTCATACCAGAAAAAATATAAGCCAACTGCAAAATTTATGACAATCAACTTTATAAAAATTATATAATGAGGGAAATATATTATTATAAAACGTGAGCTGTGAAAATACTGAATTGCTATATTATTTTGTTCAATATTTCATTAAAAGTATTATATTACATCTTGTTTTATACTTTTTGGTATCCAAGCAGTAGGATTTTTTGTTTTTTTTTAAATAACTTTTTTATTTCAAACTTTTTGGTTACTGTAAGACTGCACACGAATGAATACATACTCGTAGGACCGACTCATTTTCTTATTCTTGTATACATAGTAATTAAAATAAAAATGCGCATCGGTTCTTCAGAGTTTTCTTACACATGCACATCTTTCATCTAATTGAGTAAAAACTTTATACATTTGATGTCGGCACTTCCGTGAAGGCATTTATGAGAACAAAACAATTATTCGCTCTTTAACAGGTTTGGTACGGTAGAGTTCAGATTTGTGCGTTAATCTCAACAACAACGGCTTACGAATATTTATACACGTTGTACGGTTATTTTTAGAACTTATACGAAAATCAGAAAACCAAAATATTATATCCTAACCTATGAAATCCTAACTTGTCAATTGCATTTTTTTTTGTTTGGTATACTTACCTACCAGAATGACACATCAAAACTCGTTACCTATTGTAAAAAAGACGTATATTTTTTACAATCGGTAAAAAATATCCGTAAAAAATAAAAGTGTACGAAAAAAATGAAAGTGTACGTAGTGTTTCCGTAAATCAGAGTTTTACGTAAATCGCTCTAGATGCTGTATGACCTATTTATAATGATTCGATTATTGGAGTTTACCTCCTTTAGAATCGATTTTCTCCGTTACGTTATATACTATATAATATTTCCATGGTAACACTTGTTTATGTTTCCATGACTATGTAATGTATTTTGATGTATATAAATTATATCAGTATTATAAAATATAAATAAATGTATCAAGCATGCTTTCAGTAATAAAAAAATGGCTTAATTTCCTTTCATTTACTAATCTTTATATTTTATAATCATTCGTAAAGAGTAAACTCCAGAGCTGACATACACATTTATTTTTTTGTAAATTTTGTAACAGCAGATACAATATTTATAGGTAGATATAAGCTTATTTAGATTTGTGTGTTCTGCCATGTTTTTTTTTTTTGTATTTATTTACTACGCAATAATAGTGTACAAATTCGATACAATTTAATAATAAATTAGCCTTAATTGTCAGCCCTACAGCCCGCGTCGCTCCCACCCCTGTCCTGAGTCGCGCGTGACTCGGGGGTGGGCGGCCGGGTGGCGATCTTCCACGCGCGACAAAAAACGCGCTGACCCTAGCACGGACGCGGACCAAGGCCATAAGCTCCCTGAGCGTAGCGAGCGTCCCTTTGTTACGTCATAGGGTAGAAATACCACCTATTTAACTCACATGGCTAATCATATTATTATGTCCATTTTTTATAATATGCCCCCTTATTACATAAAAATGATTGCTACACTGTCGAATCGTAATCACCTCTGATTGGTTCATACTCTTCCACAGTTGGGTATTTGACAACTATTCAAATAAGCAATTTTTCTTCAAACGTCAATAGTCATGCTATTGTATGATATTGAATTGCGATTTGCGACGTTATCAAAGTTCGACGCACATTTTTACTTCAATCGATACTTTAAAATATAACAAACATAAAACTAATAAGGAACGTGGACACTACAATTTTTGGGGCATTCTCTATTTAATAATCACTAAAACATAATTAAATTAAGTATTTAACTAGTAGTCAAATGTCGGCCACATAGATCGAAACGTTCACGTGTTCTCACTTCTCACAGTTCTTTGATACCTACTTAGAACGGTGAAGGCGGTGCAAAGAAAGTCATGAAGTTCCTATAGCCTAGCCAATAATTCACAAATTCGATAAAAGAGGCATTCGCTAAATATATCAATAGGATATGATATGATTTCATACAGCTAGGTAAGTAACGAACTAAAAACCTTCTGATCCCAGTCAGAGGCCTAATTGTACAAATCGTAATCATTTGACAGCCTAAGCCGTAAATTAGGAGTTCATACTTCATTCATGTTTTTTGACGTGCAGGTCGAATTATACGTTAGACCGATTACGATTTCCTCACACAATCGGGGCGCAGGTCTCACAAAAACTGGCGACGAGTCTAATAAGTCCTTTGCTTACATCCCGAAATTAAACGGATCGCCCGAACTGTTAATTTCAGACCGTTTGGGAACGGTCGAAAACGAGAATGACAAATGGAATTCTACGTGACGCTGTTGAACGACAAATTTTGGACTTTATCTAAACTCCGACCTTCCATTTCTCAATGTTAGAAAAATCGGATTTTAAAAATTATAAAATACCCTTTGAGTGAGGCTTTGACTTTAATTCATAACTTCTCATTAAAGTTTTTGCCCTTTGAGTATTTAATATTTAGAAAAGAGCTTCTAGGCGCAGTCTAGGAGGTGCCGGAGCCTGGAACGGACTCAAAAAGGGGCCCATGGGTTAAAATTAAAAATAATTAAAACACATTGTCTCCGACTAGGAGGTGCGATGGATCCCCCGACCATCATGAACCGGGCTTCCGGTTTAGGTCTAAACCAGTAGGAAAACCGAACTAATTACGCGATAGATAGATAGTACTTATACTTACAAATCTATTTATATTGTATTGAATTCAATAAAGTGAGTCCCACGCACGTGCCGTAAGCAAACAGCGTACCGTTGAGCCTTCAGCGATGAGTGAATGGCGCCTTAACCTTCTAAAACGACGCAGCGGAAAGCGTAATGAGCCCTATTTGTTAACGGGGGTCGCGGGCGCGCTGTTTCGGGCCTCCTCGGCGCGAAATTAAACGAAGACCCGAGTGTTCTAATTTCAAACGCAATAACGTTCAGGATTATGTCACGTTTATGTTGCAGAAGAAGCCGAAAAGCGAGTTTAATGTGGTTCTATAGTAGACGTTGGCATCGCAACGCTAAGTGTGAGAGCAAACAGGATCAGACATTCTGCTAGAACATTGTAGAATCGCGTTCACAAAGCGACGGCCAGAGTAATAATCCCTTTGCGTGCATTTCGGTGTCTCAGCGCGAAATTAAACGGAGACGCAAGCAACGAGCGTTCCAATTTCAAACGCTTCAGGAAATCGGGACTTGGGACTCGAACATTCGAAATAGACTCTCGTTTGAGAATTGAGGTATTTTGAATATAATGTTAAAGTAATTTATGGAGCAGGATTTAGTTAATAACATAATAATAGTAATAATATTCTGAGCCATGCGTGGATTGACTTGAATGACGGTTCGAAAGCAAAAAGTGAAAATTTGCAAGCCTATTTTGAATAAAAAGCACTTTTATATTGTAATCTAAACGCAAACAAACATTGACCAAACACACACAAAGCCAAGCTAATATCTAAACTCGGGAAACTCCGAGCCATCAAACAATTTGCACAAATTTAAATACGATGCCAACAAGTAACTGACACTCCATTCGGCAAATAGGTACGGCCATTAACAAAGTTGCAAAACCGAGTCCAACAGGTGGTGCTATTCGTTTCAATATCTGCAAAACTTCCCGGCTCGACTCAATAAATCGACCAGCGTGGATGGAGCTCAGACGTCTGCCCTCAAACTTTGGCATATAAACGGGAACAGTGAACCGGAGGGGTCTGGTTACGCTGGTGCTTCTTTGCTCTGTTGTTATAATCATCACCCTAATAGGCTCAGAGATGGCGAGAGATGATATCAAGTTAAAGTGGGGGTCTCTGAAACATTTCAGAGACCCCCACTTTAACGTGTAACTTTAACCAAGGTTCTTGGATGTAACATCCGTCATGTCGATTTTGTTGATGTAAATTGTTGCTTAAATCATCCTGTCCATAACAATGAATCGTTTGAAATCAATGAGGTATTAAAATCGGCTCAATAGTTTAGTCGCTACGTTGGAGCCTACATAAATACAAACATACACACAGAGATTGTAGATTCACTCGACGATTCGAAAGGACTTTTAATTACTTTATTTGAATAAAAAATATGAGTTTGAGTTTAGACTGCTTTAGGCTTTATCGGATTCTACTACTACCATTCTAGTTACATTAAATCTAGTTAGTTCTCATAGTTCATTCTGTTGATTTAATGTGACATCACCTATCAGAGGAATATCGGTGTCAAAGACAAGACATCAGCCGACGGAATTCTGAAGAAAATTAAAACTAAAGATAAAAACTGTTGTTAACACTACTCAGGAATATAATATTTCTTTTAAGTAAACGGAATAAATAACAAATAAGGAGTTGCTTAAAAAATATACTATAACGTGCGCTTTGGAATGTTTTGCTAAACAACAATAATTAACATCATATTACCGAATTTACGAAAGTTTGTCTGTCTGCTACGCTTTCACGGCCCATTTAGACAAACGACTTTGACGAAATTTGGTACAGGTACAGATTGCATTCCGCATAAGGACAAGGTTTTTTATCACGAAAATCAAACGAGTTCCCGCGGGAATGGAAAACTAAAGTCGTAGGGAATGGGAAACATAAATAAAGTTTCTCTAGAAAATTTCAGATATGCTCCATTTCAAATTGTAAATAATAATGAAATAATTGAATAAGCGGATCACTAGCTCTCAGTCAATAAGGGCTTTATTTGAGTTTGAACTTTATTTTAAAGCAATAAAAGCACCTTTTTATGTATCGGGGAGTTCATTTAATATTCAGCAGTTAGTGAGATGTTATTATGAGGGATGACATGTTTCGTGATTGTCGACATCGGGATTTTATTGTTGTGTTTAAAAAGAGGTGACATTTATGTACTGTACTTGCTAATTCTGGAAGCAGAAGCTTTTGCCGCAATCAATAATATTTAAATAATTTTTGTGATAAAGATTATTTATAATGTTATTTATGTTGTTATTTTATAGTAGTAGTGGTAGTAGTTGTTAATCTTATATCTATACTAATACTAATATTATAAATGCGAAAGTTTGGATATTGGATGAACGTTTGTAGTATTTCATCTAATAGGGATTATGCCTACTTATGTAAAAAAATATATTATTTCTAAATAATTATTAAATAGAGGGTTTTCCAAAAGACCTAAAACTCACATCCTCGGTTAGTTTTAAGTTTGATAACCATTTTAAAATATAGATTAAAGAAAAAAGTGCGTGGAAATTTGATGATGTCACAACTGTGAATTTCATACAACTTCCGTACTAGAAGTGCGTTTTCATGTTTGATAAAGAGTTGCTGATAAGATTGAGTTATCATCATCCCTATTTGTAGAGCTCATTACACTCGTCAGCGCTGCTCCCAATAGATCTGAGTAAAATCTCATATCTCATCTCAGTAAAATCTGAGCTCGACACCTTGCAAAAATAGCTTAACGTGGTACGGTAGTATGTACGAGTATACCCATCGTATGCAGAAACGAAACAAGCAGTCATTTCGTCAATGCAATATATTAATTACTAGATGACTAGATGATGCCCGCGACTTCGTCCGCGCAAATTAAGTTTTTTTGATTTCCGCGAGAACTCTTTAATTATCCGGGATAAAAAGTAGCCTATGTCCTTCCCCGGGATACAACCTATCCCTGTCTATCCCTTTACCAAATTTCATCAAAATCGATTGAACGGTCGGGCTGTGAAAGCGTAGCATACAGACGGACAGACAGACACTCTTTCGAATTTATAATATTAGTATGGATTATTAGCTTTCTATAAGTAGACGCTAGGTAGATAGGTTCTGACTTTATTAAATAAAAAGTTCAAACCCGTTCGCAATTAAAGACTAGGTATACTACCTAATAAAGTAATAAACGATTTATGATCGAGAATAGACTTTTGGACGAAGCTTGTTCATAACATTTTATAGGTACATGGTTCCTAATTAGTTGTTTATTCCGACAATCATGTGCAGACTACAGAGTACAGATGTACATAAATAGGTATATCACATTGTCGTGAGCTTGTAACTTGTGATGCCCGTCGCGTCCGCGTCCTGTCCTTTCCGCGTGAGTCAGCGAACTGCGGAGCGGCGCGCGCGCACGTCACTGCCGCGACCACCTCTGCGTGTTGCAAATTATACGCGACAGCGGGCGCGGGAGCGGGTAGCAATTAACGCTACACAATTATATATTTTTTTTCTTACTATAAAGTTCCATTACAATATAATGGCAACTTTATTGTCTACTACCATCTAGCCTATGGGCTAATAAGTAATATTATGCTTGCTTAAACTTCTACTTAAAATTAATTTCTAAGTCTTATTTGCAGTCCAATAACTGTCCTTAGTTTAGTCTTATGTACTTAGTAGTGTTCACTACGTTTTTTTGACGTACTTAAGTAGCACAAGCACTAATTCACTACACAGCAATTATGCACTTTTTACACTAGTCCTAATAGTTTCATTCTTTTAAGTCTCCTTTTGATGTCCGTGTTATCTAAAAGCTTTACAGCCTCCAGATTCACATGACAGCAAGTATATCGAAATTAAAGTGGTGGGCATGTAAGTACTTATTTTGCGTCATTTTATCCCGGAAAATTAAAGAGATCCCACGGGAACTAAAGAGCTCAATCCACGCGGATGAAGCCGCGGGCATCCCCTAGTAAGTTCATATATTTCTTATCACTGAAAACGTAGCCTTTAGAACAGACGGGCACGCTACCGAACAGCTCGGCGGCGCACTCGTCATGTAAGTAGGTATTATACGTTACTGCCACAAGAAGCCGCTTACAGCTCTACAAATGATATTCTCAAGAAGATCGTTAGTCAATAGCGTCTCGAGTCCCGGCTCTCGCAACTTTGCCATCACTGAATACTTTTCCTTTAAAACCAAGGTACCTACTCCAATGACCGAGTTTACTACTTAACTTGCAGCGTATCGCTTGAAACCGTATACCTAGAGAAGTGCCCACTTATAGTTGTGAAAAGAAATCTAGATGGAGTTTTATTTTTATTTTAGGTTTGTCTATACAAAAAAATGGCAGCCATAGGGAGCCGGTAGGAGTGAAAACGAATATTTAAAATATATTGTTTGATATTTTTTTTAATAATTAAAATATGAACCTTAAAACTCAGGCATTTAAGTTTTATTACGTACATTCGTAATCAAACTTAAATGTATATTTATATTTAAGACCTTTTGGCTTCATAACAACGCGAGCATGTCGCTGTTCACGAGCATGTCCGTGTTCGCGAGCATGCCGGTGTTCGCGAGCATATCACTGTTCGCGAACATGTTGGTCACTGTCACGCGAATCCACAAGTTTACTCCCTACCAAAAAGTGCTCAACGCGGCTAAAGAAGTTTTCACTTCAATAGTACCTTAGCACTCTGAAGTAAAAAAAGCACACAAATGTCTCAATGCTCATTTGGAGAATGTTCAGATAAAAAAATAATCAGACAAATCTTGAATCCGCCCAGAAACCTCGGAAAAATCGGAAAACATACATTATTACCTACGTTACCACTTACCACCCTACGGGGCAAAGACGTGCCGCCAAGCGATTTTTACCGGAACAATGCTGTATATAACTACTACCAACTGTATTATCACTCACCTAGCGCCACGTGATATTGCTGTCAAGGACAAACTGTAGTGTAATAAAAAAATCTGTACCGAATTGACTAAAGTTTTTTGAGTCGCTTAAAAATAATTAAACTTCCCGCTTAAGCTCCTACTCACGCTCGTAACACGGGCCGTGTTTTTGCAATTCACGTTAAAAACACCGCGCAGCTGCGGCCTGGTGCAGCGGCGTCGGCTTTGAGAGGGGAAACGCCGAACGGATAGTTTTACATCGCTGACCACCGCGGCGACTAGTGCTGCCAATTGTCCCGCATTTTCTCAGCGTACCAATTGTCCCGCATTTCCGGCAGTCGACAACCTGTTTGACATCTAGATACGATACACACATAGTCGTACTCATCACATATTATCGAACAGACTTTCTAGGAGACAGGACTCGTGAAGTGTCTCGGAAGAAAACATTTATACCTAGACTAACATGTTACTTAGACTTACTTAGTTCAGTGATCAGTCTTTGGTTCAGTAATAACACGAATTTTCTGGTACAGCTTTAGCTTTTAGAATGGAAACACTGCTGCTGCCAAAAGTTCCATATTATGACGAGTGAACTTAGATCCAGCAACACATACATTAGGATTACATCGTGCTCTAGCACGATGCAGTCCTAAGTGTTCAAGGCTCTAACCTTGAAGGTCCATATACAAATACGCAGTTTACTCAGGAAAGCGTCTGCCCCAGTGACCATCGCATCGGCTATGTGGCATACAAATAAATCATCATCACCACATTACCGGCTGTATACTAAACTTGAGCTTCTTCTCAGAATTGGAAGGGCTTGGCCATAGTCCACCACGCTAGTGCAGTGTACATTGGCAGACTTCGCACACCTTTGAGAACAATATGAAGTATTCTCGAGCGTGCAGGTTTTCTCACGATGGTGAAGCGATATTTTTTTTTAAACGCACATACCTAATTCCGTATAGTTTTAGATGCGTGCCCGGGGATCAAAACCTTGACCTCCCGTATGGGTAGCCGGGCATCTAAACGACTAGGCTTTTTACAAAAATGCAAAACAATACCGGTCCCGAAATCCCGATTTCGGGCTTACCTACTTACTGCACTTAGCAACACTAATCGCGAGCGACGAATTCCTCCCACCCGCCTTCTGTGAAACTTCCTGGAACGCGATTTACCTATATAGTCAAATAAGCTTATATTAGTAACCTATATATTTTTAAAGAGAGTAGGGTCATTTTTGTAAACTAATTTTTATTGTTATTTGTAATCAATTACAGAAAGTACGAGTACACTCATGGACAGCCAGCGAAAATGTTAGTATCTAGATAATTTTGTAACTGTACTGATAATACTGTAAATTGTACTGGTGTGGTGTTTGTAATTCAAGTACAGCTAGAATCGGAATACTTGTCCTACCATTAAGAACCAGGAAGCAACTCGGCGTTTTAAATAGTTTAACAATAAATATCATTGAACGCATGTGTTTTAAAAACGAAAAACTTTGTTCCCCTATGGTATCCTTATTGTAAAGGCGAACTTGTGCTATGATAGTGACAAAACACAAAAACTCACACCTATCAAACGTATTATGCGTCCACGGAATACCTCACGCAGTAGCAATAGGCAATAGGCATGTAATTAAACGGCACGAGGGGCAATCGCCCTCCGCAGTCCAGCGTGGGAGAGAGCGCTGACTCACATGGCCGCGGTGATGCGTATGCGCATGATATGGCGACCGGCGTACAGGGCTTGGACAGGTAAAACACGGAAATTATTTATACTAGGAAAAACGAGCGCAGCAAGCACTTATTTTGCTTCGAATCTTGTTCGACCAAATAAATAGTCTATAGGTTTCGGAAACAGGGTCTTTGTACCTCCATGGTAGCTTTATTCTAAAGGCGAATTTATACATGGGCCTAAAGTGATAATATCGGGACAAAACACAAACAAAGTCACACCTATTAAACATATGATTACCACGAAATACCTCACGTAGTAGCAGTAGGCAATAGGCATGTACATAGGCGGCACGAGGGGCAATCGCCTTCCGCAGTCCAGCGTGGGAGAGAGAGCTGACTCACATTATAGAGCTCTGCATGCGCCCGCGCACGATACGGCGACCGCTGTACAGGATTAAAGGCTTGGACAGGTAAAACACGTGTTAGCGTTTTTTTAAAGATCGAACTATATGGGGACTACCCATGCATTGCGAGGTATGATGCACGAGCTAGTACCTATTACTTCAGTGTATTCTGGGGCCAATAAGGGGCAGTTAACAAATAACTCAAAAGCTGTCAACGCATTAGTGGTACCTCTATATCCTATGCCCTGGAATGCAACCTATCTCTGTGCTGAAAGTTACTTAAGTAAATCAGATTCGGCTGAGACGTGAAAGCGTAGCAGATAGCCAGTCAAAAAGGCACATTAGCTAGAGAGCAAATAAGCAGCCTTAAAGGCAAGTGGGTAAACTTATTACCGACACCAATGAAAATTACAACGACTAATTGAACTGAACTAATTCAAAATGATCTTTTATTACCTTACATGTTAACTGTTTTGGGGATAAAAGCTGGTTTTCCAAACGGCATTCAGAATTTATTTTACAAAAGACTTTCTGAAAGCGTCCATACTGAGACATTGGCAACGATATGGCTTGTTCGATGCAGATCCAACATGTAATACATGTAGGATATGACGCTCTGCTAATCTGCTGCCGTCGTGCGTTTCGTATGACCAGGTCTTATGTCTGCGCATCATATCGAGGCGTACCCGGTTTATTTTTTCTTGCTAGTGGGTTGTGGACTGTAGTTAAATCGAACGGGAAGTTGTTGGTAAAAGTAAAACTTTACATGTAAACTACTTAGGTGGGTACGTGATAACTGATAAATATAACCTTTCATAGGTTGCAGTCATCTTTTATTATGGCTGATGTTAGGAATACTGGAATGGATACGATTTAAAGGGTACGACACAAAATGACAAAGCAATCGGGTAGAATTTCTAGCTACAATACGACCTATAGGCTTTTGCAATACGATCTTTAGGCTTCAATTACAGCATCATTAGAATCTCAAATATCAAATAATCACACTAGATAAATACAACTAGGCAAGTAGGTAGGTAGGAACATTATTATCAGAAGGGTTTTAGTTAACAATTTCCGCATCTCAAATATTCATTGGCAGAAGGATTCTGGGAATCACTTTGGGTTGGCCCCTCGCCCGGGGACTCGCCGGATTGTTGGTGGAGAGCGCACGAACTATCAAAAAGTAACTTAGCAGGTAGGTAGGAATAAGGCCGCCTTTCCACCAGAGATGTGATATGTTACTAAGCTAAGGATGTGTGTCAAACCCACTAATAGGGACGCTTAATTTTCATAGGTTAGATCGCTATTTGTAAGATTAATTAAATAAGGATTATATTAATTTTAAATCAAGCACGTTGTGATAAGATTATAATAATATAGCTTTATGCAATGGTAGTAGGCCCCCTACGCGTCTTGGACATCCAAAATATCATGTTACTGTTTCCGTTACAATGGTGCCATCGTGGAATCAGGTAGACCAACGTAAGTGATTAACATTTATGTTTTATTTATTATCACCTATTAACACATATAAATTGTTACACTTTGTCTTTTCTTGTCTTTAAAAGTACCTAAATTATTATATCTGTTACGTTTATAACGCTATCTGTAACGCTTATTCTGCTCACACTTTGAGTCCATTGAAGTGATTTGATTATATAGTACATTATACCTCTATGTTTGAGTCCCTGTAATTAACAAAATAACATCTGTAGCCTAGTAACGTAGCACATATCTTGTGGAAAGGCACCTTATGGGTGTTCCCGGATAGGCCTCGGGGCTTGATCGCTCTCATTATAGAAACCGCCAACATGATACTTTAATATCCTTGAGACACCGCGTTTCAGGAGTTGTTAAAAGTCGGGAATCTATTAAATATAATTTAGACGCAATAGGTAAGATAATATAATGACCTACGTAGGTAGGGTAAAGCTTATTATTATAATCCAAAACTTTTTATGACTTTCTACTTTTACGCTCAATTACTGTTTTTTTTTCTTTTTGCTGCGAGTAAGATAGTTATTCCATCCTGCATTTGTCGGCAGCCCGAATAGTGCTGCCTGTTGTCCAGAAATAACAAAAGAACTAAATTAGGCATTAATTCTTTATTTGGATTGAGTCTTCGGGATTTAGTATAGGACAATAATTATTATACCTGTTAGTTTACACCATGATCATCCCTATTGTAAATTGAATAGTATAGTAGCCGCCATACTTCACCGCGTTGCGGCTGGCCAAGTGCGAATACCGTGCGAAAAGGCCTGTGACTTGAATCCTGAATCCACCGAATAGGAGGCCGAAGTCCTACTATATAGCTAGGTTATCATGTAATGCTACTTTTCGCCCTTGGCATTTATCGCAGCAACTGTGCATAAAAAGCGGTCCGATGGGTCAGATTAACCTTTCCGTCATCCGTGTCACGGCTCGCGGCGCCGCGCATCGCGTCGCGGCAAAAATAAAGGAAACGGTCGATGCCGATCGATCGCGGCTATATCCGTTCGATGCGGTGACGAAACGTGCCGCACCGCCGCACTACATCCCCTACGCGCAAACATGGAGGAAAATCCGTTCTGAGTAACTACTATGCTTGGATTCCCACGCGATCACATCAGATATGAGAAGATTTATGTTCTCATTTCTTATTAGGACCAGAGCAACCGGCATAGCTCGAAGAGTCGAGAGAAGGAGATGTTTCCAGCAAATAAACGATTAACTTATTTATTTATCGCAGAGTTTGCTTTGATTGCGTGGTAATGGGTGGGAAACATAGTTCGATATACCGATAGGCGTTTGGATCCCAGTCAGACGGACAGACGATCTCAAGCGAGCAGCTGGGAGCCGCTGGAAACAAGCGCGAGCGCTACAAGATCGTGTGCTGTGGAGATCCATGCAGGAGATCTTCGAGATGAGCATGTATCGGTTGGGACGACGACGACAAAGTAATATAACAGGATATGCAAAAGTGTATCTATATAAGTGTTACGGTTATTTTTTCTGCTAAACCGATTTCGATAGCTTGCATCCCAAAGACGGGCATAGGATTTTTACCCAGGAAAATGCCTATTACATGAGCAACTACGAAATGTAAACATTGTAAGTTGCGGATCTATACTAATATTATAAATGCGATAATATTAGTATAGATCCGCAACTTACAATGTTGATGAGTTTGGATGGATGGATGTATGGATGTATGGATGGATGTGTGTGTTGGAATATAGCAAAAATACTAGTCTGTGATATAAAAGTCTGTAATGACACAATATAATAGTTGTCTATGGAAGTAGTTCATACTTCATTCCTTCAGTCACTCTCATACATTCTTCTCACTCACTTAAACAATCATTCGCCATTCATTTGCTCTTTGCTGTAGCCTGTACAATATTTTTTTTATTAAACAGACAGTCGTACAGTGCTGACGTCTTTTCTTTTCCCTGCGAGCTCATATACCAACAGTGTGTTTACGAAGTCGCGGGCAGCTAGTCGTTTATAAATCACTAGCACCCGCGACTTCGTTCGCGTGGATTGAGGTTTTATCGTTTCCGCGGGAACTCTTTAATTTTCCGGGATAAAAAGTAGCCTATGAAATTTAGCACAGAGATAGATTGTAGTGTGGAATACACACTACAATCTATCTCTGTGCTAAATTTCATCCAGATCCGTTCAGCCATTCCAGCTTGATTGTTAACAAACATAGATCCATGCATCCAAACTTTCGAGTTTATAGTATTAGTATAGATATAGATACTTACGTAATGTACTTATACAAAGACTTACATATGCAATTGTGGACTGAGAATCGTCATTACTCTGAAAATATATAGTTGTGATTTTAACTCTACCAGTGTAATAAGTTTTAACTTATGATAGTTTCATACTACAATTCGGGAATGAGCTGTACATTCGTCGTTGCCACGTCGCGAGGTCACTGCGGAATGCCGCGGCTGTAGGGCGAGTGTACTGACGCACCGGTGATAAACCAAACACAAAGAACAAAGTAACTACAACATACGTTGCCAGGATTTACTTTTAATTAGGACTAGCTAATGCCCGCGACTTCGTCTGCGTGGATCGAGGTTTTTTGGTGACCGCGGGAACTCCATAACTTTCCGGGATAAATAGAAAGAAAGAAAGAAAGAAAAAGTGTTTATTTGGAACCACAATACAATTACTATAGTAGAAAGATATGAGACAGAAATATGAGTTGTGTGATCCCAAAATGGACTCCACTCAGCATTATGCTATGACTGTGGTTCAAGCACAGACACAGCGCTGGTCTTCCGTGGATCCACAAGTTTCGGACGAGTTAGTACTAGAAAAATAAAATACAAAGATTAATTCAAAATCGGTTAGTGTAACGTAACAAAGCTAAACTATCGAGATAAAGTAAACAGAGTATAAAAAAGATAAACTGAAATAATAATGTACTTATTATGATAATTATATACATACAACAATAATAATAAATAATAAATAATAATAATGGTAATATATGTAAGTATGGTGATATAAGCAGCGCCTACTCCACAACCTCACCCTTTTGCTGACATAACAATAGCTTTCTTAATTTTGATTTAAACAATCCTTTTGACTTGCTCGTATCACGCAGGGGAGGGGGCAAGTCGTTCCAGCATTTCGTAGCCGCAAATTTAAAGCTACCACGAAATGCTGCTGTTGAATGGTGAGGAGTTCTCAAGGTCCAAACCCTATTTGATCGAGCATTAGTCTTCTTTGCCCATTCTAATTTGTTAAAAAGATATTGGGGCAATTGAGATTGAATCACGCCAAACAATAATGAAGCCAAGTGCAACTTTCTTCTAGATTCCATATTAAGCAGCTTTCCTTTGTTGATATACGGTGAGATATGGGATCTTGGGGGAATATTGTAACAGAAGCGTATACAGGCGTTTTGTATTCGCTGCACTAGTCGCTTGGTGCGACCTAACAACCTTGGACCGTACAGTGCATCACCATAGTTCAATTTGGAGAGAATTAACGTTTCTCAAACCTTAAGGCGAGTCTCAGTGGTAAGAAAATTACGCACACGATAGAGAATTTTTAGTTTATAAAAACAGGTTCGAGCTACTTGAATCATGTGGTTCTCGAAGCGAAGATCACTGTCCATCAAAACTCCCAAATTTCTAGCTTCCGTGGTGCGTTCTAACACTTCACCTCTGATGCACACCGGTGGCGCAGTAAAAATAAATAAAGTAAATAGCCTATGTGCTATTCCAGACTATAATCTATAGCCAGATCCGTTCAGCCGTTGGGACGTGATTAAGTAACAAACATCCATACATCCATATATCCATCCAAACTTTTGCATTTATAATATTAGTAGTTAGAAGTAAGATAAACCTAGCAACTGCACGCGGCCTTGCTCCCGCAGGTATTTTTCCTTACACAATATCCTTATAGATTACGTACCAACGCACTACCTCATCTAAATATAGCAACACAATACATGCTAGGTATATTTTGTTCTGATGGAGGAGTTACATTACTGTAAACAAATTTTTCGGTAGGTACTTCGGTACTTTATTATTACTATGTCGTTTTAAGGGGATGCACCCAATAACGGTGACGTTTTCTTCTTCTTAGCTAGATACAGCAACATGACGGCATGAGAAAATAGTCGTCGTCAGCGAATAGCTGACAGAATATCTGAATTCAGAGCATAGCGTCTTTCAAAATCTGAGCGTTGCTATTCCGAACGAAAAAAAAAACGTATGTGTGTGATGTATGTTCGGAACAGAATTCCGAATGTATGTGGCCGGGAATAAACAGTTCGAGTAATACGTTTTAAGCTGTCAAATGATTCTTTGCTTCGACAATTGGGCCGCAGGTCTTTTGCCGCCCGGCTCCTATATGGCGGACTCGGATTATACGCGATTAGCTTGCTTGAAATTGTCCATTAGCCTTATGTGGGGTGGGCTAAAGGTCTATAACGCTAAGTTTCCTTATTCCTAGTGATAGGACGCCCTTCAAGCACCTTGGATCTATCAGTGATTTAATAAGCTATTCGCCATGTCTGGACGACTTGAGAAGACTTGTCGCAAAGCTGAAGTGGCGATCACTTCAGCTTTGCGACAAGTCTTCTCAAAGTATATAAAAGGAAAGGTGGCTGGCTGACTGACCGACTGATCTATCAACGCGGAACTCAAACTATACTAGGCGGATCGGGCTGAAAGTCATAGAGATATCTTTCATAGCATTCGGCATTCGCTAAGGATTTTTGAAAATTCAACCCCTGAGGAGGTAAAATAGGGGTTTGAAATTTGTGTAGTCCATGAGGATGAAGTCACGGGCAAAAGCTAGTCTACCTATAGTATGCGCGCGAGTTGAATGCAGAGCTTTTGTATGTCACCATACATTAGCTCTGCATTCAAATCGCGCGCGGACTGTAAACATATGACATATTTTTGAAGTCAATGGCTCATCCATGCCTCCTAATTCGTAACGCACGAGTTGACTGACGAGTCAATATAATTAAAGGAAACAAACACGAGACAGCTGCTGAAGGAAGCCAACACAAACATTTGCGTGAAATACAGATGACATATTTGGCGCGTAATTATTGCAACAGCATTGAGCGAATGCGCTCTCTGTGCGCGCCGCGAGGTCGCCACGCCGCGAATAGAGATGCGCCAGTGAACATGTCGACATATCGATAGTAAAGCAATGTTAACATAGAGTGAAATACAGATGACATGTTTTGCGCGTAATAATTGTAACAGTATTGACCGAATGCGCTCTCTGTGTGCGCCGCGAATAGAGATGCGCCAGTGAACATGTCGACATATCGATAGTAAAGCAATGTTAACATAGAGTGAAATACAGATGACATGTTTTGCGCGTAATAATTGTAACAGTATTGACCGAATGCGCTCTCTGTGCGCGCCGCGAGGTCGCCACGCCGCGAATAGAGATGCGCCAGTGAACATGTCGACATATCGATAGTAAAGCAATGTTAACATAGAGTGAAATACAGATGACATGTTTTGCGCGTAATAATTGTAACAGTATTGACCGAATGCGCTCTCTGTGCGCGCCGCGAGTTCGCCACGCCGCGAATAGAGATGCGCCAGTGAACATGTCGACATATCGATAGTAAAGCAATGTTAACATAGAGTGAAATACAGATGACATGTTTTGCGCGTAATAATTGTAACAGTATTGACCGAATGCGCTCTCTGTGCGCGCCGCGAGGTCGCCACGCCGCGAATAGAGATGCGCCAGTGAACATGTCGACATATCGATAGTAAAGCAATGTTAACATAGAGTGAAATACAGATGACATGTTTTGCGCGTAATAATTGTAACAGTATTGACCGAATGCGCTCTCTGTGCACGCCGCGAGGTCGCCACGCCGCGAATAGAGATGCGCCAGTGAACATGTCGACATATCGATAGTAAAGCAATGTTAACATAGAGTGAAATACAGATGACATGTTTTGCGCGTAATAATTGTAATAGTATTGACCGAATGCGCTCTCTGTGCGCGCCGCGAGGTCGCCACGCCGCGAATAGAGATCCGCCAGTGAACATGTCGACATATCGATAGTAAAGCAATGTTAACATAGAGTGAAATACAGATGACATGTTTTGCGCGTAATAATTGTAACAGTATTGACCGAATGCGCTCTCTGTGCGCGCCGCGAGTTCGCCACGCCGCGAATAGAGATGCGCCAGTGAACATGTCGACATATCGATAGTAAAGCAATGTTAACATAGAGTGAAATACAGATGACATGTTTTGCGCATAATAATTGTAACAGTATTGACCGAATGCGCTCTCTGTGCGCGCCGCGAGTTCGCCACGCCGCGAATAGAGATGCGCCAGTGAACATGTCGACATATCGATAGTAAAGCAATGTTAACATAGAGTGAAATACAGATGACATGTTTTGCGCGTAATAATTGTAACAGTATTGACCGAATGCGCTCTCGGCGCGCGCCGTGAGGTAGCCGCGCTTCGAATAGGAATGTGACAATGAACATATCGATCAATCGATAGTAAACCAATATGTATAAGGATATGGCAGAAATAAATCATTTCTTATTGATTATTAAATAGAGGGTATTCCAAATGAACTGAAATTCACATTCTCGGTTAGTTATAAGTATGATAACCATTTCAAACTATAGATTAAAGAAAAACATTAGGTACGTTGAAATTTGATGACGTCACAACCCACAACTCTAAGTATTTCATACTAACTTGTCATCATCCTATTTTGGCGCGTAATTGTTTTAAAAGCATTGAGATAGTACGCTGTCTGTGCACGCAACAAGGTCGTCGCGCTGCGAAAAGGATGCGCTTGTGAAGCATTCAATAGTTGTTGACTTTTTATTATCGAAATCGTATTGTTGATAAAGCTCAGTAGCACATCCCTACCGCGGCAAACGCACGCGTCACCCGCGTGACGGCAACAACAGGTCACCGTCTGTCTGTGTCTGGACGATACGCGCCGTGTTCCGAACTTTCTAGATGCTCACATGTTACTGTGCCTTTCCCCTCATCTATATTAACGCCTCATTCATTGGAGCCTTGTTTCAAAGTAAGCTGCAATAAAAGCTTTATAGAGTTGGATTAAAAGTACCTACAAATAACGGAGCAATGCATTTGCGAGATGCTGTTCACATAATATCTGTGCTGGATAAACTGTTGAAAAAGCGATGCGATAGATGTAGAGCAAGTCCTTCTGAGCCCATTTTCCGTGCGTGAAAAAGCTGGATAATAGATGTAATTTTAAAATAAAATGACAAAACTAAATTGCACTTGTACCTACATTAGATTCATACAAAATTACTAGTAGCTAATTGCTTCCCAGTTCGCCGAGAACATAAAAATTTCCCCCGGGAAAACTCCAATTATCTGCAAATGATAGAGAACTTTAATCTAGCCTACAACGTAGAGCTCTTACGGACTCCAAATGTATCTAAGTCATACCTTTCAATAGTCATATCCTTTGGAGCTTATTTGGCACTTTCCTTGTGAGAATTGGGTTATTTTTAACGACTCAAAAACGGAGGAAGTTTTCTATCAACAAGGACTTTTGGTAAAGATAATGATATTTCATATTTTCGTCATAACTAAGTTTAAATTACATAGTTTTCAAAAATTATTTAACAGGAGTAACAGCGGAAGGGGAGTATGATAGAGTGAGGTCACTTTCTATACCCAGTACCAGAAAACCATTCTGTAGACGACGTCACTCGTAACCGTTACATACCCATACTTCAGTGGATGCAAGCACCATGGAAATTCCTACAAAATTCGGTCGGTTAATTTGCTCTACATTCATTCATTCCGCTATACCATCATATAGATAGGTACCTCGTAGCGGACTCCACGCCTCACGAAGGATTTCATAAATCATAACGGTTCGGATTCATCGTAGCGTGCGTGCGCAGGCGCCGGCCGCGCATAAATCTCCGAAGGACGTCGCATCGCTTTTTTTAACTTTTTACCATTGAAAATGGTTATCAAATGCAAATCGCCTGAGACGTATTTTTATATTATACGACTGCCTGAAAAATGGAGTATATTGTTTTCAATCATGTATGTATGTATGTGAGTTTGTATATTCCACCAAAACTTCTATACGCCTGAATCGATTAAAATTCCTAGCTTATTCTGGGTGACATAGGCTAGTAAAAATGAAAAAAAATTATGGACTGACCATGGTCCCGCATTAAAGATTAAATTTGAAACCAAAAATTCGAAAATAAGATTAACTATATAATCATCATCTAGAAAAGGATGAGTAGATTCCAAAAATATATAATACAATAGTTCTATATCTAGTGATTTACAAAAAAATATCATTTAACAAAAATGTGAATAAGATTCTAATTTAACTAGATTAATTTAGATATTTAACTTTTTAGTTAGTTTTTTGGCAAGACAGTCGTGTTTTTTAATTTTTTTAATTATAACTTGTTGGCCATTGCTCCGAGGATTTTGCGAGGATCAAGATGGAAACAGTACCAAGAGTTGGGAAATGTATCGAGACACGTGTGAGCGTTTGAATTTTGGAAATCGGCTGGTAACTATTTTTGGAATTTTGAAAAATGTAAAAAGTCGGATTTTTTGGGGGGTGTTTGTTTACTAAATTAATTACAAAAAATTTGAAATCTTGAAAATTTTGAAAATCGGTTAATAATTGTGACATGTCTGTAGGTGGTCCCTTTAGATTTGGAATTGTAGAAAAACGGATATTTCCGTATATAAAAAGTGATGTAGCTTCTATGATTATTAACCGATCATCATGGTATTTGTGTTAAAAGATGCGGATGCAAGCGAGAAGTGCATTCGAGTTGAAATTTTGAAAATCGGTTAATATATTTTTTTTTAATTTTCAAGAAGAGATTTTTATTTTTTATGAATCAACCAAAGCTGAAGTGGTTATTGACTGATTGCGTATGTCCTTTTGCTTGTTCAATAGAAGGCAGCACGGATTTGATGTGCTAGCTCTCTATTCAAACTATATATATTGAACATAATATAAGAAGCTCGTCCTCCGATCGCGCACCCGAAAACATTTGCAATCGAAATTTTCTTCCTAACGCATGTTCAATTCAAAGCGACAACGCTGTGCAGCACGGGAGTATGGTAGCGTTGGCGACGGTATTTTATGGTGAATTTCATGCTATAAAAGGGCTATTTTAATATTATTAAAAATGTAGATCTCTCCCAAAACCGAATCAGTATAACCCGACTCCACGTAGTCTTGTCGGCCCTGCCCCTAGAAAGTTTTGTAAAGCGCGAAGCCAGAAGCTTGCGAAGGAGGTCCTGAATGAAGCGAGCCTACGAAGCCGAGTAGAGCGAAGGGGCGAGCAAAGCGAGCCAGCGATCTCCGTAGCGAAACGAAGGTCGAGTAGGTGAAGCTGACTGAAGGGGCGACGAAACGAGTCTTCTGGCGTAGCCCATCCATTTTACATCTACATTTTTATAAATCGTTATAAGTTTATAACCTATAAAAATTAAAATTGATGAGTTTCTTGCCCATTAATTAAACACCTCACATCAAACAAACACGGATTCCGTGCATCAAGACAAATACTGATCAAGAATAATACCTTCTATTGAACACGGAAATTAATACGCCTATCAGGGTGCAAACCCATGCGCGATTGGAAGACTCGTGCCTCGAATTGAGCACGAGTTTGAAAGGAAGTTAGCGTAACAAACCCGTGCAGGTTTCGAGGAAGTGCTTCCTTCTATTGAACACGCAAACGTAAATATACGGTGACCGATCGTAATGGTAATGTGTTAAAAGATGTCTTGTAGGTAATGTAGTTGTGTAATTTTAGGTAAGTCTATCTCAATAAAAAAATAGTGTGTTATAATTAGTAATGTGTTATTCAAAAAAAAATATTTTTTTCGTAAACGTTTGTATTCATTTTCAATGCTCTGATCCTTGCGGGGATCTGTGTTTTTTCCCGCAACAGATTGTGAGAGTAAGGGAATACAAAGTGCCTTATGCAAAGCAAGCGGTGCAGTGATAATCTAGTGAAGCTTTTGATTGTAACGGGCAACAATGAAACACGTTATTAGTTGCAGCAGGAAAGCAAGAGGACCCTCACCAAAAAGATGCTTTGGCCATCCCAAGAATAGTTCCGAGGAAAATGGAAACAGCTGACCCAGTTGAGGTTGGGATCTAGCCAGGATGCGCAATCTTCGAAAACACAGAAAACCTCTAATCCGTGGTAATGAAGGACCAAATCACAGGAAAAAATTGTCGGTGCATCCAGGAGCAAATAAGTCGGTGCGGCGTGAGAGAGGTTTTTTAATAAAAATTAGAAAATTTAATTTCCTCATACCTATAGTTTTAATTGTTATAAAACACATAGGTAGTATAATATTTACATTTTAAGTTCATTAACTTTTAACAAACTAAATTTAATCAGCCTTCAATTTCTAAAATCGAGCCATCAAAAGATCCCGAAATCATTGTGTTATAAATTCTATGGTTTATCTACTTAGACTGTTATACTGACGGTTGAAGAATATTAAATGTCTTTGCAGGCAGGTCCCGCAGGATTTCATAACGGCACGGTTTCCGCGTGGCGGGCGTGCGTGGCCGCGGGCCCCCGACGGCGCCGCGCCGTCATAAATCTCCGAGGCCGGGGCCGCCTTTGTCTTTTTTTTCCTCCGGCGCGGTAATAAGATCGCGAGCGTCAACGCCAGGTATAGATAGTTACTTGGCTCCAGCTAGCCGCGCGTGAAATGCACGGGTTGCAGTCCAAGTGCAAGCAATAACATTTTTGAGAAAAGCCTAGCCTAGATAATGGGCCTAGATTAACGAATTTCTTGCTGGTTCTCTCAGTCTCTTCTCAGTAGGAATGTCATTCCGTACCAAGTAGTATATCACGACGATTCAAAAGCACTTTTAAAAGTTTATTTGAATAAAAATAATTTGAATCTAGCTAAACTAAAAAGCGAATGTCAATCTAATTCTAAAGGCGCCTTTTTTCAGGCCAATAAAATCCTGTAAGTCGACATACGACTGCGTTGCTTTAAGTAGTAAAACCGCGTACGAATAACGTAAAAAAACGATAATAAATAGGTTAGATAATATTATAATATGCGTATATCTACATGCATGTTTTTGCATGCAATTAGTTTATGCTAGATGCATGTGATAGCGTCTATATAGAATTCAACATTACTGCATTTTTCCGATACCAAATCTTTATTGTAAAATTTTGTTAAAATCAAGTGCTTTGTGTAAACACGATCCTATACTATTAGCTACACCATACCGTGATGGTTGGTAGTTCACCTAAATACCTACAACAATTATTAATAATCTATATCTATATATATAAAATTCAAAGTCCTGACTGACTGACCTAGATATCAACGCACAGCCTAAACCTCTGGTCCTAGACACATGAAATTTGGAGGATGTGTTCTTTGGGAATATCCACTAAGAAAGGATTTTTCGAAATTGTACCCCCAAAGGGGTACCCCATAGGGGTTGAAAGTTTGTGTGAAATTCCATCGGTTTTCAACTTGGTTTTTGGGCTTCCGTTACATATTTCACCATTTTTGTAATTTCTATCCCCAATCACGTTAAATAGAGAGTTTGTCCTTCACTCACGCCGTCACAAAGCAACGGATCGACGTGATTTTTTGCATGGGTATAGAGTTTGTCCTTCAATCACGCCGCAACAGAGCAATGGAGCACCGTGATTTTTTGCCTGGGTATAGGTGAGGACCTGGAGAGTGACATATGCTTCTTTTTATCCCGGAAAATTAAGGAGTGCCTGTGGGAATTAAAAACTTATGCCACGCGATCGAAGTCGCGGGCGTCCGTCCTCTAGTTTAAGCTTATAAATGTTGGTAACAAAAACTATAGATTAAACGAGACACACTTATAGATCAAACTAGATTTACAAAAATAAATTAGATCTCCAAAAATAATTCACATCGGCTGCAACACGCCCGCCTATTGACCAGCAGATGTATTCGTTTAAAACGTGTTCGATCAGCGAACGTCCGCGTCCGTTGAGTCACCGCTCGCCGCTCACTTGGCCCCGTGGTAATTAGTGGATATATCATGGTCGTTACCATTAAACTGGTCGCAAACTGCCGCATCTATCGTCATTTTGACTACCTCCCGGTGATCGCAGTGAGCGATTCCCAGTAGGATCAATTTGGAAATTTATAATTACTATTTTCTGAATTTTCTCTGGAATGGACGAGTGGGAGGCGTCGGCCGAGGGTAGTTACCACCCTACCGGCAAAGACGTACTGCCCAACGATTTGGCGTTCCGGTACTGTGCCATGTACACTGTACAAATGCATTAGATTAGAGGTGTTTAACAGTAATTAGTCTAAGTCTAGGTTCTGGTCTAAGTTTTAATTAAAATGCCGTAACCCTGAAGGTTAGCTCGCTACCATCTGACTTTTGCCATCAAGTGAGGTCACAGTCAAGAGTTAACTTTGTAGTGGAATAAAAAAAAAAGAATTCATAAAACCTAACTTGGCAGCGATCGCTAAACTCCATGTCATCTTTTAAGAACAATTATTCTTCACTGCCTGAAGACGATAAGCTTCGAAGTTCGCGAATAGTTGCCAGGGATGACCGGTTTCGAAACACTGTCGCTTATTGTTAGAAAGGCCATAGCCACTCAGCGGGCGATAGAGAGGACAAGACCCCCACAAAAATTGGATTTTCCGATATTACACCACTTATCCGTTTGTCTCGCAGTATGTGGCTAGTTTAACCGCGATTGTCTTATGGAAGTGGTTTTAGACCGCCAAAGAAATCTATTCCATGAAGGTAGCAGTGAAGTACGTAACATTTTAAAATAGGAAATTATAAAATACATATAGAAATCCGCGCGTGGAAATCCGTAACACTGAACACGTATCATGTGGAAAAACATAGATTTTCTCTCCAGCAAAAAGGTACATCCCATGGAATTTTTAACATGTTAAAATTAATCCACGTGAACGATGTCACGGGCATCTATTAAATGTAGTCCCTACAAAATCAATAAAACAAAATATTTAAGGGACGCGCCAGTCAGTGCGGACAAAAGCTTCGTCCCTGGCCCTTTATGAATGGATTTAAAACAACTGAACTTACTCTGTGTAAAGTCAACAGGCTGTCCGAAACAGATGTTGGGAAAATCCATTTTATTTGAACTTAAAACGCCATCCCACGCCGACTTGTGTAAATGGAAATATGCCATTGCTTCCAACATAAGCTCTGGACATCGTCGCACTGCGGGATCGCGGGCAAAAAAGAAAGAAAAAAACACAAAGGAAGTAACGGCTACAAGCGGCCGGCCTTTCGAAGATGGACGCGCGGCGCCGCCTGATGCTTCGCGACTGCACCGCAGTATAGTAATCAGACAGTTCAGCAATTAACTTATTATTGTAAACGTAACTGGTCTCTGGTGTGTTTTAATATCCCCCAGCGGGGCAGAGGGCGTTTACAGTGTTGCGCTATCTCGAGCGGTTAGGAGCTAAACCCTTGACCTCATCCCACGTCATCCCTATCCTCGCGACCTCCGCCAGAACCGTACGCCGCTCCGCCAAGTTAATAATTATTTGTACAGTTGAATGATTTCCTACTCCCCACACCACCCATTTCCGGTAAACTAATGATCGTAAGTAATTAACTTTGAATGGTGGATACCCTCTCGCTATATTATTCAAATGCAAATGTTTACAGTTTACAAAACATAGGTACATGAATGTAATAATGTGTGAATTTATGATCTATTATCACAATATAGCATAAATTCACGCAGTAGTAATGATTGATGAAACTTTTCTGCTATTATCCGTCCCTTGAGTCTTCTAGAAAATCTATGCGTACGAAATAGGATAACTAGTTTGTTTTACAGTACTTATTGCGTTCGAACTACCTTTAATTATAATATGTTTCATATTCCTTAAAAGCAATGTGCACCAACTATCGGCACATAACATGGGAATTATCGAGAAGCGAGCCCCCTCAAACTCATTTAATATTGCAGATTCGATTCTTCCTAGGCAAATGTTATCATATTATTATCTCAGAGAAAAAATATAAAACCACATACCGCGGTGGGCGGATTGGCCATGAACGTTATGCCCTTTCCAAACTGTATGATAACTAAACTATGACTTAAACACAACAAGCAACTTGGAGTGGGTGTCGATACGCGGAACTAATAGAAATGTATGTTTGTATGTGTGTATCGCTTGACTAACAATCCATCGAACAATTCTTTTTATTTGTACCGCTTTTACAGCCAAGATTGCCTTGATAAGCTAGTAAATAGACAGTAAGTAGTGGGTGTCTTCATATCATATTAAGTATATGCACAGAGTACTTGGTATAAGTACTAGATGATGCCCGCGACTTCGTCAGCGTGGATTAAGGATTTTTGATTACTGCGGGAAATTTTTAATTTTTCGGGATAATAGGTAGCATATGCATTGATTCAGTTGACAACGACACCCGAACCTGGGTTTGGCTTAGATACTGAACTGACTAAGTATAGTTCGTGCGCGAGTAGAATGCGTCACCATACATTAGCTTTGCATTCAACTCGCGCGTGTACATTATTAGGTAATCTATTGTCTATACCACCTTACCGCCAGTATGGCTTTACTGTGGCTTTACAAATTTGTAAATCCGCTGCGCCGCCTTCTATGCGCCAAATTACTTTACAAGAGAGAATCACAGATTACATTAAGGCTTTAAGAGATGACAAACTGCCTCAGTATTAGGATGTTTAAGTCAAATTGTCTTAATAACTGATAGTTGAATCCGTAAAGAAAAAATATGTAACGGAAGATATAGGCTTAATAAACATTTCTACTGTAAAAAAAATTTACTTTTTTCAAACCCTCTTTCAGAAGAAAATCCCCAAAGAGTATCTACTTTTGTCATACTTTGAAAATGTTCTGCAAAACGGCACAAGCTTTTTAATTAGTTCTTGCACACAAAAATAGGTCTTAAAAATTACAATATTTTTAACGGAGAGTTTTATTTTTACTCCCTATAACATTCGTGTAAAGTAATTTTCCCCCGAAATTTAAGTATATTAGTGAGAACGTGGCTGCTCCGTCGCCCTGTAAACACCCGCGAGCCCTTCGGCAGTCCGTTTCGGGACATTGTCGAAGGTGGACCGCACGTCGGTGTCGGAGCGAATTTTTTAAAGTTAATTTTCGATTTTGAAGGGTTTATACTCATTTGTACATATTTAAAATTTTAGAAATACTTAGTTCAGTATTTATCTGTAAATTAGTAGGTGTAAATATTTTTTTTTTAAGAATTTAACTTTTTAAGTGTGCAAAGTAGGTGCAAAGACTAAATAAGGTTCTGTAGTGACAAGTGATTGTAAAAATTCAAATCAAGATGATTTTGATGTTTTTAAAGCTTATAAGCTTTAATTTGATTTTTTTTCCTCCGACCCGACGGAATAGATTATAATATCTTTAATGCAAAATTACTTACTAATAATATTAATGCTACTAATAACTAAAATACATACTAATAATAATTATAATGTATACGTAAGTGTGTCTTTCTGTCTGTCTTTCTCAGATGTAAATGTGCCATTTTTGAATTCTAAAAACTTTTGTTTTAGTAAATCGATTATGCTACCGAGACAAAATCATTTTGTCTGCGACTGAGAGACTGCGGACAAGCATACATACATACATACAAGCATGCATGCATGCATGTATGTATGTATGTATGTATGTATGTATGTATGTATGTATGTATGTATGTATGTATGAAAAAGAACAAACATGAAAACTTAAAATGTAGGTACAATAAGGCGGTCTTATCGCTAACCAGCGATCTCTTCCAGACAACCTTATCGATAATATCATAATATGGAATCGAAATTCGTGATGACAAGCTGGGAACACCTGCACTCCTATTCTCTAACTCCGTGGCTATCATCATATATTAATTACCATATATTTTATATTCATCAAAATACATTACATAGTCATGGAAACATAATAACAACATGAATTTCAAAATGGCGCTAACTTTGTTAAATTTTGGTAACAGTTTCCTGTTTTGTGATCCCAGTAGGTCTAGGATGTGCACAACGAGATTATCTCGCGACGAGAGAGAGAGATATTGTCGTTGCCGGCAAATTTTTATTTACCCTAACATGCACAAAATGCAGTATATTACAAGAAAAAAGTAGTCGACATGTAAAGGCTCGTAGAGAAAAATACCACAGATTAGAAATATTACTTTTATCTCTACTTTTGACATAACGAGACAAGTAACCATGTTAGCTTCGGTGGACAGAGAGAGATAACGGGTAGACATAATTTTACTCGTAGTGCGTATGCTATTTTGAACGAAATCGGTCAATTAACAAAGAATTTCAAAATGGCACCGACTTTTTTAAATTTTGGTAACAGTTTCCTGTTTTGTGATCCCAGAAAGCCGTAAATATCAATTTTGAACGAAATCGGTTATTTAACAAAGAATTTCAAAATGGCGCAGACTTTTTTTTAAGTGACTCTGTGCTCAGAGCTGCGCATGACGTAGTACTGCACATAAATTTTCATACCACAGGCTCATACATATGAAAATTGATTCTAAAGGAGTAAACTCACAAAAAAACTACGCAGCTCCGGCAAGTGGGGTTTATTGTGAGCAGTTAGTACCTGATTCTCTATCTCCTCTCCCTGTACCCCACTCATCCCTCGATGGAGGTAGCACGTTTCAAAACTTTTAGCTTGATGTCAACTATTGATAGTTCTGCAACACTAACTTGAACTACCAACATTTTAGCATTGATCCAATACGAAATATTACTTGTACCTATACCTAAATCTGTGCCTACTACAAGCGCAAACAATATTTAGTATCGGATACGATATCGAACATTTCATGGCAAGGTCTCAAGGTAAAGCTAAAGGTAGGTATTAAAGAAAGTTTACGTATTTGTGACCTATGATATTTATGCGCAAACATAAATATAGGCATTATCCCATAAAATAGCACTTGTTCCCTCTGCAGTCTATAGTCTTTGGCCTAGTTTGCGTAGTTCCGGGCGTGGCCGCTATACGGCATTACCGTCGGCAAAAGTCCCGCTGGTCTGCGTTTCGTCAAGGTCATTCGGCCTTCTTAACCCCTTAACTGTGGATTTTCAGGGATTCGCTAGTTCATAATATAGAGATAACACGCTATGAGTAGGTAGTATCAAGTTGCGAAATGTTATCCCGGAAGCGCGGTCCTGGTCCGTACTCCGTACACTCGGAGCACGGGGCGAATATTGATTGCCTCTGGACCTATTAATAGGGCGAGCAGAACAGTCCCCCGCAGAAAGGGGACACATGCTGTGTGTTGGGATTTCCAGGACTTTTCAACAGTTCTTATTCTACGCAAGATCATCATGTTGTTTTTAAAATTCCACTTCATGTTAAGTGATAGTTAGTAATGATAAAGACTTCATCTTTACAAACCATCATGGAACCGGGCTAACCATGTTAGGGGTATGGCAGTTACATTTAAACCTATTTACTCAAAATACCTAGTGTACCTACAAAGAACACTTTCTAAATGTTACGTTTACGAAGTATAAGACGTGATGGTGATAATTAACTATGGTATATTAAAACTGAAGCTACGACGGTTCCAAACACGCCCTGATCTGAGACAAGCCCACAACGAACTCAGCCGAGTTTAAACCATTTCTACAAGGCAAAACTAAATCACATGGTGGCACATCATTACCGATATGGTGGTAACTGGTAACAAGCCACGGCCGAAGCCTCCCACCAGTCCAAAACAGACAAAATTCAGGAATCATAAATTCCCAAATCGACCCTGCCAGGGAACGATTTAATAATATGACACTCATATCAGTAAAGAATTTTCAGATCATAAAAATTTTCTTAGTTAGTCGTAAACATTTTTTCTTAAATCTCTAGCCTAGAACTATAACTGCGGCATCATTCCAGGTGTGCGAAAAATCACGTTGACCCGTTCCTCTGTTAGGTAAAGCGTGATTAAAAGACAAAACACTTTCGCATTTGCATTATCAGTACGGATTAATGTGAACTTCTTCAAAAGGTCGCTTGGTCACCCTACCCGCGTCCAAGCCCGCCGCTCGCCTTTCCGGTGGCCATTTCGCTAATTGCTTCGCATCGGCCGCGTATGTCCTCGTTAAGGCTTTAAGAGATGACAAACTGCCTCAGTATTAGGATGTTTAAGTCAAATTGTCTTAATAACTGATAGTTGAATCCGTAAAGAAAAAATATGTAACGGAAGATATAGGCTTAATAAACATTTCTACTGTAAAAAAAATTTACTTTTTTCAAACCCTCTTTCAGAAAAAAATCCCCAAAGAGTATCTACTTTTGTCATACTTTGAAAATGTTCTGCAAAACGGCACAAGCTTTATAATTAGTTCTTGCACACAAAAATAGGTCTTAAAAATTACAATATTTTTAACGGAGAGTTTTATTTTTACTCCCTATAACATTCGTGTAAAGTAATTTTCCCCCCAAATTTAAGTATATTAGTGAGAACGTGGCTGCTCCGTCGCCCTGTAAACACCCGCGAGCCCTTCGGCAGTCCGTTTCGGGACATTGTCGAAGGTGGACTGCACGTCGGTGTCGGAGCGAATTTTTTAAAGTTAATTTTCGATTTTGAAGGGTTTATACTCATTTAAACATATTTAAAATTTTAGAAATACTTAGTTCAGTATTTATCTGTAAATTAGTAGGTGTAAATATATTTTTTTAAGAATTTAACTTTTTAAGTGTGCAAAGTAGGTGCAAAGACTAAATAAGGTTCTGTAGTGACAAGTGATTGTAAAAATTCAAATCAAGATGATTTTGATGAGGAACAACCTACCTGCACTCGCTACTTAAATTTTGATTGTTTTTAAAGCTATTATGCTTTAATTTGATTTTTTTTCCTCCGACCCGACGGAATAGATTATAATATCTTTAATGCAAAATTACTTACTAATAATATTAATGCTACTAATAACTAAAATACATACTAATAATAATTATAATGTATGCGTAAGTGTGTCTTTCTGTCTGTCTTTCTCAGATGTAAATGTGCCATTTTTGAATTCTAACAACTTTTGTTTTAGTAAATCGATTATGCTACCGCGACAAAATCATTTTGTCTGCGACTGAGAGACTGCGGAAAAGCAAGCATTATAATTTCAGCGTATATAATATGTATGTATGTATGTATATATGTATGTATGTATGTATGTATGTATGTATGTATGTATGTATGTATGTATGTATGTATGTATTTATGTATGTATGTATGTATGTATGTATGTATGTATGTATGTATGTATGTATGTATGTATGTATGTATGTATGTATGTATGTATGTATGTATGTATGTATGTATGTATGTATGTATGTATGTATGTATGTATGTATGTATGTATGTATATTCTTTATTGTACACCACAAAAAAACAAAAAAAAAAGAACAAACATGAAAACTTAAAATGTAGGTACAATAAGGCGGTCTTATCGCTAACCAGCGATCTCTTCCAGACAACCTTATCGATAATATCATAATATGGAATCGAAATTCGTGATGACAAGCTGGGAACACCTGCACTCCTATTCTCTAACTCCGTGGCTATCATCATATATTAATTACCATATATTTTATATTCATCAAAATACATTACATATTCATGGAAACATAATAACAACATGAACTTCAAAATGGCGCTAACTTTGTTAAATTTTGGTAAGAGTTTCCTGTTTTGTGATCCCAGTAGGTCTAGGATGTGCACAACGAGATTATCTCGCGACGAGAGAGAGAGATATTGTCGTTGCCGGCAAATTTTTCATTTACCCTAACATGCACAAAATGCAGTATATTACAAGAAAAAAGTAGTCGACATGTAAAGGCTCGTAGAGAAAAATACCACAGATTAGAAATATTACTTTTATCTCTACTTTTGACGTAACGAGACAAGTAACCATGTTAGCTTCGGTAGACAGAGAGAGATAACGGGTAGACATAATTTAACTCGTAGTGCTTATGCTATTTTGAACGAAATCGGTCAATTAACAAAGAATTTCAAAATGGCACCGACTTTTTTAAATTTTGGTAACAGTTTCCTGTTTTGTGATCCCAGAAAGCCGTAAATATCAATTTTGAACGAAATCGGTTATTTAACAAAGAATTTCAAAATGGCGCAGACTTTTTTTTAAGTGACTCTGTGCTCAGAGCTGCGCATGACGTAGTACTGCACATAAATTTTCATACCACAGGCTCATACATATGAAAATTGATTCTAAAGGAGTAAACTCACAAAAAAACTATGCAGCTCCGGCAAAGTGGGGTTTATTGTGTGCAGTTAGTACCTGATTCTCTATCTCCTCTCCCTGTACCCCACTCATCCCTCGGTGGAGGTAGCACGTTTCAAAACTTTTAGCTTGATGTCAACTATCGATAGTTCTGCAACACTAACTTGAACTACCTACATTTTAGCATTGATCCAATACGAAATATTACTTGTACCTATACCTAAATCTGTGCCTACTACAAGCGCAAACAATATTTAGTATCGGATACGATATCGAACATTTCATGTCAAGGTCTCAAGGTAAAGCTAAAGGTAGGTATTAAAGAAAGTTTACGTATTTGTGACCTATGATATTTATGCGCAAACATAAATATAGGCATTATCCCATAAAATAGCACTTGTTCCCTCTGCAGTCTATAGTCTTTGGCCTAGTTTGCGTAGTTCCGGGCGTGGCCGCTATACGGCATTACCGTCGGCAAAAGTCCCGCTGGTCTGCGTTTCGTCAAGGTCATTCGGCCTTCTTAACCCCTTAAGTGCGAGCCGATCGAGCGCCGGAGCCAACGTAATTTTAAACCCTCTAATCCCGCTTTGGTCATTTCAAATGTACCTATTTTGGGAGAAGCCGTGAGTTAAGCTGGTAAGCATGGTGTTGGGACTGACGCGAGTCGCGACGCATACAGTGGGAACAATTTTTTGAAAACTCAAATTCAACTTTATGCTCTTTGACGTGCGGTTGAAATTGGTATCATCATCATTATAGATACTCAATACCTACTCAATTTGTTTACTTCATTTAGGACATACCTATTACCTACAGTAACAGGTGTCTCGTACGTCATATTTTGACTCTATACCACTATCTCAAATATCATCTCAACCTATCGCTTGCAAATTTGGTGAGACCCAAATCCGTAATCAGTTTTCTACGCGGCATCGAACGGGAACGTTAAATAAATCGCTTGCTGGTATGAAAACACATAACAAGCTTTAATTAGTACCTAGAAGGGTAAAAAGCTACAAACCATGCACTCGAGCGCGTTTCACGAGTGTGCGAGAACTGGCGTCTCACGGCCAACAACTCCTCAGCATACATAATGACCCGACACTGAAACCCACTTGCGGAGTGCGGACACTTCATAGACTAGACAAAACACCTATAGCAAAACATACGAGTCGAGATAGCCTCTAAATATTGGGTGTATAACTTTATACTCATTTAATGAAACATGCTCTTCCGCAGCTTTTTCCGTAGGATATTATCACACACAGAAACACACACACACTACGTGTACAGACACTTTGATGTAACAGAAGCTCTTCTGCAGCTTATTCGGTAGGTGTAACGATGTTATAAGGAATATTTCCAAGTAGTAATGAAACAGAAAGTTTATGTGTTTCCATCGTTTCGGTTTAATGATACTTACTTAAGCACTCAAAATATTATTGCACGCCATGCTTGGCAGAATATGTAGATAATAGTTTAAATTTATACACATAATGTAATATTGAACTGGTTTAATATAACTGCCATAGTTAACTCTTTACCGCTACCATCTTAGAATGCACTATCCACATAATCTAAACTTTTTTTTGGGACTCAACTGTATATTTTTTGCCATATAACGAATCTGTCTAATCCCGAATCTGCCTATCGCGAATCTGGCGAGTCCAGAATCTAGCCAATACCGAGTAAAGGCACTTCTTTACTCACTTACTTGGATGGTAATCCGAGTGAGATCGTCTCAAGTGTTAACAAAGCACAAAAACCAGTAGTAGATTTATGTACTGTTATTGTTCACTATGACGGCGTATTCTTGGTGTCACAACACTAATTGGTCAATTATACGTTCGTTTAGATATAGGAGATGAGTAGGAGTAAAATCTGCAAGCGGGTCTAAGTATCTGGGATCATTAAATATGCTAATGGCTTTGGGTGGCTCGGCGATGCTCTTTCTTGCTGACACAGGGAATCTTTCGAGTACCACGTCGCGCGTCATTTAGGGGCGACGCAATACCTATTGTATTTATTGGTAAAGTCGAACTCTCTGGCGCAGGGGTGACTGGTGAGTGATGTTGTCTTATGAGTGGGAGGTTCCGGGTTCTATCCCCGGCAGGGTCAATTTGGGAATTTATAATTTCTGAATTCTCTCGGGGCTGGGTCCAATGGGAGGCTTCGGCCGTGGCTGGCTACCCCCTTACTGACAAAATGGTGCTGCCAAGCGATTTAATGTTCCAGTACGATGCCGTGTAGAAACCGATTAGGGTATCCAATACTCAATTTGATTATTTCATATAGGACATACAGCGCCTGTTATGTTAGGTCAAGTTTTCACTCTACCACCGTTCCGGAAAAATTCTACTGAGAAGAGCTGGTTAAAAATAACTGTCATGCCCCTAATAGGTGCCACCCCGCTACCATCAAATTAAAATCAAATAAAAGTAAGTAAGTACATTAATTGTTTATCCAATTTTAGCACCTGCACAACACAACGTTTTTGTACGTCGATTGCCTCTACAAAGTATACCTACGACGTGATGGTGATATTTAACGTCGGTACCCATCTTAAAACTAAAGCTACTTCTTAGACTGGATCGTCAATTACCTACCTCCACGTGAGATCACGCTCAAGGGCTGGAATAAAAAAAGTGAGTAAAGTCGGGTAAGTGTGAACTGTGAGGCCACATCTTAACCGCGCGGTACTCGAGCGAGTGTCTTGTGTCGGCGAGAAATAGCATCTCGACGCCAACGAGCGCCATTAGCATACGTAACGATCCCTGACACTTGGACCCGCCAGCAGGTTTCACTCCTACGAACGGACGCTACTTGTTCTAGCTAATAGCTAGAAGAAATAGCTAGATCGCGATGTGTGTTAACAAAAATAATATGGGCATGTTAGTCACCCACCCAGCATCACTCCCACAACCAAGATTAATCTAACGATACCTCATTATTTAAAATCTATCAACCCGTTTGGACGCCGATCAATTTTTGATATAGGAACATAAATACATACGCCATCCTTTGATCAGGCAGATAGAAAGACAGACACATATTCGCATTTATAATATTAGTATCTGGATGGGTGAGGCTTTGTCAACGACTATAGGTAGGTACCTAGAATATATGATACCGAAATCAGCTGTAGTCTTGCAGTGACGTGATCGATAAACGATCTTCGCAAGTGATATCGCAAGGCGAACCTGTGGCTGATAAGGAATCACTGACAGCGCAGCAGCTGATAACGACGCGAGTGATAAGGGAACAATGCCCGGTTACATAAACTGCGTGCTTGGCCAGCGATGACTTTTGTCAAACACATACCTACCGAGTGAGTGGAGTACCTACTTACAGAAGTTTATCGATTTCCCTTACGCATATTTGGAGACTACTTATCATTATGAAAAAAGGCTTTCGAAATAGGTATTTAAGAGGCTATGTAAGCTTTTTGCATGCTGAAATAATATATTGGCCGTTCTTTTTAGAGACATCCAATATTCTTAAAACTAGCTTTTGCCCGCGTCTTCGTCCGCGTGGAATTGGAATCTCATGTGGCCCAAATTTTAATAAAATACCAATTTTCATTTAAATATAAACTTTTATCCCTTGATTCAAAATTCAAATGGTTTTATTCAAATAAACTTTTACAGGTACTTTGAATCGTCAAGTGAATCTACCACTGGTTCGGAATACCATTCCTACTGAGAAGAACCAGCAAGAAACTCGGATTAACCCCCAGGGAGCGGGGGTATGTGAAAAAAAGCTGTGAAACACATACTTAGGTACACTTTATACTTGGTATCAAGTTATCATGGATATTGCTTTAAAATATCTTGAAAAATGAAGGACTTTCCTACAAATTCTCATCCTCTATGGGAGTATATTCCCTTTAAATAAATAATAAAAAAAAGCCATTTATTCTCATATCTGGTAAGTAAGTACATAAAAGCATGAATGTTGTTAGATGTGTTAGTGGTACATTTACCTTATTACCTAGGGTTAGTATGGTTAGTGTTGCTTGGTGTGTTATTAGATATGAGCCCCTTTACGGGTATAGGCCTCCCCCAACCTCTTCCACTTTTCTCTGTCTTTGCCCAGATCCATCCAGTCTTTTCCTGCAGTTTGGATTATGTCATCAGTCCACCGTTTGTTTGGCCTTCCAACCCCCCTTTTTCCCGATGGTCCTCTCCACTGCGTGGTCTGTATGGTCCATCTATGATCGGAGTAGCGTGAAATGTGTCCAGCCCATTGCCATTTCAGTATAAGAGCTTGATCAAGTGCGTCAGTCACGTTTGTTTTTTTCCTAATACTGGCGCTTGAAATTTTTTGTATTTTCCTTATTTTCAGCATACTCCTTTCCATTGCTCTTTGGGTTGATCTTATCCTGTGTTTTGCTTTATTTGTGAGTACCCAGGTTTGACATCCATAGAGTAGACAAGGAAGGAGACAGGTATCTATTACTATTTTCTTAAGGTTTGAACTGTAATTTCCTTTTAGAATTTCTTTGAGCGCCCAGAATTTTTTCCAAGTAATAATTATTCTTCTTTCTATTTCTTCATCGTTGCTAGACTTAGTGAAAGATACTTGTTTACCTAAATATACGTAATTGTCAACATATTCAATTGTGTTTCCATTTATAGTAATAGGTATTTGGTTGCTATTTGTCATTACCTTAGTTTTTGTTGCGTTCATTTCTAGGCCTACTTTGGAACTTTCTTGGATAAGAGACTGTATCTGATCTTCTAGTTCTTTAGGTGTTTCAGCTAGCAAGACAATATCATCTGCGAATTTGAGATGACTCAGATAGCGACCACATATTCTAATGCCGTTTAGTGACCAATTTAGCTTACTAAATATGTTTTCTAATACTGCAATAAATAGTTTTGGTGATAGTGGGTCGCCTTGCCTAACTCCCCTTTCTATTCTAAATGGTTCTCCTCTTGTCTCTAGTTTGACCGAGCTCATGCTATTTCCGTATATGTTTCTCATTATATTTATATATTTTTGCTCTACTTTACACAATTTGAGTGCTTCCCAGATAGATAAATGACTAATGCTGTCGAAAGCTTTGCTATAGTCAATGAAGGCCAAGTAAAGAGGTTTATTAAACTCTTTGTACTTCTCTATCACTTGTTCTAATGTGTGTATGTGATCAGTTGTACTAAAGCCTGTGCGGAAGCCTGCCTGCTCAATTGGTTGGAAGTCATCAATTTTTGGAGATATTCTTTTTAATAATATTGATGCAAAGAGTTTATATATGCTTGGCAGCAAACTGATCGGTCTGTAGTTTCCTATTTCTTGTGGGTTTCCTTTTTTATAGAGCAGAATTATGTCTGATATGCACCATTGTTTTGGTACATTTTCTGTGTCTAATACCATATTAAACAGTTTTGTTAAGTGAGTGAGTAGTACAGGGGCGCCTAGTTTTAGAGCTTCATTAGTTATACCGTCTGGACCGGGTGATTTTTCGCTTTTGAGCTGTTTTAAGTGTTCATAAATTTCTAGTTCGTCTATTTTTTTAATCATAGTTGGATCAAAAGCTTTTTTTGGTGGTTTTTCAATATCTGTATGGCTTTCTCTCTTTTTGTAGAGTTCCTTATAAAATTTTGTTGCGTGGTCTATAACATCTGTCCTTGTTTTTGTTTCTTCTGCATGTCTTTTGAGTTTTTGGATCCACGTTTTATGGAAGTTTAATTGTTTAAAGGCTCTCTTAGTGCTTCTAAATTTCTTTATATTTGTTGTTATTATTTGTTGTCTGTGTTTACTATAGTCTTTCCGAATTGATCTATTAGTTTGTTTAAATAAGTTACTTAGTTCTTTTTTCTTATCTTTATCTTTGTTTCTCTCTAAAATTAGTTCTGTACGCTTTTTAATAAGTTGTTTTGTGTTTATGCTAAGTATCTTATGCCCTCTAATTTGGGTCTGCTTCTTTATTATTAAACTTTCTTTTATGCTTTTTTCCAGTAAGTTGTAGTATGTTTGAATATTTGTTGGCAATGTTTTTTCCTCAATAGTTGATTTTAGTTGTTGAATGTAATTTTCAATTTCTTCGTCCGTCTTTGGGATTTTAGGTTGTGCTCTGAAGGATTTCCTGCTCTTTTTTGCCTGATTTATTTTTACAGTTGCTCTGAGTAATCTATGGTCGGATGGAAAGCTGATTTTGTTTAGAACTTCAATATTAGTTACTATGTTTGGGCTATTTGTCATTATGAAATCGATTTCATTCTTGCTTTTTTGATCGGGCGATATCCAGGTCCATCTCCTACTTTCTTTTTTCTTAAAAAATGTGTTCATAATTGATAGTTTGTGTTCCAAAGCATAGTCTATGAGTCGTGTTCCCCTTTCATTTCGCTCTCCAAATCCGTAATCACCCATTACTAGACTTTCTCCATTTTTAGGGTGTCCTATTCTTGCATTGAAGTCACCCATTACTATCATTTTGTTGTCGGCTAATGAGTGTGCTTTTATAAGATCATTGTAGAAGTTTTGAATATCACTTTCGCTGGATCGTTCTATCGGTGCATATACTTGAATCAGTGTAATACTAAATTCATCAAATTTAAGCTGGAGTAGGGCAACCCTTTCTGAAATTCCTACAAAGTTATATATGTTGCGTTTATATTTTTTATTGACTAAGAATCCCACCCCGTGTAATCCTTTGGTTTGGCCGATGTAACATAAGATGTTATCCTTATATTCTTCGATATTACATCCCATTCTCTTTACTTCCGAGAGTCCTATAATATCAAAACTGATGTTTTCAAGGGCGTAAGATAATTGAAGATATCTTTCTATGGACGATAGAGATCTCACATTAAATGTACAGATTTTAAGAGTTTTTTTGTTGTTTTCTTCTGTCTTTAATTTTTTTCTAGGTGGAGGGTTTTGGTCTAATTCCCCACGAGGACCAGTCGGCTTGGGGAATGTTTGGTTTTGACTAATATGTAGTTTTTTGGTTTTCTGAATTCGGTGGCTGATGGCTGCATCCTATAATTTCTGTTGCGATGGAGGGGCAGCTGTCGAAAAAGAGTTGCTTCTTCCTCTCATTAAGTCAAATGCATTGGTTCTGTTCGTCTTCGATATAACATGATGTTTACGAGGTTGGGCTGTGGGTTCCGGTGATATTGTTGAGGATCTTTTGCGCTTATCTTTACTAGGGCCTCCTTCTCTAACGACTAATTTATCATACTTAATGACTGCATAATTTCCCTTTTTTCTCTCTTCTATCAGTTTTACTTGGAGTTCCTTCCTCTTATCTATATTCCCTATATTCCCTTTGGGGGGTGAAAATTTCAAAAACTATGAAATACATATTTCTTCGTTTTAACTTAAAGCACAGAATACATAATAGTACTCCAGACCAAATACCAAGTTTCACGGATACCGTATTGTACCTACATGTATATTTAGTGCTATATATACCTATTACGTAATCGTAAGCCATTTGATTTATGTTATATTTTAATTTAATTATCTATTATTATCTACTTATATGAAACCAAAACACGCATACAAGGTATGAGAAATCGTGGCATCCGTAAACTTTCGTTATCGTGGGACCGCGTCCCTTAGTTTTTGCAACTCCGCGGTGCAACCCTTTCCCAGGAAGCGTTCTCACGAATATCGCGACCGGCGACGGTGCGGCCGCGACATTCTAATTGTGTCACCTTTTATGTCACCTTTTCCGTCGGCTTTGTCTAGCTACCCGCTACCGGGTGCACAGTACCGCGATCCGTTCCTTTACGGGCAAAAAACTTGCGATCTATTGTTAGGAGCGTAACAAGAGACAATGGACATCTCGGTTGCTGTGAATACGTAGGACGAGATGAGCAACAATACCAGAAATATATATATTTTAACTATTATCTGTGAATAGTTATTTTTGTAGCGGACTAACCTGTTAGGGGCATGGCAGCTATATTAAACCCATATTCCATCCATATTCGGTTTCTACACGGCATCGTACCTACCGGAACGCTAAATCGCTTGGCAGCACGTCTTTGCCGTTAGGGTGGTAACTAGCCACGGCCGAAGCCTCCCACCAGGCCAGACGAGGGAAAATTCAGAAATTATAAATTCCCAAATTGACCCTGCCGAGGATCGAACCCGGGCCCTCCACGCGTTAAGGCAACAGCGCTACACACTGCGCCACAGAGGTAGTTATTCGGATTATTTTATCAGCGGATACGCATGAGACTTTAACTCCTTAATTTTACAAAATATTAACTAGGTAAAACAAAGGCACATAGGTACGATACAACTAAGGATTTTTTACAAGCCCTGGAACAATTTTGAAAAACAATATATTAAACAATTAGAAGTTCATTTGGATTACTGGCTAGACTTTGACGCGTAGTAGGTAAGGTCTATGTAAGAATTTAACTAGGTATGTAATATGAAGGTAAATCTTTGGTACTAAATGATGCCTGGGACTTTATTTGAATGTTTTTTTTTTTTAAATTATGAATTTAGTGAGAAAGATTGTAAAGGTCCTATGATTGAACGTAAATGAATGTAAATGAACAATATAACATAGTATAATAAAATATACAGGGCGTCCCACGGCTATGCCGCATGGAGGCGAAGTACCTTAAATATCGTAGATGGAACATTTTAATGAAGGAAGAATTTTAATTTAAAATACAATTTAAACTGCATTCATAGATTTTTAAATAATTGCCTGGTTGAACCGGGACTCGAACCCACTATACGAGAAAAAAAAATACCTGTAGCTATATCATATCGATCGAAAGGCTTCATTATAAGGATTATTTTTTGCTAATTAACATAGCATCAGAAATAAAAGCCATATAACCATGTACCATGATATAATAACCATGTGGCATGGCCGTGGGTCGCCCTGTATATTCTCCAATCTAGACAGGTATATTAAATATTTATATTTTTAATACGTCTTCAATTTTCTCGCTATTGAGGTGAAAAGTTGTATGTATCGCAACACAAAATAGCAATTTTTTTGTTTCTTGTGAGTTGTGCCATTAAATGCCTCACTTCTCAGGATTTTAACTAAAAACTACTCTCTAAGCTCGTGATTCAACTAATTATAGAATCATTCGAGATTCAAACTAAGCACTCGCAACAAAAACGAACTTTGCCATCTGGCAAAGATGTTGAACAAATAACTAATCCAAAATCTTATTGTCTAGACTAAAAGAAAAGTTATAAATATATCATAAAACAACTAGATGCCAAAGCTACGCTTAAGACCTAACTTGTCCAGTGCTTGCTCACATAGAAAGGTGACTGACTAGATTCGAGACTAAACCCTTCGTAAATTTGTCGCGATCGGAAAAAATGTAGATAGATAAATGACAAGTATTATAATAGGTGCATAGTATTGGGTAAGTATTTACGATCTTCTCACAATAGCGTGACTAATGATGCAGACACCTTCGCGTGTGTCACTGGACTGGTTATCGGACGACGAATTTAGATAACTGGCTATTTTTAAAAGCTGTTAGGACCTACTAACTATAGACGTACACGGATATTACTCGTAATATCATACATAGTAGCAAAGCTACTGTAAATGTAAGTACCCCAAGTATTGTACCAATCATACTAATATCCATACTTCCATACTAATAAACTAATTATTATAAACGCAAAAGTGTGTCTGTCTGTTTGTCTGTCCATCCGCTACGCTTTAACAGCCCATATTTTCAACCGATTTTGATGAAATTTGGTATACAAGTAGGTTACATCCCGGGGAAGGACATAGACTACCCCGGAAAATTAAGGAGTTCCTGCGGGAATATTGAAAAACGGACGAAATCGCTGGCATCATCTCGATATTATTATAAACGCGAAAGTTTTGTTTGTTATTTTAGTTTGCCCATCAATCCGCCACCATGGAACAACGGAGCGACGTAATATTTTGCATAGATATATTATTTTAAGACTTGAAAATAGGGACATTTCTGGCAATGTCTGTCTCTCACGCCGCTTTCACGGCCTCTTGCATCCTGGGAAAGGACATAGGCCTGGAAGATCCAAAGCGTTCCCGGCGGGACCGCTACTACCCACAGGATTTTCAAAAATCTAATTCCACGCGGACGAAGTCACGGGCACAATATATAATCTATAGATAGTATAGCTGCAGTTAAGCTCACTTTGAAGATACTCTTTAAGACAATCACCATAGTATCATCTATAGCTAAGCCCGCATCTGAGCGTGTAGTGGAACGCTCGACATTTCCCTCCCTCAGGCTCGCGAGGGATGAGATTCGAGAGGGATCTGGGAGCGTTGAGTGACTGACTGGCTGCAAAGTGCAAAAAACTATCTATAAAGGTATTTATATTACAGTAGGTATCTGCCCCCAACCCCGATTGTGTAGGGAAATCGTAATTGTAATCGTTTGTCAAACGGGTTCGAGTTTTAAGCTGTCAAATGATAACGATTTGGGTTAAACAATTGGACGTCTGGTATGCTACGTTGGTACATTATACCTCAATAGGCAAGCGATATAGTGTTTCATGTAGTTCAGTAGATATCATGTTGGTATATGCGGCGTGGGAACCGAATTGTATGATATGGAAATGTTTATTTTGAATTTGGACCACTTATGGTAGGTACTAGGTATATCATGACTACCAGCCTCTGTATATTCTCGATACAGCCTTCTGAGTGCCAAGTTAGCCCGCTTCCATTTTAGACTGCTATTTTTCATTGAATCCATGCTAATAGTTATTACAAATGCGAAATTGTATCTGTCTGATACTTTGCTAGCCCGCCAACCCGCATTGTAGCAGAGTGGTGGGTCTAAGCTCTAATTTCCTCTCTCTAATGAGAGTGGAGGCGGGTGCCCAGCAGTGGGACGTTATAGGGCTACTTAGAATACTTAGGGTTACTTAGGTTAGTGGTGGATACTTTGCACGGCCCATCCCTTTTTTTGCGAGTGTTTTCGTCATGAATCACGTCACGAGTGAGTGTCACGGAATCCAAAAAAAAATCAGTCATCGTCAAAGGCATCGGCAGTCGACTAGATATCTAGGTAGGTATTAGGAATGGATGGAAAAATACTATGAGGGCAGGATATTGCGGACGCCGCAACGCAACGCGAATTTACATTCACGCACGCTTCTCAACTCCGCCTCGGAGCCGCCGCTTGCGACATCGATGTAAATAACATCTGCACATGAAGTGACACTGTATTCCCACAGGTAGGAAAGAATCAGCAAAATATTTTGAAGCGCATATTATACAGAGTTTCTCTCTCTACGGGATCCATTCAGAAATGAGGATATCATGAGTAACATGACGTAGGCAAGTCACTTCAGCTTCGTACATCCAACTCAGCTGTTTCTGAGCTGCACTAATTAATACTCAATATTCCCATATTGGAGGATGGAACGGAAAAGCCACCACGACCGGAGAGAGATCAGGCGTAGGACAGACGGCTTTACGTGCTCATCGAGGCAGGGGAATGAAACACCTCTACTTAGAGGTGTTTCATTCCCCTTTTTCTAGTCAGAAAAACCCAATCCATACTACCCATAAACCCAATACCATCCATATACATATTATAAAGCGAAAATGTGTCTGTCTGTCTGTTACACTGTCACGGCTCATTCTTTCAACCGATTATGATGAAAGGTACGAAGCCTATACCAAGGTATCTATAGAGAGAGGTATAGGTTGCATACCTATCTCTGTACCACATCACAATTCGGATTCGGACATCGGATCAAAATAGAGGAAAGTCATAATATGCTACTTTTTATCCCGGAAAATTATAAAGTTCCCGCGTGATTTAATTTTTTTGTCCAGGCGGTTGAAGTCGCTAGCACCATCTAGTTAAATATCTAATACCTTTAAACGTGCGATTCTTGTATATAGGTACCTATGTATATTATGTCACCGTAAGATTGTAAAAACCGTTAGACTATAATCTAACTTGCGAAATTGTAAACTGTCGACAGTTGTGAACCGTTCAATGTTCTGAGTGTCAATCTTTGAAATATTAATTGTATTTACGTTTTATTGTGTCTTTCTTGTAGGTTAGGTTAGGGTTCGTCTCCTTAGGCTTAGGTTCTATCGGGTTAATATACCTAACAGATTACAATCTACCGAAAAATAATGCGTTAATTGTGTAATCTTTCGACAGTTTGCAATATCGCGATTTAGATTATAATCTAACGTTTTTTACAATCTTACGGTGACATGAAAAACTGCTACAATAATATTAGAAGGTAAATTTCGCCACCATCTACCTACAAGGTTATAATAGCTCAGGTGGGAAAGCGGGCGGTCTTAAAACCAGAAGAGTCGAGTCCAGCGTCTCCAAACCGATTATTTTTCCCCCTTTTTCTAAATACAATAAAATATTTTATTTTAAAAAAAAATGTTTATTATTTAGATATAATTTCCAAAAAACACGATTTACTATAAACAAAATAACGAGCAAAGCTATATTAAGCTTATAAACTGTAATAACATATAACGCATCCAGCGCTCGTTGGTTGTAGTTCCGCGAGCCGGCACTGCCAGCTCTTAAAGCCTTAAGGTGCTCATTACTCGGCGTCTACCTGCCAGCGCCACTATTACGCCCAAGGTTTTTTCCGCGACACCAATAGGCATGATGACTGATTTTGAAAAATGGTCAGATTATGTTCGGAAGTATCTACTATTACGAAAAAATATCTTATTTCAGCAGAAAAATAAGGTTTAGTAGATAAAATTGGCATTTGAAATTTAAATTTTAAAAATCATGCCAAAACGCTCGCGGGTGTCATGGCGTCGTTTGTGACGACACTATTGTTTTTACCAATGTACTCTATTGTACTGTGTGCAGTGAACAATAAGTCTTCGTACAGCAATTTAGATATTTTGTGTGAATAATATGAATTCTAAAGCGTGTAAGTCGTGTGCGGTCCCCCAGTGTGATAAAACGTCAAAATTAACACCAAACAAGTTATTTATTCACGCGCCACTTAAAAAAACAATGCGATCTAAGTGGCTTAATCTTGCACGGCGAGATCCTACAGCTATAGGGTTAAACTCTACTATTTATTTCTGCGAAGATCACTTGGCGTAAGTTTTTGCTTTATTCTAATACTAGCTGATGCCCGCGACTTCGTCCGCGTGGATTGTGGTTTTTTTTGGTTCCCGCGGGAACTCCTTAATTTTCCGGGATAAAAAGTACATAATAAATCTTGCTCTTGAATCACTCTATCTATTAAAAAAAAGCGCATCAAAATCCGATGCGTCGTTAAAAGATCTAAGCATACATAGGGACAGACAGCGGGAAGCGACTTTGTTTTATACTATGTAGTGATGCTGTTTTGCATATAGCACAAATAACTGCAAAAAGTTAGAGATGCGTGCCACGAATCGAACCCCAGACGCACCGAATAGGAGGCAGACGTCATAGTTACTAGGCAATCACCGCTCATATAAATAGTCTTAAAAAACAACATTTCATTAAAATAACCTCTAATAACTATCATGAAGTGCTTAGTATATAAAATAGCAGATTTTACGGGTTTAGGACCTATAAATTATTATGTTATTATTGTACTTACATGAAAGTTTTGACGTTGCGAAATTCTGCTGAACAAAAGTCTTTGTTTGATGCAAGATACTCACCCAGCATCAACAAATCAATCCTGGGCAAATTAGAGCTAGTAGCTTTGGTAAATCCTTGATCCCTGGCTAACGATTTTTTATTTCTTGATTTAGGATTCGGTAAAACAAAACTAGATTATGGAAATGATCTTTGGGAAACAAAAAAACACGAAAATACTTGATAAACCTTTAAAACACCTGTACTTAAAGAGATTGTCAAAGCTCGAAAACAATTGTGACGTCATTCGCTTCAGTGGTGTTTTATACAATATGGCGGATTGCTGTATTTTATAGTTTTATTTTATCAAAATAAATAACAATCTCACTCGAAATAGAAAAATAAATAAGTTTTTTATGAGCCATGAATCCTATTTCATTAGATAAATTCATAATTTCATTGATTCTTGGATACTGTCATCATGCCTATTCCACCGTTTCGCACCTTAAACGCGCCATTCTCAAAGTGTGCATACAAATTCTTGGTTTTGAAGGTCTTTTTCAATTCATAAAAATTGTTAGGTATTGGGTATTTCAATTAAGGAATTCTCAGTGCCAGCCCGGAGTTGGAAGTTGGCGGTGTTTCATCCCCGTGCCGTCGGTCCCGGTTATTATCACTAACATGATAATAGTCGTTAAAGCCCGCCAACCCGCATTGGAGCAGCGTGGTGGGTCTAAGCTCCTATTTCCCTCTCTCCTATGAGAGTGGAGGCCTGTGCCCAGCAGCAGCAAGGACGTTAATAGGCTGCAGTGGTGGAAGGTTTTTTTGTAAAAGTTACTTTATACAAGTGAGTAGAGTGACTTAATAATCAAAGCTGATCGCCAACCAACAGTGACGTACCATCGAAGGTTCCAAAGGCGCCCCAGTGTAAGAAGAGACTCAGCCTTAGGTATTCCTTATAATGTATGAGCGATCTTACTAATATTATAAATGCGAAAGTTTGGGTGGATGTATAGATATTTGTTACTCAATCACGCACCAACGGCTGAACGGATCTGGATGAAATTTGGCACACAGATAGATTATAGTCTGGAATAGCACATAGGCTACTTTTTATCCCGGAAAATTAAAGAGTTCCCGCGGGAACCAAAAAACCTCAAACCACGCAGACGAAGTCGCGAGCATTCACTAGTAGAACAATATTCAAAAAAACTTGCTTTATCATACAAAAAGGATTAGAAGCGCACTGTATTGTCTTACAAACATTTCAGTGAAAAATTTAGAAGGGATAAATTTAAAATCATCTAAGTATGATATTAGGAACAGGAAGCTGGTCACATAATGCAGCAAAACAGTATAGAATCATGTGCAATAGAGAGGACTGGACGCGCCGTGCGTAATTAAACGCATCGCTCCATTAGGCGCGTCCTTGAAACGTTAATAAGTACACGCGATTCACGCACTAACGTTATTCAAGTTACAGATTATATTTATGTGAAGATGTTTTCTCGTTGATGGTACGTCGTGATCTGAAAATGTGTGACGCGCGTCTCTTTGGTACGAGATTATTCACGCACGCGACGGGCGAACGGAATCTCACATTTACGCACGCCTGCGAAAGCTCATATTATTTTCTATGGGCCCTGCAACGTACAAATGACTATTACGACGGCCTGGACGTTCGGTGGATTTGTATTGTGATATATTATTGTTTGGATATAGTCAAATGAGTAGTTTCATGTGGCTTTTGAGTAGATTTCTCGTTACAGCTAGAAAGAAAAATATCTTAGAAATTTTTAGAAAGGTAGTGCAAAATTGGCACATCCCTTTTTAAGGATTATTTTTAAGTATACATATTATCTCAATAAATATTAAATAGGTAATTTTAGTTACTTACTTATTTTTTATAGTCACTTACTTACTTATTTTATTTGATATACTTTCGACGACCTTCGTTACGCAGTGTGTAGCGCTGTAGACTTAACTCTTAACATACGGAGATCCCGGGTTCGATCCCCGGCAGGATTTGGAAATTTATAATTTCTGAATTTTCCTGGTCTGGTCTGGTGGGAGGCTTCGGCCGTGGCTAGTTATCACCCTACCGGCAAAGACGTGCCGCCAAGTGATTTAGCGTTCCGGTAGAAACCGAATAGGGGTATGGGTTTAATATAACTGCCATGCCCTTAACAGGTTATCATCTAGCCCGCTACCATCTTAGAATGTATCATCACTTAACATCAGATGAGATCACAGTCAAGGGCTAAGTTGTAGTGGATAAAAAACAAAAAAAAATACTTTATTACTTAGAGAAACTAATAGTTAATAGTTATCCTATCTCCTCCTCCACCTACTTCCACTTAGGTACCTTACCCTGAGTAAGACTTTCAAGGAAGATCCAATTAACATTTTGAAAATAAGTATTTCTAGTATTAGTATAGTAAGTAACTACTAGCAGTACTGTGGTATAATGTAGCTACATAAAAAAATGGACAATTTAATAATGTAAAAAATGGTCTTACAAGTTTTTATTGTTTACTAGCTAGTAAACAATAAAAACTTGTAAGACCATTTTTTACATCTAAAATTTGTCGGTAAACTATGTAAGTACATAGATAGATCTTACTGGTCAAAGTGCTGAACCACTACGTATAGTACTGAATGCGTACATAATAACTTATAGTTAATTATTTGATTTCTAAGATTATTAGATATTAAGGTACCTAGTCGTCGCCTATCTCTATTATGACAACAGATAATAGCATGCACAATACAATAGTTCCAAAGGGAACGTTAATAGGTACCTACCAAACTTAGCATGACAATACAAAACAGAACGTAGGTAATCAGTGCAGCAAAAACTCGTTAATACATTAAGCCCCAATAAAGCACACGCAGCGTGCACATGCCGCGGGACGCGCAAGATATTATTACAGCCCCACGGTTCCACGGCTGACGGGCGACGGCTCAGGGCCAAACAAAAGGGCCGAACGCGCGCGGACGGCATTGTCGCTTTCCGGGAAAAGATGGCCGCGATTACCACCGCCCGCGCCATCGCAGCCGACTCCGCTGTAAATCATTATCTCCGTAAAAACTAATTGAAAAGAACTGCACCTTTTGTTATCAAGGTGCTTTATTGCGTTTGGACGTGCTTGCCTGCGGACGCGCGAGACATTTTTGTGATAACGTTTCTGAGAACCGAGAAATCCGCGGCTCCTAATCGCTAATTATGTTTTCAACGGAATAACCGGTTTGGGGTGTTTAAAAACTCAATCGTTATAGATGTTTAGCAGGTAAAAATAGCTTCAGTTTTACCCTGTTGTCCTCATCAGGGACATTGGATAACTGAGCTATTCCTGCTTTAATACTTTCAATCAATCTAATCATTACCTCCGTAGAAACTATTTGAAAAGAACTGCGCCTTTTGTTATCAAGGTGCTTTATTGCGTTTGGACGTGCTTGCCTGCGGACGCGCGAGACACTTTTGTGATAACGTTTCTGAGAACCGAGAAATCCGCGGCTCCTAATCGCTAATTATGTTTACAACGGAATAGTTTGGGGTGATTCGATCGTTATAGATGTTTGGCAGGTAGAAATAGCTAAATACTAGTATTCCAGATTCCTTAATAGGTGTAATCAGGGCAACTACATAATTGACCAGGTACATAATTGGCGAGTAGCGACCTAGAATAATTGTGTAGATATATATAATAGACTTTCCTAATTTTAATCCCTTAGCCCTGGGATCCAACGTAGAATCACATTATTTTCTTTAAAACAAACACACTTTCACATTATTAATAATTAATAGTATGATACCTACCTAAACTAGCGTTATTGCCCAAGACGCCCTAACGAAATGAAATACAGAAAGGACTCCACAATAAACTTGAGCTAAATCCAAATAACTCCGTACTCTATGTCTATGACATATTTTTTGAGTGGACATATGGACGTAGAATTCCATGTTCCACTTCCATGTCCACGTTTTTTAGTTCCATGAGTGGACACAAATGTGCTGGCTGAACGACATAAAAAGACGAAACACCAGAAGTACCTTCCAAAATGTTCACAGGCAGGGTTTTTTGCATGGATCTTTTTGATTAGATTGGTTATTGAAAATACTTGCAGATGACTCTACTTAGACCTCGGGCAAAAAACGGTCAAGATCCTGTGAAGAGATATTTTTTGAACCGTTTGGGTATGCTCATAAATCCTACCTAATATTTTAAATGTAAAAGTTAGGATGTTGTAAATCTGTATGTTTCTCCTTCACGGCAGAACAAGTTAACCGATTTAGCTGAAGTTTGGAATGGAGATAGCTTACACGCTAAACTAACACATAGACTACATTAATTCATCCCGGGAAATATCTTCAAAAAGTCATTTAATTTGAAATACTTTTTCAATTAGAATTTTTTTGAGAGAATCAATAACCTTGATCCACACGGACGATGCTGCGGGCATAATCTAGTTATTCCACAAATAGAAAATTATCCCTAAATATAGGTAACTCATGAATAATAAAAACGTCCTCATGAAAGTCAACAATATAATATTAGCAACCCTACAAACCTCACATCCGAGGCACCTGTTGATGGCCATTGTATGAAGTCTGCTCGAACTAATTAAACCGTTTTATTGGCTTTTGTTGTGCTCTCAAATCTGTTTGTTCATTGTAGAAACCGAGTGTTCTACAAAAATTGACCGTAAACCCGTCTTTTTACAGCTTTATAATCTATATAATCTAATCTAATTCTAATTCTAATTATATCTAATCTAATCTAATCTAATATATATATAAAATCGTTAAAGGATCAACGCACAGCCTAAACCGCTGGGGTTATTAACTTGAAATTTTGACAGTAGATTCCTTTTGTGTCGTAGGCGCTCACTAAGGAAGGATTTATCAAAATTCCACCCCTAAGGGGGTGAAAGTTTGTATGAAAGTCCGTCATTTCTCAAGTTATATCCATGAAACTTAGTATACGAGCTACTGGTTAAAAATGAAGAAATACGTGTTTCACAGTTTTTAAAAATTCTAACCCCGAAGGGTTGAAATAGGGGATGAGAGTTTGCATGAAAGTGCTTCATTTCTCAAGATATTCTCAAGTTATATAAACGAAACTTGGTATTTCAGCTTTCGATAAAAATTAAAGAATTACGTATGTCGCAGTTTTTCAAAACTCAACCCCTAAAGTGGTAAAATAGAGGTTGAACTTTTTTTTGACAGCTATAGCCATGAAACTTGGTTTATGAGCTGCGAGTTAAAAATCAAGAAATACGTATTTCACAAGATTGAAAATTCGACCCCCAAAGGGGTGAAATAGGGGATGAAAGTTGGCATGAAATGCCTTAATTTCTCAAGATCTTTTACAAGTTATATCAACGAAACTTGGTATTTTGGCTTACGATTAAAAATAAAGAAGTACATGTGTCACAGTTTTTTAAAATTTTACCCCCGAAGGGTTAAAATAGGGGTTGAAATTTTATATGAATGTCCTTCATTTCTCAAGTTATTGCTCAAGTAACATCTACGAAGCTTAGTGTTTCGGCTTTTGGTAAAAAATTAAGAAGTACGTATGTCACAGTTTTTCCAAATTCAACCCCAAACAGAGTTAAATAGGGGTTGAAAGTTTGTATGAAAGTCCTTCATTTCTCAAGTTATAGCCATGAAACTTTGTATATAAACTGCGGGTTCAAAATAAAGAAATATGTGTTATACAATTTTTGAAAATTCGATCCTTAAAGGGGTGAAATAGGGGATGAAAGTTGGTATTTAAGGCCTTTATTTCACAGGATATTTTTCAAGTTATATCAACGAAGCTTAGTTTTTAGGCTTACGGTAAAAAATGAAGAAGTACGTATGTCACAGTTTTTCAAAATTCAACCCTCAAATGGGTAAAATAGGGGTTGAAATTTTGTATGAAAGTCCTTCATTTCTCAAGTTATAGCCATAAAACTTGGTACATAAACTGCGAAATAAAAAATAAAGAAACAAATGTATCATAGTTTATGAAAATTCTATCCTTAAAGGGGTAAAATAGGGGATGAAAGTTGGTATGTAAGGCCTTAATTTCGCAGGATATTGCTCATGTTATATCAACGAAGCTTAATGTTTTGACTTTCGATAAAAAATGAAGAAATACGTATGTCACAGTTTTTCAAAATTCAACCCCAAACAGGGTTAAATAGGGGTTGAAAGTTTGTATGAAATTCCTTCATTTCTTAAGTTATAGCCATGAAACTTGGTACATAAACTGCGAATTAAAAATAAAGAAATACGTGTTTCATAGTTTTTGAAAATTCTATCCCTAAAGGGGTAAAATAGGGGATGAAAGTTGGTATGTAAGGCCTTCATTTCACAGGATATTGCTCAAGTTATATCAACGAAGCTTAGTATTTTGGCTTTTGGTAAAAAATAAAGAAGTACGTGTGTCATAGTTTTTCAAAATTCAACCCCAATAATGGTTGATTTTTTTTATGACAGCTATAGCCATGAAACTTGGTATATGAACTGCGAGTTAAAAATCAAGAAATATTTATTTCACAGTTTTTGAAAATTCGACCCACAAAGGGGTGAAATAGGGGTTGAAAGTTTGTATGAAAGTCCTTCATTTCTCAAGTTATAGCCATGAAACTTGGTATATAAGCAGCGGGTTCAAAATGAAGAAATACGTGTTTAACAGTTTTTGAAAATTCGATCCCTAATGGGGTAAAATAGGGGATGAAAGTTGGTGTGTAAGGCCATCATTTTACAGGATATTGCTCAAGTTATATCAACGAAGCTTAATATTTTGGCTTTTGGTAAAAAATAAACAAGTACGTGTGCCATAGTTTTTCAAAATTCAACCCCCAAAAGGGTAAAATAGGGGTTGAAAGTTTTTTATGAAAGTCCTTCATTTCTCAACTTATAGCCATGAAACTTGGTATATTAACTGCGACTTAAAAATTAAGAACTACATGTATCACAATTTTACAACATTCAACCTGCAAAAGGGTAAAATAGGGGTTGAAAGTTTGTTTATGAAAGTCCTTCATTTCGCAGGATATTGTTCAAGTTATATCAACGAAGCTTAGTTTTTGGCTTACGGTAAAAAAAGAAGTATGTGTGTCACAGTTTTTCAAAATTCAACCCCCTAAAGGTTTAAATAGGGGTTGAAAGTTTGTATGAAAGTCCTTCATTTCTCAAGTTATAGCCATGAAACTTGGTATATAAACTGCGAATTCAAAATGAAGAAACATGTGTTTCACAGTTTTTAAAAATTCGGTCCCTAAAGGGGTGAAATAGGGGATGAAAGTTGGTATGAAATGCCTTCATTCCTCAAGATATTTTACAAGTTATATTAACAAAACTTGGTATTTTGGCTTACGGTAAAAAATAAGGATGTACGTATGTCACAGTTTTTCAAAATGTTACCCCCGAAGGGTTAAAATAGGGGTCGAAATTTTGTATGAATGTCCTTCATTTCTCAAGATATTGCTCAAGTTACATCTACGAATCTTAGTGTTTTGGCTTTCGGTAAAAAATAAAGAAGTACGTATATCACAGTTTTTCATTTCTCAAGTTAGAGCCATGAAGCTATAGTTATGAATTGCGGGTTAAAAATGAAGAAATACGTGTTTCACAGTTTTTGAAAATTCAATCCCTAAAGGGTTAAAATAGGGGAGGAAATTTGGTATGCAAGGCCTTAATTTCTCAAGATATTCCTCAAGTTATATCAACGAAGCTTAGTGTTTTGGCTTTCTGTAAAAAATAAAGAAGTACGTGTGTCACAGTTTTTCAAAATTCAACCCTCAAAAGGGTAAAATAGGGGTTGAAAGTTTGTAAGAAAGTCCATCATTTCTCAAGTTATAGCCATGAAACTTGGTATATAAACTGCGGGTTAAAAATGAAGAAATACGTATTAAGTACTTTTTCAAAATTTAACCCGGAAAAGGGTAAAATAGGGGTTGAAAGTTTGTATGAAAGTCCTTCATTTCTCAAAATGTTGCTCAAGTTATATCAACGAAGCTTAGTGTTTTGACTTTCGGTAAAAAATAAAGAAGTACGTGTGTCACGGTTTTTCAAAATTCAACCCCCAAAAGGGTAAAATAGGGGTTGAAAGTTTGAATGAAAATCCTTCATTTCGCAAGTTATAGCCATGAAACTTGGTATATAAACTGCGGGTTAAAAATGAAGAAATACGTATTTCACAGATTTGAAAATTAGGGGGGTAAGGGGGCGCACCAACATCTAGGCGCCCCAATTGTCAACCTCACCTGCTCGTGGTGCCCCCTACGAATTAGCGAACGAGGATATGACGACCGAAGAATGGCGGGATAACCATTCCAAACTCATGCTAGGCTCTAAATAGCACAGACTGGAGACGGGCAGCAGCGTCTCTGGTGCGAAGAAGCCTAGCCCTGCGCTGACCAACCCGCCTGCCCAGCGTGGTCAGTATGGGCACTACTTTTGATGAGCAGCGCCAACAAACAAAGGCCCCCAGTTCCCGGCAGCTCCGCTATTCCCGACTACGGTAGCGGTCGCGGTCACGGCGGGGCAGGGGGTGCTAGGAATCACCGGGCTACGGATGGCTACCATACCAAACGACTCTTTTTGGCTACATACAATACCAGGACCCTGAGATCGGATGAAAGCTTAGCCGAACTCGAGGTAGAGTTGGGTAATATTAAGTGGCACATTCTAGGACTTTCAGGAATCCGTAGAGGGGGCGAGGATACGCTGACACTAGAATCAGGCCACGTTCTCTACTATCGGGAAGGCGAGCAGACGTCCCAAGGCGGAGTGGGATTTCTGATCAACAAAGTCTTCGCAAATAACATCGTGGAGATCAGTAGTGTGTCGTCAAGGGTGGCATACGTTATACTTAAGTTGAACCAGAGGTATTCTCTTAAAGTAGTCCAGGTGTATGCGCCCACGTCGTCACACACTGATGAAGAAGTAGAGGCCGTATACGAAGACGTTATCAAGGCTATGGATAAGACTACCAAATCCTACTTCACGATTGTTATTGGGGACTTCAACGCAAAGGTGGGAGTACAAGAACGCAATGAATCAAGAGTTGGACCTTATGGAGTTGGTAACAGAAATCACAGGGGGCAAATGCTAGTCAACTTTCTTGAGAGGCGAGGCCTTTTCCTATTGAATTCATTTTTCAAGAAAAGTGCCCATAGGAAGTGGACTTGGCAGAGCCCCGATAACGTGACTAGGAATGAGATTGGCTTCATCATGTCGGATCGTAGGGATATATTCAGGGACGTCTCCGTGATCAACCGATTTAACACTGGTAGTGATCACCGTCTTGTGAGGGGATCCTTGAATATAGACCTTCAGTTAGAGAGACGACGTCTGATGGAGTCAACTCTTCGCCCAAGAACACACCAACCCATGGTTGTAACAGAAAAGTTCCAACTAGAACTTAGGAACAGATTCAATTTGCTGGAAACCACCGACGAAGTTGATCAGAAATATGGCGACTTTGTGGATGTTGTTTGGGAAGTGGGTGGCAAATTTTGCCATACAGGAGGCAAAATTCCCACATCCAAGATCTCTAGCGAGACCCTGAATTTGATGCAGCAGAGACGGCAGGTATGCTCAGCTTTGCCAGACAGGCAGTCTCTAAACAAGCTTATCAAAAAGCGAATACGTTTCGATATGCGTGCTGCCTCGACGCGCAATATACAAGATGCGATAGAACGCAATAGAGGAGCAAAAGTATTCGCTAAAAGTCTTGGGAGAAGCCATCTGACAAAGCTGAGATCATCAGATGGTCGGATTGTTGCTTCGAAGCCAGAGGTGTTAGCTGAGATCGAGCGGTTTTACGGGCAGCTTTATTCTGCTCATGCTCCAAAACCTGCACCCACTCAGACTAGGAACGACAAACGTGCGAGACTTGTGCGCCACTATACCGATGACCTCCCGGATATCGACGTAGGCGAGATTAGTATAGCCCTCGAACAGCTAAAGAACAACAGAGCTCCGGGCGATGACGGTATTACTGCGGAGCTCCTACGTGCAGGAGGAAAGCCAATTCTTATTAAGCTTAAAGACCTCTTTAATACCGTCATCAAAACTGGCACAACACCGGAAAAGTGGAGCAGAAGTGTCACCATTCTCTTTTTCAAAAAAGGAGATAAGAGTCTGCTTAAGAACTACAGACCAATCTCACTTCTGAGCCACATTTATAAGCTGTTCTCGCGGGTTATTACGAATCGTCTCGCTCGAAGGCTTGACGAATTTCAGCCTCCAAAGCAGGCTGGGTTTCGCAAAGGCTACAGCACCGTGGACCACATTCACACGCTACGGCAGATTATGCAGAAGATCCAGGAGTATAATCTGCCCCTATGTCTAGCGTTTGTGGACTACGAGAAAGCCTTTGATTCTGTCGAGACCTGGGCTGTTCTGGATTCATTGCAGCGATGCCAAGTCGACTGGCACTATATCCAAGTGTTGAGATGCTTGTACGAGGCCGCGACTATGACAGTTCAAGTCCAGGACCAACAAACAAATCCAATTCCCATATGTAGAGGAGTAAGACAGGGAGATGTTATATCCCCGAAACTTTTCACTTGCGCCCTGGAGGACGTGTTTAAGGTCTTGGACTGGAAAAGTCGTGGTATTAATGTAAATGGCGAATACATCTCGCACTTGCGTTTTGCAGACGACATAGTGATACTGGCGGAATCGATGCAGGACCTTGAGGGAATGCTGGCCGAGCTTAGCTGTTCTTCCAGACGAGTAGGTCTTCAGATGAACATAGACAAAACAAAAGTCATGTTTAACGAGCACGTTATCTCAAGACCTATCAACGTCGGCAATGTCAGCATCGAAGTTGTTCAGGAATACAACTAACTTGGCCAGATTATACAACTTGGTAGGAATAACTTCGACAAGGAGGCTGACAGAAGAATTCAGTTGGGCTGGGCAGCATTTTCTACGCTTCGTCAAGTCTTCGATTCGTCGATACCGCAAAGCCTGAAGACTAAAGTCTTCAACGAATGCGTCCTGCCGGTAATGACGTATGGAGCGGAAACGTGGACACTGACAGTAGGCCTCGTCCACAAATTTAAAGTCGCTCAGCGTGCTATGGAACGGGTTATGTTGGGAATCTCTCTCAGGGATAAAATCCGGAACGAGGAAATTCGTAGAAGAACCAAAGTGACCGACATAGCTCTGCGGATTAGCAAGCTGAAGTGGCAGTGGGCAGGTCATATCTGTCGCAGAACCGATGGCCGTTGGGGCAGACGTGTTCTGGAGTGGAGACCGCGTACCGCTAAGCGCAGTGTAGGACGACCTCCAGCTCGCTGGTCCGATGACCTAAAGAAGGTTGCGGGAAGCGGTTGGATGAGGAAGGCGGAGGACCGTGTTTGGTGGCGCGCTCTCGAAAAGGCCTATGTCCAGCAGTGGATGCATACGGGCTGATGGAATGGAAATGGAATGGAGATTTGAAAATTAATTAAGGGGTTTAATCCCGCGGGTATTCTTTAATTTTCCGCGCTAAGAAGTACAACCTTCATAATTGTGATGTGGAGGAGAAACCAACATCTAATCATACAAACTTACAAACAAAAGGAAAGGACATAGGTTTCCTTTTACCCCGAAAAATCAAAGAGTTTTAAAACCGTACCTAAATCCACGCGGGCGAAGCCTTGGGCCATTACAGCCCATTAACGTCCCACGGCTGAGCACAGGTCTCTACTCTCATAGGGGAGAGGAAATTAGAACCTAGTGGTGGGTATCACGCTGCTCCAATGCGGATTGGCAGGCTTTAACGACTATTATCATGTTAGTGATAATAACCGGGACCGGCGGTTTCACGTGCTCTCGGTTTAACGTGCTCTCCAAGGCACGGGGGTGAAACACCGCCAACTTCGTAACTCCGGGCTAGTGCCTAGTACTGAGAATTTTTAGTCAGAAAAATCCAATAGTTAATTATGCCCGACCCGGGACTCGAAATCGGGGCCTCGTCAGCTGAAGTCAAAAATGCTAATGGGCCTATTACACTACACTTTTTCAAGGGACCCTTACATCTGAATCAGTTTAGTGTAATAAGATTTAATTTGGTCCTTATTCCCTTGTAATGAGCGACGCCAAAAGTAGCGACCACGCCATGCCTTTTCTCAGGGCCCTTTGAAAAGTGCAGTGTAATAGGCCTTTATCCACTAGACCAACGAGGCAAGTCTTGGGCTCCATCTTGTAATATTATAATGGAAAATACATGGTGGTCTCCATAGATAGGCTACTTCAAAGGTGTAACAGCAGTGTTAAAAGAACCGCTTCAATAGCAAATGTATAAAAAATTTACAACATTAATATTGAGAAACGAGTATGGTTCTAGCTGTTATGTAGCACTGTTATTAGCAAACAACCGCAATGGCGGATAAGGAAGAAGGGGAAAACCATGAATTTATACTGTATGTATATTGTATTATTGTATATTTTTTTAAACACAGTTTAAGCAATGAAACATTTACACCTTTTTTAAATACCTATGCTTTATGAATACGATCCCTCAAGATTTTATCCGCCCTCCAAACGGTTATAGTTTCAAATATACCTGTCACCGTAAGATTGCAAAAACCGTTAGATTGTAATTTAACTAGCGAAATTGTAAACTGTCGACAGATTACAATTTAACGCATTATTTTTCGGTAGATTGTAATCTTTTAGGTATAATAACCCGATAAAACCTACCTGATTATTTATGTCGAACCCTAACCTAACCTACAAGAAAGAGACAAGAAAACGTAAATACAATGAATATAAATTCAAAAATTAACACTCAGAACATTGAACGGTTCACCATCTGTCGACAGTTTACAGTTTCACTAGTTAGATTACAATCTAACGGTTTTTGCAATCTTACGGTGACATAACCACACTGACTGCCACGACCTTGTCCCTTGTAGTTAATTATTGTACTAAACTATAGTTTCCCAAACCTTTTACAAAGTTTTTTGCTCTACATTTTACTATCTCTCATCCGGACCCCGCAATTGGTTCACAAGTAAAACTTTGAAATGACCCTTCTCTTTTGTTTGGAGAAAAGCAAAAAATTTGTCGTAAAAATATCCTCTGAAATAGCATACAACAATGCATCCGGGGTGCGACTATGTCGAGCACTTTCAAGTTTCAATTGAATGTACGCGTGAAGATGTCTTTATTTAGTCACACATTTAGTTTATAGTTAGTTATGGTAATGAAAGTCAGTGAAATACTGGTTACATTTACAATGTATTCTATAAGTATTAGCTACATATTGTAACACTAGATGATGCCTGTGACTTCGTTCGCGTGGACGTTTTTAAATTCCCGCGGGATTTCCTTAATTTTCCGGGATAAAAGTAGCCTAAGTCCTTCCCCGAGATACAAACTATCCCTGTACCAAATATCATTTTAACATTTCAAGGTTGAACGTAGCAGGCACACAGACAGACACACTTCCGCATTTACAATATTAGTTTGGATTCTTCTTTCTTTTTTTCACATTTACAGGCTTTTAATGGTAAAAGCCTCACAGTTTCTCATATAGGTACCATTCCTCTGATTAAAACCACAACTTTTGGTAAATGATAATGTAGGCATGCAATTAATGCAGGCAATTAATACCTACTTAATTAATTCGTAGTTTAAAAATATATAAATACAACTAAAGTCCTAGCATTTAACTAACTTTGCATTTTTAAAAGTTCCTATCAAAATCTGAAAGCTTTTCTACTGATAACAGCTATTTTTTCAGCAACGTTTATGGTCTAAGATCCCTGTATAAAACGACCTTCACCGAGCTGGTTAATGGATGAAAAGTATTATACTGAAATGAAATTAAATATATTGCAAATAGGTTGACTAAAAAAATTCAGTCCAGTTTTTTTTTTTTTACTGGATTGGAACATTTCACTGGATTGGTCAATAGACAAATTCCAAACCAATCGAAAGTACGAAGCCTACACTGTAGACCGCGCCTAACAGTGACTAGACCGCGCCTAACAGTGAGAGGAATGATTGATTTCTCTCTTCTATCCAAGATTGATGGGATCCCGCATCGTATCGTATCATCGCGACTCGCAACTCTTTATAGAGGTCGCTGATATTTTACTTTTAGGTGTGCTTTACTAATACGATGGTAATCACCATCGCGTGCCTTCCCCGAGTCGAAGTTTCGCGGTCATCAGCAGAAAAGCTTTTCTATTATAGCTGCATCTTTTTATTTTGGGTAACTAGAAGTATAAGCCCTTTCCAACCTCTCCACTGAATGAATACTCACTTCACATATACTTATTATAAATGCGAATGGGTGTTGTTTCTCCGTCTACTATAGCATAGTAGACGGAGAAACAACACCAGTCACGGCCCATCTTTTCAACAGATGTATATCCGACCTTTTGGTATAGATGTAGGTTATTTCCCGGAGAAGGATATAAACTTTTATTATCAATTGGGAACAATATTGGGCTACTCTCCGTGCAGTAGATGTCTAAGAAATCTAAGCAGTTTTTCAGAAGAAGACTAGCTTAGTTCTCTGTTATTTTGGACTACTTCCAGTACCTTATAGTACTGTGCTTATAGTGTTCGGTGTGTTAGCTTTTGATTAATTACAAGGATAGAGTAACCATAGATTATTTAAGTATGCTATACAGAGATAATAACTAGTTCCTTATTCTGGGATGTCTGGGTACGGGCAGAGATAATAGAGTTTGCTCTTTTTGAGGTTGAATTGAGTACTGAGAATTGTATTGATTATCTTTTTATTATTTAGTAATATGATAAGGATTTATTTTACCTAATTTGAAAATATATTCTGTATTGTAATAGTTTATGTGAACATAAACTATTACTTCATAGACAGCATAATAGAAGAGACAAAGTAGAGGGTTATCTATGAAACGGGGGGAAGAAAAAGGTGGGAAAAGGGATTGTCATGTTGGTTAAGAGATGGAATAAAGAGTGAATGTTGAAAGGACTTTATCAGTGTTTTATTAGGTGTAAAGCTGTTCCAGGCGATTTTGGACCATTTTCCTGTTTATCCAGGTTTCGAAAGCTTATAGGCGAATATTTGTATCCATTTAGAGAACCCATGTTTCCCAACCACACAAGAGAGTGGACCAGTTTAAACGTACTTATAACATACAGGGTACCTATTGGCTGTCTTGCCTTGAAGTTAAGTATACTTACCTGTGTCAAAGGTAAAGACGTGAAAGGGAGTCATCTTGTTTAGGAACTTTTTATCTAAAAATGTTTTTAAAAAAGCTATTGAAAATCTATGAATACTAACTACTGAAAATATTGTAGTAGCATAAAAATAAGTCAGTCAGTCAGTCAGTAGGTACACGATGGTGATCTACCAATGGTCTCACGTCTTCCAGGCAAGACGTTACAATAATAAATAATTATAATGCAATAATAATTGCTTTATAATTTTACTTTCTTTTTGTGCGCTAGTAGACGATAGACCATAAAGTCCACGAAGGCCTATTTTAGGTATGATGAACTCTTCTTACTTTTAAAACAGTTAAGTATATTTTAAAAAGGGCCATAAATCGTGATAAAAGCCATTACGATAGCCGCATTCGGAGAATCGCAAGGACCGCGGGTTTTCTGTGAAGTCATTAATACATTTCCGCTACCTGTTGGGTAGGTGACTTGCGGAGTAATGAGCTGACAGACAGACACGTCATCCGTGGAGCATTCTCGCGTTACGCGCCTGCGTCGGCCATATAGTCCACTCTACAATTACAACCTTTTTTGATGTCTTTGTCTTCACGATGACGAAGTGCAGTGGAAACTTATTATCTACTGATAACAAACATTATTGCTTTACATTTAATACTTTAAGAAATATTCGAAACAATGTGATCCCGCAGTATTTACTAGGAACTTTTAAGGTTTTGAGTTGATCTCACGGTTTTTACAGGAAATCCTTTCTAAGGACTTTCAGGGGTGGCCGACAGAGTGATAACAATTGGTCTTCTAAAGTCTTCTACGTACATTTTATAGGATAAATAATAGCATAACATAATATTGAAGAGATAGCATCATAGCAGATATCTTTTATGTTAAAAATGGAAATTAATTTTTTAATTTAGCTAAGTTATTTAAATTTTATAAGTAGGTACTAGGTACAATGTGGAGTAGGAATTCGTAAACCGAAACATAAAAAACAAACTGCGACATTTCATTCGGAATCAAAAACATCTAGAAACGTTTTCAGTCAAACGCAAAACTCAAAGCCCGACGCAAACTGTCCTTGAGAGTTGAGATATTGTGCAATGCAGTCGAGTACTGGGAATTAGGTCATACGAACCTAGCTTAGGATATCGCCGCAACGCGGACCCAGCTACGTATACCTACCTACCTAGTATGTTAGTATGTTACCTTTAAACCGTTCGGTATTTAGTATTCGACTCGGCGCGGCGCCTCTGATCGCCGCATACATACACATACCACCTGATAAGTGCATACCCTCTATTCTTTACAGCATAAGGTTCAAAATCATTACCGTAGAGATTTGAAATGTTCTTAGTAATTGTTATCATGACGCGAGTGCAACAGGGCCGCGACGCGAGGCCATACGACCAGTATAGATAACGGCCCAACCCTGCAATTCATAACACCACATTTAAATTTAAACCTTAATGCGTAGCGTTAAAGTGGGGTTTGTTTTGTACGCCCGGTAGGGTTGTCAACACACGGGGTTTATGCCGTCAATCACCCGTGCGACTATTGTGTTTATAAATTAATCTCCTGATAGCGGTTTTACTGCGATCTCTTATGAGTCATAATATTGTGACGGGTTGTATGTAGGTACAACTTACAAGCAGTTCAAGGGAATGAAACATACCTAGTTGTTGTTAGAACATTCAATATTCTTATCAGTCTAGAGTCTGGACTCTGAAGACTATTATTAAACGACTCAAAAATAACAAGAAATCAATATACTCGTAACTAAAAGAAAACTACCTACAGTGGGTTGGTGTTAGGTATCAGTGAGAAATCGGAATTGCACCTGTTTTATAGACGATAAAACTCATAAAGAGAACGGACGTCTCTGACGACGAGTCTGTTAACGAAGAGTCAAGAGTCAAGACTCTTTGTTATTCCACGAACTCCAACGAGCAAGCCATTTTGTCCACGAGTCGAACTGTCCGCGCTTTTTTATCCTCCGGTCAAATAGAAAAAGTTGGTACTGTGGAGCTACGGCCTCAATGTACGAGTAGTAGAAACTCTAGGTAAGGGGCTGACTTGCGCTTTATAGTAAGTCAGCCAGTCCCACATGGGCACTCTGGGAAATTGCCCTGGCCCCGCGATTTAGCAAAACAGTCTTCTGTCAAAGTCATAGGGCCCCATTATACTAATGTGCCCAGGGCCTCCAATAGTTCAAAGACGGGCCTGTAGAAAGTATTAGGTAGTAGGAGCTTGTGTTTGGGTCATAAAGTACCTACCTAAGCGGGAGATCCCGGGTTTTTCCTACCATACTACCTACTATGAGAGTAAGGGAATAGAGAGTTCACCTGAGTTTGTGCACACACTTGTGCACAGTAATAAAATATCCTGCGCAGATGTCCCGTGTCCAATCTCTAGAGAGATTAGCCAGTAGCCACCGTGACAAAGCGACATCAAGCTAAGAACTTGTTCAAGTATCGGTCAATCTACGCTTGAGACCGATACTTGAGAACCTGTAGGTAGCTTATCTCAGTTTCTTAATAAGAAGTACGTAATAAGTAATATTAATACGAGCCTAAGAAAACTAGAATCGTTTTCAGCTCGCACAGATACCCTACACAACACCAAAGGCTTATACGTAGGTACTAGGTATACATGTGTGTGGCATACGGAGAAGTAGCGTCTAAAAATTCAAGTCGCGGCGTCAGCGAGTGCAGCCGGTCTCGCGCCATCGGGCTAATGAGTGGGGGGTCGTGTGAGGCGAGGGGGGTCACCGGGCGGCGCGGGGGGGCCAGGGGGGTACGGGTCGCGGTAATGGCGCGCGGCGTCGGATGTCGCCGGGGGGTGCCGCCGCGCCGCCGATAACAAAATCACTAGAGAACGCGGACGCAGATGTCGGATGGACACTTGAGATGGATGAGGTAGGTATTTGCTTACATAAGTAAGTACAAAACAGCGTCAATTTGCAATGTGTAGTTTTTGAATCCATAAGTTATGGACAGGTCTGTGACTTTGTGAGATTCTAGGTTTGTAAGGGAAGCTAGCGGCAAAATTAAATCATTTATCATCAGCCGACGATGGCCGCGACTTCGTTCGCGTGGTTGTAGGTTTTTAAAAGTTTCGCGGAAACTCATACGTTGCCTTTTTAAAAGTTTCGCGGAAACTCATACAATCCCCTAGTTGCCGGACGCTGGACGGACGGACATGGCGAAACAATAAGGGTTCCTGGTTGACTAAGGAGCCCTAAAAACTTATTTATTGCAGGAACCCTTATGGCTTATAGTTTCGCCATGTCCGTCCGTCCGGCGTCCGGCAACCATACTCTACGCCTGGCCCGACTCACACTTGGACGGTTTTTTGACCAAATTTAATAAAAATCTGTCGAACAGGATTATTTTGGCGGTGCTCCGCAGTTTGTCAGGCAGGCTAGAAGCACGTCCAATATATCCAATATATTACGCAGGTTGTATAAAAAATATGGGCACTACAGCCCATTAACGGCCCACTGCTGGGCACAGTCCTCCACTCTCATAGGAGAGAAGGAATTAGAGCTAGAGCTAATAGATATATATAATATAGAGTTGGCGGGCTTTAACTACTATTATCATATTAGTGATAATAACCGGGACCGACGGCTTAACGTGCTCTCCAAGGCACGGGGGCGAAACACCGCCAACTTCCTAACTCCGGGCTAGTACTGAGAATTTGTAATCAGAAAAACCCAATACCTAATTATGGCCCGACCCGGGACACGAACCCGGGACCTCGTCGGCCGCAGTCGCAAATGCTAACCACTAGACCAAAGAGGCAGTTTTTAAACATATGCAGTACATAAAAATATACCACATCCTAAATTTTGCCACTCTGCAAACATCGCCAATGCCCAAAATACAGTGCGGGCGACGCGCCGTAAATCGCGCGCTCGGAGGGCCTTAGTGGCCTCGAGTTGGCACAAACATACCTACCGCCTGCTTCGCCGCTCGCTAGCTATGTACAACGGTACAAGTACAACACTACCTCTACCCGTGACGTCACACTAGCGACATTACGTACCCGCCACTTGCTGTTCCTCGACTTGTGCTCGTAGCGTCTCAGTGGCCTAGAGTTGGCTCAAACATACCTACCGCCTGCCTCATCATTGCCGGCTTTCTACAGCCCTACCTCTACCCGTGACGTCACAGTCTTGTCTATGACATTAGACATATGGCTCAGAAACGTCAGTCACATAAGTGGCGTTAAAAAGCCATGCTCTGAGAATCACTGTAGTCAAATCCGAGCTATGAGATTCGTAGAAGAACCTAAATAGTTGAACGAGTCGTGAAGATGTAGTGGCAATAAGCGGGGATACATAGCTATGTTGACGTTTGGACCTAAACCGATTGACGTTGGGGTCTTGAAGACAAATGACCCCGCACCAGAAAACACAACGATCTAGACCCATTGGAATAATATGTTTTGTAAGTTAGCACATTATACCTCAAAGACCCCCAACTACAGGAATATTGCCGTGACATCAAGTCCAAGCGGACACCAGGCGTGTGCTGGACAAAATTGAGACTTGGGACATACAAAATAGCCTGAGTTTGAGTTTTGAGTAGTCTAATTTCATAAGTGATAGAATCAAAACATGACCTAATATAAGAGACACCTGTATGTCCTACATGAAATTAAAAAAAACCTATTTAAACAGTGGACTTCCAACACAACACAGTGTTGAGACGACGCCTCGACCACGACAGGCATGTACTGTCATTGTATCTCGAGGAAGAAGACAGGACAAAAAGTCTTTAGCATACGTGATACGATCAGACGCTAGACGCCAACTCGGGCAAAAACCATGTGAAAGCAAAAACAGCCAGCTAACCGCGACTTAGGAGGGATCTGTAGAGGAAACGTATATGCCATTACATAGACAAGCAGGTGTATGTAGGTACCTATTACCCAGTGAGATAAAGGGGCAACTGGCTTAGTGAAACTATTACGTACTTACATACATATGCAATTTCATTATTCCACCAAAATGTATAAATAAACATCGATACAAATGTTAGAGCGACCCGGCTACGCACGGGTCAAATTTTTAAAAATCGGTGTGGAATTTCTAAAAATCCGATAACACTTACCTATTGAAGGTATAAATAATTTTATTTACTTGTTTTAAACATTTTCATCATTTTAGTCTAATATAAAATTATTATTATATATTATTATAAAAAGAAAAGGTATAAATACTTATTTATTTATTATTACCAATTCCAATTTTCATGGATAAGTTGTTACAGTCCATAGACCGTACGACACGAAAAAAGAGGACTTTCATAAAAACTTTATTCCCCTATTTAATCAAGATCAAACTTTAAAAATGTTCAAATTCAAACTCGAACATACAATCTTTAGTTTTTCGCTTCCTCACTCCGCTGAGCTATTGACTTTGAGGAAACCGTTCATAATAACATAATTAACAACAATAACCGTTCATAATAACATAATTAATAATAATAACAGAAGCCATAAAATAACAGATAAAATATTCCTATCATTAAAAATATTTCCAAGTTTATCACATTCCCGCGGTATTAAGCTTCCCTCAATAGATTTCAACGCGAGCGAAGCCAGTGGAAAATCTAGTGTTATACTTACATATTAATTTCTGAGAATAATATTTTAATTTACCTATTTTTTTAATGAGTTTTTGTTTATCTAAAACTACCAGAAATAAAAGATTTATACTTATTATGTACTGTTGTCAATCACCCCGTTGTCGGTGTTTCAGCACAAATCGAAACTTCTATCAGCATAAACAGAGTTGCGGGTGGAATAAAATATGAGTTTGATTGAATGATTTGGGATATTTATTATGTAAACACGTTATGTAGATAAACAATGCGACTAATAGTCGCTATGATTACGTCGCTTTAACTAGCCTCCGAGACGGCCGCGAGACACCGCGTCGTCACGAGAATAAAGTTTAGAAAAGTTGTGAGCGTGCAGAAAAGTTGAGTGAACTTCGCGAACGATAAAACTTTTGCCGTGATCTTTTCGGTAGAAAGTTGATGCGCGGAGAATTAATTGCGCTAATAAAGTGCGGAGGCCGGTCGCCGGTGTTTACGGGGTGAGGGGTGAGGGGCGCGGGCGCGGGCGGGCGCCGAACGGACACAAAGGAGAGGCGCGGCCGGCGGACGGCGGACCGCGGCTGCCCTTATCACCGGCACACAGTCGCCGCGCGCTTCCCGCGACGAACGTCTCGCGACCCCGTGCGACCCAAGGACAACTGACTTTCGAGTCCGAACTAGTCACTAGTGTTGCGTGATAGTGAGTGAAACCCTCAACTGTGAACACGTGCCGCGTTTGCGCATATCTGCATTACTTTTATTGGTTGCTGTGCAGTTAAAACCAAGCGCAACGGCTGACCTGTCAAAAATTGTAAACACAACACACGTGCCGACTCGCAAGTAAGTTGACAACTTTTCATCAAGTACCTACTTGTAACTATTTTTAGTTCAGGAAAAAGGAAACTATTTTGTTGTTGCCAAAGTCGTTACTTTTGTCTATTCGACCTTTTTAATGATCATTACTCTAATTCCCGTAGACCGTAGGGTAATTTCACTTATGTTAGACAGTCACACCAAAATTTTGTAATTTAGGTAGGTACTTTATTTCGTTGTGCATGTGCCCTGTAAACAATAGGTAGTAACTTTCATTGGCAAACGTAATTTAAAGTACTCACTAACTTTTCATAATATGTATACTGAAATATAAACATTTAGAAATAATCATATAAAAAATCAGCAAACAGCTTTTCACTAATACTTACCTGGATTCCCAATAACATTTTTGTTGTGATTTTTAAGCATTCCTAATCACATTTACTTATTCAGGTTCGAAAAAAAATTTCTATACTTACTGTTTACATAGATGGAAATTTCATTTTTTTGAAGTATTTCAAATTTCAAATTTGCTAAGGTTAGGTTAGCCTATGTGCCAAAAACATAGTTTTCTTGGAATAAGTTATTTTTAATGACTCAAAACGAAGAGCTTTATATTTGATGGATAGGTATTTTGGTAGAATCAACTCTTCTCAGTAGAACAGATTTCCGAACCGGTGGTAGAGTCTTAACGTTTCATAAGTGACACAAGTTGTCCTACATGAAATAAATAAATCATTTAACGTTATCATTTATAATTTTACTATGTAAAATTACTTTTAGATTAACTTACTTACTAATTCCCATGTCACATATCAATCAATATAACACGATCACATGCTTAGGAATTTAAAACTCAAGAGTCACGAATCTCTTTAAGTAGTACTAGCAGATGCCCGCGACTTGGTCCGCGTGAAATAGGAGTTTGAAATTCCCACGGGAACTCCCTAATTTTTCGGGTTAATATATAGTCTTTGACATTCACAAACAATGTAGCTTTCTATTGGTACCTACCACAAGTTTCAAAATCGGATCAGTAGATCCAGAGATTACCCCTTACAACGTCACAAACACACTAACTTTACCTCTTTATAATATTACTTTAGATGCACTTTTTTATTGAATAGTTTAATGTGAAACTGAATAGTCAGTGAATAAATTATTATTTGTAGTTCCTATATGCCATGTTCAATATTAAAAGTTTCCGACGGCAACGGAAATTAGATTTAGCTTAAAAGATTTAAATTTTCCTAAAACGCTTAAAAAATACCCACTACATTTGTCCTTTTGTAGGTTCCTGCGACAAATTTATATATGGACAAAGTCACGTGTAATGGTATTAGAAATAAAATATGCATACTTACCACTATTATACTTATTTTGATTTTAGTAACTTCACCACTAGGTACAAGATTAAATTTTCTATAGTAGATAAATAATTAGTTCAATAATTACATATTTATAAAAAAATATATAAATAACAAAGTGACACGATAACCTATAAAGATGATAATAATCTATATAACGAAATGTTTTCGCACTTCATAAGTTTTGTTATTGTTAGTTTTAATAATATCAAAAAAGTTATTGAAGTAAACAATATTTTATAGTGGCATGCAATGCCATCTATCGGTGGCCGAGAGATGTGTGCGTCGCTACAAGGTCACGGTGTCAACGACCCGACAACTTTTGCCGCTTACTGTTGTCGTAGGTCATAATTTTATGTGTTCTTTTTGTTTATCTTTTCGTAACTTTATAGCATACCGTGCAAAACACATTTTTCGTTTTTACCCAAATATGCCATGCTCGCGTGAATGTTTATAACTATTATAAATCGCTGAATGGCGTTTAGTACTAAAAAACTATAATCTGCACAGGTCATTGATATGATATAAAATATATCAAGGTGCATTGATAAAAGCAAAGTTCAATGAACGATTGTTTTGTAAAAATTATAGATAAAGTTTTATTTTTTATTTGTTTGTATACAGACTTTAAAAAAAATGTTTCTCTTGCATCTTGTGGGTGATAAATAATAAATAAGTATATTTAATAATTAAGTATATAAATGTATATGATTTTAATAATTGCAATACATAGGTCGGTTTATCTAAATAATCCTGTAATGAAATATGTTTGGATAATAAATACTGAATTGAAATATCAGTAGGCTGATAACGGGCATAATATCAAAAAACGCATTTACGAAAATATACCTAACAAACGCTATCTACTTCATTTAAATTATATTACTCGAGGGACCGGTTGCAATAACTTTCCACGCAAATGCCGAGCGTCGACGGTCAAAGTGCTAATTATTATTATCCGCACAAAATATAGACACCTCAACTCTTTTGTATTTACTAAACATGTCTCCCGAGTCCCGACTAGAATGAGGTCACGGAACGTAGACAAATAGAATTGACTAACGGTATGATTTATTTTGTTACAGTAAGCGAGAGGCCAAAATGACGACAAAGGGCAAGCGTCCCATGCGTGCCCTCACACCCGGAGACAAGATAGAGGCAATACAACGCGTCAACGATGGCGAATCCAAAGCATCAGTCGCTCGCGACATCGGTGTGCCGGAGTCGACACTCCGCGGCTGGTGTAAGAACGAGGACAAACTACGTTATATGACCTCTCGCTTGTCCTCGCCGGACACCGATAAGAGCAATGATGGGGAGCCTCCCGATAAACGCGCTCGCACTGAGTCGCCGACCACTCCGCAATCACCCGTCGCGACCGGCCTCGACCTCACCAGCCCCGCTGCCATGACGCACAGTGCACCTGCACCGGTGCCACCGACCGACGCACCAGTAGAACTAACAACTAAGCGAAGTGAACCATCACCCCCAGTGCATCCACCCAGAGAGCGTCGTCCTGATCCAGGAGCTAGCGTTTCTATGAGTGCTATCAGCCCTTTGTCAGGACTTGCACATTTACCTGGCCTCACCCATTCTCATCTTGGCTTGAGCTTCAATGAAATCGCTACCAATCTGACCTTGTTGGCACAGCTCAATCCAGGTTTATCTGCATTATCTGCACAGCCTGCTAGTCGAGCTTTACGTTCAGTTCGATCTCCGAAACCGGTCCACAATGGAGTTCTTAATTTAAACGAAACAAAGCATCGTAGTAAGTCAAGTCACTCTTCAGATCCATATCGACATAGTGGATCTAAGTCCAGTCATCATGGCACATCGCAATCTTCCGCCGCTCAACCGGTAGATGATACGCTATGGTACTGGCTAAAGACTCAACAGGCTATGCTTGATTTGACAGCTCAGACGACTGCTGCTCATCCTCTTCAATTAGGAAAGCCAAGTGATGCGACCTTGCCACATAAACCGGTGGCTCCGGCCCCTCCCATCACCTCCCATCTCGATTATAATAGAAATTCCTGGCTTTGGCAATATTACAAACAATTCGGAGGAGCAATGCCCCTACCCGAAGACAAACTTAAATCGGCATCTCAGGTTCCAAAAGACAAATCTGCGGACAACATATTGTACTCGCATCTTACTAAAAGCAAAACAGAAGAAGATCGGGGTGCAACAAGTCCAATACACAGCCAACCACACACGATCGAAGTGCGCGAAACGGTGACGGTGCCCGAGGAGCCACGAGCGGCAGAGCCCGCGGTGAGCCCTGAAGCCGGAGTCGAAAATAAGGAGACGGCCACAGAGAGGTCAAACGAAACCGGCAAAAGCCAAACAAAGGCGCGGAATGTGCTGGATAATCTCCTGTTCAGCAGCAACCAGTCGGCCAGCGAAGAGAATAAAAGCAACGTGCATGTAAATGGCGAATGGGAAGCGGGCACGGCGGCGGCGTTGGAGCATGGAGACAAATTCCTGGCGTGGCTGGAGTCGAGCGGCGACCCGAGCGTGACGCGCATGCACGTGCACCAGTTGCGCGCACTGCTGCACAACCTGCGCACGCGGCGAGCGGCGCTGCCCGGCGCCCACGGCGTGCCCGGTGCGCCGGACGCCGCCCGCCGCAAATAGACGCCCGGACGCTGTGCGCTCGCTACAGGGAATATTTCAATTACGTGTACATAGTCGTATATACGTCGTCGCCAGTAAGCGTGCACTTGTGATATGTGTAGCCAAATTTGCGTAATTTCTTTGTTCTAAAAGAAAAGCTATGCATTATTATCTGTTTAATTTTTAGTCTATATTTTAGATAAGTTATGAATCCGACGCTGTTCTCTATGCTTTGTCGTGCGTTCGCAACGTTAGTTATTCTATTTCCGAGTTTATATCAGATGTAATACAGATAATAAAGCTAACTTTGTAAATGGATGTCATTGATCGACGATCACGTTACTTTTACTATGCACGAAATCTGTTATGTGGTTAGAATAAGTAGTACCGCTGCATGTTGCCATTCGACGATTACATTCCTAGTTGTACCCTACTGTAGTTAGTTCGAACCCTAAGTTCTACCTCAAGTCATGAGCATAGCTAAGTCAAGGCATCCTTTCACCGTTCACCGACGGGCCTCGCCGGCCGCGAGCCGCTGCTCGTATGGATCATACCAAATATTGAAAGGATGCTGCGTTCTCGTGTGCCAATCATGTGAACAAGGTATATTGTTAAGATAATTTATGACTAATATGTTAGAGCTAGACACTCGTAATAATTGTTTTCTATTGCTCAGTATTTTATATGGACAAATGTCTACGTCTCGACTCGGAATTGTATATGTTAAAGTTAACAGTTAAGGGCACTGTGATCAAAATTATAAATTATTGAGAGATTATTAATATTGTAAGTACATTCCTAATGAATAGAGTGTATTATTGTAATGTTAAAGAGATTGTCCAAATGGTTTAGGCGCAGCGAGATCAAGGCGCAAATAATTCTTCTAGCAGAGTTCAAATCTCATTTCCACTGAATTTAGAATAGTTGATTTGCATTTCTTGTTAATTATATTATTAGCTCCACTGGATATTGTTTGAGAGATGATATTTTGTACAAAATTACAAATTGAACTTATTAAAATTATTACACTACCTACAAAAAGTTTGTAAACTTGAAAATGTTGAAGAATTAAATATGATTGAACTTTATATGACGTTTTCTCTCCTTTACCTACACTAAAATCTGATTATTATCGGTAATAAGAAACAATAATAATGATACCGTTATTATTGTTTCCGTAAAACCGTTAGATTATAATCTAACTCGCGAAATTGCAAACTGTCGAAATATTTCAATTCAACGCATTATTTTTCAGTAGATTGTAATCTGTTAGGTATATTAACCCGATAGAACCTATGTGCCTGATTATATATGTCGAACGCTAACATAACCTACAAGAAAAACACAAGAAAACGTAAATACAATAAATATTTCAAAAATTTACACTCAAAACATTGAACGGTTCACAATCTGTCGACAGTTTACAATTTCGCGAGTTAGATTATAATCTAACGTTTTTTACAAACTTACGGTGACATATAAATAAAAATAAATGACTAAGTGTGTTGCTAAGTGCAAAACTCGAGAACGGCTGAACCTATTCTGATGGACATTTTTGTGTGTGTTCGAGTGGAATCCGGGTTATCCGGTATAGTCAATATTCACAATTGGACCGGGCAGATGGCGCTGCCATCGGATTCTAGATTCAAAGCAGCACATTTGCCAGGCTATAAATAATATGATCAGTCGCGGTATTAGAAATTAGAATTTACAAACAAATTACTAGTTGAGTTGAATTATTTGTCACAATAAGATGCAACTATCATATAGAAAGAATTTGCATAACTGCTGCCTGTCATTTTATTCGTCCGTGACTATTTTTAACCGACTTCCAAAAAAGGAGGAGGTTCTCAATTCGGCACGTATTTTTTTTATGTAACTGTACGTACACTACATGTATTTACCCTATTGTTATGAGGCAAATATTTTCGTTTTTAAAACTTGAGTACGACATAATAGCTATCTACTCACATGCAGCATCGGCTTCCGTAATGGTTCGTAGTCAAAATAATCCGACACCAATGAAGCTAAGCCTTGCCAGGTGTTTGTATCCGCGTAGCAAAGTTTCGTCGGCCGAATGGAGGAGCACACCATTTTCTATAAAAAAATTAAGCGACGAAATGAAAACCTCCTACTTTTTAAAAGTCTGTTGAGAAAATATAACATTTAAGTGCGAATGCCACTTGGATAAGGCAGACACATTTTTCCACCACCACTATACTTTCCATGTTTTCAACCTTTCATGAATCTTTATTAATTATTTCTGTGTTAATAGCACCTCACAGTTTCCCAAAACTAGCAGTTTCAATTAAATTGCAACCTATAACGCCATCTTGTGAGAGTTTTCCGAATCAATCATTTAAACTAGTTTTTATTTTCATCGCATGAACCTTTTCGTAGTAAGTAATTATGATTTATTTATTTATTTCACAAAACTTACAAATGTGGCTTAGCAACTAAGGGCACAACAAAGTTAAGATTCAATGGCTTGAATAAATATACACACAGATTGATGCGCAGATTCTGCACTAAGATAAAACTTTTATTGCAGAAGTCTGCATACCCTTCGGAGGATCAATTAATTTAGCCAATTTTTAAATTTAAATTATTTGTTTCACGTCGAATGTGTGGTGATACTCGTTTAAGGACTGTTTTTGCATAACTTCATATTTCTGATTGATGCGTATGCGATCTGATAGGCTAAGAGCGGAAACACACAAGGGGTCGGACAGGACAAAACTTCTACGCGAAACATCCACGTCGGAGGGGAAGGATGTTTATCCTGTCGTGCCAGTGTGTGAGGCACCATAAGAAAATGAGTTATGCGGTCATTTTTTCCTCCGTAGTGCTTTCGCTCATCTATCTAGAAGTCCAACGTGTAGGTACCTAATTACCTATCCATCCATTGGTAAGTAGATATTAAACTCTAGTTAGTAGTGACCAATAGATTGTTCTAACGTGTAAACCACTAGGCTATCGCCGCATAATTGAAATCATGTGGATAAATGCGAAAGTTTGTCTATCTGTCTGCTACGCTTTCACGGCCTATCTTTTCGCTCGATTTTGATGAAATTTAGTATAGAGATAAGTTGCATCCCGGGGAAGGACATGGGCTACTTTTTGTTCCTCAAAATTAAAGAGTTCCCGCGGGAATTTAAAAAATTTAATCCATGCTGACGCAGTCACGGAGATGATCTAGTATACTTTAAGTATAAGGTATAATTACCTGTATCCCGCATTCATTAGGAGCCTGCAAAAACAGTGGTTTCCGAACTTTATAGTGGAAGTGAAACTGTCGTCTAAAATTCTCAGCATAAGCCAAGAGCAGTCTCTCTTTATTGGTGTTCGTGTAATAACTTTTAGGGAAGCAGCTGCGAGTTTCAAAAACCGGTTCGTTTATTTCCGGCCAGCACAGGTTGACCACACCGAGTTCATAAATCGCATTATTTAATGCTTCTATAGTCAAAGGCTCCGTAACATTTTTCTGAGCGAAAATTTTCGGATCTATTTCTTCCCAGTCGCCTTCTTCTTGAGGACGGTCGAACAGTTCACTTCCTGAATTCTCGTTTACTTCGAGAACTGGGTCAAGTTGATCAATTTCCGATTTCCTTTCCGAAGAGTGGGTTTCAGAAGCAACTTTTATTGCACTCATTTTTGCAGATTATCAGTTTAATAATTTGCGTGTTATTCAGAAAATTTGATAACACCGTTGTTCGCATAACCATCATGCGAACAACAATCATGTTTACTGTAAATGACGCTGACAACTGTGACGATGTGAAAAGTGGGTCATTCCTCATTCCTGAAAATTAGAGATTTCAGTTACTTAGCAACCAGAATTCTGTTTTAGTTTCAGAGCCAACCCGTTCCGTAGCCGCTTACAGTCCAGCAATATACGCAGATTACTGTTTCTACGGAGTCGTAAACATTAGATATCGTATAGAAACCTGATAGCGAGCCAACCTGATAGCATCGGCTTTGTAAAGAAAAAGACGCAAAAAGAATATAATTTGACGGTATTTCGCAGCATATTCTCCTCTTTCATCCGCGTTGCTAACTATTCCAACAAATCTTTCATTCCTATTTGAAAAAATCCCAATATTTTTCGGGATACCAATTTCATACAAATCGGTACATGTCAAGTTACCAATAAGTAGTACCTAGTAAATAATAAGCATACCAATCCGTTCAGCAGTTGTTTTTAGCCGATTTTGTCTGGTTCAGCCGTGGCTAGTTGCCACTGCCGCATCCCTAATAGGTTAGCCCGCTACGATCTTAGGCTGCATCATCATTTACCTTACACTCAAGGGCGAACTTGTAGGGAATAACATAAAAAAACAACTTCCAAACAGGTTGGTTCTCAATTCCGCGTTTATTTTGGTTTTTTCTTTCTTTTTTCTTCATGTAAGCTTAGATTATTTTTATAGGTATAGGAACAAAAATTATGTTCTGTTAATTTTGTAACATTGAAGAATTGACATTTGGTATACTATATTGAAGCAGTAAAATAGCTGTTTTAATGTGGGTTACTGCTTATTTTTTTTTAGTTTTACCAGTTGTAACAATATATAACAACTGATAAAACTAAAGTAACTAAAAAAATAGAGCTAGATCCCTAACATAGCATTAAGATTTGTATATTTGGAAATGGGACCATGGGCTCGTGGGTTATAAACAATATAATCTTGAAAATTTGGAGTGTCAGCTTATTTATTGCATTTATTGGTTTGATGCCCTTGGTTTGGTTTATTGCACAATTTAGAAAGTTAAATCTTATTAATAAACTTAGTATTAAATTAATATTTTATCAATTTGAGAACGTATCCTAAACATCAATGACAGATAATGACATTGACTGCAACTGTCAATGAAAATAAAACAAAAAAATGGCACACAAAGTTTACTTGTCTCTGCACAAAGTAGAAAAGCCAAGTCAAAGGTCGATAATTTATGTGTTTAATCAATAATATTGGTGTAATAATCCTCTATCCTAGTTAGTCATTGCACATTTCTATTTGCATTTACTATTCAAGAAATGCGTAACAAATTAATAATTTAGTATTTTACGGTTAACTGCGACTCAATATTCCGAGCATATCGAATCGATTATTTCTCAGCCTTACTGCAATTTGTGGCTGTCTTATCAGTTAATCCCAGTGCAAAAGTTAATAAGTGTAGTCGTGACTTGAAAGAAAAATGGGCAACAAGTCGTCATTGATGCTCAGGGAGGAAGAAATTGCACAAATCCAAGAGGAAACTGGCTGTGAGTTTTACCTTTTATAATGTTGGTTTAGGCTTCAGTTTCATGCAGTAGATAGATTATTTTCAATAGGTTAAACAATAATTTGTTATCACTTCCTTGTTTTCATTTTATCGGCTAAAATGATAAAATACCTGCTTACTTATTTATGAAATATTATAACCTCAAAAGTTCACTTTGTTCCTTTTTTCATTGGTCTGTGTGTCCAAGGCTGTTTCGAAATCAGCTTGAGATAACAAGCTAAAATTAACTAGAAAAATAAAGAAATAGAAAATATAAATAACTTAATAAGAAAATAACCTGCAATTTATGACTACAAAGTCTCATCAAAATGGTTTGCCAACTCAAAACAGCTTTGGAGACTGCTGTTTGAGTTGCTCATTACCTCATTTTACCCCTTTAGCCTCATACTTTTGTTAAATAATGAGTTTCTAGTTTTGTCACTAATTTGATTCTAAAACTGTCTGCATATCTACTGGATTAGTATAATCTTCAATTATTTATAAATCTATATTTTTTAATAGAGGGTTTGTTCAATCTTGAACATGCCACCATATAGGAACAAAATAATCACTTTGCTGCTTATGCTCAAACATATGATTTGTATATTTTGTACAGCGCTCTGGCCTCCTCTGATAACTGGTAAACCAGGACAGTGTTACATGCAGACAAATCTCGCAAATCAATATTAAATTTATTCTTAAAATATTACAACCCAGGTGTGGTCACACAAGTGTAGAAGTTGCTCTGTAAAACATTTATTTTGTTGTCCATGCTCTGACACTATCCTACACATCCAGTGAATGCTGTTGTCTTGTTTTAAATACAATTAATTTTTTTTGCACTTTCCTATTTTCAGTTACACCTAACCAGATAGAGAGGCTTTATTCACGGTTCACAGCCTTAGACAAAAATGACTGTGGCACATTGGCGAGGGAGGACTTTCTGCGCATCCCAGAGCTAGCCATAAATCCACTCAGTGAGAGAATCGTCCACTCGTTCTTTGCCGACAGCCATGATGACAGAGTCAACTTTTTGCAGTTCATGAAAGTGCTGGCACACTTCCGTCCCACTAAGAAGAATAGAGAGAACAGGCTTAATAGCAGAGAAGAGAAATTGAGATGTATGTAATTATTTTTTATTGAAAACTAGCTGATGCTTGCGACTTGGTCTGAGTGGATTGAGGATTTTGTTTCCCATGGGAACTCTTTAATTTTCGGGGATAAAAAGTAACCTATGTTAATCCAGAGTATAATATCTTTATTCCAAATTTCAGCCAAATCTGTACAGTAGTTTTTGCATGTAAGAGCAACAAACACACACACATACAAACTTTTGCCTTTATAATATTAGATACTAGCTGATGCCCGTGATTATGTCCGTGTGGATTGAGGTTTACGGTTCCTGCGGGAACTTTAATTTTCCGGGATAAAAAGTAGCCTTTATGTTATTCCAGACTATATTATCTATCTATGTTATCTATTTCTGTGCCAAATTTCATCCAGATTCATTCAGCCATTCTGGTATGTTGTCAGCTTGGATATGGGTTTTTGGCATTCCAATAAAAGTGTATAGCCACAGTAGTAGTGTAGTGCTCAGCCACATCCATACTAATATTATAATGCGAAAGTGTCTGTCTGTCTACTACGCTTTCACAGTCCATCTGTTCAACCGATTTTGATTAAATTTGGTACAGGGATAGGTTATATGCCGGGGAAGGACGTAGGCTACTTTTATGCTGGAAAATTAAGGAGTTCCCCCAGGAATCAAAAAACTTAGTTTTTATCATCTAGTATTGGATAAGAATGAATTTATTGAAATAAATAATTTCATTCACGTGCTAAGACTACATCAAGTGTGGAAAAACCCAGGTCACGAAGAAGAATAAGGTATCTAGAATAAATTTTATTTTGTTGTTTTGCAGTTGCTTTCTCCATGTATGACCTCGACAGCGATGGAAAGATCTCAAGAGATGAACTATTGGCCATTCTTCACATGATGGTTGGAGTTAATATTAGGTAAGTCGAATAATATGGTTATTTTTCAACTTGATTCATTTAAAGTATGACTAATTTACAATGTTTGCATACCAAAGTCTAAATTATACTTATTACACAGTATGAAGAAATATTTGTACTGTGCCAGGGAAGTCGCAAATAAGTTACAAACCTCACTGATTGGCTGATACGCAAAATATATTATTGCAACGCAACTTGCGCGTTGTTCACACCCTCCAAAAAGATAACATCGAACTTCATAATATTACTAGATGATGCCCGCGACTTCGTTCACGTGGATTAAGTGTCTTTAATTCCCGTGGGAGCTCCTTAATTTTCTGGGATAATAAGTAGCCTATGGGCTTCCCTCGGATACTAACTATCTCTGTACCAAACTCCATCAGAACTGGTTTAACAGATGAGCCGTGAAAGCGTAGCAGACAGACATGTAACACACTTTCGCATTAATAATATTAGTATGGATTCTAATGTTACTTTTACTTATATTTTTCAGCGAAGAACAGTTAACAAGTATTGCCGAGAGGACAATATTAGAAGCGGACACCAACAACGATCAGATGATTTCCTTCGAAGAGTTCTGCCGGGCCCTGGAGCGGACCGATGTGGAGCAAAAGATGTCCATCCGTTTCCTCAATTGACCCCCGAACTCTTGAACTATATACATCACATATTTAATGACCGTTGCTCTCGTGGTTATTGTCTATGGACTGTTTACAAAGAAATCATACTAATATTATAAATGCGAAAGTGTGTTTGTTTTCCAATCACGCTGCAACAAAGCAACGGCTCGACGTGATTTTTTGTATTGGCATAGTTGAGGACCTGGAGAGTGATATAGGCTAAACCAAGGAATCCCAGGGAATCAGAGAACTTATTCCACGCAGACAAAGTCGCGGGCATCAGCTAGTAAGCCATATGTGTATATTATGCTCTAGGGTTGATTTTCAATCGACGTATACACATCCACTGCTTGACGAAGGTCTCCTGCATGGATCTCCACAGAACACAGAATCAATCGCCCATAAATAATACACTGGCTTAAAACGGCAGAATTTTCATAAAACCAGATTTTAAAATAAATCGCCAAAATACAGTACTGGCTGAGTTAGTTTATTCTCAGTGATTGAAAAGTTTTATGTAGAGGTGTTTAATAAAGCACGTAGCACAAAAGCATAGCATGCTTTTTTCCACAGCACGGACAGCATGCTATCCGAGGAGCCTCTATGTTGCTACGGTGCTGTGACGCGCGAGCGCGCGCGGTGCTTCGTAGTTCGTTTAACTTAACTTCATAGTTCGTAAACTTTTATGAACATTTATTATAATGGTATTTGTAGAATGTTTATGCTAACAATTTCTGTTAAATCAGAAAAAAATATCATATGGATGTTGCCACATGATTTTTTTATTGTAATAGTTTTAGAACAAAAAGGGGTACAAATGGTGTAGCAAAAAATATAATAGATAATAATATAATGCTAATGAATAATATGTAATTTTGTAGATAGATAATTGCTTAATTATTTTAATTTGATTATTAGGGATATTTATTAAATGTGTATGAGAAGATCAATTGTCTATAGGAATAGATAATAATGAAGGCTAAAAGCCAAAATTAATTAATTAAAGTAGGTATGGTGTGTTACCATGACAAATAAAGTCCAACTTATTAAATTAGGCGTAAGTAATTGTATTTTCAGTAACTTTTTAATTCCAATTCCTGTATTTTATTAGGACTTTTCATGTCTAAATGGAAATCGGATGATTAGAGTAGGGAAGTTTGGACTTTGGACTAGCTGTTTCGCCCAAAATATAATTACGAAGTTCACCTGCCTGAACCCGCTTAGCATCCTTTTCTCGCCAACTCCAACTCCAAGACCAACTTGTCAAAATGCGACGACAGCATTACAAAATTGATAGGTATTGAATAGTCATAGCGCTATACGTCCTACTTAAGCTTCCAAGTATCTTTGAAACTTCCATCCATCCATCCATCCATCAGCCTGTATGCATCCACTGCTGAACATAGGCCTTTTCGAGAGCGCGCCACCAAACACGGTCCTCCGCCTTTCTCATACACCCGCTTCCCGCCGTCTTCTTTAGGTCATCGGACCAGCGAGCTGGAGGTCGTCCTACACTGATAAGCTATTTTCTATGAAATAGCTACTAAAACCTACTAAAATTAAACGAACCTAGATTTAGCTATTTGATGCAAGTTGACCTTAAAATAAAACGCATTTAACTCTTATATTAACGGTAGTAATAATGCTTTTGTGATTAAAAATTACATAGTAAATTACGTGTTACTCTTCTACTTAGTTGACAAATATCACAAAAAATAACCATAAACGTCTACAGGAAATTAAATTGTTCAGGAAAAATATTACCTACTCATATTTTAAATAATATTATGTAATTATTGTCAATATATTTTCTATAAAATATGATGTATTTAATTTACCTAAAATCCCGTTCCAATATTATAATGCAGTGCATCGTACGCATAGAAAATCGTACGTTTTGATGAATGAGCTACAGACATATTAAAATAATAGATGACGCCCGCGACTTATTCCGCGTGGGTTAAGGTTTTTTATTCCCATCTGAACTAATTAACTATACCAAATTTCATTCAAAATCGGTTGAACAGATGGGCCGTGAAAGCGTAGCAGACACAGACACACTTTCGCATTTATAATATTAGTATGGAAATTATATTCAATTCCATATTAGTATGGATATGGTTGTTCATATGACAAATAAACTAAAATGATAGCATTAATAATTATATTGCTTACCCTTTCATAACACTCCCTGCAGAAAGGGAAAGAAATAGATGTAGAGCCTTCATATTAGTTTTTATACGACTGTCTGAAAAAAGGAGTATATTGTTTTCAGGTTTCATGTATGTATGTATGTGAGTTTGTATATTCCACCATAACTTCTATACGCCTGAACCGATTTTGATAAATGAGGTATCGTTAGAATCCCTAGCTTATTCCGGGTGACATAGGCTAGTAAAATTTAAAAAAAAATAGATGGGGTGACCATGGTCCCGCATTAAAGACCAAAATTGAAAAAAAATAATTCCAAAATAAGATTAAATTATATTATAATCATCGTCTAGAAAATGATGAATACATTCCAAAAATATAAAACACTATTTAGTGATTCACAAAAAAATATCATTTAATAAAAAATGTGAATAAGATTCCAAAGGCTATATATGCAAATCGCTTCTTAAGGAGGTAAACTCCAGAAATAATATGGCAGGGCAGTCGTATTTTTTAATTCGTTAAATTAATTTCACTTGTTAGATTGTGTAACACAGAATGTCTTACCATGAGCAAATTCGTAACTCCGTGGCCTTACCTTATACCGTTGTATAGCTCAGGCATCCGCTAATAAAGGATTTTTGAAAATTTAACCCAGGGGTAAAATATGATGATACCAATTAAATTGAAGTTAAGCCTTAAGTGAAGCCGCGGACAAAAGCTACTTAGTCGTTACCTTACCACCACCCACCACTACAGCCCATTAACGTCCCACTGCTGGGCACAGGCCTCCACTCTCATAGGAGAGAAGGAATTAGAGCTTAGACCCACCACGCTGCTCCAATGCGGGTTGGCGGGCTTTGACGACTATTATCATGTTAGTGATAATAACCGGGACCGACGGCTTAACGTGCTCTTCGAGGCACGGGGGTGAAACACCGCCAACTTCCAACTCCGGGCTAGCACTGAGAATTCCGTAATTGAAAAACCCAATACCTTACTTTTATGCCCGACCGGGAATCGAACCCAGGACCTCGTGATCCGCAGTCGACTACGCTAACCGCTAGACCAACGAGGCAGTTAGTCGTTACCTATTTATTGTCAAATAATTGAAAAGTTATGCATTATTTGATTTACGTCATAAATCTATTTCACTTGCAACGAATTTTTATTTTTCAATTTAAATAAGTATTTATTTTATTTGCCATGTTCTGATTTATTGTTCATTGTCATGAAACAAATAAGATACGCCTGATCTTGACTGACCAAATCATGATAAATTTCCGTTGGAGGTAAGCTTAAATAATTAAGACCCCCAATGGAATTTTATGATTTATTTAGATATGAATAACGATGAACTAAAAATCATTGATTGTAGAGAATGGCATTTTTAAATTTCTTTGTAAATGTTTTAGTGCATACCGGAAAATAAAAATGATTTATTAGAGTTTAACCTTACTGATTAAAGGAAAATAAAACTTAGTATCAAAACGCAATAATAATAATAATAATCTAAAAATAATAAAATAATAATAATAATAGATAATCTCTCGTAAAATATAGGTACCGCATTTTTATTTGCGATACCCTTACGAATGACTGTTAAAGTACCCGACGGAGGTGACGAGGCACTTGTACCTACTCTGTGTTACTAATGTCACAGAATAATATAATAGTACTTGCTAATGTCTAATGTTAATAGCTGGTCATACAAACATGATCTATCATATATTTTGATCCACTACAAGTCAACCCTTACTGCGTACTCGTCTAATGGTAAATCATGATTTAAGATGGTAGCTGGTTTATGGCAGTTATATTATACCCATATAATTGGTTTCTACACGGCATAGTACCGGACCGCTAAATCGCTTGGCGGCAATCTTTTCCGGCAGGGTTGTAACTAGCTAAGGCCGAAGCCTCCCACCAGAACAGACCAAAGAAAAATCTGAAAATATGAATGCCAAATTGAACCTGCCGGGATTGGAACCAGGACTTGCAGGTTATTAGACAACAGCGCTCGCCACTGAGTGCCAGAGAGGTCGTCATCTAGGTAGGTATGCCGTCACGCTGATAATTAGACTTACCTAACTTTCTTCTCATCTTTTTAAGCAATATACAGGGTGGAAAGCGACCGGGACTTAGAGGAAAAGTATATCAAATATTGAAGCTATGAAACTTTACTAAAATGTAGGTAACATTATTTTGTTTTCAAGTAAAAATACGTCCTGCTCTTGAATAAGCTTACCTAAGCTGGGAATCAAAGCTACTAAAAACGCAAAGATTAAACTATACTTATTTATTAAACCGACGACCGATAGAATCTATGATAGCGATAATACATGAAGTACTAACTATTATATTATTATTATGATTACATGTTATTGAGATTGCAATATTAGAAAGTGGGTAGGTGTACAAAAATTGTTGGGGGTCAAACATTTCAAGTAAGATTATTTAGACTTAGTAAACTTTTCATAAAAACTGAAGTATTCCCTGGGGTTCCATTTGCTAAATATTTGTCCAAAGAACGCGAAGGGGTCCTTATCAGATGTTCCCTTGGACGCTTCGTATCCCGTGCTAGTTCCCTTATCGGTTTTGGCAGGTTCTTCGACTGCATTTCTCTTCACTCGAGCACAGTCGAGGGACTGGACTACGCATACAAGCACAATAGCGCTGATGATAACCTATAAAAAAATTATTATTACAACCTTTAAAAATAGTACCTAATTAATGTTAATAGATGCGCTATTAAAAGCGGTTAGCGGGCTTCAAAAAGGTCCCTAATACACGAGAAACAACTGTTAGATGAGCCACTGCGCAAATGAAGACACCTTTTGTTACCAATTCGCGACACCATCACAGAAAACCGTCGTTGCTGACGGCAATCGGACACAATTGCCGTTACCGGTCATATTTTATAAAAACGATGCGTCATGGCGGCAGTCATGGCAGTGTTGAAAATGCCGCCTCTCTTGCTATAAAAGGTTAAAAACGTTTGTCAAAAATGTGGATTTGTCTCAAAACCGAATCATCATAATGCGACTCTTCGTAGTCTTGCAGTCCTTTATGTGATTTTGTAAGGCGTGAAGCCACCACCACGCGAAGGTGCTAAATGATGGTGTGACGAAGCAAATTTTCTGGCGAAGCCCATCCATTTAACATCTGCGCATGTCCCATACATATAAAAATGTGGATTTGTCTCAAAACCGAATCATCATAATGCGACTCTTCGTAGTCTTGCAGTCCTTTATGTGATTTTGTAAGGCGTGAAGCCACCACCACGCGAAGGTGCTAAATGATGGTGTGACGAAGCAAATTTTCTGGCGAAGCCCATCCATTTAACATCTGCGCATGTCCCATACATATACCTATACCTATCCTACATTAAGTATTTATGATAATATAAAAGTACTGTGATAATATGTTCAATTAAACATATCGGACTAAGCATTTATAAATAGGTACAATAGGTATATGATATGACGTGTAGTAATCGAGTCATACACAAACTCAAATGTTTTTATTCAAATAAACATTTACAAGTGCTTTTGAATTGCCTTTAGTTAGGAATGACATGCCATGAAATTATGAATTTTTCATGGAACGCCCCCATGCCACGAAGTGCTCCACTAGGTATTGTACGCATTCGAGTTGAATGCAGTCGGGGCCTGAGGTGACGGGCGGGAGCATCTCCCTCCCCATCCGCGCTCACCCCCGCTGAAAGTGCTGTCTTTGACATCTATCGTACGATATACTTAAGTAAACGGAGTAATTTATATTTTATATAAAGTTGTTAAAACCGTTTATGTTCCTGTGATGTCAACATTAACGTATTAAATCCGTTAGAGTTGGAATAATGGTTTTCTTTCTCATACTATCTAGGTTATGTAAGTTGACATTTCCTAGATAATACGGAGTAAACGGATACGGATAATACGGAGTACGGGAATTTTTGTCAAACGGCCAAGCATTCGTTAGAGTTGAGAAAATAGGTTGAGTTGATGGTGGACTGTCCCAAAACCGAATCAACATAACCCGTCTCAACTTAGTCTTGTTTGCCCTACCCCTAGAGTGTCTGTAAAGTGTGAACCCAGAAGCTCGCGAAGGTTGTAATGAATGAAGCGAGGTGAAGCTGAATGAAGGGGCGACGAAGCGAGTCTTCTGGCGAAGCCCATCCTTTTTACTTCTATATTTTTATGGACACCCAACATTAAACGTTAGATCATAATTTATTCAATTACTTAGGTAATCATTCCTGATGAAAACTACATATGACCATTCAATGATATACTTGATTATTTCATGAAGTGATCAATTCATCTATATGATTTCGCGATTAAACAGTGGAGGGACCGTTAATGTTTACTATTCCTAGATAAAGTTCTTAAATCATCTCATTGACGGATTTCAAGCTCTAACGTATCGAAACCGTTTATGTCGACATTTCCTAGCAAATGCTGACACATACATACTCTTTGATCGAACGCTTGTTGCTTCCATCCATCCATCCATCCATCAGCCCGTATGCATCCACTGCATGTTGCTTGTTGCTTAATAATCAAGTTGCTTTCCGTGTAAATTTTTAAAAATAATTGATTTAAGAGGTTCATTAACAAAAAACGAGTTTTTATTCAACGCCAATCACGAGAAATGGCGAAAAAAGCTTTGGATATGTGTACTGAAGAAAGGCAAAATAACTTTTTGACCTTGCCTTTAACGGCAGACCGAGTCGATATACCGGAGTATCAAAAAGAACATTATCTGTAATACAAAAAAAAGCTTACGAAGAACGAAGAGGTCCTTACCTGTTCGTTCTTCGTAAAAAAGGTGTTTTTAATCGTAGTGTAATTAAATTCACAGAACTATAGAAGACTTTTTTAACTGACTAAAACAATCGTCCGTACTTGTCCGAATGATTTTATTTTCTTTACTTAAGAAATGAAGTAAATTTTGGACTTTATTATTTTGTTTCAATCAATATTTTAAAATAATAATAATTAATATTAATAATTTTTTTTTTAAATAATACAACCACTGCTTATTTTTGTAATTTATCGGTATGATTGTCAGTAATAAGGTCACAACACTAGCACATTCCTAAACTCTGCATTGAACTCAGGTGCGAAAAATACTTTATGAATTAATGATGGTTTATAAGATGATTTTAACACATATTTTAAAAATTTTAGCAAACGGATAAAAAATTAATAATACCTACCTACTTATTAAAATGTGAACTTACTTTGAAATTAACCATGGTGACTGGATAAAGGCTGAATGAAGTGTTTGCTATATACAATGCGAGACTATATCTTGCATGGATAAGAAAGGGCTTTATATATTGTGTTTAATTAGCCCATTTCCTCAGTAATAGAGGATATCCTTTACACAAAAAAAATACGATCCACTTTTTAATCTTATCTGTCCTGACGTACCTATATAATTTATCCTTATCAACGTACTGTACATTTTAAGTAGTAGGGGATTCGCCGGTTCTGGGACACTCGATCGTGATTGGCCTTCGACCCCCTCTGTGGTCTGGAGGAAATCCAAACCTAAAAAAAAAAAAAAAATTTGGACTTTTTTCTTAAGTTTTGGGCCACGCTGAATCGATTGCGCTGACTCCCAGCTTCGTATCTTTATCGGTTGCAAAGTTAGGATTTATGTACAAACGATCCCTAGATGATTTACTAATTGCTAATCACGTCCTAATCACCTTGCTCGATGGTTACAAACAGCTTTTCGTAAAAACTATCCGTGAATGATTAACTAATTGCTCTTTGTTAAATTACTCATTGCTTTATTCTATGAGGTTCAAAGGAAACTTCTTACCTATCATGGCTACAATTTATTCTCTTTTAAATGTAGACTTAAATAAACTACTCAACAACATATCATTCTCTAGTGTATTACTATTAAATAAATCAAAAAAAATCACAACTTCTGTAACCTCTAAACATAACACAATTACATTATACAATATTGTCCACAAACTGACGTGTAATCATTTTGTATCCTTCTAGTATTGCAATACCACATTCTTGTATTTCTTTTCAGAAACTGCCTATGATATTTACTTGGCAGTCATACTGTCATCCATATGAATCAAAATATTGTCCAACGCCATTTATGTCTATATACAAGCCTACCCAATGAGACCCGGGCATATAGCAAAAATTTTTCCTGATTAAATATATCACCATGTAGATGTCCAATCATTTCTATTTCTTTGTTTTCGGCTGCGAGACTCTGCCTTTTACTAAAACCTATATTTTTTTCATCTACGGAATTCACCAAAAGTTGAAAACAAAACAATATAAGTGTGAATGTTTTTGGGTTAGAATATAACAAAGAAAGAAAAAACATACTGTTATAGGTCCACTCTACTTCACAAAATGTCGTAATCGTACTCATGTTAATTTATTATTAATCTCAAACAAAACAAATTCGCACTATTGCTATATAAAAAATATGTCACGCTTAGTTAGCAATCAAAGGAAAACGCCAGACTATGTATAGAGCTTTGCCCCACTTATTAAATTTCGTTTACAAGCATACCGTATGTAGGATTTAATAGATTTTTTATTACTAATAACTATACATGTATTTTGAAGCCTCTAACACTTGCGGTTTTTTATTAAAACTAAGTTTAAGTTGCAATATTATTTTAGGTTATATGCATTTTTAATTGTAAAATAAGTAAAAAAATGCTGTGTATCGTTACAATGCTCTTGCCAAGAGATATTATGGCTTTAAAATGAAGTAGGATACTCAAATGCCTGCGTAGCTTGAGGTCTACCTGAAGTAATATAATACCTAGATAATAAGCTTATGCTATCTTCTCTAACGATAGAATGGTTGACTAATTGGAAATAAAACAACTGTTAGTAATCATTGATTTATTAATCTTCATATTAAATATGTAATCAGTCGCTACATTATCAAGAAATACTGCCGTGGTGCATCAATATCACTTTGATGATAAGCCCAACATGGCAACAACATGTCTTAGGATCCTGTTTACACTCCAGTGACAATTTATGCACCTCAACGTCGTTACCCAAATCGCAAGCAATGGTCATCCATGGAATATAGCTTAAAGTCGGCGAGATCGAATCAATATTAAAGAAGGTCTAGCAAGTTTTTGGTGAAACATTCAAAACAAGCACGGTAAACAGTCGACTTCACTGAAACCACGATTTATACAATGATCACAGATCACAATGACATTGACATCTTCAAATACGTTTGTCAATGACGTTTCATTGCACAAAATGCGTGAATGCGAAGGTAAGGTTTTAATGCAACTATTTTATTATTCATTGTTATTTACATTCAAATAATAATAATGTGTCATTTTCAATAATTAATAACACATAATAACGAATTTAAACAAAGATCTGTAGTATGATTTATGTAACTAATAGGAGTTTTGTTTTATTTAAAAACTTAACAACTGTAGTTTTATTTAGTCGTTTAAGCGTAGAATGTAATGCAAATTGCCGCAAGAGAAATAGGAAGTGGACGAGGGACTTGAATTACTTTTTTTTACATTTTTAAATCCGCAACTTTTTTATCAATAGTTATTAAATCATACGTGGTCATAAATTCCTAAGATAATTTTAAAAAGTTTACATTTTGTGTAAATTATGAAAATTGGTGGGGCAAAATCTGGCATTCTCTTTTCAAATCAAGAACATGCCATTTATTTATGTGATGGATGTCTACTACATTTTCCTAACCTTGAAAGATTAGAAAACCACAAAGAAAATGATTGCTTCATATCATTCATTATTGAAATACCAAACAGTGAACCGACTAAAAAAAAAAAAAATTGGTTTGGGCAGCTATCATCAAACAATAAAATAAAATTTGATAAGGTCAATAAGGAAGTTAAGAATACCATTTGTAATATATGCCGATTTCGAAGCGTTTTTAAAACCAATAAATTCATGCACAAATAATCCTTCTCAAACCCTTTACTGAGGGGGAATATTCAGAAACATGAGGTTTTGGATATTATATTAAATGCTCATATAATGATAGACTTTCAAAATACGAAACATATACTGGACCAAATTGTACTAAAGTATTCATGGAACGGCTCTATGAGGACATAAAACTAATATGTAGAAAGAACAATTTTCAAAAACGCCCAAACACACTAACAAATGTAGATGAAATTAATATTTTGCAAATTCTAACAAGTGTCATATATGCGAATCAAGTCTGAATGGTGAATCTATTCTGGACTTTGACTAGCATACTGGAAACCTAAGAGGTGTGGCACATGAATCGTGTGTTGAAAAATATCGAGCCCCTCGGCACATTCCTGTATTTTTACATAATCTTAGCAATTATGATGTACATTTTATTGTTCATTCATTAAATTTTATAGAAGGTGAAATCGAATTATTACCGCAAAATAAAGAAAGATACATTTTGTTTACAAAAAATCTAAATGTTAATAACCAACAAATAAGTTTGAGATTCATAGATTCTTTCAAGTTTTTGCCTTGCAGCCTTGATCAATTAGCAAAAAATCTCAATGAAAATCAATTTAGATCTTTAAAAAGAAAATTTCCTTATAACGATGGCTTTAGACGTTTAAGAAGAAAAAGTATTTATCCTTATGAATATATGACTTCTTATGATTGTTTAAAATCATCATCACTCATTGGGATGGCCCAAACCCAATTTTACAGTTCTCTGACTAATTCTAATGTTTCCGATGATGACTATAATCATGCAGAAGATGTTTGGGATCATTTTTCTTGCCAAAATATGATGGATTATTCCAACTTGTATTTGAAAACTGATGTTTTGTTATTAACGGATATATTTGAAAATTTTCGTGATCTTTGTATCAAAACATATGGTTTAGATCCAGCTCATTACTATACAGCACCTGGTTTAAGTTGGGATGCTATGCTTAAATATACTCAAATTGAGTTAGAATTATTAACAGACTTTGATAAATTAGCATTTATTAAGACTGGAATTAGAGGAGGCATACCCCAATGTAGCAATTGATATGCAAAGGCAAATAATCAGTTCATGGAAGATTATGACAAGGATAAACCTAAATCATACTTAACATATTTAGACGCTAATAATCTTTATGGTCGGGCGATGTCCCAGTACCTTCCAACAGGTGGGTTTGAATGAGTGAACACTGAAACAAACTTTGAAGTATCAGATACATCGGAGTTCGGTTTTATTCTTGAAGTTGATTTGGAGTGTCCCGATAAACTTCATGATTTGCATTCAGACTTACCTCTATGCCCTGAGAATATACGCATTGGGATTTCAAAAGATATTAAATTAGTACCCAATCTTAATAATAAACCAAAATATAAAATTCATTATAGAAATGTAAAACAATGTCTTAGTATGGGTATTAAGTTAACGAAAATTCATAGAATATTAAAATTTGATCAAAGCCCTTGGTTGCAAAGATATATAGATTTAAATACGAACATGCGAACTTTAGCTACATCGGACTTTGAAAAAGATTTTTATAAACTAATGAACAATTCCGTTTTTGGTAAGACCATGGAAAATATTGAAAAGAGAGTCAATGTTAAAATGATAACACATTGGGAGAACCATGGTAAAGTCTTAGGAGCACAAGACTTGATTGCTAAACCTGAATTCCATAGTTTATCCGTTTTTAACGATGACTTGGTTGCGATACAATTGCGGAGAACCAAATTAACTTATAATAAACCGATATATTTAGGTTTTTGCATTTTAGATATATCTAAAACTTTAATGTATGAGTTCCATTATAATTACATGCTAAAAAAATTCAGTAACAATATTAAGTTATTGTATACAGATACGGATAGTTTAATTTACCAAATTTTTACCGATAATTTTTATCAGGATATCAAATGTGATCTCATTAATCATTTTGATACATCTGACTATCCTCAAGATAATGCTTACGGTTATCCAAAAATCAATAAAAAAAAAGTTAGGATTCTTCAAAGATGAAAATAATGGAAAAATTTTAAGAGAATTCATAGGTTTAAGATCATAAATGTATGCACTAGATGTGGACCAAAAAACTTTCGCAAAAGCAAAAGGAGTAAATAAAAGTGTCACAAAAAATATGACCATGGAAAATTACAGATCGTGTCTCTAGAAAATTATGTGTTTGATGGAACGAAACATAAGCATATTACAATATTGAATTTTTTTTTATCAAGTAGACACGATCTGTAATTTTCCATGGTCATATTTTTTGTGACACTTTTATTTACTCCTTTTGCTTTTGCGAAAGTTTTTTGGTCCACATCTAGTGCATACATTTATGATCTTAAACCTATGAATTCTCTTAAAATTTTCCATTATTTTCATCTTTGAAGAATCCTAACTTTTTTTTATTGATTTTTGGATAACCGTAAGCATTATCTTGAGGATAGTCAGATGTATCAAAATGATTAATGAGATCACATTTGATATCCTGATAAAAATTATCGGTAAAAATTTGGTAAATTAAACTATCCGTATCTGTATACAATAACTTAATATTGTTACTGAATTTTTTTAGCATGTAATTATAATGGAACTCATACATTAAAGTTTTAGATATATCTAAAATGCAAAAACCTAAATATATCGGTTTATTATAAGTTAATTTGGTTCTCCGCAATTGTATCGCAACCAAGTCATCGTTAAAAACGGATAAACTATGGAATTCAGGTTTAGCAATCAAGTCTTGTGCTCCTAAGACTTTACCATGGTTCTCCCAATGTGTTATCATTTTAACATTGACTCTCTTTTCAATATTTTCCATGGTCTTACCAAAAACGGAATTGTTCATTAGTTTATAAAAATCTTTTTCAAAGTCCGATGTAGCTAAAGTTCGCATGTTCGTATTTAAATCTATATATCTTTGCAACCAAGGGCTTTGATCAAATTTTAATATTCTATGAATTTTCGTTAACTTAATACCCATACTAAGACATTGTTTTACATTTCTATAATGAATTTTATATTTTGGTTTATTATTAAGATTGGGTACTAATTTAATATCTTTTGAAATCCCAATGCGTATATTCTCAGGGCATAGAGGTAAGTCTGAATGCAAATCATGAAGTTTATCGGGACACTCCAAATCAACTTCAAGAATAAAACCGAACTCCGATGTATCTGATACTTCAAAGTTTGTTTCAGTGTTCACTCATTCAAACCCACCTGTTGGAAGGTACTGGGACATCGCCCGACCATAAAGATTATTAGCGTCTAAATATGTTAAGTATGATTTAGGTTTATCCTTGTCATAATCTTCCATGAACTGATTATTTGCCTTTGCATATCAATTGCTACATTGGGGTATGCCTCCTCTAATTCCAGTCTTAATAAATGCTAATTTATCAAAGTCTGTTAATAATTCTAACTCAATTTGAGTATATTTAAGCATAGCATCCCAACTTAAACCAGGTGCTGTATAGTAATGAGCTGGATCTAAACCATATGTTTTGATACAAAGATCACGAAAATTTTCAAATATATCCGTTAATAACAAAACATCAGTTTTCAAATACAAGTTGGAATAATCCATCATATTTTGGCAAGAAAAATGATCCCAAACATCTTCTGCATGATTATAGTCATCATCGGAAACATTAGAATTAGTCAGAGAACTGTAAAATTGGGTTTGGGCCATCCCAATGAGTGATGATGATTTTAAACAATCATAAGAAGTCATATATTCATAAGGATAAATACTTTTTCTTCTTAAACGTCTAAAGCCATCGTTATAAGGAAATTTTCTTTTTAAAGATCTAAATTGATTTTCATTGAGATTTTTTGCTAATTGATCAAGGCTGCAAGGCAAAAACTTGAAAGAATCTATGAATCTCAAACTTATTTGTTGGTTATTAACATTTAGATTTTTTGTAAACAAAATGTATCTTTCTTTATTTTGCGGTAATAATTCGATTTCACCTTCTATAAAATTTAATGAATGAACAATAAAATGTACATCATAATTGCTAAGATTATGTAAAAATACAGGAATGTGCCGAGGGGCTCGATATTTTTCAACACACGATTCATGTGCCACACCTCTTAGGTTTCCAGTATGCTAGTCAAAGTCCAGAATAGATTCACCATTCAGACTTGATTCGCATATATGACACTTGTTAGAATTTGCAAAATATTAATTTCATCTACATTTGTTAGTGTGTTTGGGCGTTTTTGAAAATTGTTCTTTCTACATATTAGTTTTATGTCCTCATAGAGCCGTTCCATGAATACTTTAGTACAATTTGGTCCAGTATATGTTTCGTATTTTGAAAGTCTATCATTATATGAGCATTTAATATAATATCCAAAACCTCATGTTTCTGAATATTCCCCCTCAGTAAAGGGTTTAAGAAGGATTATTTGTGCATGAATTTATTGGTTTTAAAAACGCTTCGAAATCGGCATATATTACAAATGGTATTCTTAACTTCCTTATTGACCTTATCAAATTTTATTTTATTGTTTGATGATAGCTGCCCAAACCAATTTTTTTTTTTTTTTAGTCGGTTCACTGTTTGGTATTTCAATAATGAATGATATGAAGCAATCATTTTCTTTGTGGTTTTCTAATCTTTCAAGGTTAGGAAAATGTAGTAGACATCCATCACATAAATAAATGGCATGTTCTTGATTTGAAAAGAGAATGCCAGATTTTGCCCCACCAATTTTCATAATTTACACAAAATGTAAACTTTTTAAAATTATCTTAGGAATTTATGACCACGTATGATTTAATAACTATTGATAAAAAAGTTGCGGATTTAAAAATGTAAAAAAAAGTAATTCAAGTCCCTCGTCCACTTCCTATTTCTCTTGCGGCAATTTGCATTACATTCTACGCTTAAACGACTAAATAAAACTACAGTTGTTAAGTTTTTAAATAAAACAAAACTCCTATTAGTTACATAAATCATACTACAGATCTTTGTTTAAATTCGTTATTATGTGTTATTAATTATTGAAAATGACACATTATTATTATTTGAATGTAAATAACAATGAATAATAAAATAGTTGCATTAAAACCTTACCTTCGCATTCACGCATTTTGTGCAATGAAACGTCATTGACAAACGTATTTGAAGATGTCAATGTCATTGTGATCTGTGATCATTGTATAAATCGTGGTTTCAGTGAAGTCGACTGTTTACCGTGCTTGTTTTGAATGTTTCACCAAAAACTTGCTAGACCTTCTTTAATATTGATTCGATCTCGCCGACTTTAAGCTATATTCCATGGATGACCATTGCTTGCGATTTGGGTAACGACGTTGAGGTGCATAAATTGTCACTGGAGTGTAAACAGGATCCTAAGACATGTTGTTGCCATGTTGGGCTTATCATCAAAGTGATATTGATGCACCACGGCAGTATTTCTTGATAATGTAGCGACTGATTACATATTTAATATGAAGATTAATAAATCAATGATTACTAACAGTTGTTTTATTTCCAATTAGTCAACCATTCTATCGTTAGAGAAGATAGCATAAGCTTATTATCTAGGTATTATATTACTTCAGGTAGACCTCAAGCTACGCAGGCATTTGAGTATCCTACTTCATTTTAAAGCCATAATATCTCTTGGCAAGAGCATTGTAACGATACACAGCATTTTTTTACTTATTTTACAATTAAAAATGCATATAACCTAAAATAATATTGCAACTTAAACTTAGTTTTAATAAAAAACCGCAAGTGTTAGAGGCTTCAAAATACATGTATAGTTATTAGTAATAAAAAATCTATTAAATCCTACATACGGTATGCTTGTAAACGAAATTTAATAAGTGGGGCAAAGCTCTATACATAGTCTGGCGTTTTCCTTTGATTGCTAACTAAGCGTGACATATTTTTTATATAGCAATAGTGCGAATTTGTTTTGTTTGAGATTAATAATAAATTAACATGAGTACGATTACGACATTTTGTGAAGTAGAGTGGACCTATAACAGTATGTTTTTTCTTTCTTTGTTATATTCTAACCCAAAAACATTCACACTTATATTGTTTTGTTTTCAACTTTTGGTGAATTCCGTAGATGAAAAAAATATAGGTTTTAGTAAAAGGCAGAGTCTCGCAGCCGAAAACAAAGAAATAGAAATGATTGGACATCTACATGGTGATATATTTAATCAGGAAAAATTTTTGCTATATGCCCGGGTCTCATTGGGTAGGCTTGTATATAGACATAAATGGCGTTGGACAATATTTTGATTCATATGGATGACAGTATGACTGCCAAGTAAATATCATAGGCAGTTTCTGAAAAGAAATACAAGAATGTGGTATTGCAATACTAGAAGGATACAAAATGATTACACGTCAGTTTGTGGACAATATTGTATAATGTAATTGTGTTATGTTTAGAGGTTACAGAAGTTGTGATTTTTTTTGATTTATTTAATAGTAATACACTAGAGAATGATATGTTGTTGAGTAGTTTATTTAAGTCTACATTTAAAAGAGAATAAATTGTAGCCATGATAGGTAAGAAGTTTCCTTTGAACCTCATAGAATAAAGCAATGAGTAATTTAACAAAGAGCAATTAGTTAATCATTCACGGATAGTTTTTACGAAAAGCTGTTTGTAACCATCGAGCAAGGTGATTAGGACGTGATTAGCAATTAGTAAATCATCTAGGGATCGTTTGTACATAAATCCTAACTTTGCAACCGATAAAGATACGAAGCTGGGAGTCAGCGCAATCGATTCAGCGTGGCCCAAAACTTAAGAAAAAAGTCCAAATTTTTTTTTTTTTTAGGTTTGGATTTCCTCCAGACCACAGAGGGGGTCGAAGGCCAATCACGATCGAGTGTCCCAGAACCGGCGAATCCCCTACTACTATTTTACTACCTGCCTGATCATAAAATGGTTTAGGTAGGAGTGTCCTTAATTTTTTAATTGCGAGATAAGCTTTCGGTTAGCGACAATTAAGTAGGTAGTTAGGTAGTCTAACTTGAAGCAAGCATGTCTTGAAAATTTTCACTATTGCTTTGCTACATTTTTTTATCCACTACAAGTTACTACAGCCATTGACTGCAATTACACCTGATGGTAAGTGATGATGCAGTCTAAGATGGTAGCGGGCTAACCTGTTAGGGGCATTCGGCTTCTACACGGCATCGTACCGGAACGCTAAATCGCTTGGCGGCACGTCTTTACCGGTAGGGTGGTAACTAGCCACGGCCAAAGCCTCCCATCAGGCCAGACCAGGAAAAATTCAGAAATTATGAATTCCCAAAATGACCCAGCCGGGGATCGAACCCGGGACCTCCTCATGTTAAGACAATACTGCGTCACGGAGGCCGGAGGTCATTACATAATAGGCTTGCGCTTGACGACAATTGGCCGTCGATAATTTAGAATAAGACGAGTTATAGTCAAGACATACTACCATGTTGTAGTATTCATTTTAAAAAGAAAAACTGCTCAGTTTCTTGCCGATTCTGCATAGTAGAACTTATTTTCGAATCGGTGGTAGAGTCAAAACTAGAAGCATCATAAGAGACACCTGCATGTTCTTTAAGAAATAAAAAATCTTGGTTATCAAGCTAAGAGGAGAGAAGAGGAGATAATATAGACACGTGAGCAAATTAAATAGGATTTAGAAGCAAACGGTCGCTTCTCGATCAGGTTATTTTGGTAAATCGCAATCAATGAAACCACAATAAATTGTCCTTTAAATAAAGATTTATTTCTACAGAATACTATACAAGGTAGAAAATGTAACTAAAATGTATTCGATCCAAAACATTTTAATACCACTTTGCTTTTGAAGCATATTGTAAATCCAGAATAAGACATGTATATTTATAATTTATAATATGTTGGAACTTGGAAGTTATAATACCGGTTTCAAATATCCGTCTCCAAATAAACAGTTTTTAACACAATGTATAAATATTTTACTAATAATAAACAACCTATATTTTGAAAATAAATGTTTAATATACATTTAGGTCTGCAAATCATTCTCTATTATGCTAATATCTGTTTTCTGATCGATTTCTAGTCATTCATACGAAAGAAATTAGTGTGCAGTGTAGCAAAAAAGTAGATAATAGAAAAATATATATTTCATGTTAAATATGCTTGAAGTAATGGAAAATTATATAAACTATATAGTATTGTACAGTTTTAATACAGCCGCATTTATCTAGAAAGTGACAACTAATAGAAAAAATCTACGCCGCATGCTGTCAGAAGGTTGCGTGATCGTAATCTTCTCTGATGTTTGCGGAATGTGTAAGACAGAAAGTTTTCTTACAGACGATTTCTGATGATAATAGGCAAGTCTTAAACAAAAGATTTTTAACGAAAATTTCAACTATCGATCTATTTTACGCGGTAGATGAGACGGCGAGCTTTTTCAAATGCTCCATAAACACTTGTAGCGACACGTCGTCAGTCAGCACGGGGGCGCCACCGTCCTACAAACATAAAATATTAAATAAAATTAGTCTAGCTGCTTTAAACAACATAAAGATTCGTTTAAACATGCATTAAGGCAAACTTTTTATCCCACACTTAATAATAAATAGATATTTATATACAGACATGCTAGTAAGATTTTTCTGATTTGCGTACTATATTTGAAAATTTGCTAATTTTTAATCGCCTCATACACTTCGATAAATTAATAATTTTTTAGTGATTATTAATTAGAGGATCTCCCAAAAGTCGTAATATCCAAGTCCCTGTTAGTTTTATGTTAGAAACCATTTTAAACTACAGAATAGTAAAAAAATTGCGTCGAATTTTGATGACGTCACAGTTCAGTAAATATTTCATACAACATCCCATACTAAGCGCGCGTTTTGACGTTTGAAAAAAGTTTCTGATTTAACTAGTTGTCAAATACCCAATTTATTAAATTATAAAAAATATTCAAAAATAAATAAAAACAGACTTCAACAACCACAAACACAAAAAAAAAAATTTTAATTTATTATATTTAGAAAATAATATTACTTAATTATAATAATATTTTTGAAGTCGGTGCCAATTAAGTCAAGTTTTAGGTCTCCACATATATTGGTATCTCATTGGCACCGACTCCTAAAAATATTATGATAGAACTACATTAACTTTGTCGTTACTGGTGTCGCTCTCCCCGCGTTCTTGTCCTCAGTCCATGGTACCCTAAATTTATCCCAAAAGATTCTTGCGGACTCTCTAGATGATTTCGTCATTAGTTTCATAGACGAGGCCAAGTGCGCGTGGACACACGCCTGCCCAAACCGCGAATTCCCGATATCCCTCTCGTCACAACGGCAATGGGATGGTCCGATTTGTGAGCTAGCGCGGAAAAAGCTTATTGACACGTGCTCAAGCTCTGCAGATCGTGCCCGCCTTCTGGCTGTGGGTGAGTGGGAATCCGGTCTGTGGTTTCAGGCCCTCCCGTCACCCAACACAGGAACCTTAATTGACTCTTCCGCTTTTCGGATAGCTGCGGCGCTTCGCCTGGGCGCATCGTGCTGCGCTCCACACCGCTGCCATTGTGGCTCTGCCGTCGGCCGACTCGGTCACCATGGTCTCTCCTGCGTCAGCAGCGCAGGGCGTATCCCCCGTCACGCCAGCCTGAATGATATAATCCGTCGGGCCTTTGCCACTGCCGGATATGCGGCTATTCTGGAGCCAGTTGGGCTCATGCGAGACGATGGCAAGAGGCCCGATGGTATGACCCTGGTTCCTTGGAGTTTGGGGCGGCCCTTGGTGTGGGATGCCACATGTGTAGACACCTTGGCACCGTCCCACCTCCCAGGCACTGCCGTTAGGGCTGGTGCGGCGGCGGAATCAGCGGAGGGCCTCAAGGTGCGTAAATATAGCACACTGGATAGTGGTTATATGTTTACGCCTTTTGGGGTCGAGACCTAGCGTCTCGACCCCAAAAGGCCTTGGGGGGTTGGGGCACGCGGAATCTATAAGGAACTTTCTGCGCGCTTGGTCGAGGCAACACGTGACCAGAGTGCTGGTATATATTTCGCTCAGCGAGTGAGTATAGCTATTCAACGCGGCAATGCTGCCAGCATTCTGGGCACGCTGCCCACTGGTAGCGGTCTTTTAGATTAGGTTTTTAGTTTTTAGTTTTAATTTTTGTGTTAAATGTAAATATGCCTTTGAAATAAATATTTTAAATATTTTATCATTAACTTTTCTAAAAATAATAATAGATATATTCGGTAATAAATTAAAATATTTTTTGTTTCTGGTTATTGAAGTCGGTTTTTATAAATTTTTGTTTTTTTTTTTATTTCATACTTTTATAATATGTTACTAGATGATGCCCTCGACTTCGTCGGCGTGAATTGAGGTTGTGATTCCCGTGGGAACTCTTGAATTTTCCGGGAAAAAAGTGGCTTAAGTCCTTCCCCGGGATACAACCTATATCTTTACTAAATTTTGAAATTTTGACCACCTTTGAAGTGTGATCTATTAAGCAAAAAAAGAATCTTCAAAATTGATTCATAATGGGCGGAGTAATCGCGTAACAAACATACAAAAACATACAGTCGAATTAAGAACTTAGAGTTAAGAATATTTTTTGATAAAATATACCTAAGGTAATATTTTTATCTAAGTAGGTAGCTCAGATAATAATATTACCTTAGATCTAAATATTGCCACACAAAAAAAACACAGATGCACATACAAGTCTTAAAATACCATATTAAACAACATGCATGGTGCATTGCTTTTTCTAGATCCCATATATAACCAATTATTCGCATCACAATAATAATTATGTGGTTATTAGACAAGCTATAGGCATAAAACTCAGCAATCATATTAAGAAAGCATAAAAAATATAGATTGCAAAACCCAAAACCATTTTTGAATGGATAAAAAAAATCACTACCGCAGTTGGTATCGGCATCGCCTGGATTTCGCCGAAACAATGATGAAACAAAAAAAAAGAAAAACGTCAATACAAAAACCATGCGTGCATGGCGCATTAAAATTAAAACACATGCAAATTGCGTTGCAACAACATTAAAATTAAAATTAAAACGGAAATTTTCACTTGTTATTGATTTATAGTTACTTTTTAATTAAAGATCGTGCTGTAAATTTAAAAAAAAAAGAAAAGTAAACTAGATAATATAAGTGTGCTGTCAACTCACCCCGCCGTACGCGTACATATTGTTGTGTGTCTGCGATGGATTCACCTTGGACAACAGGAATCTTGCCTGCAATGACAAAGAAAAGTTAAATATCATTTTACTTACAGAGAAATAGTCTTTGTCTTTGGAATCACCTATAAATTACTACTTCTACTAATATTGATAAGCGATAGTTCCACAAGTCTTCTTCTTCTTCTTGCCCTTTTCCCACGTTATGTGGGGTCGGCGCAACATGTTTTCTTCTTCCACTCACTTCTGTTATCCGTCAACCTCGTATTCACCCCTTTTATAGTAGTTCCACAAGTCACGAAGCTAAAACGGCAACGGAGCTAGAAGAACTGATCAACGTTGGGTCCCAAGTGATTGCACCGGAAAACACATCGTTGAGAGCTCCCCTAGGTGGGACGATCTCAAGCAGTGGCTTTAGCAAAGGTTTTAAAATGATCCATTTTCGTTATTTCTAAACCGTGTTGCACTGACGCTGTGAAGTGATTACATTCTATCATTCGTCAAAAATTGTGAAGTCTTTTTATTAGCTCCATTGAGTCTCATACAATCATAATCTAAGTGCAATAAAGAAAACGCAACACAGGATCAGGTGGCGAGCCGATAAGACGTCAGAATGTTGTGCCGAGCTCTGATCGCCGCGGTCGCCGTTACATGTACGTTATCACACGCACGCGGTCAGGCCACACAGCGCTTAGACCGGATAAAAGGTTTCAATAACATACTTAAATTATAAATAAACAGAACAAAAATCCACCTTTATAACGTGAAATAACAATTCCACAATAATAAAGAACAGTAATGTTTTTAAATTGACTATTGCACAGTTGCAACTTGGGTGACGAAAACGGTAGCGTATTATTGAAAAATTAAAGTAACCAATTTTATGTTAAACTTTCAGACCTGATGTGCGTTTTTTTGTTGAGTGGAATGCAAAAGGAAGACTTGGACGTTAGCATGTTGACAAAACTGCAACGCCACAATGTAAACATCGACGATATGAACAATGAGTGAGTACTTTACACATTTCTAATGAATCAAGGTTAAATGGAAGGATTCTAGCTAAGTGCTAATCTTTAAGAAATATATAGAAACAAACATATTTCATTTATTTTAGGGAATTAATTCAAGCATGCATAGAATCACGGGATAGTAATATCAACATTGAAAAAGTTAAGAATACTACTGGGACTAAACCACGTATAAGTAAACTCAAAAGTAAGTCATACACAAAGTTAACAATGGGTTTGAAATATTAGTACCAATAACTCAGAAGTGAAATCCTCTTACAGATGCCGATTTAGATGACTACAAAACAAATGTCGGTTCTGAAATGTTAAAAAGACCTCATAACTTGGAAAATGTATTATTTAATAAGAGTGCTGATTACAAAGCCAGCCATGAATTTAATGAGAATAATAACAAGGCTTTGAAGGAAATAGTATATGAAAATAAACCAAACGGTGATGAAGTTACGCAATATTATAATGGCCAGGCTAAGTTGGAAAGTGCTCTAAACTATTTACAAGACATGAGAATGAATAAAGCAGTAAAACGTGCACCAATACCGCAACCACTTTCCATTAAAGAACAAGAAAGTAAGAGAAGTATTACAGATGATCTACCCTCATCCGAAATTGAAACTCTAAGCAGAATGATTGCAAGTTTGCTGTCAGAGAGAAAAAATATGAGTACTAAACCAACAACTCAGAAAACTTTAAATATTGAAGACTTATATGAAACGTTATATTCGATGCGAAAGCAAGATATGGAAAAAATGACAAATTTTAAGTCTGGATTTCAATTACCGATTCAGCAAAATGATCGGCTGACACTAGTGGGAAAAGAAATCGTCGTAAATGAATCGGATACGAAAGTGGACAAAAACTCACAAAATCGAAGTGCACTAACGTTATTTAATACATATAAACGTTTTAATCCATTAATACCGGATGATGAAATCCGCAAGCTGAACGGAAAGGCTAAAGAAAGTTTGAAATTTGCTAGTAATGAGAATCTCAACAAGTTTGTAAGACCTGAGGTAGTTGGCACTACTAGCACAAATGATGAGCCAAAACATGAGCTTTCTCGCGATATAATTAAAGAGATAGCTGACAGTGTTAAATTATTAATTCTTAGGGACTTACGTAAGGAATTACGTGAAACAACAATGTTTATTACAACAACAACCATAAGTTCAACAACTACAACTCAAAGTAAAGCAACAACAGGTAAAGATGTTAACATGAAATATTTATTTAGTGAGTAAAATGTTCGAGTACTTAATATCAGAACTTTTTAAATCCTTTATTATTGTTTACTTTACAGGTTTAACTATCAAAACAACACCAAAAATAGTAAGCACTAAACCCGAAGAGTCAGTCATGAATAAATTTTTAGAATTGTTCGAAGAGATTAAATCTTTAAAACGGAATACCATGGTAATTACAAATGAAAATGAAAAAGGAATATATAACAAAGAATCGGAACGAAATGTCGGTATCAAAGAATTAAAATTATACCCTCGGATGACAATGCCTGCTAGAATATCAAATAACATCATACATTCTAAACTTCCTTTTTATGACAACCAAGTGTACAGAATACAACAGTACTCAACAGAAAATCCAGAAAACATTTTCAACTTTGCCCCTCAAGTACATAAATACAGATCAAATGGAACATTTAAAAAACAAGAACCAAAAGAACATAATAAAGGTTTACTTCCAATAACTGTGCAGACTAATAACATAGAAGTTCCACCTCTAGGCATACCTTTAGATAAATCACAGAACCTAATAGGACAGAACATTATTATAACTACAACTGTACCATACAGAATAATTCCTATGAATAATAATGGCCCAATCAAAAAAAGAAATCAGCACAGAGGCGACACTCCACATTCAGAAGAAAGTGGCTCTTTCAAGGCCTACAAATCAAAGCAAGAACATCCCCCTCCCTTTAAAGAATCATATAAATCTCCAGCACACCAATTTTATTCTAATAGTAAAGATGATGTTATAAGATTAACTCTTAACAACAATGAGAATACTAAGTATAATGCAGATTATTATGAGAAAATCCACATAGGAAAGTATAAACCACATCCAGACAATGCCCAAATCAAGCATCGAGAAATACCACGATTTCATCAGAAATTGGAAAAAGTGGAGAGGTATCTAGACTACCCAGAAGAAGATATGTACATAGACAAGAATGATTGTTGTAATAAGAAATTTAGATATTCACAAGCAATGGTTGATTGCTGCAACAGAAAAATCGCTTCTCGACAACAAATGTCATTTAACAATATGAAAAAAAAAACATACGATGATACTCATTTTAAGAACTTTATGCAGTCCCAACAGAAAGTGACAGATATGCTCGAGAAAATTCTCGGGGACAAGAGGAATGTTCAAAGTGTGGAAACAGCTTAACAGACTTTCACATTTTATATTTTTATGAAATAGCCTTGAATATTATTAATATCATACCTGCAATTTGTATAATATTTGAAACATAAACACTATTCTCTTGTTCTCTCGTGGCCATTTATTGTTCAGTTCGTAAATCAACAGGCTTAGAAACTCATAGGTATTGCCCTTATATTGTATTGCCAATCAGACATCAATCAGAAGTTAGACAAATAGTTAGTTGGACAAACAAACACTTCAAGTTTAGAACAGTGAATAAGTTTACTTTGTGACGATAACTTAGAACTAAAGTCTTTCCCCAAAATTGGCATCCGCCTTTTTAGCACCTCATTATCAGCAGGGCTTTTTGAATCACAGTCGCCCAATTTGCGCCGTCAAATTTTCTTGTATTTATCCTTTTTTTATATCATAAAGTACTAACAATTAATACCCTACTAAGGTTAAAATCTAGCCTATGAGTAAGTAAAGGTAATGAGTAACATTATTTCAACCTGAACTTATACTATAAAATTATATCTAAGAATTGGTCCATTGACTGATCTTAGTTTACGCTAGATTTTATTTATCCTGTAAGTGTAGTTATTTAGTGTAATACCTGTGATCCTCCATGTTCAGTATCAATGTACCGCGGCACGGGGAAGCGACTCTGCAGAATCTCTTGCGCGTCGTCGACTGGCGCTCGGAGCAGTTGGGCAAAGCTCTCATACTCGGGCATGTCTTGATAGCGTAGCGCACGCCATTGGGCTATCGTCTAAGGGAAAACAATTAAAAAAGAACGTAATTTAGGAGATATTTTGTCATTTATTTGCTGTTGTATCTATCCTACAACAAATCTGCTCATATTCCACCGACTAATAGCATAAAAAGACACAGACAAAAAAAAAGTTGCTGCTTTAAAAATTCACGTTAACACAAAAATAGCTGGCTTCCTTTTTAAAAAGCTTCAGGCAGGGCATGAGGGCATTATCGATCCGTGAGTAACTAATGAATAATGCCTTTCATGAGCTTAAAATTTAGTAGGCAATCCCAATCGAGAAAGACTATAGACTTTTTGAGACTTTTTGAAAATGTTGGTAATTGAACTTTCGAGGGTACCAATTGGTTTTGAGCTTAATTTAGAACAAAACTTTTCAATCTTTCTTTTCTTAATTAGTTAAAATGTGTGATAACTGATTTTTAAACGAACATTTAAGTGTAGTAAAAACTTACTAATAGATATTGAATATTTCAATAATTGGATATTGAATATATTAATGGATGTTTATCAATGTCCAATATCCATTCAATGTACTCTATTTACAAATAAATAAATTGATTGATTGATCAAAACGGTATTTATGAACATATCCGTGTTATCTGCCAAGTATGACTTGAGTACCGTCAGGCCAAGAGTGAATAGGCATATTCCAGACAAGCGCACTCCAACATATAGAACCCTTATCTATGTCCTCAAACGCAAGTTTATCTTCCAAAAAAAAATCTACTTACCTCGCCATGATAAATCAGGATTTGGAAGAAAGTGTCCATGAGCAGTATACGGTCGGGTTGTATGGACGATGTGTCCAAGAGCACGGGTTCCGGCGGCCCACCGAAACTGTACGAGTACAGGATCGGTTGGATCATGATAAGCGACTGCGTTAGATCCTCGCGCATTAGCATGTGCCTGAAACAACATCATTGTACAGACTTAATTCCTCCCTGCCTCGTATTTCCTTATTGCTGAGGGTCTTGAGGGCTTACTCCCATCGCTTAAAGCAGTATGTTGACGCTCTTGGTTCAGAATTGAGGAACGTATGTCATATAAATCTGATATTTTAAAGTAATACTGCTTTAAGCGATGGTAATAAGCCCCCTAGGGACGTCCTAGAGGGACGAGTGGCCTAGATGAAAACCATATATCATATCAGTCGATTGCGATTGTTAAGCAAGGTTGACACAAGTCGGTAGCTGGATGAGTGACCGAATTTGGAGGTTCAAATTTGGCCTTTTCATTTCCTCCGTACCCAGAAGAGTGCATTAGCCGTCAGTCCCGGTTATTGTCACTAACATCTGATAATAATCGTTACAAAAACTTATGAGTTTAACGAGTCAGCCTGATCAACAATATATATTTTTTTTAAATCGCAGTCATGGGGACTGCCGATAGAAGTGAAAACAAATATTCAATTTTTTTTTAAATTATGTAAATTAATTAAAATAAAATATAATAACTAATAATAAAAATATTTAAAATATAAACCTTAAAACTAGGGCATTCAAGTTTTCGAATTTAAGACCTTTTTCCTTCGTACCAACGCGAGGTGTCGGTCACGCGTTTCCACATTTTTACCCCCTACCAAAAAGTGCTCAACGCGGCTAAAGAAGTTTTCATTTCAAAAATGAAAGTGTTACAAATCTGGTTTACCTGTAGAACGTGGTCTCATCGGGCGAGTTGTTGAAAACTTGCAGGAACTGTGAACGACGCAGATGGTACATGAACTGCGGGTATAGACTGAAGTTCTCCGACAGACGGAAACTGTTCGGATCGTCCTTCGCGTACTCGCCGAACTTTTGACACTGGAAGAAAGCATAATCGTTATATAATGAATGCTTACACTAATAACAGAGCTAGAAAAGAAATTGCAATAATGATTTCCTCATTATTTATTATTGTCTATAGCAATGTCTACTCTGTATTTTTGGAACGAAAGTTCCTTATGGGACGATGCGGGGGGTAGCCTAGACGGCAATAAACGTCTGACCCGAAAATGGGTAAGATTTTGAATTTAAAACTAAGCACGCGTTTGACTACTCGTCAACTACCCAATTGCGACAACGTCAAGTTACCAGTCTGATTAGCATCCGGTCGAGCCAGCGCAGCACGTCAGGGCCGTCCTCCTGTTCGGCGCGGTACACCACGAGCCGCGCCATCACCACGGCCGCAGCCTCTTGGTCGAAGCCCGCCGATATGTGCTACAGGTTTACTGCTGCGTCGACCCAACTGTGACAACGTACCAAGACAAGGTCAAATTACCAGTCTGATGAGCATCCGGTCGAGCCAGCGCAGCACGTCAGGGCCGTCCTCCTGTTCGGCGCGGTACACCACGAGCCGCGCCATCACCACGGCCGCGGCCTCTTGGTCGAAGCCCGCCGATATGTGCTGCAGGTTTACTGCTGCGTCGCCCCAACTGCGACAATTTTAAGTTACCACTTTAGTGTTGAGCTGAATAGAACCAAGCTCAGACAAATTTAGCCATGGTTGTCCATGCACCAATAAACTTGACTTAACACTGACTTATAGGGATAGAGCAACGCTGCAAGCTGACAGGGGCGAGAGGAGGAATGTTAAATATCACCGAAATAGCAAAATTTTCAATACAAATATTCAGTAACTCTAGTACAAAGTTAGCATGGACGTGAGCACTTCTTGTTGTCTCTAGTATTCTAGATCTTAAAAACTACACTCTTTATCAACAATTATCAATAATAATTATCGCGTGTTCACTACTGCTTGCATCAGTCAACCTAGTGTGTTAGGTGAACAAACAGGCAGTTGTATACATCATCTCGTTTAGAAGCCCCAAGCCAGCCAGGTGCCAGAGGTAGTAGTCGCATGTTTATGCAATTTTCGTATGTAAAATGTGTTAGTTCCACTAAATGCCGCGGATCTTCTTTCGTGACACAGACTTCTATACATCACAACTATGGATCAAATACACCAAAAGATCCTTTAACATCAGGGTACAGTATAACGATACCCTTCGTATTTTATTAAAAATGCCGAGGAATTGTTTGTGTTCGCCGACGCTGGTGGCGCAGATTACTATGCAATTATCAGCAGTAGAATTGCCGGTTTCTGGGAAACCGTCAGCGATTCTAATAACTGATTAAAGTCGTCGCTCAGGCATCCCCTGACAAAGTGTTTTATAAACACTGGCTAAGGGTACACCAGACCCCAAATGTAAAATGGTTTTTCATTTACAACTGTGTTTTAATTTGAGTATAGTTTATACATTTTTTTATATTTAGTTATTTTATTTTTTCTAATGTAAACATATTTTTATATGGGTCCCTGCGACTTGCAATAATATGATTTTATTATTATTTTATTTATTATTACAGACTATACATTATAGTAAGAAGAAGTTTTATTCTGTTAAAGCTTATACTTACTTCCTCGCGGCAGTAGTAACGCGCACCCGTCTCTGCCCGCTCGAGTGTTGGTACTGCGTGATGAGTTGTACGCAACCGCGCCCGCCCTGCGGCACAGGCGCCGCGTGCTGGTTTACCACCTACAACACAGCGTGGCCAATTTCTATGTAAATATAAGGAGGATACCTTCGTCAAAAATAAATTATTTCTTACTAATGATTATTAAATAGAGGGCCTTCCAATCTATATGTCACTGTAAGATTGTAAAAACCGTTAGATTATAATCTAACTCGCGAAATTCTAAACTGTCGAAAGATTGTAAACTGTTCAATGTTCTGAGTGTCAATTTTTGAAATATTCATTTTATTTATGTTTTCTTGTCTCTTTCTTGTAGGTTAGGTTAGTGTTCAACATAAATAATCAAGTAGTGCCCGGCCGCAGGCCGTTTAGGTTTTATCGGGTTTAAATACCTATTAGATTACAACCTACCGGAAAATAATGCGTTAAATTCATACAGACTTGAAATTTGGAACATAGGTTCCTTCTATGGTGTAGACGGCCGCCAAGAAACGGGTTTGAGAAAATTCACCCCTAAGGGGTTGAAATGGGAGTTGGAAGTTTGTATGAAAGTCCTTTGTTATAAAGCTAACTAATATTAGCTATAAATAATAAAAACCTGTATAATCTATTTTACGAAAATCTACCTTCCCTAATCTACCTACCTAATAGGGGTTGGAAGCTTACTTAAGGGCTCCCAAGTTTTTGAAGTTAGAGACTTGAAAATCGGGATTTAGGTTATTAGTTTTCAGTTATAATAAACTGTATAAACAATTTTAGGAAAATCTACCCCACAGAGGGTGAAATGGAGGTTGTAACTTTGAAAGTTACAACCCCCACTTAAACTTATGAGTCCTGTGTTTTTGAAGTTAGAGACTTGAAAATCGGGATTTAGGTTATTCGATTTAAATAATAATAACCTCTATGAGCAATTTTACGAAAATTCACCCCAAAGGGGGTGAAATGGGGGTTGGAAGCTTACATGAGGTTTTTAAGTTTTTGAAGTTAAATACTTGAAATTTGGCATAAAGGTTATAAGTTTTATGTAATAATAAACTGCATAAGCAATTTTACGAAAATCTACCCATAGAGGGTGAAATAAGGCCTGAAAATTTGTATGCAAGTCCTGTTTTTGTAGTTAGAGACTTGAAAATTAGGATTTAGGTTATTAGTTTTAAGTAATAATAAACTGCATAAGCAATTTTACGATTGTCCTACCCAAAGGGCGTGACATATGGTTTGAAAGCTTGCATGAAGGTTATAAGCTTTTGAAGTCAGCATTAAGGACTTATTAGTCTTAAATAATAAAACCTGCTGATGCTATATAACTGCTATAAGTAGGCCTTTTGCAGCGGGAAAATCTCATAGGAAATCAGAAATTGTACGCGGACGAAGTCGCGGGCGACCGCTAGTAGGCCATAAAATCGACATCCTCCGTTAGTTTTAAGTTCGATAACCATTATATGCTATCGGTTAAAGAAAAAAAGGGCGTCGGAGTTTGATGACGTCACAATTATGTATTTCACACAAACTCCCATACTAAGCGCGTTTTGACATTTGCTAAAGAGCTGCTGATTTGATTGAATCAGTTCAATGTGTCCAAATGTTGTATCAAAAATTTGTCTTAATATTTATAATTATTATTATATTATGTATTATTTTTAGGCGAATAAAGAGAATAACAGCGAAATAAACTATGCTACAACCATGCATGTTTGCAGCTCTGGAAAAACTGCCGCGAAAGATTAGCAGACAGACACACTTTCGCTTTTATAATATTAGTATGGATTATGAAAATAGTTTTGACATTTCAAAAAATTTATATTCTTTTAAAGAGCCACAAGCACAGCAATATTATCTTAGAAGCTTTAATGAGGTTGGTTGGTTAAAACATGTTTACCTAGAAATTATCATTTTAGTCTAAGGCCTCATGTACATGAAGTCTAAGAAGTACTCAACGGGGTGTAGGGCAGGGCTGTATGCTTATCTATGAATTTTTTATCAAACATCAACAACAGAAATATTTATTTAATTTAAACAGAGATTTCATACCTCAAAGAAAATAGCCATTGTAGTACTGGGGGTAAATGTGCACATCTTCCATTGACATGTGTTGCCCATACCAACCTCTTGGTCTGACACACAAGGACCTTTCACGTTGAGTGAAACACATGAGCCGATTGCACCACTTACTATAACACAATAAAAAATAAGGTTTTATATGTATCTATGAATAATACGCAAAAGAAAAACCTGCATGGTAAGGCAGAGGCGCAGCGTTTCTTGCGGCGGCGTGAAACACGCGCTGACGCGTCTTGAGTTTTTTATTTTCAGTATACCAATTTCAACCATGTGTTAACATACATGCATAAAGCTGAGTTTAAGTTGTTATCAAAAAGACGCGCTACTCTACTCCACCTGTATGCTATTGGCACTAAGATAGAAAGTACAATAATTGGTGGTCTTATTGCTACATAACAATCTCCACTAGGCAATCGTGACCAAGACATTTTAGGTTTAGCTGTAAATACTTACAATACAAAGTATTTTGTAGTAGGTGGATATCAAAATTTAAGAAGTAAGAAATATTTTATCAACTTACTCTTAAGCTCACGGCTGCATTTCACTTCCAGTGTACCATTAAATGCCATTTTAAAATCTCCTTTCTGATCTTTTGCAAAGACCCTTTGGAACGTTTGTTTGAAAAGTGACGAATTGAAGGAGTCGCCCATTACCATATGACCTCTGAAAAGTTCAAACTTATTTCAATACTCACTGCATAGGTCAAAAGTCAAGTACTTTTGACTTGATTTAATATGGAAAGAAGGAAAGAAAAAATAATGTGTAAAGTAGTGTGGGAAAGCAATACATTTGTGTGAATAAGAAAAATAGCCATAGTTAGAAATAATTGCTGAAATTACATTCTTTGTTTGATGCACAAAGCATTACTATTTTATTTAAAGTGAAGTTAAACTTGAAAGCTGCAATTTTGTATTCAACAGCAATAACTGGAGATTTATCTTGTTTTATCTATACTATAATATTATAAATGCATATAAAGTGTCTGTCTGTCTGTTTGCTACACTTTCACGTACCATCCGTTCAACCGATTTTGATGAAATTTAGTACAGGGATAGTTTGTATCCCGGGGAAGGAAACAGGCAACTTTTTTTTATCTCGGAAAATTAAGGAGTTCGGGAGTGCGGGAATGGAAAAAACTTATAACAAACATATTTGCGGATATCATCTAGTAACAAATAATTATGTAAGTGCAAAAGAACTAACCCTGTTGAATTGCAACACTGCTTCATTTCCATCAACCCAGTCTGATCCAATGCACAAGAGTAAATATCAATAGCATGCCCATTGGTGGCAGCCCTTAGGGACAATGCTTCATAATGCTTTATTGCCTTCTTCATATACTTTGCATTATCCTTGGCAATATCATGATGCGATCTGATCGGCTGCTTCAGTTCATCATTGACTACTTGACCGGGGCCTTGAGAGCAAGGGCCTCCAAGGAACATCATAATTCTTGCTCCAGTATTAGGGTAGGTTACCTCTAGTAAACCAACGGCTAAAGACAAAGCAACACCACTGCTTCTTAGTGGACGTTTGCCAACACCTAAAGGCCAGGGGTCACGGCCCAGTTCACTTAGCAAGTCAGTGAGAGCCATGTCACATTGCTTGACTGGTTGAAGGAAGCGGTGTGCGGGTGGCTGAGGTGCAGGGGCACCTTGTCTTTGTTGCTGAGGATTTGGTGCGTTCACACGTCCAATCGCTAGTTGCTCTTGTATCTGTTTTCCAGACAAATCTTTTGTTCCTTTGAATACATAACATTTGTATATGCCTTCTGTACCTGTAACAATAAATAAGACTTCAAAATTAAGGGACAAGCTCACAAGTACACAACAAAATACAACTGCTAATACTGACCAACATCCATACTAATATTATAAATGTAATGTGTGTCTGTCTGTCTACTACACTTTTATGACCCACCTGTTCATACAATTTTGATGAAATTTGGTATATGGATAGGTTTTATCGTGGGGAAGGACATAGGCTAGTTCCTTGCGGGAATTGAAAAAACATAGTCCATGCAGACGAAGTCGCAAGCATCACCCAGTAGTACATAAGTATGGCCAAGTGCTGATCAACATACCTACAGGAAAACAATAAGTACTATTTTAACACATTATAAACATTCTACATTTATCACTTTCTAACTTTCCAGATGTCTACACTAGACATTAAACATTTTCTTTTATCTCTTACATCATCACAAACTGTAGTTTTGATAATGAATTCATTGTAACTTACCTAATTCATGAATTTGTACCATACGCCCAAATGTAATAAGACCAACAAGGGCATTCTGTGGCATCAAACTAAGTGAAGTTTGTAGGGAATCCTTTAAAGCCCCAAGTTCCTCTTCGTCCAAACATGTGTCCACAACTAATAGGAAGATAGGTGGCATGCTCTGGGCCCTTGTTATGGTGTATTCTATTGTGGAGAAGTTGGGAATCAGCTCGGCTGGTTGGTGCTGTTCTGATATTGCTGCATATTGAGGTGGGAACTGTAACAATAATGTGAGTAGTTTCACATCATTTTATCCTGTTTTGTAAAAGCTAGTATGCTTAACCTACACAAATTGAGGTTTGAACGCTTAAATTAATCTTCCTACCTTACCTAAGAGGGAAAGAAGGCTTCTAATATTATGAGTAAAAATTTAATGCAAATTTCATGTAACATTGCCTGAATATGGATTTTAAAGGACATACAGGCAATGTGTTATACTACAAGAAATTTGTGGTATGTTTTTATTGCACTTTCTGTGTGGTAACATATTGTTTAGGTATACTTACAGGATTTCTCTGAAAACAGAAGTTGCAGACCCACAATTTTGCTCTGTAATCCACTTGGCACATTGGATTTAGCACTGCTCTACAAGTATTGCGTGTACATAGCACAGGTTCATACTGAATTGGTGGCAAATCCGGCCGTTCCTTCAGAGGTTGGTACAAAGACACTAAGGGGACCACAAGTCTTGTAGCTTCAATTCTACTTGCAGGCCACACATTCCACGTAAAGCGTATACCATCCCTGTCCTCATTCTGCTGGATAAACTCCTCGTAAGTCGCCATATCACCGATCTACAAACCGATCTTTGTAGTACAAACGAAACACGAATAACACACGAACGAACGAACGAACCATACACTTTAACACAAAAACACTTGCGAATATTAGAATTATACTTACCAAAGATACATGTGCTTAGTTTAAGCTAGAAATATTCCTATTTTAAAGGAAATTCATTCAGAATTGTGTGTTAAATCCGTGCTAAAATATTTTTTACCAGACGCACCTAGCCTAGCTGATCAGTAGCTGATTTGGCAAATGTCAATTAGTCAATACCATAGACAACCAAACTGTCACTTTCGCCACGTCATTTTTGTAAACGCAGTCATTAAAACTAACAAGCGTCTATTAAAAAAAAAATTAACATCAATTTATATCAATGGCTTTACACATAATTTATAAATTAATAATTATTCACTCTATAACATATTATTGTCTATGGTGAAAATACCATAGAGTAAATGAGCGTCGTTGTCTATGTTTCTACAACATTACGTTCCATGCTATGCATGAATTAGAGAAAAAATTTAAATTATGTAATTAAAATATTGATATGATTTGATTAATTACTGAATAAAACGTTTTAAACAAAATTGCAAAAAATGTACTATAAATTACGATAGCAGTGAAATACATTATGCATTTTAAATAAAAATGGAATGTTTAAATATCAAAGTTTTTATGTGAAAACGAAACGTGCTTGAATGAAAGTTTTTTTTTTTTAAATTTGATATAGTAAAATAAATTCCAATCGTGCGACATGATTTGTAAAATAATATAAAGTATTACTTAATGTTGTATTACTTTTGGATTAAATAAGTGGATATAAAATTAAGATATGTCATTGCTTTGTTTCAAAAGCAAGAAGTTAACGCCAAAAAGTGCGACTGCGCACTGGCCAAATTAGTAGGTAGTGTGAAAGAAAATGGCGATCAGCGAAAGGCGTCCGGAGTTAACGTGATGAAAAACATTGTTAAAAGCTCAATTATATAGTGTTATAGTTATTAATTGTGTCAGATGTAGATTAATTAAGTGTTAATGAATAGTGATTGTGTATAAAAATGGCTGCGAATATGTACAGAGTCGGCGGTAAGTAACAATAATTGGTTATTTTTGTTGTAGCTTCGCCGGTTCACCGCCAGCCGACTAGCGGTGCTTTGCTTTGATTGTCGTACCTTCATTAATTGCTCACGTTAATTAGTTCGGTAATGTTAAATATCGCGAATTCAAGAAAAGTAATCTTGATTTACAAACATTTCGTATCATTTATGTTGGTTTGATAGTTTTTATCAATGACTTATAATTTTACCCAAATTCTTCAAATAGGACATTAGCATTTGCATCTAGGTATCATTGTATCGGCTTGCGTATCTCCGTACGGATGGGTAGGCATGAGAATGGAGTCGCTCGCTACTATTTATTTGGACAATTTCTCATTCGATTGGGACCATTTGCTGGTTTTTGTCACGAGTTTTTAGGTTATAATTGATGTTGTCAAAACATTTTGCTGCATATTTCTCGTAATATTATGATGGGTTGAACTGTGGGATCTAAAACCGGAGTAAATGTGTGCGAAGTTAATTAAAGACATTTATGGTAATGTGAGATTATAATCGTGCGGTTGGTTGGACGGGTCTTCGGTTCGGCGGATTGGCGCTTCGGACTAGTGGTTGATAGTGGTGGCGTTGTCGCGGGGCTGGCGGCCGTGTGGCGCGGTCCGCGGTCGCCGCGCCGAATGCTAATTAGCTCTTCCTTTAACACTACTTCCTATCACTAAATATCCCGTCATTGAAAACTAAAAGCACTCACTTTATTTTAGTTTAACAAATTGTCTTAATTAATCTTAAGTTCTTATAAGTTTCATAAAAATAGTAATTGCAAACATTTAATAAATAATTAATGTATTTAACAGTAAAAATTGCATTCAAACTGTAGCTCATTAGTCATTACATTCAATCAGTTAAATGGACTCACATAAAATGACATTACATAAAGTACAAACCAATAGGTGGTAATATTGGTTAATATTTAATTAAAGGCAAGTACTTGAGCGGTTATCTTTTAATTCATTGTGACCTTTGAATACCTGCATAAATAATATGCTTGTGTCTGGCAAAGAATTACTTACTTGACCTACATCAGTCACCTTGAGGCTTTTTCATTACAACTTGAATGGTTAATTTTATAATCACCCTGACAATATATAATTTTATTTGCAATTTTTTTTTTAAATCAATATTTTAGTGAATTTTTTGCCCTGATTATCATTTCAATACATGGCAATATAGTTGTTATGCAATAGTTAATATAAGCTTTCAAGATTAGTTTTAAGCAGTTAATTATCACCTTAAAATGTAACATTTTATCTTCAAACATTTTTATTTCACACACTTACTTAGTTGCCTATGGAAATGAGTTTGTTCACCTCTTAGATAACACCCAGTCAACTTTTACTTTGTTCAAGTATTGTTACAATTTGTCTTTAAAAATAATTTAAATAAGTACTTAAAGTAGTAAGTATAAACTTACTTACATATGATGAAGAAACCTAAATAAACTGAGCTTTAAACTGTACAAAATGCACAGATATTGCCTAAATAAATATTATATATGATAATAATACCGTCCACCATAATTGATGTAACACTACATTCACTTTTATATTACTGAGATACTTACCACTATCTACTAGTATTGGAGTATTAAAATAGTAAACTGTGTAACAATAACTCCTCATTATTACAAAAAAAAAAAAAAATTTTTAGAGTAATCATATCCATATTGTATTGATATAGCTAATATTACTCAGGCATAAGAAGAAATCATTATCATAGTTTTATTTTTCATCAAAATATAAGTAAGTGCCCAGAGTAAAGATAAGTATTTACTCACTAAATTTCCATGTTACAAAGATCTCAAAAATAAATAGCCCAATCAATATATTACTTAAAAATTGTAAATCAAAGACATAGGTTTTTAACCCCAAGTTAAAAAACCATGCAATGTTTAAATATTACCAGCAATAAATTAGATGTAGAAGTGACTCACATCATTTTGTCTATAAAATTATCTCTAGCCTGTACATTATGATAAAATCTTATCTCCACAAAGTAAACATCACAGGTTATTTCATAGTCATTATACCTTATTTATTACTAGAAGATGCCTGCGACTTTGTCCCTATGGATTAAGGTATTTTGATTTACACAGGAACTGTTTTATTCCAAAGTAAAAATTAGCATATGTGTTGATTCAGGGTATATGCTATGTACATTTCAAATTTCAGCCAAATTGGTTCAGTTGTTGCGGGATAACACTAACAAATATCCTTTACAAATTAAAAAATGTCCAAACTTTCACATTTAAGTATAATATTACTGTGTAGGATAGGATCTATTTCCACTCTACTTCAAAGTATAACATAAAAAAGGATTTAAAAATAAGTTCTATTGTAAGTACTTAATTATTAGTTACAAAAAATAATTTATTTGGCTGGCACAGGTTTGGGCTTAGGTCTCAGGCATCTGGCCTAGGTTAAACTCAAGTAAAATTTAAAAACATTGTGTAAGTAGTAGTAGGTACTAACACCTAGTCTTAGATCACAGTACGGTAACAAGTTATGCCAATTTCGATTACACATCTGCTCATCATCACTTAGTTTTGCTAATCATGATGGTTATATCACTTTATAGAATTCTTGTCCTTTTGGTCAGAATTTCACCTATGCTAATGTCAATCGCGCGTAGGTATATTTGCTCATTGTGAATTGTTTGGTCTTATGTTACCAGTGCCCGGGTGAGACCGATCTTCGCTAGTCTTTGGGGTTGATTTATCTCGTTGACAATATAACAAATAACAAGCGCCACCGATGACCGACATCAGCTTTGGAGTAACTACCTAACATGCCTAACCTTAGAAACACGATCTGGGTACTATAATGACGTCGATTTGCACGTGCCTTTCGTGGACTTTGTCGATATCCGAATTCGCGTATTCAAAGTTCAAACACTGGTGGCCGTTGTAAAGTCAGTAGGTATGAAAGGTATTTGCGACATACGATGTTTTTCTTTTCCTATCGGTAATACCGTTACTAAGTAATACGTGAAATCTGCTATACTAAATACTGCACTGCTGTTTAATTCTTCTCGTAATCATAATCTAACTCGCGAAATCGCAAAGTGTCGAAAGATTACAATATAACTCATTACTTTCCGGTAGATAGTAATCTGTTAGGTTTATTAACCCGATAGAACCTGCCTGCGGCCGGGCACTACCTGTATTTATGTCGAATCCTAACCTAACCTACATGAAATAGACAAGAAAACGTAAATACAATGAATATTTCAAAAATTGACACTCAGAACATTGAACGGTTCACAATCTTTCGACAGTTTACAATTTCGCGAGTTAGATTATAATCTTACGGTGACAGCTATATGATTACAGTGTCAAGTTGAAAACTATATGCATTTTCCAGGCAAAATTACTTCTAGCAGCCAAGCCCTACATGACTATGTATCAAATAATATTATTTTTTTATTTATCGTATCCAATTCTGGGGTACCGATCTTTAATTAGCCGCTAAAAGTTAAACCTACGTACGCCGTGTTTGTAAACAAAAGGCGCCCTAAAAAATCGACGGATATGCAGCCCCTAAAATAAACTGTGCAGCCATTGGTGCCACTTATCAATTCGCTTACGGTTCTGTGGTGTTAAATAATTACGTAAGGTGCCTACTGCCTGTGTTGTGTTTGATAATTTAATCTTAAATATGTAGATAATTATAATCTATAGAAAAGCGAAAGTTTAGATGGATGGATGTTTGTTATTCAATCACGCCAGAACGGCTGAACGGATCTGGATAAAATTTTGCACACAGATAGATAGTCTGAAAAAACAAATTGGCTACTTTTTATCCCGGTAAATCGGAGGACAAAGAGTTCCCACGGGAACCAAAAAAATTCAATCCACGCGGACAAAGAATTAAACTATTTTTAGTGAGTATGTGTTACTAACACCACATCGTGGACTAGTTACTAACCGGCTTAACGATCTATTGGTTATGCTAACAACAAAATCTTTAATAAAAATGGGTTAATTAAATTGTTTAAAATGCTCCCGTTGCATTTTCGCACACCTTTATGCTGAGATCTATGTCACACTGTTATAGAAAATGCAACGTGTTGTAAATTCAGCCGGTGATCAGTTCACAGTCCGATTCGACGAGTCTACTAGAATTACTATTCACGTGTAGGTAGAACAGACGGATCTTTCCGACTACCATTTCCAACATTCCCTTGAATCTGTAAGTGTTGAACTAGCGTTTGAGTTCAGCACATTAAGACTGATAGCTTTATACCTAAAAATATTTAGACCTCTTACTTCCACGTTAGTTTTCGTGAGCCTGCTCGTACGCAACGTAAGGTCATCGGTCCCAATTATTGTTCTCCGATGTCATGTGGCAACCATGTGCGAGAGAGATTGTTCTAATCTAGTTTTAGATACTAGATTGATCTTAATATGTTACATATAATATAGGGTTCAGGTCAAAATCATTGAAAGATCCCTGATGCAATGCTATCAATACATGTGCATAGTTTAGCTGTAATATTTTAGTTAATACTGTATACATTTAGTCGTTATGATTTATCTAAATTCAAGCTTATTACTACTAGTCCGAACCTGGCTAGTTACTCGAAACTGTTAACTTCGTTCTTGTGGCTCTTATAACATGTTAGAAGTTAACAGAGATATCCATTTTACCGATGCCCAAATGCCCAAATATTATTTTGCCAAAAATGTGCCAATAGCCACATGGCGTGTGGTTATCAACTATGGTTTCAGTATACCCCGTAACCGTACCTCTTCTAAAAATATCTAAGATATTACTGTCCAAGAAGCAGTTACCTAAGTGCTTAACAATAGGCATGATGACTGATTTTGAAAAATGGTCACATTATGTTCGGAAGTATCTACTATTTCGAAAAAGTATCTTATTTCAGCAGAAAAATAAGGTTTAGTAGATAAAATTGGCATTTGAAATTTAAATTTTAAAAATCACGCCAAAACGTTCGTGGATGTCATGGCGTCGTTTGTGACGTCACTATAGTTTTTACCAATGTACTCTAATGTACTGTGTGCAGTAAACAATAAGTCTTCGTACAGCAATTTAGATATTTTGTGTGAATAATATGAATTCTAAAGTGTGTAAGTCGTGTGCGGTCCCCCAGTGTGATAACAAATCAAAATTAACTCCAAACAAGTAATTTATTCACGCCCCACTTAAAAAAACAATGCGATCTAAGTGGCTTAATTTTGCACGACGAGATCCTACAGCTATAGGGCTAAATTCTACTATTTATTTCTGCGAAGATCACATTGATGTAAGTTTTTGCTTTATCCTAATACTAGCTGGTGCCCGCGACTTTCTCCGCGTGGATTGAGGTTTTATGGTTCCCGCGGGAACTCCTTAATTTTCCTGGATAAAAAGTACATATAAATCTTCCTCTTGAATCACTCTATCTATTAATAAAACCGCATCAAAATCCGATGCGTAGTTTTAAAGATCTAAGCATACATAGCGACAGACAGCGGGAAGCGACTTTGTTTTATACTATGTAGTGATGCTGTTTTGCTTATAACACAAATAACTGCAAAAAGTTAGAGATGCGTATAGGATCGCCGAATAGGATCCGAATAGGAGGCAAACGTCATAGAAGGCAATCACCGCTCATATTAAGTTATACGGTATAGTTTTAAAAAACAACATTTCATACCTCTAATACCTATCATGAAGTGCTTAATAAATAAAATAGCAGATTTTACGGGTTTAAAACCTATAAATTATTATGCCATTATTGTACTTACATAGAAGTTTTGACGTTGCGAAATTCTTCGAACAAAAGTCTTTGTTTCATGTAAGATACCCAGCATCAACAAATCAATCCTGGGTAAATTAGAGCTAGTAGCTTTGGTAAATCCTTGATCCATGGCTAACGATTTTTAATTTCTTAACTTTGGATTCAGTAAAACAAAACTAGATTAAGGAAATGATCTTTGGGAAACAAAAAAACACGAAAATACTTGATAAACATTTAAAACGCCTGTATTTATAGAGATTGTTGGTCGATTGTCAAAGCTCAAAAACGATAGTGACGTCATTCGCTTCAGTGGTGTTTTATACAATATGGCGGATTGCTGTATTTCATAGTTTTATTTTATCAAAATAAATAACAATCTCACTCGAAATAGAAATATAAATACGTTTTTTATATTCCATGAATCCTATTTCATTAGATAAATTCATAATTTCATTGATTCTTGGATACTGTCATCATGCCTATTATCATTATCAATTGGGTATTTCAGATTTCTCAAGCAGAAAAATTCTTTATTTTTCCTTCCTAAAATTAGACAAGTTATTAATAATTATTATAGAGTAAATATAGCTGAATAGATTCAGTCACAAAAAAAATGCCAACTCCGCCTCTCATTCCACTGTCACTCGATTATGCAGCTGTATCCTATTATTAAGAAGCGTTTACGACACAATGGGGTCATAGGTGCCTAAGTAACTGAGTCGAGCTTACTGTACACACATCTGCCCCGCTGGACGCTATTGGTTATTGTTATTTGTTGTACATTAAGGTACACGTGCTTCTAACGTTCAATTTACGCACGGCTTCTATTCTACGTAAGCAAACTAACTATTACAAGAATTTCCTTTCCGAGACCTTGCGTTTCGCCGTGATGACGTCAGATATTTCACTACAAAAGTTTGTGAAAACTGATGTGATTGAGACGGAAACGCGAATTCATATCCGCGATCTCCTTGAGGATCAAGCCGAAGCCACTACCTCCTATGAGGGTCTTTTCAGAACTGCCCAAGCCCACAAATTCGCCAAACAATGAAAAAAAGTCGCCGGGTATAAAATTGCATGATCACTATATTGTGGTACAAGAAATTGGATAAAGTAAATAGGGCGCCCCCGGTAGGTTGAGCGAATGACATCCGGAGGTTGGTTGGCGCCTGGCATCAAATGGATGCAAGCATGTAAAGATAGGCAGCGTTGGAGCAAATTGAAATAGGCCTAAGTCCAACAGTAGATTCATAATGGCCGTCGATGACGATGATGACGCCGTTAAGTATGACACGGGCACAGCCGGTACCCAACGACTGCAGTAAGTAGCGCGGTTCCCTTAAGGCTTGGTCTGTTCAATAAGATTGTTGTACCTTCATACAGTTCCATTGGCGCGCCGGGCTGTTTCGCGATATATTTTTTAGGCTTTATTCTGTGTGACTATTTCTTATCTCCATGCGAGCCGAATAATGAAATTAACAATTCTTAAATACAATATTATTCCTTATTTAATGCCAATTAAACAAAACCTGTTTTCGATAAAGCCAAATGATTACAGTATAGTTCGATTTTAAATGGTTTACTTAGTGTCGTTTTATTAAACAACTCTATTAAATAAAATTGTGTAAAATTTTTAGTACATATAATATCTTTAAAGCTAGATTGAGCAATCAGGATAAATACATCATTACTCCAAGTGTAGTATGATATTATAATACTTGAAGCCTAATTTGCTGATCTACAGTCTACGTTTTTCTCTGTATGGGAATTATGGATACAGAGTCCAGAGTAGTGTGACAGTAGGTGCTTCCATAGATGTTGACAAGACAGAGACAATTTTATTGCCTCCACTCACATCGTCGTCTATCTGCCGTAGAATGACAGTTCTTTGATCCTCGGTTTAGCGGGTTTGATGTCGTTCCTCTGTGCCTCTTTAAGTATGCCGCAATCCTACGAATAAGAAACAAAAACTTTTTGTCTCCTTTAACAAGCTTCAGCAACTTCCTCATTATCACAAATTCGTTTACCTATAATTGAACACCAACAAGATATAAAAACCTTCTGGATCATCCCCAGCCACTTCTCGTCATAATTTAAGTCGGTCCATTGGGTTGAGGATGATGTCGTTTTACACTACGGTTACAGTTCACGTCTGTCAAGCCTAGATCACGAATCATCATCGTTATCTCAACCCAGCGCCGAACAACTACTGCGCGTGGGTCTCCTATCAGCAGGCTGATGGGAGTTTTTACCATTGAAAATGGTTATCAGATGCAAATCGCCTGAGACGTATTTTTGGCCATAGCTCCGAGGATTTTGGGATGATCCAGATGGGAATAGTACCAAAACTCGAAGAATTTATCGAGACACGTGTGAGCGTTTGAATTTTGAAAATCGGCTGGTAACTTTTTTGGAATTTTGATATATGTAAAAAAGGTCGGGTTTTTTGGGGGTGTTTGTTTACTCAATTGTAAATATTTGGGAAAAAACTGACTTCAGAAAAAAATATAAAAAGGGTCCTAGGGGTAGGGTAGTTTAGTTACAAAATGGCGTTTTTTTTTTAATCTGTTAATAATTGTGATCTGTTGGTGGTCCCTTTAGATTTGGAATTGTAGAAAAACAGGTATTTCCGTATATAAAAAGTGATGTAGTTTCTATGATTATTGACCGATCGTTATGGTAATTGTGTTAAAAGATGCGGATGCAGGCGAGAAGTGCATTCGAGTTTGAATTTTGAAAATCGGTTTGTAAATTTTTGAAAAATTTTGAAGAGATTTTTATTATTTTTTTTCGAAAATGTTTGTATTCATTTTCAATGCTCCGATTCTTGCGGGGACTGCGAAATCTGGGAATTTTTTACGTAGTCGATTACGACGACGTTATGTACCATTTATATGGAACAAGCTTTTGCCCGCAGCTTCGCTCACGTTAGGTCTGATTTTCATATAAATTGCAATGGTCTATTTTACCCGTTTAAGGATTCAATTTTCAAAAATCCTTAGCGGACGCCTATGTTATAATAGCTGTCTGTATGCCTAATTTCAGCGCGATCCGTCTAGGCCCTAGGGGTTTGAGATACGCGTTGATAGATCAGTCAGTCACCATTTCCTTTTTTATATCTTTAGATTGATTAAGCACCAGCTGTCAAGCGCTTGACAATTCCGTACAAATCGTAATTGACGTTGTCTCAATAGAATGGGAAGAAAATCTCCCACTAGGCACCCAGAATGAGGAGAATCGGGGCCACTCGATACGACAGACCATATTTTACTTCACCATGAAAGCAAGTGAATTCAATTTACGTTATTGGAAACGCATAGGACTCCAAAGAGACAGGTGCAAGCCCGATCGAATTCCGGAAAGCCCGAATAGGCCGAAGTCTCTAGGCGATCACTGCTATTTAATAGGTAACTAATTCGACCAAAAAATACCTAAAGTTAACTGCCGAAATCTTAACCACTAGTTAGGCGATCACCGTTCTGCAGTAGATCACAAGTTCGGCAAAAATGCTTTATGTTAACTTTTCGACATTGGTAACAATGATCCGTTAAACGCTATGAACTCGCAATTACCAGCGTCCACGGTGAAAGTTGCATACCTAAGTACGTTTCTGAACAATAAACTGGTCCTGACAAGCTAAACTCGACCGACCAGTTGCCGTAAATTATTATTTTACTAACAATTTTCCGACGCACATCGCTTGTGTCGTGTGAACCTTTAAGGAGTTACCAATGATCGTTTAAATTGTTAGCCTTATCCTTAGGCTAACTGGATTATGAACTTCAAATCCGTCGAGCCATACTTTGACTGGACGCATACTTTGTAATATGCTTATCAATTCTAAATTGACAAGAAAACCGGATTGGTTCTAACTTCTTTTAAAAACGCATTGAAATTTAAGTCATTGAAGGCAAAACAAAAAAACTTGTAAAAATCCGTCGGTTAGTTTCATTATATGCATCAAATTAGAGAGATCCTAAACCTGCCTAATGAGGATCTATACGTTGTCATCTTATGCATTCTCGAAGAACATAGACTAGGCAGCTTGCATCAGTTAGAGGCTGGTTACCTATAATAAATAATCGATCAAAATAAAATAGGTTTCAGAACTCCCGCGCAGGTGTTAAACAATGCACATAATAAACAAGGCTATTTGCAAATTCCGCACTGTCAGATCCGAAGATTTCAGCTATTTGTGAACTAAATCTGTAACGTTGAAGCAATTCGTCATTGACTTGAGTTTCCGAGGAGATATATCTAGAGGGTAGAGCGGCTGACGGGACAGGTTTGATACCAAAAGTTTGATCTGTAAAACTAGGTTTAGACTATAGACAGAGTATATTGTGTACCTATTCGAAAATATAAAATATGTAGTTAGAGCTCTTCTGAGTTGAGCCTTGTTGGTTGTTTTGCTCAAACAATGAGAATTGAGATGTGCTCGGCTCCTGGACGACCGGCTTCGCAGATACCTTCATTTTAACAGTTCAGAAGCTACTGGTTCGAGAACTTAGATATCATTAATCAGCTGAGCACTATCTAATATTTTTTGGTAAGCGTTATTTTTTGCGTCGTCATTTCAATCCTCAACCCATCGCTTACGCATTTTTGAGCACGGATCTTCTTCCATAAGAAGAATGGTATAGGCCATTGTCCACGACGCTGGCCACTTAAATTTAGCACTTAAATTATATTTTAAAAATAACCCAAATATTCTAAGTTCTTGACTGTTCGTCTCTTTGTCCGATCTATCGCTAAAACACCATTCAAATATCACGGTCCGCTACCAAAAATCAGTGGGTCAACGATCTGGAAATGTGCACCATGTATTATTTTTTTAGGTTATTTATCCCACAAACACTTGCGGCGAGCGTGTACAAAGCTTCTTGTACTGCTTTTGCTAATATTCTCGATAAATCCTTAATAATATATAAATCTGTCTGTCTACCTGTCTGCTATACTTTACGGTCCATCTTTTCAACCTATTTTGATGAAATTCGGAATCGAGATAGGTTACAAATTTTTATCCCGGAAAATAAAATAAAGAAATCTTAATCATCGCGGACGAAGTCTCGGGCATTATCAAGTGTAAAATAATTGACAGTTTTAAATCCGTTTGGGCAAACAAAACTAACTATTCGAGTAGGTAAATGGCCGACTTTCATAAGAAGAAAACATGCCGCTTTCATAATTAAAAGGGATATTTTATATCCCTCAAAATCGACGACGAAGTTCCTCAGAACAAATGCCCTGATCGCCCAAAAAATAGAAAGAAGAAAGAAAGAAAGAAATCTTTATTCAGGGATACAATACAATAAAACAGGCTTATAAGAAGAAAAAATGGCAAAATGAGACTTGATCCCCAAAATGGTCTTCACTCAGCACGTGCCATACCTGTTAGGATACAGCGCTGATCTTCCGTAAAGCCAGTATGCTTGGACGGCGCCAAATATATATATATCATATATATATCATATATATATATATATATAAATCGCGAAGGACTTCTTGCGTCTTTACAAACTACCACCCTGCGGCGTCCACTGAATGTAGTGAGATTTTTAATGTTTTCAGTGCGTATGTAAGATGTTTTAATCAGTATCATATCAGAAGTCGACGTCAAATTTCATTTAAACGTTAAATGGTGATATTCAAATTAAATATTTCTAGCTGAATTTGTGCGTCCGTTCACTCTTAAATCTTTCTTGTACACTGAATACCTGCGTATACCTACTAAACACTGCATGCACATTCCCGCCTCCATCCGAATGTATGTTTAAATCAATTCCGTATAATGCTCTGCATATATCATAATGATTATTATAAGTAAATTACATCTATCTACTACTGAATTCAGATTGGTTCCGAATAAATGAATTTGTGCGTCTGTTCACTCTTAAATCTTTCTTGCACACTGAATATCTCCGTATACGTTAAAAACACTGCATGCACATTCCCGCCTCCATCCAACTGTATGTTTAAATCAATTCCGTATAATGCTCTGCATATATCATAATTATTATTATTATTATTGTATTCTTTATTGCACACAAGAAATAAATAGAAATATATAATTACAAAAAGAGAAGCTTAATCGTAGTGAAGCGTGCAAAGGCGTTCTTATCGCTAAAGCGATCTCTCCCAGACAACCTTTGGTGATTGGATTGGCGAAATCATGGGTTGCGTGGCAAGCAATTTAGTTTTCCTAGAATAAGATAGACTACATAAACACTACATACTAATAATACACATATAAATATCTATCATAAATAACTATTTATACATAACATATAATATACTACATTCTACTCCATTACATAGATAGATAGTAGTTTTTCAGACAACGTTTAAAGATATGATAATGACTAGCTGATGCCCGCAACTTCGTCCGCGTGGATTGTTTTATTTTGGCTCCCACGGAAATCTTTAATTATACTGGATAAAAAGTAGCCTATGTGTTATTGGCTATTGCAGACTATAATCTATCTCTGTTCAAAGTTCATCCAGATCCATTCAGCCGTAATGGCGTGATGGAGTAACAAACATCCACTTGAGATATTTTTGGTTCCCGCGAGAATTCTTTAATTTCCCGAGATAAAAAATAGCCTACGTGTTATTCCAGACTATAATCTATCTCTGTATTAAAGTCATGAACGTTCATGATTAAAGAGTTTACAAAACACTTACTTCTTTATTTTTTACCGAAAGCCAAAACACTAAGCTTTGTTGATATAACTTGAGCAATATCCTGTGAAATGAAGGCCTTACATACCAACTTTCATCCCCTATTTCACCCATTTAGGGATCGAATTCACAAAAACTGTGAAACACGTATTTCTTCATTTTTAATTTACAGTTTAAATACCAAGATTCATGGCTATAACTTGAGGAATGAAGGACTTTCATTCAACCTTTCAACCCCTATTCTACCCTTTTGAGGGTTGAATTTTGAAAAAACTGTGTCACACGTACCTACTTCTTTATTTTTTACCGAAAGCCAAAACACTAAGCTTCTTTGATATAACTTGAGCAATATCCTGTGAAATGAAGGCCTTACATACCAACTTTCATCCCTGTGAAAACGTATTTCTTCATTTTTAATTCGCAGTTTATATACCAAGTTTCATGGCTATAACTTGAGAAATGAAGGACTTTCATAAAAACTTTCAACCCCTATTTTACCCTTATGGGGGTTGAATTTTGAGAAACTATGACACACGTACTTCTTTATTTTTTACCAAAAGCCAAAATACTAAGCTTCGTTGATATAACTTGAGCAATATCCTTTGAAATGAAGGCCTTACATACCAACTTTCATCCCCTATTTCACCCTTTTAGGAATCGAATTTTCAATAACTGTGAAATACGTATTTCTTCATTTTTAATCCGCTGTAAATATACCAATTTTCATAGCTATAACTTGAGAAATGTAGGACTTTCCAACAAACATTCAACCCCAATTTTACCCTTTTGGGGTTTGAATTTTGAAAAACTATGACACACGTATTCCTTTATTTTTCACCAAAAGCCGAAAAACTAAGCATTTTTGATTTATCTTGAGCAATATCTTGAGAAATGAAGGACTTTCATACAAACTTTCAACCCCTATTTAACCCTTTTGGGGGTTGAATTTTGAAAAACTGTGACATACGTACCTTTATCGAAAGCCGAAATACTAAGTTTCGTTTATATAACTTGAGATTATCTTGAGAAATAAAGGACTTTCATGCAAACTCTCATCCCCTATTTCTACCCTTCGGGGTTAGAATTTTTAAAAACTGTGAAACACGTATTTCATCATTTTCAACCAGTAGCTCGTATACCAAGTTTCATGGATATAACTTGAGAAATGACGGACTTTCATACAAACTTTCACCCCCTATTTCACCTCCTTAGGGGTGGAATTTTAAAAAATCCTTCCTTAGTGAGCACCTACGTCACAAAAGGAACCTACTGTCAAAATTTCAAGTTAATAACCCCAACGGTTTAGGCTGTGCGTTGATCCCTTAACGATTTTATATATATAATATTAGATTAGATCAGATTAGATAATCACTAACCATAATAATAGACCAAATAAATAACCACTTTTAACGCACTTGCAAATAATTCACTTTGGTGGCAAGCTTACATCACAGCCGGCACATGTCTGTTTGTTTACAAGCCCGCCGCCACGCGCCCCGCGCCATCGTCCCTCGTGAACCCCGAATAGGCCCCTCAGACACCGTACCTAGTGCCCGTTTAAGGATATTTAAGAGACGCAAGATTGTTGTCACGAAAACATGATAAAAACTTTACAAATTAAGTACGATATTCAATGGACACGATAAGATGGGTGAACTGAACTCAAAGTATACCTGGTAAATTATACGCTGAACACTAGCGCCCTCCAAATTTCAGCCGGACGATGGCGGAACTATATTATACGCTAAAAGGCATTGCAGTGATGAAATTACGTCCATGCCAATTTTTCGCCCTTACATTCTAACTGTCATAAGGGACCCTTGGGCTAAAAATGAGGGTCGGTCAATCTTGCGTCCGTATTCCGGACGCACAAAGTCAGTGGGACGCAGCATCATCGGTAAATAACGCCATGTAGGACGCAACATGTCCTTCAAGATGTATATATATATATATATATATATATATATATATAATATAGGTGTAGGTACATATCTATAAATAATGATAATAATAATAATGATAAATTAAAAATAAATTAACTACAATAGAAACTATTTACAAGAACAAACCATGAAGAAAATCAAAATTACCCGAAATGTAAGAATCCAAAATATAACTGACACACGCTGTCACTAGATCCCTGATTAATTGATGAAATGTAAACTAAATTCGACGAAATAATGTAGAATGCTGACACGATCCAGAGTACGGAACGCACAACAACCACCTCCGGACCCGCCAGTCAGCCCCGTCTCGCAACCACCCGCGATCACACCCAATGCTGCAGTTGCGTCGAGCTCGAGCGACGAGTTTTTCTCCCCGCCGACGTCGCCACCACCAGTACGTCGTCGTGGGAGAGGCCGGCCGCCGACTTGCTTGGGATCCCGAGGCCCACCGGCTTCTGATAGGATCCTCGTTCCCGGTGGTAGTGTGTCGCGCATGAGATGGACAACATCCATTAATGAAAATGTCATGCGCGCATATTTAGGGGCTACGGAGGGTGGAACCAACATGACCGCGTACCGTGCTAGGATGCATGCTTTGTTTCAGGCCCTTGAACCAGCTCTCAATGTGTCGGCTCAACGACTGTCGGACCAGGTACGGGTTATTCAGCGTAATCACATGCTGGACAACGCCGTGCTTGATCGGCTCCTCTCTGAAATGCAATGTAACCGCGCCTCACTGCAAGCTCCAGCCCAATCGCAAAACATTGGGTAGCTGGGTCAAGGGCCAGATCCAGAAGGCTGTACTCCTGGACACGGCTCGCATCGTCATGAGGTTCCTCTATCTGGAGCCTTGACCGTCGGTTTCTTGGAACCTGTTCCCGAGACCGAAGGAACGCTATTTTTTATATTTTTAAATACTTTATTTTTGATGTAATAGTTAAATATTTAAAAATGTAAACAATATGGGCCTAAATGAAATAAAATAATGATAAAATATATAAAATCTGTTGGTATAGCCCATGAGACAATATATTATATATATATATTAGAATATGTAAATAATTTAAGGTACAATATTTTTTGTAAAACGAAGTGCGAAGTGTATAGGTAGTTATAAAGAGAGGCAACAAGAGACAAGAGAAATACGTTCCGTAACATAATTAAGTACTACACAAATCAGATGGGTATTGCATAAAGGAGTAGTCAGTACATTACCTGTGCTGACAAAATACCTCATGAAATCCCCGACAGTGTAATAATTGTACTATGAGCCATGACGCTTGACGGTTATGTACGACAGCTCTCAGGAAACAGACAATTGCGCGTGTACACGTGTATATTTTTTATTTGCAATACATGAATTGTCACAACTCACAATGCAGGAGAGCTGCTTCTATGCGTGACACTGCGAACTGCGAAGCGAGATTCTAACTCCTAATAGTATTTATTACATCTTTAGCAGCCGCGTTAGACACGGTCTGTCGCGCATATTGTATTCATCATCACCATCACTGACCCACTAACTACTCAGCGTGAGCAGGAGTTTCCTTTCAGGATGAGAAGGGTTTTGGCCATAGCGCAGCACGCTGGCCAAGTTCGGATTGGCAGACTTGTCTTTCAAAACATTACGAAGAACTCTCGGGCATGCAGGTTCAGATTCAAATTCTTTATTTGCATTAATATGGGATGGTTAATTGTAGTAAAGTTTTTGTTTCCTCACGATGTTATCCTCCACCATTAAAGCATGTATTATTTAATTGCATATAGGGCACATAATATTATCTCCGAAAAGAGTGCGAGCCCGAGGATCAAACACACGGCCATCCGAATAGTAGGCCGACGTCTAGATACCAGGCTGTCACCTATCATATTATTATGCGGCTATACCGCGCGTACCGCGGCTTTGAAATGTAAAATGATTTAAGTACACACCTACTTGAAACTACTTCCTTGATGCTTAGCATGAATCGTTTGGTGGATTGTACAGTTTATCTATCTCCTGAAGATGCTTAAGTGCATAGTGGGTTGTGTAAAATGATTTTACACAACCCACTATGGGTTGTGTAAAATCATTAAAATATTGTAAAAGGGCAGGCAACGCGTAGTATGTACAATGTAAATTCACTGTCGCACCCCTATTTTACTATAGATTTTCTTATTATTGAGGATTGTTGTAGTTCTAAATTATTGAGGGACGAGTGGCCTAGTTGTGACAACGCATGTCAGTCGATTGCGATTGCAAGTCAGTAACTGGATGGGTGACCGAATTTAGAGGTTCAAATTTGGCCTTTTTGTTTCCTCCGTACCTCGGAGAGCACGTTAAGCCGTCGGTCTCGGTTATGATCACTAACATCAGATAATAATCGTTAAAACCTAAGAGTTCAATAGGTACTCTTAGTCGAGTCATGTACGGAAGGACGTGGGAACCCACCGCATTATTATCCCAAGAAAACTCCCACCATTATTTGATTAATGGAAAGGGGTCACGACCCTTAGCAATAGGGAATACGACGCAGAGATAGAATTATTGTGCAGTACCCGCCTGATACAATTTCTCTGACATGACAAACTATTCTCAAAATTTTATAGCTTTTACTATTCGTTATTCTTTAGGTTACATTAATCTGATCAACTACTTAATAAGTAATTAATTATAATTACGTATGTATATCCTACCTCTACCTAGCCACTTCGTATTTGGATTGTTATTGAACATAATATTATTAGTTTACTGTTGAATCTAAAGTTAATCGTAATTGATACCAATATCATAAATGCAAAAAGTGAGTATGTTTATGTCTGCAACGTTTTTCCAGACCATCCAGTTCAGCGGATTTTGGCGAAATTCGGTACAAAGATAGGTTGCTTCCTGGGGACGGCCATGGGGTATTTTTTAACTCGTAATTCAAAGAGTTTCTAAGTTATTCTTAAAACTCCTAATTACTAGATGAGTAATTTTAAAAATGCAGATCGCCATCCATATGAGATAAGTAATATTGCATTATCCCCGAATAAAAACTACCCAAATATCCTACAACAAGATTTAATTTGAATATAAAGAAAGAAGTTCGTACATATTCGATCTGAGGGAAATCCAATGATTTCCATTCCCAACGTCTTACGATGACGTGACCAGAGCTAAATTTACTACACACTTACTTATTGACACGTTCCAAAAATACGCTAAAGTCTTGGCAAAACTGAACGGCCGTTAACATCGCTATCAGCCGCATAATGCCTCTCTCGACATATACTACATACGCGAATACATACATGTATATGCAGCAATATGTAGGTATGGTATAGGCCGCCACGCTGCTTGCGTCGCGTATATGTTTATAGACGTGTATGTAGATGAATCGGCACGGGGCGTGTAGGTAACTATAGCCGTCTAACTGTTGTTACGTCCTATCGTCACTGTATTCATACTAATAACACTTTTAATAGGATACGTCTGTCTGCTATGCTTTTACAGCCGATTTACCTGTTACCTGTTTTCCCTGGAAAGACGAAGAATTCCCAATGGGACCACAAAAACCTAACTCCACACGGTCGAAGTCGTGGGTATCATCTATGATTTATAGATTCCTATAATTGAACCTTTGATAAAGCTGGAAAAAATGCAAGGAAAAAGAACCTGGTTATCTATACGTAATATTATAAATGCGAAAGTTTGCCTGTCTGTCTGTTACATTTTCACGGCTCAACAGCTAAATCTTGATGAAGTTTGCCACAGGGATAGCGTGCAAACTGGCGACAGGCATGGGATTTTTATTTCGGAAAAACAAAGAGATCCCGCAGACAAGACTATCATTCTGGTTCTGATTTTGGACTTTGCGGTATGGTGTCTTGACATTCATATTTACAATTATTCGGCGGTTCATTTCACGCTGTTTTACGAATATACGGCTAGCCGAATCGAAGGACGCGTTGATTCAATGCGCCAGACGTTCGTTGAGCCGTATTTGGCTGGGTATCCACTATGTTCGCGAACCTCTTGCGCTCCGCGCTCCTGCAACTGCTCCACAGTGGATACGTTTTCGCTCCTGGACCGTGCAACGGTGCGCGCTCCGATCGGTGGCGTTTTTTGGGTGAACACAAAGGGGAGCTCTTGCTGTTCGTGACCGCAAGCTAATGAAGATGCGCGTACCATCTCCATCAGAGGAGGTAAAAGTGTACATTAGCGTGACCGGCATGCTCGCGAACAGCGACATGCGAGCATACTCCATTCGAAATTATACTTTAATGCCTTAGTGTTAAGGTTTATATTTTAATTAAAGAAAAAAAAATAGTTTTCACTTCTATCGGCAGTCCCTATGACTGCCAATTTTTATAAAATTAATTCCTGTAGTTCCTATCTAGTTATAAGTTACATAATAAGGTGTAAGTAGTGAATAGATAGGAAGCGATCCAAAATAAAACTCGATGGTAAACGTCGAGTCACGGCGCGCGGGTCGCGTGTTCTATTGTAAACGGTAACGGTAATCGCCGCCATTTTATTTGTTAATTCATGTGATCGCAAGCGAGCCCGTGTGTCGTTACGTCCTAACAAGAGACATCCGTGATAATGACTGAATCCAAAATTAATACTTTTGTAATTTCTTTGTAGACCTTTACGAAACTCCAATCCGTTGTCAAAAACACTATAAAATCCACACCTTGATTAAACAATAATACTGCATTACATTTTACTCTATTGTGACGAATTGAATCCTTTTTTTTAATCCACTACAAGTTAGCCCTTGACTGCGATCTCACTTGATGGTAAGTGATGATGCGGGCTAACCTGTTAGGGGTAAGGCAGTTATATTAAACCCATACCCCTAGTAGGTTTCTACACGGCATCGTACAGGAACCCTAAATCGCTTGGCAGTACGTCTTTGCGGATCGGGTGGTAACTAGTCACGGCCGAAGCCTCCCATCAGACCAAACCAGAGAAATTCCTTAATTAACCCTGCCGGGAATCGAACCCGGGACCTCCCACGTTGAGGCACCAGCGCTAAACACTGCGCCAGGAAGGTCGTCAACCTCGGTCGATTGTAGAATGATAGTTAGGTATCATTTCGTGTTAAGGGGGTTTGTTGATGTCAAACTTTGGTGCCAAGCTAATTAATCGCAACAAATCAGACTTAATATTGAATTCAGTTAACCCAGCTATTTTCTAATTTTGTCACTAAGAGCGATCAATAAAATTATATGGGAGGTCTTTTTACCTGTTAAATGGAGTGCACGCCACTGATGTTTATTAGACAATTGTGTTTATTGATACACTCGTAGCTCTGAATATTATTCACATGTCGCGAGTAACTCGACGTCGAAAAGTTACAGGCGGATCACACACACGAAGAAGACAATTTTTAGGCTATTTTCAGCAAACAATGTACTCTGGTTGAGTGCAGGTGTGGAATGGCGCTCCTTTTAAAAAAATTGCATTTTCTGGGGACGGTGACAGTCTACAACGAGTAATCACCGATATACCACGGTTACAAGGTACTGGAAAGCGTTGGTAGACCCCAATCTAGTTTCTTTCAAACTGTGTTCGTCTATTGACGTTATAGTTAAGTATTGTATCCTATTTTAGCGTACGTGAAACGGAGCTGTAGGATGAGTTAGGATAGAAAGTTGACAAAAGAAAAGTTTTTTAAAACCGTTCCATCTTTGGGAAATGGCATCTCGATCTCTTTTTTGTGCATATCCTTGAAAAATATGATTTAAGACGAAGAATTTGAACAAAAAGAACCCCGATAGTGTGGTTTGGCTTAAGCACTATCTTGCGTCGGGTCGTAACAAAACGCGTAGGTCCACATGAAGATCTCGTTCCCATGCGTTTCGCTTTCGTTCTGTCGTCGTCGTCTCCGTTGTAGTCTCGTATTGGAACCGGTTGGCGCGCAGCCTAATAAAGCCGAGTAGCTGTAATGCCTAGTGCCTACTCGATATTGATAGGCTTTTAAGGGGTTTACTCTAAAGTCATCGTATTGATCGAGCCGAATATTGTTTGGAAAAGAGTCTTAACATTTTTTACCTATAATTTTTTGTGTTGTCTGAAACGTAGCCCCACTACAGCCCATTGCTGTAGTGGGCCGATATGCTCAATGCTGGGCACAAGCCTCCACTTTTATAGGAGAGTTAATAATTCTCTCTCCTGTCGTGTCGGATTGATTTCATCGAACTATGAGAGTGTGAGAATAGAATGTTGAACAGACACTTGTATGCTTAACATCTCCCGCGCATAGTGGTGAATTTGCGTTGTGATTGGTCGCCGTGGCCGAAATTCGGTCGACATGAAATTGTTACTATTGTTAAATGATGGAATGGTTTGTAATTTCAACTAAATATTGTATTTTGTGTTGTCAACAGACTGCGTCTATTTCGAGACGTCGTCGACGTCTCCGTACCAAATCCGGCGGATAGAGGAACTGAACAAGACGCCGTCCGGCAACGTGGAGGCAAAAGTCATGTGCTTCTACAGGCGGCGGGACCTGCCCAACCCTCTCATACAATTAGCAGATAAGCATCAAAGTGAGTAAATACTTTTATCTGGGTCTCAGCATCATCATGTCAGAACCTCACCTCGTTGGAACGTCACCTCTTGTATGGAAAGGGTTTAGGCTACAATCCATCGCGGTAGCCATCTGGATCAAATCTTCACACACCTTGGAGAACTCGCAGGCATGTAGGTTTCCTCACGATTTTTTCCTTTTCCGTTGAAGCAAGTGATAGGTATTTAATAGCTTAAAATATACGTGAAAAGTTAACATACAAGTACCGAGATTCGAATCCTGGATCTGTGTATACGAAGCCGATAGGTTTTAACCATTAGGCTATCGTCGCTTTTCCACGTAGTACTTAAACCACAATCCACAATCGACATGTAACATGTTATCGAGAAAGGATGACATATCCAGTTGGCGTTAGATAGTAAGATCTTAATCATCTCTGTCCTTGAACATGACGTGCAGTCGTTTATTTCTCGATCTATTTTGGTGCAACGTTGGTTGGTGGGGTTTGCTATCCCGCTGCGGTGTAGGTGTGTTAACCTATCGCTTTCCAAGCTGTAAGTAAGAACAGTAGTTAACAACACACATACAGATCCCTCCACTATCTTTCAAAGCATAACTGACACCAACTGTACCGGTCTACGAGCCTGGCCACTACCTATCTGGTCAGCAGTACTGCAAGAGTCAACTAAATGACCAACGCTTTGAAACCTCACCTATTTGAATTAATGAATTTGAGAATAAGAATATTTTGCTATGCGAATTTTTATACATTTGAATGTGCAATCTACACTTCTTCTTCATCTTCGTGTCCTGGGATTATTTTCCGCACTTGAACGTAGGCGTGCGCAGTGCGTGAAACCGCTGGTGCGACTCCCCGCTGCATCACTCCAGGCAGCCGAGCTCACTCCAGAATCCAAGCAGGCCACCCAGGTCGGTGAGGACTTCCGGTAGTGTTGCTGGAGAGCCAATGTAGGCTTCTCGTTGGATGGAAACACCGCTGCACTCGAGCAGCACGTGTTTTGGTGTCTCGTCGCTCTCCATGCAGGCTCTACATATAGATGGCTGTCGGTGATACCTAGAATAAATAGGTGTTTGTACTACACTTCTACTACTAATGTACTTCTGTCAAATTAATGTGCCAATCACAGGCATGAGCAAAAGAAAAAAACAGCTGTTATTGTTGCATAGATTACATAACTAATTTCATACAATCTTTTCTGTTCGATATCTTCATATAAGCGTCTTTCAAAATAATATTGTGGAAATCCCAGGATTAACTTAAACTAATTTTTAATTTGGTGTAAATTATATTATTTGATAATGGAAAAACACGATAGTGAAAGTTTTCTAGTTTTTTCTTATCGAAAATATCAAGTACCCTATAGGCACCTATCTCTATCGTTATCTCATGAATTTATCAATGTTACTTACAGTTGTATCATGTAAAAGGATATTCAATTTCATACGCTCCGATATTTTCATTGAGTAAAATTTATGTAATGTGTTGTGTGTGTAATGACTACGTTGTGGACAATGTAAAGAAATTTCAACTGACATGACCTGTGGCAACTTGCGATATGGACAGAATTGATTTTTTAGTTTCTAAAACAATTAAATCAATGCCTAAATGTCTCGCAGTGGCTTAGATTAGAATATTGTGCTGTGGCAGTAAAACAGTTGTAAATAGTCGAAAAGCTATAGGTAATGCAAACAGCGAGACGTTTTATTTCTACGACCTACAGTCTACATATTCAAATTAGTGTTCCATCGATTTTACTAAAACAAATTGTTTACATTCAAAATAGACTCATTAATTCCAGCAGAAATAGGTTGGATCTACATTTAGTTTGCAAATGGCGACGTCAGCTGAACCCATGTGGTTATAAGAGCGCTTGATTATTGTCTATGAATAGACCATTCTGGTATATAAAGTACATACAACTAACATTAACTAATATTCGCAGCGGGGTATCTGGAATAATAGTGGAATTAAATCTACCTATGAGCATATTATTACAGTTTCATGATATATTATACAATATTTTTGGTATTTTAAAGTATATTTTTTAAAAATCACCGACTAAGTAGACTTTTATAAAATGCCACTGCAATAACTGCAACCAGGACTTCCGGCAGTCTACCCCTGACAATCTTCAGCAGATGTATCCTTAGACTTATTGATAAGATCTCAATTCTCCAGGAGTAACTAGTCTGTAATACGCTATTTATTAGTCTAGTGTACTATAGAGTCTTATGATAAAACAGGAAGATCGCTAAAACTCGACTTTATTAAACGTAGGTCCTCCCAATTTGTACCCGAAGACGAATCGATGTATGATGATGGAGCAAGAAAGTGGTGGGCAACATGACAGATATTTATCAAACATAGACCTATTCTTTATCTGTTGACGTTAGGTACCTATATCGGAATGGGGGACGAATCGCGAATCTGATACGAACAGTCACGGGTTTTGTGAAGCCTTGAGCTTTCTTTACATTTTCATTAAAAAAATTGTGCAGCTATCTATCGATTTGAGAGAGTTTGAAACTAGTTTAGGGTAAGGTTACCTAACTAGTTCATACGTCAAACTTTACAGATTTGTGAAATACTTTCACACATACAATAATTTTTTTTCACTTTCATAGCTTTCTTCCCACTTTCGTAGTCTGGAGTCGGGACCTCAGTGCCGGAACCGAAAACGAAAAGGGGAAATTGGTAAAATTGATCTCAAATAAGACTGACATAGGCTTGAAATGATATATCACGCAAAGGAAACATGTCAAAGGCAAAAAGTATATGTAATTGTAATACAAGGAAATATAGGAACGCGAATAGACAGCACGAAGCCGCTGCTTTCGCGAACTTCAGTATTAGTGCTTCGAAATTTCTATTACATAAGTATTATTTAAAACTAGATGATGCCCGCGATTAAGTAATTTATATCCTAAATCCTTTGGGAATTTACCAAAAGACGCCTATGACACACTGCAGGCCTTTCTCTATATCCCTGCAATCTCACACCCGTTGCTCCGATGCAGGGTGATTGAGAGGCAAACCAATAATCAGACCCACTTTCGCCTTTTTATTATTAGCTTCTTCCACGTAATTCGTGACGTCTAAGATTCAGTGCGATGTTTTGCAGTTGCAGTGAAGAACTGTTGCAGCAGTTGTGTGTCTGGCTTTACGTCTGGCTTTTAAGTACATGTACATACATTTTCGTAAGAAGCGGACACTATTACTACACACTTCTCGTCACCTAACGGATACTCAACTTATAACAAGCTGTTTGCACTTTGCTAGTGAGATTTGCCTAACCGGAATACACAGTTAGGTTACGTTTAGAGCAAACATAATTACAAGTAAAATACTATATCCATAGCTAGAGAACCGGTGGAAAATATTGCCAGTTGACTAATTGACAATTGATTTCTTTTGCTATTGGCTAAATTGCGCTGTCGCAGCAAAAACTACAGTATCATCGTTTTCTGATACACGTCTACTGCTGGACAAAGTACGCAGATCTGCGTGAATCTCCGCACCAACATGGTCTCGTGTCGCTTGCTTCTAATGGCTCCTACATAGTTCGCGATTCACCAAGCGGTCCCCATAACATAAATTCGGCCAATTACAACAAATAACTTGCATTTGCAATCGACAAGACTGCGGCATATTGATATTTTAACCCCTCCTATGGCGTCCACGGCCAATTCTAACTCAGAATGTTGCAAAATCTATACAAAACTTAATGCCTTAATGGTATTCCGTGGTTGTCCTGTGAAAAAAACTTCAAATTACAAACGAAGCTGAAGTATTCGTGAAATTTCCAAGGATCAAATAACTCCATATTTACAAAGAGCCATCTCAATACATAGTTACTGGGAATTGCACTGGCGATTTTAATCAATTCTCATTAGAACCGAAACATCCATCTCATCGACTTTCATTAGGCGACCCCCTACCTGAATAGCGTTATTTACAACTTCGCAGACGCTATACATTATATGAATCACATTTGTATAGTTTCGCGCTTTGTGTTTTTGTGTCTTTACTTATGCACGAGTACATGTAACCCTACTCCGGTTATTCGAAACTTTTCTATTTACTATTAATCCTCTACTATTAATGAGCTTACAAGTTGTATGATATATATTATGTCACCGTAAGATTGTGAAAACCGTTAGATTATAATCTGACTCGCGAAATTGCAAACTGTCAAAAGATTACAATATATTTCAAAAATTGACACTCAGAACATTGAACGGTTCACAATCTGTCGACAGTTTACAATTTCGCGAGCTAGATTATAATCTGACGGTTTTTACAACCTTACGGTGACATATACACGTACGTAAGAACATGAGTTCTTTACGATATTCTATAAAAAAAATAAACATATAAATCCGCGAATTTCTGGAAAGGGATTCGAATCTGGTCGAACTTTTACCGATTGAGCTTACTTCCTGTAGTTAGCTGTAAGTTGTAACTACTTTCTTGGAAGTGTTCAAAATGTTCATCGCTTACTAATTTAATTACACGACAGCTCTCTGTCTCTCTCTATGTATACTAGAGGGAGAGATAAAGAGTTTAACGCTTTTCAGTCACGTACGATTTTTCATTTGGCATTTGCGGCATAATATACACCTGTAGAATCATAGCATAAGTTAAGTTTCAATTTGCAGAGAGGTAGCTGTACTAACTGATGTTTGTTGCGCACACAGTTTGTGTGTCTAGTTAGGGGAGTTCGTGACATTGTGCCCGGCCACTTGAAGTCGAGGGGCTCCTTCGGGAAAAATTGGAAAGTTCTTTTCTTAGGGTTGTATTTTTTGGATTAAGTGTTCACGTAAATAAGTTTCCATTTTCGAATAACATAGCTTATTAGTTTTAAGTTTTGACATGATTTTAACACATAAAGATGATGCCCGCGATTTCGTCTGCGTGGAATTCGACTATAGTTATGCCTGCGGGTAAATTTTGTAATTTTTCTGGATAAAATGCCTGATAATTCAGGGTATAAGCTAACTCCATTCCAAACTACCAAATCATGTAGTTGTGGTGTGAAGAAATAAAAAACATACAATTTATGCAAATTATACATTTTTCCTAGCTTCTCATTACGCTTTTTGTTTTGCACATCTCTGCACCAACCACCACGTACGTAGGCGTACAGAAATACATATTTGAAAATTTCCCACTAGAGCGTGTTTAGGTCAGAACTTTGTATCGTTATGGGAGCATCAAGAGATTGCTGTTAGTTCGCTACATTCGAGTTGGAAATTCTTTTCTCAAAGTTATTGCTGCTACTCCTCTACCTTAACTTTGTCACCATGTAAAATCGTATGGTACAAATCCAGTATTCATTTAAGTCACATCCTTTCTTTTAAATCTTCAAATGTAAGTAGGTACCTACTTACTTAATATTGAAGTGTGTTGTTTTCTTTTGATTGTAAATACCGCGGAATTTCATCCAAATTTTAAGATGTTTCTTCAAGAGCTGAGCTCCAAATCCCAAGGCGCAAAGCACATGTGCAAAGTAAAGTACAGCGATCGATCGCAAAATAGAAATTTCAATCCCTGTAAAGCATACCGCTAATACCTCAATTGTTTCTGTTGCAACAATGATCATCATTGTTCTAGAGTCTAGACTCACCATTACAAATCTGTGTAGACAGATCAGTCGTTCAGAAATAAATATTTAAATCTGTATGATACAAAGAAAAATACTTTCCAAAAATCTCAAAACCCTTCCCACAATTTTTACATGTTTGAATAAAACGTGAGACAAAGATCGAGTGTTAATTCGGTCCGCGTAGACCGTAGGGCGGCGCGCGGATTGGGCGACCGGGGTTAGTAAACATAATCATGGCCTCCGCCCGCTCTACAATTTAGTGGCTAGAGGCTTGAACAGACACAACGGGCGACGCGACGACAAAGCCTGCGTCATAATGGCCGCGTGTAGGATTTGAAAGCCCCGCCGTGCCCAGTGCTCCAAACGCGCAGTTAGTTGTTCAAAGCCGCGTGCGAATGGCAACGTTTATAATGCTATAACGTAGTACTGGACTCCGGATTTGTTCACACGTGTACGACGTATTCCACAGCTACGTCGAAACCTGAGAACAGAATCACTACCCATATTTTAAATGCGAATGTGTTTTGTTTGTTTTTAATTTGACTGAAGACAATAATTAATAGCGCGGATGACATCAACATAATTTAAAATCATTTCATTTTACCTGTCGCCAATTAATCCTATTACAACTTTTCTATTATCACATGATTGGTTACGTCACATAATTGTCTGTCCAAACCTTTAGTAGCTAAATGGGAATGAAGAGAACCTCCATTCCTCCCCCTCCGCGCATCCCCCGTCTACCCCGACTCCTGAACAACGTTATTTGTTACACTTATTAAAATACCTACAGTTTGAAATCGAACCAAAATGGAGAAAGCACGATGTTTTGGGGATATAATAATCAAGGTTAGTTACCTACCTGCTTACCTACATACAGTGTTTGCGCACGAATTGAATGCATATTTTAGAACCGGAGTTAAAGCTGTGGGGACCTTTTTCCATCTTCCGCAGACCTTCGCACACCTGCAAAGTGATGTCCTAGAGTCTGGGACTCGCTAGACTTTTCGCACACTAAGTTGACAAAAAGAGGTTCTCACAGCTTCTTTTCACAAAAAGTTGTTTAAATGATTACGATCTACGTCGATGACGTATGTCTATGTAATACACAAAAAGATAAGTTTTATTTTCGGAATGAATTAAACGCTTAGTTATATTCTATCATATTTCGATCAACAATACGAAATAATTCCGCAAACTGTTTGAAAAAGTACACCCGAACCTCACACACTGTAGTCACCGCAGCCTAGACGACCGCCAGACAAAACACGTGCCACACGGCTCGCCAATGTGTACATACACTACAGGCCCTTGTACACGTTGAACCAGCTTGTTGGCTCACTTGGCATAATGCGCAAGGCCACCTGCCTGATAAAGTGTACGCACATTTTATCCACATCGAAAAAATGGACTGCTCCGCGTTCGAGTCTTCCCTGCGACCATCGAAGAGCATTCCTTGTCAAATTAATTTTTTACCAACCGCGTATTCTGAATTTGTCAGGGATTTATGTGCCTTTCGATTTTTTCCGTTGATTTACTCGATTCGACGAGGATTGGTGATCTAGTTTTCATAAGATTTGATAAAAATAATTCTAAAATTCGTTGCGTTCGGCGTGGTCGATTTTTCGGCGCGGACATATTATTTATATGCGTTCACCCTTGCCGTTGGCCCAACATCAGAGAGATAAAACCATTTTCACATTATACGATACGATATTAGCATCGTACGCTAATCCGTAGATCAAATCGTGGATTAAGATATTGAACTTCGCGGATAAACCGTCCCGTATCGACTGGGATATCGTTGTCATACGGTATTCGTGGCCTTACCCCGGCTTGTCGCCACGCGATATAGGGCGAGGGCGACCCTCGGGCCGAGCAAGGTCTCTCGGAGTTGCATTGAGTGGTAATAATTTGTTATTTAAATTGAAGCTGTTCTGGTAATGAACCCTAAATAAAAACCCTATCGTGCTAAAAAAATAGCACGATAGGGTCGCACTTGACGACAATCACGTCTAATGGGAATCCAATGATAAGGTGTATCTGGGTTGGAGCGCGCTTGCCTAGAAGATGCCTTTGACACTCTTGCCTTGAAGGTACTTAATCGGAAGGATTGCGTATTATTGAATATGGTTTGTAGGCTGTTCAGTTTTCAATGTAGACGAAGGAAAGGAGGAGTTTATTGACTCCACAATCGGGCCCTGTGCTCAATCGTCACACACGCTTCGAATGAATGCAGCCGTTGCTGGTAAGTCACCATTGCTGTAATTGTGGTAGACGCTGTGTTATTCATTTTCACTTTCACAAAGCATTTCTTTTGTACCTTGTGCGAGTCGTATTCATAGCAAGTAATATTAGAAATGTGAAAGTGAGTTTGTGTGTTTCCTTTTCACGGACTATCAATTTAACCCATTTTTACGAAATTTGATTAAGAGATAGGTTGCATCCCGACACGGTCGGAGGCTTATTTTTTAGGCTATAGGCTTATTGATCCCCTAAGATACTACAGGATAACAATACCCCGGATAATGACAATCTCGTAAGTTTTTTTTTAAACCGCACGCGAACGAAGTCGCTGTCGTCATCTAGTGCTTAGTAATTAAAATACTACTGACCGAAACGTTTTAAGCACATGGCCGATAAGGGATCACTTTACCAACTTTCTGTACACATTACGTAATCGATTATTGTGCAAGGATCGCTTGTACGGGTTTACTCGATTTTTGCAACATCCAGCATTGTTAAGGTACTGTTTATTTACATAATCATGCCAAGACATACTTAATTATTGCACAAAGAATAAATAACATGTTCCCTCTAGCACACATACATAGTGATTCATAGAATAATATTATAGTCCATGCTATGAACTATTGAATCAATAGCTGGCATCAATACAAGCAAGTTTTTTATGAGGCAGAATCTTCTAAAGCGCCTTACACTTATATCTAAGAAACCTGACACTAGAAGATTTTGTCTAATATAATACTTGCTCATATTAATGCAAGCTATTGATAAATATTATGTTTATGAGTGGTCCCGAACGATATGCCAGATATAGTTTTTAACATCTAAGGCAACAACCTAATTATGGTAATGATATAAAAATAAACATAATATAATGTCTTTGCAGTTGAATGACGGATTACGAAATCGTTTTACGAGCGATGTCTGGGCGTAACATTGTATCATATTGACACCAGAGCGTGGTATTTCGCACTCTCTTTCGTCGGCCGAGTTTCGTGTGCTAGTAACTACCAATATTGTGTTCAATTCAATACTATTTAACTATTACGTTAAGTAGTTACTATAATATAATTTATCAATTTATCACCACTGAAAGTAGTTTGTTGAATTTAGGACTTAATACATATTGTTAACATTCATAGAGTTTTATATCATTTTATATCATATTCGCGGGTAGCAGCTATTACTAGCTGCTACCTGCGAAGTCTTCTCTGTCTTTATGAAGAAACTTCCTACAGTTAGAAATAGAACACCTCCTACTAAATGATGTAGGCTACTAAGACCTTCACTCTCATGGCCGGGCTTCAATTAGTCCAAGACATTGAAGCATTCCATAAATGACTCCACAAATCGTTCAGTAGAGTTCTGTCCACTGATGTTTGCTAACTTGTTAAAGCCTGCTATCCAAAGTATGCCAGTAAGGAGAAGGCCAAGCTCTACTACGGTTCCCATGGCAGTCCTAATGAGGAGCACAAACAGCTCCACGCTCTAGCGAGCGCCGGCCGCCCGCGCAGTGCACCGTTGCGTCCTGCGGTGACGTCATGACGTCAGCCGCCGCTGCCGGCACGTGGGGCCCGAGAAGCCGCGGGCGCATCGAAAGTGAGACCGCGAGGAGGGGGAGGGAGGGGGCACGGTTAGATGCCGGGTCGACGAACTTTGCGAATCCAACCGATCCGCACTACACTTGTACATGGACCGTCTTATTGTTTCAATATCCGCACCACATACCAGTACATACCTACATAAATACCTTCTTTTTTTATTAAATAAGTACATACTAAATGACAAGCATCGGCTGCTAGGCGAATTTGCAATTTACCTTCCCTCAATCAAGGATCCACGAAAACTTGCGTAAATTAAATCCGTTCAGTAGGTAGTTTTGGAGTTTTTTTTACAGACAATAACCAAATCAGAGACGTTAATAATAATATTCATAACAGTTATATCATCAAGGAAATAGTTATTTCCGCCAAAAAAAATTTCAATAATCATTCACAGAAAAGACCGTAAACAACAGTCTAGTCATATTAGTTAGCTCGAGGCGCATATTGCATGGCTTGCAAAAAATACTGTTTCGAGACCCAGTCTGCAGGTAGTGACTAGTGACCTAACGCCTGTCCCTCAACTCGACGTCATACGTTAGATTGATCTATAATCAATACTTTGGTTATAAGCTTCTGACATTCCTCCATCATCATCTAAATCGTATCAGCCTGTAGTCTACCTACCTATGATCCATAAACCATACCACGAGAACTATGTTCCATAGGCGTTCACGAATGAGCGGTAGGTCGATACTCAATCTCCAGCCTTCCTGAGCATTTTCCACTCTCGTAAGTCTTAGTTACGAGTTTACCGCAATCCAATCCAAACTTATATGTATATGTCACCATAAGATGGTAAAAACCGTTAGATTATAATCTAACTCGCGAAATTCTAAACTGTCGAAAGATTGTAAACTGTTCAATGTTCTGAGTGTCAATTTTTGAAATATACATTTTATTTATGTTTTCTTGTCTCTTTCTTGTAGGTTAGGTTAGGGTTCGACATAAATAATCAAGTAATCGGCCTGCGGCCGGGCACTTAGGTTTTATCGTATTTCAATACCTATCAGATTACAATCTACCGGAAAATAATGCGTTAAATTCTAATCTTTCGACAGTTTAGAATTTCGCGAGTTAGATTATAATCTAACGGTTTTTACAACCTTACGGTGACATATACATGCAAAAAAGGTCTCCCATTTTTTAAAAACCCTAACACGCTATCTATTACTACTAGAAGATAACTAACTACTAATTTATATTAATAATTATCTTTATTAAAAAGGTATCTCAGGATGCCACGCTCCATTCTGTCGTTATGGTAAGTTGGTTGTAGCGACACGAAATAAATGGAAAGTATGATTATAGCTCATTGTTGGAACGATGACAATATCGGAGAAAGCTATTCATAGGTGTTTCTTGCAATTATCCAGCGGAAGCGGACCACTGAAGCGAATATCCGTTTCTACCTGTGCAGGTTATCACTGGGAACTATGGCAGTACATATATACGTGTGATCGTTTGACACAACTAAAAATAACCGTAAACTAACTGACTAGCTGATGGCCGCGACTTCGTCCGTGTTGGCTTCGGTTTTTGAGAAATTCTGTGGGAACTTTTTGAGTTTCCGGGATAAAAGTATCATGTCTCTCTCCGGGTCCTCAACTCTGACATGGTAATTGATAGAGCAGCAAGTCAGAACAGGCGGTTTCGCGAAAATAATGCTGATATTTTGTTTCTAAGCACCATTTTCCCTTACTGCTCTATCAATTACGGCAGAGCTCCCATGCAAAAAATCATTTCGATCCTTATTAGCTCTGTTGCGGCGTGATTAAAGAACCAAGTACCAACTAACAAACAAACTCACCTACCTTCGCGTTTATTATATTTTCCCTATTATCTTGCTTGAGTGTCGTAAAACCTCCGTCTTTTGTAGATAGACAGTGAGATCTCTACGCTTTCAAGCTTTTAATGTAGCGCACTTATGCGTCTACTGCGCCTTTTCCACTTTTTGTTGGAGTCATACTCATAACCACATCCATATTTTCCTAGACATTTACAGACCGCGGAATCTAGCCTTTCAACATTAATGTAGCGCGCTTGGTAGGTATAGTTAACTACACTTAACAAAAAGGTGGGGTAACTCCACATAAAGTACGTGTCTTCTGACTGTAATAGTTATAATGCACTTATCCATTACCATCGCGAGAATACATAATTGATAATTACCTACTAGGAAATGTCTCGAGCCGTGTTCGCGGATCGATGTTTCAAAAAACGGCTCGCCTTCACTTGCAACCTTACCTACATAGTCACGTTATTTCAAACAAACATTTAATTGTCTTGCGAATAACGAAGTCCGGTCGCTAACCAATCGAGAGTACTATGCTGTGACGAAGGTCACACGAGATTTGAGAACTAATATTAAAATTCGGCTTATTCTGACGATAGTAATATCTTAGGCAGTAGGATAACCGCAGAGCCGGTAGAAAGCATCATCAAAGTTTCATCCAAGCGTAAAAATTAAAATGTTTTTGAGAAATAAACCTGTAACTTGAGAGTCATTCATCATGTCATCGTTTTTGCGTCATATATGCTACAGACACTGCTGACTTCTGACACTACATAGGCATACCGATAACCTACGATCGATGTTTGTCCGACAAATATCTTGATTATTCTCTGCTCCATGAACTGTTTTAATAATCATCAATTCATCATCACTCAATAATAATAATTCACATAGACTAAAATAAGAGTAAAGGTATTTATTCTGTGCTTTGAACTTCAAGGGGCTTGAACCTTTCTACAGATTTGCACGTAAGAACTATTTTTAAATTGTCTTTCAAATATGGTACGGTGACCGGTCGAGTGCTGTTTTGGCGAAGGTCACTGAGGCTCTTGATGGTCGTTATCCACTCCACGTACACTGCATCGGTGAGGTATTAAATCGCCCACACTTTTCACGTTTGAATGAGCGTGTACGCACGCACGTTTTGGGACGGGCTGGGTGTTTGTTACGTATTCTAATGTCCAATTCAGGGCTTTGTTTTTAAAATCATTTTAAAGACTATCTTATCGAATTCATCAAGCATTTAGGATTTTTCGAGACCCTGAATAAACTTTTAGATGTTTCTTTTCTAGTTAAAAGTATTAATATTTTCTTGCGTAACGTGTACTACATATATCTGTTCTCAAACATGCATGGAAATATTTTCATTATTTTCGAAAAAAGAACACGCGAAGCATCGAATTTTCGGACAAAGAAAATCAAATCCATTGCAGGAGCGTTTTTTTAATTTGGAACATTACAACGCTCCTGCAATGTTGTATGAAACGGCGTGCTGGGGTTATTAAATACTCTTTGATCGGATCTCTTTTGTCATTCTTGGCATACCATAGTCTCTTTGCTTAGTACAAATTGGTGACTGTATAGCCATAAATGCGTTTGCCTGTCGGCACAGATGATTAAAAAAAATTGGCGCCAAAGCTGAAAATTCGTTTTGATTTGTTATTTACATACTTAATAAATATAAATTTAATAATAAGTTAAATGAGTTTCATCCGTTCAGAGAGTGAAATGGAGATTGATTTTACTCCACCAAAGGATATTGTTCCGTCCCCATACGAAGTTCGCCTAAGAACCAACAGTCATAGAACATTGATTTCTGGGTTCAAATAAATACCTTTTTATACTTGAGAGCAGATTAAAACAATGGACACTTGCTAAGAAATGACTTATTACCAAAAATATTTTCAATTTTGAGGTTATTTCAACTTTCACAATCAATCTGCTGGAATAAATAAATACCATCTTTATCCAATTGTAATAGAGCTGGAAACTGTATGTAGATAAGAAAAGATTCGCCGTAGTTCAACAAAAACATTACAGATGGCGTTAGATACATTAAATTATTGTACTCTCAATAGACGGCGTTGCGAGATTCAGAATACTAGCGCACTCAGCACTTTAAGCTTCTTCTATCTTGTTTCTTACGATACAGATCTAGCGCTCAAGCGGTGGTATTACATATTATTTTAACCTGTAAGTTATTGATCTGTGGTTAATAATCGAGAGGCGGAAACGTATAGTAATCAATTTAATACCCATTTATTTATTTTGTAATTAATTTGAAGTGTCCGTTGAATTTTAATATTTGAAATAAAGGTTATAAAATAAGCTAAAAATTGCTGTATATTTTAAATACATGTTGATTCTTAGGCGAATTTGGACAATGTCCTTTAAGATCCGAAGCCAAATTGGCAATGGAAAACCTGTTTCCAGCGAAGTCCAAAGAAAAATACATGAAAGTATATGAAAATTTTATGAAACGAGAAAATAGTGAACATTTTCTCCGAAACAGTATTTTTGGCGTATTTTAATAAGATTGCTACAACTAAAAAGCCATCTACATTATGGGAAATTTATTCCATGCTGAAATGTATAGTTCATGTTAAAAACGGCATTAACTTGAAAAATTATGGGAACTTAACTACTTTTCTTAAACGACAATCGACCGGATTCAAAAGCAAGAAATCGAAAATTTTTACTGGCGAAAACATAAAGCAATTTTTAATTAAAGTTCCAGATGATATATATTTAGCGACAAAAGTAAAAAGTATGTTTTATATCCCTGCATTCTTTTGAGAAAAGCACTATATATGCCTCGGCGGAAATGGCAATTGCCTGTCTCGTATTTGTGAAGTCCTCGCCATACTCGACCTGCAATTGCCTATTTCCCAGCCTTTGCAATAATGTACTATTGCTACATCGCATCATTCTGAAAGGTAAGAGTCAGACCCACTTACGCAGTTTGGATTACGAGGGTCTTTTTCCCATATCTAGTCAAGGACATGTCATCCCCATCGTAACCTAATTATTGTGTTCTCAGCTACAAAAGTTTGTTGTGAACAACTGACCACGCTTATTGCCTTCTTTTAACTTGGCGTTCTTTGGTTTGTTTTTTCGTCGCAACTCAAGCCCTTGTAATACTACTACTACATTCTATTCATTTCTGTTCTATTCCTGCATAGGCTGATGACCGAATTTTCTTTTTGAAAAATTACATATGCCTTTGTATGACATAGTTACTAGTTATATAACTATAAACACATACTATGTAATATTATAAATACGAGTGTCTGTCTGTCTGCTGCAAAGGTCTGCTACGTATTAACGGCTTTTTTTTCAACCGATTACTGATGGAATTTGGTATAGGTATTAGGTGTAGGGGTGTAGGGATCCCGGGATCGGACAAGGACACAAGGCTACTTTTCCCCAGGGAATAAAAAAAACTCCACGCGGATCATCTACCATCACCATCGATCGCGGACATCATCTAGTCACTTATACACAAAAACAGCTAGACCGATGTGTGTACACAGAGAAGACTCTTGAGTCAACTTTGTCGTAAACAAATTATAATTAAATGTACAGAAATACCACCGAGCTTAAGAAAAAAACCTTGATTTGTTTATTCTGAGGGTTACGCAATCATGGGGGTCATTCGGTCCGCGCCCAAATGTCGTTCCCGCGAAGTTGAGAACAGTCATATCCTATCGATTTGTTAAGATGGCGTACGCGGGGTTGGGGGGAGTGACGTGCGGTGGGAGGAGGGGGCAGGGGGCTAAAGGCTCGGGTAGCAGCCTCCCGGCGCAGCGTGCAGCTTGCACCTGCCCTGTATCGCGACCTAGCCACCGTGCACCGCGACACACTAGCGACATCACACGGCACTCTCAAAGTACGCGTATAGTCCCACAAACTTATCTGATCTGGTGACAGCGTCGGTAGTAGATAGTAAAAATAAAATAAAAAATAAACTATACAGGCATAAAAATCAGTTCCAATTTTGGCCACTGGGCCAGATAAGTTGGTGGGACTATACATTGCTTCACAGGTTAACCTATTGCGGTAAAGTGTCATCACAAGGTCTCCGTTAAGACGATAGGCTCTGCATCAGTCCATTCTGTCACTCATGAGCCATCAGCAGTGTCTATGGCAGAACTGGCAGCGAAACCTACTGTTAAATCATTCATTAGACCATTCATGAAGCCATTATGACTTCCATATTTTTTTCAAGTTTCCTGATGAAACATGACAAAAATGACCATTCCAATCGACTCTACCCTGAAGGAATTATAAATATTTATCACAAAAGATAAACAATCAAGTTTAGTTTATCTTAAATCTTAATGCAATGTTCACTTTACAAACCAATAAATTTAATGGCTATTCATTAAATAAAATTATATTAAGTACCTACTTAGTAATGACTTAAATAGCAAAATTTTTAAGCAAGTGTTTCCAAAGGTGTACGTGGATTTTCCTCTTGCGATATCCTCAATGTCCCTTTTGGCCTCGTTCCACTCCCACTGACCCTGAACTGAACTGAAATTAAAAATATGAGAAAACAAGCTTCGCACACGTTAGGGTCGGTTTATCCCCTTAGGGGTTGAATTTTCAAAAATCCTTTCTTAGCGGATGCCTATGTCATAATAGATATCTTTATGTATAAGTAGCAGATGCCCGCGACTTCGTCCGCGTGAAATAAGTTTTTTAAATTCCCACGGGAACTCCCTAAATTTTCGGGTTAATATATAGCCTATGCCACTCACAAATAATGTGGCATTCTATTGGTACCAGAATTTGCAAAATTGGTTCAGTAGATCCAGAGATTACCCCCTATTAGTATAGATTTCAGCCCGATTCGCACAGGGATTTGAGCTGCGAGTACTGTTTTAATTTTTATAGCAATTTCACTTTTGCAATTATTAAATATTTTAATTTTTATTGGAGACAATTTTGGACATTTTGCGATCTTACTTGATTGAAAATTCGAAAGATGATTATTTAGCTAGTTGCAAGTGATGTTGTAAAGCATAAATCCAAAGTTTCGATGGATGTTTGTAGCTCAATCACTCCAGAACAGTTGAACGGATCTGCATATAAGAGCAAAGGAGAATTTTTTTTCGCAATAATATTGATGGATACATCGATTGCGAAAAAAAATTCTCCTTTAATTCTTTAAAATTCTTATTGCGAAAAAAATTATGTACATGTGTGCAAAAAAATAATTCAATAAGCGCCGGGTACGAAGCTCTTTCTTGATTTGTTACCATTCTGTTAGAGTTGATTAAATAATGTATGCAAGAAAATTCACTTAAAAAAAGATGACAAGCATTCATACTTACAAACATACATACTTTGATTAATATTAGCGGGATAGGATACTGATATGAATAACTTATCTGGAATTTATTGGAGCAGGCTCATCAAAGATAACATTGATAAATTTGATTACAATAAAATGCTGATGAAATAATATTAGGTACCCGCGACTTCACATTTTTTAAATCCCATGGGGATTCTTTTTATTTTTCGGTTTAAAATACATCTCCAGGTTTCAAACTATATCCATTTATAAAATCACGTCCATTCGTTACTCCATTTCGGCGTGATTAAAAGACTAACCAAAGCGACACCCACACTTTCTCCTTTATTGATTGAAGTTTCTGTCTGTTCGGCTAATCTTCGAAACGGCTGAATACAATTTGACGCGACTTATGCAGGTAGATAACTAACTATGTAAGGAGATATTCTTAGCATAAGGTTTCTACTTGAGTTTCAAAAATCCACGCGGACCATAACTATTATGTCGAACAAAGACTGGTACAAGAATATTCATATCATGTAAGGTTACAATAAACAAAATCAATAAAAGCTTAGATCGTTTCGCAGACGAGTCGAATGTCATTCACATTTGCCCGCCCACGAACGCCGCCGACCGAGCACTTCATGATTAATTTTATATTTCTATACCTTTCTAGTTGAAAAGGGCAGCAGGCCTATTCACTTTCTCAGTCGCTTTGTAATTTAGTTGTATAGTACGGAATATTCCTTAATTTGTTAGTTATTGGTTGGTTACCGAATTAAAATTAGGTAACCAACCGATGTTACATGATCAGATGTGAGATGACATGATGTGACATCAGACAATAATAATTAATAACTCCAAGCTGCTGAGAATTTCTTAATATAAAAACCCCACCATTTCTTTGACAAATACAGGACTTGTATCTCGCATTAGGGACCAGTAAAAGGTTGTTTTACTGACCTCTAGTGGTCACCAGAGTTCAGTTCGGAAAGAAAGCTCATGTGCGGGGAATCTCCAGCCTGTAGGTAAAATAGTATCCCGCACTGCTTCTAGCCACCCGGACCCCGGCCTATTTTGGTTTTATATTACTTAACTGCACAGAAACACTTCTTTAAACCACGTCACAGTCGAATTATAGCATAGTAGTCCCAATAGTGTGGGACGCCCTCCAGCTCGATGGACCGACGACATAAAAAGGATGGCGGGAAGTGGCTGGATTAGAAAGGTTGTGGGCCGGGTGTGGTGGTGCTCATTAGGGAAGGCCCGTGTCCAACAGTGGACGTCTGAATATACAGGCTGATGATGTTGATGACAGCCGAATTACTTTAGGACGCTGTGCTTGTGACGCAAATGCCTTTGTATTTTTTACCATTGAAAACGGTTATCAGATGCAAATCGCTTGACACGTATTTTTGGCCCCGAGGATTTTGGGGGGATCAAGATGGGAATAGCACCAAAACAAAAGAGTTGAGGAACTTATCGAGACACGGGTGAGCGTTTGAATTTTGAAAATCGACTAGTACTTTTTTAGAATTTTGTAAAATACGGGTTTTTTGGGGGTGGTTGTTTGCTAAATTGTAAATATTTCGGGATAAAAACCGACTTAAGAAAAAAGAAAAGAAAAGGATCCTGGGTATTAGTTCAGCTACAAAATGGCGACAAAAATTAAGAAAATCGGTTAATATTTGTGACCTGTAGGTGATGGTCCCTTTAGATTTGGAATTGTAGAAAACGGGTATTTTCGTATATAAAAAGTGACGTAGCTTCTATGGTTATTGACCGATCGTCATGGTTATGATTTTAAAAGATGCGGATGTGCGAGGAGTGCATTCGACTTGGAATTTTGAAAATAGGTTAATAAGTTTTTGAAAAATTTTGAAGCAGATATTTTTATTTTTTATTATTTTTTTTGTAAATCTTTGTATTAATTTTCAATTCTTCCATTCTTGCTAGGACTGCGAAATGGGTGAATTTTTAACTAACCTTCTGAGTTATCATAAGATGTACACAATTTCGCAACAATGTACCTATACCTGAACTATATGTATCTGAAGCATACAAAGAAAGTAAAAGCTTAGAACCATAAACCATTATGCAGAAACACTCTCTGTATAATGTCGTTAGCGTACGCCCGCCCTCGAACGTAAGCGCGACCCACCCAATAGAGTCGATCGCATACTGGCTAAGATCCGCACACAGACCAAGCTTCCTTACTTAAAATGCGAAAGACGTCAGCAATACAAGACACATTTAAGGTGTGGAATCACACATCACATACGTAGCCGCAAGGGCGCAGCGTATTTGAATTCCCAAATTCCCGAATCTCTGACACTCGTATTTTCAGCACTGACAAATGCACCTCTTGTGACTCGGGCTGCTTGTCTTGCGGATCATCATTTAGCTATCATAATTAAAAAAGGACGCGCCTCCAATATGTTAATGCTGAATTGCTCATATGCATTGGACGTTCGGTCGCCGGATATTTGCTGTTTTGCGGGCCCAAATAAAGGTGATTTGTTTTTGAGACTAGATTAACTTAACGACATGTCAATTTATGTTTCTTTCCAATCTACGACACCATCGATAGCGATTCGCACTTGACCAGTATTTTTAGATATGTGCTATTTTCGATTTTACTAACAAGCTAGTTCTTAGCGCGGTTTTTGCGGTAGTGTAAGAGCAACTTTACTTGAATGTATATTTTAGCGCAAGGCCGCACTGGAATGTATCTTGTTATCTACAAGAGTTTTATTATTTACTACCAGGTGCCCGTCAGTACATACACTTTGACTACTAAAATAGATATCCAATGTGTAATAAAATTGATCTAAAACATTAGTTCCAGTTCGAGTCTATTTATAAACCCACTCGTAGATCAAAACAAATAGACAAGCAGTCTTCGTTTGCAATTCTTCTTAGTACACCTCAGCAATAAATTGTTGAACCGGGTCTAAAGGAGTTGTAACAGTGCTGGCACTGGGTACAGGTCCACCAGACAATCATAAGCAGCTTTTGAATCAATTTGCATTTCAGAAAGATTTTATCCCTTCGAATGATAGATACTACGTTGAATTGGTATTTTAAATTTCATTATACAATGGTGTGCTAGACCGTTGGAAAAATACTACTGTTTTCGAAATACCATGAAAGTTTTTCTATATATACAATGCATATGGAACCTTGAAATGCCTATGCGTGTTCTTGGCCAGCTATACAGGATTGTAGTAGAGATCCACTTATTAAAATATAATAGCTTCAAACGTACTATGTAAACATACATACATATTTTGTAAACAACTGTTGGACAGGGTCGTGGTTGGAGTAACAGTTTTTTGTTAAGGTACAAGTTGCCAAAGCTCGCTGCACGGCCCTCGACGCGGAGTGCTCGTGACCGGCGGCGTACCCCAAGGTCGTAGAAGTACGTTGAGTGCTTCTCAAATGAGTATCACAGCCTTCCGTTTTAAATACATTGAGGTTGAGAGCCTATGGAATGCACGGAAAGCTGTCGATATTTCTGCTTTTAATGTCCATACGAAATTACATTTTTTAAAGTTTAGGTACACTCTACACTATGCTTTAAGAATATCAATTAAATTGTATGTAAGTTTTGCATTCCCTGCAATCCATATGAGATATGAAGCTTTCAAAAGGCTGACGAAGAACATAAACTAGCTACTAGTTCAACTCTTTTTTCCATGCGAGTCGCGCTTATTATTCGTACCCTGTCTTATGGGCAATGAAGTAACACAGGCCCTAACTCAGGCTTAAGACCGGTATTGATCATTAGATTGACCGGTACTTGAGAACATTTTATTATTTGAAGTCGGTTAATTTATATACGGGCCTTAGTAACTCACAATTTGTATTCGTACTCGCGACTGACATAAGCGCGGCGTAAGGAGAATTGAGGCCCTAAAGTTGGTTTATGGTGTAGTATAAGTAGCTGACACGTATTTCTATGTTGAGTATGGTCGCGAATATTTTCATAACGACGCTGACGTCATTTTGAGAAGATCACAAAGCTCCCCTCGAAGTTCTCTGCGGAGAACTTCGGGGAGACTTGGTTTGTTAAGAACCAAAGCAGGTTAATATTACAAACAATGTTTTTGCGAAGCTAGTTCTTCGGGTTTTCTTGGATGATTTTGCATCACATTGGAAATACCCAGAAGTCAAAACTTCCCAGAATACCCAGAAGAGTTATAACTAGTGAATTAATGAAAATAATTACGAGTAAGTAGTAAATTGATGGCCCAAAACCAAACCCAGAACCGAAAATTATATGAAAAAAAATCTTTTACTTTCCACAGTGGTGTATAAATACACGACCCCGTCATTTTCACAGTTCATGGTGGTCCGACGCGGAGCGCTCGGAACCGAGGCCCCAAGGTCGTAGACCTAAGTGTCAAGTCGAAATATCAAAACCGAATATACCTGAACTAGATCGGTACGTATCAGATACTAGTATGACTACACTACATCTTTTTTAAAGTTATCTACTAAGCTTCCTAAAACATATGGCATGAACCGGTATTTTTACTTTCGTCTTCTTCAACCAGTATTCGCCCACTGCTTGTCAAAGGTATTTCGTTGTTGGGTCTTACTATGTCTACTAAGGTCTACTTGCGCCGCTTTGATTCAACGTGGACTTAAAAACTTAAGGACTAACAAATACGCAATTATTGGTCGGAACCAGCCTTGTGACAGACCCAGCCCTGATTTTCTCCAGACAAACAACTTTATGATTATAGTATTGGTAAAACAATAGGATTCTGTAGAATATTAAGAACGATATGTACTCGTAAACGTTATTATCTGTACAATGTACATATATAAAACACAAAAAAAATCTACCTACCTATGTTCGTTATAGACTTTGATACCATCCAACCGATGTGCCCCAAACCGGTTTCATTAGAAAGGTAATAATTCAAAGATGATTTTTTTATTTTTTAGCGTAGTACCACACACCCGCTAGTAATTGATTACTATCCCGTGCAACCCTGTTATCAACCTCCACTCAGAATGAGAAGTAGTGCGCATTGGTAGACTTCACACACCAATAAGAACATTATGTAGAACAGCTTTTAGGCAAGTTTCCTTACGATGTCTTTCTTCACCTTTGTTGTTCGGGACTAACTCCGAAAATTTTAACAGTTCGGATTTGAACACCTGACAACCTGAAGAGCAGATCTAAGCCTTAACCACTTAAGGGTATGACATTTTAAGCTTACCTATCTACAAATTTAAGAAATCATTAAAGTATGCTCCTGAAAAAAGCTTATTATGCAGTTGAAGTTTATGTAGATGATAGAGGAGCATGGATTTGACTCGCTCCAGCAATGCTAAGGACAGCGGTTACTTATGTACACAATACTTACTTACATTCTAATAATTGTAAATGAATTATTTAAAAAGAGCAACCGCCAAGTTTCTTGCTGGTTGTTCTCGGTAGGAATGAAACTTTCCGAACCAGTGGTAGATTCATTCGACGATTCAAGAGCACTTGTAAGTTTATTTGAATAGATAAACTTGAGTGCTTAATAAATGTAGGTCATACGTGTATCATCGATCAGTCAATGTTTGTATGACATAAACGCCCGGTGATAGCACCGCTGCTGTCACGCGGTTAGTGTGGCGATCGCTTTATTCGAACATTCATATTATTCTCTGCTTTATCTATTTCGTAATACAGTTGGATGCTAATTATGTTATTATTGTTTTGCAATTTCTGACTGTAGGTATGGCTACGTGTTGAGTTATTTGCGATGGAGAATCGAAATAATGTTACGTGAGCAAGTATAGTGCTATTCCGTGGATTGTTCTCTTATTGATTGATTGAGTTCTAGACTCGCGTAACGTGATGATAGAACGAATGAACCTTCGATAGATAACATTTTGCGTCAACGAAATGTTGAACCATTTGACCCAGGAAACTAATTTCACATTTGTGTCATTAGTCCACTGCAATAAAATAAGTCTTACAAGACTGCTAAATTTTAAAGTTTACCCTGAAATCTCACACGAACTATTATTTTAGAGACACTGCCTTTCTAACTTTACATCGTCCAACTTACCATATTATAATTATTAAAATATCATTATATATCTACATAATTATGTTATTATGATGACGAACATACCTCGAGCGTGGTTGAGTCGATATATTCGTGGACACTTTTTGCCTTCTTAAGCTCTAAAGTTCTTATATGTATATTTTTAAATTGTTTGTATATTTGTATCCTCAAATAAAGGCTTCTTCTTTCTGCCATCTTATACTTCATCGTTATAGGCATGAATGAATGAATGTGGATAGGCATCTCCTAGGCAAGTGCGTTCCAAATTCCAAATTATACCCTAGACATCATGGCTTTGCAGTCACTAGCATAATTGTCGCCATGCGCAAGCCTATTTCTCAATTAGAAAAACCTTAATTAATGTGTGGCCGAAATATTAATGTGTGTTTTGTGTTACAGTGGCGCAGTCAGAAGACTCACCGGTAGCGATGAAACTCAAGAAAATTTGCCTTAAGACGCCCATAGGCGAGGAACAGGCGGCACAAGCTGTTCTAGACCCTGCGATAGGTAAGCAAAGGATTTAAAATTGTTATAAGCTTAAACTTTAAAACACTTTCCCGGCTTACATATTCGAAATAACCAATAATAGGAAAATAAAAACTCTCCAGGCTGCTTTGCTACAAGCAAAACAGGTGTTCATAAGTTTAAAAGTTCTAGGGCTTCCCGTTCAGATAGGTACATTTAAGAACTGCTGACCTTCTTGAAACGATGTACTTAAAGTATCCGCCAGCAGCTGTCGAGAATTGGTACATAAGTTAGATTTACATACAAATCATTGAGCCCGTGGAACTTTGAAACTACTTATTTTTACGGATATCTGGCAAACCCGAGATATTAGTCTCTAGTCGTGCCCACAAAAATTTAAGAACCAAATATTATATGCGTGAGGCGCGCTCAGAAGCTCGAGGAGAACTCCGCTTTACAGCTGCGGTCTGCTTTATTAAGAACCAATTTAAAAACATAGGAGATATTTACTAGTTAAAACAAAACAATCACACTTGAGTCGTATAAAATCTATAAAATATAAAATTATGCATAACTAATTGTATCTACCCACTGTTTACTCGTTATGTGTATTTTGCCACCTGTGGTTTTAACGGCCACGTATGACGTAGCATCATAAGTAATTGCCTTTTTATATAGGTATATTAAGTACTATAATCTTATAAAACCCGCATTCCGAAAAAAATATTATCCAATGTTGTTCGCGACAAACGGACTGCGAAAAGATGCGATGACAATATAAAGCCCGCTCTACACTTCACCGGAGCGAAAACCCGCAAACGTACGCCGGTAAACAATCGTGAAAATGGTGAACTGGCTAATGAATGAAGACCCTGGACCAGTTTGAAACTAGTCGGTCCGAGTTTCCTCCGGTTTTTTTTAACGATATCGTGTAAATGTTGTCATCACGACACTATTTGCAATGTTCACGGCGCGAGCGTAGTGTTTGTCGCGCGTAGATTACCCGCGATTTGCGCGCGAGTGTAGAGCGGGATAAACGTATCTAGACTATAATATTATAATTATTAAGCCACGTCGTGTCCGTGCGTCGCAAGCGGTTGATTGAATTGTGCTTTTTTTCCATTCCCATCAGCGAGTATCGAGGCTATGATGTCATCGATTTAATTACGCCCGGCCACTTCATTACTTACCTTTAAACACTATTTATTCCGCTGCCTCCAGCGCGCTACCATAGATCTTGTCAAACCTTCGCAAGGTCATGTAATCGATAATACTTTCGATGTAATAACGTGACGCGTCTGGTATAATTAATTCGTGCCTGGTATACTTTGGATTTTTTATTATTTTAAGTTTTTATTAGGTCCTTACATATGAATTGAAAGTTTTGTCGTGCTGGCCACTTTGATCTCAAATATCTCCTCTTTGTTTATGAATTTCAATTTCAAATTTATACAGCTATTTACTCATGCTTTTGTGTTTTGAAACCCTCTATTCATTTGTTTTTTCCTCTTTTGGGTTTTTCTTTGCGTCACTCAGTTTACAAAATGGAAAACTTGAAATATCGCGTTATTTACGAGTACGAGTTCCATCGTGGTACCAGTGGTGTCGCAAAAGAAAACACAGTGCGTCTTTGATTCCAACGTTTTCGTTCTGGAAATTTCGACCTGCAGAACAAGCCCCGTGGACGGCCGGAGAACAAAGTTGATAATGAAGAATTGAAGGCTATTGTGGAAGCGGATCCATCGCAAACCACGTCCGAGCTAGCTGCAGTGTTAGTGATAAAACTGTTTTAATCCACTTGAAGCAAATTGGGAAGGTGAAAAAGCTTGAAAGGTGGGTACCTCATTAATTGAGTGCAGCAAACCGACAAACGCGCGTCGACTGCTGCGTTACATTACTCAACCGGCACAATAATGAAGGGATTTTAAATCGAATTATTACCTGTGATGAAAAGTGGATCCTGTACAATAATCGGAACCGCTAATCGCAATGACTGAACCCTGGCAAACCAGCCAAATCCTGCCCCAAGCGAAAATTGACTCAAAAAAAATTACCTGTGAACGTTTGGTGGACTAGTGCCGGTGTCGTTCACTACAGCTTTCTTAAATCTGGCCAGACGATTACGGCGGATGTCTAATGTCAGCAACTGCAAACCATGATGGAAAAGCTAGCTGCTAAACAATCGAGGCTCTTCAATCGCTATAGGCCACTGCTACTTCAGGACAACGCTAGACCACACACTGCACAGCAGACGGCTAACAAATTAGAGGAGCTTCAATTGGAATGTCTAAGACATCCACCGTGCTCCCCGGACTTTGCTCCAACAGATTACCATTTTTTTCGAAATTTGGATAACTTCTTGCAAGGGAAAAAATTCAACTCCGATGGGGCAGTCCAAAGCGCCTTCAAAGATTTTATTGATTCCCGTCCGAATGGTTTTTTTAGTAAAGGGATCAATGAACTACCTATGAGATGGCAAAAGTACATAGATAGCAATGGTACATACTTTGATTAAATAAATATATTATATTTAAAAAAAACAACTTTATGTCCCTCCATTACAAAACGGCAATTTCATAGGCAATGACCTATTATTATATTGTAATTCTTCTTCTCTTCTTGTTCTTGAATTTGCACGAGCGAATTGATTTTATATTGATTTGTAAAAGCTATAGCTAGATTTTTATATATCGTACCCTTATTGCAAAAACCGATTATCTGCATCAAAATTTGAGCGAAAAAGTTTTGAGATATAAGCACTTGAAACTTTAACGACACAAAAATTAACTATAATGATGTCAATTTTTAAACGCTAGTGGTTTTTATAAACAAGAAACTATTAAAGAATAGTTACGTACATTAATAATTGAAGAAAACTTTCTACTCTTCTGGTAGCTCTATTGGCATTTTTTATTTAATCTCTCACTTTGAATATTAATAATCATCCCGACAAAAATCGTTTTAGTTCAACTATATCCAGTACAGGTGTAAAATAAATATCTAAGTTCTTTTTACCTGCAATAATTTTAACCAAATATGGTGTTATTTTTTCTGCAAAAAACAACTAATGTTGTTTAGTATGTTTTACTGGCAGATACATCAGAACATTCTACTTTAATTCATAAAAGCTAAAACCAGTTACCGCAAGTTAATATGTTTTAACAGAATAATATCGATATAATAATAAATCAAGCAACTACATCTGAAAAGTGTTATAATACGTTACATGTTTCTTGTGCTATACATTTCTACATGTGAAGTAGTTTAAATGAGTTTAGTTCTTTTTTTAAGAAGATAATTAAATCATACTTGAAGATAGTTGCTTTTAGCTCTAGCTATCTCCGTAAATAATCGTCGTAGCAGATAATGGGTTTTACCTGTAGCTTCGTCGTGACTGGAGGAGTCGATTGATATATTTAACTCAATTTTGGTAAAAAAATGCAGATAATCGGTTTTTGCAATAAGGGTACGATATATAGAAGATTAGGAATAGGGTTTGTAATGATATCCCACTTGATTAATTTAACAATGTTCAATAATCTTAAGATCCTGCAATAAAGTCTGCTCAATGGTCCCATAATAAGCTAATATTGCAACAACTGTTATATTATAAAAATTTGGAAGGAACTTTTTAAGCTAATACTCTAGGTCCTAACAACAGTAATATTATGTGTTAAAGACTAATTTCGATTAAGTTTTCTTATTTCTAGGCCTAAGTTAATCAATCTTTAGGCCTATCAAGAGTTAGTAGCGAAGACTAAACCTTCTTTCAATCTTGGTCATGTTGAGATTATTTTCGTAATGAAAACGAGAGCTCGTATAGGATCAATTTTACTTTCTTTTCATTCAGCATCCGCCCGTGTATCTCACCGGTATTAAAATATAAATAGAGATCAGGAAAGGCCGTTGAATAAGACCTTTTTCCAGACCTGAAGCTAAGACTCAAGCATCGGAGCAGCGGTATTTCGCCTTTCAACTATAACATTTCGATGCGGCTTTCGACTATAACATGCGTTTAAGTATCAATCTTAGGTCATGTTATTTTGACAGAATTTCGGCCACAGCACCTAATCTCAATGTAGATTTCTCAACTATGCGGGAGATATCATTAAGAGTGCGCGAACACTGGCACATTATATTCTTTGACTGTCAAAGTTCGATAGGACGGCAAGCTGACATATCCAGAGAGAGATCAGGCGCAGGACAGGCACAGTAGTATACACCACCAACTACCCAACTCCGGTCTGCTATACCGAGAATTTCTAGACAAAAAACCGCATTTAATTTTTTGTCAAACTGTAGTACCACATAGTCCGTAGCCAAAGCAGCTAACCAGTAGACCAAGGAAGTTATGGTATAGGTATCTACATAATCATTAGCGGGTCGTTAATAGTATAATGTACCTAGATATTATGTTGTGCCGTGTGCGGTTCGAGAGAGGAATAACCTATAATTAGATGCGAGTACACCAATCCTCGCCTGTGTAACGATACATTCTCTATGTTCCGCATAAATGTTTGATGTTAAACAGTCTCCGAGAGTGCAGACCACGTTTTCGTGGCATGATAATTAAAATAATTACTAGATGATGCCCGTGATTTCGTCCGCGTGGATTAAGGTTTTATGATCCCCGCGGAAACTCCCTGTTTAATTATTCGGCATAAAGAGTATAATTATGTCCTTCCACGGGATGATCCTGTACCGAATTTCGTCCTAATAGGTTAAATAGAAGTGAAAGCGTTTCAGACACATAGACACACGTTCACATTTATAGTATCAGTATGGATACTCTAATTCCAGTTCTTCTAATATTATCATTACCTGTGTTGAATCCTGGATTTGCTGTGCACGCTTTCATAGACAACTTGAACTCTTTACGTTAAACGTTTTACGAACTAAGCTTTCTCATTATCGTGTGCCATCCTCGGAATAAAATGTGGTACTCTGCAAGCCTAACATGGGCCACCTTTCCTGGGATGGGTAGTTCCGAGTAGGTATACTAATTTGTTGAGTCATTTCGCTCGTATCATTTAATTGTACACAATCTCTTAAACTAAACTAAATTGACATTTATAAATCTATTGGGGTCATATTCCGTGGGGAGTATTTTAAAGGGGATAGCAAAACAATACATTACATTAATTTAGACCTGTCATTTTAGTCTAGAGGTATGGTGTAGCAGGTGGTCTACCTGGGGAAATGGCAGTCATGCTTAATATCGCGAAAAGCTTCACTTCTTTCATCAAACAACAAGAAGCATAAACCGCCAAAATAGACAAATCTATGTGGTACAATACAACGTGTAGCTTGCGATATGCACCGCCCAAGTCCATTGTCGAATCAACATCTGAGGATGCTCCGGTGTCGGAGTAAAATGTTGAGAGTAATATTTGGACGATTTTAGGGGTGTGTAGTGGCGGTGAGAATTGTTGGCTTATATCGAAAGCTACACGTTGTACTACATAGAGTTAGCTATCTAGATGATGCCCGCGACTTCGTCCGTGTGGATTAAGTTTTTTCGATTCCCACAGGAACTCCTTAATTTTCCGGAATAAAAAGTAGCCTATGCCCTTCACTGGGCATACAAACTATCCCTGTACCAAATTTCACCAAAATCAGTTAAACAGGTGGGGCGTGAAAGCGTAGCAGACAGACAGATGGATAGACAAACAGAAACACTTTCGCATTTATAATATTTGTATGGATTAAGCTTCTTGTTCCTTGATAAACTATCCATTATCAAGTCCGCAAAGTCCGCAGTCACGCCTGCTTCTATCCATTACTTTAGGCACTTCTTTATAATAGTTTGTTTTTCCTTGGACTTTATCCATTCTTGCTATTAGTCAAAAGATTTATTAGCACATTTTAAACATTTTATTAATCCTGCAAGCTTCAACGAATATACTATGGATTAGGCTAAGAAAACAAATAAGAGAGATACAGAAATAATTAAACCAAGTTAAATTTCGGGTATTTATATTTGGTTAGCTAACCATGTTATCGGGAGGCTCTTATATTGGCTAAAGTGGGTCTGCCCTTAATGCATTGCATGGGCGGGGTTAGCAGGCGCTATAGTGTATCCGATACTAGACGCGTATATATCTGCATTTTCTGCAGACTATTGTACAAACGAATATGTTTACGTATTTGCAACTTCAGTGGCTGTAGCTGTAAAATATTTCGATCCTTATATCTTACTACTACATTAATACTCGTGATTTTCCTGCGTGGATTTGGCTTTCCCTCTCGTGGAAACTCTTTTATTGTTTATACTTCAAGCATGTCTGTTCCTAATTTCATTAAAATCAGAATCTTTCATTGTAATGGCGCGGGCGTGCAATACTTCAAAATGAAATGAAATGACTGACTGGACTAAGTATTTTCGATTCGCGCGGGAACTGAACACGGGGATATGAACTATCTCTGAACCAAATTTCATCGAAATCGGTTAAGTAGTTGGGCCGTGAAAGCGTAGCACACACACTTTTGCATTTATAATATTAGTATGGATATAATTACATTTTCTTCTTTATTCTTATTCTTATTTTTCATATGGATCATCAGCAGATTCAGCACGGCGGAAGCATGTTATGCTCGCTCGACTACAATATTCAGTTCGTTATTTCAGTCTATTAGTATTACTAATTAAATAATTATTCTACCACTGGATCAGAAAGTCGCTTCAAGAATAACAATCTTTTTCTTTAAAAAAAACTTTTCGAATGGAAGATGGTTCGAATGGATACTATCGCATTAGGAGGGATGTATTTACTGATTTGATCCCTCCGATACACGACTTCGCACTTTTACTTGGAGCATGCTTCTATGGACAGAAAGTGCGTTGTTTTTTTAGCAGAGTTCGGGACTTTGGGTGCACTTTGATGAATCTGTCCGTTTTTCACTCCTCTTATACACGCTTTTATCATGGAAATGAGCTATTTTCAATTAATTTGTTTTGTTTCTTTCGAGTCGTGCCGTTTCAGCTGATAAATGTTTTGGATAGATTTGTTTAATATCTCAGTGGTTAAAAAGGACGTTAGGTAGCATTATTTAAGTAACTAAGTACATAAGAACGACACCTCTATTAGGTATTATAGTGATTATACTACAATTGTCGAGACTTGTTGGGAGTTGGATATTGCATTCAAATGAATGAACCCCGTTACCAAGGAGGCATTAGCATGATATCTGCTTCGTTTGGTTGGGAAAGAATTAATCTGAAAAGATCGAAAGTCGTTTAATCTTTATGGCGAGCTGAGACGAGAGACGTCCGCGGCCATAACATTTGTTTGTTTTTGGAATTGCATTGTGACGTAGGTCATGAGTGCGGAGCGGCGCCGGGCCTCGGCGGCGCTTCTCGGCTCGCCAGTCGCGAGGTCGGGGTCGGCGAGTGTTTCTCCGGCGTGCGTGCCGGTGCAGCTCTCCTCCACCGGCGGTAATTTGATTGGGCCCGAGCTGTCACCTATGCGCCGCAGTCGCCCGGCCGTCGCTCGCCGGCTATCGATTAGAGCCCCCGTCCCGGTCGCCCCGCACCCGCGAACCGGATCTCGTCACGCCGCCATTGTGTACCGCGACGCTTAAACGCATTCGTTTCTCCCGATGCGAAAACGACGCATTCCTTCCGCGCGCCCGCCCCCCGCGCCCCGCGCCTCGCGGCGCCTCGCAGGATCACTTCACCGCACTGATCCCTCATTACACATTTACAATTCCACCTCGCTGTCCACGCACCGCCGACCGAGCCCGGTCGCATTACCTGCCTGTCCAATGATAATGTCATTAATTTACACATAAAGCTATAAACATTTTGAACAATTTTCTTGGCACTGTTACAAAGGTCCATATTTGTACGTTAGCTAGCGAAAGTTTAACTAACATCAAAAACATATGTAAACATACATATTTTATATGCACATACACGGTTAAAATGTGTTACACATTGCGAAGAAATAATAACGTTGTAGGTAAGTTGCAACATGCCTTACTCGATGAAGTTGCACCAGCGTCCGCGCAATATGTCCTTATTGAGTAAAATCATTTGATGTCGACCTGTTACGAAACAAATCCGAGCTCTTACATTAGGCTAACACTAAAAACTAGACTCTTAAAAGACAATTGTTATATAAAATCACGCAACGCCCGCGACTCAAGACATCTGAGTGGTTAAAGTTTATTTGATTCCCGCGGGAATTTCTTAACTTTCCGGGATTAAAAGCCTATGCCTATGTCAGCCGCCTGTGTCACTCTCCAGGTCCTCAACTATACCCATGCCAAAAATCACGTCGATCCGTTGCGGCGTGATTGAAGGACAAACCAAACAAACACACTTTCGCATTTATAATATTAGTATGAAGTATGATAATATATAATATGAGTTTGAAATTTACCGTGAAACCGCCACATTAATTTAAAATCACACCAGTTTTTGCGATGAGACCCAGTGCTGACCACAAATTACGCATATTTAGCTGTTCATATTATAATAGTTATCTTGAACTATTGTTAGTAAGACACCTAGTTGTTAGCCAAGATCATTATTCTGTACTACACGTAGATAGAAAACAATACCTACGTGAAAAATATTAATCTACAGGAATATAGAACTCCCCAACCATAATTTTAGACGACCGACCTCTTTGGAGTTTTAGTAAGCTATGTTATTGTGGTATTTTAAGTAGGGCAATTTAATATCAGAATTTTCCCTGATCGGTTGACCATGCATAGCAAGATGGCAAAGAAATGTTGCTTGCCTATTTCTGAATCGAGATAGCAAATTATAACATAGGTAGTTAGGTACTTACTTGTTTTTTAAGTGGCCGTATATAACTAAATTTCCCATAATCAAACATTGTAAATAGCGCTTTCTTCGTCGATCTAGCGTCGAGTTTACCAACTTTATACTACTCTCCCATAAAAATACAAATCCTTCAGTCTCCCAGAATAAAAGCGATCAGAAAGTGAGAGCTGAGATAAACTGCTTAACTATTTAAAGCTCACATAAACATGAGCTTTTATCAAGTACTTTCTCGGGCTACTATCAAGTGCCCTAGGTACATAAAGAGCCTAAAATCTTTTGAAAACAAAAACCCAGTTACATAGGTATTATATGCAAAACAGTAGGTAGGTACAATTCGTACAATATTAATGAACACATCATCGGCTTCGAAAACAAAAAGACCGCATCGCAGAGATGTTTTTGTACAATTAAAAAAAATATATACACAAAAGCATAAATATGTATGCAGCCTAAATGGCCTGTACTGGCATTCATGCTTTTGTTTAAACTACTCATTTGGTATTACAATGCCATAAGTACCATGAGTGTATGCACCGACATTAGGGCTACCAGCTCGGGACAATCGACACTGAAATCTCGGAATTAGTAAATCTAACGACCATCAATCAATCTTGCGATTCGGTTGAGTTTCATCGTCATCATTACAATCAAAGAACACGTGACGGCGCTTATCAAATCGCCGATCCTCAAATCCTTTATATGCTGTTGGTCTTATCACCTTCCGGTTCCAAAGACCACAGCTGAAATACGACAAGCATGACATGCCTACTACCACTTCGCCGACCCATAACAGAAAAGAGAGCGACACTTTGCCCGCAGCAGTGGGCCCGCGCCACTGCGTAACGTAGTAGTTATTCGATAAAATCATTTCCAGATTTAACGAAACTCTGATCAGTTTGCTTAGACTTAGTATACGAGAGAAAACATTTCTTGACCTACCATGGCCTTAATGACTAAGTTGTATGTGTCACCGTAAGATTGTAAAAACCGTTAGATTATAATCTAACTCGCGAAATTCTAAACTGTCGAAAGATTGTGAACCGATCAATGCGCTGAGTGTCAATTTTTGAAATATTCAGTGTATTTACGTTTTATTGTCTGTTTCATGTAGGTTAGGTTAGGGTTCGAGAAATAATACAGTACAGTGTAATACTACTACTAGTATAATCAATCATTTATTTTGCAAAATTGTGGTTTAAAACAGCTGTATATAAGTAGAAACTTCCCGTACACAATCTACTGTCAGAGACAGTGCTAAAACTATATACAAAAACTACATTACAAAATTTAAAAGTTGGCGGTGTTTCACCCCCGTTCCTCGGAGAGCACGTTAAGCCGTCGGTCCTGGTGATTATCACTAACATGATGATAGTCATCAAAGCCCGCCAACCCGCATTGCAGCAGCGTGGTGAGTCTAAGCTCTAATTCCCCTCTCTCATATGAGAGTGGAAACCTGTGCCCAGCAGTGAGACGTTAATGGGCTGTAGTGGTGGGTGGTGATGGTTCTCGTGTTGATCGTGCTAGGTTGTTGTTAGTGGATGAGTGACAGCCCTTATATTCGAACACTGTACCTAAAGGTTTTTCAAAGTCAATGCCCTAATATTATGGCAATTATACCTTTCTAGTGGCGTTTTCGGTATATGGAGTAGTAACTACTTACTTACTCCATACCCACTAGGTTAAAAACCTCAATTATTGGTTAGCCGAACGATTTTCGTTTTACAAAACCAAGCAGTAAATAGCTAATATTAACAAGATTTTTTCGAATTGATTTGTATCAATATTTTGAAATTTGTATTGGAGGAACTTAAAAGTAAAACTATGCATCGTCGTAATGATCATTTTAATATAATAACGTGTAATAATTTTCACCGGTTCGTCTAGCTCTTAAACGGATGGACTGACTGGCTTTTGCTACTCAAAATTGCTACAATAAAATCTAAATAAAATCAAGATTGCTACTTGCACCTTTTTTTTTTGTTTGCACCTGTCTTAGATGCAAAATTTGGTACATTGAGTACTCCCGACCATAATTCAAAACCATGACATAAGTATTCTGAGCAAGCTAACACGATTATACTTATCGATATCTGCCTCGTTGGTCTAGTGGTTAGCATGCTCGACTGCGCCCAACTAGGTTCCGGGTTCGAGTCCCGGGCTGTGCCATAATTAAGTACCTATTAGGTTTTTCTGACTAGAAATTCTCAGTACTAGCCGGAGTTAGGAAGTAGGCTGTGTTTCACCCCCGTGCCTCAGAGAGCACGTTAAGCCGTCGGTCCTGGTTATTATCACTAACATGATAATAGTCTTTAAAGCCCGCTAACCCACATTGGAGCAGCGTGGTGGGTCTAAGCTCTAATTCCCTCTCGCCTATGAATGTGGCCTGTGCCCAGCTGTGGGACTTTAATGGGCTGTAGTGGACTTATCGATAAAGTTAGTAAAGTTACTAAAAGCTTTATATATAACTACATTAGCGACGGTGGTGGTACTTTTTGATCTACTCAGCAATACACTTTACTCTGCTGAGAACTCTGTCGTACAACTCAATAAAATTTTTAGTGCGCAGTTATCCGTTTTTAATCGCATGATTATATCCAATATCAAGAGCATCTCGAGGTTTTAATCTCCCCAAATAACAAACTTACCTTTAGTACCCTTAATTGATCCGACTGTAATATAACTTGTCATACCGTACAGTTTTTCTTTTTACAGCGGGAATGCCTGAGAAATAGATTCGGAAAGTAGCTAAGACTGCTTAATCATGACGTGATTTTAATTTCTGAAATACTACTACTTACTTAGGACTAAGATTTTTGAAGTGAGAACTTCTTTAGACGCGTTGAGCACTTTTTGGTAGGGAGTAAAAATGTAGATTCGCGTGACCGTGACCGACAAGCTCGCGTGACGGACATGCTCGCGAACATATACCTATACATACCTATATACATACCTACAACATATATATATATACATACCTACTACATTCTAAATTAAACTTTAATGCCTTTGTGTTAAGGTTTATATTTTAATTAAAATATTTTAAAAAATATTTCATTTTTAACTTCTATCGGCAGTCCCTATTTAGACTGCCATTTTTTTTTTGATAGCGTGTTAATAGATTACTATGTATTATTACTAGCATCTCGTGAATTGAATAAACGCTTGTAAACAAGGATATTACTTTTAGTTGAATCGACTACAAGTTGGCATGCCAAACCGTTTTTACAGCGAGAATGTCTGAAGAATAGATTTCATAGCTAAAGGTTTCTTATTATATCATGATTTTACTCTTTAAAAGTATATCTAAGATAAAAAGTTTGTTTTAATTAGTTACCGTGATGTTATCTAATATTAAGAGCATCTCGTGATTTTAATCTCAGGTTTTAAACGAGGAACTTATCTTTCATTGGCCCGACTACGAGTTGGCATGCCATACAATTTTGGTCTGATGAGTAGATTCAAGGTTGGGATTTCATTACCGTGTCATGGTTTCATTTTATGTAAGAAAAACCAGGAAATTGGTTTTATTAGCGTATTTTTTTATCTCGTGATTTTATTCGCAGCTTGAAAACAAGCTTGATCAGCCTATATACGACTTGGCATGCTTCACAGTATTTACAGCTACATTACCTGATTCGGGATGACAAACATTCTGAAAGTAAAACCAAGATATTTAGTAATGTTATTAAAATTGTGATATTATTAAATTTTACGAACATCTCGTGATTTTAATCTCAGCAAATAAAGAAGGAAGAACTAACTAACCTTTCATTGATCAGCCTGTATACAACGTGGCATGCCTCACAGTTTTTACAGCTGGATTGCCGAATAGGTTTGGGAGCTTGGCACGGCTTATGTTTGTGCGACAACAACCTTTCCATTCTTCAATTCGTGATCGTTGCTACCGAAAGTTTTTGCGGATGCATTTTCGTGACGCATTGATTATTGAGTTGGGTTTTTGAGGTTTTTTTTCTGGACTAATTTATTTTTTTTTGATTTAATTTTAAGATTTCGAATTCTTCTGTACTATGTGAAAGTATATAAGTTAGGGCGTGTGTTGAACATTGATGTCAGTACTTACAGATCAGATAAAACTGAACAATACAAAGTAAAGGTGTGTTAATTCATAATGAGATAAGATTTGATAAAAGGGCCTCAATGATAATACTGATATTTAATTAAATCATTGATATTGCTCTAGCAACTCTAGCTTCTAGCTACACTTAATAACAATTAAGTGTAGCTAGATGCTAGGAGTGCTTATATAGCTCATATATTCGATTGTATCGCAATAACATTAAAACTGATAATGGCTAATCCATTATCAATTAAATTTTTGAAATTTTTGCGTTTCAGCTATTAGAGCTTCTTCAGGGGCTCTTTCTCAAAAGAAGAGTAACTACAATAGAATCTATGGTCACAAATATTTATGATTATATTTTATCGCCACCAATATTTTCAATCCATAAATTCAATTCAGTAGCAACTTGAACTAGCATAATTAATAGTAAAATTATCTTTTTCGTGGTCGATTTTATGACATTGAAAGATAGGTTCTCTTTTGTATGATACTTTGTTGAAACAAATAAATGTCATTTGAATAACAATTAGATACCCATATAATGCCTGTTCATTATTGAGAACAGCTAACGTGTTGGATATCTCGTTTGAATTACAGATTCAAGTCGACATGAATGATATTTGTATCTTTTATTTAATAGCAAATGTCGTTGACCCCTTTGAAAATAGCAGAAGCGTCGCGGTTTAACACTAGGTACCTTCAGCGGTTGCGCGCATGCCTGTTTCTAAGGTCGCGCCCGCCGCTGCCTTCCGATGGAAATGATTTCAATTAAAATGCCATTCATGGTTCATGTCGCGGGATAGAACCGCATCATGTAGCCAGTAGCCACGTGCCCAGGGCTCGCTGGCGAGCGGCGACCCTCGGAATGAGCTTCGGAGACTGCGGCCGCGTCTTACCATCGGCCGTTGTTGTCACTGCGGTGTTTCGCGAGCGGGCAGATTTATTTGGACGTACCCCCTTCGGGAGGTGGGGGGCCGGGCGCGCCACCCACCGCGCCACCTCCACACATTTGACTGGATCAATAAGTAAGCAAAGGATGCCCGAGCAGAAAAACCATACACCCGACCACCCCAAGGGGGCACACGTAACCAACCCCCCACTAGCGGGGGGAGGGGCTCCACAGATTGCCATTTTCTCTTTGCCTACGCTTTAATTAGTTGCGTAGTGACGCGTGTGGATCCATAATCCGAACTTATTAAATAGCCGAAATAATCATATTTGATATTCTCAAACAAACAGAACGCGAACTTTCAATTTGCAAAACCAAACCACATCTCAAAATTTACGGTAAATGCTAACAATATTAAATTATAATAGATAAAGAGAATAAAACAGCACACAAAAACTGTTGACATTCAAAATGTTCATAATATACCATGTTGATAATAGTTTTTTATAACGAAAGTCCCGTAAAAGCTCCCGAGCGACGCGCCCGAGTGATTAAAGTTAACTGTATAAATATCGTAAACTAAACGATATAATATGACGATCGGAATAGAGCTGTTCCAGCTTATCCTAATCTTGAGTCCATAGCGCTGACAATGCCACCATGGGATAGATTAGATAAGAAGTGTTACACCGTACGGCGTACACCACCTTAACCAGACAACTAAGCTTTATGTGTTACCATGTATGCCAACATTTTGCTTTTAAAAAGCTTTTATTCGTTACTAGCTGATGCCCGCGACTTCGTACGCTTGGATCAAGGTTTTGTGGTTCCCGCGGGAACTCTTTAATTTTCCGGGATAAAAAGTATAGCCTATGTGCTATTCCAGACTAAAATCTATCTCTGTGCCAAATTTCAGCCAGATCCGTTCAACTGTTGGGGCGTGATTGAGTAACAAACATCCAGACATCCATACATCCATCCAAACTTTCGCATTTATGATATTAGTATAAATTTGCACAATCGTTTGATAGTAATTTATGTAATAAATAGGTATCTATTACAATTTCACGGCCCGTCTGCTAAACAGATTTTGACGTATGCAAAGATAGACTCGCGGAGACGTAGGTACCTAAGTCGCAATTTTTATCCCGAAAAATAAAGAGTATTTTTTTTTAAACTACGCGGTGGAAGTCGTGGGAATCAGAATTATTATCATATTATCTGCTTATTTCATGTGGAGAGCCATATAAAATAAGTAGATATTATGAGTCGCTATGAGAAGGTGCATAGTAAATAATAAAATAGAGCTATCCATTTCACAATAGGGACCCTGCGGAAAAGAGGAAAACACTAGATTTAGACTTGTCATTTACTTAAATTAATTGAATGTGTAACTGCCGCCTGGTACCTGCAACCGTATAGGCTCTATGGGTTTCATTATAATGCATTGGTTCATAACAACGAAGTCGGTTACTTGTCCTTCTATATTCTATGTCCAAGAATTGTAATTTTGTCTATGGCTACCCTACATTTTTACCCTCAAATACAGCCGAAGTGAAGTGTAAAGTGCAGGGAAACCCCTAACTCTTAGCCTTGACTTGTAACTTATTGAGATTATATCAACCTTATTCGAAACCCCACATGGGGAAATGGTAAGGAGCAAATGGCAACTAACACATTAGACTTATAAATATAGCTTATTTCCTATGGCAGAGAGATTTTCCCTTAGTGGAACTATCAAAAAATAAAGTTAAACTTACATCTATGTACATATTGTGTCGAAAATTTCTAAAAGCCCCAATTGCTCTCTTACGAGTATATACTGGAAGATGGAGCCTTACATAAAAAGTAGGAATTCTAGCAACTGACAGAAGTCATAAGGGCTTTTAAATAAATACCGACATTCTATGATATCTTCTAAGATATTCATCTGAATTAAATGGTGTAAAGGACGAATTTGGTCTATATTAAATATTTGAGATGACAAATTTATTTTGATAAGGATCAATACAATGTCAGTTAAAACACCTTCGAAAGTAAAGCTTTGTTTTAGACCAAATTTTAAAATCATAAAAATGGTTATTGACAACATTAAAAGATATGCCTTTATATGCTATCGTGGACTTTTTGAAGTGAAAACTTCTTTAGGCGCGTTGAGCACTTTTTGGTAGGGGGTAAAAATGTGGAATACACGAGACCGACACTGTTCTTCTTAAGACAAAAGTCTTAAGTATAAATAGTACATTCGTAGTTAAACTTTAATGCCTTAGTTTTAAGGTTTATATTTGATTCTTTTTTCTTTAGAAAAAACAAAAAAAAATTATTCGTTTTCACTTCTATCGGCAGTCCCTATGACTGCCAATTTTTTATTTTATTTTTAGAGGCACAATTCCGCCATACATTGTTTTCGTGTAACTTTTACTATTTGCGCCACGATTTTTATTTATACATATATAGATTCAGGAGTTAGTCGGGACGTCTATGTCGTGATTCTGCATTCCACTTGTTTGGCTGCTTGCTTCTAAGAATGTTACGACTTACGATCAAGACCGCATTTTATCAGGTCCCGTTATTCTTATGGTACACAGATTATCATGAACTACCGCAATGTAACGCCTGATTCTATTCAATATAGAGAATTACTATGCCCGCGACTTCATCCGCGTGGATCGAGGTTTTTTGGTTCCCGCGGGAACTCTTTAAATTTCCGGGATAAAAAGTAGCCTATGTGCTATTCCAGACTATAATCTATCTCTGTACCAAATTTCACCCAGATCCGTTTAGCCGTCCTGGCGTGATTGAGTAACAAACATCCAGCCATCCATACATCCATCCATCCATCCAAACTTTCGCATTTATAATATTAGAAATTAGTACAGATTACACAACAAAGCCGTTTTGTTCGTTACGACTTACGTTGAAGTGTATTTTAAAGTTAACCACGCGAATACCGTTAGTTAACTCTTTAGTTTAGATCAGAGATTCCTAAAGTGGTCGATATCGACCCCTTGGGGTCGATATTGGATTTCCAGAGGTCGTCATAAACGAAAACTGATTTTAGGGGTCGACGAGGTCTAAAAATCGACCCCTATTTTCATCTTTTTTTTCAACAAATAATTACTTAAGTATTTTTACGTAATTTGTATTAATTCTAATTATTAATTGCACTTAGACAGTCGTTAGACCTGTCGCATTATATGGTTCAGAATGTTGGGCGGTAAAAGGGATGGATGAAAGAAAAGTACATGCGACCGAAATGCGAATGTTGAGATGGATGTGTGTGTGACTAGAATGAATAAGGTTAGGAATGAATATATAAGGGGAAGTTTGATAGAAAAGATGAGGAGGGAAGAAACGCATATTACGAGAAGAATGATAGGTATGCATGTGGAAGGAAAAAAGAGTAGAGGGTGACCAAAGAAAAGATGGATGGATTGTCTGAGAGAGGATATGAGTATAAAAGGGGTGAATAAAAGGTTGACGGATAACAGAAGTGAGTGGAAGAAGAAAATATGTTGTGCCGACCCCACATAACGTGGGAAAAGGGCAAGAAGAAGAAGAATTATTAATTGCACTTGATATTTACTGATTTTTATGTTTATTTATTTTGTTAAATTAAGTGGAAAGTATTTTGTATCAATAGGAAAGAAAACAAGAGATGGTTTTTTAAAGTAATTTGGCTATGGGGGGTCTGAGGTATCAGTTCATTTTGGAAAAGGGGTCTCTTGCCCAAAATAGTTCGCGAATCCCTGGTTAAGATCGTAGTTCATTTTCTACCATCCATTTGGAAGGCTTTTTATGAATAGGTAAGTTAAGTACATGAAAAAAAATAATTATAAATGCGTGTTTGTTTCTTGATTTGTCCTTCAATCACCCCGCAATAGTGAAACGAATTAAGGCGATGCATGGGTGTGGACTGTGGGTATAGTTGAAGAGTGGATAGTGGCCAAAGGCTTTGCATCCCGGAATATTCAAAAGTTCCGCGGACGAACTCGCGGGCTTCATCTAGTAATGTGTAATTATATGAATGTTACCTACTTATTCTACCAAACTCTAAAACTAGTAGAGTACATACCATGCAAGCATGCAAGTTGTAACAGTTGGCATTACAAAAAAAATAATTTAATAACTCTGACTTTAAATTTTAACCTGCCCAGTAGGTTATCATACATCTATCTAATTAGTGAGTGAAATTGCATCGAAATGTTTTGTGGTACCTACTACTGTTAGCGAAGAGAAAGTCTTAAAATAAAAATGTACTCTTATAAATCGCATGTGCATTAAAATAATGAATGATTAATGTACCTACGTGGAAAAATTATTGTTTTAATAATTTTCACAAAAGAAAAGCCACTTTCAAATTTTGGTGAGGTTCTTACTTCTTACGTTGAATGAACATTGTCCAACTTTCTTTCTTTTTCTTTGTAGGACTTCTTTGACGTCTGCTTTGTGTGCAATAATAAATTCTTTTCGCATGTTAGTGACTCGACCTGACTTTGCGTCGAGTTACTTTCACATACTTCTTTTGAGAAGTCTCAGGCGTACAGCTTTTGTTAGAAATGTTTTCCTCCGCAGTTAATTAAAGTGGGATTTAAACATCGGTAATGATTGATGGAATTTACTGATGCAGAATCTATCGTCCGCTTCTATTGAATGTCTTTAAGTAAAAATTGTGAAAATTTCCTGTACAAAAGGAATCAATATCTACTAGAATATAAAAAATACGAAAGTGTGTCTTTCTATATATTTGTTACATTTTTACGACCCAAGAGAGATGGGCCGTAAAACTAAACCAATAGCATCAAAAAACCAATCCATGCTGACGAAGTCGCGGGCATCAATAAATAGTAATATATAAATAACATATAGTTTCGTATATTTTATATACATATTTCTCAGTTTCTCCATTACTCCCAACAAGTATTGCGAATTGCGATTGGAATTAATGTGCCGCTTGCCTCAACATCCAATCTTTTTTGTTCCCCTCCCCCTCTACTAATGCCAATAATGGGCTCACTGTATCGGATTCGAGCTAAATGGACGATGTTTGGCGATGTGTCTTTTGTGTTTATTTTAACTGGTAGCTCGCGTAGCTAACGACCGGTTTTTGAACTTGCCGATTCAATGTTCTGCCGGGGAGCACCTATTTCACTTATCCAGATTCTATATATACTCCAATCACCTTGAGCAAAAACACAAATTCTGAGTATTTTAAATTAGTTATTATTTTAAAGTTACCTAACTGTCTTCAATGTGGACGGGCCCCAACGCCACTCCTAATTTGCGATGCTTTGGATGCTAGAGACAATTAGTGCTTTCGAATTATTTCTGTAGGTATGTAGGTATGTGTAACAAAGGACATTGTTCCGTACTCATACAAAGTTCGCCTAAGAACCAACAGTCATAAAACATTGATTACGGGGTTCAAATAAATACCTTTTTATACTTGAGAGCAGATTAAAACAACGGACACTTGCTAAGAAATGACTTATTATTAAAAATATTTTCAATTTTGAGGTTATTTCAACTTTCACAATCAATCTGCTTGAACAAATAAATACCATCTTTATCCAATTGTAATAGAGCTGTAAACAGTATGTAGATAAGAAAAGATTCGCGTTAGTTCATCAAAAACATTACAGATGGCGTTAGATATATTAAATTATTGTACTTTCAATAGATGGCGTTGCGAGATTCAGAATACTAGCGCAGTCAGCACTTTAAGCTGTTTTTATCTTGTTTGTTACGATACAGATCTAGCGCTCAAGCGCAAGTATTACATATTATTTTAACCTGTAAGTTATTGATCTGTGGTTAATAATCGAGAGACGGAAACGTATAGTAATCAATTTAATACCCATTTATTTATTTTGTAATTAATTTGAAGTGTCCGTTGAATTCTGATATTTGAAATAAAGATTATAAAATACGCTAAGAATTACTGTATATTTAAAACACATGTTGATTCTTAGGCGAATTTGGACAAAATCCTTTAATAAGTTTTAATAATTCTAGCCTCTGGTATACCCAGTTACTATCGCCATGTTATTTATCAAGGTGAAATTTTTCATAATGCGGTTAGGAGCGAGTTTTCTTATAGAGAGACTACGTGCTGCGTAATAAGCCCGTTAACCACCCCTAATTTCCAAATTTCTCTAGCATCTTGTACTTACCTAGTTACTCTGTATTTAATTTTAAACGCTATCGTAAAACTTTCATTGACATCCGTCATTAGCCCGATCGCCATATTATCAAGGTGAGCTTTTACGACGCGTGATATCTGTGCGGGGAGCGAGGTGTTTGTGTGAAACTTCGTAAAGCACACTCTACACTCGCGTCACGAGCCACGACAACCCGCGTGCCGTGTGTGTCGAGGCTTCGTGGCTTTCCCCGTCTGATTTTGATTTTATTGGCCGCTTCAAAAATGAATGGGCTATGAATGAATTATGCGGAAGAACATGGGAACCGGGAACCCACCGCATTATTATCCCAAGAAAACTGATAATAAGATTAATGGATAGGGGTCACAGCCCTCAGTAATGAGGAATACGACGATGACGAAGAATTGTTTGTCAGTTGAGAGTTACTTATTAAAAGTTTTTGAATTTAAATTTCAAATAGACTTCGGAACAAAAAATTCACGGCCACAAAAAATAATACTTTCGCGAATAAAAATTGACGGCGGAAAAAATCGCGTGTGTATAACAAGCCTAATAATAATAAGTAGCCAGCAGACGCCACCCCTCGACACGGCAGCCCCCACCCCGCGGCCGCACGCGCCACGTCACCACACAAAAGCCATCTTAACACCAAACCGGTCCACGATATCGCCTTTTAAAATTAAACCTAATGAAGGAAATATAAACGTGACCCAATTCAAACTTAATTTACATTATACATACTCAGGTGAACTTCAATCCCATGTCAAGTTGTTCCTTGACTACTCTCATTTCGTTGTGACGATTCAGTCTAAAATAAAAGACTACCCTGGTAAAGTAGCCAGCAGACGCCACCCCTCGACACGGCAGCCCCCACCCCGCGGCCGCACGCGCCACGTCACCACACAAAAGCCATCTTAACACCAAACCGGTCCACGATATCGCCTTTTAAAATTAAACCTAATGAATGAAATATAAACGTGACCCAATTCAAACTTAATTTACATTATACATACTCAGGTGAACTTCAATCCCATGTCAAGTTGTTCCTTGACTACTCTCATTTCGTTGTGACGATTCAGTCTAAAATAAAAGACTACCCTGGTAAAAGTATGACAATAATTATCAATTTTATTAAACCCATACCCAAAATTGGTTTTACGTGGCTTCAATTGAATCGCATCGTATGGCGGTTTACTGGTATAGTGGTAACTGATGCCTGAAACGTCCCGCCGGAACAAACGGACACACTTTAGAAACAATAAATTTCTTTGTCTAGAGTCAAACCTGGGGATGACCACCCTCTATTAAGATGGCAGCTTGATCTTGAGGGCTAACTTAAAAAACTAAACTAACTTAAACATAAAAATAAGTCTTTGTTACTTGGAATAAACTTCTACTTATTTATTTATAGCTACTTATCTAATACATAATATTATATTAATTAGTATTGTTGGTACTTAATAATAACCAATGGCGTCGGGCGTTGATGTTCGATGCGGCCACGTTGCGTCGCCGCGCAGGGCACGCTTTTGTCATAGGCACATAGACGCCGCCTGTGGTTGACCTCTTATGAATGTGTAAATGTGTACCGTATCTACCTACTCGCAACAACGCGATTTTTATTGTCATCTATCTGTAACAATGTAACAGCATCATAGATTTTTATAATTTATTACTCAACTAGATAGATACTCCAATGTAACTTTGCCAGTTCAATCTACTCATAATATGGGCTCGCACTGCTTCATCATAGAGCCTTTTTCTTATATCTTAATTACTTATATACGATCTGGTAGAGATGACTTACGCTCATGTGTTATCTATTTAATTTTATTTAACACCCCGAAGCCCTTTTCGAGCTACACACTTCCATACGTGGCTTTTTGGTGCGAATAATCTAATATATATATAAAATCGTTAAGGGATCAACGCACAGCCTAAACCGCTGGGGTTATTGACTTGAAATTTTGACAGTAGGTTTCTTTTGTGACGTAGGCGCTCACTAAGGAAGGATTTTTCAAAATTCCACCCCTAAGGGGGTGAAATTTTGTATGAAAGTCCGTCATTTCTCAAGTTATATCCATGAAACTTGTTTTACGAGCTACTGGTTGAAAATGAAGAAATACGTGTTTTACAGTTTTTAAAAATTCTAACCCCGAAGGGTTGAAATAGGGGATGAGAGTTTGCATGAAAGTCCTTCATTTCTCAGGATATTCTCAAGTTATATAAACGAAACTTGGTATTTCGGTTTTCGATAAAAATTAAAGAATTACGTGTGTCGCAGTTTTTCAAAATTCCACCCCTAAAGTGGTAAAATAGGGGTTGAATTTTTTTATGACAGCTATAGCCATGAAACTTGGTATATGAGCTGCGAGTTAAAAATCGAGAAATACGTTTATCACAGTTTTTGAAAATTCGACCCCCAAAGGGGTTAAATAGTGGATGAAAGTTGGTATTAAATGCCTTCATTTCTCAAGATATTTTATAAGTTGTATAAACGAAACTTGGTATTTTAGCTAACGGTAAAAAATAAAGAAGTACGTGTGTGACAGTTTTTCAAAATTTTACCCCCGAAGGGTTAAAATAGGGGATGAAAGTTGGTATTTAAGGCCTTTATTTCACAGGATATTGTTCAAGTTATATCAACGAAGCTTAGTTTTTCGACTAACGGTAAAAAATGAAGAAGTACGTGTGTCACAGTTTTTCAAAATTCAACCCTCAAAAGGGTAAAATAGGGGTTGAAAGTTTGTATGAAAGTCCTTCATTTCTCAAGTTTATAGCCATGAAACTTGGGACACAGACTGCGAATTAAAAAAAAAAATACGTGTTTCACAAGTTTTGACAATTCGATACCTAAAGGGATGAAATAGGGGATGAAAGTTGGTATGTAGCGCGTTCATTTCTCATGATATTGCTCAAGATAAACCAAAAAAGCTTAGGTTTTCGGCTTTTGGTAAAAAATAAAGAAATACGTGTTTTACAGTTTTTGAAAATACGATCCCTAAAGAGGTGGAATAGGGGTTGAAAGTTTGTTTGAAAGTCCTACATTTCTCAAGTTATAGCCATGAAACTTGGTATATAAACAGCGGGTTAAAAATGAAGAAATACGTGTTTCATAGTTTTTGAAAATTCTATCCCTTAAGGGGTAAAATAGGGGATGAAAGTTGGTATGTAAGGCCTTCATTTCACAGGATATTGCTCAAGTTATATCAACGAAGCTTAGTGTTTTGGCTTTCGGTAAAAAATAAAGAAGTACGTATGTCACAGTTTTTCAAAATTCAACCCCCAAAAGGATAAAATAGGGGTTCAAAGTTTGAATGAAAGTCCTTCATTTCTCAAGTTGTAGCCATGAAACTTGGTATATAAACAGCGGGTTAAAAATGAAGCAATAGGTGTTTCACAATTTTTGAAAATTCGATCCTTAAAGGGGTGAAATAGGGGATGAAAGTTGGTATTTAAGGCCTTCATTTCACAGAACATTGTTCAAGTTATATCAACGAAGCTTAGTTTTTCCGCTTACGGTAAAAAATGAAGAAGTACGTGTATCACAGTTTTTCAAAATTCAACCCCCAAAAGGGTAAATTAGGGGTTCAAAGTTTTTAATGAAAGTCCTTCATTTCTCAAGTTATAGCCATGAAACTTGGTATATCAACTGCAAGTTAAAAATGAAGAAATACATGTATCACAATTTTTCAAAATTCAACCCGCAAAAGGGTAAAATAAGGATTGAAAGTATTTATATGAATTTTCTTCATTTCTCAAAATATTGCTCAAGTTATATCAACAAAGCTTAGTGTTTTGACTTTCGGTAAAAAATAAAGAAGTACGTAAGTAGGCTACTTTTCATCCCGGAAAATAATGAAGTGCTGTGGGAATTGAAAAAAAAACTTAGGTATGCCACACGAACCAGTGACGCTCAATCACACCTGAACGGCTGAACGGATTGATTTGATGAAATTTAGCACAGAGATAGATCGTAGTCTGAATTTATCCCGAAAAATTTAAGAAGTCTCGCGGGAACCAAAAAAACCTCATATGAATGTTTGTTACTCAATCACGGACAACGGCTGAACGGATCTGGATGAACTTTGATACAGAGATAGATTATAGTCTGGAATAACACATAGGCTATTTTTTGTCCCGGAAAATTAAAGAGTTCCCGCGGGAACCAAAAAATCTGAAATGGATGTTTGCTACTCAATCACGCCATTACGGCTAAATGGACCTAGATGAACTTTGCACAGAGATAGATTATAATCTGCAATAGCCAATAACACATAGGCTACTTTCTATCCCGTATAATTAAAAACAATTCATTTCCACGCGGACGAAGTCGCGGGCATCAGCTAGTCTAAATATATAATAGGAAAAGGTGACTGAATGACTGATCTATCAACGCACAGTCAAACCACTGGAAGAATTGAGCGAAAATTTTTTTTCGATTGAAATTTAAGAGAAAAATTTGACATGAAGATAGCTATTATGACGTAGACATCCGCTAAAAAAGTATTTTTGAAAATTTCATCCATAAGAGGCTAAAATAGAGAATTGAAGATTGTTAAGTCAATGCGGACGAAGTCGCGGACAAAAACTTGTATAATATAAAAACAAAATAACAAGTCGTCTAAACTTTGTTTTATTTTGATTTGCAGTAGCGATGGAGGAGGAATCTACAGAGCTCCCGGGCACCGACGGCCTGCCGCCGAAGCAGCGGCACCAGGCCAAGCACCGAGAGCTGTTCCTGTCGCGGCACGTGGAGACCCTGCCCGCCACGCACATCCGCGGCAAGTGCACCGTCACGCTCCTCAACGAGACAGAGTCGCTGCTCAGCTATCTCAATAAGGATGTGAGTATGTACCGCCGCCCGCAAACAGATCACACCACCTCCCATTTGCACTACTAGTGTCGGCTTCTTACACACTTTTTTTGCAACTGCTTATTCATCAACGTCCTATATTTTGCGTACGCATAGTTACGGCAAGTGCACCGTCACACTCCTCAACGAGACAGAGTCGCTGCTCAGCTATCTCAATAAGGATGTGAGTATGTACCGCCGCCCGCAAACAGACCACACCACATCCCATTTGCAATACTAGTGTCGGCTTCTTACACACTTGCTTGTTCATCGGTCTTTAATTTTGCGTGCGCCTAATCACGGCAAGTGCACCGTCACGCTCCTCAACGAAACAGAGTCGCTGCTCATCTATATCAATAAAGATGTGAGTATGTACCGCCGCCCGCAAACAGACCACATCACATCCCATTTGCAATACTAGTGTCGGCTTCTTGAACATTTTTGTTACAACTGTTTGTTCATCGGTCCTTAATTTTGCGTACGCATAATCACGGCAAGTGCATGCACACTTAACGAGATAGAGTCGCTGCTCAGTTAGACAAATTCCGCTCATTACCCTGTTGCAGAAAGCAGTGGATTCCCCGCTGAAGGTGGGCTAACTAGGTGTTATGGCAAAAGTAATCCTTCATGAAATATTAAATCCTAGAACCACTACCTAATCCTACAATAACTTTATAATTCATTTGTTTAAACCGAACCAGTGATTCACGTCGTGATAATTTAAGAGAAGAAAAGTTTTTTATCACAATAAATAAAATTTATATTAACTAAAGCATTATTGATATGGCACGGAAATCTCTAAGGACACGTGCCCTAATTATGATTGACCTTCATAGTGGATTTCAAGTATTTTCTATATTTTTGATAAAAATCCATATCCATACTAATATTATAAATGCGAAAGTGTGTCTGTCTGTCTGCTACGCTTTAACAGCCCATCTTTCAACTGATTTTGATGAAATTTGGTATAGGGTTAGGTTACATCTACTTTTTATACCGGAAAATAAGTTCTTTCGGGAATCAAACAAAATCTTAATCCACGCGGACGAAGTCGAAGCATTATCTAGTTAAAAATATATTGATCTACTAGATTGGTGCGTAATACATAATTATATTATATTAAACGTGTCCCAACGTCCGGTCCGGGCCGTGGCTCCAATAATATTCCATCTACGCAACTAATAAGGAAATGAGCATGCACTTGCCGACTATCTCGTATCGCCGTACAGCTTCCTGTTTGCTGTATTAATATGGCCATATAAAGATTGATATTATATTGAATGTGATCGTATTGCTTAACCGCCTCAATACGATTTAATTTACGAGGACGCAGATATTTTTGAGGCGTCGATACCACGAACAAGAGCTAACGCTCATCGCTCACAAATGTAGTAGAGTCGCGTTTTATATAAAATTTTATCTCGGTTTTATTTAATTGTTGAAAAAAATGAGCCTTTGAAAAATAGAAACACGCACTGCGCTCAAGCAGTCAACAATCGGCTTGGAATCTTCAGAGCCAGGCGATTGTCGCCCGTATAATGGCGAATTAGGCGCCATTCAACGTGCCGTGCCTCCGCTTTCTGGTCTCGTTAAGGTCTTCGCACATTATACAGACTCTATGCCGACTCCACTTGGACTCAACTAACAGCCATCATCATCATCATCATTTCAACCCATTGCCAAATCACTGCTGAGCACGAATCTCCTCTCAGAATGTGAAGGGTTTTGCCAAATTACGCCACGCTGATTGGCAGACTTCACGCACCTTCGAGATAATTATGAAGATCTCTCGGGCGGGCTGGTTTCCTCGCGATAATGTTTTCCTTCACCGTTTGAAGTAAGCAATATAACTCCGAAAAGTTAGAGGTGCGTGCACACTGCACGGGGATCGAACCCACGACCCGGTATAGGAGCTAGGGTGTTTAAACTACTAGGGTATTACAGCTTCAACTCATAGTAAGCTTGAGATGTATTACGTGTTCCTTGCGGAATTTTCAATATACCGGTACGTGTCGTAAAGCCATCTCCGATCCGTTATAATGATAAAAATACTACCGTATGGAGCACGATATAACGATAACATTTCCATGCTTTACTACGAATTGAGTCAGTGTAGAGTCCATATGATGTGCGAAGACCTTTATGCACTATAAAAATATTATTTTTCTTTTTTTGTAGGTATGTAGTTTTAGAAAATATGTATATATAAATGCCTAACAAAGTAATATATTGACCCAAATTTCAAAGATATTGAAGTATTTTCATGTTCGCAGCAAAAATTGTTACGGTTACCTTGTTTTATTCCAAACACAAGTGTATAAAATATGAATAATGGTCAAAGAGTAATATATTATAATGTATCCCTTTTTTTTGTAAAACAACCTCGAAACGAAGCTCAAAAATGCCTAACTACCTCGTTGGCCAAATTTAATTGCCACTACTACTTATGTATAAACTATTAAAAGTTTTGTTTAAATATTCGTGCAAAAAATATCCAGACATTGTTCGAGACGGTTTTGGATAAGTTTTTGGTACCTATTCTGTTTTATATTATGTATGAATCATGTAGAATAAATTAGTTTAATATAAATAAATTTGATGTACAGTTGTGGTCCAAAAATGTTTATCATTTTTTTAATTCTAATTTAATCCTTTATAACACTGCGTGCAGTAAGGTGTAAAACCCTATATCAAGGTATTTATTACGAAGCAAACGTTTTCAAGCTTTCGAATAAAAAAAGTGTATTGTTAGAAAGTTCTAATTGTTTGTTTAACGTTTATTAAAGTGACATTTACCAAAAAGTTAAAAAAAGGTTTTCTACATCTATCCCATCTAGAATATACCTACTGCAGAGAAATCTATCTTTGCCTAATTGAAATGTGTGCATGAAATTATGAAAAAGTGGTAAAAATTTTCAGACCGCGTATGTGCCTTGAACTATATGATACAACTATGTTAGATAATGGATAACAAGCGTTTTCTCTTTGTTTCAGGACGCATTTTTTTATTGTTTAGTATTTGATCCTTCACAAAAGACTTTATTAGCAGATAAGGGTGAAATCAGAGTTGGAAGTAGATATCAGACTGAAGTAACTAATTTATTAAAAGAAGGTAAGCATTTTTTCATATTTTTGTTCTTTAAGTAACCGTAGTTATGTAATCATAATAAAAACTGAGTTGATCGTCCACTGAAAGATTTATTATAAAAAAATAAAAGATAATTCCACATCTTTGATTCACTCTGCTTCGGTTGACAGGCACTCTTGAGGCTGAGTTTGAAGTTAGCGTAGTTCTAAGAGTATATTCGGCCATAACCGAGTACCGACTTATGGAAATTTGCTGTTGACAGAAAACCGAATACGTTCCACGCATTCGGCCACCGACCTAATGTAAAAGCGCCAAGAGGAAGCAAGAATAATACGGCAAATCGCGCAGCGCTGTTCTAAGTGCGACTTTTGAATGAAACTGTTGACCGGTGAATTATAATTTTCAGGCGAGGAGGACACGCGCAAAAGCTCAGAGCTAGAGACGCTTGTGTGGACGCCGGCGCACGGGCTGTCGGACCGACAGATCGACCAGTTCCTGGTAGTGGCGCGGTCCGTGGGCACATTCGCACGCGCGCTCGACTGCTCCTCCAGCGTCAAGCAACCCAGCCTGCACATGTCGGCCGCCGCCGCCAGCAGGGACATCACACTCGTGCGTACATGCTCCTATTATATTAGCAGCTTCTTCTAGTCTCCCGCACATGTATGCGTTCCTCGTAGCCGCAGCATAATGATGTTTATCGACTGAGGATGCTCCGTTACTAGAGAAAAACGTACGTTAAGTGTTTTAGAAAATTAGGATGGCGTTGTGTGCTTGCTTGGTTTTGCAAGGTTCATCATGTGGTACTTACCACACAAATTTGTATGTTTTGGTTTGGCTATTTATAAGTTTTTTATTATACAGGATCTCATCTCCAGGTCCTCAATTATACTCATTATCCATACAAAAAATCACGTCGATCCGTTGCTATGTTGAGGCGTGATTGAAGGACAAACCAACTCAGGTTCCCGCGGGATTTATATATCTTAAACTTGTTACAATACTTGTTACAATACAAGGCTGTAATTAGTTCTTGCATCTTATCTATTTGATCATCATATTTGATCATTTAGTTTTTGGATTTTTTCTTTATTGCAATTAGGAATTATTTATTGCAGTATTAAGGAAACTATCAGCTTGAATCTGCGCACAGTAAACGCGCGGACGAATGAGAAGACTACGACCGGTGGGATCAAACTTATAAAAACATAACCTAACCTTTTTACTGAAGTAGTCGGTTGATCTAAAATGTATACCAAGCTTTACAAAGAACAGTTATGTAACGTAACGAAATGTTACCAAACTGTAAGTAAACATTAACTTTAAAACTATTTTTTAAGCAACAGCAGAAAATGCGTCATTTTGTAGGGAAATGCTCAATTTACATCTCTCATAAATCACACATAGATAATAATTCCAACTTCCGAATAATCTTGATTTTATTTTTTCTGTTACCAAATTGTTAACACGTTGGTTACGCGGACACTTGATACAAAATTAAAGAATGCTCGGTCTGTCATACGCTATGACAGTTTTCTATGAGCTTATCACAATCGAGTCAGTTTTACTAACATTATAGCACGTTGTTGTCTTCAAAAATCATAAAGAATCACCGACAAATGACGTTACAAAATGTTTAATTTTTCTTACCACGTCTATTTCTATTAATATTTAATTTAATTGATTAAATGTAACATTTATTATAATAATATTATAATAAATATAATTTAATAATAATGAAATGAAAGAGAAAAATCAGTTTGAACTTGCAAAGGGCAGGGGAGAACAAATATTTTTTGTATAAAGAAGTAAAAGAGTATTGGTATAGCTATTTTTTTTATAAGAAAATAAGTGTGTATTAATGAATTTATGAAGGTTGACAGTTCTTCTGCGGATAATAAATGTTGACATAATATGTAAGGCACTTATTTTTTTGTTTGAAATTTTTCCCAAATGCCCAAAAAAATTGAAAATGACTCATATAGAGCCCTGGTGTAATGTAGCGCGTTGTTCCACGTTTCCAGTTCCACGCGATGGACACACTGCACAAGTCGGGCTACAGCATAGAGGCCGCGCTGTCGTCGCTGGTGCCCGCGTCGGGGCCCGTGCTGTGCCGCGACGAGATGGAGGAGTGGTCCGCCTCCGAGGCGAACTTGTTCGAGGAGTCGCTCGACAAGTACGGCAAGGACTTCGCAGACATCCGGAAGGACTTTGTGAGTATCCATTACCGTGGACACACCACCAGTAGGCCTACAGTAAAGATGCCCATGGGTTAGGGCGACAGTTGCAGAGTCGTAGTTACATGTAAGTTCTACGACTTGGCAGTTAGTGCCACAGCAAACTACAGTTTTCCCGGGGTCGCGCTAGTCGGTGGATCAATCGGAGCCCGGCTTCCGAATTCGTTTTCCTGTGCTTTGTACAAGGATCATCACGTAAAAGGGTGAATTAAGCATCTCACAGGCGAGCTTGCTCGCCTCAATTGCAAATGAGATTGCAGTGAAGTTTTGCTTGTCCAAAAATAAAAGGGTTTTTCAAATGGCTTCATACAAATTTATTTATTTCAATTCCCTTTCTTGTGACACATGTTTAGTTATTCCTTTTTAACGCCTTTTATTTATTATTAAGTTAATACGTTTTATCTAAATTATTATTATTATTTGTTGTAATCGCTGTAGCGCAGCTGCTTGCAAAGAGAAACATACAAATGTCAATCGTCCACAGCACGAGCCGCTTTTATTCGACCCTCGCGAGAGTACTGATGATGTCATTCACATTTTTATTAGGTACAAAAATGCGTTGCTTACGACGCGATCGGTGCGTTTATTATATTTACAATCAGCATTTAGAGTGTGTTTCTACTGAACAAAGTAGGGACGAGCAGAGCTGAGCATAAACGTGTGTGCTTCGACCAATTAGATGCTTTATTGATGGCGTGTTTCTTATTTATATGATTGGTCTGTTAGACACTCATTCATGAGAGTACAAGTTAATGATGCAGTCAGGAAGGCCTATACAAAATCTAATTAAAAAAGTATCTGTTTCAAGTTCAATCTATGATGTACTTAATACTTATATTTATTTGTTTAAAGCATCGTGAGACGTGTTTCCAGATACTCCCATTTGTCACTAGTGAACCATCTAAAATGAATACGTAGTCTATGAACATTATTTTTTGACGACTGACGGCATATCTTATATTCTGCTAACATCAAAGGCATATTATACATATACATCCGATCCGGCACCCTGCAGGGTCTAGTACATGTATGAGCAGAATGCCTTACAGTACTACAGTTTTTTTCTGACTGACTTTTTTTTATAATATTCGGTAGGCCTTATGGTCGATCTTGAAACGGAATAAAATTTTCACGTCATCTTTCACTGACCTGATTGGTCTGCTAGACGTCGTCTCTGCTTCAGTGGCAACGCACCCAACGGCCTAGCGTAACGTTATGTTGTCGCGTTGCAGTTGCCATGGAAGACGCTAAAGAACCTAGTGGAGTACTACTACATGTGGAAGACGACGGACCGCTACGTGCAGCAGAAGCGCGTCAAGGCGGTGGAGGCTGAGTCCAAGCTGAAGCAAGTGTACATTCCCAACTAGTGAGTGTTTGTACCACACCACATAACTATCTATGTCTTACATGTTACTTTGCCTCTTTATTTTACTGCTCGTTGCTCTACAGTCCATGTTTATTGTATTCTTTAATACAGTAATAGATAGGTATACCGTTTTGGAATTGAGATCTAATTTAATTAACAAAACTGTTGTTGTGATTATAAATTACAATTACAATAACAACAGTCTTTAACAAGTTATTATGGATGCGCGAGCCTGTGGCGACGTAAAAGTTCCTCGCACGTAGTTTGCGAAATACGATTAATGCCTTTATATCGTTTGTATCAAGACGTTAATTGTTGCGCTAACTTTGCGTGGGTGAGCTAAAGCGTTGGTCTCGCCGAGAAATCTCAAAAAAATTGACATTTTAAGACTTCGCGTCTTAAAAGCTTTGGTAATTTTAATTTCGCATCTCATAAAAATTTTGTCAATATTGTAATTCCGATCTTTTTGTTATGAGTGTATTGGGAATAGAAAGCTAAATGCAATGCTTTTTAGTGAAATCTAATATCATAAAATATGGTCAAATTGTCTTATTGGACGGTTGTGATTGCAGCAATAAGCCCAACCCGGCTATGATCAGTAGCGCGCCCAACGCGGCGAGCAAAGGCGCCGTGCTCAACGGCGGCACCAACGGCACGGCGGCCGTCTCACCCAGTCTCTGCGCTTCATGCCAAGGTAAATCCGATCTTGCTCTTCGTTCCAATGCCACAATAGGGATGATCACAACTCAATCAAATCAGCAAATCTTTAACAAATTTAAAAACGCTCTTCTACTATAGAAGTTGTATGAAATTTGCAATAGTGACGTCATCAAATTTCAACGCACTTTTTTTCTTTAATCTGTGCTTTAAAATAGTTATCAAACTTAAAACTAACCGAGGATGTGTATTTTAGGTCTTTTGGAAGATCCTCTATTTAATAATCAGTTAGAAATAATTTATTTTTGATATAGGCATCATCCCTATTGTGGCGATCTTCGCATTCCGCACATAAATCCATAGATGGCACTAATAGTAGCGAACACGTAGAGCCTGGATCGCGATTACGAAGTTTTCTATGAATTACGCTATATTAGAGGTGTTTAACTATCGCTAAACGGTTAACGGTTGAAAGCGGTAGTAAACAATCTTCACTCCTGTGCACTAGCGAGTGAAAAAAACAGTGTGTTTTTTACTACCTTTTGTTAAACGGTTAACGGTTAGCGGTAGTAAACGATCTTTACTCTTGTGCACTAGAAACATTGTTTTTTACTACCGTTAACAACCGTTAACCGTTTAACCATTTAGCGATAGTTTAACCTCTACGCTATATACACGATTTTCAAAGATCAATGGTCGGACCAGTGGTCCCCAAGGATAACACCCGCTCTGAGGATGATCATCCTATTGTTATGATCGAGCCATAACACCTGCTCCCATACAGTTCTAATGCCACAAGTACGACCTCTAGCCACTGAAAATAGACTAGTCCAAGAGAGCCACTGGATGCAGACAGCACAAACTCAAACTCAAATCTTTTTTATTCAAGTAGACTTTGACAAGTGCTCTTGAATCGTCGAGTGAATCTACCACTGGTTCGTAATGCCGTTCCTACCGAGACGAACCAGCGAGAAATTAGGTCGTTGCGCTTTTAAAAAAAAATTACAATTACATCATTGTGTAGATACATAAGTAACTGCAGTCCTTAGTAAAATCCATGCACAATATCGAGACCGAGATACCGATGAGATGATGATGATGAGGATGAGAGACCGATCGGATAACAACATTTTCATAGTACCTAGCCACATAAATGACTGCTGCGCCGACTTCCCGACTATCACCAATGTTATGGCTAGGTCACAAATCCAATTGCTACTTACTAGTTTAATGTATTGAAGAATTCACGATGTGTATTCAATTCAATTCTTTTATATTCAAGTAGAATTCGAAAAGTGCTTTTGAATAGTCATGTGTCTGGAATATTCCTACCGAGAAGAACCAGCAAAAAATTTAGTGTATTCATTTGAAAAATTGGTAGAAACTTATCTATTAAGGGCGACTGTGCATTTAATAATTTTAATTCTTTCTTTCCTTTTCAGTGACGAATTCAAACCAGTGGTATTCATGGGGTCCACAGCATTTACAATACAGATTGTGCGGCACGTGTTGGCAATATTGGAAAAAATATGGAGGACTAAAGGTGACTCATTTTTAGTTTTATGACTTGAGATCGAGCAAATATAAAACGCCCCTGTTTGTAGATATTTGTCCACTATCACTTACATATTTGTCAAGTTTCAGTTGCGATTTAAGATTGGCTACCGTAACTTTTCTCTGTCCAATCATTTATTTTACTTTAATCAATGATGTTCATTACTGATTCGATTTTTGTTAACTCAAGCATAATCAAAATCTCTTAAATATGGAAGCAAACCTTTTCGTGTCATTTTTTTTCGTCTAATTACGACCTAAAATATCGAAATTGTATGTATTATTTTTGACTTATCGTTTTGTTGTTTAAAGACGGCGGACGTGTTTGGGGAAAGCGAAGCGGAGGTGGTGCGGAGCGCGCGCGCGGAGGGCGAGGAGACCGCGCTCTCGGTGTCGCACCGTCCGCATCGCTGCACCGTCATCAACTGCGCCAAGGTGACTATCCGTGGGCTCTATAGCTCACCAATCATGAACACTTCTTGAAAGTGCTAATTAGGTAAAACCTGAAGGGTTATTTGGTTATTGTGTCAAATTCATATTAAATTTTCATTCATTACTAACATAGTCGTAAGTTTATGTACTACTATCAAATGGGCCTTTTTTGGTTGCCTCAATAAATAAATTTACTTATTTATTTATTTATTTATTATAGATGCCGAGCACCCTCGAATCCAGCCAAAGAAAGGCTGCTCAAATACATAAGCCTACTAGTCATTGTGTACTAAACAAATAGCTCGACATAAAGTCTATATGTCACCGTCAGATTGTAAAAACCGTTAGATTATAATCTAACTCGCGAAATTGTAAACTGACGAAAGATTACAATTTAACGCATTATTTTTCGGTAAATTGTAATCTGTTAAGTATATTAACCCGATAGAATCTAAGTGCACTACCTGGTTATATATGTCGAACCCTAACCTTGCCTACACGAAAGACACAATAAAACGCAAATACAATTAATATTTCAAAAATTATCACTCAGAACATTGAACGGTTCAGAATCTGTCGACAGTTTACAATTTCGCTAGTTAGATTATAATCTAACGGTTTTTACAATATTACAGTGACATATATAAAGTATAATACCATACATATCTACACTTATATATGTCACGGTAAGATTGTAAAAACCGTTAGATTATAATCGAACTCGCGAAATTCTAAACTGTCGAAAGATTAGAATTTAACACATTATTTTCCGGTAGATTGTAATCTGATAGGTATTTAAACCCGATAAAACCTAAGTGCCCGGCCTGCGGCACTACTTGGTTGTTTATGTCGAACCCTTACCTAACCTACAAGAAAGAGACAAGAAAACGTAAATAAAATTAATATTTCAAAAATTGACACTCAGAACATTTAACAGTTTACAATCTTTCGACAGTTTAGAATTTCGCGAGTTAGATTATAATATAACGGTTTTTACAATCTTACTTAATCTTGTTAATCTACATCTGATAATTTTAAGTTTGATAACCATTTTGAAGAATCGATTGAAGAAAAAAAAAGCATTGAAATGTGATGACGTCACAACTATGTTTTTCACAAAAACTTCCATACTAGCGTGTTTTTAAGTTTGATAAAGAGTTAACAATCATTGCTTGGCTTGGTTTGGTTTGGTTAATATTGGCGCGTGTCGGCGGTCGGTTCAGCCAGTTGAGCGTGTGTGTTGTGTGTCGGCAGGAGTTCAAGCTGCGCGCGCACCTCGCGCGGCACGTGGCGACGGCGCACGGCGGCGTGGGCGAGGGCGCGCGCCCCGTCATGAAGACACGCGCCGCCTTCTACCTGCGCGCGTCGCCCTTCACGCGCCTCGCACGCAGGCTGGCGCGCGCGCTGCGCCGCCCGCGACACTTCGCGCGCTCGCCCTTCTCGCCCATCAACCTGCACCAAGTGAAGCACGAGTGTGAGTACCCCGACACGTACTGATCAGCCCCCCGATTATGTAAGGAAATCGTAATCGTAATCGTCTGTAAAACGTATAATTCGACCGGTTTGGAGGTCATAGATGCTTGCACGTCATAACGCATGTATGTACTCCTTAAAAAGTTCGAGTTATACGTTATGAGCTGTCAAATGAATACGATTGGCTTAGACAATTGGGCCTCTGAACTGTTCAACACTCTCCGATCGCCATGTCTTTTTTCACGGTCCGCGCGGCTTGCTATGCCATTATGCACACGGATTTCGCACGTATGCCAAATTACTTAAGGCTGTGGATTATGATAATCGGCACGCAATTTCGTTGGGTTGGCATCGCGCCAATATTTGGCTTGCAAATTTCACACTCACGATCAAAATTTTTATTTATAATATCGTATCTTTTCCTTGCCGTGGATGGCTTGCAAATGGCGCACTCTACTTTCGGCAGTGTGTAATGTGCGAGCGGCAGTGTAGGCTGTGGTGTGATGTGTCGTGTTCGTTGCAGGCACGATAGCGATGGCGGGGCTGGGCGGCGCGGAGATGCGCGGCGCGGGCGCGGCGGGCGTGGCGCGCGTGCGCGGGCCCGTGGGCGCGGTGGCCACGCGGCTGGCGGCGGCGCTGGGCACGGCGGCGCCGCGCGCGCAGGAGTGGCTCGCGCTCACGCCGCGCGACCGCATGCCCACGCCCAACCACGTCGCCTTCCCGAAGCCGCCCAAGGCGCCAGGTGAGGCCACCAGCCATATCGATACATCAATCAGTATTTATTTATTTAATTTAGGCACACTGTGACGTCCGAAACTTATAAAACATGACGGTGCCCGCCCAACCACGTCGCCTTCCCGAAGCCGCCCAAGGCGCCAGGTGAGACCACCAGCCATATCGATACATCAATCAGTATTTATTTATTTAATTTAGGCACACTGTGACGTCCGAAACTTATAAAACATGACGGTGCCCTCCCAACCACGTCGCCTTCCCGAAGCCGCCCAAGGCGCCAGGTGAGACCACCAGCCATATCGATACATCAATCAGTATTTATTTATTTAATTTAGGCACACTGTGACGTCCGAAACTTATAAAACATGAGGGTGCCCGCCCAACCAAGTCGCCTTCCTTAGACTCCCAAGGTGCCAGGTGAGACCACCAGCCAAATCAATACATCGATCAATATTTATAAATAAATTAGGCACACTGTGACGTCCTAAACTTATAAGAGATTATATGGGGGTGGTAATCAATTACGGTATCTTAAAACTAAAGCTACGAAGGTTCCAAACGCGCCCTGGTCTGAGAAAAGCCCACAACAAACTTAGCTAGGCTTTTTTTATTTTTCACATTTCAAACGTCGTATATTTAATAGAACTATTCACTTATGTATTGTTGTTCATAAACTGCTCGGGCTTTATGTCTGAGTTCCGTGTGATTTATAGACATGTTAACTGAGAAGATTTATGTATACAAATTGGGTATTTGAAAATAAGTTTTGAGCTGATGTCTGTAATATTTGATGTCTTCTGTTAACATAAGAAGTTAAGAACCAATTAATATCGGATCAGAGACCAATAGGAATAGAATCCAGAGATTTAATATATATGTACTCTCATTTGGAACTTGCACGAGTGAATGGTCACAACGTGTAGCGGTTCCACGAGATATTTTATGTAATAAGATAAAAGTTAGCTAAAGACAATATTCATTTGGTCTAGCCACGATTGCTATCGTTAAGCTCTAAATCAAATTGCGATCTAAACACAAAAGTATTCAATAATCGCTGATTCTGCCTACAGGAAACGGAATAACCATGGTCAATACACTCGTATTTATACTAACTATTTTCAATAAGGCGTCGGTATCCGCAGATTAATAGGCAGAGAGGCAGAGGCAGAGAATACACTGCACTTTTCACAGGGGCCGTTACACTTGAATCAGGGTAGTGTAATATATGTATAAAAACCCTATATCTTATAGGGCGTAAGGGTCCCTTATTTGATCCTTATTGCTCTGTAATAAGCGACGCTCTAATTAGCGGCCACGCCCACCCTTACCACAGGGCCCTGTGGTAAGTGCAGTGTAATAGGCCTATAAATCGCATGACATGAAACGAGTCAAATTGACTGATATTATACTTGCTGTTTCACGAGATATAATGACAAACAGTAATAATGCTAACAAAATGTTGTAACAGACGGCAGCCTGATGTACGAGCGCGTGCTATCGCGCGCGGAGCAGGAGGCTCGCCGTGCGGAGGCGGCCGCGCCGCCCGCGCCCCTCGCGCCGCACGCCGCGCCCGCGCTCAAGCGGCGCGCGTACGACGACATCAACGGACTCGACAGTCAGTATCTACGCCGCATCGCACACTACACATCGCACACTTCACTATCACCACAATCCACCCTGCCCTATCACTGCACTTCACAATCAACACACCTGGTTTTTTTTTTGCTGGAAATATGCATTTACTCATCCCGCTCAAGGCGGGTATGTGGGTGAGTATCCACGCCGCATCGCACACTTCACTATCACCACAATCCACACTGCCCTATCACTGCACTTCACAATAAACACACCTGTTGTTTTTTTTTGCTGGAAATATGCATTTACTCATCCCGCTCAAGGCGGGTATGTGGGTGAGTATCCACGCCGCATCGCACACTTCACTATCACCATAATCCACACTGCCCTATCACTGCACTTCACAATCAACACACCTGTTTTTTTGTTTTTTTTTGCTGGAAACATGCATTTACGCATCCCGCTCCCGCTAATGTGGGACTCACAGATGAGCAGAATACCCATTAAAATACCAGCAGCACAGTCCGCGTCTATAAAGAGATGTCTCAGGGTCCCAAGAGGTATTGGGTGCAACTGAGGCGTCGCGGCGCTGAACCGACAATAGGGTCCTAAACACCTATACCTACTAAGGTGGGAGAAGGTGAGCAAAGCGTCGCCTTCTTCCCCCCTGTCGTCTTCTGCGGATCAGTGGAGCGTTAGCATCCAGCTCTCGTGGGAGCGGGAGCTCCGCAGCCTCCTTCAGCTCAATAACAATCATCACACCGTACACTTCACAATCCAAAATCACCAGACCCCACACATCACAAACACCGCATTTCCCAACCACCATACCGCACACTTCATATTCACCATACTGCACACTTTACATTCACCATACCCCACTCTTCACGATGCTGACACCCCCGTTTCACAATTACCACATTCCACGACTACAAAAACCTCACAATCACCACACCTTTAGAATAACCAACCATATCTCACACTACAAAATGACCACACCTCATAATCACCACAACTCACACTTAAAAGTCCCCACACCTCACAATCACCACATCTCACACTTCACACACAAAAGCACCACAAGTCGGTCAAATACTGCTAAAATTCAAAAGAAATCAACTCAGATATAATTTTCATTTTCAATGAAACTATATTTGTTTGTTTGTGCTGCTTTCTCTTCTCGGAGTAGCAACAGGTTTGAAGCCACATCCATATTTTTCCAATAAAACATTTTAAAACGAGTCTATTAATTCTCCAACCCCTCAAATAAAGAAATTTATTATTGTCACTTTCATTTCCCCTTTATCAACTGATTAATTAATTGAAATGGTATTTTGCTTTGTCACGAAACCACCGACGTAAGGTATAAACAAAACTAAGGTAATGGTAAATTGATGTTGTGATACATTTTGGTAATGTTTTTGTTGAAAAAATTATTGAACGATTTGGTTAGACCAAGCAAACGATTATTAAGTCAGTTATGGAATATTCAGGACTCATAATCGTGATGCTTGTATTTTAAAAAGTGAAGAAAACACGTGCGTTTGTACGTTTGACGTTGACCGCGAAGCGGTACAGACGACATACATTTGCGCGATGTTTGCGCACCTTCAGGTATAACATCCGTCCGCCGTGGTATGTTACCCACGAAGGTATATAAAGTAGATGGAGTGCAACACTCTAAAAAACACCTATTTGAAGCCAATCCCATTTATCGCTATCCCACTTCATTTATGAATAACGAATGCAAGTGTTCGGACAACACTGGTGTCTCGCTCTAATTTGTTAGTTAGTTTGGAATAGCGATAGGTAGGTGATAGGTATTTGCTTCAAGTAGATATTATGAGTAAGCACTCCAGTCTTTACTTATAACTTTGTGATGTTACCAATCTACAGAAGTTATAGTTTTAAGCTGCCGGCACACAGCGGGCGTGACGATGCTGCGGTGGGGAGTCGACTGGGCGTGTACCAATCTTAACGTGTTATAGTTAAAAGAGGGCACACGGGGGCGTACCGCCGGGTTTGGCGTCGACGGGGGGCTGCTATACCATTGCACGGTCGAGAGCACGCTCCGTTTTGCAAGTTGCAATCCCGCAACCGCCACGCTCGCTGTGTGCTGGCTAGTGGCACCTAATGTGTTCTGTAGTTTAGACGCTCTGCATTACGTGCGGCCTGTATTCTGTAATGTTGTATGCGTATCGCAGGAGGTGCGACGGCGGCACCCCCCGCCAAGCGGCCCAACAAGCACCCGGCGCCCATGCAGCGGCCGTCGCGCGAACAGTACGCTGCCATGTGCGCGCGCGCGCAGGCCACCGGACAGCCGCTGCCCGCACACGTTTTTGCACACGTATGTACCCGCCATGTACACTCGCGCCCAACAAGCACCCGGCGCCCATGCAGCGGCCGTCGCGCGAACAGTACGCTGCCATGTGCGCGCGCGCGCAGGCCACCGGACAGCCGCTGCCCGCACACGTTTTTGCACACGTATGTACCCGCCATGTACACTCGCGCCCAACAAGCACCCGGCGCCCATGCAGCGGCCGTCGCGCGAACAGTACGCTGCCATGTGCGCGCGCGCGCAGGCCACCGGACAGCCGCTGCCCGCACACGTTTTTGCACACGTATGTACCCGCCATGTACACTCGCGCCCAACAAGCACCCGGCGCGCATGCAGCGGCCGTCGCGCGAACAGTACGCTGCCATGTGCGCGCGCGCGCAGGCCACCGGACAGCCGCTGCCCGCACACGTTTTTGCACACGTATGTACCCGCCATGTACACTCGCGCCCAACAAGCACCCGGTGCCCATGCAGCGGCCGTCGCGCGAACAGTACGCTGCCATGTGCGCGCGCGCGCAGGCCACCGGACAGCCGCTGCCCGCACACGTTTTTGCACACGTATGTACCCGCCATGTACACTCGCGCCCAACAAGCACCCGGCGCCCATGCAGCGGCCGTCGCGCGAGCAGTACGCCGCCATGGGCGCGCGTGCGCAGGCCACCGGACAGAGAGTCGCGAGACCAACACCACCACCGTGAGATTCTTATTGGCTAAAAATGTCACATACACCTGTGTACTGTTTGGGATGAATAAATGAATGATGTTTTCATGTCGGCGATACGTCCTCGTGCCCAAGTAGTATCGTTTCTTTCATCAACGAAACATTTTTTACGTATTATATATTTCACGATAAATGCGAACTTTAACGACAATAATAATTGTGCTAAATGGAAAGCAAAAATGGAAATAAACTGATATCGTTGATTTTGTAATCAAAATATTACTTCAATGTTATTTTTCTTGCATCAGGTAAACGGCAAACCGACAAACTTGACCGGTCGCGGTGGCCGACGCCACGTCATCTCATGGATGGACGCTCCCGATGACCTCTACTTCAGAGCCACAGAGGTTGCCAAGTAGGTTTTAATTTATACCGATCATTTTAGTCAAGCTAGTATAACCACCAATCTGACCACTAGGAAATACTGATTATTTTAGGACAGGTTTATAAGAGTGCCGAAGGAACTTTAAAAATATTTGGGATAATAAGTAGCCTTATAACTCACTCTACTCATATGTATCACGTTATGATAAAAAAGTTGTTTAATATTGAAATTAAGATGTAAAGTATACATAAATGTTATACGCCAATGAATTTAGAACTTTGAATGTGTCCATCACTATTTAGAAATGTTATAACGGTCATGATATGATGCAGCACGCGCTGCAGGTAGAGTTTGGGCAGTAAGCAATGGATGTAACTGGCGGTGGTTCCCCGGCAGGGCGTCGCGGCGGTCGCTGAGCTGCGGCGAGCTGCGGCGCGGCGCGCGCGCCCCCTGGCGGGCGATGCGCGGCGGGGCGGCGGTGGCGGCGATGTCGGCGGCGGCGGCGGCGGCGGGGTCGGGCGCGAGCAAGGCGGCGGCGGGCGCGGCGCCGCTGCAGCTGGTGATCCTGGACTGACAGGAGCCGCGCCCGCCGCCGCCGCACCCCTACACCATGGAGGCGCTGCTCGGCTGAGGCCGCAGCCCCAGCGCCGTGTACAGAGCCCGAGGCCCCGCCCCGAACGCGAGATTGTATTTTTGGTAATCGAGTCGCCGACGACGGATTCTGTAGATAATATTTTAAACTATATTGTTCTTATGTGGTTTGATCTGGCGATGAGCGAATAATGTATTTGATACATAAAACGATATGTAAGTCTATTTCATTCGGAGATTCATTGTAGGATAATTTACAATTTTTTTCATAAATAAAGCACAAATTGGAATACTGCGTATTTTATTTCTGTGTTTGTCATTTATTCACTTTTCTTTCTATGCGGTTGATGGACGGTGACAGTAAAGCTCCCCATTGACGGCAAGTCATTGAACTTAAACGTCAAACGAATTTAATCAAATGGATGCACGACGAAATTTTTGCTCACTCACGACATCGGTCATTTGGACTAATGGACTTCTGTTCTTCATAGACGGTCCGCACTCCGCACGGTTTGGTGCCGTGGCGCCATACAATTCAATCAATACAATTCACTCTAAAACTCTCGATCAAATGTCAGCATGCCAGACAAACGGGAATTTATTTTCATCACACAAATATATAAATTGTTTAATTGTCTAATAAGATAGACGCCATAGCAACACGTAATCAGTGACAAGTTGGTGACAAACCATTCGGTACCTCATGAGTACGGAACCCTGTATTTTTGTTGTGTGATCTTGCTTTCTGCCAAACCTACCTTAAAGTAAATAAATATTTATTATATATTTATTAATATAAAGATTTTACTTCAAAATACTCAAAATATGCAGCATAAATGGTCGTATTTTTATTGCGTTATCTTAGAAACTTGATTTTTGACCTTAGTAGTTATTCGATATTAATTTCAACTACATACGTTCTTGTGGAAAAGTGTTTTGACAGAAAGACGGACAACGAAGTGATCCATATGGTTTCCCTTTTTTAGTTTTGATATGTGTATGTGTGATAACTTGTTCCATTCCATAATTTAGCTACCAAGTAGGACCACGAGGAAATATCCATGTCTATATCCATGTCAACTGTCCATAGAAGCAACGTTAAAATAAGGTTAAAATGGAATCTTGAACCGGTAAATAATGTTACTTACGATTGATTTTGACTCCAACACCTATGCCAGAGTGAACGACTGCTTTATTTTGCAGATAATAATTAAATTCCTATCACGTCTCGGTCTACATGATTATAAACCAACTGCTTTTGAAGGGGTCTATGTAATGTGATAACTCAACTCGGCTATAGTCTAGATATGCATACGCAACCAATGCTGATAAATATGTACAACCTGCAATGCTGCAATGCGACTCGGACTGTAGGTACTTGAAGTCTACGTACTACTTCATTAGATATCAAGTGTTCGATCCCTTTTTGAGACCAATCAGAGTAGGATGGATCAATAGTAAAAAATATAATAAATCTATGAGATGGATGTCACCGTTAAATTGCAAAAACCGTCAGATTGCAATGTAACGCTTTTTATCTCGATAGATTGTAAACTGTCGACAGATTGTGAACCGTCCAATATTCCGAGTGTAAATTTTTTAAATATTCATTGTATTTACGGTTTTTTGTCTCTTGTAGGTTAGGTTATGCGGTCGGACTTAGGTTCTATCGGGTTAATATACCAAACAGATTACAATCTACCGAAAAATAATGCGTTAAATTGTAATACTTCAACAGCTAAAAATCTCGCTAGACAGATTACAATCTAACGGTTTTCAAAATCTTAGTGACAGATACCATAAGTCAGGTCGTAATTCAGCCAAGATTTTCTGAATAATTATTATGGATTGTTTGCATTTGAAATAAAACCACGTATTTTAAAAAGTTATATTTATTCGAGTACATAACTACACATCTTAATATAAATGGATAATAACTATTATTCCGCATGATAAATATGTTTTAAGTTTATTTTAAGACACCTGCGTCGTCGTTATGTAACGCTTTAAATATGAAAAGCGCTATCACGTAGTCGTAGATGATTACAAAATAAATGATTGCATAGAAAAATATTTATATTTGCAACAATAGCGGCACACTCGCGGGACGAAACTGAGCTTTTAATTTTCCAAGCACTCCTACATGATAAATACAATAAAAATATTTTTTCAATGGCACATGTGTGTACTTTTTGTTTTAGTTTTTATAATATATATATATATATATATGTGAGAAGCGTTGAGCTGCAAATACTTTAATGACATATTGAGGAGGTAATGTTTTGGAGGCTGAAGCATACAAAATAAGCAATTTGCCTTGGGTGTTTCCAGTGTATGCAGTACAATATGGTAATAGTGCCCGTAAAGCTTTTTGGTGGTTACGTGAAATTGATTATAGGCGCTAATGACAACTATTAATAGTAGTTTGAAAGTTGTTAGTGAACAACTAAAATAGTAAACTACCACTAATAGTAACTATACAGTGGTAAGTAGGTCGAATGAACATAGTAATGAATACTAGGAGTATAGTTACCTATGTTCACTGCTTTGCTAAAAAAAATTGCGGGCACTATAACTAAAATAGTGTCTCAACCATAAATAAATAAGACTTTGTAAAGTATACAAGAGTAACGTAAAACAAATAAATAGATTAAATCTAAATAGATTACAGATGTTAGTTTATTTGGGTTCTTTAGATATTTTTATGTAAATTATTTCATTCATTTTTAACAATCTAATTACTAAACTTAATAATTTATTCGAACCTTGGCTATTAATTACCCTTCATGATACAAAAATACAAGAAACAAATATGTATGAGTAAAAAGACTATTTTGTCGATCGCTCACTTTATGTTTGTTAACCAAGTGTGATATATAGCAGGGAAATACATCGAATTGTGATTTAAACAATTTATAAATATGCATATAATATGCGGTAGGTACACATACCGTCATTTTAGTATTGCGTATAAATTAACATAATAGGTTAAAACTTATTTTAATTAACCTAATGTAATTCTATTAGATTCATGTGATTTGAATTTTATCAAATCTATTATAGATTTAATCTAATAAAATATATCACATGTCTATGCAACGCAAACTCAAACAATAAAACGTAGCGCAGTCAAGACATATGTACAGATAATTATAATAATTATGTTGATTTATTGAAAGACAAATTAAAATGTCAGTTCCATCCCAGTGATAACATTGATATAAAGTTGTTCCCTTACTTTACTCAGAGTTTAATTGAGCAGGTTCTATTACAGCTACATTTACACTAAGTCAACTTTGTTGGCGGACAATGCTCGTTACAATATAGGCCTCTCCGTTTACAACACAATTTTTTTTTTTACACAATTCCATGAATGATTAAAAATTACATCAGAATTCAGTCCCTTGCCATTCGTTTAACTGTCCTTATATTACATAACCCCATACTATAATTGCAGAAAACTACCTCTATGTTATAATCTCAAAGCGCTCTCGTGTACGCGCGGCTCTACGTACCCTAACACGACAGTCGCCTACTCAACGTAAATACTCGATACAAAAATACTGTACAATTACAATAACTATTTATTATTTGAAGGTAATAAACTCTCGCCGAAGTGAATCGTATGCCAGCGGCATCGCTCGCGGACGCCCGCTCTTACCAACAATACACCATTCACAAATTATATACAAATGTCTTTTAATATACATGTTACATAAACACACATCCAAATTTGATCCCAAAAACTGTAGTCTTTACCTCGTTTATTTTCTAAATTAAATAATGAGATCGAGATATAACATCATTATTGATTTTTGCTGGATATGGACCGAAATATTGTCTCCACCTATTATATTTAAATAGTATATCAAAAATGGGCACGAACAATCATGACATGACAGCAACACTGCAGTCTCCTATGGTTAATTTTTTATTTATAATGAAAGAACTTGAAGTAAAATTTTGGTATAACCTGCCGAAGTAGAGAAATCTATGCGGTACATGGTGTAGCTTGCGATATTCACCAAACAGTAGGCCAGCAATTCGCACCACACTTTCACTCCAACACTGGAGCATCTTCAGGAGATGTTGACTCGGCAATGCACAATTGTAATTGCCTTTACACCAAATTAAACTTCAAGTTCTTTCATTGTCATGGACTACTGCAAAATAACGCCTGCTTCTATCCAATATTATTATTTTATTTTAAAACCAGGAAATTTAATCAGGTAATACTTTACATTCATAAATATGTTCATAATATCTTTATTTATTTCAAGGCACTGATCGTTAACAATCGATAACTGTATTTTTTTGTTTCCATTAGATCTTAGCAATCTTACTCTAAAATAATAGCCAATATTAAAATATTTAATTCGTAGTTGAAACAGTTCGTATGAAAATACACGCATGACTACATACATACACTCTATACTAAAATAATATTCCAGTTTTATTATACAAAAACTTTGTAAATAGATTTTCTGACAATCAGATCCGCCGGAAAATCACGATTTATACAAAAATATCGTTCGGGACACTTTATAGCTATAACCGTTAGCGGTAGGTGGGATGTGATTTTTGGACTCAACGTGCCAATCGACCGACGCACAGTGGAATGTTTGCAGCACAGACACCGACCCGCCCGGCGGCGACTCGATCCAGATCGTATAAAAATATAAAAATCGATATTGCAATTTCATTTATACTTTAATTAATAAATCTAAGTCTTTCTTTCCTTTTTAAAATACTTGTCTCGCATAAGTTTATGTAACAAATCACCACGACTCCCGCACGGTTCAACGCACGCGCCGTGTCACGTGGACGCGCGTCCACTGGTCAGTCTCACGAAACGGGAAGGACGCCCCGCGCCAGCGCCGGCTCCGGTCTCTTCAGTGTTTCGATAAGTTCAATGGCAAATCTGAAACAATACAAAATAGTTTTTATCAGAATAGGTAGTAAGTGTCTTTGGTATCTAAAATCTTAACAACATCACAAAAATCAGTAAAGTGCAATTTTTTGTGTACAAAGTTTTAAATGACTGGCCCATAGATATATCAAATAATTGTCATTTTCATTGTTTGATTTCTTCAAGTATTTTAACATCTAATTTTAAGCTAAGCCTAAACCAAGCAAGCAGCAACTTGAGTTGCACTGTATTTTTTTTAACCACTACAAGTTAGCCCTTGACTGCTATCTCACCTGATGGTAAGTGATGATGCAGTCTAAGATGGGAGCGGGCTAACCTGTTAGGGGCATGGCAGTTATATTAAACCCATGCCCCTATTCTACACGGCATCGTACAGGAACGCTAAATCGCTTGGCGGCACGTCTTTGCCGGTAGGGTGGTAACTAGCCACGGCCGAAGCCTCCCACCAGGCTAGACCAGGGAAAATTCAGAAATTATAAATTCCCAGAATGACCCCGCCGGGGATCGAACCCGGGACCTCCGCACGTTAAGACAACAGCGCTACACACTGTGCCATGGAGGTCGTCGAATAAAAAATCTAAATCAGTTGCATTGGCGTTGGACATGCCTGTTGCTGACTCGTTTAAGTTACTGTTTCCTCCAGTGAGGCTACCTTATTTTACTCTAGAGTAACAGGGATATGGTGGCGCTCGAGTCCCGACGTACCTGAAGTGGGTTCGTCCTTCGGTATGTGTTCGGCGAGCAGCGCGTGCGGCGGGTGCGGCAGCGGCGCCCAGGGCCCGGGCGGCGCGCCGGGCGCCAGCGCGTAGTGCATCCACAGCGGCGGCGCGGCGCGGTACACGTGCGGCACGTAGCCGTAGCCGTACACGTACTGCGCGCCGCCCGCCCACTCTTCGCGGCGCAGCGGCGGCGCCCACGCGCGCGCGCCGTACGGCGACGCGGGCGCCGCGTACGCGCGGAACGCGGGCGCGGCGCCGGGCGGCGGCGGCGGCGGCGACTCGCGCGCGCCCGCCGCGTAGCGGTAGCGGTAGCCCTCGGGGCTGGGGCTGGGGTCGGGCGACGCGAGGCTGGCGGGCGACTCGGTCTTGAGCGAGGGCGGCTGCGAGTGCGGCGAGCGCGGCGCGTCGTCCGGCATACTGAGCAGCGAGTGGATGCTGTAGCTGCTCACGTGCTTGGCGGGCGCGTCCTTGCGCGGCGCGGGCGTGGGCGCGGGCGCGGCGCCGTTGGGGCGCGCGTGGCTCGGCCCCGGCGACGGCGGGTAGGAGGCGGTGCTGAGCGCGGGCGCGGTCTTGGCGCGGCGCTTGGTGGCCTGGTCCTCGAGGCTGACGCGCTCCATCTCGCGCAGGATGCGCTTGCGCGGCGACACCATGGCGTGCTCCTGCCGGCAGCTGGCGAGCTTCGCGTTCACGAGCACAGGCAGCGCCGCCATCTTCTCGCGCAGGCGCTCTATCGTCCGGTTCAACTCCTTCCGCAGGATCGGCGATTTCGTCTTCTTGTACACCCTTAACTTATGATACTGATATGGTTTCTTGAGTTTCATGTGATAGTACTTCTCCCGGTCATAATCGGTCCAGCGCTCGTCGTCGGGCGCGTCGACGACGTCGTCGGCGGGCGCGTCGCCGTTGCGGCACAGGCCGTTGGGCTTGGCGGGCGGGCCGGGGTGGCCGGGCAGGCCGGGCAGCGCGGGCAGCGGGTGCGGCGCGGGGTCGAAGGGGCGCCGCCGCTTGCGGCGCGCGGGCCGCACGTGCGCGGCGGTGAGCGCGGCGGGCCGGCAGTAGTAGAGCTGCAGCGGCGCGGCGTGGTGGCGGCGCGGCGCGGGCTGCTTCCACGCGTGGTCGCGATGCGAGGCGCTGGGCGACGAGTGCAGCGACGAGTTGTCGTCGGACAGCGACAGCGAGGCGCAGGGCGGCGCGGCGTGCGGCGGCGTGGGCGGCGCGGCGGCGGGCGGCCAGAACGTCTTGCGCGGCACGGACACCCAGCCTGCGCGCTCGCCCTCGCGCGCGCTGCCGCGCACCAACTCCAATATGAACTTTCCATCTGGAAAACAATTAAAATTTCTTGATTTCTAGCAATTGGCATATTATGCGCTTTGTCATGTTGTTTGTGTGAAGTTAATAAAATGACCTAAGTGTCAATAAGATAATACTTAAATGATTACTCTACAACACCATATGTTTATTTACGTAAGATGATATAAAACGAGCACTTAGTCTCAAGTGATAACATTCACAATATGATAATAATAATTGAAGTTTAAAATTCTTTGCAGCTACTATTAAGTCAAATCTCAAAACTGCAGCTCAGAACCAGCCAGCCAGCAAACAGCCGCTATTTGCCTGAGGATACCTAAACAAAACTGCAGTGTGCAGTAATGTTTTAAATTAGCTAAAATTTGCGTGTGAAATGATGAACCTCACATGAAGTGAACAATATTGTTCCGCACCCACAGGAAAATTTAATAATTTAAGTAGTTAATCAAATAAGTTTACAATCGAACTTATTTGATTGATAAATTGAGCTTCAATTCCACAATATTTTTTTATCCATAAATAAAAAAATCTTAAACAAGTCAGGATGCTGTAACTATTCTATGAAATACTTAGAAGAAGAAGAGTCTTGCAAACTTAAGCACCTATGAACCTCCTCAACATCATATTTGATGTTACGAGTAACTACCATGTAACTATCTATACCACTTGCCCCTAATGTTTGTTTATAAAATACCAGAATATGATTACACAGGTCAAGTGGTACCATATATATTCATTATATTAGTTGACAATAATGTTTACTCAGGAGCTATCACTTCACAGCTTATAATGTCTCACTTGATTATGCAATGTTTTGTGTGTCAACAGTCATTACTTATTATGTAGATATAACTTTCCTTTTGTGAAGCTGCTTATTACTTTGCTGCAATACCTAATTTCACGCCATATGAGGCCTTGATAAAATATTTTATATTTATAGTTAATTGAAATAGTTAACATTCAATGCATAATAATTGAATTTCAAAGTTTGAGAGAATTTTAATTAATAAACTGATTACTATGTTACATTCTTTTTTCTTCTAGGGCAAATTTTCAGTAATTGGCAACCAATATGACTAACTTGATTTTATCCTAAATTGCCCTAAACAGTGACCTCACCTGAATGGTCTTTGCTTCTTCTTGATCATGCCTCGTATGAGTTGGAAGCAGGTCAAATTTTACTTTACATCCACAGAATCCTTACTTTAGGTTAAATATTATTCATACTAATATTACTCATAAAGGCAAAAGTGTGTCTGTCTATTTGTATGTCTGTCTGCTACGCTTTCACATCTCATCTTTCAACTGATTTTGACGAAATTGTATACAGGGGAAGGACATGGCTACTTCTTATCCCGAGAAATTAAAGAGTTCCTGCAGGGATCAAAAAACCTTCAACCACACAAAGTTGCGGCCATCATCTAGTTTATTATATCTTTCAAAGCCGTAAATATCTTTCAAGGGTTGACCCTTGAACAAGTTGACCAAGAGAGACACAATACAACTGCAAAATTATTTTTATTTAAGGTTTACTAGCGATTTTTTACATCGAGATATGATATGACATAGTATAGGTACATGCAAGATGTAACATTCACAATGTGTAAAAATCATTTATAAGTAAACACAACATGCAAAATTCCATAGCTACATCACATTACAAAAATGACAGTTAAGTAAACAGTTATATTAAATTAGTCAAATTACAATTTGGGTGCAGTTGCCACAATTTGAACTCACTGCATTGTTAGGGTGCTGCAATTCAGTTTGTCCATAAAAGATATGCTTGCTTGACTTTGAGTCCAAATGCAAACTCAGGTAGACCCATAATGAATTAAAATAGAAGTGCACCATGACCCATTTCATATATAAGTGTTGCTTTTTATATAAAAATGTTAGAAAACTTCCTAGTTACACTTGCTATATAAAACAGGATCTCGCTTGCTGTGTCCATATAAGTAAATAATATGTAAATTTAATTATCACAGCTGTTTATTTAAGCACATCTTCTTACACCAATATGCTTTTAAGAACAAGTGCTCATGTGTGTATAAGCTACAGTCAAATCTCTGGTCTGGTCAAATCTACTTTTAAATGCAAATAGTTACTAGGTACTCTTGACTATTTGGGTTATTATAAATATGTACGTAGTTAAACTTATTGTAGCTTGTGCTATATGGTTTTAATCCCACAACCAGTCAGATATCATCTAAAAAATAAAACACATACTGGGAAGTGCCCATATTGAGAATGGACATATTGGGAAGTGGGCCTGAGGTGAAGTAAATCTGAATTTACTCAGTTTATAGCTGCATAGAGGGTTGACAGTTCGGGACAAGGATACACAATCAAGAAACTCTTTTCATTAAGCTTTTGCTGGCTTTATAGACCACAGGATAGTTCTTCAACTGAGAGTTTTTTTTTATTCTGATGTATGATTAGCAACACATACTGATTGAAAAAAATTTTGTTAACCAATGTTTAAATAAGTTGTGTCTGTTTTGCAGTTAAAAGTAGTTTTGGTCAAATAAAAGTTCTGACTGTAACATAATATTATAGTTATACCTACTTAATTATAGTTAATGTTATTCACAGATTCAGGAAGTTATTTAAAAGTCTAATGTTCACAGTTTTTTAGGCTTGTTCTGTAAATGCCTAATGTTTATTTATTCAGAAATTATTAAATAGTTTTAAAGAGCAGATGTGTGATAAAAATGCATCTTTTACTAAGGCCATCCCAATATCTCAACCAATTCGGTTTTAGGAATATAAATAAGATAAGAAAAGAATGAGGGATGAAGTTACTTTACTTACCTAAATAGTTTCTTGAATTATTTTATTAATCATATATAAGTGGATCATTTAAAAAAACTATAAGAAAAGTATATTATATAGTATATCCATACTAATATTATAAATGCGAAAGTGTGTCTGTCTGTCTGTCTACTACACTTTCACGGCCCACCTGTTCAACCAATTTTGATGTTTAGTACAGGGATAGGTTGTAACCCGGGGAAGGACATAGGGTATTTTTTAACCCGGAAAACTAAGGGGTTCCCACAGAAATTGAAAAAACTTAATCCATGCAGATGAAGTTGTGGGCATCATCTAGTAATTATATAAAGCATCTTCAAGCAATTATATAAATCTACTATGTAACTATTGGATCTAAAACCTTTATTGTCTTCTCAACTTTTATTATTGGAAGTGCATGAGAAAGTAACTTCCAAAACATTCAATTCAATTCAATTCAAAACATATTTCTTCAAAATAGGTACCTACAAAGTACACCTTCTGAACGTCATGCTTACAAAGTATAAGGCATGATGGTGATAATTAACTACAGTTTCTTAAAACTAAAGCTATGAGGGTTCCAAATGCGCCCTGGTCTGAGAAGAGCCCACAACAAACTCAGCCGGGCTATTTTTAATTTATTATTATCACCATTTAATTTTTCTTCTTATAACTATCTACAGCCACTTGATTTAATATTATTACTTCAGTTTATAGTTACTATAATAAGTATGTTAAATAAATATACTAGTCAGCCAAGTCAGTATACCAACATTTGCAAATTCCTAGACAGAAATCAATGCAAACTAAATGTCATAAGTCACTGTGCATTCTGTAATACCTATAATTTTTATTTTACGATTGCCTCACCTGTCTGATTGCAAGAAATAAATGTATTCAAAAGCATACAATTTGTCTATACAAGATAATCTACAGTAGTAACTACTCAATACAATCTGTTAGCCTTTCTATTAGACTTTGAGTACTTAAGTGTAAGATTTGTATAAATATTTTCTGACTGCATAAAAGTAAAAGTAATGCTAGTAATTACTTATTACTGATGCATTTTTAGCAACCAGTAGAGAAAAACAATCTATTTACTCTAAGCTAAAATTTGAATAATCATATGTTTGACTTCTTTATTTTAGGCTGTTGTTAGTTTCAGGAAAATTTCAATGATCTGGTACATAGTAACAAGAATAATACCATAAGGTAGTTGTATTAACTATGCACCTCACTGCACCTCCATTAGTAACTAAGTAGTAGCTTTGAGTTTTAAAATGCAATATCAATTATAGCAAACAGTGAATTATACAGATTTTTTTAGTGTGAACATTCATACTGTGTCTGACCTGTGTCATTTTGTTCATAAAAGGATATATTGACTGGTCAAAAACTGCCATTTTTGGAGAACTCTTAAACTCAGTCTCAGTATTTGACCATAAATATCATAATTACTAAGTTGTTTTGCAATGAATGCCTGTATTAATTAGGCAGAGCATAGAACATGGTGGTGTTTCCGCAAGGTTGGTCTCAACTCCTTGCAAAACAACAATGGCAGCAGTTTGCAGACAATTACCAACTGCTCGCCTCAAGTGGCAGTGTGCGTTTATCAGAGCATGAATGACTTTCTAGTTTTTCTTACTCTAATAAATATACTTGTGTACTGCTATAATAACATCTACTATTAGCTATTGCACCATTGGGTTCCTCGTTCCACAATAGATTGATACTAGTAAGTAGAGTTTAAGCCTATTACAAAAACATCTTTTATACATATTGTAACCAATATACTTAATAATGACTGTAAATTTGTGCCAATTTTGATGTTGCTTATAGAATAAACACAGGTTGTTAAAACAGATCAGCTTTTGCGACCAAATTATACTACTTCCTTTGATGGGTTTGTAAAAGATTTTAACTGAATACATTTACTTCTATTTATTTATTTAAGCTCATGAACTGGTTACCAAGAAACTTGTTTATCCAGTGACATCTTAAGACCAATAATTATAGTTACAAAACAGTGTAAGAAAACTACAAGCTGTAACTAAGTATTTAAAAGCATCAAGTGCATATGAGCTTCAAGAAACCAATATTTTAAGCTTTTATTTGTTTTTGAAAAAAATTAAGTCCTTACATAGGATGTAAATTAATACTTAACTAATGGGCCGCATCATGGTTAAAATTGACTACATTCAATTAAATTTACAATATTATAAAAAAGAGGAAGAGAATTAAAAATATAAGAAAGAGGATTAAAAAACTGCTCTGCAAGCACAGGACTTTACCTACCAGACCTGTCCCGAAGTCTTAAGGTAGAATCATGGTCATTGGAAAACAACCACTTTATGATTGTAGTAGCAAACTTCCAGTTTACTTAGTAAAACTGGGAACTAAAAGCACTATGTGCAATGGAGTTTTATAAAGGCTGGAATGCCTATTTGTAAAGGTGATATAGCTATTTGCAGTTGTATAAAAAAAAAAAAAAACAAATTATGTTTTAAAGTGACAACAAAACAGACACTTTCATATTACATGAACACTAAATATTCGATTTCTAATCTTATCATTTTTCAGGTAAGTAATGTTGTAGGATGTCAGCTGAAGTAACCCAATGACTGACATTTGGGAAAAGAACTTTGAAGGTTTTGAATAAAACGACTATTGGAGTTATCTAGTAGTGTGTATAAGATTGTTATAGGAATAACTGACCTTTAAAAAACTTGAGTCTTCCACCCGTTGCAGTCTGCGCGGAGCTGTGCCCTGGGGGCTCGTCGTCGGCACCCTTGCCGCTGCTGTTACCATTCACACCATGTCTTCTGTCTACTTCTTCTGTCATTTTGGTACATGTTGTCAGAGTAGTGTGTGTTCCTTCCTGTATATGCATTTCATTTCTGCCCGCTCACTGAGCACACCAGCGACACTGTAGTCCGTATATTCTCGCCATTTTGCACCAAGAACCTACCGCTGCCCGACACACACCACTCGCTGACTCGCATCGACATTCAATATTTCCGTCAGAGTCCTCATCCTATTAAGGACACCTGCGGGAAGCTCGCCTGGCGCTCTCGTAAACACATTACCGACATGGGGACTACCGAATTCAGCCTCAATTGCGATCAATCCCGGCTGCTAGCGCACATTCACGAGTTCAACACTGCCTGAATTACTAATAAACAAAACCGTGATGCTGGATTCCCGATTATTATCGGACCCACGACACAACTCGATAAAAAGCTGTTCGTTTTTCAGTACATAGTTCATTCACACCCAGCATCCATTTTGATTCGTTCAAAATCCAAATAAAATCGTTCATTTTGGCCACAAATAAACTTGAAATGCGAATGCGTTGCTAAATGCGTTTTGTTATTGCTGATATATTGGAATTCTAGTGGTTAATAAAATATTTACAGCACGGCGGAAGCTATGCTCCGCTTTTAAGGATTACTTTTATTATTTTTAAAGAAATTTTCTAACTAATGAACTTTTCTTTATTTTTTGGACTATTCCATACATTATAAATGTGTGCGCTGCGAGGCGCTAGAGACAAGTGCGAACTACAAAGCGAGAGTGTAGTAGACACAACTTTTTAGGTTACTCAAAAGATTAGGAAGCCAGCGCCGAACTTAAAATTAAAAATAGTTGCAAAACAAGTGCAAAACAAAAACTATCAAAAATCATTAGATGTTCCATCTTTATTTGTTCAAAACTGATAAAAATCCATAGCACGTTACGGATTCTATACTATAATTTTTAGCACGCTTTTATTTACGTTATGTTATAACGCGCTTGTTTTGCCTCTTATCTGCGCCACTAATTACTACGGGGAGGTTTATAAAAACCTCCCCGTCGTAATTAGGTTCCTTGTTAAGAACAACTGCGCTGGGTTTTTGCACGGGTGTCAAATTTCGCGAACTTTCGCGGCCCATGCAAATATAAATATTTAAATCTCGTATTACATGTACGAACTACGTAAGCACAATACCTCATTCAAATCGTTACGAACAGAGACAAGTAACTAAGATATACGAATTAAAGCATTAAATTAGTTATTAAGGCTATCGCTCTTCTTTATGCTTTACACAAAAAAATAACAAAAACAACAAAAAATTACCCCGTTTTTAAAAATGAAACCTCAGAAAAATAAACAATTTATCCAGTATCTTTGTTTTAAAAAGTTGCTTCACTCTATGGTTAGTCATTTCAGAGTAAAACAACAAGAAACAAAGATTCTTTTCCATTGGTCTCATTCTAGAACAAAAATCTAAGACAAAAATAAAAATTAAAGGTGTCAAATTACAGTTCGTGTTTCACTCGCATGAAATTTCTACCCATAAATTCATGTCATAGATTAGGACCTCAAAAAAATTCCTACTGTGTCCTTGTCTATCCTATTCGTTTCTACCAAAGTTAGAGAGGAATCGACATAGTACTTGGCAGAAAATCATTCTCCCGCATCGGCGACAATGCATTCCGCCATTGCCCGCCTGCGACCGGCAGCCGGTCGCGTGACAGTTAACCCCAAATTCACCAAAAGCCATTTGCCGGTTCCGTGACGGTCAAGAGGACGGCCGGCAGGCGCGATATGTCTCGCAGCATGCTCCTTCTCTGACTACGGAAGTTCCTGTTATAGGGCTATTTCACTACACTTATTACAGGGACCCTTACTCTAACCAGTGTAGTGTAATAAAATATAGGGATTCCCTAAATTGATCCTTATTGCTGTGCAATAAGCGACGCTCTACTTAGCGGCCACGCCCACCCTCAACACAGGGCCCCGCGGAAAGTGCAGTGGAATAGACCTATTAATCTCTAATGTTCTGTATTCACGTTCCACAAACGTTTCGCGTTAAACCAAAGGTTAAGATTATAACCCTTATTTAAAAAACTAAGGGAGGAGTTCACCGACTTTTAAAATGGCTGATTATCAGATAAACGACTGATTAAATACTTTTTATTGTTCACCTTAACCTAACCAATGGTTAAAGCGCCTGAACGCCCGATTATCTTAACCGAGCTCGGAAGGGTCGTTTAACCATCGTTTATCACATTTTGATGTTTGAATTTTGACGTCAGTGTCATTTATAGGCTCGTTTTCAGGTTATTTGTTATTTAATTGAACGAAAGAGTACCTACCTAGTGTCCTTGGTTTAAAATAAAAGTAATAAAAAAAGACTCTTTACGTTGTTGTATATTAATACTAACTCTGAAAGAATGCACTTCTCGTCGCTTGTGAAATTGGGAGTGCGCTTCTTTTGGTCATCCATATTTACTTTTTTTTATCCACTACAAGTTAGCCCTTGACTGCGATCTCACCTAATGGTAAGTGATGATGCAGTCTAAGATGGTAGCGGGCTAACCTGTTAGGGGCATGGCAGTTATATTAAACCCATGCCCCTATTAAGTTTCTTTACCGGTAACTAGCCACGGCCGAAACTTCCCACCTGGCCAAACCAGGGAAAATTCAGAAATTATAAATTTCCAAGCCCTGCCATGGATCGAACGCGGGACCTCCGCACGTTAAGGCAACAGCGCTCAGCACTGCTCCACGGAGGTCGTCAATACGACCTCCGTGGCGTAGTGTTATTATTGCAGTGCAGTATTATTATATTAATAAAATAATAAAACTGAACACACAATAAACTAAATGACTATATTATTATAATAATGAAACTGAACAACCAAATCCGAGACTCGCAATAATCAATTCACAGATGCTTAACTGCATCATAAATAATTAATTTTTTCTGGTCCTAATTATTGGTATCGCACAATCGTAAACATCGTCGGTGCAAAACGTAGAAAGAGAATTCCTATTTCTTTCTCTATCTAGTATGCAAAACAATAGAGACCACGGCCCACTATTACCTACCCAAATGTAGAACTACAGCATTGTTTATCCTCCCCAATGGCGTCGTTGTACATTTCAAGTTGACAGCATGGTATTTTACGCTACTAAAAACAAACGTCGCAGTGCGTCAGGTTTGATTAGTTAAGACAAGGTGCCTACGCAAATGCTTTGGCTTTTATCATTCGTTCAATTCGTGTCCATTTGATGTGAACGGTTGTTTATCGCCTGATTTATTGATCGTACTTCAAAATGATGTCGTGAACAGTAAATATTGAAACGGTTGTTTAAACGATGTTGAGGTATTCATCAGCCGATTACCTGAACGTCGGTTAAGCAGAAGTCTGCGCACTCCACCCTAAACTATGGCTGGGCTGTGTCCTGACTGTGTCCATGGAGGTAGGAAATTAGTACCTTTGATTGTGTCATGCTCTAAATTTACTACGCATCGCTAGCATTACTTGTCTCTGGCAGCTACGCACTGCTACGCTGAGAATTTTTTATTCTGTGGTGTCGTGGGAGTGGCGCCATATTGTTTTTCTTGTTCTTCGAATCGGTGCTTCGAATCAATCAGCGTTCAGAGAAAAGTTTGTAATTTGGTGATTTAGCTGATAAAAACTGTAAACCTTTGATTCAAAAAGTGCTTCAAAACATCCTTTTGCTACTTTACTCGTACATTGGTTGAGTTTCTTGGACTGCCTTGCCGCAATTAGATAGCGTGCAATAATATTCTCTTGACACGGTTTTAGTCGTAGTTTTAGAAAGTTTTGTCTGCCTGAAATTCATTACACGAAGGGAGGAAGATGACGGCATCGGAAGTATCATATAATCGAAAAATAATATCAGAAGATCTGTCTAATGTTGAATTCGACACCAGCGAAGATGTGGAAGTCATACCAACATTCGATTCCATGGGTCTTCGCGATGAGTTATTGAGAGGAATTTACACTTACGGTAAGTAACCTTATCCTTAGAGCCACAGAGAAACAACTACAAGTAATCTTATATTAAAACCAAATCCGTAATAACTTCATAATATCTGATGTCGACAATTTTTTTTTTGTAGGTTTTGAAAAACCCTCGGCTATCCAGCAAAGAAGTATTCAGCCTATAGTCAAAGGTCGAGATGTGATAGCCCAAGCACAGTCTGGTACTGGTAAAACAGCTACGTTTTCAATATCAATCTTGCAGTCATTGGACACAACTCTACGTGAAACCCAAGTGTTAGTTTTATCACCGACCAGAGAATTGGCTACACAGATTCAGAAGGTCATCCTTGCGTTAGGTGATTTCATGAATGTACAGTGTCATGCTTGTATTGGTGGCACAAATCTTGGAGAGGATATCAGAAAGTTGGACTATGGCCAACATGTAGTTTCTGGAACCCCTGGACGTGTTTTTGGTAAGCACTTTTGTCAATATTCTTTCATTTATTAATATTTTTCACTATGGTCTCATCCATTAATGTATTAAAATGAAAAGAAATGAGGTTTACTCTATTTATACTTAATTACTAACATTGTAATGTAATATATAGATATCACCATAAGATTGTAAAAACCATTAGATTATAATCTAACTCACGAAATTATAAACTGTTGAAAGATTACGATGTAACACATTATTTTCCTGTAGATTGTAATCTGATAGGTATTTAAACCCGATAAAACCTAAGTGCCCGGCCTGAGGCTGGGCACTACTTGATTATTTATGTCGAACCCTAACCTAACCTACAAGAAAGAGACAAGAAAACGTAAATAAAATATTTCAAAAATTGACACTCAGAACATTGAACAGTTTACAATCTTTCGACAGTTTAGAATCTCGTGAGTTAGATTATAAACTTACGGTTTCTACAATCTTACGGTGACATATATATATATAAAGTTGGAAAATCCATCAGAATGCTTATCTCAATAGATTGTAAACTGTCGACAGATTGTGAACCATTCAATGTTCTGAGTGTCAATTTTTTTTTTATTAATTGTATTTATGTTTTCTTATCTCTTTCTTTTAGGTTAGGTTAGGGTTCGACATAAACAATCATATAGGTTCTATCAGGCTAATATACCTGACATATTACAATCTACAGAAAAATAATGGGTTAAATTGTAATCTTTCGACAGTTTGCAATCTTGCTACATAGATTACAATCTAACGGTTTTCACAATCTTATTGTGACATATATATGTATATATTTTATCAACTACCTAACCTTTGGTGAGCTTAAACTATTATATGAAATTTTCTCTGGTACTTTATCGTTTATGGTTCTGTAAGTTGGCAGATGACTAAAATATCTATTCTCTGTCAAAATATGTGAACCTTAAAATTGTAACAAACGTTTGTCTTTTGTTGTTTGCTCTAAAAATAATAATAAATAATTAGTTTTTTCTAGATATAAGAATAATTAGATTTTTACTACAATAGGTTAGGCACCTAGAAAAAAAAACCAAACGAAACCAGAGCAAGATATATTTCTATCAAATTCAATTCTAAAAATCTAAATTGTATTAAATTTTAACGTCTTATTTTAAGTGTTAATATTCTTTGATCTTTCTCATTAAAAATAACTTTTTAGACATGATAAGGAGGCGAGTGCTGCGTACCAGATCAATCAAAATGTTGGTACTTGATGAGGCAGATGAGATGTTGAACAAAGGATTCAAGGAGCAGATCTATGATGTCTACAGATACCTGCCGCCAGCCACACAAGTTGTGCTAATCTCTGCTACTTTGCCCCATGAGATACTTGAAATGACTTCAAAGTTTATGACTGATCCTATTAGGATTCTTGTCAAACGGTAATTATAAATCTTGGTTGTCACTCTGCTAGGTTTACTTATTACTATATTAACAGTTTTACTAATAGATAAATCCTATGACTACCACCGCTGAAAAGCTAGGATTATTAGTATTAAATTAAATATAGTATAATATATTATAATATAATAATGATGATAATATTTCAATCTACTGTAAACATAAAGATAAAATCCTATAATTTTCAGTGATGAGTTGACATTGGAAGGAATTAAACAGTTCTTTGTTGCTGTTGAACGTGAGGAATGGAAATTCGACACTCTATGTGACTTGTATGACACTTTGACAATCACTCAAGCTGTTATCTTCTGTAACACTAAGAGAAAGGTGGACTGGCTCACACAGAAGATGCAAGAGGCTAACTTTACCGTGAGCTCCATGCATGGTGACATGCCACAGAAGGAAAGAGATAATATCATGAAGGAGTTCCGATCAGGACAAAGGTAAAATTCCAAGTGCAGGCCAAACTATTTTTCAACAGTTTTTAATCGGAGGCAATTCCCTTTCGTTTAATGTTTAATAACCATTTTAAACTACCTACTGAAGTAAAAAAGTGCGTCAAATTTTGATGACGTCACTAGCAAGTATTTCATACAAAATCTTATACTAAATGTGCTCAAAATGCATGCTTAGTATAGTATTTTCTAAAAATAGTTGCTGATTTTACTAGTTGTCAAATACTCAATTTTGAAGTGTTTTTACTATACTCTGATTTTAAAGATGCTTTTATAGTAGTTACCACTTTCAATACTATCATTTCATATGCTTAAATAAATCAATGAATGAAATAACTTTGTTCTACATTATGATTATTAATTTATATACAGAACGGTACCATAAAAGCGAAACTAGTAATTTAATATTTTATTTGCAGCCGAGTCCTCATCACAACAGATGTTTGGGCCAGGGGAATAGACGTGCAGCAAGTGTCCCTAGTCATCAACTACGATTTGCCCAACAATCGTGAATTGTATATTCACCGGATTGGCCGTTCAGGTCGTTTTGGACGCAAGGGTGTTGCTATCAACTTTGTCAAGTCCGATGACATCAGGATTCTGAGAGACATTGAACAGTATTATTCAACGCAAATTGACGAAATGCCTATGAATGTAGCAGATTTAATTTAATTATTTGTTTATCTTGTGAAAAAAATATGCAACAAGCAATAACATCTTTTAGAGCACCTTTTAAGAATGGAGGTAGTCACTTTTCTCTGTCGTTCGTTTAAATAGGAAATAAGATACTTTATGCTGACTTGTTGATACTAAATTTTTCATTATAAATAAACTTGAACAGAACAAAATGCTTTTTTTTTTAAAACTTTGTTGATAATTTGCAGGTAATTTGAAACAAGTATTAAAATCTTTTTGGAACAAGTATCTTAATCTTTATTTATAAAAAATCTTGTACCCTAATTTTAAAACAGTTATCCCAATTGAGCTGCTTTTAGTTTGCACGACGCATGGTCAGCTTAGTGACGACGTCACTTACTGTGACGTCATTTTGAAGTCCAATATGGCGGACTATTAATTTCAAATGCACCCATGGCATGGGTATCAACTAAAATCAGTTTGCTGGCAAAAATTTCATAAAATGAAGTCACACTAAATTCAATCAAGGCGACAAAAAAAGGAACACTGTGTTGTCCGTTTGTACAAGCTGCAAAAATCAAATCTAATAAATCAAAATATATAGAGTATTTCCCGTTGACCCAGAATCATGAAATTCAATCAAGAAGCAAGGTCCTCGCAGTACAAGTTTAGGAAAAAAACGAAAATCGTTAATAATTAGAGTTCCGTACTCATTTGGGTGTCGAATTGTTTGTCAGGCGCTACTAGATTAGTGCCTCAGGTAAGCCAGTTGTTTCACAGCTGCATACATGTTGTTATAGCATCTTGTGTCTCATGTTATTTACTAAAATAATATATTGTGTGTGGTGGTATGAAACCCTTTTTGCGCGAGTCTGACTCACACTTGCAGGTTTTATTTTTTTAATAATTGAAGACTTATTTCATTTACAATTTTTATTATTCACAACTAACAGCATTTTTATAGCAAACATTAATAATTATTAAATATATTACTTAGTTTATAATAATTGTCACCACAAAAATGTTCAAAGCTAACCTCTTGGAATGTTAAAATACTAGGACGTACTTACTAAGATACATTAAATGTGTTTAATGAAAATACAGTATTAAATTAAGCACTTAAAACAATATTTTATGTTTTTAGTTTTGTTGTATTTCATAAAATTTTTGGTAATCTTAATTAACGGGAAATATAAATTCTTATTTAATTTAAATGACATGTTTTACAACAACATAATTGCCATTCATCTAGCTAGTAGTGTCTATAAAAGTGAAGTCTTATAAAAGCTACATTAAAAATAAATAATTTTATCTACAAAATCACAAACTATTGTGATGATTAAAATACAATGAACATATTTGTTGGTCTGTTAGTCATTGTGTAACATTTAAACTTCGCCTGTACCAGTGGTAGTAAACAGTAACAGTGGTGTTGCTGACAAAAAATATTGTTAATAATAACATAAAATATTTCATCAGTGATGATATTTACAAATCCTTTTAGTCAACCACACCCCTGGCTTTTCTTGGTTGTGTTGTTGACATGAAATGGACCAAATGAGGTCATGTTCCCAAAATATAATATTGTTTGTTAGGTCCATAGCTAAATGCTTGAAGTTCATAGCTATGCTATAGACTGTAGTCAATTTATTAGTAATATTGAAAAGGTACAAAGCAGGGTTGCCCCTGCTTCCCTGCTTTGTACCTGATGCATCAATAAAATGCTGGCACATTTTATTGATGCATCAGATTTTTTTAGTCTTAAATAAGGCACAAGGTCAAAATAAGTAAATTAAAAACACAACAGCAATGAAATAAAACATGTTACTAAATGATGTACCTATACAGTTACAGTGCAGACAGCTGTAAAGTTTATAAACAGTTTCAATGTACTACCACAATGTGCAATACCCATAAATAACTAATAAATTTTAACTTAGATAAATATAATACAGGTTCTAATATAATATTTAACTAAAATTCAGAGTCAGTGACAGTATAAGCATTCCAACGCCTGTATACAAATATGCATATTGCTCCTACCAGAAGAGCCACAAGAATTTCTGTTAGCTGATCCAAGAAACTAGTAGTGGAATCTGATGACTCCAACACTTGTTGAGTGAACTGTATGTTCTGAGGTTCAGGGACAGGCTCTGCTGGAGGCTTTGTAGCTTGTTCCTCTTCACCTTTGAATGCTATCTGGTTGAGTACAGTCTGCTCTTCCTCTGTCGGTGGCTGTGCAGCAGTTGAAGACAGGAGAGCTGTAATGTCACCGCAGTGTGGACATACCCAACTAGTAGATTTCTTTGCAAGAGCTTTTCTTTCAGCAGGAGTGTAATCTAGTGATCCAATCGTCCCTTCGGCTGGAGTAGGCATAAATGCAATTAATGCCAACAGAGCTGTTCGTATCGACCAGGATGGCTGCCAGGTCTCTGGATGATGACCAGAAATTGATAAACAAATTTTTTTATTAATTTCAAACCTGCCGTTTGGAGTCAATAGAATAATATGAGGGGGGTGCATAGGATACTCTTTCGGTAAAAGTATTCTGCCGTGGTATATGCCACCCTCGAAATCAGTTCCGCTCGGGCCACGCACAGTAAAGTGCCACTCGAATAAATTATCTTCAAGGGGTCTTGCACAATATTCTTCAGTGGCTTCTGCTAATTCCAACGCCTCTCTCATAAGACGTTTTACACCAGGACATTTCGTGTTGTACTTTTCTGCCATGTTAAAAATAATAAATTCTTCCGATAAATTACAAGTACTATTATTAAGTTCAATGTACTCCTTAATTTGAATTTTGAGTGAACATGAAAGAAATTAGAAAAATCTGATAAAATCAATGTTATTCCAATTGTATGACGAATTCACAAAAGCAACCATAGAGTCCATTGCCAATTGCAGAGACAAGTTAATCCATGGATAGCCAAAGACCATGGACTATATAGACCCTATAGACCTTTTTCTCCACCAACCAGAAAAAGAAGTTTTTCCTTTGATTTTATTTAGAGGAGAGGATATCAAACATCATATTTAAATTGAAGCTTCCGGTAAGTAAAAATGGCGTATGGGCGGAGCTTAAGCTGGGGGTTAGGGCTGATATTATCGATACTTGTATAATCGATATAAAATTAATAAATAATTAAACATAATATTTTGAAAACACACTAGTTTACATAAATTACGAATATTTATATTTTACATTCGTATTTTCTAATCAACTAGCTAATGCCCACGATTACGTCCGAATTTAGGCTGATTGGTTCCCTCGGTAACTCTTGAATTTTCCGGAATAAAACCTAGCTGGCATGTTATTCCAGACTATAATCTATCTTTGTCCCAAATTTCATACAGATCAGTTTAGGCATGATTAACAACATCATCCATACATCCCAACTTCGCGTTTGTAATATGTGTTAGTATAGATTTATATTATTAGTTCATGTGAACCTTACAAACAATACTGTTTCATAATATAAGTTGGAATTCCTAGATATTATGGAAAAAATGTTACTGAATGTAATAAAAGTAGACTGATTTTAAAATTTATTTATTTTAAAAATTTATAAAAATTCATACAGATAGTAAAAAATCACGATTGCAGCGCAGCGTTATGGACTTTGACCATAAAATATATTTAAGAACTTTCTCACAAGCTATACATATCCAATGCAAAAAACCGCATCTCAATCGACCCAGAACTTTTTGAGAAAAATGGTAACATTGAAGAATAAAAATCACGATTGCAGCTCAACTTGATGGACTATGGTCCTACATATCTGAGAACCTTCTCAGAAGTTATGCATATCTAATGGAAAATGGTAACAACAAAGTGCACAAACTAACGCACACCTCTTAGGGCAAACACATATACCGTCTCCGTTCCGTCGTGGGTACAAAAATGATTACTCAGAAATTAAAAAATGGTGTGATAGAGCCGATTAAATGCGAAAATCAAGAAAGAAAGCCTAAAATGACAATATTTGCATTTTAAAAAAAACCTGTGCATATCCGCGGGCCACTTTAGTGGTCCGCGCAGCGAAGGAATATACTAGTACTTTATAGTAGTAAATCAGTTATTGATTTCTAATATTGACATATCGGGGATTGGAGATCGGGTGTCTTAATCACTAGATTATCATCGCTATAGTCTAAAATGAGTTTGGCAATATTATAAGTAGAATCTGACTGTTCAATTTCATCTCTCTACCCCTCAGAATGAGAAACAGTAAAAGTTATATGAAATTTTAATTTTATCGATATTCAATTTATTTGTTAACAATACAAAAACTAATGAAATAATCCAAATTTTTGGGTACAGCGCAATAATTTACGTGTTATGAATTCAGTAAAGAAGAAACTAAGCTATAATTAGTCGAAATAACTTAAAATAGTAGCCACAAAATGAAAAACTAGACGACTTTGTTACTCACCTATGAAATGAAATTCCTGGGCGTTTTACAATATTATTATTACCACACCCCACAACTGAGCACTTCACCATAGTTGATTACATAAAACTAAGCAAAACACATGAAAATATTCAAAAAACAGGTAATTTTTCACGACTGACACACCGGAAGCACAACAGACAAAAAATTGGCTTCAATAGCTAAATTTGATGACGTCATATGACAATTGTGCGACCCATTCACGCAATAACATAATACACCTGTCTCGTTCTAATAACGTAGCTTTTAGTAAGTAAGAAAAGTCAAAACATAGTTTTATATCTTTTATTAACAAAATGCATCGTATAGCTATAATTGAGTAAAATGCAATATATCCTCTCCTATATATAAAATCAAAGAGTATTTCTCTGTCTACGGTCGAATAGATACAATACAAAGTACATTAGGATGTAGAAATCAAAGATAAATTTTAGACAGAGAAAGGACTAGAGGTATGGTATGAATGGTAGACAGAGAAAGAGGTATTCTTACTTATGATACGAATGTAGCAATAATTTGATTGTAAAAACCGTTAGATTATACTCTAACTCGCGAAATCACAAAGTGTCGAAAGATTACAATTTAACGCATTATGTTCCGTTAGATTGTAATCTGTTAAGTTTATTAACCCGATAGAACCTAAGTGCCCGGACTGTGGCCGGGCACTACCTGATCATTTATGTCGAACCCTAACCTAACCTACATGAAACAGACAAGAAAACGTAAATACAATAAATATTTCAAAAATTGACACTCAGAACATTGAATGGTTCACAATCTTTCGACAGTTTACAATTTCGCGAGTTAGATTATAATCTACCGGTTTTTACAATCTTACGATGACATATAATATGAATTATGAACTGAAGTATGCCGAGTTAAAAAAATTATTATCATTGTCGACTAAAGTAGATAATAAAAATTTCAACAACTCACGTTGTACAAAATAATGTAGTAAATAAAGAATTAGTTTCAGCTTTAGTTAACTGCCCGCTGAGTTGGACGTTCATATTGTTTTTGAACACATTTAAGCCTTGCACCAAAATATTTTACTCCGAATTTTAATATTAGGTCCTTACATAAGAAATTGGCGTTTTGTCGTACTGGCTCGAATATCTACTCTAAGAATTCCAATTTCAAATTTATGCAGCTATTTACTCATGCTTTTGTGTTTTGAAACCCCTAATTCATTTGCTTTTTCCTCTTTCGTTTTTTTGTTTGCGTCACTCAGTTTACAAAATGAAAAACTTGAAATATCGCGCTATTTATGAGTACGAGTTCCATCGTGGCACCAGTGCTGCAGAAACGGCTCGCAGGATTAATGATGTGTATGGCGGCTGTGTCGCAAAAGAAAACAGTGCGATTTTGGTTCCTACGTTTTCGTTCTGGAAATTTCGACCTGCAAAACAAGCCCCGTAGACGGCCGTAGACCAAAGTTGATAATTAAGAATTGAAGGCTATTGTGGAAGCGGATCCATCGCAAACCACGTCCGAGCTATCTGCAGGTTGCGGTGTTATTGATAAAACTGTTTTAATCCACTTGAAGCAAATTGAGAAGGTGAAAAAGCTTGAAAGATGGGTACCTCATGAATTGAGTGCAGCAAACCGACAAACGCGCGTCGACTGCTGCGTTACATTACTCAACTGGCACAATAATGAAGGGATTTTAAATCGAATTATTACCTGTGATGAAAAGTGGATCCTATACAATAATCGGAAACGCTCATCGCAATGGCTGAATCCTGGCGAACCAGCCAAATCCTGCCCCAAGCGAAAATTGACTCAAAAAAAATTACTTGTGAGCATTTGGTGCCGGTGTCGTTCACTACAGCTTTCTTAAATCTGGCCAGACGATTACGGCGGATGTCTATTGTCAGCAACTGCAAACCATGATGGAAAAGCTAGCTGCTAAACAACCGAGGCTGGTCAATCGCTCTAGGCAACTGCTGCTTCAGGACAACGCTAGACCACACACTGCACAACAGACGGCTACCAAATTAGAGGAGCTTCAATTGGAATGTCTAAGACATCCACCGTACTCCCTGGACCATTAGTACTCCAACAGATTGCCATTTTTTTCGAAATTTGGATAACTTCGTGCAAGGAAAAAAATTCACCTCTGATGGGGCAATTCAAAGCGCCTTCAAAGATTTTATTGATTCCCGTCTGAATGGTTTGTTTTAGAAAAGGGATCAATGAACTACCTATGAGATGGCAAAAGTGCATAGATAGCAATGATAAATAAAAAATATAATATTATTATTAAATCAAAGTATGTAGCATACTTTGATTAAATAAATATATTATATTGAAAAAAAAAAACGACTTAATGTTCCTCCCTTACGAAACGCCAATTTCATATATAAGGACTTTCTTTACTTTCCAAGAAAGAATTTTTTGAAAATCGCAAATTTTCATTATTTCTTACGACATTCAGACTCATTGACGTTTACTTGGCGAATTAAAGTTTAGTTTTACGTATTAGAATCCGTTCCAGACATAAAAAGTATTACAAAATGTTAATAATCGAGTATTAATCATATTCAAACCATAAAAAATGTATGTCATTGCATTTAATAGGCATATTAGTATATATTTTCTGTACATGGACGTTTTTTATAATCATTCAAATAAAACATCGAGTTTCCGATTATTTGAAAAACGGAACGCATGTGTTGGCGCCAAAGTGTCCAAATGATATTATTGAATTCAAAATTCAAATCTAAGAGTCATCGTTTTACGCGCTTTTCAGTTGAGAACATTTTTATTTTTGTACTCCTGACTATGCTGACTACGTTTGACTGCCATGGTATCTTCGAAGCCTCAGGCCTCGTCGTCGTCACCATCTTCTTGCGTTTCGTCGAGAGAAGTGCAAGTGTTAGACTGTAATGAGCCAATTGCGTTAGGTACTTGAGCATATGATACACAAAACCGAATCGGCACACCCCGACTCCACGCAGTCTTGTCTGCCCTACCCCTAGGGTGTTTTTTGCGAGTCTTCAGGCGTAGCCCATTCTTATTAAGAAATTAACCTCTCCCACTACCTACAATATTAACCTCTACCCATTCTTGCTGTAAAATAAGCGACGCTCTATCTAGCGGCCATGCCCACCCTTAACTCAGGGCCCTGTAGAAAGTGCAGTGTAGTAGGCCTCTAACCTCAAAATTTTAAAAATTAATATCTCGATAGCTAATAAAATTCGTAACGTCTTACTTGAACGGGGGGGGGGGGGGATATGCCATCCCCCATCCTCCCCCTCCCCTCCCCCATCCTCTCCCCCCCCCCGTTGCAGGCAGTATACTATATAAAGGACATGACCAGTAATTGCCCTCCGATTCGGGACAATGCACAGGATTTCCGTTTTTACAGTAAGGTTTAAAAACTCAAAACGAAATTATTATGGATTTATTATTCCACATAAGGTCAGGGTTCAAATGACAAAAAAAACAGTACGTTTATTGTTTAAATCTTGTGCGTCCGCTTTCCTCTTTAAGCACTCCTCCATTTTGACGTTCCATTATATCCATGCCTAATATAATAATCTTGTAACCCTACATGAATACCATTTAAGTACCTTAGTCATTATATTATGAATGATTTATTTTTGATCAATTAAATAGTAATGAAAAGGAAATGTATGTTTTGTTTATAATTATTTTTATTTTTTGACAAGTCTCAAACTAATAGATCGAACAAAGCATTTTGAAATACTGCATTTAAAGGAACGCCCTTTCACATTGCATATGCTGCCATCTGTGGTCGAATAGTTGAACTTGTTAACCAAAAGTAGTGAGCAATACTTAAAAATGTTTTCTAGACTCACCACAATAACTAGCGCCATCTAGTGTGGGAAAGCAGTTTTTGGTGAAACATTTTTTATTTATTTTCTCAGTTTTCAGAGCCTTCAGACTCTTGAAACTTTTTTATTTGAAAACTATAAAATATAACAATTACAATAATAAAGAAATAATACTTGAAAATATTTTTTTACTCGCTCAACACAATAAATAACGCCATCTAGTGTGGGAAAGCAGTCTTTTGGTGAAACTTTTTTTGTTCTTTTTCGGAGTTTTCCGAGCCTTCAGACTCCTGAAACTTTTTTATCTGAAAACAGTGAAATATTACAATTACAATAATAAAGAAATCATTGCTGAACATTTATTTTTGACACCTAGGCAAGCTGCCATAGTTCCACTGGTCAAGTCCTTTGATTCGCAAAAAATCATTATAAATGTTTCCTACTTTATGCGAATTTTGAAAAGCGCGCCATTAATTAGCACTTCCGCTTGCTTTAAAATTTACCCTGATGCTAATGTGGCGCCCCCAATTTAACGCATTTTGACCCTCAGTTTTGACCTCATTTCGACAGACACATTTCACTCACATTCTTACTCTATGGTTTTTGTACTTAACACTTTGATCACAGGTCACAGAGCATGTTACCTGTCTCTGACACAGAGTACATAGCACATTAAATCAGATCACTCTGGTTAACTTGTCTCTGAAATCAGAGACAAGTAACATATAAATTAATTTATATGATTGCTACTTATCCTCGTATTTCTTGTTTGATAGTGTTGTTGTTCTAATTCCATGAATTTAATCTTTTATTTGTATTAAATTCACAAGTAGTGTTTGTTGTGTTAAGAATCAGACAGTATGGACGGGCCACCCGGCACCAATTCCGCAAATAGTGGTCCGATCGGACCGCCGGGGATGCCAAGTTTTCCCCCTATGCCACCGCCACCTATGGTGCCAGGGGGTATGCCTCCACCACCCGTTGGGCCTCCTGGAGCAATGCCCCCGGTCAGTTCGACTGGCGGTCCTCCAAATATGCCTCCACCGAATATGGGTCCTCCACCTGGTATGATGGGCATGGGACCACCCGGTATGGGCCCTCCGCCTCCGCCCGGGATGGGACCTCCTCCTGGGATGGGAATGGGGCCAATGGGTCCACCAGGCATGCCGCCTCGAATGCCGCCCGGTATGATGCGTGGAGGACAGAATATGAAGGGTAATTTTAATCCAGCGATGGATATGGGCCCGCCTGGTATGGGGCCTCCACCGAACATGGGTCCGCCGGGCATGGGTCCTGGGATGGGGCCTTGGGAAGGACAAGGGCCGCCATCTGGGCCCCCTGGGTGGGGCCATCAGGGGAGAGGCGATGGCCCCCCGGGCTGGGATGACCACATTGATGATCGAGATGATGATGACATAGACAACAATGACTCAGGCCCACCTCTTGGCTCATCATTGCCATCCTTGTTGACTATGAAGATAGATACACCTGAAGAGTTCAGGAATAAGCCCCAAGCTCCATCGGCTCCAGCTGGAATGGTATTGCCAAAAGCTTTAGAAGAAGCCTTGGCATACAAGGATCAAAGACAGGCTGCATTAGGAAGTGACAATGAAAAAGGTAAATATTAAGGCTTCTTAATGAAACTTTGCATAAGTCAGCAGCAAGCTGCATCTTAAATAGTTTTGCTCAAATTGTGATAAAAATTAATGATATGTAGGTCTGTTCAATATCCCACCAAGATGCTTAAAAGTATATAAAAGTAGAGCATAAGTCAATAGTTACATATCTATATAACAAGCCCTTTTTCTATCCGGCTTACTAAGGGTGATTGGTTAAAGTCCACTTTGGAAGACTTTACATACCTTAAAGAACTCATGGGTATGCATATTTTCTCATGAAGTTTTCCTTCACCATTAAAGCTATCAATATTTATTTTCTTAAAATGTGTATTACTCTGAAAAGTAGAGTTGTCCTGCAATCGATCCTCCAACCACCCAAAGAAGCCATATGTATGTAATTTGACATGCATATTTATAATTATTCTTTATTATTATTATTATTATTATTATTATTATTACTCTTTATTTTGTACACCACAACACATAAAAAGTACACAAAAAATACATAGAAAACAAAGAACTAAGTAGTATACAAAAAGGCGGCCTTATCGCTTAGTAGCGATCTCTGCCAGGCAACCTTAGGAATAGGAGAAGTAAGGAGATTAACTCGCGGGTGGTGTATCATTATAAACATACAAACAAATACCTACATACTAATACATAAACTGTTACACAAATAATATAATACTTATAATAAATATATGAAAATAAACTAATATATATTATGTATTTTTAGTTTAAGTAATATCATACTAAATAAAAGTTAAAACTAGTCGTCTGTATTATGGTGATAAATAGAAACTCTTAACAGATTTTTTAAATATTTCCAGTGACTTTGATTGTCGTATGTTTAATGGGAGAGCATTCCATAATAAAACAGCTTGCACTGTGAAAGACTGCGCATAAAACTTTGTCTTATGCGATGGTATGCATAAAGTTAATTTACGGGTTGTTCGTATTTCGGACTGATCTCCCAGAAATTTAAACTTCTCCTTCAGGTAAGAGGGAGTTTTTGGATCAAATAGCACACGGTACAGAAGTGACAGAACATGAAGATCCCGGCGACGGCGAATAGGAAGCCACTCGAGCATTTGACGAAATTCAGATACGTGGTCATATTTACGTAGACCGAATATGAACCGAATAGCAAGATTTTGGAGTCGCTCAAGTTTGTTAAGTTGGTCCTCTGTCAAATTAAGATAGCTTGCGTCTGCATAATCGAGAATAGAAAGTAAGAGAGAATGTGCTAACATAACTTTGGTTGGAATTGGCAAAACAGAACGAAGACGACGCAATGAGCTCATTGCAAAAAATGTTTTCCTACTCAGCTCTTTAATTTGTGTGGACCACGATAAATCCCGATCCAAATATATGCCAAGGTCTTTAGTACAAGTACAGTAAGGTATAGTAACCCCATTGTAAATGATTGGAGGGAGATTTTGCCAATCAACTCGAACAATCATCCTAGGACTGCCAATAATGATAGCTTGAGATTTAGTCGGGTTAACCTTAAGTCCATACCGTCTGCTCCACTCGGAAATTGTAGCTAAATCTTCATTGACAGCAGAAACAGCAGAACTAAGGCTATCAAGAGGTGTAGGGCGATATATTTGGATATCGTCTGCATACATGTGATAGAGAGAAGATATATTTTTGGTGATAGAATTAATAAAAATAGCGAAAAGCAAAGGAGATAACACGCCACCCTGAGGTACCCCAGCCGTAACATCACACCATGACGAAACGGTCTCGTCAACTCGTATGCGCTGTCGTCGGCCACTGAGGTAACTCCGAAACCAGTCAACCACCAACGGAGACATGTTAATAGAATGCAGCAGACTCACCAGAATATCATGATCAACGGTATTGAAAGCGTTGCTGAAATCAAGTAAAGTCAGAATTGTAAGCTGCTTATTATCCATCGACCAACGAATGTCATCAGTAACTTTAATGAGAGCAGTAACCGTACTATGACCGGGACGAAATCCGGATTGCAAAGGATTAAGGAGTGAGTGTCTGTTAAGGAAAAGGCTGAGTTGCTGGAAAACCAATTTTTCAAGTATTTTTGATAAGAAAGGAAGAATCGAAATTGGGCGAAAATCACTTACAACTGAAGGACTTGTTTTCTTTGGAAGTGGAATAATTTGTGCCTGTTTCCATGCCTCAGGAAATTTGCCGGTGTTAATGGAATGGTTAAGGATATGGGTAAGAATAGGGGAAACAATATCTAGGATGGGAACGATCATGTTACGGCTGATGTCATCAGTACCGACTGCATTCGAGGAAATGGACAATATATTCTTCTTAACATCACGTTCAGTGAAAGACTCGAAGGTAAAAGGCGGAAAGTCAGGAGTTGAGGTGGATGAAAGAATACTAAGCGTACGTTCTTTATCGACACTATCAATTGTATCAGAAGTAGAGAAATGTTTATTAAGGAGATCTATATCTATATTAACAGAAGAATTATGGGAAGATTTACCAACTCCAAGCGACTCAAGAAATTTCCAGGTTTTGGCGGTATTACCAAAACCAAAACCATATAATTATTCTTTGTAACAACATGATTAAACATCAGTTTATTATGTTTTCTTATTCTATAAATGTTTGTTTAGCTAACAAGCAAATGCAAGCCCCGCCTGCGCCGGTGATTAGTACAGAGTATGACGCTGAGGAGGAAGGGGACTCAGATGATGACAATATGCCTGAAGCACCAATGCCACCTGTTATTTCCAAACAAGAGGTAAAGTTTATCTTAATGTAACTATCACTAAAACATCGCGTCCTATGAGTTCAGACCTAGATCATGTCTATAACTTCAAAAACTTAAAACCCTCACTTAAGCTTTTAACCCCTATTTGGTGAAATAGGGGTTAAAAGCTTAAATGAGGGTTTTAAGTTTTATCCCCTATTCTGGTAGATTTTCGTAAAATTGCTTACAAAGGTTATTATTTATTTAAATCTAATAACCTAAATGCTGATTTTCAGGTCTCTAACTTCAATGACTTTCATACAATCTTACAACCCCCATTTCACCCTCTTTGGGGTTAATTTTCGTAAAATTGCTTATATAAGTTATTATTATTTATAACTATTAACTAAATTGCCAAAGCATGTCTCTAAACACAAAGGACAAGGACTTTCATACAATTTTCCAACCCCCATTTCAACCCCTTAGGGGTGAATTTTCTCGAAACCATTTCTTAGCTGACGTCTACACCATCTTCTTCATGTTGATGCGGCTTTGCAGGGCTCTGTAGCGAGGCCCAGTATCACTTTGACCGTTGCCGATCTATTGTGATCGCCACTACCTAATAGTGCACTAGCGCTTAGTAGGAAAAACTTGTGCATACTAGCGCGGGCACTGACGGGGCATTGTGGGCTGAACAGACACATGTTCAACCTAAAGTTTCGAGAAACAGATGTGTGCAGGCTCTGCTCTGGGGCTGATGAAACGCCTTTGCACTTTATCTTCTACTGCCCCTCTTTAATGCACAAACATAACCTCCTCTTAGGGAAACACTTCGTAGACCCTGAGGAGGCAAAGAACATCCCGGCCAAAAAGCTGCTGCTGTTCCTAGCAGCAAGCATTAGTAGCAGTATTGGCCAAGAACTTTAGATAGTGGCGATCACAATAGATCGGCAACGGTCAAAGTGATACTGGGCCTTGTTACAGAGCCCTGCAAAGCCGCATCAACTCGAAGAAGAAGAACCTATTTTTCATGTCTTGTGATATATTTTATGATCTTTTTGAAGTACTGGGTCAAGTATATGCTAGGTCAATTAAGTCAAAGTCTAGTCTCCCCGCTGGAACACTTAAGCAAGAACCCAATCCACACACTATACCCAGGTCACCCAAGATTTCTGGGAGTGCTGCCGGGGAGCCAATGTAGGCTTCTTGTTGGTGGATACACCACTGCACTTGCACATGTTTTGGTGTCTCGTCACTCTCCATACAGGCTCTGCTTAGAAGCCTATTGCTTATACCAAAGAGCATAAAGAACCAGGGGTAGAGGTACAACTCCATACAACGGGTACCATAGTTCTAAAATAAATTCTAGATGGCGTTACTTGTCTCGAATAAGTATAAATTTTGTTGTTTTACTTTATTTTACCTATTTATTTATTAAGTTTAATTAACTATTAAATATAAGATTTTCATAAAATCCTATAGCAAAAAGTTTATTTCAAAGCTTTCGTTTTAACGCCATCTAGAGCTAAGCAGAAGAACTACAGGGTATCAGCGATGATAAGCAGATTTTGCTTAAGTATGGAGTTGTACCTCTACGCCTGGTTCTTTATGCTCTTTGCTTATACCTAGAATAGACAGGTGTTATACATATTATAGTCATGTGGTGGAATGACTTCAGTCACGGATTGTTTAAAATCTTTGTGTTATTCTTCAGGTTCAAGCCAACAAAGCAAATAAAAACAAACGAAAGAAGAAAAAGAAGAAGGTCGCCAAACAAAAGCGCAAAGAAGCCAAGAAGCAGGACACTGACAAAACAAAGACTCAAAAATCAAGTGACAAAAAGTCTAGCGACAAGGAAAACGAGAAGGAAGTTGAAATTGAGTGAGTTATTTACTGAACTTGATTTTTGGTATAATTAAAGTTCAAGATATTTAATGTCTCTCACCAATTTAAAAAGTGACCTTTTTAAGTACCTATTGCGGAAGGACCTGGGAACTCAACTGCATTATTATCCCAAGAAAATCCCTGCCATTATGGGAAGGGGTCACGACTTTCAGCAATGAGGAATACAACACAGAGAGATAAGTACCTATATGGGTATATCCAAGTATCAAGTATTTGTACATAACAATGCCTTAATGTATTATAATATCTGCCATATCTCTGTGCTAGCTAATGCTAGTGCAAGTCTGTCTGTTGCCAATCTTGAGGAAATTTGATGATTTCTGGACTGAACCATAAAAATTTCCTCAATGATAGATGTTGGTTTAGTGGTTGTGATGTGATAATGCTACAAACTGAGACATAAAATGACATACTTTGCTTTGACTGATGTCAGGTTGTAACTTTTACATTTAACAATATATGTTTGCAGTATTGAATATAATTTGAGGGGGAAACCTGCATCCTACCCCTACCCTACCAGAGTAGGGATTTTTGAGGAGATACTAAAGAAAAGAACTCTTGTGGCAAAATTACTTTTTCTTTTTCCATACAAAGCTTACTTAATAGCCAGGGCTTAATCTAAATATGTGTGGATTGCTTTCAGGTATGTCCAGGAAAACATCCATTTTCACGAGATGGAGCCGATGTACCGTCAGTTCCATCGTATTCTGGAGGCTTTCAAGATTACAGAGAAGAAGGACGAGTCAAAGGACGACCTCGGCAAAGATGCGCCCAAGCCACAGAACAAGCCCCAGGAGAAGATCACCGATCAGTTTGCAGCTGATGAGGAGGCTGTTGAGGTACAATTTATACGTTGTTTTTTATTACTCAAAAGTTAAGGAAAAGGAGAAGTTATTGAGCATGAATACCACATGGGCAAAATGTTCTAGACCTTGCCATTGCACAGTTATTTCTTAATGATTTATAGCTCTGCTTGATCGATGTTGGAAATTGTTAATATATAGGGAATTCTCTCGCACAATTTCGTAAAATTCACGATTTGAAAATTCGGACATAGCGATCGCGATTGCGAAACAGTGGATTGACGCGATCGATTACATAACGAAGTTACACGTAGCGCATGCGGCTACAGACTGACGGTCCGACTGGAACTTTTTCGTTGCCGCTGGAACTCTTTAATTTTCCGGGATAAAAAGTTCAGCCGTTCTGGAATGATTGGATTGATTTATGATATTAGTATAGATTTCAATTATAAACATCGATTGCTTGCAGAAACACGCAGCGGACGAAAAGGAGCGTCTGTCTAAGCGCAAGCTGAAAAAGCTGTCGCGGCTGTCGGTCGCCGAGTTGAAGCAACTGGTCGCGCGGCCAGACGTGGTGGAGATGTATGACGTGACCGCGCGCGACCCTAAGCTGCTCGTGCAGCTGAAGGCGCACCGCAACACTGTGCAAGTGCCGCGACACTGGTGCTACAAGCGCAAGGTTAGAGAGCTGCTCCATTGCTAGCGCCTTGTTTGATGGCAGGCAGTCAAGTAACACGACACTACAGATTAAAATAAGTCTCAAATCATTTTAAAAAAACATTTTTAAAAACAAGCTTTTATCGTCCGCCATATTAAATTTAGTGTGACGTCATTTTATTTTTTGTATTCTCAACAAACCCTTTTAATGGACACCCATGATATTATGGGTATCATGGGATTCCATAAAAATAACTAGTCCGCCATATTGGATTTAGAATGACGTCACTTAGCTAACCATGCATTGTTATCCAAACGAAACGTATATGTAAAGTTTTTGGTCATAAATCCACACCCATTATGATGTCACTATAAGAATGATCCATTCAAGAATCCCTCACGAGATGGCTCACTAGATAATATATTATTATCTTACCTTAAGGGGTTAAGAAGGCCGAATGACCTTGACGAAACGCAGACCAGCGGGACTTTTGCCGACGGTAATGCCGTAGCGGCCACGCCCGGAACTACGCAAACTAGGCCAAAGACTATAGACTGCAGAGGGAACAAGTGCTATTTTATGGGATAATGCCTATATTTATGTTTGCGCATAAATATCATAGGTAACAAATACGTAAACTTTCTTTAATAGCTACCTTTAGCTTTACCTTGAGACCTTGCCATGAAATGTTCGATATCGTATCCGATACTAAATATTGTTTGCGCTTGTAGTAGGCACAGATTTAGGTATAGGTACAAGTAATATTTCGTATTGGATCAATGCTAAAATGTAGGTAGTTCAAGTTAGTGTTGCAGAACTATCGATAGTTGACATCAAGCTAAAAGTTTTGAAACGTGCTACCTCCACCGAGGGATGAGTGGGGTACAGGGAGAGGAGATAGAGAATCAGGTACTAACTGCTCACAATAAACCCCACTTGCCGGAGCTGCGTAGTTTTTTTGTGAGTTTACTCCTTTAGAATCAATTTTCATATGTATGAGCCTGTGGTATGAAAATTTATGTGCAGTACTACGTCATGCGCAGCTCTGAGCACAGAGTCACTTAAAAAAAAGTCAGCGCCATTTTGAAATTCTTTGTTAAATAACCGATTTCGTTCAAAATTGATATTTACGGCTTTCTGGGATCACAAAACAGGAAACTGTTACCAAAATTTAAAAAAGTCGGTGCCATTTTGAAATTCTTTGTTAATTGACCGATTTCGTTCAAAATCGATATTTACGGCTTTCAGCACGGCTAGCATGCGCACTACGAGTAAAATTATGTCTACTCGTTATCTCTCTCTGTCTACCGAAGCTAACATGGTTAATTGTCTCGTTACGTCAAAAGTAGAGATAAAAGTAATATTTCTAATCTGTGGTGTTTTTCTCTACGAGCCTTTACATGTCGACTACTTTTTTCTTGTAATATACTGCATTTTGTGCATGTTAGGGTAAATGAAAAATTTGCCGGCAACGACAATATCTCTCTCTCTCGTCGCGAGATAATCTCGTTGTGCGCATCCTAGACCTACTGGGATCAGAAAACAGGAAACTGTTACCAAAATTTAACAAAGTTAGCGCCATTTTGAAATTCATGTTGTTATTATGTTTCCATGACTATGTAATGTATTTTGATGAATATAAAATATATGGTAATTAATATATGATGATAGCCACGGAGTTAGAGAAAAGGAGTGCAGGTGTTCCCAGCTTGTCATCACGAATTTCGATTCCATATTATGATATTATCGATAAGGTTGTCTGGAAGAGATCGCTGTTTAGCGATAAGACCGCCTTATTGTACCTACATTTTAAGTTTTCATGTTTGTTCTTTTTCATACATACATACATACATACATACATACATACATACATACATACATACATACATGCTTGCTTTTCCGCAGTCTCTCAGTCGCAGACAAAATGATTTTGTCTCGGTAGCATAATCGATTTACTAAAACAAAAGTTGTTAGAATTCAAAAATGGCACATTTACATCTGAGAAAGACAGACAGAAAGACACACTTACGCATACATTATAATTATTATTTGTATGTATTTTAGTTATTAGTAGCATTAATATTATTAGTAAGTAATTTTGCATTAAAGATATTATAATCTATTCCGTCGGGTCGGAGGAAAAAAAATCAAATTAAAGCTTATAAGCTTTAAAAACAATCAAAATATGTAGCGAGTGCAGGTAGGTTGTTCCTCATCAAAATCATCTTGATTTGAATTTTTACAATCACTTGTCACTACAGAACCTTATTTAGTCTTTGCACCTACTTTGCACACTTAAAAAGTTAAATTCTTAAAAAAAATATATTTACACCTACTAATTTACAGATAAATACTGAACTAAGTATTTCTAAAATTTTAAATATGTACAAATGAGTATAAACCCTTCAAAATCGAAAATTAACTTTAAAAAATTCGCTCCGACACCGACGTGCGGTCCACCTTCGACAATGTCCCGAAACGGACTGCCGAAGGGCTCGCGGGTGTTTACAGGGCGACGGAGCAGCCACGTTCTCACTAATATACTTAAATTTCGGGGGAAAATTACTTTACACGAATGTTATAGGGAGTAAAAATAAAACTCTCCGTTAAAAATATTGTAATTTTTAAGACCTATTTTTGTGTGCAAGAACTAATTAAAAAGCTTGTGCCGTTTTGCAGAACATTTTCAAAGTATGACAAAAGTAGATACTCTTTGGGGATTTTTTTCTGAAAGATGGTTTGAAAAAAGTAAATTTTTTTTACAGTAGAAATGTTTATTAAGCCTATATCTTCCGTTACATATTTTTTCTTTACGGATTCAACTATCAGTTATTAAGACAATTTGACTTAAACATCCTAATACTGAGGCAGTTTGTCATCTCTTAAAGCCTTAATAATTCTAATTATTCTCGTACCATTATTGGTAAGTTTTTGTACTCATTACCATAATATTATTGTAAGAGTTTTTGTATCTCCATCCAGTACTTGCAAGGTAAGCGTGGTATAGAGAAGCCGCCGTTCGACCTGCCGGACTTCATTAAGAAGACTGGCATTATGGAGATGCGAGCATCGTTGCAAGACAAGGAAGAGACAAAGACGCTCAAGGCCAAGATGCGGGAGCGCTCGCGTCCTAAGCTCGGAAAGATCGATATTGACTACCAGAAGTTGCACGACGCCTTCTTCAAGTAAGTTGCTGTAGCATGTTAAATTTTTGTCATAATAGTTTATACAAACTGGTCCGATAACACTTATGGGTTGTGTGGTTATAATTGATCGAGCGAAGCGAAGGTCTCTGAGTCTACTTGAGTGAATTTGGCCTTGTCCATCCTAGGGTTGCGAAAAAAATGGCCGTCTGTCAGAGCCTTATAACTTCTGAATTACTGAACGTAATTACTTCAAATTTAAATATAATATGTAAACCGATGGCTTCCAGACGAATATGGCTTAAAAAGTTATAAAATCTTTATTATTAATCCCCTAAAATTGACGAATTGGGCGGCTTTCAAAGTGGAGATTTTCTAACGTAATCAGAACTCTCAATTTTCTGAAAGGTTGAGCCTGAAAATTGATCAATTATTTGAATTATATCCTCTACTTAACAACAAATACTAAAATTAGATAAATATTGTAAGAAAACTATTTAATTTTTAATGAGCTTCAGCATTTTTAACAGAACTTCACAATGATGGCGCTCTGTAAAAGCTTATTCGTTTGTGCTTACAAGACGTTAGCACCATCTTACGTGGAATAAAAAAATACCGCGAGGTCTCAGTTCGGGGCGAACCACTAGCTAGTTAATATAAGATAAAAGATTGCCAGTAATGAAGAATAGGGAAAAATAAATAACTTTGAATGGTAATTTCGTAATGCAAATCGTAAGGACGTTAGATTTGGGTATATAAAACTTGAAAATGAGAAAAATATATATATATTTTTAGCTGAGCCAAGTATGACCCAAGGAAGTCAAAGTTGGTTATAGTAGGTACCTACAATATCTTCAAGTTATTATTATTAAAATACATATTTTTTTTCGAAATTCAAGCTAATTTAAATCAAATGTTACCTAAAAATGTGATCATAAAATGAGATTTCGACAGACTCGTGAATTTTTGATCCATTAGGTCAAGTTGACACTGGACCAGTTTTCTTCCCTTTACTCAGGTTTACAGGTGGCCATCGCATTTGCGGGACAACATTTGAATAGAGGTAAGAACTATTATAAAATGAATTTCTTCAGGTCGCGTCTACTCTAAGTTGTCTTAAGTGTCCATTTAAAAGGTTTGACGCGACCAGAATCTCGAAAGCTTGATAAATCCTTCTAGCGAGGTTATAATTTGAATTAACTTTAAAGAAAAAAACTTTATACATTAAAAAGAAATTACATTAGACTCACTCAATGACGGACTTATCATTGATCGATATCTTAATGTAGACAATTATACGGCCTTCCTGTAATTTTCTGGAATTAATTTAGTTGTGAGCTGTCATTTTTATAAGCTGAAACTAAATAGAGCTACATTCTTTCCATTTCCTATGTTTTTCTTCATTTTTTCCTTAAAAATCAGGGTCGGAGAATGTTACAATTAATTAAAATGACTGAATTGATTTGACAAATTCAATATTTTGTTGGTCAGATGGCAGACGAAACCCCGCATGACAATCCATGGCGATCTGTACTACGAGGGCAAAGAGTTTGAGACCCGGCTGCGGGAGAAGAAACCGGGCGACCTGTCCGAGGAGTTGCGCACCGCGCTCGGTATGCCCGTGGGGCCTGGATCACATAAGGTCGGTTTTATTTTGAACTTTATGATGCCCGCGATTTTTAGTCGTCGTCCGCGTGGATTAAAGTTTAAAGTTGGATTCTCACGGGAACTCTTGAATTTTCCGGGATATAAAGTAGTCTAGGTCCTTTCCCTTGATACAACCTATCCCTGTAACAAATTTCATCAAAATCGGTTGAACAGAAGGGCCGTGAAAGCGTAGCAGACAGACAGACAGACACACTTTCGCATTTATAATATTAGTATCGATTAGTATGAATATTAAGGCTCAAATCTCTTTGCAATACTTAGCTTTTATCTTACCAGAGGCTCATGCTTTGAGTGCATGCATGCTCAAGCTCATGGATTGGCTCGACAGTGACTTATCGTCATTGGCGAACTTTAGTAACATTGAATAAATTGTTTATTTTCAATCATTTAGGTTTACATGTTGATTGATCTTGAACTATTTAGAAGCTTACAATTGCTTATTACTTAAAATTGACAGATGTTGCAAGATCAAGAACTGGCTATTCTAGCTAGATTTGGCTATCCTAGCTAGATTTGGCTATCCTAGCTAGATTTGGCTATCCTAGCTAGATTTGGCTATCCTAGCTAGATTCGGCTATCCTAGCTAGATTTGGCTATCCTTAAGCTAGTAATAGAAGTAGTAGTAGTTAATATTACATTAGTTCCGTCCGGTCGTCCCAGGTTCCGCCGCCGTGGCTGATCGCGCAGCAGCGCTACGGGCCGCCGCCCTCGTACCCCAACCTGAAGATCCCCGGCCTCAACGCGCCCATTCCCGACGGCTGTGCGTTCGGCTACCACGCCGGCGGCTGGGGCAAGCCGCCCGTCGACGAGGCCGGCAAGCCGCTCTACGGCGACGTGTTCGGCCACCAGAGCCAGGGGCAGGACGTAAGCGCCCTCTACCTCACTGCTGACACGTACACTATACACTAGCTAGTAGCCGTGAACTAGGCTAACCGTGCGCTCGCTACCACGCCGGCGGCTGGGGCAAGCGCCCGTCGACGAGGCCGGCAAGCCACTCTACGACGACGTGTTTGGCCACCAGAGCCAGGGGCAGGACGTAAGCGCGCTCTTCCTCACTGCTGACACTACACTATACACTAGCTAGTAACCATGAACTAAGCTAACCGTGCGCTCGCTACCACATATCACATAACATATCTGGCCCGGTGGCCAAAATTGGAACTGATTTTTGTGTCTGTTAAGTTTTTTTTAATGAAGTAAAACTTCTCTACGCACGCTTGACTTGGGGAGTAAGCTAGTGAATGCGTAACTATAGAGCGTTACGAAAAGTGTGATCGGGCGAGGCGAACGGCAGATGAGAGGGAGATATTTAGTGAAGATAGAAAGAGAAAGAGTTACATTTCGTATATTACTGTAGGAGCAAGAGAGAGAGGTGCGAGCACACATTTTCTTTCTCTCATAGCCAGTTACTAAGTTTTACTTCAGTCGTGTGATCTAAAGCACACTCGATTAAATTATTAATTTAAGTGTACTAGCGACACTGTCACCGGGTCAGATTTATGGGAATATACACTTTTCAATATATATTTGGCCAGTAGCTGAAGAGTATTAACCAATTGATTGTTACCCTGTAGCTATTATTTTTATGTATTATGGAACCGTATGCACGACTTTCAGTATCGCACTCGGCAGTTATATCGCAGACACCATGACACGCATACTGTTATATCTACACAGATACCTCATCCGTTGTCCTAGGTGAGCGACAGAAGCGACGCGACGCGATACGACGCCATAGAAAATGACATACTTGTCTACGCGACATCTTAGGCCACGTTAAGGGTCAGCTTCTGTTTGACACTGTCGCATCAGTCTCACGTAGGACAACGGGTGACCCAGAGATAGAGAAGTACTCAGAAAAATATTAAAAAATAATGAAATTATGTTGCAGGATGCGGAAGATCAAGATATTGACAGAACCATGTGGGGTGAATTAGAGTCTGAATCTGAGGAGGAATCCGAAGAAGGTAAGATATACCATGTCCTCAATAGTAAAAAAAAACCAAATGTATGCTCGCGGTCTGAATATATTTTCCAAATTAGATTCTTTTAAACAATGCGTACATTAACAGGTCTAAAAGGCTTGAGCAAGGTATTTGTTACGTTTAAAAATTTAAAACGATTTCAAACATCGAATTCAACAAAAACAAACTTTTTCATAATAAAATTCATTTCCTGTTTGACACAATTTAGCATCTTCGCATTTGACTTGTATGGAGGGTAGAGATAAGGAGTATAATATACCCCCCTGTGTCCCTTATAGTTGCCATATTTGGCACCTACTGAAAAAGTTGAAAAATCTATGATCTATGCCTAATCAAACCACTTGACGACCTTCTGGACGTTTTGTTTATATTGAATCGCATGGAACAAAACGTCAACATAAAGTCTTGCGAGTTTCAAGACGTGAAGTTAATAGTAATATGTAAAACTTAAATAAATAAAAAAAAATAAAAAATTATGAACCTTAAGGTGGTAAACATTTTAAAACCGCAACTGTACACTTTTCCATGACACAAAAAAGTTGCAATACTTGTTACTAAGTACATATCACGTTATTTTGTTAAACAGAGGAATCCGACGAAGGCGAGGGCGAGAAGCCGGGAGAAGGGGAGGTGGCGGCGGGAGTGGCCACACCGGGCGAGGGGCTCGTCACACCGCTCGGCATCAGCTCCGTGCCGCCCGGTGTGGAGACACCCGACACCATTGAACTGAGGAAGAAGAAGCTCGACTCCGATATCGAAGGGTAAGCTTGCATATAGTTCAATGTCACTAAACAAGTCCCGAGGCAATTAGTGGAACTAATACATTTTACATATAGTCCCGTAAACTTATCTGATCAGGGGACAGTGTCGCTGTTATCACAGTGTTGCAAAAACAAAAGCTAACAGTGCTAAAAATTTGTTCCAATTTTGTGATAGAAGCAGGCATTACTTTGCGGAAATCAGGAGATGTTGACTCAACAATGCTCAATTGTAAAACCAGCTTTAATCGAGCATTGTCGAGTCAACATCTCCTGTTTGATTGTAATGCTGGCTTTACAATTGAATATTGTCGAGTCATGATGTCCTGAAGATGTTCCGGTGTCGGAGTGAAACGTACATTGAGAATAATTTGGAAGATTAGTGTGGTGTGGTGAATATCGCAAGATACATACTGTACCAGATATATTTACTAACCGTGGCGGATTATAGCGAATTAAAGTTCTACTTATTTCATTTTTCAGTTCCAATTTTGGCCACCGGATCATGCCCCGATTGTCTAAAAGTTGCCGATCAAATCGTCAAATTTCGGCGTCAAAGTAAAATAAACCATAACAGTATTGAATTAGAGCTCAATTTCGTGTATCCATTCTCATACGTTTAGGTATGTACGATACCATAAAGACGGCGAACTTCGACGATTGGATCGGTAATTCTTACATAATCGCACCTCAGATAAGTTGGTGGGACTGTACAATAATTATTACTTAAACATGCGACTACTATGGCCGTCTCTATGGGACTTTCTGCATGACGCGGATATACTCTATCGTTGTGTCATTTTTTTTCATTTGATCACGACACTCATATTGTATTGTGACTTAAGTCAAATGACTGACCTTCAATGACGAGCATTACTGTTTTTCATTTCCATTCAATTTATTTTTTGTTTCAATTTATCCATATTTGAATTTGAAAGGTCAAAGACCATAAAGCCTGTATGGTCAAGATATTAGACCTTGTTCCTTTCTATGTTTACGGGTCAGGGGTAGAGGAATGTCGGCCGGTGTGGCAGCTCTAAGAAATAAAAAATAAAATATTTTTCTCAAACATGCATGGAAATATTGTCATTATTTTCGAAAAAAGAACACGCGAAGTATCGAATTTTCGGACAAAGAAAATCAAATCCATTGCAGGAGCGTTTTTTGAATTTGGAACATTACAACGCTCCTGCAATGTTGTATGAAACGGCGTGCTGGGGTTATTAAATACTCTTTGATCGGATCTCTTTTGTCATTCTTGGCATACCATAGACTCTTTGCTTAGTACAAATTGGTGGCTGTATAGCCATAAATGCGTTTGCCTGTCGGCACAGATGATAAAAAAAAATTGGCGGCAAAGCTGAAAATTCGTCTTGATTTGTTATTTACATACATAAATATAAATTTAATAATAAGTAAAATGAGTTCCAACGGTTCAGAGAGTGAAATGGAGATTGATTGTACTCCACCAGATTTAAGATCAGAAGCCAAATTGGCAATTGAAAACCTGCTTCCAGCGATGTCCAAAGAAAAATACATGAAAGTATATGAAAATTTTATGAGTTGGAAAAACGAGAAAAACGTGAACATTTTCTCCGAAACAGTATTTTTGGCGTATTTTAATGAGATTGCTAAAACTAAAAAGCCATCTACATTATGGGCAATTTATTCCATGCTGAAATGTACAGTTCATGTTAAAAACGGCATTAACTTGAAAAATTATGGGAACTTAACTACTTTTCTTAAACGACAATCGATATGTTTTATTTCCCTGCATTCTTTTGAGAAAAGCACTATATATGTCTCGGCGGAAATGACAATTGCCTGTGTCGTATTTAGTGAAGTCCTCGCCTACGGCTCGGCCTTCAAACTCATACTCGACCTGCAATTGCCTATTTCCCAGCCTTTGCAATAATGTACTATTTTTTCAGTGGCGACACGCCTGCGTTGTACCAAGTTTTGCCGGAGCGGCGAGTAGGGCTGACGGCCGGTATGATGGCATCTACGCATGTCTATGATATCAACGCGGCTAATCCTGGTAAGTGAATAATTTCAAGCGTAAATATAGCTGGACTATTATTCCTACGATCATCTGCAGCTATAAAGAAAAATAAAGTCACACACCTATTTTGATGGCATTTGATAATATTAATTTTTCTACCAGTTGCTCCTTTCGGCATGAAAGTTGATACTGGTTGATTTTAAAGTAAACTGTTAGTTGTGATTTGTATTAGTATTTTTCTTCAATTATTTTTGAGCTAAACACTGCATTTTCGTAACGGTTGCGGGGACGAGATAACAGATCTTTCAAATTCACTTCTGCGTACATACAAACATTTGCATCTATGTACAACATTTATTTTTTATCCTAGGTAAAAAATCAGTAAGCACATCTGGGACCACGAGCGAAGCGGCGGCGGGCGGCGTCGAAGTAGCGCTTGATCCATCCGAGTTGGAACTGGAGCCCGAGGCGGTAGCGGCGCGATATGAGCGACATCTGCGAGAGACGAGGCCTAAGGGAAGGGAAGACTTGTCTGACATGCTTGCTGATCACGTCGCCCGACAAAAGGTACAAAATAGATACACTATGGATAAATCGGTGTTGCCATTAAAAAAAAATTAATCTCCAAGTTTAAATCTTTATTATTAAAACTATTAATACTAGAGTATGTCTATCGAGAGCAGAGTGGAAACTAAAAAAAAAAATGATCGGGTATTCCCAAATGTTTGCGATTTTTTTGGGTTGCATACCAAAAACATAGATTTGCATCAGTTTCTACACGGCATCGTACCGGAACGCGAAATCGCTTGGGGTACGTCTTTGCCATTAGTGTGGCAACTAGCCAGGGCAGAAGCCTCCCACCAAAACAGACCAGAGAACATTTAATTTCCAAATTAACCCTGCCGTGAATCAAACCTGGGATCTCCCATGATGAGATATGATAAGATTACTCACCACTACGCCAGGGAGGTCGTCAAAAATCCTGACTCTCATCTTTCACTAGACAGACTTTGACACTACAAATTATCATATTTTATAAAATAAAATTAATGTTGTATTTTTTCTTGTCTACAGAATAAAAGGAAACGGCAACAAAACACGGATTCGAAGCAAGCGAAAAAATACAAGGAATTCAAATTTTAATTGTCAGTATATTCTAAGTTTAATTGCATTTTTTAAGTTAAATAGGTACTCTTCAAAATGAATTGTAATTATTGTGTATTAGACGTGAAGTGATAAAAATAAAACACTTAAATATTTTCTGTTTGTTTTTATAATACCTATCTCTTGGGGTCGGGGCAGACAAAAAAATCAATTTCTTCCTCGATTGCATAAGATTCGACTAATGTTAGGAATACGTTTTACTTTGGAAGAGACTAGCAGCAGGTAGTGTCTGACCGAAGCCGAAGGTTTCCTGAGAAAAGATTAGATTGACTTTTAGTCTGGTAGATTGCCTTAAAGCGAATAAAGTAATAATGTTGGCTTTGATTCATTAATGGTGATAGCGGCCGGTCGGCGCAACGCAGTTTTACCCCCTCCCCCCGCGCGTCGCATCTTCCATTGTGCTCTTTCGTAACAGTTCGTTTCGGCGCTTGTTAGACCTTCGGGCCATTTTGGCCGAAGTCAAATGCCGAATCCGAAGCTTCTTCGGACACCAGTGCATGAAGCATAAGACGCTCTTCTCACGAACTAACAATTAAAAAAATTGGCAGTCATAGGAACAAAAAATTGCCGAAAAAAGTGAAAACGAATATTCAAAATAACAACGCGAGGTGTCGGTCACGCGTTTCCACACTTTTACCCCCAACCAAAAAGTGCTCTACGCGCCTAAGGAAGTTTTGACTTCAGCAAATTTTGACAATCCTACGTTTAAATTAGAGATGTGCCGGATCGTTAAAATTGTATATCCGCGGATTCGGATCCGGATGCGGATATTTGGTGTCAAGATCCGCGGATACGGATACGGATCTTTACTTTCTTACTCAATCTATGTCTGTGCGTGACCTTATAACGATAACCGATGCCACTTGATCCTTTGCGTAACAGGACAAGTATTGACTTGTCACTTGCATTGCGCGGGTCTTTCTTTTGTTTTGTTTATGGAGGGTAGAAGTAAGGAGTATCATCTCATAGGGGAGAAAAGTTGAAAAAGTGTCCAGTGGTTGCTATAAATAACAGTTCAAAATTCTTCCACAGTAGCGCTGGTGTAGGCAAGTAGATGAACTGAAGTATGCCGAGTTAAAAAATTTAATATTATTTTCGACTAAAGTAGTTAATTGTTGAAAATTCCAACAACTTACCTTGTAATGATGAATGTTTTCTTTACTTGTTTAATTCTCAAACCTACTTTAATAATATTCGGCGCTTCCCTTTAAATTTACCCTGATGCTATTGTAGCGCCCCCAATTTAATGCATTTCAACGGACACTTTTCACAGATATGTTCCTCCTTAGCTCTACCCTCCATAGTTTTGTTTATAGTTTAGTCACTAAACTTTAGTGGTTGAACATATTTATCTATGCTTTAGTTTGACTGAGTGTGACAATGGACAGCATAGATAACGTTTGTGTGCGTGCTTAAGTAAAAAAAAAAATACTCTAGTGTAAACTTTACACTAGAAGTATGTTCTAATGGCTGATGCCCGTAATTTCGTCCGCGTGGATTGAGTTCTTTTGTTTCCCGCGGGAACTCTTTAATTTTCCGGGGTAAAATGTAGCCTCTGTGTTATTCCGAAATTCATCATGTGCCAAATTTTATCCAGATCCGATCAGCCTCTGGCGTGATTGAGTAACAAGATACATACATCAGTCCATCCAAACTTTTGCATTAATAATATTAGTGTAGATTAGTATGTTTGATAACTCACTACGATAAATGTTTGCAACATACAGGTGCCAAATATTTGATTTTAAGAAATGAAAAATAATCTGAATGGAATTTAATAGTTTTTCATTGCTACCAAATCACCTTTAAATAGAATTTCATCTATGTATTGAAAATTAAAAAGGTAAAAGATCCGTCAAAATAGTAACGGATACGGATCTTTTGTCTCACTCTGATATCCGCGGATACGGATATCCGGAACATCACTAGTTTAAATATTACGCGTTCTACTGAAAATAGTGAGATGATACGTGTTCTACCATTTTGGTTAAATTCACCTATAGGCGAAAGTGGCAACATTAGAACAAACTTCATTTCATGTTACTTGTCTCTGCTTCATTTATTTTTTGGACTTCGTACCACTATTGTCGAAGTTAAATTTTGTTTTTATTAAAATTTTATTAATTTAAGTTATTTCTAAGTAAAAGTAAATATGTCGCGTGTATTAGTTGGTGTGAAAAGAGTTATTGATTACGCAGTGAAAGTAAGTCGTGTATATGAATGAAAGTGCAAAGGTTACTTTTAAGTTTTTAGTGTTGAGATATAAATCAACTATTCCTCTGAATAACACAGTAATTTGTTCACTAAAACTTTACAACTAAAACTACAACTTATAAACTTTACACTATTTAAGATTTTAAAAATAATTAAGTAAATTACACTAAACATTGATGTACATAGTTAATTGAATTGTAGATAAAAAACAAGAAATAAATTAATTTATTTTCGTAGATTCGCGTGAAACCCGACAAATCTGGAGTAGTAACAGATGGGGTAAAGCACTCAATGAACCCATTTGACGAGATAGCCGTGGAGGAGGCTGTCCGGATGAAGGAGAAGAAGATAGCCAGTGAAGTCATTGCTGTTTCCTGCGGCCCGGCACAAGCTCAAGTGAGCAAACACTTCTGTGTTTAGGATGTTGTAGTCTGAAATCAGAGCTGTGTATAACAAACATTGCCTAAATGAATTGTATATAGTATATTATCTATTTGACTGCTCATCTGCAAGTACAGTGAGTTTTCAATTGATCATTCATTATCATCATTTCAACCCATCACTGACTCATTACTAAGCATTTTTTGCAATGAGAAGGATTTGGCCAAAGTCCACCAAGCAAGTCCAACGCAGATTAGCAGGAACATTATGAAGAACTCTTGAGAATGCAGTTTACCTCATGATGATTGAACGAATAGGCAACATTTATTAATTATTTCCTACTAGCTAAATTAGTAATAGGAAAGGTAGTAATTTGTACTCAGGATAGACAATATTAATCAAAGGTATAAACTGTAAATGTTGTTTGATTAATGCCTGTGACTTTATTGATTCCCACAGTTTCTGGGATAAGTCCCTCAGGACACAACCTGTCTGTACCAAATTACATCATAATCTGTTATACATGTGCAGTGAAAGAGTAGCAGACAGACACACTTTTGCATTTATAATATTGGTATGTATAACAATTTTGTTCCCCTAGGAAACCCTCAGAACTGCCCTGGCCATGGGAGCAGACCGAGCCATTCATGTGGAAGTGGCTGGTGCCGAGTATGAGACCATGCAGCCCTTACATGTGGCTAAAATATTAGCCAAACTCGCACAAGACGAGAAAGCTGACATTGTTATTGTGGGAAAACAGGTATGTACGTTTCTTATTACTTAATCAATTCGAAACTGTTTGTAATGAGACTCATAGAATATTTAGAACACTGGTTATTACAACTAATTAGCATTCACAACCTAATTATAGTGGTCCCTTTGATGTTGTTATAACTCATAACATATTTTAAGTGTACTTCTAATATTTATAAAATATTGCTCTCTCTGTTTACTCCACTTTAGACAGGGTTTATTAACTAATTTAAATTAAGTTGATGCAGTACTTAAATGAAAATAAGATTACTCTTATTATGTCAAACGAAAGGATTAACTAGTTCTATTTTAAATTTTCATATAGGCCATTGATGATGACTCCAATCAAACTGCACAAATGACTGCTGCCATCCTAGACTGGCCTCAAGGCACTTTTGCCTCTAAGGTAATAATAGTGTGATCTGTTTTGAAGACAGATAACCTTAGATAAGAAATATGTACAATTGTCAAGTTATTTAGACAATGATAATTAATGAAATGCAATGTATGGTTTAGTAAAGTGTGTAAGAAATATTTCACACTAGCTAATGCCTGCGACTTCGTCCGTGTTGTTTAAGTTTATTTTTAATTCCTGGGGGATACTGTTAGATTTTCCAGGATAAAAAGAAGCCTATGGACTCTCCAGTTCTTGGACTACATATATCCATACAATTATCACGTTGATCCATTACTCTGTTGCAGCATGATTGAAGGTCAAACCAATAAACCTACAAACAAACATTCATATTTATAATATTAGTATGATGGGTTTTTAGATGTGGGAGGTATGTTTCGATCCCATGCTGGGTTTATTTGGGAATTTATACATCTTTGTTCTGGTCTGGTGGAAGGTTTTGGCAGTGCTGGCAACGATGCCTCCAAACAATTTTGAGTACTAGAACTGAGTAGATAAGTCTGAAATGCTCAGCTTTCCCCAATAATATTTTCAGGTAGAGAAGACAGATGCAGGTTTAATGATAACCAGGGAGATTGACGGTGGCTTGGAGGTGATTAAGACAAAAGTGCCCGCAGTGATCAGTGCAGATCTGCGGCTAAATGAGCCTAGATATGCTACACTACCAAACATAATGGTTAGTTTGAATTTTATATTTCTTTCTGGCATTTACAGTTTCAGCCACTTGGATTCTTTTTTAAAATCCTGTTTCTGTCATTTTTTGTGTTTCATCAAAATCAGTTCATCTGTTGACCCTTGAAAATGTAGTAGACACACTTCTAGTATGGGTTTAGCATTCATGACCTTGTTTCTAATTAGTAGTAGTGAAAGTAGAAAGGTAGAAATTGCTGTGAACTAAGTTAACACATTATATTATGACAACAGTTGATCTTGATGACTATCAGACAGTAGTGCATTTCTTGTGTGATAGTGATACAAATAATATTGCACATCTTTAATTATTATATATTAAACCTATCTTGACACATTGAATAGTTGCAGTTGCCTTGCAGTTGCAATATCCATGTACTAATCTAAAAATTGCTCATTGAAAAATAGTTCTAGATCTAATAATTTAATCATTTTTCAGAAAGCCAAAAAGAAGCCAATGAAGAAAGTCAGCGCAAAGGACCTCGGTGTTGATCTGTCGCCTAGAATCAAAATCGTCAGTGTAGAAGATCCACCAGTAAGGCAATCTGGCTCCATCATCCCAGATGTGGACACCCTGGTCGCTAAGCTGAAAGAAGGGGGCCATGTATAAACCTATAGCTTAAATAGACCAACGGTGTAAGGAGATCCGCAGTTTTCCCTACTGAAAATGCGTGCAACGATATAAGCATCGGTTGCGCGCTATAAATGTGTGATTTAGGCCGGCCATACACAGACTGCTCGAGCATTAAGCCAGTGATCAACATACATGAACCACTCTTGCAGTCATAGTCAACAGCTTGAAGCTACCAAGCACCCGAAGCAGTCAAAACTGCTCGAGTGGTTCGGAGCGTATGTGTGTACATAGAAGACTAGTTCACTATGCAGTCCATCCTGACTGCTTTAAGCTATCCGTGTAAGGCCATCCTTAAGTTCATGTCAGCGCCGTCGTCTACTGACTTTGGACTTTTTCGATGCGGCCGACGTTACAAACATGATTAGTATTGAAAAATGCGTTGCGAATCCGAAAGATCGTAACTCGTAGATTTAGATCCAAGCCGTTGGTCTGTTCTAATCACTCCTTAATTAATAAGCAGTTGGAAGGGAATATTAGTCATGCTACACGTTTTGCCTAATATTCTCAACCCTATTTTTTTGTAAAATAATTAAAACTAACAACAAAATAGCATACCATTTTAATCTTTGAATAGTTTATATAGTTTTTATACATGAAATTTTAAGAATCATTGTGAATTGTATGCCTGTAATATACATATTGAGTTTATAAAAGGCGAAGTTTAATTTTATATGTACTTACTTGAATCATAATTACAAATGGGTTAAAATATGTGCCACGATAGTAGGAAAACATGTCGATCACTGCAAAATCTCTAGCCTATGAATCATAGCGCATAATATATCTAGTAATAACAAAAAATGTACACTAAAATTACATGCAAATTATAAATTACAACGATTATTTAATAACTTGTTGAAGACCTGTATTATGACCTGCGCAGACGATAGACTCCATTGCACTACTCATATATTAAGTACCAACTCATATTATTGTCCATAGTATGCATTATGTGATGCAGTCCTAGGATATCTATTTTGAAAGTCAACAAAAGTACGCCTTGGACTCGCTTGCCTATGCAGGCTTCTAAACAGATAACAGACAGTGAGATAAGAAAACACTATTTTGGTTTTTCGGGCCGATTTTTCAGTAGCTAATTACTGGATATTTGGCGTCTGAAAAATACTCCCTAGTATACCTGCAATTTAAAGTATAACACCTAGCTAAATGTTAATGTACCTATTACTCTACTCACACCTACTACACAGGTTTTAACATCAAAGATAGACAATGGTGCTAATTCGGTAGTACAAAAGTTGATTAACTAAGTTGACACGTAAAAATTACAATTACATACTTTTTACAAGAGACCTATTAATAATTAGTTACAGAAACTAAAAAATCTCAAATATAATAAAACTTTTAATACCATAAATATATATAGATAATACACAGAAGGCCTATGCTAAAGTGGAAACGCACCCAAGTTTCAGTAGCGTGCGAACCCGTTGTCCCAGGTGAGCGACAGAAGCAACATGGAATATGACAAACTTGCTACACGACAACGTTAGGCCACGTAGGGTCAGCCACTGTTTGATACTGTCGCGTTGCGTCGTATCGAGTCGCGGTGTCGCGTTTGACGCTGACGTAGGACAACGGGTGAGCGACGAAAGCGCTGCAACGCACCACGACTTCATAGAAAATGACAAACTTACCTACGCGAAAAAATAGACCACGTGAAGGGTCAGTCAATATTTGATACTGTCGCGTTGCGTCGTATCGACAGGGCCTAAGTCGCGATCGTACGACACTCAAATGAATTCACCGCAGTATCATCCCTTAGGCGGAAGCTTTTTGTATTATATAGAACTATATCATTGGGAAAAAATTTGAATTCATTCGAGATAGCCGTACGAATGCGACTTTGATGCGAATGCACGCTGGTTTCCGCCTTTAGTTTAGATTATATTATGATGATATTACAGGTAAACTAGGTTCATATAATAATTGAGTGTAAAAATCCGTTAGATACACCTATAACACCAATACTAACAGAACGGAATAGTCAAATTATTAACACTAACTTTTACATTGTGAATGCTACCTCAAAACTATTATGAATTAACTATTATGAAACTATTATGACAATGAATGAGCATATATGATGAGTTTAAATTTTCAAATATTGGTTTCTCTAACATCCCAGATGGTATTTTATCAATATTTATGATGAAGGTAGTTAAAGTCCTACACATTAAGCACAGTTAAAATATGTAAGTCACATCATCAAAACAAAACAACATAATTACTATGAACACAATACAATAGAGATTGAAGTTTTTCTTCAAGCGTCTTATTCGTTCTAGGAACTTAAAGAATAATTATTATACATATTTTATCAAAAATCAATAAAACAATCTTAGGTATTTGAAACAAAATTATGATCATTTTTCAAAATATATAGAAAAAATTGTCAACCCTAAACTAATACAATGAAATTACATGATGACCCATATACTGAAACACCAACAGATTTTTAAGGGCACCTATTTATATATTTATTTATTATTGCACACGTAGAAGGCGATACTAATACAAGATACAGGATAAAATATACTTCGTTGTCTCAGTGGCACAGAGAGAATCTTGGCATCTGACACTTTCAACCCTCACGTCCATCGGCTCTTCCGAAAGCCTGTAGGCCCTTACATACATACGTCTTTAGTTTATCTAGTGTTAATGCTGAAGTATCCGCCAAAGTATAACGAGGTTTATCTCCACTGCAAATGTGAGTTCAAATGAAATAGAGTCGTCACAACTTTTCTCAGCAGATATAAAGTTCAAAATAATTTGCAATTTTCAACTTTTGTTGCCCAAGTGAACTTTCGACAAGTCGTGACCCGTCGTATAGAAAATTTACGACGGATCACGACTCGATTTGTATGTCAAAATTTTTGTTCACAAAAATTTTGAGAGGCTGTTTCAGTAACCGGGTATGAGAAATTGAAAGAGTTCATATTATTATGTTTAGCAGAATTTATTAAGTATCTATTTTTAATACACCGAGGGTCCACTGTAGGGATCATACCAGACCACTTTGCCTTCGAGGCACCCTGTGACGAGGAGGTGATGTCTCGGACTGAACTTGGAGCTGACCACCAGGTCCTGGTGGATGAAGAGGCTCTTGCCAACGTCTACCATCTGTGTGGGTCCATTTAGCTCTTGTACGCATTGCGATAGTTCAGCGCAGTTGTCGTTGAGAGCTAACAGACGCATGCCGCGTCCGAATGGTGAGCATACCAACCGCCCGTCCGCCGAAAAGCATAGTTCCTGTTAAAAAAAAAACATACAATCAACATGATAAACCTGTTGCTCGACGTTACGAAACTAGTGAGAAGACTATAAAGAATGGAACCCTTTGAGTAGGTGCATAGTGATTAGCGATACTGTAGTGAAGTGCTGCCTGAAAGAACACAATATTATGAACAAAATGTCTATTTGCAACAAGAAAGACTATACGTCATTGACAATTTCTTAGTAGACGCGACGACGAAGACGTATATATGCCACCGTAAGATTGTAATATAACTAGCGAAATTGTAAACTGTCGACAGATTGTGAACCGTTCAATGTTCTGGGTGTCATTTTTTGAAATATTCATTGTATTTACGTTTTCTTGTCTGTTTCTTGTAGGTTAGGTTAGGTTTCGACATAAATAATCTATAATCAATGGTTTTTACAATCTTACGGTGACATATATATACCTTATTATTATATATAAAGCCCGCCAACCCGCATTGAAACAGCGTGGTGGGTCTAAGCTCTAATTCCCGCCCTACTATGAGAGTGGAGGCCTGTGCCCAGCAGTGGGACGTTATTGGGCTGTAGTGGTGGTGGTGGTGGATATATACCTTTATGAAGCCCTTGCCCAGGTTGGTCTCCTCTATGTAGTAGAGCAGCCGGTCGCGGTTCTGTCGTATGTAGTGGCGCGTCTCCGGCGGCTCGTCCTCGCACGGGCTCGGGCTGTCGCGCCGCGGCGTCTGCCCCGAGGTCGACGGCAGTGTGCTGTTAACATTAATCTGTATAAGCAATTTTACGAAAATCCACCTCAAAGGGGCTAAAATGGGGGTCGGAAGCTTACATGAAGGCATTTTTTTGATATTAGAGACTATTAGAGAGAAAATCGGCAATGCTTTATAAGTTTTAAATAATAAAAACCTGCGTATGCTACATATGTATAGCCTCTATAGATAGACCTTTTGCAGCGGGAAAATTTCATAATCTCATAGGAAATCAGTAATTGTACGCGGGCGACCCGAAATACTACTCACTGTCTCACTGACTAATCACGATATCTCAGGAACTATAAAGCATACAAACTTGAAATTTGGAAGGCAGGTTTAATATTCTTTCAATACTGTACCTACACAATTTTCAACGGGATGGAAAGATGATATGAAAAAACCCGTCTGTCATTGTTTTGAGTTGTTCACAGGCCAGGACGCATTTGAAACTCTTGTAGCTTTAGTTTTAAGTACCATAATTAATTATTCATTATCATTCCATCAATTCAATTCAATTCTTGGATCCTTATTCCTATTTTGACGTTCAAAAAGTGCACAATATGTCAAATATTAATAAAGATCGTTTGAATTGGAAAACTAATTGACTGTTTAGGGACAACAAGACTATTAAATGTGTGCGACCTTGTTTATTTCAAATTCAAAAAGTCCGAAAACAACATGGTTTGACCCAATAACTCAGCAGCAGACCTTATATGTCCACATTGCTTTCCGTAATGTAAAGGAGAAAACTATACGATAACGAGTCATGTACGTGTCTCTGGAGGAGGACTATCCTGCTAAGGAACATATTCTGTGACCCGTTGAAAGAAACCCGAACCTAATAAATGAAGTAGACAATGCAGTGTTAATACCTTTCGCTAGATGAGGACTATCCTGCTGAGGAACATTTGTGATTTGCGAAAGGGATCCTGAACCTGATAAATGAAAAAGATTATGTAGAGTGTAAATTATACCTGTAGGTATGAACAGCTGGAGGAGGACAATCCTCCTGAGGAACATCTGTGATCCCTGAAAGGGATCCCGTACCTGATAAATGACGTAGTCGATGCATACTTGTCGCTAGAAGAAGCGCCTGCGGAGCTAGACGAAGAGGCGGTGACCTCCGGCGCGGAGGAGGAAGGCGCGGGTGAAGCGTGCAGGCGAGGACATAACCGCACCGGGGCCGCGTGCAAATATCGCGCACCTGTTCATACCTGCTGAGGCACATCTGTGATCCCTGAAAAGGTTCCATACCTGTCGCTAGAAGAAGCTCCTGCGGAGCTAGACGAAGAGGCGGTGGCGTCGGGCGCGGAGGAGGAAGGCGCGGGTGAAGCGTGCAGGCGAGGCAGCAACCGTGCCGGGGCCGCGTGCAAATGTCGCGCACCTGTTCATACCTGCTGAGGCACATCTGTGATCCCTGAAAAGGTTCCATACCTGTCGCTAGAAGAAGCTCCTGCGGAGCTAGACGAAGAGGCGGTGGCGTCAGGCGCGGAGGAGGAAGGCGCGGGTGAAGCGTGCAGGCGAGGCAGCAACCGCGCCGGGGCCGCGTGCAAATGTCGCGCGCGCAACACTCCAGGCGGAGTTATCCCGGTGTTGATGCCCATGATGCGCTGCATATTGAAGTTGCGCCCCACTTGCCCCCTGCCCACACAACCAGTCACACCTTGCTTGTTTATTACCCCACTCATTTTTAAAGAATATTCGTAGTTTGTACCACATTCTTACAAAATCTTCCCATACAGTTATTTAAAGAGAAATTCTGACTCATTCACTCGCTCACTCTGACAGACTCATCAGACCTTGTACCTAGAAAGCTGGAATTTCAGAGGGGTACCTATAATGTAGACAAAGATTAAGGCTGGATATTTTAATTTCCACAAGAACGAAGCCGTTGACGGTCGCAAGTACATTCCATTAGTATTCTTTGATTAGTACTATTTTTATTTGATTTTATCACAGTGCACGAGTGGGCGTGTGCGGTATATGCCACTCAAACCGAAAAATAATTTTCTTTGAAGTAAACTTTCGTCTAAACTTTAAGTCGATAGTCACTCAGTTATTTGAAGATGACAATCTGGTTAGAGGGCTCTATCTTTAATAGAGGTGGTACGAAGGGGAAGTATATCCATCCCGTCAAACTTATCTGACCTGCAGTGCGATTGCCTAACTTCTGCATCAATCATTGTTGTGATTGGCTGAATTTATGGTATTCTTGCTGCGTCAATTGATTTTGTCCAAGAGTGTTAACCAAAAGAGGTGATTGCGATCGTTACACTGCGGCTGTCATTTTTCACCGGCCGCCCTGCTGGTGACAGCGTCGTATATTATCGTCGTCGTGTATATTAAAAATATAAGCCAAAACTAAACAGGCATAAAAATTTGTTGGCCACTGGGTCAAATAAGTTTGACGGACTGTACAGATTATTGTCAACTTGACAGCTGCTATTTTTTATGATCATTTCTTTTTTTTTACAATGATGTTGCCTATTTGGGAATGTTTTCTTGACAAACTGTAACTATTAACGTTGAATTGATGAAGTCTGTTAAAGTGAGCCTATTCATAAATAAAGGAATTCTGTTAGTATATTTTGTATGTGCATTTTACTAATATTACTGTAAAATTTGTAATATCGTTACCTGCTGTACATCTCTTGGAGCATTCTCTGCTGTTTGATCGTAATAGAGGCCTCCCATACATCATTCTGTATACTCGACAGGCCCTGGATAGAAATAATTATAACTCTTAATTCACATATATCTGTGATCACGAAAGATAATCAAATAGGCTGTTCAGAGTAAACAGTGATTGAAAATTGGAACCCTAGAAACACCTTTTATATTATAGGCAAGTGCGTTCAAACCTAGACCTCATCATTGCTTTGCACTAAGCATGATTGTCGTCAAGCGCAAGCCTTTCTCACAATAAAAAAAAAACCTTTTCTTATACTGAGGGGCCATGCCATTATTGAAAAGAAGAAATATACGAAAATATAATTGTTTTCAAGCAATCATCAATCTCACAATGCATATGGTATGCAGAACAATATTTGAATATTCTTGGATAAAGGGGCACTGCAGGTCTTTAAGAGTCAGAAAAATCACCACTATTTATTTTTTATGATAATAATGATGAATCGTGGTGAAGTGTTGTATTGCTATGGTCCTTCGAACCGGATTGAAATGCTAATATTAAGAGTTATGCTCACAGTAACAGGCTTCACCAACTCACCGGCACGAGTCTGGCAGGCGGGGCGTCTGCGCGCAGGTTCACGGGGCGCGGCTCGCTCGGCCCGGCCTCGGGCTCCGGTTCCGGCTCTTCACGCGACCGACTCGGGCTTTCCGAAGGCCTAATAACGTTACTGACTTTACTACAGGCCTAACACGCTGTTTTTGATAAAACAATTGCATGTTTCAAACGATGTTTAAGAAAATGAGTTTTTTTTCAAAGCATAATAAAATACCATTCATACTTTCTTTATAAATGCGGACAAATTAGTAACATCTGCAAGATATCCTTAAATTAATTTAAGCGTCTGCAAACGATCCCAGTTACACAACCAAATTCCTTATTATTGCTATCTTTTATCACACAACTCACATAGGGCATCCGAACTGTAATAGGCCAAACACACTGTTTTTGATAAAACAATTGCACATTTTAAACAATGTTTAAGAAAATGAGTTTTTTTCTAAGCATAATAAAATACCATTCATGCTTTCTTCATTAATATAGACGCATTAGTTACAACTGCAAGATATCCTTATATTTAGTTAAGCGTCTGCAAACGATTCCAGTTACAAAATCTTTTATCACATAACACACATGGGGCATCCGAACTGCACTATTTATTATTAAGGAATTGATGAACTTACGTGACGTGACCCCAATGGATTTGTAGTGGCTCCCAGCTGGTTATCGTGTAAACTAAACCTAAAGCTTAGCTTAATGTACACTCTAGAATATAAGACTGACCTGAAAGGGGAATTTGTTAGGCTTAGCCCTTTTATGACTGTTTTTCCACTGGGTGAACTGCCTACATAAAGGCTTGTATGTGTCACCGTAAGATTGTAATCTGTCTAGCGAGATTGTAAACTTCGAAAGATTATTTTTACCGCATTATATTTCGGTAGATTGTAATCTGTTAGTTAGTACTGCTGTTATATGAACCCGATAAAACCTGAATGATTATTTATGTCGAACCCTAACCTAACCTACAACAGACAAGAAAATGTATATACAATGAATATTTCAAAAATTGACACTCAAAACATTGAACGGTACACACTATCGAGTTAAAAAGCGTTAGATTGCAATCGGACGGTTTTTGCAATTTTACGGTTACATAAACAGATAAAGTTATCTATAAAAGCAGCTCACTATGTCGATGGCTGGATGTGATTACCTACAACAGAAGCTATATGGAGCTACTCACAATTGTGACTGTGCGGGGAGTAATGCTCGCCCTGGAACTTGGCCGGTAGTATGGACCGCTCTCCTGTGATACTGCATCACCTGGCGGGATTTGGCTAACCAATGTGTATGGAGGTACTCACGACTCTAGCCCCGCGGGGGTGACGCTCGCCGTGGGATGGGGTCGGCGGTAGGGGTGCAAGCGTGTTCGGCGCGCGGGCCTACGCGGGGCGGGGACGCGCGGCGGCGGGGGGGAGGAAGTGTCGCGGCAGCTCTTCTCTGACACTGCTTCACTTGGCTGGATGTCGTGGATGCAAGACCACTAGAAAACAAAGTAAGGCCTACAGTTAAAGTAAATGTTCTATACATATAGGACAAGTTTTTTAATAAATCATTTCAAACATAAGGTATAAATAACAAAATATATGAATACTAGCTGATGCCCGGGACTTCGTCCACGTGGATCGCGATTCTTTGGGTATCGCAGGAACTCTTTACTTTTCTGGGATAAAAATAGCGTGTATGGAAAATTTCATACAGATCCGTTCAGCTGTTCTAGCGTGATTGAGTTATAAATATCCATCCATCCAAACTTTCGCATTTACAATATTAATATAGATGTGACAAATAAGCACATAAGCCAATTTATTTTAGCTTTACCATTTTATGTGTTTCCACAATAAAGATTATAATCTCACCTCTGATCGATCGTCATGGCTTATATTCCTGCTCAATGCACACCAGCCTTGCGGGTGGATCTGTAAATGTGAAAATTCTGTAATAAGTTATTACCTACTAATTATAACATAGCTTTTACAAATTAAGCCAATCATTTGGTCTCAAAAGCTTTTTTTTATCAGCCTTTCTGGTTACAAATTTTCATATTATGTAGCACTGAGAAAACTGCCTCTGTAGCACAGAGGTTTCAGTAGAGTGAAGGCACCATCCATGTCCATTTTAATTACCATTCGTCATAATGTTCTGAGTGTATGGTACACTAGGCCGCACTAACGCCGCATCAACACTTCCCATGAGGTGTGATTGTGGTCAAGCCGCAACCGTAAGCCTAATTATGAATTTTAAAAAAAGTCGACCAAATTTCAGCCGCGGGAAATTCAATCCCAAGGGATTTACTGCCGTGCACGCACTACGTACGAGACATTTTGTTGCTGTTAGTAGAACAGACATGTTAGAAGAAAACTTCGCTTGGCACTGCCAATTTGATTTCTTCGGAGATAGGAACTTTTGCTGATTATTGTTGCAGAAAATTAAGTTCACTTTTCAGTTTGCAGAGCGTTTTCATATAATGGACTAGCTGACTGACGACCTCCGAGGCGCAGTGTTGAGCACTGTTGTCTAACGTGCGGAGGTCCCGGGTTTGATCCCCGGGAGGGTCAATTTGGGAATTTATAATTTATGAATTATCCTTGGCCGTGGGAGGTTTCAACCGTGGCTAGTTAGTGCTAGTTAGTTAGTTTCCTATTACTATACCCGCTAAGATTACTACCTGATTCGATACATGCCGGGGATCGAACCCGGGACCTCCACATGTTACGACAACAGCGCTCAACACTGTACCAGGGAGGTCATCAAAAGAGAGTTGTCATTGAGTAACAAACATCCATCCAAACTGTCGCATTCACAATACTAATAAACGAATTTTACCTGTAACGCGCTAACGACTTCGGCGTCATTGCCATCAGGAAAGTCCGAGACGAACTCGACCCTGTTCTCAGTGCGCTTGAGGTCAAACAGGTGGTCGTACATAGCCGCTATGGGGATCACTTGCTGGCTCATTTGCATCAGCCTATACAGATTTGGCTGTGGATAAGTGAACTATTAAACAGCTAGTAACAATTTGAATGTTTAAAGCAATATGTTTGTTGGTTGATATGTCCTTCAATCACACAGCAATGGACTGACGTGATTTTTTAATTACATGGATACAATTAGTTTACCTAGAGAGTTATATAAAAGAGCTAGTAACGTGATAAGGCCACTTACCATTTCCACAGTTTTCTGTCTTTTGTTTTGTATGAATAATTTTGTACCTATGTGTTTATGCAAGAAATACTTGTACTACTATTACAGTATTCTTTAGAAACCACATAACTATACTACTTTCAATTATTTAAAAAGTTTCTTAGATAAGTTACTCTGTTATGGTGTGATTCAAGGGCAATCCAACAAACAAACACTCTTTCAGATTTATAAGAGCTCCTGATTAAACTCCTGGGGATGGAGAAACCTGCAGAGTTGGAAGAAAGAAAAAGCCCATAAGGATAGTTTTTAACCTAAGTTGTCATATGATGGACTTTAGATCAAATATACTTACTTCATAAGCTACATTATGGAATATGGAAAAGCACAGTTTATTACTTCAGTTTATAACTTTGGGAACGAACATGGCAAATAAGTCAAAATGACAATTACTTTTTGTCATGGATATCTGAAATCCATGAGAATTTAAATATTGATACTTATTTTGGTACTTAAATATTTTTTTTTTTTTTTTTTTTTATTGTATTTCGGTATACCAACGGGGAGTACACAAAGCTTAAATTAAAAATAGTACATAAGGTCTATAACCGTGTGGCACGCCACTTATAGGTATACACAGCTATATTATATATATAGCTGTGTATACCTATAAGTGTGTGATATTGATACTGGTATTACAAAACAAGGCTCACCAACCTTCTGCATCTTACCACACCCAACAAAGATACAGGTGATTTATTGGTTAACACAGCAGCATACAGAGAAGACAGCTGAATGTATGATGGTATATTCTTCATACATAATGGTGTTCTTCAAACTAGGGTGGATGTCTCTGAACTCCAATTCATCTTCTCAATGCAACTGCTCATAGTATTCTGTCAGATTGACTAATCCCGACATAAACACAACCAAAAAAGCTAAGGTAATCTAGAAACTGAATAAGATATGTTACCTTGAATCCATGTAAATCCTTTGCCAATGTAGATAAGTTCAAGTTGTGTATGATGACCAGCAAGCCACCCGTTGTACACATCACCATCTGCCGAGCATCGGGGGACAATCGACACCTCATCAGGCCAGAAGCATGAAAAACTCTTTGGTATACTAGGTTGGACTCTGTGTAGGAATTTATATCCCATGTATAAATGCTGCCGTCAAGTCCAGATGTGACTAAAAGTTTGTCTTTGACGGAGAATTCAATGTTCTTCACCCAATTAGAATGGCCTAGGAGGGAGCGGATTTTCTTTTTTAAATTTCTAACATCCCATAATGCTATAGTAGTGTCATCTGAGCAAGTTGCAAACATTCTCCCATCAAGAAATCTGTAGGAGAAAAATCAAGTTCTGCATGTTACTAATTCTAATTGCACTAAAAAATATTTGCTGATTCTTTGTAATTGTCATTAATACTTAATTTACATTACTCCCTGAAAAAGGACAGTATTACTATTGACTTATTATAATTAATCCATCTATCAGCAATGCATAAGTAATGTTGAATTACTTATGTATTGCTGATAGATGAGATTCTATCTTTTAAATATATATTATATCTTTAAATGAAGAATTTACTGATCCATTTAACCAGTAAATGTTCATATATCCATGGCGTGCTAAATTTATATAAGAAGTATCTAGTCTATGCATTTTATATTCAACCTTGCATAGATAGTAGGTCAAATATTGCTTACATAGAAATATCTGCGTTAATGGTATATATTATATTTAATGGCTGCAAATGTTTACATCCTACTTTATTGACTGAGTGAAGTGAAGGTCTCTGAGCCAACTTGGACAGAGTGGCACTTGTCCATCTGTCCATCTGTCCGTCTGTCAGAGCCTTATAGCTTCTGAATTAATGAATATAATTACTCCAAATTCACAAATGATGAAATGGGTGGCCTAAAGCCCAAAATTACACAATAAGTTATAAAAATCCTTATTTGAGGCAGGTGCCTATAGAACCTAATGGGAAGTAATTTTTTTTTTAGCTTAACCTAAGGTATCTATCTTATTTTCCACTAGCTGCTTATGACCCGAGTTTAAAAATATTCAATACAAATATTGACCATTTGGTTTGTTTGTTTTTAAAAATGGGTCTTACTCATTTATTAAAATAGGTACTTACTTGACACAATTAACACAGTCAGAATGTGCATCATTAACAGAGTGAATCCGTTTGTGTGTGAGGGGGTCAAATATTTGTATCGATTTCTTCTCACAAGCTGCAACCAAGAGAGATCTAAAAAGAAATTCCAATTAAGTATTTAAAATAATAAATACTTCTAACTTGCATGCAATACATAATTCACACAAATTACAATAAGTATATAAAATAAAAAGACTTCAAGATGTTGGATAAACTAGGTTGAATGAACAGTTTCATGCTAGAAATCTAGTTTTTTGAATACTGAAAACATACAAATGTGTGTGTCATAACAAGGTACCTGATATACACATTTCACATTAATATGTTAGTATTGATTTGCCTACCATTAATGATAAAGTTCCATTCAAGAGCTTCTTAGTATACCTAGCTTTGCTCTAATTTAAAACTTTCAAGTGTATATCAACAAATTTACTCATTTCAAGGCTAAATACAGTTTAACTTACCCTTCCGGGGAAAATTCAAGGTTGAAAACGCCACCGATTGGAGGTGTATTTCCTATTTCACAGTCCCAGGACGCCAGGGGCTTCATAGCTCGGTAGAGGCTCCGAGCCATCGCATCGCCCGCTCCCACCGGGTTATCGAACCCAGTCTCTCGCTGTATCAACCGGTAGGGACTATAAGCTGAGTACTTCGCCATGAAAGAGTTATCAAAAGCATTGGTGCCCATGTTGATATAAATATTTGCTATCACTTTTGAGACGGATTGTACACGAAAAATTTATTTAAGTACACAACATTTCAAGATATAAGAAAATGCAACGTTATTCATTCAATTTTAAAAGTCTACATCGTCATTGTGAACATTTATTTAGAAAAAATAATCAATGCAGCATTTGGCACAACCCAAAATCCACAGACAGACCAGAGACAGACATGACCAATGACAGAAGACATGTATTTCAGGTTGTACAAATTTATCTATGGACATGCTATAGTTCTAAATAAGATGTCTGATGTCTCTCTGGTTGGTTAACTTGTCTCTGCACAGAACATCCAAAATTCTGTTAACTGTAGGGCGATTGTGTAAAATCTGCATCAATCATTGTTACAGTATCAATTGTTGTGATTTGCTGAATTTATAGTTTTCTTGCTGCGTCAATGGATTTTGTCCAATAGTGGAAGTGTTAACCGTAGACAGAGAAAGAGATATACACCGGGCGTCAGCGTATAAGTATGCGATAGCAATAGTCCTAATGCGATATTTTCATAATCCATACTAATATTATAAATGCGAAAATATGTCTGTCTGTCTGCTACGCTTTCACGGCCCAACTTCCCAATCGATTTTGATGAAATTTGGTACGGAGGTAGGTTATATCCCGGGGAAGGACATAAGCTACCTTTTTATACCGGAAAATTGATGAGTTTCCGCGGGAATCACAAAACATCAATGTACGCGGACGAAGTCGCAGGCATCATCTAGTGTTATATAAGTATTTAGTTTTTTATTTCTATCCCTTCGTCTGGCAAGCCTTTCGACTTTGTAGCATTCATGGGAGTCTATAAATAGAACCTGTTTTTATCTGTAACAATGAGGTAAAAATAAAACTTACGTTTCTTTTTTTTAAACAAGTGGTATAAAAAAAAAGTTAGTATCTTAACTGTGCTACGAGCACAGATATCCTCTGCCAGAGACAAGTAACATATAGGATAATCCTCTACTTACTCTATGTGAACTAGCATAGATCAGTCTATGGCATATTTATATGCTTTGAGTAAGATTGTCAGATTGTAAGATTCTCTTATGTCACCGTAAGATTGCCATCTAAATAGCGAAATTGTAAACTGTCGACAGATTGTGAACCGTTCAATGTACTGAGTGTCAATTTTTGAAATATTCATTGTATTTACATTTACGTTTTCTTGCCTCTTTCTTGTAGTTTAGGTTAGGGTTCGACATATATAATCAGGTTCTATCGGGTAATTTATCTAACAGATTACAATCTACCGAAAAATAATGCGTTAAATTATAATCTTTCGACAGTTTGTAATTTCGCGAGTTAGAAAATCTAACGGTTTTTACAAGTAAGTTTATGTATGTTGGCAGCACTATGACACTATTGGCGAGGCAAAACATTTGAAAGATATAACGTAAAAATGACAGCTAAAGTGTAACCAAGTGTAACGATCGCAATTATTTGTGCCGCCCAGACTGCCCAGCCCCATACATCATAGATAAATTGCTATACGAGAGTCCAGCAATACGACCGTGTACAGATTTTTTTCTGGTCGGTTGACGTGGAGAGCCTAGCCCTATTCTTTCAGAGCCTATCAGAAATAAAATTAGATGTATTTTTAATCCATTGAAGTTTTGCATTAAAATAAAATTAACATTTTAGCTTAGCTTCGACCACCCGAAAGGACAGAATTTCTGATCGACCTTTTGGTCCTTCTGTCCGAATTCCGGATTTCGGCTATGGTGGCCAATTTCCACAGATACAATACAATTAATTACAATATGTACATATAAAGTATTCGTTGGGGACAATAGACTGTAAAATATATCTTCCCATGACATGTAAAATAATTATAAAAGTACTAAGGCACAAACTTCTATTAACAATCTAAATCAAACTAACACCTCAGACTCACGTGCCTCCAATTATCTTGATTTAATGTCATACTTTGGTCTTCTTCCAGTGCACATACTAGCTACGAGACTAGATAACTGTTTAGATCACGTTTTTGCAAAGACTACCTATCCATCCACCGCCTTAATTATTGAAAATTCGTTAACTGACCACGATACGGTACTACTCTCTCTAGAAATTAAAAAAACGCCATTGTTATCTGGTCCTACCTACAAAACTAAATACAACTTTATAAACATCCAAAACGAAATAAATGTTTATGACTTTGGAAGTATTATAAATTCTAAAAATGCAAATGAGGCAGCAGAACGTTTTGTCAACGTATTAAAAACCATTATAAATAATAACTATACACAAATAAAGCTCTCACGCCGTAAAACTACTCTCAAGCCATGGATAACCCCGGGCCTCCTACGCTGTCTTAGACACAGGGATAAGCTCCACGCCAAAGTAAAAAAGGACCCAGAAAATTTAACTTTAAACACAACATACAAGAGATATCGAAATTTCTGTTCCAATATTCTCAAAAAATTTAAAAATCAACATTTTAGAGAGGAATTAAAGAATGCAAATAGTATTAAAAAAACGTGGGATATAATAAACACTACTACACATTTTAAAAATAAAAAAATTGTTTCACACAATCTTCTTAACATATCAAAATCTCCGATTGAATCAATTAATCAGATAAACGACTATTTTGTTAATACAGGCCAAATGTTAGCGGATAAAATTAGTATCAATGTGGAAAGTAATTATCAAATTAACTATAATTACCATTCATTATACTCCCCTCCAAATTCATTTGTATTATTAGACACCGATATAAAGGAAGTAATATCAATTATAAATTCTCTCAAAAACACAAATTCAGTTGGGTGCGATGGTACATCAGCTAAAATTCTTAAACAAAATAAAGAATCACTCGCAGGCATTCTGGTTCATTTATGTAATATATGCTTTGACTCTGGAATTTTTCCGGAAGTTTTTAAGAAATCGGTTGTTACACCCATTTTTAAACAAGGTGACAAGAACTTAATCTCAAACTACCGTCCAATATCTATACTTCCTACCATTTCAAAAATATTAGAACGAATTATAAACAAGCAATTGATTAAATATCTCGAAGCAAATGACTTACTTGCAAAAAACCAATACGGTTTTCGAAAGCAAAAGTCAGCGACGGATGCTGTTTATGATCTCGTTGATTGTGCTGTTCAACATATCGATAATGGTGATAAATGCCTGGCAATCTTCTTAGATCTCGCCAAGGCATTTGATACCGTGTCGACACCCCTACTTCTACATAAGCTCGAAAACATTGGTATAAGAGGCAAGCAACTTCAACTGCTAAAGAGCTACTTGACAAATAGATACCAATCAGTCAGGATAGGAAATGTGATCAGTGAGGCTCTTCCTATCACTCATGGTGTTCCACAAGGAAGCATTCTAGCCCCAACCCTCTTTCTCATATATATCAACCAGCTCTGCGAATTAAAAATGACAAATGGAAAAATTATGAGTTATGCGGACGATACTGCTCTAGTAGTCTGGGGAAAAACGTGGGAGGATGTTTTTTCCCAAGCCCAAAAAGATTTTAATACCGTTTCTTACTGGTTGAGACAAAATCGATTAAGTTTAAATGCGGAAAAAACTAAATTAATGACATTCGCTCTGACAAACAAGGGCCAGCCATTACCAGAAACTTATCAAATATACGCGCATACTGGACTATGTGAAGCCCAAACATGCCAGTGTCCGAAATTGGCAAGAACACCTTACGTGAGATATTTAGGTATTATTATAGATAAAAATCTCAACTTTAATGAGCATATTAAAAAACTTACAACTAGAATAAGAAAGCTAATAGCCATTTTTAAAAACATAAGGGAAGTAGCAGATCCTAAACTTATTAAAACTATATTTATATCGCTATGTCAATCGTTATTGACGTACGGTATTGATACTTGGGGTGGGGCAGCTAAGTCACACATGATGCAGCTTGAAAGAGCACAAAGACTACTACTAAAAGTAAGCCGCTTTCTACCATACCACTATTCTACAGTTCAATTGTATAAAGATACTAAGGTCTTGTCAGTACGAAAATTATTTATTCAGCAACTTATGATGAGATTTCATGTTCAAAATAAAGATAAGACTATTAACACTGATAGGAGACGCAATTATAAAGTCTTTTCCACAAGAAAATTTAGGAAATCGTTTGCACACCGTTTTCCATGCTTCCTAGGTAGCTTTCTTTACAATAAAGCTAATAAAAAACTAAATATAAATGGCCTAAATAGACGTGATTGCAAAAACCGAATATTTGATTGGTTAATAGAACTAGACTATGATGAAACGGAGAATCTTATCAAGATACAAAATTAGCATAGATACAAAACAAAGAACATACACACACACACACACACACACACACACACACACACACACACACACACACACACACACACTTACGCAGACACACTCAAAGTAATAAAGTAGTTACATAGATAAGACAATATAATAGTAAAAATGCATGCTATAATATAATATTAAATTTAAATCACTTACCATTACAGCAATTACCAAGTCATATTATTTAATTGGCCATTATACTCGGGAAAGAGCCTGGTGTCTTGAAACACAGGTTTATTACCTAGTTCGAGCACCAGTCCCTTCATTGTTACTGTTTGAATATGTTTTATGTGAATATGTAATTGTAATTGGGAAAAACAAATAAATTGAATTGAATTGAATTGAATTGAATTGAATTGAATTAAAACAAAATATATTTGTTAAGTATCACAATCATCAAGTATTATTTTATTTTATTTCATTAGTTATAAAAATACATTTAAACACTTATTCAAGATTACAATCTAAGAATTATAATTCAAAATAATAAATATTATGTCAAATTACCAAGTATTTGGCGGTAATAAACCATTTGGTGGTGGAATGTGCCCTGTTTTTAAGACATTATGTAGGAAAACCTCAAATCTTGTTTTTGGACCACCTTCATCAATATTTTGCAATATCCTTAAATACTCTGTACTTAAAAGCTTAATGATTTTAATGCACTGCTTCTTATAATTTTTTAAAAATTCTGAACCACATACTGTAAAAAAGTCATGTATCAAAGTGGCACTTATGTCTGGTTCAGGTTTTAGGTTTATAAAAGATGCTAACCACTGCCATGCATAACGTAGTCCGTGCGGATTTGAGGCATTTATAAATCTGGGTGTCTTTGCTATCCAAATGGCACAATGTAATCTGAATATACCTGACATTCGCTTTAAAAACTTGTCTTGTTTTTCTACAGCACCCTCATCATTGTATGTGTAGCCCCTGGACATGTAAAACTCTTTGTCAGTCTGGCCTTCTTTCTGAGGAAGCAGCATTGGCACTAAATAAGGACAGAATCTATGGAAATAAGCCTCCAGTAGTTTGCCAAATTCTGGAAATTGAGACCATAGTGCAACAGTTACAGCAGCAAGTGGGAATGCTGCTTCATGGTTGCTTGATACTAATAGATCTCCTTGTCTCACTATCTTCTTTGCCAACAGAGCTGTACAGTAATTTAGACCTTGAGGATGCTGTGTAGCAGTGACATATGTGTCTAAAACTTGTACTCTTTCACCTCTAAGCAGTTTAGCCAATTTGTCAAATTTATCCCTCATATGTGTTCCACTAACAGATGACAGGGCATTTACAGGAGTGTTAACAGCTTTCTGACAGTCAAATCTAAACTTTTTCAAGCTAGTATTGTCTAAGAGATCTTTATAATTGCACTCATAATTGTCAAGGAATTTTTTCAGTTGATCATAATAAGCATAGTTTTTATCAGAATAGAACATGGCCTGGACCCTTTTTGCTTGCTCAGCGAGCTTTTGTTGGGAGCGAGCAACTTCAGCAGCTTTTGCTTCTTGTGCTTGTTTAGATACTAACTCTTTTCTCTTTGCATCTTCTTCTTCCTTTTGTATTCTAAATATTTCCTGCTGCTTAGTCGCATTTAAATCATCAGTGATTCTCTGTTTAATATTTTCAATTTTTATTGATAATAACTCAGCCTGTTTTACTTCATTGTTAGTAATGGATCCAGATTTACAAAAGTCCATGATTAGCTTAATATTTCCCATTATTGTATTAATTGCTGAAATATATTTATCTAAAATTTCTTTCACTTGTGGTTCTGATTGTGCAAGATTAGTTATTTCATTATAGCAGATACATATTTTTGTGTGGCTATCTATGATGGATGCAAACCTCTTTGTTGATTTATTCTGTTCTTCAAGTATTTTATTCATGTTTTCAATAGTTTGTTGGTTAATCATTCGACATTTCTGCTCATCTAGCTTTGCCCGTTCAAGTACTGCTAAATTATCATTCTCTCTGAGTTGCTTGGCCAGTTGCAGTTTTCTAGCTCTGAGCTCTAAAGATTTTTGTTTACATTCATCGCTTTGTTTCTTCATATACCCACGCATAGTTTCTGCATAGGATACAATCATTTTTTCAACTAAATTTTTAAAGCAATCCTCTGAATTTTCTTGTAGCCTAGACTCATAATCTTTAAGTATCAAAGTGTACCGTAAATCGTCACTGATTTTGTCATCAAAAAGATCGACAGTCGCTTGTGCATCAGAAATCGGCGTTTGGTTGGCATTCGACTTTTGTTTCTTCGTAGGGCTTCGAGGTCCAATGGTCACTTCGTTGACGAAGGGACTAATTTCGGCTGCATTTGTTAGTGCCGATATGCGCAATCTTTCAAAGTCTGCTAATGCATCAGAAATACTTTTGTCAAAGTTTCTTGTACCATTTCTTGTGTAATTCTTATCTTCCATGATTAACTCGTAAAAAAATGTACTAAATCAAGGACTTGCGATGGGTATTTTTTAAAGTTCTAATTAAACAATCTACAGTAAATGACAAAGTGCTTAATATAATTACGATTTACGTTATACGAACACATTACATTAAAAATTCTATTTCCACTTCATAAGATTTGATTAGGGTTTTGTTACTAAAAATCAGCTAAAAATATAACCTGTATCCAGTGTCACCGTTTGTAGCAGATTTCTGCCATTTGGGCAGATTTGGCTCCTAAATTTTAACTCTGGCAGAATAAGCTGACGATTTAAGAAAGTGGCAGAATATGCCAGATTTCAAGGAAATAATAATTATTTTTGAAATAAAGAGAAAAAAATCATGATTTAATGTCTATTTCTAATTTGTGTATGACTTAGTTAGTAGGTATTTAATAAGCTAGCAACTTTTATCTCGTGTCGATGGTATGGCGATTTCCCGTTTATTCAATTTTGTGTTAGCACAGTACCTACGCGGTAGAAAATACTGTACATAACCGTTTAGAATGATATTTCGGCTTTGTAGAGCATTGTCTCTGTCATTATTACCAGTATTGTTGTCAGTCAAGATTTCTTTTTGTAAAGTTGTTCAAAAAGTCGACGACGAATTTCGACCAATAAAATTTGAAAAAAGTTTATGCGATCTGTTAGAATCTGACGGAAGTGGCATCAGCACTACTTTAAGTGTGGACAACAGGTGGACAAGTTCTGGGGAGCGATTGGGAAAATTTGTGATGCAAATGGAGCTCCAAAATACCCGAATATTGCAAACTTTGCAAAAGCTCTCCTATGTTTGCCATTGTCAAATGCCTCATGTGAGAGAATATTCTCTCAAGTAAACTTAAACAAAACAAAAACAAGAAACAGGTTCTTTTTAAGATTAATCACATCAAAAGAAGGTATTAAAGAACACGGAGACTATATTTCTTTTAAGCCAACGAAAAATAACAAAATGAAGAGTTAGAAACAAATGTTGACGCAATCGTTTAATAGTAATATATATATATATATATATATATATAACTATATATATATATATATATATATATAGTTTAGGTTGGTTAGTTTAGGTTGGTTTAAGAATTTTTTAATACTTATTTTATTTATTCATTCTAGTCCCCATAGGAAATAATAATATGATGGCATATTTTTGGTATTTTCAGGAATCGAGTTCGCAGATTTTGGCAGATTTTTTGCCAATGTCCGGCAGATTCACCATTTTTTAAACGGTCACACTGCCTGTATCGTAACGTTCGTTTTGGACGGTGGTTTTTGTTTTGGATCACCGACCAGAAAAAGAAGTTTTTGATTTTTGATCATGTTACTTGTCTCCGTTGGTTTTGGGTTTTGGGTTTCAGGTTGTACGTGGGTTGTACCACAGGGTTGTACATATTTATCTATGTGTACATATTTATCTATGGTTTTGAATTCATTCCGATAGGGACTGACTATAATGCCACAGTATCTGTCACCATTTTTGTACTGGCGTTTTGATCACATGATCAAAAGCGGGACTACGTTCCGTTTTAACAGTAACCACTATAGCTAACTATAAAGGAAAGGCAGTATAATAAATTGACTTACAGTGCTCGCAGTGTATATCGGAACATCCCTTGACCTTTTGACATTTATCAAAGTTGAATTGGCGCGAAAATATGACAGTTTAAGTTTGAGTTTGACAAACAGCTGTAAAACTTCTGCAACTAATTGTACATATTTTTATTTTTAATATTATTTGAAATTGGATTATAATAAAATCGCAATGTATTCAAATTAACAATAGCAGACATATTAATTTGTGCTCCTACAAAATGGTTCTTCAAAATACTGGGAAATATAGAGCCGATAAAAATGATTCAAACAGACAGTTCGCTGGGACTTCATCTGGTCCAAGGTTCGTATATTATTTTAGGTTTTAGATACAATAATAATAAAATAAAGTATGTATCTATAAAAGTTATCGTTGATACCAATGATCATAATATAAAATAATTATTTATATGCCAATAGACTAGTTATTAATTGTTGATGTCAATATTCCAAATGATGATAACCTGGTGAAAGCAGAAAAGGAAAAATTATAAAATACTTGGCCTTTGCTCAGGAAATTCCTGCCACGTGGAGTGTTGACGCAGCAATTATTGTACAGATGGTTTTCAGTCTGATTGGGAAAAGTTTCCCACACCTTAAGAAGCTTTTGTTTGGTTGTTGAATTAAGGGTCGGATCAGAAGACTGTTATCCTTGAGATGGCGCGAATTGTTTGGAGATTCCTCTAGAGCCCTGACCACTGGTTGCTTGGGACCCTCACAACAACTGGGATGTATAATTTTGTAGAATTATTTTTAAATATGTTTTGTGTATTTTTTTAAATATATTGATCTAAAACATGTTTAGAAATAATTTTATAGAAATCTGTATACAAATAAATGAGAGAACAAATATGTAATAATTCTCAAAACATAGAAGTAAATTTATAAGAATATAATCATTTAGAAAAATTCTAGGGAAGAATCTTCAGAATCACGTATTCGTGTGGCTTTGGACAATGACAGGATAGATTCAAAATATGGATTTGACAGAGTTCGAGATGCTAAAGAACGAACTGGTTACTTGATAAATATGCACACTGTAAGTATGAATTTTAAAATCAGACAAGTTTAAGATAAAATTTATATGATGGAAAACACTTTGTAAAATAAATGAAGCAATGGCTTTAATATAATAAAATCTTAATTTTTAACTCAGTAAAACTTCATCTTCTGTTGTGAGATAACTAAGTCAAGCTAGCTCTTTGATCCTCAGTAGACTTAATACACCTTTTTTAAACTTTATTAAACTGCACTCAAAATTATGATGTGTGAAATATATGGGTGTCAATTTAGAAGGCCACTAAAACTATAATTTGATAGTTTTAGTACCTATAAGGTTAGCATTTCATGTGTCATGGTGATATTTTCAGTTGAAACACATAGTAGCTTTGATTTTGCGCTTTGGTCCCTATCTAGTTTATGGAAGTTTCCATGGGTTAGACTAGAAGTAGGTGTTTAATGTTTGACTAACACTTTCCCAGTGTCATTCATCATTCATCATTAAAACATATGAAAAATAAAATAACACATAGTATACTTATTTTTTATTTAAATAATAAAAGTGCCATACTGTGCTGAGGATGTGACCCTCTGGAATAGTGACTAATGAATTATTATTATAATAAAATATTATTAGATGATGCCCATGATTTAGTACACATGGATTTGGGTATTAAAAATCTGTTGGAATCCCTTATTTTCCTAGATAAAAAGCTAGCTAATATGTCTGTTTAGGTCTAGGAAAATATCATTGATCCTATGCTCCACTGTGGCATTCCGATTTCAGAAAAAACAAACAAGTAATTTATTACAACTTTCACATTTATGATATTGAAAGGATTCTTTCATTTTATAGACAAAAATCTTTAGAATAAAAAAATTGGCAGTCATAGGGGCGGTCACGCAAATCTACATTTTTACCCCCTACCAAAAAGTGCTTAACGCGCCTAAAGAAGTTTTACACTTTTCAATATAAATTATAATTTTAGCATTTAAACATAATGAACTTACTAATCTAGCCTTTTATTATTATATTTAAAAAAATGTTTTCACACATTAAATATCTTAATTTTAGGCTGAGATGCTAGATGAAGACAAGAGATTGGTTGCTGCCATGGACTACTATTTCATTGAGATGGACGGCTCAAGGTTCAAAGTGTCCTTGACGTTCCACCCCTATTTCCTAGTACTGCCCAGGAAGGAATGTGAACAGGAAGTTGTTCAATACTTGTCCAAGAAGTTTGCGAACAATATTAATAAGATTGAAATTATTGAGAAGGAGGACTTGGATTTGGTAATTTAAATATCTTTTCAACATGCTAGAGTACAGTAAAATATTGTGTTGCTAGGCAAAATAACTGGACAACTGGAGGGGATTAGTATATCTTAACTACAGTGTAGAGAGCAAAGGTTAACTGACAAGGACTGACAAAGGTTAACAAACCTTGAAAAGACAAGGTTGACTGGTGCGGCAACAGGGTTTTTCTTGAAAAAAAAAACAAAACAAGGGAACATACAATATATGTGATATTTTTGTAAATCCTGCCATTCTCAAATACAAATTTTAATGTTTTTTTTATTTAGATGAACTTTTGAGTATTTTCTGTCTCTCATCACTTCCTGTCGCCATGTGGGGACAAACACAGTGGCATGCATGGGTTTCGAAGCTATCATAGGCATTAGTTAGTTAAAATTTACTGGCTGTTTTGATGAAAAATGAGCATTGACGTATTTCCATTTGGGTAATCAGTGCCTTTATGGCTCTATGAACTTCACGCCACTGGACAAACAGGAAAATAAATTAACGTTTGTCCCCTAATTTGAATGTAGGGTAAATAGGATAATTATTTATCAATAGTAAATAGGATAATTATTTATAATAAATTATTTAGTTAAACTTCAAACCTAGCTGGACCCATCTCCTAAGAAGATTTTCAATTAAATGGGTATTATTAATGAGGTTCATTTGCAATATTTTACTGTAATGCATAGAAATCTCATTACAATAATCATTAACTTTTTAGCTCAACCATCTCTCGGGGTTAAAGCAGCGTTATGTAAAACTATCATTCATATCCCAGAATGAGATGATGAAAGTGCGAAGAGAGATATTAACAGCAGTAAACAAAAATAAAGAAAGAGAGAAAAAGGATGCCATCTATTCAGAAATGTTGACAAATGCCCTGACTAGTGCAGCTGCAATAGAGCATGCAAAGAAAACTACAGATCATATGGACAATATTTTAGATATAAGGTGAGAAGTCTGTTTTTCAAAGGAAAGATGAGGTGCAGGGGATTCCACCCCTTAGGACTACGAGAGTAAGGGAATAAGAGAGTGAACCTGTGTATGCAGTTTCCGCATATACTTGTTCACAGTAATATATCTTGAGATTGGCCTGCGTGACTAAGTTAAATTTTCAGACCAATTATTATTAATTTCGAAACAAGTGCATACAGATTACTTAAATTTCAAAACAAGTTGTTCACGTTTCTAGGCCAATTCTTTCAGGGAACACGACGTGCCATACCACGTCCGCGTCTCAATAGACATGAAGATATTCTGTGGCACATGGTACACAGTCAAAAGCCGAGGCACAGAAATACCCATTTTTACAAAACGAGATGACATTATAGAACGACCAGATCCCATAGTCCTAGCGTTTGATATCGAGACAACTAAACTACCACTAAAGTTTCCAGATTCGCAGACAGACCAAATAATGATGATATCGTACATGATTGATGCACAGGGTTATTTAATCACGAATAGGGAAATTATTTCCGTTGAAGTTGAGGATTTTGAGTACACGCCTAAACCGGAGTTCGAAGGGTAAGCGCGAAGACACACACACACACACACACACACGCACGCACGCACGCACGCACGCACGCACGCACGCACGCACGCACGCACGCACGCACGCACGCACGCACGCACGCACGCACGCACGCACGCACGCACGCACGCACGCACGCGCACACACACACACACACACACACACACACACACACACACACACACACACACACACACACACACCGCTAAAAATCGTGTACCTAACAAACGTGAACTTAACAATAGTTCATTTATTTTATGAAATTTTCAATTTACTTTTTAGATTGATTGCATTCTTTTGTGATTTGAAGTTACATTCTTATTAGAAACTTAATCGTAATTTTTCATTTGATTTTATCTACAGGCAGTTTATAGTATTCAATGAGCCGAATGAGTTGGCATTGATCCAGAAATTTTTTGATCATATCATGGATGTGAAACCTCATATATTTGTTACGTACAATGGTAAGTTAGAATTTCATATTGATATTGAAAATTGAATAAGGGGGCATCAATAATAAAAAAAAAAAAATAATAATTAATAAAAAATTAAGGATCGTAATTCGTACAAACAAAATTTGAAAAAGTAGTAAGTGAGGAGGCAGTCATTCAAGATGATAGCGGGCTAACCTGTTAAATGTATGGCAGATAATCGGTTTCCACACGGCATCGTACCGGAACGTTAAACAGCTTGGTGGTAACTGGTACGTGTACCGGTAGGGTAGGGTCTGGAACAGCTTCAATATTGCAATATAAGCTATAATTATTATTGATATTATGTAATTACCATTTACCTATAGTAAGAATTGTACAATTGGAATGCAATTTAAATGAATATGAATATAAGCTATTGCAGTTGTGAAAAATCCATAGGTACTCCTAATTAGTTTCTATACATGTGGGTAGTTTAGTAATTGGGTTTGCGCAAGTGCACAAACTTTTCATCTGCCAAAGTGCAATAATGATTCTTGCTTCACCTAACAGTTTAGCAGGGAATCCATATCGTGTTTTAAGGTTCACAAAATTTGTAGGTGATTTTTTCGACTGGCCCTTCGTAGAAGCACGAGCGGCGATCCTCGGCCTGGACATGAAGCTAGAGATAGGCTTCAGTAAGATCACTGCTAGGGATGGGACTTACGCCTGTCGACCGGCTATGCATATGGATTGTTTATGGTAAATCTTCTTATACTTAAGGTATCTTAAACATCAAAGCTCTTATATTATTTGAAAAGCATTTTGCAAAAGCACATTTGAATAAAAACATTTGAATGTGAAATAAAAGCATTTAAGGAAATGATCATACTCAGTACTCTTATTCCATTACTTACTCTCTTATCAACAGTTCTTACACAATTGTAGCGTCTTGGTTGAGTTAATTTTTAATCAATTAATGCATCATTATTTACGAAATTCTGTAGTTAAATTTCGTAATTGGATCGTAAAAATATGTCAGTTTTGGAGTAAAGCGTATGGTCAGTACGGAGCGTCCGAGAAGACCTCCGGGACGGAGAAACACGTCAGGCGTTAGGCTACGATTACACTTGAAAGTTTTACTCATGTAAGTCGCATATATGAGTAACTTACGAAATGTAAACAGTCTTGTAAGTCGCGTATCGTATGCAAATGCTAGTTGACCGAGCGAAGCGAAGGTCTTTGAGTCTACTTGAGTGAATTTGCACGTCCGTCCGTCCGTCCGTCCGTCCGTCCGTCTGAACTTCTGAATTACTGAACGTAATTACTTGAAATTTAAATATAATATGTAAACCGATGGCCTCCAGTCGAATATGGCTTAAAAAGTTATAAAACTCTTTATTTCAGGGGGCTCTCATAGAAGCGAATGCGAAGTAAAATATTTTTTATAGCGTTACATAGGGTGGAGGTATATCATTTTAAAGATAATTAGAAAATAGAGTACAAAAATATTTTTTTTAAATATTTCCCCTAAAATTAACGAAATGGAAAGCTTTCAAAGTGGAGATTTTCTAACGTCCAAAGTTGACCTCAGAACTCTCAATTTTCTGAAAGGCTGTACTTGAACAACAAATACTAAAATAAGATAAATAAAATTATAAGGAAACGAAATTATTTAATTCTTAATGAGCTTCAGTATTTTTAACAGAACTTCACAATGATGTCAATAGATGGCGCTCTGTAAAAGTTTATTCGTTTCTCCAATAAATCTAAGATTGCGTCAAAGTTAAAAGTTAACTATTACAATATTTAGTTAAAATTATCTTATGGATAGCGCGAGGTCTCAGTTCGGGGCGAACCACTAGTTATGTAAGTTACGTACATACTCTACTTACGTAAAAGTTTACAAGTGTAATCGACAATCGTAGCCTTAGAACAATGTGTTACTGATACGCAGACTCCTCCGTTCGGAATTGTGTAACGCGTAGCTCGTTCAAGCTGTCCACGTCCTTGGAAATAAATACTCGTTTTAGAGCACTGCGGACTCTACGACTGCGGACAGTCCGTACTCTTACTCTAAGTTTTTACATTGCAAATTCGATTCATCATATTAGCGTCAGTAAAACGAACCTTAACGCCATTGTTTTAGGGCTCACTTTCGTGTATGTATCCACAGCCAGCACTCCAAATTGAAACGTTCCGAAATCTAAATCGGTTGTACTGAATTAGTGACTTTAAATCAACAGTCTTTGGGTGCATTTTACTTCTACGCTAATGTGACCGAACGATTGAACTTATTGAGTAATAAGATCAATCGAATATGTAATTTTATACTTAGACTAATCGTACAGAACAATCGTATTGCTCTGAATTCTGAAACCAGTATAACTACCTTTTCCAGTTGGGTAAAAAGAGACTCGTACCTGCCAGTGGGATCTCAAGGCCTGAAGGCGGTGGCTAAGGCGAAACTCAGATACGATCCCGTGGAGCTGGACCCCGAAGACATGTGCCGGATGGCGGCTGAACAACCTCAGGTATAATTAGGATGATGCCTATGTCAGAAATAAATTATTTCTTACTGTTATCTAAATAGAGGGTCTTCCAAAAGACCTAAAACTCACATCTTTAGTTAGTTTTAATTTTGATAAATAATAATCGTTTTAAACTATGAGAGAAAAAAAGTAACACACTTTATTAAAGTGAAACTTCTTTAGAATCGTCGTGATTTGAAAATTCGATGAAACGAAAAAGCGACACCAAAAAAAGAAACATATATAGGATTTAGCCTGCGAGGGAATGAGATAAAATACAAGTTATATTTATCTCATTCCCTCGTAGGCTACTTTTCTGAAGTTTCACTTCTGCCGTGTGTGAATTGCGCGCACACACACACACACACATTTTTTTCTTTAAACTGCTGATTCGATTGAGTTAACATCATCCCTATAGCTGTTTACGCAAGTGCAGCATGTGAAAATTTAAGTTTCAGAATAGTAAACTGGTTCAATTTTCAATGCAAAGTTTCAAGTCAAGAGTGACAAGGCATCTTCTAGACAAGCGCACTCCAATCTAGACTCATATTGAGATATTGCTTGATTATAGGCATGATTGTCATCGAGCGCAAGACTATCCTGTAAATCCAACCTTTAAAATGTGTCAGTGAAAGGTTTTTAGCTAAGTAATGAAGGAATTAGAAGTATATATAATCCGCCATAGTAGACAAATCTATGTGATACAGTATGTATCTTGCACTTGCAGCTTGCGATATTCACCACCCAATATGTCAGCAATTCGCAACGGAACAACACCACACCACACAAATCTTCTACAATCTTAAGATTGTAGATTTTAGCTAAGTATCGCGTGTTACAATTTCAGGTGCTATCAAATTACTCCGTGTCGGACGCTGTAGCGACGTACTATCTGTACATGAAGTATGTCCATCCGTTTATCTTCGCGCTCTGCACCATTATTCCATTGGAGCCGGATGAGGTAATAAGCTTCGATCAAACTGAGTCGAATTTCGCACAAATTCAAGTCGACTCGACTAGAGCTTTCAACTTGTGCGAAATTGCCACTCCAGGAGGCAAAATCAGAGTGGAGAGCTTCATATTATGTAAAATGCTGAAGGCAAAAAGAAACTGGATTGTAGTCCAAGATTTTATAGAAGATATGAAGATGAAGATAAGGATGAGGTAGGCTGAGGCAGTACCTAATGGTTGGCCTTCTAGGCGGGGACACTGCTTGGCGATAGGAGGGGATTTTAGTTGGTAGGAGTCTGGCACTATACAATGTACCTACACACACACATACACACACACACGCACACACACACACACATACACACACACACGCACACACACACACACACACACACTCGCACACACACACACACACACACACACACTCGCACACACACACATACTTACTTACCTTCACGTTTCAACTATGTACTTGTTTAAATGAACCTTTTATTTAAGGAGAGCGCTGTCACCTAAAACACAGGTCTATAGCTTTCTTAGGGACAGTTGGTTTTCTGTATGTTTACGTTTTTATTGATTTTGTAACTACAATTTAGAATATTAAGTTTTGCCCTGTAAAACGCAGAAATGTTTTTGTAATTGAAACTTATGAATTTTGGAGCAGTAAACAATTTATTTATTTCTTATTATATCGAGAATCTACCTACACAATTTTCAAGTTATGTAAAATAATATAGTCTAGTTTTATTTTATCGAGTCTTCTTTATAAAGTTCGGTAGGTCACTGAGTAATAAAATTATTGCAATTTTTTGAGAGTATGGTTACATTGCAATTATTTGAGAGTATGGTTACATTTGTCGCTCGGATGACGACTAGGCCTTATTATCACATAAAATTAACTTGCATTGAGTTAAATAATTTGTAACTGATAACTTACACAATCGCACTACAGGTACTCCGTAAGGGCTCGGGCACACTATGCGAATCCCTCCTAATGGTGGAAGCTTTCCACGCGAACATTGTGTTCCCTAACAAGCAAGTTGAAGAGCTAAACAAGCTGACGAGTGACGGTCATGTGCTAGAAACTGAGACATACGTCGGTGGACACGTAGAGGCGCTGGAATCAGGTAAGAGTTAGCGTTATGATAAATGATAATTAATGACTATCTCAACGGCACTAGATAACTACACTGGATGTATTACAGTTCAGATGTGTTAAATGCATTGCATTCTTTATTTCCTCATTCTCATAGTCAATTACGTAGAATCATTTATTTACAATAAAGTAGCGCATGCAACATTAACCACTGTTCCGTAAAACAAGCAAAAGCAAAAATGTTACCATGGCTCGCTTCATTGAATTACGGCGCAACGGAAAAACTTTTCTTACATTTAACTTAAGGGCATCATTATTCATTCATCATTATTCATTGTTATTTAGTAATTATGATATTTTTTTAAAATGCAACAAAGTTAAAAACTAAAATACCTTCTGTAAATATTGCTTTGTTTAATGCGACATAGGTACCCACGATACAGGATTACCTACTGTAGTGTGGGTACCATTGGATATAAGAAAAATTGTCATAGTTGTATTTTGGAAAATAAACAGTTTTCATTTTTCATTTTTCAATTGGCAGTGCAATCTGACGCAATCGTAGTGAGCCAACGGCACGTACGAGTGACGGAGGCGCCACTGTTTATCTGAAAAACATAATTTTAGGATCAATATTGATAGATATTTTGCCACCCGCACAGAGAAGTTTGTTAAGCTGTACATGATTAAGGTGCCAGTGGAGGGTGGAAACACAAGTTTTCATTCATCAATTTTTGGTATTTACGGAACAAGACTAAATGTATAACAAATTCTGTACGCTCATATTGCTATCGCACTTGCACGCTATCGTGTGTCCTCAGCCAAATAGAGATATAGCAATATACCGGCAAATTTATATTTGCGGGTTGAATAGAAATTGCGAGCGGTGATCGCCGCGGTGATCAAAAAGTCACTCAAGCCTTAATAAGATTAAGGCTTGAGTGACTTTTTTGGTGGTCATAATAATTAATGTTACTTTTACAAACTTACTCCACCTTACTCCAGTAAAACGCTTTTTTACAGGCGTTTTTCGTGCTGACATCAAATGCAAGTTCAGAATAGTACCCACCGTTATAGACAGACTAATGGATAACACAGAGAAAACCATGAAACACGCGATAGAGGTCGAAGAAGGCATACCATTAGATCTAGTGACAAATTTTGATGAGATTTGCGCGGAAATAAAAGCGAAGTTGCAGCATATGAAGGACCACCCTAGAAGAGACGAGAACCCGTTGATATACCACTTGGATGTGGGAGCTATGTATCCTAACATTATTTTGACTAACAGGTCAGATTTTCCAAGCTTCACTTTTCCAATCACTTGGCGGTACGTCTTTTGCGAATAGGGTAGTAATTAGCTACACCAGAACCAGACCAGACCAGAGAAAATGTAGAAAATATAAATTTCAAAATTGACCCTACCGTGAATCGAACCTGGGACTTCCTACAATAAGGCCACAGCGCTCACCAATGCGACAGGTTGTTCACCATCCTGTTTGTATTCTCTTCTTCTGATTGTCTGAAAGAGATCGCCTTAGCCGATAAAAACGCCTTTACAAACTGTAAAAAATAACTTTACTGAAGCGATATGTGAAATGATATTATGATATTGTAAGTTGGAAATGATTCGACATTACGAATATGGGCAGGTTGCAGCCGTCAGCGATGGTGAACGCGAGCATCTGCGCAGTGTGCGACTATAACCGGCCCGGAGCCGACTGCCAGAGGCATATGGAGTGGATGTGGCGTGGGGATTTCCGTGAGCTTTCTGATTAATTGGCCTATTACACTGCACTATTCAAATGTAAGGATCCCTGTGAAAAGTGCAGTGTAATAGGCCTATTAACTCCAAAAATTTTGAACCACTAGGTAGGGTAAGTTATAGTTATCCCATCAAAAACATAAATGTAAAATGAGAGCCAAGTTCAAAATTGTGATATATATGCCTTGGTTGTTGACTTCAGCGACAAAAGAAGTGAGATCTAAATGGGTGCCAAGTTCAATGGTCAGTCCTGCAATTTATATATCCCATCAAAAACATAAATGTGAAATGAGAGCCAAATTCAAAATTGTGATATATATGCCTTGGTTGTTGACTTCAGCGACAAAAGAAGTGAGATCTAAATGGGTGCCAAGTTCAATGGTCAGTCCTGAAATTTATTTATAACAACATATAGTTTTCATAAAGCTGTAAGTTCTTATTTTATTCTTCCGAAAATTTGGCTTGCTGGTAGAAACTTTACTTTTAGGTACCTACTTAATAATAATTCGTATATGGAAACATATATATCACAATTTTGAATTTGGCTCTCATTTCACATTTATGTTTTTGATGGGATATATAAATTGCAGGACTGACCATTGAACTTGGCACCCATATAGATCTCACTTCTTTTGTCGCTGAAGTCAACAACCAAGGCATATATATCACAATTTTGAACTTGGCTCTCATTTTACATTTATGTTTTTGATGGGATATCACAGAGCATAAGACGTGATGGTGATAATTAACTACGATATCTTAAAACTAAAGCTACGAGGGTTCCAAACGTGCCCTGGTCTGAGAAGAGCCCGCAATAAACTCCGCTTTTTTTTATAATCACCATCTCACAAATATTTGAAATTATATATATGTACTTATAATATAACATTACATAATCAGCCGTTGTAACAATTCATATTTGGTGTAAGGTCAGTGTGTCACCCACCAGTAATTCTATTGTACGACTCATTGTACAAGATAATTAAAGACGAGAATTCTCAAGAAAAATATATAGTGTACCTAGAGTTACACTGACATTGACAGATTACATCTATGGTCAGACTACCTCTACAGCACATTTCTACATCTCATCAATTTTGATTGCAAAAGTTCAAAATCAAAAGTTTTTTGTGAAACATTGAAAACAAGCACGGTAAACAGTCGATATCACTAAAGCCACTATAAACAATGAATACAAATCACAATGACTGACAGCTTGAACTGACGACTTCAAATACGTTTACGTCCTTAAAATAATGATTATAACACTACAACATAAACGTCAACAATATTAAAATAATACGGCTTTAAGCAATGGTAGCATGCCTCGTGTCAGAGTTTTGATCTATCCTTTGATCATAAAAATGACGATTTTTGTACGTTTATATCTAAATAACCATTTGAGGTGTGCTTATGAAATTTGGAGCACATATGTATCTCACGGGTCTCAATATATGCGCCAAATTTGACATGTTTATGTGAAATAGTTTTTGAGTTATGAGGGGGTCAAAAGTGGCTCCAAATGGTTCGTGTAATATTACACACGGTGCTGCTCGCCAGTTTTTTTGAACTTTGGCTGGACACGCTTCCGCGTGTCTTGATAAACTCGCCGGCATATTTAGCGGAACATAAAAAAAGGTCCATAATTAAAAAAAATATGGTTTTATTTTAAAATCTACTTACTACAATTACACTTCTTTTGTTATTTAAAGTTTCATTTGTTTTACTTAAAATGAGATCACATTAAGAACAGATTTTGCGAGTAAAGGCTATTTGTGAAAAATGGTACATTTTTGAACTTTCATGTAACCGGGAAAAGTGAAATTTAATATTAAAATAACAATTAATTAAATTAGAAAAATGGTGATTAATATCGCATATTTCCTCCACGTGCTCTTATTAAAGTTTCTACCCTAGGCATACTGAGAATGATGTTATCGATGCAGTCTCCTGGGATAGTCTCCGCCATTCCTTAACTACGGCGATTCGCAGTTCTCCCACGTTGGCAGGAGCTGGAATTCTGGACTTAACTTTTCTTTTCAGCAAATCCCAAACGTGCTCTATTGGGTTCATATCCGGTGATCTCGCCGGCCACTCCATAACAGTGATATTCATATCATTAAGATAAGCTTGAGTTACCCGAGCGGTATGCGGCCGAGCATTATCCTGCATAAAAACAAAATCTTCACCGATATATGGGGCAAACGGTATGAAATTTTCTTCTAAAACTTCTCTGATATAGCAGTCTGCAGTCAGACTCCCTCTGTCAATCACTACCAAGTCTGTGCGAACTCCCAAACAAATGCCCGCCCAAACCATTATTGATCCACCACCGTATGCAACTGTAGTTTCAAAATTTGTCTGAATGTATCGTTCTCCTTTGCGTCTGTATATTCTTTGCCTGCCGTCAATTTGATTTAAGAGAATTCTGCACTCATCACTAAACAATACCTTACTCCATTGGTCCGCGTTCCAAAGTCGATGTTCCTGAGCAAAAGTTAACCTGTTTCTACGATGATTTACCTCGAGCCTTGGAGCCTTGGCGGGCACAAATGAACCCAAACCAGCTTCTTCGAGCCTTCTTCGTACCGTACGCTCACTTACGGTTACACCCCGCACTGCTTCTAACTCATGTCGGGCTTGGACGGCCGTCAAACGGGGGTTCCTACGTACACGAAGCCGAATGAAACGATCATCCCTACTCGAAGTGCGTCTTTTTCTGCCTTGTCCTGCCCTTCTCACATAAGTACCGGTCTCCCTGAACCGTTGGATACTGCGATGGATCGTTGAAACTGGTCGACGAAGATCTCTGGATATCACTCTGTAGGTTTGACCATTTCTTCGCATTTCGAGTGCCCTGCAATCTCCGTTGGGGCTAAGTCAGGCATAATTCAGTCATCAACTCCAGAAAGATACGCGATTAAAAAAAACTAACAAAAAACAGTATTTCAATGAAATTTTAAATCAAACTCAGAAGGAAGAAATACTCGAAGTTCGCTCCAGATAAGGTGTATTTGAATAAAATTATAACAATTGCATAAAATGTGATGTTCAGCTGTTTTCTTAATTTGAAAATATTTCTTTTTAAATTAAATGACGTATAAACCAGCCAGCACCCTTATATGATACTGATATCAAACCTTTTTTTTATGTTCCGCTAAATATGCCGGCGAGTTTAGTTATAGATAAAGGTAATAAAAAAAAAATGTTATAGGCCTATTACACTAAACTTTTCACAGGGACCCTTGCACTTGAATCAGTGTAGTGTAATAAGATTTAGTGAGTAAGGGTCCCTAAATTGGTCCTTATTGCTGAGTATTAATTGCATTGGTCGAGTGGTAGAGTCTTAACTTTTCATAAGTGGCACAAGTTGTCCTACATAAAATAAATAAATCATTTATTGTATAAATTGCGATGCTCTAATAGCGGCCACGCCCACCCTTACCACAGGGCCCTATAAAAAGTGCAGTGTGATAAGCCAATTACTCCTTACGAATCGTTTTTATATATAAGTTACGTTACGTTACGTTATGTTTATGTTTCCATGACTATGTAATGTATTTTGATGAATATAGATTTTATAATTAATATAAATAAATGTATCAAGCATGCTTTTAGTAATATAAAAATGCGTACATTTACTAATCTAGGAGTAAACTCCAGTCGTGCGTCGGAGCTGACATTACTGGCACATTATAAAGCACGAGAGTTCTCTGATTTCTCAGAATGAGACGATTTGATTGAAAATTGACCACAAAACTGCAAAGTGCGGATTGTCGGAATTCACACACCTTTGGATATATTCCTGTATTTGTCATACAAAATAGGAAAAGTAGTTATAGGTCTAATTTTATTGCCGATATACTTCTTGGAGAGTACTCAATATTTAAACTGTTAAAACATTTTTTAGTGCCAGCAACAAGGAGTGAATATCAAAGAATCCAACAGCAATTGGAGACGGAGAAATTCCCTCCTCTATATCCCGGCGGGCCACCGAGAGCTTTCCACACTTTGCCTAAAGAAGACCAGGTTTGAATTATTCTTTTGAGTCTAACAGTATAAGTATTTAGTACTCAGAAAGTCGAAACTTTACAATAGCGAATATAGTCGTGAAAAAAAGTCTCTTCTGCCTCCTAAGAGTCGTTTACACAGCATGCGATTTATTTATTTGGTTGTACAAAGATGCGATGACGGAGCTACGTTGCCAATTCATTGGTTCGTCAGTCAGCTTTTTGTTTTTCCTCGCAGCAGAATATTACTTGTTTACCGTAGCGAAGACACATCCACTATCCTCAAGAACTCTTTTTTACTTGAAACCACTTGTATTAGATAAGTAGAGTATGTGAGTGCGTAGTCTAGGTGTATCCCACAAATACTATTAATAAGTGTGAAGTTACCACCTAATTCTTTAAATTTCTTGACACCTATTTCATTAATAACCTATATAATTTGTGTAGCCTATTTTCATTTTAAAAGGTCTACCACCACCACCACCACTACAGCCCATTAACGTCCCACTGCTGGGCATAGGCCTCCACTCTTATAGAAGAGGGAATTAGAGCTTAGACTCACCACGCTGCTCCAATGTGGGTTGGCGGGCTGTAACTACTATTATCATGTAAAAGTAAAAAGTCCAGACCAAAAAAAACTTTCTTAAATTTTTAAGGCCCTTTGAAGAAATATTTCTTTCATACAAAATGGGTTTGTGTTATTTGATAGCATAACAAAATACCTATAAATTTTTCAGGCCGCATATGAAAAGAAACGCTTAGCGGATTACTGTAAAGTGGCGTACAAGAAAACTAAAGTGACAAGGACTGAAGTGCGCACTACTACAATATGCCAGAAGGAAAACTCCTTTTACGTCGATACGGTCCGAGCTTTTAGGTGAGAACTAAATTGGTATCTAAAATGAAAATAAATGAAGATAATTTATAAGTGAAAGGGTATTGATAAATGAAAGGGTATTAGATCACCCATGAAAAAGTGATTGTTGGGTTTTTACGATACCCAAAAAATGCTGCAACACACATGGTTAAAACTTTAGGAAATCTCTGACATAAAAAAAAAACACTTAAACTTGCTGTTTTTTTGGAACAATGACTGATTCGGGAGAGAATGATTGATCCGTAATGACCAGCGGTAGATGTATGTATGTATATTCTTTATTGTATACCACAAAACATTAAAAAAAATAATGAATTTACTAGATGATTTGATAGCATTTTGTACAAGTCTATTTTAGTTTTAAAAAACTATTGTTATACTAATAAAACATAATAATTTTTTACACGCTTATTTAACACCTGAATGATTTCTTCTATCAGGGATCGGAGATATGAATATAAAGCGTTAAACAAACAAGCTAAAGCCATGGTCGCCCAAGCAGTCGCGAGTGGGGACGCGGCTGAAATCAAAAGTGCTAAAAGTCGCGAGGTTCTGTATGACTCGCTACAATTGGCGCACAAGTGTATTCTCAACTCGTTCTATGGATACGTTATGAGGAGAGGGTAAGCATTAATTAAGGAGGAGGGGTAATTATATTCTGTTTTGTTATTGTCTCATTACGTCAGATGCTTCACTTCCTGCGTCTGTTCTCTCTTTTGTCGTGTCTTATTGCCGTCCTACCAGACTGAAAGTACGGGAACAACAAACGAACATACTTGTGAACCGAAATATCTCACGCGCAGATTATTGATCTGTATCGAGATTTGCCGCCTTGGCCCAGACTCGGTCTGGAAGATATAACGTCAATTCAGTTCCGGAAATGGTGTTCTCTTTAAAACCATCTTTTAACACAGTTATGTTAAGAATTAAGACCTTATGAAGTATCTGACTTAAGTCTTATTATTTTGTCAGGGCCCGATGGCACAGTATGGAAATGGCGGGCATTGTGTGCTACACCGGTGCTAACATTATTATGAAGGCGCGAGAAATTATAGAGCAAGTTGGACGCCCGCTCGAACTGGACACTGATGGTAATATAAACACAGTACACCCACTCACTCACTCACTCACACACACACACACACACACACACACACACTCACACAAACACACACACACTCACTCACACACGCACATACACACACACGCACATACACATACACACACACACACAGATTTTGACAAATAATTTCTTCTGAAAATATACCATTGACAAAGTAAATTTTTTTGGACAGGTATTTGGTGTATATTGCCTTCATCGTTTCCCGAAAACGTCACAATTCACACAACTCATCAAAAGAAGAAGAAAATTAATGTGTCATTTCCAAACGCTGTGCTGAATGCTATGGTTAAGGTAGGAAAGTTAAATGAAATTTTCAATAGTTGCCCTGTCATGTAAATTCTGGAAATAACAAAATTTTACTAATTCCTGTTTTCCTAAGCAGTTTGGTGCAAGAGGATCTTAATGTTTTGTATATTTTCATAAGTTACTCTTTAGCTACGTTCGCACTACGAAAAACATTCGCGCGAATCCACGTTCTAGTTATTTAAAAAAATGTTACTCTTAAATAATATTCACCTTAACATTAAAAATATCTCTTTATTTTTTTGTTACATTTATCTTAAACTGTTCCATGTCAATTTGTCATGCCATGTCATTCCATCAATGTGGCCATGTGGTTTTAATTTAGTCCTATACTTTATCGTAAAGCCAAGCAAATGAAAGAGATAGCAACACAGTCAGACATGTTAGTTATTTTAGTAAGAGGTATAGCAATATCAATTAATTCATCCAGGACCATTTCACCAACGATCAATACTACGAACTGACTGATCCAGTAGCAAAAACTTACGAGAAACGGTCGGAAAACTCCATTTTCTTCGAAGTAGATGGCCCTTACCTCGCGATGGTGTTACCAGCCTCGAAGGAAGAAGGAAAGAAATTGAAGAAACGATACGCTGTATTCAATTTCGACGGCTCTTTGGCTGAATTAAAAGGTAAGAAAGCTGCAAATACTAACTTTGTCAAATATGAGTGCATGCAACTTCGCCCGCGTTGAATTAAGTGTGTAAACATCTCGTGGGAACTTTGATTTTCCGGGATGACAAATTCGACAAAAACAGCTAAATGGATGGGCCGTGGAAAGGTAACATATATACATTTAATTAGTATAGATTTTTTGAGAATATAACAGGTTCAACAATTTAACGTATATTTATAGCCTTGTTTTATGGTATCAAATATTGCGACAAAAAATTATAGCTGTTGGTTTGTTCTTTCCGTAGAACCGATTTTGTTGAGGTTTGGATAAAGGTTAGGTTGTTCCTGAGATCCGACATAGCCATATTTGATTAACGTTAACATCATACAATAATATATACCTACTCAAGAGGAACCTACATACTAATAACTAATAATACTACTAATACCTACATAGATTGATTGAAATTATTGTATTACTCGGAACACAACAGGTTTCGAAGTGAAACGTCGCGGTGAATTGCAACTAATAAAGATATTCCAATCTTCCGTATTCGAGGCATTTCTCAAAGGGAACGATCTAAAGTCTTGTTATGGCGCAGTCGCTAAAGTAGCCGATTATTGGCTCGACGTTTTATACAGCAAAGGATCTAATATGCCTGATTCGGAATTATTCGAGTTGATATCGGAGAATAGATCGATGTCGAAGAAGCTTGAAGATTATGGTGTACAGAAGTCCACATCCATTTCAACTGCGAAGAGATTGGCAGAGTTTTTGGGAGATCAAATGGTTAAAGACGCTGGGTTGGCTTGCCGGTAAGTTCTGTAATTTCTCAGTCAATTATTAATGATAGCAAAAGTTTAACCAAGAAATCAAATGCTCCCGATGCTCAGGTAGCTGAGTTGTTTTTTTATTATAATTGTTTTAAAATATATTCGAAAAAAAAACAGGTTGATGACACCAGAGTGTACCAGAGCTGTTAATTTAATGGTTTGAATTATTAGAGCTCGTTATCTTTCTAGCTGACAACATTACTACTATGTTATGCCCACTGCCTGTATTTTAGCATTCCAGTATGATGCTGCAAACAACATATTTAGAAAAAAACAATTTCAGGTTCATAATATCGCGTAAACCAGACGGAGCGCCTGTAACTGAAAGAGCTATACCGCTAGCGATCTTCCAATCCCCCGCAGCGGTCAAAAGACATCACTTGCGAAGATGGCTGAAGGATAACACTATTACTGAGGACATAGACATTAGAGATGTGCTGGATTGGGCGTATTATATCGAAAGACTTAGCGGTGCCATACAGAAGATTATCACGATACCAGCCGCTTTGCAAGGGGTGAGTAGTGTTAGTGTTTACTTCAAAAATGCTCATGCAAGGTTTTTTTAAAGTATTGTACTATATAGTATTGTACATTACTATATGATAATGACATCATCTCGACAAAAGAAAACAACAAAAACCCATTGCTGGCCCACTACTGCCCTGGTCTGGTACTGGTATCCGCTTAGAATGAGAAGGGTTTAGGCTACAGTTAACTTCTAACCTGTAGATTGCCAATTAAAATATCAGTTGTATGGTAAGCCATAACGTAGTGACTTTACACGACAGTGAGCGTTTTCCAGTTCTCCATGATACGTTCTCAGGCAAAGTTGACAGAATCTTGTCCCGCGTGGAGGAATATTATCTAAACTTTTCTTATTCGAAGGGGAGATCATGTTCAGTAACTTTTTCTTGTCTGTTTCTGGCCCCATAATTTTCTCGGTTCAAAAGGACACATGTCCCGGCTTTAATATTTAGTATTAAAGGAAAGGTTTTCAGCTCGATAACCCAGTACCTCGAGTCCAATACCCTGACTGGTTGCACAAGAAAATGTTAGCGAAAAGCGACAAGTTCAAAACTCGGAAGATCACAGATATGTTCTCAGCGAAACTCAAGGACATTCCGAACGAAAACGACGATGAAGGTGAAACTTCCGAAAGCAATGCCTGCGCGGTGAGTGGAGTTTCGTATTTGATCAGCCATTATGGTTTTCCAAATTACCACTACTAGTAGTTTTCCAAATGACTAAAAGCAAAAGGAAGATCCTAAAATTGGATTTTTTTTGTGTATTGGCCAAGTAAAAATGTGTGCAACGGTCTGAAATCTGAAAGTTCAACGATTCAAATCGCACCTATATCCACTTTGTCGAATGGACTTCTACCAATTCATTGGAGGGAAAAGGTTTATTAAGATATAATGTTTATGGCATTATTTTTTCAAACCTACACGGTAGAAGTAGCAATAACTGATATTGATAGTTCTTTGGTTGTTTTCCTTTGAAATTGTGCCTGCTATTTAAAGTAAACAGACTTTCTCAGACTCAGACTCAGATAATATCTTAGTCAATGGCAGGTGAGATACAATACGCTGTTGCTAGATGCACACAGCTGGAAGGTCTGCATGTTGTTTACGTTTTACAGAATACAGAAGTAGATATAGAAGACATAGGTAAGGACGTTTCTGAACCAAACGTCATCCGACCCATAGTTCATTGCGTTAAGCGGAAACGAGAAGAATCGCCGGTAAAAGAAGCCGCAACTTGGAGAGAGGCGTTAGGACCTCCACCACCTTTTGGCAACACCAAGGTATGACTTAGAATTAATGCTGAACTAATTCTGAATTTCTTGAATGAATGTGTATTTAAATCGTCAATTATTATTTAGCTTTATTTTCTTGTATATAATTCTTATAATTTCTTGCAAGGTGTATTTGATTTTTTTTTTAAATATGTTTTTCCCCTGTACAGGCAGGTACAAAGGTAAGGCAGCACAACTGCCTTCGTTTTTATTTATACTATTTTTTACCACACGTAAAAGATATAAACTCGAAAAAATTATTAAAACTTCGACTGACGTAAGTTTCTTTAGTAATAGTCATTTTTAGAAAGAACGACGTGCTTGGATAGTATTTCAAAAGAAGAAATGGCTTTGGCAAATGGAGCAACGTGGCTTCCGTAACAAGAGTAAAAGAGGTAAAGTGGATAACAACGCGCCTTTGATGTCGAAGAACACGGGGCCCACAAATACGTTAGGAGGCTTCATACGGAGGGCTCAACGTACATTGCTCAATACGCCTTGGCAGATTATACAGGTAAATACTTCATTTTCATTGGACATTGTATTTCGGGGATCACTTTTATTGGGCAACTAGCGACTTCAATCCCGTGGTAATTTTGAAAAGGGCAGCCTTATTCCTAGTCGAAATTATGAAGGGAATACGCAAAATTTCAGCTCTTCAAGTTTAGACTGGGCGTTGAGAAAACCATTGGTGTGAGATCTATATTCTATATAGTAGGTATACTTCGACTTGGCGCTAACTTAAGACTGAGTTAAAATGAGATGGATGTATGATACGCACATAAGTCCATCCCGTTTTAATTTTAAGTAAAGCCTGAGCAAATTCAAAGAACACTATAGATCACTCTCTCACTCAACGTTTCTCTGACTGAGCGCATTGGGCATTCAGGTTGGGTATTGAAAATAAATAAAGTTTATGCCCAATCAAAAAAAATCTAAATGTCAAGAAGCTAAATAATCTATTTATTTTTAACCGACTTCCAAAAAAGGAGGAGGTTCTCAATTCGGCGCGTATTTTTTTTCGTAATGTATGTTACTTTACATCTCCGTGGTCTAAACCGATTTGAAAAATTTTTTTTTCAGTGGTTTAGGGAAAGCTCGCGAGGTGGTCCCATAAAAAATTCTGACTCCAAATCCTCAATTCTGATGCTGTAGGTGTACCTACGTCTCAAAACTATGGTGAATTCATATTGTAGGTGTCAAGCAACGACTTCATACTTAAACCCAAGTCCCAACTCCTCAACTCTAATGCTGCAGGGTACTGCGCTCCTAAGTCTATGTTCACTAAAAAGTTAAAAATAAAAATTATTTCCAAAAAACCGACTTCCAAAGCCACTACTTTCTACACACTATGTTGAAGTCGGGCGAGCCTGACGCGTCAACTTTGCCTATCTTTGTTATACTTTTTGTTTTTTTTTTTAATTTTAACTGTAATGCTTGTCTCGAACAAATGAATTCTTAACAGGTTGCAGAAACAGCTGAGCCAGGGCTTTTCAAACTGTGGGCATTAGTGGGCACGGAGTTGCATCAAATAAAGTTGACAGTGCCCCGGGTTTTTTATGTGAATCGCCGAGTGGCCCGAGACGAGGAAAGTGGCCCGTACTGGCGTCGCTGTAACAGAGTGTTGCCGCGAGCGAGGCCCGCACAGCATCTGTACCAGTACACCGTGCCAGAGTCGCTGTACCGAGAGAGATGCCAGTAGGTATTTTTCAGAATGCCCTACGATCAACTTATTTACGAGGAAAGTGGCCAATACCTTCGCAGCATTTGTACTAGTGCACCATGTTGCTGTATCGAGACAGATATCAATATATATATTTTTAAAAATGGCAGAGTCAAAATATGACGTACGACTTAAGAGACTTGCATATCCTACATCTACTAAATAAATTGAGTATTGGGCATACGATTACCGTATTTTGAAGGAAAGTGGCCCATAGTCTTTGGTTCCCCGATTTCAAGAGCAGTGTAATAATAATGTTGTAAAATATTTTTACAGAGAACTTATGAGTGAGTTATCAGCGCCAGAAATCGAGGGAATATACGAGACACAAATGAGTTTGGAGTTCCGGGTTTTGATGCAACTTGGTTGTATATGTGCTGTTGAACCGACTGAGGCGAGACGGTAAGACCTTTTATCGTTTTCTGTCATAGTTTATAATATATTTCTGTCTCTATCTCTCGTGTAATTATTGAATATTTTGTGGTTTTAGACTAATACAGTTTGGTTCAAACAACATGGATTCCTATACGCTGAGTCAATTACAGTTCAAAAGTGTAGCTCATCAGCCATATCTGCAGAAACAGGTGTGTACAACTGCTCAAGCGCAATGGTCTCTTCTTTTTATTTCCCGACTTTTTTCTAATTTCAATATTTCAATGAGGAACTTTCCAGTCTACGTACCTTAAAACATAACATAACAAAAAAATAATAAACATAACAAAAATAAACTTAACAACACCATCTAACACCATCATAGATGGTGTTGTTTTTTTTTCTTCGTAAAAAATACGAGCAACGGCCATAGAGCATTTGACTAAGGTACTTATCATCTAATTGCACTCTTATATACTTAGGAAGCAAAACAATTTCCCCATGAGGAAAGTTCCTCATTCAATTTTGTTCTAATAATATTTTGTTCCCTTTGCTTTATTTATGTTGTTCTCAATGGTTCCGACTTCCGAAGTTGGACATATCAAAGTTCTCGTGTTCAAATCCTGCCACATTGACAATTGACATGCTTATTCTATGGCTACTTGTGAAGCTTAGCTTATTTCTGAATATGTAAAAATACGCTATTAAACTTTCAGGATGGAATATCGCCAATAAAACACATATTTTTATACCAACACTCGGCTTCGAATTCCAGTCGTAGTATGTGGGCCTTAATACTCGGCCCTGTGAAGAGAGCATACATATTTGTACTAGATACAGTAAAGACCAACCAAGTGCCCAATATGAACACTTTGTATTCTGCTGAGCGGACTGCCAAGTGAGTATCTGAATATAATGAAATAAAAGAAGCTAATGCGGAAGTGCGCATGGAGCGGCGCGGAGTGTTTTTTTTTTTTGTAGGAATATCCTTACTTTATATTTTCGTGCTAAAGTCATAATATTCTGTTTTTTCATATGCTCTCTCGTCGTGAAGGTCGTGACCCCAATCCATTAATCACATAATGGTAGGAGTTTTCTTGGGATATATATTAATACGGTGGGTTCCCGCGTCCTTCCGCATACGGCTCAACTAAAAGTATCTAAACTTTTAGGTTTGTTACAATTATTATCTGATATTAGTTATGATAACCGAGACCGACGGCTTAACATGCTCTCCGAGGCACGGAGGAAACGAAAAGGCCAAATTTTAACCTCTGAATTCGGTCACACATCCAGCTACCGACTTGGGTCAACAATTGGGTTAGTTAGGGATCAGGTTGCTTAACAATCGCAATCGACTGAAATGCGTTGTCACAGCTAGGTCAATCGTTCCTCCATTTCCTCTCATTAGTTTTCATATTTAATTACCTTGAAATATCAGAAGGTTATCAGAGGGTTTTAAGAACGAAACAAAATATCCTTGTATTATTTTAGGATTAACCTAAGTACAGATGAAAGTAGTCTACCGCGTCAGGATCAGAGTTGGGAAGTGACGGCGGAATCTTGTAGGGTTATCCTTACTTCATAGTCTTGTGCTAGTCATACCATCCTCTTTTTTTATACGACTGCCTGAAAAAAGGAGTATATTGTTTTCAGGGTTCATGTATGTATGTATGTATGTATGTGAGTTTGTATATCCCACCATAACTTGTACACGCCTGAACCGATTTTGATAAATGAGGTATCGTTAGAATTCCTAGCTTATTCCGGGTGACATAGGCTAATAAAATTTAAAAAAAAATGATGGGGTGACCATGATCCCGGATTAAAGACTAAAGTTGAAAAAAATATTCGAAATTAAGATCGACTATATAATCATCGTCTAGAAAATGATGAGTAGATTCCAAAAGTATATAACACTATAGTTCAATATCCAGTGATTCACAAAAAAAATATCATTTAATAAAAATGTGAATAAGATTCCAAAGGCTACATATGCAAATCGCTTCTTACGGAGGTTAACTCCAAAAATAATATGGCAGGGCAGTCGTATTTTTTAATTCGTTAAATTAAGTTTACTTGTTAATCATATTCTATTCAAATACCTTGCAATATGTATGTCACCGTAAGATTGTAATGACCGTTAGATTATAATATACCTCGCGAGATTAGGAACTGTCGAAAGATTGTGAACCGAACAAACTGCTTACAATTTAACGCATTATTTTTCGGTAGATTATAATCCATCGAAGTGAAACTGCTAAATTACAATCTGTCCCGCGTTAAATTCGTCAACTGTCCGAAGACTGTCCCTGATTGGTCGGTCTTACAGTAGGCCGTTTTGTGTCCATAGAGTTGGGAATGAAACAGAGGTGTCAGTCAAATAAAATAAATGAACTTCAAGAATTGTGACATAAAGTATTTATTTATTATTTAGTAGGTAATCAATAATTCTTACATAACATGGTTTTTACACAAATTTAGGAATATTGAAACCGCAAATATTGGCACCACATATTTATGTTCCAAAGCGTGAACAATTTTGTCTCGACGTCCATGTCCAGTGGCAATATGTGCGTCGAGTATCGTTTGATAATACTCTTCCGTTGGAATTATTTGTACTACAGGATCTGAGATATCCTTTCTCTTAATTATTAAAATTTTCTGGTTCCCAATATTCATTACATCGTATTTTCTTGCATGATGGTACTGCGTGTTTGTTGGTCGCCTACCGTAAGATTTTATTATGTTGTACTTCTCTAACAATTTTATCACACTTTGTATTCTTTGATTTGTCCATTAAATTTTTTTACTATTTTTATAATGCCCGCTGTAATAGTTTTGCAACTCTATGGTAAATTCACCCTGATTAACAATAACTGGTATTTCTGAGTATTGTTGATGGATAAGCTCAATATCCGACATTGTAAATGTTATCAAATGAGATCACATAGGTTCACGCGCATAAAAAATATTAAAACACGGAAAATATCCGGAATTTAAGGCTATGTTCGGTGATTAATACTAACTTATTTATCATTCAAACTGCACTTCTTTGGTTAATCACAGATTAATTTTAGTTCCACAACAATTTTATATAACTAATTCTAAAGCTGTGAGTTATTTTCAACACGAAATCAATTTACAATCACCAAAACACTGTTTGTTTACTTTCGACAACAAATGAATTATCAAATGAATATGGCGGCGCACGGCATATTCCGGTCAACCAATCAGCGCGCGAGGTGCGTTCCGTCGCACAATTTGACGGTTTCACTTCGATGGATTCTAATCTACCGAAAGTTAATGCGTTAAATTGTAAGCAGTATTTTACGGTTCACAATATTTCGACAGTTTATAATCCCGCGAATTATATTATAATCTAACGGTTTTTACAATCTTACGGTGACATGTATATCAGAGAGTTTCATTAAAGGAATATCCTTTGTAGGATCAACCTGGGTACAGATGAGAGTAGCCTACCGGGTCAGGATCTGAGTTGGGAGGTGACGGCGGAGTCGGAAGGGCGGGCGCTGTGGCGCGGGGTGCAGAGGGCGCTGCACAAATACCGCGACGAGAAATGCGGGCCCACGGCTGTGGCGCTGCAGACTTGCTTGTCTCCGGCTGCGCTGATCGCGTTAATGCCAGGTAGGAGACTGTTCTAACCGTTTTAGCTTTATTAATTTTAGGTGGCCCAATTTGAATGAAATATTCTTCTAGCAAACCCAATGATACCCAATACTGTTGTACACAATCTCTTAAGTATATTGAAAGTCCTAAATCTAGTGCAGTGAGTGTTACGAAAGGGATAATGACATACATCTGAACAAAGTAAAGTGACCGTGAGATAATTAAAAAAATATACTTTTATTTGGAAACAACAACACAAGGACATAAGCAAAAGTATAAACTGTGTTAATCGCCCTCCTAAAGAAGAAACTAAAGTGAAGGGAGACATTGTGTGAAACAGAACTAGCCGCATTGCATACTTACTTGTTTTTTTTCTAATGAACGTAGGTCTATCAGACTTCCCTCTGGTGCCGTTACACGTACGCGACGTAGAGTCCCTGTACAACACGTTAGAGTGGCAACGCATCGGCGCGAGAGCGATAGTGAGGCATTACCTCAACCTGGACTCTGTCATCGATCTCACCATTGAACAGTGCAGGTAAGCGTTCTGTTACGACTTCGAGGGCCGGGTCGACAGTCTTTTTTAAAAAAAAACCCACAGAAACTTTCCACTGAATTTAATAAAGTTCATAAAAGAAAGTACAATACACGGGTCTTAATTTTACGCGCTTCAGCAACAAGAGGCTGGGTTTTCGAAAATGGAGTTATGTCTGATGGCTGACTGACTGGCCGCATCGGATACCGCAAGTTTTAAAGTGTAATAGTGCTGATGCAGCGAGTCAGTGGACATAGAATGGCAATTTATAACATCTCCCCCCTTTTGACGGAGCTTTAATTTAAATAAAGCGTAGTAAAAACTAACTATTTAGGCCAAAAGGAGAGAAAATATGGTAAAATTAAAATATTCAAAAAATTAATTAATAAATATAGTTACAATTCCTGAGTTAAAGGGTACATATTGACGTATAGGCTATTTTACAATAAATTAAAATATTTGCCAAAAATTAATAAATTCTTAATTTAATTATTGGTCAGATTTCTTTTTGATGCGCTAAGGTTTCCTAGATCTACAGATGAATCTCCCTCATCTGTGATTTGCGACATTTGAACAGTATTTTGAGTTTTATTTAACTTTCTGCGATTGCACTTAAAAATTTGGAGACAATTGTGTCCCTTCTGCTTATAACATTTGAAAATTTTATAGCTTAAAAATAGGAAAATAAATGATATAATTATGTAAGTAAATGTAGAATAATAAGTGCTATATTTTATAAAATGGGATTCCTCTTGAATCTTATTAATTTTTAACTCAAGATCGTCAAACTGTTTAATTGAATGTTTTAAAGAATCTAGATTAATATCACTCAGATTTAATGGCGATAAAAGAGGAATCGTTTTGTTTACAATCAGGAGATTGCAGCAGTCATCATTAGTTATGTCAAAATTAATGTTAAAATTGTTGCTATCAATAGTTAAATTCGAAATGGTAGAAGGTATAAATTGGATAGTTTTAAAATAACCGATGCAATCTTCGCTGAGTTTCAAAATTCCAGTGCCGGATATAAAATAACTTTTAACATTATCATTACAATTTACAGTCAACTGATTTGTAGTCGATTGTACATAAATCCACCGGTTATTTCTTAACTTATGCCATATATCAATAAGACCATACAGGATTTTAGGTTCGCATTCACTTGGTAAAGATAAGGTTACTTCAGTGAGAAGCTGTGTTTCACATGAAGGATTCGAATTAATGGAATAAACTGATTCTAATTTACAAATAGAGTTCTCGTTATTCAAAATAGTACAATCTCTTAAGGTATCTAACATTGAGTAATTTAATCTATCATCAGTTATAGCTAAATAGTGTTTAGTAGGTTTTATCAAGGCAAAACTTTTAGATTGTCCTTTGTAGTGTGGAGTCGGGAGTGGGATTGTTTTGTAGACATTATACTTGACAGGAGAAATAAAAGGAATTTGCATCACAAATACTATCTTATTATTATAGAAATAAGAAACTAACTTAGATAATCTATAATCGTATGTATGTTTTCGATACTTAATGATACAGGGAAGTCTAAACGTTTATTGATTGAATTTCTGTGCTTAGAAAGTTCATCGTAAAGTTTTACAGGGCTTAAAACAGAAGGATGTAGAATATTAACCTTTGAAAATAAGATTGCGTTTATTACAGTATCAAGAAAATTAGAGATAGCTAATAAAGAACTTTCGATTACATTAACTAAGTTATTAAATCTAGTTAAATATATTAATTTTTCATTATCACTAGTGACAAGAGACAATATGTCATTTAACTTGTTAATCTGAGAGTTAAACTTTATCTCATTTTGATTTAACCTAGTAATAGTAGAATTAAAGGTATCAATAGAGGACTTAACGACATGAATATTATCTTTTAATAAACGAAATATCTCGGATTCAGACTTTTGACAATTATTAATTGCAGCGTCATATTTTCGAGCGTCTTCAGCGTCTAAGGTGCCAAAGAAAAACTTAAGGATTTCGCCACCAAACTCTAAAGATCTTTTGAATCTCGCATTATTTTCGTTTGAAATAATATGAGATAGGGATTGAGCCTTGAGATAATTGGACTCTAGTAGTACTTCGATTGGACTAAAAACATCCTTACAGCTAGAATAATCTTCTGGTTGTAACTTAGCACAAATTAAAGAGGTTTTTACAATTAACTTGTTAACTTTGTCGAGCTGTGGTTCCAAGGCAACTGTGTTAAGGTGCGTGATAACTCTCCAATAATCGTTGTAGAAATAAATTTTGGTTAAGGGATCAAAATATAGTCCAGGGCTATGCATTATGGGTGTAATAATTGAATCAGACGAGGCGTAGGGGAACAATCTGAAAAGAATGATAAGATTAGGTTACTGCGAGTTTTATGAGGTTGGAGTGATATTTAACATGTTTTCTATTAATTAGTAAAGTTACATTATGTTTTCCATTTAATTTTACAATTTTGTATGGGCCTTTCCATATGGGAGATAAGGCCTTGCGAAGTCGGTGATGGTGTTTTAAATACACCATATCACCAATTTTGTATTCTATGTTAGGTTTAGAACTTCAATCATAGATTTGTTTTGAAGATTCTTTACTTGACCTAATGTATTCTAAAGCTTTTTCACGGCTTACTTTCATTCTGTATTGGAGAGCACGGACATACTCGTGATATGTAACGTTATTATATGTGTCGTATAGGGAATTGGGAAGGGTTGGTTTATATCCAAATAGAAGCTCAAAGGGAGTAAATTTAGTGGTTGTATGTGGAGTCGTGTTATATGCGAGAACGGCTGTTGGTAGGTAGCAATGCCAATCATTTTGATTCTCGTTTACGAAGGATTTTAAATATTCTTTAAGAGTAGCATGGCTGCGTTCCAGTGCACCGTTAGTTTGGGGATGGTAAGGACTAGAAAGTAAAGGTTTTATTTTAAAAATATTGGTAATCTGTTTAAATAATTCTGAGGTAAAAGTCATAGCTTGGTCAGTGAGGATCATATTAGCAGTTCCAAATAAGGACATAAAGTGAACCAAATTACGGGCTACTTCATCACTTGTTGAGGAAACCATAGGATAGACACATGTGAATTTAGTAAGATCATCTTGCAAAGTCAAAATAAACCTAAGCTTTTGGGAACCTGATTCAGGTAAGACACCAACGATATCCAGGGCTAAACGTTCAAAAGGCTTTGTGCTCGTTGATGTAATGACCATAGGAGCTTTATTGCTAGCACGTAGAGGTTTGTTAACTTGGCATAATTTGCAAGACTTTACGTAGCGTTCTATATCAGTTCTCATTCCTTTCCAATAGTAAGAGGCTTTTATTCGACTATACATCCTATTTACACCAGGATGTCCCGCTATAGGGGTGTCGCGATTTTCTTTGAGTATCTTAGGAACTTCGTTTGGAGTTGGAAATATTATTAGATTTTTATAAATATGTATTTCAATGTTAGTGTTATGAAATATATAAGATATAATATTATAAATTTTAGTATAAGACAATTTAGTAAAAGGTTCAGAGAAGTCGGAGATAGCTATTTCATCAATGTTAGGGTGATGTAATATAAGTTCATCACGAAATATCATCAAAGTGTCGTAAATAGAGCGAAAAGTTGTCTCATCGTAATGATGAACTTTGGTAAAAAGAAAATAATATGTTTTATTATTATTTGTAATTGACTGTACCGTGCATTGTTTACGTTCGAATTCAAACAATGAAGCGGTGTCAGATATCTTCGATAGTAATTCCTCACAATGCGGCATAGAGTTGTCGAAATCTAGAGAAACAGGGCATGCAATAATATTGCATTTCGAAAGAGGTAAAGCTTGTGAGTGTTCTTCAATTTTTGTGTTCGAATCTGGTAAAGAATTAGTAAATTGATTTTTAAAATATGCCTCGTAGGAAAGCTTATTAAGATTATCTGTATTTATAGCGTAAATTGGGATGCGAGACAAAGCATCTGCATTAGAATTTAATTTTCCAGGTTTATAAACAATCTCGTAATCGTATTCCTCAAGTTTGAGGCGCCAACGGACCAGTTTGGAACCAGGATCTTTTGACATTGAAGAGCCATACTAAGGGCCCATGATCTGTTATGATCTTGAATTTAGTGCCGTAAAGATAGGGTCGGAAAGTTTTAACGGCAAATAAAATAGAAATTAACTCCTTTTCTGTGGTCGAGTAATTACCTTCTTGTTTATTTAAGGTCCTAGAAGCATAAGCTATCGGTTTGTCCTTGCCGATAGGGCCTTGAGATAGTACAGCGCCAACGGCGTAGTTGCTGGCGTCTGTAGTAACGATAAATGGTTGAGAAAAGTCGGGATATTGATGAAGAGGAGCTGAGGTTAGTTTTTCCTTCAAGAGGTTAAAAGCTTGTTCTTGTTCCATAGACCAATGAAAAGAGATATCTTTCTTGAGTAAAGATGTTAGAGGCTTTGTTATTTTTGAAAAATTATCAATAAATCGGCGATAATAACCAACGAGACCAAGGAAAGATTTTATTTCTTTTGGGTTTTTAGGGGTTGGAAAATCGCAGACAACTTTAACTTTGTCTGGGTTAGGAGAGACACCCGTGTCCGTGATGATGTGTCCTAGATAAGTGACTTCTCTTCTAAGAAATTCACACTTATCGGGCTGGAGTTTGAGATTGAATTCTCTGAAACGGTCAAATACCATTTTCAGTTTTCCGCAATGAGATTTGAGATCTGCACTATAGATGATGCAGTCATCTAAGTAGACGTAGCAATGTAGACCTTGAAGACCTGATAAGACTGTATTCATAAGACGTTGAAAAGTACTGGGAGCGTTCTTGAGTCCGAACGGCATCCTAGTGAATTCGTAGTGGCCTGTAGAACCGTTTGTGTTGACTACAGTGAAACCAGTTTTAGGTGCATCTGAAGGATTTAGAGGAATTTGATGAAATCCGGAAACTAAGTCTAGTGTGCTAAAGTATTTGGAATGACCTAGTTGATCTAGTATATCTGTAATTAAGGGAATCGGATAGACCTCAGATACAGTGACGTCATTGAGGCGGCGATAATCAATAACCATTCGCCATTTCTTTTTCCCAGATGCGTCCATTTTTTTGGGAACCACCCAAACAGGTGCATTCCAAGGAGAGATAGAGGGTTTTATGATTTTCTGTTTAAGCATCTTCTGGATTTGGGAATCGCTTTTATGACATTCGGGAAAACGATAAGATTTTACATTGACAGGAGTGTTATTACCAGTATCAATGGAATGTTGAATAGCGTTAGTATGAGTTAATGTATCTCCTTCGAGGTAAAATATATCAGAGTATTCAGAGCAACATTCTAAGAGAGCTTTTCTTTCCTCATTGTTAAGATGCGAGTGTCGTATAAGATTTAAAACACGGTCGAGTCGATTTGATGAAGAGTTAGAAACATGATTGATAATTTCGGGGGATTGAGACACTTGGCGTAATTCGGAAAAGTCTATAGGAGTTAAATAGACGTTGAAGTCTTGGATTTCTACTTGAGTTTCGGTGGTATTTAAGACTGAAACATTGACTTTATAATTTGGCTTCAAACTTACTATACAGTTTGCTATATACACGCCTTCAGATATAGAGTGATCAAGTATGAGTGCGTCTTTTAAGTGACGTAACTCGGACTTGTCATTTGAGACAGTGCATTCAACAATGACTTCGGAGCGAGCCGGTATTATATATTTAGGGCTAGAATAGTGATTGGTAAAATATGATTTGAAATAGTAAGAGATTTAGTATTATAATCGATATTAGTCTGAAAAAATTGAAGAAAATCGGTACCTAAGATACCGTCTGATTGCAGATTCAGTGCGTCAGTTATGACATGGAATTTAAAAGATATGATACAGTTGTTTATATTAATTTTAAGAACAACTGATCCCAATGTTTCGCTATAGGAGGTTTTATCATTTATGCCTTTGAGTTTTATAACTTCTTGAGATAGTTTGGGTTCTGCTGTTAAACACGACTGTTTAATAATGCTGACACTTGCGCCTGTGTCTACCAAGAAACAGAGAGGTTTTTTATTACATTCTACTTGTAAGTATGCATGAGGTAGAGACACAAACTTATTTAGGGTACTTATTTCGAAGATCGGGACTTCTTTGAGAGGCGACGAGCTTTTGCTTGCGTTGCCTTGGGAGTCATTTTGGATGACATCAGACATTGTAAAATTCAGTTGATCCTTTATAGGAAACCGAGATTTAAAAGATTTAGTTGGATAATAGCTAGTATAAGAATTAGAATTAGATATAGTATTATAAGATTCAGCGATATTTTGGCAGTCATGTGTCAATTGCCGAGTTGTAAAAGTTTTGTTAATAGATTCAGAGCGACTCGGGCAGTCATGTAGCGATTGCCGAGACATAAAAGATTTCGGAGAATTAGCATAAAAAGATTTAGTAGTTTGAGTGCCATTTTGGATTGCTGAATTCGGCAGGCACGCATCCGAAATCAGTTTGAGTTTTTTGATTCAGGGACGTTACTGTTCGTCACTTCATTTAAAGATTCAGAGTATTCATACATGTTAACATTAGCATTATTACTATAGGGAGGACCCGGTGAGGGGTGTGAATTTAATCGACGCTGATTATTATTATATTGGCGCTTACGGCATTCGTTAATTGTGTGATATTTGTGTTTACAATAAGTACAGAATTTGACGAAATTTGAGGCCTTTGATGGACTTTGATTTGTTCGTGCAGGATATTGAGAGTTAGGTGGAGGAATGTGAAAAGATGATCTCTGTGTCAAATCGCGCTTTTTCTTATAACACTCAGAAGAAGTGTGATTGTTTTTATTGCATAAAGAACAAAATTTTGTAGGGTGTTTTGGTTGTGTGAATTTGACAAGTTTAAAAATCTTTTCCTCTTCAACGGCTAACGATATTGCTTCGTTAAGGGTAGAAGGGTTCCTGCAGCGGACAATATTAGAAATATTGGGGTTAAGACCTAACTGGAATGTGCTTAAAGCGAGTTCTTCCATAGCGGAGATTTTACCTAGAAGAAGGTTGCGATCTGTACATGAATTTTGAATATCAGCTTGAATTCGAGTTAGGCATGCTTCTAGTCTGACGGAGTACTGTGTCACACTTTCAGATTGGCCTTGTTTGCAATTTTGGAGATCTAGCAGTAAATGAGACGAGTGCTTTTTCTCGCCGAAAGTACTTTTGAGGTGTAATTTTAATTCATTCCAATTATTGAAAGTTTTGAGGCTACAAGCTTGAAGATATTGAAATATATTAAAATTATGTGGTGAGTCCAGCCAAGCCAAGATGCTGTAGATGCATATTTCGCGTATGATGCGGGCTCAGTCCAGTCCGGAGCTGAGGCTTACCGTCGATCTTGAAAACCGGTGTTTGCTAGTGGTTGTGGTGCGGGCTCAACCCTATGGGGTGAGGCTTACCGACGACCACGACTGCGATGCCCTCAGGATTCTTTGGATGCTAAGGATTCTCTTGCATGAACCTTCTCAGCATCCCACTTCTGACACCACGTTGTTACGACTTCGAGGGCCGGGTCGACAGTCTTTTTAAAAAAAAAACCCACAGAAACTTTCCACTGAATTTAATAAAGTTCATAAAAGAAAGTACAATACACGGGTCTTAATTTTACGCGCTTCAGCAACAAGAGGCTGGGTTTTCGAAAATGGAGTTATGTCTGATGGCTGACTGACTGGCCGCATCGGATACCGCAAGTTTTAAAGTGTAATAGTGCTGATGCAGCGAGTCAGTGGACATAGAATGGCAATTTATAACAGTTCCATGTCCATGAAAGTGAAGTCCAGAGGCCCAATTGGGTATTTGACCACTAGTGAAATAAATTATTTTTTAGTGATTATTAAATAAAGGATCTCCCAAAAATCGTGATATCTATATTTTGTGTTGAATAAACATTTTAAACTATCGATTAAAGTAAAAAAAGTGCGTCGAACCTTGATGTCGTCACAATTCAAAATTCCAAATAAATTGCTGATTTGACTAGTTGTCCAAGAAAATAGTAATCATTTGAAAGCTTAAATCGTATTACTCGAACTGTTTAAAAAGTTCAATTACATGCCTTTTGACGTGGCAAGGCAATCTATGCACTCCTTAAACATGTTGAATTATCCGTTTGACAAACGATTACGATTACGATTTCCTTACAAAATCGGGGGATCATAGCCTCTATAAAAACAATAAAAGCCAAGTGCGTATCGGGCCACGCGGCAGTGTAGGGTTCCGTAGTTGCTCGTCACAATACGTTGGTCAAACTATTACTGGTAAACTTGTAATGTCTACTTAGCTTTTTTTTTTTTTTTTTTTTTTCTTTCGGGGGAGGAAAAAATCCCTACGGACTTCTGCCTATCGGCAGGGCATGTCCGACTTGCACGGACTAAAATAACCTCCCCCTGTCTTCGAGGTCAGCACGGAACCGCAACTGCATTACTTCGTGCTGACCCTCTATTCTATTCTATTCGCTCTTCTTCTTTTCTTCTCTTTCTCTTTCTTCCCTCCTCAACATTATGCCCCTTAACATCTGGGCATACCTTTGCCATGCGTCTGCAGCACCCAACATGCGTGGGACTAGGTTTCGGGCATCCACTCTGGTCTCAATCATTTCCTGGGCCGTCTCTCTCAGGTCAGCAAAAGCGGGACACTCAAATAAGGCGTGTCTCGGAGTGTCCTCCTCGCCGCAGAAATAGCACTTATCACTCGATGCTTTTCCAATGGCAAAGAGGTATGTGTTGAACACCCCGTGACCGCTGAGCGCCTGCGTTAGCCACCGGTCTACCTCTCCATGTTTCCTTTTGTGCCATATTTTGAGATCTCAAAATGTCTACTTAGCTGTGATAGTTTTTCTTTTTAACTTCGTTATATACACTACTTCCATGAATGTTTCCACATCTCCAGAAACAACCGTTTAGCTGGCAGAGGATTTTTTTTCAAAATTATATTTTTTGTCGGCGTACAGTATAGCCATGCCTAGTTACAACGTCCTAGTACTAAGAGCCTCTGAGCTAAACCGCGGACAGACAGACAATCAGATAGCAAAGCTATGACAGTCTTACAAATAAAAATGTTTAACCCACGTTAATTTGAGGCTTATACTATATAGGAATTCCTTGTTACTACGGAACCCTAAAAATTAAAAGCATAACTTCTTTGCAGATACTTCCACTTACCGCTCGGCAACACTGCAGCAGATCCGACTCAGTTCGGCGCGGACCTTTTCTTCGCTCGACACCTCGCTAAACATAACTTCGTACTTTGGTGCTCGAGCCTGGAGAGACCAGATCTTGGCGGTAGAGAAATTGATGACAACAGGTAATATTATTTTATAAAATTACGTTAAGTAATATTTTGACGACCTCCCTGGCGCAGTGAAAAGCGCTGTTGTCTTAACGTGAAAGGTCCCGGGTTCGATCCCCGGCAAGGTCAATTTGGGAATTTATAATTTCAGAATTTTCTCTGATCTGGCCTGGTGGGAAGCTTTGGCCGTGCAAAGACGTACCGCCAAGCGATTTAGCGTTCCGATGAACAGTACAGCTAACTTATTAGCCCGCTATCGTAACGTGCTTGGCGGCCTACCAAGTCCCAACCAACTAGACCAGAGAAATTTCAAAAAGTTATCAAATTGACCCGGGATCACTTTTTGTTTTAACTGTCTTTCTACCAGGCTTAGCATGCGCACCATGAGATATTTCGCGACGAGAGAGAAAGATGTCGTTGCCGGCGAATTTTTGACGAGAGAGAAAGATGTCGTTGCCGGCGAATTTTTCATTTACCCAAAAAAAATTGTCAGCATGTAGGGATTCGTAAAGAAAAGTACCACAGATAAGAAATATTACTTTTCTCTACCTTTGACGTAACGGGAAAAGTAACTATGTTAGCTTCGGTAGACATAATTTGACTCGTGCGCATGCTAATCCTTTTTCTCCACAAATGGTTTGAGATAAAAAATATCTAAATCCACGCGGATGAAGTCTGTCCATCGCGTCGCCTCTCTCTTTGCGTCGTAATCCTCGTTGCCGAGGGTTGTGAACCCTTTCCATTAATCGCATAGTGATAGGAGTTTTCTTGGGATAATAATGCGATGGGTTCCTACGTCCTTTTCGGCATACGACTCAACTAAGAGTATTTCAACTCTTAAGTTTATAACGATTTTTATCAGTTATTATTGATAATAACCGAGACCGACGGCTTAACGTGCTCTTCGAGGCACGGAGGAAACGAAAAGGTCAAATTTGAACCTCCAAATTCGGTCACCTATCCAGTTACCGACTTGGGTCAACGTTGCTTAACAATCTCAATCGACTGATGTACGTTGTCACTGCTAGGCCACTCATCCCTCCGTCAAGGCATCGCATCGTCTGGTAATATTATTATTGTGTGTAGACTAGTGAGCGAGGCGGAGGAGTGGTCAGGTTGTAGCCACAGTTCGAGCGGCGCGTACGGCGGAGTCTGCGTGTCCCTGGACTGTGACGCGCTGGCCGTGTGCGCCTTATTGCAGGCGCATCATATATTACAGGTAGCTATATGTACTCACTTTGTAACATAATCCATCGATTATCCATCTATAAATATATATGTCACCGTAAGATTGTAAAAACCGTTAGATTATAATCTAACTCGCGAAATTATAAACTGTCGAAAGATTGTGAACCGTTCAATGTTCGGAGTGTAAATTTTTGAAATATTCATTGTATTTAAGTTTTTTTCTTGTCTGTTTCTTGTAGGTTAGGTTAGGGTTCCACATAAATAATCAAGTAGTCGGTTTTATCGGGTTAATAAACCTAACAGATTACAATTTACCGAAAAATAATGCGTTAAATTGTAATCTTTCGACAGTTTGCAATTTCGTGAGTTAGATTATAATCTAACGGTTTTTACAATCTTACGGTGACATATACAAGTCATAATTAACAAAATTTCAAAACACGACTGCCCTTCCAAAAAAAATTATTTAGTTAAATAGAATCTTATTCACATTCTTATTAAATGTTTTTTTTTGTGAGTCACTGGATATTGAACAATAGTGTTATATATTTTTGGAATCTACTCATCATTTTCAGATGATGATTATATAGTTAATCTTATTTTCGATTATTTTTTTCAACTTTAGTCTTTAATACGGGACCATGCGGGTCACCCCATCAATTTTTTTAAAATTTTACTAGCCTATGTCACCCGGGATAAGTTAGGGATTCTAAAGATACCTCATTTATCAAAATCGGTTTAGGCGTATAGAAGTTATGGTGGAATATACAAACTCACATACATACATGAACCCTGAAAACAATATACTCCTTTTTTCAGGCAGTCGTTTAAAAGCTATATATAGTATAATAGACTTAATAGGTTATTGATGCGACCACCTCAATCGCAGGAGGATGAGAAGAGAGAGAGATGTGGCAATGCGTAATAATACGCCTCGCCAACATTACCTGTGTTTACATGGGTAAAGTAATCTTAATGTAAAATAGATAATATATCATTTTAAATATGTTATGTTTGCAATCGAAAAAAGGTGACTGACTCACCGACGGATCTTCCAACACACAGCTCAAGCCACTGAACGGATAGGAATCAAATTTGGCATACAGATAGCTTTTATGACGTCATCCGCATCGTCATCCGCTATAAGGATTTTTGAAAATTCAACAATGGGTAAAATAGGGGTTTTAATTTTTCTTTATATATGCGAAAGTGTGTTCGTCTGTGTGCTACGCTTTAACGAAATTTGGTACAGAGTTAGTTTGCACCCTTATTTTTTTTTTGGAAATCCAAAAAAATATCTGGGTATGTTTCAAAAATCTAAATACACGCCGACTAAGTCGTAGGCATCCTCTAGTAATATGTAATCCAAAGGTAATCAAGAAAAGATCCTCTCATCAAATATTGCTTGTTAAATTTCGTGTAGGTGGAAGGAACGAGCGTCGCTACATCTTTCGGTGCTCAACATAGCAATATCCAGGATGTCATGGCTTCAACAGGTATTTAAAAGTTTCCTCGCTAGCTCGAAATACTATTTTAAATATCTCGGTAGAATCATATTTCCAAACCGGAGGTAGAAACTTGACGACATTGTTGAGTGACACAATTTGTCCTACGTGAAATAAATATATCATTTATCATTTAAATTGTAATCAGCGAAGTCATCATTTCCTACTTGTATACAAATATATTGATACTATTTAAATAACAAGATTATTTCAAGATAATAAACCACGCGGACGAAGTCGCGGGCATCATCTAGTTTCTACATAAAAACATGAAACTGTTGTTTAGGTGCGAATGCAACAGAGACTTACGACGAAACGGCGCAATGCAGCGCTGCGTTTAAAATTCTGCGGACGATGATCGCGTCGTGGCTGCGTGACGTCACGCTCTACAAGAACGTCTTCGCGGACTATCAGATCTCACACTTTTACAGGCAGGTGGAATAATGTTCCAGCATTCTGTAAAATTTTCTTGTTTAGAAGCGAATGCAGAAGGGGTCATACTATCAGATAATCAGATTGCGCCTTTTTCACAGTTAAGTAAACAACAATTCAAATACTCTTTATAAGGTTTTCTAGTTTAGAATAGAATGACGCAGAGAAGAATAAATTACCCAAAAATGTACTAAAAATGTTTAACAAATTGATTTAAAAAAGTCTTATTTTCGAGTGTACCAGAAAAGAAAACTAAGTGTACGGAGTGTTTGAGTGTACTGGTAAAGACGTGCCAAACAATTTACGATGCCGTGTAGAAACCCATTAGGTGTATGCTATAACTGCCATGCCCCTAACAGGTTAGCCCGCTACCATCTTGGACTGCTGTGATATCCTAGGGTTTTAGGCAGACAATAAGACGCATACGATTTTTACTAGATGACCCTTAGGTTCCGGACAGACTTATATTCTAAGTACCCATATCACACCTCCACACTTAATTAATACTAATAACAATAATATGATAGATAATAACTGGGTATACAAAACGAACTTATATATCATCACTTAGAGAGAGCGAGAGGGAGAGAGTCAAAGGTTAACTTGTAGAGGATAAAAACAAACATAGAAGAAAAAGAAAGAAAGAAACAAAAATCTCTTACAGATGGCTTAAAACACCAACATCACTACTCTACGACCCGGCTTTACGTCGCACTTTATACAACTTGATGAAGAAGCTATTCCTAATGCTGGTAGCGGAGTTCAAGCGACTGGGCTCACAGATCGTATTCGCGGACTTCAATAAAATTATACTCTTCACTAAGAAAACCTCTGTTATGGATGGCATCGGTAAGTGCAACGAACTAAAAGTAATAACGATATAAAATATAAAAAATATAAGATATAAAGCAATAAATAAATATAAGCAATAAATAAATATAAGATATAAGATATAAAGCAACGATATAAAAGTAAGAAGCTTCTAAAATTACCCCAAATTTTTTTAGCGTTTTAGGTAGCGGTTTAGTTTTATTCATTTAAGACGATTTTTGTTTTGTTGTTGCTATCTCAATAAAATATTTTTTATTTATTTATCATTTTTTGTTAAATATAATGGGGTATTTGACTACTATTCAAATAAATTACTTTTTAGTAATTATTAAATAGTGGATCTCCCAAAAGTCGTAATATCCATGTCCCCTGATAGTTTTATGTTGAATAACCATTTTACACAAACGATTATTACAATACGATTAAAGTAAAAAAGTGCGTCGAACTTTAATGACGTCACATTTCAGAATTTTATATAAGTCATATAAAAATCCCTTAAGTTTACGCGCTTTTTGACGTTTGAAAAAGTTGATGTTTTGACTATTTGTCAAATACGCAAATATTTAGTCTCATTAATACACATGATTAGCCATCATTACGTCGTTATTATATTTTTTATTTTACAAAATCCTGTAGTAATTTAGTTTCCAGGGATAATATGTAGAGGTAAGTCAAATATTCATTTAATCAAGGTCTGGAAGTATCACTTCAATCAGTCATTTATATGTTTTTACTTTTAATACACTTAATATCCTCTTTCACACTATCTATTCTTCTTTAGTGTATATAACCATTCTAAAATTGAAAAAATATTTTAGGTTACGTGGAATTTGTGGTGCAAAGTATAAGAAACAAAGAGTTATTCCACGGAATAGACATCAGATACAAGCAGTGCTGGTCTTATCTACTGTGGCTAGACGAAGCCAATTATGCTGGAATTGAGGTAAAACCCTATGAACAACGTCTCACTGGGGATGTTTTTCCACTTGGATAATAAGCTTTTATAATACCGAATAGATCGATAAGTCTCCCACTACGCTGTTCAAGGTCAAAATCCTTATTACAAGACATAATGGCAGCGGTTTTCATTTCGATTATTTCTTGAACCTGGGGACCCACCGTATTATTATAGTGCGGTGGGTTCACAGCTACTTCCGCATACGATTCAACTGAGAACTAATTCAACTCTTAGGTTACCAACAATTATTATGTTAGTGATAATAACCGGGACCGACGGCTTAACGTGCTCTCTGAGGCACGGAAGAAACGAAAAGGCCAAATTCAGATATCCAAAATTCGGTCACTCATCCAGTTGCCGACTTGATTCAACGTTTCTTAACAATCGCAATCGACTGCGTTGTCGAAACTAGGCCAAACGTCCCTCATTAGGCAACTCGTTCCTGATTAGGACAGTCGTCCCTCACTTATAGCATAATATTTACAAATGTATATTGCCACAGGGTAAACTAGTGAATGAAATAGAATTTTAATTCGCTATAATCCGCTACAGTAGACAAATCTGTGTGGTACAGTGACTGTCTTTCACCTGCAGCATGCGACACCCACCACCCAGCAATTCGCACAGGCACAACACCACACCACACAAATCCTCCAAATCACTCTCAACGTACGTTTCACTCCGACACCGGAGCATCTTCAGGAGATGTTGACTCGACAATGCACGATTGTGAAGACAATCTTCAAAAATAAAATTCTATTTCATTCACTATCATGGACTTCCGCAAAGTAACGCCTGCTTCTATTCAACACAGGGTAAACTACCTCCAGGATTGGTTGAAGTGGGATCATCTCAAGTGCCCAATGCGACTGAGGAGGACTCCGAAGAGGTAAGTACCTAGAAGATTTGTCTTTGTTTCTAATAGCTTCAATACTAATGATCTTTGTATAGGAATATTAGCATGAATTTCTTTGAAGCTGTAATTATTTACAGCTAAGTACAGCTTTACAGTAAGAAAGAAAGAAGAAAGAAAATATTTTTATTCAACAACTGTATCCAAACCGAGTTTGACTTGTACTCACTCACTCGGGTCTGCGATTTCCTGTATTTACTGTGGAAATAATCTTAATCGAGCAATCCGGAGTTTTACATGCCTTACATTTACCTTGAAACCGATCCGATTTGTAAGACATCTGAACTATATTTTTGAGCGGGCCCACTTAAATATCAAATTATAAATAATAAATACACAAGCTTGGATGAAATAAACACGGGATAGGAAACTTAATAAAAATGTATGAGATCCTGTTCGACTAACTTTTGCGGGGCGAGGGGAGACTGCCTTGTCATTTACTGCCTAATTATTGACACTAGTGCATGAAAAAGTCGATCACTATGATATCATAATTAATGGCGAAACTGCCATAGTTCGCGGCTAGAGAGGTAAGGCGAATACGGCAGATATCACGCGTCATTGTCATTGTCTAGGGTGAAGTAACGATGCACTGGAATATCGCAAACTTCATGCCGGGCGCGGTCCGCGAGGCGTTCTACGCGGGCGTGGCGGGCTTCCTCAGCGCAGCGCAGGCCGAGCCGGCGCGTCTCTCCGCCCTACTAGCCGGGGAGATCTCGCAGAAGTTGTTCCAGTGAGTTCCACTATACCAAGTAACGATGCACTGGAATATCGCAAACTTCATGCCGGGCGCGGTCCGGGAGACGTTCTACGCGGGCGTGGCGGGCTTCCTCAGCGCAGCGCAGGCCGAGCCGGCGCGTCTCTCCGCCCTACTAGCCGGGGAGATCTCGCAGAAGTTGTTCCAGTGAGTTCCACTATACCAAGTAACGATGCACTGGAATATCGCAAACTTCATGCCGGGCGCGGTCCGGGAGACGTTCTACGCGGGCGTGGCGGGCTTCCTCAGCGCAGCGCAGGCCGAGCCGGCGCGTCTCTCCGCCCTACTAGCCGGGGAGATCTCGCAGAAGTTGTTCCAGTGAGTTCCACTATACCAAGTAACGATGCACTGGAATATCGCAAACTTCATGCCGGGCGCGATCCGGGAGACGTTCTACGCGGGCGTGGCGGGCTTCCTCAGCGCAGCGCAGGCCGAGCCGGCGCGTCTCTCCGCCCTACTAGCCGGGGAGATCTCGCAGAAGTTGTTCCAGTGAGTTCCACTATACCAAGTAACGATGCACTGGAATATCGCAAACTTCATGCCGGGCGCGGTCCGGGAGACGTTCTACGCGGGCGTGGCGGGCTTCCTCAGCGCAGCGCAGGCCGAGCCGGCGCGTCTCTCCGCCCTACTAGCCGGGGAGATCTCGCAGAAGTTGTTCCAGTGAGTTCCACTATACCAAGTAACGATGCACTGGAATATCGCAAACTTCATGCCGGGCGCGGTCCGGGAGACGTTCTACGCGGGCGTGGCGGGCTTCCTCAGCGCAGCGCAGGCCGAGCCGGCGCGTCTCTCCGCCCTACTAGCCGGGGAGATCTCGCAGAAGTTGTTCCAGTGAGTTCCACTATACCAAGTAACGATGCACTGGAATATCGCAAACTTCATGCCGGGCGCGGTCCGGGAGACGTTCTACGCGGGCGTGGCGGGCTTCCTCAGCGCAGCGCAGGCCGAGCCGGCGCGTCTCTCCGCCCTACTAGCCGGGGAGATCTCGCAGAAGTTGTTCCAGTGAGTTCCACTATACCAAGTAACGATGCACTGGAATATCGCAATAAATTTACATGTGCTGCACCAAATACAAGGTTTCCCAGCCGAAGCGCGGGTTTTCCTTGGATATTGAACATTGAAGTTGATTGAATTTTTAAGTCAACTTTTCAACCTTTCAAGGAGCCGAAGTCCTATTGTTATTTAAAGAAGTTATACCACCCAATACTTACTTTAGAACCACCAGCGCTAGTTCGTTAGCCTGAATATCTTTTTCCGTTCCTCGCCCCTTCTACCCTGTATCTGTCCTTGGATAATTATTGCATTTAGGAGCACAAGTTCTATGACTCAGATATAATTTATTCTTTTTTATTATAAATAAATAAATCATTTATTTTGCCAAATTGTGGACTTGTGGAATATTGAGGACCTTATTTCCGAATGCGTGGCGATACTATTTGATTTCTTACTTGTATTCTCAAGGATATCCTTACATTATTCTGTAAGCCCATATTTCGAAACGCCTCAAACTCTTTACTCATAATGCCATTCATTCAACCTGCCATTTATACAGAATGACGGAGAAGATTAACCGTCGCATGCCAACCCTGAAGCTAGAAGACATCGGCGAGCAAGCGGGTTTGCGTGCGGAAGCGTTGGAAGGCATCACCCCTGCTCTCCTTTTTGTTAACGCGCTGTGCAAAATTCTGGCGTTGGATCAACAATTGGAAGACGAGGTATGAGTTATCTATTTCATCTAACAAAAAAAAAAATACGCGCCAAATGAGAACCTCTTTTTTGGAAGTCGGATAATGAGTACAATCCACGCACGCATGTAGATACGCTCATCTACATGCGTATAGTCCGTCAAACTTATCTGACCCGATGACCAACATTAGAACTAATTTTATGCCTGTTTAGTTTTTATTTTTTTTTTTCATATCATCTACTAACAACACTGTCAACGGGTTAGATAAGTTAGTGGGACTATAGGTATGTATTCTACATCCATATTTCTCAGTGGCGTGCACAGGGTTTGAAGCTAGGGTAGGCATTTGTTAGTCGGAATACATATTTACTGACTGTCATGATCAAAAATGAGCATTGTCTTATTTCCATATGGGTAAGCAGTGCTTTTATGCCTCTATGAACTGCACGCCACTGATATTTCTAAGTGAGTCATTAAAAATAAACGTTTGCAATCCAAACCGTTACTTTAGTAGAGATAAAAAACAACTCAATTTGATTAGTCCCGACTCCCGACTTAAAAAAACATTTGGTTGGTGCTTAGAATAGATTTTGGAAGTGGAGCCATCCTCTGATTGAAATTCAAAAAATTCAAATGGAATTTGTTCAAATAAACTTATGAAAGGGCTTTTGAATCGTCGACATAATATACCGTTGGTTCCGAATGACATCGTGGCGTAAACTGGTGCTCATTTTATTTTTATCAGAAACAAACCCCATACTTTGTTGCAATATAATGTCAAGGTAGTGCGATTTCATTCTGCCCTTAACCTTCATGGCAACCTTAGGCCATGATACTTCATGTAAGAAAGACATTTATTCACGTAAGTCGCAATGCAAATGTTATGAAAGTTATAGTTTATTTTTGTAAGCTCCTTACGTGGAACTTACAACGGTAATTGTGGCCTTTGAGTTTTAATTTGAAATATTTCTCCAGGTTACACTTCTACGTCGCAATTTGCTCCGTCTGATCGGAGTGGGGGAATTCAGTAGCGCGGCGGAATGGCGGGAACCTTGCGCGTCCTGCGTTCTGGGGGAAGTGATCTGCAAGGTGTGCAACCATTGTCGCGACCTCGACCTGTGCCGCGACACACACCGCCACCACGGCGACCCGTGAGTACACAGCTTATATTTTGAACCATGTGTGTTTATATAGTGGCGTACTACACCTATAGCGAACATTGCTCCGTCGTTTACTCCGTCTGGTAGGAGTGGGGGAATTTAGTAGCGCGGCGGAATGGCGGGAACCTTGCGCGTCCTGAGTACTGGGCGAAGTGATTTGCAAGGTTTGAGCCCCAACAAGCTATATACTTACTGTTATATGACGCCATTGATGTTTTATTGGACCGAATAGACGGCCACCTGGCACATATACATAACAATTTAACTATAATAGTAGTAACATAAAAGTTTAATATTACAAGTTCAATATTTAACTATTTTTCAGGCCTGTATGCCTCTGCCCAACCTGTGGTACCGCATACGAGAATCAAGAGTTGGAGTGGAGGCTGATTGAAACGATGAACAGGCGAGCCATGACTTATACACTACAAGATCTTGTCTGCACTAGGTGTCGACAGGTAAACATCTTTTTTTTAATACTATCATTAACATTTCAACTCGTCCAGGCCCTGTACTGATCATGGATCTCTTCCGAATTGTTGTACTAAATGAACCATTTATTTATCAAAAGCTTGATTAACACAATAAGTTCAATAGAATCATGGAACCAGAACTTGAAAAATCTGTATCTTAGAAAGCCCGTATTTTAAAGGCATCCCTTCATAGACTGTTACATTTTGGCTCACGTTCCAGAGCCAGGCAAACCGCGTCGCTTACGCATCTAAACAACCGATGTAAATGTACATTTTAAAAATGCTCACGTGCATTATTAAAATCCAAGTAATTATTGTCCCCAATATTTTATAAAAATTTTAAAGTATTTTACAAAAATAAAAATCAATTTTGTAAAAACTTTATTCAATTTTCAGGTCAAGAGAGAAAACTTATCAACTGTGTGCGACTGCGCAGGCGAATTCACTACTATAGTACCGCTCACTGAAGTCAAGACCCAGCTGGCTACATTCAAGACTATCGCGGAGTATTACAAGATGCCTTTGTTGTTGGAACTAATTGAATTTAATTTAAGTAACATGTGATATCATTAAATTAAGTTGTAATAAATAGGAAATAAATACGTTTTAATGATATTTCCTTTTTTTTTCAACTTGCATTACAAATGCATGTCCAGTATCTACCACCTTTTCTATGTTGATGTTAGTATGTCAGAACCTTTCACCCAAGTGTCGATAACAACTGTCCTGTTTCAACCTGAACAATGTGCAAGTAATAACAATCAGACATACAAACAAAAAAAAACTGATAATAAGGTCAAATATCTACCTGAAAATTAATGGTCACACTTATGTATCTCGATATAATGACTGCAGTAACTAGGCCTACCTTTTATGATGAGCGTATTCGAGTGACGAAACACTGGCATTAAATTAAACTGGAAACTTGTAGAGCTAATAAGCTAAATTTCGTTCATATATCTGTCACTGCAAAATCTTAGTACGGCCACAAAATTTGAATTGAACAACAAAACAAATTGAATTAAAAAAAATACGTGACCTTTTTTTCAATTAAGTCTGGGCTGGTAGTGTGAAAATTAAATTGAAGATTACATTTGACATGGCAAAAGTATAAAGAATACCATTCAAGACTGTTAATAGACTGACATGACAACTGGTTGATTTATAGAGATAGAAGAAATGAATAAAAAATTACATTAGTATTAATCAATAATTATATTACATTAATTACTGTGGAACATAACATTTAGCATAATGATAATAATGAAAAATGGAAATTTAATTAAGTTAAAGAGTGCTTCTCTCATCATTGGTAGTCTGCCCCAACCCTTTGGCAACCTCGCTTATACATAACCATTGTCCATCTGCATTCTCTCTCCATAGACTTACTTTATTGTCTCCACCTGACACTGCAAACAATGCAAAAAATATTTATTACAAGTGTGCTTTAAGATAACTTTTACTTTGAAACCTGCCCAGTATAAAGAAAAAAAGAAGTATGTTTGACTAACAGACTTCCTGAGCCATCTTCAAAGAGAAAAGACCAGTAGGCCTACAGTAGTGGTATGACACTTGTGTGATGACATCATGCATTGATGTGGTGGTTGATGGCTCTCCTCACTAATGACTTTGATGCACAGTTGCAGCAAAAACTAAATACCAAATCTCAACCGTGATATATCACAACTCTCATGCTTAGGTAGCAGGATATATTTAATTCCAGGTCCATTTAAATATTACTGATATTGACTAACAACAGCTATTCATAGCCAGTCAGAAAGAAAAATATTTAAGCAAACCTACTTAAATATTTTTTCTTTATTTAACTACTATTATGTTTGAAACTGTAACATAATCTGCTATAGGTTCAAAATGCGGTTCTTATTGAGAAAATGGTTATTGTTATCATATTTTATTTAAATGGGGGGTGGGGGTTAGATTGTCTTGTAGCAGCTGAATGTAAGGATTTCTTTACCTGCTAAGATATTTCCAGTCAATGACCAGCTGACACTCCATACAACATCATCAAATGTGTTGAGTATTGTAGGTGTCCACGATACATTGTCATCACTAGACCAAATGACTACTCTTTTGTCTTGAGAACAGCTAGCTATCATGGATCGCTGCAAGCCTAGTGAAGGAGCCCAGGCTACATCTCTGATCCAGTCCATATGCATATCTAGGCGCTTTTCTTCTATCCATTGGTCGCCTTGCTCTTTCCAGATCTAGAAAATAAATTAACTTTATTAAAAAATCAAATTTATCACGTTTTATATAGATTGTCAATCCATATAGAAGATTTACATAATGATATAATAACAGCTTCAGAGTATGTAGGTATCTAACTTCATGTACTTTTGTGTGAAGTTTTAAATTTCATACCTTTATCAAATTATCACATCCTCCAGATACAAGTCTCTTTGGTGCTTCTTTATTACTTAATGGATCCAAGCTTAAATCTGCAGATATTGCTGGGCACCAGCTGATAGAGTTAACTCCAATAGCATGAGCACCAGGTATTTTCTTCACATCCCAAGTACCACTGTCTTGGTTATAGCTTAATGTGGAAATTGAGCCATCGGAGCTGCAACAGGCGAGTATCAAACCGTATTCAGCCGGCGCCCACGCAACTGCGTTAACAGAACTCTCGTGCCCAGTGTATTCATACAATTTACTCCACTCCCCTGATTCTTTCCATATGATAACTTTCCTATCATACGAACAGGACGCTAACAGGTTGCCATACTTAGGATGCGCCCAGGCTACTTGCCATACCGGCCCAAAGTGTCCTTTCAAGTCGGCGGCAAGAGTTTGTGTACCGCTCTTGATGTCGTAAATTTTCACAGAGTTATCGGACGAACACGTCGCTAACCTTAACCCGTAGTAATCCAATTCCGCATCGTGTATCATATCCTCGTGTCCTGTATCAATAGTATTAAGCACACTTATCATTTTATATATTTTTAAAATAACAAAATACACAACTTGCTATTTTTTCGTGCTTTCCTTTTTTTCCGTTTTTTTGACATCTGACAAGGGACTTGTCACAAAAGTTGACGTGGAGGCCAGAGACAAGACGTAATATAGGGAGGCAATGTGCAATGCCACCAGTGAGTTTCCCTTCCAATTTACTAACAGTCTAACTCTAGGCAATGGGGCGGTTAGTTGTATGGAGACCCCCGCATTAAATCCTCAGTCGTTGAAACTTGGCAAGGTTGTAGTATAGCATGAACCAAAACTTATATAAAAATATCCATGCGGAAGTTAGGTTTTTATACCTAAAACTTAATATTTATGACTGAATATTTCTCGATTTCTTTTTAAAATAATAGTAGGTAGTATATTTAATCAAAACCGAAATATCAAACAAAATAATAAAAACCGATTTTATTATCAAACGTAAACTCTGTTTACGCGATAATGTACCTTCCTACTATAACAATTGGGTATAGTATAAAAAACCTTACTTCCTTTTTGATTTTTTATTGGATATTTATAATATACGTTTGACTCATAATACTTTATCATACTGTATTATTGGGGTCCACTAGCTTTACTGCCTAGACTATAATTGGTAATATTGTAAGACTTCGTTTCTTTAATAAGGAGAGCCAAGCGTTGTCCGACAGGGATCAACACTAAACCAACTGAAACGACCCGAATCTAGAGCCTGTTTACAATGTCACGAGAATACAGATTACGTACGCCTAATTTCTAGCTTTTTAAAGAGTAACTAAGCATTTTGGAAATTCTCTCTTTCGCGGGCATTCGCAGCACGAATGTAGAGCTGGCAGATTTTTTCACCGCGTGACAACAAAACTCAGAATCTGAACAAAAAAACCAACGCAACAACACTACTTCAGTTCTCGTGGGCAACCAATCCAACCAATCAATGTATAAATAGATTCATATCCAGAGGTACATCTGGATATGAAAAGTGTCGGATGAAATGCATTAAATTGGGGGCGCCACATTAGCATCAGGGTAAATTTAAAATGATGCGCCAATTATTTGAGAAATAAATTATGAAAGAAAACATTCATCATTACTTTGTTGTTGAAATTTTCAATAAATTACTACTATAGTCAACAAAAAATTGCCAGTCATAGGGATTGCAGATAAAAGTGAAAACGATTAACTATTTATTTAGAATTTTTTTTTTATTTTACTAAAATTATTAAAATTTATATCTTAATACTAAGTGTTGCACGCAGGCAGGATATTCGTAGAAATAATACACACAGATGATGCTTCATATTTTATAATTCCACGTTCAGGTTATTTTACGTGTTTATTATGTACCTACTTGTAACGCGGTTTAGTTAACCCGAATACCAATAACAATAATTACTGGCGACAATAATAATTACACTTTCACTAACAGATAAAGAATGACTCAAATGCTGGCGGTATTTGAGTCATTCTTTATCTTATTTATAGAAGACACATTTAGTATGATGACGTTTTTGTCGTGACATTATATTTCTATAATTCAATTAAAAGTCAAATGAGCTCTCATTATTCATAAATGCTAACATTAGGCATTAAAGTTTAATTTCGAATGTAGTATATTTACATGTTCGCGAGCATGTCGCTGTTTGCGAGCATGTCGGTCACGCGAGCATGTAGGTCACAGGAATCTACATTTTTACTCCCTACCAAAAAGTGCTCAACGCGCCTACAGAAGTTTTACACTTCAATATAAATTACCAAAAACTGCCCAATTAAACTGCTTAAGAAATTGTCACTGCAATAATATTAAAATTTTATCTCGGCATTCATACCATACCCTTTGCCTACACCCAATATAATTAATCTATGCCTACACCAGAGCCAGTGTGCAAGGTTTTTGAACTGGCGATAAAGCGACCACTGGACACTTTTTCAACTTTTCTAGAGATGATACTCCCCCATACTCAGAATACTCCTTACCGCTACCCTCCATACAATGGGCTCAAAAAAATAGAATTGTCAACGTCAAACAATCATGGACTTTGAAGACAAGAAAAGCAGAGACAAGTAACATAAAAGAAAAGTCAAGCTAGGCTATGAAAATAGGAAAAGGTACATATCTTTTATCTCATGTTTTTAGTATGGCTATACATTTTTTTCTCACTCTTTCCACACAATCACAATATTTGCACACATAGACATGTTTTTATTACTTTAAGTATTATAGTTATTTATAATAGCCGCTCAAGCAATGTAACCAACTTAAGCTTTCACCTTAAATTTAGGGGAAAAAATTCGCTGATGGCTCTTTGAAGAAAATGTCAAAAACGTATTAAATAGAGGTGTTTACTTTAAATCTGGACTTGCCAGATTCCGAGCAGCTTTTTAAATCAAACTTTACATTTATAACTTAATTATGCACGAAATTACGATTACGTAATGAGATTATAACTATTTCTTGATAAAAAAAAGTGAAGGTGCCATACAAAATATTAGGAAATATATACACTTTCTCTGTACTTTCAATTTTAGTCCAGTGGATTTCTCATCTCAGGTTTAATTAAATCTGAATTTAGGGAAAAATAAATCAAAGGCTAACAACACCACATTTTCGTTAAATAAAAATGGCGAAGCCTCAAGTTTTTTTAAACATAACTTCTTATTATGTAAAGTAGTTTAATAAAGTGTTTTCTTCGAAGATTTAGTGAGTGAAGAAGTGAGTGTTGATCGTGGACCTATACTCGTATCATGCTAATCTCTTCCGCGACACCCGCGACTTGGAATTTAGAGATAATTCCCTGATTCTGACTTCGAAACATAAACGCCGAAAACTGGCTGGCTACGCTACCTAATTAATGATCTCTCGGGTACCAGTAGGTAAACCTACAGGTGTGAAGACTGCATATACAATTATCACGATCGGTATCGGTTGCATATCGGTAGCTAAGGCACAGTATGGAAGGACCTTCAAGTGTCCACGCCGTTCGAAAAGAGTCCCTCAGGAATCAGGACAATGGTTGGATGAGAAAGGCTGGCGATGCCATATGAAAACGCGCTCTCCAGAGCTTCAGTTGTGGACTCTACAGGCACATATGATCTTACTTGAATGCAGCTATCGATCTTAGTTTTTGCCCTCACTGAGTAAGTTAGAATTTATGTTAACAATAAAGCTCTTAAAAATAGATTTAGATTTATACATTACCCATACATTAATCCTAGTAATGTTTACATTACCAGGATTCAATAAGGTTTTCTTTAAACCCATGCATTGGATCTTTAGTTTTAAGATACTGTACTTATCTGATTATCACCATCATATTTTTTATGTACCTAACTGGACGTCAATAAGTGTACATTGTACCTAAATTGAATAAATATATTTTGACTTGGATTAGTTTCTCCCTCCCTATTCTTGAGAAACAATAATGAAATAATATTTTAGACTTTAGACACTATTTGACACTTGTTTCAATTATTTTCCCTCTGCATTATTTGAATAATTTTAGCATTTGAACTTTGAAAATAAACGATTGGATACAATTTTTCATTTATGTTATTAGTAAAGTATGAATTGGACCCATTTATTTTGTTTGTAGAAGTTGTGGTAGTCTGGTGGCTTAGACGCCTGGCCTCCCTAAGAGTAGTTGGGAGTTCTATCCCTAGGCAATTACTTAGTTGAGCTTTGTACATTTTAAGAAAATAAATATCACATGCTTTTATGGTGAAGGAAAACATCTTGAGGAATGCCTGAGAGTTATCAATAATGTTCTGAAAATGTGTGATGTCTGCCAATCAGCACTTGGCCAGTGTGGTGGACTATGGCCAAAACCCTTCTGATTCTGAGAGGTAAAGTGGTGCTCATTAGTGAACCAGCAATTAGTTGATATTATGATGATGATTGAATTTGTCATGTTATATGCTAATAGCATAGTCTAAAGAGTTCCATATATGTCTTTCGATGGAGGGGTCTAGACATAGCAATACTGCGGGGTGACAGGGACACAACAGAGGAAACTGGCAGAATTTTCATTCTAATGTAATATTAGTATGCAGTTTCTCATAGGAAACGGCATACTCTCTCTACTATAAGTTGTTATATTTGTAAGGGCATTGGCCCGCTGTATGAATATAAACTAATGCTATGCTAATATTATGAAGTACTATTTACTTATATGTGTCTGCAATAATTTTCAGAATAAGGACTTGACCTGAATTGGTGTGCAGTGAAAAGTTGTACAATAGACAGGATTTCAGATGCTGTGAGGCTGTAAAACTGAAAGCGAAACATGTTAAAACTATACAATTTCTATGAAAAATTAAGGCAAGTACAAAATATGTTTTTTAACATCATACCAAGCTGCTTATTTTACTAGTATTCTGTTCTTAATAAACACCTTTGTTTAAATATTTAGCACTCAATTATTATAAACAAATAAATTTTATTAAATAGTGACCAGAAATTTATACATCTAGATGCTAGCCATCTACAAGTTAGAATTTCCAGTTATAATTTCCACCTAAGGACTTTTTAATGCACATTTGTCTTTGATCTATAATCAAATACCTTTTTAGTACAAGTAATAGGAGAAAACTGGTGCCTAAAATCCTTACCATTTTGACATTCTTTGTTATTGGACAGATTTCATTAAAAATCAATAACTGATGTTCCCTGTGGCCATAACAGAGGAAACCGGACCATGACAGACCTAGGTGCTACAACTAACTGTAGTCTTATCAGAATGTAGTTATACTGTGACAATACCTTATGATATGTAAATGTTTTAAACACCTTATACAGATGTAAGATTATTTACTAGATGCAAATAAATAGTAGTCCTGTACTTCAAGGGTGTCCTACACTTTTTGGGTGAACCACTACTTCAATATGCAACTAGTATGTGATGATGCAGTCTAAGATGCACCTGGGGCTAACTGCCATACTCACTGTATGGCAATCATGATTCCATTTGTATGCCCCTTATCCGTTTTGTAATTAACAAACCTTTCTGCATGAACTTGGATGACATTTTGTAATTTTTCTGGCATTGTTCCCTGTGAATTAAGAAAAGAAAAAAAGAGGGAATTGTTTGTTAAAATTTTAATACAAAGTTGCATTTTGATATTCTTTATTATTGGAACAATTTCCCTCAAAATCTAAATCTGACTGTATAGTGTACTCTTCCTTATTTTTAACAAACCTATCTGCATAAACTTGGATAATCAATTTATAATTTTACTTTTCAGGTCAAATTAGCTGCACAAATTTTCAGCATAGAGGTGGCCCATGCTGTGTCCATGCTGATGAAAACATATACAGATATTCTTACAATACATGATTATTTCAATTCAATTCAAATGTTTTTGGAATGAAGCCCTGATAAAGCTAGAATTGATGAAATTCGATGCCAAAGACTTAACATCCCAATATCTAGAAATTGTTCTATCCATCAATTAAATTTCAGGCACTAATTTGTATATATGAAATTGAACAAACTTTGGCAAAAATATGTAAGGTTTGCATATACACAGATTTAATTAGTAAATTAACAAGTCTAGGACACATCATGGTTGAATTGTGTTGAACACAAATCAGACTTTCTGAATGCTCTTTGGCTGTTTGTCATTAAAATGCATGTTAAACAATGGTGCACTAACTTCAATAGAATTAGTAATGTCGATTCACGAAAAAAGGGAACGGAAATGGAAAATTTTATTGCAACTAAGGTTACCAAAGGTGCAAGCTATAGATCTGTGCGACGTCGAAGTAACTAATTTGTATTACGTAGAAAGTTTTAACCACATTCATTAGACTCGAATTTAGGATCTTTACTTATTTCATATTAGATGATGCCAGCGACTTCGTCCGCATTAAGCTTTTTGAAGTGAAACTTTAGAATCGTTGTGATTTGAAAATTTGGTGAAACGAAAAAGCGACACCACATAGAGACAAACATATTCATAATAGGATTTAGCCTGCGAGAGAATGAGATAGAATACAAGTTATATTTATCTCATTCTCTCGTAGGCTACTTTTCTGAAGTTTCACTTCTGCCGTGTGTGAATGTGCCACACACTTTTTATTCCCGCGGAACTCCTTAAGTTTCCGGGATATGTCCTTCCAAATGTGCCCTGCAACTTATCTCTACCAAATTTCATCCCGTGGAAGGACATAGGCTATTTTTTTTATCACCGAAAATTTTAAGACACTGACACAAAGGCACAATTCGTATAACATCAATCGATAGTATTTTACAATTCAACTAATTTTTAAATTAAATTTGTATCTATATATTAATGTACTATGACATATTGCTGTCAACGGGTCAGTTAAGTTTGTGGGACTGTAAAACATTTATTCGTAGTTGTCTACTTACTTATGGGCCTATTACACTGCACTTTTCAAAGGGCCCTGTGTTAAGGGTGGGCGTGGCCGCTAGTTAGAGCGTCGCTTATTACACAGCAATAAGGATTAAATTAGGGACCCTTCGTCACTACATCTTATTACACTACACTGATTCAGGTTTAAGGGTCCCTTTCATAAGTGTAGTGTAATAGGCTTATTAGTCCCACCTCAAAGCTGTGCTTATAATGTAAATGTTATTGTTATAATTCAACATGTTGTTGGTAAAGAATGTCAATTTAAAAGTAGTTTATTTAATAATAGTTCTCGTTATTCATCTTAATAAGTCACAATTACAGTTTAAACTATGCATGTCTTTAGTTAGCAAAAACTATTACTAAAGCAGAGTGGTTTTTCTGTTCTATGTATTTATATGACCGTACATGAAAGATGTTATACCGCGCTTTATTAATTTTACTTACCTAAACTCCTTTAATGTCACTGTCACCGTAAGATTGTAAAACTCGCGAAATTCTGAACTGTCGAAAGATTAGAATTTACCGCATTATTTTCCGGTAGATTGTAATCTGATAGGTATTTAAACCCGATAAAACCTATGTGCCCTACTTGATTATTTATGTCGAATCCTAACCTAACCTACAAGAAAGAGACAAGAAAACGTAAATAAAATGAATATTTCAAAAATTGACACTCAGAACATTGAACAGTTTACAATCTTTCGACAGTGTAGAATTTCGCGAGTTAGATTATAATCTAACGCTTTTTACAATCTTACGGTGACATCACCATTGTGATCAAAGTTTGGTTTAAGGAATATTATAACTTGATTGGATTTCTTATTTTGTTATCAATAATGTTTTTCTATGTCATAATGTAATTATTGTTAGTAGTATTGTATTTTTAAGTTTAATATTTCGATTTCAGTATAGCAATGTATAATATTTGGTTTATATTAGTTACATAGTGGCCAATTCTGTATAACACAATCTCTAAACTAAACTAAAAAATGACAGCTTTAAATCTAATTTTGTCCCTTTCCGCAGAAAGTATTATGAAAGGGTTAGCAATATTTTTAATGCTGTCATTTTAGTTTAGTTAAGAGATTGTGCACTACAGAACTGCAGAATCAGCTCCAATGTATGACTTTAAAAAGGTAGATTTTAATTATGCAACTGGTATCGTAAAATATAGTCATTGTAAGTAGTAGCAGGATTACCTTTTAATTGCTAGAATAATTTTAATTATCTCAGGTTGGGTCAAGTTTGTGACTATTCACAGACTTAATTTAGTTAGACAGTTTGTAGTTATTGATGAAACATTAGACATCACACCAATACCAGATGTAAAAGCCTACTCGAGCAATTTATTCCGTTATATACTTTCTATTATTGTCTCATAGGTACATCAAGCAAAAAGTGCCTATTGTTGTTATAATTATTATAATTTAAAAAAATCCCATTAATATTATAAAATTAGTTTCTTAGCTTCTTCTTAACTTAGCTAGACACTGTTTTTGTTTTTCTATTCATTTTATAAGTATTAACCTCAATATACGTACATTGTTTACTTAGTTACAAACAATTAATTATTATATTTAAAGGTACGGCGAAGGACTGGCTACCCATAGCACAGGGAATCCTAGTTTGGGGGCCAGGAACCTTAGCCAGTTACTATCTCATATACACATATATATATTTTTTATATATATATACATATATATATATATATACATATATACATCTTGAAGGACATGTTGCGTCCTACATGGCGTTATTTACCGATGATGCTGCGTCCCACTGACTTTGTGCGTCCGGAATACGGACGCAAGATTGACCGACCCTCATTTTTAGCCCAAGGGTCCCTTATGACAGTTAGAATGTAAGGGCGAAAAATTGGCATGGACGTAATTTCATCACTGCAATGCCTTTTAGCGTATAATATAGTTCCGCCATCGTCCGGCTGAAATTTGGAGGGCGCTAGTGTTCAGCGTATAATTTACCACGTATACTTTGAGTTCAGTTCACCCATCTTATCGTGTCCATTGAATATCGTACTTAATTTGTAAAGTTTTTATCATGTTTTCGTGACAACAATCTTGCGTCTCTTAAATATCCTTAAACGGGCACTAGGTACGGTGTCTGAGGGGCCTATTCGGGGTTCACGAGGGACGATGGCGCGGGGCGCGTGGCGGCGGGCTTGTAAACAAACAGACATGTGCCGGCTGTGATGTAAGCTTGCCACCAAAGTGAATTATTTTCAAGTGCGTTAAAAGTGGTTATTTATTTGGTCTATTATTATGGTTAGTGATTATCTAATCTGATCTAATCTAATATTATATATATAAAATCGTTAAGGGATCAACGCACAGCCTAAACCGTTGGGGTTATTAACTTGAAATTTTGACAGTAGGTTCCTTTTGTGACGTAGGCGCTCACTAAGGAAGGATTTTTTAAAATTCCACCCCTAAGGAGGTGAAATAGGGGGTGAAATTTTGTATGAAAGTCCGTCATTTCTCAAGTTATATCCATGAAACTTGGTATACGAGCTACTGGTTGAAAATGAAGAAATACGTGTTTCACAGTTTTTAAAAATTCTAACCCCGAAGGGTAGAAATAGGGGATGAGAGTTTGCATGAAAGTCCTTTATTTCTCAAGATAATCTCAAGTTATATAAACGAAACTTAGTATTTCGGCTTTCGATAAAAATTAAAGAATTACGTGTGTCGCAGTTTTTCAAAATTCAACCCCTAAATTGGTAAATAGGGGTTGAATTTTTTTATGACAGCTATAGCCATGAAACTTAATATATGAGTTGAGTTGCGAGTTAAAAATCAAGAAATACGTATTTCACAGTTTTTGAAAATTCGACCCCCAAAGGGGTGAAATAGGGGATGAAAATTGGTATGAAATGCCTTCATTTCTCAAGATATTTTACAAGTTATATCCATGAATCTTGGTATTTAAACTGTAAATTAAAAATGAAGAAATACGTGTTTCACAGTTTTTGTGAATTCGATCCCTAAATGGGTGAAATAGGGGATGAAAGTTGGTATGTAAGGCCTTCATTTCACAGGATATTGCTCAAGTTATATCAACAAAGCTTAGTGTTTTGGCTTTCGGTAAAAAATAAAGAAGTAAGTGTGTCACAGTTTTTCAAAATTCAATCCCCAAAAGGGTAAAATAGGGGTTGAAAGTTTGAATGAAAGTCCTTCATTTCTCAAGTTATAGCAATGAAACTTGGTTTGTAAACTACGGGTTAAAAATGAAGAAATACTTACATGTTTCACAGTTTTTGAAAATTCGATCTCTGAAAGGGTGAAATAGGGGATGAAAGTTTGTATGTAAGGCGGTCATTTCTCACGATATTGCTCAAGTTACATAAACGAAGCTTAGTGTTTTGACTTTCGGTAAAAAATAAAGAAGTACATGTGTCACAGTTTTTTAAAATTCAACCCCCAAAAGGGTAAAATAGGGGATGAAAGTCTGTCATAAATTTTTAAGAGCCATTAATTAAACTTGGTATTTTGTGGTAACTTGGTTGGGTTTTATTGGAATTTTGGGTCAAGAAATACCTGATTCACATTTTTTTGTAAATTTTATCCCCAAAGACGTTTAATAGATAGTTTGTCCTCCAATAACATTTTTTGCATGAGTATAGTTGAAGATCTGGATAGTGACATAGGCTTCTTTTTATCCCGGAAAATAATGAAGTACTGTGGAAATTGAAAAAAATTTATGCCACACGAACGAGTGACGCTCAATCACACCAGAACGGCTGAACGGATTGATTTGATGAAATTTGGCACAGAGATAGATTGTAGTCTGAAATAACACGTAGGCTTCTTTTTATCTCGAAAAATTTAAGAAGTCCCGCGGGAACCAAAAAATTCTCAAATGAATGTTTGTTACTCAATCACGCCAGAACGGCTGAACGGATCTGGATGAACTTTAATCATGAACGTTCATGACTTTAATACAGAGATAGATTATAGTCTGGAATAACACGTAGGCTATTTTTTATCTCGGGAAATTAAAGAATTCTCGCGGGAACCAAAAATATCTCAAGTGGATGTTTGTTACTCCATCACGCCATTACGGCTGAATGGATCTGGATGAACTTTGAACAGAGATAGATTATAGTCTGCAATAGCCAATAACACATAGGCTACTTTTTATCCAGTATAATCAAAGATTTCCGTGGGAGCCAAAATAAAACAATCCACGCGGACGAAGTTGCGGGCATCAGCTAGTCATTATCATATCTTTAAACGTTGTCTGAAAAACTACTATCTATCTATGTAATGGAGTAGAATGTTGTATATTATATGTTATGTATAAATAGTTATTTATGGTAGATATTTATATGTGTATTATTAGTATGTAGTGTTTATGTAGTCTATCTTATTCTAGAAAAACTAAATTGCTTGCCACGCAACCCATGATTTCGCCAATCCAATCACCAAAGGTTGTCTGGGAGAGATCGCTTTAGCGATAAGAACGCCTTTGCACGCTTCACTACGATTAAGCTTCTCTTTTTGTAATTATATATTTCTATTTATTTCTTGTGTGCAATAAAGAATACAATAATAATAATAATAATTATGATATATGCAGAGCATTATACGGAATTGATTTAAACATACAGTTGGATGGAGGCGGGAATGTGCATGCAGTGTTTTTAACGTATACGGAGATATTCAGTGTGCAAGAAAGATTTAAGAGTGAACAGACGCACAAATTCATTTATTCGGAACCAATCTGAATTCAGTAGTAGATAGATGTAATTTACTTATAATAATCATTATGATATATGCAGAGCATTATACGGAATTGATTTAAACATACATTCGGATGGAGGCGGGAATGTGCATGCAGTGTTTAGTAGGTATACGCAGGTATTCAGTGTACAAGAAAGATTTAAGAGTGAACGGACGCACAAATTCAGCTAGAAATATTTAATTTGAATATCACCATTTAACGTTTAAATGAAATTTGACGTCGACTTCTGATATGATACTGATTAAAACATCTTACATACGCACTGAAAACATTAAAAATCTCACTACATTCAGTGGACGCCGCAGGGTGGTAGTTTGTAAAGACGCAAGAAGTCTTTCGCGATTTATATATATATATATATATTTTATTATATATATATATATATATATATATATATATATATATATATATATATATATATATACATATATATATATTTTATTTTTATTTTATTTTATGTATATAACTTTGTACCTACTACTACTACTATTGTTTAATTGTACTATATTTCATACTTTAAAAAAAACAGTTTTTCGTGTTTTTTCATTAAATTTGTATGCTGAGTACAATAGTGGCTAACTAACCTTCGAATGTATATGAACTATCAGACTTTAAAAGCCATTTGGTTTCTATCATCAGAATGAAATTTTGTTTAGTGGATTATTGTTGCCTCGCTTAGCGTTATAAATATTATAACTATTATGTTAATTATTTTACTTAAGTATTGTATTTTCTGACAATCAAAATAAGTATTAATATTTAAATCAAGTCATACTCGACCCTGCTTCTCATTATAATCGGGTTTTGCGTCTTGTGTGGTTCATCCAAGGCATTGAATTTTGTTCAGCATGAAACATTGGTCAGAAAATGACTAAAATATAGTAATTCATTCCAAGGTACCCATGTTATTGGATATTTCTCAAAACATGTTAATATTATCTGAGAGATGTTTCTTAAAATCTAAGTTTTTTTTAAACATATAATTATCCTATTTATGAATGAATTGCTCAGAGTAGTCTAGTCTAGTAGTTTTAAGTATTATTGTGAGATTGTGATAACAAAAATTATACCCGGCTGAGTTTGTTCTAGGCTTATTTTCTGACCAGGGCGCGCTGGAATTTAAGCTTACTAGCATATTATTCAAACGAAAATAGTACAAAAGATTTAATAAAAAAAATTAAAACTTGTTTTATTTATAACCTTAGAATAGAAAAATTAATAATATTTGCTTGATACCCGTAATAAAAATCGGTAATTTACCGAAAACCGATAAAAAAACGATATTTTGCAAAAAGTGCAACACTATTTTTTTTACTATTAGTTACGATTTTGTACCACCGTCTCGAGGCCCATCCCTTAATTTACTACGCCATATTACTACGATAATAACCCATTCATGTCTTTCACATCTATAGAAATTGTGGGAAAGAGCACAAAAATGTATACCTATTAAATGCCATAAGAAGGTGAGACAGACAATCAAATATGAATGGAATTGAAGTATAGGTAGATATTGCTTTTTATCTATAGATATAACGTGGAATTGTATAGCCTGTACGTTTCTCAAAAATGTCTATGAAGTTCGTTCGTCTATCTCTGGTTAACTTGGCTCTGAACAAAACGGTGTCAGAAAATCAAAAATATTGATGAGATAATTTTGTAAAAATATGAGAACTTGATTGTTTGTGCAATATTTAACAAAAATGGGTGAAAAAGAAGTAGGAGTGTTTTACAATTTAGAAAGTCTTCTTCGACAGGACTACCGTGGAGTTAATGTATGCTTAGGTCAAAGATGTTGTTTATACATAGCACTATCTTCCGAATAACGTTTTTATTACTTTCAGATAGCAGTTTACGCTGTCGCCACTGCAGGCTTAGCTCTATCCGTTCATAAGATCCGTCCGGTAAATATCGTGCTATTTGGATAGCTGTTATTATGTAACTTCGGATAATTTATAATATTGTTATGACTTTTTAGGTAAGCAAGTTTTCGAAGGCTTCTAAGGTCCCAGATCACTTTATACAACAACATACACCACTAAAAGGGGTGTACGCAGGTGTTCAGCACTCTCCAGTCCGTCTTCTCATTAATCACAAAGCACCTATTTATCTTCCGTTGTGGCATTCTAGTAAACCTCCACTGACTGTTAAGGTAAATTGACAAAATATATTCTTATCTACCTTCTTATTTTATTACAGAATAGTGTTAACTAACTGATGCCTGAGACTTTGTCTGCATGGATTTGTGTTAGGTGTTTGGTTACTTGCAGGAATTCCTCAATTTTCCGGGATAAAATGTAGCCTATGTGTTATTCCAGACTATAAATCTATCTCTGTGCCAAATTTCACCCAGATCTGCTCTGTTGTGATTGAGAAGCAAACATCTATCCATCCAAACTTTCCTCTTATAAAATTACTATAGATGAACATTATTTTTTAATTGCTTGTATATCTGGAACAAAAAAGTGGAATCATTTTCATAAAAATTATCTTTGGAATCTTGTGTTTAATCTATGCTCCTTCAGGGTGTGTTCTGTAAGAGTAAAAGTAATAAAATATTACTTTATTTCCTTTAGGAGGCCCACAGGATTGCCATCTTGGTTTGTGAATGGGGTTACAGTAAGAAAATTGTATGTTCTCATAGCCCTTTAATTTGTATTGCTATTTCAGATATGGGGAGTGGATATTGTGAGTGGCAATGCTGTCAACTGGCTGGACTGTGTGGCAAAGGGAAAGCAAGTCACACTGAAACCCATCAGCAGAGATAAAGATGATCTGGTTTCCACTGTACTTTTGCATTTACCACAACCTAAGGTAAAATTATTTATCATTACTATATACTTAAATCAATACTAATTTTGGCACACATGAAGTTTGGCACTCATTGAGGCAAGATAACGTACTGAAAAGTCAGCTTGCTTCCTAGAGGATATATACTCCTTTTCCTCAGAATTCAAAGGGTTATTGTGTCATGATAATAAACCCAGAATTCATACATAAGTTGCAGACATCAACTGTACAAACCCTGTGCAAAAATCCAATAATTTTATTATAACAATCTACCCATATAATGTAATAACTGTCTGTAGCATTTAGTTTTGAATACCATCCGCCATATTTATCATTCAATCAATTTGTATTTTGATTGTCCAATATATCTAAATATTAATATATAAAAAAAATATTAGCTCATTGATGACCAAGAATAATCCAATAATATCAATAATTTCTTGCAGACCAAAACAGTGGAAACGTTAGATCTTGGACAGAAACTGGTTGAGCTTGGTTTTGCTAAAGCCTCAGTACCAAAAGACATTAAGAAGAAAACAATAGAATCCCAACTTGCACCAATAATTCTTTCAGCAGAAAAAAGTGCACGCTCATATAGAAACGGAATCTGGTTAGACAACTTACCACCAATTCCTATATATGTAACTTATTGGCGGAAAGGAAGTCAACTGGCAACAGAGATGATAATTTTTTCTACAAAAAAATTGTTGCAACTGTTAGTTTTTCTATCAAAAAGTGCCTTGGTTGGAGGGAAAAAGTTAATTCTACTACCATTCAATAAATCTCCAAAACAAATACAAGCAACATGATTTATAAAAACTCAACTTGCATATACATATTTATAGATTGAGAATTGACATAATGAAATGTGCAAGGGTTATTCTCTAGGTATTATGTATAGTTGGAAAAATTATATTTTTAAAAAAATCATTTGGAAATAAATTATCTTAACTGTTTATTGAGTTTCATTTTACAAAAAAAAACAAAATCATTAAAAAAGCACTGTTTATTCAAATTAAATATGTAGTATATTATATTACAATTAAAATATATATAATCTTAATTAAAATAGCAAAAGAAAAATACAGCTAATAATAACATAATAATAATCTATTGAATTAATAATATCCTTTTAACCATTGCAGCAATAATACCAAATAATTTTGCCTTATTAAATTAACAAGAATTGTCACAGATATTTTTTGAATTTACAAATTATTCATAACATTATATTTATAGACAAAAAATACTGATTTTGAAGTTTGCCAAAGCAAACAACATTTAAAATCATAGGACCTTACTAAATTAAAGTCATTAATTATGAAGTGAATTTTTAATATTACACATCTGTAATTAAGTAATTGAACAACCTTGAATGAAACAATCAGATATAAAAATACAAAAGCAATTCTGAGCCCAATGTGGAGTTGCACCAGTTAAAATTGTAAGTCGAAAAATATAGTGGTGGGTTGACACTTGACATCCCACACTACCTGCAGCCACATATTCACCGGTAAATATTTGGAAAACAATAAATGTTTGACATATGAAAAGTAGCAAGCGAAAAGATTATGCGTATAGATATGTGTTTCTTGTACTTAAAAATAATATGGTTAATGTAATCTTAAAATTGAGAGCACAAACATGCTGACCGCAGGCCAATGTTTCTGAATAGGCGGTATGGTCATGTATCTTTGTTTATGCTCGAGGAGGACAAATAATTAAAAACAATAGCACAACCAATATTTTGACAACTGATCTGAGTAATTGTGTACCGGTGAAAACATGGCTTTAGTGGGTGAGTATATGGCGCATGATGGAGCGCGGGCGTCAAAGCACGGAGCAGCGCGAGAGCCACGACGTGGGCTTGCGTTGCCGATCGTTGTCCTTCAGCGTATGCACTCCGCTCCTGTTGCCGGGCGGATTACTCGCCTCCTGTAAATAAAATGTAGGTAATGTGAGTCAAGTGAAAATTGACAAAATATCCATCAAGGAAACAATAAATCCACAAGAAATATATTATGGTGTCGAGTTGTTTCGTGACGGGAAATAACATATGGGTTTCATACAGTATGTATTGGAAATTCAGTAATATTTATACTTATGTATATATATTAGACACATGTTAGAGTATCTTGTGGTCTGGCTACTCTCTCTGATCATAATGTATGAAACTGATACTCTTCTAATGCATTACACTAGTAAATTTCCAGCTTAGCTTTGATATCAGTAATTTTATTTTCATTTTACCATGATCAACCATGTATCAAAGTCAATAATGCTGAGTTTATGTTGATAACATAGTAGATCCATCGACTTGACTCTTGTGTTTTACAGCAGCTTGATTTTGTAGCAATGACAACAAGATAGAGAACACATTGGGTGCACCTTGCCTTGAATTGGCAGCTTCATAATTATTATGAATCCGTGCAAAGCAGTGTCACCTGCTCAATCGAATTAAATTAAGAATGTTTTATTTTATCCACTACAAGTTAGCCCTTGACTGCGATATCACCTGATGTTAAGTGATGATGCAGATGATGGTAGAGGACCTGTTAGATTTAGTTCTTAGCGCAAAATCATTAATAGTAGTTATAATTACCGATTTAGTTTAATAATTAACCTTTTAAAACCTAAGAATTTAACAAGGATACAGTATTTTGGACTATAAAATATACCTGAAAATGCACTCCCTTGGAACCCTAGGCTACTTACTCTACAGTTACACTATACTACTATTACATTCTAAAGTACCTAGTTGAGACTTTAGATGATCAAATCTACTACTTCTTTTATTTTGATATAACTTTATTTATATATCAGTCCTAGTTCCAAACAAATAAAATTATGATATGTACTACATTCCAAGTGAAGCGTAAATGTTTTATGTACATAAGCCTTCGCCCTGAATAAATTGATCGATTGAATTGATCAACCAATAAAGATAACAGGCAAGAAACGCGTCACATAACTCTGATAACGAAAAGACTCACAAAATATTATCTAAGTACATCATAATAAGATATCTTTTGAAAAAAACTATTACCAAGCATACTGAATAGTAATATTATAATTAATCATTTATTTAAAAAATACAGTTTACCGTAACCTGCTACTACCTTATAATTACGTAAATTATTGCTAAAAAGCATTTGCTTTATCATGAAATTGTATTTTTTTTAAATTAATGATTGACTAGAATCAACTTTTAAAAAAAAGGTCAAATAACAGTGGTACATTCAGTAGATTTATATGAAATTTGGTTTAGTCATGTTTAAAAATCTCATTTTCTTTGTCAACATGGCTTATTTTCATGGACACATCACATTGAATGACATGGGCTATTTACGTAACAGGAAAAAGTTATTTGCATTACAGTTTGCTGTTTCATCATAACAGGTTCATTTTATATACTTCCTGTTCCAGCGACAAATAATTTAGAAATTTCTATTTAATTCTTATTATGAAGTGGATAAATATGCAGTTTCTGTAAACGGAATTGATTTAACTAGGATTCAAACCTAGAGCCTAGAAATATTAGTACTGATTCGCCAGAGCGATTGTAAAATCCATACTTCTATAATAGTATTACAATTGAAAGTGTGTCTGTCTGCTAGGCTTTTATGGCCCATCTGTTCAACAGATATGTATGAAATTTGGTATAGGGATAGTTTGTATCCTGGGGAAGGACATAGACTTTTTATCATGATAATTAAAGAGTACCGCGGGAATCAAAAAACCGTAATACACAAAGACGATGTCGCGGGCTTCATCTAGTAAGTCATAAAAAATTTGCTTGCAAGTCAATATGTTTATTCTTTTCTCTTGTACATTTATTAAACACCTGTGCATGCAATAGTTAAACGCAAACCAGAGCATTTTCACTCTATCCAATACTTTGTGATAATATGTTAAATTTTTTGAGTATTGGTTACCGTTAGTGTAATACTTCGAGGTTGAAAACACACTTTTTCCATACGAAAAAAAATTTTTTGCGTACAAAAAGTTATAGCTGCACAGAATGTCGCGACAGGACGAAACCTTACAATGTAAACGTTTCATATTGTAGATTTTTTCCAGTGATCTGTCCTGTGTAGTTTGTTTTCATCCACAGCATAAAAAAGATCATCATTTAAATATTATCACACATACTTAAAACTGCTACATGCACTTAATTATTTCTGGAATTTAAAATATTTATATTGACTTTATGAATATTTAAATATAAAGTGATAAATGATTCTCAATAAAAATACTCTCTGGAATAACAATTTAATTACATCAATGATTAATTTGAATCTGTATAGTATGAATAAGGATGTTAGGTTTTTTTATTAGATAAAGGTTGACTCATCCATGTATCCTTGCTTTTCATGCAAAATGTTCATTAATTCATATCATGCTCAGAGGATTATTTCAAATGTTTTATGCACTTTTGGGTGAAGAATTGTTTAAGAATTTTTGCACAAGCTAACTCTAATTGACATGATACAGTTAGTTAACTCAAAAACAACTAATTAATTATTTTGCTATCACATCAACATAATATTTATGCAAAACAAAACCCAAACAACAACAAATACACAGTTTTTTACCTTCTGTTATCAAGTTTGGCATGAAACAAAAGAAATATAGTTTAACATAGAAGTAATTTCATGTTCAATATTTTTGAATAATAATAAAATGGTCAGACTTATAATATATTAATTAATTAAAGAATAATATCTTTAACCATAGATATTTCTAATAGTTTTAATGTTTTATGTAATGTTGTTTTTGTTACATGTTACATACCTGTTTTTTCTCCATCTTTGCTTTGATATCTCTGGCTAATGTGTAGAACGCATACTCAACATTTAACGAGTCCTTTGCTGATGTTTCTACAAATTTTATCTGATATTCTATTGCTAATTGTTCACCTCTCTCTTTTGAAACCTGAAAATAAATATTTTAAGCTTGTATAATTAAAATTAAAATAACAATATTTCATTATTAATGCTCAATTTCTGTTTAACCCGTAACTGTGGTAATTAGTGCTATGAATTTATAATACACAAAATATAAAACAAAAACACTGGAAAAATTTGTTAAAGGATGGGATTTTTACAAATAGGTAACAATAATTATTAAATCAAAGACATATTTTAACCGTATTGCAATAAGAATGTAGTGTAGGAAATAAAATATTTAAATTATTAGTTAAATTCCTTTAAATCTTTGTTTCAGTAGGGGTCCTTTTTTATTGGAAGATAGGCTTGAGGACCAACAACAATTACAACAGTTTATTAACAATAAATGGGTTAGGTGGGAGCACACCTGCCATACACTCTTGCCATTCTATGTTATAAAGAATATGTACATGCAAAATATCTAAACTTTCTAGCCCCAGCAGTTACAGCTGTAGTTTCATATCAGTCAGTTTATTCAAATTCTTATGAAATTCTATAAACCCAAGAATGGAAAATCTCAAGATCTAAAAGTTTAATGATGATTTCACATAATATAATTTTGGATTACTGATTTCTCACTTATTGGTTGTGGATATGCTCTCTGGTCACTATCTATACAAATTGATTAACCTGGTTTTATCTATCAATACAAAACAATGTTATAATGAAATGAGGGAAACCAGTTTCCTTCCATTGTTCTATAGCGCTTTTATCAGCTATTTAAAGTTATTGACATAAAACTATAAACTGTTTGTCTGTTTTTACAAAATATCTAAAATTATTTGAACACCTAAATTGGTAGGAATATTATGAAATCTCACCTGTCTTTTAGCATCTAAATCACATTTATTGCCAAGTATCATTTTTTCCACATCAGCACTAGCATTCTCTTCAATGTTTCTTATCCAATTCTTGATATTTTCAAAGCTCTTTTCATTAGTGACATCATAAACCAACATAATGCCCATGGAACCTCGATAGTAAGCAGTCGTTATCGTGCGGAACCTTTCCTGGCCTGCAGTATCCCTAAAACATATACGAAGGCCAATAAGGGAACTATTGTTTTCCATACTAGCACATTAGATGAATGAAAACTTACCATATTTGTAACTTTACTTTTTTGCCATCGAGATCTACTGTCCGAATTTTGAAGTCAATACCTGAAACAAGTTAACTGGTAAACTAGGTTCAATTAATTAAAATTAGCGTATATGATGTCATTAAATGTTCACTCGTTAAACTCACTAAGGGCTCCGTTAAACAGAGAGCCGCACCCTTCCCCGTAACATATTGATACGAAAAAATCAAACAATGTAACAAAAAATCTTGTTCGATGACAATTACGTATAAAAAATACAACTTTTCTGACAATAACCTTTGGATACAAAGACTGGACCACTTACCGATGGTGGATATAAATGAAATATTGAACGCATCTTCGGAAAATCTAAATAGTATAGATGTTTTTCCCACTCCAGAATCACCTATTAGCAGTAATTTAAATAAATAATCGTAAGTTTTTGCCATTTTTTAGATCAATCAAAGAATACACACAGCCACTCTTTTGGCATTTTTGAGTAATCGCTAGTGATGTACCCGTCAGAGACAAGTAACATAAAGGAGTACCCGTATTCTGCCCGTATTAATAATCCTATGAATCATATCGTTGTCCGCAATAGCTTTAAAAATTTACGATATTTTTTTGTTTGAATGTATCAAAAATTATTATAATCATTTAGATAATTTATCGAAAAATGTTTCTATCAAATGCTACAAATTGTGGAAGTTCATCCTAAATTAAATTATCTATCGAAACATTTTGCTGTCCTCGTCGAGAGTGTAAAAGGAGCGCAAGAGAAGCAATAAAGCCATAAACAAATAAAAAGAAGGAGAAAACAACCGTCGACTTCGTAGACTGACTTTATAAAAACCTCAAATGTAACTTTGACAGTGAGTGACAGCTTAGTTTAGCAGCAACGTTGACACTTGACGCCAGAGACAAGATGTTACTTGTCTCTGGAGAGTGGAGACCAGAGACAAGTAACATATAGGAGGAGACAAGCTTGACGCCAGTCGCTAAGTGAAAGCTAAAACGCTTCTCCCAATTATTATTTTTAAACGGCGTTTTCAAAATACAATTACCTATTTTGTTATTAGAGTTACTTTTAATGTATTAAAGCGATCAAGTAATGAATATACAATTTGATTGACAATGTTTTATCACGTAAGTCCAATCGAATTCGGTCGTAACCATACGCCGACTTTGATTTAAGCGCCAACTTTTACTTTTTTTACTTGAAACTTGCAGATATCTTTAGAGCACGAGATCTTACTACACCCTCGATACTTCGGACCTCAGTTGCTAGATACTGTCAAACAGAAGCTCTATACAGAGGTTGAAGGGACATGCACAGGCAAGTAAGTGTATTGTCTTAGTTTTACTAGGTACTCTATCCCACTGCTAGGTTAAGCCCTGTAAGATATGCCATAGTAAGTTTAATCCGTCCGTAATTCAAATTGTTTCAGATATGGTTTTGTTATTGCAGTTACAACTATAGATAGCATAGGGGCAGGGCTCATCCAGCCTGGCCAAGGATTTGTGGTGTACCCTGTCAAATATAAAGCTATTGTGTTCAGGCCGTTCAAAGGAGAGGTCCTTGACGCTATAGTTACACAAGTTAATAAGGTATGGCATTTTGTGTGATGTTATATTTTTTGCTTGTTATAAAAGAACACAATTACATTTACTTAATTCACAAATTAATATACAAGCTGAAATTTTAGTGCTAGTTTTCCGGAAGCGATTTTGTCTCAGTTGTACAATCAATTAACAAAAATATTAGAACTGTAAAAGGGCAAATTTACTATCAAGAAAAACAAAACTCAGAAGTGACCTCAAACCAATAGCAGAAACCTCAAAACTTGCGAGTAGGTTGGGCGTGCAGGCAGTGGCGTGCACAGGGTTTGAGCTTAGGGTAAGCATTAGGGCACGTAGTGCTCCTATATGTCATACATTAGGTACCAAATAAGACATAAGAAAAACAAAACAAACTGTTACTGTGAACACAGTTATAAGAATCATACCTACTCGAGTTACTACTTTTCTGCCTTTTTTGTGATAATATTGTAACATAGGTACACACCTGCCTTTGCAAATAATATCTAATTTTACATAACAGGAAAAGGAAATAAAGTTTGTCTAAGTACCTTTTACACACAGCGCCTAGGTATACAGATTTCGCACAAATACTCTTCCATTTTCTAAATGATAATTAAGTATGTTCTATGAATAAACCTTTACACAACCTTTGCAAGCACAAATCCGATTTTATGGTTTTATTGCATTGGTTATTTATGGTTTTTTATTTACTTCACTTACTTATTCCCGCAAAAACATTATAATTCACAAAATGTGAACTGACACGAAAGTAAAAAACAATACGATCAGAGACAACTGACAAGTAATAGGAGAATACAAATAAGGAGTAAAAATTTACTGTTCTAGCACTTTTAATATTTTGTAAGGTCTAAAACCGTACTTATATTTATGAAAAAAATCTGAATAAATTGATTTAATTGAAATATGTTTATAATTATAAGAAATCAAGCTACTTATTTAGATTATAGAAAGTAAAACCTTTGTTTGTATTAACTTTCAAAAGCGCGCTTTTTTGAAAATACAGTCTAGGATATGTTCCAATATGCACTATGAGCACTGTAAGGTGTAACGTCAATTTAGTAAACTGAGAAGCCGTTCCTTTATACTTAGCTATACTGGTTACTATGGTTGGTTGGTATTAAATGGAACGCAGTCCAGTATACAAAATCTATGTTTTTGGCGCTGTTTTGACGTGAAAATAAAAAAGAAAGATTGTTTTAGAAGAAAATATTGTTTTTCAAGTAACCTAATGTGTAATAACTTTATAACCGAATTATTAATGAGGTTATATACGGTAAATGTGATTAACTTATTTTGACAAATAATTGTTTATTAATAATCAATGGTGCAAGCCGTTAAATTTCTAGACGCTGTTGATCACTGAGAGCATCTTACTTCGAAAACGTCAGTGCTCACAGTCCGAAAATGGCGACGATTTATGACGTCATATATTACCCTAGGATATTGCGGCAGTATTCTGTAACGGCATAATGGAACGAATTTCTCCCCAGTACGAGCACAGAACAGGAACAGTGCTCGCGGTGTATATCGGAACATACCCCTAGACGGCAGACGCTTACGGCGCAACGGCGCAAACTGTGATTGACCAATCACAAGCCAATAAGCTCTGCTTCTTATGCGCGTCATTCGTTCATGATTTCGAGTAGAATCATGAATGAATGACGCGAATAGAGTAAAGATATCTGCCCCCGATTATGTAAGGAAATAGTAATCGTCTGTCAAACGTATAATTCGACCTGTTTAGGGAGGTCATAGATGCTTGCACTTCAAAACGCAAAAAGTACTCCTATGTACTCCTTAAAAAGTTCGAGTTGTACGTTATGAACTGTCAAATGAATACGATTGGCTTAGAGTTTAGACAATTGGGCCTCTGACTACGATGACGCGCAAAAGAAGCAGATAGTTCGTAAGCTTTTCGGCTTCGCGCGATCTCTTCTAGCGATAGATGGCGTTCATCGTTTGTCGCTTACCTGGTGCGAGAATTTACGCCGTGCGGAAACTACTCGTATGTAGTTATTTGAAGGAGTGGGCTTAGAACGAATTTTATTTTCAATATTTTTAAAGGGGTATAATTTACTAAGATAAGCAGTACTTTTATACCTGCATGACCTGCACACCACTGCGTGCAGGCTAGTTTATGCTGTATCACTACGTGTGAGAGTTTATTATGCTCTTTACAGCTTTGCCCTTCACTTTGTTGGCAGTGCTGTACCTATGTAAAAAAAACCTGCTGAGATTGTTGTGGGCTCTTCTCAGACTAGGGCCTTTAAGGGGTTAAGAAGGCCGAATGACCTTGACGAAACGCAGACCAGCGGGACTTTTGCCGACGGTAATGCCGTATAGCGGCCACGCCCGGAACTACGCAAACTAGGCCAAAGACTATAGACTGCAGAGGGAACAAGTGCTATTTTATGGGATAATGCCTATATTTATGTTTGCGCATAAATATCATAGGTCACAAATACGTAAACTTTCTTTAATACCTACCTTTAGCTTTACCTTGAGACCTTGCCATGAAATGTTCGATATCGTATCCGATACTAAATATTGTTTGCGCTTGTAGTAGGCACAGATTTAGGTATAGGTACAAGTAATATTTCGTATTGGATCAATGCTAAAATGTAGGTAGTTCAAGTTAGTGTTCCAGAAAATTTAACAAAATTAGCGCCATTTTGAAATTCATGTTGTTATTATGTTTCCATGACTATGTAATGTATTTTGATGAATATAAAATATATGGTAATTAATATATGATGATAGCCACGGAGTTAGAGAATAGGAGTGCAGGTGTTCCCAGCTTGTCATCACGAATTTCGATTCCATATTATGATATTATCGATAAGGTTGTCTGGAAGAGATCGCTGGTTAGCGATAAGACCGCCTTATTGTACCTACATTTTAAGTTTTCATGTTTGTTCTTTTTCATACATACATACATACATACATACATACATACAGACACACATACACACAGACACACATACACACATACACACATACACACATACATACATACACACATACACACATACATACAGACACACATACACACATACATACATACATACAGACACACATACACACATACACACATACATACATAGATACATACATACACACACACATACATACACACATACATACATACATACATACATACATACATACATACATACACACATACATACATACATACACACATACATACACACATATATACACACATACATACATACATACATACATACACACATACATACATACATGCTTGCTTTTCCGCAGTCTCTCAGTCGCAGACAAAATAATTTTGTCTCGGTAGCATAATCGATTTACTAAAACAAAAGTTGTTAGAATTCAAAAATGGCATATTTACATCTGAGAAAGACAGACAGAAAGACACACTTACGCATACATTATAATTATTATTAGTATGTATTTTAGTTATTAGTAGCATTAATATTATTAGTAAGTAATTTTGCATTATAGATATTATAATCTATTCCGTCGGGTCGGAGGAAAAAAAATCAAATTAAAGCTTTTAAGCTTTAAAAACAATCAAAATATGTAGCGAGTGCAGGTAGGTTGTTCCTCATCAAAATCATCTTGATTTGAATTTTTACAATCACTTGTCACTACAGAACCTTATTTAGTCTTTGCACCTACTTTGCACACTTAAAAAGTTAAATTCTTAAAAAAAATATATTTACACCTACTAATTTACAGATAAATACTGAACTAAGTATTTCTAAAATTTTAAATATGTACAAATGAGTATAAACCCTTCAAAATCGAAAATTAACTTTAAAAAATTTGCTCTGACACCGACGTGCGGTCCACCTTCGACAATGTCCCGAAACGGACTGCCGAAGGGCTCGCGGGTGTTTACAGGGCGACGGAGCAGCCACGTTCTCACTAATATACTTAAATTTCGGGGGAAAATTACTTTACACGAATGTTATAGGGAGTAAAAATAAAACTCTCCGTTAAAAATATTGCAATTTTTAAGACCTATTTTTGTGTGCAAGAACTAATTAAAAAGCTTGTGCCGTTTTGCAGAACATTTTCAAAGTATGACAAAAGTAGATACTCTTTGGGGATTTTTTTCTGAAAGAGGGTTTGAAAAAAGTTATTTTTTTTTACAGTAGAAATGTTTATTAAGCCTATATCTTCCGTTACATATTTTTTCTTTACGGATTCAACTATCAGTTATTAAGACAATTTGACTTAAACATCCTAATACTGAGGCAGTTTGTCATCTCTTAAAGCCTTAAGATACCGTACTTAATTATCACCATCAAGTCTTATACTTTGTAAATGTGAAGTTCAGAAGGTACCTATTTTGAATAAGTATACTTTGAGTTTGAATTATGTCTAGTGAAATACTATTGTTTCTCATACTTTCGAGTTTATGATTTTTTAAATTCTTTTCAAAACCAAAACTCTTATTTTGTAAGTTGTATAACTTAAGTGTGTTAATTCTCTTTGCAGGTTGGGATGTTTGCACAAATAGGTCCACTTAGCTGTTTTATTTCACATCATGTGAGTAAAGAAAACTTTTTTATACTTGAACCAATATGACTCAAATTAGTTTTTTTAATATATTCATTAGTTTAATAAAATTAGAGCTTACTATGTTTATTACTTTTAAAGGTAAATTACTTCATGAGTATGACTTTAAAACATTTAACACTTCTATTTACCATAGTGAACCTCTGGTTCTACTTAAACAAACAACAAAAACAACAACAACAACAACAAACAATACAACTGGTTATATATGAATTGCAAAGTAGAAGCTAAGTTTGTACTTAGCTTTTAATACAACTTACTTGAACCTAAATGAAGTAACCAACAGCTTATCAAGTTATAACAGATGGAAAATGGTCCAACTTAGGCCCATGCTCACCGAGCTTCGTCAACTCTAACCATTGTTTAAACGGTTCTAAATTCAATTTTTTGGTACAAAGTTAAACGTATTACAACGGTTAATTAACTGTTAGAGTTAACCGAAGCTCGGTGAACATGGGCCTTAGTGGCATAGTTTGCAAGTCTGATATGACTGCCAAATTTGATAGTTCTTGCAACTTTGACACAGACGATTTTTATAATTTAATCTTTTTGAATACTATGTTATGATATCTCTAAGATGCAAACTATTAAAAAAAGGTATCAGACGCATTTTTGCATGTATGTCATATCAGTAAGGAGGTTTTAGTTATCATTATTAAGTTAAATACTTTGTGGGGTCGAGTGTACGCTAACATTGTTCCAAAAGAGTTTCTGGATTCGCCATTGCATAAATTTAAAGACTGTGTTAAACAGCATTTTTTAGGTCGAGGTTATTATACTATCAATGATTTTCTTAGTGACAAAGTTGCATGGAAGTAACCGGCCTCACACCCAGTAGCCCACAAGTCAGACTAATACTAGTAACATAATGTATGTGTTGTATTGTTTACTTATTGTAAAATTATTATTTTTGAGAAAAGAGCAACTACAGAGTTTCTTGCCAGCTCTTCTCAGTAGAATCTGAACCAGCTTTCTGAACCCGTGGTAGGGTCTTGACGAATAAGTGACACAAGTTGTCCTATGTGAAATAAATAAATCATTTATCATTGTTGTGTTACAGTCAATTCCGGCAGATATGGAGTTCTGTCCGAATGTGAATCCCCCGTGCTACAAGAGCAAACAGGAAGATAATGTCATACAGGAAGAGGATGTCATCCGATTGAAGATTGTCGGTACTAGGGTCGATGCTACTGGTATTGTAAGTACCTAATCACTTAATTTAAAACATTATTTAAAATCTATACCACACATGACTGCCTCGTCGGTCTAACGGTTAGCATAGTCGACTGCGGATCACGAGGTCCTGGGTTCGATTCCCGGTCGGGCATAAAAATTGGTAGGTATTGGGTTTTTCAGTTAAGAAATTCTCAGTGCCAGCCCGGAGTCAGGAAGTTGGCGGTGTTTCACCCCTGTGCGTCGGAGATCACGTTAAGCCGTCGGTCCCGGTTATTATCACTAACATGATAATAGTCGTTAAAAGCCCGCTAACCCGCATTGGAGCAGCGTGGTGGGTCTAAGCTCTAATTCCCTCTCCTATGAGAGTGAGGCCTGTACCCAGCAGTGGAACGTTAATGGGCTGTAGTGGCGGTGGATACTATCTGAAACAAGCTAAATAATCATACGAATGTGTGTTTGTTTGCTGGTTTATACTTCAATCATGCTACAACGGATCGACGTGACCCATGCATATGTATTTAAATAAAGTACCTATAGCCAGGTCCGATGTGGGTATAGAGTGACATGGCTATAGGTAATTTATTTAAATACTTAAGCAATTGATTTCTCAGAAATAAATCTACTCTATTTATCCAAATAGGATGAATTTCGTATTTAAAGTGAGTTCAATCTAAGAAGCGAAAAAATCTTTACTATGAAACCGGCAAACAATTAAGCGAGTAAGCGAGATGAAAAAAGTAAAAGATATAAACCTTAGCTAGAAGTGCTGTCGTTACGAGAAGTGTGAATTTCGAGTTAAAAGTCGTGACGTCTAAACGGCAACCTTCCCGTGTAGTAAACATTTTTGCTTCCGTCCGCGTTTTGATTTTATGTTTTTTTTCAGTTTGCAATTGGAACATTGATGGACGACTATTTAGGATTAGTGACACAGTAAGTGTAATTGAGATAATGTATAATTTTATTATTATAAGATTTAAATATAAAATGAAAGACACATCACATCTTTTATTTATATTTATTTGGCATTCAAATAATAGTGTAAAATTCAGTAAGTATGTAACAAAAAACAATCTGTCAAAAAAGGACAAAATATTTGGACACTTCAGTCTATTTGGGCAGTTGCTTGTGACTGTTGACTGTATACTGGAGCTTGTACAGTGGTGGTTACAATAAAGGTAAAGACAGACTTGTCCTATACAGACTACACAACATATGCAATGCAGACATCTAGACTTTGTTTTATATAATGAATCAGAAACAGACTTTGTGTCTATCTGCAATGGAATTATTCTCGTTTAGTATGAAAGTGCCAGATACACATAATTCTAAAGCAGCAAGTCTATTTGTTTGTTCTTCAATCACACTGCAACAGAGCAAAGGATCGACGAGATTTTTTGCGTTGAGGACCTGGTGAGTGACACAGGCTACTTTTTATCCCAGAAAATAAAGGAATTCCCGCGGGAATAAAACAACTTAAACCACGCTGAATAAGTCGCGGGCATCAGCCAATAAGTTATATATTATGTAGTCAATGCCCGCATCCGCTTGGTTTAAGTCTAACACGAAGTGATTGAAGGGCAAACCAACAAACAAACACACTTTCGCATTAATAATATCATAGTTTTGTACTTGACTTGACTTACATATGTTGCATTAGGACGAGTATGTCAAGTTCCTTACAATCTTACGTCTAAAATAAAGCGAAACTTATTTTTATTTCTTACAATATAGTGCTGTCCATATGAAATCCGCGCCCGTAGCGCCAAACTTTGTCAGACATGTGAAAATTGTAATTATTATTGGATAAAATAAAGTTTAATTAATTGCTTCTAAAAACTATGTATCTAGTCAATAGTGGACTTGATCTTTTGTTACAAGAGTTTTGTAATTTAGACCAAAAGTAGGTTTTAAACTATAATAATAAACATAAGTTTGGTTCTAGAGGCGCAGAAAAATTGCACTCCCAAATCGAAAAAAAATGTGCACTCTGTATAATCTTAGTATCGAAATATCATTAAGACGAACACTGAATCAATCTGACGAAGCTACGTACATATTATATGCACCTTCGTCACGCGGGGCTGATTCTGTAGAATGCAATCTCTAAATTAAACTAAAATGACACCTCCAAACCTAGTTCTGTACTAAGGTACAGAACTAGGTTTAGAAGTGTCATTAACCCTTTCATAATACTCTCTGTAGAACTAGGTTTAGAAGTAGCAGTAACCCTTTCTTAATACTCTCTGCAGAAAGCTGCAGAGAGTATTATGAAAGGGTTAGCAATATTTTCAATGCTGTCATTTTAGTTTAGAGATTGTGTACAACAGAATCAGCCCCATTGTATGCGGGTCTGTCCATAGTCTGCCCTCCTATTTTCTCACTAAGTGGCAATGAAAGCCACTGACATGTTTTTTAACCATTGAAGGTTTGCTATGAAAATGTTATTTTTATTTCATAGCAAATCTTCAACGGATATAAATATATGTCAGTGGCTTTCATTTTTTGATCTCCACTGAGTTAGAGAATAGAGCTTTGGAATAACAAAGCACACATCATCGAGAAATACAACATGCTCTGAGTAAAAAGTATTCGAAAATCCTTTAAAAAATACACATGCATATCAAGATACATCTATTGATGTCGATTTGTTGGCTAAACAATTATTTTTAAGTAATTTAATATCGTAATTATCATAGCATAGACATTGTTTTGATTCAGATTTAAAGTACCTATTCCATTTTATAATATTATTGTTAAGTGAAAACATGTAATCGAGATGTTTTATTTCAATACTTCAATACATATTATATTCCTTTCATAATTACTTAGATTTAAAATTAAATTAAAATGAAATGAAAAATATATACATAGCATAGATATACGTACTATTTAGTACTTACCTACCTCCAAATACAAAGATTAACTAAACTTATTTGAAATTTGTCAAAGATAAAAAATATCCAAAGGGACGATTCTTTGGTTTGTCAATTATATACAAAAGTACCACAAAAATTAAAAATACAAAATAATAAATAAAAAAACCTTAATCAAATATTGCTTGTGCTTAACGAAATATGGCATCTAAATAAATAATACTCAATATGAGATCAGAAACACAAACTAAGCAATGATTATTATTATTTATTATCTAAGCACCAAATAGGCCTAAACTTAAAAGATATCTATCTATGTATAGAATCAATATTTACTTTAGTATAACTCGCAAGCATAAAATGCTTTACTACAGTAAAATCTACATAATTATCGTATATTATGTTTTCGTTATAAAATATTGAGACATAACATTGTGCAATATAATGTAATAATATGCATGATAGAAGATATATTTTGGAACAGTCATTTAATTTTTTTAGTCACAATAATTTGCACAATTAGCTCACTGAATACATGCGGGCGATTACATATGCCGACTTCCTGGCCTGGAATTATCTACGATATTAGATGCCTAGTTGATGAAAGATAAATTAATTACTTATGTATTAAAAGTCATCCCGTCAGTCTAGTACAATGTGGTGTCTGTTGTACACTGAACTAAAACGATAGGTCTAATATTGCTATACGTTTCTGAATAATGAAAATGGTACTAGATATAGAGAGATTGTGTACCTACTAAAAAATTTGTCACAATGTCGTGTATTAATGTGTAAGATTTTCGTATTAGAACTAAATATGATTTGACGACGGGTGTAACTAAATTTAATAGCATGCCTCGGAAGTTGGGTTGTACCTTTTTATATAAAATATTGACCTGAGGAGTTATTTTAAACTCTTGCGTCAGGCTCAGTTTGGTCAGCACCGCGATCGCCGCCTTACAAGGCACAAATCAATACTTCAGGATAAATATACGACACTGCAAACATTTCGAAACAAGTATATACTCTGCTACGTACTCAACAATACAGGAAGATTCGAAGCGAAGGAAATAACAGATTAGGAATTCTTAAGGCTGATATGATTATATCTTATAGCTATGGGCATAGAGTCTATTTCGCTATAGGATTTCTAAATAATTATATAGTCTAGGAGAGGTCTAGGATTAAGAGTGGGTGGCTTAGTGCTAAATGACTTCAGCGGCATTTTAAACTTCTATGTCACTCCTGATACTTCCTATTGTTGGAAGGCTGTCATAAATTCTGTCAATAACTACAGTAGCAATCAAGAGAGGCTGATCTAATTTGAGTTTCGTCCAAAGTACATTATAGACAAAAATATCACAACGATTATAAACCTTGACATTTGCAGTTAAGACTGAAGTTAGAGATGAATACATTGTGTTTTAAAATACCGCAAGGAGACTCCTTAATAGTTAACCATCGAAAAAGAGGGGAAAAAGATTGAAAGTCAATTACTATCTATCATCGAAAACATCTTAACAATTTTAACACTATACTGATGATCTTAACAATTTTAACACCATACTGATGAATTTCTCACGTAACACGAATTATAGTTTACTTTAATACTGACTTAATGATATTTTACTGGGTACCCGTTACACCACTTTGTGATAAGTGCAGTAGATGACTGAAAAAACATATTAAAATTGAAGGATTTGAATTTTTTAAATTGATGACGATTACGATTTTTCCGACCGAAATAAAGCTCTTTTGGGACAATTATTCGATAACTGTAGTAGTTTTTATTTTTCATTGACACTTCTTAAATTTTTTTTAATTAAGTCGACTACCGAATTGGAAGAAAGAATATAGGAAGCACATGTCGCGTAAATAATTTGAAATATCTAGTAATATATTGAAAATTGACTGCATTACAAAGTGGCAAACAGCGCGTTAAGTGTAAGTTCTCAGGTTACGAACGTGGCGACAGGGTTATGTAAGGCGACCTGCTTTTTTAAGCAGCTGTTAAACGTTTGCGTATCCATACTAGTGACAGATTTACTCTAAAGGCTAGCGCACACCAGCACATGCCGACTTCTCCCAGTATCCTCCAGCGAGCTCTTTGGTACCGCAGAGAAAAATCTGATGCGAAAAATTAAATAAAAAAAATGTAAAATATGAATTGATAAAGGTAAAATCCTCTGTCGTACCATTCGCCGATTTGCGCTGGCTCTAGCCTATAATATGCCTTGTCAGTAAATTTGAAAAGTTACACTACGGCTCCGGGTCCTGTGGCATACACACTGTAATACAAATTACGTCTATTGATTAATTGCTGAGCTATACTTTGAGTCTACCAAAAATATTCTATTGTTTAGTTTTGCTTCCCCGTCTCTTGGCAACTGAAAATCGTCCATGCTCACACTCGAGACCAACACCACATTATCTGCTTGATTTGTACTCCGAAGTAAATGTAGACTGATTTTATAAACATCGAGATTTCCCTAACTAAATTCATAAATGCGACATTTCATTGATATAATATGTTTAACTGTTACAATAATTTATATTATTATATTTATAAATTTGCTAGTACGTACGTTGAGAACAGGGAATTACCTTTAAGAGTACTTATACTGCGAGCTTATTGTTTTAGCAAGCTTAATAAAGTTCTAGTACAGCGTACCAAGTATACATATTTCGCCTCTTACACGAAAGTCGCGGCATCGTCCTACGTCAGCGACAAATGCGACTCTATAAAACGCGACGCGACATTATCAAACAGTAGCTGACCTTTCACGTGATCTACCTAGTCGCTTGGGCAAGTTTGTCACAATCCTATGGAGTCGTATCGCGTCGCTTTCGTCGCTCACCTAGGACAAGGGGTAAATGTCAAGAAAGTCCCTCATTGTGTATATGCAAACTTACAAGATACTTTAATTTGCACCTCACATTTTTTCTACCAGATGTCACATGGTCTCAACTTACGTGCTCTTTATATTTCATATTTTATAATATACATAATTATACTATATCTATAGTATCATAGAAGTCATAATAAATATTATCATATCAACATTTACTTCTATATTCAATGACTAAACCAATGCTGATTACGAAATCTGAGCGACTTTTTTTATTCAGCAAAAATAGAACTACATATTCGAGATTAAATCGTGGTATTTGGCTAAACAAACACAAACTCTTTTTTAATAACAGAGTCGCTGGATTTCGTTCAACATTCCCGGATATATACTTGCATACCCGCGTCGGTGCAGTGTGCGGCTGCGTCACACTAGTGCACTAGTGTAGCACGACTAGTGCTGGCTCGGCACCAACGCACTAGTGTGTCATGGCTAGTGCTGGATCGGCACCAGCGCATTTGTATCTATAGTGCGACTCGGATCAATTATTACACTGGATGTAGCTAGGTGTCAAATTGCGCGTTTCAGAGTGTGACCGACTAATGACTATTCAGTTAAAGTGCTGTTTGGTGCGGCAATCAAGTAAAATATTAAGGAATCGTTTTGAAGCGACTAGAAATTAAGTGAAAATATGTCGTGTCTAGCTGTGTTTTTTAATATAGAAAACATAAAGAATTGTTATTTCACACGTAAGCCTTTACTATTTTATCATTAACAACATGCAAATCTTTGTTGTTTATACTTTAAAAGTTTAAAGGTTTGCATGATAACATGCATGATTGTTTTATGATAAATCGGTACATTAATAAAATTTATTTATGAAAAATTACACGCATTTTGAATTAGCTTTCACTCCGTCTACTATAGTGTAATAATAATTAGTCCGAGAGTGCGACTAGTGCTTGCTCAGCACAAGCGCCTAGTGCTGGTTCGGCACTAACACGACTAGTGTAGCGCGTGTGCTGGCTAGGCACTAGCGCGACTAGTGTAGCGCACGTGCTGGCTCGGCACTAACACGACTAGAGTAGCGCACGTGCTGGCTCGGCACTAACGCGACTGGTGTAGCGCACGTGCTGGCACGGCACTAACGCGACTAGTGTAGCGCACGTGTTGGCTCGGCACTAACGCGACTAGTGTAGCGCACGTGCTGGCTCGGCACTAGCGAACTAGTGTGACTAGTGTTCGGGCGGTACTAGCGCGAGTGGCGCGCTAGTGTTTGTGCGCGACGTGGAAGCACTGGCACTAGGCGGGCGGGTGTCAGGAGGCGCGCGCGGGTGCCGCCACGGCGGGGAACACGGGCCCGCGCACCGCCTCGATGTAGTCCTTGATCAGCGTCGCGATCTGGTACGCCTGCCCGACAATACCATCCGTTTTAATACACAATATAAGCACATCCTGCGGAGGCTAGGCAAATGCTAGTTCAAAAGATGTTGCGGTACCTACATAGTACCAACCTTTAGCTCAGGTTTAAAGAGTTTATTATCCCAAAAAAGAACAAAAGTTCGCTCACATGAGAAACTTAATATAAAATTATAAGCGGCACTTAAAAGCCAAATATGAGATATAAATAGATAGCATAAGAAACCCTGACATTCACATTTTATTAAATAAGCCATGGCATTGGCTTGGCATTTCTCTTTTCTTTGTCTTCAAAAGCATACAAAGTACAACTGTGATTGAAGTAAATACAATCTCTTATATGGTGAGATACTGACCTGATCAATAGAGAGCAAGAGTTTGGCGATGAGATACTGACCTGATCAATAGAGAGCAAGAGTTTGGCGGTGAGATACTGATTGATTAGTAGAGAGCACAAGATTGGGGGTGAGATACTAACCTGATCAGTAGAGAGCACAAGTTTTGGGGTGAGATACTAACCTGATCAGTAGAGAGCACGAGTTTGGGGGTGAGATACTAACCTGATCAGTAGAGAGCACGAGTTTGGGGGTGAGATACTAACCTGATTAGTAGACAGCACAAGTTTTGGGGTGAGATACTAACCTGATCAGTAGAGAGCATAAGTTTTGGGGTGAGATACTAACCTGATCAGTAGAGAGCACAAGTTTTGGGGTGAGATACTAACCTGATCATTAGAGAGCACAAGTTTTGGGGTGAGATACTAACCTGATCAGTAGAGAGCACGAGTTTGGGGGTGAGATACTAACCTGATAAGTAGAGAGCACGAGTTTGGGGGTGAGATACTAACCTGATCAGTAGACAGCACAAGTTTTGGGGTGAGATACTAACCTGATCAGTAGAGAGCATAAGTTTTGGGGTGAGATACTAACCTGATCAGTAGAGAGCACAAGTTTTGGGGTGAGATACTAACCTGATCAGTAGAGAGCACAAGTTTTGGGGTGAGATACTAACCTGATAAGTAGAGAGCACGAGTTTGAGGGTGAGATACTAACCTGATCAGTAGACAGCACAAGTTTTGGGGTGAGATACTAACCTGATCAGTAGAGAGCATAAGTTTTGGGGTGAGATACTCACCTGATCAGTAGAGAGCACAAGTTTTGGTGTGTGATACTAACCTGATCAGTAGAGAGCACAAGTTTGGGGGTGAGATACTAACCTGATCAGTAGAGAGCACAAGTTTTGGGGTGAGATACTAACCTGATCAGTAGACAGCACAAGTTTTGGGGTGAGATACTAACCTGATCAGTAGACAGCACAATTTTTGGGGTGAGATACTAACCTGATCAGTAGAGAGCACGAGTTTGGGGGTGAGATACTGACCTGATCAGTAGAGAGCACGAGTTTGGCGTGTTTGCGGTCCGCCCGCGTCACCAGCAGCAAGGCCCTCGGAGCCGGAGACACGGCCAGCAGCTGGTCGTGGTCGTGAGAGACCAGCGCCGCTCTGGCGCCGCGGCGCAGCAGCGTGAGCCCGCGCGCGTCCACCGCCAGCCACAGGGCTCGCGGCCAATTGGACGTGAACGATTGCTGCCGGTGAAAAACGGATACATAAAATCATGGAAATAAGTGTAGTAGGTATGTAGGTGTTCAGTTTGTTCCTTCCGAGGTAGTGCGCTGAGTGGGTGATAACATTTTCCTTCTAATAAGGTTTTTTTCGTATACGTTAGGCCTTTTGCGCGTTATTAGAAAATTTCTTGTGTCTTATAAGAAATTCAGTAGCAATGGTTGTTGTATGAGATACATACATACATATTACAAGATATTTTTTCTTATGTCAGATCAGACACGCGCATACTTATAAGACACAAGACGTTTTCTTATAATGCGCAATAGGCTTTAAAATTCCTCAAATAATTCTATTAGTCATTTTTGGTGTTGCAATTAAACAAAAAAACGGTTATAACGAACGGAGAATTATGTTGGTAGCTACCAATTATGCGTTATTATGCGTTTTGTGCTTGGATACGACTGCGATCGACACAAGGTTGATTGGCTATGACGACACAAGGACGTTAGCGCGCGTTCATGGCCGCGTGCGATTCTGTTCCCCGCAGCGCGAGGTTGTGTAACTGTAAACGCACTGCGGGCGTGAACGCAGGTATAACTCCCCCTACGGCTGTTGGAGATATTGCACCGGCGGCAGCTATCCATACTAATTAGTTTGGATGGCAGTCAAAACTCACCATAACGTCGAAGATAGTAGCTCGAGTGAGCGGCCACGACGACGCAAGTGTGAGCGCGCGTTGCATGGCCGCGTGCGGTTCCGTTCCCCGGAGCGCGAGGTGGTGTAATCGCACAGCGGGCGCGGGCAGCGCGGGGTTGGCGAGCCTCGCGGGCAACACCGCCCCCGCCGCTGCGGAACACTCTTCGCCGCCGCCCAAGCAGTCGCCTTTCACTACTTGCGCGTGTAACGCCGCCAGCATTACCTGATAACAGAGTTTTATTAGGATGATTTTAAAGATACTGAAATTCTTTTGGCATATTTTAGGTTTAAAGAGAGATAGATAGATAGATAGATAAATACTTTATTGCCACACAAAACATTAAAAAAGAAACCAAACAGTGAACAAGCAAACATAAATAAGTGCGCAAAGGCGGTCTTATCACTGAAAGTGATCTCCTCCAGACAACCTTAAAATAAAGAAACAAATGCAACGAAGCGGGAGATTTATTTTTTCCCAAAAAAAGTTCACTTACATGAGAAAACTTACAATAAACTATGCATAAAAATATTAAGTACTGTATAGGTGACCTTATAACAGAAATTACCAACTTACAAACCAATCATATAAAAAGTTCTTACGCAACTGTAATATGTACTCAGTTCGAAGACTGAACGTAATATTTTCACATTGACTGCAATATTAAGATGCAACTAATATACTCAACGATTTGGAAGAAAGGTGCATTGAAATTGTAAGTAGGTTAGATTAAGAAATAAAAATATAACAATAGCAAGTAAGGTTTCGTTGTTAATTCTGTTAGTAAGTAAACAATAGATTTATTATAGATATTAAGACTGCACAGAATAAGGACGTCTTCACCAAGATCTTATCATATAATACGAAAAGCTACATTACTTCATGGCGACCCTGGCAGGCGGTGAGCGCGCCTAACCTAACCTAACCTAACCTGCGTGCAGCGACTGGGCACCGGATATTAAGGAGAAATTGAAGATTATGAAAATTCGTATCAAGATACGAACCGCTAGGGTGTGGAGCACCCTCCCAACGCACGTGTTTCCTGCCACTTATAACTTAGTACCTTCAAGGCAAGAGTGAATAGGCATCTTCTAGGCAAGCGCGTTTCAACCTAGACCTCAACATTACTTTGCACTACGCATGATTGTCGTCAAGCGCAAGCCTATCACGCAATAAAACAAGCCAAAATTAAAAAACACGACTGCCCTGCCAAAAAACGAACTAAAAAGTTAAAAATCTAAATTATTCTAGTTAAATTAGAATCTTATTCACATTTTTATTAAATGATATTTTTTGTGAATCACTGGATATTGAACTATAGTAGCGTTATAAATTTTTGGAATCTACTCATAATTTTCTAGATGATCATCATGTAGTTAATCTTATTTTCGATTTTTATTTTCAAATTTAGGCTTTAATGCGGGACCATGGTCACCCAATCAATTTTTTTTAAATTTTACTAGCCTATGTCACCCGGAATAAACTAGGGATTCTAACGATACCTCATTTATCAAAATCGGTTCAGGCGTATAGAAGTTATGGTGGAATATACAAACTCACATACATACATGAACCCTGAAAACAATATACTCCTTTTTTTAGGCAGTCGTATAAAAAAGATTCTAAGCAAAGAGCTACTTACCGCCTCATCAGTCTCAATGGGCAGCCGGTCGTGTCTCACGGCGTGCAGCACCTGATAGTACAGGAGCTCCATCTCGGCCACGCACGCTGTGTGCAGGGGCCGCTCGCCCAGGAATAGACGCTTCTTGAATACTAGCCTAGAATACATCGCTTTACTTAGTATTTGATCTTACTCGATCGAGCAGTTACCAATACAGCCCATTAACGTCCCACTGCTGGGCACAGGCCTCCACTCTCATAGGAGAGGGAATTAGAGCTTAGACCCACCACGCTGCTCTAATGCGGGTTGGCGGGCTTTAACGATTATTATCATGTTAGTGATAATAACCGGGACCGACGGCTTAACGTGCTCTCCGAGGCACGGGGGTGAAACACCGCCAACTTCTTAACTCCGGGCTAGTACTGAGAATTTCTAGTCAGAAAAACCCAATACTCAAATATGGCCCGACCTAGGACTCGAACCCGGGACCTCGTCGGCCGCAGTCGAACATGCCAACCACTAGACCAACGAGCAGTAGCATGCAGTTATCGAGTAGTTGCCGACACAAAATAAGAGCTTTAGGAGTTTATTTGAACTCTTACAAATGCTTTTGAACCTTCAAGACATTAAACCTACTCCATTGAGTACATTTATATTTTATGTCGTTGTTTTTTGAAAGTGAGGCTGGACACTGGGTTTGGGTTTTTAAATTATTGTAAGATAGCTGATAGGTACTAAAAGTCTACATCAATGATTGTCACATACAGCTTGTTAGACAGCAGAAATTTAATCCCTATATCATAGTTTGATTAGTTCATTGTAATAAAACTGTCTATTTTTTGCATTTTTAGTTGACTCGATTCCCAGGTCTGGTAAAAATATGTTTGAAAACAAAACGTTTCCTTTGATTGAAATATTTTGATAGCTTCTATATTTAATACAGTTTTCCACCATGTATTGTTAATTTTTCCTCCCTGCTATAATGTGGCATAGTTAAATACCTGCACGCAGCAGCCGTGGCGCCCGCTTTCTCCCACCGCGCAAGTACATCGCCCACTCGCTCTGAGCCGCCCAATGCTCTCTCGCCCGCACCCGCCGGACTTGAGTTTGCGCATACCTCATAAAGGGCGTAACCTGATTAAAAGAAAGTTTTTTTTTAATTTAAAGAAAACGTACATGTGTTTCGATTGGATGGATTACGTGCACGTTACATTATCGTGGATGGAAATATAAAAGCGTCTTCATATATATGTCCACATATTTTACTCCCCTGTGATATTGCGTGGACGTCCAAGGTATCACCGTCACGTTAGAAATTATAAAAGCGCACATTTCTTTTGGAATAATATTGGCTTCTTGCCAGTAGCAGCGCCTTCGAGGGCGCAACTAGACGACGCGGCACTCGAGCTATGCTTACCAGTAGCGGCGTCGTTGAGGCCGATCTTGTCCCGCAGCATGGCGACCAGGTGGTCAGCGGTGGCGGCCGGGCCGAACACCAGCCCGTGCTGTTTGCCGTCCAGCAGCAGCACGCGCACGTGCATGTTCCTGCGAGCCGCCGCGCACAGCAGCTCCTCCTTCGAGGGCGCAGCTAGACGACGCGGCACTCGAGCTATGCTTACCAGTAGCGGCGTCGTTGAGGCCGATCTTGTCCCGCAGCATGGCGACCAGGTGGTCAGCGGTGGCGGCCGGGCCGAACACCAGCCCGTGCTGTTTGCCGTCCAGCAGCAGCACGCGCACGTGCATGTTCCTGCGAGCCGCCGCGCACAGCAGCTCCTCCTTCGAGGGCGCAGTTAGACGACGCGGCACTTGAGCTATGCTTAATGCAACCTGTGAAGATGACACGCTTCGAATAAAAAGTCATTCGTAGGAAATTAACTTTTGCAAGTTAGTTACGAAAGATTTGATGACCGCTCTGGTGCAGTGATGTCGTATAAGTCCCTTGTTGTCCCTTGTATCCAAAACATACACACGTCATGAAACTATATTCCAGTCAGAAAGCTACAGGGTATAAATGTGTGCGTGTACGTGACTGCGCGTACGACTGGCCGCTCTGAGACGTACGCACACTTAAGCAATGTGCACAACTACAGGTAAGGTTCACGCGTGCTCGTGTACTGCAAGACCTATCTATACTTACTAATATTATAAACGCGAAAGTGTGCCTGTCTGTCTGTCTGCTACGCTTTCACGGCCCAACTAATCAACCGATTTTGAAGAAATTTGGTACGCGTTTATCGCGGAAAACTGAAAAGTTCCCACGGAAAGAAAGAAATCTTTTTTCAGGGATACAAGACAAAAAAAACAGACTTACAAGAAGAAAAAAAAATGGCGAAATGAGACTTGATCCCCAATATGGTCCACGGGAATTGAAAAACATTATACCACGCGTATACAGTGGGGGGCATCATCTAGTACAATATAATAGTACCTGTTCCGCTCGCCTCGCGAACTTGCCCTCCTCAGCGGACTGCAGCGCCGCGGCCCGGTACCGCAAGTGTGCCAGCAGCAACCGCCGCAGCGGCTTCGCGGGCGGCAACGCGGCGCCCACCGCTGCGCACAACAACGCCCAGTGCCTCGCCGATACCCGAGAACTGGGGTCCGGGTGTTCTGTCGTCTGTAGTAAAGTAAAATGGAGTAGGGTGGAACCTTTATCAAACTGCTTTTTAAACGTCCCATCTGTCTCATCACATAATGGTGGGATGATTCCCATGTTTTGACAGTCAAAAACTTTATAGAGAGAGTTTAAAGTACCTAGTAAGTAGAATTCCCTGTTGTCGAAGGGGTCTTATTTGCCCCAAAAACTCAAATAAATTGTTTGTAAAGCCAAAAGCATTTTTATAATATGACACGTTATTAATCATTCCAAAAAATTTTCTTTACAATTTAAATAATAAACAATCGGCTAGTTGACAACTAATCTACTAGTTAATCAGCAACTTTTTGCAGACGTCAAAACGCGTGCTTAGTATGGGATTTTGTATGAAACACTGTCACTGTACTGTGTGTACGTCACAATATTGACGTCATCAAAATTCAACGCACTTTTTAACATTAATCGATACTTTAAAATGGTTATTCGACATAAAACTAGCAGGGGATATATCTCCTGCTAGTTTATATCCTGTTTAAAAATCACTTAAAAATAATTTATTCGAGGGTAGTTAAATACTAGTCATTTCAGAATTGAAACTACCGGGAAAGACTAATGTTAGAATATAAGTCAGTGTGGAATAAACGGTTATCGAGCGAACATCGCCTGCGTCTTAATGTCTGCCTTAAACCGTAGGATTTCACAGATGGGCAACTGACCTGCTTGATGAGTTGCGCGTACAGTTCGCAGAGCAGCGTGTCCTTCTGCAGACAGCGCTGCAGCAGCGCCTGCGCGAGCGCCACGCGGTCGTCGCTGTCGCTCTCGTGATGCTGACGCTGGTGTTGGTGGCCAGGCAAGGGCAACTGACCTGCTTGATGAGTTGCGCGTACAGTTCGCAGAGCAGCGTGTCCTTCTGCAGACAGCGCTGCAGCAGCGCCTGCGCGAGCGCCACGCGGTCGTCGCTGTCGCTCTCGTGATGCTGACGCTAGTGTTGGTGGCCAGGCAAGGGCAACTGACCTGCTTGATGAGTTGTGCGTACAGTTCGCAGAGCAGCGTGTCCTTCTGCAGACAGCGCTGCAGCAGCGCCTGCGCGAGCGCCACGCGGTCGTCGCTGTCGCTCTCGTGATGCTGACGCTGGTGTTGGTGGCCAGGCAAGGGCAACTGACCTGCTTGATGAGTTGCGCGTACAGTTCGCAGAGCAGCGTGTCCTTCTGCAGACAGCGCTGCAGCAGCGCCTGCGCGAGCGCCACGCGGTCGTCGCTGTCGCTCTCGTGATGCTGACGCTGGTGTTGGTGGCCAGGCAAGGGCAACTGACCTGCTTGATGAGTTGCGCGTACAGTTCGCAGAGCAGCGTGTCCTTCTGCAGACAGCGCTGCAGCAGCGCCTGCGCGAGCGCCACGCGGTCGTCGCTGTCGCTCTCGTGATGCTGACGCTGGTGTTGGTGGCCAGGCAAGGGCAACTGACCTGCTTGATGAGTTGCGCGTACAGTTCGCAGAGCAGCGTCTCCTTCTGCAGACAGCGCTGCAGCAGCGCCTGCGCGAGCGCCACGCGGTCGTCGCTGTCGCTCTCGTAATGCTGACGCTGGTGTTGATGGCCAGGCAAGGGCAACTGACCTGCTTGATGAGTTGCGCGTACAGTTCGCAGAGCAGCGTGTCCTTCTGCAGACAGCGCTGCAGCAGCGCCTGCGCGAGCGCCACGCGGTCGTCGCTGTCGCTCTCGTGGCTGCTGACGCTGGTGTTGGTGGCCAGGCTGCTCGTGCTGCCCTCGTTGCTGCTCAGCCCGGCGTGACTCATTATATCCTGCACAAGAGACCTTGAAAATCTCTCTTTCTATAGCTATGAAACACATGTGACGTCATCAAAATTCGACGCGTTTAGAGAGCTACTAAACTGTACCATCACTCACACACTAACAGACCATTCACAGCCGAAACCTAGATATTTGTACCCTTAATTACGATAGAATTTTGATAAATTCCAATGGCTAGACAAAGTTGTCCTTACCCTAGGGTGTCCAAGATTTGTGAATCTGAAAGATATATAATTTACTGGAGCAATAACAGGACATGTGAGTGCTAAAATTTGTGTTTTTATCAGGTGGAGGTCGGAGGAAGCTCGTCAAACATCGGGAACGATGGCGTTCACATAAAGAGGCCTCCAATAATTTAGATTGTAGACAAAGACCCATAAAAAAGTAGCTATAGTACCTTGAATATCTGCATAGCAGCGACCTCCTCCGCCTCGTTGAGCTTGGTGAGGCTGTGCGGCAGGCTGCGCGCCCAGCACCAGTAGGCGGGCGGGAAGCCCTTGTAGCACTCGCCCTGCGTCTCCGCGGATATGTCTAGCCTGACTCGCTCCAGCCGGTGTTTGCTTAGTCTGACAAATTATATATTTTTTTAAACCCCAATTTTTTTTGCCGCTATTCAAGTTTACTGTATGTTATGTGTATGTATGTAAGTTTTAGTTAAGTATTAGTTTGGAAGAACTAATGCTTAAGGGCACGTTTTTTTTTTAATTTATTTAGTACAAAAAGGTGGAAAATAAGAAGAAAAACATACATTTTCTTTAGATTTGTCCCTGAATAAAGCTCATATCCAGGGACAAATCTAAAGAAAACTGTGCCGAGAGTTATGTTTAAATATATTGTATGGAAATGATAGAAGAGAGCGATATAATATAGAGAGCGTGGACAGAATTCTGAGAAGAATATTTGAGTATCACAGATTTCATCGATTTTCTGTAAGATTTGTCCCTAGTCTGGAAGATTACATCTTTAACGAACAATGAAATAGAGGATGCATTTCATACGAAGAGAGCAACGCTATCCATTAAGTAGACTTTGTCAAAATAAGTTTTGGTTCAAATGTTCGTTCTGAATGTAATGAGGAAGACCAGAAAAACTGTAAGATATTTAATACAATCTTAAAAACTACTCCATGGGTTTCAAAGGGTAAGGTTTCTCGTGCATTCAATACAGCCTTAAGGTACAAACATACCTCCTCAGTGTGTTTCTAAGGAATCCTCCCGCTGACAGATCCTGCGGCCTCCTGAGCAATGCGGAATCTATAAGTGCCCGTCGAGCAGCTTTCAACGCATTAGCCAGTCTAGCCCTTTCCGATGCAGGCGCGGCACGGCGAGGCGCTTCCTCCGTGAGACTGCTACCTAGGGCGGGGCTGTATGCCGCCATTAACCACGCGGCTTCGGCTTTTTGGGAGCATTCTAATACTATGCATCTGTGAAAGAATTAAAGGTTTAGTGTACAATTTCAAGTTATTATTAAGTTATTATTATTGTATTCTTTATTGCACGCAAGAAATAAATAGAAACATATAAGTACAAAGAGAGAAACTTAATCGTAGTGAAGCGTGCAAAGGCGGTCTTATCGCTAAAGCGATCTCTCCCAGACAACCTTTGGTGATTGGATTGGCGAAATCACGGGTTATGTGTGGCAGTTTAGTTTTTCTAGAATAAGATAGACTACATAAACACTACATACTAATAATACACATAAATATCTACCATAAATAACTATTTATACATAACATATAATATACTACATTCTACTCCATTACATAGATAGATAGTAGTTTTTCAGACAACGTTTGAAGATATTTGTAGGGATTTTGCCTGACATATGTCAGCGGGGAGACCATTCCACAACCTGACACAATTCCTCGTGAAAGAGTTATCATAGAATTTCATAGAAGTTCTATAATTGTCAAATCAATTTTGGTATCCTAAAGAAGCGTGTGAATTACCAGTCGAAAGGGCATCGTTTTTTAGATGAAAAATAATTTGTCTTATATTGAACCATCCTCTGCATACACTGCAAAATGGCATTCATGAAATTCTTAAATTTTGGTCGGAATTTCCGTTTTCCGGGTATTATAGCAGTTTTAACTCACGGCTAAGAATGTCGCACGAGTTGCGAAACGATTATTGTGAATTGTAATTACCTTAGGCCATCATGCTGTCCGTGATGAGTCAAACTAAGCGTCAGGCCGTTGTCCACGGGGTCCATCAATATCGCAGCAATGTTAGTGTACGGGTATTCCGCTAGGACCACTTTGTCTGCGGGTCGAACAAGCACCACACCTTCAGCGCCCACTCCCAAAAGCACATTCGGACCTATGAGAAAATGCAATCAATCACTTTACTTTATTTGCGTCCACAGGTGGACATATACCTTCCTGAAAGCACTTTAGAAAATCATGATAAACCACCTTCCTCATTCACCTAGTTTTCACCACCTGGTTATTAGTCCAGGTCACGTTATGAAGCTTATAATGGAAATCCAAAACTTGAAGTATCTTTTTTGATACGTTTACTTTTAGTCCCCAAAGTGCTCCGAACCGATAGTTTTCAAAAAGGAGTTGTTGGGGAGATCAGCCAAATCATGGGATATTAAGAAATTAAAGAGAAAATGACTAAGTACCTACATATTATTAACTTTAAAAAAGATCTCATTAAAGTGAAGCAATGTCTTGCTTCTTGCACGAAATGTATTACGCACTTATTTCGTTCTCAGGACTACTTCAGTATTCTCTATATAGTTGCTAAAAACAATAAGTATGAGAAATATTCCTAAAAAAGTTATCAATAATGACAATTACTCATCTAAACCTTGAAATCATGAGTTTATATTGCTGAAAAGCCTTACCGTGAGCCCAATATCCTTTATAAGTGACAGGGAACAGTGTGACTCCATAGAGAGGGTACTGCATCACGCAAGACAGGTACAGAGCTTTGGCCGTGAGTTCCGCTCGCCCTGCACCGAATTGTCGATGAGCTTGCGCTAGTATTGTGGCCTGAGAAATTAAGTTGTGATATTGGTTTATCTAGAATATTCTGATGTTGCGATGCCAATAAAAATAGATCACGGCAATCATTCTTAAAAGAAAATATGTGACAAGTATTAGAGACTAGTAATGTAACTTTAAGAGAAGTATCATCTAACTACAACGCACGACATGTTATAGGTGCTGTCTGTAAGGCAAAGCAGAGGGGCTTTTTATCAACCAGATTAAAACCTGTAAATTATCGTAAAAACTAATGTTGAGAAAATTACTCTCTGACGTCAGTGATAGAGTAGTTTTTAAAGTATAATATCTTTATTATAAAGTGGAGTATAAATATCCAAACTGACTTTCTATGAGGCTAACTTCTTAGCTAAAAGTTTTTCCGACAAAAACTTACCCACTGATGTGCGGGGCGTTGTTTCGCAACTCTAGGTGGTAGGAACTGGTCTGGGTGAGAGTAGTACGCTCGAGTGTGCGGCGGGGGCGGGCTGGGTGGAGGCTCACCCAATGACACTTGAGCTTGCAACCCTGCTAGTTGAAGTGCCACTTTTTCTGATACCGGAAACTCATCCATCTGTGAAAAAATCCCCAATATTTTTGCTACGTTTATTTGCTTCATTGTGGGCATTGAGAATAAAGGTAACGCGATAAAAGAAAAATAACCGTAAGGCAATCATGCAAAGATTAGGCAACAACTAAAGGTACATACTTTAAAAATAAATGTCATTTTTTTATTGCAGCTTGGCTTGCGCTTTACGACAATCATGCTATGCATGAAGTGCAAAGCAATGACGAGGTCTAGGTTGGAACGCGCTTGCCTAGAAAATGCCTATTCACTCTTGCTTTGAAGGTACCTAATTTCTTACTAACTGACCTTAACGACACTATGAACGGCCTGAGCGTAGAGTAATGCAACTTCAACCGGGTCATGAGGTAACTCCCTTCCACCTCTGAAGAGTCTTCGCTTGAATACGAAACGGTTGTCCGCTGAACCCCCTCCGGGCCCTTGTTGCCTGTATCGAAGATAAATATTGAGACTTCATTTTAAATTGGTACAATACGTGTTATTAAATTCTAAAGAGTTGCCGATTATTGGATAGGTATGATAACGGCACGACTTTTTGTGTTGACTTATGACCGTATCTCAGAGAATGTCTGAAAAAGTCTGAAAGTGTGTGTGTGTGTGTGTGTGTGTGAAATTCTGAGGTCTGAACTAGTGGGAATGAACAGATATATGCCAAGTCATCATTTCAAAGGATAACTTGATTCATCATCGTAGTGTCTCTTGCGAGGCATTTTACTTGGTTGTACTTGTAAGATAGTCCGTATGCCGCTAGGCAACATCCCCAATGTAGTCAGGCATGCTTCTTAGGCTCTGAAGTATCCAATCCTACATCCCAGTAGAAAAAAAATGTGTTTATAAGAGAACATAGTTTAGAACAGGAACCAGTGAGAACAAGTCGGATTGAGCACCTCGTCCTTTGAAGTCCACCAACAAGATGAGAGTAAAATAGTTCTCTACACTCTCCTCCGCTACAGGACCAGTTTGACAGGACCTCCCTGGCGCAGTGTGTAGCGCTGTTGTCTTAACGTGCGGAGGTCCCGGGTCCGATTCCCGGCAGGGTCAATTTGGGAATTTATAATTTCTGAATTTTCCCTGGTCTGGCCTGGTGGGAGGCTTCGGCCGATACGATGCCGTGTAGAAACCGAATAGGGGTATGGGTTTAGTATAACTGCCATGCCCCTACAGGTTAACCCGCTACCATTTTAGACTGCATCATTACTTACCATCAGGTGAGATCGCAGTCAAGGGCTAGCATGTAGTGGATAAAAAAAATCACTACTGTAACTCACATTTCCCAAGCCGCGATAACGTCGTACAGGTACTGCGTGGCTCGCACGTGCTCCTCAGTGCCAGCGCGTTGCTGGTACACGGCCCACCCAGCGCGAGCCTGCGGCGCAAGGCCCAGTTTGTCGGCCAGACGCGCCGCGGCCGCAGCGGCTGTGTCTGCGGGGTGCACGTCTATGGCCTTCGTGCGCCCGTCGAGGAAGAAGAATCGGCAGACTATTGTACCCAGACGACGCATTGCCTGTGACAATTTATTATAACGTTCCGTTTGCCGTGGAGACCCTTGGACCGTGGAGTCTTAGTGGCAAAAATTTTTTGCCAGATATTTCACTGCGGTTAATTACCTCATCTGGTGACAGAAGGGCTGGCTCATTTTTTGCGCAAAGGATCAGCCTGGCTGTCCAGCGCGGAAATGCAGCCGGCATTTTTGCCACCATTCCACGTGGGCATGATTTATATAAGTAATTAGGTTAGGCTAGCTAGCATTAAGTTCTATTGTAATATGTTACTTAATATGCCCGCGACTTCGTCCGCGTGAATTAAGGTTTTTGATTTTCCGTGATTTTTTAGTCTATTCCAGGCTCTATAACTACTTTCTTTGTGGCAAATTTTATACAAATCCGTTCAGCCATTTTTGCGTGATCGAATAGCAATCATCCATACATCTATACTTTCGCATTTATAATATTAGTATAGATAACGGACATCATCAAGTTCTAATTTAAATTATACTAGCGAATGCCCGCGACTTCGTCTGCGTGGTTTGAGGTTTTTTGGTTCCCGCGGGAACTCTTTAATTTTCCGGGACAGCCTATGTACTATTCCAGACTATAATCTATCTTTGTGCCAAATTTCAGCCAGATCCGTTCAGCCGTTGGGACGTGATTGAGTAACAAACATCCATCCATAAATCCATCCAAACTTTCGCATTTATAATATTAGTAATTTATAAGATTTCTGCCTGTAAGGGAAAGATGTTCATGTATTGAGACTAATCTGGGGTACATCTTGTTTGAAAGTCCAAGTCATATGTTGTGTCATTATAGGTAAATTGTAAAAAAGGTAACTGTGGACTCAGTCAGTCTTTTACTTAAAAAAAATGGTTTATGCTTGTTCACCTGTGTGCTTCAATTCTAATTTTATGCCTCAACGATAATTTGTAATTTCCGTGATAAGAACGATGATAAAGATTTACTAACCGCGATCTCCACAGTGCTAGGAGGTAACTGCCTCGGTGTAGCACCTCTACAGTTGTCCAAACACCACTGGGCGCAATGCGCAGCCCTAGCGCTGCTAGTGACCGAGGCCACTGACGTCACAGAGCCAGTGGACGCGGGCGAGGTCACGGGGCGGGCTCTAGCGCGCAGCCAGGTGCAGTAATAGCGCGCCAGGCCGCGGCTGGGTTGCCAGGCGACCGCACACAGGCAAAGTATCAGCCATACTCGCTCCGCCCAGTCTTCGACCGGGCATTCTGTTATCTGTTTGACAAAATAAACATAAGACGACGGGTTTACACTAAAAGGTTAAAGAATTGTTACAAATACACAAATGAATCGCAGCAGATAAACTGTTTTGGAACGAAGTTCCTTATCGCGCGTTGCGAAAGGGGGCTAGACGGAAAAAATTAAGACCAAAAGTTGTAACGACATACACGACTTTTTGCTATAGTTGTAAGCCGTGCGGCGTGCGCGTGTTTCTCTGTCTGTCTCTCTCTCTCTCTCTCATAGAAAGCAAGCCATTTATTTTCGTTTCGTTTTTCTATTTCGCATTGAACAGTGTGGTCTCGCGATGATTATTTTTGTTGAGTTAATACAGGTTTTTTTTGTACATAATAAAAACTTGAGAGATGTCAAGGGACACCCGGATGCAACGAAGTTCCTTTCGATTAATTAGTGAAGAAAAAAACTTCGTTCCACCGTGTGTCGTGTCCCTTGACACCTCTCAAGTTTTTATTTATATTATAGCACACAATTTCCACAGGTAAATAAACAGGTAATTTACTTGGCGCAGTCGAAAACTGATTCGAACTGAGTCAATTATTAAATGGACGCTCTTAATTTATAAATACCTGAAGGGCGACTGAGCTTCGCTCAGCGTCAAAATTCCCTTTGTACCTCCTGAATGACGCATATTCGGATAAATTTGGCAGATAATGTTTATGTTAATACAAAATTCCATCCAAATGGATGCCAGTTGGAGCCCTTTCCGTGAAACCAATGACATTAGATTTGCTTATTCGAATTATAGGGCCACGGAAAACACGAAAAATATGCAGTGTAAAGTCTTACATACCTGTCTGACACATTGCACCAATATTTCGTCACGTAACTCTTCTCTTTCCAATCCTTTCCCAATTATCGACTGGATAACCTGCGTTTCCTTTTCTGCAGTAAGTTCACCTCGCATGTATCGACATAAATCCTAAAATAATAATAATACAATGGAACGAAATATCAAGACACTGAGAAAAATTATTACATGTGTGTACATGAAATAAAATCTCTCGTAGGCGCAATGCTTGTCTAGTGAGTGAAGATGAGCAAAAATGCAGCATATAATTATGCTTTATTTATTTTGACTTACGGTTAACAACAAACGTTGAGGAGACTGTTAAGGAATTCAAGTCACCACCAGTTTGAATTGAGTCGTTACCAAATAATACGCTGCGCCTTTCCTCCACTCCACTCTGCCGATGAGCTTTTTTTTTTATCCACTTCAAGTTAGCCCTTGACTGCGATCTCACCTGATGGTCAGTGATGATGTAGTCTAAGATGGTATCGGGCTAACCTGTTAGGGGCATGGCAGTTATATTAACCCATACCCCTATTAGGTTTCTACGCAGCATCGTACCGGAACGCTCAATCGCTTGGCGGCACGTCTTTACCGGTAGGGTGGTAACTAGCCACGGCCGAAGGCTCCCACCAGGCCAGACCAGGGAAAATTCAGAAATTATCAATTTCCAAACCCTGCCGGGGATCGAACCCGGGACCACCGCACGTTAAGGCAACAGCTCTCAACACTGCGCCACGGAGATCGTCGAGCTTTGAACCTTAAAAATGACGAATAATTTACATTTTAGAACTCACTCGGAATATGTTCACAGCGGCGGTTACGCTGTCCGGGTCATGCAACTGTATATGAGAAGTGGGTATGTTGTTTCCTTTATGGTATATGATCATTTCCTCCTTTGTTAGTAGCTCCATTGACTTGCTCTTACGAGTAAGCGTGGCCATTATTGTACCTAAAAATTTTGAGAAATACCAATAAATAACCAAATAACAGAAGACAAATGCAAATGTTGCCGTCTTTTTCTGTAGATAACATTGTAAAAGGGACAACATCACTTTTGTCAGTAGAGAACATCGTAAAACGGATGACACCACTTTTTTGAACAATGATTGCCATCTCACTCTGAAACTAAATGCGTAAAATTTGCTCAATTTAATTTCTATTTTAAGAGTCATAAAGTTGAAATTGCATTACCTTCGGGCGATCGCGGATGGTCATTGAAGTAAAGTTTGGCGAACTCGGAGAGGTCATTCGTGGAATCTGAGGGAGCATCAGTATTTTGAGCGGGAGCTTCCAGCTGGTGCAGTCTACGTTCGACCCGTTCTTTACGACGTGCGTGACGTTCTGCGTTCTATTTAGGGAAAATACTTAAGCTTCAAATTTAATTTTGAAAAAAATAATAATTATTGTCTAGCTAGCTATTCGTTTCATTGTAGTTAGGGTCCTAAGATGGGAAAATGACAGATAGAATAGTAACGATTGCAATAATCTTTGCAGATGTCTCAACAATACGTGCAGCCCAGCCAATGAATATTCGCGTTCGTTTGTTTCACTTTTTGCCATGTAAATCCCCATCCCAAAGAAGTTCCGTTTCAATCATTTATTAATTGTTGTCTACGTGTGAAACATAACTCGATGGTGAAATACTAAAGATATCGGCTCACATTAGAGTCACCATTCATTGTAGGAGGCGGACTAATGCAAGAATCTGTGCCGATCGGAGACGTGGTGTCAGCAATCTCTGGTGACGTCACGTTGCTGGGCAACGGCGGTAGAGGTTCTTCGGGTTCCATTTCTTCTTTGGATGAAAATCTGCGAAAATAATTAGATACACTACACGATATTATTGTAATTTGGTGAAATATATATCAGATTTTTTGTCTTTTCGTGAAACTTTTAAAGACTGCTGAAATCGGTTAAAGCCACTCAAAAGGGCTTTTTTGCAACCCAATATTTCTGGTTTTATTTATGTCTAAATTGCCTGGATGAGGTCACTTCCTAATGATATTTAGTGACTTTTAGGCATTTTAAGATACCGTGGTTAATTATCACCATCACGTCTTATACTTTGTAAACGTGAAGTTCAGAAGTTACTTATACTTATTCAAAATAGATACCTACTATGTTGGTATCTATTTTGAATAAGTATAAGTTTAAACTGTTATTTTTAGTTACCTTTGTTACCTGGTACCTGCCCAGGTGTCACAAGGCGAGCTCCACAATTACGCAGGTATTCAAAGAACATGAGACGCTACTGAACACCTAAGGTTTCATCTATGTGAAAATAAGTTATGTCTGATCGCTCTGGGTTCTTGGACTATTATAGTAGAGAAAAGTGGGGTTTTATCATAAAGTTTAACTGACCCGTTGGTTTCTGGTGGGTAAGGCGGTGGTGGCGGTGGGGAGGTCAGTAGCGGTTCCGCGTTTGGTCGGGGAATTACCGATTCGTATATCGGCTCCTTGTCCTTTATTACAGCCACTTTTCCGTTCGGTATTATTCCGTTGGTAAGTTCAGGTGGTGTTACATCTGTGAGGAAGATATTCCTTTTTAGAATAAGGCTATAAAATAACATCGTTTTTAGAAGTCTTTGTTTCTATAAGTATTTGAGGTGGCTTCTATTTTAAATATAATTTGATACAAACATAATTAATATGATGTTTTATTGGCAAGTGTTGTTTATTTTCAGATTTCCACAAGATGCCCCGAATTTTACTTATGAATACCAAAATTTAGATCCCAAAAAAGAAGTTTCATACCTTTAGTAGTAGGCGGTGGCGGCGGCGGCGGTCCGGCCGGTTCAGGCAAAGAACAAGGCGGCGGAGGTGGGTAATTAGGAGAGTCCTCCATAGCCACGTCCATACATGGAGGCGGAGGCATCACTAATGATGACGACATCACGTCGCCATTGGTCAGCGATGACGTCATGCCATTCGCCGGCGACACGCCATTGGACGTTACGCCGTTTGTCATAGACAATGTCATGGAACCGATAGGTGTTGCGGGTTGGAGGATGGATTGTAATGCAAGGGAATTTGGCGGTGGAGGGGGGATGGATTCGGATGGAGCGCCGTCGGGCTTGCGATGGAATTCCGTGTCCTCTTTGCTTAGATCGCCCATTTCTTCGGCTAGCACGCTTTCCAACTGAAAGTGAAGTGATTCTTGAGTTTCTATAATGGTTTGTGTGATGTATCTTTTTTGAACTACTCTGTTTCGACTATTATTTAATATTGCTTCTCATAAACGAAATATGTCTGCGCGGTAAAAGTGGAGCATTTTAGAGCATATAAATACGACTGAGACACAATTTACTTCCTTGTAGGTGTCGAATTGTGGAAATTCGGCCGACGACGTCCGTCTGAAAGTCGAACAGATTGTCCAGGGTGACAGCCTGTCTTATGACCGGCTCTATGACTTACCTCGTGATGCTCGGACGATCTGTCCGCCAGCCGCTCCATAGAGTCCCCTATCTCCGCGATAGCAGGCTGATGTGATTGTCTGTCGGGCGCGCCGCACTGCGCTGGCACGTCCGCCAGGAAGTAGAACAGATTGTCCAGGGTGACGCATCTGCTCTCACTCACCTCGTGATGCAGATCGTCCGCCAGCCGCTCCATAGAGTCCCCTATCTCCGCGATAGTAGGCTGATGTGATTGTCCGTCGGGCGCACCCCGCTGCGCTGGCACGTCCGCCAGGAAGTCGAACAGATTGTCCAGGGTGACGCATCCGCTCTCACTCACCTCGTGATGCAGATCGTCCGCCAGCCGCTCCATAGAGTCCTCTATCTCTGCGATAGTAGGCTGATGTGATTGTCCGTCGGGCCCGCCCCGCTGCGCTGGCACGTCCGCCAGGAAGTCGAACAGATTGTCCAGGGTGACGCGTCTGCTCTCACTCACCTCGTGATGCAGATCGTCCGCCAGCCGCTCCATAGAGTCCCCTATCACCGCGATAGTAGGCTGATGTGATTATCCGTCGGGTGTGCCCCACTGCGCTGGCACGTCCGCCAGGAAGTCGAACAGATTGTCCAGGGTGACGCATCTGCTCTCACTCACCTCGTGATGCAGATCGTCCGCCAGCCGCTCCATAGAGTCCCCTATCTCTGCGATAGTAGGCTGATGTGATTGTCCGTCGGGCGCGCCCCGCTGCGCTGGCACGTCCGCCAGGAAGTCGAACAGATTGTCCAGGTTGACGGACTCCGCTCTGGCTCCAGAACAGGAGATCCCACGGAGTTGGTCCGCCATACTTTCCAGTTCTGCGCGCTCTTGCTCGGCTTTCTCTGCGAGGCTGCGATGGGGTCAAATAGGAAAAAGAAATTTTGTTACTCGTTAAACAAAACCATGTGAAAGGAAACTTAGTTTCGATACTTGTCGCTGACGTCATCGGACCCTACATTTCATAAAACCTAATGCTGTACAAGTTTATTGAAACAACAAACCAGTCTTCATTTTAAAACGAGTCAAGTGAAGTAATTTCTTTATTGATTTCAAAAAAGGAAGTTCTTAATAATTCTACCCACATTTTTAAATGTTTTTACATCGACTTTACCAAAATTTCTGAACCAATTTGTTTTTTTTTTAATATTACATCTTTACCTGTTTCTCTCTTCCCTCAACTTGATCTCCTGGTTGACCCTCTTCATTTCCCTCAAGGCAGCAGCCACTTCCCTGGCGAAGGCACCACGTAAATGCCTCTGCAGAGTTAACGCGGCTCTTCGCAGCCGCAGGAAGGCGGCTCTGTCGAACCATCCCCGCCAGGCTGCCTGCAGCACTATGGCCGCTCGACGCCATTGCAAGTATTGGCGACGTTTTATCGACCCCTTGTACCACTATAACAACAAGTCATAATAAAAAAAAACACGACTGCCTTGCCAAAAAACGATCTAAAAAGTTAAAAATCTAAATTAATCTAGTTAAATTAGAATCTTATTCACATTTTTATTAAATGATATTTTTTTGTGAATCTCTGGATATTGAACTATAGTGTTATATATTTTTGGAATCTACTCATCGTTTTCTAGATGATGATTATATAGTTAAAAATCTTATTTTCGAATTTTATTTTTCAACTTTAGTCTTTAATGCGGGACCATGGTCAACCCATCAATTTTTTTTTTAATTTTACTAACCTATGTCACCCGGAATAAGCTAGGGATTGTAACGATACTTCATTTATCATAATCGGTTCAGGCGTATACAAGTTATGGTGGAATATACAAACTCACATACATACATACATACATGAACCCTGAAAACAATATACTTGTTTTTTCAGGCAGTCGTATAAAAAAGGAAAGCTTTTTAAAAAGAAAGCGCACCAACGAGCGTTAAATTGGAAATTAGAAGATATCCCGAATTGGTGTTCGGACGATCTCAATCGAGCAGCTGGAAGATGCTGGAATGGATGGATGTGGTTGGAAAATCCTTGCAAGAGACCTTCGTCTAGTAGGGGATGTGTAGTGAAAACATGGTGATGAATGAACCTGGGAATATAACCAATGAGAGCTGTTGATTTTAGTATAGTTTTGGTGTAGATGATCCACTAGCCTGTTTTATTCCTGTTTCATATTATGAGGGTAGAATAGAAGTTGTTCAAGAATGTGACTAACTAATTTTTTGACAAAGAAAAGCTAGGCAGCTAATTTGCGCCAACACTTATTGCTCGATATGAGAGACGAAAATCTATGACGAATTCGTCGTGTCGGTTATGGGACTTCTGGAAACTTACCTTCTGTATGAGCAACGCTGATGACTGCAATAGAGCAGTCCTCTTAGCTTCAAGCGGGCCATGTACTGAACTCCTCATGAATATCTTCGTATATCCTATTTGCCAATCATTCGTTGGCGCGTTCACCAATTCCATTATATATCTGAAACAGACATTTACATCTTATAACCAGTGACGGATTAACCCTTAATCAAATTAAGCAATTGCCTAGGGCATCACGTCTGAGGGGCACCAGAAGAAGCACAAAAAAAATCCGTCCTTAGGGCATCACGTCTCACTCTCACGTCACCAAAAACCATACCAAAAAAAGTTTCTAGGACTAATTTGAAAATTCGCGCGTTTTAAGTTGACATAGAGTCCGACCTAGAGTCATAACCCCACTCCCGCTTGCCCACTCGCTGCCCGCTATTGCATTCGACAATTCGAATGCCCCGGAATTGCGATCAGCCAATCACAAACCACTCCTTCCCCGCGGGCCCCAAGCCTGGCGCCTCCGCAAATCTGTTTCAATCAAATGTTTTGTTTTTTTGAGTAATTGCGCCGGCCGGCTTCTATGCGTACGTAATACAATTTTTGTCGACAATTCATTCAAGTTCTGTTCATAATATTGTGTTCGCTTAAGTACGTAAAGTTTTATTTTGTTTTGTTTTGATTATGTCCAAAGTCAAAATATCTAAAATATTTTGTTTCATTTAAGTAATTACTTTTGGTTATGTAAATTTACTCAAACCAATCGAAGCTGAAGGTTTCTGCAAGCTCCGAAATAGTTTTTTCTAGGTAGGTAAATTAGTCTGAGAGGTCAATGACACGCACGTCAAATGATACCTACTGAAAAACGACTACCGATATCTAGCGGTCGGGCGTGATTCTTTAATTTACAAGCTAATAGATATTGTTACAAGCTTTTACTACACTTCACGTCAAGTAAGTTTATAAATTTGTACGGGCGGAATATTGCGATCGATTTTGGAGCGACTTCCAGCGGTCCGATTGAGCTGAAATTAGGTATGAAGGACAATAAATACTTAAAGGTATGAAGCTGTATTCCCTCCCGCTCGGTGACAATAAATTCTATCAGGAGTTGGTATTGATCTGATGATCAGGTCCAGAGAAGGAGCTGCATTTACCAGATTCGTCAATTGTTTTTACCAGACTGCGGGGGACATACGGATAGGGGGGCCCACAGGCATGGATTGCTTAGGGCATCTAGTAGTCTTAATCCGTCACTGCTTATAACTCGTAAGTTGACCCAAAATGGCGGTCGTCTGCGCATGTACATTGCAGGCCACAGGGCCGAGCGGAGCATGCGCGGGGAGCGAGGGGTATGGTAACGCGTGGCCCGTCGCGGCGCACCTCATACTGCACTTCGTTTGACACCCGAAATGTGTTTCTTCGCATAGTTCAACTTACGCCGCGGCTATTATACTCGCATTTTTATTCGTGCTATTTTAGTACCAAATAAGCTTACTGGAGCGCTGCTCACTGGAGCGCTACTAAACTCAGTGCGATAACTTCACTTTTACTATTCGAAAATTTTTGTGCTTGAACTACTGGTACCACTTATTCCAGAATCTAGCGAATTAATTCCAGCAGTAGTCTAGAATCACAATCGGGCAGGAAACAAAACGCACTTCGCGTTTTAGCGTTTAAGCTATCGTTAATGATAATTTATGATGTCTTATGAGCTTATACTCACGCTATATCAGGGTTGGCAGGGCGGGGGTGTGGCAGCAAACACCTGTACCGAGTCTGGAACATTGGCGCTGGCAAGTGTACGGGGAAGCCGTCGCGTCTGATGCGCACTATTTCGTTCATACCCAAGTATCGGAGCTGTTCTAGAACCAGCTGGTCATTGTATTCGCCGGCCACTTTATTCTCGTTGGGCTTGATGCAGCGGACATACCTAAAACATCAGCAACATTAAATTTTCTGCCGCGAGGCTGTGGCAACTAATTGGCAGTACTCAAATAAGGCTAATGTGTTTCCATTTTAGTAATAAGTTTACACGGAAGTGGCGCTAACAACAACATTTGGATATGTTTTATATCCAAACCTTAGCATTAACACCACCAGGGCTCAGCCTACGTCAGACAATCGGTGGCCGATTCTTTGTCGGAAGAAAATGGAACAATACATGAAACCGATTGCAATAGTGAAACGCACATGTCAAAAATCGGTCAAAATCAAAATCGACCGATTCGATTGTCGGTGGAAAGTATGATGATCGGTTTATCGGACCTATAGTCTGGCGTGGGCGTAGCCTCTTATGTGTGAGTCGCGGTCATACATGTGCGAATATGACCAATTACAATATTTATTCTGTATTGTGCATTAATTAAAAACTACATAGAATTAAAAACTACAAAAGATGTAGTTTTTAATTCTATGTAGTAATGTTATCCTTTCTCACAAGGATAATTGTGAATATCTGCTTTTTAAACTCAACACTTTTGTTCCTCCTCTACTCATCTGTTTATGATGTACGACAACTCTTCTACCCTTCCGCTCTTAGCGACTGAGAACCTTTAGCGTATATTGTGCCTTTGTGAGTGAATTACAACACTATAAAACTTTTAACACGTACCAAACATCAGTAGCTTGCAGCATATCAACTAGCGACTGCAGTTGTGCTCTGAACGTGTCCACAACAGTGGGTCTCCCTTTCGAAGTCCCTCTTTGGGTAGTGCTCGTTGAACCGGGACTTGATAATGAAATGTCCTGTAATTAGAGTTATTCCACCTGAGAATGAAGCTTGTTTTCAAAGATAGCCCCTAAATTTAATGACACCTTAGTTCAATACGGTGATGATTAGCAACGTGAAATCTTTAGATATGTGGCCAATTCACAACATGTTCTGTATATCTGTCCCTTTCTGCAGGGGATATTATGAACGGGTTAGCAATATAGTTAATGCTGTCATTTCAGCTTAGTTTAGAGATTGTGTACTTACAACCGAATTCGCCTCATATTCCTTTTTGAGATAGTCAGTGAAAACGGGTATGAAACTCAAACAAAATATGTAAACAAGAAATTATTCCCATAGATTTATTCGATTATTAAAACACTTTCTAAATGCCTCGCATAAATATGTCGAAAGTAATTTTATACAATGTCTTTAGGTGGCAAAACAGTCGGGATAATTCGTTCAAGCTATTCCCAAGGCTTTCCCATTTTGTATTGCGTTATAACATGACACTTTCCGATGTAGTAGTAAATAATATAACAAAGTGATCATACATGTCCCGGAGGCGCCAAATCCTGCACATAATCGGCTAGTTCCCTCACAAACGGGTTCGCAGATCTGCTGAGATGGTCGATGAACGCGTCCTGCTGTGTGTCTCTGTTCTTATCCACGAAGCCTTGAACGCTGTACGTGACCGTCCCCGCGTAGTGTTGTACCCCGAATTCCTCTTCCCATTTCCTTCGCGAGCCTTTCACGAAGCTCTGGTGTTCGCCGAACTCGCCTTGGATGTTCGTGAGGTAGGCGCCGTCTGAACCCTACAATAAAGCGAGTAAGTCTTTGTTAATAAATATAAGTAACGAAAAATAAGTTTTTTTTTTCCAGTAGTAAGCGTAAACGTAAGCGAGCTAACTGAATGAAATTTGGCTATGGAAATATACCGCATAATCAGCCGGATTGTGTTGTTATCTAAGTTACATTGTACACCAGCAGAGGATTAGTTTTTTAATGAATTGGTGGATTGAACAATTATGTTCACTAAAACAACTAACAATTTTATTATTCAGTGCTACAACGATCGGCGCAATAGTAGAACTTTTCAAACCAAGAGTTGGCATCAAAAATTTCTAATTCGTACCATCTATACTATAGGCCATGATAGCTCAACAGATTTGTAGCACTATCGTTTTAAACTTATTTAAGAATGTTAGACCTCGAGCCTTTATCCATATTTAACATAAGTATAGTTCTTACCTTTGGCATATGGCATTGTTCACTAAGTAATTTGAGCAAACTTCTCGGCGGTTTTTCCAAAAGTTCCAAGCAAGCAGCATTATCGGTAAACTGTATCTGATGGTATTTGATTCCTTCTTGGCGATACTGAAAAAAAACGATTTCTCAGATAAATATTTGATTCAATACAATAAAGTTAAGTTTTGCCCTTAGCTACATCCTCGATATTAAAAATCTCGACAAAACTTGTAATTGGGGTGAAAAATATGCTATGTTTAATGTTTCCAGGATGCAAGCAAGGCCTTTCGGTCGAGACTCTCTATGGAAATTAACTGTAAGGAAAATAATTTATAAGGATAAAAAAATATTCTATAATCTATGCTCTATAATGTAATATAATGTTCATCGCTAGGATACAAGCTATGCCTATGCAAAATTTAGTCAAAATCGGTTCAGTTTTCAATCCCTTCCATGAAAAGGTATAGAAATGAGTAGGTATGGAAAACCTCAACTTATTTTTCTGACATAAATGAGTAATGAGCCAGTCATATAAATAGAATTCTATACTTACAATTTCCTGTTCAAGTGCAAACACGTAATTGTTGAAGAACATATGAAGTTTCTCGTTAGCGTAGTTGATGCACAGCTGTTCGAGAGAGTTGGCTGCGAAGTTCTCAAAGCCGAAGATGTCAAGAACTCCGAGCGCTCGCTTCGCTTCCCTTCCTGGCGCGGAACAGCTATTGACATGTCTGACCAGCCAGGCAAAAGTGCGCGAGTATAGCGCCCGGGCCATTGCATGCCGGTTTTCTCTAGCCTGAAAAAAAAAAACTTTATTTTTCCCAAAAGAAATAGTACAATGTTTCTTAAATTACCCTAGACCCAAGCCTAGATAAATATCATGTGTTTTACTTTGCAGTCCCGATTTATTCTTCTCACTGCTTTCGCAGGATGAGATCAGACATAAGAAGTTTACTAAAGAAAATCTATTAAAAGGCCTTAAACAAAAGGCTCGGCCTCTATTACGGTCGAAATTGTAAGGCCTACTTAAGATTGCAGAAATCAATGAAAAGAAGCGTTGAAGTTAAAAAAACTAAAACCAGTTCTTGCTAAGCTTAAATACTTTTATTCTTCATTTGTGTTGGAAGTTTTAAAATGATTGAAACTAAAAGACGTTGCGCTTTCATCGTCGTCTTATTAGCGTTGGCGTCTTATTAGGATTAAAACGTGCGCGAGTTTGTTTCTTTCCTATATTTCAGAACCTTACCTCTGGTAATCGCAGCGGTATATCGGTGACATTCCCTCTAACATTGATCTGTCTCTCAAGCAGCACTCTTTGAGCGGTGGGCGGCGCCAGACCTAACAGATTCGCCACTGCATCCACCGCTTCTGCATCTTCCGGTGCCAAGGTAGTTCTCTCACCATCAATATCCTAGAAAACATTTGGTTACTTAAAAATATATTTTGACAGTATTAAAATTGTCTTCCAAATTTGTTAATAAAAGCAAAAAAACAGTAAATTATGGCGGTGTAGTATTGGATTTGTTACTTACATGGTATATATTTTTTTAGAATGGAGAACATCAGTATGACAGACATTAAAATGTTATTCAATGTGACGTCACATTGAATGGTGTATTTGATTTTGAGAAAATGTTCCAGCAGAATAGTATACTTCGATCTTATTTATATCACAAGTTTTTTAGTGATATTAAAAACATTCAACACAGTTATTCTTGAAGTAATGTTTTTCTATAAAATTTCTCTGTCTTATTGCCAATAATTACCAAACCTGTTAGCCACTATAACAAACCTCGTTTCATACCTACAGTATCTCGCACGGATTCACCCTTAAAGTTTATGTTATAAATCCTCTTACGAGTTTCTATATTTCTATAGATCTCTCACCTGAAACTGTATATTCCCCAGCCACAGAACCGCAGCCAGCACTTTGAAGAGTCCCTCACACATATGCAAGGGAACTTGTAATACTGTTAACGCCAGTTGCAGCGCCTCCAATTTCCCCTGCTCACCCCCTCGACCCTTCCTAGCTTCTTCATCTTCAGGATTCAGGTATTTGAAGTGCACGCCGTCTCTGAGCCGCAATATGTTGCGAAGTTCGGCATTGTGCTGTAAGAGAGGGGAATTACGAATCAACACAGTGATTGTAATAATTGTGAGTGGAAATACAGTAATTTTTGTGAGTTACCAGCATTGATGTAGAATTTTAGTACCTATACCAGTGACATTTTGATTCTATCAATCTATCTAATGATAGGAATTAGATAACATTATCTTAGTCATATTAATTCGATACCGGATAAATAACTGAAAAAAATATTGGTTATAATAAGACAAATTTTCTAGTAGGAATTGTTCTTGTTCTATCAGTGGATACCTATCTTATCATGTCAGGAAATTATTTGGTCAGTTTGGACATCCAAAATCTCAGCCGAAAACAGTAACAATATTAATGTTTAGGAATAGGGCAAACGTGATATTGATATTAGTCAGTTATGAAAAAGAATTAATTTATTTGAATCTGATAGGCTTCGCCCAGAATAACTTGAAAGCACCTACATCAACTCCTACTCAAAACTTGTTAAGACAGTATTAAAAATAGTTTGCCTACGTATTTATTAAAAAATACACTCTTCACCTTAGCTCCTTCAACCAGCTGATAAAAGACATGGTAATTGGTCTCCCTGGGCGCAGGGCCCGTGATCCTTGCTCGTTCCAGCAGAAAGTCCCGTAGCACTGCGCCCCGGATTCCTCCCCGATGGTCCAATCGCACTTCCACAAACTTGCCGAACCGAGAGGAGTTGTCATTACGTACTGTCTTCGCATTACCTGAAAGAGAAAGATCATGATATACTCATGTGTTGAGTTGAAACGGAACAGTGGTTATCAGCTGATTTCATACCCTCATATAAGTTACCAGTGCATGTTGCCCGATTGAAAAGTTATGTTCCCTACCGCTTACTTATTTTAAACCTTATTATTACAATCATTGGATTGCATTCAAACATTTGTCCACCACAGAGGAATGAATTTTTCGACATTCATACCCTAATTCCCGAAATGAATGGGGTGTTAAAGTTTACAGGAAAACGTTTTAACGATTGTAGGTATTAAAGAGAGATTTTAGCATTAATAATAATTAATCAGCAAAGCAAACAGAACATCATATCCAACGCCCAAATTTAAATATATAAGTATAAAAATTTCCCACAGGCAAGAAGAAAAACTATGCATTGGAAATTGAAAAAAAAGGAATTGATAGCTTTCGAACTGGGTGGATAACATTAATTAATGAATCATAAATACAGCCCTTTGTCTGCTTAATTAATAGTAGAATTGCTGCAAAGAAACTTGAAAAGCGGAAGAGCATTGTATCCCCAGAGATCGCGCAGCTCATTTAAGCGCGTTACCTCGTGACCGAGGATTGTCTACAATATAATTCAACTTATTTCAGGAGAATTGCGAGGGAAAATTTTATTGCAACGCCCATGGCCCCTTTTCATAACTATGTAACAACTGGAAAATTTAGTATCGTTCCGTAAATAGGCATTTATTTGACAAAAAATGACCAAATAAAGTAAATATTTAAATTGTTAGGTAAAACAAGAGATTGTTTATCTTCAGGGATGAAGAAGAAAGCGTTTATGGTACATTACAACACTGAAGAGGAGTAAGTCAGAAAATAGAGACTGTAAAATAGCATAGCAATCCCTTTCAGGCAACCAAAGTTGTTGAGGATAAGGACTATTGAAATTTTTCTAACTGAGAACAGTGTAAAAACGCTCACAAGAAAGCTTCGACTGGATTTATGCGCGGATAACACTTTCTAAAGACCTGAGTGTAAGTTTGGAAAAGCGGTAGTTTGTTGTTAAAGGGATGACGATAAATGAACGTAAAGGAAATAAAGAAAGATTTTTACAAGGTGTTACCTTGGATATCTATTTTGCTACCAGACTTCTGTGCCTTTAAAATACTACTTCATCACTATCTTCAAAATGCAAAATCATTTAGTTATCAAGATTAGTATAAAGATTTTAGGGGCCATACTGCCAACGCTTAAAGCCATTGTTATTGCATATTGTTTCATTATTGTTGACTTTCGTGTTTTAGAATTTTAATCCTTATTTTAGGAACGTCAAGGTACGTGACATCAGTGTCATTTTGAGTAATATTGCTTTATGCGATGGCAATATGGCACCAGGCCTAAAGACACAATTTCGCATTTTTTGTGTGGATATGTTCCTGGGGTTTTTTTAAATTCTTATTTGAAAAACTTACCAAAAGCTTCTAAAACTGTGTTGGCCTCCAGGATCTGCTGTTCAGCCCAAGAAGCTTGCCCACCGGCGGCGCAAAGATATTGCAAGATAAGCTTGGTGGTTTCCGTCTTCCCTGCACCACTCTCGCCCGATATCACCACTGATTGATTCTTTTCGCCATTCTGTCGAGTGATTCAAATTTTATTTTATTTTATGAACTCGAGTTAGTTGTGTTGTGTGTGTGTGTGTGAAGATAAGTTCTAAGATCGTAAAGATTCAATTTTAACATCCTGCAGTGACGAGCATGTGGTAAACTCTAACGTGAGTTTTGACGTCAAGTTGTTTGACTTAATGGTAATGTTAAAATAGCTGATAATTACTGTACCTAGCTGATAACAGTCTAGTATTATTTATATTAATTATAGCGTTTCGACTTTCGATATTAAAGCACTCAATCCCTACAAGACTGTTGACGTACCTATAGGCATGAAGGCTTGCTAATGAGAACATTGTAAGGCTTTGGACATAAGAACTCGATATACTAGCAGCAATTATGTCTGAATGATTCAGATTTTAGATTATTATTTATTTTAGGTTGCTCTCCATTTAATTATCAACTTGATGTTAATTTTCTTCAGTCTTAGAGGACATTGTAATAAGACGTAAAGTTATAAGACGTGAAGATGCTAACGTAAATCTAAACGCTGCAATTAAGTATAACGCCTTTTCAGAAAATCCTAGTCTGAATATTATGTAAGTATGCAAAATAGGCAGAGATGAACAAATGAGTGCTAATTTGAAGGAAGCATATTCACCTGCAGGGAACTGTACGCCGACTCGGCGAGGGCGAACACATGCGGCGGCAGGCTCCCGAAGGCTCTGCCGCGATAGTTTTGCATATCCTCCTGGAATACACAGGATTGCTTATAAATCTCATAAATAACGTAATATTATGTTGGTTAAATTTATACAGATTACAAAATAACGCTTTTCTGGTTAACTACCTTGGTAGTTGGTACGCCTTAATCCTAGGATAGGATTCTAATCAGGATAGGCTTATTATTCTTAATCGGTAATCTTAATTGGAATAGCGCACGTTTCAGACTTTAAAATATAGGAATTATTATATTATACACACAGGTCAGAAAGTACGCCTAAATTCGATATTTTGTCTAGATATTCTAACGCTTACTTAGCATATTTAAATTTTTTTTTATTTATCAAATTGCTTAAATGTCTAAACTTCGAAAACTGGACCAACGTTTGATAGGTCAGACTTTGGTAAGCTTATACGGTAACTTACGCGGTAAGTTTGATCGACACTTACCTACTTAATTACAACTACCTGTTTTGACTCTCGAACTTTAGAAATTCTTAGAATACAGAAACTTCTTTAAACTTCGGTGGGGTGGTAGAGTTTAAAACCGCGAAGAGCGAAAGAGTTTTAATTAAAAGTTTATTGTCACTCTTATACCTTGTTTAGATTTTAGAGCCCCGAAATTTTTTAATTAAAAGTTTGATTGTCACTCGTATCCCCTGTCGTGCAGATGTAGGTATATTTGAACAAATCTTTCATCACATTTGAGCCAGCACTCCACCGATAGGGGCAGATATAAACCCAAAATTTCCAAAATCGACTTTTATCGTATTGTCCCCAAAGAATAGAAATTGTACAGCGTAGGTACGTACGTAGGTATTACATATTAATAATACGTCTACTTATTATTGTTATGTAATAGGTATAATTCAGTCTGTCTGCTTCTCTTTTTTGAGAACATAAATAAATTATGGGGCTTTTTCAAATATAATTAATTATTTTAAACTCCATTAATTGTCATAAAAAGTTTCATGCAGCACCAATATTAACAGGTGCCTTAAGTATGGCTATTATGTCTACTTGTTTTAACGACTCGAAGAGAGTAGATAAACTCAATATACCTACTTTACTTATAAAAACTCTTTAGAAAACTTAATAAACTAAAAAATAAGAAAAAGATAGAACAAAATCATTAAAGTATCTCGCGGGTAGCTGAACGCGAAACCGATTTGCAACAACGCATCTTTTCTTCTCAACCAAACTTTTCGCTTACACTGGAAGCTTTGGTATGTTCACTTTTCTCCTTCCGCTTTTCCACCCACGTAAACAAGGGTTACACTTATCACCCCTTTATTAAAAAGGGGTGAGGAGTGACGTCCTTTGACAATAATGTTAATTGTTACCTTATTGTAATGAATGTTGTTTTATTTTCCGTTTATCTACTGATCTTCCTGTTATAGTCAATTAGTCATACACAATGGCCATGTTTTCTCATAAAAGATAAGCGATTTCCCACGGAGTAGTTGATAGCTTAGTAGTAAGAATAGACTGTTGTGTGTTACTTTAAAGATGAAAGTGATTAGAAGTTTGAAGGAAATGCGTGGCATCATTGAGTTAAACCACTGGAGGGAACAACAGACTAAATCAGGCGTCAAAAGCTACAACATTGACGTAATTTTGGAACTAATAAACATGCTATGCAATACTAGTTCTCAAGCGAAGACTGTAGGAATACATGAATATGTAGAATTGCATCGCGTTATTAGTCTAAGTAGGATTGTATAATACTTACACAATTTTGCAATTAATTTATAATCTAAACTTTGTGACAGTTCTCTAATATTTGCATAATAGATACTAAGACGGTAACATTATTATTAACAGAGATAGTGATAGCAGGTCCAGATCCAGTGCCAATTTACTGAATTATAAAAAGCCCAAGTATTGAACTTGTACACAAGTCAGGTTGAGTTCTGCTCTAGTAACATGACAACTCTTTGCCTAGTGCCGTAAAAAGCGACAAAAGCAACATATTATAGGCTATTTTCTTGGAACTTTCTATGCGATAGGGAAATGGAATCCGATTGATTTATGACATACTATAATACACCTATTTATGTCTAGCTAATAAAGTAACGTAACTTAATTGTAAGTGAATGTTAGATATTAATAGCCCTGCCTTATTACCTTTTTGATTTACGACCCTAAAAGTACAATGTACGAATTCGTTTTACTGTACAAGTATGTTTTGTAATGTTTCGATTTAGCTGGTTCAAAGTCATTAGAGGGTGGAACGTGATGATCCAATTAAACGGTTGAACGCCTAATAATATGTAGAGTCCCTATCTACTCTGTTGATGCACTCTATCTCTTCTTATTTAGGCCAAATAAGCAATAAAAAAAATAAGTAAGTAAGTATTTTATGAAGTAAAACTTAACTTTAGAATCGTTGTGATTTGAAAATTCGATGAAACGAAAAAGCGACACTAAAAGTGACAAATATATTCATAATAGGATTTTGCCTGCGAGAGAATGAGATATACTACAAGGTAAATTTGTCTCATTCTCTCGTAGGTTAATTTTTTGAAGTTTCAATTCATAATTCGGTCATTTGGTAGTTTTACCTGGAAAGTTTCTCGGGAGTTTTGAAAATTTGTGTATCTTATAGATTTGGACGTGTTCTTTCCGAAACAGTTTTAGGGCGCCATTTTCCCAATATGGCGGCGCGAGCGGCAAAGATACGAGGTGGCAAAGTGAAAATTCGGAAAGAGCACGTCCAAATCTATAAAATACACCAATTTTTAAAACTCCCGAGAAACTTTCCAGGTAACCCCCTTTTTGAGCACCAAATTACTGGGTTATCTGCCGTGTGTGAATTGCACACACACTTTTTTATTTACTTATAAATAAACATATTTGTTTTGGATTGGTTAATTTTGAAAACGGAATGCAGAGCTCTGAATTCTTGTGATTCTGGCTTTTTTATCGCGACGCGTAAATACAGTTTATAGTAGGTACTTACGATGTTGTAACATCCTAATTCTTTGTATGGGTTTACTGCCACTAAAATCGATCCTGTGTATGTCTGTACGCTATATAGGAAAAATATTATTAGTAATAAATAAATTAACTGTTATAAAAATGCATCAAGTAATTATATGACGCTAAGATGGTAAAGGAACAGGGGGTTCCCGGGGGGGGGGCTCCGAAGCACGGGGATGTAGCACCGCTAACTTCCTAACTCCGGGCTTGTTATGGCCCGACCCGGGACTCTAATCCGGGACCTCGTCGACCACAGTCGCACATGTTAACCACTAGACCAACGAGGCACTCACGAACGTGGTGTTTGTTGTACAAAGGATACGTATATGAGGTCGTGGACATAGCGCCGCTTGAGGTTGTCGTTGATGGCCCGCTCGGTGATCTGCGGCATCATGGTCATGTCGGGCACGCCGGGCCCATCGTCCTTGTCCCGCTCCTCCATCTTGTCTGAAACAAACGACCATTTCATTAGGTAGGGTACATAAGTCATATATTATATTATATATATTATTATTGGATTTCAACATTAAATTCAACTTTTTAAGAAGTCGACGTAGACGACCTTAACGTACAATTCCAATTCCCGAAAAATAACGATTTTCTTTCTGTCTGTACAGAAACCAACTTTTAAGTATAATATAAGTACAATAAAAGATCTCATTGTGTACTTTCCGAAATTATTTGTAATTTATGTCATATTAAATATATGAACGGTCCTTCCATTGCTGCTTACGCTGAAGGTCGAAAGTTACTAGGCATATTTAAAGTATGTCCTCTATATATATTGGCATCGTTTCAAACTTTCTATAGGTTACAAATGAATATAATATATGTATTACAGGCTTACTGAGAAATCGCTTGTTGTACCTAAGTCAGTGATTACATACTTTCTGTGCATACAGAAGACAGTACTTATGTAAACTACAACTTCTTATTTCAAGAAAAGTAAATCAAAATACTGAGTTTATAAAGAAACAGCCGTATTTATCAGAACTTTATATTTAAGACCTACGTCGCGTCGTCGAGTCGAACGGCAAAAACCTTTTGACAACGCTTTTGACATTCCAAGTTCGTAATAACTTATGTCCAAGTTCTTCCACCCCCAGTCGTTCAAGTACAATTTTTGCGTAGGACGATATAAATTGAGTATTTATTGATCTACTTAGCTAGGTACTTGAGTCTGAACGGTATGAAATTGCGTTTTTTCTTCGATAGATTCCTCTTTCAATACGATTTAATTTCCAATAAGACGTAAATAATGCGTGTTCGACAAAATAGGACAAAATCATTGGAAAATTGTCTCTATTAGCTATCGCAGTTCTCGGTTCGGGAGGTTTACATCGTGGCTAGTTGCGAAAGTATTGCGAATTTCCTTGGCGGTTAATTATTAGATAGATAGGTACATTTTTAACGAGGGAAAAGTGTTTCCATCGTCGTCCTCCCCTCGACACAGAAGTAGATAGAAGATTTCAGAAGATAGGCCATAAATTATAAAACTTTACTTACTTACATAATTACACCAATAACCTTCCGTAGGTAGGTATATTAATATTATTATAGGTGGAAAAGTCATTGATTATTGGGTATTAGCGGTATTAAGGCTATAAGTAACTCAGGGTAAATAAACTGATTTATTGTTATGATACTGAGTGAAATAATATCGAGCGTACGTAGGATAAGATCCAAAGATTGTGAAGTGTTGATTTACATATATGTATCCGATGTATCTTGATTCCTCGCCCCGAGGGGTCCTTATAAACATCATTTTATCTTGTCTCGATCGTCTGAATGGTTATTTTTATGGAAATTATCGAATAATGCGTAGGCTTTACTTTTATAGAGCACTGTTGAGAATAGTGTTGGGCATTCCTGCACGTACAGTTTTATCTACGATACTTGACGGATGTTTTTTTTTAAATCAATAATAATGATTACTAATAATTATGTGTTTCGATAGTTTACTGCTTCGAGTAATTATTTTACAAAGAAAGAAGAAACTAGAAGACGTAGGTAATTAAAATATAAAGCAAAGTTAGGAAGATTAGTGAATAAAAAGAGAAGAACTAAATAATTAACATCTTTGCAAACTATTTCAACTCAGGCTGTGAGAGTCAAATAATTCATTGGCTAGAATTCTACGAACGGAGGTTGCCAAATAGATCTAGCTTGGCATATAAGTTAAACTAAATTGATTAATATTGCTGTATTTTAAAATTGTTTGTATAATCATACTAATATTATTAATGCGAAAGTGTGTTTGTTTGTTGGTTTGTCCTTCAATCACGGACCAACGGATCAACGTGATTTTTGGCATAGCTATAGTTGAGGACCTGGAGAGTGACGGAGGCGGAGGAGGAGGAGTGGCGGAGAATCAAAAAAAACTTAAACCACGCGGACGAAGTCGCGGGCAACAGCTAGTATAAAATAATCATACAATAGCTATAGGGTAAACTGAACAGAAAACTCGTAGGTAACTAAAATAAGAATGAAGTCCTAGTTAGCTGTATTAAAACATATTTACATATGATTACAAAGTTTATTTTTACTTCCTCTACGAAAAACCTAATGTTTACATGTAGATGTCTCCGTAAAATTGTAAAAACCGTTAGATTGCAGTCTAACTAGAGAAATTGTAAACTACCTATGGCGTACATTTGACATACCTAGTAACTAAGTTACTAGTACTACCCCTGGCCTAAACCATATCTAACAAGAGAATGTAATAGGTAAATATGGAGTGAACTAACTTAACTAGACAAACTAAACTACACAAACAAGGAAAACAATAATAATTAGTAATTACAATCAACTGTATAGTATATATAGTGTACATATACCAAGTAAGTATTACTAAAGTGCAGTTCATTACACCCGACATCGACACCCGAGTTATCGATTAAATTGCGTCATAGGGATACTGACATCTGGAAGACACAAACCGTCTCGAGTTGGATCGTAAATAACCCTTGGACGATCGAGATATCCAACGGAAGTGTCAGTCAGATACGTCATCTTAATGTTCGGTTATCGATATTAATAATGACAGAAAAATTCTCCCTTCTACAGAGCAGGACTCGGATAGGTCCGTGAGTTCTGTGACACGAGTCAAAAGTGTCGATTCTAGATAAGGACACAAGTAGCAATTTTTGGTGGAATGTAATTTGAAATAAGTTTCTATTTCTCAGTCATTAATTTGTTGTAATTAATCTTTTTTAACACTAAAAATATAAGTAATATTGATGTACACTTCTAGGTAACTAATATAATAAATGCAAAAGTTTGGATGGATGTTTGTTACTCAACCACGCCAGCGGCCAGAACGGCTGAACGAATCTAGATCAAATTTGGCACAGAAAGAGATAATAGTCTGGAATAAACACATAGGCTACTTTTATCCCGCAAAATTAAAGTGGTAAAAACCAAAAAACCTCAATCCACGCGGACGAAATCGCGGCCATAGTTACTTGTTCTCGCGGCTAGTTCTGTATTTCTGTGTAATTTTCGTTACGTTGTAATATAGACTCGTGCATGGTTTCTTAACTGTCAGAAGTGCAGAACTAACTGTCATTGTTTATAGCCGAATATGGATTTTTTATTAAGTAATATGCTATTGATGACGTATAAATACGCTACGCTATGTAAACATGTGCCTGCTAAAAGATATGGACAAAGTAATTGCCCTTGAGGTAGGGCCATTTATTTTTGCTCATAAAGGTCGAGTTATCGAACGAAAATATCACTCAGATAAATCACTTAATGTTCGCACCCACTTCTGCCTATACCGATATTATTACGGAAACTTGTATAAGGGAGGGAGGGAAGGGATAGGAACATGGTCATTATTTATTCGTAGTTGATTTAGGTACTTACAGAATATTGAAGGGAGAGCTAATTTCTTAATGGCGCGACGTGATGTTGACGAATGAAAATATTGGGTATGGAGATGGACTCCTGATACTGGGCAGGTATATTATACGTGAGTTTCTTTTAATTTTATGTATTAAATTTTTAACAGAGCATAGCATTGTTTTAAAATTTCGATCCAAACGGTTCACGTGGACTATAAAAACTTTTAGTATCGAGTATCGATTAGACAGGACAAGGCTAAGAAGAAGCTGATTTAGAAAGCAAATACTGAAAAATGAGTTGGCAAGAACAGTCCTTAGAATTCTAAAGTCGTAAAAAAGATATCGATATCATTGTTGGCAGTAACAAATATTTTCCCATCCCTAGTATTAACTTTTAGACATCAGTACCACTTTTTATAAGTATAAAATAATAAATATCGCAATGGAAAATAAGTTAAATCCAATCCTAAACAATGTACTTAATAGCTAACGATGCAATCATAATTCAATTAAGTTACATCACTGAACATGTCCGACGTTGAACCCAATCTGTGACATCGCCCCTTTTGTGGGTCAAGGTAAAAAACTCCGGTCAATGAAATCTTCGAACAAGTCGATGAATAGGCATACTGCTGAAAAAAGCAAGTGAAAGATTTGTGTTTCACTAGGACTTTAACTGATGGTATGTTGTCTCAAGTCCCAACACAACCCAGGATCCAAGTTCCCAACCACTAGACGACACGGCCCTAGGAGGACGAGAGATAAGCCGGAGGTTGCTGGCACAAGACCTTCATCCAGCAGTGGATATCTATTATCTATCGGTTGCTATGAGCGCAGCTCCAGAGTTTATTGCTGGGTTTTCTCGGTAGACATGGTATTTCGAGGCAGTGCAAGTGTTAGATTCATTTGACGATTTAAAAACACATGTAAAAGTTTATTTGAATAAAAAATTAGATTTTGTACGTAGGTTCTTTCGATAACGTAGAGGCCCCACTAAAAAAGGATTTTGATAAATTCTGAATCGAATAAAGTATTATGTGTTCAGTATTATGTGTGTGTAAAGTATAGTGGTAGACTCTATAAAAGAGTTAAATAGTTTAAGACATTCATACTTTTATAATAAGTGCGAAATTATGTCTGCCTGTCTGCTACGTTTCCAGGGCTCATCTGGCATCTGGTCATCCCGTTGGTATTCTCTAATAAGATAAGAATTTACATTAATTTAACGATGCACGATCGTTCAATTTCCATACCGGGTAATGTAAAATCAATAGGCATTTACAACATAGATTAACGGTCCGTCAGAACCTTTTAACACTGCAAACAGATAGCTATAAGATCCCGTAATACAACCGCAGCTTATAACATGATCATAAATCAATTAAGATGCATAACTTCATTGACGAGATCTATCGGCCTAAAACGGCGCCATACATCGATCAAGATTCGATGTAGAGTCAACAAACATAATAAACACTAATACATACAACATAAGTATTACCATTCCATGAAAAGTGACGTACTTTAAACAGTTATGAGTTCGTAAAACTGATGATTTATCATTGCATTATTTACCTGGTTGATATGCTACTGTTTCGATTACGAGATTTTAACGAAATTCGTCCCTAATCCGAATGGCTAATCTTCTGTGGACTGCTATATGCGATTTGAACATATAACATAATCGATAAAAATTCTATGGATTAACAGATATTAGTATATCTGAGCGTACGAACTCTGAACCTTTTAACATAGGACATTGTACACAGATAGACAAAATCTCATAAACATAACTAAAACGTTAAAGTAACACGACCATAAAGATGCGTAACTTCATTCAATAGCTCTAACATTGAATTATTGAACGGGCCTAACACGGCGCCACTCTCGATCAAGGTAGTGTAAACAAACATAGGCAATCAAAGATACACGTGCGAGACAAGTTTGTGTGGAATTTGATGTAATTCGACATTACAAAACAATTACGAGTTTTTAAGTAATATTTTCAGTTATAATCATCATTGCAATCATTTACAACGTTATCATTGCATGATTGGTTTATAGGTGGTTCATCAGTCTTCAACTCATTACCACCATGCTCAACGTTTTTGAGACGTATTCTATTATGAATAAATCAACCGAAGACATGAAATAGGATGCAAAATTGTATGGGAACCAATAGAGATTTTTGATATTAGATTTAAAATTTGAATGAATATGATTTTAATGAGTGACACTGGGAGATGAACCACTGAACTTTAAAGTGATACTAGAGTCGCCACTAACAAATAAGATTCACTAGTTCAAAAAAATCATTCAGTTGAGGCGTTCCTGTGAATTTAAAAAAAAATACCTATTCTGTGGTTATATGTCGTTTTGTACTAGATACCTAAAAATAAGTATCTAGTACAAAACGACAGACTGATTTTAAGGTATTAGAAGGCGGACTAATGGACAATGGTTCAATGCGGCTGACTGCTAGTGAAACGTGGCATTTTTGGTATTCGTTCTGTTTCTGTTAAAATTCGATATAACTGCTGTTTTTTTTAAAAAGAAAATTTAAAATTTAAAATCAGTAACGTGCATTTTTACTTTATAATTATTAACTGGTGTTTGAATTTTCGATTTCATCGAAAAGGCTGACTTCTTGGTGGTTTGCCTTATTACAATTGAACGCTGTGGTGATAAAGCTGTGGGTGAACAGTACCAGAACTCTCAGTGGCAGTTACCACCCTACCGGCAAAGACGTGCCGCCAAGCGATTACGCGTTTCGGTACGATGTCGTGTAGAAACCAAATAGGGGTATGGGTTTAATATAACTGCCATGCCCCTAACAGGTTAGCCCGCTACCATCTTAGACTGCATCATCACTTACCATCAGGTAAGATCGCAGTCAAGGGCTAACTTGTAGTGGATAAAAAAAAGTTACATTATACCTTTATAAAAGAAAAAAACAATTTTGCCCTCAGTAACGATTATACAAGTAGAGTGCTCTCAAAAAAACATAAAAATATCTTCACTGTACAGATTTAAACCTGTTCTGTGTTTTACCCCGGGATATAATATAGACCAGGGTATCCAAGAAGACCTAGCACTATCACAAAGGGATTAACAACTGTCCTACTGTTTTACTTTTTACAGTACAACATAAATCTATCTGGAATCTCTAGTGCATTATTTTTTTAAACAATTTTCGCAGATTTACGCATAGTTGACGATATCCGAATTTCAGAGCTCGGGCGGCATGATCCTTATTACATTATTGTAGTAGGGGAGCCCAAGAGGGGATTTTTGGATTTACTCCAGCGCGGCAGATTAATATAAAGGGGGATTCTTTGGACCCTGTAGAGTACCTTCACCATATATGAGCCCTTATGATCGATTTTATTTATCTAATTATTTCATCTGCTGTCCTAGACAGACCCACCAATATACAGGGCTCATATATGGTGAAGGTACTCTACAGGGTCCAAAGAATCACCTTTTATATTAATCTGCCGCGCTGGAGTACATCCAAAAATCCCCTCTTTGCCTCCCCTTCTATTGGTAGAAAATGTCGTTGTTTTAGTTGCATGCCTACGAAAATGATTACATTTTAGATCAGGTATCTAACCCAGTTGTACCGAATACAAACTTCATGGAACTTTTATCTGCATTGCAGTATTTTGGGTTGTATGACAGCCCTGTTCGAGTACCACTAGGAATTCTTTGAACCTGTCTCGACAAACAGCCTAGCGCGTGGGTTTTCAAGAATAATTTCAGAAGGGACGAGCCATTTATTTTTGTCGTCTTGCTTTATTTTTAAGTGCCTTGTTAAATTGGTAAGGAGTCACATTTCAACTTGATTAATTGTTGCTAGGTTCTTCTACTTTTGCACTACCTTAATCATACTTATTAATATTATAAATCCGAAAGTGTTTGTTTGTCCTACAATCACGCCGCAACGGATTGACTTGATTGTTGGCATGGGTCTAGTTGAAAACCTGGAGAGTGACATAGGCTATTTTTTATCCCGGAAAATTAAGGAGTTCCCGCGGGAATCAAAAAACAAACCACGCGGACGCAGTCGCGGGCATCAGCAAGTCTTATTATGAATGAGATGATGCCCGAAAATTCGTCCAGTGGTAAGTGGAAGGTCTGGGGTTACATCCCCATTTTCGAGTTTATAAATTCTAATCTGTCTCTGTTCGGTGGAGTTACTACCATCGCTTAAAGCAGTATTATTTTAAAATCTAAAAGTATTATTTTATTTCACATAACTTGACTGAAACCGGCAAGCGGCGGAAGTATGCCTCTCTCATAGAGAGTTACATATTTGTTCCATTTGCCGTGGAGACCCTTGGGCCGTGGAGTCTTAGTGCCAAAAATGTTTTGCGAGATATTTCACCGCGGTTAATTGCCTCATCTGGTGACAGAAGGGCTGGCTAGCATTAAGTTCTATTGTATTATTTTCAATAAAAAAAAGAAAGTGTAGTTTTCATAACTTGACGTAATAAGGATTATAATTCTAAAACACGAACGTCAACAATATTAAAACAATACGACTTTGAGCAATGGTAGACTCTGGTCTGGTGGGATGAGAGATAGGCTTTGGCCACAGAATATTAGTAAAGGAAAAGCTACCCTTTAATAGTATATGCCGTGTCTAGCCAGTAGCCACCAACCTAATGGCAAAGACGTCTGGTAGGTCCTTATATGTATCTGTCACCGTAAGATTGTAAAAACTGTTAGATTATAATCTAACTCGCGAAATTCTAATCTGTCGAAAGACTCTCTCTCTCCTCTCTCAAAAGACTCTCTCTTTTAATATAGGTACCTTCAAATCAAGAGTGAATAGGCATCTTCTAGGAAAGCGCGCTCCACCTTAGGCTGCATCACCACTTTAAGCAAGTCTGATTGCAGCCAAGCGCTGGCCTATATAATTAAAAAAAAAAAAAAAGATTGTAAACTGTTCAATGTTCTGAGTGTCAATTTTTGAAATATCCATTTTATTTACGTTTACTTTTCTCTTTCTTGTAGGTAAGGTTAGGGTTCGACATAAATAACCAACTTTTTAAGTTTTATCGCGTTTAAATACCTATCAGATTACAATCTACCGGAAAATAATGCGTTAAATTCTAATCTTTCGACAGTTTAGAATTTCGCGAGTTAGATTATAATCTAACGGTTTTTACAATCTTACGGTGACATATCTATCTCCAAATTCTCTTTTGTCACAACATACAAACACTTCCCACACTATGTAAGTGGGCGATTTTATGAGGTTTGCTAAAGTTCTTTTATTTTCATACATTGTAGTTCGTAGGAAGGAAAACAGACTTCGCAGAACGCTGAGGGTGACACTATATAAATATGTAATAAGCTCTAGCAAGAATTATTGTTCTTACTATGCCTAACATGGAGCTACAAGAACTAAGAAGTATGATAAACTACGAAAACTTACGCTCTTTGGCGTACGGCGTAGGGCTTTATAGCCATATGCTTGCTCTTTAAGATTACATTTGTCCGTAATTGTATGAGCGACTCATTAACGGGTGTTAATTCCAGCTAAAATAGATCTTCGAAATTGAGACTTGTTTTTTTATAGGCACTTTAAATTGGGCACCAATTGGGTATTTGACAACTAGTCAAATCAGCCACTTTTTTCAAACGTTAAAATGGTTATTCAAGACGACTTTTGGGAGATCCTGTTTTTAATAATCACTAAAAAAAATATTTATTTGACTAGTAGTCAAATACCCAATTTGACTGTGAAAGGAAACTAATAGGAATATAATTAGTACAAATAAGGAAAGTTACAACAACCGAGACGCGTTAGTTTGATCATCTCGATAAAATTTCCTTTAAATTCGGTATTAATTGGATAAAAAAGTACCAATGATCTGGGACTAACTACGATTCGATCGCTTAAAGTTTTTTATGACGTACCTTGATGCTCCTAAAATAATGACATAATACTGAAAAAAAGGGCCAAGCATATTACGATTGCTTTAAGCGATGGAAGTAAGCTCCCAGAGTTAAGAATAAATGAAAGTTCCTTTCGATCTTTTTTCAAAATCATCTTTAGAGTTACCATTATTCACTCAAGAAACCATAACGTTTAGTTAATGAAAAAAAAATAAGATTTATAGAGCTACACGTGTGGTTTAAAACCAGTAACTTGATCGTGTACAAGTAGTTAATTAGTGTCAAAGGAAGCCCATTGTTCGCATCGCCCTTAGAACCCTTACAAAGCTAAATGAATATTAGGTTAAGAGGGGATAAGAGTATAAGTTAAGCGTCTAGACCAAAAACATTTAATACAATCCGGGATTACTAGTACTTTGTTACCGAGTGGAAACCGATTTTCTATAAGACGCGTTCATATTACAGCATTTTTTTTTATCCACTACAAGTTAGCCCTTGACTGCCATCTCACCTGATGGTAAGTGATGATGCAGTTTAAGATGGTAGCGGGCTAACTTGTTAAGGGCATTGCAGTTATATTATTAAACCCATACCCCTATTCGGTTTCTATACGGCATGTCATTGCCGGTAGGGTAGTAACAATAACTAGCCACGGCCGAAGCCTCCCACCAGGCCAGACCAGGGAAAATTCAGAAATTATAAATTCCCAAATTGACCCTGCCGGGGATCGAACCCGAGACCTCCGCACGTCAAGACAACAGCGCTCAACACTGCGCCACGGAGGTTGTCACTAAACTCCTAAAAGTTATAGGTAATAGGTATGTAATAGGGATCAAATCCGGCAGTCTCCAAATAGAAATCCCGAGTTTTTAATCACTAGGTTATCATCGCTATAATATCACGCGTATCGTATTCTAATAAAAGCACCCCTCAGGCGACAGCCAATAACAGTCATAAAAGGGATTGGTTTATGTAGTAACTTATTCGAAATAACTACAGATAAAAGTAAAATAGTGACTATTTGCTTCTGCAAGTAATAAATCTTTCGTAATGTGAACGCGACTCTATATTTTCCACAAGGTTATTTAGCAATACTTTTTCTTGTAAGTACACCACACGAGCGGTAATGCCAGAGTAAAAGCCGGTATTTCGATGTAAGATAAGGGGTTTATTTCGCAAGGTTAACAGGATTTTATCTTCTGAGGTAGTTCGATAATAATTCATAGAGTTTATCCCGAGATAACAGCTTAATGCAGTTTTCGCTCTTTTTTCTTTGAAAGATTAGCTAAGTTATGAATTACTAGTTGATACCTGCGACTTCGTCCGCGTGGAATGCAGTTTCCCAAAATGCCCGTGATAAAATTTTCCGGGATAAAATTATTTATGTCAGGGAATATTTATCATAAATTATAATATGTATTTTATAGGATGGAAGTATGTAAGTATTACACTAAGGAGTTCCTTAAGTAATTATTAAGCGCCTCCGAGTGTGGTAGTCAATAGCACAACAGCTTAGACTTTATGGCATGCATTTTTTTAAAGATATACGCTAGCGCTTGGCTGCAATTGGACCTGCTTGCAAGTGGAAATGCAGCTTAAGGTGGAGCGCGCGCTTGCCTAGAAGATGCCTGCCTATTCACTCTTGAATTGTATGTATGTAATATGTTCCATAAATGCGTGCAACATTTTAAACACATCTACCAAGTTGTACGATAGCCGATAACTGATAAATTAAAGATGATAAATCGATTACTCTATGCAACACTATGATAATTATATCAATGAATATGTGTAAAGTGTGGAGGCCTCGAGAGTTCTTCATAATGTTTTCGAAGGTGTTTGAAGTCTGCCAATCCAAACTTGATCTGTGTGGTGAACTATAGCCTAAACCCCTGAGAAGGGACCCGTGATTAATAGTGGGCCAGTGATAGGTTGCGATGATAATGAGTTACATATTGTTAGTTCCCAACTTATAGCAAGGAGTACTTAAGTAGATCTACCACCAATGTGGCTTAATTGAAACTTTGTCAATAGACCCAACTTTTAGTAAACAATTAGAAGTTCTCAAGCCACCCCACTTTGAAACTCTTGGGCCTTGACGCTTGGATACGCTCATTGCCGACCGTGAGAACACTAGCTACTAGCTAGTAAATTATTTTCACCCTCTTATGACTGCCAAGTGAGCCAATCTACCTCGGTAAATACCTCTTTGTTCGTAAGAGACGATTACATAAAATCATTCAAATTAAGAAGAGTTTTCCCGTGACTTTACCCTAACTGGCAGAAATAGAATAGAGATCTATTCCGGAACTCAACTATTGACCTATTCGCATCTTACCCCAAGATTTTTTCTCTTACTATGGAAGTTTCTTTAGAAACTGAATGAATGACATACTTAATAATATTATTTAAGCTGTAAAATAATTTGGATTTTCTTACACAATCGGAGGTCAGCCGCCTTATCACGTAAAAATTACAGCTAGAGTGTAACGATCGTAATCACCTGTGATCCAAACACTCTTCTGCTATTGGACAGCATCCATTGACGCAAAAAGAATGTCATAAATTCAGCCAATCACAACAATCGAGACTGTTACAATGACTAGTGCAGGTTTTGCGAGTCATACGTGTCCCGCGAACAGGCTTGAATACAGTGACACTCTAATGATATACTCGGCATAATCTGGTGCAAGAATCATCAAAATCGGTCCACGCGTTTAGGCTGTAGCTGTCCTGCAAGGAACAAACAAACATAATATATAGACTGATGAACACATAACCCTGTGCGTTCTGCAGTCGGGTAAAAAGTTAGTGTTTCTCCCCATTAGGCTACAGGTTTATTAAACATAACATAACAAGTTGATTCGACATAATATGACAGTTCGCGAGTGAGTTGAATGCAGCATACATTAGTATGGTGACACATACAAAAGCTATGCATGCAACTCTCGTGCGTACTATATATAGATTATATACACTAGAATAGAATAGAATCCCATTCAAATAATTAGAATATCAATGATACACTAAGAAAGGATAAAATAATACTCCCTAACGAAGCCGACGGCGCGGCGGTTAGTTTTTCCAAAAACGCAAGTGCACTAACTAATACTAATTCTGTAACAAGTGCAGTAAGCAAGAAAGCACAGTGACTTGATGAATAAAACAAGGGTTTTGAAGTATTCCCATGCATTAAACAACGAGACGCGTGAGTCCGCAAGATGCAATCCTTGGTCCTTGGCCATAGCTTAGCAATACAGTTTGGAAACAAAACCTTGGTAAGAAACAAAACAGGAACAAGGTACTAGGTGCCTTGCCCTGTGAGCAAAGGGTGGAGTGTTTAGAGACACGCCGTTTTATAAAAAAATTTGCCCTTCATCTGATGATAAGCGTCGTAAGAATGTAAAATAGAGACCAGCTTAAATCATCGTAGATATATGAATTTAATTAATTAATTATAACGGAGCATCGCTGCTGGCATTGTCGTTATAGTAATAATTTTGACAACAATACTGATACCGAATCCGCTCGAGTCTCACTACGCCAGATCTAAGCTGGATATAGAACCTGAAATCTCTTCTTCAGTGCGAAACGTTGCCCAAATTTCGGAATATACGAGTACGTCCATTTTGTGCACAAATCGCGGGCGAACGTACTGTAGATTTCGTGTTTTGCAATTGTCTCGTGTGTGTACTGTGTAGTGACATTGCAATACGCCCTAAAAGAGCAAATGATTCACATCAATATGGTCGATCTTGCCGCACCAGTGAAAGGCTTCGGGATTCGACCACGATATGGCCATTTCCGAACTGTTTGATCGCTAAGCAGCGTCTGAAGACAGGAGACATTCCATTACCTAATGTGGAGAACAATGCTGGACTCACCGATATGAAAGCTATTTCGGGAGCAGCATTTAGTCCGACTCGCTTTCTTTGTAATCATCACTTTAGATTTGCCGCAAAAGGATGCCTTTCGAGTTTGGGTATTTTTTGCGCGAGTTTCGTATTTGCAAAAAATTGGGGCTGGTCTTGGTATAATAAATATTTTGGAGACAGGCCATGGAGACTATATCCTGCGTTTTAACTATTGCATAAAAAGTTATAGTTAAAGCTCTCTGGAAGATTCTCTATGAAACCTCACCTCTACTAGTTTTGTGACCACATAGAAAATAATAATCAAATGAGAAATAATATGCTAAATTGACTATTTCCCTTATTGTGTACTAGCAGATGCCCGCGGCTTCGTCCGCGTGAAATAAGTTTTTAAAATTCCCACGAGAACTCCCTAATTTTTCGGGTTAATTAACTATGGCCTATGTCACTCACAAATGTGGCTTTCTATTGGTACCAGAATTTTCAAAATGGGTTCAGTAGATGCAGAAATTACCGCCTACAACCTCACAAATTTTACCTCTTTTAAAATTAGTATAGATCAAGAGCCTTTGAAGCTTGGACTTTTGAGTCACTCACAGTTCACACCGCGTGGATCATTTTTTGTGACTCGAAATGTCCATGTCGTCTTCTCTAAGCTCACAGCAATCTTTACCATAATTATGTTATCAGTAGTAACTAGTAACTATCATATATATACTTAGGTATTTCAGATATACAAACCTATCTACTATTATTTTCTTACTTCATTGAGAAATAATCTCCACCCATCGCGCCGCCTTCATTATATTTGCAACCCCTGCAATCCCATTTCGAGTGCAATTCACACACTCGCAATAATAAAATGAATTCTCACTTTGCAATGGATAGGTCATGGGTCATGGGGAAGTGGGTCACAGCCTGCAGCTCAGCTGCGACCCAATTCCAGAAAACACCTCGAAAACTTTTTGAAAACATTTTTAAAGCGTTATTGCTGAAGATTTTGTCTCACATTTTAACACGCTTATGAAAGATCTTCAGCTTCACTGTCGGCATAATTTAAATTTGCATTTTTGAAGCACAACTTCCTAACGTAGTATTCCTCGTTTAGCCCAAGCTGTGACGGGGTCACTGGATGCTGATTTTGGCCTCCAAAACTATCGAGCAGGCCTAGACAAAGGGCATTCGATTCGAAGCGATTCCATTTCTTCAATCGGTAATGCTTTAACGTAAGCAAAGTTCGTCTGCTAAACAAAGTTACCTGCGATTAACGAACGCCTATTCCATTCGTCTTTTCGATAAAGCGTAAAACACACAGGGGCGGGCGCGGGTCGGCTGCGGGCCGGGTCGGGTGTCTCGCGGGTTGATTTCCTTGTATTTATATGGACGACATCACACATCGTCACCCGCCAGGCGCCCGACCCGCGCCCGCGTTCTGTGTGATGTCGTCCATATAAATACAAGGAATTAAACCCGCCAGACACTCCCATTCATCCCACCTCCCATTCATCCCAACGTCATCCTAAGCCGTGGTCCGAGCCTCATAGGAGGCGCCCTTAGGAAGACGTTGCCTCCCCCGATGTCATCGAGCCCTAGGGCTCTTTTCTCGGCGACGCTTAGAGCTCGCCCATCCCCCCGGTGACGCTGTAGCGGCCAGTAGGGCCTATATAGCATACTCAATCCGAAAAAAAAAACCGCCAGACACCCGACCCGGCCCGCAGCCGACCCGCGCCGTCCCGTGTGTTTAACGTTAAATCGCTTAAGACGCTCGCGCAGTTGTTGTCACTCGTCGCTGCATACGTGCTTTATGTGGGTGATGATGATTATGATGGTGATGAAATAATTTATTTCACGTAGGACCACTTGTGCTTGTTTTTTTTATTATGCACTAAACATTAATGATCTGTGATCTCACCTGCTAGTAAGTGATGATGCAATCTAAGATGGTAGCAGGCTAACCTGTTAGGGGTATGAAAGTCATATTATCAGTTACTATACGGCCTCTTACCGGAACGTTTAATCGCTTGGCGGCACCTCTGGTAGGGTGGTAACTAGCCACGACCGAAACCTCCCACCAGACAGAAATAACAATAATAGAAAGCTATAATCGAAGAAATCAAGCAATCACTACCCATACAATAAATTCTGAAATGTGTTTGTTTGCTTATCCCGAAAATTAAAAAAGTGCCCACGGGATTTAAAAAAAATATATAAAAATGCTAATATTATAAATGCGAAAGTGTTTCTGTCTGCCTGTCCATCTGTCTGTCTGCTACGCTTTCAAAGCCCACCTGTTCAACCGATTTTGGTGAAATTTGGTACAGGGATAGTTTGTATCCCGGGTAAGGACATAGGCTACTTTTTATCCCGTAAAATTAAGGAGTTCCTGCGGGAATTGAAAAAACTTAATCCACACGGACAAAGTCGCGGGCATCATCTACTTAAGTTTGAAATACACTTTCATAAGTAGCAACTCAACTTTCAATGTTTCTATCGAAATTCAATATTTTAACGAGGTACCTTTGTAAAGCGGAAAGTTGTTTGATTCATTTACTTATTTACTTAGTTTTCTCGAAAAGTTTAAATCTACCATAAGTCTGCATAATCAGCGTTAAGCTCGTACAATGCCGTGTAAGCTGCTTGAGCTCAAGTGCTTATGGGCGCCCCTTGATCATGTTATAGAAAGTACTCACTATATGGTATAGACGCAAGGCGTTTCAAGTATAATTAAGCGTTTAGTGAGTTTACCTCTAGTAAGGGCTGTTTATCTAATTATATAAAAGAAAAGATTACTGACTGACTGACTGAGTGATCTTTTAACGCTCAGCTCAAAACACTGGACGGATCGGGCTGAAATTTGGCAAACAGCTTTTATGACGTAGGCACTAGGCATCCGCTAAGAAAGGATTTTTGAAAATTAAAAAATTAAACCCCTAAAGGTTAGCCCTTAATGAGTTTTAACAGAAGTTTAAAAGTATGAAAAAGCTACGGGCATAAGCTTATTCTATAAACCCTTTCGAGAAATTGACGACGAATAGGTACGAGTATATATAGGTGAAGAATTTAAGGTTGAAATCGAGGTGGCATTTGAGTTTAGTTGGTTGGAAATGTTTTAAAAAACAGAATAGTCTTTTTAAACTCAGTTGAAAATTAGATCCGTTTTTTGAATTAGTGGTTATCTCAATAGACACTGAAAATATCTTTAATGTGTATCAGGAGATATTTTTAGCTTTACCACACATAAAAATTTGCTTTGTATCGCGCATCCTACCTACCAAGACAATTTTCTTGGCATCGCTTTTTAACGTTGTAGGGAGTTTACTATAATTAGGAAAGAAGAAATGATGCCAACTTCATGCGAAAAGTTTTGGTTATGCTCGTCGTCTTACAAAACACTATCCTAGCAGGCTCTATTGTCTTCAACACCGCAATGTACTGTAGTGGCTCGAAAATCCTCCTTCCACCTCGTTTACGACCTCGAACAAATCCTCGTCTCACGTTTGGGTGTGACTTCAGCTGTGTTTACTATCTTTTACTTATAAGGAAAATGAAAATGACGTATTATTTTTGAATGGACGTAGGTCCTAGTAATATGGTCTTGTATTTAATTCAATGGTCGTATCTTCACCCATTACATCCAAAAAAGACCATATAAGTGTACTTCGAGCATTTTACACTTCTCCAATCATAATTATAAAGAGGAAGAGGTAATTGGATAAATAGTTGGATGGTGATTTTATAGGTGATGATTAAAGAACTCCCACGACCTCAACTGATTTGGTTGGCTGAATACTAAAAGCGTCGGGCTCATCATAGTTACTTTCAACAAATGTCTATTAACGATGATTTATTAACGATGATTTATTAAAAAGAGCTCAATTCACGTTCCTTCTCTAGGTTCATCAAGCAATTCTATTTCCCTGCTTTGTACGAGCGTATAATACACGGAAATTGAATTCGCCAATTCGCTATCCCTTACATTACATCCTGCTTAGGGCCCATTACACTCCCATCCTCCCGCTCTCGCCAAGTAATATTTTCCACAGGCAGACTGGCTCTTTTGTGGCAAGTAGCAGCTCATTCATGCCATGTTCCTTTTCTTATTCTAGACAGTCTGGTTATTCAAGGATGTCTAGGATAAGAACAATAAGTAAGATAAGAACAACGGTAGACGCGGTCCGAAATTAGGTAAGCGGTCTCTGGTCTCTACAATCTGTACTAACCCGTATGTAGGTACAAATATGTGGTCGTTTGTACCCAGAATTCATATTTTATTTTAGATGATTAAGGTTTTTCCGATTGCCACTGGTTTTTTCTTTTCAAGATAAAATTTAAAATGTGTTCATTCAGAGTAAGTGTATCTATTATTCAAATCCAATTTATTCAAACGGGTTCAGTAATTTTAACGGACTGTGAAGGAGTTACAGCCATCCATCCAAACTTACAAATATCCAACCTTTCACATAATATAATAAGTAAGATTTTGGATTTCTTATACTCATTACGTCTGAAAGTTGTGTCCATATTGTAGGGCTTTTGTAGCTTTGTAAATTATAATGTTCATACCAATGATTATCCATACTAATATTATAAATGCGAAAGTGTGTCAGTCTGTCTGTCTGCTACGCTTCCACGGCCCATCTGTTTTACCGATTTTGATGAAATTTGGTAAAGGGAATAACATAGGTTCCACAGGGAATCCACGCGGACGAGGTCGCGAGCAGAATCTTGTTCTATATTATCTTATCTTACTAATATTATAAAGGCGAAAGTTTGGATGCATGTATGGATGTATAGATGTTTGTTACTCAATCACATTCACGCACAGAGATAGATTATAGTCTGGAATAGCCGTGGGAATAGCACACAGGCTACTTTTTATCCCGGAAAATTAAGGAGTGCCCGCGGGAACCAAAAACCTCGATTCACGCAGACGAAGTCGCGGGCATTAGCTAGTATATTATACACTGTAAAAAACGAAAAAGTATAAACCAAGTACCTTTCCTATAAGAAGATTTTTGTAAACTTAAGTAGTAAATCAGTCACCCCAAATTATTTGATTTTAATAATTGGAAAGGAGATTTAAACAGATTTACTTTTTCGTAACGATGTACCAAAAAATGACAGCATAAAAAAAAATACAAATCAATTTAAGAGTCTTTGTGCAAGTGAGCCTAAGTTGTAAAAAGACAACGCTTGCCAAATTATTATCTCCATTATCAACAGAACACAAGTCAAGGGTTAAACGCTTTATTCAATCAGCAGACGCCAACGTAATTGCTTCTATTCGCATAATACATTCCTGCAATACGCACTTGTAGCAAACAACCGTATTTTCCTAGCAATAGAGGCTATATTAAATATTTTGGCCTAAATAAAACTTGCGAGGATATGAGGATGTGGGAATGATACCTACCTACGAATTGTTCGCATTTTTTTGTGTTCTCATTTCGGGGTCATGCCTATGTACCTTAGTCATTTCATTTCATCATTACGTTATTTACCAAAGGTTCATAACTTACAATTTGCGAATATATATTTGGCAACTTTGCGGACGGAAGTGGGAACACACCGCATTGTTATCCCAAGAAAACTCGTACCATTATTTGAGTAATGGAAAGGGAGAGACCCACTTACTTACATCTTTTATAGTTTTACTAACCCACTTATCAGGGGGACAGATGGGAATAATTCCTATATACTAGCCTAGGTAATAGATACTTCGCTTAGGTGCAGGTTATTATATTTTGCCTAATTCTATAATACGCAGTATTCGTGCCTAGATATTATAGAATTAGTTTTATTTATACAGGCGTTCGTTATTCACAAAACACTAAACTACACAGTTTTGTATAGGTACGGTCTATAAGTTGATTTTTTTAATTAGGTACCTATATTTTGTTTATCACTTTTACTTTTGCACAGACCACTGCACTTTACGATCCCAACGGATAATCAAAATACATTAAATAGGTATTTATTTATGCTTAACCAAATCTCCTATGAGATCTATTTCCGTCACGGCACGCGCCTTTCATGTGTCTGTTTAGTTTAGAGTGTCCACAAACGTTCCGGACGCAAACCGGAAGGATTATTGAACATTGAAACGGGCTATAAGGCTTTTAATACTATGCAATCTTATGACAACGATGTGACAAGAAATCTTTGGCACTGCCTTGTAAGTTGTTAATATACTTTTCTGGCAAAACAGTACTAAAGTAGTTTTTTTATACTTACTAAAAATACTGAATAGGTAAATGTGATCTGTGCACTGTGATTTAATAAAATTATCATATCACTAACCATTTCCAGGTTATAGGCCTATATTACACTGCACTTTTTACAGGGCCCTGAGGTAAGGGTGGGCGTGGCAGCGAGTTAGAGCGTCGCTTATTATACAGCAATATAGACCAATTTCGGGACCCTTTCTCCCTAAATCTTATTACATTACACTGATTCAAATATAAGGGTCCCTGTGAAAAGTGCAGTGTAACAGGCATATTAACCCTTTTTTATTTATCTTTAGTTAAGTTATCAACAAGAAAAACCCACTGAGTTTTTCTTCTTCTTTCTAATGATCGGAGCGTGTGCGACCGTCCCTATACAGGGAGATTTACGAGCGCACGCGCACCCATTGCGTGCATTACCAGGAAATTAATATTGACGGCCAAAAAAACTAATTGGTTTAGCTTTTTTCTACATCCTTTATCGATGCGTATAATACTAAATTAGTAATCGTATGTCGGACTGAATATTTTATAAGCTTGTTGTTTTTTTTATTTTATTGATTTTAAATAGAGAGAGAATAAAGAGTAAAACCTAGCTTTAAAATTAGACTAATTTCTACAAGGCTTTTGCATTTACCAGGGGTCCAACCAAAAAACCTGATTATCTATAAAATGTTAAAATATCCTTAAAAACTTTTCTTCTTTCGTCTTTTTAATTTTTGATTGGTAGAATTTTGCTTGTATATTTATTTTTCGAGACCTGCTCCTAAAACCTAAGAAATAACTGAATGGAAGTCTTTGTTGCAATTAGGATTTAAATTGCAAGGACTATGGGTGAGGGAGGTTTATGTACTAGGGAACTATCAGGGAAACGGTGAATAAATTGAAACGTTCAACTTCATTGTCGCCAACTCCGACAGGAGATGACTCCAGAAGTATATAGTAGGTACAGAATACAGATTAAACACATGAACACTAAACTACACCTAAGTTGTAGTACATTAATGTACATGACCCATATTAGGATCAGGCAATCAGAACATGGCCCGGGCATGTGGAAGTAACGCTCATTTGACGCCACGTCCACTGAAGTGGCGGGAAATTGCACTGCGCTGGTTTTTACTAAAGCAAAAGCGGAATAAATGATGCGCCTGGTTTGAGATGATTGCTTTATACTCGATTTTCATCGATTCGTGTCGATACAAACCGAAAATTCTCAATTTTATTCGTAACTGCTCTTTTTCGATGCTTTCCCGAGGACTTTAGGTTTTAAATGTACATTTCCGTAGAGCTTGGAAACTTCGTGATTTGAAATATTCATACAAGTTTAGATTTAATGTTCTAATAAGCTAATTAAGTTAATCAGCTTATTCTGTTCACTAACTTTAACGTTACATCGCGTCGCTAGGTACTGCTCAAAAAGATACTATACGTGGGAGAGTAGAAAGAAACAAGAAACAACCAAAACAAACTACTTTCTAATGTACACATTAGAAACAGAATTTACCCGTTAATTGAGACATAGGTATTGAGCAGTGAACTATACTATGCATTTTTATACACAAGTACTTAGTACGTTTAGTAGTACCTAACTACCTACCTAGTAGGTAGTCGATATAAAAGTAATATAAAACAAGGTTACGTAGAAACGTGTACATACTTAAATTCTAAACTACTGACGGGAGAGCAAAGAAAAATCTATACAGGCATTTTACATACATACCTATCAAGAAAACATACTGAATATCACGTATCTACTTATCTACATTAAAAATGCCTATTTTCGGTCTACATACCTTTCTCAATATTATACTCGTATCTATGTACCTAACACTTCTTAATGGGTGTGTTAAAGAGGTAAAGGATAGAAGGAGAAGGTAATAAATTAGTAGGACGACGACGACGGAAATAATATAAATGCCGACGCGGCGGTAAACAAACACAGTGGCACGTAACGCGATATTTAGAATTTAGATTCCTATACTATCCCTAAGAATGCTATAGCTAAGCCCACTCCTAGACTAGTAAAGAAGACGAAATTAATTTAAGCGTTCATTGGTGGCAACTGGAAACCTAGCGCAAAAAAGGATTTTTTGGAATTTCGGCGCGGGTCTGCGCGCATAGTATATAATATTGTACATTACAATACCTATTGATGGCGGCGATTTCGTCCGCGTGATTATTGCTAATCTTGTGAGAAGTCTTTGATTAATTATCTGGGATGTACCGGAAATCGGCTAGATTACCAAGGGCAGTGAGCCTTCCTAATCTAATTCCGAAAATACTGGTTAACATTTGAAGTCCACAGGTTGATATGATGAAGTATGATTATAGATTAATTAATATTTAGTCACTAGGTAGTTTAGATTATCCTAAATAATGAATCGTTATTGCGTGCTATGATAATGCGTTGCAGTCATCGATAGACTCGTATATGTAGGTACCACATGCGCCGCCCTTTCATAGAAAAAGTTGGGCGTCCGACTTGTAGGGCATGCCCCTCATCTGTATAAGCCAGTCCTTTTCCCCGCCATAGCGCTGTCCTGCTTTTCAGACTTTATGGCGTTAGTAAAATAAGTACACATTCTTTGTTTGAAAGGGCCCGTCTATGTAAATTGAGGTCGTTGGTTGCAGTATGTAACTTCTTGATAAAATATCAAGAAATTCTTGAAATAAAATAAATAAATAAATAAAATCTTTATTTGCAAAAATTACAACGTTCAAAATTATAATTTGGCCTATAACTCCAAAAAAAGTGTGTGTGTGTGTGTGAGTATGCTACCGTAATTGCTAAAGGGTAAGTATACTTGGAATATCGGGAATTATCGGGGTATTTTTAAAAGTTCTTCAGTATCTTCGTAACTAAGATTTTCAAGGAATGAATTAATTTGTGTTTTGGCAGAGTAGAAATGACTTTTTTTGATAGGATTTTTTCTGTCAATTGCTTACACAACACAGCCTATCTTTCTTCTATAGTTGATTTTAAACATATTAGTATACGAAAATTATTAAAAATTCTTTATTCCTGATCCTGACTAGGTACTTAATTATAAATCTCATCCGAAAGTAAAATTAAATCGCTATATTTTATTCGAAAAGTTTCTTTGAGATGCCTATCAAAGCTTTATGCCTTCATTTCTAATTCAAATTTTGTTTGTTTAATATTAATATGTACTACAAAGTAAAAGCGCCACAATTAGAGTACTTACATTTTGAATTTTGATTCATTCAAGTGTTCCGTAATAGGCCCCATTGTATTCTGATGAATTTAATTTGTAAATGTAACTACGGCGATGTTGGGATTGTTTTTCTGAGAAGAGGATCCAGAATTCAAAGTCAAGCATTTTCAAAAGAATAAAAGTACTTCCTGTGTTTTAATCCGGGATTAATTTTAGTAACATTTGTTTAGGTACATTACAATTATTACACACTAGCTGATGTCCGCGACTTCGTCCGCGTGGGATTAAGTTTTTGGATTCCCGGGGGAACTCCTTAAATTTCCAGAATAATAAGTAGCCTATGTCCTTCCGCGGGACATCCTATACCAAATTTCATGAAAATCGGTTAAATAGATGGGCCGTGAAAGCTTTGCAGACAGACGGACGGACAGACACACTTTCGCATTTATAACCAACAATAATTCCTCAGACGACGAAACTTTACAGTATGATAAAGTATCTTGAGTTAAACATATATTATAAATATTAAATATCCAATAAAAAATCAGAAAGGCAGTAAGGTTTTTTATGCTATACCCAATTGTAAAAGCAGGAAGGTACACTATCGCGTAAACGCAGTTTAGGTAAGTATGATAATAAATCGGTTTAAATATCCATGTTCTGCATGATTATTTCGGTTTTGAGTGTTAATATACTACCTACTATTATATTAAAAAGAAATCGAGAAAATGTTCAGTCATAAATATTAAGATTTAGGTATAAAAATCTAACTTCCGCATGGATTTTTTGTTGGATATTTTGTTTAAGTTTTGGTTTATATCATACTACAATCCTGCCAAGTTTCAACAACTGAGGATTTAATGCGGGGGTCTCCATACAACGAACCGCCCCGTTGCCTAGACTAAAATATGAATAATATTTTTCATTTTTCATATTCGGAAAGTAGTAATGTTTTGATCTGATTATTGGGTGGAAAATGCTGCTTCCCTCCATAGGGAGGGAAAAACTCATACAAATTACTTCCCACTTATGGGCCGGAATGAACTTTCAAAATAGAACTGCTGTCAGCTGTAAAGAGTTTACAAGTAAAAAAAAACTACTAAAAAGAAATGCTGCGGCCATGTGACTTTCTAAACGGCCAGTGTGAACTTAGCGCAAACTTCTTTGAGCGGAATAAACAGCAACAATAATTACGCGGTGAGTTCCATATTTAAAATTTAAAAAGTCGACATAAATTGGCGGGATACTAATTTCTGTTAAGTATTTGTGACGGAATTCAAATAAATAGCTAATAGGTACCTAATCTTAGATTTGAATATTAAAAATGAGTTCAAGCGATTCTGAAATGTTGACACCAGATTCGATTAGAGACGAAGCAAATAGTGTTATTGAAAATATTTTGCCAGAAATGTCAAAAGAAAGATATATAAACACATACAATAATTTTATGAAGTGGCGAGCAGAGAAGAATATAAGATCGTTTTCCGAAAGTGTATTTCTTACATATTTTAATAGACTGTGTAGTAAACTACAGCCTTCTACGCTATGGAGCCGATATTCAATGCTCAAAAGTACACTTAGTGTAAAACATAATGTAAATTTGAAAGAATTTCATAATTTAACATCATTTTTGAAAAGACAGTCTCAGGGGTTCAAGAGTAAGAAATCTAAGGTGTTCACCTCTCATGAAGTGGAAACTTTTTTAAATGATGCTCCTGACGAGATATATTTGGCAGTGAAGGTAAGTTTACCTAAGTATTCATGGATTTATTCTAAAAATGAACGTATTTATTACATAAATACTAAAAAATTACATGATTTTCACAGGTGGTATTGATACTCGGTTTATGCGGCGCTTGCAGAAGCAGTGAACTCACAAATTTGACAATTATGGACATTGAAAGTCAAGGCCAATTATTACTAGTAAAACTGACTAAAACAAAAACAAATATTGAGCGCTCGTTTGTAGTACAAGAAGAGTTTACACTAATAGTAAAGAAATATTAAAAAATGAGACCTAGTGATGTAAAAACGGACCGTTTTTTTCTCAACTATCAGAAGGGAAAATGCTATAAAAAAGTGATCGGTAAAAATAAAATCTCAGGTATGCCGAAGCAGATAGCAACATATTTGAATTTACCAAACTGTGAGCAGTATACCGGACATTGTTATAGACGAACGTCAGCAACATTTTTAGCCAATTCAGGGGCAAACATGACAACGTTAAAACGACATGGAGGCTGGAAATCCAGCACAGTCGCCGAAGGCTACATTGAGGATTCAGTCCAAAATAAAATTAAAATTTCAACCAAATTAGCTGAAACTATAAAAATACGCCCCAATTCGCCTCAGCCGACAACTTCCAGGGAGTATCCGCCATGTAATCCATCGTCTGATGAAATACCAGAGTCTCCTACTTTTACAGATATCCAGAACAGCCAAATTTGTCATAATATATCAAACAGTATAAACATTCCAAACAAAAATGTTACTTTCAATTTCACGAATTGTCCTAATTTCACAATTAATTTTAAATAGGTACATACTACTAATATTATTATATAGTATCAATAAATAGTTTAGATAAACAACTAGTTTTATTTTCCTCATATTCGAAATGAAAAGTAGAGTGTTTAACTCGGGCAAAAGAATCAATTCCTACTCGGATTATAGCCGCCCTCGCTACGCTCGGACGTCTAAATACCTCGGGAAATGATTCTTTCGATCCTCGGTTAACAATCTACTATTTCGATCTTACCGATATAATAATAAAAAAATATGAACTGTTTATTTAAATAATTTGCCTGGTGGGAGGCCTACTGGCAAAGACGTGCCGGCAAGCGATTACGCGTTCCGGTACGATGCTGTGTAGAAACCAAATAGGGGAATGGGTTTAATATAACTGCAATGCCCCTAACAGGTCAGCCCGCTACCATCTTAGACTGCATCATCACTTACCATCAGGTGAGATCGCAGTCAAGGGCTAACCTGTAGTGGATTAAAAAGAAAAAACACGAGTGCAATTGGGCTCCCAATAATAGTTTTTCTCACAAAAGAAGGAACTTGAAAAAAAAGGGAAAAAATAATCAGACTGGAGACATCTGCAGTCGAACCGGACCTTCTGGTTTTTGGATCGCCCGATGTTTCATCTGAGCTATTATAACCTTGTAGATGACGGCGAAATTTACCTTCGTATTCTAATGATATTGTAGCAGTTTTCACTGAAAAGACGCATAAAACGACATTTTCTAAAAATGAATCCTAGCTAATTCGATTTATCGCCCCCGAAACCCGCTGCATACTAAAACTTTCATGAAAATCGTTTTAGCCGTTTCTGAGATTCAGATTTTATGTCACCGTAAAATTGTACAAACCGTTAGATTATAATCGAACTCGCAAATTGTAAACTGTCGACTCGAATAATAATTGTATTTACGTTTTCTTGTGTCTTTCTTGTAGGTTAGGTTAGGGTTCGACACATACAATCAGGTAGTGCCGAAAAATAATGCGTTAAATTGTATTCTGTCGATAGTTTACAATTTCGCTAGTTAGATTACCGATACAAGAAACAGACATACTGGCCTGCACGAGAGTCCGTAAAATGGATGACTCGAACAAAAGACCCCGAACTGTCATAGTTAAATTACGTAATACTAAGGTCAGAGACTCTATCATCGCAGCCGTATCTAAATTCAATAAAAACAAAGCTAATGATCGACTAAGCTCGAACCACTTGGGGTATGGTGTTAATAAGTCGTACATATACGTATCCGAACACCTATCTCCCTATTACAAAGCATTACATGCTCGTACAAGGCTAATTGCTAAAGAGAAAGGTTTTCGATATGTTTGGATAAGGAATGGACGCATATTTATTAGGAAAAACGATCAGTCGTCAGCAAAACAGATAAAATGCTACGAATCGTTAAGCCAACTGTAACTCACAATACCACAAAACAAGCCTACATGCTTTCACGTTAGTTAATATGCTTAAAATTTATTATCAAAATTTCCGTGGAATGAACACGAAACTGAGCGACATTCGTTTAGCGACGTTACAATCAAACTTTGACATGATAGTAGCGACAGAAACCTGGTTGGATGATTCTGTCATAGATAGCGAATTATTTTCTAATCAATTTAATATACACAGAAGAGATCGTCAATCCACTGCTCGATCAAAAAAAGCAGGCGGAGGCGTTCTACTTGCTGTATCCAAAGTACTAGAGTCCCGTCGAGTAGAACATTACGAAAGCGCACATGAGGATCTTTGGATTAGTATAAAATTCAACAGCAACGGACAACTCAAGAACATTCTGGTCTGTGTACTATACTTACCACCACCCGTGTCTCTTAATACCCTAACTTCCGTTTTGGACAATATTAGCTCAATCCTGCAGTCCCATCAAGGCGATGTATTGATCCTGGGCGACTTTAATTTAGGATTTATAAACTGGATTCAAGATCCAACTAATGTGTATCTAACAACCCCCTCGAACTACAATAATGCACTAGGCTTCACGTTAATTGACTTTCTCTCGCTTAATAATCTTACCCAGTTCAACAGTATAAGAAATCACAATGGACGCGTCTTAGATTTGGTTATGGCAAACTTCAGTAACATCAAAGTAACAAATTCTCTTGACCTGCTAAGTAAGCTGGATCCTCACCATCCTGTACTTGATATCGAAATTGCACATGAATTAAAAACTCTTCTTAACAGCAAGACATTTGCCACGCACTGTTTCAAAAAAGCAAATTACAATGTAGTCAACTCTGAGATTAGACGGGTCGATTGGGATGCTGAATTTAATTCTTGTACAGATGTCAATGTCATGGTCGAAAAATTTTACAAAATCCTATCAAAAATAATCAATTCCACAATACCAAAGGCCAAACCAAAAAACTGGAGGCATCCCGTCTGGTTCACAAAAAACTTATTGAGCCTAGTCTCTGAAAAAGAAAAAATCAGACGACGTCTGAAACTCTACAACAATCCTAGGGATGAAATTGAGCTCGCGCTAGCTAAAACCAGAGTTGAGTCCTTAACCAAGTCCTGCTATTCCAACTACATAACAGGAACTCAGGAGTCCATCTTGCGTAAACCTAAAAAATTTTGGTCTTACGTAAAAGAACGCAAGGACTCTACCTCTGAGATCCCTTCTGAAATGATGCTTAATGGCAGCATGGCGAACACGGGAAAAGACATAAGCAACCTATTAGCAAAACAATTCTCTTCCCTGTTCACTGACTCATCACTAAACTTGACAGAGGATTTAGTGGACCACTATTTTCAGAGGTCGCTTTCCACCATAAAAATATCTGAACGTGAGATTAGTAAAGCCCTCAAATCGTTGGACCCTAGTAAGGGAGCCGGACCCGATGGAGTGCCCCCTGTTTTTATAAAAATGACCCATAAATACCTAACTCTACCTTTAAAAATTATTTTCAACAAATCGTTAGAAACCTCAACGTTTCCAGATGTCTGGAAGTCCGCCAACATTCTCCCTATCTTTAAAAAAGGAACAAAAACGAATGTTCAAAATTACCGACCCATCTCAATTTTAAATATATTCTCGAAAGTTTTTGAAAGTATTGTAAGTCCAATAATCTCTCAATACACGAAAAACATCATCTCGGTTGATCAACATGGATTCTGCCGAAACAGATCCACAGTTTCTAACCTGGTCGGTTATTTTTCGTACATATCCAAATGTGTGGACAATAAACAGCAAGTTGACGCAATATACACTGATTTCAGTGTATATTGCGTCAACCCTTTACTCTCGTGGTTCAGATCTTACCTTGCGAACAGAGTCCAAAGGGTAACAGTAAAGGGTTATACCTCAGATCCCTTCATCGCTGCATCAGGAGTGCCTCAAGGTTCCCACTTGGGACCTATCCTGTTTTTGTTATTCATTAACGATATTACCAAAAACATACGCCATAGTAAATGCTCTATATTTGCCGATGATCTCAAGCTCTATCGTGAAATCAAATCAATCGAAGATAGTCAACTATTGCAAGAAGATCTGAACTCTATTGTTGATTGGTGCACCAAAAATAGTATGATTCTTAATGTCTCAAAATGCGCACATATAAAATTCACTCGCAAAAAGAACATTCTAAGAACTAGCTACTCTGTCCAAATGCAACAGCTTGAAGAGGTTTCAGTCATCAGGGATCTCGGTATTATGATAGATAGTAAAATCACTTTCAAGGAACATATTGACCAAATAGTCTCTCGAGCGTGGAAGTCATTGGGTTTTATCAAACGCAATACTATTGATTTCAGGAAAACTGACTGCATCATAATAATATTTAACGCGCTGACGCGCAGTATCCTGGAATACGCAGTTTCGGCATGGAACCTGCAGTATAAAATCCACGTTGCGAGAATTGAGCGAGTCCAACGTTCCTTCACAAGGTATCTGGCGTTTAAAGATAACTCCTGTCCGTATAGAGCTGATTACTGTACCCGCTTGAAGCACTTTAATATTCAATCCCTCGAAAAAGGTAGGCTGGTGACTGACCTTACAACTTTGTATAAAATTGTCCACAACACACTGGAATCACCCGACTTATTAAGCCACATAAAAATCCATGTGCCCCGACGACCTCCAAGACATCCCATTAAAAACATCTTTCAGCCTCATCCATCTAAAAGTAACCTAGGTAAATTCGCCCCAGTGAATCGATTCATAAATGCTTATAACAATTCGACATGCCCTGACCTTGACATCTTCCATGACACTTTTGTTAGCTTTAAGAAAAAATTGTATTTGCACTAATAACTAATTAATTGTAATCCCTAATTTAATCTCATTTTAATTTTAATTTAATTAAATCTAATTTAATTTCACTTATCTATCATTTAAGTTAATGTATTTTTGTTGATTTTTAATCTTACTAAAATTTTAAATATTAATAGTTGTAATAGTATTGACATCTTTATTGACATATTGTACCCATCTCTGTTTTAACTGTTATGTTTATGTTTTGAAAATTTGACTGGAGACTCCGTGGCAATGTTGTATATGCCTATAATTGATACAGATATAATAGCACTAGTAATAATTGTAAACCTTTTCTTATTATAAAATGACTCTGTATTTGGATCGCTGGCATATCAAATAAATAAATAAACTATTATCCATCGGGATGCAAACTAAACTTCAAAATCAGGAAAGTGAACTGGCAGTGAAAAGACGTAACAAGCAGACAGACAGACAAACTAGGTATTGCGTTTTTAATAATAAATTATTGGCTTGAATTCGGTTACACAAGGCGCGACGGAAACTGTTAAAGTGGTTAAGGACGATGAAACTTATACATATTGCGAATTCTAGATATTACTTTATTTCAATTAGCGTTACGGTCTACATTTCTATTCTCTGAAGTATATTCCATAGAAAAGCCAACAAGGTAAATTCAGACTACAAACATTTATTATCCTTGACATTAGAGTGCTCATATTTTTTTTTCTATTCAAATCGTTCTCAGTTCTTGAGTGGGCATGTCTCACCGTAATACCACTTCAAACAAACCAACCCAAACTACGTTCCATTTATTATTTCTGACCCACTCCACATAACTAGGGCTTAACCCTACAATGCGTGACACCCTTTCGTAGAATAAAAATTAATTTGGGTTAATTTATTACTATTTACAACCGAACAAACTAATCAGCTGAGTGCTTTCAAGTCTCAGAAAAAAGTAAGCTTTATTACAAGTTTTAATAATACCGTGTACATAGTACATACTTACTTGCTTCTCTCAAATCTCAAACCTTTATGAATTTACTTATGAATTAATTGAGTAATTTGTTTTGCATATTATTATTTTGACGACCTCCCAGGCCTGCGCCTGTTGTTGTTGTGTTGAGCTCTGTTGTCTTAACGTGGGAGGTCCCAGGTTCGATCCCCGGCAGAGTCAATTTGGGAATTTATAATTTCTGAATTTTCTCTGGTCTGGTCTGGTTGGTCGCTGGAGGCTTCGACCGTGGCTAGTTACCAACCTACCGGCAAAGACGTGCCGCCAAGCGATTTGGCATTCCGGTACGATGCCGTGAATTTCATATAGCTGCCATTCCCCTAACAGGTTTGCCCGCTACCATCGTAGACTACAATCAGGTGAGATCGCACTTGCAGAGGATAAAAAAAATTACTATGTGACTGAACGTGTTTTAAAGTAACTACCTACTTGGAAAGGAGTTTTCTTTATACAAAATTAAAAATATTCAAATCAATGCTACTGATGAAATGATAACTGACATTACGAGTACATTACGTGGTGTAAATAATCTATTAAGTTGTCATGCGATAGTAGTAATTAGAATATCTCTTGAAATACAGTAGCCTGCATCACTAATTCTCGTATCTGCTTACTAAGTAGGTGTTGCAACTTTGATATCAGACTCCACAAGTTGGTATCGCGTTCGCGGCATCCGTTCAGATATCAATGCCGGCAGTGATAAATATTAAACCTCTGGGAATTCGGCGTCTTTGAAGGCATAAGCCTTACATTGCATGGCATATTTGAATTTAACACCGCCTACCACGGCAGCTGGTTAGTGAAATAAATATGATTTCTTCCATTACATTTTTATTTTACAACCAAAATCCCATATTCCAATTGAGCAATTTTACAGGTTACACAACACATGAAGAAAACGGGGAAAGCAACTCTTTATTATCACAACTTGTTATGTGTTCTGTGATCACAACAGAACAGCGTAATGTATGAAAATTTGTCTTGGCTAATTTTATACGCTTTGTTGACAATGTTTGTGGTATAAATAAACTCTTATAATAATCTGAAATTAACAAGCTTTGAGAATTGAACTGAAATTCTATGCTGAAATTATCATTAAGCGTCGACTCGCCACTGAGAGTTGGATTCTCCGTGCCTCCAGAATCCCTTAAAACGTTACAAATAATACATAATATAATGAAATACCTCCGAACAAAGCACCGTGTCCCTTAACAAACAATTTATGCAACATAGTTGCAGCGACAGTCTCTGTTCCCACGAGGCACTGCATGGAGCGTTCTACGAGCACGTTCTCAGGAAAGCCTTAGCATATCGCAGACAATCTGCTGATATAATTCTGCGTGATGTCAACATGATCGCTACAATGAAAATTCTTGAATCTAATTATCATATTAAGTTCACTTGAATCAAATAATCTATGGTCACAATCATAGCGATGAAATCGCAAATTCCGTCGTTTTGATTAAACTAGTGGTTCGCCCCGAACTGAGACCTAGCGGTATCCATAAGATAGTTTTAACTATATATTGTAATATAGTTAACTTTTAACATAAGACGCAAAAGAGCTAAAGAGTTACTGAGCGCCATTTATTGACATCATTGTGAAGTTCTGTTAAAAATACTGAAGCTCATTAACAATTAAATAATTTCGTTTCCTTATTATATTTATCTTATTTTAGTATTTGTTGTTCAAGTACAGGATATAATTCAAATAATTAATCAAGTTTCAGGCTCAGCCTTTCAGAAAATTGGGAGTTCTGAGGTCAACTTTGGACATCTCCACTTTGAAAGCCCCTCATTTCGTCAATTTTAGGGGAAAAATTAAAAAATATATATTTTTGTACTCTCTTTCCTAATTATCTTTAAAATTATATACCGCAACTCTATGTAACGCTGTAAAAATATTTTACTGCGCATTCGCTTCTATTCAAATAAAGATGTTTATAACTTTTTAAGCCATATTCGGCTTTTTAAGCCATATTGAAGTAATTACGTTCAGTAATTCAGAAGATACAAAACTCTGACAGACGGACGGACGGACGGACGGACAAGTGCAAATTCACTCAAGTAGACTCAGAGACCTTCGCTTCGCTCGGTCAAAAATTGCAGCATTGCATATCTTAGTTTCTACCAACATTTCTCTCATGAAACAGCAGTATGGTACCGAATACTAACGTCATATTACAACTATATCATATATATATCATATATATTATAACTATATCTTCAATATATTTATATAATATAGATTAATATATATTATTGCAATATATATTATCATATGATGTACCTGTATTTGTAGAAGTAACAACGCAAAATCTGCCGTATCCCTGCATATTATCATCCTATGTTTCTGCTCTTATAAAAAAAAACCATGTGCATCTAATAAACTCCCCGGAATATTTAGCGGAATATAAAAAAAAGGTCCATAATTAAAAAAATATGGTTTTATTTTAAAATCTACTTACTACACTTCTTTTGTTATTTTAAGTTTCATTTGTTTTACTTAAAATGAGATCACATTAAGAACAGATTTTGCGAGTAAAGGCTATTTGTGAAAAAATGGTACATTTTTGAACTTTTCATGTAACTGGGAAAAGTGAAATTTAATATTAAAATCACAATTAATTAAATTAGAAAAATGGTGATTAATATCGCGTATTTCCTCCACGTGCTCTTATTAAAGTTTCTACCCGTCTAGGCATACTGAGAATGATGTTATCGATGGTCTCCTGGGAGTCTCCGCCATTCCTCAACTACGGCGATTCGCAGTTCTCCCACGTTGGCAGGAGCTGGAATTCTGGACTTAACTTTTCTTTTCAGCAAGTCCCAAACGTGCTCTATTGGGTTCATATCCGGTGATCTCGCCGGCCACTCCATAACAGTGATATTCATATCATTAAGATAAGCTTGAGTTACCCGAGCGGTATGCGGCCGAGCATTATCCTGCATAAAAACAAAATCTTCACCGATATATGGGGCAAACGGTACGACATTTCCTTCTAAAACTTCTCTGATATAGCGGTCTGCAGTCAGACTCCCTCTATCAATCACTACCAAGTCTGTGCGAACTCCCAAACAAATGCCCGCCCAAACCATTATTGATCCACCACCGTATGCAACTGTAGTTTCAAAATTTGTCTGAATGTATCGTTCTCCTTTGCGTCTGTATATTCTTTGCCTGCCGTCAATTTGATTTAAGAGAATTCTGCACTCTTCACTAAACCATACCTTACTCCATTGGTCCGCGTTCCAAAGTCGATGTTCCTGAGCAAAAGTTAACCTGTTTCTACGATGATTTACCTCGAGCCTTGGAGCCTTGGCGGGCACAAATGAACCCAAACCAGCTTCTTCGAGCCTTCTTCGTACCGTACGCTCACTTACGGTTACACCCCGCACTGCTTCTAACTCATGTCGGGCTTGGACGGCCGTCAAACGGGGGTTCCTACGAGCCGAATGAAACGATCATCCCTACTCGAATGCGTCTTTTTCTGCCTTGTCCTGCTCTTCCCACATAAGTACCGGTCTCCCTGAACCGTTGGATACTGCGATGGATCGTTGAAACTGGTCGACGAAGATCTCTGGATATCACTCTGTAGGTTTGACCATTTCTTCGCATTTCGAGTGCCCTGGCAATCTCCGTTGGGGCTAAGTCAGGCATAATTCAGTCATCAACTCCAGAAAGATACGCGATTAAAAAAAACTAACAAAAAACAGTATTTCAATGAAATTTTAAATCAAACTCAGAAGGAAGAAATACTCGAAGTTCGCTCCAGAGAAGGTGTATTTGAATAAAATTAAAACAATTGCATAAAATGTGATGTTCAGTTGTTTTCTTAATTTGAAAATATTTCTTTTTAAATTAAATGACGTATAAACCAGCCAGCAACCATATATGATACTGATATCAAACCTTTTTTTTATGTTCCGCTAAATATGCCGGCGAGTTTATATTTGATTCAGAATATAAAACACAATTGTAAAATTACAATGTAAATTCTTGAATCTTAGCATACAATAATATAACTTAATTCATATTCAGAATCTAAACCACAAAATCCATAGAGCCCTTTACGGATTAATCGGAGCATAGCAGTTACGACAATGTAGTTTTTCCATGTAATGTACGCGGCAGGAATGATAAGGCTCTTAGAAAGGCTGTGCGTATTGCTGACAGCGTGGAAGTCCTTATTGTGACGTCACACAGCTTCACTTCTCCATCTACAAAGGGGCTATTACCGCTGAAGTGGATTTTAACCTCGCGCAATCTTTGTAGATACCACGGACCACCGTTGCTGATAAGCTGAAAGAATTTCTATAGCTAAATAATAAATATGGCACCCTCCCTTCTTGTTTAGATGCTTCTATTTAAATTTTAAAGAATTCCAACAGCTTTTTGGACATGCATGTCTGTAAAAATTAGGTAAAAATATTACTGCTATAGTATGAACACATCAAAGTTGGTCTAATCAATATTAGCAAGTGTGCTAGTCATAGACACAAAAGATTGGCATGTGCCAAAAAGAATTGCCTTGATTTTTTTTTAAACCGAATCACAGTAATTATTATAGGAAACTGGTCGCAATGATCTTTTATATAAGACTGGCAGCTTTATGTAAATTTAAAATAATAATTTGCTAGTAGTTAATATTCATTATTCATTAGTTATCCATTCAAATCATGCTAATCATTCTAATATCCCATAGAGACTCCTATTAGCTGCTGGTTATAACTATATGGGACTAATTAACATGACGTTATAATTTATAATCTAAGTTGGAGCTGTTTGACTTGTGAGCGTGGGAATAAGGTCAGAAACTTTCAAGATTCAGATAGTTGCAGTGGTTGTGGTTAAGATCCTAATAATAATAATATAGGTCATATAGCGTACATTTGGTTAATTTGATAAGTACACATTTTCTATAACAGCATTATAGAAAATGCGTACTTATCAAATTAACCAAATTTGATTAAACAGGTTATAAGAATTGCATCTTGGTTTTTATGATTACTGCAGTCTTATTTCAAGCCATTGCAGCATAACTTCATCTCAGAAGTAGGCGAAATTGTAACTAAAACTGAATATTTTCAGTTTTACTTACAATTTCGCCTTCTTATGTGCTATTAAATTTAAATACCTGTGACGTGTTTAAATTTTTTAGCAACCAAGCTAACGTAAGTTACGTTAGGATTAAAGTCACAGACCAAAAAAAATGATAGGTGTGTTACCGCATTTGTTCATTGAGATATATGCGATGCTGCAATAAAGTTAGTTTCAACTACACCTTTTATAATTTAAACAAATAATTCAATTTAGCAACAAGTGGGACCATTAAAGAGCTTGATCGTTCTGGAGTTGGTACTTGGGGGATAATTAAGTTATAATATATGCGTGAAGATTATATTGATTATAGCTTTCGTACGCTGAAGAACCAGACTAATCTTGTATGCTAAAAAATAATGATTCGATTATATTTTAGAAATGTTCAGTTGTGTAGGAGAAAAAATTCAAAATCAGGACGTTCGCCTGCAGGCTCAAGAGCAAAAATTTGAAATTCAAACGACGCACGGCCGACTACTCCTGTGCAAGTGAAACAAACTAGGACACGCCGGGATACGAGATGTTACCGGTCCTTTATACCGGCGCTCAGTAATTTTAGGGTTACTGAACTCCTGTGAAAAAGAAGGGTTCTTATGTATATTTTTGTTTTAATTAAATAGCGGTTTTAATTAAAATCCAACGTTAATTTAAATAATAAAGAATAATATGTAGGGGCACAATAATAAATTTTATTCATTAAATCTGTTTCAAGGAGTGAATTTCTGAGATGAAACTACCGAACACTTCCAAATTTTATGCTCAGGAACCATGCAGATCAACTTTAAGAAGTAGACCAGCCCCTCGTTTGTGTAAGGAAATCGTAATCGTAATCGTTAAAACACACAAAAAACATACGTATGAACTCCTTAAACTGTTTGAAGCTGTCAAATGATAACGATTTGCTTAGACAATTTGCCCCTTGATTTCAAAAACATGTAAGTTTCACTTCAAACACACTATATAGCATTGATTCCGTTCATGTGAATTTAAATTCTAATCTGATTTGCTTTCCAAAGTAAAAACCCACCTCGGTAAAATTAAAAATCAGGACGTTCGCCTGGAGGCTTCCGAGCGATAATTTGAAATTCAAACGAAGACCAGCGACGCGTTTGCTCTGTAACTAGGGCACACCGGTTAGCGATATGTTTGTGGTCTTCTATATCCCTACCATGTAATTACGGGTTCATTAATTATCATACATACATACATATTATAAATGCGAATATGTGTTTGTTTCTTGGGTTGTCCACGTTTGTAGAGCCACGGATCGACATGATTTTTTGCATGGGTATAGTTGATTAATCTTGTCTCGGGTCTAGTAACAGTATGGTATCTGTGCAAAGAAGATGAATTGCATGGAACTGCAATAAAATTATTAATATAATTCAGAAAAAGGCAATCAAGCTGCTAAGCTGGTTCAGTGACTGAAACAGTATCTTGACCTTCGACATTAGAAGCTGTTATTTATACCTGTCCTTCGCAACTTTTTAACGAGAATAGGCTCTCTCGAGAACTTGCAGCTTTTAAATGTTTTATCAACACAGCGATACGACAGGACGTTTTCCTATGCGATCAGGCTTTATGAGTACGAGATTTCAATCGTCAATAAATACGTAGCGGAAACGGTTCCTATAGCGTGGTATGTTCCAACTCCATAGTATCGTATAAGGCGCGGAACACGCGTACATATCCGTCGGCGGCGAACTGAATGACAATCGGGCTATTGTCTATTGTCACACTCACTATGCATCCAATGTATGCCTTGCGAAGTGACGAATGCCCGAGGCCCTTGGACCTACCTAGTATAGTCCCACAAACTTATCTGACCCAATGAGAGCGTCGCTAGTAGATACGAAAAATAAAATAAAAACTAAACAGGCACAATGTCAAGTCATTAGTAACGTTGTGCAGGACGTTGCTATTTCCCCACTGATGTAGAATTTTAGTAACTATATTTCCCTGATACCGGGTGGCTAAATACTAATGCAACATATTCTGGCATGCGTCGCGAGTCGATCAAGGTTTTAGGATTGGAAGCAAACTGTGATTCAGTCAAAGAATAAAATAAAATTATTAACAGTAATCTATGTTCAGAGCATTTAAAAAGTTAAAGACAATTTACCTAATGTTTGTGGCTTGTGGAATGTGGTTCTCCTTTACGGACGCTTCATTTTACGTGAAATCTGCAAACAAACAAAAATTACGTTAGCAGTAAGCTCTAAGACTTTCACATAGTAAAATGATGCAGTCAGTCTATGCGCGGTCCTTGCTAAACTAAAAAGGGTAAGTATACATTATACTGTTACACAGCTCTGCTTATCTGGTTTGTAGAATAGCAGACAGCAGTATTGAATAAAGTCTTCGGAAGTATCGGTAGTAGTAGTAAGCCTCGACCGTTGAACCAAGAAGATTCTTTAAACTTTTCTGCCCCCCGATTATGTAAGGAAATCGTAATCGTTTGTCAAACGTATCGGCCTGTTTATGAGTTCATAGATGCCTGCACGTCAAAAAGCAAAGGATGAACTCCTTAAGCAGATCGAGTAATACGCTTTAATCTGTCGAATGATTAAGATTTGCTTAGACAATCGGGCCTCTGTGACTGGTTATTTTGGCTCTAAACGAACCAAAGGTAAACAGTCACTGTTAAACATTGAATAAAATAAGCCTAAGGGTGGAGTGCGCCGACTTCTGCTTAACCTATGTTCAGGTAATCGGCTGATTAATCCCTCAACATCGTTTCAATATTTACTGTTCACGACATTATTTTGAAGTACGATCAATAAATCAGGCGATAACCAACCGTTCACATCTTAAGGACACGAATTGAACGAATGATAAAAGCCAAAGCATTTGCGTAGGCACATTGTCTTAACTATTCAACCTGACGCATTGTGACCTTTGTTTTTAGTAGCGTAAAATAACATGCTGTCAACTTGAAATGTACAACGACGCCATTGGGGAGGATAAACAATGCTGTAGTTCTACATTTGGGTAGGTAATAGAGGGCCGTGGCCTCTATTGTTTTGCATACTAGACAGAGTAAGAAATAGGAATTTTCTTTCTACGTTTTGCACGGACCAGATGTTTACGATTGTGCGATACCAATAATTGGGACCAGAAAAAAGTAATTATTTATGATGCAGTAAAGCATCTGTAAATTGATTATTGCGATTCTCGGATTTGGGTGTTCAGTTTTATTATTATAATAATATAGTTATTTAGTTTATTGTGTGTTCAGTTTTATTATTTTATTAATAATGTTACTGCACTGCAATAATAATTAATAATAATACTGCACTGCAATAATAACACTGCGCCGCGGAGGTCGTATTGACGGCCTCCGTGTTGAGTGCTGTTGCCTTAACGTGCGGAGGTCCCGGGTTCGATCCCCGGCAGGGTTTGGAAATTTATTTTATTATTTATTTATCCTGGTGGGGGGTTTCGGCCGTGGCTAGCTACCACCCTACCGGTAAAGAAACCGAATAGGGGTATGAGTTTAATATAACTGCCATGCCCCTAACAGGTTAGCCCTCTACCATCTTAGACTGCATCATCACTTACCATCAGGTGAGATCGCAGTCAAGGGCTAACTTGTAGTGGATAAAAAAAAAGTAAATATGGATGACCAAAAGAAGCGCACTCCCAATTTCACAAGCGATGAGAAATGCATTCCTTCAGAGTTAGTATTAAAATACAACAACGTAAAGAGCTTTTTTTTAATTACTTTTATTTTAAACCAAAGACACTAGGTATGTACTCTTTCGATCAATTAAATAACAAATAACCTGAAAACGAGCCTAAAAATGACACTAAAGTCAAAATTCAAACATCTAAATGTGATAAACGACGGTTAAACGACCCTTCCGAGCTCGGTTAAGATAATCGGGCGTTCAGGCGCTGTAACCATTGCTTAGGTTGTGGTGAACATTAAAAAAGTATTTAATCCGTCGTTTATCTGATAATCAGCCGTTTTAAAAGTCGGTGAACTCCACCCTTAATGTAACAGCGGATACGCATTTGTAAGATGGGTCGAGTCATGTTGGAATATTCAATTTTCAAGCCAATTCGAAATCCAATGTAATTTCCTCTCCCGTTGCGGCGCTGATGGTAACGTCGCATACGAACACGTAGTATCATGCAGCACGTGAGAATCTCTATTCTACATTCAATTGCATAAAATATTTATTTATTTACAAGCGCGCGAGAGTTTTCTAGTACAGTGGAGTAGAGAGTAGTGAAATTCTTAATATCGGTGAGTGTTAGCATTGGTTTAATAATTAAATAACAGAAATAATTTTTATTTCAACCAATTAACTACAATCTCAGAAAAGAATAATTAAAATTCAAAAGTTCTTTGTATTCAAAATTGATTCTGATTGGTCTGTTTTATAGGGTGCTGCTATTATACGGTGTTTAGTAACAAGAATTTTGTAAGGCATATTTTTATACGACTGTCTGTTATACGACTGCCTGAAAAAAGGAGTATATTGTTTTCAGGGTTCATGTATGTATGTATGTATGTGAGTTTGTATATTCCACCATAACTTTTATACGCCTGAACCGATTTTGATAAATGAGGTATCGTTAGAATACCTAGCTTATTCCGAGTGACATAAGCTAGTAAAATTAAAAAAAAATTGGTGGGGTCCATGGACCATGGTCCCGCATTATGAGCTAAATTTGAAAAAAAAATCGAAAATAAGATTAACTATCATCTAGAAAATGATGAGTAGATTCCAAAAATATATAACACCATAGTTCAATATCCAGGGATTCACAAAAAAAATATAATTTATTAAAAATGTGAATAAGATTCAAATTTAACTCGATTCATTTAGATTTTTAACTTTTTAGTTCGTTTTTTGGCGGGGCATTCGTGTTTTTTTATTATGACTTGTAGTAGTTTTAATTTGGATGTAGCGTCCCTCTAGAACCTACTTAAATGTTCGGTATGAAGTATAATTTCTTAAATGAAAACATACGTGGCATTACTCGCTTCAAAGACTCGAGGAATATATTATTAGAATGCAAGAGAGCGAATCGTGAGCCCATTAAAAATGCGTTTCACAGTTATTAAGCAAAAAATATTATAATAGTCGAGGACATGACAGTTCCTTTCGGGTGCACCGGAAAATAACGACCGAAGAAGTACCGTATGCTGATATCATAGTTTATTTTTGTAACTGAGGTGTCTGAACTTTATATTTTTCAGTTTTATTTTTACTTTAGTTTAAAATATTTTCTAAATTTGGGCTTATTTTAATAACCTTACAAAGGCCTTCTTTAAAGAGCGGTACCACACCCGGGTTTCAGGTTTCCCGCCTTCTTCTACTTCAAGTCATCTTGTATTCAGGTACCATAAAATAAAACAAAACTACCGGGCCACTGCATGCCAATCTCTTTAAAACTATCGTGATTTTAACCTATTAGTTCTTGCCTTCGGCTTTGCCTATATCTCGAACTTTGTAAGTAAAGGATTTCGTTCAAAGTTGGTGTAGGAGCCAGCGCCGGATCTTGAATTTTTTCGTGGCGGGGCAAAAATTGAAAAGTGCCGCCCTCTTCCGCCAATATTTTTACCTTTATCATCATCATCATTGCCTATTGATAGACGATGCTGATATTATAACATAACAGCTCTTTATTTCAGATAAAAATCCAATGTTACAAAAGTAAATAATAAATGAAAAAACAAATAAGAATAAAAATAAAAGCTAGCTTAAGCTATTTTCTAAAACTACTTCCTATTTCTTATTTGCGTCTCGGTGGACAGAGCGCCGATATCACTAGACTTATCCTCGCCGATGACCCTAAGAATTACATTATTCGCTATTCGCAATCGCTCCCAGAAAGAAGCTATACGATTGCGCCTGATCGCAAAGAAATCGGAGACTCCCGCCTCGGCAAACATGCCCGACGCGCTGCAGTACCTCGGCAACCTCATGAGCATGCGGAATGCGTCATTATACTGCACCCTCATGGTGCTCATTGTCGTTCGCCTGAATTTCGTCCATAATTGGCAAGTGTAAAAAAATTTACAATATGCACGAAACAGGGTTAGCTTTACGTCGGTACTACATTTAGCGAATCAGCGCGCGAGCATGTTGCACCGAACCGACCAACTCTCTCTCTCGATGTCCAAGTCGTCCCTAAGGTCCTCGGTAACTACATGTTAGGACATGCGGTCACCGAGACATATTTAAATTGCTGCACCTCCCGAATTGTAGAACCATTCAAAAAGACCGGTGGCACCCTTCCCCGATCTAAATATCATCATCTCTGACTTGGAAACGTTATATTTCAATCCTCCTTAGCCCTCCGATACAGGGGCTGAGCAGCACCATGTCATCTGCATAACTGAGATTATTCACACATAGATCTCCCAAATGACAGCCGACCCTGGCGCTTCTCAGCTCCTCGATCAAACCGTTGATATAGACGTTGAAAAGATCTGGAGAGGTGAGTCCTCCTTGACGTACCGTCGCGTCGCCCCATCTTACATTGTTCACTTGGCCTCCGTACCAGTATCTCAACAGACTCGTTATCTCATCCGGGACCCGAGCAACATGCAATTTGTTCCAGAGGACTTCATAGTTCACAGATCAAATGCGCGGCTCAGGTCCAGAAAACATGCATACACAGATGTGTTACGTTTTGTGTAGTATTGTACTGTATGTTTGAGACTGAGGACAGCCGAATCCGTCGAGAGACCGGGAAAGAAAGAAGGAAAGAAAAAGATGTAAAAATTTTGTCTGTGACACCGCCCAAAATGGCTGTACAGCTCAGCATTAAGCCCTGAATTGTATGCCAATGATTGAAACAAGTAAGCAGCAAGTACTCATATTATATGACATTTAAAATATTAACACATTTGCTGTCCGAAAAGAAAAAAAAAAATCTAAAATCCCGGGGCGGAAGCCAAATTGAGCATCATCAATACTTACAATCTTCTGTAATTCGGGATGCAGCAATCTTTCCGATTCAATCAATATTGAAAGAAAGCGCAGGTCTTTGGCAGACAGAGGTAATAATATGTTGGCTCGCAGATTTTCCCGTTGTACTGAGCAAGCTAAGGTAATGCTTTTCAAGGCCAGAGCTTGTCGTATACACAACCTGTGGGTCGGGTATGCCAAAAGATCGCTGGACAACTTCCGCTTCCAATTAGGATGATGATGGGATTTCTCCGCTTCTGCAGTGCGTCAGGGATGTCGCAGCTGTCATTCGCAAAAAACTATCTATGTCCCTGATTCGTAGAACACTAAAGACTATAGCTAATAGGTTTAAGTACTTCGCTACTATAGAGGTGCCTTGAGCAGAGGGTGCACGAAAACCAGCTCGTTTCTTTAATCACCCTCGACGCGGGGAAGTGGACATGTCTGTGTCTCTCATGTTTATACTAGCGGACCCGCCTCTGCTTCGCTCGGGCGCCTTAGAGGTGGAATTATTTCCAAAAATATTGAAACACGTGTGTCTTAATTTTTAATCGAATTTTATTTTTTTTTCGGATGTAAGCTGAAAAAAAAATCCTCATCCAAACTTTCATCCCCTATTTTACCCCTTTTAGACCAGGAGTGAAGCCTTTGAAAATGGTAAAAAGTGAAAAAAAAAACATAGTAGGATGAAATCCATTGGAAAAGAAAGAGAATATAACAAAAATTAAAGGAAAAATAATTTACGGGCGATCTGAGGTCGGGAAGTGAAAGGGGGTGGTTTTTAAGGGTAAAAAACGGTTTATCTCGATTTCCGGCAAAACTAAAAGTCCTATGGAAAAAAATTAAACCGCAAAGTTGTAGGTAATAAAAAGATCTAAAACTTTTGTATTTACACTTTTTTTACATAACCTCAAAATTTATTTGAAAAATTCACATAGTTTTTTATTTTTATCTTTTATATGAAACCGATTGGAAAAGGAAGAGCTTTTTCTAATTGTTTTCATCCTACAAATTTTTTTTTTGATGTTTTGGTTTCAAATTATTGACCCTGTTCTATTTGGGGGAGGAATTTTGAAAGATCCTTCCTTAGTGGGCGCCTACGTCACAAGAGGAACTTACTGTCCAAATTTCAAGCCTCAAACCCTAGCAGCTTAGGCTGTGCGTTGATAGCTTAGCTACCAGTCAGTCAAGTTCTTTGTGTTTTTATTGTTACTAACCTACTATTATATACACTCTATGGATCCTTTAGTTGTCCGAATTAAACAACTTTTATTTATTTATAAATTTACTATTCTGCGCGTCTGTCATCGCAAAGTTGCGATAATGCTGAGTAGTGTATTCGTCTGCCGAGCTTGAATCTGCCGCCCTCTGAATTTGCCGCCCGGGGCACGGGCCCCGGCTTGCCCCCCCCTAGATCCGGGCCTGGTAGGAGCACTCGTATAATTGTGAAATTACAGCCTTAGTTAAAGTTAGCCGAAAGTAAAAGCTATGTCTCAATCAGACCAGTAGAATATTACTTCCTCAGTAAAAAAAAAGTTACATCCTGCCTCCTGTCTCAACTGTGTTTATTTTTTTCCTTGTAAAAAAACTAACGCCCGTTTCAATTTTATGACTTGTTTTGTAACAGTGGAGGGTAACAAGTTACAAACACACAAAATTCTGTGGTTACAACTCGTTTACACTTTTATAACCGGCCATAATCACCAAAATATTACAACCACATTTTCGTCACGCCACGCCTGAAAACTCAAATTCATCGTGGCATAATCAGATTATATTGTAGTTTGGCAATTCTGAGGAAGTAAAGCAATTTGTCAGTTATTCGAAATGACACCTTATAATTTGAAGAGTACGACTTCAATACTTCTATAGGTTTTGGTACGCTCTGGCATTATGCCTATAAGAAACTGTCATACATCAAGATTAGCTATTCCTCTATTCAGCGAATTGTATATGAATTCAGATTTAGGATCAGAGTAATAACTCTGATCCTGAATGAAGAATACTTCATTCTCATAGTTTATGGGTTGACTCATTAAGCTTTCATCAGGGAAGTAGTCATTAAAAAGTGTGGAACGAGCAATTTCCGTTGGTTACTTAGTGCGTGGAGACTGGATGCGTCGCATAGCTTTCGTTTTTATGGATTAGTTGACGGGCACCTACTTATCTAATAGCAAGAGAGTATTCCCGTAAATAGAGCTATTTGAGTAAGAAGTTGGAAAACAATTATTTATACTTAGTATTGTTTACACCTATTTGTGGGGTGGTCATCATCATCATCGGTGCTACAACCCTTAATGAGTCTAGTCCCCGGTCCTGACACAGTAGATTCCTCCATCTATCTTTGCCATTCGAACTTGTTCTCTAACTTCTTACACCAATACGTTTTGTATCTTGTCAACCCCATCCAACAGACGAAGTTTTGGTCGACATGGCTATTGGCTATGGGAAGATACTCGTACTTATATTATTCCAAAAGGTAGTTGAATACTCATCAGACTTCTTTTACTATGCGGACAGCAAGTTGCGAATCCTCAAGTAATTAAAAATGTTCGTAAAAATCTTTTCTATCGAAAAGATTAGGGCGGCCGATGGACAATAAGAATTGCTTGAATTGGCAAAAAGTTCGTAGCTTAAGCTTAAGCTTAAATGATTTTCCTCCAAATGCTTTCGTGTAAGTTTTCGTACAAGCATTTAGTCATTACAAGATTTATCGGCACTTTTAAACAACCCTACCTGATTAATTAATTTATATAGAGGTAAGTCACACGATTCGTGTTGATGAGAATACCTCATACCAGGTATATGAGTTATAAACTTTGTTTGATATTATAATCATCCGAGTTTTCAACCGTGCCTACTCGTTCAAGATTTTCCAGTTTTCCACCTGCCCGCTACTTGGTGTTTGCCGTGCCAATTTTGAATAAAGTTGCAAATTAAGTTTCCACCTCTACACTTCGCTGTACGCTTGTTCGTGTTTGCCTATGAGCCGTGGAGCAGTTAGTACACGTAATTAATTAATTCATTTTTAACCAGCACAGTATTATAAATTAAAACATAAAATTATAGGGTGCGTAGCAATGCCCTAGGTGTATTTTACTTACATTGTTACTCAGTTTCAGAATTGGCGAAAAATCGTGTTTCTTGTTTTCTCACTAGAATTTCGATGTTTCCGTGCAGTTTTCTATAATCAAGCCTTATCTTATACGTTTGTTAAGTTTTTCCTCTTTCTACCCAACAAAAACTATAGAACTTTGAGAACATGGAACTACATCTTCAAAACAAAAATAACTATCGTTTATTGCCGGACTGCCTCTAACTCAAGAATAGTAGTAGGGTAAACTTGCCTAAATCGTACCCGTTAAGGGAATATGGCTGTCGTAAGAGTAATGCAAGCTTTCAAATAATAGAAACACTATAAATCTATTATTATTCTTCTAACATAATTTGTAACACAAAATCACAAAAATAATAAACTTCTTGAGAAAACAATACAAAATAAAATGAATTCAAAAGTACGAATTAAGATTATATTGTCTTAATTCGTACTCATGTACTCCTTAATCGTACTTTATGTGATCGATTTTCAATTATACAACTATAATCGTAAGTTGTACTATCGGCACCTGCGCAAAGCTCATGTACCCATTTGGAACATTCATTGCATCTTCAGTACACAACAAACATAGCCATGCTTCATATTTGTCAAAGAAATTCATGACATTTTTTTCTTAAAGAGTTTGCACCTAGCCATGGATGTACGAGTAGGTTGTGGGACACAGACTAATTTCAGGATGATCTTTAATAAATTTATAATACCATTTCCATCCAGCCATTTGTTTCTCTTTATTGAAACGATGGTTCAGTTCATATTTTTCGGCTAGCTTGCGTAAATCCTTAATTGTCAAACCGAAGAAACGTGACTCAAGATCGAGTATATGTCGAACTAGCTCTTCCTCCATCTGTATCATCAAATCTTGTGGCCAATTCGTGCATGTGTATTCAGCCCTTTTAAATGGAGACGAAATGTAGGTTTAGGAATATTATAAAAGCGACATACTTCATTTAACTTCATGGAGCCATCGTTGAATTTTTGGAGAGCAGCTTCCATAGACCAGATGTTATATTTCCGGGTTGCCATTTTACTAAAAAAATAAAAATATCTTGCAAAATTTTATCACTAGATTTACATTTATCCTTAATCGTACCGGTACCAATTAGAACAAATCGAAAAGTACGAATTAGGCAAACATCTCAAAAAAAAAAAAATCCCGCGTGAATGAATGACGCTAGACCTATAGACAACAACTAGACCTATAGACGCATAGACAACAAAACCGGCAAAAAAAATTGAGGAATAAATGTGTGTTTACGATATACTTCGAGCTAAAACTAATACTACTTAGTTATGAAACTAGAAGCTCAAGAAATGTCATAAAATATTACAAATACAAATATGTTTTATTCAAATAGACTTTTTAAAGGTGCTTATGAATAGTCGAATGAATCTACCACTGGTTCGGAATGCCTACCGAGAAGAACCAGCCAGCAAAACACTCGGTGGTTGCTCTTTAAAAAAAATATATCTATTCTTGCAAATTTTTAGAGGATACTTGAAGAAGAAAGACGTAAAAGCTCTCCTGACTCATTTATTAACACGAACAATAAAAATATTACAGTGAGAAAATAAAATCAGACAAGAACGACACGCAACGACGGGTGACAATGTAGTCCGCAGCAGATGCGCACGCATCCTTTTATAACCTCGTCTGTGACACCATCGTTATTTTTCTTAATCGCAGGGAATGTATTCCATTTTTAAATTTCATTTCTTTATCCTGAAACAAGTATCTTATGTTAGTAAATATCTTCAATACTATATATAAAAGCGAAAGGTCACTGATTCATCACGATATCTCAGGAACTAGGTATACAGCATACAGAATTGAAATTTGGAAGATAGGTTCCTTCTATGGTGTAGACGACCGCTAAGAAACGGTTTTGAGAAAATTCACCCCTAAGGGGTTGAAATGGGGGTTGGAAGTTTGTATGAAAGTCCTTTGTTTTTGAAGTTAGAGACATAAAAAATGGCAATTAAGTTAATAGTTATAAATAATAAAAACTCATATAAGCAATTTTACGAAAATTCACCCCAAAGAGGGTGTAAAGGGGGTTGTAAGATTGTATGAAAGTCTTATGTGCTTGAAGTTAGAGACCTGAAAATCGGCATTTAGGTTATTACATTTAAATAAATAATAACTTGCATAAGTAATTTTATGAAAATCTACCCCAATAGGGGTGCAATAGGAGTCGGAAGCTTACACTTGCTTAAGCGGAAGCTTAGACTTGAAGATATATAGATAGGCTTTTGGCAGCGGGAAAATCTCATAGGAAATCAGAAATTGTACGCGGACGAAGTCGCGGGTGACCGCTAGTATATATATATATATATATATTTACATAAGTAACAGCAGTCCTGGGCATTGCTGGAGCGAGTCAAATCCATGCGCTTTTATCATTTATATAATCTTCGACAGTAGAATAAGCTTTTTTCAGGAGCATTTTTTTAATGGTTTTCTTAAACTTGTGTAAAGGCTAGTTTATATAATAGGTAGTGGAATTTTGTTAAAGAATAGAATACTCATTCCCACGAACGACCTTCGGACTTTCATGAGGCGGAGCGATGGAGTCACGAGCCTATGGCGGTTTCTAGTTGGCCTATTTTGCATATCTCAGTTCTGTTTTACGAAGATTAGGTTATTGTAAATATATTGCGAGGCTACTGTAAGAATACCTATTTCCTTGAATTTATCCATAAGGGATTCACGTGGTTTTAAATTATAAATTACACGTATTGCGCTTTACCCCACAGCAAGATTCCGTAAGACTACTAAGAAAATAAGCAAAATATACAATCTTTGCAGTTTCAACGTCTGTTAACTCCTGAATCTTTCTGACAACGTAAGCAGCAGAACTGAGTTTACCAGCTAGATTTGATATATGGATGCCCCATTGAAGCTTAGCATCTAAGGTCACACCCAAGAACACGGTGGACTCTTCTATTTTGCATATATCATTATTTACCACTAGATTAATGTTACGTGTATTCTTGGTATTGGGCAGTGCGAACTCAACACACTTAGTTTTTTAGCATTTAAAAGTAAGTTGAGTGACCTGAGAAATGGCACTATTTACGTCGTCAAAATCATCCTTATTTCTATCGACTTTCAAAATTAAAGACGTATCATCAGCAAATAGCACCATATCGCAAGTATCCTGGACAAAATATGGTAAATCATTTATATATACCAAGAACATGAAGGGACCCAGTTAACATATTGTTGAATATGTCAGTAAAAACTTACTTTTTGAATATTTTTTAACGGAGCGGCCGTAAAGCGTCTTGCTTTTTCTGTGCAATATGGCCGACAGAAGCTTACGTTTTAGGCCGCCTGGGACGCTGTGTGAACCTCGGGGTGAGAGAAATTCACCAGGTACGATTTAGGAACAGGTACGAATTAAGCAAGTTTACCCTACCTAGTAATAAGTTTCAAGTTTCATAAAAAATTCTGTTCGGCATGAGTTACCTTGTTTGTAACATATTAATTGGACCCCTTATATTCATTAGGTATCCGATTTTTAACTAAAAATAATAATTATAGACCAAGGAACGCATATTCAGCAGGCTTTTTTTATTTGACTTCATTCTGGTCAATTAATTAGTAGCTCAGCTTTCTTTGAATTTCGTAGCCTTGAGTAAGTAGTTAAAATATACCTGGATACCTACAATACAGAAAATAAAGTCGAAAAGGTACTGATCTGCACATCGAGAAGAAATTCTAAAAGTATTTAAGTACATTTTTAATAGAACGAAACCAATACCAAATAAAAATAAAGTGTATCCATTACACTTTGTTACGTCTCAAATCTCAATGTGTTTTGAACACGCAAATATAAAAAAAGAAAATAATATTTAATTCATTATCACTCTCTAGTAACTAATTTCTAGCTTTTACTTTTTGTTAAGTAAGTAGTTAGTCATATAGAATTAAGTATTTACTATTTTAAAATCGAAAGTTTTAACAATCTCTCACGAATGGCAATGATATCAAGACACGCGGAAGCGTATCCAGCCAAAGTTCAAAAAAACTGGCGAGCAGCACCGTGTGTAATATTACACGAACCATTTTGAGCCACTTTTGACCCCCTCATAACTCAAAAACTATTTCACATAAACATGTCAAATTTGGCGCATATATTGAGACCCGTGAGATACATATGTGCTCCAAATTTCATAAGCATACCTCAAATGGTTATTTAGATATAAACGTACAAAAATCGTAATTTTTATGCTCTACCTAGATATAGATCAAAACTCTGACACGGGCCATACTACCATTGCTTAAAGCCGTATTATTTTAATATTGTTGACGTTCATGTTATAGTGTTATAATCATTATTTTAAGGACGTCAAAGTACGTGACATTCAACCGTTATTTTGAAACAATACTGCTTTAAGCGGTGGTAGTAACTCCGTCGTCCACTTCCTGCGGCAACTTGCATTACATTCTACGCATAGTGCATGCACAACTAAATAAAACAAGAGTTGTTAAGTAAAAAAAACTCCGATTACATAAATCATCCTGCAGGTCTTTGTATAAATTCGTTATTTTGTGTTGTTAACTATTGAAAATGACACATAATTATTATTTTAATGTCAATAATAATGAATAATAATATAGTTGCATTAAAACCTTACCTTAGTATTCATGCATTTTGTGCAACGAAACGTCATTGACAGAAAAGAAGAAGAAACGTATTTGAAGTCGTCAGTCCAAGCTGTCAGTCATTGTGATTTGTATTCATTGTTTATAGTGGTTTTAGTGATATCGACTGTTTACCGTGCTTGTTTTCAATGTTTCACTAAAAACTTTTGATTTTGAATTTTTACAATCAAAATTGATGAGATGTAGAAATGTGCTGTAGAGGTAGTCTGACCATAGATGTAATCTGTCAATGTCAGTGTAACTCTAGGTACACTATATATTTTTGTTGAGAATTCTCGTCTTTAATTATCTTGTACAATGAGTCGTACGTACCACCGTACCCATACCCATTACCATACCGTACCCATTAAGATCTCACTTCTTTTGTCGCTGAAGTCAACAACCAAGGCATATATATCACAATTTTGAACTTGGCTCTCATTTTACATTTATGTTTTGATGGGATATATTATATCTACATCGATAATATGAGCTTTTATTAACTAAGGTCTACTTGCACAAAGCCGTTAAATGTTTCACGTTAAACTAGCTGCTGCCCGCGACTTAGTCAGCATGGATTGAGGTTTTTAGCCCATGTGCTATTCCAGACTTCCATATATCTCTGTGCCAAATTTCATGCAGATCCGTTCAGCAGTTCTGAGGTGATTGATTAACATAAATCCATCCATTCATCCATCCAAACTTTCGCATTTATAACATTAAATTATTCGAGAAATCTAATAAATAACGTAGGTAATTTTTAGGGATTAGTAGACATTTTTGGAAATGTCATTGCGGCAAATATTCGTCTGATATAAACTGTATACGCTCAAGTATCCTCTCAACTACGAATATATACATCCTGTGACAAGGAGCTCAGTGTGTAGACAGTGTGTTTGTTTATTTGCGTTTAATATCGGCGACGAAGGGCCACAGCTGCCGGTTATTTTAGATAGTGTCTATATTAACACTGTCGCTAGAACTTAATGATAGTTATAACTTATAATATAAGCAAATGTAGACATGACCTTAGATAGGCAAACGTAAAACTATTATAAATCGACAAAAATAAGAATCGCAAACTCACTTTAGTAAAAACTATACGCACTAGGTACTATTAAGTGCACTAAGCTAATTTAATTATTTAAGCCATTTACTGAATTGCATAATATTATCATACTTCACTATATTATTACCTACTACCTAAATATGTTTCTTCTTTCCCCAACTTTTTTAAATATTATACGCACTGTTTTTTCAACCCTGTTCCCACCCCCAAATAATAGAAAATAATACTTCTAGGTATTAAGTTCGCGTTTTTGCATTGTAATGTATGTGTAATTAATTACAAAATTAAGCTAACTATACAAATTTTTTTTTACTTTTGTTCTCAAAAATTAAAATAAAATTTAACTGAGGAAACGTTAATAAAAATTAATGCAGAAATTTCAATTCGCAACGGTTAGCTACATCTACATTATGATTTCTTAGAGTCCATTAAAATATAATATTTCTTACCAAATAGGTAAAACGCATTTATGCAATAAAGAATTTGTAAGTAATATTAAACTTATCATAAAAATGCACACGGAAGTTGTGTTGATTGCACAAACACGAAAGATCTTAGCAATGATTCCAGTGCTTTTAATTTAGTGAAATTGTCTCAACTCATAATAAGTAATATTTTTAACTTTCAACGGCTCGGTCATAAGACTCATCAATTCATAAATGAATTCTCTGTATGATTTGGACACTCTAGATTGGTGGACACTCTAGTCTTAACTCACTGATTTACTATTATGTATTTTAGATGTACCGATTTATTGCTTTACTATATATTTTATCCATTACCATTGCTCTAATAGTCTAATTTATCACACTCTATTTTATAATTACTTACATATTTCCAAAATGATTTGTAACCATGCAGGTTTATGGAAATTATAATAAGTTCAAACCTGTTAACTTTGCAAATAAATATTTGAAAAATGCTATGATTTTCAGGATTTATTGGTTCACCTACATCAAAAATTTAAAACCTATTTTTGCTACCCCGGCCAGACGATTCTGTCCTATGTGTAAATACGAAATCTATGGATGAACATGAAATAGGTAATTCGGAATGTGGTAAGGGATCGCTCAACCCCATCGCGTGTTGGATGGCGCATGACTCGAACAGACACGCGAACGCCTGTATGTATGTACATTGTATGTTTTGTTTGTATGGACGTACTACGTACGTCCGATTTAATTACCTCAACTTACCTGTTAAACAAGATACCTTCATAATTACTTACATCCACTTAACAACAATAGATACCTACCTACTCTTGAATAATTTTTCATTTTCTAGAGATTTGTTAGAAAAATGTGTAAGTACTTCTTTCTATTTTACAGTAAGCCATTGAGATACATGCTATTTTTATGTAGGTATATAGATGAACATCCATCCCTCCTTCATCCTCGCAGATTTTTGACTTGAGGTTAGTTTTAGGGTGCCGATAAAATGGTAAAAGTAATCCTTATTTAGTGAATGAACTAGAAGTTTAATTCGCTATAATCCGCTACAGTAGACAAATCTGTGTGGTACAGTGCGTGTCTTTCACCTGCAACATGCGACACCCACCACCCAGCAATTCGCACAGGCACAACACCACACCACACAAATCCTCCAAATCACTCTCAACGTACGTTTCACTCCGACACCGGAGCATCCTCAGGAGATGTTGACTCGACCTTTTTGGCATGGCTCATACTGAAGCCCGCCCCCTCCCCCATTACTGTATAAATTGAGTAAAGGTGAATTTGATACGTTTATTTGTTCATTTAGCAACTCAAATCCTTTATTATTGTGTTTAATTATTTCTAATTGCTACCAAACGCACATTCGTAACCCTTTATTACATTTATGCAGGATTTTATATGAATGGTTATTGCCCACCTCATGTCCACTGTCCAAAAGATGTTTAGCGAAGTGGGACCTTTGTGGTTGATCGTTCCTATAAGCAGACATATGTTCCTTATAGCGCATCTCAAAATTGCGTCCAGTTTGACCAACATATGTGGCACCACATTCAGGACACTCAAGCTTATAAACACCCGATTTTTGATGATTCTTTAATTTATCTTTTCCATTGCAAATCCTCCGAAGTGTATTATTTGTCCGGAACGCGACATGCACATCATGTGATCTGAGCGTCTTTGCAATGCGCTCAGATATAGGTCAAAAATACGTCAAACTGGCTTTATATTTACTAATTTAAATAATAATGTAATAAGTCTAATCGGTCGGTCGGTTTCTTTAGTAATATGCTTCGGTCACAGTCAGTTACCACTGATTGTCCCTTGGAAATACTAAGTTCAATCGTGGAAATGCTATGCATATTATGCCATCGCTATTTATGCAGTGCTTCCAAGGAAGACTGACACTTTAATCAGGTTCATTAGGTTGGTCATTTAGGTGTGACCAATAAATAGTAATTCTATCTGCAGGAAGGCGGACGTCGCGTCGCGTGACTCGACGCTACTTATGCAAATGCAATCCACGTTTTCTTAGCTCCGTAAACTGCCTTAATTTAGTTAAAACATATATGCAAAGGCGGGGCATCTGCTGAATTTGCCGTATGTAACCGTCGACCATTAGTAGAGAAGGACGTTTTTCAGTGTCTGAGATTTTGGGCCTTACTTTGGTCACTGGACATGAAAAATATCCCAGATTGATTTTATTTGACGTACTAAAAATGTGCTAAAATAACATTGATTTCACGAAATTGCGTTCCTAACAGAGCGATTTTTTATTTTTATTATTATGTGAATAGGCTTTTTTATACCGGAAAATCAAAAGTTGTCCTTTGGATTTTTATAAACCTAAGATCCACGTGGACGAAATTGCGGTTATCATATAGTTTTCTATACCTATCTTGCTACTAAAAAGTACGAAAACAGTTTTAATAACGTAAGCGATTCCATATGAATAACAATGACGTAAAAAAGGATGTCTAGTCACGTGTGTATGTGTGCTGCACCTGGGAAGCCTCGGAATGATGCTTATTAAATTGTTTTTATCTCCAATGCTTAGAATTGTTTCCTTCCGTTTACCATTTGTCTATACATGTGCCGTACTGTCATTATACTAACTTACTTAGTAAAATAACTTTAGTCATAATATGATTGTAAAGACTTATAGCGAGCAAACGAGCAGGCCGGTCACCTGATGGTTAGTGATTACCGCCGCCCATTAACATTTGCAGCACCAGAGGAACCGCCAATGCATTGCATTTGAGATTGCCCTTTGAAGAGCCCCATGTAACTAGACTTGTTTAAGGACGTCTAATCAAGAGTGAATAGGCATCTTCTAGGCAAGCGCGCTCCACTTTAGGCTGTATCACCACGTGCAAGCAGGTCTGATTGCAGCCAAGCATAAATATAAAAAAAGTCATTAATTTTAAGTGGTTGATTTTTAACTTTTTGTCCTTAACTACAAAATCCGGTATGAACTTTTCGATTTTCCAGTTTACGGTGTGATCGAAAAACAAAATCACACTTTCGCGTTTATAATTTTTTGCATTTTATATAACTAAATCCACACGGGCGAAATCACCTACGACGCGGATGTTGAGATACTTAGTTGTACCATATTGTTGTCCCGCGAGTCGCGGCTTACTGCAGTTATATTGTTGATTTTACATCTGAAACGCTTTCGTTTCAGGCGTTTTCATCTGGAAAGCCGTATATTCGCACGCAGCACTTTGGTCCCGTTCTCTGCGTCCTTTCTATTGTTGTAGATTCTCGTTTAGAAATGCTGTAAACACTGGCTTTGCTACAAACAAGACGTTACATTGTACGCAATAGGTGGTACGAATTTACTGGTGCCTGGTAGACTTGTAGCTAGGCTATGGACAAATATTATAACTAATTACTGTGAAGTTTTGTATATTTGTTACTCCTTCACGCCATAATAACCTACTCAACAGATTTGGCTGTTGAAAGTTGGAATGGTGGATGAAATTATAATTTAAAGAGTTCTCGCGGAAATCAAAACCTTTACGCGAAGTCGCGGGCGACATCTAGTACTAATATTCTAGTATTATAATTTTTTGTGTCCCTTATAAGTGTCCCCGATTTTAAACTGACAAGCAAGTATAGACTTATTATTATAATTTACTGGTGAGCCAAGCAAAGCCTCAATGAACTAACCTCCTCCCAACGAGTATAACATATTATACTATAATCTGAATGCTGTGGAGGGTAATCGGATCTTCTAGTCGTAATCTCCTTAATAATCTACCTCTTAACAGCCGCTGCATGCGACCGCAAGAGCCGGGTCTAATTAAGACACCGTGGCAATCAATCAGTGTTAACGTTGCGGTGGTGTACGCTCACTTGTTAAATGTCCTATTACTATTCATATTTTGTCTGCATTTTAATAACTAAACCAAATTAAAACTCGAAGCAAAATAAATGTTAAATAGCTTTTATTTTTCTTCGGCGTGAGATTATACTTAATGTACTTTATGGTAAAACAAAACATATAAAATGAGAACGTCTGCTTTTTTGGAATAGTGTTTAAAAATAAAAATTGGTGAAAGTGTAAAATTCTTGTCTTATAGCAGATGGTAACTGTAAAAAACGCATAAAATATTAATATCTACAATAAAAAAACTATAATTTTGCACACAACATATGTTAAAATTTTAATTTCAACTTGAAGTAGGTATGTAACTTGAAGAAGAGTTATAAGTAAACTTTAATTTGATTGTTAAAAATGTAGCCAACATTAGAGTTGTTCAGAACTTCTATAAATCCATAGTACGCTACGGACTATAGACTATAAATTTTTAGCATTATTTTAACGCGCTATTGTATAAGAAAGCGTGTGGGCGCCGGCAGGCGCGATATGTCTTGCAGCACGCTAAATTTCGTAGCGCGCTAAATTTCGTAACACGCAAAGATGACGTTCAGTCACTACAGAGCGTTACGCGCCATCGGCCAGCGCCAGCGCGCTACCACCAGGCAGGCGCAGCTACAAGTGCAAGGAGGCGTCGCGCGCGATAGCGTGCGCAACGCCGTAGCGTCATGGCGGCTCCTCACATAGCACGTTATCCGCGTTATGGAAAAATAGCGCTATAATATTGCGCTACGTGTTATATTATCCACCTCTAGCCAACATTGCTAACAAAAGATTTAATAAATATGGGTCTTTGACTATCGCTCCATCATAATATTGCTCCATTATTGCTCACTCGATCCGTTGTTTCAACCTAAAGCCAAACATGTCCGTTGAAAAGTGACGTGCCTATATTATTGTAAACAGGGCCTCCTATCAAAGAACAATGGGTAGAAAGAAGCACGCATAATGTGCCAAAAACACTCGACGCAAGGGCCTATTTTGGAAACTGAATGGAGCCCGCATTGTGCGTGTTCGTTCACCTTATGACCCATTAATGTTCAACTTCACCTATTCTAACAACTTTGGCTTGTAGACTAGGAGACAGCTCTACTTTTGGTAACCATCGCTAAGTAAGGCTGGTTCAGTATTTGGTGGGTATAGGGCTCTCCTCTGGTGACAATAGTGAAGGTCCGCCCGCATGCGGCTGGGGCACTGGCTACTTACCGCCGCTCAAAGACGTGTTATGGTTACCAAAAATCAACAAAAACTAGGACGTTTAGGAAAATTCGTTAATTATTTTTTGATGAACCAATCTATTTAGGTAACTTACAAATGTGGTTTCCTTAAAAGAATATCAATTTGTTATTTCTCTTTTAATAAACCAATCTATTTATCTGACAAATGTTGAGGATTTCGTATTTAATTAGGGTCTGGAATAATGGCTCAATGTGCTTTCTGAAGCACAGATGAATGCTTCTCTATCTATCTGCAAGGGAATGAGCATTCAATTTTATATAACAAAAAAACTCCACAACCTATTTTACCTATTTTAAACTTGCCTAAATACACAAGTTTAAGAAACCCATTACAAGTATGCTTCTGGAAAAAACTTATTGTATTGTTGAAGATTACGTAAATGAAAAAGAGCATAACCCAGTAATTTGATGCTCAAAAAGGGGGTTACCTGGAAAGTTTTGAAAATTGGTGTATTTTATAAAACCTAAATTTACCTTCCACAGTTGAAATAAATTTGTATTGCGGGTATTTTACAAGAAGAAAAAGATAGCATCACTAGATTTAGCCACGTCAATCTAATTTAGTTTAAAGATCTTGTAAAACAGCCACAATACAAATTTATTTGAATTGTGGAAGGTGAATTTAGGTTTTGGTTTGCGGCTCTCGTACGATGAAACTATTGATTTTACAAAAAAAAGGTTCCTACATAAACTGTAGGAAATTTTATCTAATTTAATGTATTACATAACTATTTTCATCGTAAAATTAGTCCGAAAGGAGTTTTTGCCTAAAAATGGCGCCCAAAAATAGGGCGCCATTTTTCCAATATGGCGGCACGAGGTGCAAAGATACGAGGTGGCAAAGTGAAAATTCGGAAAGAGCACGTCGAAATCTATAAAATGCACTAATTTTCAAACTCCCGAGAAACTTCAAAAGAGCAACCGCCCAGTTTCTTGCTGGTTCTTCCTTGGAAGGAATGGCATTTGAAACCAGTAGTAGGTTCATTTGACGATGCAAAAGCACTTGTAAAAGTTTATTTGAATAAAAACATTTGAATTTGAATGATCTTTTTTACATATAGCTAGGTGCCAAACTATACTAGTCTATAAAAAGAAATTTAGCCACAGGATTTATAGCCACAAAAACTGGACGTACTAAGCAAATTTTAAACTTCCGTTTCCGTTCGTTCACCTTTGACCTAATTAGCTAACCATCAACTGTCAGCTCTACCCATTTTCACAAGAGGTTTTGGCCTCTGGGTTTCGTCTTCCGCACGTCTGTATGTTTGAAACAAAGCTAACAATATTATTAATGTGTAGAATAGTCTGGTACATTGTAAATAATCTCCTGACAACTAAAGTAAATGCAAACAAACAGAATTCTGGACACAAACAGTATAACAAACTGACAGACAATCAATCACAAAATCTACTCTATTTAATTACACGACTGCCCAATAAAGGAGTGTAATGTTTTCAGGGTTCATTATGTACTCGTATGTACATGTGAGTTTCGTTATTCCACCATCTAAATGCCTGAACAGATTTGGATGTATGGGGTATCGTTAGAATCCTTACATCCCCCCGAGTGACAAAAAATTAATATGGCAGGGCAGTCGTGTCTTTAAATTTTAAAATTATTTTCACTTCTTTAAGAATGGTTCAAACAGCGAAAGGCAGTTTTATTTCTCTCGTCCGAAGAAATTGCTGACTACTGATGGTTTATAGCTTAATAATAAGCAGATTCCTTGTTCTGTGGTTTATGGGTCGAGGCACTGAGCTTAAAATCTGAGGTCAAGTTCTTCGGAAGTCTACAATGATTTTTAAGTTTTACTGTTTAACTGTTTAATTTCAAGGAAAAAGTTCCAATTTCTAGCAAAGCGCCTTTTTTCATTCACTTCTTAAAATGAAAATAGGTTACCTTCCTTCTTACAGCAGTCGAGCATTTTCCTTCAGTCAAAGGAAGGTCAAAGGATCTCATTCTAATAAGGGGACAAACACACTTCACATAGGGACAAAAGGCGAGCGTAAAGCGTTTACTCACGGTCTCGACACACATCCAGAGATATGTACCATGACAACGAATGCAGTTGAACTAATGTATAGGTACGCTTAAAATACCATAAATATCCCGGGAGGCTTATTTTTATGGTGATATAGCTTTACTTTCTTTAGTGTTAGGCTGAAAATTAATATATTACATTCATGACCTTACTGTTACTATGGTTCTTAAGAGTGGCAGCACTGGTGGGGAACGCCTGGATAGAGATCGATAAAGATCGCATATGACTGATGGCGGCCGTGTTTGTGAGATTAATATTGTGAAATAAATAATAATAAGTGGCTACGGCTTTTAATATTGGGATACTAATAAAATATATATAAGGATAATTCTTCTACTTATGTAAAAGAAATAACTCAATCGAGAGAACAAGTTTTGACTTCAAACTATTGTGATCATGCATGTAAATGTAATGCTTCCAGATTCCAGAGCGTGGCTTATCTAACTTTGAAGGAAGGTAAGTAAATAATAATATTACTTAATAAAGAAAATTTACGAAGAACTCGATCACTTGGAAAGATGCTCCAGTAGGGTGCTTGCTTTGTCCATAGGTAAAAAGAAAAAAAATAACCTCCAAGTTCTTTAATCAAGATCACTAACTAAGAGGCAATGGCCACAACTCAGTCTCTGTCAACAAAGGACAAAACAAAAGAGCATCAACACACCCACACACATCCAAACTCTACACGCACACAAACACTAGACATAGTTCGCACGGGATTCTCATCAAGCTAACGAGCGCTCCACGCCATATCTACTGCAGGCTGCAGAGCCTAGCATCAATACTCGTAGTACCAGCTCGCACTTTTCGATACAGTTAATGGTTTTCGTGTGTTTCGATATTACCCAACATTATATCAGACTAATAGGCCTATTACACCGCACTTTACACCGGACCCTGTGGAAAGGGTTGGCGTGGGCGTTAATTTTGGCGTCGCTATTACACTGACTGCACTTACCACCGGGCTCTAACTCAGTATGAACGAGAACGTCAAGAGAGTTGGACGTGTATCTTAGTATGTTTATTATCGTTCACTGATTATGGCACCCATGCTATCGAAGCAAAAAAAGTAGTATCCATACTAATATTATAAACTAGATGATTCCCGCGACTTTGTCCGCGTGGATCGCGGTTATTATATTAGTATGGATGCGAAAGTGTGTCTGTCTATCTGCTACGATTTCAAGTCCCACCTATTCTAACAATTTTGATGAACTTTGGTACAGCGGTAGGTTATGTCCCGGAGAAGGACTACTTTTTATTCCGGAAAATTAAAGAGTTCCCGCGGGAACCAAAAAACCTCAATCCACGCGGGCGAAGTCACGGGCAGTAGTTCATATAGTATAGTAAATTATTATACTCTTCTATAGTATAGTTCATATAGTCTTTCCTTTAAATCTAACCTTTGTTTCTACCATGGCAAAATGCCCGGGGTCACGCAATTAAAAAAGGCCGTCCGTTCAAATCGTTACATTACGCCATTTAAAATTTTTATATTATATGTCAAAAGCGTCACCTCGAAGGATGACACAATCGATTGTCACAGTCAAAAGAACACACAGAAACACTGGCGCTATTACCTCGTTGAATGGCGAGGCTAAGCCGTTGGGTTAAATAAGCGGAGCTCTTTGGTCACCAGAGGCGTGGATCAGTTTTTGGGACACAGCATTTATAAAATTCTTTGTGTCCGATGACCATGGGCCCAGAGTCTCAAAAGCAAGCGCCGAAAAAACGTAGTCATTAATAATGGCTGAGTATTTGCGACGCTTTAGCAACTGAGCCGATTCGGCAGCTGCACCCACCTTTAGGCACGAGCCTGATAGATGGGACGCTACCAACATATCAACGCAGGCTGCATCCCACACCAGTGCGCGACCCATCGACCACGGTACTATAGTCATCCCATACGGTCTCTTGCCGTCATCCCTGAACAAACCAGAGGGTTCCAGTTGTGCAGGAATGGAGGCAGTGGCCAGAGCGCGACGGACTATGTCATTGAGAGCACCGTGGCGATACAAGCGGCCTGCGCTCCGAATGCAACTGAGTCCATGGTGACCAAACTGATCTACGTGGCTGCCACAAGGACAGTAATGAGGCACATACCTTTATGCCCAAGCGTAAGCAAACTGCCACACGAAGCGCTGTCCGGTCGAGAATCGTTCCCAGGCTATGAGATGGCAGAGCGTGAAGCCAGTGACCTGACTCTTCGGATACGGCTAAAATACGGGCTTTATCCGTATCCGAGGTACACTGTGCTACGAGGTCCACATGTGTCAAGACAACACGCGGTTTGTCCCAAAGACCCTGACATTCCACAGCCGAAGGAAAGCTCTCCCCAGGACAAGATGCACTCCAGGCTAACCTCGCCTCCGCCAGACTCTCAACCACAACATAAGTCGGACTAGTCAGATTAAGGATCTGACTGATGAGAGTAATAGAGCCAGAAGCGGAAGATAAGAAAGCAGGGAGTGCTACACTTGAGATTGAACGTATGCCTAAGCCCCCGTGTTTCACAGGTAGGCTCGCTTGGGTCCAGGTGCGGTCATCAAATTGTAAATTTAGAATTTTACATAGAGTGTCTTTAAGAGACACATCTAAAGTTCAGATCAAAGAAGGGTATTTCCAAAAGGGGCTGCACCTTAATAGATACATAAAGGACATTGTTCTTTCCCCATACAAAGTTCGCCTAAGAACCAACCGTCATAAAACATTGATTACTAGGTTCAAATTAATACCTTTTTATACTTGAGAGCAGATTAAAACTACGGACACTTGCAAGAAAATTACTTATTACCAAAAATATTTTCAATTTTGAGTTTATTTCAGCATTCACGATCAATCTACTTGAACAAATTAATATCATCTCTATCCATTTGTAATAGAGCTGTAAACAGTATGTAGATAAGACAAGATTCGCCGTAGTTCATCAAAAACATTACAGATGGCGTTATTAATAATGCAGGTATCGTCATAGTTCATCGAGAACTTCACAGATGGCGTTAAAAATATTAAATTATTGTACTTTCAATAGATGGCGTTGCGAGATTCCGAATACTAGCGCACTTAGCACTTAAAACAGCATTTATTTTGTTTCTTACGATACAGATCTAGCGCTCAAGCGGTGGTATTGTATATTATTTAAAACTTAAGTTATTGATCTGTGGTTAATAATCCAGAGACGGAAACGTATAGTAATCAATTTAATACCCATTTACTTATTTTTTAATTAATTTGAAGTGTCCGTTAAATTCTGATATTTGGAATAAAGACTATATATTAACCTAAGAATTACTGTATATTTCAAACGTGTGTTGATTCTTAGGCGAATTTGGTCAATGTCCTTTAGGAGCAAATAAACATAACCGTAAAATATAAATGGCCATGTGTGGCTTCATGTCTAAAAAGGCGATGCGAAAATTTATTGAAATTTTCTAATTTAGAATTTATTAGAGGGGCAAATGCGTCATCAAATATTGGAGCACCAAGAAGAGTTAAATTTTGACTCGAAACTGTAGATATACCCGGTATCAAAGAACTCAAACTATGAAAAATTTCATTTTTCTTCTCAATGGAAATAGAATTTGGGAAGTAAGCCTCACACTTGGAACAATTTAGATTGAGCCCAATATATTAAACCAGAGCCCATTTTTCATTTAACTAAACTTTCAAATAACTAAAATCTATAAAAAATAAATAAGGGTATTATTTTTCAATTTTCATGAAAATTTTTCATGTTTGTTTTATTATTTTATTCAACAAGTTTAACGGCTCTGGATTCTAGCTACTTCGAGACCACAGAACACGGCGCGAACACATACCTACCGCTGCCTACGTATAGCTGCCTGGAGAAATTCGAAATCTAGTTATTTCGATTTCAAAAACTTCGACATTTACTAGAGGCACAAGGTTACAGCCTACAGGATATGAGCGTGGAGTCTAGTGTATAGTGTATATCTATTACCTACAGAATATTTAGATGTTTTTATATGGAAGTTATTCCGTACGCACACGGTGAAGAGGATTCAAGTGTTTTAACCTACATTTGGAATTACTGTGAAGTTGAAATTAATTAAAATTTGTACATAGCCCCAACTAAGGACTGTGAAGATAACTTGTAGCATATTTTCAATACGAAAACGCGGCTTATTGGAAATAACTCAATCTGAATGATTAATTGTCTTAGTTACCTTTAGTTTAGGAACCCAGTACCCATGTTTATTAAAATTCATATCGCTATTAATCAGAACATATGTAATTCAAATCACATTAGCGTTAGCGTGGAATGGTGCCAAGAATTTCCCGGCGTTATCTCGTATGAATCCTAAAATGCGGTTTTAAAAATTTGCTATTTAATTTTTTCTTCAATTGTTTTTAATCGAAATATAAAATACCCCACACAGTAACTTTACAGTTCTAATGTAATTCCTTGACCCATTGGTTTGCCTGGTCACGTATAATAAAATGTATATGGGCACGTCACCGTCGCGTCTGTTCGTTACTCTGTTCGTGGACGTGTTTTATAACTAGTTGTAATAACTGTATCGCATCTGTACTAAAAAAGGTCATTAACATTAGATATAACTCTTAATAGAATCATTATGATTTGTGAACGTGTTCAAAAAAATATTATATATTCATTATTTCTTCATACAGATCGCTATTTAATTGTCGTTGATTGATCTACGACTTCAGAAGTTATACTTGCTGTTTATGTTGAGATGAACCTACTCTCTTGTTACTAAATAAATTTAATTTTCGCGGAAAAAGTTGACCATCATCATCGTCATTCCATCGCCGGCCAGTTACTAAACTACTACTCTCAGAGTGAGAAGCATTTGGCCATAGTACCATTCTGACCAAGTGCGAAATGGCAGACTTATCTTGTGAAAATTATGAAGAACACTCAGGCATGCAGGTTTCCTCACGATGTTTTCCTTGATTGTTATAAGAATTGACATGAGGCGTGGTGGGAGATTTTTCTAGAATTTTCAAGCGCTTGATGACAGATGACAAAAGGCGCTGTGCTTTTTCAATTCCATACAAATCACAGTTATCTTTAATGCGATCGAATAGTTAAAAATCTCCCACTGGGCCCTCTGAACAAGAGGCCGAACGTCTTAACCACATCCACTAGAAATTGACATTAAACAACTTGACCGTTACCGGAAGCTTTATATTGAGAGTAGCATTTCCGTTTCCGTCGGTTTCATGTCAATTTTCGTACTTTTAATGTCGTCACATCCCGTCCAGTGGCGTCACCTGGCGGTGTCGCGCTCCCTAAGTTCTCATAAATTGGCCAGCGCGATCATTGCCTCATTGGCGTTCTGTTTTCCGCCGAGTCAACACCTTGCAACTATCCTATACGAAGCATTGCAAGTAGTTCTTATATATAGAAGAAAAGTACTTACAAAGTACATTCGCAGTAAGTACTTAGCTTCTAAGTACGTGATCACTAAATTTAAACGGTTTGTCCGTTCGGATCACTACTTGTTTAGGTAAGTTTTTAACACTTTATTTTTCGTACTTGTGAAGATGTAACATTTATTATTAGGTATTATCGAATTTATTTAGCGAAATCCAACAGGAGTGGGTAGTCATATAAACTGTGGCCCCAGTTGTTGTGTAAGTCGTTTCTGAATAATACCGACATCTTAAATTTTTAAATATATTTTTTATTTTTGCCTTTGTTAACATACTGCTAATTTCAGTAATGGATAATATAACGGAGGCCGTGGCCGGTCCGAGCGGGCAGGCTCGCAAACGGGCCCGCAGCCACTCCAGCACCAGCTCGTCCAGTAGCAGCTCGAGTTCATCTTCAGACAATAATGGGAAACGATCGCGGCGCCAGCGACGTAAACGTAGCAACCGCGTACGAAAATCTCAAATGACTGACAACATGGACAAGCTTTTCAAGGAGATCGGTGAGCTACGAAAACAAATTGTTATGTCGAATAATAATGATGTTGCAGTTAATTATGATGTAGTTTCATCCCAGGTTAGTGGTGATCTTTATGAACATAATGTTGAAAATGAATGGCAAAATTCATGTGTTAATAATTTTACGTTCAATATAGAAACGAAACTTAAGGAACCTTCCGTTCCGAAAACATCAGAAATTTTCTTTTTCTAGGTACGCTGAAACGCAAAAAAATTATAATCATTCACCAGGTTTTATAGAATTAGAAACTAATGAGGAGGTAAAATCGTTTGATACCTCGCGACTAGCAAATGCAGAAAAATCTTATGCAGCTATCACGTACTGCATTTTGAAACAAAAACTTGCCTTGCAAGACGCTATAAGAGCCTTGCTTTCTTGGGCGAGTCAGGATACGGAGGTAACGACGGATCAACTGACCGAAAAAATTTAGGAGCTATTTCAAAAAAGTGAGCTTCAAAAGATCTCGTCGGATCTGTTACAGCTAGTGTGCGGTCACCGAGCGGAATGCATTGAGATACGCCGCGATGCTATCATGAGTCGGGCTCGTGACCCTCTGGTGAGAGCATCTTTAAATAAGATACCACCATCAACTACCAATTTATTTAATTCAGAGCAATTTACATCGGCATTAGAAAAAGCCGATGGAGTGCGCAAAGCTTTTTGGATAAAAAATGAGGCATCTGTCTCTACTCAATATAATCAAAGTCAGGCACATACTAAACGTGTAAACCGCGGCCCCTCGCGGGGGCAAGGCGTTCGTAATCATACCGTTCCATCGCGTGGAACCGCTCGGCCTGCACAATACTCACATGCTTGTCAGCATGAGCAATATAATCCACCCTCGGGGGGTGGATGCCAGCGCGCCGATCATGCCTGCAAAGGTCAATCATTCAAAAAGGATGTTGACCGTTATAATACGAAGGATAAAGAATCCTTTCGCAACCAGGGCTCGCGGCCTGAAAAGAAAAGCTACAGGGGGCGATCAACTGCACCCAAAGCCTCCAAAAGAACTTGGAGAAAATGACTCGACCCTGTTCCGAGCAGGTCGGTTAGTGCAACATCTTTCGCAGTGGAAGAAAATGGGAGCCCCAGGGGTAATATTAAAGATAATTCAGGGATATCGAATACGATTCTTACAAAAACCGCCTCTCGTTTATCCCACTGTAACGAGAGAAGCATTTCAGACTCCTGTCTCGGAGGAGATGTCTGCAACAGTGTACAAGATGAAAAATCAAGGGATCTTAAAGCTTGCGCCATTCACACCAAGCTTCCTCTCCTCTGTTTCTGGTACCAAAACCCGACGGGTCATCCCGACCGATATTCAATCTCAAGGCATTAAACGACTATGTTGTGGCAGAGCCATTCCACTTGATAAACATGCATCGCATCCCAAACTTTCTGCAACCCCAAGACTGGTTATGCAAGGTGGACATAACACAAGCCTATTTTCATGTGAAAATAAAGAAATCTCAAAGGCGGTTCCTACGCCTTGTGTACGAAGGGGAATTGCTAGAAATGACTTGTCTGCCATTTGGACTAAGCACGGCGCCCAAAACCTTTTCAGTACTGACAAATTGGATAGCTCAAATACTGAGAGATCAGTGGAATATAAGAATCCTCGTGTATCTAGACGACATTCTAATAGCAAATCAAAATGTGCATGCACTTCGCGCTCATGTCGAAATTACAGTGCAATTATTGCAGAGACGGGGTTGGGAAATAAATTTAAAAAAATCGGTCCTTACACCGCAAAAGAATTTAATTTATTTAGGAATAATGTGGAGACCCTGGGACAATCTAAAAATTCTTCCAGAGGAGAAATCAGATATCATAGTAAGAAATGTCAGTCTTATTTTAAAGAAAGGAAAAGTCACTCTAAAGGAAGTACAATCAGTAATAGGACTTCTAAATTTTGCTAGCTTTGTTGTCCCACGAGGACGACTCAATCATCGGCACCTATTACTGTTCAAGAACGCTCATCCAGACCAATCATCCAAGACCTATTCAGTACCAACAGATGTGAAAAGCGAACTGAAATGGTGGAAAAAGAATTGTCAGTTGCCAACTCCACTGCATTACCTTCCGCCAGTCCATTACCTAGTAACGGATGCTTCGGATCAGGCATGGGGAGCATTGCTAGACGACATCCCTCTATGTGGCACTTGGTCACGAGAGGAGCAGGGACTACATTCCAATCAAAAGGAAATGTTAGCCATACTGTATGCGCTTCAGAAGCAGGCATACTCCTTACACAACAGTTCAATTCTGATTCAATGCGACAACAAAACGGCTGTTGCTCATTTGCGGAGGGAAGGAGGGACGAAGTCGTTGCCCCTATTGAAAACAACATTCGAGATCCTGAATTTATCAGATCAACATCAAATTCACCTCAGCATACAATACATACCAGGCAGGTACAACAGTCACGCGGACCATTTGTCACGACCACGTCAGCGCCAACCTCCAGAATGGCACTTGCTACCAGCTTGCACGGAAATAGTGTTTATGAAGTGGGGAATTCCGGTGATCGATCTATTTGCATCAGAAAAAGCACATGTAATAAGCAACTATGTATCTCGAGATTTGATGGACCCTCGAGCCCTGTTTCACGACGCATTCAGTATCCCATGGAACTTCGCTCTTGCATGGGTATTTCCTCCTCCATTTTTAATTCCGAGAGTCCTGAGCTACCTCAACCAGTCGACGAGAATATTTTTGATAGTAGTACCTCGATGGGAGAAGGTCTTTTGGCGCACGGATCTCAGAACCCGAGCGCTTGCAGCTCCGTTAACTCTGAGAAATCTACAACAATTTCTAGTAGATACAACGGGATTGCCACCTCCGAAAGTCGAGGATATGATCCTAGAAGTCTGGAAATGTGGGGGTGGTCAGAGGCAATAAAATCATGGAATCCTGAACAGTCATCATTACTTAAAAATTCTTGGCGAAAATCTACCAAGAAAACTTACGAATCAGCTTGGAAACGTTGGTCCACCTGGTCAAAAAATAATAATGTTAACTCTGTGAACCCCACAGGTTCTCAATTAGCACAATTCTTGGCAGATTTGCATATAATTGATAAATTGTCATATAATACCATTCTATTACACAAATCGGTGGTTTCGACCTTATGTAATTCTGAATCAAGCAGTCAATTAAGTAATCATGTACTTGTTAAACATATGTTGAAATCAATTTCTTTACAAAATCCAAAGGGCACAAAACCGCCAGTTTGGGATGTTAGTGTTTTGGTTTCTTACTTAACCAATTATTCAATAGATTTAAATAACCAATATCAGATATCTTGTCATACTGCAATTTTATTACTGCTATGTTCAGGAAGACGTATACATGACTTAACCTTACTCAGTGTAGATAGCAGGCATTGTGTAAGATCTGATGAATATATTATATTTTGGCCTCAATTTGGCTCAAAAACTGACACAAGTGATTATAGACAGTCGGGCTGGAGGTTACTTGCAAATAGAAATAATCGTAACTTAAACCTTTTATTTTGGATTGATTGTATTTCACTTTTAAAGGACAGACGCAGCGCTTCGAATTCTAATAATCTATTTGTGGCAGTTAGAGATTTACCTAAGCCGGCCTCACGCACAGTTATAGCAGGCTGGGTTAAAACTCTGTTCAATGAAGCAGGTATATCCGCTACTCCAGGTAGTGTTCGCTCTGCCGTAGCTTCCAAGAGCTGGTGGGAAAATCATTCCCTTGATGAAATATTGGCCCGTGGAAATTGGCGATCAGCCAATACTTTTAAGAAGTTCTATAGACGTGAAGTGATTGACAATAATGTAAATAACTCTGTGGATATTACTCAATTATTCAATCCGATAAACTGACAGTTTTTAAAAATGTTCTGTCGATTGTAAATCAAGTACAATAATTATAAAGTTGTATGATTGGTTTATAAATTAAAAAGAAGTTAATTATGTTACAATAAGTTTTATTACAATCACATTGGCGTAGATTTTGATTATCTAAATATTTTGTGGCGTCACCAGGCGAAAACAAACAGGATCTCAATATAAAGCTTCCGGTAACGGTCAAGTTGTTTAATAGTAGCGTTTTACCTGAAAATAAAACGCATATTAAAATACTTACCTTACCGGAAGCTTTCAGTAATTCCTGCCTGGTGATATTGAGCCAATGAGGCAATGATCGCGCTGGCCAATTTATGAGAACTTAGGGAGCGCGACACCGCCAGGTGACGCCACTGGACGGGATGTGACGACATTAAAAGTACGAAAATTGACATGAAACCGACGGAAACGGAAATGCTACTCTCAATATAAAGCGTCCGGTAAGGTAAGTATTTTAATATGCGTTTTATTTTCAGGTAAAACGCTACTATTAAAATAAAGAGAAAAGAAATCTCGTTAGACAAAAACTGTCCAATAAAATTTGATCGCGGGCCGAGCATAACATTTACGTGCCTCTTTACGAGCCTCCAGATTTGGGCCATCATAACACCAAAACGGCCACTTGACGTAACAAACCTCAACACGTGCTGGAGACCCGACCCCGGGGTCAACAGCCCCACCACGTGTTAACATTTTTTAGGGTTCCGTAGTTTTTTTTAAATCAAAGAATAGGCTTGAGCTTGACGACAAGCATGCTTACCTACATAAGCATGATTATACAACCTTGACTTCATGCATGATAAGATCTAGGTTGGAGCGCGCTTGCCTAGAAGATCAAGTTAAACAAGGGATTCTTCTATGGTTTTTTCCAGTCCGTCTGACAGTATTCCACAGTCATTTTGAAAATGTTTTTTTGGCATTGCATTGCGAACTTGTACACTTGACGATTTTAAAGCACTTGTAAATAAAAGTTTATATGAAAAGAAAACTGAATTGAATTGAATCAAATATAAGAGCTTAGTTCAATTAAAAAGAATCTGTAATGCAAATTTCGTGCAAATAAACGATTTATTTATTTAAGTAAGTAAGTAAGAATAGCATCGATTTACCAACATTGACCGTGCCGTTTTATGAGTTTTCAATTTGATGTTGCGTTAAGATTTTAGAAGTCAATGAAGAACAGGTATAGAAACCTATAACTACTATACGGAAATATATTAAAATTTAAAGAAAGAACAGACTGATTCTTGAATATGAAAAGCGAGAACTGAATAAAAATTTTGGTTCACCCCCTCGTCGTCTAAATTTATATTCAGGTATTTTAAAATAATTATGACGTTTCATATTTTTGAAAAAAAACTAACGTTTACAAAATAATCACTTTCAACTTTTTAGCAACTACCATGACCACGGAACCCTACTTTATGCGTGTGCTGACACGTACTTGACCAGTTTTTTTACTTTACTGGTCATATTTCGGCCATCATGTAATTATCACGATTCATCACACATGGTTGCTGCGAACATTTCGCACCATTTGTTTAGTTTCATATGGACGCCATAACAGTTTTTTTTTTAATTGCACATACTTAATATGTATAAAATTTAAATTCTTTTTAGAAAGGAATAGATATGAGTACAACATAATCCATTTAGTTATACACCGTTTTAAGCCTTCCGGCAGAAGATAGTTTTATTGTTGTCGAGAGATTTACCAACTTGTAGCATTCCGGATATGAACGTGCTATTCAGAAAGAAGCTTCAAGAATAAAGCCAAGTTGTCATTCATCATTTCGTGAAAGATATTTAAGCAATTTCCTGTACGAATCCGTTAATTAACTATTTATTTTTTACATTGTATCAGCGATCGGGTAATTACGTAGCCAGTGGCCACCTGCTTATCACCATAAACTGGTTTCTAGGAAGTCGACAGCGCGGCACGCGCCTTTTTGTAGAGCCGTTTAAGGTTTAATCGCCTTTAGGAGAGTAATAAAATTTGAACTATGTTGTTTGTGTCATTGGTGGCCATGTTTGCAGTTTTATAGTGTCTATAAAACAAAATAACTTAAAGCTAGCTAGCTTAACCTAATTACTCATTATAAATCATAGCCGCGTGGAGTGCTGGCTGCATTTCCGCGCTGGACAGCCACGCTGATCCTTTGCGTAAAGTAAGAGCCAGCCCTTCTGTCACCAGGTGAGGCAACAATTTTAATGAGGTGTCTTGAAACAACATTAAAATGCGTTTCCCTCATTTATCATAAAATGTATAATATATCAAGTAGGTACTTACTTACTTACATATTAATAAAAGAAGAATCTGACAGAATGATGTATGATAATCTCAAGACTAATTATACGACTCCTTCAGAAATCTAAGACGTAAAGAGTATCTATTTTTTCGCTGCTGGGAATCACTGCTCGACTCTCCTCCATAAGTTACCAACGGCTGCTCTCGTATTTCGGACATCATACGGCATGGGGACAACAGTCTCGAGAAGCTCATTGTCACGGGCAACACTGAGGGCGAGAGGGAAAAAGAGTGAGAGGCCGCTCCCCAACTAGGTGGTCAGACCAACTGATTGAGTCGAACGCGTTTTTTTATACTGAGAATGGCTACCAAGTACCAACAGAAACCATTGGAAACTAATAATCCGATCGAGGTTAGGATCTAGCCAGGACCAGGATCTTCAACAATGAAGGAACGACCGAAGAGAGAGAGACTAATAGTTTTAAAGCTAAATAATTCATGCAATATATTCTCAGTCCTAATAATTACGTATGACTTAATTAATTCTAAGGCATCTACATACCACGATCATTTCAAAAGCACAATTAAAATTATCCTTGTGGCATGGTTCACGCGAATGATACTGTGGCCGCCGTGATAACGCTATCCCATGTCCGGTGGATATTGTCAAATTATTATGGAAGTTTACAATGCAGCTATGAGATTATAGTTGCTACCTAATTTGAAATGACTAATTTCCTTCCAAAAAACCATCGGAATTAGGCTTTAGCATACAATAGAACCAAACATACAATTACAAACGTAAGAGAAAATTAATTAAGGTTTAATTAATTAAGGATAAACAAAAGAATCGCTATAATACATTAATAACAGACACGTAACTATTCCCGATTCAATACAGATAGTATATATCAAGCTCAATAATAAAAAAAAGCAATCAAAATCTTTAACGACCCTTTTAAAAATATAAAAATACCTTAGACATTACTCACAACATGACATGTTAAGTAACTGCTTAGTGACACTTTTGATTTCAAGGTGCAAATTATACAGCAGGTGATAAATCAAACCCGTCTCCCAACCAACTACCTGTAATAAAGCTGCAATATTTACCATTATTGACACCTGCCCAGAGCCCTTAACCTTCACTGTCCTATAATGATACCTTTTTGTAGCGATTCGTACCATGATTGATGCCGGAATATCCATTTACCTGCTGTACAAATAAGTAGTTGCGAAAAACTTCCGTCGACTATATTTTTTTTGTAACTTGACAGGTTTGCACTTGGCTATCTCTATCTTTTATCATATTGACAGAATATAAGATGTAACGGAATAAATTACTGTTGCTGTTGAAATAAAAGACGCAAAGAGCCGATTCGTTATAGCCGATAGAAACTCTCTATCACACAAAATGTGTGAGAACTGAGAAAATGATTAATGTATTGGATAAATATATGGGCATATTAGGAATGTTAAAAGTTCCAGTTATTTATATCAGGTTGGTTCAACATCGTTGTTGTTCTTGTTTGTTGTGTAGCGGAATTAGTCATGTGGTGTAGTGTGGTGTGATGCTTATGCCAGCAAGGGAAGTTCCTTGGTTTCTAAAATAGGCAAAACAAATGCCTATGAATCTTTCAGCGGTAAAAATGAATATTTCGAAGAAGTTAAAGAGTATCGAAACCGGTAAAGCGGAAACCTGCCCACCAAAAAAAAGCGATATTATGATTTGGCTTTTAAAATGTAAGTTGACAGCTTAATAACTAGTTACGGATCAAATTACCATAGTTGAGTTAAGTATATGTTTTTGATAGCATATATAACCTTATTAAAGGAAAGAGTTTGAGCTTTTTTAAGTACAGCAAAATTGGGGTTGCATCCAGGCAATAAAGCAACAGCAGGTAGTCACACTATAAGTCATAATACGAAAGCTGCTACACGTGAAATACATAATGGGTAGCTTACGTTCGATACATTGCGATATCTAAAATATTATATGAACGTTTTTACATTTTTTATCATAAGTATCCCGCACGGAGTTCGCCATCTTGAATCTGGGTTCTATAGCATTATATTTTAATAGGTGGTAGGGTCAAGACATAACACGAATAAATGGCACAAATTGTCCTACGTGAAATAAAGATTTAAAACAAACAAATTTCTATACAACTTAAGGTTATTTCTATTGTACACTATCCTTAAACTACATAGGATCTTAAATCTAAATCAACTGCTATGCTTTTCCTCAGAAAGCGATTAAAACGGATAGCTTTCGTTTTAGTTTAGAGGACAACAATATTTTATTTTTAAAAAAAGTTTGTATTTTTATAGCTAAAAGAATGGAAATTGGAATGGTACATGTTGCTAAAGGTTTTCGTAAAGAAAAATTCGTAAATCACTGTATACTGGGCATTCAACCTTAACGATAGTACCGCAAGTGAAGAATCTAAAATATCAGCGAAAAAGAGGTTCAAGCTTTCTTATATTTTCACCAATTATCATCGGTCGTATTCGATAGAGCATAGCGAAGGCTTTAATTTTTGTCTCGAATAACGGAAGTTGACAAAGTAATCAATTACTTAACCGCATCATAAGCACATAATTATGCGTGCCTTTCAATAAAAGCGTGACCAGCGGAGTCGAAAGTTGGGATTTTTTGTGTGTAAGTATATTGAAATATAAACTTTTTGTACATTAAAAACTGGATTGATAAACTTTTAAGAAAAAAGAAACGATCGCTAAAATGGATATTTTTTATCTTTAAAACAGAGATTTGCGCGGACCATAGTCTTAATATTTTTTTTTAAATTGAACATAATACAATAGAACTTAATGCAAGCTAGCCTAACCTAATTACTATATAAATCATGCCCACGTGGAATGGTGGCAAGAATGCTGGCTGCATTTCCGCGCTGCACAGCCAGGCTGATCCTTTGCGCAAAAAATTAGCCAGCCCTTCTGTCACCAGATGAGGCAATTAACCGCGGTGAAGTATCTCGCAATAGCGCCCGTCCCCGTTCCCAGGGAACCAGCGTCAATCCATCAGGTCTCTTGCCATCATCCCGACTAATCCCTGCCGGCTCAATGAGCGCAAGAATATCTATGGTGGCAAGAGCCCTTTTGATCGTATCATAGCCATGCCGAAAAAGCCTACCAGCGCTCCTTTGGCAAGAGAGTCCGTGAATTTCAAATTTATCGACCGCTTTTCCACACGGACATCTGTGCTCGAAGCACAGGGGTGTTCCCAATCTGAGACCTAGAGCCACACGTAAACTTTCATTATCTAAAACAGTGCCGAGATTTTTCGATGGCAAGGCATGAAGCCCCGATTATTTTTCAGATAAGGCTAGACGCCGTGCTCGATCTCTTTCACTTGTAAGATTTTGAACCAAATTTGTATGTGTCAGCCGAACCAAGTTTTTGTGTGACACCTGACCTTCCAACTCTCTAAGCCCTCTGTGGCATAGGTCAATGAAACTGAATTAGAATTAAGAATCTGAAAACTAAGCTCTTTTATACTATGCCACAGACAGAGGACAGAAAAGCCGGAAGAGCAACACTGGAATTTTTCTCACGCCGATGCCACCATACTTGACCGGTAAAGTAGCTTGATTCCAGGACTGATCATCAAAAGATAAATTTAGAATTTTTTCTAGCGTATCTCTCAAGGTGGCATCCATGATATCGAGTAGTCCAGAAAATTTCCAAATTGGGCTCGCACGGAGGATATAAATTAATTTAGGTACAAAAAGGCAATATTTTAGAATCGAAAATGCAATTTGAGAATTTAGAGCGCCCAATTTGTCAGAATGTGCCGAAAATGTTCTGACTTTTTTGTCCAAGATTGGTTGTATGGCTTCGTTAAAAAGAGGAGCACCAAGAAGACAAAGTGAATGTTTGTCAAGAATCTTATTATTAGTGGCAATTTCATTAAATAATTCAGAGGCCGATGATATTCTATCTTGCGATAGCTTTTCTGTGAAAAACAGTTCACATTTGGAAAAATTTAGTTCTAAACCAATTTCGCGAAATTGTTTAATTTATAAATTGGCGCTGACTAGCTACAAAGTGAGCTCATCCCTGCAACCAATGTAAGAAGTCATAAATCTTTGGAACCAGATTTCGGACAAGGTGCGTTTATATATTTCAACAAGATGGTCATGTGCGAGCAGGACTCGCGCACAGAAAGTTTCGTAAAAATACGTACATTGCTTTGCATTTAAGTAAGTATTACAATTTACAAATAATCATGGGAGTGTGATGATCAGTCATTAAGTTTGCTTGTATATTCTGTGGGGATATGACTTATGGCGTTACCCTAGAAAGTAGAAACTTGATTTTTTGCAGCTGTAAGCTATAAAATAACTTTCACATTTTTCCTTTTTTCTCGAAGATGTTTTTGATAAAAAAGACAAACGACCTACAGAGTGAGAATAAAATTATTCCAAAACGGAATGTAGTTTTTCCATCATGCGGTAATCGGCATGGAACCCTAGAAAAAGTTGATACAATAATATATAAGAGCAGGCACGTGCAGTGTGCCACACCTGCTGCATAAAACGTTTTTAACATCTGCCCCATTATTCGGCTCTCGATATGGAAATATTTGGTTTAAGTATACGCAGTTATCGTATCTTGGATCGTTAACTTTTTGGGACAAGAGCAAGCCTTGGTCATTAACTTAAAGACGTGATACAAAATGTTGCTAAGAAGATATTTACTGTATTTGGAGATCTTAATAAAGATTTGAAAAAAATAAATAAAGAAATCTTGAGGTTTTTCCATGCTCTTCAGGCTCCTTTCTAGACAAGAAAATATTTATAATGTAAAATATAATATTACTAATAATGCAAAATAAATAAAAAAATATTTTTTATTGCTTCTCCATGTTAAAACTTGGAGGGTTAGCAAGTTTTCTTTGAGCACAGAAATTGTATTATAATTTTGTAAAGGAGAAGGCCAGCGGAACTCTGGGAGCTTGCCTGGAGACCAAAAATCAATGCGCAGCAATGATTTCTTTATTATTGTAGTTTTTATATTTTATAGTTTTCAGATAAAAAAGTTTCAAGAGTCTGAAGGCTCTGAAAACTGAGAAAATAAATAAAAACGTTTCACCAAATAACTACTTTCCCAGACTAGATGGCGCTAGTTGTTATAGTTAGCGAGTCTAAAAAAATATATTCAAGTATTGCTAACCACGTTTCTCAGGAAAATAATTAAGCTTTGCATTATTTGAGCATGGATGAGGATAATACTGGAATAATAAAACTATATTTGCAAGAATTATGCAATTCCTTTAAAAATCACGCTACATTGTACTGCTGCCACACTAGATGGCGCTAAATGTTATGGTTAGCGAGTCTTTTCAACCATTCGACAACAGATGGCGCTAAACGTTTTGGTTAACGAGGTTTTTCAACTACTCGACCACAGATGGCAGACGATGCAATACCAGAGGGCGCTACGTTCCTTTAAACGCAGTGGTTGGTTATTTGAGAATGCTTTGTTCGATCAATTGCACGTTTCATTGAGGCTTGTCAACTAACAAAAATTTATATAAACAAAACATTTCTTTTTTAATACTAATTAATTGATCAAAAATAAATCACCCATAATATAGTGACTTAAGTACTTAAATGGTGTTCATGTAGGGATGCAAATTTATTATTAGGCATGGATAAAATGGAACGTTGAGTAGAACAAAATGGAGTAGTGCTTAAAAGAGGAAATCGGATGCTCAAGATTTAAACAATAAACGTATTGTTTTTTTTAGACATTTTAACCTTCACTTTATTCGGAACAATAAATCCATAGTAATTTTGGTTGTAATTTTTAAATCTTACTGTAAAAACGGAAATCCTGCGCATTGTCCCGAATCGGAGGGCCGTTACTGGTCATGTCATTTATTGAACCATTTCTTTAACACTCCATATTATATTACATTCAAAAGACCATAGATAGGGCAGTGCCGCATTCGAACTTCATAACTTTCGATATCATAACTTTGTATGTAATATTTTAATCAAAATTGTATGTAAAATTAAAAATAAAAATGCCAACAATACTTTTCATACTTTGGGTACAAGGGCACCTTGGATGGTAAGCATCATGCATCAATTCAGACGTTGTTCGCGTAGTTCAACAATTAAAATTGAAAAAAACTGTCAGTCAGGGATTGCCGATAGAAGTGAAAACGAATATTTAATTTTTTCTAATTTAAAAAAGTCTTTTTTTTAAGGTTTAAAACTAAGGCATCAAAGTTTAATTACGAATGTACTATATTATTATACTTAATTTTGTCTTAAGAAGAATGGTGTCGACTGTCGATCACGCGTATTCACATTTTTACCCCCTACCAAAAAGAAAAAAGAAGGCTAAAGAAGGTTTCACTTCAAAAAGCTGTGATTACTAAAGGGACTGTTCGTCAGTTGTATTAGGAATCAAATTGAAGCCAAGTAAATTGAGATTGTTCAATATGAGACTCAGTGTGATGCAAAGTTATTATTTATTCGCAGCAATAGAATTTAGCATTTGAGACAACGATATAGTTACTTAATTAAATAAAAAAGGGAACTTAGAAAATATAACCTAAGTAAATAAGTTTAGTCTAGCTAGACTAATGAAGTTAGACATTTTATGAGCTTTAAGAAGAGCTTGTTAGCTTTGCTTTATAAAATTGAACTGTTGTTGTTTCGTGTTGTTTAGATAGCTATTCCAAGATGATGGAAGTTTATGGATGTACCTACCTTAGAAATTTCTTCGCGGGTACTAGGTGAGGATTATATTGTGTGGTTATAAAAAAACCAGCCAAGTGCGAGTCAGACTCGCGCACCGAGAGTTCCGTACAAACCTGTAGTAAGTTTAAAATTATTAAAAATATTTTTATTGTGATTTAGCTAAAAAAGTTATGCTTTTCGCAATTTTTCCTTTATCGGTGCTCTATGACGTTGCTTCCTACCAAATTTCAAGATTCTGATTTCACGGGAAGTATCCTGTACGTTTTGATTCCCTTGCGAGTGTCGAAAATTTGCAGCATAAACAGCTGTATCTTTTGATTGCGTTGGCTTAGAAGTTTGATTTTTCACAGCTCCAAGGGACAGTTTGATATGAATTTCAGCTTGATACCTCCATACATGTGTTCCTGAGAAGAAGGGTCTTGACAGACTGACGGACGGAAAACAAAGTGATCCTATAAGGGTTCAGTTTTTTCCTTTTTAGGTACGGAACCCTAAAAAACCCTTACACTGCTTAAAAACAACATGATTTGCCTCGATTGTGACACAAGCACAAACTAGACTGTTTATCAGGTCAAGCGCTTTTTCTTTTCTTATAACTAGTTATGTACTTTCTTGATCTAACGATCCTTTGCTATTTTAATTAGTTGTTTTCTTTGAGAAGTTGGTTTTGTAGTCTTTTTTCGTTTCATTTAAATAAACAAGGCGTCAGCAAAGCTCTTTGAAATTTTTCTTAGCGAAGCAACGATGCTAGAATCGTATAGGTAGTTTAGGTAGTTTAGTTACTTTCGTTTGGTTTATCGAATATAATTGGAAACAGTCGATATTAGTCAAGTGAAAACTGGACTCCAGTATTGGATTTGGCGAATTGCTGATTCTGGCGACTTCGTCTGCGTGAGTCGAGGTCTTCAAAGATCCTTTTGGGATTTCACAAATTAAATATTAATGCTTTCTAAGTACCGATTTAAGATATTGGAGATACATAGAGAACCTTCATACAAAATATCAAGCGGTAAAAGCTGTGTCTTGTCTACCGGTCAGTCATGGTTTATGTTTAGAAATTGCTTCAGAAGTAACTATCTATATCCTAGATTAGTTACTTACCCCTTATAGTTAGCTTTTTGGTGTCAGAAGCTTTTCATACCGTGGAAAGCCACAATAATAAAAGTTTTTCTACTGCACTGGTAGATATTAAAACCCAGAGCAGGGTTCCAATAGTGTGCAGTTCCCACCGCTTTCTTTTTATGGACATGGAAGGGCATGTTGCATCGTACATTTCTATAAACGGGCAGCTCATTAGCTTTTTCGTTGAAAATTGCAAAGAGGTTTTACTGAATTCACTTTGGGCAATTTCACTTTGGCTTTTTGTCTCAACGTCGCGTCGAGACCAAACCAGTCAGTTTCTACCGAAATAATTGGGGTGTCCTTTGCAGAGGTGTGCATGGGTTTTGAAGCTAGGGCAGACATCAGTTCGTCTGAATACCTTTTTATTAGCTGGTTTGATGAAAAATGAGCATTGACGTATTTCCATTTGGTTAAGCAGAGCTTTTAGGCCTCTACAAACTGCACACTACTGGTCTTTGGGTACCTAATAGATAATGCGGTGCGCACTGAGATTCACATACGAATTACGAGGGTAAGAATGTTCGTTATCGCAAACACCCAAATTCATGCGAATTCCGATCAAATTCCAATAACTACACCCAGTTGGGTTCAAGGAATCGCAAACCGCAGGCTGATTACGTATCATGCAAACGATTCGCGATAGCAAAAATTGTACAATATTTGCTGTCTAATCGCAAATTCGTATTATGTATCGACGGTTGCGAACCATCAGCAAACAAGCGACAGTGCTGCCTCTGTAGAGCAATCGGTGAACTAAATGTGCATCTTCGAACTATGGACTTGTAAAGTTTTCGTATTACGTATGACTTTTGATAGCGACGCGATAGCAATCAACTAGCAATTTCATTTGTCAGACTGCGATTAGCCTTTACGTGATTTTTTACCTATTGCTTATCGATTGTTTTGAGTTTTCTCATGTGTATTTTCATAAAATATAGTGAAGTTTAATTGAGAATTTTATTACTTGCCGTAGATAAATTGTAACTAGTGTAAAGTGTTAGTTAGGTTAATTTTTGGTGTAGATAAATTCAGTATAAATTTGCATTCGACATGGCTCGTGCATTTCTATTGTTTGAAGCACTAGAAGGTGAAAGCTATGAGAGCCAAAGGCAGCGCAGCTGCAATACAGCAAGACTGAGACGTAGCCTTCGAGACCAAGCCAAAGCTTTGGCACTTTCCGACACGGACTTTAAAGCAAACTACAGACTTACTAAAGAGTTGTTTAAGGATTTGTGCTCAGAAGTAAAGCCATTCATAGCTCGGTCTAGAAGGAGAACAAAAATCTCTGTAGAATGTAAAGTAAGTAAACTAATACTATTGTTGTGTTCAGTAACTCTATATGGGTTTAACTTTAGTTTACTTCAACAATAATAATGTTACAGGTGCTCACAGCGCTCTCATTTTATGCCACAGGCTCTTACCAGAAGCCTGTTGGCATGAGCTTCCTGCATAGCCTCAGTCAAGCTAGTGTGTCTAATGCTGTAAAGGAAGTTACTAGGGCATTAAATAGACACAGTATACTTGCAAAGTATATAAATTTCCCTCATTCTCAGCAAGAAAGACAGGCTATAATTAATGGGTAAGAACTAGAGGGAAAGAAAAATTATATGTAATTATAATAATTATAAGCTCTTGACTCTCAATTCATTTTATTTTAGCTTTTCTAACAAATTTGGTTTTCCTGGTTGCTTGGGTTGTATAGATGGTACCCATGTAGCCCTGGTTAAACCAACAGAGCATGAGGAGAGATTTTTTAATAGGAAACATTACCATTCAAGAAATGTTCAAATAGTAAGTGATAAATATAAGTAATTTAATTTATATGATAATAACTAGCTGATGCCCACAATTAATAAGTATCATTTGTCTCCTGTAACCGTCTCCTGGTTCTAAGCTACTTCCCCACCAATTTTCAGCCAAATCGATTCAGCCTTTCTTGAGTTATAAATAGTGTAACTAACATGACTTTCTTTTATAGAAATTTACATAAAATATTAAATCACCCATTTTTGTACAATTAATCACTACTGATTAATTGTACAATACTACTTATAATAAGATGTAAACAATTATTCAGTAATAAAACCTTGTTATTTTATATTATATTACATAAAATGTATTTTTTCCAGATATGTGACAGTGATTTGAATATCCTAAACATTGATGCATCATTTGGTGGTGCTACTCATGATGCATACATTTGGAGAAATGGAGAAATACAGAATCACCTTCAAGAGCTTCATAGTAGTGGTGAAAATGTCTGGTTGCTTGGTATGTAGAATAAATGATATTATGACAGTAATATAAGAAGAATAAATTTATTAAGTGTCAGTTATTTACAGGTGATTCTGGATATCCACTGAGGCCATGGCTTTTAACTCCAATTGTGAATGCAGAACCTGGTAGTCCAGAGGAGCATTACACAAATGTTCACTGTCGTACCAGAAATACAGTGGAGCGTTGCATTGGAGTTCTAAAAGCACGTTGGAGATGTCTATTGGCACACAGAGTATTACATTATGAGCACCACATGGTGGCTATGATCATTAATGCCTGTGCTGTGTTACACAACATTTGCAATAGACATCGGCTACCGATACCCCAATTGCCACATGCTGACTCTGAACAAGATTTGCATCATCGAGTTCCACGGACACCTCTAGCTGTGGGTGCTGATACAGAGCAACAGCTCTTGGCCAGTGGGCGACAGCAAAGAGATACAATTGTGCAAAGATTGTGGTCAGCTCCAAGAGTATAATAATGGTACTTTATAAAAAGAATAAAGTAAAATATTTTAAAAGATAATAATTATTAATTTGAACTACTTATGCGTTGTACTTGGTTTATTATGTAATGTGTAACTAAAATGTGCTTTTCATTAGGAAATAAATAAATAAGAATTTTATTAAATTGTGTTTAAAAAATAGTCTTTTTGTCTGATAATTGAATAGTTATAAAAAAATTAAAGTGTAATAATAACTAAAATAAATTTTGTAAGTATTGTGAAAAAAAACTGTGTTTTTCATTAGGTACGTATGTTATATATTACTAGCTGATGCCGCGACTCCGTCGTAAATTTTTTATTATATAAGAAATTCTCGTGTCACAATGTTAGTTACCATACTCCTCCGAAACGGCTTAACCGATTTTTATGAAATTTTATATGCATATTCATTAGGTCTGAGAATCGGCTACTATCTATTTTTCATATCCCTAAATCACCTCAATCCACGCGGATGGAGTTGCGGGCATCAGCTAGTTATATATAAGATGTAGAATGTAGAATTGTTTATTTAGTCTTTTACATATACCTATTCATTTGTCTTTTTGTCTGTTATTTGAAAAGTAATTAAAATATTTTGTAAATGTTTTAAGATAACAATTTTATTAATAATTAGAATAAATTATGTTATATGTTAAAGGCCTATGTCCAGCTGTGGACGAATACAGGCTGATGGTTGGATGTTATATGGTATAAATAAGATATTTTTAGTAGGCATTATTTTTAATACCTATTCAAAGATATTTATTATATATACAAGATATAAATTTAGTTATATTATAATAATTTGTCTTTTTACAATCTATTAAAATAGTAATAAAAAAATTAAGCAATATTTGAAATTGTTAAATATGTAGATCGACTAAGCAAGTGTTTCATGTAATAGGAAATGAAAAACAAAATATTGAAAAATAAAATTCATTTATTACTTATATACTTTGTAGTTTGTACAGAACCTAAAGTACTACCATATCTACCATACTAGTTATATAGACATTAGTTATGATTAGAATTAGATTGCAGGTTTTGATTGGATAATATGCCAGCTTGCACTCGTGTCAGCTCCATCAAGGCACATACATCTTGGTTCTGCACACGGATAAGATCCACAAGTGTTCGCACCATATCTGCTGGTACGAGAAGACTCTGCCATAATAAGAGCGGCCTCAGCAAGCTTGATCTCTGCCTCTACTCTACAGCTTTCTAATTCTTCAATTCATTCAGGGTCAATTCTTGATTGAACTGTAATGCAACAATGTTTTATTATATATAGTATATACAATGCAATAAAATTAATAATGTTTATATAAAGCTCCAAAAATTAACAGTGATTATACCAGTATTAGATATATAAGGTCTTTTACGTTTGTGTGGACGATCAATGTGTGGTCGAGCCACAGGACTCTAATCCTGTAAAATAATAAATATATGAATTTAGTTAAAAGCTATGCATTTAAATAAGGGAATAACTTTTTTTTGTGAATATAAGTACCAGTCAGTGGTATCTCAAGTGGCGCAGGCTCAGGTATACTTGTTTCAGAGACCTTTTTTGTTGGAGAACCAATCTCTGGAATTTCTGAAGTGTCTGTAAATAACCAAAGTTTATTGTTAGTACAATCAAATTTCAAATTCCTTTAATACTGAATAGGTAGTATGTACATATATGTTATTAATCTGAATATTCTATAAGTAATTAAAAAAAGATAGGTAGGCACTAACTAACAGACAGACATATTTTTAATCAGAGGTTTGAGACATGATATATTGTTATGGTAATAAGTTGTGAAACACATGTAATAAATAATAATCATATACTCAATGCTTACATATCGTTTGTCCTCCTGTGGAAGGTGAGACCGCAGTAACAGGCATATTCTCGGCTATATTACCTAAAATGAAAGTTGTGTTAAATTCATAATAAAATCTATCATATCCAGTCATAAATGATGTACAAATCCATCTACTGTTCATTCAACTTATTTCATTATTTTTAATTAATTTGACTGAGTGTAAAATTTGTATACCACTATCATGCATATTATAACACTAAAATGTTTATAAAAAATGTAGTAATTTGTCATGTAGCCTTATGGTATTTGAAGTAAATAAGTTATTTAAAAAAATATTTATCATTTACATCACACATATAGAATAACTTACCAGTTATAAGTATTTCCTTGGAAATCCCCTGTTCTGGAAACTCTTACAAATGGAATTCTGTGCTCCCTCTCACCATGAATAGCTTGCTCCCCCAATGATAGCCAAGATTTTCCTGTCTCTGAAAGGTCATCTTGACTACTTGGACCACCACCAGTACCCAAAGCGTTCCTTCGCCACTTTGCTATCTTGCTTTAGTCTTATGTTTTATGTCGGTCCAGTACTATAACAATAGAAGTAGAAAATAACTCCACTACTTCATTAAGTATGATTGACATGCAGGATTTTAATTTACTTAACGGTTATAAAGGAGCAAAAGTTACAAATGCATTTTTTACACAATAATAAAACTCACCTTTTTCCAACGTTCACCAGATTTCGATGACCCAGAACCATAAGAGTTGAGTTTTGTAGCAAGACTGTCCCACTGCTTATCCAGTTTCTTTAGACCTTGCTTCAAGCCCAACTCCTTTAGCCAAAGCGGGATGCTCAGCAAGGAAGTCCAAGAATTCCTCCAGATATTATACAGACTTTATTGTAGAAAATGATAACTTATGTACACGAGAAGGGCGAACAGTTTCACGTTTGGGATAAGAATAAACACTAAACTGAGAGCTCGTCTCGAACAAAACGATGAAATAATATGCAGGACCACTCAAAATCTTTTTTTTTGGGATTGAATTGGTAGGTAACTTTTCTACTGCATAAAAAAAGTAAAACCACTCCAGAGGCTTGTAAACGAGAGTATTTTAAGGGTCACATTTTTCATTCTTTGTAGTACGACCACAAGATTTAAATAGGAATACATTTAAAATGAAATTCCTGTAGTTTCACTTTAATTTTTGATAAAAACAAAACATAACCTATTAATCTGTGATCTTACAAAATAAAACAACATTTCTTTAGTTCCAATTATCGCTACGAAATTGCTATTGGCGCTAGTTTCATCGCAAAAAGTGCATTTGACAACCAGCGAGCGACTAGCAAGCGATCGCTTAAGTAATACGATTATTTTTCATACCGCGCGATCGATTGCGCGTCTACTGCGCAATGACTGCGCGATTATCGCTGATCGCTAAATTTTACGTGATAAGCCCGCCGGTTCCCGTATAGCCTAAACACCTTACATTATATTTTGATTCCAAATAGAACGAATGACGTCATCAAACCGGTACTATGTAATACGTAAGGTGAATGGTGACGTTTCTTCGTTATACAATAGTTTCCGAGAAGGATCTGACTAACTAATGACCCCAGGCTTGTGTAAGCGGTGTCAAGAAAGTAAATACGGAATACCCGCATGAGTGGCCGTATAGTTTACTTTAAAACCGTGGTGACCCTGACCTGATTAGTTATGACGTTTTTTGCTATGACTGTTAAATACATATAAATATGATGTTATGTAGCTAGATCGTAGAATTGATCATATCACAATTAAGTAGTCATTCATTACGTGCATTTCACGAAATGGGGCCATTTAATATTACAATTTTTGCTGACCATATCATCAAATGTCTTGAACCTTGACCATATTCATGAATGAGCCAATTATTTGAGTATTTTATACGTATAATTTTACTGGAGGAGAGTGAGAAATTGATAGCTAATACCTAATTAGTGGTTGGAATTAGGATCTGGAATCCGGATAACTCATTGACTAACCTTTTAATGAAGTTTAAAGACAGGGTATATAGCAGGCCAACCAGAACATTAAAAGGCGACGCGGACGTACCTACATAAAAATGAAATTTAATCACGTCTAGTTTCAGTAAAATTACTTACTGAATTAGAATTGATGAAATTACTTCAACGATATTTTGATGTTTGATTATTTGTTGCTAGCATACTGGGCACTACCCAGTGCCCATTGCCTTTACTTAGTTATTAATCCGTACCTACTCCGTGTGGATTAAGATTATTTCATAATCCCTATCAAAAACATCAGCTTTTAGGTAACTACATTAAGTACGTAACTTCAAAAGCGTAATAGCTGTAAAAGACAAATCTAATTCGATAATCATGCGTATCAATCTCGAGATAAATCTCAAGATAAGAGAGGATTCCACGGAGGTCGAGTTCAGATCGTGAGTCACTATGATAACATGTCGCTAGCCTTGTCTCAGTATCGTTTTGAGTTTGTGACTCAAGCGCATTTAATTCTTTTTCTTCCCGTTTTTTTTTCGCTGTTGTTATGAATATTGGTGAAGGGATGTCAGTATTGTAACGAAAATAATACGGATTTGAATGACTCATTTTGTTGAACTTACAGTAATACTCTAGAAAACTGATAGGTAAACAGGAGAACTGATAGTTCTCATAAAACTGAAGTTTAGATTAATAATATTTAATAATTAAATAGTTAAGTAGCTGTTTATCGTTCTGGAATTTTTGACTTACTTGGTATGTAATAAATGTATTATCTAAGTACTTACTAAATATACCAACCACAGATCATAATTCATTATTAAACTAACCAATAATATAATCTACTAATAACTTAGTATCATAAAAAACATAAAAATAAATAAATATATATATTTTTTATTTATACAGAGTAAAACGGGGAGCATGGTGATAACCTCGTAAGGGTAGCTTCTCTTCTGTACAAAATACTAAAAAACTTTATTACCTACCTCTAAAGTTAAAATATTCAGTGTAAGGAAACACTTAAATGATTTAAGTTTTAACTTAATGAACATACCTAATTCACTTTTCCTCCCTACGCAGATGAAAAAAACCATATGTGAAGGAAATTCGTGGATTGATAGGTATCGCAAACAAACTGAAATGCGCGCCATGCTTTTTTATTATTCCCATTTGGGGAAACACCTACCAATGCAAAGGATTATTTAAATGATAAAAAAGCATGGGAATGAATTATTTCAGCTGTTAATTGATTAATCCATACTAATAATATAAATGCGAAAGTGTGTCTGTCTGCTACGCTTTCACGGGCCATCCGTTCAACCGATTTTGATGAAAATTAGTACAGAGACAGGTTCTAACCCGGGGATGGACAAAGACTACTTTTCATCCCGGAAAATTAAAGAGATTCTAATCCACGCGGACGAAGTCGCGGGCATTATCATCTAGTTGTTAATAAAATAATTGTTAATTACTTAAGTATTATACCTAGTTCTAATAAATATACGATGTTTGTGAGATGGTTATAAAAACCCGGCTGAGTTTGATGTGGGCTCAACTCAGATCTGGGCGCGTTTGGAACCGTTTTGGTTTAGTTTTAAGATACCGTAATTGATTATCACCATCATGTTTTATACATTTCGGACATCAATAAGTGTACAGTGTACCTAAATTGAATAAATAAATATTGATTGATATCTATGTACGACATGGTCTTTCTTCGCAAAATGCTGCAAATGCACTCATAAAACATTATTGGATACTTTTTGCACCGATGCGGCAATCTGCATCGAATGCGCAGTCAACCGTGATTGCGTAGATTAAAATAAAAAGTGCCTACTTACTGCCTCTATCAATGAGCACGGTTCATGTCCTGACTTCCTGGCAACATGCTTATTAAATGTGGCTTTTATTACGAAAGGCATAAAAGGTTATTTGGATCGGCAGGAGAAAAAATAAGCTCCAATGATAGGCGAGCTTTTTTGTTGCTTGCTTGTAAGAAAAAAAGTTAAATTGCGTTTAAATATAGGTTTCTTTTTTAATCATGATAAGTTTTCAGCTTCGTAGGTATTTAAAAAGTATTTAAGAAGTTGGATATTGCTTGCACTTTAGCAACGAAACAAAAAAGTACACTCAGTTTTTAAAACATTTTTCGTTGTGGTCGAGAATACAGTTCTTGTCGATGAAACTTAAAAATCTGTACCTTTTCTGTATCCAAGGTAGTTACCTATAGGACCTATATTCCAGGTGCGTACCTAGGTAGGTAAATCTAATCTGATTTACCTAAGTATATAAATGTTTGTAGAAATGTCGGTCAGTTGGTTGCTGCTTCCACATACCTATCGTTCATTCGCTTGAGTTGGAACTTTCTGCGGTTGTTGTGGGCACTTGCGTGAAGGTTTCTGACGGAAGGTGCCATCAATCGAGTCACATCGCAAGTTGCAACGCATGCTGGGCATCAATAGCCAGACTTTATGCAATACTAGCTGATGCCCATGACCTTAGTCATCCGCGTGGATTGAGGTTTTTGACTCCAGCGGAAACTTTTTAATTTTCCGCGATAAAAAATAGCCTTTGTCACTCTCCACGTCCTCAACTACATTACTATTTACTACACCTGTGCAAAATATCACGTCAATCCGTTGCTTCGTTGCGGCGTGATTGAAGAACAAACAAACACACTTTCGCAATTTATAATAATAGTGTTGGTAGGAATAATGACGCACGCACGATAAAAACTCCCTATTAGATTCTCAGCGAACTGCATTCAACATGTAACTAGTAAGTACCTACTACTTACCTACCTACCTATTTTTGAATTGTTGGTGATAGCCGATTATTATCACTAACCAGGGGAACATCGTTGTAATATATAGGTAGAGGTAAATAGCCTACCTACTACCTACCTACTTAGGATTCGAATTCAGTTTATACAAGACACGGGAATCGGAAACTCAACAGCAAAGTAGGTACATTATTATCATTTTTAACAGATCCCGCGCCTATCTCGAAAGGTTCCATTTTTAAATTATTATAGGCTATTTTAATTGATTATTTATTATTGTAAATTATTGTTAATGGTTACTAGTGATGCGAAAATAAACACAAAATCGATTTTATTAAAGGTCGATGCTAATGGTTTTAAAATACGTAATATAAGTTTTAAAATAGGGGAACTGAGGCTTCCCTCATAATTTACGACAGATTATGTGAGCACGAATAATGTATTTTGAGATAAATAGTTTGCATTGTCGAACCGATTTTCATTTTTCAAGAATTATTTTGCACGAAAGAATAATACTTACGCCAAACAAAACAATTAATAAGGGTCACACCCGCTACTATGCAAATCCTTAAATTATGGCTTCACATAAAATTTGGCTAGTTTGCGTTTCTTGTTTCTACCGTTTACCCTGTTACTTCAACCCTCGCGATAATACATTTTTCGTCAGCGCAGCCCGGGCAAGGCAGCTGGCGTTGTGCGGGACACGGGGACAGACGATTAGCTACATTCATTTTATTTATTACACCCCGTAAACCATTTAATCAATAACACAATTATGGTAATTAAAAATAATACGAATTTCATTCATACTTACCCTCAATAACGAAGAAATCGTGCACAATAATAATTTTTTTTGTATTGATCACATGTGTTACAAACAAAAACGCATAAAAAACAACAATCCACAAGGGGTTATAAGCATTGATATTCCTCAATTTTGTAAAATTAATCTAGTTTCAAACACAAACTATTACACTTTAGTTAAAATGCCTCATAACATTAGTTCATAACAATTACAATTTTTTATCGCCACAATACAACACTATCCCACACGAAACACAACGAAAGACTGATTGATTGAACGAATGAATTTTGGTATGTGTGCAGTGTGTTATTGAATGAATGCGTGTTTTTCCACTCGCCGGCACGACGCTGCTGCCGGCACCGGCCCGTAAGCCTGGGAAGCTAAAATGTATGAAATTAAACGGTACAAATATTTATATGTACACACGTGCGTGTGCGTGTGCGCGGAACATGGTCACAGGGACGCAATGAGACTCGAACTTTCCGTGTGGCCACAGAAGACACTCCTTGCTTGTGACTCGTTTCGTGCATTCGTTATGGCATTTAAATACGACGTTTTAGATACTTTCAGGATTGGATCAATGGCTTGCTGTTTAACGTGTATTTTAATGGAGCCCCGGCACAGTGTCGGGCTGATTCCGGCGCCGGTACTGAGCCGTCAACCGGCCAGTGGAAAAACGTCTACGTAAGAAATGACTTGTCAATTGCTAGCAACGCCATCTATTAGTGTATTTGTGTTTAAGAATATAACAAAGAAAATTTTATGTAGGTATTGTATCAAACTGTGTATCAAACGATAAAAATAATTTGATTCATAATAAATATAACTTTTTTATTTTATTCGTTCTTTATGACTAATATCACGCTTGTCGCTTGTTTCACACTTCATTGCTTTGACCTTGTCAATGTCAAACAGAAACTTATTTGTCATTCTTTGATTTTTGTGTCATTTTGTGTTACGTCAAATATGGAGGAGGATCGTCTTTTCGATGAGAGAATTTCAATTCGAGAATCTGCCCGTCCGCTCAAGAAATACGGGAGCACTTGCAACCATATGAAAAGGAACGAGGAGTATATCAAACATGTAATGGCAAAAGGCGATACGTTACAAGGCATTGCATTAAAATATGGTGTCACAGTGAGTGTGATCATAATAGACCTAATATCTGAATAATAGTGGTGATGTTAACCCTGGTGGTATGGTATTATAGTGAACGTGTTGTTTGGTTGTAGATGGAGAAGATACGGCGAGCGAATCGCCTGTTTGCGTCGGATAGTTTGTTTTTGAGAGAGTATTTGTTGATTCCTGTAACCAAGGAGTCTCCCTTCTATGAAAATGGGGAGAGAGTAACAGAGCCTGCGCCACCCAGTCACCGCGCGTCGATTGCAGGGATGCCAACCAGGGACTTCTCACCGGGAAGTCCAGACGAGAAAGAGTCATTTGACAACTTTCTCAATAGATTGGACTCTTCCATTGCTAACATCAAGAAACATGTAGAAAAATCTAAGGAGAATAGCGAGTAAGTATTCTAATTATATATTTTTTTATGGTCTACAAAAAGTTGCACTTACAAGAGTGAATGTGGAGCTTAAGTGTATTTGCTGCAGGAGAACATTAAGGCAGGAATAAAATTAGTGTAGGGCCATGCAACAAACTCATGTTTAAAAAAAATGTGAGGACCAATGTTGGAATTTATTTCATATTCACATTAGGCCAAATACAGGGTAGTCATTCAGGTGCAAACAGCGGCGAGCACCACATAGAGGCATAAAAGCATTGCTTACCCTAGTAAAAAAACCTAAATGCTTTTCATATTCCCACTTATCAGATACATTACTTAAATCTATGAAATACATGGCCACCTAAATGTAGGTAAATGTCCAAATGCACATCAATAAATATTTGTATTAAAATCTATATTAAGCAGTTCCTTAACTAATGATTAAGCAACTCTAGAGTGAGGCAGTTAGCTCTCTAAAGCTCAGCACAAACGGGCCACTGACCACAGCCACCGGTGGCTAGAGACAAGCAGTTAACATTATTTTTCATACTTTTTGTTACCACATATCATCGCTGTAGTTGGAAAATTAAATAACTAACAAAACCAATATCACGAGTAAAACGCGTTTTACTGTTTTTTTGCGTTAAAAATGGGGATAACTTTTTTTTCATAAACAATTTAAGTGTGCATGTTTCTATATGTTATAGATTGGTGCTGTATCAATTTCAGAATCTACTTGTCATACATTTTTATTCATTTGTTTGTGAGAAAAAAATAAAAAGCAACTATTTAACTTTCCCTCTCCGAACTTTTGAATATTTGATGCACTTATTTATTTGTGCATGTTAGTTATTTAGTTCTTCTTCGTCAATATTGCGTTGAAGTTCGATGGGACTGAAGGGGAAAAATTAAATAAAGGTACTTATACCTTTATTTAATTTTTCCCCTTCAGTGAGATAATTAAATGACCTATTATTTACTTATTTTACTATGACTATCCTATCATTTTCAAAGAGAAACCAACAAATAAACATTTATTTTTATTAGAACTATGAAAAGTAATCAACAAAACTACTGAAACACTTAGATTCTTCTATCAGACGTACAAAATGAAATATAATTTAAATTTTACATTTTAAATCAGATCAGTTCATACAAACTAAGCTTATGTAATGTTCACTAAAATCAAAACTATCAATTATAAATATAATTAAGTAACTGAGAAAGGTTTAATTATAAAACCAGTACGATTGAACTGATTTCAATGTAGATAGGTATGCTAAAATTTTACTATGCCTGTAAGAGTTAGCCTAATTCACGTACAGTTCTATAAACCATTCTTAAGCAGTCCAATCATTTATTATTCAACTTTTTAATTTACTACATTATTAATTGGCTATTGGGAATCATTTCCGGATTGCAAGTCTTCAATGATTTTAGATGTCGAAGGCAAACTTGCGTACCATGCGTGTAGTTCAGCAGGTACTGGTTTCTGCAAAGATTCAGCAGGTCATTTTTTTAGCTTCCGTAATCGGAAAAGGGTGCTCGTATGCCATCACAATTACCTCTTGTCAATGTTGATGTCACCGGGCGTTGTCCTTTTCTTGGAAATCTTATAATTTATGTTTCGGTTGCTCTTATAATGTTGAATAAAATCCCTTCATTATATTTGTCCTGAAATTATAAACAATCTAAGAACTTTTTTTTTGATAATTGAATAAATGTGCTTATAATTTTTTTAAAGTATGTATATCTTTGCAATCATGGGATGATTAACTAAATAACTGACTTTATTTAATTTTAAAGAACTGAATTGCACCTGTAAAGAATATATGTGTCAAGGGAAACCTAAATATCGAACTTTATGCATTTTATTCGCTCTCGAAGTGATGCATGAGAGAAGTTATTTATTTTTTGATAAGTTATTTAACTTTCATTGGCTACTTTGTTTATCAATTTTTCAATATTTATTTTTCTATCTTTGGCGCCTTGCGAGATTCATTTTCATTTATCTTTTTAATTAAAACTAACTAAGAAAAATTTGAAATACAGAAAGATCAGTGGCGAAACCTCTATAAATGTTAAAAAGCCTGGCTTGCCCAAAACAAACACCCAAACATACAAACTCAATAGTAGCTCAGTAATTATTAATTGATCCGTTTAAATTACGTGTTTAAATTTCGCGCGTTCTACAATCTGTCATTTCAATTATTACGCTAAGCCGACCGGTGGGCGCCGAGCGCTTGCGAAAGTTTTACGAACAACCTAGTTGAGTGAGTGAGAGGGGCTGCGAGCGCTTGCGAACGTTTTACGAACAACCTAGTTGAGTGAGTGAGAGGGGCTGTGGCTTTGATTTCCATACATATTGTCTGTATAATCCGCTATAGATTCCTATAAATAGTATAGCGGTTTCTTTGGCTGAATTATGCTTGGATTATCTAATACGTCTGATTTAAGAAGTCGCACGCTGCCTCTAGGGGAATCGTGATACGGACTAAACCTTCATAATTTAGTCGTTTGCTTTTTTGTGACAGTGTTTATTGAAATAATAATATTATTCGTGAATTAATAGTTAATTCTGTACAAAATGAGTTTAGATTTAATTAATATTGTTCCTTGTTACTATTTAAAGTGTGTGAAAATATTGATCGACGAGAATAAGGTAAAATATATAATTTTTGAACAATAATTCTTATAAATTCACCAAAATCTACTCCAGACCTGTGTATTTCACAAACTTGTAAAAGTAGAAAAAGGCAATTTAACAGATCCGGGTATAAAACTAAATGGATTTTTGGTTGTTCTCATACTATTAAGCTAATTGTTAGTGTTGCATACGTTTTTATTCGTACAGTAAGTCAATGTACAGTCGTATTTCAAGCTTCTTTTCGTTAGAAATTATGATATAAATAATTTAACTGGTGCTATAAAAATGCATCAAGTTTCCCAAAAACATAGTTATATGATTTCCGTTATTTCTTTTTGTAATTTCGGAAAACAACGCATAGAAACTTCCAATTATTGGCAAATGAAATTTCAAATCATATAATTGACCTAGTTAACTTATGCCTTCTGTGTGCTTTGTTGAGCTCGTCAAAACATGAGTAAAAAAGTAGACGGAAGATTACGATGGGCAGCGGCTGGCTTGCCTACGTTTGAACCCTACGGCACGCCACTGAGAAAGATGCGGCTTTAATTGGTCTTTCTGGAAATGCAATAAAGTCGATTTCGCAAAAAGTGTAGTTATTTAATTTTCCAACTACAGCGACGATATGTGTTTTCAGTGGCGGCTTTTGTGTTCGGCCTAAGTAGTAATTATGTGTAAGAATAATACAAGTATAAATTATTATGCTTAAAAAGCAAATAGGTACGGTATCAGAATGTTCTACTTATAGGACATTTAACTGATATGTTCTGATTTAATTTAAGTATATTTACTCTTCAATTGCCACATACACTACTTGCATGTTAACTACTAACTACTAAGTAATTAACCTACATAAATAGATTATATTCCTCCTTATGGTTGTTTTCCCCTGATTTTCCTGTAACTTAATAACAAAATGCAAATGTAATTGCTTAGTTGTTGTCTTAGTTATCAAAATAATAGTTGCTGGGTCTTGACCCGGGGACCAATCCGAAAAATTATGCAGTTGAGCATCCATACAAATCAAACTCATACATAATCCATACTAATATAATTGTGAAAGTGTGTCTGTCCGTCCATCTGTCTGTCTGTCTGTCTGCCTGCTACACTTTGATCCGTTCAACCGATTTTGATGAAATTTGGTACAGGGATAGGTTGTATCCCGGGGAAGGCGGGATAGGCTACTTTTAATACCGAAAAATTCAATAGTTCCCGTGGGAATCAAAAAACCATAATCCATGCGAACAAAGTCGCGGGCATCATCTAGTATTAACTATATATGGGAAAGTGTGATTGTCCTTCGATCACGCCGCAACAGAGCAATGAATCAATGTGATTTTTTGCATGGGTATAGTTGAGATCCTAGATTCTAGAGAGTGTCATAGGCTACTTTTAAACCCGCAAAATTAAAGGGAATCAAAAACCTTTATCCACATAGGCAAAGTCAATAAGCATCAACTAGTTGCTCATAATTTTTTCAGTTTTTTTTTAATTTACAGAAGGGAACCTTGAATATAATGAATAGTACTTAGGTAAATTTGATATAAACTAGGTACAGTATATATTATGTTTTATTTTTATATGTCTTAGATTTCTTTTTAAAAATTATGATATTAAAATATTCAAAACTTAAGATACCAAGGTATAATTAAACTTGTGAAGATATCATTGTGTAATCAATGTAATTATTATATTTATTAAATTTACACCACAGAGATAAAAGGGGCGGGAGGTATACGAGCAAATATACAGGCACTTGGAGTTAGTCTTGAGAAGTATGTTTACAATAGACTGATAAGAGAGCAGTTAACTAGGTGGCTATCTTCACATATTAATAAGAGTTAAAGTTTAAAAGGTCTACAGTCACAGATATATGTAATTTTGTTCCACTAGTATTTTCAAAACGGAGCACAAAATTCATAGAACAACAATACTAATATCCTGCGTTGTATTAAAATAATAAATGATACTAGCTGATACCTGCGACTTCGACCATGTGGGTTAAGGTTTTTTGGTCCCTTTATTTTTTACTCTTTATTTTTCCAAGATAAAAAGTAGCCTATGTGCTATTCCAGACTATAATCTATCTGTGCCAAATTTTATGCAGATCCGATCAGCCGTTCTGGCGTGATTGAGTAACAAACATCCATCTATACATTCATCCATCCCTCCAAACTTTTGCACTTACAATAAAATTGTAATTAAAATAAAATAACTAAATAAGTAAATATGATGATATGCATGCTAAATTAACAAAAAATAAATACAACTGATATCAAACTAGCCGAGTGGCTGATGGCAAGTTGTCATTCATCAGTCAGTCATTGTCCTATTAAATAATCAGAACAACAAAAGTATTGTGGTGGATGAAATGACTGTATGATCCAGATCAAATCAAATCTGTATCAAAATACTCTAAATCACTATTCACTATACTCCGTGCTGGCGCAGATTCAGATCAAGCTATGCCTTACATTGCTTGATTATCCACCAGTAAAGTTTTCCATGTGCAGCACTCAATTTACAGCTTTTAGAAATCCTTAACTGTAGCTGTCTTTTTTTAGCTGTCTTAGCTTTAAAAGCTTGCAACTCCATAGAAAAGTTATTAGTTATTATTTTAGTTTAGTTTACATTAGTTTTTGAAAGCTGAATAACTGAGTGTCATAGCCCCTGAGGGTAAAATCGTTTCGGTCAGCGTCGATTCGCATCTTATATAGTTATTAAAAAAAATACCCGCCAAATTGAGAACCTACTCCAAAGAGGATGAGGATATCAATTCGGCGCGTATCTTTTTTTTCTCTGCATTCGAAACAAGTTTAGACGCCACGCAGTACAAGAGTTAGCTCACCCTTGTGCTGATATAATATTATGTATAATTTAATCATTATAAGTCCAAGTCTGAGTGGAGACGGTAAAGTCTAGATTCTAGAAAATTTAGAGCAAGCTTATACAGTTACAAAGAACCGTAACATGGTCGCCTTTTGATTGTGACTAGTTAACAAAGAATCTCTTTATTGCTTTTTTGTTGTATTGTAATTTGTAGCAACTGACGAAGGTCATTATACCTACTTACCAAGCTTACTGATAGTTACTTATATATGAAGATAAAGACATAACTACAGTCCATTTCCATGGCCCATCTCATCGACGTAGGTACCTAAGTGCAACCCGATTTTTATCGCGTAGTCGTGACTCATGACTCATAACTGCTGCTACCATAACAAGTCCACATCCATAGATTTAGCATGAGCTCAGCGGAGACCAATTCTAAATTTATGCCCACATCGTTCAATTAATACATCCGGTCGACCGGGTTAACTGGAGGTTGCATAGGAAAGGGATACCTTTCCTATGCCACCTCAAGCTCTGTTAAATGGGGCTAACGGGAGCAGCACGTGAATCGAGATGCACACCCGCATGTGCTCAAACGTAGCCAACCGCAAGACTGCAGTCTCTTATGTATGTCTTGTAAAAACGTATTAATTATTGATCTTCAAATGCTCATGTTACACGATTTGTCCATGTCGACGGCAAAGGGATGAATATTGCCGTTAATCGAAATCTCTGTTCTCTTTAAGTTTTGGCAGATGGACAAAGTTCACTCAGAGCTCATACATAAATTGCATTCTAATTTAATGCGAACTATGCAGAAATCTTCAAATTGTAATAGGTACATGGCTCCACGCACACGTTTTGCGTGTACACTTTCTATGCGCCCGCGCCGGTCACAAGACAGTGAATGGCTAGTGCCTTTCTCATTTTCCGCACTGGTCATTAGATCACATTTTTATGCGTTTGCGAACAACTTAGGTGTCATATGACTAAGAGTGTTCAAGGTCGCTAAATAAGTGAATATTTTCACTGACGCGGACGCTTAGAACGTACAATAGGCTAACGGAAGCAACTCATGTCTAGTTTTCAACAGAAATTGCAAAATAAACTGACGACATTTAGACACAGTATTTGCAAAGTTGAGACTTTTCTATGAATATGTAGTTTTAATTGCTCAAGGGTATAAATATCCAAACATAGAAATCCAAACTTAAGGAAACCTACAAGCCTGGCAATTTCGGTATCCAATACTAGCTCACTCATATAGAGACACTAGCGCGAAAACTTAGCTCGGCTGCTTTTGCTGTCAGGAAAATTAGACAGTTTACCGATATTGAAACGGCTAGACTTGTCTACTTTCCACAGTGTCATGTCGTACGGCATTTTATTGTGGGGCAGAGCAGCTGATTTCCAATCCATTTTTTTATTGCAGAAAAGAGCCATCCGTTCTATTTATAAACTCGGATCACGCGTATCACTTCGTGAAAAATTTAAAGAGATTGGTGTTCTTACGGTTGCGATGGCACCGTAATGTCGTAAGCCGTATATGTCATATACAATATATAGTCTTTGTTAGGCAGAACATTAATCTTTACAAGCAAATAGGTGATACTCACAATCGATACACTAGAAACCGCCATAAGCTAGTAACAGCGTCGTATCGTGTGCGCAAGGTGCAGAAATCCTTTGTGGGGTCGAGTTTATAATATATAATATACTTTTCTCAAACATGCATGGAAATATTGTCATTATTTTCGAAAAAAGAACACGCGAAGTATCGAATTTTCGGACAAAGAAAATCAAATCCATTGCAGGAGCGTTTTTTGAATTTGGAACATTACAACGCTCCTGCAATGTTGTATGAAACGGCGTGCTGGGGTTATTAAATACTCTTTGATCGGATCTCTTTTGTCATTCTTGGCATACCATAGTCTCTTTGCTTAGTACAAATTGGTGGCTGTATAGCCATAAATGCGTTTGCCTGTCGGCACAGATGATAAAAAAAAATTGGCGGCAAAGCTGAAAATTCGTCTTGATTTGTTATTTACATACTTAATAAATATAAATTTAATAATAAGTAAAATGAGTTCCAACGGTTCAGAGAGTGAAATGGAGATTGATTGTACTCCACCAGATTTAAGATCAGAAGCCAAATTGGCAATGGAAAACCTGCTTTTGAAAAATACATGAAAGTATATGAAAATTTTATGAGTTGGAAAAACGAGAAAAAAGTGAACATTTTCTTTGAAACAGTATTTTTGGCGTATTTTAATGAGATTGCTAAAACTAAAAAGCCATCTTTTTATTAAGGGCCATTTATTGCATGCTAAAATGTACAGTTCATGTTAAAAACGGCATTAACTTGAAAAAATATGGGAACTTAACTTTTCTTAAACGACAATCGACCGGATTCAAAAGCAAAAAATCGAAAATTTTTACTGGCGAAAACAGCAATTTTTAATTAAAGCCCCAGATGATATATATTTAGCGACAAAGGTAAATTAAATTTAATGTATGACATAAAAAGTAATAATAATAATAAATCTTTGTTTGTTTGTGTTGTGTTGTTGTTAATTGTTTTATTTCCCTGCATTCTTTTGAGAAAAGCACTATATATGCCTCGGCGGAAATGACAATTGCCTGTCTCGTATTAGTGAAGTCCTCGCCTACGGCTCGGCCTTCAAACTCATACTCGACCTGCAATTGCCTATTTCCCAGCCTTTGCAATAATGTACTATTTATAATATGGTTCCCAAAGAGTTGCTGGATTTGCCATTACATAGATTTAAAGACTGTGTTAAACAGCATTTGTTAAGTCGAGGTTATTACACTATCGATGATTTTATTAATAACAAAGTTGCATGGAAGCAAACCGGCCTCGCATCCAGTGACCCATAAGTCAGTGTAATGTACTTGTAATGTATGTGTTGTGTTGTCTACATATTGTAACTTTTTCTTTTCTATGAAAAGAGCAACTACTGAGTCTCTTGCCGGCTCTTCTCAGTAGAACAGCTTTCCGAACCGGTGGTAGAGTCTTAACGTTTCGTAATTGACACAAATTGTCCTACATGAAATAAACAAATCATATATCATTTATCATTTAGCACAAGACGAGGGACAGAGAAATAAGTTCAGTTCACTTTTAACAGTTTACTTTGGAATTAGACAGCCATTAAATACTTCTGCGAAGGTCACTTCTTTTGAGCCTGGACTCCATTGAATTTTTGAAAATAAAGACATTCATCTGGCTTTGAGATATGTAAAATTGTTTCCATAACTCAATATGCTATGAGTCACTATTTTGCTGTAAAGTAGAAATGATTTTTGGAAAAAAACCGACGAAACTTAAGATAGCGCTAACTAGATTCTAAATTATCTGATTATTTCAATATATAAACTTCTTTTGATAGAACACCGATAGAATTACATTAATAAATGTAATCATGGATTAACCTAAATGTAAAAATATTGTTATCGTCTCTATAAGAAACAAGATAGGAAAATAAGATACAATTCAAATTAATATCAAAACCTGATTTTGTTCCCACAATCATGAATCGAATCATACATTCTTTTGCCATTTATCTTTTTGTGAACTATTTAAATATACATAGTTTAACTGACATAGTTACTTCTGCTACGCTAAAATTCTTATTGTTTTGAAGAAGAATTTAGAAGATAGAATTTTATTCAGATAAATTGTTCCTTACTTGTATTTTTATCAAATATCAAGCTAATTAATAGCACGTATTTTCTAAGATAGTTTTATAGACTACTTACTCATCGATTCTATCGATCTATGTCAATGGTACTTTGAAGAGGATAAAATTATTAATGTCGAATATGGCAAACCTTGATAAAATTGGTAACGAGAACTGAACCAAATCGCTTGACCCTTGCTGATGAACTTGACTTCTTTAGTCAATCAGACGTTCATTGTCTGGTTTCGCTAATAACGGAAACGAAAGCACCTCTATCGGCACCGTATATGCTTCCTGCTAATTTTCGTATTAAACTAGTACTGAGTAGAGTACAATAAAAATATTTGCTTTCATCTAAAACAAAAACGGACTTCAAAACCAAATAAGTTCCACTTAAAGTAAAACGTAAAAAACATTATCTGGGTATATATTTTTTCTGTTGATTTTCTCAAAAAGCGTTAAATCAATTTCAATAAAATTTATATGGGACCACCTCTGAAGTATGAAAATAATCAAGTTCCAAACAAAAAAAAAAAAAACTTCAAAATTGGTTCATAATTGTTGGAATGATCGCGTAACATAAAAAAAACAGTCGAATTGAGAACTTTTTCTGTTAAAAATAAATTACATATATATAATCCAGCACCAATCTTTCAAGGTGGTTTAATCAATCTTTAACGTCTTGTTCTGTCTTGTTTGTCTGTTGTTGTTCTTGTCTGTTTTAGATTCTACATTTTTTATTGTCGTGATCATTGAAACTAGATAGATGGTTGCTTCTGATTGGTTAAGTGCTAGTTTTATCCTTGTCTTATTTTCAATCTTATTGCTTTTCCATTCTTGGGGCAACGTGTCTATTGGTTGATTTTATTACTATGGTTTGGACTGCAGTTATTCAATACTTTCGATACCACAAAAAGTTTCTAAACGGCCGTTCTTGGCTGCGATTCAAGAGCGGTATAATATTTCAACATGGTTTATTTGGTTTTATTACAACCGTAAGCTCGTTAATCATATCGTCTTCTTCATTTTCAAAGTCACATTATTAATGTAGACCCCCACTAAAATGCTTTTTCAGATATGTAATCGCTCAGATGAGTGAAGTCTAATTAAGCCAGAAACCGTTGTGACTTGTGCATAAGACCACAGTAAACAGATACAACTGTTTACTTTGATAAGACGTAGTTTGGTGAATCATATTTATTGAGAAAACTCGCGTAATACATATTAACAAATAAGGTGCTTATTTTGATATCGAAGCTTGATATCTTTAATGCAACGGGGAGAACGATTATTAATATTGACAATTAACGTAAGCAAGAAAAAAACTCAGTATGATTCAACTGAAGCGGAAATTTTTACGGCGCTTACCTTGGTAAAGAGCAATAAAGTATAACACTTCTTTTGAATCAATATCCACACTTTCATACTAATATTATAAATGCGAAAGTGTGCCTGTCTGTCTGGTACGCTTTCACGGCCCATCTGTTTAACCGATTTTCATGAAATTTGGTACAGAGATAGTTTGTATATATATTTGTAATATTCAGTAAACGAACGGAAAAAAAGCTGGTAAAAATTATGGAACACTTAACCTAGGTAGGTAATAAGATCTATCTGAAAATATATCAAGAAACGTGTTGTCATAACAGCGTTCTGAATTTTGGATGTTTTACGACGCCGGTTACAAACATTCGTTATATTTTATAAACCTGTTGAAAGTGCTTATAAACTGAGTCTTATTCGATCGCAATAAGGTTCGGTATTTTCCGTTTGACCGAGGAAGTCGTGAGTGGTCAATTGGCGGTGTGGTCTTAATTCAGCAGTCAGCACAGCACGTCTATAAATAATGTCTTTGTGTCCTCACAGTGGAAATGTTTGTACCATTAGACGGCGCCGTTTTGTATTTTTAACAGGAAGGAAGGATTAATTAAAGGGATATTTTTAACTTTAATATTTCCAGTCCCAAACAACAAAGAAGGCCTCGTTCCTGTTAGCTGCTATCCCGACATCCATTGTACGGATCCATTACAAGATGACACTGTATTTGGTCGGGATAAAGAGATAATTTACAAAGCTTCGGATACCATATTTTTTTAATTAAAAGATACGCTTGGTTGACACATTTGCCTAGAAGATGCTTCAAGTATTCTTTCTATCCTTGAAGATATTGAAGTTATACGTGGCATGAAATACGGAAGCCGGATGGGCATTATAAACCTTAGCAATTCGTATCAGAAACGTTGAGCAAAACCGATTTCTCCCTATTATGTGTTACAGTGAAACAGGAAAAAGGTTGTGAATTGTTGTGAAGCTCCTAAGTAAACTCACCAAAATGTATCCTATAGAAGACGCAAGCAGGTGAATTGCATTGGCGCTACTAGCTAAGCAATTTCCCGTGATTGATCGCCAATCATCCTTCGCACTGCAAAAGTAAATCATAATATGCTCATATTAGCATATGCTCCTATCTCAAACTTGCACAATATCTCATTGCGAATTCTGGGCTATGTGTATCCGTCTAACTAAAGCAACTTGGTTGGTCTTAGCTCTGTTATATTCAGAAGATCTCTTATGGAAGAAGAAACAATTATTGTACGTATAATACGTAAGAGACCGTTCGCGTTGCTTGCCTTAATACCGGATCTTCTTCTCTGTTAAATTTTTACAAAGTGGTCGTGGTCATCACAAAGTGACGGCAGATGTAATGCGCCTCACGAGTATCTGCCACTTCACCCTGCTGGCCGACAGCCTGGTACATTCGTGCAATGAACCGTCAATAGCTGAATTAATTTGTTCGGTCCATCGCACTTTCCTTGACCCCTGGTGCCCTGCCTACTTAATACCTAATATTTTTAATTAAAAAAAATATCTGGAAATGTTATAATTAATGAGATTAGGGCTTACTTACCGTGCTTACCGTATGCGCAATTCGATTCTTATCACATACCTATAGGCAGATAGATATGTGAGTATTGATTTGTTATCCTACGTATTTATTAACACACATCAAGTGTGTGTTTGGTTGTTATATATAAATAAAGCGAGTTTTGTTTCATACGTACACTTTTATCACAATGTTTGTTATTAATTTTATTATTGTCTTCAAGTTTTACTACGCATTTCGCCTCTTAATATGTAGTTGATTAGGATTACAACCTATTTCAATTCTATGCCATACGCTGCCCCCTTAGAATTTCAGAAGTAGATCTTGTTTCAAATTTCAATTAATTAATTATTTATTTAACAATGATTATTTATTTAAAAATTTCAGAATTTCACCTCAAATCGTCTTGATGAGGCGAAATCCCGAAATGTTACTTTCATTTTGAAATGTTTGGACATTTCTTTGTAGTTAATTTGGAAGATACTGATTATTTGAATATTTAAATATAGATATATTTTATAATAATCAAAGTTTCTAATGTCTGCGAGAGAGGAATGATAACATTCATTTAGCCAATAGATTTAAAATAGCCAATCAATAAAAAGTCGCGGGCGCAAAGCTGTTAAACTTTATTTTCATTTCAACCCGCACTAAAACTGAAAGTGGCAATTTCCATATTAGTTTTAGCTACATCCGCAAACTTTTTTATTTAGTATCATAGAATGTTTATTGTAACAGTCTTATGACGACTTATCTCGAATAAATCTTTTGATGAGAAATGGGAATCGTAAGCGTAAGGTCGTGCTGTCAATACAACTTGCGACAATACGTATGTATATGGAATATTTGTTGGAAAGAATAGCAGGCGTTACTTTGCGGAAGTCAATGAATTCATATGATTTGAATCAAAGTTGTTACGGCATTTTCCATATATAAGCACTCGTAAATGACTATCCTACGACTACTATGAATGAGCTATGGATATTTTGGATGTGGAAAATACTTAGTGGTATAAGTGGTAGATTTGAATGGGCGTATGCAATATTTACAGTTGATAAACCTTGAGCCACAATTTATCAATTATTAAAAAAGTGGCACGCATCCCACGCGGTTTTTATCTGCTTACGTCCGTTGCAATTCTATATTGTAAACAAGTTAATATAAATATTTGGAATCAAAAACCTTTAAATATCATAAATAATTAGTCGAACAGCCCGTAGTCGTACTTTATTTGTGGATGCAGCATTATAGAAGCCGCGGCCTACAAAGGTTCGTGACTTCCTCTCATGGTTGTCTCGAGGCTGTCTTGGCAGAAAATTGAAAAGGGTCTTCTGTAAAAGAAACCAGATGACTGATTTCTTTTAGATAGATTTCAAAGATCATCAAACAGATTTTGCTGGCCTGATAAGTATTTGGCGTAATTTTTCAGATCCATCACTTCCTTAATCAAGTGCGTTAAGCACTTGATTAAGGAAGTGATGGATCTGATCGTAGGCCCTTTGTAAGTTCCTATTAAGATTAAATATGCCAGACAGCAATACGAAAGATCTTTCAAATCGTATCCGTTGCACTGTTTGCCGTACCTATTCGGGATAAGAATTAAGCTTAGTGGAAGGAGATAGGGAAATATTAATTATTTAGTCAAATGTTTAAAATCTCTGATGAACTTAAAAAAATCACTAATAAATCACACCTCAATTTCAGGTTTGTCAAAGACCTCGAGGACGGTTTTGTCAGACACCGACCGACGGCTCGACTGAGGCAGTCACAGTCTATGGGTGCTTCAACATCGTACAACGAGGTCATCCCCCCGCCCCTGCCTCCTCCGCCCTCGGCTTTGACCCAGGGTCGCAGGGTCGACAGCTCGCTCAAACGACTGGAGAGAGCCCACGATGACTTGTTCCAGTTGTAGCGGCCGAGGCAGCGCAGGTACTTTTTACTGCCTTTTTTATTGATACCCTTCAGCTGCTTAGTTTACTTCGCTATGTTCGTTAAAAACTGCGACAAAAACCCAGCGACAGAAGCGACACAACACGACGCGCTGCGATACAACGCCATAGAAAATGACAAACTTGTCTACGTGACAACGTAGGGCACAACAAGGAAACTGAGGAAACTGAGGAAACACTTGACGTTTCTTGAGTGTTCTTTATAATATTCTGAAAGTCTGCCAAACCGCACTTCGTCAGCGAAGGGACTATGGCCGTAACTCTTCTCATTCTAAGAGAAGACCTATGCTCAGGTGTAGGGTGGTGTTGATTTTAGACAATATTGATGTTCGTAAAACAAAATTTTGTTTGTTTTTTCAGATATGCGCGGTTTGAATGAGCGGGATTCTTCTCCACTGTGATGTCACAGCGCCCGAAGGATCATCCATCTCGGCACCTTAGTGTTGTATACGAAATGATCGTATGAACTGAAAGTACACTTTCACGGCGAGTGATATTAGGTGATATATTGTACTGTAAATTATGATATGTTTTGTTGATTGAGCCGCGTTATTACTGACAGGGAGTTAGCTTAGCCTTAGGGCTGGACAAAACCCACACACAAACTGAATAGCTTAGCCTTAGAGCTGGACAAAACCAACACCCAAACTGAATAGCTTAGCCTTAGGGCTGGACAAAACTCACACACAAACTGAATAGCTTAGCCTAAGGGCTGGACAAAAACCACACATACTGAATAGCTTGGCCTTAGGGCTGGACAAACCCACACACAAACTGAATAGCTTAGCCCTAGGGCTGGACAAAACCACAAACAGACTGAAAATCGAGTGTTTCGAGGATTTTTTCTCCTTAAATGACAAGTAGCTTAGGTAAATCATAATAATAACTGTATATTCTGAATCAAATGGCCAGGTCTGGAACTTGATAAGGCTGTAAGTGACGACATCTCAGAAAAAATTGTGAGAAGTCCCCAAGTCCTAAGTTTCTATTCGACCCAAACAAAAGTTGCCATTCGGTATTTTTTTCTCGTAAATAAGGATTGAAATCTATTAAGATTTTAACAGTCCTAAAGAAATAGTCCCCCAGTTGTTAATTGACATCTTCACGTGACCAATAATATAGACCACGTATACAACTCAGCTAAGCTAACTGTCTGTTATTATAAAGGCATTATATATGTTATGAAATTTTATATGTTATGAAAAAGGCATTTTTGGGAACTGGCGGAATACGAACCTGCATTACCTTATCGACCTTATCGGCTGCGATAGCCAGTTACGAAGTTCCATTCTCGCCAGTTCCCTGTATTTTATTTCTGGTTTATTAGTACTCCAGTGTATGTAAACACAATGTTAAAAAGCTAAAATTATGTATTTATGGCCGAACCTGAAACTACTCACATTTTACATTGTTTTTTTTTTCAATGTCGGATCTGGTTATTATTCTGTGAATGCTATTAAATGTACAAATGATGAGACAGTTAGTCATTTTTTTAACATCGCCTTGAACTTCCCAAAAAAGTTACACAGAAAGGCGTTTTTTTCATTTTTCAGCTCAGCTGTTCTAAGTGTGAGATCTATAGAGCGAACTTTGACTTTGCTTAGTCTCAATACATGGTTAAAACGAGACAGATTTATATTACTTACATAAGTCCATCTCGTTTAAACTCTAAGTCAAGTCTGAACCAAGTCAAAGTACGCTCTATAGATCTCAGCATGAGTTACATGCTCTATGTTCGATACAGATTGTATCGAACATAGAGCATGTAAATGTAATGTTCGATTAGTTAACATAATATTGTCTTGTTTGCTGTGGTTGGGTAGTAAGTTCAGCATTGTGTTGAAGCATTCCAAAATTTATCACTTGGTTAAATTATAAACAAAAATATTGTTCATATTAATAAGCAATATGAATATCGTTAGAGGTTTAGTGTGTAGTTTATTTAAAAAGATATGTATTTAACAATAATATCCCAAAATACATATTATGATATGAAATATTAGAATGCATTTTATATACGCATATGGTGGACATACTACCCTTGCCCTTCTAAAGTTCACATCTATTGACGTACCCCTTCGTGCCGCGTTTCTTGGGTGACGTCATTTGAGTTGTGAATATTGTCTTTACCGCCATACGGCGAGTATCAGGAGCGTCACTATAGAGGTGAGCTCAGTTCGCTAAAGATTAGGCAAAAAGCATGTGTGTTGGCAAACGTTTAATAAAATTATTTATAAAGAATATTGATACATACAATGCATTATTAAGTGATACCGAGGCGTGGTAGGTTCATTATTTATCAGCTTAAATTAAGCTTATTCAATCTGAAATTAAGGTTGAAATTGGTGTGACAAAAAATATTCAGATCGGTTCAGAAATCTTGGAGAAAACCATATACAAAAAAAAAACGAGAACCTCCTCCTTTTTTGAATTCGGTTGAAAATGAGTGGCATGAGCCGGTCAGAAAACGCTTTATGTATATGGCATTAAGAGTGAAAGATATGTCGCCTGCCGCGGTCGACGCGACGCGATGGCTACCGACGCGGAAACGGCGTTTTGCCGCTTTTTCACTCTGAAGAGCAAAACACACAGATAACGGGCGCGGGTCGGGCACGGGCCGGTCCATATAAATACAAGGAATTCAACCCACCGCGCACCCGAACCGGTCCGCGCCCGACCCGCGCCCGATCTGTGTGTTTTGCGCTTTAATGCCGTATACATAACGCTGACAAAGTTTTTCTGACCGGCATAAAGGCCTATTACACTGCACTTTTCTTAGGGCCCTGTGGAAAGGGTGGGCGTGGCTGCTAGTTCGAGCGTCGCTTATTATACAGCAATTATCACCAAATTAGGGACCCTTACTCCCTAAATTCTATTACACTACATTGATTCAAGTGTAAGGGTCCCTGTGAAAAGTGCAGTGTAATAGGCCTATTAAGCCGGTTCCGCGTCGATATGTTTGGCGAGACCTGAAAACCTGTCCATGTAAGCGAAGCGGAGGGGAGCTCTGTTGGCCGGACCAATAGGATGATCGATGATGCGATAATTTAACGAGTCATCTGACAGGAATCTGCCCCCAAATTGTGTCAGGAAATCGTAATCGTAATCATTTGTCAAACGGATAATTCGACCTGTTTATGGAGTTCAGATGCCTGCACGTCATAAAGCATGCATGCACTCACTAAACAGTTCGATTAATACGTTTTAAGCTGTCAAATTAACGATTTGCTTAGACAATTGGGCCTCTTGTTGCTCTGCTTGGCACATCTCCGCTCCGCTTCAATGGACAGGCACGCTTATAGGTGCGCACGGTCCGCTTTTTGGCTTTTTACAATTATATGGGCCATAGATTATTTATTTATAAATATATATGCACGTGTTTTCAATAAAATAATCTTATTGTGATACATGTGTGCTTTTATATGAATTTATAAGGATTTGTAATAACTTCGTATAAATCTGCGCCTGCTATAACCCATATCGTTTTACCAATAGTTAAATACGATTATATCATTGGTTAAACAAGTAGTTTTCTAAACTGTTATTGCCACTGCAGACTACAGAATTATAAAAACATTTGAGGGTTGACTGTTCAATCGCCCATTAGATTAATAATATCATTCAATGAACAATTTCCAATATAAAAACTGATAAAGTTATTCCTATTGTAATATTTTGATGATTAAAAAATCAGGCTTTAATATATTAATTTCTGTTGTTAAATATGTATCAACAAAATAAGGAACATAATATTAATAATAATTGTAAGTGTATGTTAATTTAAAAATGATCTTGTTATAGAAATAAGATTTTAAACCAAATTATAGCTTGACTGTTTTTGTATTTTTCAACAATTTATTATAATAGATAATCTAATTTAATAGTGCTGATCGAACTCCATTTATATTAGATAAATAATCTAACTTAATTTTTCCGTACAAATATTAAGCACTTGTTTACGTTAAATGACTGAGCTATAACTGTAAAATAACTTGAGCTAAAACTATATAATATGTATTAGGGAAGGTGTTAAATAGGCTTTCCAGATCGGTCATTTCAAGTATTTTTAGGTTCTGAATTGCTTAAGGTCTGGCCTGCCAGCAGGCTTCGGCCGTGGCGATTTAGCGTTCCGATACGATACCGTGCAGAAACCATTTAGGGATATGGTTTCAGTAAAACTGCCGTATCCCTCGCCAAAGCCAACTTTTTTATACCACTACAAAATTTAACTTCGATCATTTAACATGTTAACGTAGATCGTTAGATCGATAGAAATTCGTTAACCAGATTGATATAAGTAGTCAAGTGCTTATAGGCCTATTACACTGCACTGTGGCTGCTAGTTCGAGCGTCGCTTATTATACAGCAATAAGGACCAAATTAGAGACCCTTACTCCCTAAATTCTATTACACTACACTGATTCAAGTGTAAGGGTCCCTGTGAAATTGAGGTGCAATAGGCCTATTACTTATGGTAGATTTTTTAAAACTAAATTCACCGATTTACAATGTAGTTTTGAAGCTGCGACCAATACAAACGAACTTCTTACCATTTTCAATTCAGTAAAGAACTTGGTAAGTAAAACGCCTTTATATTTTATTTATACCACTTTTATAAGTTACGCCGATGCGCAGGTGGCGCAGAAATCTTATTTTCAATAGCGCTTAAATATCTCAGCCAGTCATAGCGCGTCCGTTGGCTATTGGTTGTTTCCTACGCGCTATGTTCGGAGTCCGAGCACGATACATAGATAGCACGAGTCTCTGTTATTCTTTTGTTTAAAATCTTAACAAAAACATCAAGCAATAAATAATATCTAAGCTTTCACATTCGGTTTTAGTCGGCGTTAGGTTGCGTTTCTGCGCAAACGAATTTTGCCGATGCTACTTATAAAAGTGGTGGTACTGTACTTGTCTAGCTAGCTTGTCGTTGAATTAAAAAAAAAATAGCTAGAGGTGTCGTGGACACAAAAAGGCAGTCTGTACGCTGTCTTGCCCATTCTTATGTTTGACAACACGCGACGATCGGCATGATTAGATTAGACCTATACACATATGATATAAATTGTAATCTATGTACAGAATGTATATTGTTGCTAAAGTGTAAAAAAATTGACGTAATTAGCGTACTGAGGTGTCTTCTCCGGTCGTCCATAATGTATTAAAGTATATAAAAGTAGATAGAAATCTTTTTGTATCCTTGTTATACATATATGTGATAACCTGTGTCCGGTCTAAGTTTAAACAACGTAATTTCAATTGACCGTATTCGAGTGTTTGAACACAATGGCGTCAAAGTAAAATGAACCTTATCTGGAAATTTTTAGAGCTCATTAGAGGAAATATTTCAATATTAAAATCTGTTGTACTGAATGTGTGACTCAAGGGATTTTGGGTTCATTTTACTTTGACGTTAATGTGTTCGAACACTCGAATACGATCAATCGAATTTGCAATGTTAAAACTTAGACTAAGCTATAGGCAGTAGGACGCGCTTCTATCATAAGGACCATAAAGCAAGCGAAATTTAAGAAATCAGAGCGGAATAACGCTCGCCGTTTTCCGCTCAAAATATCTTATAGACATGTTGTCAGAATTTCTACGTTAACAAGACGGTGCGTAGTTACTGCGTAGGTAGTTTGTACGAAATTCGTCATTTAGATTTCAGCGCGCCGTATTTCGATCTATAGGCGTCGTAATGGTGAACATTAGCGCTGCATTGCATATTCTATAGTCGAAAATATATTCAGAGACATTTACAGATAAAAAATAACAGTCTTGATATTAGTCTTGACAGTCAAAATATTGGATACTGACTGAATAAAATAATATACTTATGTACGATTTATGTAACCTTTTTAATAACCAAAACATTTTGTTAAATAATGTTATATAGTCTTTTTGGTGTACTATAATCGTGATTCGGCACTAAATAACTATGTATATAAGTGTTTTAAAATTTAATGAATGTTGAGCTTGATAGTCTATGGTAAAATAAGAATAAACAATGGGGCTGATTCTGAAGTGCACAATCTCTCAACTAAACTAAAATGACAGCATTAAAAATATTGCTAACCCTTTCATAATACTGCGGAAAGGAACAGATTTAAAGATGTCAGTTTAGTTTAGAGATTGTATAATACAGAATTGGCCAAAATATCAGACTAATCACAATTTAGATTTAAGGAATTATCAATCGAGTCATTGATGTTAATCTTTATTAAAGATTTTATTTGAATTTTATCTTTTTAATTAATTACTTAATTTTTTCCTTAGAGCGTCATACTGACTGCTTGAAGCAGTCATTATGAATTTTTTCATGTCTTATGCGAGGTCACTCGAGCAGTTGGCAATAACTAATCCGAGTATCCTAGCTCTATGGACTGATCGAGCGGTCCGTGTACCTACGTTGTTTGGTATAAACTGCCGCGTATGGAGGGTAGAGGCTCAGGTAGAGGTAAGGAGGATCATCTGTGTATATGAAATGTGTCCGTCGAAATGCATTAAATTGGGGGCGCCACATTAGTATCAACTATCAGGGTAAATTTAAAAGGAAGCAGCAAATATTATTAGAGTAGATTTGAGAAATAAACAAGAAAAGAAAACATTCATCATTATTATATACAACGTAAGTTGTTGAAATTTTTAATAAATAACTACTTTAGTCGACAATTTTATTAAATTTTTTAACTCAGCATACTTCACTTCATCTGCAATTACTACATTCATACCCATACCCTTTGCCTTCACCGGAGCCACTGCAGAAGGTTTTTAATAGGTTTAAAGGTTGATTTATAGCAACCACTGGACTTGATTTATAGCTAATAAATTATATTCTTTCAATTAATTATATATAGAATTATAGCGAGAGCGCATGATTATAATTTATTTGAAAAATACGTGCTCGATGCGCTCTGCCTATAATTCTATATTTTTTTCGTTCAACGGATCCAATGATTTTCTTAAACAAACGGAATATCAGACAATCTACAGGGGGTCTGAATGAAACTGCAAAATAAATAGTAAAAAACTTTATTGTAAATAAAAAATATATTGTACTCGTTTTAACTTAAAATGTAATATTATAATTCGTTTAGACTCATTTCTAACGTATGTACAAACAGTAAGTATAATTGTTATGTATAATAATATTTACATTTAATTTTAAAGATAGCGTCTTTTTGGACAATTTAGATTGTTGGTAGTTACATTCAGAAACCGAATATTTATTATTAAAGTACATTTCGTATACTGCTATTATTAAAATAAACAATAGAATAAGAAGATATTAAGGTAGACAGTACGTCACCTCCGACTGGAGGTAGCTATTGGAGGTATTTGATACTCTCCTTACTATTTATGCATAATGTGAGCCGTGGTGTGGGTAACTTTGTGTAGAAGAAAATACATTGAAAACCAATAAATAAATTTATTGCGGATCGGAAGTTTAACTTTAAAATATGGATCGGAAGGTTTTTGTTTCCTTATTTTTTATTTTGGCAAAAGGATCTAAAGGACAAAATTCTTGCGATGTCAGGCGAAGTCGAGCGACGTCGTCCGACTTCTCTAGAGACACGTGTCTCTAGTGAATAGAAGGCTTTACATTCCAAATATAAATAAACTAAAATAGGTGCCTATCTATTGTAAAGTACATTCAACAAAATTCCACATCGGAATTGATATAATAATATGGAAACACTTTAAATCTAATAAAGTTAAAAATATTAAATTTAGGTGGGATAAGTAAACCAGCAGTTTAAAAGCCTCTATTTTAGGGCTCTCTAGTATTCAATTTTACTATAACTAAATGTGACTACTATAAAATAACTAAAAGTAATTGAAATGAAAATCTAAATAGTTATTCCTGAATAACTATTTAGTATTATACCATAACACGTGCCAGTAAGAAAATAATCGAAAAGGATAACGGCGTCGATAAATAAAATATTTCGATCTCACTTACACATACCTGTGTAGAGTGTGCGAGTGAGATGGAAATTGGATTCCTTTTTTTATTAGCACGCGATAATATAATATTAAATGGGTCTGCGCAAACGAGCCACGTGACCTTGTGCGACTTATTTCTAAGTTCCACCCCTCTCTCATGCCACTTTAGTTTAGGCAATAGGCGCGAGTGAGAGGCACCAACCACATAGGAATAGCTCGTTTGCGCTGAGCTCTTGTTCAAATTAAATAAGTATTGTAGATATACTTACAAATAAGAATTTGTAATATCATAGAAATTATTAAGAATGCAGTAATAATACAAATCAGTCCTTTAAACGGCGTTTACATGATTTTGAACGAAGAATAGACAGAATCTAAATATGTAGGAAAAGCTAGATTATGAAGTTATAAATATACAAATGTCAGTAAAATATTATTTTAAGCTAAATGTCATGTATTCGACATATAAATAAAGGTATAAATGGTATTGGATGCGGATGCACTATGGGCTCCCACACAAAACTGCGAATTTGCATCGCACCGCATAAATCTGCAAGCTCGCAGGACGCATCGCTAAAACTCCCGATTTGATTCGCATCGCGCATTCCTGCGATGTTACGTTACACTTGGTGACACCATTTTAGACCGCTCTGAGACAGCGTGTGATAATAAACTTAAAAGCTCTTCAAATGAACATATTAAGCTCATTCTAAAATAATCGAAAACCTTATCTTCCTCTGTTCTTAAACCACTTTTTTTTTGTTTCGAATAAAATAGTTCCCATTAGCGTTCATTATTGTAAGTATTCATAATTGTATGAACCCAAAATCTTTTTTTTTTCTATATCTATTTAACAATAACAGTACTGCACTGCAACACGCTTCTTTCGATCCATGCCACTACTTCTAAAAACAGGTGCAGTACGGTTGACTACCGTTGAGCGTATGGTCACCTTTGACGACCTCCGTGGCGCAGTGTGTAGCGCTGTTGTCTTAACGTGCGGAGGTCTCAGGTTCGATCCCCGGCAGGGTCAATTTGGGAATTTATAATTTCTGAATTTTCCCTGGTCTGGCCTGGTGGGAGGCTTCGGCCGTGGCTAGTTACCACCCTACCGGTAAAGACGTGCCGCCAAGCGATTTAGCGTTCCGGTACGATGCCGTGTAGGAACCGAATAGCGGTATGGGTTTAATATAACTGCCATGCCCCTAACAGGTTAGCCCGCTGCCATCTTAGACTGCATCATCACTTACCATCAGTAGAGATCGCTGTCAAGGGCTAACTTGTAGTGGAAAAAAAATTAACCTAAACCAACGCTTTGCCGCACGAAATCGTAGCCTGCGATGCGGCGTCGTATCGCATCGCATCGCAGTTTTGTGTGGGAGCCCTATATCCTTGGCGTATTTCCTCAATTGCAAAGAGGTTTCGTGTTAACATGGAACATTAACGTAATGCTCAAACGAATGGTATCTATGGCCATATCTACTACAGCATGTCGCGGCCGCTCATCTCAAAATACTCTCCATACATTTCTTTATAACTTTTGGACATTTACAGTCCTAGTGGGAAACTATTCGATCGCGTTAAAGTCAACTACAATTTGTATGGACTATATTGAGCGCCAGATGTCATCTGTCATCAAGCGCTTAACAATTCCATACAAATTCAGGGCGTTGCGCCTAGAAACCGAACCTCAATACAAAAATTGCTTACATGTTATCATACAACAACCCTCAATTCTATTAAAAATATTATTAAGTACACAATGAATTACTGCGTCGGAGTATTGGAGTGAAGAAAATAATTTTGGTCTTTACACCAAATAAATTTCTGCGAAAAAATCTAAGTATATGTAATCCTACTTAAATTGAACCAAAGTTAAAATAGGTACTCGTGTTGAGTGTCTCACGATTGGCGTAAAACACTATTTGACTAGCTTTATTTACAAAATCTTAAAGTTATGAATGATGTTTCATTTTACGTTTTTGTGGCGAACTTATAAATAATTAAATATTAAACTTATAATGACTTATTAAGTACAGTATATTATCCTTGTGACTTAGATTTTTTTAGAAATGAGATTACGATTCTATTACAAATAAACATTTCACTTTCTTTTATAACATTTTTATAAAATTTTATAAAGATTTGTATGAGGTTTCTTTAATGGACAATGAGATGAAATTTACACACGCTGTCTTTAGTACAAAAGTTTTGTAGAAGTAAGATATAAAGTTATTATGTACATAATATTATGCTATCGGCATATTGCACCCCTGTTTCCATATGATTTAAGCTAGGTTCCCTACAGAACGTTTAAGTAGGCGCCTCTTCTATTTGGTCGTGGATATTCTTTTCTTGAGTCCTGTTTAGTAAAAAGTCTAGATCGTTGGATATTTTGTTGAGCATACGATCCGTTTCGGGTGAATTGTACGCCTTGTTCCACTCTCTATTCACTTGTTCTATGTCGGATTTAGATTTCGTTTCTTCCTTAACTTCCATGGACGGGAGCGATATGCTCGAACAGAAGTCTTTTTTGGATTTTTTCAAGCAACTTTTTATAGGTGGGGAGGTTATTTTTGAAACGTCTGGGTTTGATTGAACGCATATAGTGCAGGCTTCTTTGGATGTGTCGAAGTGTTTGCCTGTGTAGGGTTCAAAGTCTACGGAGCAAGTTAGGAGGGGGGCATTTGGGGGAGTTTCTGTGGGGGGTGTTTTGAGCACGCCTAGCTCTAGGCAGACTCTGGCCATGTATTCCGGCTGGGGGAGAAGGGGTCCCGTGTGGAGGTCTGCGTGGGGTATGAGGTCGCAGACTGCGCGCGTGGTGTTTATCCGGTGGGGGTCGAAGCGATGCGGACTCAATATAGAGTCTCTGTATTCGACGCATCGGACTATGTCTGCCCGGCTGTCCGGTGTTGATTGCCTTCTGGAAATATCGGAAAAAATGAAAGTAATGGCAACATTTTTAGAAACAATTTATAGCGCCATTGGCATTGGCGCCAGCCCTGTTGCGTTTGACGGCAATCATGCTATAAGGAAGCAACGATGAGGTCTAGGTTGGAGAGCGCTCTATTCTAATTCATACTAATATTATGTATAATTTTTCTGTTTATGAAAAGAGCAACTGCTGAGTTTTTTACCGGTTCTTCTCATTGGAATCAGTTCTCCGGACCGGTGGCAGATTCTTACGACTTATCATAAGTGGCACCAGTTGTCCTACGTGAAATAAATACCTAAATCATTTCATTTCAAAATGCGAAAGCGTGTCTTTCTCCTGTCTGCTACGCTTTAACGGCCCATCTTTTGCGATTAGGATAGTAAAGGTACTGGTATACAGCTGCTGCTTCACTTGATATGGTTTGAACATACCTATGCATCTTGGCAGGGCTCTCGAGGTGAGGCGCGCGCCAGTAGGACGTTACTGGAGACATGGCAGACGGCGATGAGGTGGTCTCCATCACACCGGCGCCGCCGCGGCTCTCCACCTCTCCGCCTTGCTTGATGTACACTGAAATTTTAAGGTACTCAGTACTTTTTACAGTGGTCTTTTTCTCATCCCTCGTCGTAGTTCACGTTGTCTCATCTTCGGTCGTTTGGAGCCCTCTTGGCCTGAACTGTATATAAACTTAGAAAGGCAATTGAAGGCCTCTAGGCCTTATAAATAAATTGGAGATCTATCTAATATAATACTTGGCCCTGGTTAGTTTAATCACCACCGGTAAAAACGGCAGCTAAGCGATTTCGCATGCCGGTACTGTGCAGCCACGTAGAAACCGATTAAGTTTATTACCGATTAAGGTTTAATTATAACCTTTATACCCCTTCTAGGATTGTTCGCTTCTACCTCCTGCATCATCACATGGTAGGTGTGATGATGCACACTAGTTTATACAAAGCTATATATTTAAAATATATACAAACAACTAAGCGAGGTGTCTCCGACGGGGGAGTCTTGCCAGTCGCGATGTGAAGGCAGGGACAGCACTCGTCGCGCTGACTGCAAGCATTCTTCGTCGCGGATGACGTAGCAAACCAGCATCGCCAAACCCTGGAATAAAAAAGTATATGAAATAGGTACTGGTATCTGGAATGAAAAAATATATGAAAATTGGAATAGGTAGGTACAGTCCAATTCAAACTTTATGACGTCTCGGAAAGTATTTACAAGGTACAACTGAAACCGTCCCGCTGATACCTAATATTGTACTCTGCGCATCGAAACGTACGATGTTCCAAGAAGTCATAATGTTTGAATTAATCGAACTGTAGGTAACTATAACTGCTACGCAGACTCAAAATATTTTACCAGACCCATATTAGGTATAGGTTATACGACTACCATTACCCACTGTACATTAGAGGATAAATTATAAACAATATTTTTTTTTCTTTACTACAAGTTAGTCCTTGACTGCGATCTCACCTGATGGTGATGATGCAGTCTAAGATGGTAGCGGGCTAACCTGTTAGGGGCATAGCAGTTATATTAAACCCATACCCCTATTCGGTTTCTACACGCTAAATCGCTTGGCGGAACGTCTTTGCCGGTAGGGTGGTAACTAGCCACGGTCGAAGCCAGGCCAGACCAGGGAACATTCAGAGATTATAATTCCCAAATTGACCCTGCCTGGGATCGAACCCGGGACCTCCGCACGTTAAGGCAACAGCGCTACACACTGCGCCACGGAGGTCGTCAAATGTTAGGAGAATCAGCTTGCACTCTTACATTAGCAAGTGCAGCCGCGGACAGCGCGATGACTTGCGGCAACGTGCGCAAGCCGGGCTGCGCCCACCACACTCCTGCCGCTTGCGCCGCGGTCGTGGTGCCCAGGACCAACAGTGTGTGCCGCACCACGCGTCGCCTGCAACGTAATGTGTGATCGTTGATTCGTCGTCTTCGTTCCGGGATACCTGCAGGGCGACCGCGTATCTTCTGCATCGATCATTGTTACAGTATCAATTGTTGTGATTGGCTGAATTTATGGTATTCTTGCTGCGTCAATGGATTTTGTCCAATAGCGGGAGAGTGTTATCCAATCAGAGGTGATTGCGTACGTTACACTGTAGCTGTCAGAGATACGCGGTCGCCCAGCTGATATATAATAATATATATATCACCGTAAGATTGTAAAAACCGTTAGATTATAATCTAACTCGCGAAATTGTAAACTGTTGACAGATTCTGAACCGTTCAATGTTCTGAGTGTCAATTTTTGAAATATTCATTGTATTTACGTTTTCTTGTGTCTTTCTTGTAGATTAGGTTAGGGTTCGACATATATAATCAGTAGATTCTATCGGGTTAATATACCTAACAGATTACAATCTACCGAAAAATAATGCGTTAAATTGTAATCTTTCGACAGTTTGCAATTTCGAGAGTTAGATTATAATCGAACGGTTTTTACAATCTAACGGTGACATATAAGTATATTTAATTTGCCGCCATTTTTCTCTCTCAGAATTATGAAGCTGAACTGATAACGCCAAATGTAGTGTACTTATATTTAATGTTCTTTTTAGGAAAATTGAACGCTTCCGCGGGAGAATTTAAAGTAATTTAAAGAACATAAACTTTAATACAGATGTTAAAGCGTCTATACTGATGGCAAATTTATTTGTCGTGATATTTGTATACATATTTAAATTTATTCACATTTTATGAAATATCCCACTTTTTCAAAACCCTACCAAAGGATCATCTTGGACACCCTTACGTCCATTAAGCCGCTATTACGAAATAACTGACGCGGGCGTGTGTCGGGAGGTATGTTTTACTAAAGTTTTCAACCATCAACCACCATAAATGGCGTTTATAGCTTCGCCACAATTGAAAAGGATCATCTTACCTCAACGGATCATCTCGTACAAGTTTCCCCTACAATATGACAGAATATCCAAATATCACTTACGGCCTTTCGCGACCTGAACGGACTGGACCACCATACTGTATGTAAACCATACATGTTTTCTGCGGCAAACTGGCCCAGAAGAATAACTTACCTTACTTCAAGTATAATTTATAAGAACTTTCTATTTCGAGTGAGATTGTTATTTATTTTGATAAAATAAAACTATAAAATACAGCAATCCGCCATAATGTACTTAACACCAAAAAGCGAATGACGTCACAATTGTTTGTTTTCGAGCTTTGACAATCACACTATTGTTTACTGCACACTGCACAGAGTACATCGGTAAAAACAATAGTGACGTCACAAACGACGCCATGACACTCGCGAGCGTTTTAGCATGAATTTTAAAATTTAAATTTCAAATGCAAATTTTATCTACCAAACCTTATTTTTCTGCTGAAATAAGATATTTTTTCCAAATAGTAGATACTTCCGAACATAATCTGACCATTTTTCAAAATCAGTCATCATGCCTATTACCTCTCTTTCAAATAAGTCCGCCTTTCAATGGGCACTTTATGCGTGATAGTCCTCAGCCGCAGTGTAGCGCACACCGCCAGAGCGAGGCATAGCACACTGAGCATTGCGCAGCCGGCAGCGCACACCGCCTGCGCCGCCGCGCCTAGCTGCAGCGGTGCGCCGCCCCAAAGCCGCGCGGTTAACCACGCTAGTGTGCACACTCCTGAAATGACATCGATCCGATCCTGTAGTTAAAACCTTAAGCCTACTTACACTAAGGAAGTATAAAGAAAAAAATATGAAAATTTATCTATCCATTTCCATAATACTCGACCTTGATGCTTTCATATAGGAGTAAAATTTTTGTGTAACAACTTTGCTAACGGACAAAACAGCTGCGCGAAAATTCCGCGTCATTCACTTCACACTCACTTGTCCGAACAAAACGTCTATGAAGAAGAATAAAGAGAGAGAATCGAAACAAAGACTCGCTTTTAAGGGTAGCTTTAAGAAGCTGCCCTTCAAGACAAGCTTCGGATGCGTAGAAAAGACACAAGCCTCGGATGCGTAGAATAGTCAAATTAAAAACGCAGCGCGTTAGATATCATTAGGTAGAAACCAAATAGGGGAACTGCCATGCCCCTAACAGGTTAGCCCGCTACCATCTTAGACTGCATCATCACTTACCATCAGGTGATATCGCAGTCAAGGGCTAAGTTGTAGTGGATAAAAAAAAATCTCGGTTTTCATCTTCTAAGTCCAAGAATAGAGGAAGATTAATGTCTGCTCCTGCCGGGGCACCTCAGGTATTTTCTGTCAGTCGCTTACCCGCAAGAAGGCCGACAGAAGGCGCTCGCTGCGCTCGTCCCGCGAGCTCGGCCTGCAGCAGCAGCGGCTGCGCGCACAGTGCCGCGCAGCCCGCGCACCAACACGCCGCGCACACCCAGCCCAGCGCGCCGGGACATGCTTCTTCCTGTAATGACAACTAGATGATGCCAGCGAACTCGTTCGCGGGGATTGAAGTTTTTTTTATTCCCGGGATAAAAAGCAGTATGTCCTTCCCCGGGATGCAATCTATCTTATCTTATCTTAAGCATGGGTGCCCGTTGTGCGTGAGACCTCTGGTGCGACTCCCCGCTGGATCACTCCAGCCAGCCGAGCTCACTCCAGAATCCTAGCAGGCCGCCCAGGTCGGCGAGGAGTGTTCCGGGAGTGTTGCTGGGGAGCCAATGTAAGCTTCTCGTTGAATGGATACAGTACTACATTCGAGTAGTACGTGTCTTGGTGTCTCCTCGCTCTCCGTCTCTCTCTCTTATCGTCTTATTTGTATACTTAATCGTCAAATATTTTTCTATCCTATTCATAAAGCTTCATGCGAAAAAGGATACCAATAGATTTAGAGCTGTCATTTTAGTTCAGTTTAGTTGTTCAATGTAGTTCTTTATCTATCGGGTGGTACATTATAAAGATTGCAGAGGAGAGATTTACAATACCACAACCACATGATGACCCTGGGATATCGGTTGGAAATTGGATCGAAAACCTTGACTCGTTGGATTTAAAAAAATCTGAAAAGCCTTTATTTCCCTGGCGCAACGGTGAGCGCTGTGTTCTTAAAGGTTGACGGGTCAATTTGATTCCCCAAATTGTAGTTACCACGTTCTACCGGCAAAGACGTGCCACCAAACAGTTTCTGATAGTGTAAACTCGTTTGAAACCACAACAAGTGTAAATACGTTTAAATAATTATTACTTACCTGTCTAGAATAGCATTCCAAAACAGTCAGTATAGCAGCGGAATGCGTTCCGCGGTTGCTGCCTTCAGAAAAACCGGCAACTTGGCCTTTTTCCCCGGCACCAGACTCAGCAACTGTAACGCGGCGGTCGCCAGGTACAGCGCTCCCCCCAGGCCCACTGTTATCTTGACCTCACCTCGCCAACACATTATAAACAATATTTACCTGTCTAGTATCACATTCCAAAAGAGTCAACATAGCAGCGGAATACGTGCCCGCAGTAGCTGCCTTCAGAAAAACCGGCAACTTGGCCTTCCTCCCCGGCACCAGACTCAGGAGCTGTAACGCGGCGGTCGCCAGGCACAGCGCTCCCCCCAGGCCCACTGTTATCTTGACCACGCCGCGCAAATCCTTCTCTACATCTGTCTGAAGGAATTCGGCTATTTAAATTTTTGAACTGCAAGGAAATACAAAAACGAGAAAAATGGTTCGACAAATTACTGATCACAGAAAGAGAGGAATCAGTGTTTCTGTTAAGGCCTTAAATCATAATTTACGCCAATTGCAAAGCAAAGAAATTAGCCTATCACAGGCGAATCCCAACAACGCTGTTTTGTCTGATATGGAACTGATTCAGTTCTGCACACAATCTCTAAACTAAACTAAAATGACAGCATTAAAAATATTGCTGATCCATTTATAATACTCTCTACAGAAAGGGATGGAATAAGATTAAGAAATGTCATTTTTAGTTTAGTTTGAGATTGTGTTGAATTGGCCAAAGTGTCTACACTCCACATTGTGGAGCACATCGATATAGGCACGTGACAGCAGCAACCCGACTGTGCAGGGTGAATGTCGCAATACAGTTGTATTCAAATTTCCAGAAATCTCTTTGGATTAGCTGCCATCACTGGCGCCGCGTGCTTTGTAACTAGAGTTTCATGGGAAGAAACAAATCATTTTACTCACAAGGGTAGACCTGGCGATGGTGAAAAGTGCGTAGGTGCCCAATCCACGGCACCGACATGCCACATACGTTGGCTCGGGTATCCGCACCTCGCAGGCCTTTATTATCCACGTTCGGGGTTCAGAAGATGTTCTTAGTCCACATGCTAGCTTGGAAGCTGAAAGAAAATATATTATACAATAATGAGCTAGGCAGATAAAATATGAAGTAGATACCTGTTCCAATGTATCAATTCAAATGTTCAAATGAAAATAAAAATTTTGAGCGCTAGTCTTAGCAACTATATTTTAAAGAATAATTCTTTGAACAACAAAAGGCAATAAAGGATATTTATTAAGTCTAATAAAATTAAGACACTTGATAAGGAGAGACGTTTTGTAATTAAGTTCTTTAAAATGGTTTCAGAGAAATCAGCTGTCTCATTTTGGGATTTTTATTTTACACGACTTCAGTCTCGAATTGTTTTAACACAAAAGCCAAAATAATAAGGTTTTAGGTTTAAAGAGAAATTTATTTTTCTCAAAGAAGAATAAAGGTTCACTTTTGAGTACTAACAACAATCTATGCTTAAACATGAATGCTTAGAGAGTAAAGGTTTTTCATACTTTCCCCGTCTATATATTGGTAAACGACATATAATATTTATACGTACTAACACTAAAGCATAAAAGAGCACGCGTTGCGGGTAACGTCAGCGTCGGAGGAAAACGACGTATCGTATTGTCGGGCTAGTGTGTTCGTTAGCGGCTCCATAAAAAAGTGAGCTGCACGGACTACTTATCCGCCAAATTTTTTTTTACATTTAACGTTAATTTGAAACGAGGGAATGATACGCAAGAGTCTCGGGTGAGATCATAGTTACCAGGTGATTTATTGTTCGCTGAATATCTCACCTATAGTGGTATAGTTTCTGGAATGCACGAACAGCAGTGTGACTGTGTGCTGTAGGGCGGTGTCCACTTGGCTGGCGGTCAGTTGCACCTGCGCGGACGCCAGCCGGTACTCCATTTCGCGCCCGCCCCTGGAACACGATATGCTACACTCACGCCGTATGGCAAGAAGAATTAAAACCAAAACTGAAGAACTAGCAATTAAAGGAATAAACTTGACGAGCAAACTTAAGCTTTTGGTAAATTTTGTAAGATAACTCAACAATGAAATTATCACGAAAATTTTGATACGAAAATTCATTTTCTGGAAACAAAGGATTATAGTGTAATGTAGAGTTCTTTTTATATTGGCAAGCGTCATGGCTAGGCAGGTGGGTAGGCCTAGCCATGACGGTTAAGGATATCGTCCAGGTGGCGGATAAATTCCATCAGTCTGAGAATGAGATTCTTTTATTTCGTATCGATTAACGTAGTCGCTGTCGTGACCGATAGACGTCCAACTGCTGGATATAGATATATTTTGTAGGAAATCATTTATTAATCCACCATTGGACACATGCCTCACCATTTATGCAACCGTGTTCATCAGAGTTGTGTTATCCCAACCCAAGTCATATAGCACATTGCACAAATCGACAAAATCTACAGACTAACTTACTTGAATTCAATGGATCGTCTCAACGATGGAAGTCGTGCAGCCAAGTTATGATACTGAACAGCTACTACAGAAGAATTCCCGTTCCTCGCCACCAATTCCACTCCTGCAGATGTCAGCAACCATTCATCGGTACTAGCTAGCGGTATAAAGCTGAAGTGGGCAGCACCGTCATCTCGCACTTGCTTGGTCTTCACTGAGAACTCTTGGTAGTGCAGATCGACGTTGTCTCTCATGGCTGCTGTGTCCACTACAGCGTTTTGTAGGTCGTAAATTTTCTGTTAACGATAACAAATATTACATTATGTTACTTACTTATAAGAGTAATTGTATTGGAATGCAAAATAAATAAATGAATGAATGAATTATTTTTTAACTTTTTTATTGTATGAAAATATAGATACGCGCTGAATTCCGGACCTCCTTTGTGCAACTGGGTTAAAATGGTATTTTTCCATTTACGTGACTACGAATGTTATGCAAAAGAATTTCATCTTGATGGTTTGTTAAAAGGTGGGTAACATTGATTTTCTCAAGCATTTTAGTAAGTATATTATTATATATAAGTAACTATTTAATTAAGTCAAGAAAAGACAATATCTACTTTGTATTCTCAACTCACCTCCTCATCCAAGAATGTGTCAGGGTGTTTGAGCAAAGTTTCGTATATGATCAGCAGATGCTCAACGCTCTCCTGTCTATCTCTCGGTTTCCCAGCAGAAGAGAGAAGGTAGTGCATCATCTCCCTCGTGTGTTGAAGAGGTAAGGTTCCTTCTCCTGGGTGAGCTGGTAGCGAACGGAGTACTACGCCGTACTGATGTGCTACGTTAGAGACGTTGTCCCAAGAATAGCCGTAGGATATCCGGGTGAACTGCAAAAGGCGATAACATATAAGCTTATATCTACCTAGATATTTGAATAGAAGTAATATAAGACCTTACCCTAAGAAGATAACGATTACTGCTTTCATGTTAGGAAAGTTGAATAGTGTATAGTTTGGACCTAGAATTAACAGCCTCCCTAGCCGAATTACATATGTTTCGTGCCTATTCTCTTTCTATAATTAATCGTTAACGCTTTATCTCCAAAAATAAATGAATAGTCTATGGTAAGCGTTTTTAATCGCTTTCGCTAAAGAGTTAACGATTTTGAAATTGAAAAGAGATATATTCCTAGAGATATACTCCTCGTTGCACACACAAACACAAATATATAACATATTTATGGTTCTCCAACAGATTTTCCTCCGCCCGCCTTTTCATTTTCACGGCCATTCTAGTGGTCTATGATTACATGCTAATGATACGTAATTGAATATGGTACCTGTTCGTAGATATCACGTAACGAGTCAGCAACACAGCCAGAAAAATCTGGAATCATCCACTTCACTCCATGTTGAGTTGTCTTCGGTTCGCAAAACCTGATCATAAGTAGATCATTAAATGCTTTGAAAGCTCTCCGAAAGTTATTGAATTCTCGGTCCAGTTTACGTTGTCAGGATATAATTAGTGGAAACTTCAATGTGAAAGACTATTAAGAACTTAAAAGCTGTTTTAAAAGTTAAGCTAACGTTTGAGGACTGCTATATTTTCTCCACTTTGCCAACAATTACTTAATCTAAAAACGCTTGAAAGTGACTAACTAGGTTGTGGAGCCAATCAAAAGATATATCCAGGAGCTGTACTAGCACCGAAGATGGATCACAACTCTTTTCTGAGAATCGCAAATTCCGCTAACAAGCAACGATTGCCATGATCGCAATGAAAAATTCGCTTCTCCCCTGCTGCTCACGGGAACGATTTATAACTTTGTCAATACCGCGGTCATAGTCTTTGCATACTGTATAGTCTTATTCGTATTTTTGATGTCTTCTTTATTTCCATGTACTTGTGTGCAATAAAGGTTTAAATAATAATAATAAATAATGATAGTCTAGTGGTTACGACTTCGGCATCAGTGGGTCCGGATTTCGAATCCACTGATCTTAGGACAGAGTTGAAAAAGTTCAGTATCACTTGCTTAAACGGTGGAAGATGACATGGTGAGGCAACCTCCTGAAATTCTTCATCTTCATTCTTCTCCATAATGTCTACAAAGGTGTGTCTACCCTAAACGTACTTGGCGAGCTTGGAAAACTATGGTCGCCTTTCTAATTCTAAGGGAAACCTGTGCTCAGTGGTTGAGATGATGGTGATGGTGAAATACCTGCTAGATTCGCCAGTATGGCCAGGTGGGCAAGTCGATGTTGCATGAGCCCCCGGTGCAGTCTTCGGCCATCGCAGACCATGTGACGTTTCACTTTCACAGGCCTCATCTTTGGCCCCAAGGGCCCACATTGTTACTCCCTTCGCGTTTTTGCCCGCCACTGATGACACCTGGCACCGAAACTCGCTTGATTTCTATAAAAAGCATGTGTCTCGTTGTGAAAATGAAAATACAGTTGACGTGAAAATACAGGAATTCAAACTCAAACTCAAAAAATCATTATTCAAAATAGGTATACCTACAAAGTATACCTTCTGAACGTCATGTTTACAAGGAATAAGACTTGATGGTGATAATTAACTACGGTATCTTAAAACTAAAGCTATGAGGGTTCCAAACGCGCCCTCGTCTGTTCTTCCAGCTAACACATATTAGATTGTATTATTTACCGAACTATGACGGTTCCAAAAAAAAAATGGCTTGGCATGTTGTGGTATTATGCCTACCTCTTTCAGCTTATAGCAATCCTTCTTAAACTGCATCTTCATTCATCCAGTCGCATTATGATAAACAATGAAGCAGGCACTCCGGTATGTCACATCGCAAGCGTATGATAAAAACCTATGAAATATTTTAAATGTAGTTCCAGGGCTAACTTGTATATTATACAGCTTGAGCACACTTCCAGCGGGATACAGATCCTCCCAGACCTCTCGTCCAGGCTCCAAGCGTAGCAGCGTCCTCTCCCGCGCCCAACTGAACCCAAGAGTACCGTGGACACGACCAGCACCCGCCAAACATGTGATGCTTACGTTGTCACCCTGGAAATATTTGATGTAGGTTACTTGTTTATAAGAAATCGGACTGGATTAACGAGGTTTGGTTGGAATCGAACCTTCTGGACTAGCTGGTTACGTTTATAACGAGCCTCAGAATTCGCTAGTTATCGGCTGAAGGCTTAGCCCGGCAAAGCCTGAGTGTCTATGTTATTTTTGATGCTTCCTTGCTTCAAACAACCTGTATATTTTTTTTAAGGTGTATAGAATAGGGCTATTAAAACATAATTTTTTAGCAATTATTAGCATATTACCAGACTGCGATATCATCGTTTTTCACCGTGTGGGTTTTGGGATCGTGGTGAATCACAAAAACCAAAAAATCAACGCACCTTGTTAACAGTAAGACTGGATGGCACGAGTCTTATATCCGGGGGTCTTAAGATGGTCAGCCTGAGAGCACTGCATCTTCTCCTTCCCGCATCATCAGCTGAACAGGACCACCTTCCACTGTCAGGTCTTTTGGCTTCTGATACTCCTAGAACTGACATGCGCCGACCTAGAGCGTCTTCTGCTACAGTACGAGTCCAGATATCCCTAAAATGAAAAGAAATTCGATCTTATTTCTTCAACAATAACCTTGCACCGTAGATTTGGCTATGGTCCAGTGCGTGTGCGCAGTTCAATGCAACTTTGACATCATTTGGATAACTGGATGGTACGTTCTCATGAAGCGACTAACTCGGTTTTAGAGAAAATCTTCCAACAATGTTCTTGCAACAAACAAACTAAATCTATAAAAGTATTTTTGTTGCAAATTTAGTTTTTTATAACAAAACGAATTTACGATCTATTTTGTTGGCACTTGGCATATACCTTGTGGTACCATTGAGATTGACCTTGATGCCGTCCTTGTACCAAGTAAACTCGATATCGGGAGATCCGTACGCCATACAGCTCAGTATAAACTCGGACCCCTCCCATACTTCGGGCCGCTGGTTCACGATCAAAGCCTGCAATAAAATGATGAATTTGCATACGAATTGTAGGGAAACGCTCCAAACTAGAGAAACATTTTTACAGCGTAATGAAACTTTTATGCCCTAATTCATGTTATACCCTTGTAGGGGGTATTTTACGAGCTCTATCTTATTATGAAGTCGGTTGTTTTCAAAGTTTGTCTCCGAGCACTTTTAGAAAATAGGCCTAAGACAAACGTAATCATTCAAGAGAGCTTAAAACTTTAGTTAGTTAAGTTACGTTTGTCAATCGGCTCTCGAACTTTTTTGACTTGTGAGTTCATAGATGCTATGAAAATATTAGGTAGGTATATTATTAGATACTTATTATATTCATGATAGATGCTTTTCGATTGGAAAACAGTTTGAATTAGACTAACGTAACAGGGGGTTACTAGTTACTACCATTGCATAAAGCAGTATTATTTTAAACTGACAGTTTTATGTCACGTTCCTTGATGTCCCTTAAATAAGGACTATAATTCTAAAACACGAACGTCAACAATATTAGAACAATATGAATTTAAGCGATGATAGTATGGCCCCTGATCACGATTTTCCACAATGCGAACTACAGAATGTTGAAATTGGAAAGCCGATACGTACCAAGTAAGGCGGATACTCCTAGGCACTGAACAACAGATTCATAAAGGTTACAGAAGTATAAGTGCTACAGAATGAAAGTGTAACAGAATCGAAGCTGTAACCCTTTTGAATGTGCTTTTAATTCTATTAACCCGAAACAGTTATATTTCTGTAACAGAAACGAATCTGTACCAGAATTAAAGTGGTTTTAAAGGCTAACTGAAATAATTTACTGTTCACGCGTATTCAAATTTGAGTCTAAGGTATTGCACCGATGGTTGCAACTGTTTTAAGAAAAATATGGCCATGTAGTGTCAGTGTGTGTAAAGTCCAATGAAGTGAGAAGAACACGTTGCCACACCGTGCAGTTTGTTAGGGCATGTGCTAGGGTTACAGATATAAACACTTATGAACAGAAATAATAGGTTACAGATTGATTGAGTTACAGTATCGTTTCTGTCTCCGTTATAAGTGTTTCCGTTTTATAACAGTGTTTAAACCCCTTATTTCGGTTACTGTTTCAGTCCTTAGATACTGCAATGGCCGTTACATGATTATCAAATTTTTAGAAAAAAAAAAATTACTTTTGTAATTTTTGTACGTTTAAATTAAGTAGGTTAGGCTATTTAAATTTTTCAGGCAAATTGTGTTGCTTCAATTTCAACCTATTGGTCCAATAATGTTATTTAAAAAAAATGAAAATAACCAAACTGAGACTGTAGGTAAGTACTTCTTTTCCTAACTTTGCAATTTGAACCGAATGAAACAGAGAATTCACTTAAGAAAATGGTGTGTTTTAATTAGAGACATCTAAGACGCCTTTCCCGTTTCATCTAATTACTTCCTGTTACAATAAACGCCTTAGTTTCAGCTGGAGCGGTATTTTTAAAAGCTTTTTAATTATTAGAAATGCTTACTTTTAGGTACAGGGGATACCGTCGTAGATATCTTCTTATTAATAATATTATTATAATATGTATATACTTGCACTAAGTATCAATATCGATCAAATCTATAAGTACTAATTATTATAAATGTGAAAGTTTGGATGGATGGATGTATGGATGAATGTTTGTTACTCAATCACGCCAGAACAGCTGAACGGATCTGGATGAAATTGCACAGGGATAGATTATGGTCTGGAATAGCATATAGGCTAAACCAAAAAACCTCAATTCACGCGGACTAAGCCGCGGGCGGCCGCGCTAGTATCTACTAATATTAATAATTCTCATTTTTACGAAAAAGTTACAGGACGAAAATATCACAAAATTGAACGCGAGACAATTCAAACAAAAACCTAATTCCTAATAACTATTAAAATAAAGTAAAAGGAAAAAAAAGCAAAAGAGTCAGCTCACATGAAATATTAATATATAAATTATAAATCATTAAAATAAATTTTTAAAATACAAGCTTTTGTCGCCCACTCTATTTAATTAAGTGTGACGTATTAAAATTTTTCGTATTCTTCCCAACAAGCCCTTTTAATTGATAGCCATATTAAGGGGGTGCATAAAAATAACTATTCCGCTATTTTTGGGAGTCAGCCATATTGGATTTAGAATGACGTCACTCAGCTTACCATGCATAAACGTGTAGGTATGCAAAAAACTGTTTTAAAATTCAGCTGTAAGATTTGAACTAAACAAACCCACAAACATTGCAAATTAAATGCTTGCAAATAAAAAGAACAAAAGAGTACCTATTTAAATTGTAACGTTACTTAAAACACACTTTAAGCAAAGAGTGATATTCAACAACGGTGTAATACCTTAAGATCTCGATGTTAGGTATGGAACTTTGCCAAGATGAAGGCGTATATGTAAGAAAGTTTGATGAAAATCTGATCTCATCATAGTCTATACACCCGACAGGTGTACGTAGAATAGTAAAATTGTTCGACCTATTTATCCACCACTAGGTAGAGGTTTTTAGGAGGTCATTTTTGTTTAGACGTAACTTTCGTCCGAAAAGAAAAGTCTGCGTCAAGTCATACGTAAACCCCGTTTTCCTTAGAAAAATTCTAATATTTAGTAATGATTCAATTTAATAAAATTCATCGTAGACAATAACTTTTTATGGAGATTAGTTTGAATCTAAATTTTGCATGTCAATCGTATCATGTATGACAGGTTGTACAGATGATTAAAAGTTAAAAGAATACTTTGATTCCTTCTTTGTATTTGCAATCGTGCTTTTGCAATATTGCTAGTTGCAACGACCGCATTTACCAATCCTATCAAGTACTCCTATACACACCCATTTTATTTATTCCCTCGTACAAGAAACAAGATACATCGCAAATAAGAGGAGCTCCCATTGTATTTTAAAGTGCAGTTCGCAGGTGGCTGTGGGACGCATGCTGCAATAAATATTAAATCTAACTCTCCAACTTTTTACTTCGTTTCTTTACTGCAAAACTTTCTGTGCAAGATAGAATCGAGGAGACGATTTTACGGAATTCACTTTGGTTTATCTACCGTGTAAAGTTATTTAACTACAGGAAAATCTATTTTCTTTTACGTCATAACTAAAAGTTAGCTTTCTTTCCTTATCGATATCTATCGGAAACAGATTTTGTATAATACCTATGTGTATTGACTATCGAATAATTAATGTTACGTACGGTGCGCCAAAGTCTTGCTTAGTTTCGTGATCTACATAATATACGAAGCTATCAAAATGTTTAATAATACCTAATAATCTCAAGAGTCAAGCGGGTAAATGGGCAAGCGGCACAAAACTATGTACTGCGGATATCTGAATCTGAATCAGGTTTATTCGTACTTAATACAAGATTCATTAATTCAAATAAATCAGTAATGAGAGTTACATGTAAACTCAGCGCAGGTTGCATGTCAAAGTGCAGCGTGGCGGGCAGTAGACGCAGGCGGTCGGTGCGCATACGTGTAGAGAGCGAGACGAGCGAGTGCGGCACACAGTACACACGCTTCAATCTTTGCTCCATATCCAGTTAACTCTATTTATATTAAAGTATACAATAATGTATATTATAATAGGCATGATGACTGATTTTGAGAAATGGTCAGATTATATTCAGAAGTATCTACTATTTCGAAAAAATATATTATTTCTGCAGAAAAATAAGGTTTGGTAGATAAAGTTGGCATTTGAAATTTTAATTTTAAAATTCGCGCCAAAACGCCCTTCGGTGTCATGGCGCCGTTTGTGACGTCACTATTGTTTTTACCAATGTACTCTGTGCAGTGTGCAGTAAACATTAGTGCGATTGTCAAAGCTCGAAAACAAACAATTGTGACGTCGTTCGCTTCTTGGTGTTTAATCCAATATGGCGGATTGCTGCATTTTATAATTTTATTTTATTAAAATAACTATCAATCTCATTCGAAATAGATAAATAAATACGTTTTTTTATAATCCATGAATCCTATTTCATTAGATAAATTCATAATTTAATTGATTCTTGGTTACTGTCATCATGCCTATTACATGTAAACTCGGCGCAGGTTGCATATCAAAGTGCAGCGTGGCGAGCAGTAGACGCAGGCGGTCGGTACGTGTACGTGTAGCGGCGAGGCGAGCGAGTGCGGTACGCAGTGCACACGCTTCAATCTGTGCTCCATATCCAGTTAACTCTATTTAAGTTAAAGTATACAATAATGTATATTATAATTACATGTAAAGTCAGCGCAGGTTGCATGTCAAAGTGCAGCGTGGCGGGCAGTAGACGTAGGCGGTCGGTGCGCATTACGTAGCAGTGAGACGAGCGGGTGCGGTACGCAGTGCACACGCTTCTCTTTCTTTGCTCCATATACAGTTAACTGTATTTATGTTAAAGTATACAATAATGTATATCGTAATTACATGTAAACTCAGCGCAGGTTGCATGTCGAAGTGTAGCGTGGCGGGCAGTAGACGCAGGCGGTCGGTGCGTGTACGTGTAGCGGCGAGGCGAGCGAGTGCGGTCCGCAGTGCACCCGCTTCTCTCCGTGCTCCCCAAACACGTAGCCAGACAGTACGTGCGTTATTTATGTCTGGAGTACTGGGAATTATGTTGAATTATTACTGAAGCATTCTAATTGCTACCCCGAAAACATAATAAAATAATATGATCTTATTTATCTTCTTGATAGGTCAGGTTTATATAAAGTTTCGTGAACAATTTAGGATTCTGGGAAGAATCTTGTTGAAAATACAATAAAATCAACTCACCTTATATTCAAAATTTCTATCTCGTCGTGAAGAGTAATATTTGATGCCATTAAATAGTTTGATATCTGAAACAAAAATTCATACTTAATCAAACTACCATTAAGTATACGCGTACTTACGCAATATTTTATCAGTTACAGAGAGTTGGTTAAGTTTTGAAATCTATATTTTCCATCTTTTTTCTTACCTGTCTGACGATTTCTTCAGATATGTTTGCATTTCCTTGGTCCATTATATGCAGTCTTGTTTCAAAACGGGCGGACGCTAAAAATATTAAAATTCGTACATATTTATAAAGTCATTATAATCATCTAGATTATATTTTAATACTAGCGAATGCCCCCGACTTCTGCGTGGTTTGACGTTTTTTGGTTCCCGCGGGATCTCTTTAATTTTCCGGGATTATGCCTATGTGCTATTCCAGACTATAATCTATCTCTGTGCCAAATTTCAGCCAGATCCGTTCAGCCGTTGGGGCGTGATTGAGTAACAAACATCTATAAATCTATGGATGTATGGATCCATACATACATGCATCCAAACTTTCGCATTTATAATATTAGTAAGATTAGTATTTCCAACATACTTACAAACATCTGTGTCTTTTGGATTACAATCACAAGATGTTCCTCTCTCACAACCCTCGGCACATTCTTCTATACCGCATTCTGTAACAATAATATTATAATTTCATGAAATTTTCTCTCATACTATACTTATGTCAAATTAAAAATTACGAATAAGTTAAGTAAGACATTAGAATAACTAAATGAATAAGAATACTGCAACGTAGCATATCAAAAGAGCACCTTTTTAAATTGAGGCGTAGGTATTTTACGGAGGAGGATATTTTTCTCGTTTCACTGCGTAACCTTAAAGATAGACCCTTTTTAATTGTAAAAATGACTTTTCGTTTGATTATTCGTTCGTAAATGGTATTTTGTAAGGAAACAAAGAAAATTAGTTAAATTGAATGTAGGGTTCAAGGAACTTAGATAATTGTGTTCAAGGAACCCTACACAGAGAAAGTCCCGGAAGATGTTTGCTGACTTTTTTTATCGAAACCTTAATTAACTGACAACCAATTTAAGAGATGACGGAATAAGGAAATGGCTGAGAAAACAACGGCTCTATACATTATCTCACAGAGCCAATAAACTGAAGAGCTATTGGGGATACGAGGGTTACCCTATATTACCTTATGCGCATGAATTGATGGCGCGAAGACACAATATTTGTACATAAATATCAAATAACACCAATACAGGGTTCGCGTAAACAAACTGAATCTACGTATATTAAGCTGTGACGTACTTAAATATCTACGTGGGTATTTATAGTTCAGAAATAAATATAGTTAATATTAACGCTTTCTAATCAGGATTAGCGTAAGTAGTATTTATTTCATAAAATTTATATTTTATTTCATAAAAACGTATAGGATCTTACTCAACGTAATGTCACGTTTTACATCTATGTTATTGTTAATTTATGTATGTATTTATTTCTTTATTTGTTATTACTGCCGTCCAGGGTCACACTTGAATAATATTTAAGAACAATAAAACATAGGAACATCCATATTTGCTGTCTATTTATGATAATTGCAAACACATTATTAAAACCTACCGTGATGATCGCTACTATAGGAAATAACCGAATCGTAGGTAGTTATAAATACCATCATCGTTAAAAGGATCAATAAATAAGGGAATAATCAAAAAGGTCATAAAGTCAAACAATAAAGTGAAGAATAAATTCAAATTTCCTCTCAAATGAAAGCTTGCCAAACAAACCCATTTTCATTTCCAAATGTTATGAGCGGAAGTTCCTTGCATTACAAAATGTTAGCAGTAATGGTATTTGGGGAAGTCACGGTGCTTCTATTCAATTTATAAGGGTTACTCGCTCTATTTGCTTCTATAAAATAATTGCTGTTGTAGACAATATTTTACTTAATGACAATAATGATGATAGGCAAGGTTCCAATGCTACAATAATATTTTTAAATACAGTTGTCAAACATGGCGCACTTTCAGAGGCTGTAGTTATGATTCGAAAATTGAATCTTTCGCATGGGCATCTTACTTTTACACGGTCGTGACTAACCTTTACAAGCTCGATACTTACTTTTGCAGTTTAGTTTTAAATTTTCCAAGTCAATTAAAAAAGTTTAGTAGCAAGGAGTTTTCATACATAGAATATAATCGGATAGGCTTTTTACGAGGAAAAATGAATGAATCCGTACGTTTTAGCATTGAATTTCCAAAATTCTTTTAAATGGTTGTTGATTATATTTAATTACCCGTTTTAATTTAATTATTTTCAACATTTGACAAAAATCGAATAGGCTGTATACGCGTAGGTACGAACCCGTAGCCTAGTTTCGTTGAAAAAAAAATATTTCCAGGTGTAAATACGCGCCATTTGCTGAATTTTTTTATTTTTTATGTGATAAATTGATTATATTTTTATTAATATGAGTTCTAGTACTAATGATGAAATGGAATTAACTCCACCAGATATTTTATCTGAGGCGAAAACTGCGCAAGATGGAATTTTGCGCACTTGCGAATTTTAGTAATTGCTCAAGCTTTACTCTCAATTTCCAGAATTAATTAAGTACTATGTACGTATGTATGTTGAAATAAACTTGTAATTCTTTGATTTGTTTATTACTATTTCCCACAACTGTATTGAAAAACGTCGTGTGATACACGGGTGTGAAGGTTATTGCAAACTCGTGACATTAAAAACCCTCACCTTCGGCTCGGGCTTATTAATGACAGCTCGTTTGCAATAACCTACTTTCCACCCTTGTATCACAATATACTATTGCAGTCGTATATATAATAATATATGGTTAAAGATAATATTTAATAGCCTCGGTTGATGGCGACCCCAGGACATCACACAACACCTGAGTAGTGAAGGTGGACCAACACCCATATTACAGACCAGATTCTATACCTACACCACTCCTGCGAGGCCCCATTACGCCCTTACCCCGCAGCGTCTGTGTCTAGAGTTAAGACGTCTTCGTGTGACTGTTAGGAAAGAACATAATCTATATATGTTATATATGGAACATAATATCTCCTGTGGGACTGGGGGAATGTGTGGGTGTGGGGCACTGTGTGGGTGTGGGGGACTGTGTGGGTGTGGGGGACTTTTTGGGTGTGGGGCACTGTGTGGGTGTGGGGGACTGTGTGGTTGTGGGGACTGTGTGGGTAGGGGGGACTATGTGGTGTGTAGTGGGAGACTTGCAGCCTAGCAACAAACAAACAGAGGTCATTATGATCATCACGAGTGCAGTGATAAGACAATTCAATATTTATTGAGCGTTTTAAGTTTCAACTTTGCGATTATTCTAATTAAGTGTAATTTTATTTTGAGATTTTAAAGTATCTAACTCCTTATAGCCTCATAAAATATTCGCAGTAGAGAATTACTTGGGGTGTTTGTATAATAGACCTTTCAATTTATTAACACCGAACACCTAATCCATAAACCCTAGCTGAAACTTTTCAGAATTCAATTACATTCGCATCGAGGCTAATAAAATGGATGGATTTCATTTGAATTGATAAAGCAATCCATATACGTGATTGACCTATTTAGTATACACGATATCGTCGGGTCTTATTTTTAAGGACTACAGGACTACCTGTTAGAACACGCCAAGAAAATGCTAAATCGTTTCGGTTTTCAGATTGTCTTATCTAAAAATTATCGCGCCTCTTATGTTTTTACGCTCACACACAAATTGGATAACATTTTAATAGGTAGACCTACATAAATAAAAATTGCATAAATATTAAAGATGCAATTAAAGTGCTGCGTCTAGGGGACTTCTTTGGAGACACGGATTTTAGTGAGGAGTGATTAGACAAGCTCTACTCATGTAGGAGAGGTTCAAGTGGGAGAAATATATGTTACTTCTCCTACCGCCTAGACTGGGATTATTTAATGAATGTTTCCAGCACCAGATAAGCTTCCAAATTCAAATACGTTGACGGCTTTTTGGAATATAATTTTCCACCGTTTGAATAACTACGTAAGTAGGTATAAAAAGTAAAATATTTTAATGGAACAGGAACAGTGGACACTAATTCTATTGTACACAATCTTTTAAACTAAATTGAAAGAAGTAGAACTTAATTCGCTATAATCCGCCACAGTAAGTAAAGTAAAGTAGTGTAAAGTTTACAATCGAATATTGTCGAGTCAACGTCTCCTGAAGATGCTCCGGTGTCGGGAGTGAATAGTACGCTGAGAAAAATTTGGAAGATTTGTGTGGTGTGGTGAATATCGCAAAATACATACAGTACCACATAGATTTACTTACTGTGGCGGATTATAGCGAATTAAAGTTCTGCTTCTTTCATTATCATGGAATTCCGCAAAGTAACGTCTGCTTCTATCACATTTAAACTAAATTGATAATTCTGAATCTATTGCTGTGTATTTCCTCAGGGAGTTTCGTGACAAGGATAGAAATATATACTTATAGCTGGAATATTATGAGAGTTTTGATTTATAAGAAGAATAAATTATTTTGATTTATTAAAATAATATATTTTACAATATATTTTTTTATTTTAGAATTTATTTATTTTATTGTGTAGAACAGAATTTGCCACATAAGTATAATCTAGTCGGTATCGTATCGTTGTCTCTAAGCACGAGTGTTGTTATTCCAAAATAGTGATGAAATTTAACGCGCGCACTCAGCAGGGTTTTATTAACTTAATCTAGTAAATTGGTATACAGTCAATTTGTTACCTGATTCAGCGCTTGTTAACATGATTGATTGTTTATCAAACTTTTAGGTTATGTTTGAATGCTGTGATGCCTCACATAAAACTGAGTACCTACTTAATTAAACCGAGCGGTCCGTTGTTTGTTTTCGCGTTTATTTTTTCGACCTGCCATTTTCCAATGTTGTTTAGGGGTTTTTAATACAGGTATTCTAAAGTCATGTTTATTTTAAGTCTGTAGGTCAGTTTTAATACATTATAAATTCTCGATATTAACATTTAAACAAAGTATTAAAATATGTATCTACTAATTGTCAAAAATCGTGAAAATCTGCGTACTTATTAAATTTCGCTGAGTGCAAAATTGCAGTTTATTTTTAATAGCTTTTTTATATCCTAAAATCGTGTCATGTATCCTTTTCAGATTAACCTGGCGAAAAACTACGATTAGACGAGTATATAATACCTACGTATTTTTTTTCGGTCTCGACCTTTGTTGTCGTAGAATTTGTTATTTGTAGTTATAAGATTTTCTTTAGGAGACGTTCGATGTTTGATTTTGCTATTATTAAACAAAAATAAATAAATTATAGTCCATGTTTCCCTGTGATTTCTTCTGTAGTGTCTGTGTTACTGTAAGTTTTTTGTAAACTGTTAGGCTGCCTGTCTCCACCGGAGAGGTGCTATGTTGCTAAGCTATGGATGTGTGTCAAACTCACCGCAATAGCAGCGCTTGATCTAACATCTAGCGATCTAAGCTATGAATCCAAGAGCGCCTATTGGTTATTGGTTTTACATACATCTATAGCAACCTAGGACAACTCTAGTGGAAAGGTACCCTTACAGCCTCAATCAATAAAATAAAACGAATTTCCAACTGTAAAGGTAGGAAGGGGAACTCTATAACTCTTTAAACTAAAGCATGCAAATCCAATATCGGCTGCATCAATTTGCAGCGGATATTGGTTTATTTCGTTGGATGGTGCATTTGGTGGCGTTTTATATTAAAGCTCAGTGATGTTTTTCTACAGTGTTGGAATGAAATTTTATGTAATATTATCATTGTCTGACTTCAGATCTGACAGCTAGTCAAAAAGGTGAGCTTTCCTACTTCTTTTTTAAATTAATTCTGTTCTTTTGTTTTGGTATTTTACTGCTTGTGAACAACTGAGCTATCGACTATAGTACATTGTTCACCGAGGGGAGAAAGTGACTGATTACTAACGAGGGAGTAGTTTGAGGCCCGAGGCGTAGCGTAAGGGCCTCAATACATGCGAGGAATGGTACTTTCTCCCGAGTGATAAAGAGTGCTTTATACTACACCTGCAAGGAAAAAAAGCGATTATACTTACTTTGAAACTTCACTATCACTACTACGAATACATTTTGAGTATTTTATAAATAATATAATACCGGCCATCGACATCGATATCGACAATCGACATTGACATCGACAATCGGCATCAACATCGACCCGTGCCATTTTACACTCTCACCTCACTTGACAGACTCTCAACAAAAAAAAGAAAATGGAGTAAAATTTTCGTTCCAGTGTAAAAACCTAATTAAAATAAATTTATAATTAATTTCAGGACTGATATTACTTAAAAAAAAACAGCGCGTTAACATGGATTTTCATACAACTTTTCTCCCCGCTTTGCACGATAGAAATGAAAGGAAAACGCCAGACTATGTATAGACCTTTGCCCCACTTATTAAATTTCGTTTACAAGCATGCCGTATGTAAGATTTAATAGATTTTTTAATACTGATAACTATACATATATTTTAAAGCATATATTCTAACACTTGCGGTTTTTTATCAAAACTAAGTTTAAGTTGCAATATTATTTTAGGTTATATGCATTTTTAATTGTGAAATAAGTAAAAAAAATGCTGTGTATCGTTACAATGCTCTTGCCAAGAGATATTATGGCTTTAAAATGAATCTTCTTTCCCTGCCATATCATCTTTATGCTGATGATTTCCAATTGTACGTATCCACTCCTGTTGAACAGATATCTGAAGCTATTAAACGCTTAAACGACGAACTTAATATCGTCTGCAGCTGGAGTGAGTCCTTTGGTCTACTAGTGAATGCTAGTAAATCACAGGTCATTATCATAGGAAACTCCAGACAATTGTCTAGACTTGATTACTCTGCTTTACCACCTGTGGTCTTTGATGGTACTGCGCTAGCTTATAGTCCTGTCGTTAAAAATCTGGGAGTGATTATAGACAGCAATCTATCATGGAAACCGCAAGTTTCAGAGGTTAGTAGGAAAATCTTTGGCGCTTATGGTTCTATTAAAAGGTGGAAAAACTTCTTGCCAATTAAAACCAAGATCTTGTTAGCTAATACACTTCTCCTCCCCATCCTTGATTACGCCGATGTCTGTTATCTCGACCTGACTGAAGATCTTTTAAATAAGTTAGAACGCTTGCAAAACTTATGCATTCGATTTATTTTTGGCCTAAGGAAGTACGATCATGTTTCGGAATATAGGAGGAGACTTAACTGGCTCCCTATCAGGCTAAGGCGTAATCTCCATGTCCTCTCTGTTCTCTATGCTACCCTTTACCACCCATGGTCGCCCCCTTACCTAAAGGAACGATTCAGGTTCCTTAGCTCCTTCCCAATCCAGCATACCTTGCGATCTGCCAGTGACAACAAACTTAAAATCGCCAAACGTAACGCCGAGGGATATGCAGACTCGTTTACCATAAAGGCGGTCTTATTGTGGAACGCACTCCCAGCTGATATCAGACGAGCAAAATCTCTAGCGGCCTTTAAAAGTCGTGTCAAGAAGCATTACCTATCGCTGTAAACTTGTTCTTATTATTATTTGTGTTTAGGTATTGTAAATTAGTCATATGTAATTTAATATTTATGTATATAATATGTGTTATATTTAAATATATATTTATTATATGTATAATTTTTTATCTGTTATAGTATGTAACTATTAGAATGTACGTTTATGTATTTATGTTTTATTTCATGCGATTTCCCGTCTCACAGCAAGTACGGTCCATTCATGTGGGTTGCCTGGCAGAGATCACTTTAGTGATAAGGTCGCCTTTTGTTTATAATGTTGTAATAATGTCCTTTGTGTATTCCTTTTGTTTAAGCAATAAAGAATTTTAATAATAATAATAATAATAATAATAGGATACTCACATGCCTGCGTAGCTTGAGGTCTTCCTGAAGTAATATGATACCTAGTTGCTTGTGCTATCTTCTCTAACGATAGAATGGTTGACTAATTGGAAATAAAACAACTGTTAGTAATTATTGATTTATTAATCTTCATATTAAATATGTAATCAGTCGCTACATTATCAAGAAATACTGCCGTGGTGCATCAATATCATTTTGATGGTAAGCCCATGTTGTCATGTGACAACAACATGTCTTAGGATCCTGTATACACTCCAGTGACAATTTATGCACCTCAACGTACTTACCCAAATCACAAACAATGGTCATCCATGGAATATAGCGTAAAGTCGGCGAGATCGAATCAATATTAAAGAAGGTCTAGCAAGTTTTTTGTGAAACATTCAAAACAAGCACGGTAAACAGTCGACTTCACTGAAACCACGATATAAACAATGATCACAAATCACAATGACATTGACATCTTCAAATACGTTTGTCAATGACGTTTCATTGCACAAAATGCGTGAATGCGAAGGTAAGGTTTTAATGCAACTATTCTAATATTCATTGTTATTTACAATAAAATAATAATAATGTGTCATTTTAATTAACTAACAACACAAAATAACGAATTTAAACAAAGATCTGTAGTATGATTTATGTAACTAATAGGAGTTTTGTTTTATTTAAAAACTTAACAACTGTAGTTTATTTAGTCGTGTATGCGTAGAATGTAATGCAAATTGCCGCAAGAGAAATAGGAAGTGGACTAGGGACTTGAATTACTTTTTTTTTACATTTTTAAATCCGTAACTTTTTTATCAATAATTATTAAATCATACGTGGTCATAAATTCCTAAGATAATTTTAAAAAGTTTACATTTTGTGTAAATTATGAAAATTGGTGGGGCAAAATCTGGCATTCTCTTTTCATACATTTTGTCCGCCCGCATATTTGGCGTACGTATTTTGTCGTTTTGGAAAAAGTAAGAAGGAACTTTCCGCCGAAGGCTCTACTAATTGCCTCAGTTGCTAAAGCAAACGTTATCGGTTAAGTATTTGTATCCAACGTAAAATATACTATTGTCATTATTTTAACCGTAATGGTCCTGCCAGTCCTATCGAACACCTGTTGCCGATGAAACTTTGAACTACTAACAGACTCCTAGCTTCTCGGAAGCTTGAAATATGACGTCCGGTTGCTGGCGCACTTTGTGACGGCAATATTAGAAATCGTTTCCGCTGGCGGCGCAGTATGGCGGTGTTATTAAACGCGATGTCAATCTATCTCAGTAGTTTACAGTTTAGCAATTTAACCTTTAACTGTTGTACCACAAATTATTATGACTAACGACTTCCCTTCACTGATTTTGACAACCTCCCTGGCACAGTTTTGAGCGCTGTAGTTTACAAGCGGGAGGTCCCGGGTTTGATCCCGACAGGATCAATTTGGGTATTTATATTTTTTGAAACTTCTCTGGTCTGGTCTGACGGGAAGTCTCGGCCGTGGTTAGTTACCACCCTATCGGCCATGCTGCCAAGCGAGTTAGCGTTCCGGCACGTTTCAGTATGATACCGTGTCGAAACCACTAAAAAGGGGTATCGTTTTATGTATAAGTGACAAAACCCAAACAGGTTAGCCCGCTATGATCTCAGACTGCATCATCATATACCACCATACATGTAATACCAGCGAGTATTCTGTCCCTGAACGATCCTGAAATTTGTTGAACACAGTGGCGGAAATATTAGAAATCTTGGAGCAGTTGGCGTTGATATTAAACGCGATACCAATCCATCTCAGTAGTTTCCAGTTCAATAGCGCTTTGCAGGACTTGTGAAATTGATTGTTCTTGAATCGACATTCTATTACGATAAATAAGACTTTAATGTTTGGAGACTTAGTTGCGATTGTCTAGGATTTCTTAAAAATCTGAAATTATTTATGAGTATTTATTGTATTTATATTTATTTTTATTTATTTATATTATTTGGCATGTTGGTTTCATATACCTACATATGCCGGGATAGGTATAACATATTTTTACTCGGCTGCGTATAGTTCGCGCGCGAGTTGAATGCAGAGTAAATGTAATGTGACATGGCATTTAATCTGCATTCAACTCGCGCGCAAACTTTAGGTATCCCAATTGCTGAGAGCCATGATAATTTATAGTTATCACATGGGTTTTCTTAGAATTAAAAAATGCGAATAATTATTACAGAACCATTCGTAAGAGAGCCAGACACCCAGGTTGTGGTGATGATTTTTTTACAGGACTGCGGAACGCATAGGGTTATATATTTTTGTTTGTGTCTTGTTTTAAGTTGTGATCTGAAAACAGCGAAGTTGGTATAAGAATAAATATCTCCTCAGAACTACCCATTGTAGAGTCGATAGAACACACAAGAGAATATAACCTCTCTTTGTCTCCTCTACGGACTCAAACGGTCACTCAAACGGCAAGTCATTTGGGACCACGAGTCGAACTACCCGCTTTAATAGAAGTTTTATGTAGAAGTACCGAATTACCAAGATTATTCAAGTATGGTATTATAGCATACACACACAATGCACAGAGGACACTACTTATGCGCAACGCCAAATTGATAAAGATGGAGAGAATTAGTTCTCATCAAGCCTCCGCAACACTAAGATTGTGTTCAACCGCGCCTTAGATTGAATAGGCTAATCTTACAAGGCAATCGTACCGGAATGCTAATCCACTAACATTACGGATCTGTTAGGTGGTAGAGCGGTTACTAGCCGGCCGCAGACTACATCCACCCACCTCTGAGCTAATTGAAAACCGAATTTATAAGTAACGAAGGACCTATTTATTTTCCTGTTCATGTAAAACTAAAAGAAAGTTTTTCATAGCCAGCTTTTAACTTGTTCAGTAAAAAACTAAAGAACAACTTTTGAGCTCTTAGTAGGTACAAACTTTTACGTTATTGAGAAAATTTAATTAAATTAACATGCTAGCGCCGCGCCAAGCCGCATGGAAGTTAAAGAGCAGTTACAAAAAAATGGGAAGTAAAAAAGACATTTAATAATAATTATTAGAAATATTCAGACAGGCGATTTTCTGATATGATTGAAGCGAAAATTAAACACAAGACGAAGGGAAGAAAAACAATGGACAAAACAAATAAAAATGAAGACAGAAATAAATTTACAATAATGATGTGGAAATGGTATTTGGATCCGAAAGACACTTCTCAGTAGATATTTTACTGAACAGAAGAAGGAGATAAAACATTAATTATTACACTGAATTGGACACTGAATTTATGAGGGACCGATAATAATAATCAACATAAAACTACGAATGAAATGAACAAGAGTAAAGATGCCTTTCCACTGACTGGAGAAACAAGGAAGTCACACGAGAAATGAATTTACCTGATTCTATTCAGGGTAGCTTTTATTAGTTCATCTCAAATCCGTTTGAATCTTTGGATTAACCTTAAAATAGTTCAGCTGATATTTTTACGGTCGGCAGTAACTATGGAAGTATCAAGTAACTAACGTTCAACTGCCGGCGCAATGGCGTTCCCATAGAAATAGAAATTGTCATAGAAAAATTCAAGTGCTGTCTTGATGTTTACAAAAATTACCGATTTATTTTCAAACATGGTGCTCGTAATTTTTTTTTATACTGACCTGGGTGATTGACGCCTGCCTATAGAAGGCCACACGTGCTAGGCTATGCATGCATAATTCGCACGTCCCTAAGGTAATAGCTCAAGGGAACGGACTTTAATTTAACAGTCTTTAGGCCCGTATTAATAAGCCGACATCAGCTAATAAAAGGTTTTCAATACTCGGTCAATCTATTCTTAGGTTTCAGCATTGACTGATACTTGAGAACGTGTTCTAAACTCAATACGGACCTTAGTTTAAAGTTACCTTAGCTTTGATCTTCGCCGCTTAACTCGCACGTCCCTAGTGGAAAGGCAGCGTTACAGTAGTTAGTGGGATATTAAAACGCAATACCAAAAGCACTTACCCGGAGCGGCAATTTGCGACTCGCAGAGATCCCCGGTGTAGCCCGGTGCGCAGATGCAGCTCACCGCCGCGGGGCCCATTTGCCTGGAAGAGACGTAACACTGGAATAATTGTGTATTTGACTAATAGTCAAATATTTTTTTTTTGTGATTATTAAATAGAGGATCTGCCAAAAGACGTTATATCCACGTCTACCCTTGTCTAATTTTATGTTTGACTAGCTGATGCCCGCGACTTCGTTTACGTGGTTTAAGATTTTTTATTCTTACTCTATAATTTTCCGGGATAAAAAGCAGCCAGACTTATTGGGATAAGTAATGTTGATTTATAAGATCACGTCTATATAATACGCGAACTGGGAGGCTGTGCCACAGTGCCAGTATGGAAATTGATACTGTTATCACGCTGTCGAGAGCGCTCCACGCAGCAAATATATTACGTCGCGTAAACAGCTTCAAAGCGTTCCGCATTATGCGAACCACTCCGCGTTTCATGCATGGACATGTTTTCCAGGTTTTTCAGCTCGATTTTAATGTAGGTAACGAAATTAAACCTGTGTCCAAACATAAGAGAGGCAAGCGCGCGACGGCAGCATGCGGCACTAAATAGGTATTTGACAAATTGTCAAATCAGCACCTTTTTTATACGACTGCCTGAAAAAAGGAGTATATTGTTTTCAGGGTTCATGTATGTATGTATGTATGTATGTATGTATGTATGTATGTATGTATGTATGTATGTATGTATGTATGTATGTATGTATGTATGTATGTATGTATGTATGTATGTATGTATGTATGTATGTATGTATGTATGTATGTGAGTTTGTATATTCCACCATAATTTCTATACGCCTGAACCGATTTTGATAAATGAGGTATCGTTAAAATCTCTAGCTTATTCCGGGTAACATAGGCTAGTAAAATTAAAAATAAAATGATGGGGTGACCATTAAAGACTAAAGTTGAAAAAATTAATTCGAAAATAAGATTAACTATATAATCATCATCTAGAAAATGATGAGTAAATTCCTAAAATATATAACACTATAGTTCAATATCCAGTGATTCACAAAAAAATATCATTTAATAAAAATGTGAATAAGATTCTAATTTAACTAGAATAATTTTAACTTTTTCGTTCGTTTTTTAGCAGGGCAGTCGTGTTTTATAATTCTTTAAATTATGACTTGTTTCAAACGTCAAATCGCGTCCTAAGTATGGAATATAATATATGAAATTCTGAAATGTGACGGCATTCAAGTTCGATACTTTTTTTATAAAAAAAAAGTGTTTAAAATGGTTATTAAAACATAAAACTATCAGGGGACGTGGATATTAAGACTTTTGGGAGATCCTTTATTATTATTAAAACTCTTTATTTGCACCACACAAGAAAAAACCAAAAACAACAACATGAAATAAAATTATGAAATAGGATAGGTACAAAAAGCGGCCTTATCGCTAAACAGGGATTTCTTCGAGGCATCCTAATTTATTAATCACTAAAAATTAATTTTTTTGCATTCTAGTCAAATACCCAATTGCCGCGCTTGAGTGAGGTCTATACCGACGAATATGATATGCGCGACATATGTTCAATAATTAACAGCTCGGCATTCGGCGAGCGGCAGACGCGCAAGATTGCCGCTCTATGTTTTGACATACCTTAAGGTGACTAATGCCCGTTTGCACTAACAATGCCTAGGGACCACCCAAGCCCACTAGGAGACAGTTATTGTACGTGAAAACCGTCCCCAAATTGGTCTTGAGTGTTCCCTAACATTTAATAAATTGTAGGTGAAGTCGGGCATCAAACCTTTGCAGCTAAAAATGTGGTAAATTACTAAAACACATATAGCACTATACGCACATGCCTCATCGATGGCACGGGATTTTCCATTTATACCATTTGAATTTTTTCACATGTTCATTATTTGTATAGTTATACTTTTTATGAAAATAATGATAAGTACCAGCCTAAGTTGTATAAGGATTATATTTTTTTAATATTCAACAACAAAAACAGGAGTAAAGAATAGTAGAAGACATTAGTAGAGAGAAGTAGAGTTAATGTACTACAAAAACCTTTAAGTACAACCAGACAACATTGAAGAGCAATTTGACATGTGAATTTTGCATTCAATACATGCAGACAGGTCGCGTGTTTTGTATGCAAATTGATGATATTATCCTGGCGCTACTAAACAAACGATATGGAGCACTACCGATAAGAACGCACCTGGCAAAAAAACGCGTCAGTTTGAATACATACACGAGAATCCCTATGTTCTGTTCGAAATGAAAAAAATCACCAACGCCCGGCGTAAAAAGCGTCCGTCCGAACGGGGCTGAATGCGTTCGAACGTTTTTGTTTTTTGTTTATTCATTGATTGCATGATTGTAAGTTATATGAAAAGATGTTACATAAAGATGGTACATATTACAATCTGCCAAACAATGGCGTGCAAACGAGAATGCATGTATTTTGGGACCCACTGAAAAGGGTAGGGTTCATCATGGAAACTTATTAATAATTGTAGAACGTAACAAAACTAAGAAAAAAGCAAATAGTAAGTAAGTCTAAAAATGTGGGAGAAAAAAGATGCACCTAAAAGTAGAATATAGCGTAAAAGTTATTAATCAAAAACTATTACTACGGGAAACGGCTATTGTTCAATCAATAATTTGTATCAGTATTAGTATGAATGATGAAAAGGTAGGTACTTATGCCTAGTTATAAATAGGTAGGTACTTAATTATGTCTGCGAGAATTCCCCAATTATTCTACTCACAACATATTTCGAAATAACTCTTATCTGCTTAGATCTTTCTTATCTTTTAACAAATTGAGTAACAATAATATCAAAATAGATCTCTTTTGCACCACTGGTACCTCCTACCAAGTTGAAGTGATTCGCTGACCAATAATTCAGATTGTTTTCTTATTCTATAGCCTGATCTTCCTTACATTATGCGTTTTATTCCTCTATATACTTTGATTAACACTTGCATTAAGTACTTATTTACTTTTCCTATGAGAGCTTCTTTCTTTCTCTTATAACCAAATCCATGAGAAGGAAGTCGCGGGCATCAGCTAGTGTCATATAAGTAGTGATCACTGATACTGATAAAATCATTTACATAAAAATTAAAAAGTATCGATACGATTAGGTATCGATACTTTTAAAGTACTCGTGTTAGTATCACAAGACGATAGTAATATTAAGAATACTCATTTCAGAACAGGTATCGATGATACATCGATGGTGTACAGGTATCGATTATACATCCCTACAAAAATAAATAATAATGACAAGTGTTGTCAAGTCAACAAAATGTCTATCTATGTCAATTGCGTTCCGTTAGTGCAAGATGACTTATTTTTTAATAAATTATAATAATTTGAATCCCGTATCTCAGAGTCTCAATATTTTTTATATAAACATCATATAAACATATGATTATAATTAATATAAACTTGTACTTCAACGATGCCTCCTTAATTTTTAAATTATGTGGGTCCAAGCTCGCCATTGTTCTTTGGAAAAAATTTATGGAGTCGAACATTTTAAAAATAACAAAAATCTGAAATCTTAATGAACGAAAGCAATTATTCTATGTAAAATAAATATAAATGTCAAATACTTAATACTTCAAAGTCAAAATGTTACAAATCTCGAAATAGGTACGTTAATTGATTTATTATTTATCATAAATTTAAGAATATAGAAAAAAAATAAAGTCATAATATTATGTCAATTAGCTATAAGTATGATAATAATTAGGTCGATTCATGAAGCATTCGTTCATCGATTAAGTTATTTTGTTGCAAGAATTCATTTACTTTATAAAAATTCTTTGCAAGTAACCATATATTAAGTTTGTATATAAATTGTTTTGTTGGAAGCTTTTTCATTTACAATGGTAGCTTGTTGAAAATTTTTATACACATAGCGTAACAATTTTTCTGAAAGAGTGCTGTTTTTGAGACTCTATCAAATACCAGTTTATTCTGATATCTCAGTGCTCTTTTTACAAAAAAAAACATGAAGAGTTTTGAAAATGTGCGGGCTTGTCTTTAGAAACTTTGCCATTTCCAGAATGTACATACAAGGGAGCGGCAATATCTTGAGCTTTTGAAAAGCAGGCTTACATGACTTCACTTTCAATGGATTATTTTGTAATTTTCACGAGTGAATTATCTAATCTATATTAATATTATAAATGCGAAATTGTGGCTGTCTATCTGTCAGTCCATTTGTCTGTACTGTCTGTCTATCTTTCACGGCTCATCTGTACAACCGATTTTGACCCTTTTTACAAAGGATAGGTTGTTTGTCACAACAAGGGGCGACATAGGCTACTTTTTATCCCGGAAAATTATGGAGCAAAGTAAAGCATTTCAAAACAAATCATCCCTCGAATGCATGCCGACTGCCGAGCGGTTTGCGCAATGTGAAGCGCTTTCGGAGCGTTTGCTCTGCGGAATGCATTTCCTGCGTAGAGCTCTCTTAACGCCGCTGTAATAGCATCAATTTGCATACAACCCACGAGACCTGTGCAGTATTGAACGCAAAATCCACAGGTAAATAGCATTTCACATGAAAGTATCGCTCTCTCTCCTCATCCTTTCCATAAATCAAATAATGGTAGGAGTTTTCTTAGGATAATAATGCGGTGGGTTCCCACGTCCTTTCGCATACGACTCGATTAAGTGTATTTAAACTCTTAGGTTTTTGTAGTGATTATTATCAGATGTTAGAAAAAATAACCAGACCGACGGCTTAACGTACTCTCCGAGGCACGGAGGAAACGAAAAGGGCAAAGTTAAACCTTCAAATACGGTCACCCATCCAGTTATCGACTTGGGTCAACGTTGCTTAACAATCGCAATCGACTGATATTTGTAGTATTTTAAGGACTTGTAAAAGGTTAATTATTTAATTAAAAAATTTACTTAGACTGATATATCTATCAGTAGTTCACTGGCTTACTACCATCGATTAAAGCAGTATTATTTAACTGTTTTTGACACTCTTGTTTCACAATTAAAATCCTTATTTAACGGACGTCCAGGTAAGTCATATAAAACTGCAATTCAAAAATAATACTGCTTTAAGCAAGAGAAAAAACGGACGTAGCGGTAGAAATAATTCCACCTAGCAGCTATGACCACATGAGTCGTGTACCAATGGATCTACCACAGTGTAGAAATTGTAGCTACATCATTATTGTACAAACAGTGAAGCTATTATCAAGCTAAGAGCACTCCACCTACCTGCATTATATCGAGCAAATAGCTTTAAAGCGGTTCACGTTATGCGACCCACTCGGCGTGCTCTGCATACATTTCATGCACGGGCGTCACTGGGAATTCGAGCCGCTTTTTTATTTCACTAACATTGTATTAATTAGTTTATTATTAACAGTTATTGTTTAGTTTGCTATGTTTTTTAACGCATTAATTTTATTTTATTTGCATATTTTTGTAGCAATATCATTATTCTATAAAAATTTAAGCTATTATCGAGCTAAGAGCACCCCACCTAGGTATATGCATTACTAGCTGATGCCCGCGACTACGTCCGCGTGGATTGAGGTTTTTTGATTCCCGCGGGAACTTCTTAATTTTCCGGGATAAAAAGTAGCCTATGTGTTATTCCAGACTATAATTTATATCTGTGCCAAATTTCATCCAAATCCGTTCAGCTGTTCGGGCGTGATTGAGTAACAAACATTCATACATCCAAACTTTCGCATTTATAATATTAAGTAGTATAGATATCGAGCAAATAGCTTCAAAGCGGTCCACATTATGCGATCCACTCGGCGTGCTCTGCATACATTTCATGCTCGGGCGTGAATGGAAATTCCAGCCGTTTTTTTATTCTATTGACATTGTATTAATTATAACATTGTTTTTATCAATTATTTATTGTTTAGATTTTTTTTATGCAAGCGAAGAACGCCCCAATGAATGTTAAGTAAGCAGTCCGGTCCGCAGGTACACAGTCAATCTGGACCGCTTTCCAGATTGAACTAATAATTTCGCAACATAATTCTTCGTTGCTGATGCTGTTTTAGTGTAACTCTTCTTATGCTTATAGCATAGCGTATAAACGTCCATACAAACTGCAGACCACCTACAGACCTACACTTCCAAGCTGCATACCAATGTTGTGCTAGAATGACTGAAAATTCTGTCAGTTACATAAGCTGATAATATGCTATACCGTCTTCCTCCTATCAACTGCAGCGTTACTCTGTCCTAAATCTCTCCATCGGGTGATATCTAAGCCTAAGTATAATCTATAATGTACTAGCAAAATTTTTGATTCCCGCGGGAACTCCTCAATTTTCCGGGATAAAAAGTAGCCTATGTCACTCTCCAGGTCTTCAACTTACCCATGCCAAAAATCACGTCAATCCGTTGCTCTGTTGCGGCGTGATTGTAGGACAAACCAACAAACAAACACACTTTCGCATTTATAATATTAGTATTTTACACTTAACTGCAATCGTACCGCGATAGTTATTATATTATTTATAACGTTGGCAGATGCAGTTACTTTGTGGAAGTCCATGCTAATTAAGGAACAGGAAGCCGCTAAAGCATACATATATGTAGTACAAAGTGTAGCTTGCGATATTCACCGCCCAATACGCCAGCAATTCGCACCGGCACACCACACAAATCTTCCAAATTACTCTCAACGCTTTGGCGGATTACCTATACTTAGCTAATTAAGCTTCTTCTTCCTTGATTTTATATTTTTTAATTACTTTTTTTTTATTGTGAGATGACGACAATCATAATAAATGATAAATGATTTATTTATAATTTCATATAGGACAACTAGTGTCACTTAAATGAGACACGTTAAGTCTCTACCGGTGGTAGAGTCTTTCGTTTCATAAGTGACACAAGTCTCACTCACACTCACTCTCACTTACATGCTTAGTGCAAAGCAATGATAAGGTCTAGGTTGGAGCGCGCTTACCTAGAAGATACCTATTCACTCTTGCCTTGAAGGTACCTAAGTTATACGTTTCAGGAAACACGTGCGCTGGGAGGGTGTTCCACACTAGCGGTTCGGATCAGAAACGTCGAGCAAACACGTTTCGTGCGGGCAGATTGGACATCAATTCATGGAAATCAATTGATTTTATACTTGCTTACTTCTTTTTGGTTTTTCAATGTAATACTGTTGTTAATTGTTTTTATCACCGACATAATAAATAATAATATATTCGTATATTTTGCATATTCCATTAAGAGCGGTCACATCCCTTAAGTCTCGCAATTTCCCCGGTATAACGAGTTTCATGTCCACGCTGGCATCCTCCTGAACAAGAAACTTTGAAGTAAGTATATTACAAGTTGTACAATGTTCAAAGAGTTCCTACTATTAGAATACATTGTGATAGTCTATACTTATGATCTAGTACAGGGGTCGGCAACCTGCGGCTCGCGAGCCACATGCGGCTCTTTGGATGTGAAGCTGCGGCTCTTTAGCTCTTTTGACTATCTTCGGATCGACATATTCGTGCGAGCAAGCGTTCTCTTGCATGAATATAATTAAAAGTAAAGTAAGAAGCCAACTAACAAATGAAAATTTAGAGTCCTATTTGAGACTTAAAACAACGAGTTATGAGCCTTTATCCAAAATTTCTAAAACCATGCAAAGCTAACGCTCCCATTGAATTTGTTTGCTCATATGTATGTTATTGTTTTTTTTTTTATTTTTAAGTACATGTTACATTATTTCGTAAATTTTCTACTTGATTAACCATGCAAAACCATCGTTCCCATTGAATTTGTTTGCTCAATTGTTTGTTATTGAAGTACAAGTTAGTGTTGTACGTAAATGTTTAATTGTTTTAATTTTTTACTTAAATATTAAGTGATTATCTAATATCTAATAATACCATACAAGTATATATTGTCTAATTTGTGATTTGTGAAAAAACACAACTTATATATGAACAAATATATATTTATGAATAAATAGATTTTTTTTAATCAAATTACATTATTTATGCAAGTACTATTTATTGTTGGCAAGAAAAAAATTGAGGCTCTTTAAAAACTAAATTGTAATTTTTGTCTCTTCCAACTCAAAAGGTTGCCGAGCTCAGGTTTAGTAGAATGATGCAGCCACTTCGTCCGCGAGGATTAAGTTTTTTGTTTTGGTTCTTTGAACTCCTTAACTTTCCGGTATCAAAAGTAGCCTATGTCCCCCGGATGTAACCTACCCCTACACCGAATTTCATCAAAATCGGTTGAAAAGGTGGGCCGTTAAAGCTTGGTAGACAGGCACGCTTTAGCATTTATAATATATTATATTAGTATGGATACACCTGCTAAAGTGACTGTCCGTTCGTCTGCTATGCTTTCACTTCTTTTTAACCGATTTAGATGAAATTTGGAACTGAGATAGCTTTCCAGGGTAGAACATAGGCTATTTTGTATCCCCGAAAATTCCAATGGTTTTTTTTAAAACCTACATTCACACAGACAAAGCCGGGGACACCCTCTAGTGTTACATATGGACTTGTGCTGACTGACTAATTGACTGATCTGTCGACACCTAAACCACTGGGGTTAGAAACATGAAATTTCGACATTGAAAATTTGCATTTTGAAAGTTTGTATGTCCATGAAAATTAGTATTTGAAGTTTTGGATAAAAATGAACAAACCCGTGTTTCAGGTGGGTTGGAAATTTCTCCCTTGAGTGGCATACCTACCGTACATGTACTAATGTATCGGTGGACGTTTGGATAAAATTACGTTATTTTTCAAGTTATATCCAGGAAAATTGGCATTTCAGCTTCCGGTTGAAAATAAAATTAATACCTACTATCTAGCTTATTGCTTAACATTTAGAAGATATTCTTTTTAAAGTTTTGCCCTATTGCCCTTTAAGTAAGTGTAGACTGAAAGAACGTATCGTCATTTCATATTGTAGTTCCATCGATCAAAAGAAAATTCTGCCGCGGCATGGAACTCGTTATTTTGAGGAAATTGCGACGACTTGAGGATGTGACCTCGTTTCGAATATCAAAACTATAATATTCTAGTATTCTAGAGTTGAAACAAAAGAACAGAAAATGCACTGAATTATTCATACAATTCAAACTAATATTATAAATGTGATAGTTTGTCTGTCTGACTGCAGCAGACGAAATGGTTTTAATTTTTTTTATTACGATATTCTTTATGATATCATAGCACGTCCCACTCAGATGATAAAAGTCGTTAAAGCCCGCCAACCCGCATTGGAGCAGAGTGGTGGGTCTGAGCTCTACTTGCCTCTCTCTCCTGAGAATGGAGGCCTGTGCCCAGCAGTGGGACGTTAATGGGCTGTAGTGGTGGTGGTGGTGGTGGTGGTATTTTCTCTGGTCTGGTGGGAGGCAGGGGCCGTGGCTAGTTACCACCCTCCCGGCAAAGACGTACCGCCAAGCGTTCCGGTACCATGCCGTGTAGAAACCGACTAGGGGTATGGGTTTAATATAACTGCCATACCTCTAACAGGTTAGCCCGCTACCATCTTGAATGCATCGTCGCTTACCTTCAGGCGAGATCGCAGTCAAGGGCTAAGTTGTAGTGGAATAAAAGTAGATTGTGGAATCAATTGCCTACAGGATAACAACGAGTAGACAGCTCGGCTGTACTTATTATCTCATAATTGCGGATATCATTAAAATAGCCGAAAATATCAAAGATTACTTACGCGAAAATAAAGTTATTTGCATAAAAGAATCACGATTTTTATGGTACGATAATTGGCAATAAAAAGAAAACAGTCCAAACAATCATAAATATCAACCGTATCAGCTGGCGAACCGAAACGGAATGAAATTTCTAATAACTGTCATGAATTTTAATCCCAAAAGTCATGAATTTTGATTAGGGGATACAATGGAACTCTATTGCGGCTTCGTTTTGAGTGTTTCTGATTTCTGAATCTCGGAAAATTTTCAACCAGGCGATTTTGTATCAGTATCTTTGTACTGATAAAAAGGCTCTTGTTTTTGTATATTACGATCTGAGCGCAGTGTACATACGCTCAGATTTGGTTTAAAAATACGTTTTATTTTATTGTCTTCCAGATTTCAGGGGTTCTTGACCCCTTATTTAAATTGTTACTAATATAATTTGGCCAGTCAATTTCGTTAAAAATATTTGGATAAGTATAAATATTCTAAATTTCAATTATGAGCATCAATAGTTAATAACTGAAATATGAAAGTTTGACACACAGACAGACATAGTTACATCACGAGGGTTTCTTTTTTCCATTGCGGTAAGGAATCCTAAAACCGCTAAAAAATCTTTATTACTTATGCCAAACTCATATTATACCGTCTCCTTTCCGTCAGTTTTGGATAAAAATAAATAAGCAAAGAAAGTTGAAAAAGCCGGGATGAATGCTATAATCTGACATTGCACAAAGTAAATCAAATAGATACAATGATTCAGTTTGGGATATTTCAGCCCAAAGTTAATTTTGAAAGCCAAAATTTCAATCTTTCATCAAAGCAGATGTTGTAAAAGGGTTGACACGGGTCGCCTACCTGCAGGTCCCGCCATTTTTGCACATGTTTGGTGTCTTCGGGCACAGCGGACCCACTCCGCAGTCGATCCCGGAGTAACCTTCAAAACACGCACAGTAGAATTCCCTGCAAAAGATTTGTCTGGTTAGCCATAGTCGAATTTTTTCGTCAGTGTGGAAGTCGTTATGTAAAACAAATTTCGTCAGTCCATGTAAAAGGATCAAATATTTAACAATCATAACATAACGCATTTACGTATTTAAATAAAACCATGAATTATAATTTTGCGAATTACTCGTGATTTTTCGAATAATCAAATATTCAGTGAACCGACAGACAAAGGCCTTGGCTGTTTAATCACCAGTCGAAATCAATATCCGATCATACTAATTGTACAAACTCAATAGTAATCCTCGCGGAAATCACGAATTGGATTTCGATGGGCCGGGCGAAAATCATGAATATTTTAAGAATTAATCTTCATTTAAATGAGGTTTCGGGCCTATTGATTTCATTAGTGTTAATGATTACAGTTTATTTAAGTTTTAAAATATTTAAATTGGCTCGACCCAATATTCTTATCCATAATTGATATTAAAATATCGTTATCCCGAATTGCTTAACTTACTGGACTACATAATGGATATTGTAATTTTCTCTTTTATAAGACGGTTTAGGCATAATTATTTTATCCCGTGCATTGTAGCCTTATAAGGCATACTGTAGGGCATTGCCGTGGCCGGACAGTGTACTGTCAATATGACGGGTCAGAATGGAACCCTCGGGACGGAGAAGGCCTACTATAAAAATTACTTCATATTGTAACGTCCACACACAATAATATTTGAACCGTAACTACCCCTTCCGGACAGCGTACATGGGTTTCCGTATTCAATCCGTCCCCCGAGGAGACACGAGGTAGGTACTTTTTCTAAGGACCTAAACAACTAAAACATCGTACATTGTATGTCCCCTTCAGGCGACGAATTAACTCCAGCGACGCGGTCGTTTTACGCTGACGTTTTATTTTTCTGTCCTAGTGAGCGTAAGCATCGATTTGACAATTTTCTTTCAGTTTGTTCGTATGATTATGTTGTGTTTTGTTGAAATAAAGTTTTGTACGAATACTACCGCTACATTAAAATAGAAAACGTCAGTAGGGATGCACAATACTTACTCGTAATCATGCTTAGCGTAACAGTGTCCCAACAGTCGACACTCGATGGCACTGCACGATGATGGACCAGGTTGGTTGTTGGGTCCCTTCACGACATAAGTCATATTGAAACCGAAGACCGACAACAAGCCCAGGGCACGCAGCTGCGTTCCTTCCAGTCTGTCGAGGTTCAGTTCGACCACAAGTACAGGACTCTGGACCTGCGGAAGAAGGTTTAATTTGATGTGGCTTTTTGAAGTAAAACTCACACAGACAGTCTTGGGATCCTAATATTGTAATTATTTATCAACATCCAATCTAATCGCAAGAAACCCTTTTGCTCAACGTTTGGGTCCGCTAAAGTGTGGAATCCCCTTCTGGCGTCCATGTTTCGTGCCACATACCTAAAACTTAATTAATTTCAAGGTGAGAATGAATTTGGTCATCTAATAAACATGCCTCAGGCTCCAACCTAGATAATCACCTCATAGAGACCTCAAAATTGCTTTCTATCGCATAAATGACGTCAAGCGAAAGCCTTTACAATAAAGAAACTCCTTGAAATGAGATTTGATAGTACCTAACTCAATTTTTTCTTTATGTAACGTTTAGTCGTCACTACCAAATACCACCGAAAAACCGAACAGCTATTTTGAGTTCACAATTTTTTATTAAAGAAAACTAAGCTTTGCCTGATTTTTAAAGCGAATTCATAGTCAATAGCCTCCTTACTTATATCATTAAACTAGCGTTCCTGCTATATTACCTGAAGTCTTTGAATAATGTTGTAGATTGTTTATGTTAACGTAAGGGGGAGAGAGACAATTAATAAAATATCTTCAGTAATAGTCTAATGTGAGGCTTCAGCCGTGGCTAGTTATCGCCCTACCGGCAAAGACGTGCCGCCAAGCGATTTATCGTTCCGTTGCGTAGAAACCGACCATAGGAGTTATAACCGCCGTACCCCTAACAGGTTACTATCTGAGATTGCATCATCATCAGGTATCATCAGGTGATGATGGTATCATCAGGTTAGATCGCAGTCAAGGGTTAACTTGTAGTGGAATAAATAAATAAAAAATATGGTCAGTTATTGCCATTCAAACAACTACAAATTCAGAAACGATACTTTTTATAGCCTTCATCTAATTTTATTTACTTTTTTTAGTCTAAGGCTCTAAACAAAGTTCCCGAGTCATACCATAAAACACAATTACAAAGCTTCGCAAAGCCGCTGGGATTTGCTCCTCTCCTTACAACGATTAGGCAAGCACTAAAGCTTTTATTATGCTAATTACCTTGCTCACTTCTTAAGTTCTTAGGTACTAAAAGTTACTACAAGCTATTACAAGTTGATTTAAATAATGAGGTTTAGGGGATTGGGGAAAATTTGTTCTTCGTAAACTGATGATTTAAAATTTATCTACTGTATTTACGTCGTTCCGCTTAGCGACATCCCTGGTGTAATTGTGGTCGTATCCCTCGTTCGATCCCCGGAAAAGTCAATAATAGTGTATATTTATAATTTTTGAATTTCATCCAGTCTGGCTTCTGCCGTGGCTTGTTATCATTTTAAAAGGACCTTTTAGGGTTCCGTACCTCAAAAGGAAAATACCCTTATGGGATCACTTTGTTGTCCGTCTGTCTGTTTATCAAGACTCTTCTTCTCAGGAACGCATGGAAGTATCAAGCTGAAATTCATATCAAATACTCAAGTCTACTGTCCCTTGGAGCTGTGAAAAAATCAAACTTCTAAGCAAACTCAATCAAAAGATACAGCCGTTTATGCTGCATATTTTAGACACTCGCAAGGGAAACAATACCTACAGGGTACTTCCCGTGAACTCAGAATCTTGAAATTTGGTACGAAGCAACGTCATAAAGCACAGAAATATTGCGTAAAGCATAGATTTTTAGTAACATCATATAATAAAAATATTTTTAATAATTAGAAACTTACTACAGGTTTGTACGGATACCTATATATATATAATCCTCGGTGCACGAGTCCGACGCGCGCTTAGCCGGTATTTTTTGTAGCAAGATGGTAATCTTCTGATGTCTGATCTACGAGAGACCGGGTTATATGATATTTTTACCAACTAAACCTTCGGTGAACATCGTAAGTGCTTATAAATATTGGGAAGCTCTGAGATCTGGTTCGTTCTGAGATTCATATGGGCGTCCCTTGTTCTTTGCCCCAAAGAGCGTAATCAAGTAGGAAATACAGATGCTATTTTGGTTACTTGCAGACAGCGGAGTACCATCCTGAGGAATGCGTTACAGAACTTTAGTGCTCATTATTGCTTGTATATTTACTTATTATGTTATTGAGACAAGATCCCATAGGAAGGAGACTAATGTAACTAGTGCCTCTAGAATTAGATAGTAATTTGCTCGATATTTCATGAGCATGTAGCATTTAAGTATGTCTTTTATGTTCTTAATTATTTTATCTTATAAAATTCTATTTTTTTCGAAATTCATATAGTTAGTAAGAATTTCGGTCCTCAGATTTCCCCGCGGTAAAATAATATGGATATAAGCAATATTGTCTTTGTTTAATATTGCGTTGTGGGATACCCAGAAAGGGCTCAGTTGGATCCGGGTGCTCTCTAATGGAAGAAGAGAAATATAATTTGTTTTATCAGAGGTTGGGCGACTTTTCCGCACGATCGAGTTTTGTTGAGGGTTGCCTTACCAAACATACACTAAAAGTTCATTGCCTCTGCTGGAAAATTCTAGCTTTAATTACAAAATATCATCACCTCTTTTGAAAAGTTGAAAATAACCGAGATATTGAGCACAAAGGTTTCTGTGATTGATGTTTGCGAAGCCTGGGCCATAATAAAACAAAAATCAACATGATTTTATTACAAGAGTGTCATCCTTAAAGAGGCCATCAGATGTTTCAGACACAGGCCTCGGAAAAAACGCTTCGGTTGTCCTTTTTTATTGGTCTTAAAGGGAAAGCACTTATCGTTGCGTTAGGGCCTTAGAAATTAACTTAGACTACTTTCATGGCGTCTTGATACCCTACCCGATAAGTTAATTGACCTGAATAAATGTAGTGTCACCCTTTTTCATAACGCGAGCGGTTTATATAGAAATAGAAGATCAGTTTCTGTGTACGCAAACTTATCTAGAACGTTCAGTGTAAAATTATAATTTTTAATGAAAAGAAAGCTTGGGAATACGTTGCTCTAACAGGTTTGATAGTTCCAATAATAATTAGTTTAGAGTGACAACATCCTTGAACGGTACCCAGTGAGGTTAATTCCCTGCTCTCTCGCCCCGTAGTACGCTCGCATGACGCTCTCATTCATGTTCTGAGACCGTCTCATGCGGCGCTCTACACCACATGCGGCGGTAGCATTATTCGGAGCACGTAGTTCCTGTTGCTCCAAGCCATCCCGTGACGGGCGTATGGTTCCTCGTAGTCGTCGTCATGGTGGGCTTATTTCGACGGCGGACCCTGCGGATGTTCCTCTCTCTGCAGCCCGATTCTGTAACTCAGTGGTTATCAAAAAATGAAAGCCACTTACTTATATTTTTTATCCATTGAAGATTTACTATGAAATGTTCTTACATTTTTTCATAGTAAACCTTCAATGGACAAACTATATATGTTAGTGGCTTTCATTTTTCGATAGCCACTGAGTTACAGAATAGGGGAGCTGGAGCCCTGATCACCGGCTGCTTGGGTCTTTAAGGCCCCGCAATGGGTGGAAGTTTTATAGGATTATTTTTAAATGTGTTTTGTATAGTATTTTTACATATTCATGTAAAACGTGCTTAGAAATAATTTAATAAAAGTGTACAAATACATGGGAGTAATAATTAGTTTAGAGTTAGGTATATTGTGAGATGGTGATTATGATGATGCCCGTGATTTCGCCCGCGTGTGAAGAGGTGAATATGATGATGCCGTCCGCGTGGAATACGTTTTTTTGATTTTCCGGGATAAAAAGTAGCCTATGTCACTCTCCAGTTCCTCAACTATGCCCATGCATAAAAACAAGTCGATCCGTGGCTCCGTTGCGGCGTGATGAAGAACAAACAAACACACTTTCGCACTTATAATTTTATAGTATGCTTCCTAATATACTTTGTAAAAGCCAAGTACAGAGTCTTGCGCGTTACCTACTTCATACACACGACTCCACCTTTGTTTTCATTTTTCTCCCGCAAACTTTTCATTTTCGGTGCTATAAATGCAAAGGGGCGTCGCAATCTAGCGCTATGGCGCTTTCGGCCATTATCGCAAAGCGCTTCATTTGCTTCCGAATGTAATTCGCGTCAGAGGCGTAAATGCTTTGGAAATTTCGCCATTTCACCATTTTGGTAATGGTCAGAGAGCCTGTAAGAAATTTAGAAGTGGTGCTTAATAAAAGCAGTTGGTATGGTAGCTTTTTTGCGTTACCTGTTAAAAGCAATATAAGGCAGTTAACTGGTCTGTGGCGGGTTTTTCTACTTGACTAGCATCAATTGGATGGGAAAAGTGGGAGAAAGAGCACGTTAGCGCTACTTAAAGAGGCCTATTTCCGATGATAGTGATGATAATAAATTAGGTTTAACAAATAAAATCAGTTTTAAAACATTGTAAGTAGTAGAAGACAATACTATATGGCAACAAAACATAAAATAAATTATACAATGGTGTTCTTAAAATTTTGGCCATCTGCCGAAAAGCTTTTATTATTTCAGAAACTTTTAAGTTAATTGTAAAATCAATTTAAAAACTGTTCCTCATCGCTTATCTATTGGTTCATCATAAATAAGAGTAGGTCAAACAAAAAAAAACATCTTATAAAATTTTCAGCTCCAAATACCTCCTCAATATTTATTACTGGCTCCCGGTCCTCAATGGTGTTTTAAGGTCGTCTTTAATTTACTGCTTTACTGCATACGCCTAAAAGCGTCTTTCTCGAAATGAGGTTTGGTTTACCGAACAAGTGCAGCTCCACAAAGAACGCTGTGAATTCAAGGAATTTTGGCAAAAGCTTTGTCTTTTACAGAAAGAGGAGCATTTTACGTATTTTGGTCACATAAGTTCACAAGTCACATAACAGTTTTTTTTTAATTTTAGCACTACAATACTATTTGCATATATACAGTGCATTTTATCATCCGTTTCTTGAAATAACGGTAATGGTTCAGCTGCCTTAAGAGGATATGGCATGAACGGGAAACTTTGAGAATAGGTATTGAACAATTATATTGCCGCCGCGCTGCTCCTCGAATATAATTCCATAACACCCGATAGGGCAGCTGCAGCTTTGACCAATAATACGTATGAAAAACAGTCGAATCCTTACTCTCGTATTTTTCTGTTTCCTCCTCTAAAACAGAACCGATTTTTTTTTCAAGAATAATAAGATTCAGGCTATGTCGGTATGTTTATTCTTTTTTATATTTGTCAAATTTATTTAAGGGATATCCGATGATGACGCAATAACCGGGCCATTTTTTGCAATTTTCGAAGGTTCCATATTCTTAAAATTATTAATTTATCGAAAGAAGCAAAACAAGGATATGGCACGGACACATATAGATTTTATGGTGCAAAAATATTTTCTCCATTGTAATTATGCACGGAGAAAATAGACTAATACGATTGTATGGGGAAACCGCCCTCCCGTATCGTCTTAAGCTATGTCGGTAATTGGATCCTTCGGTTTTTGTACGAGAGATGAGAGTTATACATGTGGACAAGAAGTTGAAAACATGATTGTACTGTAATGGTAAATTAAACGTGATTGTTGAATTATTGAATGTAAATAAAACTTCAATTACTGTTGTATGAAAGCCAAATTACGTTTAACACGATACGTTAATAAAGGATCGATTACTGTGAACGTTGGAACATAGCGTATTATTTTCAATATTGGGCAGAAGCCTGGTAAATTAAGCAGGTATTTGTTTAACGGTATAAATAATATATTAATTTGAATCTTGTGAAACGGAGGTACCTAATTAAGATTTAAGACACAATAATATGTTTGGAATGAAACATGCGATACTGGGGACCTCATTTTGCATTTCGCTGGCGCTTTTATTTAATCAGATTTATTAATACGTGATCAAATCCATACTAATTCTATACTAGTGCTAGCTGATGCCCGCGACCCCGTCCGCGTGGATTGAGGTATTTTAGGGGTATGAAAAATAGATAGTAGCCGATTCTCAGACCTACTGATTATGCATATAAAATTTCATAAAAATCGGTCAAGCCGTTTCGAAGGAGTATGGTAACTAACATTGTGACACGAGAATTTTATATTTAAGATTATAAATGCGAAATTGTGTCTGTCTGCCTGCTACGCTTTTACCGATTTTGATGAAATTTGGCATGGGGATAGTTTTTATCCCGGGGGACATAGGCTACTTTTTATCCCGGAAAATGGAAGAGTTCCCGCGGTAATCGAAAAATGAAGTCGAGGGCATCATCTAGTTAAAAATAAATCAGACTTCACAGAAACCAAAACTTAATGCAAAACTAAAGAGTTTCTCAGCCGGCGACATACAAAGTAAAAACTTTAGATTGTTGAGCGTGTCCCCATTCCCCGCCTGCCATCTATACTAATATTAAAAATGCGAAAGTTTGGATGGATGTTTGTTACTCAATCACGCTCCAACGGCTGAACGGATCTGGATGAAATTTGGCACAGAGATAGATTATAGTCAGGAATAACACATACCTAGGCTACTTTAAAATTAAAGAGTTCCCGCGGGAACCGAAAAACCTCAATCCACGCGGACGAAGTCGCGGGCATAAGCTAAAACTTCATAACAAAATATTACGCTCTTTCTAGTGAAGTCGGGTATAAAAGGTAGCCAACTGTGAAAGAACCCCGAAGAATAATTCCCGCAGACTTAGCACAAGAGTTAGACAGCTATACAATGCAATTTTCCAAAATAAACGCTGAATTCTTATTTTTTTTTCAAGCAAACCTGTTAACAATAAAAACCCCACTTCTCCACGAAAAAAACGATAACCTTCTGTTCGAATGTGAGCGAATCTCATAAAAGTTTCCAACCATGAAGGGAAAATCCTCTTCCGTCGTCACGTAACGTTTTAGCGCGAACATTTCTAGATTTCATCTCGGGCAGAGTAAATTATTTCGCCCTGGTACGTTTCTATCTTCAATCCTATCTAACGAGTCAACATAGCGAGTGTCGTGTTCTCTAAATTAGCCTTACATTTTCTTGATATCCAGTTTCTCACCCCGCTGGGGACCTTTAGCATTATGTTTATCCTCGAATAAAGATCGCACGAAGTTTAAATTGCGAAACAAGGAACCAGGAAATACATGTTGATTATCTTTTCCTTTGAGAAATGGTAAATATTCCTTTTTTACATGAGCCAAGCATCGTTTCGACCGAAAACACCAATTTTACAAATTTTTTATCATTCATTTTCTATAAATCTAGTTACGATTGTGGTACAAAACATTAGTTTTACATTTTTGTCCCACAAGCTCATACCTAATAATTAATATGTCTTGCCCGCTCTTCCATTACAGGAAGAATGATATTATATCGGAAAGCAAATTTTTATGAATCTGCAAACAAGATAAAAAGGTTAAACAAAATTAACCCGACTACCCAAATTATATTGTTTAATAGTTTAAAATTTTACTATAAATATATTTACGAACTCAGAATTGTCTCGTCTTTCATTTGACATCCCACTACACATTAAGCAAAGTAAATTTTAGAGACCCCCACTTTTTTGGATATAACGTCCGTCATATATCGATTTTGTTACCTAGTATAAATGTTCCTGGTGTCCGGACCTTAGTAACGAATCGTTTGCATTATTGGGCTCATTCATCATAATTGGCCCAGTCGTTAAACGCTGCGGTGGAACATACAGAAATACAAACATACATACATACATGCATCACGACCTCCGTGGCACAGTGTTGAGCGCTGTTGTCTTAACGTGCGGAGAATCCGGATCCGATCCCCGCTAGGGTCAATTTGGGAATTTATTTCTGAATTTTCTCTGGTCTGGTGGGAGGCTTCGGCCGTGTTACCACCTTACCGACAAAGACGTGCCGCCAAGCGATTTAGCGTTCCGGTACGACGCCGTGTATATACCGAATAGGGTATGGGCTTAATATAACTGTCATGCCCCTAACAGGTTAGTCCGCTACCATCTTAGACTGCATCATCACTTATCGTTAGGTGAGATCGCAGTCAAGGTCTAACTTGTAGAGAATAAAAACAAACAGACTGCTAAAATCTTGACTTTTTCGTAGTCGGGTAAAAACCTTTGATATATAATTTACCTTTGCGACGAATAAATAATATAAAAATGGATGAGAAAAATATATAATTTACATACTGGTAAACAAGCAACGACAAACAGAATACTTAATAAAAAAAGTAGAGTACTGGGTAGTTTATTAGTGTTTTAATGTTTTTTTTATTTGAGTTTTTAAATCTTAGTCTAGTTGGTTAGTTTATTTTGTTTTATTTTATTTTGGGTCTAGTTTTATTTTTATTTTTAAGGTACTCTTTGTAGCCTGGGGAGACGAATTGTCTGACGAAGTGAAACTGTAATGTCTCCCCAGGCATATTTCATAAATAAAGAATAAAGAAAAATGTATGTCCACTACAATACATTTATCTGTTTTTTGTTTAACACACTTTGCTGCTATATGAATTTGCTCAATGTTACTTCAATAACTTATGTAAAAAGACGATTGAAATGTATATTGGTCAAATAAAAGGTATAAGTTTATTTTGTTTTATTTTATTTTGGGTCTAGTTTTATTTTTATTTTTAAGGTACTCTTTGTAGCCTGGGGAGACGAATTGTCTGACGAAGTGAAACTGTAATGTCTCCCCAGGCATATTTCATAAATAAAGAATAAAGAAAAATGTATGTCCACTACAATACATTTATCTGTTTTTTGTTTAACACACTTTGCTGCTATATGAATTTGCTCAATGTTACTTCAATAACTTATGTAAAAAGACGATTGAAATGTATATTGGTCAAATAAAAGGTATAAAATAATAATCCATACAAATACTATAAATGCGAAAGTGTGTCTGTCTATCCATCTGTCTATCTGTTTGTCTGCTACGCTTTCATGGACCACCTTCTCAACCGATTAAATTTTCAGAATCAAAAAATCTTAATTCACGCGGACGAAGTCGCAGGAATCATCTAGTATTATTACAAATGCGAAAGTGTGTCTGTCTGTCTGCTACGCTTTCACGGCCCATCTCTTCAATCGATTTTGATGAAATTTGGTACAGGGATAGGTTATATCCCGGGGAAGGACATAGGCTACGTTTTATATAGGAAATTTAAATTTTCCCGCGGGAATCAAAAAAACTTAGTCCACGCCGATAAAGTCGCGGTCATCATCTAGTTCTATTATACTGGACAAAGATATGCATTACGTAAAGAACTATGGCAGCCTGTGCAAGTGGCGATTGCACAGCGTTCTCTGAAGTACGCTATATATACGACCTCCAAAGATGAACGGTCGGACCAGTGGTTCCCGAGCACATCACCCGCTCGGAGGATGATCATCCTTTGTTACGGTCGAGCCATATCACCTGCTCCCGTACAATGTATTTCCATTTGGGTAAGCAGTGCTTTTATGGCTCTATGAACTGCACGCCACTGAGCCTGTGGTGCCTATTTTGAAGGCATAAAAAACAGACGTCCTCAGCGTAAAGATCCAGATCAGGGAGCTTACATCTCATTTAAGAGTGAAGAGCGCTTTTGTTGGAACTGCTGACAAAGGGTTTCTTTCTTGACACTGCTTTGAGGGCTTTGTGTGGATCAGATTTTTCGGACAAAACACAATAGGTTATACTTAAATCAAAATACAAAATACTATTGAATTATTAGTTATTTATTCTGCAAACAATGAAATGTTGAAATCTCAAGCCTTACGTTAAAACCGCATTCATTGGTCTTCTTATATTATATATTTTCTAAATTATTAGATTAGGTATAATAAGTCTTAAATCGTTAAAAACATTTTTCAAACAAGCTTTTATCGTCCACCATATTGAATTTAGTTCTCAGAAAACTCTTTTATTTGATACCTATAACATGGGGGCACAAAATAAATTACCGCCATTCGCCATATAGGATTAAGAATGATGTCACTTAGTTAACCATGGTATCCATATTAAAAGTGAAAATTTCATCTCAATCGGTTGGGGCGACCTGTTTTAATAACTGAGTTGCAAGATTTGACCACAAACAAAAAGCTTGTAAAAATGTTTTGCACGCCAACTTGACAGGATAAATGGATAATATTTAACTCCTTAAATATTAGTTAACTCCGAACTATTAATAAGAACTTCACTAAGTTATGAAGTAAAATCTACAGAAACTTTCCCGAAGGAAACATATTGTTTTTCGGGATAAAAATAGCCAAAATATATATGCGATTCGAAAATTTTGTGTGTGAAAATTTTCTTCAATGTGTGTGGTTTTTAATTTTTTTGATTAATCATATAATACTTATTGTGTTTTATACGGTAACTTATAATTTCATAAAACACAAATGACAAATATTCATTTCACAACCAACGTTTGGCAAAATTATGAATCAAAAATTTGCAGACTAATTTTAAATTTCACAAAACATATCATTTATTATTCACATTAATTATTAAAAAATGCATATCATAAAAAACGTTTGATAAGTACTATATCTGTCAAAATGTTAGGTTAGGTTAGGGTTAGGCGTAAACATTAAGGTTAAACACTTAGGTTCTACCGGGTTGATATACATAACTTAAGTTTTAAAAAAAGTATTTTCAGAAGCACTAAAGTTTGTAAAATGTACCTACCGACATTTTATAAAATCGCGAATTTGACAAGTATATTATTTGGTGAAATAATGAATTTGTAAATGATACTTTAACATTCAGCAATTTTGCAAAGGAAAACATTTGCGCATTGAATATTTGTCAAATGATTTTATAAAAATAGTACATTACTGCAGCGGCCAGCAAAACAGGCATTGAAGGACGAACGTGTAAATGTGGGCCGAGGCGAAGCCGAGACACACATACGTGAGTCCATCAATGCCTAGTTGTGGCCAAGGCTTGTATAGTGCTTTTCTCAAATAATGCGCGGAAATTAAAACTAAGTAGTACCTAGACAGAACTTTTTATTTTAAAATATTTTTCTTAAGATTTTGGCGGTAACAAGTCTTCTATTACAGCTCTTGCCGCCTCTTCAATTTCAGATGGCGTTAAAGTAAATTCATCACACTCATTGTCTTCACTTGAACTCATTTTGTCAAATAGATTTCAAAATCAATGACGAACAACGAACAATAACTTTTCCCGCGTTTAGTGTACATTTGTTTTTTTTTTCAATAAACAGCTTTCTATTTGCAAGCTAGTTCGAAATTTAAATAAATGATAAGTTACCTCCTTAGTTGCCATGTTTCGGAGTAAAAGATCGTTCCATTTTTAAATTAAACGACAGATATGAATTTACTATGTAATTTATTTGGCTGCTAAACCACGACAGATATGGATTTTCATACAACTTTTGCCGGCCGCTGCTCGCATGTATTTGGCCAGTACGGCAAGTTCTATTTATCTCGAAGAAGGTTATCAACATAATGCTCAAATTTCCAAGAATGTTTGAGAAAATGATATTTTTGCGGAATATGTCAACTGAATAGTTTTTGAAACGTTTCTGTGAAATGATCATTTGTTATACGTTTTTTGTGAATCATTAGTGAACCGTTATATACTTTACAAAAACGTATTGTTTTTTTTCTAGAACGAGAAATGAGAATCTCGGCCAACGGCCACTATATAGCAAACTTAGGCATACAGACGTTGTCAACTTAGTGTTCCTGGGAAGATATAAGGAAAATTGGAGATCGTGCAGCTATCTCTGTGGCTAGTTTTACAGTACAGGTCCGCCCTGAATAACATTGCACATCGTAATAGAAAATTTCATGTCGGGAAAAGAAACCTTATATTAAAGGAGATAGCTGCACTTTTGGTAACTATCGCTAGAAAGGCTGATTTCGTATTTGGTGGGTTCTAGGCTCTCCACTGGTGGGAAATTTGCCAGTCTGCCCGCATGTGGATGGGCCCTTTCACTAGATATGGCCGCTTAAAGACCTGTTATGGTTACCAAAAATGAACCATACTTAGAAAGGCTGATTCTTGTACAGTATTAAAGTATGTACGTACGTATAGTACCTATGTGAACTGTACAAAAACTGACGCTATTCATCAGGCCATTCACTAGCTATCACCTCGCAAAGACGTAAAAACTTACAAAATATAAATAATTATATGCAATTATTAGATAGTACACTTCTAGTATATAATATGACGTGTTGTCACGTTGATTTGCTATTAGATATTATGAAGGCGTAAAATTAATTGCTGGCCTATTCTTATTACACTTGTTTAATTATGCCAAATTTAGTTTTCCTATTTTTTGTTAGTATTTAAATATCGCCTTAGTATTAATTTCCCTGTTTCAGATTGTATTTACAATTTTAGTATTATCTCATAAAAGTTAACCACTTAGATATGCCATGAAATAAAATATCGCTTTCAAATAGACAAAGCCAGAATCCAGCCACGAATCATTGAACTTTTCGCAGTCTAGGCTAAATTGAACAATACAATCGGACAAAGGCTTTTCTAAACAAAACTTCCGTTTACAAAGCAAAGGGTAAACTAGTCGAATAATATGTAAATAAATCTATCGAAGCCATTAATTGGAATTCGAAAGTTCTGCTAACAGAGAGTGGGTTCTAAATTTTACAAATATTTACTTTGACTAAAAAAATATTGATATATTTTAAAATCAAACTGTACCTACTCGTATTTCATTTTGCTTAAATTTTTTACAGTTTCCATGTAGCTTTTTCGCTATGTGTTCAGCATTTTAGTGCGGTAGGTAATGTAATATTTTGATTGTCTAAAATAGAAGTGGCTCTTTTATTTTCTTCTTTAAAACTATTAAAGAACGACGAAGTCGCGGGCATCATCTAGTAATATTATAAATGGAATTTCATGAAAATTTATCTTCGGAGAGCAGTACACAAAAGGTTTGTAGGTTCGAATATTCCCCTGGGCATAAAAGCGTGAACAATATTTTTAGCCTTTTTCCTTTATAGAAGGTCCGAATGCAAATAATAAATTATTTATTTTACGCGATCTATTTTGAAGCTAGTGGAAAGTAAAAGTGATAAATTAAAAAAGAACTCGCATGGTACACTGCTGGTGCTTTAACTTTACCAATTTTGTTGTAAATAATAATCAAAGCCTTGAATTACTGGGCCTAGCACCATGCTTCGTACAGAATAGATTACAGTAATCATCGTAACGTAGTCCTAGTCGACCGTAACTTCTAGACATGGGTCTCTACTCTTTTGTAAGGGCTTCCACATACCACGGACTAGCGCCGCCCGCTGGTCTTAGTTTTACCATAAAAAATCGTACTGGCTGTGTGCTGTATTGGATAACTGCTTTTATAATAAATTAATATATTTTAAATCCCAGTTTTATACACTCGCCCCTCATATACTATAACATTCTGTTTATTTAACTTGAGAAGTGAATAATGTATTTTTTATTTGTTGGCCGACCTTTCCCGCTTCTGTTGACTTTTTCAACGCAATTTTCCCTTGACACGCTGTAACAAATCGTCTTTCCGGGAAAATGTCTGGTTCCTTTGTTTTTTAGTAACTGCCCGGCTGGGTTGACTTGTTCATAATACGTATAATAGTTATGTAATTTATTCGTACTCCTTTTGCCGATTCTACTTCCTGTCTTACTTCCTACTAATATTATAAATGTGAAAGTTTGTAAAGTAAGTATGATATTATAGTTACTCCTTCACACCGCATTGACTGAACGTTTTGGCTGAAATTTGGAATTAAGATAGCTTATAACTTAAATTTACACACAGGCTACACTTTATTCCGATACGCTCGAGATCCAAAAAACCAGATACTTATGCCTTGAAAACGCAGCAGACAAAAAGACAGACATACACATTTAAATTACATTACAATACAAGTATGTATGGAAGTATGGATTTTTATTACTAGGCACTAAGTATTGTTACTGCGTTTGCTTATTCCAAACGAGTGCAGCCATTTTGAAATCGTCGAGGCGTGCAGAAATTCTAACCCACTATTTGCCTACTATGCTAAAACCTAAAGTCGAGGTTTTGTTTCAAACTTTGAAATAATTTTGACCTCGTTATAAAACACTATATTTCGGTTCCATATATGATTTTTTTAATAACATTAAACCAAATGATATTAAATTGGGTATATTTATATAGTAATTAGGTTAGGCTAGCTAGCATTAAGTTCTATTGTATTATTTTCAATAAAAAAATTTGGGTATATTTTGATTATTAGTCACATTTGTTTGTGATTATTAAATTGAGGATCTGCCAAAAGACCTTATATCCATTTTATAATTGACAACCATTTTAAAATATCAATTAAAGTAAAAAAGTTGACTTTTTATGACATCACAATTCAGTATCTCATATAAAATCCTATACTTAGCGCGCGTTTTGAAGTTTGAAACAAAGTACCCGATTTGACTAGTTGTCAAATACCCAATTGCTTGTAATGATTATCAGCCCGGAAAGTGCGTGCCCGAAAGAGGCAAGAGACACGACTTTCTGTCAGGAACAATTCTTTTCCAGCCCAGGGCTCTGCGTTTCACACTGCCATAAAGAACTTGAGTGTTAAAATTTGTAGGTTATCACCTCCGGATAATAATGTTCTCCCGACCGAATTTCAGCCACGGCGGCCAATCTCCAGAGAGGTTAGCCATCTGCGCGGAAGATATTATACTAAACTAGTACTAGAACTAGTGCACTAGTGTGTGCGCAAACTCACCCTATGTTATTTTACTGTCATAGCCCAATGGGACGGAGACATCAGGTGTAGGAACTTTACGTGCTCTCAAAGGCACGGGGGTGAAACACCGCCAACTTCCTATCTCTGGGCAAGCAGTGAGAATTTCTTGTGAGAGAAACCCAATTTTTTATTCCCGACTTGGGACGCGAACCCGGGACCACGCCAGCCGCAGTCGAACATGCTAACCACTAGACCAACGAGGCAGCCACCTCCGAATGCACTCGCATTATACAAATAGTTTTAAAATGAGGTGAAAAGTTGCTGAATCGTGAAGCACTAAGCATAATAAGAGGAATGAGCTCGCAAACATTGTTTAATTCAACCAAAAAAAGGCGAAATTCTAGTTTATAAATGTTGGCTTTAATACGGGGTGCAATGAAACGTGCTGTATATTTAAACGGGTTTTTTGCATACGCTACAAAATTGTGTGGCAAAGTATGACTTTGCCGAAATTTGCGCGTTTCCTGGAATCCTAATTCTGTAAAACATAAAGTGATAGTGACTTCACTATTGCCTTACAGCCCGATGGGACGGAAAATCCGGCACGACCGGAGTGAGATCAAGCGCAGGATCGACAGTTTTACGTGCTCTCCAAGGCACAGGGTTGAAACACTGTCAACTTCCTATCGAATCCTATTATCGAATTAGCTAATTACCTATAATAGTTCGACTCACGAAACAAGTCCCCTAGCGGCGGCGCTAGTAGTCGGGTACCTATTGATTTGACTAGAAGTATAGCCTAAAATTATTAATAAAAAAGAAATATTAAAAAAAAAACAATTTGTGACATTCATTTGGATGGGCCTAATATCATATACTTGGAAAAATTCGCCTCTTCAACTATCATCTCTCGTGGAACAATCGGTTAGAGTTCTGCTTTACGTTCTGAATTGAAGAGGGTTCAAACCACAGTCATGATATATACAAATTCATATTAAAGATTTTTATGTTAAGGCTCTGAAATATTAATTTGGTAAACTAAAAATATAAGGAAAAAAATGTTGACACGGAAAGCTCATGCACTAGAGGAGCAGAAAAAATTGAATTTAGCATTAGAAGAACTCAAAAAAAGCAAAAATTTGTGTAAGCAGCTACTCCAAGAAAGGGATGACAGTGAAGCGGAAATTCAAAAAGTTGTAGAAAAAAACTCACAATTAAAAAATGATTTAGCCCAACTACACTCAAGTTATACTGAGATTAAAGAAGAAAAACAACAGCTCGAAGATGTTTTGATCTATTTCCAACGATGTAACGATACTTATGAATCTGAAATAGCTAAGGTGAAAGAACTTGAAAAAAAACTACATGATTTTCAACAGCAAATTTTACAGCTTCAATCAGAATTTGAGTCGTGCAGGGGGGTTACTGCCACTGTTTAAAGCACTATTATTTTGATATTGTTTCGTCAAAACCTACCATGACGTGCCCAAAAGTAAGCTTATTAAAACATTGTTTCCTAAGCAATTTTGTGACGTCATTAAGCAAATCATTCACTCAATTCGTACCATGAAGTGTTTTTTGAGAGCTAGCATTATTGTTTTACGTAGGATTTACGTCAAATTTAGCAATCATAAAAAAGTTACTTTCTTGCGACGGATCAACAACGGATTGACTTTGTAAACAAATAAATAGGACATTGTGAGGTTTTGTAAGTGAATATTCTACTGGATTAAACTAAGTTAATGAGATATAACTTTGTGAAACTGAGTTATTTAATTTTGCAAATGGTATTAAATTGAAAAATCAGGCACGCTTGGGTGAAGGGGAGTATGCTTGGAGTATTTCTACATGCTCAAATCAGAAATGAGGAGCCTCCAGATACCTAATTAAATACCAATTTCGAAGAACCGACGGATGTTTGGGTCGCAAGGTGCTTGAATAGCGTCCTCACAATGGAAAGCGCCCCAATAGGTGGACAGACGATCTCAAGTGTGTAGCTGGGAGCCGCTGGAAGCAAGCGGCACAAGACCCTGTGGAGATCCATGCAGGAGACAGCAGTCCAGCAGTGGACGTTTCTCGGTTGAGACGACGACGACAAACACGAAAGGTTTGCGATGACTGCGATCGTACCTGATGATTAGCGATGATGCAGTCTAAGATAGTACGGGTACAACAGTTATTAGTAATCCGCGACTTCGTCCGCGTGGATGAAGGTTTTTTGGTTCTCGCTCATTAATTTTCCTGGATAAAAGGTATTGTGTTATTCCAGACTATAATCTATCTATTTCAAATTTCATCAAGATCCGTTCAGCCGTTCTGGCGCGATTGAGTAACAAACATCCAGCCATCCATCCATCTAAACTTTCGCATTTATTATAATATTAATGTAAAAGTATGGAAGAATTAAAATAATTCAAATGGCAAAGTAATGTATGTAAAAATAGATATCTTTAAATTCACAATAATAAACAGTTATCTTTAAATTCACAATAATTAATTCAGTCATATTTGGCATAACCTATACTGATTTACACTATAATTTAAAATTTCAGGTGACTAAGGATATCCATTGAGAAAAAACAATGATTCCGCACAGGCGCATTATACGAATTTGCATGTTTGCACTCGAAATATGCCCTTATTCAACAACTTTGGGCAAGACGGCAGCAATTATTGTTCTGGAAATAAACATAATACGCAATTCAATTACATAACAAACATTTAGGTATTATAGATTGTTTAATTCATATCAAACTTGTTTCCATATAAATAAAAGTAAGAAAATCAAAGAAGTTTATTATTTTTTATCATTATTAATACTGTTGAAGGTTATGTAAATGATGAAAGCACTTGGGTTTGACTTGCTCCAGCTATGCTTAGTTTTGCAGTTACTAAATTAAAATTTATGATTTTTTCAAAAGAGCAATCGCCGAGTTTCTTGCTGGCTCTTCTTAGAAGAAATCGCATAACAAGCCAGTGTTAGATTCAATCAATGATTCAAAAGCTCTTGTAAAAGTTTATCTCAATAAAAACGTTTGTATTTTGAACATTATATTATTGTTTATTTTTCTTCGACATCTGCTGCAAAACATCATCGCGCGTAGCGCCACAATAATTATACTTACTCGAGGCCCGACATATTATTGAAAAAGTTATAAAATAATCAAATTCACACTATTATTTATTTACGTGCCTTGCTTGACAATTGACATTTAAAACAACCGTTACGTTTTACACAACGATATGGAAACAGAAAAAACAAACAATTATTATTTGATTTCAAATTATTACATAATATTAATAATTTTTTTTGTTAATTATTGCAATTTATAAAGGTATAATAACTTTGTAAAGTTATAATATTTAATAAAAAATGTATCAACGCTGTTATTTTATGCATGAAACGAAACGTGATGCAGACGAGATAGCGCTAAAAAAAATTATATAGCTACATCTCGCTTACTCTGAAAGCAAGGAATAGACAATTTTAGAGTATCATTCGTTCTGTCCATCATGTAGGCAAGAGTAGAACCATAATACTTTTGTGCGGTCATGGTAGCTTTCTCTGTAAGATTACTTACACATTGAAACAAGATGTTCCTGTATCATAATGGTTTTCTAAATGTTGATAGTAACCGCCCAGAAAGGAGAACACAGATAATCTGTTCTCTGAACTCATAGAATGTAACTCTGTATTGCAACCTCAAGCATTTATTGATCTCACCAATGACGAAAGCTATCCACGTAATAACATCAGACAAACGAACGGCCTCAGCCACAATAAAATAAAAAAATATATAAAAATAAATAGATATATTCGTAAAACTGAAAAACTGGTAAAAAAGAAAAACAATTTACACAAATTTAATGGCATATGAAAACAAAATATTGAGTTACGAACGGAATTAAGCTTATACATTGATACTCTCGAAGAATCTGAAAGAAAATATAAGAATGATACTGAGATATTGAAATCTGAAATTAACAATTTAAAAGAGTGCTTATCTTCTATAAACGGGAATTACGAGGAAGCCCAAAGCCAACTCATGGAACACATTTTAGCTGCGGATCATATTATAGAACTATCAAAATATGATATGGATAGACTGCAATCATTAAATAATAAACAGTGCTACTGTGATTGCTCTACTGACTCGAATAAAAAGGACATTATTAACAATAAATTCGAACTAAATTATGTCAACAGCGACAATTGTGATGAACCGAGTACTATTATTTTCTCGGACGAATTAGGTCTTGAATTCGGATCGATAATAAGCTACCTCAAAAGGTGACAAACTACTGCATGCCTAATATAACTTTTTCCCATTTAGTGGATAGGGTTAATTTAACAAAAATGCACACCAAAAATTCAATTGTAATACTTTTCGGTAATGGCTTAGCCGTTAATAAGCGAGACATAGCTCGACTCTTTGAATTGCTTAGTAAAGCGGACGTCAAAAAGGTGATTATTTGTGCATTGCCATACTCAAGCTTATTGACTGTCAGACGAAATAAACAAATTCAATATTTAAATATTTATATTCAACAATTGACATCGATTTATAGTAAATCTTTTGCTTTCTTTGACACCAATAAGTTTGTAAAGGGCTTTAGACTGAACAAGTATAAATTATTTATGAATAAGAAATCCAAAGAACAGTTAGCTACATTGGTAGCAAATAATATTGTAAATGAGACTAATTCTGATACGACCAACGTAATTAATATAACATGTACCTTGACAAATACTTTGAATAGTGATTGCAATAACTCTTTAAACTTGTAAATATGACAAAAGAGAAGCGGGAACAGTCGGGCATTAAACTTATTCATCAAAACATCAACATTCTCTGGCAAAATAGTCGAAATTGAATTATTAATAGATAAATACGATCCGCACTTTCTTTGCATCTGTGAAACTTGGTTGAAACCAACTAAAATGATGTTTAATGTTAACAACTACCAAGTTGCTAGCTTTTATAATAGAGAAAAGAAAGAAGGTGGTGGTACAATTATATTATGTAAAGATGGGATCAAATTTAAAGACCGCAAAGATATATGTAAATTTTCAGATGATTTAATTTGTGAGATGTCCTGTATAGAATTCACAGATTTTTTCATATTATGCATATATAGGCCGCCCATGGCTAATTTTAAAACATTTATAGAGTCTTTAGATACTGCATTAACGAAACTTTTCAAAAGTAACAAGAACATTTTAATATGTGGTGATATCAACATAGACTTTTTAAAGAAACCTCCAGAAAAAACTATATTAATATCGTTGTTTAAATCTTTTAACTTAGACACATTGTTCTCAGCACCCACTAGAATAACTGCTCAGTCGGCAACTTGCATAGATAATATCTTTACGAACTGTAAAATCCTACAAAAAGACTTAATAAGCGGCATTCGATCTGACCATCTTGCTCAGATGGTGATACTTAAACATAAAAACAAAATTAAACCAAAAAATAATGTGATACAATGTAGACCCATAACTGAAAGGAGAAAAGAAACGTTTAAATACAACATTAAAAATAAAATTGACCGATTAAAATTACCCTCCCATAATGTAAATGATATGTACAATGTCTTCTTCGATAACATATGCGTTGAACATAAGAAAATATTCACTAAAAAGACCTTAACCAGAGGACACAAGCTTTGTTTTAATGATTGGGCAACTAAAGGAATTCGAATAAGCCGCGATAAACTATACGAACTATATTATAGAAGGAGTCTTAGTAACAGTGATGAATTTCATGACCATGTTCGAAAGTACTCAAAAACCTTTAAATCAGTCTGCATTACAGCAAAACAAATATGCACCTCTAACAGAATAAAAAAATCTAAAAATAAAATCAAAACTACCTGGAGTATTGTAAACGATGAACTAGGAAAAGGAAATCAGTTTAATAAAAGCCCAATATATTTAAAAAATAAAGAAGATATAGTCACAAAAGTCTCAGGAGTCGCTGAAACCTTTGAAACTTTTTTTGCACGCATTCCTGTGGAAGCAACCAAATCTTTAAAATCATCACCAAACGAAGCTGAGATATTCCTACACAAATATGTAAAATCTTTAATTACTCCTTTTAAATTCAAACATATTAATAAGACTGATATTTTAAAGGCGTTTAAGTCTATAAAGATAAAAAATAATGAGGATATATGGGAGTTATCAGTTAAAGTATTTGAATCAATTGTTGATATCACAGCTCCAGTACTAGTTTATATTTTTAATAATTGTGTAGATGAAGGAACTTTTCCGGATTTAATGAAAATAAGTAAGGTGGTTCCCATATTCAAATCTGGGTGTATAACAGATGCATCCAATTATAGACCTGTGTCAGTGTTACCTGTTATCAGTAAGATATTTGAAAAAAATTTGCTAAACCAGCTATATGTACATTTTAGCAAGCATCGAATTCTTCACAATCAACAATTCGGATTTACTAAGGGAAGATCTACGACTCACGCAGGAGCCGACCTATTAAAACATATATTTCAAGCCTGGGAACATTATCAAAATGTGATCGGTGTATTTTGTGACTTATCAAAAGCATTCGACTGCGTAAACCATGAGATACTGCTTCGCAAGTTAAAGTTTTACGGAGTTGATGGTATCTCCTTGGATTTAGTTGCGTCCTATTTATCGAATCGACAAATGAATATATAATGGTCAAATATCAAATGGAGTACAAATTAACGTAGGATCCATTCTAGGTCCATTTCTATTTCTTGTCTACATAAACGACCTGCCGCATGTAGTAGGCGACTGGGCAGAATTGGTCCTGTTTGCAGATGACACATCTATTATATTTAAAGTTGATAGGAAAAACACCACAGTAGAAAGTCATAACCAAACTCTTTCCCTAATTGAAGAATGGTTTTCTATAAACAATCTGTGCTTAAACCCAAAAAAACTAAATGTGTTTATTTTGCACCCCCAAATACACGATCGAATACGGAAATGGATATGTATCTGTCAAACGAGAAACTTGATGTGGTGGACACTACTAAGTTCCTGGGAATTAATATCGACCAGAGACTTCAATGGAGTCCTCATATAAATAATCTTGCAAAAAAGTTAAGTTCAGCAATCTTCGCAATACGAAAAATTAAAATAATGACTGACGTGGCTACCGCTAAATTAGTATATTTTGCATATTTTCACAGTCTGATGTCGTACGGAGTGTTATTGTGGGGGTCTGCCTCAGATGCTAAGATGATATTTATTTTACAAAAAAAAAGCTATTAGAGCCGTTTATGGCATGAAACCAAGAGATTCTCTGCGGGATTTCTTTAAAGAAATAAATGTTTTAACCTTGCCATGTTTGTATATACTCGAAAATATAATGTACGTTCGACAAAATTTACACCTTTATAAGAAAAAATCTGATATCCACTCAATTAATACCAGAAATAAAAATAAACTTAGCACGAATTATATAAGACTTACAAGAACCAGTAAGTCATTTGTCGGACACGGTGTTCGGTTTTATAACAAAATACCGAGCAATATAACAGATCTGCCAGATCGTAAATTTAAAGAGTATGTTAAAAATAAGTTAATAAGTAAGGCATATTATAGAATCGATGACTATGCAGATGATAGACAAGCTTGGATTACATAAAATTATATTGAATAGAAGCAGGCGTTACTTTGCGGAAGTCCATGATAGTGAATGAACTAGAAGTTTAATTCGCTATAATCCGCTACAGTAGACAAATCTGTGTGGTACAGTGCGTGTCTTTCACCTGCAACATGCGTAATAAAGGGTTACGAATGTGCGTTTGGGAGCAATTAGAAATAATTAAACACAATAATAAAGGATTTGAGTTGCTAAATGAACAAATAAACGTATCAAATTCACCTTTACTCAATTTATACAGTAATGGGGGAAGGGGCGGGGCTTCAGTATGAGCCATGCCAAAAAGGTATATAAGCCGGAACTTGCGATACGATAGTCACTTCACAATCGTGCATTGTCGAGTCAACATCTCCTGAGGATGCTCCGGTGTCGGAGTGAAACGTACGTTGAGAGTGATTTGGAGGATTTGTGTGGTGTGGTGTTGTGCCTGTGCGAATTGCTGGGTGGTGGGTGTCGCATGTTGCAGGTGAAAGACACGCACTGTATCACACAGATTTGTCTACTGTAGCGGATTATAGCGAATTAAACTTCTAGTTCATTCACATAAAATTATGTAAATAGATCTTTTATACACAAATTGACGATTGATTCTCAAGACTAATTTACGAAATTATTAATTTTATGACATTTTGTATATTTTGTTAATTGTTTAATATTTTTTTTTTGTAGTTTTATGATGTGTAATAATGATGTTTTATCTTATTTTTATTTTTGTAAATTTGTAATCTTAGTTGGCATTAATTAACTATAATTTTATATGACATTCGTAAGAGCTTTATACAAGCCAAAATCGAAATAAATAAATACAAATACAAATCCCATACGATTGAACCACTATCACAGGTTCTTCAGCTTGGGCGTCCTTCTTTTATACATACACAACAAGTCTGCCTTCGACTGCGATCACACCGGTGCTTTAAGTGATGATGCAGTTAAAGGTGGTAGTAGAGCAACCCGTTCGGGGTATGCTTCTACAATAAGCTCCCAGAAGACATGTTAATGATGTCTCTGAATAAGTTCAAAGTTAATGTAAAACGTAAACTCATTGAAAAATCTTATTACCATGTAAATGACTACTTAAACGACAAGGAAGCTTGGCAATAATTTGCTCTATGGCTCTGATAGTTATTTAAGATGATTGCTATGCTATGGCCTTAGTTAAGATGATTTGTGAGATGGTGATAATAAAAAAAAAACCCGGCTTAGTTTTTTGTGGGCTCAGACCAGGGGGCACGTTTGGAACCCTCGTAGCTTTAGTTTTAAGATACCGTTACCGATTATCACCATCATATTTTATAAGTAAGTAATTTTAACGTCAATAAGTGTACCTACAGTGTACTTACTTATGTTGAATAAATGATATTGAGTATTGAGTATAGTGAGAGTTATATTAAACTCATACAACTGATCGTTTCTATACGGCATCGTATCGGAACGCTAAATCGCTGGGCGGCTCGTCTGTGCCTACAGGGTGCTAACTAGCCACGACCGAAGTCTCTCACACGACCAGACTTCTCCGTCCCACGTCTTCCCTTCTGCCTTGTATCTCCTTAAAATTGTACTTTTGAAAGTAATTAATTTTAATTAACGATGTTGAAACGATCCATAAAATAGTTCAATATCTAACCGTTGCCATGTTGTGACAAAATAATAAAACTTTAATGTACCGGCTGAGCGCCCGTCAAAGTTAATCTTTACAGAAATGTAATATTTCACACGGTTTGCGAACAAAATGAAATTTCATATTTAAAAGCTTTACGTATAACTTTTTCTAGAATTGAAATGGAGTGTCGTTTAATGGCCTGAGAGCTTGTAGGGAATATTCAGGAGGTGCTTGATACGAGGCTAAAGTTTTACATATTTTTTGCTTTTAAATTTTTGTGTAATATGTATATTGTGAAAATATATGAGATCTTCGTAACTTCGTTAGAGGTGTTTGTTTACTAGATACATTTGACAATTATAGGTCCGTCCAACATTAATAAACTTTTTAACCTCCTGTCTTTAACCCTGTCGCCCTCCGACCCAGAAATTTGCCCGCCAGTATTTTTTTAAATCTGTAGTATTTAGTGGTGTATTAGTTTTTGCTCTAAACGTAATGTTGAAAGGAAAGTTGTTATCCAGTTCTAAAATGCAAAGAAAGTTTATAAAACAAGTGAGATTGGTCTTGCTTGAAAAGTTGAAATGACAAAATCTTATCAAATTTTGAAAATACGTCAGAATTTGAGATAAAGCAGCTAGGCGTGCTAGGCTATAGTAGACTTTAGCTTGATGAAACGTATATTTTTGTTTCACGTGGCGTTAAATGATAATGTAGTCTCAGATAGTGGCGAGCTAACCTGTTAGGGGTATGCCTAATCATTTTCAGCACGGCCTCGAACCTTGTTTAGTACAAGGCTGCCGAACCTCCTTATCAACTATCGTACTACGTATAATATTTCAAGCACTTCCTCACTCCGCACGTTTCTGCGTGCTCTCGAGTCTTGGAATATATTTGTGTTTATTTTTCGCTTTACCTAAATCATATCTGACAGAGCTTTTATTGTTTGCTTGATTTTGGATGTCAGACATTATAATTATTTATGAGGATCAAAATTCTAACATCCATGGATTGTTTAAAAGCTTTCTGTCGATTTGAAGATGAAACGTATATTTTTGTTTCACGTGGCGTTAAAAGATAATGTAGTCTCAGATAGTGGCGAGCTAACCTGTTAGGGGTATGCCTAATCGTTTTCAGCACGGCCTCGAACCTTGTTTAGTACAAGGCTGCCGAACCTCCTTATCAACTATCGTACTACGTATAATATTTCAAGCACTTCCTCACTCCGCACGTTTCTGCGTGCTCTCGAGTCTTGGAATATATTTGTGTTTATTTTTCGCTTTACCTAAATCATATCTGACAGAGCTTTTATTGTTTGCTTGATTTTGGATGTCAGACATTATAATTATTTATGAGGATCAAAATTCTAACATCCATGGATTGTTTAAAAGCTTTCTGTCGATTTGAAATCAAGATGAATTACTTATAATATTATGCTAAATAAAACCGCAAAATAATTTCTGCCCTTTCACTAATGCTATTTATTGAAGGTCGAAGGGGCCGATAAGCTCAGTTTTGGAATGGTGAGTTCAAACACAGTCAGAGTTTGGAGGATAAAATTATATGCGTAACGCATTTTATATGGAGCCGTGCACATTGATTCGACTAGATAAAACGTCTTTTCTCATCGAACAACGTGTTTTGTTCTATCTTGTCCTGGACGGTCGGAGCTCACCCATCATTAGTTCGATGATGGCCTTTGAGATCCTTGCAAGAGACATTTATGATAGGTAAGTTGTGGACGTCCATTGGTTGAGATAGCGATGATTTATTTTAATGTGTTTTCGTTAGCTTTCGTTGGATTGGAAAAGTTTTTTTTAAAATAAACTATTCCGAATACCCGTATTTTGATAATCAATTACAAATCAAGCGAAGGTAAAACTGGTTATTGCACGAACATTTGCATTACGGACCTGAGCTTAGTAATATAATTTTATTATATCACTGTGATAATGAAAAATTATTGGGTTCTCCCGAAGCTCGCTGAGAGGAAGCCCCGAAAAAGGGTAATTAAATGTAATGGGTACTAAATAACGGAATTTTCATATTCCTTTCTTGGAATTTGGCATGAAATCCGCAAGAGGCCGTAATTTATTGCCCACACTCCCGTCCCCCGGAGAATGTCCTCTAGACTTTTTTACACGTCGAATAATTAATTTTTCACGGAAACCCATTCGTTGTAATTGTAGAATGGGATTTTCTCTTCCGCTTTATTTTATTTTCCATTTATTTTCCAGTAGGACATTAAAAAGTTCCAAAAACTTTTGGGATCAATGGCAGCCTTTTTAAATGTAAAATCTATACATTTTTTGAACTTCTTTAGGCGCGTTGAACACTTTTTGGTAGAGGGTAAAAACGTGTAAACGCGAGACCGACACCGTTCTTCTTAAGACAAAAGGTCTTATATAGTGTATAAATAATATAGTACTTTCGTAATTAAAGTAATTTTAAGGTTTATATTTCAATTATTTCAAAAGTGCTGTGTTTCTGTTTTAAATTATTTTAAATATTCGTTTTGCATTCTATCGGCAGTCCCTATGACTGCGAATATTTATGTAATATTTTACTTAACTGAACGACTAACATAATCAGCATATCTACATCTGAAACTGCAAGGTCTAGATCTGAAAAGGACTTGACCGGTGGAACTATGGCAGCTTGCCTAGGTGTCAAAAATCAATGTTCAGCAATGATTTCTTTATTATTGTAATTGTAATATTTCACTGTTTTCAGATAAAAAAGTTTCAGGTGTCTGAAGGCTCGGAAAACTGCGAAAATGGACAAAAAAAGTTTCACCAAAAGACTGCTTTCCCACACTAGATGGCGCTATGTATTGTGGTGAGTCTAGAAAATATTTTTAAGTTGCTCACTACTTTTGGTTAACAAGTTCAACTATTCGACCACAGATGGCAGCATATGCAATGTGAAAGGGCGTTCCAGTTCAACTATTCGACCACAGATGGCGGTATATGCAATGTGAAAGGGCGTTCCTTTAAACGCAGTATTTCAAAATGCTTTGTTCGATCTATTAGTTTGAGACTTGTCAAAAAATTAAAATAATTATAAACAAAACATACATTTCCTTTTCATTACTATTTAATTGATCAAAAATAAATCATTCATAATATAATGACTAAGGTACTTAAATGGTATTCATGTAGGGTTACAAGATTATTATTAGGCATGGATATAATGGAACGTCAAAATGAAGTAGTGCTTAAAGAGGAAAGCGGACGCTCAAGATTTAAACAATAAACGTACTGTTTTTTTTTGTCATTTGAACCCTGACCTTATTTGGAATAATAAATCCATAATAATTTCGTTTTGAATTTTTAAACCTTACTGTAAAAACGGAAATCCTGTGCATTATCCCGAATCGGAGGGCAATTACTGGTCATGTCCTTTATTGAAATTTTTAATATGTTTGTAATTTAATATGCTTATATGTTATGTAGGAAATTCTAATAGGATATTTGAGAATCTATTTGAGAATCTGAATCCACGTATACAAGTCGCTGAAGAAAGCTTAAGATAGCTTTCTTCATGGTCGTTGTATCGATAGTGAATAAAAAAAAAAACTTGATGTGCTAAGTATGAACCCGAACGATCTTTCATTCCAAATAATTCCATAGGTATACCACTTAAACGATCCTAATAATAGACACATTGGGAAAACTTATTCTTCCTTGCTTTTCTATCTCTTTTAATAACTCTCATTACTTACGTACCTACAAAAACTCCATATAAAGTTTTGGAAGTACAAAAATTAAGTTATCCACTTACACACTTCTTTCTAACAAAACTTGAACCATTACGGAAGTTTTCCACACGTCGTCGGTCCTAGGGACATGACCATTTTGTGCCTCCACCGCCTATAAATTATTTTGTGAAACCATACATAATATTACGAAGACTAGCATGAAGATTACTTCGGAAAATCTTTTCGCATGAATACAAAAAAGATTTTTATTGAAATGAAATGGCAAATATTAGCTGGAGTCTTAAGCACGAAAATAAGCCAATTAAAAACCAATTATTATAAACTAGATGATGTCCACTACTTCGTCCGCGTAAATTGATGTATTTAACTTCCACGGAAACTCTTCAATTTTCCGAGCTAAAAAGCAGCCTAAGTCCTTTTTTATGTCTATTTTTGTACAAAAAAATACTGTCTTAAAACTAATTCAAAAGAACTATCTTTGTACCAAATTTCATCAAAATCGGTAAAGTAATTGGGTCTTGAAATAGCAGCAGACAGACGGACAGACAGACACACTTCCGCATTTATAATATTTATATGGATATGGATGTCGTGCCCCAAAAACTGACCCACGCCTCAGGTGACCCAAGAGCCGGCGCTCATTTAGCTTAACGGCTTAGCCTTGCCATTCAACAAGGTAATAAGCGAGGTAAAAGTGTTTCTGGCACCATGCCCATTAGCCATCACTTGTATGGCGTGTATTTTTTGTAAATCTTATAAGTTAATAGTAGTTTTTTTAAATGTATCTATTCTAAATATAATTATTTGTTCAAGTATGATTGGAATTAATATTTTAATTAAAAATCCGTTGAAGAAGGCATGTTCAAAATCTCTGGATTTGATTCCCTGCCTTCACATAGGTCCTTAAATAATTTCAGTCGTAGAGTCGCTGGATCCAAGACAAGAGGTGCAAGACAACTGGGTCTTGCACCTCCAAGATCCAGCGGCACAATCCAATAAATTGTTAATGAATATTAAAAACAAAGTTGTAGATATAAAAAACAAAATTTTATATCTACTATTAAAGTTAATTAGAAGATGAAGCAATTCGGTTTGTGATTACTCCAAGCCAACGAACGGCTTTGGTTGCTAAAATCAAAGGTATGCTGAAGGCAAATGCTTAGCTCGATTTAGCCCTTTAATGGTGTGCAAATGCAACAGACTAAGCGGCTTACAGCGTTATCATAAGCGGTCGAACTGTAATAGTGGATATTGAAATGCTTCCATCCACTGCAGTATTTCGATATAGTAAGTAATAATAATAATAATTCGGTATAGTAAGTATATAATACTGATTGAGGATTGGCACTGTATTATAATATCGAAACTAAAATACTCGTGAATATACTCGCATTCGATTGCATTAGCAAAAAGCCTAGGTGGTAGTAGAATAGTGTTAATAATGTTGACAGTTGGCAGATATATATACAAGTTATTTGATTTCTAGACGTAAAGAAGGCTAAAATTATTACGGTGGTAAAGTTATAATCAAATCATCGATTTACCAATAATTGATATGTCAATGACTCAAATGAATAAAATATTTCAAATTAAAAAAAATCACAACAAAATATACTATACACTAGACTGACACACTGTCTCTAGAGATCACTTTCAGAAAGTTCTGATTCTAGTTAAAGGTTTAAAAGAAACACAGTGGGCACTAAAGTTTAACTATCACAACAGTGGAGCCAGCAATAGTTTTGGGACAAAGGGATAAAAGTGTTCTATTTTACATCACTAGATTAGATTGCATGTCAAGCTTGAAACACACACAATGCGTCAGGGAACAGGGTCCAACACGGCTTAGAAGTCATGAGGAACTGTATGAAGAGTTTACAATGCGAAACGAGCCGCTGCAATAGTGAAATAGTGCGATGATTTTACATGTTATCTATACGGTGGATTGACACTCATACAAATACAGACTTTCGTATATACCTATGTACACACCTCCAAGCTGCATACCTACTAATGACTACTTTTGTACTAGAGTGACTGAATTTTGAACTGAAAATTCTGGCAGGTTTAAAATTCCCTCTCACGACTTGCCACTGGAGTCTCGTAGTCTTTCTCGGTCTACATGTTTCCGTCGGTTGGCTGATTTGAAGGAAAGTATCTCCACAGACTGTGGTTTAATGGACAAATCATGCACGAGAACACGCGAATGCAGTGTGACGCTGAGCGTTCTGTTTGTTATAGCTTTAAGTTTAGTACATGTATTTTGGCCGCTCTCCAAGAGTTAGACAGTCGCGAGTCCCAAAAGAGGTTACGAGCCACAATAATTATAGTAATAAGGATCTTTACATACTGCGGTTTCCGCTGCATTAGAAGGCACTCACTTGTAGACAACAGAACTATGACCTCGTATCCCTTTTCTTTTACTTCACGTAAACGATTTTAATACATAGTATCATAAAAATATAATCTCGCATCCAGTTATTTGCATAATAAGGCCTTAATAAAGACTATAACATCTCCATCATATTCCTGTAGAAATGACACATAAAAAATGCTTATAAAACATTAGTTTCGTAATGGTAAAATTTGTCGAGGACCTACAAATCCACAGGATATACAGGGTAGAGATCAGAGGTCCAATTGTCTAAGCAAATCATAATCACTTGACAGCTTGAAACGTATTACTCGAACTGTTTAAGGAGATCATACATGCTTTTTGACGTGCAGTCATCTCCTCCTTATCTCTCCTTAAACAGGTCGGATTATCCGTTCGACAAACGATTACGATTACGATTTCCTTAAAAATTCGTAATCATTTGAAAGCTTAACGAACTGTCTATGAACATCTTTGAAAACAGTTCGAGTTATACATTTGACAAACGTTTACGATTACGATTTTCTTACATAATCGGGGGGAGTAACAGGATACGTGTATTACGTGCACTCCAAAGCACAGGGTTTGTTGCATTGCCAGCTTGCTACAAATCATCTCTGATTGACTTTAAACTCATACGCTATTTGCCCAAATCTGCTGTTGCAGAAGAATATAATATCTACTAGCTTATATCATTAATTTAGCGAATTACATTAATCATTGATACAAATGATTTTGTATCAATGATTAATGTAGTTAGCTTTCCCGCAATCTAACTAATACATAACAGAAAATGTCAATCTTCCGAGCTACCGGGACTCGCCCGCGTTGGGACGATTAGGTATACGAATCTTATTATCTATTATTATGATCTTATTATCTATTATTATGATCTGCAGCCGTATAACTTAGCCACTGAAGACAATACTAGACCAACGAGTCAGTTTGTCATAATGTCACTTTTCTACTATAAACGGATGTACCAGTAAATAATTCAAGTAGAAACTATCTGCAACAGGACGTCCACTTTTGTGTGCGTTCGTCGACATGGGAAATATACCTACAGCTGAATTTATTTGAATGGCGAAACTACTTCTATTGATGGTATTGCCCTTTGAAACGATCGTTCAAGTTAGATGGTTTGTACTCGTACGGTCCATAGTCCAACCGTGCTTACTCCGTCAGCACTGACCTACATTTCTTAATACATTTAATTTAACAATAAATCAGTGCGCAAAACATCATCGCGACCATCACGCGTGCCACTCATTCGATCCCATTAGCTTTCATCATTACATTATAATTTTTATAACAATAATTTATTAGCAAGCAATCTATACTAATATTATAAATGCGAAAATTTGGATGGATGGATGGATGGATCACGCTAGAATAGCTGAACGGCAGATCCGTTCTATTTCTTTCTTCTTCCGATGAAATTTGGCACACTACAGTTATTGTGTGGAGTAACACATAAGCTAATTTATATATCGAAATATTAAAGAAAAACCCCAACCCACGCGGACGAAGTCGCGGACATCAACGAGTAAATTATATATCCAATAATCTATCATTCCAACGGGCCTAGACTGAACACGGTTTATGCTTTATATCACAAATGTATTGCTAAATGTGTACAAACAAACTGTACAGGAATAGACATGTAGGGACCTAACACCGTCATCGTCAGGCTGTGTACATAGCCATAACAAGCTATAAAATCACAAAATTATAATAAAAACACTTTCATTAATAATAATAATAATATAAACTAATGTTATCTGTTATAATTTGTATTACAACACTAAAGTAGGAATATTATAAGTAGTGTTAACGAGTCTAACTAACTATATTGTATAAAATTCAATACTATATTTTTTTACATAGTTATGGTAAAATCACTCTGTTAGGTAATTGTAGGACAAGAAATTCATTCCTTTACCACGTCTACTTCTATACTAAGAGGTCGCCTTATCTAAAAACGAACGCCCCTCCAATGTGTTGAAGTTTCTAAGCCTTTAAGTTTCTGTTTTATATGTTATGTACAGAAATAATAGAAAAATAAATATATAAATAAAACATCCACTGTTTGACATGCTAGGCCTACTTTAATAGGCATCTCCACAGCAGCTGGTCCACAGCCTTCCTAATCCAGCTGCATCCTGGTGCCCACTTAATACCATCGGTCCATCATTCTGCAGCCATCACCTCTACAAAAAGCATGGCCTGCCCACTGCCACTTCAACTGGTATAATAATATGGGTTTGCCTATTTAAGTGACCTTGGTTCTCATACGGATCTCTTCATTTAGCATCCTAGCAGTATAACCAACCCTCTCTAGCTAGCTGAGTGACCCTAAATTTATGTATCACCTTGTCAATGCCCACGTTTTACCGCGATATGTGAGAACGGAAGAACACGCTGGTAAAAGACTTTCAGGCATTGAGGAATTGACGATGTAAGAATATGAAAGAACTTGAATATTTACAATAATTTGGAAGATTTATTTGGTGTAGTGAATATTGCAGGATTACCATAAATTTACAATTTACATTTACATAAATTTACCTACTGTGGCGGAATATAGCGAATTAAATTTCAAGTTCTTTCATTATCATGGACTTCCGCCTGCAAAGTAACGCCTGTTCTATCCAATACATGTAAGAAGAAGTAAGTAGACTTGGCAGTACCTAGCTTCGTACTGTGTAGTCAATAATGCCTGAGTTCTGTAAACCAAGCTACGTTGAAATATCCAATTCCAGTGCGTTGGTAGATTGTATTGCTACAAACGGCAGGGCAGGTAGTCGTCAATAATACAACGTACACGTAGTAACTACGGCTACGGACACGTACATCAGCTATTGAATAGCATTGTATAGGTTATGTCAAAGGAAATATACGAGAAGGCAGTTACAGCAGCTGTTGTATGGATTCTATTTCAATCACGAAGATATGTTAAATGATTGTGTTTTGATGGAAGCGGGCTTTCTTGGACGAAGAAATCGCCGTTAAAGGCTTACTTGTAGTGGAATTTAGATCGATCAGTTATTTTAAATCGTGTCTAATAAAGTTGCCGAATATGAAAGTCGTCGTCGTCGTTAACCGATGGACGTCCACTGCTGGACATAGGTCTCCGGTAGGGTCCTCCACAAGCCACCGTCATGCGCCGCCTGGATCCAGCGACTCCCTGCGACTCTCCTGATGTCGTCCGTCCATCTTTTTGGGGTCTGCCATACGGTGGACGGACGACATCAGGAATATGAAATATAATAAGAAAATGAACAATACAGTCTTTAAAAATCATTAAAAATCATTTTTGAAAACAAACTTTTATAGTTCGTCGTAGCAAAACCTTTTAATTGATACCCATATCATGGGGGACAGAGGTGCATAAAAAATTATTAGTCCCGACATCATTGGAATTTAGAATAAATTAGCTAATCATGCGTCATCCAAACTATTGTGTATGCAAAATTTCAGCTCAAACGGTTGGGGATAAGTTGTAAGATTTGACCTAAACAAACCTACAAACATTGCGAGTTAAAAAAGGCTGTAATAAATAGCCGTAAACGACCAATAAAGCCGTACAATTTGTGTGTAATGCTAATTGCTGTACACCTACTTTAAATTAGAGCGATAAGCGTAGAGGAACCCTACATGATGCAAACTCAAAGTATATTTATTCAATTTAGGTACACTGTACACTTATTGACGTACAATTACTTATAAAACACTAGCCGATGCCCGCGACTTCGTCCGCGTGGTTTAAGTTTTTTTGATTCCCGCAGGAATTCCTTAATTTTCCGGTGATGATGGCAATAATCAGTTAGCTATGAGTTCACTGGTAAAGTCTCTCAATTCCTTACAAATAGCTATGAGTACTACAAGAAGTGTGTAATCAACCGAGTCAAAGTGAATAATAGTCGAATCTAGTCGGTTATATACTCGTGCGTTCTAGTGCCGCTGCAGCTCGACTCTTTGTGCAATCGATTGGAGATGTTGCTCTGTGACCGTCCGGATATTACTGGTGTCACCGTGGCGATTGCCGTAGTTGCAAAATGCGCAGAACATTTTATTATGATCGTCCATTCTCAGTTACACACTGCAGGAGTTCTTCTTAAATGTTGCAAGGCAAAATTTATTTTCAATAATGTATTGGAATATTGAAGTCCATATTATTAATATTATAAATGCGAAAGTGTGTCTGCCTGTCTGACTGCTACGCGTTCACGGTCAAACTGTTCGATTTTGATGAAATTTGGTACAGGGATAGGTTGTATCCCGGGGAAGAACATAGGCTAATTTAAAAAGTCCCCGCGGAAAATAATAACCTTTATCCACGCGGACGAAGTCGCGGGCATCATTCAGTATCATACAATAGTGGAATTTCATAAAATCCTTCCTTAATCTAGGCAATGGGGCGGTTGTATGGAGACCCCCGCATTAAATCCTCAGTTGATGAAACTTGGCTGGGTTTTAGTATTAGATGATCCAACACTTACACAAAAATATCCAACAAAAACAATATCCGGAAGTTAGATTAGGTTAGCTACCTTAACCTAAGACTTAATATTTATGACTGAATATTTTCTCGATTTCTTTTTAAAATAATATAGTAGGTAGTATATTTATACTCAAAACCGAAATATCAAATGAAATAGTCATGCAGAACATCGATATTAAAACCAATTTTATTATCAAATCTAAACTGCGTTTACGTGATAGTGATTCCTGCTTTAACAATTGGGTATAGCATAAAAAAAAACCTTACTTCCTTTCTGATTTTTTATTGGATATTTATAATATACGTTTATCTCGTGATACTTTGTCATAAGCTTTATTGCCTGCCCTAAACTATCTTCGATGTGCTCACTAGCGACCTTCCTCTGCTTCTCTCTTATGGAATTTCGAAAAATCCGACTTTATTTTACCTTTGTGAAAAATCTCATCTTTCTAGACTCAAGGGGTCGGATGGGCTTTGATGTGTCAATTAGTTAAAACTAAAGACGGTACCTGCCTGCTACCTTTACGCGCGGTAGAACGTAGAGCAGTTTGTCTATTTGGCGGCTATTTTCAGCGGAACGTCGAAACGGAACGGAACGAGCGAAAGTGACGTCTGAACGTTACTTTCGTCCGAAAAAAGATCTGAGTGAGACACTTGCAAGATACGGTTAAAGAAGTTTTACAGAATTGCGGAAATATAATATTTAATATCCCTTCACTTTACAGGGTATACGTGACCCACGTGTGACGCGCTTTAGCCTGTGAAATATCGCTTATTTCGTATGCGCCGGATGTCGCACTGTCTGTACCAGAGCGTGTACATTTTCACGAGTATTTATTTATGTCGAACGATATTTTTTTTATTGATTTCCAAGAATGGGTTTGTAGTAGACTAGGAGGATGTTCAGAGTATTTATTTATCTTTGATTTTGTTGTTTGCTCCTGAATCTGTAAACATCTCTCTCAAAATAAACAAGCTCAAAATAGAATGAGGAGATTATTTAGATGATTATTAGATGATCCAACACTTACACAAAAATATCCAACAAAAACAATATCCGGAAGTTAGGTTAGGTTAGCTACCTTAACCTAAGACTTAATATTTATGACTGAATATTTTCTCGATTTCTTTTTAAAATAATATAGTAGGTAGTATATTTATACTCAAAACCGAAATATCAAATGAAATAGTCATGCAGAACATCGATATTAAAACCAATTTTATTATCAAATCTAAACTGCGTTTACGTGATAGTGATTCCTGCTTTAACAATTGGGTATAGCATAATAAAAACCTTACTTCCTTTCTGATTTTTTATTGGATATTTATAATATACGTTTATCTCGTGATACTTTGTCATAAGCTTTATTGCCTGCCCTAAACTATCTTCGATGTGCTCACTAGCGACCTTCCTCTGCTTCTCTCTTATGGGAATTTCGAAAAATCCGACTTTATTTTACCTTTGTGAAAAATCTCATCTTTCTAGACTCAAGGGGTCGGATGGGCTTTGATGTGTCAATTAGTTAAAACTAAAGACGGTACCTGCCTGCTACCTTTACGCGCGGTAGAACGTAGAGCAGTTTGTCTATTTGGCGGCTATTTTCAGCGGAACGTCGAAACGGAACGGAACGAGCGAAAGTGACGTCTGAACGTTACTTTCGTCCGAAAAAAGATCTGAGTGAGACACTTGCAAGATACGGTTAAAGAAGTTTTACAGAATTGCGGAAATATAATATTTAATATCCCTTCACTTTACAGGGTATACGTGACCCACGTGTGACGCGCTTTAGCCTGTGAAATATCGCTTATTTCGTATGCGCCGGATATCGCACTGTCTGTACCAGAGCGTGTACATTTTCACGAGTATTTATTTATGTCGAACGATATTTTTTTTATTGATTTCCAAGAATGGGTTTGTAGTAGACTAGGAGGATGTTCAGAGTATTTATTTATCTTTGATTTTGTTGTTTGCTCCTGAATCTGTAAACATCTCTCTCAAAATAAACAAGCTCAAAATAGAATGAGGAGTTCCCGCTGGAATAAAAACAACGTAGATAATCTCTAATATGGAATTTACAAAATATAAAATGTCAAAGCTCTATAAAATTACGCGATACAAGTGGAAACAGTGTGAAGCTGTGAAATATGGCTCAGTTCTAATTCAGTATGCACCCAATGTCGACGGTGTCCATCGGAGGCTATATTTTAAAGAATTGCAGGATAGCCAGTCCACGCCAGAGCGGTCATAAAGGTTTTTCACACTAATAGCTGATTTATGGGTGCTTCAACAAGCTGGCCGACCATCACAGCTCTGCACTTCAAGATTTTTATACGACTGCCTGAATGTATGTATGTATGTATGTATCTATGTTTGTATATTCCACCATAACTTCTATACGCCTGAACTGATTTTGATAAATGAGGTATCGTTAGAATCCCTAGCTTATTCCGGGTGACATAGGCTAGTAAAATTTAAAAAAAATTGATGGGGTGACCATGGTCCCGCATTAAAGACCAAAATTGAAAAAAAAATACGAAGATAAGATTAACTATATAATCATCATCTACAAAATGATGAGTAGATAGAACCAAAAATATAGAACACTATAGTTCAATATCCAGTGACTATAACATAAATATCACAAAAAAATATCATTTATTAAAAAATGTGAATAAGATTTCAAAGGCAAAACTCCAAAAATAATATGGCAGGGCAGTCGTATTTTTTAATTCGTTAAATCAATTTCATTTACTTATGTATTTGAATCTCGCGCCTAGCAAATATCTACGGCCCAGGGCCTCGCAATGGCTATCTATGACCGCCCCTGATTATAATATATGTATGTACTAGCTGATGTTCGCGACTACGTCCACGTGGGTTGAAGTTTTTTGATTCCCGCGGGAGCTCCTTAGTTTTTCGGGATAGAAAGTAGCCTATATGTTATTCCAGACTAGAATCAATCTCTGTGCCAAATTTCATTCAGATCCGTTCAGCCGTTCGGGCGTGATTGAGTAACAAACATCCATACATCCATACATCCATCGAAACTTTCGCATTTATAGTATTTATTTGATATAATATGTATGTATACAGTTCCCTACATATCTACTTTCATAACAAAAATATTCTCTTTAGTATTCAGTAATACCTACACAAGAAAATTCTGTGTTACTTTGGGTGTGCAGCATAATAAGATAATGAATAAGTTAATTCAACGAGGTCAAAAAAGGCAGGAACAACTATGCTCTTTATAAAAAGTAAATGTTAGCTTTTTAAAAACAGAGCACAATGTAGCGCGCTTCCTTTTTAGGGATCAGTAGCTCATAATGGAATACAGAATCCTTACAGGATGAGATTTTTAGTTCTTTAAGGATTTTTAATTAAATTTATTCAGAATATCAGAATCAGAGTTCAGAATCAAAATCAGAATCAGAATATCAGAATATCAGAATCAGAATATCAGTATCAGAATCACATCCAACATCCATACAAAGTTTGGGTGGATGTTAGATGTGTGGATGTATGGATGTTTGTTACTCAATCACGCCCCAACGGCTGAACGGATATGGCTGAAATTTGGCATAGAGATAGATTATATTCTGGAATAGCACATAGGCTACACTAAAGAGTTCCTGTGGGAATCAAAAACCTCAAACCACGCAGGCGAAGTCGCGCGAATTCGCTAGTTCAAAATACAGTTATTTTAAAATTTGGATAAAAATATTACAGTAATGTACAAATTAAGTTACAAAACTTGTGGGAAGCTATACAATAGTATTTTGTGGCCAAAATAAGGTTTCTAGTTAAATGGAATAAAAAGATACATCTATTATTTATCTCATTATCATGCGCTATTTCTATCATCAAGACACGCGGAAGCGTGTCCAGCCAAAGTTCAAAAAAACTGGCGAGCAGCACCGGGTGTAATATTACACGAACCATTTGGAGCCACTTTTGACCCCCTCATAACTCAAAAACTATTTCACATAAACATGTCAAATTTGGCGCATATATTGAGACCCGTGGAATACATATGTGCTCCAAATTTCATAAGCACACCTCAAATGGTTATTTAGATATAAACGTACAAAAATCGTCATTTTTATGATCTACCTAGGTATAGATCAAAACTCTGACACGGGGCATACTACCATTGCTTAAAGCCGTATTATTTTAATACTGTAGACGTTTATGTTGTAGTGTTATAATCATTATTTTAAGGACGTCAAAGTACGTGACATTCAACCGTTATTTTGAAACAATACTGCTTTAAGCGGTGGTAGTAACTCCTTAACTATTGAAAATGACACATAATTATTATTTTAATGTTAATAATAATGAATAATAATATAGTTGCATTAAAACCTTACCTTCGTATTCATGCATTTTGTGCAACGAAACGTCATTGACAGAAAAGAAGAAACGTATTTGAAGTCGTCAGTTCAAGCTGTCAGTCATTGTGATTTGTATTCATTGTATAGAGTGGTTTTAGTGATATCGACTGTTTACAGTGCTTGTTTTCAATTTTTCACTAAAAACTTTTGATTTTGAACTTTTGCAATCATCATAATTGATGAGATGTAGAAATGTGCTGTAGAGGTAGTCTGACCATAGATGTAATCTGTCAATGTCAGTGTAACTCTAGGTACACTATATATTTTTCTTGAGAATTCTCGTCTTTAATTATCTTGTACAATGAGTCGTACAATAGAATTACTGGTGGGTGACACACTGACCTTAAACCGAATAATAAGTACCTACTAATGTAAAACGTAAACTAAACTAATAGAAAAGTCATGTTACAGTGTAAAGGATTATTTGAATGATAGCAAGGCATTGGTATGAATTGTTACAGCGGCTGATTATGTAATGTTATATTATAAGTACATATATATAATTTCAAATATTTGTGAGATGGAGATAATAAAAAAAAAAGCGGAATTTATTGCGGGCTCTTCTCAGACCAGGGCACGTTTGGAACCCTCGTAGCTTTAGTTTTAAGATACCGTAGTTAATTATCACCATCACCTCTTATGCTCTGTAAGCATGACGTTCAGAAAGTGTACTTTGTAGGTACATATTTTGAATAAATATGTTTTGAGTTTGAGATTGAGTTCAATAATTTCTGTATAAAAAGTAATGATATCCCATCAAAAACATAAATGTAAAATGAGAGCCAAGTTCAAAATTGTGATATATATGCCTTGGTTGTTGACTGCAGCGACAAATGAAGTGAGATCTAAATGGGTGCCAAGTTCAATGGTCAGTCCTGCAATTTATTTACCCCATCAAAAACATAAATGTGAAATGAGAGCCAAATTCAAAATTGTGATATATATGCCTTGGTTGTTGACTTCAGCGACAAAAGAAGTGAGATCTAAATGGGTGCCAAGTTCAATGGTCAGTCCTGAAATTTATTTATAACAACATATAATATTTTATAACAACTTAAAATATCATTTCTTCTTATAACTAAGTATAAAATGTTGAAGACTAAGGCTTTGGCTTGGCTAGTTTCCATATACGAATTATTATTAAGTAGGTACCTAAAAGTACAGTTTCTACCAGCTAGCCAAATTTTCGGAAGAATAAAATAAGAACTTACAGCTTTACAACTTGTGAAGGCTATAATTCGTATATGAAAACTAGCCAAGCCAAAGCCTTAGTCTTCAACATTTTATACTAAGTTATAAGAAGAAATGATATTTTAAGTTGTTATAAAATATGATATGTTGTTATAAATAAATTTCAGGACTGACCATTGAACTTGGCACCCATTTAGATCTCACTTCTTTTGTCGCTGAAGTCAACAACCAAGGCATATATATCACAATTTTGAATTTGGCTCTCATTTCACATTTATGTTTTTGATGGGGTAAATAAATTGCAGGACTGACCATTGAACTTGGCACCCATTTAGATCTCACTTCATTTGTCGCTGCAGTCAACAACCAAGGCATATAGATATCACAATTTTGAACTTGGCTCTCATTTTACATTTATGTTTTTGATGGGATAGTACTTACATAAGTAGTAGATACCTTTCGGTCACTAGACAACCTTATAAGTTAGGGGCCTTTCCACTAGAGATGTACTTTGCTAAGCTAAGGTTGTGTCGTGTGTGTCAAACTTACCGGTATGGCCGCTTGATTGTCTTAGTTTATGGTGCCACAAATTTATCTGACTCTTTGACAGCGTCACTAGTATATCTATACTAATATTATAAATGCGAAAGTTTGGATGGATGCATGGATGGATGGATGTTTTTTACTCAATCACGGAAGAACGGCTGAACGGATCTGCATGAAATTTGGCACAGAGATAGATAAGATAGTCTGAAGTAGCACATAGGCTACTTTTAATCCCGAAAAATTAAAGAGTTCCCGCGGGAACCAATATCTCAATCCACGCGGACGAAGCCGCGGGCATTAGCTAGTATTATATGAAAAATAAACTAAACAGGCGCAACAATTAGTTCCAATTTTGGCCACCGAATTAAATAAGTTTGTGGGACTATAGATTGCTAGATGTTGGGTTTGACATACGTCCGTAGCTCAGCAACGTAGCACATCTCTGGTGGAACAGCAGTTTACCGCAGGCTACGGCTACATAACTAACACGTAGCAAACAAGCTACGGAACTCATTCAGAGTGGGAGTTGTATTCGTTCTTTGCGGTTTATTTATTTCGTTCCACAACTCAGTGCGTTATAGTGGAAGGTAAATTACATGTAAGTTTGCCAAAAGAGGCAATGGAGCATTGCTTTAAAGCCTACTTATGCAAAACAAATGGCCTAATAAATTTAACTCGTCTTAAATTTATGAGGTTAAGCGCTGATTACTAACCTTCGCATTTCTCTCGCCTCTATCTCTACTATTATACGATTGTGTACTAGTTTGTTCGTTCATTTATATTATATGTTTATTATGATATGTACGAAATGAACTTGTATTGTATGAAATAATATCCAATAGATACTAATATTATAAATGCCAAAATGTGTATGTCTGTCTGTCTGCAAGTTTGTGCAGCTATAGGTATAAAAGTGTGCGCGCTGATGATGCTAATATTATAAATGCGAAAGTTTGGAAGGATGGATGGATTACTCAATCACGCCAGAACGGCTGAACGGCACAGAGATAGATTATAGTCTGGAATTATACATAGTGTAAGCTACAATCCAGAAGTAGGTATTAATAGGAAACTTTTAATATATTTGTCTTCTCATTTGAAACTTGCACCAGTAAATGGTTAAACGTGTAGAGGTTCCACGAGAGATTTAATGTAATTAAATATACATTGGCTATACTTAAAGATAATATTCATTTGATCCAGCCACGAGTGCTATCACCAATTTGCAATCTAAACACAAAAGTATTCAATAATCGCCGAGTCTGCCGGCAGTCCATCGTCAAAACAGTCGTATATATACTAACAATTGTCAATATGGCGTCCATATCCGCAGATAAAATAGAATGGCATGAAACGAGTCAAACTGACAAATATTATACTTTCTGTTTCATGAGATATAATTTATACCAGAAAATTAAGGAGTTCCCGCGGGAATCAAGAAAACTAAAACCACGCGGACGGGCTAGCTCAGCTAGTTAATATAATAAAAGTTAATATATTTAGTTACCGTGGAACCAGAAAACCTCAATCCATCAGACGAAGTCGCGGGCATCAGCTAGTTTTTAAATATTATTACGGAAGTATGGATTTAACAAAGATATTAAAAATATTCATCAATTCATTCAAAAGCTTATGAGAGAACTTTCTCGTATAGGTATACATATTTCGGCTAACAGAAGCGTACATGATATTATGTAAAGTTATTTTCCCTCGCCGTAACTTGTGTACGTAAATAAGACGTCTTCAAACTTCGTATGGAAGTTGCCATTACTTGTCCAGAAATTCTCTTACATAATAAGCACCTACAAGACTAGGACAATATCCATACTTACTTCAAGAAACATTTTGTAAACGTTGTAATGATATTATCAATGCGAAAATTTTGGATGGATGGATGGATGGATGTTTATTCTGTTTTATTCCGGAAAATTAAGGAGTTCTCCCGGAAATTCACAGAATTAAACTTCGCGGACAAAGTCACGGGCATCATCTAGTAATAAATAATAATAATTTTATGCTACAATACAAATTTCTATCGCTGTAGCAGAAATTTTGTATGCTGCTTGGAGGTGAATACGAAGCTGTAGGTGAGGAATCTGGTCGGCAATTTGTATGGGTGTCGGTTCACTGTAAGAATAAATATTTACGCAATAGTATTACCATGTAACTTAGTTGAACACGACGCTCCCTTACTAACATTCTAATACTTGTCATACTTCTGCATGTACTTGCATAAACTTGTAATAACCGTCGACATATTGAAGTAACAATCAACTAGAAGAGCTTATGATCTTGAATCATAGGTAAGAACAGTCGATCAAGTCACCTTTCAAACAAAAAAAAACTCAATCAGAATCGGTTCATCCGTTTGAGAGCTACAATGCCACAAACAGAGACACCGATACACTTATAACACCCCTCGTTTTGTGTCGAGCGTTAAAAATAGAGAATAGAGATACGGATATAATTACTTAATTACTTAATTGAAATTAAATTAGACTTTACGTAACGTCTGCCGTATTTACATTCATACAGACGTAGTAGACGTGTACATTTGATACAGACATAGCAACGGTAGGTATAACACAGCCTAAAGCCACTGAACATGGAAACTTCGACACGGATTTAATTGACCTAACGGGACCAAATATGCGTTTGCATCTATTAACTGGAAAAATGGTTTAAATAGTCTTCACATTAATCTTTGTTACGAAAAAGCGTTACAAAAAGTGTGATCGGGTGAGGCGATCGAAGTTGAGAGGGAGATATAAGTTATTGAAGATAGAAAGAGAGAGAGTTACGTTTCGTATATTACTGTAGGGGCAAGGGAGGTGCAAGCACACATTTTGTTTCTCTCTTTCTTATATAAACATATATAATATATATACATATAGATGGAGCTAAAGAAGTTTTACTTTAGTCGTGTGGTCTAAAGCACACTAGTTTTTTTAATTCTCGCGAAACTCATTTTCCGGAAAAATGCCCGGATAAATAAAGTAGCCGGGACCTCTGTACCAAATTTCGTCAAAATTGGTTGAAAAGATGGGCTGTTATAGTAGCAGACAGACAGAACGACACGCTTTTGCATTTATAATATTAGTATGGATACGGTCACCCATCCAGCTACCGACTTGGATCAACGTTGCTTAACAATCGCATTGGACTCTTATGTAGCGGGAAATGAAACGTTTGGCTTGGCATTTTTAAATAACCACAATGCACGCGGGCAGGATCGTGTTCCGAATCAGTATAGACAAATCCTTTTAATTATAGGAACAATAAAAATTCTTTCCAAAAAACCAACTTCCAAAGCCACTGCAAAGTAAAAAATGATTTTGATTTCTACACACTATGTTGAAGTCGGGCGAGCCTGATGCGTCAACTTTGCTTATCCTTGTTATACCCGCCCGTCTTTAACATAGTGTGTAGAAATCAAAATTATTTTTTACTTTACAGTGGCTTTTGAAGTCGGTTTTTTGGAAAGAATTTTTTCATCATACCTATTCGAAAAACGAATATTGGCTTCAGAGGATAGCGGGAGCAAAATGTAATTTTTAGGCCCATGGGACTTTTCATTTCTCTGTTCTGATTGGTCCGCGTTCGTGCTTCTGATTGGTGCTTAAACGTATAGGTAATGTCCATACATAGTACGTTGATACTCCTAGCTTTTTCTCATACGTAATGATGAAAAAAAGTGTGTGTCACTCGGGGCCAAATTTTTTGTTCTCGGGCGGCGTATATTGAATTCCTCGCTACGCTCAGGATTCTACTTTAGAATCCCTCGCTACACTCGGGATTCTACTATAGAATCCTTCACTTCGCTCTGAATTCAAAATAGCGCCCTCGGGGAACAAAAATCTTCTTTGGCCCCATATAACACAAATAACTATTATTTTTAACTTTCTAGTCGGGGTTGAGGATTTTTCGAAAAAAAATTTAAATCGGTCCAGAAACCACGGAGATATGCACCGACACACATTAAAAAAATTATATACGCGCCGAATTGAGAACCTCCTCCTTTTTTGAAAGTGTGATAAAAAATCAGTTATCTTATAGCAGTTTGTAAGTAGACCGAGTTTTATATTTGGAAAATGTGTTCTCGGCCAGAAAATTCGGATTGTAAGCGTTGTAATTAATTCTTTCCTAAAAATTATTTATAGGCCCGGGGAAACTGAATTGTCCTGTTTTTCTCATTGTAGTATGAGGAAGTTTGCTAATGTTCCAGTTAAGAGTTTTGCTATGAAAGAGGGCAAAGAGGGCTTTGTTATGGGAGGCTAAATTTACTCTGCTCTGATTTTGTTTTATGTTAGGTAATATTATCATTTTCTTAATTTTGGAGTTAATTTATCAAACTTACTCTTGCCTTTGATATAATACTAGATGATGCCAGCGTGGATTAAGTTTTTTGATTCCCGCGGGAACTCCTTGTTCTTTCAGGATAAAATGTAGCCTATGTCCTTCCCCGGGATACAACCTGTCCCTTCAAATTTCATCAAAATCGGCTGAACGGTTGGGCCGTGCGAAGGTAGCACACAGACAGACACTTTCGCATCCATACTAACATCATAAATGCGATGTGTGGTGTCCCCATTCCAGCACCTTGGGATCCCGATGTCTGTCGGTATCGATTATGTTTCCAATTAATTAGGGTTATCTAGTTGTTGTTAAATTAACTAGGGTGTTCTTTTCACCTTCGCTACATTAATTTTTTAAAAAGAGCAATCACCGATTTTCTTTCTAGTTCTTCTCGGTAGGAATGTCATTGCGAACCAGTGGTAGATTCACTCGACGACTCAAAAGCACTTTTAAAAGTTTATTTGAATAAAAAACATTTCAATTTGAATTTATATAACTGATTTCAGCTAAATTGTGCACACAACTTAAAAACTTTTTAATTAACTACAATATAACTTTGCACAAAAAGTTTAAAAGACATTACATGGCGTTTGTCATATCTTATAGACATAAGTAGGTATAGTATGAGGATGTTACCCCTAATAATAAACAACACGCTTCGTTATGATGGCAATAACTCATCCTAAACTTGACTAACATCACTAACTAACGCACGCCGTATCATCTTCAACAACTTTGTGATGCTAGGGTTGGCAAAGTAGTCTATCCCACTAATATTAAAAATGTTAAAATTTGTATGCTTGTTACTCCTTCACGTCGCAATGACTGAACTGATTTAGCTGAAATTCCGAGTGGAGATAAAATTAATAAGTTCCCGCAGGAACAATAAAACCATCATTTAATAATTTAATATTTGTTTAATTTATCTCACACCATCATGGCAACTATCATCTTCTAAATAAGCTGCAGGGCTCTCATTGATGCCTCGTAGTCCTCTGTTAATGAGTGTAGAACCTCGGGGGCGTATGGATGAGGTAATGTATAAGATAATTGCGAAACACGTCCATACCGCTGTTAGAGGCTACCATTATATTGCGTAAATATTAAATTTGTAAATATTGTGTATTCTCGAAAACCTGACTAATTTAATCTTTAGTGCGCTTCTTAACTATTTACAAGGTGTTTGCTTTATTACCGTACTAAACCAAAACGGAGAGAAAAGTATTTTTGAAAATACACCCACAATGACACACTATTCATGGGTAACGACAAAAAACGGGGCTTCTAAAAACAAAATTTTCGTGGTGATATCCTCACATTGTGGTTGTGGGTGGAGATGAAGGTAGAATAACATATCAATGAAATAAAGCAAACAACAGTAATAAAATATCCACGCAATATTTCTAAATGTACGAGTCAGGGTCTCACAAGACCGCGTTTAAAACGTCCTGATGTCCCGTACATATTCAGCGGGACATCTATCAAAAGTGCCTTGTAATATTTTATAGCAGCGTGAAGGGTCGAAGCAAAGAATAAACATTTTATGAGAGACAGGGAAATGGGGCAGAAAGATGAATAAATCAGACCAAAGAAATATTTTGACGAATTCTACCTCCATGTATACATTTATACTAATATTATAAATGCAAAAGTTTGGATGGATGTATGGATGAACGGATCTGGATAATAGATTATATCTTGTGTGTTTTTTCTCTAAATTCAATTTCAATTTTCAATTTCAATCGTTTATTAGCAAGAAATATTGTACAATTAAGATGACAAGATTTTGTGAATTGTGGACGCAAGATCTGTATAACTTGCTAAGTATGTAAGCAAGTATTTTTGTAGCACTCATGGCAATCAGTCTTTAAATTATTGTAGTTAATATTGTACAAAATTTAGACCGTTATACAATAACGCGGTGCGGTAAATTTGATCTAGGTAACAGTGTACCAACTGGCTCAAAATTCATTACTTAAATGTCTGACTCGCAAAAGCACATTTCATGTAACTTGTGTTCTACAGAGGGTGCTGAGACATTGTCACCTATAATAATTTAAACTTGCAGGCTGAAATCCCACCTGTTGAACTAAGCACCCTCATCGATGTTCTAGCATAAGTTTCTAGCATTAGTTAGTTTAGCGGAGAGGAGATTGTATTATATAAACCACCCGAAAATTCCTTCCTAAGAATTTGGTAACAAAATTCAAAAAATTGTAGATATTGTAATATAAAGTCTTGTATTCAAAATGTACATTTGGCTTACCGTCGAGCTGGAGAGCTTAGCATAAGCATGAAATATAGGGTTACGGAACTGTCTAGAATCTAGATGCCCACTTCTGTTTACTTTTTAGTATGCAAGTTATGCGGCTTCCTACTGTCTAGCAGTATTATTTTAAAATGAATTTTAATGTGACGTCCCTTATAGTCCCTAAAATAAGTTTTGGGTTTTATGCCACCCGAAAATAAAATTGACGCGGGGCCCACGTCATGTCGAACGTATAATAAGAAATTTAGTGGACTGTATTTCTAAGGGGTTTTGTGTTTCGATATTTCCTATATCTGGCATCACCAATTTTGATTTGATAGATTTCAACGTGCTCTAGCCGAATTACGGGTTGGTTTAGGGGACTTTTTAGCTTAGCGGTCTTTTAACTATGTGATTTTCTGTTGTACATAATTTCTCAAAGGTATATTCTTTACGGATATGTCTGGTTTTCAAGACCAATCCTTTTCTTGGTGGTAATGAGCCACGGCCGAAGCCGAACCAGGTAAAACTTTATTCGTCGTGCTTGGCGTGGCAGCCTACCGTCACTATTTTACTAACGCGGACAGCCTATAGTGGGTTTCCAGATACGTTTTTAAAAGAACAATTTATTAAAGTTACGCTGTAGCCAGGTGAATTGTATTTCCCTGTCCTATATGTTAAAACACTTGGCACTAGTACAAATTGCTGCAACGTTTCGCGAATAGAAAATAGACGTCTGTTTTTGGAACTGAACTCGAACCGCGTCGAATAAAGTTCAGCTCTTGAAATACTCGAACATACACAAAACCGTTTTCCATTCAAAATCTGTTGGAGCCTTCAAATGCTTTATTTGAAAGTTGGTAGCTTTAAGTTTAAATAAAAGGCAATTACAGGTGAAAGAAGGCCGTGTCGTCAATATCAACGTTATTATTACTGAATAACGAAAATAATTTAACCAGTACAGTGCCTAATGACAGATTTCAATTGATTTAACTTGGAACAGAGATAAAGGTTGCATCCCGGGGTAAACTTCATTTTTTACTTTTTATCCAGGAAAATCAGGGAGTCGGGATTGTTGCGGACAATGTTGCGACTTGCGACCGTCATCCAGTTATTATCAATCAATCAATCAATCTGTATTAACCTATAACTATCTTCTTTTTTTTCAATAAATATAGGAATATTTTTGAGACATATACATTGTACGTATACACAAATCTAAATCGCTATTTTAAAAAGGATAATTTGTTATCGATTTCTACTGTTACTGGGCTTGCTATGTTTAAGAAAGAAAATGGGCGATGCATAAAGTACTTCCGTTTGAGTAATGATTATCTTATACTAGATGATGCCCGCGACTTCATCCGCGTGGATTAATGTTTTTTTGATTCCCGCGGTAGCTCTTTAATTTTTCGGGATAAAAAGTATGAAAGCCTATGTCCTTCCCCTGGATACAAACTATCCCTATACCAAATTTCAACAAAATCAGTTGAAGAGACAGTTTTTTTTGATTCCCACAGGAACTCTTTAATTTTCCGTGATAAAAAGTAGCCTATTTCCTTCCCCAGGACCAAATTTACCCCTGTTCTAAATTTCATCAAAATCGGTTGAATAGATGGACCGTGAAAGCGTAGCAGACAGACTGACAGACACACTTTCGCATTTATAATATTAGTATGGATATCTGTCTGTACATATATATTATTTGCCTGTCATAAATGTCTGAGACAGAGACAAGAGTCAATTTTTAACAGTACACCTAGTCAGTAAAATTCACATTTAGAGTAAAAAACCCCTAAAATATGTATGTTCGCTCGAAACAGCCAAAAGTTTATGAGGCAGCAGTTCAGTAAATTGCTCAATAACACGAAATCGGCTAGCCGCCGCTAAATCACTCAGTGTTTTATATTGTTCATTAATGGGACGATGAACACTGAACGAAATACGGACTTATGACAAAAAAAAATTAAAATGTGCTATACGGCCATATGTCAGGTAAAGCTGCTGACGGACATCGCATTGACGCTTTCGAGATGTGGTGCTGAAGGAGAATGCTTTGGATACTTGGACAGAGCACTGCACACAGAACCAACGCATCAATCCTCAAACAACAAAAAATCACGAAAAGGCTATCAACCGTCTGCCTCCAGACTCCAGAAGATCCTTGATTATACATCGATATCCTTCGGCCACATTGCCAGAAGGGAAAAGATGTCAAAAAAAAGTTGAAAAGATTGTCATTACTGGCAAAGTAGACGGAAAGAGACCTCGAGGACGTAGCCCGATGCGTTGGTCAGATTAAATCCGCACCGCTCTCGATAGCAAGGTCCACGAAGCCGTGCATATCGCAAAAACAGAGCAATATGGCGCGACATCGTCCATAGAAAAAATATTGGTGGTAGAGGTCACGGCCCTCAGTAATGGAGAAAATGAAGCAAGGACGGAGACGGGAATGTAGATACATTAATAATTAACTATATAGCCAGGGAGGCCTTGACCCTGGTATGTGTTGATAGTATGGCTAGCTGCTGGTAACCGAATATTTTTTTAAGAAAAAGAAAAATGAAATCAAAATGTTAAAAGACAAGAGAAAAATAAAGTTTTTGCAGTATCAGGTACGTACGGAAGTTACCTATAAAAGCTTATTTGTATTGTTAAATTAAAACTGTGCCTACTTTTCTCACCGTAATACCTTGTGAAAATACTGATAAATAAAATTTTCGGTACATCTATTAAATATACTACACAGTAATAATACGAAGGCCCTGAAGTAGTAATGCGTTGATTTATGCGGTACCTACTGAGGAACTTGATTAAGGGCTCCACTACCCAGACAACCAATTAACGGCAGGGAATTAAGTTGTTACTACAAGGGCACGTACCTACATACGAATTTTGGCTCAATTTCGTTCAAGGCGGAACAGAACGCACACAAGCGGATTAGAGTGGAGCTGAGTTTTCTTGAAACTTAGTTTGTTTATTTTGACATGACTTTGAGATAAAATCGGCGGTTTGCATGAGGAGCTCGCTCAGGAGCGACACGAATCGTCTTGTTTCATTTCAGTATATCAATAATTCGAGCCTTATTATACTGTTGAAGATTATGTAAATGATAGAGGAGCATGGATTAGACTCGCTCCTGCAATGCAGTGCAATGACAGCGGTTACTTATGTACACATTGATATTATACTTAATAATTGTAAATGAATTAATTTAAAAAGAACAGCCACCGTGTTTCTTGCTGGTTCTTCTGCGTAAGAATGGCATTCCGAACCAGTGGTAGATTCCCTCGACGATTCAAAAGCACTTGTAATAAGTTTATTTGAATAAACAAAAGATGAGTATGAGTATGAGTAACCGAATGCTAAGGTATACTGAAGTGCAGTGCATTGCATAGTTTACAGTGTAACCATTCTGTCGAATTTAAGCTGTCCACTCCGTGTGTAAGCGCTTGCCCTAAGATAAGCCCTCCAGCAACTGTGAGGTCTCATACAAATGAGCGCGCACACATAAATACCACAAACTTAGGCATTTCTCGGAGTTATGAGGCAAAGATATGGATGGAATGGAAGATATATACCTCAGACCTTTGTTTCTATGACTGTACCTGAAGATACAAGCCTGCGCCCCTCATCGTTATTAAATTCCAGCGGCAACCTCTGATAATGCTAATTGCATCCATTCATGTATACTGTAATTGCTTCAAAAGTTCAAATCGAAAGTTGGGTTTCAAATTTCCAAAGTAAAAGCACGGATGTCAAATGATGTTGTGGTTTATAACAATATTTTTAGCATTGCCACACATGGCTACGAACTAGATACTCTTTTAATTATTCGTAGTATTTCTATATTTATTTGTTTTTACTTTCATATCCTGGTTTCATATCCTGGTCATTGATACAACGAGATGATCCAATGTTTTCGTTAGTAATACTACTCGTACTGCTTGTCAACCATATTAATATTTGGCCGCTTATTCGATATAAGCATTGGGCTGTATAAGTCCTTATTATTCCTTTCTTATTCAATTCCTAAAAGGTATATAATATTATATAACTTATTTTATGCAAGTTATTAATTATGATTAAATACTTTAATAAATTCAATAACATTAGAGTGAGTATAGACTAGAGCATTTTCTCGAGCATTTCCATATAACGTACAAACGTTCTTACGATTGATACAACACAAATGAAAGCCGAAAGTAAAAACGGCATTTCCATGTAATGTAACGTAACGTTTCTGCGAATGCCCGACGCTGTGTTTGAATTGTTTGACGCCGAGAGCATGTACTCGTACCTGTAACGTTCCTTTCTATTTTGCGTTTACTCTTCGTTAAAATATCTGAGCTACAGGTCGTGTGCTGCGTATTTATTGAGGATTAATATAAAGAAAATAAGAATTACACGAATTCGCTCGTTTGTTTGCAAAATCAAGTGATTACAATAGTTCGAACGTCGTGCTCGATGTTCGGCTCGTGAAAGGCTGAAACATACAACAGCTTTATGTTTTGTTACATGTAAATAATCCAGTCTATACTTACCCTTAGACGGTAAATTCCACAATGAATGATAAGTGAAAGTGATATTATAATATATCACTTATTGGGGAATTTAATAACTTGCCTATCAATTAAGTATCTACTATCCACTTCAAATAATGTAGGTACTAACTCTCTCTGTTTAGTGTAATGTAGAGCGACTCAGCGTTAGGAATATTAAAATGTTCACATTCACATATATTATAATTGCGTAAGTTTGGATGGAAGTATGGATCTGGCTGAAATTTGACACAGAGATAGATTATGGTCTGGAATAGCACATAGGCTCATAGCAAAAACCTCGATCCACGCAGACGAACTCGCGGGCATTAGCTAGTGTTCACATATATCATTGAGTACTTGAGATGTTATTTTACTGGGGTTGTAAGGTACCGTGCCTGAAACAAACATTATGTGATTTTTGTTAATAGATTGGGGCCTTATAACGTAAAAATGTTTGCTATAGCGTAAAGATCGCAATTACCGCACACATATATATACATAATAATCTATTGTCGCCACAAGAATATCATATAGCTAATAACATACGTCGACTTTAAAATACATATAACAAACAAAGTTACTTTCAATAAGATTTTAATTTAAAAATTGTTTTTGAAGACAAGCGTTTACAGTTTCATTTTTCTTATTCTTCTCAGCAAACTTTTTTAATTGATACCTATATCATGGGGGTGCACAAAAATAGCTAGGTAGTCCACCATCACGCCACCATTTTTGGAAATCCGCCATATTAGATAAAGAATGAAGTCACTTAAACCAAAACACAAAAGTTTTTTTTGGGGTTTTACAGTTGACCACACATTCGCTGACCGTTGATATTCAATACAATAATTTATTCTTCTATTTGGTATGATTTCATATCTTTTTGTCAACAATTTCCTTGAATCGTTTCTCTTTGATATAAACCACAAAAGGCATTTGCAGTGTCTGAGCAAATTCCGAATACGTGCCTCACAAAGAAAGGCGGCATTGGTAGAAAAATTCTTAGTATCGCAATACCAAACAACCTTTCACGTGTTGTGCCCGCAAAATAGGTTTTGGATCGCATTTGAGATATCTATCATTCAATTCTGTTTTGTATTGCTCACAAAATTGGGTATATTTTAGCGTGGTAGAACCACAAAGAAACCCATAAGTATCAGTTTGGGCATAATAATATCTTTTCAAACGATTCGTGCAACGCGGTCGTACCATCGTAACAACATCCCTCACCTTTGTGGTTTAAGAATAGTGATTGAATGATAAAGCGTCGAGATAAATAAAAATTTCAAAGATACAAATAAAATCTTGGCTTTGTTTCGTAGCAGTAAAATGGGTAAACTAGAGGGAAATAAGAGAAAAAATGCGTTGCAAAGAAAATAAATGTCTTTTATGCTAAGATCTTGAAGCAAAATTGATGTGGTTATTGTAATAAAATTTAAAGCGAATTCAACCTTTGAGGATTAATGACTTAATTCGCCTGGAAGTGACAGTGCATGCGATGTTTAAAAAAAAATGGCAGTCATAAGGACTACCGATAGAAATGAAAACCAAATATTTATTGATTTACTTTAAATTTTTTTTTTTAATTATTTTAATTAAAATATAAACCCTAATACAAAGGCATTAAAGTATAATTTCGAATGGAGTATATTTATATGTTCGCGAGCTTGTCGGTCACGCAAATCTAAATTTATACCCCCTACCAAAAAGTGCTCAACGCGCCTAAAAAAGTTTCCACTTCAAAAATCGCTAAAATTAGACGTTTTGTCATATTATGTTCGTAGCGTTTTCGCCTTATCAAACACATTGGGTGCAAATTAGGGATCACACCTACACCACTCCTTCGTAATTCATAGTTGCAACGTGCCTTCGCGTAAGAACGAACACTGCCGACCGGTAGCCTTATTATGTAGATAAAATCTGCATCTTTTTTTTATCCACTACAAGTTAGTAGTGTGACTGTGACCTCACCTGACGGTAAGTGATGATGCAGTCTAAGATGGTAACCTGTTAGGGGCATGGGAGTTATATCAAACCCATACCCCTGTTCGGTTTCTACACGGCATCGTACCGGAACGCTAAATCGCTTGGCGGCACGTCTATGCCACTAGGGTGGTAACTAGCCACGGCTGAAGCGTCTCACCACGCCAGACTAGGGAAAATTCTGATATTATAAATTCCCAAATTGACCCTGCTCAGTGCTCGGTTCGGGGCGGAAAATTAGAAAAATATCGCGCGGAACTTCGCTGCAGCGGGTAAACGGTCCTTTGATCTGCCATAAACCTTGCATCAAATAGGATTTTAGCGTCTTTTACAAGAAGAGAGGTAAGTCTAGAATAGAGGTAATCTAAATATATAAAATTAAAAGGTGACTGACTGACTGACTGATCTATCAACGCACAGCACAAACTGCAGGACGGATAGGGCTGAAAGGCATGTAGATACTCGTAGCTATTATGACGTAGACGTCCGCTAAGGAAGGATTTTTGGAAATTCAATCCGTATGAGTGTAAAATAGGGGTTTGAAATTTGTGTAATCCCACGTAATCACACAAAAGCTAGTAGAAAATAAATAACTACTACTACTACTACTTCTAGGTTACGATGTGCGTTCATTATCTATGTTGAGGACGACAACACTACTGATAAAAGTGGCGGATAAAAAGTTCGTCATTCATTTTTTTTTTTTAATTTATTTAGTACCAAAAAGTTATAAAATAAGAAGAAAAACTACATGGCATCGTACTGGAACGCTAAATTGCCTGGCGGTACGCCTTGATGCTAGACGAACCATGGACTGAAACTGTAACCGGAATTAGTGTTTTCAACACCACTTTTTGAAACGGTCATAAAAGAAACACTTTTATCTGTTACAGATTCACTTCTGTTACAGATATATACGTATTTTGGGTTAACAGATTTAAAAAAAAAACATTGAAAAGTGTTACAGCTTCGATTCTGTTATCAATTTATACTGTAACACATAATTATATAACCTAAGAAACTGTTTTCCAGTCCAACCAAGATCAACCCTGTCCAGCCTTAAATATTGTACAACCTTCTGGTGCAGTCAGGTAATAGTAGTAAAATTTTTAATGCTTTTATCTACTGTTTCTTTCAAGTCTGTCCGTAGATATCTGAAAACAAGGCTTAGATCTTTTTACGAGGCGCTTATGGTAATGAAGGCGCTGGCGGAAGTACGGGGATGTTTTCCGTGTTTGTAATGGCAGATGAAGGTAAATTATTGATGGAGGGGTCGGAGGCACAGGGCTTTTTCTTTTTATGAAAGTTCTTACTTCTTTTTACAAGAGTTTTGTTTTCCGCGTAAACAAACGTATAGCTTTAGATTATTCATAACCATTTAGGTATAATCTTCGAATATTTGATGTTAACTTTGTTTAATGCTCAAGGTGATCGGCAGGTAACATGGAATGTAACATTTTATGTTCATGGGTACCCCAATATTATCTAAATATATAAAAGGGAAAGGTGACTGACTGATCTATCAACGCACAGCAGAGATTTTGCATACATGCATTACATGCTTTTAGGACGTAGGCATTCATTAAGAAAGGATTTTTCAACCCCTATAGAGGTAAAGAGGGGGAGGGGAAAGAGAGGAGGGTTTGAAATTTGTATGAAAATTGAACTAAACGTGAGCGAAGCTGCGGGCTAGTTATTAATATACCTAAATATCATATTATTTTTGAATCTGTGATATTTTGTCTCATGATTGTGATTTCAAATTTTTATTTTCATTTTACGCATTTATCGATAAGCAAACATATGGTTAACTATAAAATCGTGAAACGTGGTTAGATTTTAGGCTTTTTACGTATCACTTTATTACTTATCACGACCTGGGTATCATGGTCGCTAGACACTAGAGACAATGTTAGTTTACAATATTATTTTATTTCAGGTATCATACTATAATAATAAATGCGAAAGGTGTTTTTGTTCAACGGATTGACATGATTATGCGCATGGATACCTATTGTTTAAACTATAGTAAAGTAAGTCAGTCAAAAGAAGTAAATGTCAAGAGCTCTAGAGGTTTTGACATTGCGCTCTACGTGACACTACTTAAACATGACATCTAACGTCAAATTTACTACTTTTTATGCCGGAAAATTAAGGAGTTCCCGTGAGATATAAAATAAACTATACAAAGATACAAACAGTCACACACATTGACTGGCTCATACACACCCAGCCTAAGCCCTTGGACCTAGAAAACTGAAACTTTGCAAAGAGATTCCTTTATAATCTAGACAAGGAATATAGCCGGGTTCTTAGAAATTCCCACGGGAGAGCGGAAAACAGGCATAAAATTATTCATTAACCGAAAACTTAGAGCATTTCAAGGGAACCTCGGATATTTGCAAATTAAATTATAGAGCGCATGTACATCAAGTGTACGACAATCGTAGAGGGCGGGAGCTTTTATCAAAGTTAGTTAAGTCTATATATACGGTTCGCAACCACTTAACCGCCAACGCAAACTAAGATGCATCCTGCTTGCTCGTAATTGTTTGTAATGATGTAGGCCGAGCTAAACAGAAACTAAGTGCAGAAATACGTTATAGTAACTTTACAGTCACATTGTTTATATAGGTCTAGTCCCACTACAGAGGCGCGACACGAAGCGGCAAATATCTTTTTCTAAAAAATGATAAGAAATGTGCACATTTCATACCTTGTAAATGAGTTCAAAAGTTAAACTTCCCGGCCTAGGCCAGTAAAGAATGTATGTAATTTCATTACATATCATAAGTTAGAATTTGGAATCTTTCTTCCTGAATATCTTGTAACTTGTTATAATGTTCTTTAGCCTAAATAGTTTAAATTTGGAACTCTACCGTATTACGCGTTCAGCACTCACAGCGCAAAAAAATATATTAAAAAAAAAGTCACTTGTTTCATTTTTTAGAAAAGCACTATACACACCTCGACCGGGAGAGCATTTCTGGTCTCGTATATAGCCTAACTATAAAGTCTAACTAACACTCGACCAGAAAACGCGTACTTCCCGGTCTCGCGATGTAATGTACTATGTATGAGGTTATTTGGAGCTGGGAATATACGCTCGGGACGGCGCCACGACGCGGCACGGAGATGGATAACGCGATGCGTCCCCGTACAAACTCATAAAAACAATATTTGCCGCTACCAGTCGCGCGCTTTCATCTCATGTGGAGCTAGACCTTAAAATATTTGTAGACTGACATTGAAATAGGACACAATGTATAGAGCTTGAATATTTCACCCATCCAGGCATAAGAATTAATAAATAAATAATTAATTAATTATTTATTATACCTAATTCGCTATAATTTGACAAAACAGACAAATCTCTGTAAAGATTGTTATAAACATTGGTCTGTTTTGGCGGATTATAGCGAATTAGGGTCCTTGTTTCTGGATTATCATGGAAAAAAGTAACGACTACTTCTATCCAATATTTTACTCGTATTTAATAAACAAGTGTACAATTTAAGAAATGATTCCGTAACTTAGTCGCTTACTATGGGCCTGATAAGATGATTCAAGGTCGCTCAACGGGCGATCGAGACGGCTATACGAGTATCCCCTACGTGGTGAAATCAGAAATGAGCTCTGTAGAACCAGAGTAACCGACATAGCTCGAAGAGTCGCTAAGTTTAAGTGACAATAGGAGGGTACAAAGAAAAGCAATTTGTTAGAAAAAGTGACTGTCCTCTATCATTATAATTGACGATACAAAAACCAACCCAGTGCGTGTCCTGTGGAGATCCATGCAGGAGATCTTCGTCAAACCGGAACGGTGGACGTCTATCGGTTGAGACGGCCGTGATTATGTTTAACGAACTCTCTGGCGCAGTGGTGAGCGCTAGTTCTCTTATAGGTGGGCACCACGTAAAAACCGTATAGCTGACCCTTAACAGGTTAGGCCGCTACCATTTTCGATTGCATCATCACCTACAACCAGGCGAGATCTTAAGTATACGAGTACTAAGGGCTTACTTGTACACAGCGGATAAAAAAGAGCGCTTCTTGAGCCTTTTTCAGCTTCGGCAGCTTTTATAGAAGTGTGCAATTAACATTACTCTAAGTTTTCGTGTAAAATTATGTAATGTTGATTGTTTAAATGGTCTAACACCATATACACAGACAAAATCCCTGGAGTTCCACCATGTATCGACAGTGCAGTATTAGCATAATCACGTCGTAAAAACACCCCTACCTTGTTTTCAGAGATAATAAAACTTCGTGTACAATTGATGTAAAGAGACCTCGGAGAATGAATTGTAATTTGTATTTCTGAGTAAGTCTCTGAAACAAAATTGTAATTGGGTTCTTGGAATCTAATTTCTTATATTGTGTTTGTTGAGCAAATTTTATTTACGTGCTAAAACTGTTTTTGTAATGAGTAACTACTTGCATGGGGCCAAAACCACAGAATAGATAAAATAGTATCTGGAAAATTATAATTTGGTTTTATTATTTTAGAAATAAGGGGAAAAACAAGAATTGAACTAGTTGCCTAGTGGTTTTGACTTTTGACGTCGGCCTGCAATCTGAATGCCGGGGATATGATTCTCGGTCGTGCACTTCCTAACTCTTACTGAGTTATGTTATAAAAACAAAAACAAACATCTAAGACTGGTTAAATTTCAACTTTACAGCTTTCAACAATAACGTGCCGCCAATTATTCTTTTATACTCTAATTTAACCTTAAATAAACTTAACTTAAAATGTAAAATAAGAAAAAACAATAATGGAAATCTCAACACATTTTTTACAGAGCTATGGAGTAAAATCGACCAAAACAAAAAATATCAGTGATTAGACATATGATATACTAACTGATGCCCGCGACTTCGTCCGCGTGGTTTAAGTTTTTTTGATTCCCGCGGGAACTCACTTTCATATTTATATTATTATATAATAGTACGATATAAACCTAAATTAACTAACTGTCAGCAGCATTGTTATGAACTCAGTACTTCATATTGTTTGGACAGTCTCACGGACATGAAACGCATCCGCAAGTTAAAGTAAAGTTTGATTAAGACCTCTGTCTTCCGCCCTAGTTTATTATACTACAAACCAACTAAGCTCTAACTATTATACACGTCGTATCTCGTGTATTGTTTATGCCTTGAAAGTTGCAGTTATGCGTTCTTACAATTAGTTAGGTATGTTTTACATGGTCCATATTCTTCTAAGGTAAACATAACTAATACCTGCTCCTCTTGGCCTCTCTTCGGTATATTCCTCATTTTATTTTTAACGTTATCTTAAGCTATAGAAACATTTACGACATTTTGCAAATAATGGGATTTGATACTTCAACCTGTTAGATTTCAGTCCACTTCACAGCAGTGGCGATGTCGAAGCAACTAACAAGCTACTAATCATACTTACTAATGTTGTAAATGCGAAAGTGTGTTTGTCGGTTTATTGGTTTGATGGTTTGTTGGTTTCTCCTTCAATCACGCCGCAACAGAACAACGGATCAACCTGATTTTTGGCATGGTTATATTTGAGAACCTGGAGAGTGATATATAGGCTACTTTTTATCCCATTAAGGAGTTCACGCGGGAATCAAAAAACTTTAACTACGCGGATAAAGTCGCGGGCATTAGTTAGTTTGGTTATAGAGCTAGCAAAAGAGCGCACATGTCGCTTCTACCAGCGCGTATGTCTATTGAAACATTAGTGCGTATTATTGTTAAAACGGGCAGATTTGCATTGCAATCATGTCCTTCATCGTTCTTCCAAAGAACAGTGTGAAACCGTGAGCGTTAGCATCCTTAGGTGGTCGACGTTTCAATGGAGTACGTTCGAGTTACGAAACGTTTTTGTTCAACGTTAAGGTTTGAATGTCTTTTCGGTGTCTGTAACTTGCCACGTATGTCTTAAGTAATTTCAAGACAAGAGAAGACATTTTCTAGGAAAGCATGCTCCAAAATAGACCTTATCATAGCTTGTCATACGCATGATTTTCTTCAAGCGCAAGCCCATCTTGAAATAAATAAAAACCGTTGCTTTGGATGATATTCTGACGGTATTAAAAATACCAAATAATATTTCTATTTCATTTAAATGGTGCAGCAATAGGGCTGTAATTTTCAAGTGCGAAATAAAACATCTAAACTAATATTATAAATGAAAAGTTTAGATGGATGTGTGGATGGATAGGTAGATGAATGAATGGAGGAATGGACGTTTGTAACTCAATCACGGTAGAACGGCTGATCGGATCTGGATGAAATTTGGCACAGAGATTTTAATTCATGTAATTTTTATCGCGGTAAATTAAAGAGTTCCCACGCGGACGAAGTCGCGGGCATCAGCTAGTAAATAATATTTAGAAACGTAAAGAGTTATCGAGAATGAAGGGGAACCCTTTTTAAAACTTACCTCTAGTCAAAGTACAAAATCATTCGCTTGACAAATTAGCATGTAGTGTGACACGAATCCATGACGCTAAATCAAGAGTGAAATATTCGTCCGCGTACTGCGGCCACAGATAAGCGTGTAACCGGCAATATTTCACAGTGCAGGCGGAACACGGCCTGACGAAACACGCCCGTAACGATTAATCTCCCAGAATGAAGCCTGATTCGACACTGTTAAAACAGGTACAATGCCCAAAATATTAGTGCAATTAAACCAAATCCCTAAATTTCTGAAGTACATAATTAATAATTACCTTTGATAACATAAATTGCCTCAAGATATTGGCACATTATTATTTTATTTATATTAAAACTACTGTTGCCCGCCACTCCGTCCGCGTGGATTAAGGTGTTTTAGGGGTATGAAAAATAGATAGTGGCCGATTTTCAGACCTACTGAATTTGCATATAAAATGTCATAAAAATCGGTCAAGCCGTTTCGGAGGAGTATGGTAACTAATATTGTGACACGAGAATTTTATATTTATGATAAACATTTTCTTCTTTAACCGCGTGGATTTGTTTTTTTACTCGTTGATTTTCCGTTATCTCTGCATCAAACCACAGATCAAACGACAGAATCAGTCAGATTTTACTAGTAAGAAAAAATGTACAGACAGACACAATTACGCATTTATAATATTAGTGAGGATTATATATTATTTTGGCTGCATAATTCTTTATATTTGCAACAATAGTCACTCACCTGCCTGCTGCATTCCTTCGCAGTACAATTCCAGTTTCTTTTTATTCGCCGGCACCGAGACAGATCTATTCTACCTTTGACAAAATATTACATTTACGCCATTTCAGCTCGTGAACGGAAGCGGAAGGTATCCGAGAGGGATCCGAGAGGGATACATCTGAAGCTACTTTAGCGGCGATGGTGGATCGATGTTTTGATCCTTTTATATGTATTGTGTTTAATGTACCACATACATTTTCATTGTACTACGAACAATAGAATATTTCGTTATTCAAACTAAACAATTGATCAGCTTACACCAAGAGATTAGGCTTTTTTATGTTTCAATCGGGAACGAAAATAAATCCATACTAATATTATACATGCGAAAGTGTGTCTGTCTGTTTGTCTGCTACACTTTCACGACCTATCTGTCCAACCGATTTTGATGATTTTTGGTAAAGGGATAGTTTGTATCTCGGTTCCCCGAGATAAAAGTATGTCCTTCCGGACATACTTTTTATCCCGGAAAATTAAAGACTTTCCGTGGGAATCAAACAACCGTAATCCAAATAATAATTTATTTATAAAATACGTTCTAGTGATCGTAGAAGAAGTATGTGCATTTAAAAACCGATGAATAAGAAGTACCTACGATGTCCTCCGTACACAATGTCAATAGACATTCAAATTTTAGTAAACAGCAATTTATTTCGACCTCAATTACGGCTACACTCCAAGCCGGTCAAACTGGATATCACCGCCTAGAACATATTCTTAGGAATCGAGTAAAACGAGAAAATCGAACATAGAGCGAAGTTCACGAGAGCAATTCCGTTTTGAATTGTAAATAGAAATCCGATATATTTTTATGAAGCCAATTTGCAAATATAAACCTTCATATAAAAGATAGATCGTACTGCTTATTGAACTTTGTCCCTATGAAATATTCATATGGTTAGTTTAACATGTTGTAAGTCATCGTTTCGTGTATATTCGGTTTCGAATAGGTTAACAAAGACATCGTTATGTCGTAACACGACGCTGAACTTTAATATATGAGGCTCATTAGCTTACGATAAAAAGCCCTACGACAGAGAATTAGGATATTGTTTTCGTGTGATACGCTATGTGATGCTATGCTATGCTATACGAGCAATGGTAGGTTGTTAAATAGCAAAGCCAAAATAGTCTCACAAATTAATCAATCATAATAAATTCTCAATTCATTTCTCAATATCAATGGTATAAATGTAGGTACCTACACAATTCAATATTATGTACCTACATTTATGAGTAAATTGGTTTACTTATTCATCTATTTATTCAACGTTAGCCAACTACTCAGTCTACAGTGCATAAGTGTGTGTACAAACTTGGGTGCACTTTCTATTCCCCAATTCTGATGGCATAGACGGCAATCTAACAATACCAGAGAAATATCACGTGTGTGTGAGAGAGAGAGAGAGAGAGAGAGAGAGAGAGGTGAAGGCTTTAAGGGCTAGTGTAGTGTAATAATATTTAGGGAGAAAGGGTCCCTAAATTGATCCTTATTGCTGTGTAATAAGCAACGCTCTACTTAGCGGCCACGCCCACACTTTCTACAGGGCCCTATGGACAGTGCAGTGTAATAGGCCTATTTCGAAGACACGAGGTATCAGTGACATCAACCAACAACAATAATTTTTCCCGCGTTAAAGTGTTCATTTGTTTTTTTTTCAATAAACAGCTTTCTATTTGCAAGCTAGTTCGTTTAAATAAAACTTTTGATAAGTTACCTCCTTGGTTGCCATGTTTCGGAGTAAAAGATCGTTCCATTTTTAAATTACACGACATATATGAATTTACTGTGTAGTTTATTTGGCCGCTAAACCACGACAGACATGGATTTTCATACAATTTTTGCCGGCCGCTGCTCGCATGTATTTGGTCAGTACGGCAATTTCGATTTATCTCGAAGAAGGTTGTCAAAATAATGCTCAAATTTCCAAGCCTGTTTGAGAAAAAGTAGTTTCTTCATTTCATTTATATTGTGTATTTTTAGTTATTGTATGTTAATTTAATTTAAATTTAATTGATAGTGTGTTCTTAGTGTTTTGTATTTTTAGTGCTCTTTTTTATAAGTATGTGTACCTATTTTTAGTAATTTATAATATGTTATATTGTTTCCTGATAAGACTTATTGGGAAACTGTAATGTTTTATCAGACCTGTTGATTATTTTTTTATTTTATTGGCAGGACGCCAATAAAAAAAATAAAAAAAACAACTATGATACAGACGGATTGTTCCTTTAATCTTAGACTAGCCTCATTGCGCTCTTAATTAAGCAATTAATTTTGGCTGAAACGAAAAGTTTTTAACTTGTTTTATAGAAGTTTACCACGTTTTAACCTAATTTTCACGAAAATTCTTGTTAGAACTTTTACATTTATTATTATTTTATATTAACGTTGTTAAAAATAATTAATTATATAGATAATAATTAAGGCAATTTAAGGTTTTTTGGATCTCTTTAATTTTCCGAGAAAGAATGTCTTTCTCCGGGATGTCACCTACTTTTATACCAAATTTCATCAAAATCAATTGAACCGATGGGCCGTGAATGCGTAGCAGACAGACAGACACACCTTCGCATCTAAAATACTAGTATGATTATAATTATTAACTTTTTTAAACCGCACTAATACCAAATGGTATAGAGGACTAACTCGGAACGGAAGACGTTCAATTTACTGTAAACTCCATTTAAAGCCCCTCTAATACGATTTCCGGAGAGTTCGTTCCGTTCGTTGTAGTTCACGAAGGTTTTAGCTGATAAACAGTTTTCTTTAAAGCCAAAACCAAATTCGGTTAGAAAATGTTTTCTAAAATGTATATATCCTTTAGGTTTTTAAGCAAGGACCTGGAATATCGTACGTGACTAAATAGCGTTAAATTCTACCTGCGTACGTGTATGTATGTGTATTTTAGTTAATGTTTAATATTTTGATAATTAGCGTAGCTTAGTCAGATGTTAGCTTGGAACAAAGCTAGCTAAGAAAAATGTTGGAAATCACGTTCGGCTAACTTATGCGGGGCGAGGGGAGAGTGCCTTGTCATTTTTCTGCACAATTATTGACACTGGTGCACGAAAAAGTCGATCACTATGACGACGCAATATCATAAGCTGCCCAGTTCGCAGCTAGAGGGGTAAGGCGAATATGGCAGATATCATGCGTCCCGTGGTTAATTCATGCAAGGATGTTAGCTGTCAGATGTTCGAATGTTTGCACATTCTTTTTCAGGTTTTTTATTTTTACCATTGAAAATGGTTATCAGACGCAAATCGCCTGAGACGTATTTTTGGCCATAGCTCCGAGGATTTTGGGAGGATCGAGATGGGAATAGTAACAGGCGTTGAGGAATTTATCTAGTCGTGTTTTTTATTTACGTGTGAGTGTTTGAATTTTGAAAATCGGCTGGTAGCTTTTTTTGGAACTTTGATAGAGAAGTGCATTCGAGTTGGAATATTGAAAATAGGTTAAGAGATTTTTATTTCAGAATTTTTCATTTTCAATGCTCCGATTCTTGCGGGGACTGCGAAATTTGTGAATATTTTTTTCATGGAATGGCGAAAGTGGACAAGATGTTCTTACTGGGTGTCCAACAAGGGCACTTAGCGCGACAAGACAAAAGGTCGCGACGTTCTTCACCGACGCGTATGTTTCACGTAGATGTTTTATTATGTCCGGTCCCATAGGGTTATCGATCTATGGCACGCCTGCGAAGCCAGGGTGGGGACTGAATTACGTACACCATAGTATCCGTTATTACACGACTTACGTTAATATAAGTAACGTTTACACAACTGTCAAAATTCATGTATGTATGTATGTGCGCTTCTTTATTCCACCATAAATCTAAATGCCTAAACAGATTTGAATGTTTGGCATCGTTAGAATTCTTACACCATCTCGAGTGATACTGAACATGAATTTTATGAAGAAAGACTTTATGGCAGGGCAGACGAGTTTTTGAAGTAAAACTTCTTTATATAATAATCTTCTATACATTCTTTCATAAATAGGATTTAGCCTGCGGGAGAATGAGATAGAATAAAAGTTATATTTATCTCAATCTCACTTATGCTACTTTTCTGAAGTTTCACTTCTGCCGTATGTGAATTTTATACACACACTTTTTTATTGTTTAATAATTTTCATTTAGGAATCCCATAGGAACTCTGATTTTCCAGTTTAGATAGTTTTGGAACATGTACCTACAGTCTTACTTATACATAAAAAATTACAGAAATTAATGACTAATTATGTTTCCAGAAGGAAGACAAAAGTTGAAGGCATAGCAAGCAATAAAACTTAAAGTAGGCTTAGTCATTAAATCATGTCTAATTGAGTTGCTAATTAGCTGATTGTGTAGCGAATTAGGAAAAGTGGCTGGTAACTTAGTTAAAAAGAAACTTTTACGCTTTAAATCTCAATTAAGCAACTATTTAGGTGAGCTTTCTTGACACAAGGAAGAATGAAGATTAATTACGTTTGTTTTGTACCAAAATACTAAAGGAAAATTCTAAGCTGACTAATATGATTTTAGCATCAGGCGTATCAAAGATCATCAGATCATCTCTATTTTGCGTTCGAAGACTTCTCCGACTTCAACTTGTGTTATTTACGTTATGAGGCCTCTCGTTTTTATTAAACAAGTAATTTTATAAGTAGATTGTGATGTCACAATTACGTATTTAAGTTACTTGCACAGTAACTTATTGCAAACATGTTTGCCAGGTCTTCCAGCTAGCAGGAAGGTTTTAATTGCAACTAATTTGATTTGTGCTTTAAAAGAATCAAAGCCTTGATTGATGATGATTATGTTTAGAAGTTTCCCGTATTTTACAGATAGTTACTCCTTTGTGCTTCACTATGTATAAACGTGGCAAATTATGAACAAAGTGTAACTTTAAATTAATTTGATATACTGCCCACTTATTTGCATCACAAACATGCAAGGCATAAACAAAATTGAAACTTTAACTAAAGAATACACCAAACAGCAGTAAATTTGAAGATATGACCGGAACTTTTACGTGTTGAATATGAATGGTGCGCGCAACAATATGCATCATATTTTAGTGATAAAACACAATACGGAAGAGTTAGGCCAGGGATTCCCAAACTCTTTTGGGCAAGATATCCCCTTTTCCAAAATGAACTGATACCTCAGACCCCATAGCTAAATTCGTTTAAAAATCCTCTCTAGTTTTTTTCGTATTGATACAAAATACTTACCAATTTAAAAACTTTGCGGTTGGTGTGAGTAAATTTTACATCATTTTCTTCTCATTAAAATTTAACAAAATAAAAACATAAAATTCAGTTAATATCAAGTGTAATTAATATTTATTTATACGAATTAATAAAAAAAACATTAAAATGGGAGTCGATTTTTTGGACCTCATCGACCCCACAATCAGTTTTCTTTTATGTCGACCCCTGGGAAACCGAAATCGACCACTTTGGGAATCCTTGAGTTAGGCGATGCATTGCACCGATTCCACAACTACGCACTGAGCGAGGACGTGCCTTTGCTAATCATACACTTTTTCGCACTGCGAACCATTTTGCGGAGAGGGATATTTGCGGAGCTATTTGCTCAATAATCACTGCTCACAGTAACGTATTCGATGTGGAATCTGCGAATTTATCTCGGGCCAGTGAATCTATGTGCATATAGTGCACTAGTGCACAGGGACTAATTAAGCTATATTTAAGTAACATACTTTTCTTTATCCACTAAAAGTTAGCCCTTGACTACAATCTCACCTGCTGGTTGAAGATGCAGTTTAAGATGGTAACCTGTTAGGGGCATGGCAGTTATATTAAACCCATACCCCTATTCGGTTTCTACACGGCATGGTACCGGAACGCTAAATCGCTTGGCGGCACGTCTCTTACCGGTAGGGTGGTAACTGGCCACGGCCGAAGCCGCCCACCAGGCCAGACCAGGGAAAATACAGAAATTATAAATTTCCAAATTGACCCTACCGGGTATCGAACCCGAGACCTCCGCACGTTAAGACAACAGCGCTCAACACTGCGCCACGGATGTCGTTACTGGTGATAGTGCCACAGAAGATTAGAATAAGTTTGATCGTAAACACATGCGCTAGGCAAATTTTGACTAGGCCCAAGTTTGTTCGTGGAATACTACTGTCACATTTGGGATTACTCTGCCAAGTACCAGCTCGATGCAATATACTCGATAGATTTATTGCTATAATCTAAGTTACAGACCAATATTTTTCTCTACCTAAAGTTCTAGAACGTCGGTGACGGATAGACAGAGGTGATTCCAGAATGCCTCTTCTAGCCGTTCTAGCGTTCCCTTACTTACCGGCTTTATTCATTAGAATTTGCCTTGCGGACTGGTTTTAGAACCCTAACCAACTATAAGTTGCACAAAATTGTATTATATGAATTAATAAAGACATTTCATTTCACATTTCTACTTTTAAGTACTACGTACGGAACACACTACTGATTTTCAAAAAACATACTGCAGCTAAAATATCTACTTCCGATTCCAGGTTTACGTTGAAATAGTTGGATTATGCTGACGGTACGCTCCGTTGACAAGCAACCAATTTACGATGTCATAACTCAATAAAGGCTGCCGCGGCGCTGAGTTCGTTTTACAATTTCCTGCTTATTAGTTTTAAGGCCTTGGTCAGAGAACACCGATTCTTGTATCGATTGGTCAACACCGATTCTTGTATCGGTTGCTAATCGGCATCGTACCGGAACGCTAATTTATTTGACACAACTCTGCCATGAGTGGTAATTTAAGCAAACTAATAATTCTAGGAAATATAAATCCATGTACTTGTAATTTTTTGACATATGTGAGATTTAAGCGATTAAATATCACATATGCTTTAATAGTAAGGGAAATATCGTGAGGAAACTTGCTTGCCTGAATTTTCCTTTATGCTCTCAAAGGTGTTTGGAGTCTGATAATTCGCACATGGTCATGACCAGTATGGTCAACTGTGGCCTAAGCTCTTCTCATTAATTTGAGAGCAGAATCGTCTTTTCCAGAGGGCGGGCAACGGGTGTGGTAGGAATTTTTTTACTCTTTACCATTTACCCTGTAAAGTCAACAAGGAACTTTTAATTTTGATTCTTGATTCTACGGCAGGAAAGTCATCCTAAAGTTTTAGTCGATTTTTGAAACCGATTTAGTAGTTCTCTTTACTTTATGTAAATTTTTTCATTTGAATTTTTAAAGTTTCATGTAACTTTCAAGAAGTGCCGTGCAAAGCCGGTTCGGGTCATCTGTTTGGTAGAATAAACATAAGGATCCCGCTCCCGCCGCGTTGATCGGACCCGCTCTCATCTGAACCATAACCTTAATGGCCGCCGTGGGACATAGCATACAGACGACGCTTTATAAAAGTTTACACGGAAAAACATGAAAGTTTTCCTCACGATTGAGTTAGCTTAGTTTCGTAGCCGCATATTATTGTTAGTTTCGAGAGTATAAGCCAGATTTTGCTTTGAGGTTTATTTGGAAATGTTTCCCTGGTTCCGTCCGCTCCTTTATGTGGCCGACCAGAGAGTTAATTCATAATTGGGAAGCGCATTAGTAGTAGGTACTTATTAATTTTCATTTATTTATTTATTAATCTAATGATAAAAAAAAAATATTAAGTATTTATTTTCTAGTAATTCATTTCACAAGATTGTTGATTATATTTGTAAGATAGCTTCAATGTATGATAGGTACAGTGTAACGATCTGAATGGCCCTGAGGATGACATTGTTTCGCTATTGACAAACTTTCTTGGTTGCATAAATCACTACATACATATGTCACATACATAGGACATGCGCAAGTGACGTGTTTGTTCGTTCGTTTTTCCTTCAATGATACCTGAACAATGAAATAACATCAATAGTTAGAATTATTTTTGTTTGAATTATCCACACTTTTATACTTATAAATGGGAAAGTATGTTTGTCTGTCCGCTACGCTTTGACGGCTGATCTGTTTAAACGATTTTGATGAAATTTGGTACAGGGATGGGATACTTTTTATACCGGAAAATTAAAGAGTTCCCGCGGGAATGAAAAAAATTAATTCACGCGGCCGATGCCGCGGGCTTCATTTTGTGTAATTATATAAACTCTAAAGACAGCTCTACACAATGGCAATGCAGTTTAATCATTTTAATTATGTGTACCTGCTTGTTTTGATACATGAGTATTTGCAATAGGCATGGAACCAAGAATATTATAGTTACACCAGTAGGTAACTAGTTTAATTAAAAACTTGGCAGTCATAGGCACTGCCGATAGAAGCGAAAACGAATATTTAAAATATTTCTTTTTAATTATTTAATTTTATTTTGAAATAAAAATTCATAAATAATTAAAATATAAACCTTAAAACTAAAGCATTAAAATTTAATTACAAACGTAATTTATTTATATTTAAGACCTTTTGTCTTCGTAATAATGCGAGCATGTCGGTCTTCGCGAATCCACAAGTTTACCCCCTACCAAAAAGTTTTCACCTCAAAAACAAATCGCGTCACAGCACTTGCACAGCCGATAATAAAACCCACACGCAAATATTTATCAAGTACTAAGGTGTTTATTGAAAAGAAAAACTCATTTCAAAATTCCAAACAAAACAGGCTTTGACGGCACATCGTAATGTTGTTATTGAGTAGGATTCTTAGAGGATAACCATTTGTTTCCATTTGCTCGATGGGCGTTCGCGTGAAACGGCAATTTGTTATCGAAACGAGCATCATCCTGTTCCAGACGTTTGTGCCTATTGCTTCGTAGTTTAGAAGACAATTTCTCAAGGCGGCACGTTTTGGTATTTCGAGAAAAACATTGTGACATGGAATACCTTGTTAAATGACTTATTTAAATGAGTACTATAGAAACCAAGGGTGCCGTCACTTTCATAGAGGCAGTTACTATACAATTTTATTTAAAAAAAAACGAGGAAATAAAATCCACACGCAAACATTTATCAAGTACTAAGGTGTTTATTGAAAAGAAAAACTGATCTCAAACTTCCAAACAAAACAGGCTTAGACAGCACTTCGTTAATAATGATGTACCTAATAATGTCCAGCATGCGCCATTTTTTAGGGTTCCCTATACCCAAAGGGTGCGAACAGGACCTTATTACTAAGCCTCCAATATCTGTTAGCCCGTCTGTCTGTCTGAACCGTAATAGGTAGAAAATTGAAATTTCCACAGGTTTTTATTTCTTTTGCTGCTAGAACAACAATTAGGTACTCATCTTACTTCTTACTCTTACTAATATTATAAGTGCAAAAGTTTAGATGGATGTATGGATGTATGAATGTATGGATGTTTGTCACTCAATCACGCCCCAACGGATGAACGGATCTGGCTGAAATTTGGCACAGAGATAGTCTAGAATAGCACATAGGCTACTTTTTATCCCGGAAAATTACGGAGTTCCCGCAGGAACCAAAGAACCTCGATCCACACTAAAAATAAAATAAGGGATGTCCATACAATTATTTTAAAGAAAGATTTTAAAATTACGTAACATTTACAATTACACAGCCCTTTGTGTGCAATCCCGACTCTCACTTTGTCGGTTTTTGTACTCGTCGACACGTCTTGTCGCGAGTGAGTTATCATAAAGATTTTCTTCATAAATATTGAAAAAGTACAACCGTAAAGGCGTACTATTAACTTGCCTTTTATAATATAGACGAGCAATTTAAGTCGAAAATTTCTGTGTAAGACCAGGAAAATAGAAAATTCTCGGAACAGGAAATAAGCAACAAAAAATTGACGGGCAACATCATTCCTCAACAAAATATTTGTTCGCCGTCGGGAAATCGCGAATTTGAATAGTAGATTTCCTGTGAGTATATAAATTGCTATTTTTTTCCTTTTGTTGGCAGATAACATTGTTACCTGCGATTGTGTGAAACAAACACATCCATACGACATTAAACATTGTTCCGTAAAATAAGCAAAAGCAAAAATTTTACCTAAGCTCGCTTTCTTGAGTTATGACGCGAAATAAAAGCTTTTCTTCATCTTAATTAGGAGCACTTGTGACATAGAAATAAATACTTTAAAAAAATGCAAAAAAAACAACAATTCTTAATGTATGTATCATAATAATCTTAATCTTCCATACTAATGTTATAAATGCGAAAGTGTTTGTATCTGTCTATCTGGTACGCTTTTACGGCTCACCTGTTCAACCGATTTTGATGAAATTTGGTACAGGGATAGTTTGTACCCCGGGGCAGTACATAGGCAAAAAATATTAATATTCTTAATTCTATTCTATTATTCTAAAAGCTATCGCAAGATAGAATATCATCGGCCTCCGAATTATTTAATGAAATTGCCCCTAATATTAAGATTCTTGATAAACATTCACTTTGTCTTCTTGGTGCTCCTCTTTTTAACGAAGCCATACAACCAATCTTGGACAAAAAAGTCAGAACATTTTCGGCACATTCTGACAAATTGGGCGCTCTAAATTCTCACATTGCATTTTCGATCCTAAAATATTGCCTTTTTGTACCTAAATTAATTTATATTCTCCGTGCGAGCCCAATTTGGAAATTTCCTGGACTACTCGATATCATGGATGCCACCTTAAGAGATACGCTAGAAAAAATTCTAAATTTATCTTTTGATGATCAGTCTTGGAATCAAGCTACTTTACCGGTCAAGTATGGTGGCATCGGCGTGAGAAAAATTTCCAGTGTTGCTCTTCCGGCTTTTCTGTCCTCTGTGCATAGTATAAAAGAGCTTAGTTCTCAGATTCTTAATTCTAATTCAGTTTCACTGACCTATGCCACAGAGGCCTTAGAGAGTTGGAAGGTCAGGTGTCCCAATGACGATATCCCGAAGGAATGTTTCACACAAAAACTTTGGGATGTGCCGTTGGTTCGGCTGACACATACAAATTTGGTTCAAAATCTTACAAGTGAAAGAGATCGAGCAAGGCTTCTAGCCTTATCTGAAAAAGAATCCGGGTATTGGCTTCATGCCTTGCCATCGAAAAATCTCGGCACTCTTTTAGATAGTGAAAGTTTTCGTGTGGCTCTAGGTCTCAGATTGGGAACACCCCTGTGCTTCGAGCACAGATGTCCGTGTGGAAAAGAGGTCGATAAATTTGGAATTCACGGACTCTCTTGCCAAAGGAGCGCTGGTAGGCTTTTTCGGCATGGCTCTCTCAATGATACAATCAAAAGGGCTCTTGCCACCATAGATATTCCTGCGCTCATTGAGCCGGCAGGGATTAGTCGGGATGATGGCAAGAGACCTGATGGATTGACGCTGGTTCCCTGGGAACGGGGACGGGCGCTAATGTGGGACGCAACATGCGTAGACACATTGGCCCCGTGTCATATCAGGGAGACAGCATCAAGGCCGGGAGCCGCAGCAGAAAAAGCTGAAACCGGCAAGCGGCGGAAGTATGCCTCTCTCATAGAGAGTTACATATTTGTTCCGTTTGCCGTGGAGACCCTTGGGCCGTGGAGTCTTAGTGCCAAAAATTTTTTGCGAGATATTTCACCGCGGTTAATTGCCTCATCTGGTGACAGAAGGGCTGGCTCATTTTTTGCGCAAAGGATCAGCCTGGCTGTCCAGCGCGGAAATGCAGCCAGCATTCTTGCCACCATTCCACGTGGGCATGATTTATATAGTAATTAGGTTAGGCTAGCTACCATTAAGTTCTATTGTATTATTTTCAATAAAAAAAAAAAAGATTCTATAGTAATAACAAAATTTCATATATTAATTAACAAACTTTTTTTATATTTAATTTCATTGATCGTATTATTGGAGTCTGTTCATTTAAAAAATCTTTTATGCTATAAAATTACAGTGTGGGTACCATTGGACATAATAAATAATTGTCAAAGTTTTTTAAGGTATAAGCATTTTCATTTTTTTCATACTAATATTATGCAGTGAGTACATGCAAAATCTAATTTTTTTAGACCTAGCGGTTTAAATTGTACTATTTTGTGTTCCCAGTGAGTCTGCTATAAGAATAAATCACTTGCGTTAAATTGCATTTGTGTGTTTTATTTATTTCAATTAGACAATTTTTTATTAGGGCAGGACATGTAGAGATGATGCTACCGGGCAGGAAATGTAGAGAGGATGCTACCAAGCAGAGGAGTAAAAGTGATGATACAGTGGATACGACGACAGAAACGACCCAAAGGAAGATCTCGAAAAAGATGGATCCATTGTGTAGAAGAAGATCTGCAAAAACTCGGAAAGCATGGAAGAATGAGGCCAAGGATAGAGCCAGGTAGAGAAAAACTGAGGATGAGGCCTCGACCCACAAAGGGTTGTAGCGCCGAAGGAAGTAAGAAGTAAGTGAGTAACCAATTTTTTATTACATCTTTACCGTACCTTACCGTAATATTATGTTAGAGAAACATAATATTAACATTTCTGAAATGTACTATGATATTTACCGCTAAATGAATCTGCTACCACAAAAATAAGCTAGATAGCTAATTTACTGATGTAATTCTAATTTACGGATCATTTCAAAGGAAATCAATTGAGCATTTCAAAATAGCTGCCAAAGCCACGCCTGAACAAAGCTTATTTAGAAATTGGATATAATACTAAAATTCTATTTTGTGCCATATAGGCCAAATTACTAACAATTTATCTGAAACAAATACCTACTAGTTCAATGGCAGATTGCAAATTTTGTACAGCCTAATTTGCTTATGTATTGAAATACATTAAAGGCTTGGTTAGAGACAGCACGAGACGGCAGTGGCTCGTCACTGAGTAAGCATACAGTACGTCCTAATAGACATAATCGGGCGTCATAATGGTAAAGGTATAATAAACCCATCGCTATATACCCAAAAATAAAATTAATAAAAATAAAATAGCTTTGTATTTTTCCTCACATTACATGACATTTACATTCGACATTGCATTTTATATTTACATTTTATAATTACATTTATATTTTAGATATAAAATATACCCGCATATACCCACCAATAAATAAATACCCACCGCTTATGGGTATAGAGATAGGGAGTTACATCTCTTAGGGAAGAAAAGCTGAAAAAGTGTTCAGTGGTTGTTTTAAATAACAGTTCAAAAACTTTCCACAGTGGCGCTGGCGTAGCAAAGGGTATGCTAAGAATGTAGCAATTGTAGATTGAAGTAAAGTATGCCGAGTTAAAAAATTTAATATTATTGTTGACTAAAATAGTTTTTTTTTTGTGCTATATCATGCGATCAGTCTTCCGACTATAAGCAGATGTGTGGAGCGTCGTTTTGTGATTTTTTATGATTTTCCCACTGGAAAAGTCATATGCACTGAGCCTAGATTAGGGATCTATCCAGGTCTAGAATATTTTTCCTTTTTAGGCGCCTGAGACAGTCTGGAACAGTGAGTTGTACTGCCAGCTGATTGGGATGGTGCTGTAGCCGCGACTTGTATTTGGCGCTACAAAGCTGTATTTCTTCTTTCACTGTTTTAATATTGAGATGTTCATGAAGCTCACTGTTCTTTATAAACCAGGGGGCATAGGCTAGTTGTTTCAGTATTGAGTCTTCGACCCTTTGTATTATTTTTATGTTTGAGTCACTATCAGAGCCTAAGAGACTAAAATAGTTAATTATTGAAAATTTCAACAACTTACGTTGTACAAAATAATGGTGAATGATTTTTTTCCTTGTTTATTTTTCAAACTTACAGAAACCTTTTTATATACAGAGATGTTACTCCTTATCTTCTACCCTCCATACCCCCGCTACAACAAACCAGGCTTGTCGCTACATTTAAGCTATTTCATAAACTCATAAAAAATATTAAGCAGCTATTTTCATAAATATCATCACACAGCCGTTGTGGATTAGCTAGAATAACAACTAAGGCTTTAGAGTTTATCATGTATCACAATTTATAGATTTGAATATCACTCCATTTACGTAAGAAATAGGTGACATGATGTTGCCGCAACGCAATATCTCTAGTTAGAGCTTAATTAATTATATTATAGTTGCAAACTTAGCATCAATTTACGCGGTGCAAACAACTATTCAACGTGTTCATGCGTATAATTATAGAGCATTAGTTTGATATATTATGTGCGAAAATATAGGTACCATAGTAGATTTATTTGTACTTAGGTTTCTAAACAAACAAACATCTTGCCCGCAAGAGGCGACAACTGCAAGAGGCGCATTTTTTAAGTACTGAGGTCCGCTTGCAGACGTTACGTTTAACCCAGGCATAAGTTTGAAATTTTGACAGAAAGTTTTATACGAATTCTGTCAAAGTAGCAGCTAACTCTTGGTTGAAATGATTATTCGGCGTTTCTACAAGCGAGGATGCGGCCTACTCTAGTAGATTTGAATTCTCAAATTTAATTTCCAGCTGTTCTATTCTAATTTCCTACTATGTATATGTCATCGTAAGATTGTAAAAACCGTTAGATTATAATCTAACTCGCGAAATTGCAAACTGTCGAAAGATTATAATTTAACGCATTATTTTTCGGTAAATTGTAATCTGTTAGTTATAATTACTCGAAAGAACCTAAGTGCAGGGCACAACCTGATTATTTATGTCGAACCCTAACCTAACCTACAAGAAACAGACAAGCAAACGTAAATACAATGAATATTTCAAAAATTGACACTCAGAACATTGAACGGTTTACAATCTTTTGATAGTTTACAATTTCGCAAGTTAGATTATAATCTAACGGTTTTTATAATCTTACGGTGACATATAGAAAATGATTCGAATGGTTTACTTTTTTTCCAAATTGCAAAAACCTTTTTCGTAAAGGACTTCGCGGTTAAGGCATTTCCCTAAGGAAATGACCGTAAAGCGATTTATGATTTTTCCTAAAAGCCCATCATGTATGCTCTGAACCCGGTAAACGGGCATACATTTTGCTCCACCCTGGACATTTTTATCGTGTTCATTTATCCATACTAATATTATAAATGCGACATTGTGTCTACTTCACTCTAACGGCCCATCTTGTTAACCGATTTTGATGAAATTTGGTACAGAGATAGGTTGCATCCCGGGGATGGATATAGGCCGAAAAATTTATAAGTTCCCGCGTGTACTAAAAAATCTCAATCCACGCGGACGGAGTCGCGGTATTAATCTAGTTCCTTATAAGATAATGTAACATTGCACCGAATTATACTGCATTAAATGCCGAACTATGTGAGGAAACCTGCTCACTTTAGAGTTCTATATAATTTTCTCTAGGCGTGTAAAGTCTGCCAATCTACACTTGGTCAGCATGATAGACTTTACGATTCAACTTCTTCGAGCCATCGAGTTCACGCCCATATTTCTTGGCGAAGCCGCAAACTACCTCATTCGAAGAAAAATAATGTGTGTGTGTGCAATTCCCACACGGCAGAAGTGAAACTTCAAAAAAGTAGCCTACGAGATAATGAGACAAATATAATTTGTATTCTATTTCATTCTCTCGCAGGCTAAATCCTATATAATATGTTTGTCTCTTTTTGGCGACGCTTTTTTGTTTCGTTTTTCGTTTCATCGAAATCACAACAATTCTAAAGAAGTATCACTTAAAAAAAAATTACCTACAACCATTTCAGTCCACGCGTGGCTTTAAATATACACTTGTGATATAATAGTAAAGATCAGAACCTCATAAGCCAAGGCATATTTACTTAGCTATGCCTATACAAATATTTTGTTGAGGATACACACAACACAGTGAGATAACTTATCGAGTCGTGAAACTGGGTAATGGAGCGTTAATCTTACGAATTCGTACCTACGTCGTCTCTATAAGGGTGAAAACTCACTGCGGACAAAGCATATAAGCGCAATCCTCCCTATTAAAATAAAAAAGAGTATGGATATGATGGGACAGGACACTTTACCGCTAAACCGGTGCTGGTGCTGTCGTCTTATAAGTGGGAGGTCTTGGGTTCGATGATTCGATCCCCGTAAAAAAACACACGTAACTTAAGGTAGGAAAATACTACAGACGGGATCAGAACCAACAAAAAAAACATATATAGACACATAGCCCTGTGTATTCCGCAGTCGGGTAAAATATTGCTCGCGTCGTAATGGAAACACGTTTTGTCGTATCGCGATTATCTGTGCAGCTCTGTATAAAAGTGCGCACATGGATATTTTGTAAGTTCGGGCAATATTTTTGTTCGTAGTCTGTTTTCGCCCTTACGAATTCGTAGCTGCGTCGTTTCGGAGTAATTCTGAAACGGTAGATCTGTTTGTGCTTTGAGTTTTCCGCCACTTATTTATGGATTTCCAAATAAACAAACGTCAAAGCAATAGCGTGTTCTACTAGATTTACCCAATCAATTCTTCAGGTCAAGTTTTACATTTTTATTTTATTTGAAAAGGTCGTCTGGAGGATATCGCTCCAAGCGTAAGGAAATTTCAAAGAAATTTATTTTATTTTACGAGATGATAACCGCCAGCATTCAAGTTCTGAAAAACCCGTTGGAATAGACCTTTGTTTTTAGGGATGAATACCCACATACATCCATCCAAATTTTCGCATTTATAATATTAGTATAGTAAGTATAGATGGAAATCTATTCAAAAGTTTTTATTTATTTAGCCACCATAGCGTTTAAACTCACTCCTGAACCGATTTTTATGAATAAAATGTCAATCGATTTGTTATTATTGTCAGGGTGACATGGACTACGAACAAAATCGATATCGTTAGTATATCCAAAAAAGTGGGGTTACGAAATTTTTGTCCGCAGTCAGGTCACAGTTATTTAATTCATACCTACTGCTTGTCTCACCCATTGTCCTAGGTGAACGTCAGAAGCGACACGACGTGATACGACTATGTAAAAAATGACAATCTTGTCTACGCGACAACGTAGGCGACGTGAAGGATCAGCTACTGATATCAATTAATCAATCAATCAAATATTTATTCAATATAGTCATTCATTTATTCAATATAGGTACTATACGTACACGTACACTGTAGATACACTTATTGACGTAAAAAATTACTTACTTATAAAACATGATGGTGATAATCGGTTGCGGTATCTTAGAACTAAAGCTACGAGGGTTCCAAACGCGCCCTCGATACTGCCGCGCCGCGTCGTATCGAGTTGCTGTGTCGCGTGTGTTGCTCACGTAGGACAACAGGTCAATGACAAACATGCGTGACTTTTTGGATTCAGGTCCATTTTCTTAGTATTACAGAAAATAGTAATCTACAACAACTTTGAGCAATCTCTTGATATAATACATAGTGTGTCAAATAGTCAAGCGGGTGTCGTCAAATTCGAGAGATAGTGTACCCTAGGGGGCAGGGGGTTTCACTTAGCGGAGTGTGGATGCAGAACTATACCCTTGTCACGTCAAATGTCACTGACAAACGAGCGTATTATCGCGCCGATTGACTGTCAATATTGGACCTCGTGATTTATGAGTAGCATTTACGAGGCATGGATCAGTACTTGAAGATAAGGTTATTTGACCTTTGAGCATAATTTAAGTAGTTATAGTTAGTACTTTGTAATATAATTTTATATTATAAAGAGACTCGCGACTATATTAAGCGAGTTGTAGTGAACCGCTGGATTGGATACAGGCGGTTGTTGAAGACTATTTAAATAATAAAAGAGCGTGAATATGACTTGCAATGCTTAGGACTGCGATATATATACACATTAATTTAATAATATTGTAATTTATATTTATTTTCAAAAGAGCAACCACCAAGTTTCTTTCTCGGTAGCAATGAAATTTCGAACCAGTGGTAGATTCACTCCACGATTCAATAGCATTTGTTAAAGTTTATTTGAAAAAAAAAAATCTGTTTGAGTTTGAGTGGACCTCTAATCGTTTGACGACGATGACGACGACGTCGAAGAAGCAGGTGCGTCTGTGCCAAATTTCGCCCCTATGGGTAGATCTGGTAGAGCCTTGAAATGGTACAAGACAGACAGACACACACTTACATTTACTTTATTAGTATAAAATATACCTAATATTAGTATGCAAGAATACTGCATTAGTAGTTTTTATTATAAAAAAACTAGGGAATACCCGCGACTTCGTCTGCGTGGTTTGAGGTTTTTTGGTTCCCGCGGGAACTCTTTAGTTTTCCGGGATAAAAAGTAGCCTATGTGCTATTCCGGACTATAATCTATCTCTGTGCCAAATTACAGCCAGATCCGTTCAGCCGTTGGGGCGTGATTGAGTAACAAACATCCAAACATCCATCCAAACTATCGCATTTATATTATAATATTAGTAAGATAAGAAGTAAGATTATACATCAAATAACTGAAAATTCAATACGGAAAAAATTCTTTAAAATATGTTAATATATATTAAGTGTTCCCGGGGGCAAATTTGGAATAAAATCTTCTACAAATTAATGCCAACGAATAATATTCTCTAGGCACAGGTGGTTGGTGGCCGATATTGAAAAATGGAGACAGTAGGAAAAGTGATTGAAAAGAAAATCGGTGACTTTCATTTCCCTATCGCATCGGAAGTCAAATCGGTTTGATTTGGATGGAATCTTTGAAGTTATTTTCTTATGGAGGAAATTGAAAACATGCAAAAATTTCGAGAAGTTCTGGAACCAGCGGATCTGTACGTTGATTAAATATCAGTCATTTTCTCTGTTTCAGAGAATATAATATGAACTCAATATGTGGATGTCTTGTCTGATACTGACTGAAAGCAAAACTATAGGTTCCTAGGATATAACTTACTACACTAAATGCACTTATGTACTTATTGTCTAATATTCCTAATGTCCGGCATTACACCGGCCTATTTATAAATTAAAATAGATCACACAGATAGAGATCTGGTACACTATAAGCCAAAATCCATTATCGTAGCACAGAATACTATAAGTTCGGCCAATCACAATATTTGAGATTGATGATTGATGCAGGTTTTTCATAATCGTCTCGGTCGCATTACTCATTGCTGATGGTCGTTTAAGTGACCGTTACATAATAAGGCTAAACATAAAGGATATTTACATAATAAGGCTGCGGTATTTCCCACTTTGACACTACGATCATTCTTTATTGCTGAAGGTCCTGTCCGCATATCAGTGACCTTTACTTAATAATTGTGTTTCCATTTTCGTTGTGCTTGACTGTCTTTGGATTTTATACACATGTAGATATCACAAAACAAGGTATTATTCATATCTCATTTTTTCTTATTTCATTTATCAGATTTTCCATAACATACCTGTCAACGTCACCAAAGAGGCATGAAAGCTAACAGTTTACGTGCATGAAATTCAGAGTGTTCTTACGTTCCGTAAATCGGCTTTTACGCGTCGTAAAAAGACGTCACGACAGTAAAACCCTTTATTTTACATTTATTTTACTCTCTTTGATGATACAATTCGGAACGCGAAAACTCGAACGACTAAGGAAAACTCTCATGAAGTGTTCGAACAGATGTGAGGGTTTTAATTCATAATTTACGAGAAAGTTATTGTCATGTCTACATTAATTGTGAATGAATTCTTAGCAAACATCTAAGGCATCAGAAATAATTTGAGAGAATGTTATTACTTAGATTAAAGTAGTAGGTATAGATAAATCTACGTTTTAATAAAGTTTACCTACCTTTAGCTTATGTTACACACTTCGTAATGGTATCAGTAAAATGAAGGCTTTTATATTTTATTTATTGACTGCTGGGGTACGTAGTAAAGAGTTACTAGAGATAAACAGATCTCAAGAGATAAGCGCCCATGCCCCCCGATTGTGTAAGGAAATCGTATTCGTTTGTTAAAAAGAGAATTCGATCTGTTTAATAAATTCATGGATGCCTGCACGTGAACTCTTTAAAGTATTACGTTTTAAGCTGTCAAACGATTACGATTTGCTAATACAATTATGTAAGCCAATCGTAATCATTTGACAGTTCATAACGTGTAACTCGAACTTTTTAAGAAATTCACACATGCTTTTTGACGCGCAGGCATCCATGAACTCCTTAAACAGGTCGAATTATACGTTTGACATGCAATTACGATTACGATTTCCTTACATAATCGGGGGGCTGGTCTGAGAAGAGCCCACCACAAATTCAGACAGGTTTTTTTATTATCACCATCTCACAAATTACCTTAAATTAATTAAAATAATCGGAACCGTTTTAAAAATTGAATAACAAGCATTCTTGTCATTTAAAATCATGTCAAAATTTTCCCAATTTTTTCCTTCTCTAAAATATTATGTTGAAAATAATTTCAAATTGTATTTTAAAGTAAGTGTATTATAATTCAAAATTCATGAGGCATGCTCGGTATTACGTAAGAATCCCTAAGAAAAATAATAAATCTCGCAGCGGTCATATCTAGGGAAATGTGGTAACCGCATATTACCTCTTTTCTAAAGAAATGGACTCTTCAAAAGGTCTTTGTGGTTCATAAAATCGGTCCTCATGGAACCATTCTCCTTCAGGGAACGTCGGTATTGTTGAAACACTTTGTGGAAACGGTCCAATTTGTTAAAGTATGATTTAATTTTGCAGAAATATTTTATTCAAATGCTTTTGTCTGGATAATAAATTGGATTCTTATGCTGTGATTATGGTCGAGCCTCTAGTATACATTGGCCCATTGAACATGGCCAACGTATTCGGTTTATATTTCAAGCGATAGTAATTATCGGCTTGGGTCTCCCAAGAAACAAAGGAGTATTTTGATTAAAATAACCTATACTTAATATAAACAATAAAACAAGCGTATATTATTCATTATAATTAATAGCTTTTGCTCGCGGCTTCGCTCCAGCTAAGCACGATTTTCATACTTCCAAATCATAATTTTACCCTCTTATGGAATGAATTTTCGAAAATCTTTTCTTAGAGGATGCCTACGTCATAATAACTACTCAAATCAGTCAGTCAGACACATTTTCCTTTTATATATTTTGATTACCAATTATTTATACCTAAAATTGAAATTTTTCCCTATAAGAAGTTTTAGTTGTAGTTTGCGTACAATCCCATTTGCATTGTCTTATCCTGTCTCCAATTATTGCGAGGATGATATTATCGTCATAATGGTAAATAAGCATTAAGAGCGATTCATAACTTAAGTTATGAATTGCTTAGTTGTCATTTCTTTAGTAAAAATTTTTTTTATCTTTAAAACAAAACAAGCCAAAAATACAAAGTCATTAAACATTACCCGGAAATTTAAATTCCGGTTTTATCCCAAAGAATTTTCGTGACAAATGAGTACCGACTCCAAGCACAGTTTCATTTTTCGGCAGAGTTCACGAAAAGTTGTAAGTCATACTTTATGGGCTTCCCAGCTACCGGTTTTACAATCGGCGTCCATAAAATGAATTATTTTATTGTCATTGTGCTTACAGTGGTTTAAAATAGAGAATGAAACGTGTATGGACAGCTTTGAGATAAGAATATTAGTCCTAAATTTTGGCGCATCGCGATTGGCCCAGACAATCCTCAGAAATGGCCAGATCGATTGGTCCAAAGCCAAAACTTCATCTTTTGACTCACGAGTTTTCATGCCAATCTCAACATGCCTAAATTTGTCCAATGCCGGAACTCCATTTTGCCAATTCTTGAGGATGGAGTACTTAATAGGTACTTATTACTCCCATAATTCTAGCATCGTTCATCCGCCTGTTGAAATTTTATGAAATTGATGTGCAGGACGTTGTGTAGTACCTAGGTACTTCACATTAAAAAAATTGCTCTATATTTCAAGTGTTTTAAAATTTCATATTCCCATTTTAAAGTAATTCAGGACATATCTCTTAAATATATAAATTTATAAATAAAACGAAAAGTTAACATTTGCATTGCAAATAAAATTTCAGTCCAATTTTAGTTCTGTATCCGTAAATTGGATTCGATTGGAAATATGTTTGCTTCCGATTTTGGAATCCAAATGTTAAAACTGTTAATTCATTCAGCAGATATTTACTTTTAAATGAAGTGTACGGTTTCATAATATGATGAATAATTTTAATAACACACAATTTACGTACACTGTTCTAATTAAAATATTCCATAGGTATTTTTTCAGTTTTAGAGGTCCGTTTTGAAATTAATATTAAATACCTATATAGGTACGGTCTTTTGGATCTTTAAAAAAAATAAAGCTTCTAAGTCAACTCAATAAAAAGATATGGCCATTCATGCCGCTTAATTTGCATATTTCGACAATCGCCAATAAATCTAAACCTAACAATAGGGTACTTCCCGTTGACCTAGAATTATGATGGCAAGATGGCAGATTATACAACAAATATATAATAAAAAATCCGAAAATAGTTAATTTGTATTTATATCATAATATAGAATTTTAAAAATCTTTAATTGTAAACTTGCGCTCCGTCTTCATTATTTAGAAGTCAAATAATTAAACCAAATTTTAGCAAGGTACGAAACCCTCATTGCGCGAGCCCGGCTCGTATTTGGCCGGTGTTTTTTTAAATAGAAAATGGACGTTTCTCATTTTTTTTTAAATCTATTACTTTCAATTGACGGCTTTCGACCCAATGGTGAGTCGTCCTGGGTACGATTTTTTATTTTTATAACTTCGTAACTATCTGTGCTAGTTACCACAGTAAATGCTATGACGTGCTGCCAAGCATTTAAGTATATTATGTACATAGAGCTTCAGTACGATGCCGAGTAGAAAGTGTTGAATAACGTTCCCTTTTGAGGTAGTTTAATGATGCGAATAAAAAAGATAATAATGCGGCTTCAAAACAGTTGTTTGGTATACCATTCCGTGGCAGTGTCGTCTGAAGAATAATTTGGGGTTTACTACCATCGCTTAAAGCAGTGCTGTTTTAAAATAATAGTTGTACCTTGCCGTCCCTAAAATAAGGATGCTAATTCTAAAACACGAACGTCAACAATATTAAAACAATACGACTTTAAGCGATGGTAGCCCTCTGAGCTCCAAGTCGTCTCTTATGAAGTTGTTTCGTCCAAAACATATATCTTTTCAGAAGCTTCCAGAGACATATTGTAACAGTTCCCGATCGTTTCAAATGAAATAACCGATCTACGTGAGTACCTTCGAAAATAGATACAATTGAAATTTAGTGTTTCGATTCCGAATACTTATAGTATCATATTAGTGTCCGTATGTGGCATTTTTATACCGTTCAAACCAATAAATTCAAGTTATTTTGAGCGGTATTTTTCATGGTAATCTTTACCACAACAAATTTTAGACATCACGATCAGTATCACTTACCACCAGGCAAGACCGCAGTCGAGGGCTAAGTTGACAGCGAATGAAAATATGATAATATTACTAGCGATCCGCCCCGGCTTCGCACTGGTAGCACTAATAATCCTAATAGTCTATACCCAATATAGCCAGTGGGCTTTTACATCGCCCCGTCCTCACCACATCTGCCACAGCCCTCAGATTACAGGTATTTAATCTGAGTGGTGGAAGAATTCGCACCATTTTCCCTTGCACGTTACATTATTCCTATGATATCTCATAAGATATGTCGGTAAAAACACCTTCGCAAGTAAAGCATTGGTTTAGACGAATTTGAAAATCATAAAAAATGGTGGGTTGTGACTCAACCTTAACGATAGATGAATATTATCCCGGACTTTTTTTAGAGCTTTTTAAGAGGAACAGTTCCACCATACATTGTTTTCGTGTACCTTTAACTATTTACGCAGCGCACGCCATGTAAGCTCTCAGAAGAGAGGATTTTTTTCCGATTTAGTTCACATAATGGCAATTGTCGTAAGGATCTCTAATTTTTTTAAATAACATATAGGCTATGTTACTTTGTAATAATGTAGCTTTCTATAGGTGAAAGAATTTTTACAATCGGTTGAGCAGTTTTTGAGTTCATTCATTACAAACAAACAAATCTTTCCTCTTTATAATATCAAGTTTAGATTGTACAGATAAGTTGGGGTGATAGCCTAGTGTTTAAAGCCTCGGCTTCCTATTCAGAGGTCAGTGTTCGATCCACGGGTACGAACTCTAAATTTTCAAAATTATCTGAGCTAATTTCAATGGCTTTAATGGTTTTGGGAAACTGCCTCGTTGGTCTAGCGGTTAGCATAGTCGACTGCGGATCACGAGGTCCTGGGTTCGATTCCGGTTGGGCATAAAAATTGTTAGGTATTGGGTTTTTCAATTAAGAAATTCTCAGTGCCAGCCCGGAGTTGGAAGTTGGCGGTGCTTCACCCCCGTGCCTCGGAGAGCACGTTAAGCCGTTGGTCCCGGTTATTATCACTAACATGATATTATAGTCGTTAAAGCCCGCCAACCCGCATTGGAGCAGCGTGGTGGGTCTAAGCTTTAATTCCCTCTCTCCTATGAGAGTGGAGGCCTGTGCCCAGCAGTGGGACGTTAATAGGCTGTAGTGGTGAGCCTACATGCCGAGAGAGTTAGAGTTCTCCATAATATTCTCAAACGTGTGAAAAGGCTGTCAATACGCGCTTGGCCAGCTTGGACTATAACTTAAATCCCTCTCATTCTGACAGACTTGTACTCAGCAGCGGGCCGGTGATGAGTCGGGCAGGAATTCCGGAATTACCAAACTTGGAACTGGTTCTAGAATTCCGGAATTGACACTCAACATCGTATCAAATTCCGGATGGAAATAGTTTCAATTTTTCATGCCCAAGTGACGGGTCGATCACGGATGATAGATAAATAATCAATCTCATAAAATAAATAGTTTCCTACAAAAACACCATAAAACAAGACATTACGTGAGGCAGTTAAAGACGTAGGTCGTTCTCATTTACGCGAACCCCTTTGAAATAGAAACAAATGACGCTTCTATCGAGAACACTGTTCCAATGGCCGCGGTCCGCTACAAGACGGATGATAGCTATTTATATGCATAGAATAACATGGCTTTAGAGTCTCAGAAAATAAAAGCATCCTCAAGAAACATGTAGGTATAATTATTGGATAGAATCAGGCGTTACTTTGCGGAAGTTCATGATTTAGCAAGAAAAGATTACAATTATTTTGCTATAATCCGCCAACAGAAAAAAAAATTCTGTATGGTCAAGCATGCAGTTACAAGCGAAGCACCGTTTACCTTCCCAACCAAGCAAGAAAGCCAAGTTCCCAAGCAAGCAATGCCACCACCACTCACATGCACCACCACACAAGACTTTTATACTAATCTTGACGCACGTTTCGCACCGTCACCGGAGCATCTTCAGGAGATGTAGACTTTACAATGCAAGATTGTCTAGTGACGTTCGTGTCAAATGCGCGGTGTTATATACCGCTTTTAAACCCCCACCACTATTCTTCCGATCACTTCACCACTTCCGATCACCCCCATCACTTCCGATCATTCATATAAAATCTTACACACTTGCAATAAAGGCATAAGACTGAGCATGTTGGAACAATTAGAAATAATAAAACATAATAATAATAATCAATTTAAATTACTTAACGAACAAGTTAACGTTTCAAATTCACCACTGCTTCGTTTATTTGAAGGGGGTAGGAGTCCGGGGGTAATGGGCGGGGCAATACTGGTGGTACTGGTACATCTCCTGAAGATGCTCCGGTGTCGGGGCGAAACGTGTGTCGAGATTAGTATATAAGTCTTGTGTGGTGGTGCATGTGAGTGGTGGTGGCATTGCTTGCTTGGGAACTTGGCTTTCTTGCTTGGTTGGGAAGGTAAACGGTGCTTCGCTTGTAACTGCATGCTTGACCATACTGTTTTTTTTTTCTGTTGGCGTATAAGATATCTTAGCTAAGCCCGCAACTTGGTCCGCGTGGATTTAGGGTTTTACAACTCCCGTGAAGACTCTTTGATTTTCAGGGATAAAAAGAAAGCTGTAGTTTTCTCTTACAGGTCCTGACCTGTAAGAGAAAACTACAGCTAAAGACCTGTCTTTAACTATATCTATGAAAAACATCACGTGGATTCGTTGTTCCGTTACGGCGTGATCGAAGGACAATCCGAGAAATAAACTTTCGTGTTTATAAATTAGTAGCTGATGCCCTCGACTTTGTCCGCGTGGATTGAGGTTTTTGATTCCGGCGGGTACTCTTTAATTTTCCGGGATAAAAAGCAGCTTATGTGCTATTCCAGATTATAATCTATCTCTGTGCTATATTTCATCCATATCCGTCCAGTGATTGATTAACAAACATCCATTCATCCATCCATCCATCCAAACTTTCGCATTTATAATATTAGTATAGATTGGTATTTGGTAGGATGGGATAAGGGAATTGAAAAATACGCTGTACGATTGGGCGGTGAATATCACAAGCTAAACGTAGGTAGAAGCTAGACGCTGTACCACATAGCGGCGGATTTTAGCGAATAGAGCTTCTTTGGGTTTTCAAACTGTTACCTACTGGGAAACAAAATCATTTTGTACTTAGAAAATCATGAAGTATCTAATAAATAAAACCCCAAAACACATGAAATGTCTCTTAATTCCATTAAATCCAAAGCCACCTGAGTCAGGATTTCATTTCACGCAAAATTTTAATTCTTTTTGGCAAAATACGATTCGTAAATATTTACGTAGCACGTAGGGTGTACGGTCCCATTACGTGTGCGCTAGCCCTTTTTTCATAATATCCCTAAAAAGGGTGAATTTCCGCCTTTACGGCTTTTCTTTTAAAATATTACCTTTAGTTGCGCGTAATATGGTAATAGAAATATGAGAAAAGGTGGTAGAAATGGGGTGGAAAATCATAATCGGGACTTGTAAGATCAGATACGAAAAACGTACTGAAAGAAGCCCAGATGTTAATTGAAGTTTTTTCTTGTTGCTTTTCATAAGACTATTGTAGTCAGAGCATATCATATAATATATATTTTTTGCAACATATCTTGCAAAAAATAATAAATAGAAAGTCTCTTCAGAGTTTAAACCACGTAGGTAAGATCTATAAAATGACACATTCCATCGCGGATAATCAACGCTAGAATACGGTCCGAGTGAACAAATGTTTAAAATAAGTACACAAAGTATGAAGATATGATTTTCATACCAAACTGAAATTTGAGCATTTGATTGACGACGTCATCGACTAGCCTCACAATTAATTGTAACAGTCCATTTAAACAATGACCGCTCCGAATGAGCGTAAATTAAAATGGAAAGCTTAGCCGATAAGAGCGTTGTGCCTCGATTCACCACACGATACGACAAAATGCGGAAATGACTTACGTATTAACTAATAACTAATCTGTGGTAATGACTCCGAATATTTTACTAGACCATGTCCACGATTTCATCCACGTGGATTGAGGTTTTTTAAAATTCCGTAGGAACTCTTTGACTTTTCAGGCTTCGGAACGGGCAAACGGATGGGCCGTGAAAAAGTAACAGACAGACTTTCGCTTTAAGAATAGGTATTAAGTAAGTATCTTAGTTAATAGATTTTGGGTACGTATTTCATATTTTTTTGTTATCTGTGTCCAAGTAATCTTAAATAAAGATTTTTTTATTTTTTGATATAGATGTGTATGGATTCCTTTAATAAGCCGTTTTACAAAATGTAACGAAGGTACACAAAATAACACATTTTGTGAACGAATTTTCGCGATAACTATGGTGATTTTTGAAAAACGATCAAACGATCACAATCCATCATAGCACAGTCATGTGCTATGATGTATCGTGACGTTGGTAAATCGATGATCGTGACTGATAATCGTATCGTGCGAAAGTCAATGGAAAAGCGCATTTAGAATAATAAAGGGAGATCCAGGCTTCCAATTAAGTTTTGCTACAGGGGAAAATTAAAATCTTGTGGCGTTCTCTCATTAAAGTTTATCTTCAGGTCGCTTTGAGTGCTCGGTCATCGTCAATTATCCTTTTCCAGGATTTGCCGAAAGGCTGATGGGTTTTAGATCCTATGCACACAACGCGCAGACGACGCTATATAAACGCGATTCTAACGCATACCATAGGTGCGTCAGTTGCAGCCCAAAAAGGTCTGCACGTCCACAAATTCCGACGCACATCTGTATCGATTCAAACGCGCAGACACGTCGACAGACGCGCTGTGGATCGTTCGTCCCATTTAGGTACTTTATACGAACTAAAGAATGTAGTGAGGCCATTAAATAAAGAATAAAGAACTGTATTTTTGGGTTTTTACCTTAATATAGAATTATTTATTATCCGATACGAATTTGACTCTCACGCCCGCATACAAAATAAATACATATAAGGCCAAAAGATCTATAGTAAACTTACGTAAATAAATAGAAATGATTAAACTTACATACACAAATAAATAGTTGTATCGGGCGGAGGATTACTCTAGAGAAGCGCTCCGAGTTTCAGAAATCGCCTCTTCTGGAATCCTTCCCATCCGCTTTATATCCAGGGAGGCAGCGCCCCCCTCCACAGGCAAATCTTGTGAGATGGATGCAACAGTCTCCTCGCGGGCAGGAGCTGCCGCAGAGACAATTTGCTCTATGGTTGGGGTTAACACCTCGGGATCAGCCTCACGTCGTAATCGTTCGAGCTCGGCAGCTTCAAATAAGTTCGAACGCTGAATATACCGAGCCTGATCTGCCAGGTTTTTTTCCATTCCATGAAAGTTAAGGTCGGCTCAAGCAGCAGGAACTCGCGGGACATTGCTGCTCGGTAGCCAGTCCGTCCGGTTTCCCCTCCTGTCGTCCTGTAGTACGCACGCATAATATTATTTTTCATGAGAGAAGTCCATCTCATGCGGCGCACACCACCAGCGGCGGGCACCGAAAATGGGGCCCTGGAGGCCCCTTCGGCACCAAGCCCTCTGGTGGGGATGATGGTTACATCACTCGGGGTCCACTCAGGTCCCCTAGGAGGCTGTTTCGATGGCCAGCTAACCAGCTTTTAGGGAACTTGGATGGTAAGCATTTCGTCGCCTTAGACTTAGTCGCCTCTTACGATACACACCCACGGGATAGAAAGGGGTGGCAATATTCTCCTCTGCTGTTACCACACGACGTCTATTATTTTTATTATTATAATTAACACGCGCGTGTAACGCCATACAGACGCGCTGTCCAATGCGCGTTATGGGTGTGTTTGTGTCGATACAAATACTAAAATCAGCTGAAATGCTACAACTGAATACGCAAACACCGCACGTTCGTGAAACGCGCATTGTCTGCACGTATAAAATACGCCATGTGCACAGGCTCTTAGTTGCAGTTCATCGAATTGCTTACAGTTATTGTAGTTAATGATCATCTGTGAAGACGTAGATTCTACTTCCTTAATTTGATTGGAGAGTAAAATTCGGAGTAAGTTTTTTTATGGAGTTAAGTTTTGGCGATCTCCCTTAGCACAGTGGTGGGCGCTGTGGTCTTTTAACTATGTCCGAGGTTCAATTCACCGCAGGTAATCTATATTAATATTATAAATGCGAAAGTGTGTCTGTCTGTCCGTCTATCTATCTATACTACTAATATTATAAATGCGAAAATGTGCCTGTTTATCTGTCTGCTACACGGCTCATTTTTTCAACTGATTTTGATGAAATTTGGTACAGGGATAGGTTATTCTTGGGGAAGTACATAGGTTGCTTATTATACCGGAAAATTAAAGAGTTCCCCCGGGAACCAAAAAATCTTTAATCATCAGCATCATCAGCATCAGCATCAGGCATCAGCTAGTTAAAAATAATAAAAACTTAACCTAGTTTTAATATTTCATCATTAAAAGCCTTTGTTTGAGTTATAAGCCCAGCTGCAACCCACAGATTAAAGCTCTTAATCAAATTATATACGGATGCTAATCAAAAAGCCATTAGTGCGAACATAAATCATCTTCCGCGGTGAATCAATATTGACAATCGTCTTTGTGCTATGATCTTATTGCAATCCGCACTTGTATTTGAAATATCGTTAAATGGATTAGTCTTAAGCTGGGATAAAACTCTTATACCTATTAGGGTTACGGATAAAACACTTTTTAACAGAAATAAAAGGTTACAGATGGATTGGGTTACTGTTTCCGTAATAAGTGTTTCTGTTTTATAACAGTTTCAAAAAACAGTGTTTGAACCCCTTATTTCGGTTAATGTTTCAGTCCTTAGATAACAGGTTTGATCAGTGGGGTATTACGGTGATTAGATAAATAGTAACAGACTGACTGGAGTTGAGTTTATACCTGAAATTGGTATTTTCTATTTTGGAATTTATATTGAGTATATATAGTTATTTTAAAAGACTTAGGCACAAAAGGGAGGCTTATTTATTTATTTTTTAATTAGTCCTCAAAACTGACTACAATTGTGAAGGCTAAAAAAAGCGTGATAAATTAAATATAAACTATACAATTGTGTCTTCTAGATGAGGACATGGCATGCATAGACGGTCACATTAACTACAGCGAAAAAATATTAACAAAACAAAAAAATAAAAACAAAGAAAATGAAAACTTAATATAAATTATACTTAACTAGGTACCTAATTAAACCTTACTAGCTTAATTTTTGTGCATTGAGTTTATTTTTGACAGTAGTCATGCTGTCACAGAAGATATCTATAGCGTTTCTGTAACAATTTGCGAGAAATGGCATCCTATACATCTATGCTATGTTGACCTAGGTTGCTTTTTGTTTGAGGCAAAGAAAATGTCTTACGATTGTGTAAGCGGCTACAGTCACGAGGCACGACAATTTTTATGCGTTCAAGTAATTCTGGAGCATCAATAAAACCCTTCATCAATTTTGACAGAAAAATGACATCCGCAATCTTTCTTCGGTCCTTATGCGACTGCATTTTATAGTATGAGAGACGAGACTCGTATGTGAATAATGTATTACACTTGAAGTCCTTGTATGATAGATGGTATAGAAAACGCTTTTGTATTCGTTCAATTCTATCGGAATGAACTTGGTACCCTGGGCTCCATACAGTGCTGCAATATTCTAGGATGCTTCGGACAATACTGTTAAAGACAAGAATAGACAAACTGGGATTGTTAAATATTTTCATCTGTCTAAACACTAGTCCAGATATCTTCGATGATTTAGACGTTACGTGCTCCACATGTTGGCGAAAACTTAATTCAGAGTCTATTATTACACCCAGGTCTCTAATACTATAAACTTCCTTAAGGGTAACATTTTCTTTATCATTTACATTTATTTTACATTTATCTTGTAGATGCAGTGATGCGGGTGTTTCTTTCTGGTGAATTTAATGTGATAGCACTTTTCAATATTCAAGGACATACCATTTTTAATGCACCAAGAATACACCACATCAATGTCATTCTGCAAAGTTTCAGAGTCAGCTTGGCTGTTAATGGTTTTGTAAATTTTCATATCATCTGCAAACATTTTGAATTTGGATTTTATATCAAGGGCCAAATCGTTTATAAAAATCAAGAAAAAAAGTGGGACCTAGATGAGATCCTTGGGGTACTCCTGACTGTACTTTTACCTCAAAGGACTTGAAACCATTAACAGCTACAAGCTGTGATCGATTTTTCAAATATGACTCGCACAAACGCAATAATGAGCCGTGAACTCCCATGGACTCAATTTTTAATAGTAGTATATTATGGTTGACCATATCGAATGCTTTACGAAAATCTGTGTAAATTGCATGTACCTCACCAGTAGCATCTACTATCTCAGCGATATCGGAAACGTAACTAACTAAATTAGAATTTGTGGATTTTCGCGGGCGAAATCCATGTTGATTTATATCAAGGAAAGGAGCTACATGAGAATAAATTTGCTTTTGAACTAAGCTTTCTAAAACTTTACCACAAACTGATAAAATAGATATGGGCCGATAGTTAGCTACATCTTTTGAGTTGCCAGACTTATGAACTGGTGTGACATATGTAACCTTCCACTTGGCGGGAAATATGCCCGTTTGTAAAGAATAATAATTATATATAAGAGTCAATGGTTTAACTAATTGGTGAGCACATCTTTTGAGAAATATCGGGGCGAGGAGATCAGGACCAGGTCCTTTAAGTGAATCTAAATTCGACAGCTGTTTGAAAACCTCATTTTCAGTAAGCAGACAATTACTGAATGATACATTCGAAATAAAATTATCAAAGGGGGAGAAGAGTAGTTATCAACTTGGCAGTTACTAGTATCAGTGTAGACCGATGCAAAATGTTTTGCAAAGGCGTCACATATATTTTTACCGCCTTTGACCACTAAGTCATTAAGAATCATTTCACTCGGAATACAATTCGTTCCGTTCTTACGCTGTTGTTTGAAAAACCTCCAAAAGTAGGAAGGATCTTCACGAATACATTCAGTGACGCGTTTTTTTAAATTTTCGTAGCAGGACTTAATCATAACCGCACAACGTTCACGTAGTAATTCATATGAAAATTTGTCCAAAGAATTATTATACTTCTTACTTTTGTGATGGATTCTTGCCTTTTCATTAAGTGTTCGTAATAATGGAGCTGAAGACCATATAGGATAATGACTATCCCGCGGCTTCCGCATCGGTGTATATCTATAAATAATAGGCATTAGTATCTCGTAAAAGATTTCTAACTTTGCATCGACTGAATGAACATTTTTGAATAAAGATAACCAATCTATTTGATCCAATTCTTTACACACATTATTATAATCACATAAAAAGAAGTTAAGAAATGGTGTGCGAGAAGGTTTCATGTAATTGTCACAATTGATTTCCAAAATAATTTGTAAAGGTGGGTGATGGCTATCTAATGTAACTAAAGGATTAACTTTTTTAATGTCTCTTATCCAATTAGTATTATTTGTAAGAACTAAATCTAAAATACGGTCATTTATATTTTGAATATGATTACATTGTTTCAAATTATTAAAAGCTATGTTCTCTAAAAAAATATTATCTACATTATTGCACAGTTGATCAGGTATTAAATCGTTAGCATCACTGTTAGTTACCCAGGAAATGTTAGACAAATTGAAATCTCCAACAATAAGAGTTGGTGAGTCTAAGGTTGTTTTGTTATTAATAACATCTGTTACACTTTTAAAAAAGCATTCAATGTTATCTTCCTTGACAGGTGGAGGAACGTAAACACCGCAGATATGAATAGAAAAATTATGACTGACTTTGACCGATATCCATAAGTCCTCACAGGCAGATTCCCATTCGTATTTCCTTATGGATGCAAGTTTCTTACTAACTGCAATAGCCACTCCCCCACCGTCTTTTTTATGGCAAGATAGTAGGCACGAAGAGCGATCACGCCTATATAAAATATAACGACTATCTAAAATTTCATTGTCAAAAACTGTATTGTTTAGCCATGTTTCTGTCAAGATTAATAAATCGTAGTCCTGACACAGAGCCGCGGTATAGATATCCTCTGTTTTGGTCCTTAGACCACGAACATTTTGATAGAAAATGTTAAACCTGAATTTTACACATAAAATTTTATTAATACGTGCAGGAAATAAAATCGGTTACTTTAAGCTGTTTAAAGTTTCAGTATTTTTTTATCCATAGCGCTGCTGCTTCATTATTCTTTCTCACAAATATACGACCACTTCTTATCCATACAAATTCATATTTTTTCTCCTTGGCAGCAATTCTCGTGGCAGCATGTAGCTTTCTGTTCTTCGGGGATAAATGTTCCATGACGTAAATGGGAATTTTTTGTCCGGCGAATCCCAAATGAGATGTATTTAGCTTGTTTTGTGAATTTTTCTTATTAAAGCGCTTAACGGCCGCTAGGAAGTCATCACATACTTTTGGGCTTGACAATTTAACTACTATATTACGGGGACGCGTGGACTGTGTATCTACTTTGGTAACTCTGTGAAAGGTTAGTATGCTGGCTTCTGATAGGTCGTAGGAGACAACTGACGCCATCTGCTGGACAATGGTAAGAATATTCTCATTTTTATTTTCCGGAACACACTGAAATTCTACGTTACAGTCTCTGGCTTGCTGCTCCAATTGATCTATTCTGGTGTTCAGTTCACTCATTTGCAATCGCAAGTTAAGGTTTTCAGAATTTAGATTGGGCATGCACTTACTGGTTTCTGCATATGACCCGGTCTGGTCGTCATAAGCATTAGACAAGAATTGCATGGACTTAGTTAGCTCATCCACTTCGTCTTTTAGTGAACAATATTGGCCTCCAAGGTCCCTGACTTCTTTTTGGACTTCGCTAAGTTTAGCATCGAATTTGTTCAGACTCAATTGTTGATTCTCAAAGTGTTCCTTCATTTCACGACGTAGATTCCTAATTTCGCTTATGATGGCATCCTGATTTGGACTGCTTGACGTACCCAGTAGCGGTGGCAAGGCGGCAGCATCATCGGGTGACTGCTGCTTGCGGCTTCTGTTCTGTATTGGTGTATTCGTATTGTCTTGCTTTGGTTTGCTAGCAGCACAAGACGGGCATACCCATGACGCTCGATTTGATGGTGTAATGTCGTCATAGTTTACACACTCACTATGGTAAAGTAAGGCGCAACTCGTAATAGAACATTTTAATCTTTTCTGTGTAACTAGGACGCTATTATTACAAGCCGCACATGGCCCAAGCATTTTTTGCAAAAAAAAAACAGCCGTAAAATATAAATAAATAAAATTAAAAAAAAAAACTATAAATTGCCTGCTGCGTGAATATGAGGTGGGGTTTGAACCGATAATATTTTCTTGTGATAGTACAATTAGTCCGTGGAATGTTCGCCTACGCCACTGTAGATTCTTTACCTAATGCGAATATAAGCTACGGAAGAGAGATCCGTGATTACGTTGGTGAAAAAAGTTCGTTTGCGAAGGTAGTTTGGACACAAACACTGCACCGAGCACTAGTCACTGTAAAATTTACTATTTGAGAACTATTTCCGCCTTCCACATCGCAAATAATGATTATTCAATAAGTATTATTATGCAAAAAAGTTATATATCATTAACTAGTAAGTGAAAAATGCCTAATTTATTTTTAAAAGTTTGTTTTGCTACGGAGATGTTTCACTGACGTTGCGTACCCAAGGCGCGCGCGGCATGTCCGGCTTTTGGACACTTGACTCTAAAAATTTTCATTTTAAAGCTGTATCTGCGCCGTATTCCTCATTACTGAGGGTCGTGACCCCTTTCCATTAATCAAATAATGGTAAGAGTTTTCCTGGGATAATAATGCGGGGGGTTCCCCGGTCCTTACGTCGTCTGATTCAAAAAATGGTTTTCTTACTCCCACAATTTTTTTGAACGACCTATCTGACGATAGGTACTATCATCTATTCCGTACATATACTATAGGATAGACGAGAGAAGAAATACATCCCCATTTTTCGTGTAGGGGAGTAAGGTTCCCTAAAAAGAGTTTTTTCAGTTTCGGGTATCCCCGAATGTACTCCACCACCACAGCCAATTAACGTCCCACTGCTGGGCACAGGCCTCCACTCTCATAGGAGAGAGGGAATTAGAGCTTAGACCCACCACGCTGCTCCAATGCGGGTTGGCGGGCTTTAACGACTATTATCATGTTAGTGATAATAACCGGGACCTTCACGTGTTCTCCGAGGCACGGGGGTGAAACACCACCAACTTCCTAACTCTGGGTTATTTCTGAGAATTTCTAGTCAGGAAACCGAATACTTAATAGTGGCCCGACCCGGGATTCGAATCCGGGACCTCGCCCACGGTCGACCCTATTTTTGTAAGGCCCTATTGTTGACAGAATCATAAACGTTTAATAATGTAAAGCTCTTAGCTTTTACTAGACATGCTATGTCTGCTGTGATGATGGCAATTCCGTCTTAAGTTAATAGACTTAAACGTAATAAGGGAAGTTTTCTCCCTTATTTGTATGCAAATGAGCTCTTCTTCTTCAGTTAAAGTTATATAATAGAAACTTCATTTTTTATTAACGTTGTAAGTTCAAGGTAGCACTATAAGAGAGAGAGAGAGTCAGAGTGCCTTTAAATAATATGTACCTATATTTCAACGTCAGATTGCAATCTAACGCTTTTTATCTCGATAGATTGTAAACTGTCGGCAGATTGTGAACCGTGTATTGTTCTGAGTGTCAATTTTTGAAATATTCATTGTATTTACGTTTTCTTCTCTGTTTTGTAGGTAAAGTTAGGGTTTGACATAATTAAACAGGTAGTGCCCGGCTGCGGGCCAGGCACTTAGGTTCAATCGAGTTACCTCGGATACCTATCAGATTACAATCTACCGAAAAATAATGCGTTAAATTGTAATCTTTCGACAGTTTACACTTTCGCTAGATTAGAATCTAACGGTTTTCACAATCTTACGGTGGCATATATATTATACGTGTAAATCATTTCGGTTTTGAGTGTAAATATACTATTACTACTATTTTTTTTTTTAATCGAGAAAATATTCAGTCGTAAAAATTAAGTTTTAAGTATAAATACCTACCGTCCTATACAAGTGTTAAAGATTCATTGATATTTTATAACTTTTTTTTATCCACTACAAATTAGCCCCTGACTGACCAATCTCACCTGATGGTAAGTGATGATGCAGTCTAAGATGGTAACGGGCTAACCTGTTATCCTTATAACCTGTGCACGGCAGTTATATTAAACACATACACCTATTTGGTTTCTACAAAATCTATTAATTAAATATTCATTTTATCTATTTTTTAAGTAATTGTCGTCATTATTTCAACCGATTAACAGCTCATAGTAATTGCAAGAATTTAGATGTCAACCCTAAGGCTACACGCGTCGCGTCTGAAGGGATAAAGAGTTACGCGATAGAACAAGATACGTCATAGAGGTAGGTATTTAATTATTTTTTCATCATACCTATTCGAAAAACGAATATTGGCTTCAGAGGGTAGAGGGAGCAAAATTTAATTTTTAGGCCCATGGGACTTTTCATTTCTCTGTTCTGATTGGTCCGCGTCCGCGTGCTTTAGTATACTGCGTTCGTCGCAGAAACCTGTCGATCGCTCGTTCGTTTGAAATCCAAAATTAATTATTTGTGTTTTATTTAAACTTTAAATATACGTCTAAATAATGTATATACATAGAAGGTTGATAGGAGTATCTTCTGGTTGGTCCGCGTTTGTGCTTCTGATTGGTGCTTAAAAGTATAGGTAATGTCCATACATAGTACGTTGATACTCCTAGCTTTTTCTCATACGTAATGATGAAAAATAGTGTGTGTCACTTGGGGCCAAATTTTTTGTTCTCGGGCGGCATATATTGAATAATAATAATAAAGAAATATCCTTGCAACGCTCAGGATTCTACTTTAGAATCCCTCACTTCGCTCTGAATTCATAATAGCGCCCTCGGGGAACAAAAATTTTCTTTGGCCCCATATAACACAAATAACTATTACTCGCAGCGCTGTGCAAGCTGAATTGGGTTTTATTACGACGTTACCTGAGTCGCTGATTGTTAAAAGGTCTTCGCGGAGTAACTTTTCTGTACAAAGTACTATTCCCTATTCTGTGACATAAGCTACTTTTTCTACCGGAAAATCAAAGAGTTCGCGGTTTGAAGTCACGGGCATCAGCTAAAATAAAATATTTTCAAAAAAATCATAACAGACATGACTTATAATGTAAACATGTAAATTGCATGTTATTAATTAACTGAATATTGCAAACGCAAAATTGCTCTTTGAATTGCAAATTTTCATTCGGGCAGCGTTTTTGTTTCATTACGCTACCAGTGATACCTACTTATTAATTATTTATTTGTTTCTATTTGAGCATTACGAAATAAACTGTGATGTATGTATTTCAAATTGTTTTATTTTAAAACTAACGAAACAAATGACGAGCGACGACTATATCCGCGTGGAATAAGTTGTTTTTTATTCCCACGGAAACTCCATAACTTCGGGGTCGGCATCCGGATAAAAGTAGCCTATCTCACACACTGTCCAGATACTCAACTCCATGAAAAAAATAACGTCGTTTCGTTGCTCTGTTGCGGTGTGATTGAGGAACAAACCAACACATTTTCGCATTTATAATATAAAGTATGATGATTTTGGCCACGATCAATCCGTCTTACGCAACACTTCCTAAACTGATTAAAATACCGGAGGGTTTCGTCTATACTTAATACTTTAAATGATGTTGAAACCTCGAACCATGCGCATGAACTCATGGGCCACCGTGAGAAGAGCGTATGGGTTAAGGTTTTTATGTCTAGTAATAATTTACCGGGATAAAAAAAGTCTATATAAAACAGGGAAAAATATTATCTTTTTAAGTTTTTTAGTTTCAAAATTGGTGTTTTTTCCAGCCGTCAAAACTTAAAGGGTACACAGACTCTTTTTCCCTATAATAATAATATATTATTATTGGTATGATTGTTCATCGAGAATTTATCTACGTGGGTGATCAAGCTTTAGATTGAAAATGTTTGAAATGGTTGGTTGAAATGTTTGAAACGCTCTCAATCTAACATTATAAACTTTACAACCGTTCATTGCTCACAGTTCGAGACAAGTTATTAGTTCGCCTCGAAAGCTAACAAGTAGTTATAAGTAGTCGCTTGATACACACTACTGCATGTGCGCAGAAATTCATGACACGAAAATCTATATTATAAATGCGAAAGTTTGGATGGATGTATGCATGTTTGTTACTCAATCACGACCCAACGGCTGAACGGAACTAGTTGAAATTTGGCACAGAGATATATTATAGTCTGGAATAGCACATAGACTTCCCGCGGGAACCAAAAAACCTCAAACCATGCAGACGTAGTCGCGGGCATTTGTTGTAAGTATACATAACTAATCCAATATCTAATTGTTAACTATGTTATTATTCTGAAAAAATTTAACATGCCTTTGCTGAATGCAGGGTCCACCCAAATATAACTCCAAATGGTCAACTCCATTATAAAATTAAATGCCCTGATACCTAGACAAGTTTCGTAAGATTACTTTCAGGCAAGATGTTATGAAAAAAAAACCTTTCTGGCGCAGTGATGAGGAGTGTGGTCTTATAAGTGGGAATTCCCGAGATTTAACCCCAGCAGAGGTCATTTAGGAATTTATAATTTCTGAACTTTCTCTAGTCTGGTCTAACAAGCCACGGGTGAAATTTCCCTTCAAGCTTCACCCGTGGCTTGTTACTACCATATCTACTGGCAAACTCGTAAGAGATTCCGATACGATGACGTGTAGAAACCGATTAGGGAAAAGAGTTTAATATGACTGCCATACCCCTAAAAGGACAGCCCGCTATCATCCTAAATTCTAGGTACACCGTCAAGGAAACATTACATACAACATTAATTGAACACAGAATATATATAAACTCGCCGGCATATTTAGCGGAACATAAAAAAAAGGTCCATAATTAAAAAAATATGGTTTTATTTTAAAATCTACTTACTACACTTCTTTTGTTATTTAAAGTTTCATTTGTTTTACTTAAAATGAGATCACATTAAGAACAGATTTTGCGAGTAAAGGCTATTTGTGAAAAATGGTACATTTTTGAACTTTTCATGTAACCGGGAAAAGTGAAATTTAATATTAAAATAACAATTAATTAAATTAGAAAAATGGTGATTAATATCGCGTATTTCCTCCACGTGCTCTTATTAAAGTTTCTACCCGTCTAGGCATACTGAGAATGATGTTATCGATGGTCTCCTGGGACAGTCTCCGCCATTCCTCAACTACGGCGATTCGCAGTTCTCCCACGTTGGCAGGAGCTGGAATTCTGGACTTAACTTTTCTTTTCAGCAAGTCCCAAACGTGCTCTATTGGGTTCATATCCGGTGATCTCGCCGGCCACTCCATAACAGTGATATTCATATCATTAAGGTAAGCTTGAGCTACCCGAGCGGTATGCGGCCGAGCATTATCCTGCATAAAAACAAAATCTTCACCGATATATGGGGCAAACGGTACGACATTTTCTTCTAAAACTTCTCTGATATAGCGGTCTGCAGTCAGACTCCCTCTGTCAATCACTACCAAGTTTTCTTAATTTGAAAATATTTCTTTTTAAATTACATGGCGTATAAACCAGCCAGCAACCTTATATGATACTGGTTTGATATAAACCTTTTTTTTATGTTCCGCTAAATATGCCGGCGAGTTTATATATATTAACTATATAAATCAAACATAACTCTATATAAAGTTCCAAGTTCCAAAACTTTCTGTACAGACGTTCACTGATGCATATTTTTAGCCCTATACAATAAAAGGTAACACGTGAATCGTTTAACAAGGCGTGCCTTTTTTCGAATAAAAATTGCCGATTTACGTGGACGCCTTTGAGAATGGAAACTAATGTTGCTCCGATCGAAAAGAATGCCCCAAAATGGCCACGGACCGAGTAAGACGTAGATCATCCTCTTGTTTTCAGTGTATACGAAATTGGTTCCTACGTATATTATCAGAAAGGATAGAATGACAGAGCAGTATTTGCAAGAATATAGAAAGACGTTCGTAACAGAATAACTTACGGGCAACGACGTTCAGAAATACGGGGCTGGTCTTTGGTATACACTTATGAGATATACAATCGATATAGATTACAAAGTATGGCGATTAATATCATACTTTTATTTTTTAACCACTACAAGTTAGCCCTTGACTGCGATCTCACCTGATGGTAGGTGATGATGCAGTCTAAGATGGTAGCGAGCTAACCTATTAGGGGCATGGCAGTTATATTAAACCCATACCCCTAATCGGTTTCTACACGGCATCGTACCGGAACGCTAAATCGCTTGGCGGCACGTCTTTGCCGGTAGGGTGGTAACTAGCCACGGCCGAACCAGGCCAGACCAGGGAAAGTTCAGAAATTTTAAATTCCCAAATTGACCCTGCCGGGGATCCTCCGCACGTGAAGACAACAGCGCTACACACTGCGCCACGGAGGTCGTCAAACTGAAACTTCTTCCCTAAACATCAATTTAAAAACGATCAACGAACTAAAAAAATTAAAGGAAAATGTAGTAAACGTGATGGAGTTGTTCTTCATCTGCACGGATTTAGATAATCCGTTAATTAAAGATTTAAAAATTTAGATTGAAAAATGATTTTAAAAGTCCGTAGAAATTCTATGATTTTCCGGTAGAAAGTAGTCTATATTCTTTCCCGGGATGCAACTGTCTCAGCACCTTTCGTTAAAATTAGTTGAACAGATGGATCATGAACGTATAGCAGACATATAGACAGACAGAAAGAAAAAGATACACTTTGTTAGCATTTATAATACTTATAATAGTTTAGTATGGATTATATGTAGAGTCAGTTGCCGAGTAACAATAATCACTACAGCCCATTAAAGTCCCACTACTGGACACAGGCCTCCACTCTCATAGGAAAGAGGGAATTAGAGCTTAGACCCACCATGCTGCTCCTATGCGGGTTGGCGGGCTTTAACCACTATTATCATGGTAGTGATAATAACCGGAACCGACGTCATAACGTGCTCTCCGAGGCACGGGAGTGAAACACTACAAACTTCCTAATTCCGGGCTAGTACCGAAAATATCTAGTCAGAAAACCCCAATGCTTAATTATGGCCTCGAACCCGAGACCCCATTGGCTGAAGGTGATCATGCTAACCACTAGACTAACGAGGCAGTCAACAAGGACGAGGAGTAACAAAAATGCTGTTCCAAAATGGAGTAGAATATCCAGATGTACGAGTAATCAGATCATCTAGTAAAATTACACCTCACTGGCCGGATCGGCAGCATTTGGTCGGATTAATCAAAGCTCCTGTTAATGAATACCTCAGAGATTTTCGGGTATCAGAGACTAATGGATGGATAAATCGGACGATATTTTAGCTTAATTACCTACCTTTTTGCTATATTAATATTATGCTATTATTCATATTGAAAGTTATTAGATAGCCTCCGACAGCAAGTACGATAGATATTTTTACGATTATCATTGTCCGGGGAAGGACATGGGCTTAATATATCCCGGAAAATCAAAGGGTTCGTACTTTCCCAAGAACTTTCAAAAACCTAAAACAAGCCACGGGCGTCATGTAGTCTATAATATGTTTCTATTAACACTTATTTTGAAGGAGCACCTGTAGAAATTTTTAAGAGGTATAACAAGAAGGAACTTAGGTATAAACCGTCAGCTTTAGTCACTTTATTATATAACTATATCTAAACAAACATTATAAATGCGAAAGCTTAGAAGGATGGATGTATGGATGGATGGATGTTTGTTGCTTAATCACGCCAGAACGGTTTAACGGATCTGGATGAAATTTGGCACAGAGGTATATAATAGACTGGAATAACACATAGGCAACTTTTTATCCCGGAAAATTTAAGAGCTCCCGCGGGAACCAAAAAACATAATATATGATGATTATTATATAATATACTAGCGAATGCCCGCGAATTCGTCTGCGTGGCTTAAGATTTTTTGGTTCCCGCAGGAACTCATTAATTTTCCGGGAAGTCTATGTACTATTCCAGACTATAATCTATCTCTGTGCCAAGTTTAGGCCAGATCCGTTCAGCCGTTGGGGCGTGATTGAGTAACATACATCCATACATCCATCCAAACTTTCGCATTTATAATATTAGTATGATATGACCACGCAGACGAAACTGCAGGCATCATAGCAAATCTAGTCGTAACATAAATTTATACGAATACTTAGTGCTGTCATGTTAGCTACAATTCAAATTCAGGTTTATACAGGCACGTGAATAATGTTTCTAGGTGTAGAGCTATGAAGGGACATACGCAGATCGGACTTCGTAGTATTGTATCGGTTAGGAAGTTATGACATCGTAAATTATAGTCCCTTGTCAGTCCCTGTAGGGTGCTTACAGTTCTAAATACCATATCTCAAACTATATAGTAATGGATGGATAGATTTGGATAGGATTTGTGTAACTGAAGCTATAAATCCATACTTACTAATTCAATTCAATTTATTTAAAACGTGTAGGACATACTGGTGTCTCTTATGTTACGTCATGTTTTGACTCTACCACCGGTTCGGAAAACAAATTCTGCTGAGAAGAGCCGGCAAGAAACTCAGCAGTTGCTCTTTTTTTTTGAAACAAGATGTTACAATTCGTAGGTAAGTATATAAATTAAATACTAAATAATATCATAAATATGCGAAAGTGTGTCTGCTACGCTTACACAACCCAGTTTTTCGACGGATTTTAGAACAGAGATAGGTTAAAACTAGATGAGAAGAACTAATGCTACATTTTATCCCCGGCAAAATTTATAATTTTTTTAAACCAAAAGCCATTGAAAAGTGAAGAAGGGGGGGGGGATAGTTGTGTCTTTTAATGTACTTACTCATAGGTATAAAATAACAGTAGTTTTAAAAAATACATTGAAATCTAGAATGAATAGACTATATTTGCACTTTTGAGATTGACGATTGGGGCCAGTCCTTAGTAACCCAACAATGAACAGCGCAACGACAGGAAATCTCCCTAGGACTTGACCATTTGCAGGCATAAGATTGATTGCTACCCGCAGAACTGTTTAATTTACCGGGATATGTCCGGCTTATGTCCTTCGCTGGGATACAACTTATCCATGTACCACAACAAAATCGGTTGAACAGATAGGCCGTAAAAGTATCAGAAAGACAGACAGACACACATTCGCATTTATAATATTAGCATGGATGTGGTTGGAAACTGGTTCAAGCTCAAACTTTAATGCATTTTCGATACAAGCAAGTTCCATAATAATATTAAATATCCGGTTTATTCAAGTTGCTAGAGTGAATAAATTAAAGTTCTCCTCTCGCTGCGGTTAGACCGCTATTACTATAAGTATACATTTTCGAAATAAACATTGCCGCATTTTCCATTAATAAACTATTATAAATATGAAAATGGGCTTGTTTGTTGGTTTATTGGTTTGTCCTTCAATCATGCCGCAACAGAGCAAGAGATCGACGTGTTTTCTTTCAGTTTTTTGACATACGGAAAATTAAGGAGTTCCCGTGGGAATTAAAAACACTTTTTCCACGCGGGCGAAGTCATATAATATATTATTTTTTATTCTACTAGAAGTTCTTGTCTGTGATGTCACCTTGATGGTAAGTGATTATGCACTCTAAAATAGTAACGGGCTAACTTGGTTGGTACCAATGGCAGTTAATGTTAAACCAATATCCTGTCGCCATAGCCGGATCGCTTTCAACACGGCATCGTAAAGGAAGTCTAAATCCAATAGGGTGATAGCCGAAACCCCAACAGAGCAGATCAGAGATATTTTAGAAAATAACTCCCCAATTAGCCCCTGCCGGGGATTGAACCCGAGACCTCTAACGCATAGACCGCAGCACTCACCACTGCGCCAAGGACATCGTGTTTGCAAGAGGTTTGTCATTTTAAGGTTAAAACTTAAGTAATAAGTCTAGAAACCATTTTCTCTGGCATTGATGGATGAGAGCTAGTATGGTAAGACAGAAAATTTCCATTTTGAACTCAAAACGCTGAAATATAGGGTTAACCTGATAACACGGGTCAACACAAAATTTGACTTTGACTTTAAAGCGTAATTTCGATATTTTAGGCCGTAATTAGACGGAAAAAAATATGACATGAAAAAGTTTGCTTTAGGTATTTAGGAGATTTAGTATTTTGCAGCAATATATACACGTTCGCTAGACTTGTACGAAACACCTGATCGTTTTTTATCACTCGAGTGCCACCTAGCGGCATTATGTCAAAGTAAAAACTCCCCTCTGATCGCGCGGTATTTTTGAATGTATTAAAATTATTTAAAATTTATAAAAAAAACTAAAATGAGTATTATTACTATAACTATCACAAAAGCAAACTTTATACCAAAAAAAGGTATTTTCTTTTCGTTTTTCTGCATAATTAACCGAAAAATCATAAAATTTACTTATGGACTGAGATCGTTTTTTTTGTTGAGTCGTGTATTATATCAACGTACAGCTCACCAGAACAGTTGCGTCTAATTCTAGAGACTTATAAGTCATGACACCCTTATACCGACATTCAAACACCTATTTATGGCCATTGTATAGGCATTTAAATAACTTTAACCTTCAATCGTGGGTCCTTTTCCAGGTCATAAGAGGGTTACAGCGTGTTTTAACTTTTTATACAGCAATGAAATAGCACCTTAGTGACAAATAGAACCAATATACAGCCTTATATTATGCAGCCTTTAAACGCGATGTGTTATAAAGTTAGATAGGCCGCGGTGCACAGTCAATATAAAATTTCTTAGGACAGGCGAATGTTGGATCAAAACGTCAGTGCGCTTACTTTTAATTGGAACTGCACAGACCTACGTGTAACGACGAAACGTGTTTCCCATACATCACAACCAAAGTCGGTCAATCCATACTTAAGATTATAAATGAAATGAAAGTGTGTCTGTCTGACTATCTGTTACGCTTTCACGGCCCACCTGTTCAACTTGATGAAAGGTACAGGGATAGGTTGTATCCTGGGGAAGGACATAGACCACCTTTTATCCCAGAAAATTAAGGAGTTTCCGCGGGAATTGAAAAATCTTAATCCACGCGGACGAAGTCGCATCATCTAGTTATTATAACTTAAATCTGTGTTATTATCACAGTTTAAGTTACTTAAGAGAAATGCACAAAAAAACAGTGGCAGTGTGTGAAAAACATTCTACCTTTTGGAATTTTAAGCATTCAAAACTACAGGTACTCGTGAAATATAAAACTTACAAAGGGAATCCAATTGAAAACTGCACAACGTACGTTAGGTGCATAAATTCCGAGCTGCGACCGGATCTTTTTATTATGTGGTGGCATTGTGAATGGCGCATTGAACAATATGCGCCGTACATCAGCGGTGACGTCACAATGCCGGCTACAGAACCAAACCACCCGAACTACTAACACTGAATATATCGGAAGCTAGAGGTCGAATCGGAGCTTGTATTAAAACACATAACCCTATATTTGATTTTTATTTAATTTTAACTAGGACAGCAAACAGGTTACTACAAATATAATAGAATTAGCGGATGCGCGCGACTTCGTTCGCGTGGCATAAGTTTTTTTAAATCCCACAGTCACTTCTTAATCTTACGGGATAAAAAGTAGCCTATGTCATTCTCCAGGTCCTCAACTATTCCAATGCAAAAAATTACGTTGATCCGTTGCTCTGTTGCAGCGTGATTGAAGAACAAACTCTTTAGATAACATTCTTGGGGATCGAATTTTCAAAAATGGTGAAACACCTACTTCTTCATATTTATCCGAAAGAGAAAATAAGCTCTCATCCCCAATTTCCCCGTCTAGTGGTAGAATTTTGAAAAACTGTGAAACACGTATTTCATTTTCAACCGGGAGCTCATTGAGAATGACGGACTTTCATACAAACTTTCGCCCCCTTGGGGTGGAATTTTGAAAAATTATTCCTTAGTGAGTACGTCACAAAAAGAACCTACCGTCAAAATTTCAAGTTTCTAACCCGAGCGGTTTAGGCAGTGCGTTGATACCCAGTCAGTAGTAGTCAGGATTTGAACATTTTTTTAGATAGATAGATTCAATTTCAATATAGGCTAGAAAAAAAACAGATCCAGTGCGAGTCAGACTCGCGCACAAATACTGAATTCACACAATATACACAATATTTTTTTATTTAGAAGTTATGTTACTTTTTATTAATATTATAAATGCGAACGTTTGGATGGATGTATGGATGTGTGGATGTATGGATGTTTGTTACATAATCACGAAACAACGGCTGAACAGATCTGGCTGAAATTTGGTACAGAGATAGATTATAGTCTGGAATAGCACATAGGATACTTTTTAACCCGGAAAATTAAATATTTCCTGCGGGAACCAAAAAAACCTTAAACCACACAGACGAAGTAGCGGGCATTCGCTAGTTAGTAAATAAGAAGAACTATATAACAACACGTAATCAGCTGTGAAATCACTGGCTTATAAACATAATATTTTATCGGTTACTCTAGTTCCCATACGGATCTTCTCATTTCTGATTTGATTGCGTAGGGATACTCCATCTCGTCCGCTGAGTGACCCTGAATATTCATTAGTTTAATTTATCTATTTTCCAATTATAATTATATTCCAAAATATACAGAGGGTCGTTTTGCTCTAAAAGGCTGCTTAGAGGCTGCTTACATCAAAAGCACTAGCTCTGTTTAAATTCTGCGGTATAAGACTCAATTGATAGGCTAAATTTCAATATTTAAATTGAAATTATTGTTTGTTTCTTTAAATATTTATTCAACAAGAAAGTCTAGAATTTTCTCTAAGTATCTCAGCGCTTGCTATTTATTAAGCGAGAGCGAAATGCAAACTCGTACAAACCATTGTTTAATGAAATTCATGGCGAACAAAATTGCTAATTAGCAGAGTTATTTGCATTCGGTTTGTCCGTTTTCTCTGAGTTTTCTTGCGGTTTTTATGAAAGTTTGTATTTTGTAATCTTTGTTGGAAAATCTATACTAAGTTGATGTTATAAATTCGATAGTACGCCTATATTAAGTATTTCACTGCATATTTGCTGACCAGATTGTGATGAAATTTGACATACGGGTACTTTTACATCCAAAACCTAGGCTTCTGGGAATTTGCTGAATCTACTTCGCTGTACGTTAATGATCGGCGGCAACCACTTGCCGTGGATTGATTGAGCGTCCTGTTGCTCTGCCACCTAGAAGGGGTTGACATACCCCTTCTAGTTATCTCGCGTCTGCATCCTGTTATATTCTGTGGATTTTACTGTCGAATGTGTAAAACGCAACGCTTCCGGGGAGGAGTGGCACCGAGGCTTTATTTGTTTTATCAACTTAAAATCAGCTTATTTGCTTTTATCTAAGCTTTAAATTGTTTTAATGATAGTAAGAGTGTTTGCATTGTCTGCTCGCGTGGTAGAATAGAAGCGTCTCGTTTCCACTTGCCACGCTCGGTCTTTACCTTTACCTACGTAGTCATCAACTTGAGCTAAGTACCACTCACGAAATTTAGAAAAACATACATGTTAAATACGAGTGCCCAATGGAAAAATCTCCAAGTTACCAACTCACACTCGAAAAATAAATAACGAAAGTTTGTACTTTGTACCTAAGTACTTGAATACGTTTCCGATTCATTCACGCCACATAAAAACCTACTGAAATATTTAATTACATCAAGATTAGGTCAAGGATATGGTTTTATACTGTGGGGCTACTCTCCAGAGTTTAATAGTGTTTTTAGCACAAAAAAGATGCACCCGAGCAATTTATGAAAGTTGAATGTCCTCGCATGCGGTTTGGGTATTAAAATTTGCACCGCGACTATAATTTTTTTTTTTAAATTCATTATAGGCTTACGCTTGACCACAATCACACCTGATGGGAAGTGATGATGTGGCCTAAGATGGAACGCGCCCGCCTAGAAGATGCCTATTCACTCTTGATTTAAAGATACCCGGATTGTAATTGGTGGGAAACACAGTTTACTTTTCTATTATTAATACTTATTTACTTTGCGCATTTCTTTATAAATTACTATTCTACGCAACACAGTTTTATTTATTCCCGAATCCCGTATATAATGGAGGATCAACCACAACGCGCTCACACTCGTAATAATAAATTGCCAAAGTTTGTAGCACCACCTCTTGAATAAATTCTCCATATATCCGCAGTTTGTAGAACGAGGGGCGCGCCCGGCATGAATTAACCGGTGTGTAATTAAAATGAGCGAACTAAACTGCTGGTAACAATTATTATAGCTATGGTAGAAGGCAGATACACACTTCTTTCTATACTTAATATCATAAATACGAAAGTTTGGATGGATGGATGGATGTTTGTTGCTCAATCACGCCAGAACGGCTGAACGGATCTACATGAAATTTGGCACAGAGATAGATTATAGTCTGCATTAGCACATAGGCTAAGGAGTTCCTGCGAGAACCAAGAATACATTTGATACTAAAAATCCGTATGGAAGATTTCATTTCTATTATGAATTAGGGAGTCTACAGAAAGGTCTTTGCACTGCGTTTTTTACCACACTAAATCACGGGCAAACAGCAAAATTAATATCAATATTTCATATAAAGTGTGTAATACTTAAACAGAGCTGGCTATGTGTAACATTGTAAATCCTGCGTGCTTGCCAAAAAGCACCATTAGTTGAAACGGGAAATAAAAGCCTACTTACCCTGAGTACGTGGACTAACTGGCTGGTATGGAATTTATGCGACTTATTTCGGTTACAATAGCGGGATAAACGAGGGTTTTATGTGCTTGTGGTTGCAAATAAATTGCAATAGAATTTATTTATGTTTAAAGTCCTTGCCCAGGGAAAATAAGGAATAAAATAAATACATCTTGGCAAACTTATATAATATTAGCTCATGCCCGCGGCTTCGTCCGCGTAGATTGAGGTTTTTTGGGTTGCCGTGGAAACAATTTAATTTTCCAGGATAAAGAGTATCCTATGTATTTTATGTGTTATTCCAGACTATAATGTATCTCTGTGCCAAATTTCATCCAAATCCGTTTAGCCATTTTGGCGTGATTGACTAACAAACATCCATACATCCAAACTAACACATTTATAATATTAGTATACATGTGCGCGTGGCAAAATTCGAAACTAACAGAAACTATTCTGTTTTGATCCTAAAATGTTGATTTAGGCACCCTAGCCAATATTAATTTTTAATGCTATAACTCCACAAAATTTAATAATAATATCTCAGCAATTAAAAAAAAATGATTACAGTTTAATATCCAAAATTAACGTTCAAATATTACGTAAAGCTATTAAAATCTAATTAAATTTAATGCCTCAAAGTTCTTCTCTAATCTACCGAGTGGAGCCACTTCTTATTATAATGAAAGCTAATAAATAGCTTAATCTACTTTCGAAGTTATTTTTAATAATTTCGAGAGTAGAGAAAGCCTTTTGAAGATACTTATACTGGAAATCATTTATATGAGCAATTAGTATATGGAAAACCACATTAATTATTGTTCAGATAGATTTCGACTACCAATTCTAATGACCAAATTTTGGCCAGAACATCAATTTTCTTTACAGGAAATACTTTTAAATACTAATTGCTGTGAACAAACCCAGGTGCACTCCCATAGTCTAATCGAACAACAAACCGATACGATCGGAGAAAGACCAGACGCAAGACCCTTGGCTTTACGTGGTCTCCGAAACACTCCAAATTAAATTTTACCAAAACGCAATAAAATTTTGTGGTCCAAACCGGAATCAAACCCGTGACCTAAATATAATCCGAATAAATTAACCACTAGATTAAGCTATCGATACAGTCAAGGGTTTTGGAAATCCAAACTGAGAAAGCCGCCAACTTTATAATATCCACCACTACAGTCCATTAACGTCCCACTGCTGGGCTCCACTCTCATAGGAGAAATGAAATCAGAGCTTAGACCCACCACGTTGCGGGTTGGCGGGCTTTAACGACTAATATCATGTTAGTGATAATAACCGGGACCGACGGCTTAACATGCTCTTGGGGGTGAAACCCCGCCGACTTCCTAACTCCGGGCTAGTACTGAGAATTTCTAGACAGAGAAACACCCGACCCGAGACTCGAAACCGGGACCTTGACGGCCGTACCGGAACATGCTAACCAGCGAGGCAGATGGCTTAATAATATGGCATGGCCTATTTTACTGGCTAGAAATTATACCAGCTTACGAAAACAAAGAGGCGTCCAAAGAAACCAGTACTTACGCAAAAAGTTATATGCATACTATCTTATAGTAACAGCGCCTGCGAGAGTATTGTACTTGGCATGATTTCAATGTAATTTAATATTTTATTCTTTTACTGCTGACTGTTAAAGTTCCGACTCGCTTCGATTCATGGTTTTTAGAAGTTAAAATAAAAAGAGACTAAAGGTCACTTATATGGCCAAAGTGGCTAATGGGTTCTTCTTCTTAATCAATACAAATATTATAAATGCGTAAGTGTGTCTGTCTGTCTGTCTGCTACGCTTTAATAAGGCCCATAGTTTTAATTAATTTTGGTGATATTTGGTATAGTCATGAGTTGCATCTCTGGGAAGGACATAGGCTACCGAAAGGCTTTTTATCCCCAAAAATTAAGGAGGTAAATAAAAAAAGTTGAATTCAGGTGGACGAAGTCGATGGCTCCATCTAGTACAAAAATATTTTGCCAATTAAAACAATTAAGGGTGTTGGAATACTGACTTGTGTATCTCACTTTACAAGCCTATTAGATGGCAAGTTTAACGATAATGATTGTGCGGTGCAACTGTTTCTGTGGTGCAACTGCCTCCAAGTGTGATCTTTTATCAATATCACACGTAGGTATGTATCGTCAAATAAAAGATAAGATACCTTTTATTCAATTGACCATACAAAGAGGACGTGCAGGCAAGCGTAAACCTGGCATTCCAAAAAATATTTTCCTTTCTACCGTTTATTCACAGATCCCTAAGATCAAATGCCACTTCTGTTTGCACCGTAGGAAAATATTTTATGTAACAATTTCAAAGGTCAGTGATACATAAAATGCTAAAATGTTATTGAGGGTGAAATAAGGAAGACACACATCCGCCTCTCTTCAAACCGTTTGAAGGGACAAAATAGACCACTGAATTCATCTAATAAAAGGATCAAAGGGAACCCTTTCCTCCTCTCCTCGAACCCCCATGAAACACGGAGCGCATCTATCCGTTTTGCTATATTTGCAAAGTGGGGGTCTTCCGGTTTATAATTGTTAATTTCTATTACCAAGTACCCTTTTTACCCGACTACGGCAGAGTCAAAAGGAAGGGTTATGATTTTAGCACTCAATGTATGTATATGTATGTATGTACATACTTTGACTGGTATGTATGTTCCACCGTAGAGCCTAAAATACTAAGCCGATTTTCGTGAATGAGACCGTGTCAATCGATTCGTTAATAAGGTCCAGGTACTATAGACTTCATTTTTCATGAAAATAATCGATCTGACGGATTTCACATCCAAAAAAAAAATGGGTGCCTCTAAATTTTTTTCCAAAATCAAAATCAACTTATGTTGAAATAGGTAAGTTGCCACAAATTTTTAGAAGCACTTTTTCATACCCCTAGGCGTACAAGTACAGGCCTGTGAATTATCATAATATCAAAAACTTGTACAGCACTTATGAGATTTTATTTATACCTAAAATACTGCTTGTTGAACCTGAATAATTACGGAACTATCGTGAAGCACTGTATTAAGAGAAGGGTATCTAACTTTCTACTAAGAGCGGCAGCATTGTTTATCATGCGGCTTTAAAATTAAAATTAAAATTTTGTAGCAAATATTTAATTTTTACGGAATGTAAACGAAACGTGGTTGCCATGTATGACGCGGGATTTTCGTGCCTACGTTTCTCTGGCCGTCTTTTTACGTTGCTAAGCTACGGATGTGAAATCAAACCCACCAATAGGAGTGCTTGATTTTTATACCTTACATCCCTAGATGTTAGATCACGCGCTCCTATTGGTGGGTGGTGGGCATCTCTGGTGGAAATTCACTTAGTCCGTAGTGCGTTTTTCACCCTAAGCCTATCTCCAAGCATATTAGCACGTTGTCTCGAGTGTCAATGTTGTTACTTGTGAGAAAAGCATAATAAAGAGTTGTAATAAATCCAAATCAACAGAACGTTAGACCCTAACTCGAGTGCCCTAATCCATCAATGTCGGTAAAGAGGGAAAAGCAATTTTTCAGACCTTATTAATTAGGAATTGAGGGTTGCACACTAAGAAAACATTAAAGGTACCTGCTTAATCCCTAGAGTACTAAGAGTACATAGTTCTAATGAATTTTGTTATTTCCAGTTTTATTTACTTATTTTTTTCTACTAAGAGTGAAACTTACTACGGTTCTAACAGGCTCAAGAAGTCCACGCGAAACGTTGGTATAGGAGGAGAACCACAGTTTGTCCTGCCGGCTCTTCTCGGTAGAATCACCGATCATCAATCTTTCCGAACCGGTGATAGAGCCAAAACAAGATATTTTATAAGAGATAGCTGGATGTCCTATACGAAATAAACATTAAGTTTTGGGTCTAGAGTCTCAATAATATAATGTAAAAGTGTATGTCAGTATGGCGTATGATTTTTGTACCGTATGTAGTGTGTGTTCAACCGTAGATCATGATTTCACGACTTACGATCGCAAACATACGCGTTTCATCGTCAATTATTTCGTGCGCGTGACTATTCTACTAGAGATACTTTTCAAAGAAATGTTGTGAAGAACTAAAATAGAACATTTTTCTCTAAAATAAACCAACTCTCAGCCAAGGAATCACAATTCAAGGAGAAACATAATATTCTAATTCTTCTCTCGTCTAGGCCAAACGTTGCCAAGTCACGAGTATACGCTAGTACAAAATTAAGTCATATTCTGAACAACTCTGAACTGATTACTTCTGCCGCATACTAGACCATATTATGTAGTATTATACGTTTCTAAGTAATGTCTCTCAGTCAACATTGAGTTTGATTAACATTGTCGAACACGGTACGGTTCGCTTTAATCAAAACTTAAGTACGTATAGAACTTACGTGGGCCAAGATACGGGGAAGTTTAAACAGTTCGATGCGGAGTAGGTAACTGTTCCCTAAGCTCGGTTAGAACTGTCCCGGAGATAACTTGAAATCGTTGAATTGAAATTAGTGATGCGCAGAATCGATTTACAGCATCGATATCACGATTGTTCTTGGTGACAATACAATGTGGGCTATACGTATGTAGATGTACCTACTTCATTGTCTTTAGTTTGTCGTCGGCATTGTTGAAAGATCGTTATCGTGGTCTCAACCAACAGGGATGAGGCCTATGCCAAAAATACGTCATTATTTCTTACTAATTATTAACTATATCAATTAGAGGGCCCAAAAGACCTAAAATGCAAATCTTCTGTTAGTTTTAATTTTGATAATCATCTGAAACCATCGATTAAAGAAAAAAGTGTGTTGAAGTCTGATGACGTCGTACTCACAACTGTATTTCATACAAACTTACATATATGAAGCGCATTTTTTAAGTTTGATAAAGAGTTGCTTATTTGATTGAGTTGTCGTCATACATAATTGTTGATGTCCTTGTCGAAGGTCTCGTGCATGGATCTTTAAAAAATAAGGTCTTGTCTCGGCTGGACTGGTATGGGCCTTGAAACCCCAACGCGTATTGGTTAATCTTCGACTTTTACAATTTTAGCTTCGCAACTCTTTGAGCTTAGTTACTTATCTCGTCACTTCTATCCTCATTTTCATTTAATTGCTTCATAGATTAGAATTTACCGATTCAATATAACTTTTATACTTAGGTTAGAATGACAGATGTTGGGTTCTTAAGGTGATGGAAATTAAAAATAATAGTATCTATTAAAAATAAATTAAAAACAAAAACTAAACAGGCATAAAAATTAGTTCCGATTTTGGCTACCGGCAGATACGTTTGTGGGACTATACACTCGTATTTCTATCAGTTCAGGTGACAATTGTTTGCATTAAATCAAGTAAGTAATATTTTTTATATGGTCCGTTGCCATAAGATCGTTGTGAAGAAGTAAATACAGCGCAATTTTCCTTAATTCATTTTTTCATGCCAGTCAGTCAAAATAATAGGGATAACCTTTTTCTTCGCAAACACAATTTGCAAAGGTAAATTAGACCACTCTGCGGCAGATTGAATTGAGTTGCCCCTCGGATATATAAAATTTATAAATCTGCCAGTAAAATTACGGAGTACTCAATTATTTTACCCGTCCGTAAATATTGTATAGGTACAAACTGAAGCGGCCCGGCTTTGCACGGGTGGGCTGACCTAACATAAATAGATACTATAGTATTCACCTGTTTTCAATCGACTTCCAAAAAAGGAGGAGGTTCTCAATTCGGCGCGTATCTCTTTTTGTTTTTTAATTATTTTTATTCTAAGTACTACAAGTAAGCCCTTGACTGCAATCTCACCTGATGGTAAGTGATGATGCAGTTTAAGATGGTAGCGGGCTAACCTGTAGGGGTACCGCGATGCAAGCCGCTTGGCGGTACATCTTTGTCGGTAGGGTGGTAACTAGCCACGGCCGAAGCCTCCCACCAGACCAGTCCAGAGAAAATTCTGAAATTATAATTTCCCAAATTGACCCTGCCGGGAATCGAAGCCGGGACCTCCCGTGACAAGACCACCGTACTCACCACTGCCCCACGGAGGTCGTCAAACGCTATTGTATATAGATATTGTATATTGTATTGTAGTATGATTGAAAGTTCACCTTTTACACTGACCGCGTTTGATTAGCTGTTACCCGTTGAGGAGTTCCACCCACCATATCCGAACTATTAATCAGATCTACAAAGTTAACTTAAGAGTTATAAGACCTCAAGCTGATAGTGTAGCCTTTGTAAAGATAAAATAATTGTCAAAATCGGTACATATTTGATGGAGTTACGCATTAAAAACTTTAATCCCTGGTAAAGTTTTGGTATTGGTATTATTCGGGAAATTATATATCCTCATCCAGAGTGCTAGTTGCATTTAAAAGCTTCCACTAGCTTTAGCATGATGCCGTGGCAGACAGACGGAAAAAAATCGTTATGGACTTTGCCTCTGTATCTATGTTATCCAATAAAAAAAAATATAATGTACACGAATCGTCCTGTTACAGTTTTATTATTAGTTTATATGTAAAATCTATCTTTCTGTGTACATATCTACCTTTATCAAAGAGATGCTCGAATGTTGTTCTTGTAAATTGAAAATTCCTTTTTAGGATATTTCGAAGACAAATTTTAGAAAATAGTACGCAGTTCAAACTCCCAGTAGGATTTCTTGAAACGGCTATGAGCAGACGTTACATGGATTGGAATAACGTATTTCTAGAATCTGTGGCACCAGCCAGATATCATTCTCGATAGTTTCTAAAATACATCATACGTACGCCTTATCTCATGCGTAGAAGTAGATATCTAAGTATTTTTATTAAAGGATAAACTAACTAAATTAGTTTTCAGAAGGAGTACGACTTTGTGGTTATAACTGTTCGGTGTTTGTTGTACTGTGGCGTGGCGTAAGATGAGATGGCGTTTAACACATTTTGCTCGCCCCTAAGTATAAGAAAATAAAAAGAACATATTAAATAATAAATTAAAATGCTAGCAAAAATACTAACCTTTTGTGGTTGGGTAATAAAATCGAGAACGGCCCTAAATAACCATGAAAATCAGGGATTTTGCCTAAATCGAATGCCGGATCCACGCTCTCGCATGCGTGCCTCCCGGAGAATTTGCTTGAGTCGTGGCAGCGTAAGCCACATGTGGGATGGCCGTCACACAGTCACACTCTTCAGGTACATAAGGCGCAGGGCCTTACTCCTATTAATTTTTACTCCTTTTCGAAGAAGTTGACATTTTTTATCAGTCTTATAGAGATTGCTTTAGCAAAAAGAAACTTTATATATAAAATGTTGCTAAGGCAAGGAAGGAATGCAAAAGAGAATGAAAGAATGAAGATAATTTATTGTTTTTCTGAGTCTGCGTGTCAACCAGAATGGTTCTCTAAATAAAAAATATCTTGTCGACGATGTGGCGATTAGATATTTTTTTTATGTTCTGATAGATTATATGTACCGGATTTACACTCTGGCAAGGCACTCATATTACCCCGTGTGACCTTGAGGAGCGTGTGGTTGCCGGGTAACACAAATCAAAAGAGAATATTCACTCCTTCCATATTCATACGAGGAAGATAAAGGCAGGCTAGAGGCAACATTTTTCCCTTTTATCCAATTCCCTGATAAATGTAACGTCGGAAATAACTCGATTTCATGCTTTGTTACGTCAGGCCTTCGATAATGATGTGACTCTTTGGAATCAGGAGTAATAACACTTCAACCAAATGACTTATCAGATAATCGAATCTGGACTCAATTTCAGTATTTTATGGTCCAATTTTGTGTAATGAAATTTTACACTCATTGAAAGAAATGAAAATGCATTTACTGTATTTGACTAAATTACTGTTGGTTTTTCCGTATCCAAAAATTAAGTAACAGCATTATGATGATTCTTTTGCTGTATAGATGTTATTTGTTGTTTTAAAAGTATGATATTTTTTTTTTTAAACAAATTAAAGTACTAAATTAATATTGTGGTGGTAAAATACTACATTAATATTGTGGTGTACTATTTCTTCTTTGTTCTGATCGCGTTATTTATTATAAGATAATAGGTCCGGATGGGTCCGGTCCGCTCGGGCAAAATGTCTGCGTGAAACATCCAAGTCGGAGGGAAACCCGGATACCCCAGTGAATATATAGGCCTGCCTTGTAGGCTAGAGGCCCCTAGATTGATTTTCTGCGTCGGTTTGCTTTCCGCTTTCTTGCAACTTCATTGGTCGAATTTGGCGTGGCAGCTTGCCGACAGTGATAAATCAAGACACGCGGAAGCGTGTCCAGCCAAAGTTCAAAAAAACTGGCGAGCAGCACCGTGTGTAATATTACACGAACCATTTGGAGCCACTTTTGACCCCCTCATAACTCAAAAACTATTTCACATAAACATGTCAAATTTGGCGCATATATTGAGACCCGTGAGATACATATGTGCTCCAAATTTCATAAGCACACCTCAAATGGTTATTTAGATATAAACGTACAAAAATCGTCATTTTTATGATCAAAGGATAGATCAAAACTCTGACACGAGGCATGCTACCATTGCTTAAAGCCGTATTATTTTAATATTGTTGACGTTTATGTTGTAGTGTTATAATCATTATTTTAAGGACGTCAAAGTACGTGACATTCAACCGTTAGTTTGAAACAATACTGCTTTAAGCGGTGGTAGTAACTCCTTAACTATTGAAAATGACACATAATTATTATTTTAATGTAAATAATAATGAATAATAATATAGTTGCATTAAAACCTTACCTTCGTATTCATACATTTTGTGCAACGAAACGTCATTGACAGAAAAGAAGAAGAAACGTATTTGAAGTCGTCAGTTCAAGCTGTCAGTCATTGTGATTTGTATTCATTGTTTATAGTGGTTTTAGTGATATCGACTGTTTACCGTGCTTGTTTTCAATGTTTCACAAAAAACTTTTGATTTTGAACTTTTGCAATCAAAATTGATGAGATGTAGAAATGTGCTGTAGAGGTAGTCTGACCATAGATGTAATCTGTCAATGTCAGTGTAACTCTAGGTACACTATATATTTTTCTTGAGAATTCTCGTCTTTAATTATCTTGTACAATGAGTCGTACAATAGAATTACTGGTGGGTGACACACTGACCTTACACCAAATAATAAGTACCTACTAATGTAAAACGTAAACTAAACTAATAGAAAAGTCCTATTACAGTGTAAAGGATTATTTGAATGATAGCAAGGCATGGGTATGAATTGTTACAACGGCTGATTATGTAATGTTATATTATAAGTACATATATATAATTTCAAATATTTGTGAGATGGTGATTATAAAAAAAAGCGGAGTTTATTGCGGGCTCTTCTCAGACCAGGGCACGTTTGGAACCCTCGTAGCTTTAGTTTTAAGATATCGTAGTTAATTATCACCATCACGTCTTATGCTCTGTAAGCATGACGTTCAGAAGGTGTACTTTGTAGGTACATATTTTGAATAAATATGTTTTGAGTTTGAGATTGAGTTCAATAATTTCTGTACAAAAAGTAATGATATCCCATCAAAAACATAAATGTAAAATGAGAGCCAAGTTCAAAATTGTGATATATATGCCTTGGTTGTTGACTTCAGCGACAAAAGAAGTGAGATCTAAATGGGTGCCAATTTCAATGGTCAGTCCTGCAATTTATATATCCCATCAAAAACATAAATGTGAAATGAGAGCCAAATTCAAAATTGTGATATATATGCCTTGGTTGTTGACTTCAGCGACAAAAGAAGTGAGATCTAAATGGGTGCCAAGTTCAATGGTCAGTCCTGAAATTTATTTATAACAACATATAATATTTTATAACAACTTAAAATATCATTTCTTCTTATAACTTAGTATAAAATGTTGAAGACTAAGGCTTTGGCTTGGCTAGTTTCCATATACGAATTATTATTAAGTAGGTACCTAAAAGTACAGTTTCTACCAGCAAGCCAAATTTTCGGAAGAATAAAATAAGAACTTACAGCTTTACAACTTGTGAACGCTATAATTCGTATATGAAAACTAGCCAAGCCAAAGCCTTAGTCTTCAACATTTTATACTACGTTATAAGAAGAAATGATATTTTAAGTTGTTATAAAATATTATATGTTGTTATAAATAAATTTCAGGACTGACCATTGAACTTGGCACCCATTTAGATCTCACTTCTTTTGTCGCTGAAGTCAACAACCAAGGCATATATATCACAATTTTGAATTTGGCTCTCATTTCACATTTATGTTTTTGATGGGATCCCTTTTTTTTAATGCGGACAGACTCTGTTATCTAAACATTAGGCGAATTTACGCGGGATGTGGGCCGACATTCCCTAGAGCAGATACCTAGCGTTAAGAACACATCAGATTATATCATACTAATATTATTATAACTGCGAAAGTGTGTTTGTTTTTTGGTTTGTTGAAACAAACCAAAAAACAAACACACTTTCGCAACGGAGCAACGGATCGTCGTGTTTTTTGGTGTGGAGTTCCCGAGGGAATCAAAAAATCTTAAGCTACGCGGATGAAGTCGCGGGCATCAGCTAGTCTATACTAATATTATAAATGCGAAAGTTTGTATGGATGTATGGATGTATGGATGTGTGGATGTATGGATGTTTGTTACTCAATCACGCCCCAACGGCTGAACGGATCTGGCTGAAATTTGGTTTTGAGTTAGATTATAGTCTGGAATAGCACATAGGCTATTTTTTATCCCGGAAAATTAAGCAGTTCCCGCGGCAATCAAAAAACCTCATTCCACGCAGACGAAGTCGCGGGCATTAGCTAGTTATGTATATGTACTCAAATTGTCAGTGGAATACAAGCGCAAATATGACGGTGTTGCGAGTCGCACATTCCGCAAAAGACGTCGACAAACGTCGAATATCTCACATTAATGAATATTTTCCAAGTTCTCAGAAAACGAATTAACAATCACACATACTCCATAGCTCATGCTAGCTAAATTCGCGCGCACTCCACCATTTTGTTTCACGGAACTCAATATGGAAGCATATCTAGAGAGTTCTCAGAACAGTGTAGGTATGTCTTTTCAATTTTCGCAGTATGCCGTGTAATAGCCAGTACTATTGAAGCTGGAGCTAGTATTACCAGATAAGTACGTTATCGATTACAATGTGCTCTGTAATGCCTCTCGTAGACACCCGAAAAGTGTAATCAAAGTCTTATATCGTACTAGCTAATGCCCGCGACTTCGTCTGCGTGGATCGAGGTTTTTTAGTTCCCGAGGGAACTTCTTAATTTTCCGGGATAAAAAGTAGCCTATGTACTATTCCAGACTATAATCTATCTTTGTGCCAAATTTCAGCCAGACCCGTTCAACCACTGGGGCGTGATTGAGTAACAAACATCCATACATCCATACATCCATCCAAACTTTCGCATTTATAATATTAGTATTAGTAAGATTAGTAAGAAGTAAGAAACCTTGGATTGGTTAACACTCTTCCGCTATGGGCTCAAATTCATTGTCGCGTCAAATTATATTCGATCAACAATGAATGATGCATGTTGTACATACTATGGCTGATATTATTTACTATTAATAGTAAGTTTAAGAAGTATAAAGTATTAGTGCTGTCGATATAACATCATATTGCAACGGTTTTGTCCATAAACAAACGGGGATGAAATTTAGCATTTAATCGGCGCATGCGCATGCCACTTCTAACTGTTAGTAGGTCGCTCTTATAAAAATTCTTTGAAAAAACGGCCGTCTGAGCTAAGTTTATATTAGTCGGTAGTAGAGCATCTGACTTTGCAAATCCTTTTCAGAAGACCATTCTCGGGCAAGATTGTTTGCTTCTTAGAAGTAGTGACGCAACGCTAGGAAATCGTTTTTTATTGATGACAATAAAGTAAGACTGGGATCTAGTAAAAGTTAAGTTTAGTATCAAATCCGACTACAAATACCACTATTTGATTTTTATATGGATCATATCAGAAAGCTAAATCTCTTTTAAGTAAACGGCTTAGGGTGGTAACTAGCCTATTCGTGAATCGAACCGAAAGCCGCACTAATAATACCGCACGCTCACCACTGCGCTTGGGAGGTACCTAATCGAGATTTACTTAAAAAAGTGCGCATTATACATTAGTTAAATTAACTATTTTTTTTAATCCTTACATTCGTAAGACTTTCCTGTTTATCCCACAGTGTAATAAATTATCACAACTTACATAAGAGACGTTTTTACGAGGCCCATGTGTGGCGCGAAGCATCTTTTTGTGGCGCCCAAATCCCGAAACTAGTGAATGACAAAAAGCTCTATCCAGTTTTGGATACCGTCCACATACAAAATTCCACTTAAGGCGTCTCTTTCTCATCTATACTAATACTAATATTTTAAATGCGAAAGTTTGGATGGATGTATGGATGGATGTTTGTTACTCAATCACGCTCCAACGGTTGAACGGATCTGGATGAAATTTGGCGCAGAGATAGATTATAGTCTGAAAAAATACATAGGCTACTTACTTTTCATCCCGGAAAATTAAAGAGTTCTCGCGGGAACCGAAAAATCTCAATCCACGTGGACGAAGTCGCGGGCATTAGCTAGTGTATCATATTCCTGATTTCTGAGAGTAATTAATGGAAAGAGGTCATCTCTTTCCATTAATTACGTAATGGTAAGGTGTTGCCTTGGGATAATCTGTGACATACGACTAAACGACGAGTAAGTACTGGATTTTGTTCGTTAATATCAGACTACACGATGCCCGCAACTTTGGTTTAGGTTTTTCGAAAATCCTTTGAGAAAATTTTGATTTTTTGGGGTAAAAGGTAGCCTGAGTCTTTCTGCAGATTATATCCTATTTCTGTAACAATTTTCGTAAAATTCAGTTTAACAGTTGAACCGTGATTACGTAGCAAACAGACCGACGGACAAACGCGCTTTCGCTTTTATAATATTAAATAGGTACAAGGTATTAGTATAAGTACGGATATTAATGAGAATTGTCGCGATAGATGGTCCTTTAGGTATACCAAAAACAATTGTTGAATTGTTCAATATTTTGGATTTTATAAACATACTTACCTGTATTTTGTTAAAGAAACATATTAATAAAATAAATAAAATAAAGAAAGCCTTAATTTTCAAAAACATAAAGAAACATTTTGCTATTTTTAATTAAACTTTTTTGGCATACCTAGCTACGCCATATTGAGGATCCTTGACGTGTTAGGGGCAAAGTTTAACAAAATTTTGAACCACTTAATTTAGAAAGTTAAAGCGTTGCAGAACTCTCGGTGGTAAAATTTTTATACTTCGCCGTTTCTGTATTAAATTTGCAACTTTGCATTTCGCCAAGCTTTGTACAATTTTTAGGTATTAATCTTAAATGTACTCGACTTTAATATAAAACGATTGTTAAAATGACCCATAAGAAAATAACGTAAAAGTATTCAGAGATTATATTCAATTCAATTTATTTGCAAAGTACACATTTGAGATTTTAAAAGATTTCATACCATAATAATTTAGTTTTATTTTATTGATAATACATACCCGCTAAGGCATTATAGTTTTTCAAGTCGTCTTTTCAGGTAACAATAGATATTAATTAAGAATTAATAGTATTACACATAATTAATGATTTATTGCATGTATAAAATTTTCTTATGTATTAATAGGTATCTAATCGTAATTTTCATCATCTCATAATATACACATCGTCAACCCACTACTATGAGCACCTCTTTTCAGAATGAGGGTTTAGGCTATATAACACCACACTGGCCAAGTGCGCATTGGCAGACTCGATAAACATTATGTAGAATCACTTTCTTCACATATTTTATAATTAAAACATACGATATTCAATATTTATACCTCGGAAAAGTTAGGGGTTAGGGTGCCCTGTATTCGAATCCTGTACAATCCGAATAGGAGGCCCAAGTCTTAATCACTAGCTCTTAATAACACAGTATTTTATTTTCAATCTTCGATCAAGTAAATACTATGAACTGCTCTACAACATAAGGTATAGATAAAGGGGAATATTATGAAGTTTTATGTGCAAAGTTTAGTCACGGTACCTCTACCGGAAAGCCGTTGGGGATATGACTTCAAGAACGCTTCGTGTTCATTTTATTTAATAATATTTAACTTACACTCGTAAAAATTTAAACCTTTGGAAGCTGCAAATTCTCTCAACAGAACCGTTCAATGTTGAATTGTAGTCCGCACTTGACCAGCGTGGTGGACTATGGCAGGAGACTTTTGCTCAGTAGTGAACCGGCAATGAGTTGAAATCGTGTTGATGAGAGAAACAGTTTTACTGTTTCGTTAGGTAATCCATACTAATATTATAAAAGGGAAAGTGTGTCTGTCTATCTGTCTGTCAGTCTGTCTGCTACGCTTTCACGGCCCACCTATTCAACCGATTGTGATGAAATTTGGAATAGGATAGTTAATATCTAGGGAAAGGACATAGGCTATACTTTTTATCCCGGAAATTAGGGAGTTCCCGCGGGAATCGAGAAAACTTAGTCCACGCGGACGAAGTCGCGGGAATCATCTAGTACTGTATAAATGTGTTCACATAAAAAGGATTGATTGCGCGGAAATAAACCAGAGGAGAGTTTTAAAAAGCCATTACCTACTGATAGGAATCTCCCGCATAATCTCTTAGGATCCGGGCGTGACGTCGTTACTCTTCATGAGCCTATAACGATGATATTTGGCAAACTCCACAGAATTTGAAATCAGGTAATAGAAATTGTTTCTGCTAATGAAAGAACTGGAAAAATTCAATATAATCCGCCACAATAGGTTAATTTATGTGGTACAGTGTGTATCCTGCGATATTCACCACACCATACAAATTTTCCAAATAATTTTCAACGTACGTTTCACTCCGCCACCGGAGTATATTCAATTAAACTTCCAATTCTTTTTTTATCATGGACTTCCGCAAAGAAACGTCTGCTACTATCCCATTATTGTATCTGCTGTCTTAAATACGGTGAAATCGCAGCTTGGCGTCAATTTTCAGCAATAAAAATAATTTCGAAGAACATAAAATTATTGTGTCTAGCATTGAATGCAATTGGGTATTTGAAAACTAGTCAAATTAGGTACTTATTTTCAAACTTCAAAACGTGCTTAGTATAGATTTTGTATTAAATACTGCATTGTGATGTCATCAAAAGTCAACGCACTTTTTACTTTAATCGATAGATAATAATTTAAAATAGTTGTCAAACATAAAATTAATAGTAAACGTGCATATAACGTCTTTTGGCAGTTCCTATCACTAAAGAAATATTTATTTGATTAGTTGTCAAATACCTAATTGTAAAGCGATCCACCTTTAGGATTTTTAGGTCCAAACACTCTAGGGACTAAACAGAACAATCTATGGTTTCGATACATTCAATGTTACATATAAGTAATTTAAAACACATTGTCCAAGTCGAGATGCATAATATTGGTATCTACCTACGATTCAGGTAAGATTGCAGTTAATAGGTAACTTGTAATAGAATAAAAAATTTAGTTTAGATCTCTTAAAAAATGTATTGATTTAGATTAACCATACGGTAAAATAAAAAAGTTATTAAGTAATGTGTTTCAAATTTGACTTCACCAAATGCAAGGATTTACGATGTCAACGCTCAACGACCCGTAGAGATTTAACCGATCGTTCAAAACGCTCTTTAAGAAGTATATTATGGCCGATATAAGACCATTATGTTGAACGCTTAACAAACCCTCTTTGATTATAACCAGTAGGGGTGGCACTTAATAATATTTTGTACTAGATTATCTTATCGTATACAAGATTTGATGAGACAATAATGACTCATGAGACACTTGTTGTGGTGGTACAAAATAAAGTGTATGCTAATAATAATATTTTTTTTTTCTTAACACCTATTAAGTAGTAACTCAATCTTATATTTTTTTGAGTTCGCAGAATATACGTGTTATTCAGTAGAGGTGGCACTTTATAACACTTTGTACTAGATTACCTGACCCGGCAGGTAGGCGGGTAGTAGTAAAAGATGGTTTATTTTTTGTAGAACTTTTTTAGGTTGCGGGAAGAACCTGGGTGGCCCTAAAGAGGAATATGTGAATTGCAAAATCACCTGCGTACTTAATAGAAATAAGGCGGCTTTGATCTAAAAATGTTCAAATGGCCGTTGCAATCGTCGTCGGTTGGTTTAATCTCAGTTTGACGCTATTCGGAAACTTTTGATGCATGTTTAACGACGACAGTTGGTGAATATTAAATTAACAGAGTCATAAAGAACAAGTAATGCTGGATTGCTGATGACAAAAGTTTTCTTTACTCTAGACCGTTAAGCAGTTCCATAGAAAGTTCATATAAAGATACGAGCTTGCGATCAAAATGCAGATAAATAAACCTGTTTGGAAAGCCAAACAGGTTTATTTATCAGCATTTTCATATCATATTTGATTCCAATTGGATTTTTCAGCTACTTACTTCTTAGTTCTACTCACTAACCATCTCTAACTTAGCACTTTTGTGCTTCACTGTCGTTGTATTTCATTCAAATATGAATATTTCAATTACTGAATTTTTCAAATACTTCTTCTTCTACTTAATTAATAAACGCTTGTTATTTTCGTTCTTTTGTCCGGGTTTCAAACCTATTATTTTATTTATGCAAAGGCTAATGCATAACCTTAGCCGCGAGGATTCGTCTCGTCGTCTCAATCGATAGACGTCCACTGCTGGACGAAGGTCTCCTGCATGGATCTCCATAGAACACGGTCTTGTGCCGCTTGCAGTTTTCAGTGGCTCACAATCTGTAAATTAATATTAATTGACATTGTAGTTCATATTGTATTAAAAGTATTGTATCTGATTCCTGGTTCTATATGGATCCTCATCATAAGGAAACGTAAACATGTATGTGCGCATTCCATCTGACATCCTGTCGTGCGATTCAGTCCGTACTGCGGTCAACGCCCTTTGAGGGTTCCAAGCCTTCAAACAAACTAAAACCACAACCAAAACTATGTGTTGTTGTCCAAAAAGTTGACTTCAGGGCATAGGTTGACTTTTAAAAGTACCTAGTTTGCTGACTTGCCCCGGATTTCCTCAGGTGGAATCAATGAAAAACTTTTTAACCCTAGACACCTAACCTTCGTCGAATCGACGAGTACGCCGCATTAATATCGCTATTTCTTTTCGGCACGCGCACCGATCAACGAGTCTTCACTTGTCAATTCAGTGTTCGCCGAGTTCTTCCGGGTGGCGACTGCGCCTGGCGGGTAAGTACTTCTCTTTTCGAAATATTACGAAAATAGTCGTCGTTTTGACGAATGGTTAGGGTTTGTGTATATATATTTTTATAGTGTTTGCTTTTGTTTGTTCATAGTGCTTGCTCTTTTTTGCAGTTTTTACCATGGCTTCCAAACGATGGTTGACTGAGGAAAATATAACGAGTCTGTTAATGGATGAGGAAGATGCCAGTGCGTTAGAGCAGTCATCGAACAGCGAAACAGAAGATTATTTAGAGGTGGATGATGCACAAAGTGACGCTCAAGATGAGGTTTCCGACCATGAAAATATTTCGTCGCTTGACCTGCACGACAATGTACCGGAGCCATAATACTTGTGTAATAGGACAAAAAGTAATGACTCGACGTGATTTTATGAAGAAGGTGCATATGCAACTGGTAGAATCGTGGCTCAAAATCCGTCTGGAAATTCCTACTATGCCAAGACACGTGAAGGACAAGATAAAAAATGTGTTATGAGTGTCCATCGAGGAAGGTCAAGGTCAGCCATCATCGTCTAATAATGATCTTCAGCCAGTCGAGGCTGCGAACAGAAAAAGAAAGATTTGTGGCCTATGTTCATACAAGAAAAGGCGCATGACAAAATGTTACTGCTCAAAATGCAATACCGCAGTTTGTGGTGAGCATAAAGTTGATTTTTGTGTACAGTCCGCTTCAAAATAATTAGGTTTTTTGTGTTTTACAAAGTAATAAGACTATTATAATTTATGTTTGCCAAAGAAAAGAAGGCTATTTTAGTGATGTTTTTTTAAATTTTATATATGAGTAAGTGTCTTTATCATTGATCTCAAAAAGTCTAGTGTTTTGTAACTTGTTTTGTATTTTCTCACCAAACAAATACATATTTATATAAAATTACACGGCGCCAAAAACTGTTCGTCAAATCGACGAATGGTTAGGTTAAAAGGGATATGTTCAAAGGTTAGGTGTCTAGGGTTAAGTGGTTTTGAGTTATGCAGAAAATATCCATTCAAAATCTTAAATTTCTAGACCCGGTTCAACTCACTTCCAACATCGTAATTATTATAACCAAAACGAAAGTGTTGGTTTGTTCTTCAATAATTACTTTTTATGTAAATTCCCTCCAAGTTGAATACAAAATGGGCCGAGAAACTCAATTTGCATGAGCCTTCTTAATTACAACAGAAGTACTCAAAGCCAATAGAAGTTCCGGCATCACTCGATTCCTCGAATCGATTAGCAATGAATATCAACTCGGCACAAGGGAGTTCTCGATCAAAGTGAATAATAATGGAGTTGGGGTCAACTTGTCGATGCAATCGAGTGGTCTTCAGAGAATTGAATTGAGACGCATCTGGTATAATTTCTTCGGAATAAATTATTCTGAAATTTCAGACATCCGACGGCGTTGCATACTGTTGTTTGTGAACTGTAAATGGAGAATTTTTTATGACTAATTATAATAATTAAGGTGAAATATAAGAACAAAATAACGAATTATTAAAATATGTCAATAAATGAAAAAGTTATGGAACTTTAATGTTGCGCTTGCATAATTTCATTACGGTTGTGTAACGTCACTCTAACTTAACGGTGACAACTGAATAAATAGTGTAAAAGCACATTATTAAATTCTTAAAATTTCACTTTTGTGCAGTGAAGGTCACCGCTCAAGATTCGTGCCGCACACTATAATAGATTTTAATTTCCTAAAATATGCAGACGTTGCAAACTGTCGAAATATAAAGGGACGGGTCAAGATGATAAAAGAGAGGTTCTCTTTTATCATCTTGACCCGTGTAAAAATTCAAGCGAGGATCCCTCACGACCTGCAAGCTTACAGAAGTCTTGTTCCTGTTCGAATGCAGTCGATATCGATGCAATATGCATTATCTATGCATTATTCACCTGACACCTACATCTGCTGGCTTGCGAACTACAAGTTGGAATGCTTTTGATTTACTACGCGTCCAGCTTTATCATTTGTTCCGTGCTTCAGTTCCACTTGGACGTTGGTCTTGCTCCGATAATTTCAAAGTATTTTGTACACTGTAGCACTGTAGCTCAACTTTACCTTGAAGTTATATAATTCAACACTCGAATTTACCGAGGTGTGCCCAGTCATAGCACGGCTAAACTGAAATCTTGGTGAGGCTGCCTATCGCAATTTGTTTTTTTGAAGTGAAATTTATTTAGAATCATTGTGATTTAAACATTCGATGAAATGAAAGAGACACCAAAAAGATACAAACATATTCATAATAGGATTTAGCCTGCCCATTCTCTCGTAGGCTACTTTTCTAAAGTTTCACTTCTGCCGTGTGTGAATTGCACACACACACTTCCTTTTTCATTACGCCACTACAAGCTAGCTTTAAACTGCAATCTCACCAGAAGGTAAGTGATGATGCAGTCTGCGATGGTAGCGGGCTAACCTGTTGGGAGTATGAAAGCTAAAGAAATCTGAAACCCATGCCCCTGCGCCAATCGTTTTCTACAATTTTTAATACTCATTAAAAACCAGAAATAATAAACGTTTTTAGCAACTGATATTTTAATAAAGTAACTGATACAGAAAATAATGCGAATGATTTTCAACAGCCAACTTGTTTTTAAGAAGTGTGATCGTAGGCTGTAATTTTTGTATAAATTCTTATTCGTTTAGCAAGTCAAAGCGAGCGTCAAAAGCGCTTTAACTTCGCTTCGCGCACAAAATTCGTTGACAAAAGTATGGCAAAGTGGAGCTATCCGCAAATCATTTAACAATTTTTTCTATTCAGAGCGCATTTTTTTTCTGTTTTTGTTTAACAATAAATCTTCCTTCTTTGTTTTGTGTACTACTTAGTTTGAGTCCTCTTTCCTTACACCGTCCATTGTATTATTGACAAGACAAGGGTCAAAGGTTCAAAAGTAGTGTATTTTTCTCTTTTGAAAGTATTCTTTTGTTAAGAGCTGTATGTCCCGATGCCCCTTTTGGAAATTGGCCAAGAGTCTTAACGATCTGAATAGGCCGTGGTAGTTAGTGTAGGAGTTTAATAGCAACATCAGCCTGTAGAGGACAGTAGCATTTTAATAATATCGAAATGTTTTTGTCCGAATGCTGAGGTTTCTTCTATATAAAATCTCAACAACAACAACAATCTTAGAACTAAACAAAATAACAGGCTAGACCTGTCACCTAAAAGTACTTATGTTATTTTGTATAGTTATAATGAAATGGTTTTTAAAGCGCCTGGCGATAAAAGAAATGATTATTTATTGCTTTCACATGGAAGGAAAATAAAATCCTTTTTATATCTCGTCTGGAAGTAGGGGTATTTATGTTTCGCAGAATTCCCGTAAATTATAACCTTTCACTTCCGGCCAAAGAACCACGACCCACGATCCACGAGCCCTTGAATCTTTTTGCGCGAATTTCTGCCAAGATTAAAGTTCTAAATATTTCCCTCACTTTTAAAAAAATCAGACCGTTTTCTTTATTTATGAATGGGGAGAGAGAATTATGAAAAATCTAATTTTTTCGTACTTCATTTTTGTTGGATGCTCGCATTTAATATATAATGTTTATTGATTTTTATTATTCGATTATAAAAACACAGTTTTTGTTAAATCATATATTAAAAATTTAACTAGTAGACTTCGTAGTTTGGCAATCTCAGATAATATTCCCAAGAAAAAAATACCTAATAATAAATTCATATGCAAATTGCAAAGATAATGTACACGATGCAGACAAATAAGTCAATCTAGTACAACTTGAAAATTTTGTTCTGTTTTCTATCTGGAAGACTGTTTAACATGGCCCTAGGCATCAGATGCATAAAGTTTCTTGAATGTAATAGGGTGTTCTTTAGCTGTTACTCAAATAAGTACATTTCAAATCATTCAGGTAAAATAATTACAAAGATTCTTAACAGACACTTCTTAACACACTTTTTACTTATAACCCAGTCATTTGGTGCCCAAAAAGGGGGTTACCTGGACATTTTCTCGGGAGCTTTGAAAATTTGAGAAAATTGGTTTATTTTATAGATTTCGACGTGCTCTTTCCAAATTTCCACTTTTCCACCTCGTGTCTTTGCCGCCCGCGCCGTCATGTGTAAAATGGCGCCCAAAAGCAGTTTTTTGACAATAACTCCTTTCGGACTAATTTTACGATGAAAACAGTCATGTAATAAATTAAACTAGAGAAAATTTCCTCCAATTTATGTAATAACCTTTTTTTGTTGTAAAATCAATAGTTTCATCGTACGGGAGATACAAACCAAAACCTCAATTCACCTTCCACAATTTAAATTTTGTGTAGGTGTTTTACAAGTTCTTTAAACGAAATTTGATTGACTTGGCTAAATTTAGTCTAATTTAGTTTAAAGAACTAGCCGTTTTCGTTCATCAAAAAGCCACCGCCAATTTGTAGTTGTGGGACTGTAAGCTTTTCAATGCCATGCCGCTTCATATAAAAGTGGTAGACGCGGAATTTTTCTCGGGATGACAATTCGTTTTCATCCGTAGTGTGTTTATGTTCTAAACATCAAGACACGCGGAAGCGTGTCCAGCCAAAGTTCAAAAAAACTGGCGAGCAGCACCGTGTGTAATATTACACGAACCATTTGGAGCCACTTTTGACCCCCTCATAACTCAAAAACTATTTCACATAAACATGTCAAATTTGGCGCATATATTGAGACCCGTGAGATACATAAGTGCTCCAAATTTCATAAGCACACCTTAAATGGTTATTTAGATATAAACGTACAAAAATCGTCATTTTTATGATCAAGGGATAGATCAAAACTCTGACACGGGGCATACTACCATTGCTTAAAGCCGTATTATTTTAATATTGTTGACGTTCATGTTGTAGTGTTATAATCATTATTTTAAGGACGTCAAAGTACGTGACATTCAAACGTTATTTTGAAACAATACTGCTTTAAGCGGTGGTAGTAACTCCTTAACTATTGAAAATGACACATAATTATTATTTTAATGTAAATAATAATGAATAATAATATAGTTGCATTAAAACCTTACCTTCGTATTCATGCATTTTGTGCAACGAAACGTCATTGACAGAAAAGAAGAAACGTATTTGAAGTCGTCAGTTCAAGCTGTCAGTCATTGTGATTTGTATTCATTGTATAGAGTGGTTTTAGTGATATCGACTGTTTACCGTGCTTGTTTTCAATGTTTCACTAAAAACTTTTGATTTTGAACTTTTGCAATCATAATTGATGAGATGTAGAAATGTGCTAATGTAATATTCTAATGTTGTTATAAATAAATTCCAGGACTGACTATTGAACTTGGCACCCATTTAGATCTCACTTCTTTTGTCGCTGCAGTCAACAACCAAGGCATATATATCACAATTTTGAACTTGGCTCTCATTTTACATTTATGTTTTTGATGGGATTATGTTTACAGGATGATAATATTATATCATAGTAGTGCATCGTAGAGACATCCTGTTCTGAGATGCAAAGCAAGTTTAGAAACCAAGTTAGAGATAATTTATCTAATAGTCCCTCCCCTACTTGTTTGAAATTTGAAAACTTGGAATCGCGAAATCAGAGTTAATTTTAAAAACACGTCTGCAGCGTTGACTTGTGTTAGGATTCGACAAAATTCGGGCTAACCTGTTAGAGGTATGGCAGATATATTAAACCCTTCTCCTAATCGGTTTCTACACGGCATCGTACCGGAACGCTAAATCGTTTGGCGGTACGTCTTTGCCGGTAGGGTATTAACTAGCTACGGCCGAAGCCTCCCACCAGGCCAGACCAGAGAAAATTCAGAAATTATAAATTCCCAAATTGACACTGCCGGGGGTCAGTAAGTTGATAAGACAGCAGCGCTCAACACTAAGCCACGGAGGTTGTCATCTTGGTAAAGTATGAGGTATGAGCTGACCCGACATGTAATGACTATAGTCGCAAATATGGACGTCTATCTTTATTAATTTCGGATAGGTGTGCTGATTCGACTATAACCACTCCCCGCGGTCATATCGGAAGAGTGACAAGTGACTACAGAACAGGATACGAAAATAAATCATTTCTAATAAACAATACTACTTACTTAGTCCTACCTTCCGTAAAAATCTATAATAGGTAGGTATATACGAGGATAAATGCGAAATACCACACACTGACTAATCACGATGTCTCAGTAACTATAAAACATATATAACTTGCAATTTGTAAAGTGGGTTCCTGCTATGGCGTAGGCATCAGCTAAGGAACGGTTTTGAAAAAATTCACTCCTGGTGAAATGAGGGTTGGAAGATTGAATGAAAGTTCTGTGTTCGTCATTTAGATTAATAGTTATAAATAAAAAGAACCTGTTTCTGTTATACCAATTTTTATTAATAAATCATTGGCCTCTTGCAGTGAGAAAACTTCCGCATTGTACGCGGACTAAGTCGCGGGTGACAAACATAATATTGCGATTATCACATGAGCATCCGCAAAGTAAGGAATTTAAAAAATTCAAATTCAGGGGTTTAGAATTGTATGAAAATAGAAATTAACGCGAGCGAAGCTGCGCCCTCAAGCTGTTTTACTCGTGTCATACTCGTATGAAGGGAACCTCTGTGCAAATTTTCATCTAGGTCCAAGGGTTTGGGGTGGATTGAGTAAATGAGTCAGGTTTTTTTAATCTTAAGTGTCTACATATAGAGATACTTACTGCAGTAAGTCTCTACATAAAGAGATACTTGCTGCAGTAGTGAGTCAATCAAATTAACGCAAGAGTGAATAGGCATATTCTAGGCAAGCGCGCTCTAACCTAGCATCATTAACCTACTCATTATTGCTTTTCGCATGATTGTCGTCAAGCCCAAGCAAAAGTTAGTTGCTAGAAGGGAATTTGGAGCAATTGTAGCACAAATTGGCTGGATTACTTATAGAAGAGTACTTATAGTGTTAGTAGTTATTAATATTTATGGTTCATATCTCCTTTCATAATTGCGAACGTTCTAATTAGATTTTCATAAAGGAGGTAAGTTCTTTTTGCCCTTAGCATTCCGAAATGAGCTGTCTGATTGCTATATGTAAGTTTGACGTCATATAAAGAAAATACAATTGACAAAGTCTCCCATCAAGATCAAGTTCCTTTGATAGTGATACCATTATATATGTTATATGTTTGAAACGCTGGGATAGTATTGTATTTTTATACCGGTAACTATCAAAACTATCGAATATACACATTACCACATTCTAGCGTTTCCTCCCCAGAGACATCCCACCAACGTAAAAACTCTCGTTCTTATTGTGTGCACGACTGTACGACGCCTGAGGCTACGTTGCCTTGTTTTTAATCTAATTACACGTTTAATTAAGCCTAGAAAAATAACAAGATAATGCGAAATTAATATAGGAGACAAATACCTGTTGAAATAAATGTTTTTGTATCTTTGGATTATTTTGTGAAATATCTAAATCTGGAGAAAATAAAAGTCTGCTATTCTTACCAAACGAAAATAAAGTTCTCTGTGGAATATTTACGACTATATATGAGACCCGCGACTTCATCCGCGTGGATTAATGTTTTTTGAAACCTTAAATTTTCCGGGATAAAATGTAGCCAATGTCCTTTCCCCGGATGTAACCTACCTAAATACCAAATTCCATTGAAATCGGCAAGGCCGTCAAAGCGTAGCAGACAGACCCACTTTCGCATTTATAATATTGCTATGGATTATTACCAGGCACTATTTGCTTTTACACTAGTGGTTCCTAAACTAAGTCCTCTCGTCCAATGTGTTCGGTTTTCAGAACTACCATGGACTTAATATTATTTGCAGGATGCCCCTACCTCTGTGGTAGGTAGCTACCTCGAGCTCGGACTCGGACTCGTTATAACGTAACTTACAACGTCTGATAGACGGACGTACTAATGGACAAGTGTAACACTAGTTGTAGTTTCCGCTGGACTGTGAAATCTACTTTTCACGAAAAAATTAATGCAGTAAATGTATACTAAATTACCTACTTACTAGCAAATAATTATAAGCTAACTAGATCCTATTTCGCGCAAAATTTTAAACTATCAGTGTGAGTACTTAATATGTACCTACCTAAATAAAAGGCTGCCTTCAAATACACTTCTAGCGTTTAGCCATTTGACCTTTTGCAGTGGAAACTATACAACATGAAAGGTACTTTTAAGTATTCTGTGCTATACTGATGTGGTAGAAACACCGCAAAGTCAACGACGCGTTTGTCTTACAAAGCCCATACTGTCGTCAAGTCCTTGGTTTGATTTAAATCATAATCCACGGAAAAACTGAAATAAAGACAGCGAAGAACTTCAAATGTTCAATTCGCAGCCTCACCGGATGAAAATTTTAAAGGCATTAACTTTAATTAGCTCACGAGATTTCCTCAGTTTTCCATTTAAAACATTTAACCGTATGTCTATAATCCCAGGAAGTTTGGATAGCAGTACTCAAAAGCTGCCGGGCTTTAAGCCTGCATTGCAGAGGAAACTTTGTCAAGAGCGAGAATTCAATCCATATGTTAATTGGTTTTTCAATTCGGGAAGCTTACCAGAATTTAAAATTACCTGAAACAAAAAAGTTTCGTAAATAAAATGGAATTGGACATTTTTATTTAACTTTTTATTAAAAGTGAGTATATGACCATTGCGCAGGTAACCACTTGATGTTAGGGCTACAGCACACGGCTCAGAATATAATAGTAATAACGTGTTAGATGCCATCAGTATTATATATCTATAAATAAATATACGTTGTGATAATGTATATGATTAACGTTACTAAGACTTAGCATTAATGACAATGTTAATATATCTTGTATTGTCAAAATTTTGTTTACATGACATATAACCTTAAATGTTATGTGCACTTGTAATCGATTTAAGTAAAAGAAATAGTAATAATGTAAACGTTCTTGTGTTTGTCATAGATGTAAATTGTTAGTGTACTTAATAAATAAATCTGTGTTTTGTGAGTTAAGGAATGAAACGGAGGGAGAACTACAGATTTGTACTTATGTCTGTGGCGTAAATTACGAACGCAGGTTGTCTATGTTCACATCGTATATTTTCAGTCTTAATCTATGATTCAGTATATTGATTCATTACTTTACCAACTGCCAAGGTGAAAACGAGCTTTTTAAATAAATACCTTTTCATTCAACTGTAACCACGTTTTTATTAAACGTAGCAATAGGTATTTATTTTTAGATGAAGTGTCAACGCAGTAAAGGTGGTTGACGATGCTAAAAGTATCGGGTGTATTTCTTTACGTAATTGCCACCGCCTACCTATTTATCATCACAAAAAGTCCTGAAACATATTTCTAGTTTTAAGAAAGTTTCTTAAAACCCCCAAACTTAAAAATGCCTAAGTTTAACAGACTAATGATTCAATCATATTTTTAATCTCCACTTTTGATTTTGATTTGCGCAACTCAGCAACTAACTCTGCTATAAGAAAAGTTTGTCTGTGCAGTCAGTCAATTTGTATAAAAAAATTAAATGAGTTTTTTTTTTTTTTTTTTTTTTAAAGAAAATAATACAATAGAACTTATTGCTAGCTAGCCTAACCTAATTACTATATAAATCATGCCCACGTGGAATGGTGGCAAGAATGCTGGCTGCATTTCCGCGCTGGACAGCCAGGCTGATCTTTTGCGCAAAAAATGAGCCAGCCCTTCTGTCACCAGATGAGGCAATTAACCGCGGTGAAATATCTCGCAAAAATTTTTTGGCACTAAGACTCCACGGCCCAAGGGTCTCCACGGCAAACGGAACAAATATGTAACTCTCTATGAGAGAGGCATACTTCCGCCGCTTGCCGGTTTCAGCCTTTTCTGCTGCGGCTCCCGGCCTTGATGCTGTCTCCCTGATATGACACGGGGCCAATGTGTCTACGCATGTTGCATCCCACATTAGCGCCCGTCCCCGTTCCCAGGGAACCAGCGTCAATCCGTTTAAAAACATAATATTATTAATTAGGAGACGAAATCAATAAGTTTATCCTAAATAGTAAGTATAAGTAGAAATCAGGAGAAAGCTGGACCTCAATTTAATAAAGGACTAGCAAAATATTCAATCAACCACGTCGATAATTAATCAATCAGACAAAGAACAAAGATTACGCAAGGCGATTTAATTTTTAATTATTATTTAATTGAAAATTAAACGATTTTCACATTCAACATATCGTTTAAGAGCAGATAAAAGCCGGCGATTGTGATGAAAATAAAAATCTTTCTTTGTAGTAAAAGTGTCGAGTGCGGATATAAAATTTTACGTGCGCACAAATAGTCCATTCGTGGCTTCTAACGTTCAGTGCAGCTAAATGGTCGAGCGATTGAATCGAATGCTATGGGATTTATACCATTTTTAGAGCATTATAGAAGATAAAAGTAACGTTTGGATGAAACTGAATTTTATGGGGCCTATATACGCATATAATATTCCTCCCCCGATACGCGATTCCCGGAGTAAAATTACATTTATCAAAAAGTTAAAAAGATTTTTGCTGTCTAAACAGATTGAATTCGAAAATATAGCGGCCGATATTTCAGTGCTTTAATATGTATATGTTATATAATTATGCATCATATTTACTTGTATATTATAAATGTATCGTATATTTATAAAGATATTTAACATGTTTTTCTTCATGTTAACTCTACTATGTATAGTGAATATTATTATTATTATTTATTTATTTTCTTTATTTACTGCTTTCCTTTAAAATTTTGGTTGTAACTGTGACGTCACCCGGGGTCACAGCTGAAAATCAGCGCCTTGCTTTGTATGCATTTATGGGCATATAACGCAGGGCAAACGCTGAGCTGCACACCCTTTCTGGGTGGTGTCACAGACGAAAGTGTTACATTTGTATCTAGTTTTGTCTGTGACATCACTGTTGAATAAACTGTTTTTCTTTCTTTCTTTCTTTGCATATATATGTATATATAGACTATAGTTTGCCATGACATGCGAAGCTAGTGTAAGACTCGGCGGGCTAGAAGATGTCATCATAAAAGAGACATTTAACATTTAAGAGACACTGTGAATAATATTGTTCTTGTATTTCTATTATACAACTTCGTAGGTATGGAAGGCCCTCCAAGGGGCTGTAGCGCCAATGAAGATGATGGAACACCCATTCGGATTCCAAGCTTCCTGCCACGTATAACTTATAAAATTACCATCAAGGCAAGACTGAATAAGTTGGTTCAAACTAGTCCTCATCATTGCTTTCATTTTTAATTTCATCCAAGCATGATTGTCACCAAGCAGAAGCCTATCTTGATATAAAAAAAAGGAAAAAGATGATCTAATCAATATTTATTTGGTTTTCTTCGGCCCCAGCCAGTTTAAAACAAATAAAAATCCGGTGTAATTTTCCATATTTGATAAGCAACAATACGAAACAATGGGGAATGGCAAAGCATTCATAAATTCACTTCAAAAGGGCAAAAGTTCATCATGCAACATAACTAAGGAATAGCTGACATCGGGTGTCATAAAAAAACAAGTCAGTGACACTGACTGGCAAAGTTGCAAAATTAATTAATTAAGTGAAAACGTCAAAAGCACAATATTTTGCTTTGTTGGTTAAATTAGCTCCACAAAATGAGGCGCCTTACTGGAAAAATAATACAAGTTTAGCTGATGCCTAAATTGATGCTATGACAGTTTTTAACCGACTTCCAAAAAAGGAGGAGGTTCGCAATTCAGCGCGTATTTTTTTTTAATGTATGTCGGTGCATATCTTCGTGGTTTCTAAACCGATTTGAACTTCTTTTCAGCCGGTAGAGGAAGCTCTCGAGGTGGTCCTATAAAATTTTGACTCCAAATCCTCAACCCTGACACTAAAAAGTTTAAATAAAAATTCTTTCCAAAAAACCGACTTCACCGTAAAGTAAAAAATAATTTTGATTTCTACAATTATGTTGAAGTCGGGCGGGTATAACGATGAGCAAAGTTGACGCATCAGCCTCGTGTAATGTATTTAAGTAAGTTTAGAATCTTTCCTTGTGTGAAGCACTGAAATAAAATTATAAAAATAATAAAATCCCTCTATGCAGAAAGTAAATGATCATAAATGGTAAAAAAATACTTCTTCAATTACTGATAACGTTTTTTGATATTTTTATCTACTTTGTATTTGTACCTAATCAATTTCTGAACATGTTATTATTTGGTTTATATTTTACTAGCGGCCCGTCCCGGCTTCGCACGGGACATAAATAGGTACAGATATTTAAGTTATAAGCATGCTAATTAAAACGACCATGAATCACTAAATTAGAAAAAAAATGTATGCTTATTTTAAAGCCTCCCTGTACACAACGTTGGCTGTGGTATTTGTAGGTGGCAACAAAACGTATTGATTTTCAGGAGATCCTACTCGAGAAAGTGCCACATACAATTGCCCGTGGGAAAAGCACTCTTTCCTTAAGTCGATACCAACTATGGAAAAAGTTTGTCCCTGGGATTATTTATTGTTAGGGCAAAGGATATTTTTAAAGGAAACTGTAACCTTTTAAAAGATATGGGCATATCAGTTGGTATCATCGGGATCCGCGGAACTACCTAGTTCACAATGGTGCACCCCCTTCTCCCGCACTGCCCCTCTCATGAAGAGTTAGTTACTCGATGCGCTGCGTGGCGGCCGCCGCCGGCATGTATTTTTATTTTAATTTCATGATATCTTTTGAATGGAATGTCCGATTTCAATAATTCAAAAAGTAATCATCAGGTATTGAGACAGTCTTGAATATTAAATTATTTATTTGGATAAAAAAATATAAATGGTATGGATAACACGGTCTGATTTTGATCGGCATTTCTATCAATTTGTTAAATGTAAAAAAGTAGTTATAGTGACGCAACTACAATAGTTAGACACATGGTCTCGCGAAGTTTTTTGTAGATATTGATATATTCTATAATATTGTCGAACATTTTGTGTCGTATCATTAATACTCCTCGCGTCGCAGACATTTTATGGCTAATTTTTTTACACCTTCGGTTGGTTTTAATAGGAATTTCTAAAGATTTCTATAGTAATCTAGTACTAAATATAGCTTATGTTACTCAGTGATAATGTAGCTTTCTAATGAAATCGGTCCAGTACTTTTTGAGTTTATTCGTTACATACAAAAATACAAATCTTTCCTCTTTATAATATTAGTGTAGATTATCATAATGTTTAACATACTATTTTTTCCCTTAAAATCATGCACCACATGATGAAACAGTAGCAAAACTAATTATAATTTGAAAAAAATCCGCGAATTTTTAACTTAAATTTTGAACAAAAGAATGGTATACGTCGGTAACGCTTACGCCAGCAGGTAACACAAAAGAGCGCTTTGTATTATTTATTTATTCATGCAAAAGCAGATTGCCCGCCTCATGCATACATGCGCGATTTTTTTACTTTTATCTTGTTTACCGGCGCTTTTTATTTGACATACAGACGAATATAATGAAAGTGAAAATATGACGGTGCTGTTGAGGTGGCAAGCCTGAATTGCTTCAAAATATTTTAGAAAAAAAATATTTTTAGTAATTATACTTAAATCCTTAATTATACTAACATTACAAATGTGAAGGTGTGATTATCTGTCCATCTGTCTGTATGCCTGCTACGTTTTAACGGCTCATCTTATCAACCAATTTTGATGAAATTTGGTACAGAGATAGGTTGCATCCCGGGGAAGGACATAGGGAAACTAAAGAGTTCCCGCGTGATTAAAAAACTGAACCCGCACGGACGAAGTCACGGTTATCATCTTGTATCATAATAATCATTACTAATGAAATACTGCGTAAGTTCATGATGAACAAGGAACCACAAGTTTTCTTTTTGATTTTTTCGTTTTAGCAATGTAATGAGTGATCAATAGCAGTATATCAAAGAGATAAGAATGAGATACAACATTACTGGAAGATGCTGATGCTGATACTTAAAAATGCAGGTCCGAACAAAATGTTCTGTCCCTTTCCGCAGGGAGTACTATGAAAAGGTAAGCAATTTTTAATGCTGTCATTTTAGTTTAAAGATTGTGCACTACAGAATTAGTTTTAAAATCTATAACACAGGTAGTATGCAAAGGCAGCCGTATTGCTGTAAGCAATCTCTAACACGCAGTTGGATGTCTTTTGGTCAAAATGATATCAAATAAGAGAACAAAACATCAAAAGTTATTTGAAGCACAAAAAGTCAAGGTCGCACCCCCGCATTCCTTCCCCCATGGGATTATGAAAATGAGAGTTTATTTAACATACATTTCCCGTGACACTGACACTGACAGTGACAGGGTGATTTGCTCAGCCACGCTGTAGGTATTTCTGGTGGAATAAATTTGGCTTGTTAGTATTTTTAGGCTGCATAATTAAGTAGACATTTTTTACGATAAGTATTTTAAATGGGAAATAGTTACATATGTAAAGTTCATAATTCTAATTAAAACTGAAGTTTTGTTTTGAAAAATAAAAAATTTAACTCGAATAAAAATCTTGTATTTCATGATTTGAAATATTTCGCGTTCGATTTTCCAAGTTATCTCCTCGAAATTACCAAAAATGCGTCGGTCAAAGGTCTAGACTAAAAGAACTATCGACGACCTCCGTAGCGCAGTGTTGAGCGCTATTGCTATAATGTGCAAATGTCCCGGGTTCGATCCCCTGCAGGATCAATTTGAATTTATAATTTCTGAATTTTCCCTGGTCTGGTCTGGTGGGAGGCTTCGGCCATGGCTATAATTACCACCCTACCGGGCAAGACGTGCCGCCAAGTGATTTAACGGTCGTAATTTTCGGTACGATGCCGTGTAGAAACCGAATAGCAGTTTGAGTTTAATATGAGTGCCATGCCCCTAACAGTTTAGCCCGCTACCATCTTAGACTGCATCATCACTTAACATCAGATGAGATCGCAGTCAAGGGCTAACTGGTACCTAGTGGATAAAAAAAAAAGTTTTTGTTAGACTTAGATACAAGTCATATATTCCGATACCAATTCTATTAACTCATACCGAATTCTTTGCATATACTAATGCTAACATTTGGCTAACATCAAATATGATATGTTATTATAATTTCAAAACAAAAGACGACACAAGAATGGCGCCCTTCGGTAACGCATACGCGAACTGGCAACGCAAAGAGCTTTTTTGTTACTTATTCATGCAAAAGAAAATTGTCAGCGTCATGCAGAGTGAATACATGCCAAATTTTTATCTCTGTATATTATTTAGGTACTAGATGATAATTTTCCGGTATAAAAAGTAGCATAGGTATGATGTCCTTCCCCGGGATGCAACCTATCTCTATACCAAATTTCATCAAAAAAGGTTAAAGAATACGGGACGTCACAACGTAGTACGTCGACAAACAGACAGACAGACAGACACACTATCACATTTATAATATTAGATTGTTTACTTCAACGTAATATTTTCAGACGACTATTTTACATTAGAATTCCGTAACGAATACTCTCCGATATTAGTAACAATAACCAGTACGTACTGCTTAATTTGCTCTCAGGCACGATAGAAAAGAAAACGTAGATTCGGTCACATATAAGTAAAGTTATTGACTTGGGCTAACGTTGCTTAACAGCGCAATCGATTGATATCTTTGACTATAATATTGTGCGTTGCTGCAACAAAGTACCACTTAGCCCTTGCAACTCTACTAGTTAGCCTTTTAGATATTAAAAAATTAATACTATCAATATAATCAAGCCTTTGCCTAGCGTTCCCTTTCACGACTCAACAGCTTTACATAACTTGTCGACAATATTGAAACGGATTTGTAAAGTGCACGGAGTCGGAAATAATTAAGTACATATTTCTCTAGAAGACAATGAGTTCCTGCGGGACTTAAACAAAAAACGTTAATCCACATGGCCGAAGTTGCATTCAACCAAAAATTTCCGACCGAAATTGAACTTTAACGACTTAAAAAGTAAAGAAGACATGTTTGCTGTTTGAACAAACCGTTAAAAGCATTCCGAAATACTCGAAAGAAGTTTACTTTAAATGCCAAGTATAAAGTCTAAAAGAAAGAAGATTTTAAAAGGATTTTTGTGCCCAGTGTTATTTTTGTGTGAACTTCAAATGTATCACTGAAGTCAAGATTGTATTTTTTTAAGGTTCTACTAGATTATTTTATCAATGAGAAAATCAAAAAAATCAAGATGGGTCCAAAATTCTGTCAGCGAGGGTTAGCAGAATGGTGGAGGGACTAAGTGATCTTATCTCATTTTTTTATCAACTACGAGTTGTTAAGTAAGCAGTTTAAGATGGTAGCGGGATAACCTGTTAGGGGCATGGCTGTTATATTAAACTCATACCCTGAATGTGTTTCTAAATCGCTTGGCTGCACGTCGTTGCCGCTAGGGTGGCTACTAACTAGCCACGGCCGAAGCCTCCCACTAGACCGGACCAGGGAAAATTCAGAAATTATGAATTCCCAAATTGACCCTGCCGGGGATCGAACTCGGCACCTCCGCACGTTTTTAGACAACAGCCTCAACTCTTCGCCAGCGAGGTCGTAAAATCTAATCTGATATATCAAAAGGTGACTGATCTACCTATGCAATCCAATGCACAGCTCATACCACTGAACGTTCTCTATATCTATTCTATGAGAATATTCTCAAGCTTGCTCTCCGTGCTCTAATAGAGAGCCACCCTAAGACTTGAGGAACACTTCACCAGTGCTTAACTGGTGCTTGCATAGCTATTAACTTTAATAGGTTCCCGGCTAATGTGTGAACGGGGACTGCACTTGTTTTGCTCGTAAAGGCACGAGGCAATAAAAGCACCATGTGGCTTCATAGGCAATATATCTCATCGCGCCTTTTATGAACTTTCAGTACGAGTTCTTGCCTAGGTTCAGTAAAGTTTTTTAATAAGAAACTTCATTCGATAATAATGTGACATAAATATGGCAGTGAAATTGCTATTTCAGCCAATAACAATTTTCAAGTCTTGGAATTAAAAGGCAAACAGTAAGGAAAATGGAAAAAATGATCTGCGATTTAATAAATTCAGCTAAACTTAACAATATTGATAAATGATAACCATATCATCGCATTGCAGTAGATTTAAAATGTCTAAATCCTAGAGTATAGTGCGAGTACAACAAACCCGTATTAATTTTTTTAAATAAAGATTAATAATAAGAATATTTATTTGCGTAATACATGTCATACATAATAGTTTTACAATAAAAATGAAATCACACTGTGTTACATATATTTTTTGAAACATAAAATATGTCAATCAACAATCATTAAAAAAACACAATATTCATACACGTAAAAATAAAGACAATTTTAGCAAAATAAGTAATATTTAGGGATCCAAGTACTCATTAATCAAGTAGAAGACCTCAAGTAATCAGTAATCGATTGATGTGTTTGTCTGTCTGTGTGTTTAGCGAAATTCGGTTTAAAAACCCGGAAATAAAAAACCTGGACGCGGTTTCTATACCAGGCGGTACCAGGATGGGGCACTTTTCCTACCCTAACGCCCTAAAATGAATTTCTTCCATTGGTGACTTAAAATACTAAATAATCAGAAGCGGTCTTTGACCTAGCATGAAACAAAATAAACTCCAATTGAGAACAATGTTTCCTCGAACAGTAAACAATCTTGTTTGTAAAGTCGGTAACGTTCAATACGGGCGATACGGGCAAATCGTTTAACCAAACAATTCCGATTTCCGACCACATCCGGAATGGTTGATGCAATCTATTTACTGCAATTTTACCTATTCTCTATCTATATTCCTCATTCCTGGGAGTCGTGGTTTTTTAATCAAGTAACCAATAAGTGGGTTTACACAAAAGTAACGTCTGAGCCTTGATCCACTGATACGCGGCTTTTCTAGTGGAATTGTAGCGGTGATAGCCTCTCGGCCTCCTAAGTTACTGGCCTTCTCCCGGGGCACTGGCTGTTCTGGCTTTTGATCTCAGGCACACAACTCTGACTTAGGTATGTACTATAATGCAGACTATTAAGCATTTTAAATAAATAAATAATAGTATTTTATTTGCAGGTACATCGATTTTAAAGAAGTAATTTGCCTCACATGTTCTACCATACTATAATGGTTACATCACCATCGTTAGTAATTAAGCAAACAATGTTTCGCAATTAAATATCACTTGTTATGTCGATAAAGAGAAAACAGTGATGAGGAATCCTGCATGCCTGAGAGTTTTCGATTATTTTGTCGATGGTTTACGTGAAGTCTACCATTCTGGACTTTGGCCAGCGCGGGTACTATGGTCCCCCAAACTTTTCATTCTAAGAGGAAGCCGGTAGCCGGTCGATGACGTGTAATTCCAGATCGATGATACTTAGGTACAAAGCCTTATGACGAAAAAATATTGCTAAAGTGTAAAGATCGCAATCACCTCCGATTGTTTAGCACTCTGGATGGATCCGGTCAATGACGGTCCAATGACCGGATCCATTGTCGCACCATAAATTCAGCCATTCACATCATTTGAGACTGTAACTATGATTGATGCAGCATTTATATAATAGGGCCACTGATTATGGTGGAGTTTTCATTTGCTTCGAAATTTGCTAATGTTTAGTTGTTAGAAGTTTGGCGATACATTGGACATTAGTAACTTGTTCAAACTAATTTGTGGCAGAGTTCTGTATAGAGGGCTTGTTTTGAACTGCGCAAAACAAGAAAAGTTTCGATTGACGTTATTACCGAGTTTGTTCGTTGAAATCTAATGTAAGTTTTAATTGTGGGCATGTAATTATTCATAGATGTCCAATTCTAAAATACCATGATGTTCCTTCGGGATAAAAAATGGAAATTTTCTCAGCGATAAGGCCGCCTATTGCACAGTTTTTCATAATTTCTTGTATTTATTTAAATGTGTTTTATGTATCGTGTACCATGAAGTATATTTTCATTTCATTTCAAATTTTGGACGATCTTATTACTCGATATTTTCGTTTTGACTTTTACAATATATTTTATGTTATACAGGTTGGGCTCATGTGCATAGTTGGAAATGCCAGGCGGAATTCTTCAACTGTATTATAAATAAATAAAAACTTTATTGTTTATCTTTTTCTTACCTCACAATGAATGCACTTATCTTATTACTGAGTTGCCAGTAAAACCAAACAATAAACTATAGGTAGCAAACTCAGCTTTGTTTTTATGTATCTACTTATGACAAATATAAAGTAAAACCCACCTTTCGAAGCTGGGGCGGATCAGCTCGTTTCTATACTAGTGGTTCCATAAGTTCGTAGTTCGATAAAGGTAATAGGATAGGACTAAATATTATCTTTACATTGCAAGTTTTTTTTTTACTTTATAAGCAATTTTCGGTTTAAGGCCATAGTTTTACGTAATAACGTTTCTAATTTAGAAGTTAAAAGGCTCAGGTCCATTGTCCATACAAGTGCAAATTCACTCAAGTAGACTCATGCTGAGATCTATAGAGCGTACTTTGACTTGGCTCGGACTTTACTCAGAGTTAAAACGAGGTGGACTTATGTGAGTAACATAAATCTGTCTCGTTTTAACCATATCTTAAGTCTAAGCAATGTCAAAGTTCGCTCTATAGACCTCAGGATCAGAGACATCACTTCGCTCGGTCAAATAGAAGCTAAGAATAACCTGAGCCGATTTCATTAAAAGTTGTTATCCCCTCTTGTTTTTATTTGAATGTACTCGTAATTCTATCAAAAGTGAAAAATCATTAATTAAAGCTTTCAGTCGCTCCTAAGTGGGTAACAGTTGCAATTAGATACGAACGCAAGTGTAAGAGGATTATAAATATATGGCATAAGGTACATGACATACCTAGGTATTTTCACGTACCTTACAATGTAATCTACTTGTGGTGTTACATGTCAAGAGTTTCTTTTTGAAGTGAAACTTCTTTAGAATCGTTGTGATTTGAAAATTCAATGAAACGAAAAAGCGACACCAAATAGAGTCCAATATGTATAGGATTTAGCCTGCGAGAGGATGAGATAGAATAAAAGTTATATTTATCTCATTTTCTCGTAGGCTACTTTTCTGAAGATTTTTTATATATGTAGCTACTGGAAGCGATACCTGTATAAGAAAAACTGTTAGATCTATTAGCCATATAATGTTCAAACGTTATGCGAAAGTGTGTAAGGAAAAGGGGATATTTAGGAAACGAAGTCTGAAGGCAACCAACCTTCAATCTGTGTGCCACTATGTTTGCCAGCGACAAATGACTCTGCGTGGATTGAGGATTTTTGGTTCCCGCGGGAACTCTTTAATTTTCCAGGATAAAAAGTAGCCTATATGTGATATTCCAGACTATAATCTATCTCTGTGCCAAATTTCAGCCAGATCCGTTCAGCCGTTCAGCGTGACTGAGTAACAAACATCCATATATCCATCCAAACTTTATTTATAATATTAGTAAGATAAGAAGTAAGATTGTTAAGAAAGTACAAAGTCAATTTCAACGAGCAATGGAGGGAACCATGCTCGCGTTATGATCAAATCTGAAACTAGGATGACCTCACTGCACCATCTTGCTATTTGAAATGCTATTATTTATTCTGTGGTTACTCGCGTTCAGGGTTGATCCTTTAAAGTTTTTCAATTTCGAAACACGTACAATGTTCTGATTGTAAAAGGATTAGCTGCACCGCTTCGGCGCTTAGACATTGCCCCGTTAAAGTTTTAACACAACGGAACGTTCGGCAGGTGTTTTTCAAAGCGCCTTTGTAAAGGATTTAACTGAGCACTGCAATGCTGAGTGCATCTCTGTTCAACATCAAGTGTAAACGTTGTTTGTCAGTTTCAGCTTTCACGGTCGAACGAAAATCTGAAAAGGTATTTTTTAAAGGAACCTCGAGCCTATTTGAGTTGCTATTTGGTATTTATTTAGTACAAGCTGATGCCTGCGACTCTGTCCGCATGGAATAAGTTTCTTAATTCCCACGGGATAATAAGTATCCATAGTATGTCCTACCTCTTAGTATGAATTAAAATCATGCCAAGTTTCATTTGAATTCATCCAGGAGTTTCGACGTGATGCGTGGCCAAGACAGACAAAAATTAAAAGAAATTTCAGTTTTAGTTTCAGTATTGATTATTATAGAGTGCCCTCCAAAATATTTTCAATGTAGAGATTTGGATCTTTTTAGAGTTTTATTATAAGTATAGATGGTATAACTACAGAACACTGGTGTACTGTTTTCATATTATGATAAACCTATTCAATTACTACTCTTGGTATAAAATAAAAATACAACTCATGATGCCACAATACTCCTCGTTGGTTGCTCGCGTGTCTAGCCATAGTCATATTATGCGGCTTAATGTCATTCTCATTTTGGCAATTTACCAAATGTTCCCGCCGCACAATGCATGTCAATATTTACAAAGAATTAAATAGAATGAATGAATACACTTTTATTGTACACCACAAAAAAAATACAGTAAGCTAAAAAAAAATCTTTCCAAAAAACGGACTTCCATAGCCACTGTAAAGTAAAAAAGAATTTTGATTTCTACATACTATGAAGTCGGGCGATGCCTGATGCGTTAACTTTGCTTAAATTTGTTATACCCGCCCGACTTCAACATAGTGTGTAGAAATCAAAATTATTTTTTATTTTACAGTGGCTTTGGAAGTCGGTTTTTTGGAAATAATTTTTATTGTTAACGTTTTAGTGTCAGGAGTGAGGATTTGGAGTCAGAATTTTATATGGGACCACCTCGAGAGCTTCTAAGGACTGAAAAAAAAATTCTAATCTTTTCGGAAACCACGGAGATATGCACCGACATACATTAAAAAAATAAAAAATAAAAATAATACGCGCCGAATTGAGAACCACCTCCTTTTTTGGAAGTCAGTTAAAACAAAGCAAGTATTAGGCAGAACTCTGAAGAAAGGCAGTGTCTTACTGCGAGTATAGTATACAATTCTTCGTGGAGGTCTCTACATATCTCCATGACATTGAACGGATAACGCAAAAGCGTTAGAGGTGCATATGCAGAAGTAAAATCCAAATCAGTGTGCCTAGTGGGAGATTTTCATCCCATTCGATCTCCACAACTTTAACTACGATTTCTTTGGATTTGTCTTAACAGCTGGCACTCGATCTATTTGAAATAAATGGTAGAATAACATTGTCTCAGTTAAAAAAAAATTGGATTAAAAGTTGTTGAATTTAAATTCAATGCTAAACAAGGATTTTAAAATCGTTGTTAACGATTGCGCCAACACAAAGCCTTTGGCCGGATGCAGGCTTCCGGATGTCCATTCGACGGCTTTCAGGAAATTACCATTTTACTCGGCATTTTCAATTGTTCTTGTAAATCCTTTCTTTTTCTTGAGTCTAGAAAATATTTTCTAAAGCTGGCGAGACCTGCTGAATTTTTAACAGTGCTAACTTCTCACCAGAGTAAATATTTGCAATACAATACACTTATAGTTGCTTTGAAAATGATGATTGATAGACGCGGGTGTTACTTTGCCGAATTCTAGTACAACTTGTCGATACTTAACCGTGGATCCACAGTTTCGCAAACACGACTCTCGAAGGCCATTGTCACAATCATAAGAAAGAAAGGCAAAAATTACAACAGAAGATATTATTAGCATTATAAGAACTACAGAAATATACTCCATTTACTCAGATGCCCACGCCTTACTTTTTTGACTCCTTAGTTCTAAAACTGCTTTAGTATCTTTTAAAACATCCTAAAATGTTAGGACGTCTGTGACGGATAGTGATTGACATATGATAAGTAAGATGCATAATTAAGCTTAACATGAAGCTGGAAAGGGTCAGACTCGTTAAGTCTTTACTCCTTCTCATCCTTCCCTTAACCTTCTCGTGCTCATATCCAAAACCCCCGAAAACTTAAAAGTCAAAGTCAAAATCAAAATATATTTATTCAATTTAGGTATAATGTACGGCCTGGCCGGGCCATAATTAAGTATTGCGGTTTTCTGACTAGAAATTCTCAGTACTAGCCTGGAGTTAGGAAGTTGGCGGTGTTTTACCCCCATGCCTCGGAGAGCACGTTAATACGTCGGCACCGGTTATTACACTAACATGATAATAGTCAAAGCCCGCCAACCCGCATGGAGCAGCGTGGTGGGTCTAAGCTCTTATTCCTTCTCTCCTATGAGAGTGGAGGCCTGTGCCCAGCCGCGGGACGTTAATAGGCTGTAGTGGCGGTAGTGGTACACTTATTGACGTCCAGTTAGGTACTTATAAAATATGATGGTGATAATCAGTTACGGTATCTTAAAACTAAAGCTACGAGGGTTATAAACGCGCCCTGGTCTGAGAAGAGCCCACAAAAAACTCAGCCGGGTTTTTTTATTATTATCACCATCTCACAAATGGAACACCTACCATAAGTAGACGGTAAATTAGCTTCCTACACGCCTTGAAAGTTGGAAAGCGATTTACTCGTATTTGACGACTTTCCTCGTTAGAAGCACGAACTGATATTTGAAACTGAACTCAAAAGAGTTATCGTCGTAGTTGATTCTTTCATCGCTTTTCACGGTGTAGGGAAATCAAGTGTAAGAGAAGCATTTTGCAACAAACTTGTTCAGTCACTTGAAGTAAAAAGTTGTATTGCTAACAACGTGCCTTGACAAACTTAGTACGCGTTTGTTTTGAATAACGATTTGGATTGGCTCAATTTCTAAATCTCACGATGTTTTCCGCTATGATTAAATTGTACTTTAGTAAGGTAAAAAGGTTAGGTAGATTTTTGATGTTATTTAGCAATCTTTATAAGGAAAAAGTGGCCAGTTTTGTTTGGGACGTATTTAATTTTTGTAGGTAATTATGGACAAAGTCTTAAGTCAATGACGTCTACAAATTACGTTCGTCTATAATATGGAACAAGGAACCTGCTTATGATCTCTGTATCTATTCAGGTCGATCAGGTAAGGTTGTTAGGGTCTTCTATGATGGTTGAGTGTTTGAGATCTTTCTTAATAAAATTAAATTCGGATGACGTCACAAGAAATAATTGTTCCTTTTTAGGATGCCATCATGCACTATACTAGTATAGCATAGTAAAAAGGGTTAACGTAATGAAATTGGAATAAAAATAAAAATTAAAAGTTGAAGTTTTTACTTTAATTTTTATTCATTATAGGCTTTAGTTTGACCACAATCAAACCTGATGGGAAGTGCCTTTTGTTTTTAAGTGTGCAAGAATGAGTATATTATATTATGTCCTACTGTAAAAAAAAGTTTCACCTGTAACCATTTGATCCTCGTGATATTTTCTTCTGTGACACTTAGAGCTTGCCTTTCCCCCAACTTATATGTTTCATCATAATACATGTACTCCGTGAACGTCAATCCACTAGTGGTATACTGCTGGGTGAAGTATATCGATATAGTCCCGTTCACGATGTCATGCTCGATAATCCACTTGCACTTGATAGGGACGGGAAACGGGTTGGGAAAGTTTGGGGTCTGGATGACGCCGACAGGGCCTTTCAGCCGGCCCCCGCAGGTTTGGGGGCCCTGGTGTTCTCTGATGTCCCCATCTGATGATACGATGTCTGCTGTGATAGTGATAAGTGTGATGCTGATGAACTGTTGCATCGTCAGCCTGGAACAAAGGAAAAATATTTTTAGACACTTTAAAAGAGTTTTAGGAAGACGAAATGAACAGAGATAGGTGCATCCCGGGCAAGTATCCTAACAAAAACTTCCAAAAGGATTTTTGAAAATCGAAGTTGCAGGCATCATCTAGTCTAGTATCTAGTGTAATATAATAAAAGGAAAAGGTGACAGACTGATCTATCATCGCACAGTTTAAACCACAGGACAAATCGGGCTGAAAGAACAATGGCGAAATTGGACCCACATAATTTAAAAATTAAGGAGGCATCGTTCAAGTACAAGTTTATATTATTTATAATCATATGTTTATATGATGTTTATATATAAAAAAAGATTGAGACTCTGAAATACGGGATTCAAAAGAAAGAAATTATTATAATTTATTAAAAAATAAGTCATCTTGCACTAACGGAACACAATTGACATAGATATACATTTTGTTGACATGACAACACTTGTCATTATTATTTATGGTACCAGTGGTGCAAAGAGATTTATTTTGATATTATTGTTACTCAATTTGTTAAAAGATAAGAAAGATCTAAGCAGATAAAAGTTATTAAGAAATATGGTGTGAGTATAATTATTACGGAATTCTCGCAGACATAAGTACCTACCTACTCATTCATACTAATACTGATACAAATTAATGATTGAACAATAGCCCCAATAGTTTTTGATTAATAATTTTTAGGTTATATTCTACTTTTAGGTGTATCTTTTTTCTCCCACATTTTTAGACTTACTTACTATATGCTTTTTTCTTAGTTTTGTTACGTTCTACAATTATTAATAAGTTTCCATGATGAACTCTACCCTTTTCAGTGGGTCCCAAAATACATGCATTTTCGCCATCCTCCTTTGGCATGCAATGCAATTTGCAATGACATTTCAAAAATCAACCTATATGAGGGTAAAATAGGGATTTGAAATTTGTGTAGTCCGCACGGACGAAATAGCGGGCAAAAGCTGTTGAATTTCAAATCACAAAGTAATTTCCGACGATGCTCATTTAGCGACATATATTTTTTTTAAAAGTTACTTTTGTTAAAAGAATCGTCCAGAAACTTTTGCAATTAGAACTCATTTAATTTAGTTTCAAACGAAAATTAGCTTTCGGACTCTTTGTTGAAACGTCTAGATTAAAATTAGTTTTTAACAAGCTTTTTAAATCGATTTCTTGTTCGACGCTGTTGTTATATTGTGAGACAGCCACTCTTAAATATAGATTCAGTTGATGATTCAAACCACTAGTAAAAGTTTATTTAAGAAAACACCTGAGTTTTGAATTTTTTTAAAGTACTGTAACTAAAGATAAAGCATATTTTTATACTAAATAAATTATTAAAGTGAAATTTTCGTTACATTTTTAAGTTTTAGTAGAAAGCTCTTCCACGATACTTTTAGTGAAATAAAGCAAGTTTAAAGTAAATATACTTTAAAACCCCACAGCGACGCTAGAGCGAAAATCGCAAAATGTAGTATGAAACTACGTTTTCATGTTATCTCGTATAAATGTTAAAGGTTTCTATTTGTTTTTGTATGAAAGTTAATGAAAATTTTAATGAAATTCTAAAATAACAATATGTTATTTTATTAATTGCGAGTCAGGATTTATTTTAGTAAAAAGTTTTTTTGAAACTTTACTGCCGCAGGACACAATAAGTCACTAATGCGCTTAAAATAAAAAAAATATAGGACATGATAGAAGTGAAAACTAATATTTATATTCTTTTTAATTTTTTTAAACCTTAAATAAAACCTAAGCCTTAACCCTAAGGCATTAAATTTTAATTTAGAAAGTAGTATATTTATATTTCAGACCTTTTGTCTTCGTAACAACACGAGCATGTCAGCGACATGCATATCGATGACGTCGCGAATCCACAATTTTACCCCCTAAAAAAACGTGCTCAATGCTGCCAAAGAAGTTTTCACTTCAAAAGTTTTCACTTCAAATTTAGAAAGAAAGTCCACACCAAACTCAACCATCCAATATTGTGTGAAAATTGCAGGCTCTGATTTATATTATCAGAGGCCCATCAGGTATTTGTGTTAGGAAATCGTAATCATTTGACAACATAAAACGTATAACTCGAACTGTTTAAAGAGTTTAGACATGATTTTTGACGTGCAGGCATCTATGAACTCCATAAACAGGTCGAATTACCAATTTGATAACCTATTACGATTTCCTTACACAATCGGGGGGCTGATCTATATCAGAGCCTGCGATGGTTATCGGATCCGATATCCGATTTCGGATCTGAGGCCCAATTGTCTAAGGAAATCGTACTCATTTGGCAACTTAAAACGTTACGCGAACTGTTTAAGTAGTTCATACAAGCTATTTGACGGGCAGGCATCTGTGAACTACTTAAACAGGTCGAATTATACGTTTGTCAAATGTTTACGATTACAATTTCCTTACACAAACGGTGGCTGAAAATCGGGAAATGCTCTAAACCACAAGGCTATCAGCTTTTATAGAATTAAAGTAAAAGGCTTCAATTCATTAAAAGTGGGCATAATACTCGTAGATTTCTCTTCGAAAGAAGAAGAACGTAACTTAATTTAGTTTTGTTTCGACCAATGCGGTTTTATCTTCGACCTGTGAGAAGAGCTTAATTAATCGGATTAGAATAAGCCGAAAGAAAGTAGGCAAGGTAATCACATTATTGTTCGCCTATCTAGGGGTTACTACCATCGTTTAAGGGCAGTTTCAGATTTAGCGTTTTTTTGGCGCGTAAAGCTCGTTTTTAGGCGCGCCCATTACCACACGCGCAACTCTTACGAGCGTTGACGCACTTGTTGTAAGCTCGTATACTACTGAATACCTGTATACTATTTTCTATTCTGTGCTACTACTAGACTGACCTACGGGTTCGAACGAACACGCCGGAATAAGTGCATGTACGCGCATTCGGTTCTTGAAACGCAAAATGAGGTAAGAGCTTAATAAGCCCATACGAGCACACAAAAAATACGCCAAATCTGAACCCGCCCTAAAGTAATATTATTTCAAGGTACGCAACGCTAAACTGACACATCTATTGGTTTAAACTATTTTACGTTACGTTAGCTCGTCCAGCGAAAGTAGTAGTAAGTCTGCACTGACCTTTACTTTTTATTTTTAGATTTCCGTAGTGAAAGAAGGAACATCTTTTGAAAATGAAAAGCGAATGTATAAATAGAATAAATGTTTGCCTCTAGTGAACGTCGCAAAGCTCAATCGATTTTTTAAGATCACCTTAGACACATTTTGTTAAAAAACTTATGACTGCTTGTTTTTAACAAATAGGTACTTAGCATGGATATTGATACTTTACTTGTGCGTGTTTGTATGTTCACTTGATTAGTTATCTTACTAATATTATAAATGCGAAAGTTTGGATGGATGTATGGATATTTGTTACTCAATCACGCTCCAACGGCCGAACGGATCTGGCTGAAATTTGCCAGAGAGATAGATTATAGTCTGGAATAGCACATAGGCTACTTTTTATCCCGGAAAATTAAACAGTTCTCACGGGAAAAAAACCTCAAACCACGCAGAGGAAGTCGCGGGCATCCGCTAGTTTCATTATATACGTTAAGATTATTTAGTTTTCATTAAACTCATAATATCCATAATGGGTTTCAACAGCATCGTATCGAAACGCTCAATTGGTAAAAATTTTCCTGAAAATGACGTGTATGTAGTAGTACAGAATGACCTTGTTAGATGGCGCATATAGGTGTAAACATGATTGATGGGCCTCGTTTACGCTCATTCTCGGTTATCACATTTAACATTTAATATTAGAGATGATATGATAAGTGAATGTCATGGCAACGGCTAGAGGTTTCTAGAGATTCAATAACACATTATTAAACGATTGATGGTCGTACAAAAGTGTTCCTGGACGAAGTATGAGAGCGAAAAAAAGTCCGGCCAAATATACGGTTTGAATAACTTTTATGGGGAGCTGCACACACTAGCGGGATAGAACAGAACGTTGTTCCAGCGCGGATATTTCGCGTTTGACCTATCAAAAGCCCAATAGTCTAAGCAAATCATAATCATTTGACAGCTTAAAACGTATTACTCGAACTGTTTATGGAGGTTATATTATATGCTTTTTGTCGTGTAGGCATCTATGAGACTCCATAAACAGGTCGGAGTATACGTTTACAAGCAGTTACGATTACAATTTCCTTACACAATCGGGGGGCATGTCCCTTGTGTGTGTGCGCGTGGATTATTTGTCAGCCTGATGTTTTTTGTCCATAGTGTATTTTTGCCCTAACAGGACTTGAAAATTCATTTTCACGGTTGACACACTCACGAATTTGTGCAATAAAACACCTGCGTGTTCCATTCCTTTATACCACTAGCTTGCTTTATTCCTTTAAATAACCATAAATTATTAAGCCTCCTTTTTATAAGCGTCTTGAATGCGTATAAGAATGAATAACAATCGTGCAATAAATCTTTGCTGAACCACAAAACCTTTGTACGTTTTTAAGGGTAAAAAAGTCACAATTCTGTTTTATTTTTCACAAGCTTTTATTTAACTTACTATGTTTGTAGGTATATCATTCTAAATCAATTTCCCAAAAAATGGCGAACTAGTTATACTTTATGCAGCCCCGTGAAATGGATATCTGGTACTGTATGGGTATCATACTATTCCTAATGAGTGTATTCCTAAGGCATTCCAACCTGCATTGGAGCAGCGTGGCGGGTCAAAGCTCTAAGTCCGGCTCTCCTATGAGAGTGGAGACCTGTACCCAGCAGTGGGACGTCGGGTTGTAGTGGTGGTGGCACTTGGCATCCTAAAGGGTGCCGGCGATGGGTTCAGATAAAAAATTCAAATGTTTTTTATTCAACTAAACTTTTACAAGTACTTTTGAATCATCAATCAAATGAATCTTACACTGAAGATTACATTCCTACCGAGAAGAACCAGTAAGAAACTCGGTGGTTGCTCTTTTTAAATAAATATTTCATTTACAATTATAATATTAATGTATACATAAGTAACCGCTGTCCTTAGCATTGCTGGAGCGATCAAATCCATGCTCCTCTATCATTTACATAATCTTCAACGGTATAATAAGCTTTTTTCAGGAGCTTACTTTCAATGGATTTCTTAAATTTGTAGGCAAGTTTAAAATAGGTTGTGGAATTTTGTTATAGAAAATAATGCTCATTCCCATTATGTAATTTGCTATTATATTTTGTAGCTAGTTTATGTCCTGTACTTTTAAAATAGTTTGGAATTATAAGCATTTTAAAATGAATAAAGTCCGTTGCAGTGGGCGGTGTCGGTGTAAGGTAAGACTGAAATTGTAATTTGTGCACTAAAAGTTTTCCTATTTTTCCATATTATAACTTAAGATTTAGCCTACAGTTTGCTCCTTTTATAATAAGGTGTATGAGCTTCATACAATTCCTTTTCATAGAAACTTTATCTTTTGAGAGCACTGGTCTAGGTTGTTTGGCTAAGACTGGTTTAAAATAAAGAGTTCCTGGATTTGCCATTACATAGATTTAAAGACTGTTAAACAGCATTTGTTAAGTCGAGGTTATTACACTATCGATGATTTTATTAATGACAAAATTGCATAAAAGCAACCGGCCTCGCATCCAGTGACCCACAAGTCAGTGTAATACTTGTAACGTATGTGTTGTGTTGTCTACATATTGTAACCTTTTCTTTTCTATGAAAAGAGCAACTGCTGAGTTATTTGCCGGCTCTTCTCAGTAGAATCATCTTTCCGAACCGGTGGTAGAATCTTAACGTTTCATAAGTGACACAAGTTGTCCTACATGAAATAAATAAATCATAACTTATTTTATTGTAAAATAAAATGAAATTCCGTCAATCGCAAGTAAGTATTGGCTAACGTCAATATCAAAATCAGGGCCTGGGGCTTATATATTTCTTTTCAGCATTTCTTTGTGCGGTAACTTTTTCACTCGCACCTATTGCAAAAAATAGCTTAATGAAAATGTTTGCTTCGTTTTGTCATACAGAAAAGTACTGACTAACTCACTCACTTATTTGTCTGACTGAGTTATTAACGCCAGCTCAAATCCTTAGACCTAAAAAGTTGAGATTTTGCACAGACGTTCCGCTCATAATTTAGACAAAGAATACCGCCGAATATTATTAATAAATGATGTCGTGTCTTCGAATAAGAAAATAACCCGAGGTCAAAATATTGTCTAATTAAGAATGCTAATTTTGACGGATGAGAATTGTATAGCAATAATGAAGGACTAGAGTGAGACAGACTGAAGCAGTACTATGCAAATGGCATATCTGCCAAAATTGTCATCCAAAATTTTGTCTAATTTTGGATGACAATTTTGGCACATGCAAATTGTAATCATTTGACAGCGTATTACTCGAACTGTTTAAGGCATCTATGAACTACTTATATAGGTCGAACAATATGTTTGACAAACGATTACGATTACGATTTCCCTACACAATCGGGGGGCAGGGTAGAATAAATATTCTCTATGGCAAACATCCAGCAGGTATAAAGAACACGTCATTGGCCCGATTTTGGGTGAAGACGTTTGGGTATCCAAATATAGGCTCAGGGTAATGTAACCTACATCGCATCATAAGAAAAAGCAAGTAAACATATAAAGTTGTTATCCTGGAGTTTTTTTTATCATGCGCAAATAATTTCTCAATAATAAAAGCCTAGCGTTAGCAAAAAAGGAACTTTGGAAACAACCGGCTTCGCACGAGGGGAATACTAATGTTGCAAAGCTAGGATATTGGTACGAAAAAATATTGCGAATAGCTGTGTAAAAAATACTAGTACGTCTACGTACATGCCTATTTTTTCCATACATTTGCCCGTAAAGTTGCGTTTACATCACTGCTATTGAAATTACAATGTAGGCTTTTACCAACTATATGTAAATACATAACGGACCAAACAGGATGAAAAAATAAAAAAAATCCGCATCATTTACTTTTATATTGAGTATATTTTTTCTTATTTGGCCCCAGTACCTTTCAGGGCCCTTCGTTCCCAGTACCTTAGGGGACAGCTACAGTATAACGATCACAATCACCTCTGATTGGTTAACACTCTTCTGCTATTGGAAAAAATTCAATGACGTAACAAAAATACCATAAATTCAGCCAATATAATAACAAAAAAAAAACGTGCGGTGTCGTGGGACACCAGATAGGAACGAAGTTCCTTATTACATAAATATTAATTTCAAGTTCTATTTTTACGAATTTAAATAAAACAATTTATTAAATGAAAAAATGCTTTAGTGTTAAGGTTTAAAAATTTACTAAAGTTTAATTTCGGATGTAGTTTATTTATATTCACCTAAGAGGAGGAAGACCTAAGAGGGCTTAAATAGTAGAAGAAATAAACAGTTTCATCCCATGTGCATCAGTAAATGAGAAAATAGGTAGAACCCAATTTTCCCATGAATACGTTTTACTCTTACTGAGTACTGCGGTGTGGACACTCGATGGTAATTAGACTGCGGGCGGGCGGTGAACAGGGTATTTTTAAATGAACTCTACCTGAGGTAAGGCTAGGGGCACAAGGGCCCCTATAGGGTAAAACCTTGGATGAAACAAACATGATAAAACAAACAGAACACGCGATGTGTCTGCTATAGATCCTAAAAGTACAAACAGTGGAATATAGGGATCCGTAATAAGTTAGTATGATATTTCACGTTTAAAATTCGATCGTCGAAACACAATAACGTTTTAGTCAAATTAACCTAAATTAAGGGCATTCAGTAACTACCACTGGTTTTTATTTCACTAGGTTCACTTAGACAACTGACTGTAAATATTTTAGCTTTAATCAAAGCAGTCACGGTTTATTTTACATTTCATTAAATTGTATAAATGCTCAAATTCAATCAACATAACAAAAGATCAGCTTGGCTGTACAACGTACAAGCCATAAGCGAGATGGTCAGCTGAAATAATTGCAATAGCGGGTCGAAGATGGCTAGCTTGGCTTTTACCCGAAGGGGGTCGATACAAAATACTAACAATAATTCTAATTAACATTACAAGGACATGTATTCATATTTTTTAAATATATTTTATAACTTTTATGTGTAACTAATACTTAACTTTGTATGGAATCAAACAAAGCTCTATTCATTCATTAATTCACTAGGTAAGTACATCAAATTAATGTTAAATCTCATACAAATCGTACTGATGTGTAAAGTAAATCACCCAGCGTACGACCGAGTCAAACCACAAGAATGCCGCATAGGAGCGCAACGGAGCTGCGTAAAAACGTAGAGGTACGTAGGAGTCACGTAGAAGCGCGTAGCAGCCACGCAGAATTGCGTAGGAGTACATGAAAGTCAGAGGAACGCGTAGGAGCCTCGTAGAAACGCGTAGGCTTAATATCAGGTTGAAGTCGCAACACCTTCATGCCAAGTATGACCAAAAGCCTTAATCTATCTATCTGTCTTTGCATCGTATTCCTCATTACTGAGATTCGTGAACCCTTTCCATTACTCAAATAATTGTAGGAGTTTTCTTTAGATAACAATGCAGTGGGTTGCCACGTCCTTCCGCATAAAAGCTATCAAACCGCAATGAAATCCTTGAAATGCCAAATCTCGTGCCAAACTTAAAAGTTAGTGTTACAAACAAAACCGCCCAATGGAAGAGACATTTGTTAAATTTACTGTAAAAGCGATAATGGCTGTAACTATGGGTAAAGTCGAAATGTAACACGATTTTGAAGTGTGCAAATGGCCGATAGCCAAAGTTCAATGAACTGTAACTAATGCTGGTTTGGACTGATTAATGACGATTCTAAAAGCTACTGTTTAGTAAATCCATTTTGTAACAGCCATATTACGTTAAGATGATTGCTACAGTGTAGCGATCGCAATCTGCCTAACAATCCTACCCTTTTGGTCATATTCTATGGTAGCAGCAATAATCCCTACCATACATTAAGCCAATCAAAACTTTTAGGTATTTGAGAACAAGTAAAGTAAATATTTTTTACAGTCCCACCAACTTATCTAACCCGGTGGTCAAATTTGGAACTAATTTTTATGCTTGTTTAATTTTTGTTTTTATTTTATTTTTCATAGATACTAGCGACGCTGTCTAAATGACCTGTCAAAAGAGAAAAGACGTTATATCCACGTCTCCTGCTAATTTTATGTTTTAGAAACATTTTAAATTAGCGATTAAAGTGAAAAATTGTGTTGACTATTGATGACGTCACAATTCAGTATTTCATACAAAATCATAGGCTCCTAAAACTAAACGCGTGTTTTTGAAGTTTAGTACCTGATTTGACTAGTTTAGTAGAAGTACCTGATTTGACTAGTTGTCAAATACCGGATTGTTATTGGGGTTATGGTATTTATTGTATATAACAACAAAGAGAAAGAAATTTTTTATGTTGTTCTTTTTTATTATTATCGTATTTTCTTGTTTCAATTTTAACGCTCCAATCCGTGCGTGAAATATTATGTTTGTCCTTATTATTCTCAAAATTTAATAATAGCTGTCTACAAAGAGACAGAGCAAATTTGTTCCAACCAATCAAATCACCAATTTCCGTTTAATTTGAAAACAAAATGATTGTGAAACCAAGTAATATTTAACCATGGCAAATAAATTATAATGTCGGTTCTCTTTATTATTTTATCCTTAATAACATTATAGCTGATGCCCGCGACTTCATCCGCATGGGTTAAAGGTTTTTGGTTTCCGCGGGAACTCTTTAATTTTCAGTGATAATGACGTGTTATTCCAGACTATAATTCGACAGACACATCCGTTCAGCCGTTCTGGCATGATTAACATCCATCCATCCATCCATCCAAACTTTTGCATGTATAATATTAGTATAAGTATGAGTTTCCATCAGGTCAGTTTGGCCGTATTCGACTGCAGCATGTTTTCGGTCACCGACTAATGTAAACTTTTCCTATTTCGGCCGCATCGATAGCCCATTTGCAGTGATCAACCTAGTGTAAAAGTTTGTTACGGTTGACCGTATTCGATCATAGCCGCCTTATGGAAACTTGCTGTTGGTTGAAAACTGAATACGGCTGACGCATTCGGTCAACGGGCCAATTCGGTTATCGATCGAAATCCCGACCACCCAAACTGCCGGGGCGGCTTTAGCCATTGCAAGGCTCTGGGCGGTAGATATTTGCGAGGCCCTTAGGCTTTGTGTTGACCAGAAATGCAAAAGTAATAAAATAAAAAGTATAAATAAAAATAATTTTAGAGTTTTATTATTGTATATTGGAAACGGAAACTTCCAGAATAAAATGTAGCCTATGCCTATTCCAGACTATAATCTACCTCTGTGCCAAATTTCAGGTTGAACATGCACGTCAGCCGTTAAAGCGTGATTGAGTAACAAATATCCATCCATACATCCATACATCCATCCAAACTTTCGCATTTATAATATTTTTTTGATTTGATTATTTGATATTTGATTATATTAACAAAGTTAACACGCCCAAATACGGTACATTTTTAAACTTTCAAATTTTCTCGGCATCACGATCACGCTCAACTCATTTTGCTTATCTTTTTCACACACAAATAAATTTAAAATTATACAGCAATTTGACACAGTTCTTTTACTAATTCACTTTCTACAATTTCTTTACTATTATTTCCTATTGCTTAATACAATAATAACGGAAGATTTATTATTATCATATTTTAGGGACGAGGGCGCGGGGGCCCTTGTAGTGCGAGGCCCCGGGTGGTTGCCCTGCGTGCCACCCCATAAGGCCCCCACCGCAAACAGCAACCCGTCTAAGCAACTATGCTATAACGGCTTGATGCAACCAATTAGTATTGCTTCGATATTATTTTTCTGTCACATCAAGGTGCTCTAGTAATAAATAATAATATAATATTTAGATGTCTGAGAGATTCTCCGCTCATGTTTATTCTCGTTACATTTGCAACGTGTGTGAGTCGAGACAGCTTTATTATATGATTCGCTTTGAAAATGTAAACTACTTTAAAATATAAATGTTTATTTTTCATAATCTCATCTCACTGACAGAGATAGTAATCTCCATATAATAGAGCCCACAACTGAGTCATCAATTTGTGAATTTGACTTTGTAGACTGTACTATATTTTTGTATATATGAGATCTTTGATTTATACTACAGTTATTTACAAAATAATATTTCATTTGTATAATAATTTCTTTGTATATTAAGATTTAAGAACAGATGTGAGTAAGAATTAGTACCTTTTTTTTAATCCGCTACAAGTTAGCCCTTGATTGCGGTCTGACTTGATGGTAAGTGATGAGGCAGTTTAAGATGGTAGTGGGCTAACCTATGAGGGGCATGGCAGTTATATTAAACCCATACCCTTATTCGGTTTCTACACAGCATCGTACTGGAACGTTAAATCGCTTGGCGGCATGTCTTTGCCGGTAGGGTGGTAACTAGCCACGGCCGAAGCCTCCCACCAGGCCAGACCAGGGAAAATTTTGAATTTATAAATTCCTAAATTGACCCTGCCGGGGATCGAACCCGTTACGACACACGTTAAGACAACCTACTTATAAGTAAAATCCGTGCAAGCAAATACTGTCTATAAATTTCCTCCCCTTGTCATTATGGTCTTGCTAATGGTAATGAGAGCCTAGCTGTCGTATCCTGGAGCCGGATGCTAAAAGTTTTGGCAATTACATAATATACAGTAATACGGTGCCTTTACTGACTAAATTTTGTCTAGTTTTTTTGCTTTTAGGAACATTACTTGTATAATGTTTATGTATATAACCTTTAAGGTTCGCATATTTCTTCCGCGTTAATTAACGTACTGTCTCTGTACTAAATTTCATCAAAATTGGATACAAAGATGGGCCTGCATGCTGGGCACAAGTTGCAGATGGGAGGCGCGTAAGCCATAGTCCACCACACTGGACAAGTGTGTATTGGCAGAACTCATACACCTTTTTAAATAAAATGGAGAACTCTTCAATTAATATTTAATTTTTTAAACGCACAATAGGGATGATGACAACTCAATCAAATCAGCAGCTCTTTATCAAACTTAAAATCGCTCTTCTAGTATGGAAGTTGTATGAAATTCGCAATTCGTGTCGTCATCAAATTTCAACGCACTTTTTTTCTTTAATCTAAAATGGTTATCAAACAAAACTAACCGAGGATGTGAATTTTAGTTCTTTTTGTAGACCCTTTTTTTAACAATCAGTCAGAAACTTACTAACTCAGTGAAAATTTCCATTTTGTCTTTGTTTTTTTCCTAACCTAACTAGTATTATATTATTTTACATGCATATATTACAATTATTTAGCACTTAGTCCACTTAAAAAGTACCGGTGTAATGTAATGTTTAAATGGGCCGGTCCGGGTATGTATACTAATACTATAATTGTGAAAGTTTTGATGGATGGATGGATGGATATTTGTTTCTCAATCACGCCAGAATGGCTGAACGGATCTGAATGAAATTTGGAACAGAGATACATTATTAACTACCTCGTTGGTCTAGTGGTTATCATGTTCGACTGCGGCTGACGAGCTCCCGGGCTCGACTCCCGGGTCGGGTCAATAATTAAGTGTTGGGTTTTTCTGATTAGAAATTCTCAGTACTAGCCCGGAGTTAGGACGTTGGCGGTGCCTCGGAGAGCTTAAGCCGTCTATCCCGGTTATTGCCACTAACATGGTAATAGTCGTTAAAGCCTGCCAACCCGCATTGGAGCAGCGTGGTGGGTCTAAGCTCTAATTCCCTCTCTCCTATGAGAGTGGAGGCCTGTGCCCAGCAATGGGACGTGAAAAGGCTGTAGTGGATACATTATAGTCTGGAATAACACATAGGCAATATAAAAAGTATTTATCCCAATAAATTAAAGAGTTTCCACCGGAACCGAAAAACTTCAATCTCGCGGTCCAAAGTCGCGGGCATCGGCTATTAGATTATAGATGTTCTATTTCACGAAGGCAGTTGGCCGCTTTGTTTGTGGTAACCATGTATTTACTACGTATACTCAATGTTGTTCTAGTGTGCGTAAGCTCAGGAGCCATTTCTCGAACGCGCACACTAAAACAATGTGTATGTATGCACTACCACATAGGCAAACCGCCTTCGTGAAATAGAATGCCGTAAGTTATTAATACATAACCTAGCGTTAAAATTATGTCGGAACTACTGCGTATACGATCTCACCGTAATGAGATGTTAACATTTAAAACGCAAAGGTAAAGTAAAGTAAAGATGAAAAAGGTCGGCATGTTCTACCCATCCACATTTATTATTTTAGGCACTCCTTTTGATGTTTTCTAGGCTAACGTGACACGTAAGTTATTTATATAATTCCCTTTAAAATGAAACGAGTCTATGTTACACCCGAGGCTACGCCACTCATTCGTAACTACAAACAATGGACAGAAAATTCACTATGACATTCTTCGGATGTTACTTACTAATTGTTATTTTAGAACTATGCTTTTCCCTCGTGTCCAGTTTTTTTGTGAAATTGGATGTTAGTGGAAACAGTTTGATAGAGCGAACAGCTGAACGAAGTCGCGTGCATCACCTAGAAAAATTTACTAGATAAGTATTTAAAGCACGATGTGAATGATTAAAAATGGGTTTTTGATAAAATGTTAGGGGCATATGTCAGTTATATTAAACCCATACCCCTATTCGGTTTCTACACGGCATCGTACCGGAACGCAAAATCGCTTGGCGGTACGTCTTTGCCCGTAGGGTGGTAACTAGCCACGGCCGAAGCCTCCCACCAGGCCAGACCAGGGAAAATTTGGAAATTATAAATACACAAATTGACCATGCCGGGGATCGAACCCGGGACCTCCACACGTTAAGACAACAGCGCTCAACACTGCGCCACGGGGGTCGCCAATTATTACAGAAAACTTCTAACATCTCGCGAAACGCTGCCGCAATGAAGCCAAGTACCTACGTAGCCCCTTAATATCGCAAGTACCGTCATATTCTGGAATGGCACTAATTACGTTCTTAGGGCAGCAATATCCACTGACATTGTCATGTTCCATTAGATATTTTGTAGGAATTCTTCCGTTTATTTCGAGAAATTTTACAGTGGTCTTATCACCCGTTCGATTCCCGGCAGGGTCAATTTGGGCATTTATAATTTCTGAATTTTTTCTCTGGTTTGATCTGGTGGAAGGCTTTGCCCGTGGCTAGGTACCACCCTGCCGGCAAGGAAATATTTAGCGTTCCGGTACGATACCGTTAGAAGTCTGTCTGATATCTTTTTAACGTCGATAAACTGATTTGGACGTAAGTACAGTGGTAGATTGCACACCGTAGATGGACGTAGGCTAATGTTATATCTTTACCCTCCTAACCTATCCCTTCACCCTATCCTTTTATTTTTAATAAAAAAAACCATGGATCCGTGGGTGATGTTAGGGTATAATTTAATTTCCGAGCGAGCGATGAAAAGATCACAGACAGACAGATACACTTTCGTATCTACATTAGTGCAATTTTGTGGTCGCGAACAAATCTTGTCATTTAACATCAACTTGATATTATTATATATAAAAAGAAAATTTTGCTAAAATGCATTTTAGCAAAATTTTCTTTTTATATATAATAATTATTGTAAATAGATATGATAAGATAAGTTACCCAAGTAGGTACATAGTCATACAAAATTTAAATATATGTTTAATCACTTGATATTATATTTTTCAAGAGAACGCTAAAAATATAAGTAAAAAGAAAAAGGGATGGTATTTTTCATTGAACTTTTATTCCCAAAAGTGGTTTAGTTATTTCCAATTGGCATTTCTTCTGGAATATAAATTGCTTGAAATTGGATCTGTTATTACAAGTGAAAAGGGCGTCTCGAGTTCAACAAAACTCTTTTGAAATATATAAATTTCAAAGTTTAGAATTCGGGGATTTTTTCCCTTTTGCTTTCTTTAGTACAAATTTGGTAAGGTAGGGTCAAGGCTAAATAACAAGGTAAGTTTAATAATATGGTACTCATTTTTATTTTCACTTTGATTAATTTATGTCCATAGATACTATCTTACTTCTTACTTCTTACTAATATCTTACTAATACTAATATTATAAATGCGAAAGTTTGAATGGATGTATGGATGTTTTTTACTCAATCACGCCCCAACGGCTGAGCGGATCTGGCTGAAATTTGGTACAGAGATAGATTATAGTCTGAAATAGCACATAGGCCTCAGAAACAAAAAAACCTCAAACCACGCAGATGAAGTTGCGGGCATTCGCTAGTCATATTCATATTGTTATCCAGATGCAGTTGACAAACCTATAGCATCTGGATTGGGTTAAAGAATTAATTATTAAATTGATTATTTAGGAAAGCAGGAATTTTTAGACAAGCTCTAAAAATAAAACGTTTTAACGCTACGTGGACTAATAATATGTGTTATTTTGAAACTAAGTACAATTATTTTAAAAACTAATATATTTTTACTAGAGGACGCCCGCGACTTCGTTCGCGTGGCCTATATTTTTTTAATTCTCACAAGCACGCCTTAATACGCCTTTGATACCCATGTCATGGAGGCGCATAAAAAAACCTAGACCGTCATCTTTGGGAGTACGCCATATTGGAATCAGAATGACGTCTTAGGTTACCAGGCATCATCCAATCAAATAGGTATATGCAAAATTTCAGTTCAATCGGTTGGGAAAAACTGTGGCATTGTTGTAGATAGTAACTGCCTGCGCGGGAATTGGTCCAAGAGCCCGCGACAATCAAACCTTCGTTATTTTATTATAGTTCTTACTCACTCTTATATTATAAAATGTCAGGGGGTTGAATAAATGGTTGGTATAAAAAACGGAGCATATTACTTTAACGAATTTGAGGTGCCAACTTTGCTACCTTATTGATACCTTCCAAAGCAACCCCGATCCAAACTTCATAGTCGGGGATCGTTTATATCTCTATTAGAGACATACATAGAAAAACTTTCAGCTTTAATAAAATAACGAAGGTCTGATCGTCGCGGGCTCTGGCTCTAAATGCCTTATTCAGTCGTTACCGTGTCTTTTGTTAGAGCTTGTACGTTAATACAGTCTGGAAGTAGTCTTAAGTTGTTCTCGTAGTAGAATTATTAGCTCAAGTGGGTAAGCCCGTCTATCTAGACATCATAGCTTTGGGTCTGTTAATGTAAGTATTCATTTAATTTAAAATACGAAATACGAATACTCGAGATATAATCGGAAAATCGTTGTAATGCTCTTAATATTATTATAATGTTATGAATTTTAAAGTAGTTGAACCTAGGTATGAGACTGTATAGATTACAAAGGAAAAAAAAGTGTGTGTACTTATTTTTGTACGCACGCAAGAAGTTATACTTTTGATAGCAAATAATAAATAACTTGAATATAGTTATCAGTGCACACCCTACATACAGTAAATGTATTTATTTTTATTTTGTTGGTAGGCCTTTTTCTGAAAGACATATAAGTCTTCAGAAAAAGCTGACAAACTAACTTCAGGGTGTCGAATTTAGGTGTCCTTGTCCGCGCGTATCGTAAAAATTCACTTTGATAATTTTTTTCCCTAACGCTCCAAAAGAAGTATATCTTTAAATATAAGGAAATGGTTATTTGCGTATGGTTTTAAATAGCGGCATTAATAATAACTGTACTGAATTACCAATAAGAAAGCCGTAGAATTATCGTAGGATGAGTTAAAAAGTTATGTTTAAAGGTTCAAGAATACCCTTACATTGCTCAACCTTTGAACGCTAACGAAGTTGTCATTTCTTAGTCTAATAATAAATATAATTTATTAGCAGATAATTATATACAGCGCTATGTTTACTCCATTTCTCACGAATAAAACCCCCCTATGCTCTACCACACACACTTTGTCATGGGCGTAAACAGTACAGGGAACAATAAATCATAACTAACGTCTAAACTTCCAGCCATTGAGTGGATCAGTGACTCAATTCATTTTATGCCTGAGAAACTATAGTCGTAAAATACGTTTAACTGTCACCCAGAGACGGCGAATAATGAACAAACCAATAGCAATATTATTGACGATAAACGTTGCTGGGATGGGATAATTTGGTCGTTTGTAGACAAAAAGCAAACTCGCCCTTCGGAGCGAAGACAGCAATAAATACACAACGTTTTCCCCTGGTACAAGAACTGGACCACATGGTCAAAATAATAAATGCTTATGGTTTGAGCTATTTCGGTAAATTTGGTTCCTTTGGTTTCCTCATTTCAGATCTAATCCCTAGTATATCTCAACTCCATAGCTCGCTGTTCAATTTTGAGTTTGCTGATTAGACCAGTTGTACAGTGTCCACGTCTCGGCGCCATAGTCCTTACGTTAAGTTAGCAATAAGGCCACCTTTACCTAGTTTAAAGATAACTTCACTTTGTATTCTGTGTTCATGTGTGCAATAAAGTATCTATCTATCTATTTATCTATCTATCTATCTATGTATATATCCATCCATCTATCTATCTATCTATCTATCTATCATATTCCTCATTGGGAATCGGAAGAGCTTTCAGTACCAAACGAAAGCACTATGTTTTCTCCCAGACGTGTTGTTTATTTAAAAATTCTGCCAGAGCATCGACTCGATATAATATAGAATTGTTATTTGATTGGAAACAGTTGCGAATCGCAAAATTCATAAATGAGTCGTTTGGAATTATTAAGCTAAGACGTTAACCTTAACTCATCTTAGATCATAATATTATTATAATAAGTATTGTGATTTGTGCTATATTAAAAATGATTCCCGCGGAAACTCTATAAAAAGTAGCCTATGGCCTTTTCCGGGATACAACCTACCCCTTTACCAAATTTCATCAAAATGGGTTCAACTGATGGGCTGTGAAAGCGTAGCAGACAGACAGACAGACACACTTTCGCATTTATAATATTAGTATGGATATTATAAATGCGAAAGTTTAGATGGATGTATGGATGGATGTTTGTTACTCAATCACGACAGGAATTTTATCCCGTAAGCAAATCCATCCTCTATTGCATGTATACACTAAAGGATAGTAATAGTAGTACATACAGTATTCACAGCAATTTGTCGATAGTAATCCATGCTGGAGGGCATTCCTTTGGGATGTTTCAGAGCATGGAATAAACCCCTTTTGTACGTTATTTACCTGAGAGTGAGTATATGGATTTGTTTTTTGGGATATTATAGTGAAATATAATATTCCATACAATATAGGTATAATATTGTTAACACATTAGGTTAAAAACTAGTCGTAGAGACTCGAGTGCGAACATAGTAGGCACATTCACATTTTTATTCGACGGAACCAAACAGTCTATGTATATGTCACCGTGAGATTGTAAAAACCGTTAGATTATAATATAACTCGCGAAATTCTAAACTGTCGAAAGATTACAATTTAACGCATTATTTTCCGGTAGATTGTAATCTGATAGGTATTTAAACCCGATAAAACCTAAGTGCCACTGCTTGGTTGTTTATGTCGAACTCTAACCTAACCTACAAGAAAGAGACAAGAAAACGTAAATAAAATGAATATTTCAAAAATTGAAACTCAGAACATTGAACAGTTTACAATCTTTCGACAGTTTAGAATTTCGCGAGTTAGATTATAATCTAACGGTTTTTACAATCTTACGGTGACATATATATAACTCACTTAAACAGGGGGCTCCTCCTTCTTGGCTTCCCCTTTGACATGGATGTTTCGAACACGTTCTATCCTATCCAGTCCTTAATGCGTTCGCGCTCTAAACACCAGCTCAAAAAACAGATTCTAGTGTGAGCAAAAATCCAGTAGGTTTTAATAAAACACTTTGAATACATTTGTACTCTCATTTAGTTAAACGAGAGATTTAATGTAATCAGATAAAAGTTGGCTGAACTTAAAGACAATAATCACTTGTTCTGGCCACGATTTCTATCTTTAAGCTCTAAATCGAATTGCGATCTAAACACAAAGGTATTCAATAATCGCTGAGTCTGCCGGCAGGAGACCGCCATCTGCATTACCATCGTCAAAACACATAAATTTATTTTCAACATGGCGTCCGTATCCGCAGATTAAATACAATGACATGAAACGAGTCGAATTGACAGATATTATACTTCCTGTTTCATGAGATATAATGACAAACAGTAATAATGCCAACACTACTGAAAAGAGTCCTTGCGACGCAGTTGATTTCATCCGTCAAAGGGCCGTCACCCAACGCTGCGCATTCCAATGCGGGATCGCCATTCCAGCAATTTGGGACTCCAGCCTCTATCGGTTCTTCGAACTATAAGTGTGCGCCTCCCATTGCTACTTCAGCTTCACGACACGTCGAGCTTGGTCGACTACGGTAGTTTTTCTAAAGATCTCCTAATTTACCATTTGATCGCGTAAAAAAACTCAAAGAATACTCGACCCCGATTTTCTCATGAGACTACTAGTTAGCGTAATATAGCACGATTACATCGAATTAATATGTGAAATGTATGCTCGTATTACAGTATTCTAAGCGTTGAAATTTGCCCGTAAATCCGTACGCCCCGTGAGAAGGTCCAAAGTGATCCATTCCTCAGGGTATTCCTTGGAGAGCAAGCAGGGTATCGGATTATATCCCCTACACGTAAATTACCCGACTCCCAAGCGACGAGAGTGTCTCGTCTGGTTCAAACTGAACTTGATTGCTATCAACGACCTCTATTTACTATGATGGCTTTAGTTACTTCAGTTTGAAATAGATTGGATATAAAACAAACAAAAATTGGAATATAAGCTAAGTATATTGTACCTATCCCATTCTATAATCATGTAAGGGTAGAAGTTTTCAGTGGATAATTAAAAGCATTGCGTTCCATATAATACAGTCCCACAAACTTATTTAACTCGGTGACAGTGTCGCTAGTGTTTAAGGAAAATAAAATAAAAACAAAAGCTAAACAGGCATAAAAATTAGTTCAAATTTTGGCCTCCGGAACTGATATAACAGATGTGGAACTATATAACTCGATGACAGCGAAACTTACGAATTCAAATCTTTTCATCCGATGTCTGACAACGACTGCGACTGAGCTTCTCCAGAAATTCCTCGCTAAAGCAGGGTCGAGCCAGCTACTACTATAAAAGGAAAAGTTTTCTGACTGATATAGTGTGGGACAACGTAAATCATTAGGTCTGAAAGTTATTGTTTTTTGCAGCTAGGTACTCTCTATATCGTGAACCTTAGGTTGTATTTCCACTGAAGCGAAGCGGAGCAGAGACGTGTTCAATAGACTAGAATCAGGTTTTTGTTAGATGACAATCTGTACTTATCTATACTCTATACTAATATTATAAATGTGAAAGTTTGGATGGATGGATGTACCTATGGATCGACGTTTGTTACTCAATCACGCCCCAACGGCTGAACAGATCTGGATGATATTTGGCACAGAGATAGATTATAGTTTGGAATAACACATAGGCATCCCGGAAAAATAAAGAGTTCCCGCGGTAACCCAAAATCCTCAATCCACACGGACGAAGTCGGGGGCATTAGCTAGTATGATTATAATTTTATTACCTGCGCTCTAATCCGCTCGTTTCCGCTTTAATCAAAACGTACTCTAACGTCTCCGCTTAGTTCTTGCTGAGAAGGAATTTTCACAAACACCTCGCGAGTCCCTACCGTTGCTGGAACGGGTCAGCTAAAAATAACTCTTCAAAAAGATAATGTGGCCAATTTTGTATAACACAATCTCAAAACTAACCTAAAATGACAGATTTATATCTAGTTCTGTCCCTTTCCGAAGGGACTATTATGAAAGAGTTAGCAATATTTTCAATGCTGTTATTTTAGTTTAGAGATTGTGCACTACAAAATCAGCCCCATTATGCTGTTTAATATTATATTTGAATGTAAATATACAGAAACACCCGCGGGGCAGTCGTCAGTCGTCATAATCGATTAATTTTCGATGATATCGTTATACCTTTGAGAGCACACGGGGGTTGGATATCCTCTTTGAACGTATTTACACTATGAACTCCCTTTGTCATGTTAATCGGCACAATATAATATTGACATGGAATTCTTTGTTTTCGAGAAAATACAACATCAATTTATCAAAATATTGCTGAATCGACTGAGGTTTGCACAGAATGGACGTACCAATTCCATGTACCAAATGACTATTTAATTTTATGTTATTTAATAAGAGTATAATACTTTTTTGTGTAATTGTCGAAACCACGTTGAACCGTGGACTGCGCGGATCCAGTGCGGATAAGCTAATTATAATAATTATGTAAATTGTTTATATTATTGCGTATGTAATGCTGAAAGTAAGTAGGTAATTGAATAGTTAGGTTTGATTACTTGCGGTTGTTACTTGAGGACAGGCTTTTACAGGTGAGGAGCACGCCCAACTTTTTTCTATAAAAGGGTTCATCTAGTACCTACATATATATCGATGTTGAGTACTAGAAATTAGTTAATTACATGTAACTCTAGCTTTATCGACAAAAACTGAAGCTGCATCTCTGTAATAAGTAAATTGTTTAACTATTGCATATTTAGGTTCTGAATTGATTTTGCCAACAAAGCACCTTTATACAGGTAAATAAGATACAAAGGTTATATCGGATCCTATGTTCCTTCCCGAAGGAATACTCCAGAATGGATCACTCTCGACCCCGGTGGGGCAAGTGAATTCACTATTGGATTAATTTGCTCTTTAATAATTACGACGTGAGTTTATGTGCTTAAGAATATTTTAAGAATCTCTCATTTATACGTACCTAAAGTTCTTGTTAACGAACATGCATGTAATCACAGGTATTTGTATGCTCAAGAGATTTGTTAATAATGTATTTTGAACAAATTATTTATATTCATTATTTTTTAATGTAATTTTCCTACTATATTCAAACACTGCCAAAATCGCAAGGAAATTTGTGAAATAAATTTCAATACACAACACACAATAACATTATGTCCAAAACAGATATTTTAGAGGCTGTGACGATAATGTGATCGAACGCTCGATACGATCAATCGAATTTGCAAGTTAAAAACTCAGACTAAACGTACTGTACCACTAGAATACAAGCTGGCACTGGTAATTCGACCTCAGTGCCATTACCTACTGACATTCTAAAACACTTAACCACGTGTGTTAGATTAAGGAAAGGTCAAGTTTCACCGCAGGTAGATTGCGTCTCCTAATTTGCGGTGGTTAAGGCTTGATCACTCGGAATAGGAAACCATATTATTATTAAGATTTAAGTAACTTGAGTGACCTTTGAGCCAATTTATCTGCAACTGCGCTTTACCAGGTCCATTTACCATTACACTGATTGTTTGCAATCGGGCTGCGACCGCCGCCTTTTTCAAGTTTTCGCGTAAGGTTCTCTGATATAGTTATTGAGTCAGGGCACCAAAGGTGTCAAAACGGGTATACTTGTACAGTTTAAATTGCAACTGTCTACCGTGTTATCTACTCTAACTTTTTAATTAAAGATCCTGCATGAAAAAGTATATCTTACCTTTAAGATTTACCTCTACCATTAATACCAAATGTGTTGGAATTACAGTCAATTATTACAACAGCGCGTGCTTTCTTAATTAAATTGTAGGCAAGTAATCTGCGAGTCAAGCGTTATTAGGAATATTACCGCGCCTAAAGTATTACCCGCCTAATTTATTTCACCCTTTGTTTAGCATCTGCAAGCCATTTCGTTAACAATACGCTTACTCTAAGTTTTAATTCGATTGATCGTACAAGAATTCGATGACATTAGCATCAAAGTAAAATACCGCAAGACGCCGTGCGAATTTCCACCCCTATGTCGTCGACGTTCCATCCACACGTTCGAAACGCTTTGCGTCTTCATTCCTTATTTGCATGGCTAGGGTCTGGAATATTCTACCAAAAACTGTATTTCCCACCAATTACATTCCAGGTATCTTTAAATCAAGATCAAATCTTAAAATCTTCTAGGCAAGCGCGTCCCATCTTAGGCCGCATTATCACTTCCCATCAGGTGCGATTGTGGTCAAGCGAATAAAAAATAAATGAACCTTAATGACACTGTATTAGAGTTCAATTTCGTGTAAGCATTTATATATAGCATATTATGTTTATGTATCGTACGTTTCCAAATTAAAATCGGTTGTACTGAATTTGTGACTAAATCAATGCGACAAAGGTTCATTTTCCATCCATCCGACCCGGGACTCGAACCCGGGACCTCGTCAGCCGCAGTCAAATAGGCTAACCACTGGATCAACAGCAAAAGGTTCATTTTACTTTGACGCTAATATCACCGAATGCTTAAACGATCAATCGAATTATATCTTAGGGTAAGGGTACAGGCAGATTTACGAAAAACAATTGTGCGAAATTTTAGCTTTACTAAAGTCCAATTGCACCCACGATGGTTATGGTTAACATTAAGTTTCACCTCCAAAAAGCTAGCAAATTGAGCAGCACATAATAAATCAATTATGATTATAAATATTTTGATCAAAAGTAGGAGAACCGTACCTTCTGCAATCCAAAGTAGTATTTAACGTTAAGCATAATCATCGATGGTGCAATCAACCCAAAGAAACTAACACATGTATTCTAACAAAAACTTACCTAAGAGTGTGAAACCTTCACGCAAATAAAACGCAAGGTTGAACTAAATCTACTGTGACGTTGCAGCGTGTAACTAACCTGACGGGGTCCCTAAGAATCTACACCTTACTCTTCCTATAAAATTCAATATTTCTTTTAAAAGGCACGTGAATCATCTAGCAGTAAGACCCTTATATATTGTTGTGTCCTTAATAAACCAAGATCTTTTAGAGTTTCGGAAGCTTCGAATCCAATCAGCCCAACGACTTGATTATATACAAATTTAGATGAAATTTAGTTTATATAAGACTGGCTTTAGAAACGCGTTCGAGTTATAGAAAATTAATAAAACGCGTTCAAGCATTGATTAATACCAATGCATAAATTCAGTTCGAGGTTATATGAATACGCGTGATCGAGTATTGATTCATTACTGATCAATGACACGTGTTTTACGTGTTTTTGTGTGTTTTGTACCTATTGATTCATCTCTAAACATTTAATACGTGTATTGTATTTATTCAATACTAATTTATGCTATGCTTTCAGTTCAAGTATACTGTGCTTTGCTCGTTCTAAGACCTTACTTTTTAGCACATATACTAAGTGAGCCAGTCATTATGCGAAAGATCATTAAAGAATCATATCATACATCTTTCGAGACATTTATACTTTCACTATGGGAGTTAAGACCTTTTGTATTATACTATACGTTTTGAAACCAAGGATTAAGATCTCTATCTTATTTAACAACATAAATGTTGTTTCATAAGGTCACCGTGAAGCGAACTAATCCTAATGGTAGCATCCTCCTTTATAAGAAAAGGAAGATGCTTTGGAATGGCTTCATTTACTTTTCTACAAAAATAAATGATGGTTGGCTGGCCCCGCCCCGCCACCAACGGTAGGGCCTGATGCAGCTGACTTTTTCTGGTGACGCCACACGCATTTTCCTGCACAACTCTTTGATCTATGCCACAGTATACAAACAATTTTACTATTCAAGATGTTATTAATAAAAACTGCGCATCGACTCTACTGAACTCTGCCGGTGTGCTTTGCGCTTTATAAAATAGATTTCATGTTAGGATATAAATATAGATTCGTTATGTCTTAGTCTCCGAGCGATCTGAAGTTAAAGTCCTTTAAGCTGGAAACCCGACCGTAGATCAATCAAGAAGTTACTTAAGTAACATAAACAACAACAGGCACTCCTGATAGTTAAACCATCATCAGAAAGTTGGGTATACTTGTTGTTTGATGTTTGATTAATCAAGCATATAGATCATCTTAGGCCACGAATACACATGAATTTTTTTTTTCACGTCAGTCGCTTATACTTAGACTTACTTACGGTATGTAAACAGTCTTGTAGGTCGCGTATTATATGCAAATGTTAGTGATGAACGTTACTCACTTTCGCTACTTACGTGAAAACTTGCAAGCGTAATTGTGGCCTTACATAAATACATATTTTGTACCCGTGAGTACATGGAATCTATTGTATACCACTATCCTATTTGTTTCCTACGTATTATCCTACGAAGATTATGGACACTGTTTCATGTTTCAACGTACCTACTTTAAGTTCCACATTAGGGCCCTCCTCCTTTTACAGGGAACCAGCTTCAATCCATTAGTTCTCTTACCAGCATCTCGAATAATCCCTGCTGGAATAGTGTGTGCCTAAATATCTATGATATCTAATATAGCCTATGCTGTCCTACGACTGGGAAAAGGTCTCCCTCTGATTCTTCCATGTCTCTCTATTCTGTATCACCATGAGAGCCGTAAAATAGCGGAAGATCCTTTAGCAAAATCGCGAGTCCTTGAACTCAAAAATATCAACCTCCATAGCAAGGGTAAGTAAAGACGCGAAAGTCAAAGAAAACAAAATGCGCAAGTAGGCAATCCTACAATTTTTTTGAGGAACAATTTTTATTAGAGCAGCATTTTTCACAAACAAAAGACAAATTACCACTTTAATAGCTACAAACAAAAAAAAGTGGAACTTTTTCCAAGTTATCCGCAACAATACAGCTCGAGTTTTCTCAAGTTAAAATCCTTTACGCTTCAACAGGGGTAGAGATCAATCATGGAATAAACAACAAACTGTATAGCGTTTTTTTCTTTTATTCTTAACTTTTTTATTGCTTTTACCTCAGCGTAAGTATATAGTCTTAAATTGGATGGAGGCTCATACAAATTGCACACCACAAGCTCCTCACCTACACCTTCGTATATATCTTAAAGCTGCATACAAATCTCTTAATAAAATGTCTATATTGTTTACTGAAAATCCTGCAAGCTTATAGATTAGAGGTACTCTCCCGCGTTACGACCTTCAAGTCACCCCGCAACGTTGCTATAGCGTTAATCTGTCTATAATTGTATTCTGTGGTCTAGACGTAAGTTGATTGCTGATAGGAAAAATAATACCTCCTTAGCCTGTGCTTAAGGCTTCATTGCTTCAATCGCTAGCTTTGTTCGGCTGCAGATTATGTAGTTCTGGCCATTAGTTCCAGGTCGAGTTGCAAAAAAAGTTATTGTGGTATGTGGCGAGAAAATTTTTAGTTAGCAGGGAATCACGTACAAAACCTGAAAGCCATGTGCAAGGAGGTGTATTCCAGAAAGCAAGAAAAGTGATGGTTTTGTGTCTGATCTATCTCTCATAGTATCAGGTTGGGGCTACGTTTTGTTGCATCGTGGAAAGCTACAGTAGAAACTTTTTAAGGAGGGTTAAATTAAAATTTTACAAAAGTTTGTGGTCACAAACATCAACATATCCTTAGCTTAGCACGATATATTTTTACAATCGTCGAGTAGTCTAGATATAAATTTATTTAGATGTAGTACTTTTCTCCTTGTATTATTAAGAAGCTTGCACAGAATGCATTCTAAATTCATGATCGTACGTGCTGCTATATCTGTGGTTCCGCCATAATTCAGTACATGAATAAAGAAGCGAATAGCTATACAATTTGGCTAGCGTTCCCACATATTTTTATGGTCGGTTCATATTTTTCCAGTCACTGGTTACAGCAATTCTTATACACGCTAGACTAGAATGGATTCCTTACTTTATTCGGTAATTTATAGGCCATTGAATTGCTAACACTAAAAGATGTTAAGACTCGACTCCCTTGCACAGTGTTGAGCGCTGTTGTCTTAACGTGGGAGGTCCCGGATTCGATCCCCGGCAGAGTCAATTTGGGAACATATAATTGCTTAATTTTCTCAAGTCTGACCTGGTGGGAAGCTTCGGCCGCGGCTAGTTACCACCTTAACGACAAAGCGCCGTCCAATGCCGCCAAGCGATTTAGCGTTCCGGCACGATGCCGTGTAGAAACCGATTATGAGTATGGGTTTCATATAGCGGCCTTACCCCTAACAGGTACCATCTTAGACTGCATCATCACTTATCATCAGGTGTAATTGCAGTCAGGGCTAACTTGTACTTGATTTAAAAAAATGTACTGGAATGACACTAGTTTGGACGTCTCAACAAAATGAGCTGTGCTGCATGGAAAATTGACAACGCGTTCGTTTACTTGCTCGTGCTTTTAATGCAAAGTATTGAAATTCAAAAGCATTTCAGGATAAGATAGTAGAAACAAACTGGTAGAATTATATTGATAGATTGTAATGCTTCTGTAGAAAAAACAGCAGTATCTCCAGGAGGAGGAGATCCATACGAGAACCACCAGAGAACTGAAGTTGCAGTAGTATTTGACAGACGTACAGTTCAAAAAACTTAGACACACTGGGGTCTAACTCCAAGTGGTGGAATAGCATGGTGGACGGTATTAAGTAAACAATAAATATTGAAATTTTGGCAAAAGACTTATCCAGTAACAAAAAATTGCCATCTATCGGTCGAAATAACAACGACAGCAATAATTGCTGCTGAGCTAATGTGAATCGGCCATTACGTCCTAATAAAATAAAACCATGGATAAAATTTGAAATATGTGGAACAAGCGACGAAGTAAAATGGTTTTATCTGCGAAGAAAAAAATATGACCGATTTCTTTTACGACAAAATTAATATTCTTTCTTCTGTGTTGCCGGGAAAGTATAAATCATTCGTTCCATAGGTTTTTAGCGTTGCGATTAGGGTCGCGTCTCTTCAGAAGGCTTTCGCTACTTTGGTGGTATTTTTTATTTTAAAGTCTATATTGCACATAAAATACAATATATAAAGAAATCAATACCTAGATGTATTCTCTTCCTTTGGTAGTCGGGGCAGTGCGTATAATATAAAGGGAAAAGTTTATGTTTTTGTTATAAATATAATGTACGTATTCTGTGTTTTTATTTTTTATAATTATGTTAAGTAGTGTTTTTATTTTTGTTATAGTTCTATATTATTTTCTCCGGATTACTGTTATTATTTTGCTTTCGATTTTAGGCAACTAAATGCAATCTTGGAGTCTACGGTTATTTTTGCTACGCTGACGCCTTTTTGTCTGACGTGCTTTAACTGCACGTGAAAATTTGCATGCTTCTTTAATTGTTAATAATTCTTCATGCTGGTCCTGGTGCAATGGTGACCGCTGTGGTCTTATGACTGGGATCCTGGGATCGATCGGGAAAGATATGCTAACAATCAATTTAGTGTTTTGGTACGATGCCGAGTAGAAACCGATTAATATACCTGCCATATCCCTTACAGGTTTGCCTGCAACCCTCATAAACCATCCATCATTACTTACCGCCAGGTGAGATTGCAGTCAAGGGCTAACTTTAAGTGAAATTAAACAAGCCGTGTGGTATCGTCGGACACCCCGTAAGAACTGTTAGATTCAAACTTAAAGCGTGTTACATGGTATCACTGCCGGGATGGTCTACAGTGGCAATACTGGTCTATGGTACTTGTCTGTGATGGCACCTTTGATATGTATATTGAGATGGCGCTCACTGCCTTGTTCATATAAATTACTAAATTAAAGTAATAAATAATAGTTAGGTAGATAACCGGTGTTTCCTTTTTAAAGAGCATAGATACTTTCTTTACTATATTTAATTTAAAATTTCAAAGCAAATAAAATTAACTGCGAATTTCGTGTGTTGATTTCAACCTGCGACATATCGCGTACGACGCGAAACGCGACCTACTTGGAAGAGTTCAAGATGTTCAACACTTATTTAACAATTACACACAGGTACTGTATCTCACTCTATCTATACTATAGGGAAAGAGACAAACTTAGTATTTTTTGTGACATACGATTTTTCCAGGGAAGGTCCCGGCGTTATATCGCGCAAAAAAGAACAAAAAAAGTAAAAGCTAACAATAAGAAGGTTACAAGACCTTGTCAAAGCTTATTGACACTTAAGTAATCCAGTATATTGAAGACGCAAATTTATACAACAGCTGTAATTGCATTTGCCTCTATCTTCCTCGAACCAAGAGCCTGTACACTTAATCTAAGTTTTTACATTGTAAATTCGATTTTATCGAGCATTCGATATTATTAGTGTCAAAGTAAAATTAACCTTAACAGCATTGACTTAAGAGTTCCATTTCGTGTATGCATTCACACCCAGCGCTCCAAACGATATTCTCGAAATTAAAATCGGTTGTACCAAATTTATGGCTTTAAATCAAGAGTTTTTGGGTCTATTTTACTTTGACGCCCAAGTGATCGAACGCTCGCTTCCGATCAATCGGATTTGCAATGTAAAAACTTAGACTAAGCATACTGAATAATAAAGGAGCATTCCGATAACACCGAAGGACATCGATTAGTGATTCCAGACTCTCTTGTAAATTAATACAATTTGCAGTAAAAAGACCCAAGGCAATTTGAACTGCTCTGTTATTCTATGATAGCTTTTAGGGTTCCAAGACTAACAATACTTTATCACTAGATGCCCGTGATTTCGTCCGCATGGATTAAGCTTTTTATGTTCCATCGGAACCCCTTATTTTCCGAGACACAAAGTAGCCTATGTCCTTTTCTCGTGATACAACCTTTATACCAAATTTCATCAAAATCGGTTGAAAATACCTGCCGGGAAAGCGTAGCAGTCAGACAGATATATAGACACACTTTCGCATTTATAATATTATTAGTATGGACTCTAATATGATGCCCGCGACTTCTTCGTTTTGTCCTGTGTACTGTCTGTCCCTACATAGTGGCATTGCTATCTAATATAAAACGCTTTGTAGAGTTATGCAAGAACTTATAGCGGCGTAGCATTTGACGTAGATCATCTTCTGTCCACTGTCTACACCCACACATTCGGCGTACGCCGTCTACGCCAAATGTGTGGGTGTAGGCTTCCTTTCTGGCAGACACCATTCATTGAAATATCTAATATCAATCAGTTAAATACTTAATTTAAGAAACATCCTTAAGTCCAACACTAACCTCTCTCAATCTTCAGGTGATGAAGTCCGAGCATTGTTCTACGAGACTACACAGAATACCTAATAGACACGGTTACTACAAAAAAAAATACACGACAGAGAGAAAGAGGCAGGGATCCTCACTTAAGATTTAAATGTATTCAGAAGCAATAATCACATTTGCTCCCGGCGTCGTCGAACCATTTAAGTGCTTGAATAATTAAGCGGCCATCCCGATAACGTTCTCGGACGTCAATTAGTGGTTCCGTAGCTTTCTTGTACTTCAATTTTAATGAGTAAGGAAACTACGAGTAACTTAAGTCTGAACTAACGAGATTTTAGCGTTAAGTTAGTTAGTTAGTCTAAGACGCAACTAACTTTAATAGCGCTTATAGTCTTGAATGTTTATCTACAATATTTAAAGATACACTTAACCTACTAATTTTATAGATGGTGAAAATGTATGATTGTTGGTTTGTCCTTCAAATGCCGCAACGGAACACCGGATCGATGTGTTTTTGAAGTGAAAACTTCTTTAGCCACGTTGAGCACTTTTTAGTAGGGGGTAAAATGTGGATTCGCGTGTCCGACATGCTCGCGAACAGTGACATGCTCGCAAACGTCGCCTTGACATGCTCGCCTTGTTACGAAGACAAAAGGTCTTACATATAAATATACTACATTCCAAATTAATCTTTAGTGCTTAGTGTTAAGGTTTATATTTTAATTTAAAAAATAGTTTTCACTTCTATCGGCAGTCCCAATCTGCCCAGACTGCCAATTTTTCATATATCAAGGATAGGCGTGCGCTTGACGGCAATCATGCAATGATAAGGTCTAGGTTGGAGTACGCTTGCCTAGAAGTTGTCTATTCACTCTTGCCTTGAAGCTACAGTGAAATGGGCTACATTTTATCCCTGAATATTAAAGAGTTCCCACAAGATTTTTAATTTTCTATGCGGATGAATACAAAATCAAAGTAGGTATAACTTAAAAAATAATAGTAAAAAAATTAGATTACCGTCAAGTTTCTCATTTGTTAACAAAGGCTTTAGTTTTATGTTTTGTATGTAAACGAGAACTCTCTGCACTGTCATAAAAACTTTGTCTTACTCGGTTTGAGCTAGGCAGTGTAATGACAGGCATAAAATGTTTTTATTCCATCCTTTTTATACGTTTCCGTTTAGTTTGAGATTTTCCTTTAAGAGGTTTTTTAAAAACGTTTAATGCCTGGCCACGGTTTCTCATTTCTCTCGATATTCCAATGTGAAGTATATTTATTTCCCTATTTGTGTTGATTTTAAAGCAATTTACAAACATTTTTTTTAAATAACTGAGGTTAAATAATTGCGAGTTAATAATACAGTGATTAAAAGCATTAATACCTTTAAACCACCGTTTTTTGGAGCGCAAAACGTGGCGCGCGTGTAAGCACGTAAGACGATACGAGCTTACACGAGCAAAAAAAAAGCTAGTCTGTAACCACCCTTATAACTCTGAAAGATGATTAAACAATACATATACATAATATTTTAACAGACGAAACATCTGTTAACATCAAACCTCTAAGCGGCGTTCACGTCTTATTAATTTTGTTGATATTTACAAAAGTAATAAACGGAGATATTTTATCATAGCAGTAAAATGTTTCGATTCATTTAATTTATTTCAAGTTGATGACATAGACTAAAGCGGAAGAGAGACTAAACAGGGTTTTAATAAAATAACTTAATAAATATCAGGAATATCTGGTGACTAAGGGAATCATGCCTCTCCAACACCAGGCTCTGACACAATAATTACGAATCACCCAATATTAAAGGTTTCCCTGTGATGAGGTCGCTATAGGCAACAAAACCTTTTATTCCCACACCTTCATTTATATTTCTCTCTTCCTCATTGCTGGAGGAAGTTCACTCGTTAATTTACCTCTACACTTTTATTTTGTTACATCCAAGAAAATTATTGTTTGGACTTTTGGTAAAAATAAAGTGTTTCAAGATTTTGGAAAGCCCTCCAGCGATTGTCAAAAATTCCACCATATGATACGACGCAGAGATGTGTGGTATTGTACTAGTGAAAACTGAGAGTGCAAAATGGGGGGCAATTTAAAAAAAACGTTCAGGCGAATGTGCTAAAAATATGTTTTTATTTTTATGTTGTCTAAGTTTTTCACCATAGTTTTGCAAAGCCCCTTAACGTTAAAAACTACTCTTTACTCTTAGTTTTCACACAACAGACTCTAGACAGACTCTACCGAATTATTTTATGAAGAGACCGAGAAATTGATAACACCCACTCGACGTTTTGGACAAGTCACGTAGACACTTCGGTAGAACACGTAGCGATCCGTTTCCTTAATTGAAAACAACATGTATCATTGAATCAATCAACATTGAAATATTAATAAAATATGTAATTATTTGTTTGTAAAGTTTTCGCACAACAAATTTATTTAACGGAAATTTTGAAAGGAGTTTTTTGAAATAAAATTCTAGATGATGCCCGCAACTTCGTCCGTGTGAATTTAGTTTATTTTTATTCCCGCGGAAATTCCTTAATCTTCCGGTATAAAAGTAGTCTATCATTCTTCCCCGGGAGGCAATCTATTAATATACCAAATTTTATCAAAATGCTTGAAAAGATAGGCCATTAGGCCAATTCTATTTTTATGCAAATGAATTGTTCCAAAACATTTCTTTGTTTTAAATGTTGCTGTTGAGAGAAGGTAAAAAATCTTAAAATTAAAACTTACCACGCCTTAATTATGTCACTTTTTATACGACTGCCTGAAAAAAGGAGTATATTCTTTTCAGGGTTCATGAATGTATGTGAGTTTGTATATTCCACCTTAACTTCTATACGCCTGAACCGATTTTGATAAATGAGGTATCGTTAGAAGCCCTAGCTTATTCCGGGTGACATAGGATAGTAAAATTTAAAAAAGGATTGATGGGGTGGCGATGGTCCCGCATTAGACTAAAATTGAAAAAAAAAACAAAATAAGACTATATAATCATCATCTAGAAAATGATGAGTAGATTCAAAAATATATAACACTATAGCTCAATATCCAGTGATTCACAAAAAAAATATAATTTAATAAAAATGTGAATAAGATTCTAATTTAACTAGATTAATTTAGATTTTAAACTTTTTAGTTCGTTGTTTGGCAGGGTAGTCGTGATTTTTAATTTTTTAAATTCTGATTAAGGTTAGTTATACTAAAATCTAACGTATTAGATACAATAGGTTAGATATAACCAATCCTAACCTAACCTTAGATAACTAGCATATGGCAACAACATAAGCAACGTGGTTAGATATCCAAGGTGATATTAATGTGGATTTCCGTCATGCTTTCAAGAAACCTTGATTCGACAATGCATGATTGTAAAGACAACCGTGCATTCACAACTATCGTGCATTGTCGAGTCAAGGTTGCGTCTTTTCCTACGGATCTATAAAAAAAACTATCTGATCTGACAGCGGGTCATTTGTATTCCGGGAATGCTTTTCGCTGAGCTAAACGAGCGTGACACGACAGTTTGCAACGCAACGAGCTCTTTGATACATTTCCTAGCTTTATTACTTGGCACTCTTTGATCCCGCCAGCCCCACCAACAAACAGTTATAGCTCTAACAGCTTTGGACCTAAAGTTGGGAGTCCTGTAAAAATACAGAATATTCGATACCAAATTTAGATATTTTGTTTAATTTTTCATGTATCCCGGGTTATGGCAAACTGAATTGATAGCATATACGGTCGTAAATTTTTAATATACGGCTCTTTCTCACTCTAAAATAAATTCGAATCTAAACTTAATATTATAATGAATGTAAAAGTATTTCAATCTCGATTCCTTCGATAACCTTTTCATGGCTTATCAGTTTTCGATTTTGATGAAATATGGCATGGATATTGACTGCATCTCTGATGGTGATCAGTTACTAGAAAATCAAAGATTTCTTATATTATGCTTTTTAAAAGAACACAACATAATATTATCGTTGTAACTCAAATTGTGATTAAATTATTGGGCTTTAAGAAATATTTTGCTTTATTTGCTTTCAATGGTTTTCATATTTAATACCATTCAAATTACAAATATCGCTTAAATTTGAGAAAACATGTCAAATAACAACACGACTATAATATTATGTCGCTCAACAAATTATTGTTTGATATAATTTTCGTTGAGCAGAAGACATACTACCATCGCCTAAATCCGTATTGTTTTAATATTGTTGACGTTCGTATTTTAGAATTATAGTCCTTATTTTAGGGACGTGACATAAAACTGTCATTTAGAAGTAATACAGTTTTAAGCGATGGTAGTAAACCCACAGAACGAGCGTGACACGCCAGTTTATAGATATGACACAACGATTTGCCTGACACATTTGCGAGTTTATTACTTGTCACATTCCAACCCTACGTATAAATTTAAAGAATTATAGCCTCTATAACTTTACCTATAAGGCGCTAAGTTGTATAAAGCATTCTAAAGTTATAATATATTGCTTATATATTTGATATTTGCTTCATTATTCATGTTTCACGTTATGGTGTAACTGGAGAAAAGTGTCACGTACGATCATGAATTTAGAATGCCCTTGCTTCCATCCGGCATCTTAAAATTGGAGCAGGTATGTCGGCGGAAAATTCTCGTATTTCATCCTCAATCTACAATGAGGCTAATAAATCCGAGGGTTGCTAGAATCTGGACACCTTCTATTCTGAGTTTCATAGATGTTACCTTTTGTAAATAAATATCTGTCAGTATTTGTATTCAATCGAAAGTTATAATAACTGGAGTAGCATAGAACGTTTAAATAATTGGCAAAAGTAAAAGACGCTTAATCAATAATTTTAATTTAAATAAAATAAAGTGGAATGATGCGGATTTAATTATAAATACTTCTTTTTCAAAGAATGTTTTATGAATTTATAAAAGTTAGCTCTTGACTGTAAGAAATAACAGTTACCCATGACGATGGCCATTTAAATAGTGGATTTCTAGAGAAGTTTCTTTAGTCTATTTCTATTATATTTATTAGAGATTAACATTAATTCATTATTAGGGGTTGCCGGACAAGAACCTTAAATAAGGTTGTGGTGCATATATGTCACCGTAAAATTGTAAAGACCGTTAGATTGTAATTTAACGCTTCTTATCTCGAAAGATTGTAAACTGTCGACAGATTGTGAACCGTAACATACTGTTTACAATTTAACGCATTATTTTTCGGTAAATTGTAATCTATTAGGTATTTTAACTCCATAGAACCTAAATGCTTACTCTGCATTCAACTCGCGCGCTAACTGTGTAAGAAAGAGACAAGAAAACATAAATAAAATAAATATTTCAAAATTTAATATTCAGAACATTGAACGGTTCACAATCTGTCGACAGATTACAATCTCGCGAGATAGAAAGCGTAAGATTATAGTCTAACGGTTTTTACAATTTTACGGTGACATGTACCTCCAATACTGTAGCATTACGCTGAGGCGATGCCCTTCTTGGGATTCTTTGTGACACCGACTACATTGTGTACCTAGATTATTCTTCTAATTTTTTTTGGAATTTGATTTTGTCTATGTTTCACGACAATACTTTTGTAAAGCAGCGATTTAGCTTAAAAAGTGTAATTTATGAAGAATATCATTTCTAATCCACTAAAAGTGCCCGCTGGTGCCGGCATCGTAATAGTTTATTTACTTAAGCTTGTCTCTTCTTACAATAAATTAGCAGCCATTTCTCTCCGTCCAATGACATCATAAACGGTTATAAAGTAGAGTGAAGCAACTCTTCTTCATAGAGTTACGGTAATATAATGTTTTTCCAAAGCTTAGCTGAATTACTCTGGCTTCGCTTGGCTGGTTTAGTTTAAAATCAAAACCGCTGCTGGTTAACCCTTAATTTTTGATTTCATCCGTTGAAAAGTAATGTAGTCTAAGATGGTATAGCGGGTAACCTGGTAGGGGCATTACTTTACGTTTATAAGAAGTAGGTAACACGCCTTGGAACGCAGTGATAAGCGTAGATACCTACTTGGGGCCCTCGAAATCACTTACCTGTAACAAAACAAAACAATATTTATTATTAACTAAGGATAACGTATTCGTACAAAATATATGAATTTTGACTATGGATAGACGAAATAGGTACTTAGGAAGGTACACTTTGGCATGAAAATATGGCTCTTATTGATGAGTAACTATTAAAAATAACCCAAAGTATAAAAAGTGTAACGAAGAACGACAAATGAGCATCATTAAAAACCTTTCAATATTGCCGAGTGATTCGTCAAATATTAGCTTAATTTCAACCCAGTCATGGGCCCGTGATGTGACGTATCTGTCTACGCCGGCCACTTATTTAATCTTCCTGTGATTTATGATTTAATTACTTTCGAGCTATTTTGCACTTTATGCCGTTATGTTAAGAGTGTTATAAATTCGAAGTTAATTAAGTCAATTGTCTTCCTTTTGTTGAGGAATTTTGATTCGGCGGCTTTTCCATCAAGTGAAGGGTAGGATGTGGTGATGGCATCACTTCGTTACAGATAGGGTTTTTATGAAAATTGGGGTTTAGATCGTAAATTAACGCCGAAAAGGAAATGGATTATTGAATCCTTGAATGGAATGGAGTCAAAGGTCATATTTTTATTTATTTTCTGCACACATTAAGTGCCTAGTAAAATTAGGCTGTTCTATAATAAGCCACAAAAACCAAATCCAATCGGCCAATCCAATAAGAAACCAAATACCAAAATTTGGTATTTGGTTTCTTATTGGATTGGACCAATTGGATTAATATCCGATTCATATTATTATTTACATTTAATGAAAATAATAATATGAATCGGATATTGATACCTTTCCCGCAGCTGAACCTTAAAATACCTTTCTAAGAAAATGCTTTTAATCAAACTAGAGGGAAATTTTATAGGACGAAAGCCTAGCACAGATTACCACATTTTGTTAGACACCGATATTAAATCTGATAACGGCCGTCTTTAGACGACAGAGTTAGACGGTGAGAAAAAGTCACTGATATTTTTTGACTAAACGTCAGGTGAGCCGCTAGGTAAAAAACGGTGCTACTTTTACCATACTCACTCACTGACAAATTCTCTTCTCTATATTCATTCTCCTTTTTTCTATTACGCCTTCCATGTATTTCCTAAAGATTTTGACGACCTCCCTGGTTCTGATTTAGCGTACTGAAGAAACATCTTGAGACCGATCGGGAATATAACTACCCATAACCCTAACATATTAGTCCGCTATCCATCCATCCATCTTAGACTGCATCATCACTTACCAGGTTAGAGTGCCGTCAAGGGCTAAGTTGTAGTACAATAAAAAATAAGCCGTCTTTATCCAATTATATTATTTATCGGTAGCCTGCGTTATCCTTTCAGGGCGAGACATAACAAAGATTTGTTGTGAGCCGACAACAAGGTCGTTTATAAGCGGCGTTGGAACAATCCAGCATCGATCACTTTCATGATTCCATCACCGACTTCCGAATGATCGACGATTTTGGTGCTATCTATGGATAGTAAAGTGAAGATTTTCTAGATATTTTAAAGGTCCTCGTTGATAATAGAGAAATGACAGTCCATACTAATAATATTTTAAATGCGAAAGTGTATCGGACTGTCTTTTACACTTTTACGGCCCCTCTTGTCTACCGATTTTGACAAAATTTGGTAACCGGTGTTGGAACCCAGGAAGAACAAAGGCTACGTCTTATCTCGGAAAATTAATAAGTTCCCGTGGGAATCAAACGTTCCCTCTTAATTAACTCTTTGATTTCCAGGATAAAAAAGTAGCCTATGTCCATTCCCTGAGGCTATTTCTTTGATATTTATCCTGGAAAATGAAAGATTCACTTACGTCTTACACGGACGAAGTCGCGAGCATCAATTTTTTTATAAAAAATCAAGGCCACGAGAAGGGCTATTTAGAAGGGCGTCAGATATTTATTTGTTTTTAAAGTCGGAACTAAAAAATTTAACGTACTTTTATATTTTCATTTCAAATTATATAATATACTTAGATATTATTGCCAAAGTGTAGGTTAAACAATTTAAAATAATAAGTTTATGTTTAATAATAATATGTTTTCACAGAAAAGCATAAAACTATAATGCACTCCCAAGAAGTTACATCAAACAAGTTTCGTCCTAGCGTCTATATAGCGCAAACGAAAAGTCTTACATCTAAAGGCACCAAAATTCATATAGGAACCATTGAAGAATTAATATCTCGTGGAAGACAGCTGCCATTTTTCTCTGGCCCTCGTATCCTAACACGTTACAATACAGTGACAGCCTGCCTTACAAATAGACAGCATTTTATTGCGTAGCATTATTTTATTGAAGGTATAAAACAAATATTATTACAAAAAGCAGTATATGAGACTATTTGCATATTACTAAACAGTGATCGTTGGTTTTATTTTTCGTAAAAGAAACATAGGTAGGTACTATTCGAAACCTATATTTGGTTATTGTGTAATAACAATGATCATTAGTTTTATTATTCTTAAAATTAACTTAGGTAGTTTTTTAAGAATCATAAAACAACTGTCTATGTGAAATGAAATGAAATGTTTTATTGCATGTAGGAAAACCATAGGAAAACTCGAGTCACTTATGTATGATACTTACGTCGGGACTCTACCATGAAAAGTAAATTCTACTGAGAAAAGCCGGCAGTAAACTCAACAGTTGCTCTTTCTTTAAAAGCAAAAGGGCCGATTTAACAAGAATGCTGCTTTACACAAATCTAAGAATCATATTGGAAAAACAATGATGCATTCATTTTTGGTTTTCCCATGTTTTTCACTGCATCAAAACTTACGAAACACTCTTCGATCACCTTTTTGTGATTTTGCTACTCAATACGTACAAAATTCACCCATTGGTGTCCGTAGTTATATTGTACGAGTATGTAGAGATAGCGCAAAGCCGATCGAAAACCTTAAATATGAGTCTCATTAATTTGATCCTCGTTACCGAATCCGGATCACCGGTTTGGTTTCCTATTTGGGTCGATTTTCTATTAAATATAGCGCGCTTGAACTTTATACTTGTGGTTAGGCACATTTTGTTAGTTTGCGTGCCTCTCGTAGCGATCAGTCGTACGCGCAATCACGTACACGCACTCATTTACACGTATACAAATAAATGGATACGATACGGTATGGATAGGACTTTACACAACCATGAGCCACGCGCACTTCAAGGGAACTGTTTGATTTTCCATAATTAAAAGCAGCCCGGGAAATTTTTCTATGTCTGTATAAAATTTCGTCAAAATGGGTCGAACACAATAGCTTTTACTTGGAAAATAACTAAGAAAGTAAAATTATTATTCTGACATACTATAATGAAAATATAATATAACGAACCTACGCGGGTAAAATACGAAAACAAGTTCTTACGTGCCTAATGAGAATCTACAGAGGACTAAAATAGAAACGAAAAGAATTGGGCAAATTAGTGCTATACAAAGAGCTTTGTGAAATAATACATATTTTCCCTCGTTCTAATCATAAAAGCAAACACCTGTTTTGTTCATATTGTCATTTTATTACGAGAGATCGCAGGTTGGTAGAAGGAGATGCTTCTACACGTGCAAACGCAGGGATTACGGATGCGCGAACTTACACTTTTTGAAGTGAAACTTCTTTAGAATCGTTGAGATTTGAAAATTCCATGAAACGAAAAATCGACACTAAAAACAGACATAAATATTCGTAATAGGATTTAACCTGCTAGAGAATGAGATAAAATACAAGTTTTCTCAATATCTCGTAGGCTTTCTTTTCTGAGGTTTCACTTCTGCCATGTGTCAGCTTTGCGTTTAAAGTTGAAATGAATTGTTACAAAAGTTAAAAGATTGTTAATTTATTTATTGATGAAGGTTCGATTGTACTGATATTTGACTCATTTGATGTATTTCACTCGGTTTTTTCCCAACGCCATATTGGATTAACTTGTATAAATACGAATGTTTTACCATCGGTAAAGCAGTCTCCACCGAGACTCCAACGATTATTGAATACCTTCGGTGTTTAGATCGTTACCTTGTTTACGAGCCTGCGGTAGCAACTGCAGCCTGGTCAAATGATTTGATACTGTAGTATTGTTTAACTGAGTTTTATAAATTTACTAATTACATTAAATTTCTCGTGGTTAGAGTACAAATATATTAAAAGTGTTTTATTAATACCTACTTCTGGATTGTTCTCCAACAGTTCAGAAGTGGGATATGATTCACGTTGCCTTGATTTTTTTTTTGCCTTCTGCACATTCGTTTTGTTTTTTTTTTAAATAATATTGATAGTGGGTAATTACGGATTAATTGCTAAGTAATTAGACCCATCAATAATCAGAAAGACCGAACGGAAATATTCATGGTTTCTTATTTTGTTTCATGTGACGTACGCTGCGCCTAGGCGGGCTCTGCACAGCCCGTTCTCTCGCTCCGAGCAGCGCTTCGAGGACGCTCCGGGCATTACCAGCACGGCCAGCCGCGTGACGACAGGCGTTGCCAGAGCAGTCACCGGTTACGTATGCCCCTGTGCCGTGCTACCGACGAGGTCGACATCCGGAATTCCAGAGGTGACATCCTTACACTCAATAATGAGGGTAGAGATGGTCTTGATTTACTTAAGGTTTTAGTCCAAGCATTAAAGTCCATTACTCCTGACTCGCACAAAATAACGACTATGCGGTTGCATAAAGTAAACGAGTAGGCATGATGACAATAACCAAGAATCAATGAAATTATGAATTTATCTGATTAAATAGGATTCATCGATTATAAAAATAAAGATATTTATTTTTCTATTTTGAACGAGATTGTTATCATCCATAAAATAAAACTACACAATACGGCAATTCGCCATAATAGATTGAGCACCAGTCAGGGCGAATTACGTTACATCTAAATTCCTATAGTCCTAAATCCGTAAAATCGACTATTTATATATCAAGAACTTCATGATAGTTATGTTGATGAAATGTTGTTTTTATAAAACTATACCTTAAAATTTAATATGAAAGGTGATTGCCTAGTGATTAAGACGTCTGCCTCCTATTTGGGACGTTTGGGGAAACGCCTATGGGTACCTAATTGATTTTTAAGAGATAAAACCTAACCTCAACAGGATCGATTTTATTATTAAATTAAGACAGGGTAAATAAATATCTTAAGTGCCTTGAACATGGGTTTACAACTATCCAGGAAATGTTGCCTACATATAACATGTATGCATTTTTTTGGAAGCTATTGAGTACAGACGACACATATCCATGTTTTGTAATCAATTGCATAGGTGTGCAATGTGGTATTTCCAATTGCAGTGGAAGTCTATTTAATAGTGTTGACTTCTTTAATTATAACATGATTATATAGAATTTTTATAGGTATTTTTCTTGTGAAATTTTAAACGCAATAATCTTTGTTTTCTCAGTATTAACTGGTCATTGGTTATTAACTGAAATATAGCAATAGTAGCTGACCTATTTCTCCTAAACCATGCTGTGTTTCTGTTAAAATATTCAAACGTTCAGCTTAATTATACGTAAGACATGGTTACATTTTTCACGACACTATCAGGACATACTGAGTGAGGAGGAATCGGACTGTTATAATATATTAACCTAATTTATCTTAACATGACAAAGGTGTCATGTGAAGACTGTGTTTTTTTATTATGTTTCAGGGCAGAGGTGTCGGAAAAGCGTTACTAATTTTATTTATTTCTGTTGGGCAAAGGTGTCCCTGCTTGGATGACAAAGGTGTCACAAAGGCACAAATATGAATAAAACTAATATAAGATGACAAGGTTGTCACAAAAGACTTATTGGTTTTATTTGTCTCTGTTGGACAAAGGTGTCCTTGCTTACACTAGCGGCACGCTATGATGGCCGGTTTGACACATTACAATAGTGATGTGGAATGTCAATTTATTCTCGAACAAAAAACAATTAAGTTTTGTTTTTGTACCTGATTAAATAGGTTTAATAAAACAAAAATGTATATGTTTATTTAATTTATTTGAACGAACTGAATATTTGAACGAAAATGAATATACATACTTTATATGCACACAAGAAACATATGAATACAAAAGATACCAAAAAAGGTGCCACAAAAGGCCATAATTAATCAGATTCGTCCATACTACTATTTTCACTGTCGTCACTGCTATCATCACATACATTAATAATTATATGTTCGTTTTCTATAATATTATCTATTTTCACATCTCTTTCATAATCTTCCCTTATTAATTTAACAGTTCTATTCACAAGCTTTTCCCAGTCTCCTTTAGTCACATGTTCACAAGCTTCTTCTAATAATTTTAGCATTTTTTTTGTGGTAAATGGGGGTTCTGTATTGTGTCTTGCAGCATATCCCTTAATTTGAGCCCACACCAACTCAATCGCATTATACTCACAATGGTAAGGCGGTAACCGTATAACTCTGTGCCCATGTTCTAATGCTATTTCGTCAATGACGTATCGGATCTTGGTTGGTTTGTTTTCTTTTAAAAGACGTACTAATTCCGCTTTTAACATATTCATGTTTGCATCTACGCCATTTTTACGAAGCCATGCGACGATATCAGCTTTCTTTTGGGATTGGGCAGGTGGCTTGTCAATTTGCATCGAGTGGTATGGGGCGTTGTCCATAATTATAATAGATGGTTCAGGGAGGCTACACAACATTGAGGTAAACCATTCAGTAAACTTTTCTCCATTCATGTCTTCATGATAGTCTCCAGTGGTTTTTGACGCAAAAGCCATGAGAGAACCTTCGACAAACCCGTTGATGGTTCCGGCGTGACAAATTATAAGTCGCGATCCTTTTCCTACAGGAACTTTGGAAGTAGATGCTGCTGTGTCATCGTTCCAAGAACGGCCTACAGTATGGTTAGCATTAAGCCATGTTTCATCCAAGAACACAACATTTTGCCAATTTTTGATTTCTTTCACTTGCCGTAAAAAAGTATACCTTGCCATCGCTATATCAAATCTTTCCATCAATATTTTGCGTTTGTTACATTTTTTGTATCGAAATCCAATGGTCTTCAAAATCTTCGTTAAAGAACTTTCCCCACCGAAGAATAATCCAGCTTCCTTCAGTGAATGCACCAACTTTTTTCTTGTTGGATACTCCTTCTGTAAATAGTAGCCGTAAACATGTCTTCGGATAGCATCGGCATCAAAGCTATCGATGCCTACGACTGGTTTTGCTCGTTTTCTCTTTTTTGGTGTGTGAAGTTTATTTTCTTCTGTGCCAGTCTCGCCATATTTTTTTTAGTTATCCGTCTAACAGTTCGTTGTCCAATATTAAGCGCATCAGCTACGCGTTCAACCACTGACGTTATAGGTAAAATTGGCCCTCCATTTTGAGCTTCACGATCGAAATAGTTACGAAGGCGTATTACGAACTCACGTGTCTGACTATTTAGAACAGTTCTCTGCGTACGTTCGGTCATATCGACGAAATCCACAACAAAGGGCTTGAACAGAGTCCAAATTAACGAGCAAGGGTCAACAGTAATGCAGTATCAATATTTGAAATCCAAAGCCAGGTCAAAACTATATCACAATCGCATTGCACTGACAGTTTATACTTTTCGAAGCAACGTCAATTCGAAACTGCTTTGTTTTGCATTGAGCATTGACGCGAGTTTGCCGGAGGTAGTAGTTGTGCTAGCCAGCGATCCTATGTGACGATCGTATTAGATTCCATTTTTAAAAATTTATTGATATTTTTTTGCGATTTCAGAGGTTTGTCCACATAGTGAAAATTGTTCATATTCACAAGTACATTCACCCCTTAAATGGTGCAAACTGATTTTTCTACACTTGTATACATTTAAGAAATCAATTTAATAAATAAATTTTGAGTCCTAAACCTAAAACTACATTCGATAAAATTTATGAATCTCTGCACATCACTATCGTCAATAAAGTAATACAATTATTTCCTTCAAAGTCGTTATCAATTAATACGGAACTTCATGAGCGGACAAACGTCAAACCGGCCATCATAGCGTGCCGCTAGTTTAGATGATAAAGGTGTCTCGAAGGCACAGAGATTGATAAGGCTAATATTTTCATTTGTTTCTGTGAACAAAGGTGTCCCTAATTATTGTGTACAAGACCAAAGGCGTCAGCAAAATAATACTATTCAAAGCTAATTATTAATATAAGCTTATTATTATTATCGTTACATTTACGGGACAAAGGTGTCCTATGTTGTTGTAATTGTAGTTACATATTTTTTTTGTTTTTATGAAAAATAATTTAAAACGTTACATGGATGTGAGGACACATTTAATAACGGATGGCCGAATCTGTTAGCGGATATCTGATAGTTATTAAGTGCCTAACACAATTTACTTTATTATCGTAGTAATATTAACGGATTGTCATATTTATTATTTGATTGAACAACGATGTTGACGACCGCCATTTTGTATTTTTCCGAGCAACGGTACGTTCATTGTTGTACGCTTGCGGCGTCAACACTAGCTGTGTCAAAATTATTTTCGATGTTAGACGCCACCGAGTTTCTTGCTGGTTCTTCTCGCTAGGACGTGGCATTCCGAACCAGTGGTAGATTCGCAGTTGTGAAAGTATTCATATTATACGTGATGATAAGTTTTTGAGATTAGTGGCTGTAACCTTAGATGTTTTAAATATGTTTTTGCTAAAAGTTCATAAAGTGTTTCAGATTTTGAAGAGTACAACGAATGAGGTTAGTTGTATCAATTTACAATTTCTTGAGAATAGTTTATGTATGTTTGATAAGACTGGAAGTTCAGCAGTTTGATTAGTGTGTTACATATAATTATTATTAGTAATTATGGGCAAGAACGCCCCAGGCAAAACGTCTGATCATGATTTATATGATTTGGGGCATAAACGCCCGTGATATGACATAAACACGAGGACGTGTTGTTCTCAGGACGGCCGAACTGTCAGCTTTGCGTTTAAAGTTGAAATGAATTGTTACAAAAGTTAAAAGATTGTTAATTTATTTATTGATGAAGGTTCGATTGTACTGATATTTGACTCATTTGATGTATTTCACTCGGTTCTTTCCCAACGCCATATTGGATTAACTTGTATAAATACGAATGTTTTACCATCGGTAAAGCAGTCTCCACCGAGACTCCAACGATTATTGAATACCTTCGGTGTTTAGATCGTTACCTTGTTTACGAGCCTGCGGTAGCAACTGCAGCCTGGTCAAATGATTTGATACTGTAGTATTGTTTAACTGAGTTTTATAAATTTACTAATTACATTAAATCTCTCGTGGTTAGAGTACAAATATATTAAAAGTGTTTTATTAATACCTACTTCTGGATTGTTCTCCAACACATGTATGAATTGCACACACACTCTTTTTTTTAATTGCAGTATTTATTGGTAATAATCTAAGTAAGTATGCCTAATATAAAGCAATGAAAAATTTTTTTTTCTGGCGGAATTGATTTTGTTTGGCGGCAAAAAGTGCGGAATACTCACTTGTAAGACTTACATAATGAGTCGCATACATAGCACATATTGGCCGATCCGTCAAGTGGTTTGAGCTGTACGTTGATAGATCAGTCAATCAGTATCATTTTCCTTTTGTATAAATGTAGATTAACGATTGCCCGCAGCTTCGCTCCCATTGGAATTTAGGATAATCCAGCCTTATTCCTTGTCTATAATAAAGGGAACCTAGGTGCAAAATTCCAGTAGATAGATGAGCTTTTCATCGTATGTAAAGGTAGAAGAATCAAAATGAGTAGCTTTCTTCAAGCATCTAGTCAAACATAAAAATAGTCTGTGGAACGGCCACGTCCTCTCTGACTATTTCTGCGAATCTGCAGTTATAAAAGAAGTATGAGCGTCGTGCTCATTTTTGAGAAGAGAATTTCTCTTCTAAATGAGCCATTTGCCCGAACAAATAATACTTTGTTCACGTCGTTTTAGAAACGTCCAATTAGGTATAGTCGGCATAAAATAAATGTTTCCATGTTATGGTGCTAGATTTGAAAATAATATGTTTTCAGACAAATATAGTCTATGGCTACTCTTTAGGACACAGACGATTCGCGCTAACGTTTTGCCCTGTCCTGTCAGTAGTATGTTTTCACCCCGAAATGAGGGCATACTATGATACTACCATCGCTTTAAGCCGTATTGTTTTAATAATGAAGACATTCAGTGTTTTAGAATTATAATCCTTATTTTAGAGACATCAAGGTACGTGTTACAAAACTATCATTTTAAAATAATACTGCTTTAAGCCAATAGTAGTAACCCCCCTGAATAGGAAATGAACGAGTTTTATGAGATTTCTCCTGTGAAATATCACAGAATTATAAAAAACAATTTATTGGAACTCTGGCAAACTTCTACAAGAGGTTTTAGTAACAACAATAAGGATAATGACAGCTCAATCAAATCAGCAACACTATATCTTAAAAAAACTTAAAAACGCGCTTTTCTGTATGAAATACATAGTTGCGACGACATCAAATTTCAACGCATTACTTTTTTTAATCTACAGCTTAAAATGGTTAACAGACTTAAAAGTAATCGAGGACGTGAATTTTAGCATCATCCCTATTGTGTGAATAATAATTAATTAATCGAGCGAATACTTGAATACTGATAACCTCTTAGTTGAAACAGTATCCTTTTGTGGGCAGGAGCGGAAACTTTGGTTAATTTGTGATACCGATACGTTGAATAAAGCCGAACTTTGTGACCTTTGGGAAAGGTATGTTTTGTGAGTAGAGCTATTATGCTTACTTGTTCCAATTCCAAGTATCATAAGTAGACTTTGCGATGAAACGAATAAGTTTTTCTCATCAATTTCTTTTGGCTGTGAAAACAAAATCGTTATAAATCATGTAAAAGAGTAGTTACCTAATCATTTTGTTTACGCCATTCTAAGTTAGCTCTTGACTTCAATATGACTTGATGGTAAGTGATGGTGCAGTCTAAGATTTTAGCGGGCTAACTTATTTATGGTATGGCAGTTGTATTAAAACCACGGAATCGTACCGGAACGCTAAATCGCTTGGCCGTACGTCTTTGCCGGTAGGGTGGTAACTAAACATGCCCGAAGCCTCCCACTAGGCCAGATCAGAGAAAATTCTGATTGATGAAAATATATTTTTTTAGCCTTGTTGTCATTTTTCTTTTATGTCCCTGGTAGTTGGTAGCCCTTTTTTGCGAGACACAATTCTAATAGGCCTATTACACTGCACTTTCCACAGGGCCCTGTGATAAGGGTGGGCGTGGCCGCAACATAGAGCGTCTCTTATTACACAGCAATTAGGATCAAATTAGGGACCCTTACTCCCTAAATTTTATTACACTACACTGATTCAAGTGGAAGGGTCCCTGTGAATAGTGCAGTGTTATATGCCTATAGTTAAATACTTCGGAAAACAGGGGCACAATAATTTTTTGTTTGTTATTCTACTAGATTAGAAATTATATCGTAAATGTAAGGCTTTAAATGTTATTAAGTAAGCCATATAGTGTGCTTAAAACTTTTAGTTTTAAAAATTTCCGAATTAACTCGGCCGGGGATTGGACTCGCGACTTCTCTCGTTAAAACAACAGCGCTCAACACTGCGCCAAATCAGTTTCTCTTCAATTTATTTTGGATATGTTTGCTTTCGAAGTAACATCGTATTCCACTACGCTACAAAACAAAATAACTATGATCTCTAACTCTCAACAATGTAATGTTGCGGCGCTAACGTAACATTGTGGAAAATCATTGATGTAGAATTTTAGTACCTATGTAAACTACAAGGATTTTCTCAACAGCGTCATTTACTTTGCACAGCAATTGCAGCCGTACTTCAGGCTTTATGCGCACTTTATGGTACGAGCAACTGATGTATGCGGGGTTTCTAATGCGTGTCATATTTTTGAGATGAATACAAGGGTTGTGTGGAAGACACAGTATTTTCATGTGTAAATACAAAAAAAATATGTGTTTTTATGGTTTTAAGTTTTTTTTAAATCTTATTGCAGTCTTATCTTAGTTTTTTATCTAAGAGTAAGTTTGGTTGTAATTGAATCTGCTGGTTAGTGATGATAAAGACTAAGGTGAAGGTATATTAACTAACTAGCTTATGCCCGCGGCTTCGTCCGCGTGGATTGAGGTATTATTGGTTCCCGCAGGGAACCAATAATAAACACTTTAAGTGTCCGGGATAAAAAGTAACCTTTGTGTTATAACAGACTATAATCTATATCTGTATTAAATTTCATCCAGATCCGTTCTGCTTTTCTGGCGTGATTGAGTAACAAACATCCATCCATCCAAACTTTCGCATTTATAATATTAGTATAGATACAAATTATTTATGGGGTTTTGTATGATTTTAAGTGTTTTTTAACATTTAGAGTAGCGTTTGGCTATAATTAAAAATCTGCTGGCTAGTGATGATAAAAGCTAAGGTGAAGGTATATAGTCTAATAACCGCTTGGACTAGTTTTTAAATATCCCATCACCAAAACTGTAACATGCAAAATATCCTGTCAATCTGTTGATTAGTAACGGCATGATTGAAGGGCATAACACCAAACCAACCAACAAACAAACACTCTTCCGCATTTATGTAGTTACGGATAGCTATTTTGAAGATTTTTTCCAATTATACCTAATGTTCAATGGTTCTAAAGATGTAGTAAAATCCTTATGAAAAACCTTAAGATCAACGAAAAGAATTAGTAAAATACCAATAATTATACCAATAATATTAAATAACACCAAAGGCCATACTACCAACGCTTATAGCCACATCGTTTCATTATTGTTTTAGAATAATTAAAGCCTTATTTTAGGAACGTGACATCAAACAGTCATTTTGAGTAATATTGCTTAAGTATAGCTTTAAGAGTTGGTAGTATGACCCCTGTTATTAATAGTGATGGAAAAGGCGGAGAGATAAATGTTCGTTTCTGTATCGTTATAAAGTATTGAATTGTTCTTGGAAAACTTCAGTTACAGAGGCCCGAGTTTGTTGCGATATTTTCTTGAGTTTAAATTAATATGTCACAGGCGCAGTCCGCGGGTGTGCAAACTCTAAACTTTCCGGAAAGAATTAAGTTTTGTTAAATATAGCGGCGGAGTCAAGCGCGGCCTTATTTACTTATTTCTTTTAAAAGCAATCTTAACTGATCTTACATCCAAGCCTTGTCGATTTGAGCCTTGAAGCTTTACTAGATGACGACAGAGTTCTTAACTGCGTGGATTTATGATGTTTTAAGTTCCCGTGGGTACACCCCTGATTTTCGGTAATCAAAAAAATTTGCATATTACCGTGTTTATTATGCAAATCTATATCTGTACATAATTTCGTCACTATAGGTTAAGCGGATGGACTGTGAAGGTAACGGACAGATAGATACCAGACTAATATTGCCCAGACAAAGATATGTTTGTATTTAAATTCTACCCAAAGCTCGAAATACGATTGACGTATATAAATACTTTTTGGTGTACAATGGGTACCCAGTACCTATATACTTAGGTAGCCAAAACCTATAGTATTGGGTACCTAAGTATCAGGTGATACTTACATTACGATTACTTTTAGTACAAAAACTAGCTTTTGCCGCAACTTCATCAACATGGGTAGTGTAAAATTTACCCAATTTGTGGACTTAGCCAGTATTTATATAATGTTTCGAGCAAATTCTAGGCGGCGGCAAACGGGAAACTTCTTAATTACTCTCCGATTGAACGGAGTGATAATATAGGAAATTAATTACCTACTGCTCGCGGCGCTTACAGTTCAAATTAATATTAATTAGGTAGATAAAACAATATAGAAGGCCAAAGGTAATTGATTTTTTATTGAAAATGTTACAATAAAACATGTAGCTAGCCAACCTATAAATATACTATACAATGATTGCCGTGTGGAATGGTGACAAGAATCCTTGCTGCATTTCCGCCCTGAACAGCCTAGCTGAACCTTTGCGCAAAGAATTGGTTAGCCGTTTTGTCATCCTTTAAAGGAGTTTACAACTCTTTTTAGAACTCTTTAATATTCCGATGATACTTTTTAAAACTTACCGGAAAAAATACTTTCAAATTTATATTTTAAACTTCGCTGCAACTACACTTTTGAATAAGATTTCGACGATATTTCATTTGAATTTTATTCATAACTTGGTAATGTTTCACATCATTACAGCGCACAGAGTATAAGTACCTCCTCAGAATATTCAGTTGTTTGGAAATGTCTTTGGAAAGCACTTTAACAGACTGTTCTATGCTTGTTCCATAGAAAATTCAGTGTAAGCACTGGAAAACTCCGTTTAAAATTTTACTTACCGTATAAATTAAGGGTGCACACAGACTTCAAACAGGACACAAACGTTCGACCAAACGTAGGCGTCGTATTGAAAACACGTATCGCAAGGCTATCTCACAATAAATAAAATTCACAGATTTCGCAGTCCCCGCAATAATTTGAGCTTTATATGAATAATAAAAAGAAATACTAAAATAAAAATATCTTCCTCAAAATTTTTCAAAAAATTATTGACTTATTTTCTAAATTCCAACTCGAATACACTTCTCTTTCAAAATTTCAAAAAGTTACCAGCCGATTTTCAAAATTTAACGCTCACACGTGTCTCGATAAATTCCTCAACTCTTGGTACTATTCCCATCTCGATCCTCCCAAAATCCTCGGAGCTTTGGCCAAAAATACGTCTCAGGCAATTTGCATCTGATAACCATTCTCAATGGTAAAAACTAAAAAATCTTTTCTTTTTCCACGGTAGTATGAAAAGGTCGCTCAGACGTGTCTCGATAAATTCCTCAACTCTTGGTATTATTCCTATCTCGATCCTCCCAAAATCCTGGGAACTATGGCCAAAAATACGTCCAAAGCGATTTGCATCTGATAACCATTTTCAATGGTAAAATATAAAAACGTCTCTTTTTCCGCGGTAGTATGAAAAGCTCTTTAAAAGTGCTTGTCATTTGTGCGTAATGTGTTTTACCCTAAAAAGCTTGTTCCAAGGAACATTCCTGTTTTCCAAATTTTACGCACCATATTATTTTAGGGTTTGAAACCAACCTGTCACGAACAATTAGCATTTTATCGGTGTAAACTGAATCAGTAGCAATTAAGAACTTGGCGTTTTACGTCACTCTATTAATTTAGAAGCAATTTTGTATTAAATTAATTTAAGAATATTTCGAGTCCCTCACTGCATCATAGGTATTTCTGTGGGCAGAAGATCGTTTTGTTTAAAAACGATGTCATACAGTTAATTCCATAAATAAAACAAAGCAAGCGCTGCATTGTCAGTTGTTGTTTTTACAGAACATACCTTAATTAACGTTACCATAATAATACAATAATATTACCGCAGCGAGTCTTCATACAATAATCGCACGCCCACTTAAATATGAACTAAAAAAACTCAGGTATCATTTATTATTTACTAGTTGATGCCCGCTACTATATCTGCGTGGATTTAGGTTAAGAATGGGAATATACTCATCGGAACTCTTTGATTTTTCAGAAAATCAGTCGAACAGATTGGCTGTGAAAGCGTAGCAGACAGACGGACAGACAAATGCACTTTCGCATTTATAACTTAGGTTTATAGGTAAATACGAAAGTACGGTTTACTACCTATACTTTATGTATTTAAATCAGGGTTCTTCAATGTTTTAGCAAAATACGTAAAAATGACTTATGTCACTAATTTTACTAGCTTTTTGTTGGATGAAGAGTTTTACTATAACCATAACTATTAATGATGCAATAGACCCTTGTGTATTTTAATTTGCACTAAATAAATAAATAAATATAATGACGAGACCTATGTGCAACAATGGTCGAATAAAAGAAGAAATAAATATAATCACACAAGACGAAATTAACAATTAGCCTCCAGCTAAGAGACAGTTATAGTATAAACTTAGCTCTTTCTCATTTCATTACAGAGCACTCGGCTTTTGACGTCAAATAACTTGAGAACCAATCTTGATGCTCAACGATAGAACGACGAGTTAATTGATTAAGGCAGACTCGTTTACTAGATTTAAAATAAAACTTTTACAAATTTCATAATTTCAAAATTTCACTTGGAAAATATTAAAATGTTAAAATCAACAACAATTTATACTCGGTAAGTCGAATAGAAGTAGGGTTTAAAGTATAAAATTAAAATGAAAAAAAAACCGGCTGTGTTTGTTGTGGGCTCATTTCATACCAGGGGGCGTATGGATAAATAAATAATATACTTTGTGTTGAGTTTAATAGGCGTTTCGTACCGAAAAATAAAACTTTTTTTAAATATATATTTGTTTAATCTAAATTTTTACCCTCGTTGTCTATACATTTCTGCCATCTAATAGAAAAATTATTTAATCTTTGCAATTTTAATTCAAAGGGACCAGTACGCTAAAATTCGCGTTTGAACCCCTGTTATTTAGCATTTCATAGTCTACCGTCTCGACTTTTACTATTGTCGCTAGTTGGCTAGTATTTCAGGTGATAATAGCAATAGCGCCTAGCCTAAGTTCCTGGTTCTTCCTGTTTTATCCACTTTGAAATATGTGTTAAAGTTAGCGTTTATTATTTTATTGCTATAGGTACTTCAACATGTATATAGTTCTACTAGCTAATGACCGCGACTTCGTCGGGGATTGAGGTTTTTTGGTTTGCGCGGGAACTCCTTAATATTATGGGATAAAAAGTAGCTTATGTGCTATTCCAGACTATAATCTATATCTGTGCCAAATTTTATCCAGATCCGTTCAGCTGTTCTGGCGTGATTGAGTAACAAACATCCATTCATCAAACCATCCATACATCCATCCATCCAAACATTCGCATTTATAATATTAAGTATAGATAGTATATAGAGGAAAATATTGACATCCATAAGCCCAAATTGCGAGTTCGTTTGAACGCGTTAGATCTACCAGTTCAGAGAGACAACGCTCGCAGAGCGCTGACTCAAGTCGTAATTTAATTCACTAGCGTCAAGTAGCTTTAACTGTTGATTTTGCCTTTACGGATTTTAGTTGCGAATTGTGATGCTGCGTAAAATAGGTTGACATTATAAATTATGTAATCCCGTGAACTTCTGAAAAAAACTCTTGACATGAATATTGTTGGAGATAGTAGGTATATTTAATCTCATTACGTCAAAACTGGAAACAGGCTGGAAAGAGAAAAAATTAATGTTAGTTTTTGTATTGATATTTATTTCTAGTTGTCACTCTAAAATCTTGGACAAAAGATTGTAACGTATTGTTTTAGTGTAAATAAAATATAGTAATTAGGTAATTAATTCTAGCTTATTTGCTAATTATTCTGATTGCAATAGATTAATTAGGTTTCACGTTCATTTTGTACAGTTCATTCATATTTCATTAAATTTTTTCATACAATTTGTTTTTTTTCTTCCTTATTGCACTTGATATCCTCATAGAATTTATTATTCCATAATTAACACAGATACAAAAGATGTGTTAGTATCGATAACGTATAATATCGTCTAAATCACAAATCTATCTCATTACGTCAACATTCCTTATGATTCCTCGGACCTCGCGCATGTACTTGTGGCAACCTGATGATTTTGTTTAAATTTTCATTTTTAAACATTTTCAATTTTAAAAGTTTCGCTTGCAATAAAACTGCTGCACGGGCACTCTGTTAATGTCACCTTTGAATCTAAAACTAGGTAAGTACCAATTAATATAGGTACTAACTGTTACTTACCTAGTTATTCTAAATATTTCAAAAAAAGTGGTTGTGTAAGGAAACTAGGTAAAACCTAGGCTATATAACATCAAGAAAGTTCTATGCATAAAGTATGCATGATTCAGACGTAGGTAATTGCCGAAATTTATGTTCTCGCATCACTTCAGAACGGCTGTGATTTGAGTGGGTCCCGGGATGTTTTATATTCACAATCGGAGCCGGTAGGGGTTCTAGATTCAGGGCAGGACACTAGTAAAATTTAAAATAATAGTGTATAAGTAATTTTTTATGATCAACTACCGTCAGAAACGGCCGTTTATTTATATGAATTTTTAACCGACTCCCAAAAATGGAGGAGGTTCTCAATTCAGCGCGTATTTTTTTGACTATAAAAAGGGGATGTAACATATGGCAGCCGTTCCGATATACGATATGATCGAAATGCTTTATACACAGAGAATGGCTGGAAGTTATTGCTGCGGAACGAGTATGAACGCTGTGTATAAAATCAAAGCATTCACGCATCAACGAGACACACAATTTTTGTCGCTCCAAAGGTGCGTGGATGATAATGTATTGCTTTTTGCGAACATACAAATTTAATGGCGTATCTGAAAAGGGAGCAGGTAGGCCTCCAATATACCTACTGCCATTACTTTTTATTGCGATGATTATAGCCTACCAGCGAATACTACTACTACTACTACTTCTACTACTACTATTACTACTACAAGCTACTTCGTCCGCGTGAATTTTGGTTTTTGGTTCCCGCGAGAACTCTTTAATTCCCCGGAATAAAAGTAATCTATGTGTTATTCCAGAATATAATCTATCTCTGTGCCGAATTTCATCCAGATCGATTCAGGTCAAAATGTATTTACGTAATATGTATAGTTGGTTCCGCGTTTTGCATCCAAATACCCGGAGAGGCAGCACAAATAGGTCATAAGTTGTCTTTTGTTGTTTAAATCTGCTTTACTGAATATCCCAATTGTGTTAAATTAATAATAGTCATGTTGTTCGCAATTGTACATATTTATCTATGGAACACAGATAATAATAATTTGACACCGTATTTGACAGTGCCAAAGAAATTGGGCCACCATAGACGTGGGCCACTCTTGGGCCACTGATATACCATAGATGCAATGATCAGAGATGTAGAATGTCACTTGGGTATTCTATAGCCCACAAATAAAACCAGATTAAATTAGATAGTTTTCCAGAAATAGTGGTGCAGGCTACAATTTATTTATTATTGTTAGTGTTACGTTATGTTTAGGTAATAGTTTTAATCATATTTATGCTTAGTTATAATTTTAGTGGGTAGATACATAAAGTTATGTTTTATGATCAGCCCGGACCGGTCCGAGACGCCGAGGATCTATAGGGGTCAACTGAAAATCAGCGCTGTTACGGTACATCACACCATAGCAGCAATACGCTGAGTTTGATACCCTTTTTGGGATTTAATACAACACGGATTGTTAGTCTATAAGTTTTATTTCCTTCTATTTTTTATTTTTTTGTAATTTGTTTTTTCTGTGTGGTGTGAAATCCTAAATAAAGATTTATTTATTTATTTATTTTAGAACTGCCTATCTTCTTTAATTGTAAGTAATATGTATATTGTATAATATGACGGGTCCACACCTTTATATCTACTTCCTCTACCGTCTTCCAGGTGATCTTTTCCCAGGTATCTTACGCTCCAGGATAAACTTCGGAACTCGTACAGGGATCCTCTTTAAAGGTGCCCGAAAAATACGAAACCTTTTATGTACTACGGTCCTAACCTAACCTAACCTATGTACTACGGTCGGCATTAGGTACCTTTCAGTTATAATTAGCTCGTTTTAGTACCTCCGTGTTTGAGACTAACCAATTCCAATAGATCTTCAACATCCTTCTCAGTGCCCACATTTTATGAGATGACTACTGAAGGACGACTGATAATGATAATAATGACTTATTATCAAATAATGTTTGTTTGTTTTAAAGTCTTTATTGCACATAAAATACAATGTAAAGACGAACTTAATACTCGTACCTTGTTTAATTATCTTCCAGTTAACCTTTGGTAGTGGGGACAGGGTTGAAAGACAGTGCGTATTAAATAAAGATAATAGTTAGGAGAGGTAAAGAAACATATAATATTTAGGCAGCAGGTAATATAGTGAAGTTAACTGCCTCGTTGGTCTAGTAGTTAGCATGTTTAACTGCGGCCGACGAGGTCCCGGGTTCGAGTCCCGGGTCGGACCATAATTAAGTATCGGGTTTTTCGGATTAGAAATTCCCAGTACTAGCCCGGAGTTAGGAAGTTGGCGGTGTTTTACCCCCGTGCCTCGGAGAGCACGTTAAGCCGTCGGTCCCGGGTATTATCACTATCATGATAATAGTCGTTAAAGCCCGCCAACCCGCATTGGAGCAGCGTGGTGGGTCTAAGCTCTAATTCCCTGTCTCCTATGAGAGTGGAGGCCTGTGCCCAGCAGTGGGACGTTAATGGGCTGTAGTTGAAAGACAGTGCGTATGAAATAAAGATAATAGTTGGGAGAGGTAAAGAAACATATAATATTTAGGCACAAGTAAGTGAAGTATGATAATATTATGTAATTCAGTAATGTAAATGGCTTGAATAAAGCATATAAGTAGGTAGCAAAAATAAAATGTAAAAATACTAATAAATAAATAAAAATACTAATAAAAAAAATATAAATGAATAGTACTAATAAAAAAGTAATATATGAGTCTGTGCGGGTCGAGGTTTTTGGTTCCCGCGGGAACTCATTAATTTTCCGGGATAAAAAGTAGCCTATGTGCAGACCATACTCTATAACTGTGCCACTTCAGCAAGATCCGTTCAGCCGTTGGGGCGTGATTGAGTAACAAACATCCATACATCCATCCAAACTTTCGCATTTATAATATTAGTAAGATATTAGACTTAGCGAACAATAATTTTTTTCAATGTCTAAGCCACGTTAAGAAGCGACATTGTCTTTGGGTATCCATTTCCAGAGAGATCATATTAAGGAACATTCTTAAGTAATTTAAATCAAAATAAACACATAATTACCTCATTGAGAGGTTTTCACACTCACAAAGTTAATAAGGTTGTAATTCACAAACGTGCTCAAGGTGGAAAATGAGTGTTGAAAATGAGCTTCCGTATTTCGTTACGACGCGACGGGAACGAAGCAGTAGACTTTTTCATTTTACTCAAAACGAAACAAGAGTGAAAGTGAAAACGAAATTAATGTTATCTGAAATGGCGCGAGTTAATTTGAATTTACAAAGATGTTGTATCTTGGCAGTAGAGCAAAATATTTTTCTCAAACATGCATGGAAATATTGTCATTATTTTCGGAAAAAGAACACGCGAAGTGTCGAATTTTCGGACAAAGAAAATCAAAACCATTGCAGGAGCGTTTTTTGAATTTGGAAAATCACAACGCTCCTGCAATGTTGTATGAAACGGCGTGCTGGGGTTATTAAATACTCTTTGATCGGATTTCTTTTGTCAGTCTTGGCATACCATAGTCTCTTTGCTTAGTACAAATTGGTGGCTGTGTAGCCATAAATGCGTTTGCCTGTCGGCACAGATGATAAAAACAAAATTGGCGGCAAATTCGTCTTGATTTGTTATTTACATACTTATTAAATATAAATTTAATAATAAGTAAAAGGGGTTCCACCGGTTCAGAGAGTGAAATGGAGATTGATTGTACTCCAGCAGATTTAAGATCAGAAGCCAAATTGGCAATGGAAAACCTGCTTCCAGCGAAGTCCAAAGAAAAATACATGAAAGTATATGAAAATTTTATGAGTTGGAAAAACGAGAAAAAAGTGAACATTTTCTCCGAAACAGTATTTTTGGAGTATTTTAATGAGATTGCTAAAACTAAAAAGCCTAAATCTACATTATGGGCAATTTATTCCATGCTGAAATGTACAGTTCATGTTAAAAACGGCATTAACTTGAAAAATTATGGGAACTTAACTACTTTTCTTAAACGACAATCGACCGGATTCAAAAGCAAGAAATCGAAAATTTTTACTGGCGAAAACATAAAGCAATTTTTTATTAAAGCCCCAGATGATATATATTTAGCGACAAAGGTAAAAAAGTATGTTTTATTTCCCTGCATTCTTTTGAGAAAAGCACTATATATGCCTCGGCGGAAATGGCAATTGCCTGTCTCGTATTAGTGAAGTCCTCGCCTACGGCTCGGCCTTCAAACTCATACTCGACCTGCAATTGCCTATTTCCCAGGCTTTGCAATAATGTACTATTTCTTAATTCTGTACGATCGTGACTATAGTAAGTACTCAAATGTATTCAAGGCAAAAAAAGGGATAGCGAAGAAAATATGAAATTAAAATAAATACTAAAAATAAAAAGCAATACTATTAAGATACGACGATACAAACTATTCGTGTCCTTCCGCCTAAGTATATATAATATCTAATCTAAACAATTTAGAAATTACAATTTAGTCTGTTTATCTGTTTGTCTGCTACCTTTTCACGGCCCATGTGTACAATCGACTTGGACAAAATTTGGTACAGAGATGGGTTCTAACTTGTATCCCATGTACTTTGGAAGTGAAACTTCTTTAGAATCGTTATGATTTGAAAATTCGATGAAACGAAAAAGCGACACCAAAAAGAGAAAAACAAATTCATATTAGGAATTTAGCCTGCGAGAGAATGGGATAGAATACAAGTTATATTTATCTCATTCTCTTGTGGGCTACTTTTCTGAAGTTTCACCTGTGCCGTGTGTGAATTGCACACTCACACTTTTTTATCTCAGAAAATCAACGGGTTCTCACGGGGTTCAAAAACCTTAATCCACGCGGAAGAAGTCGGCCATCTTAGTCTAGTATGATATTGTTTTTACATTAGAAGCAAAACGAGTATATTGCGGCACATGTAACTAATCTCTCCGTGAGCCCGCATTACGGATTATAATCGGAGATTTTCACACTTAGCTCACCCTAATGAAGCGTATAAGTGTGTGCATTTAGTAGGGCTGACACTTTTTTTCACCACTACCACTACAGGCTATTAAAGTCCCACGGCTGGGTACAGGCCTCCACTCTCATAGGAGAGAGGGAATTAGAGCTTAGATCCACCACGCTGCTCCAATGCAGGTTGGCGGGCTTTAACGACTATTATCATGTTAGTGATAATAACCGGGACCGACGCCTTAACGTGCTCTCAGAGGCACGGGGGTGAAAAACCAAATACCTAACAATTTTTATGCCCGACCGGGATTTGAATCCAGGACCTCGTGATCCGAAGTCGACTACGCTTACCGCTAGACCAACGTGGCAGTTTTCACCAAGTATTAAAATATTTTAGAGAAGGCTCTATGGTAAAATAATTTTCACATAATACTGAATCTGAATAGACTAGCAACCTGAATTTACCACTACCAGATGGCTTGATGAGAACTCAAATGGAGTGTGAAAGATCTTGAAATTTAAACGACGATTGTAAAGACTTTACAATCGTGCATTGTCGATCATCTCCTGAAGATGCTAAGGTGTTAGAGTGCAACGTACGTTGAGAATAATTTGGAAGATTAATGTGGTTTGGCGAATATTGCAAGATACACAGTACACAGTACCCACACAGATTTACATACTGTGGCGAAATATTGCGAATTAAATTTCAAGTTCTTTCACTATCATGGACTTCCGCAAAGTAACGCCTGCTTCAATCCAACAAAATTGGCACACATAGTTGCCATAATACAAGTTTTCTCCGACTGACCGCCGAGCTTCAGTTTGAGGATGGCACCACATGATGATGACGAAATATACTATTAAATGCTATTTAAGATGGTGTCGGGCAGCGGCTGGTTGAGACAAGATGAGTATAAGCTGTGATGGCGGTTCTAAGGGAAGGTTTCTACAAGCTGATACGATTTGATGAAATAATAATCTGTCTGGCCAACCCTGATAATTACATTGACAAGCTCTGCACTGGCCAGGCCGTATGAGGAAAACCGCATTCTGATTGAATACATTCGCCGTATTTAAATTCCAATTTGTATTTATCGTGCAAAGCTGTCATAAATATTGAATTGGCTTTCACAAATGAGTACAGTGAAACATCAAACATAATAATTGTAATGAGTTTTGATCGTTAGTTATCCTGGCTAGGTACAGAATAATTATTACTACAGGTGTAGGTTAGGTTAGGCTTCAAAGAAATAAATTATACTTTGTAATTTATCTGTACAAACAATTCCCTGTTGGTTTTATTTACTTTTTCCTTTGTAAAAAAATACATACATAGGTACATGACGGCGAACATAGGCAATTTATTCAGGTATTTTATCAGTAAACATGTACAATAATTGTATGTAATCGAAATTAATTATTTATTTCTTGCACGTGCTGGGTATACGTATTTTGCATGTTTATTGCATTATAGGTGGCATATTATAGCGAGTTCTTCGATATTTTTCGTCAATAAGTGTAGTGTACCTACCTAAATTGAATAAACATTATTTGACTTTGACTTTGGCGTATTCAGTAATACCTATTAAATTAAAATTGAATGTAGCAAACACTCCCTACACCTAAACATTAATTTTCTTAGGCTGCTTCATAATTAAAATTCATAATAATAATATAATGCTCGTAACTAAAATGTGTGCGCGTTCAACCCTATTTGAAATGCTCGCATGACACTCCAAGCCATCGCAATGCCAGTGGAAACCACATTATAATTGAATGCAAAATTCATTTCAGGGTGTTCCAACTGGACCCGTAGCGTCGCGTCGCATTGGCCGCTGTTCAAACCGAAAGCCATACTGGTAATTTCGTGATTATGTGGATCAGAGGTCCAATTGTTCAGGTAAATCGTAATCATTTGACAGCTCTAAACGTGTTAACTTAACCTAGTAATTTGGTGCTCAAAAACGGGGTTACCTGGAAAGTTCCTCGGGAGTTTTGAAAATTGGTGTATTTTATAGATTTCGACGTGCTCTTTCCGAATTTTCACTTTGCCACCTCGTATCTTCGCCGCTCGCGCCGCCATATTTGAAAATGGCGCCCTAAAACAGTTCTTTGGCAATAACTCCTTACGGACTAATTTTACAATGAAAATAGTCATGTAATAAATTAAACCAGAGAAAATTTCCAACAATTTATGTAGTAACCTTTTTTTTGTAAAATCAATGGTTTCATCGTACGAGGGCCGCAAATCAAAACCTAAATTCACCTTCTACAGTTCAAATAAATTTGTATTGTGGGCGTTTTACAAGTTCTTTAAACTAAATTAGACTAGATTTAGCCAAGTCAATCTAATTTAATTTAATTCTATTTTTCATATTAATTTTTAAATACTTTTAAGTGCTAAGGGCCTTAGTTCACGAAAACATCCTTTATCTTTATTATATTATCTCGTATAAAGGGAAAAGATGAGAAAGCTTAGGCATAGTAAGATAGGAATATTATAAGGCATTAAAAATTATCCTATACTTAATTATAGAGAAAGGACATTATTCTTGTTTGCTAACATATAGAAATATCTTGATGCAATCCGAAGCTCGAGAAGCGTCGGGTGAAATCAAATCGAAATGAAATAGGTGACTGAAAGGACAATTTTCCCCGTCATTAACTTGAAGTACCTTTTAGATGTGACAAAACAAAAGCAGTTAACGTCTATTCGCGTGGTTATACAGTGAAAGGCGACGGCAGAAAGTCGTAATTTAATTCACACAAACGCTGTAAGTACAGGCAATTTGGTGTATCTCAGTCAATTTTCGCGATTACGATTTCTGCCTGCGTGCTAAAAGCTTGATAAATTATGCAAGGAAAATTTTAGCAGTATCTGGGGAAATCTGGTTATGTTTATTATACGTCTTTTCTTCGACTAGGGCGCATTTGGAACCTTCCCAGCTTTAATTATTTTAAGTATAGTACGCGCGCGAGTTGAATGCAGTTGGGGCCTGAAGTGGCACATACATAAGCTCTGCATTCAACTCGCACGCGAACTATACGTATTAAATTACGATTAACTATCATACTAATATTATAAATGTGAAATGCGATGTGGGTTTGTTTGTTGGTTTCTTGCAGGGTTATCCTCACTGAGTATTGAGACTACTCATATAACTAAATACTACTAGACCATAATACTATTGATTTAGTCTAAGCACAGAATAGGTAATAGTTAAACTTAATTAATAAACACTTTTGACTCGAAATTTAGCAACAAAAAAAGTAAAACCGACTGTTAAAAAAACTTACCTAAAGCTTATTTGTATAACCTGAAGCGTAAAGTGCTCAGGGTCAACAACTTGATTCATTCAAAAGCACGTAAACCGCGAGCTCGGCTTTTAAACCCGTTTCAATCCCTCGAAAAATTGAAATATTTATACTTTGGTTAATATTTCAAGAGAAACTGCCCACGGGAGTCCGCCACTCTTTTGACTTGAAAGCGGTAAACGCTGACTGAAATTGTTGGCAAATAGTAGTTTAAAATGAATGGTGTTGGTATTATTTACTGAATAGATCTAACGGAATTGCAAGTTTATAAATAAAGAAGAACTAGAAGCAAATTCATTTAAGTGTTTATTTATAAAACAACTTTGTAGTCAAGTTTAGTGTTAGTGACAACAATATAATCCTAATAACTAATTTAGGAAAACTTTCAATATAGCGCACTTATATTGAAAGTTGATTTAAATTTTGCCAATTCATTACCATTTCAATTTCTGACAGATGTTAAGAATGTTTTTCTTATCATCTGTCAGAAATTACCTCATAAAAAGTACACTTAAGTAATTGTTTGTAGCTTCCGGTTTACATAACAGCCAAAACCCAAACGTAGGTATACTGTACTATGAAAGGTTCAACCATTTTCAATTTGGAAGATTATTAGATACATAAATGTAACCCTGCTTGACATTAATTAACGATTCAAAAGAGTTGGTAGAAGGTCGTTTTGAAGAAATCATAAAAAAAAATTGAGGTCTTTTTCTTACGTTCTCCTATTAAAGTCATAATGAAGTATAAACGTAATTAATGAGGGGCAATTTTCTTAAACCTCGAGTTAATTCGGGGAAGTTGTTTCAACTGCCACCACAATTCAAATTGAGTTTTGTGTTTAAGTTCCTGTTAAGGGTAATTAATGGCTATGCCTTGTAGAACTTGGCCTCGGTTTAAATATTTCCATACAAAAAGGGGTTTATAAAATCTTATTAAGGCTAAATTAAAAGGATTTTTGGGGGGATCGTGACAAACTCTCTCAACGGCTAACTAATGTCCGGTTTTAATTTCCGGCAAGGTCTAATCAATTTGTTGAAAGTTGACAATTTAAGACTTAATTTATCTCCCTAAACCCTGTATTTAGAGTTTAGATATATAATAGATACAATATAAGTACCTGGTTTGTTAATTGATTTGATTTCCGTATTAGTCACATAATTCATATCATACTATTGTGCATACCACAGACTAAATAATATAAATTACGAGATAATGCCCGCGACTTCGTCTGCGTTGATTGAGTTCTTTCGGTTCCCGCGAGAACTCCTTAAAAATATATAAGATCTCTATACCAAATTTTATCAAACTGACAGACAGATACACTTTGGTATTTATAATATTAGTATGGATTATAACATCTGTAGAAGTATCTGCTTAGGTAATTTATAGTATGTAGTTCTTGGTCCGTCTGTTTAAATGCTACGTTTTCACGGTCCATCTGTTCAACCAATATCGAAGAAACTTGGTACAATTAGTACAGATAAGTAACGGACGTCCTAAAAACGTAATAAAAAAACCGGTCAAGTGCAAGTCAGACTCGCGCACAAAGGGTTCCGTACCTACAACCAAACGACATAAATTATTTTACTTTTTAAGAATGATGTCATAGCAACACGTATTCAGCTGTGAAATAACTACGTATGGCGCTAAACTGGTAGCGCCTGTCGACATTCGACACCCTTTGAGGACGGAACCGGATATTGGTGTATTTCCAACTTTCTGAGCTTGCGCCAGAACAGTGAGGTAAACATCGTTTCATCGGCCAAGTCTTTCAAATTCTGAGAGACTCGTGCAAAGTGGTGAGCGATGAGTTGAAATGTAGATAATTTTTTCGCAAGCACTTTCCGTAGCCTGTGATGTTATCTAAAAATAGACATAGAGATTAAAAAATTGCATCTCATACTAAGTCAAGGTAAGCTCAGCCCTGGGTTCATTTGGCATGGGGTGGAATAATTGAAAAAAAACCTGACTATCTTTAATTTAAAGAAAACAATTTTATGCACCTTCAACTTCAAGGCAAAAGTGAATAGGCATCTTCAACCTAGACATCATCATTGCTTTGCACTAAGCATGATTGTCGTCAAGGATAAGCACCATAAAAAAGCCCGCAAGTCATAAAAAAAACAATTTTTGTACAAAGATTAAATTTTCTAGACCTAGGACTTTGAAGTGTACTTTGATAATTATGTTAGTGAGTCAGTTCCTCTATCAAGAATCTAAAATACTCTAGAACCTTAAATATTTTATGAAATATAAGTTTTGAATAGAAGCAGGCGTTACTTTGCGGAAGTCCATGATAGTGAATGAACTAGAAGTTTAATTCGCTATAATCCTCTACAGTAGACAAATCTGTGTGGTACAGTGCGTGTCTTTCACCTGCAACATGCGACACCCACCACCCAGCAATTCGCACAGGCACAACACCACACCACACAAATCCTCCAAATCACTCTCAACGTACGTTTCACTCCGACACCGGAGCATCCTCAGGAGATGTTGACTCGACAATGCACGATTGTGACAATGAATGATCGACAATGAACGATTTTTCACAATCGTGCATTGTCGAGTCAACATCTCCTGAGGATGCTCCGGTGTCGGAGTGAAACGTACGTTGAGAGTGATTTGGAGGATTTGTGTGGTGTGGTGTTGTGCCTGTGCGAATTGCTGGGTGGTGGGTGTCGCATGTTGCAGGTGAAAGACACGCACTGTACCACACAGATTTGTCTACTGTAGCGGATTATAGCGAATTAAACTTCTAGTTCATTCACGAAATATAAGTTATTGATTTTTTTAATTTAATATTTTTTTGACTAAAAGCCTTAGATTATAATGAAAATCAAGTTAGCCAGCCAGTAATATCTTCATATTTTTGCTTTGCTAAGTATGTAGTCTGTCTCACATTTTTTGTATATCTCGTGAAGAGCTTACCTACTATAGAAATGATGATGATTAAGGTAGTATAGGAGATAAGTGCTAAATGTACTAACGAATTACTATGTATTAATAATGCATAAATTATGGACCTAATTGAGTAAAATGTAAGGAATAATAAAAGCCATTTTATTTTTAATTTAATTTATTAACATGATCAAATCAGAAATGAGGAGATTCGTAGGAGAACCTGAGTCACCGACAGTTCGAGGTGTCGCTTAGCATACCTAAGGGGCAATGGGCGAGCAGAGTTAGGGTTCATGGAGGAGACCTTCGTCGAGCAATGGACATCTTCAGATTGAAACGACGAAGTACATATAGACAAACAATGATTAATATAAGGCAAGAAATAAAAGCGTGAAACTCGAAAAATACTTGGTTTTATTCAATTCAATAATTGCACGCACGCACCGGACGCCATTCGGGTTCTTTCAAAAGCCTCCATACGTCATATAACTCAATCTGACGTTGCATTTCATCTCACTCACACACACACTTGCATGCATCTTCTCTCTCATACCTTTCAGCTTATGAAGTTCCCACATATAATTAACTGTAAATAATTGTGTTAAACTTTTATCTTTATAATAGATTTAATCAAATAAAAATGTTGGGAAAATAAATTAATGTTACCGTAAAATTACAAAAACCGTCAGATTGCAATGTAACGCTTTTTATTTTGATAAATTGTAAACTGTCGACAGATTGTGAACCGTTCAATGAACTGAGTGTCAATTTTTGAAATATTCATTGTATTTACGTTCTCTTGTCTCTTTCTTGTAGGTTAGGTTAGGGTTCGACATAATTAATCAGGTAGTGCCCGGCCGAGCACTTAGGTTCTATCAGGTTAATAGGGTTAATATACCTAACAGATTATATTCTACCGAAAAATAATGCTTTAAATTGTCATCTTTTAAACAATTTACAATCTCGCTAGACTGATTACAATCTAACGGTTTTCACAATCTTACGGTGACATATACAGCTGTAAATTACGAATATTTATTGGTAGTTTAATTAAAACTAAAAGCATTATAGCGAGTGGTGAAAATTATAGGTAATGAGCCGAATTCAGTTTTCATTAATATTATTAGCTTTATTTCATCAATATTACGGGCTTCATAATTATTATGAAATAATAGACATAACAATTAAATATAAATTATCACACAAATATAATTACCTAAACAATACAAAAGATTGATACAATTGAAATTGATTTTAATGATGAATTATTATACTGATGGCGTAATTCAGCTTCCCTACATACAAGTTTTGTTGTTCTTTTGAAATGATGATAAAGCTGAATGGTCTTCAGTTGTTTATTAAAACGTTTACGAAAACGAGCTGAATAAGGGCGGATTTTTATTCCAAAAATTCAGTTGCAAGATTTGACAGTTGAATAAAATCTTGTAAAAAGGAAAAGTTCTCAGTTGCCTCACCAACTAATATAGGTACCTAATGGTGTATTTAATGTACATAATATAGGTTAATTTAATCTGTAACATATGACCCAGAAAGTAGAGTGCAAAAACTTTGTAGTAAGCTGATTGTGCAGAGCTGGGGGCTTACTACTGTCGCTTAAAGCAGTATTATTTTAATACTAGATGATTCCCGCGACTTCGTCCGCGTGGGGTAAGATTATTTGATTCGGGAACTCTTTAATTTTCCGGGATAAAAAGTAGCCTATGTCCTTCCCGGAATACAATCTACCCTTGTACTAAATTTCATCAAAATCGGTTGAGCAGATGGGCCGTGAAATCGTAGCAGACAGACAGACACACTTTTGCATTTATAATATTAAGTATGGATTGTTGACGCTCTTGTTTCAGAACTATAACCCTTATTTTATGGACAACAAGGTACGTCATATAAAACTGATATTTTATAATAATACTGCTCTATGCGTTGGTAGCCCCTGGCCTTTGTATGTATTTGAACATGGCCATAAAATGGTAAATTTAACATAATGTGTAACCGTCAAGTAAACTCATGAAACACTTTTAATTCATTCAACAGCACGGAAACCACACCGAGTTTTAACCCAGTTTTAATTTGTCGACAAATAAAAACGTTTGCAAGCTTTAATATTACATGACACTCCAACAACGGGAATCATGAGCACCGAGGCGAGAACTACTCTGGGATGCAAAATACAAAATGTTTAAATTTATTATTTGAAGCTACACCAGTGTCTTGCAGTTTCTTCAGGGTAGTAGGTAAGTAGTAACATTCCAAAACTTTGGTAGCTTCAAATAATAAACAAAACATTTTAGAAAATTGCATCACAAATGCGATTTGGCTATATTCATTTACAATTATTACAGATTACTGGAAAGAAATAGAAATCTGTCCATGGTAATTAGGTGTTTATTTCTTATCCTACTCGCGGTGAAGACTAATATCTTTAACAAGAAGCTTGGGTTAAAGATATTTAAAACTTAGAGTAGGTAATAATGCCTGTAGGTATATGGGCCACGGCGACCGATCTCCGGAGTCTGGAGAGATGAAGCATCTACGCGAGAGATATTTAAGTAATGTGCACTATGTGTTCGCTAGCACAGGTGCACACTCTATTCCCTTACTCACATAGTCCAATGGGACGGAAAATCCGACACGACCGGAGACAGATCAGGCGCAGAACCGACGCGCGATGGCTTAAAGTGCTCTCCGAAGCAGGGGGTACACCCCCCTCGGAGAGCACGTTATGCCGTCACCGCTAAATTTCTAACTCGATTTCTTGTGAGAAAACCTCAATACTTAATGATGGTCCGAGCCGGAATAGAACCCATGGTCTCGTCATCCGCAGTCGAACACGCTAACCACTAGACCAGCTAGGCATTAAAACTACTATAGATATTCGGGACATCATCTAGTTATCTAGATGATGTCCCGCGTGATGATGCAGCTGTGTCCGCAAGGATTTAGGATTTTAGGAACTGTTTTATTTTCCGGGATTAAATTGTCGTTCCCCGGAGTGTAACATATTTCCGTACCAAATTTCGTAAAAATCTGTTGAATTAATATACCTTGAAAGCGTAGCAGACACACATACAGACATAGCTACTTTCGCATTGATAATTATTAATATGGATTTATAGTCTGGATGGCTTGGACTAGGTAGAAAACTACCAAACTTTCTAACCAATGAACTGCGTTTTGCTGTCGCGTTCATTTCTTTGGTAAGATCTTTTAAGAAAAAATGCATAATCTTGTAGTTAGAGAAATGAAATAAACAAAACGCGATAATAAGATTTGCATACGAATCGCTGAGCAAAATTGGACGAGAGAACGGGTGCGAATAACTGGTCTCCCAGAGATATTTGGAAATTAGAGCATTTACACACTGCTATAGCAGTACCTAATATGCCTTATGATTGAATATGATTGACGACCTCCGTGGCGCAGTGTGTAGCGCTGTCGTCTTAACGTGCGGAGGTCCCGGGTTCGATCCCCGGCGGGGTCAATTTGGGAATTTATATTTTTTAAATTTTCCCTGGTCTGGCCTGGTGGGAGGCTTCGGTTGTGGCTAGTTACCATCCTACCGGCAAAGACGTGCCGCCAAGCGATTTAGCGTTCCGGTACGATGTCGTGTAGAAACCGAATAGGAGTATGGGTTTAATATAACTGCCATGCCCCTAACAGGTTAGCCCGGTACCAGGTCTTAGACTGCATCATCACTTACCATCAGGTGAGATCGCAGTCAAGGGCTAACTTGTAATGGTTAAAAAAAAAAACTTCAAGACTAAAGACTTACTTTCAAAAGGGTTTTAGGCCGTATTTACAATCACAGCCATGTGCAACATTTAAGTACTATTGAGAACATTATGTACAATTCTCAGGCATGCAGGTATTTTGGAACGAAGTTCCTTATGGTACGATGCGGAGAGGTACCCTAGCCGGCAAAAAACGTTAATTTTTTTAAATTAAATAAGAACCGTAAAAATATAACTTGAAATTAATATTTAAACAATAAGGAACTTCGTTCCTATCTGGTGTCCCACGACACCACCCGTTTATTTATTTATTTGTATAAACCTATAATTAGTTTCAATTAAGTAAAAGGAATCTCCTGGTCATCCTGGGCAAAGGCCTCCTCCTTCTACCACTCTTTCCAAGACTTTCTTATTTTGAGCTGTGCATTAATAGGTACTCAATACTATAATTCAAATCTTATAGGGCAGTGTCTCTTTTGATACGTATTGTATAGACAGTCATGACTATAAAACGGTTTAATAGGTTTTCTCAATGAAGTACCTACTTATTTCTATGAAAATCAAACCACACCTTGCTTACGAAATGAGAACACAAACCATTACACTAAAGAGTTTGAGACTGCTATATCAACAAGTCACTTCTATTAAATTAATGTAATGAATTTTCTTATATTCAGATTTAACCTAAAGTTTTGTCTTTAGTGGCCACAGTTTAAATTGGCTTTATGTTTAAGATCTCGTAAAAAAAAGATAAATAATGATCAGACTTCCGAAAGCTTTTAGCTTGGCTTGTGAAAAATTAAGTAAATGTTTAAATTTTAAAAGGGTTTTTTGGAAAGTATCATTTTCAGGACACAACAGGACAAAAGGTCAGAGGCGACCTGCGAGGCAGAGACTCCTCACAGGGCAACGACATTTTGTCCTGTCGCTAAGTGTGCATGCTGCACTTAAAAATTAAAGAATTTCAGAAGCATACAATAGCAACAGTGTTATCATATTATTATTGCATGGGTATTGTTTCGCATAGATGCGGTTTTGTCCTGTTAGATGAGTTAGTATGACGACAGATAGATCTGAAACATAAATAAATGAAACCAAACTTAGAGATATGACGCAAAATCATAGAGATATCGCAAATTGTCTGATAAAACTAGAACACAGATACGTTATATGAATTTCACGTAAAGCTCACACGAAAAACTATTGACCTAAAACCTGAGTGAAGTGTGACCACTTCAGGCCCATATTTGATCTGAATTCAACCGAGTGAAGGATTCAAATTACGAAGGAAAATACCTTTAGCCGACGTCTGTGGCGTTGAGTCGGGATAAAGTCTGATTTTTGGCGGAAATTCAGGCAAATACCTAAGTTTTTAGTGGTCGCCTGTATCAACTCTTAGATTGCATCCATGCCGATGTAACTTTTAGAGAGCAACAACGAATTACAAAAATATTGAAGTATGGACTACATAGCTTTTTGTAATAAGTGTACAATAGAGCAATCGAAATGATAAGACTACTATACAAATTAGAGTGAAACATAAAAACTTTTGCACTCCGAAACTACGAGAAAAAAGTTTTGTATCTTTATTTCTGCGGGGAAAGTTTTAAATGATAAAATATATTTCAGTGCCCACCTAGTATTTGTGAAAGCGAATTTTAATGTCTGAATATTAAATTATCTAGGAAAAACCTAACGGTGCTTTTTCATTTCTAATGCATCCATTAATCATTTGCGCCTAGTAATGAAATCGCATAAAGCTGGTTTCACATTGCGTAAAATTAATATAAATTATGGATTAGAAAAGATATCTAATGAGTAATTTTTATTTCGAGCAACTGGGGCTCAACTTGGTGTCCATACAATTCAAATTTTAAAAACGAATGTTTTTATAGTAACTTTGGTAGACCTACTCGCGTACGGTGATGGATAGGGTTTGTATAAGATGCAAACTAACAAAAATAAATACAAATACTATTTTATATATTCAAGGAGTAAACATAACTACATATTATATACTATTCTTACGTACATATTATATAACACTCGCAACCAAGGTAAAAACCTTGGTTGCGAGTGGTTATGGAGTGAGCGAGTGGATAGGTCAACTTTCTTGTCACTTGCTACGCAAGGCAAATCTGAGTATCGAATTGTTAGAGACTGAAGGTGCTACAATGTAATATAGACAATATTGTGACGTCACGCCATTAACCATAGCTGCCACATGAGCGGGAACTTCTCTGATTGGCGGAAACCTCGCGTAACGACTGCTTTGCCGCATAACAGGTCCAGCGCCATCTGTAGTCATCGAGCGGTGCTAACCTAACGCAGTGGGAAAACAACGAAATAAACAACCTTTAGCATAATTGCGGCCTCACCCACAACTGAATAAGGTGTTCAAGCATCGGCAAACAATAAAACATATAAACCCCGTGGGTAGACCGTACATCTATAGCCAAAACAGTTCAATTAATTTTTGTTACAAAATAATATTAACCAAAAAAGTGTCTCAAAAATTCTTAATTATAACTACAAGGACACACACACACCATCTATTTTAATTTAAGTTTTGTAACCACAAAACTTAGCATTTTAACTATAAAAACAACTCTTGTCTGCAGCTGGCTTCGCATTGTAAACGGAAATTAAACTATTCTCACATTCGAAGCTATTCGACGCTCGTTTGTCTTCAGGAATGCTCTCTATGATTAACTAGATTCATATCTCAATATTATTTCCATTTCAATAATAAGATCTAATCCAATCCAGATGCTATTCAAAAAGTCACTTTTAAAAACAAGCTTTTTAAGTCTGCCATATTGAAGTTAGTTTGACGTCACATTATTTTTCGTATACGATAAGAATACGAAAAATATAAATAGATTTTGTAGTCCAAATAGGTATCAAATACAAGTAATTGATACCCGATTAGGTATGAAAGCGGCTCAGAATTTATTGGATTTCAAGACTTGAAAAGTCATGTAAATGATATCCTTGAATAGTAAAACGATAACTCAATGACAATTAACCGTCTACTGCGGTCGGCCGTAACAAATAAACTTATGAGGGTGCGCCACCCTGACCAGGGTGCGATGCGGGTTAACAAATATCTGACTTCTGTGTTGATGTTTTCTTTGAAAACCATATGTGAACACTCAATTTGTCAGGGTTATCTTTGGCTAAAATTGTATTGTGCATAATCCTCCTCCCTCCGACCTCCGATCATTAAAGTACGAGAACTTTAGTTTTCAATTTGAAATTTTCAATTGATACTTAGAGATTGGCACCTACATGCGTTCTGTTTTCAAGTACCTGTTTTTAATGTTTTGGGGCATATTTATGTACTAGATGATGCCCGTGACTTCGTCCGCGTGGATTAAGGTTTTTTTGATTCCCGTGGGAAATCTTTAATTTTCCGGGATAAAAAATAGCATATGTCTTTCCCCGGGATACAACCTATTCCTGTACCAAATTTCATCAAAATGGGTTGAACAGGTGGGCCGTGAAAGCGTAGCAGACAGACAGACAGACAGACGGACAGACAGACAGACACGCTTTCGCGTTTATAATATCAGTATGGATTTTACTAGACTGTGCGAAAAAATCGGTGAAAGTGTGATGTCTAGCTACCTTCCCATCCGGTTTTTACCTTACTGGCACCTGGAAGTATATAATATGTACATACGAGTAGAAATCTAATTCCATAATGATTGGTTGGAGAATAATAAAATAATAATTTGACGACCACCGTGGCGCAGTGTGTAGCGCTGTTGTCTTAACGTGCGGAGGTCCCGGTTTCGATGCCCGGCAGGGTCAATTTGGGAATTTATAATTTCTGAATTTTCCCTGGTCTGGCCAGTAGGCTTCGGCCGCGGCTGGTTACCACCCTACCGGCAAAGACGCGCCGCCAAGCAATTTAGCCTTCCGGTACGACGACGTGTAGAAACCGAATAGGGGAATGGGTTTAACATAACTGCCATGCCCCTAACAGGTTAGCGCGCTCATAATAAAATCTTAGACTGCATCATCCCTTACCATCAGGTGAGATCGCAGTCAAGGGCTAACTTGTAGTGGATAAAAAAAAATCCTAATCAAAAAATAATATTAATTGAAATAAAGTACAAGTATTTTATAATGAAGTGTTTAATTTAACCTGCGATTCAAATAATTTATTATTTTAAGTGGTCCTCAAATAAGATTTTCATCGATTTGATATCGCTTTGAATTCGTTTCCGCTATTTTATGTCCGTTTATTAAATTTAATCCGACCTTCATAACATACCTCGTTTATCCTGACAAGGATCAGGTGAGGGTTATTAAACAGTGGATCGTGTTACAGCCCTAGTGATCCCAGAATGGCTTGGGTCAAATACTTACAAGTGTTGGGACGAGATTACGAGTGCTTACACGAATAATAAATTATGTTGTTCGCACCATATAACAGGAAATCAGTTTAGTTGCTGGTATTTTAAAGTGCAAATTAATCTCTTTACCAGACCTCCTTAACCATCCGTAGGATAAACATAGGCTACTTTAAAACTTAAGTGTCCACGGGATTTAAAAAATATACCTAATTCCCCGTGCATTACCTATTACCTCGTGAAAAATGTATGTTCTTTAAACAAATTTAATTTGTTATTTATCGAGAATTAAGAGCATAAAAAATATTTTAAGCTCAAATTATCATTGCATTTTCCCCGCTAGAAAATATTTTCCGAGAGCTTTAATTAAATAGTGTCGTTAGTGGAAACCAGTATTACTCCTTTGTTTTCACATCGCGTCTGTCCTTGAGCTAGAATAAGAAATATTATTATAACATAAAATGTAAAATGAATTATGTTAGAGATGAAATAGAATGAAGAAAGTCTTGTAAGAGCTAAAGCACACTAGGGCATGGACTGGACGTTGAAGAGGAACGATTTGTCTGTATTTTCCTTAGTATGCGAGCTCCTTAAGACTCGAGCATTAATTAGTATTTTAAAGCTAAATATTTCGGAAACGGATCTCTAAATTGTAAAATGGTGTTCCCACACGAACAATACTTTTGAACGACCTATCCAGTGGCACCTTACATTATGGGATAGACGAGGAAAAAAATATATCCCCACTATACATGTAGGGGGATACCTCACCTCCCCTCCATCGAAATAGAATAAGTCTCCACTCAAAATTTTTTTTTAAATTTTTATTTTACCACTTTGTCGGCGTGATTAATATAAATATGCTATGCCAAATTATAGCTTTCTAGTACTAACAGCCACTAAGCTAAGCCACGGAAGGACAGACGGACAGACATGGCGAAACTTTAAGAGTTTTTTGTAAACTATGGAACCCTAAAAATAGGAAAAGCGGTTCATTATATCCTAGTCAAAGAAAAGTTATTATATTTTTATCCCCAACATCAACTGATTTATATTCATGGGAAAACTTTCGCTATGCTTTCACTCTGCACAAAATAATAAATTATTAATTAACGTAAGTATATTAGTTTTGTCCAACTTATCAGACGACAATAAAAGATAGGAATCAAAGGATACAGTAGATCTAAACTAATATTATAAATTTGCGAGTTTGGATGGATGGAGTTTTTGTTACTCAATCACGCCAGAACGGCTAAACGGGTCTGCATGAAAAACAGATGATGCATCTGCATGAAACACAGATGATGCATGATGCAAAGAGATAGATTAAAGACTGGAACAGAACATAGGCTACTTTTTATCTGGTATAATTAAGGAGTTCCCGCGGGAACCTCAATCTACGCGGACAAAATCGCGGGCATCAGCTAGTTAGTCAGCTAGTTATATATGTCACCGTGAAATTGCAAAAATCGTCAGTTTGCAATCTAACGCTTTTTATCTCGTTCAATGTTCTGAGTGTAATTTTTTTTAATATTCTTTATATTTACATTTTCTTGTCTCTTTATTGTAGGTTAGGTTAGGGTTCGACATATTATAATACACAGGACACAATAATCAGGTAGTAACTTAGGTTCTATCGGGTTAATATACCCAGATTACATTCTACCGAAAAATAATGCCTTAAATTTTAATCTTTCGACAGTTTACTATCTCGCTAGATAGATTACAATCTAACGGTTTTCACAATCTTACGGTGACATATATAAAGTAAGCATAGATTTAGTAGTTTCGTAGACTACCAAAAGTCTCAGAAGAGGCACGCTAAATCTATAGAAATCGGTATCTTCAGCGTCTATAACCTAATTAAAGGTAGAAAGGCTGATGTCTTTTATAAAAAGATTTGGCAGGTGGAAAACTAAATTATTTAGCGTTCTATATGTAACAGAAGTATTTCTCGAGTCGATAAAAGCTATAAAAATTATGCGTATATATGGCAAAATAACCTTGTAACAAATTTTTTTTCTCACGATTGCGCGCTGCACGTGCCTAATAATAAAAAAAAACAAATTCAACCCAACTGCAGTGTCTGCAATGTGCCATAGAATGTGGTCCATATCTTAATGGAATTTATAGGAGAATTTTTAGGGATTCCGTAAACTCGTATGGTGTCGGTTTTTTCAACACTGTGCTGGCTGACCCGTTTTCAGCCAAAACAGCACAAGTGTTGGGGATGCTTAGGGTTTTCATCGAAAAAAGAGAATAATATCTTGAGTTTCGATGGCAATCCTAGCCATTTTTGGTATATGTACCTTAAATTACTAAGATTAGTCGATAATGTATCTACATATAATTATTGTTTACTTAATTATTAATTCTGTTATTCTACAGAGAGGCATATTCGACAAGCGAATAAACTCAAAAAGATAAAGATTATTAAAAAAAGGCCACGTTGGATGCAAAAATTATTGGCACTTTTTCTTCACTTACGGTGATATCCTGACATAGAAAAAAATTGATGAGTGGCCAATTCCGTATAACACAATTTCTAAACTAAACTAAAATGACAGGATATAGTTGCATGCATTGCATGGGTATAGTTGAGGATCTGTAGACTGACATAGACATCTCGGAAAATTAAGGATTCCCCGTGGGAATTAAAAAAATATATTCCACGCGGACGAAGTCACGGGCATCAACTAGTGTACAATAATAATTATTACATAGGTAATAATATATATTGGAGTAGTATTATAAATTCGATATGTCAAAACCTATTAAGTATAGTACCTTTTATATCAATTTACGTTCGAAACAGCTCACAAAGGTAAAAATACGAGGTGCCTTCCCAAATTTAGTACCATCAGGTTGAAAATCTTAAAGGATCTAGGCCGAAATTATTTCACGCCCGTCTCAAAGAGATTTACTTTTCTGTTTGTGTATGAATGCCTCGGTACACACCACTGCCTACGCTTTTGAGTCTTATAATAAAACTGCGAAATACGTAAATGCTTTCAGTGAAAAGGTTAACCTAATAATGTGAAACTGTTGAATGTATTCTGTTTGTTTTTAGAACAGCATTATACTATTATTAACTGCATAACATCATCACGGTAATAATATTTATTACAACGTATTCAGAGTACCTTTTAGCTAATAATAAACTACCAAGAAGAGAACTTTGCGAAATACGCTCCTCGTGCAGAAGGAGGAGTGTTTTTTTTCTAATTTCCTTCGTTTTGATATAATTAAAATAATATGTATAATTTCTAAGTATGTATCGTTTTATTTACGAAATCGTTATTCTCATTTGCGTAATTTGAGTAAAAACATAAAGCGTAATCCATATTTTACTTACATAATATTATAAATGCGATAATGAGTCTGTCAGTCTGCTACGCTTTCACGATTTTGATGAAATTTGGTACAGAGATATGTTGTAACCCGGAGGACATATGCTACTTTATATCTCGAAAAATTAAGGAGTCTTAAAAAGCTTAATCCATGCGGATGAAGTCGCGGGCATCATCTAGTTAACAATAAATTGATGGCGTGAAAAGCTTTAAATTCATGCAACCTTTTTGATATTAACTATCTTACTAGTCTTTCAACTTATAAATACATACTAATTACTCTCAGGCCCACTTGCACACGGCTAGTTAAATTGTTTTAGTTATAAATTTTAATGCTGTCACTTTTAAGCAACCGCAATATGCTCTTGCCAAAAAGTGACAGCATTACAAAATTTAACTATGCTACCGGCCCTTACATTTTAAAGTAGTTGTTGGGGTAGATAGCTAGGCGCAGAACGTCGCTTATACCCAATTAGTTACCAACGCCAGTTAGAAGTAGTATGTGTCGTGTTGTTTACCTGGAAATTATAGATATATATAAAATTAGCTAAGTATATATAAAAATTTAGGTCCTAATTCCTAATTCCTACAGAGGTTATTTTCGCCAAGCGTAGACCGTAGAAGCGTAGGGCAGCGTAGGGCCTAGAATTTTCGCGCGCTTCCTTCAAGTTGAAAACGCTTACGTGACTATTTAATAATAGTCGGCTTATTTTTAGCGGCTACAGCCACACTTTAGGCGTAAGTACACATTGCACGCTCAGTTTGTTTCGGCGCTTAATGTTGGAGATACGGAATACACTAGATACGGATAATGATGGAGCATACATTTAATTACGTTGTCGCCTTATCCCTTTATTTGGGGCTGTGTGATAATAAATTGGGGCCAAAAGCGGTCAAGTCTTTGTTTAATTTTCGCCCTACTTAATTGTCGTAAAGTTGAGGCGCTCATTACCTGCACCATCGGGATTGGCGGCTAATAAACAACGTAAGGGATAAGAGTGTAAATAAGTAAAGCTATAGGGAAATTTTGCTTATGCATAGTATTTCTTCAGTTTGTTTATGTCGATCATTAAAAAATAATAATAGTATAAGCCGTGATTTTCATGTATAATATGTTTTGGAAGGAAGAATAAAACTTCACACCACATACTGATGGAGTATACATTTAATTACGTTGTCGCCTTGTCCCTTTATTCGGGGCTGTGTGATAATAAACTGGGGCCCGAAGGCGGTCAAGTCTTTGTTTAATTTCCGCCCCGCTTAATTGTCGTGAAGTTGCGGCGCTCATAAACCGCGCCATCGTCGGAATTGGGGGATATTATACGACATAAGGCATAAGGGCATAAAATGTAAAGCCAGGGAAATGTTTACGCATAGTATTATTTCAGTTTGTCTATGTTAATCTTTTAGCACATAGTTTTTTTGGCATGATAAAACTCGGGGATCCTGCCTGGAAAAATCGTAAGTGACAAAAAACGTTAATCTCTTTCTCTCTTCCTCTAGTATATATAAAGAGAGACAGAGTACCCGTGTGTAATGGTTTTAGTTACACACATAGACTTATTATATAACTACACCGATGTTTAGTTATTGTTGAACATTTGGCATTCTTAAACTGATGAGCGTAACTATTCTAAGTTTTGTATTAGGGTCTACTTACGTAATATACCTAATGTAAATAAGTCTATGTTGAGGATGTTTTGTGATGATTATATATATAAGTTACATTGTAGCTGAAACTCATCACATATTTTGTCCCTCTTGAGTGAACTTGAAAACTTAAGCTTCCAGAGACGAGAGAACATAGAAACCCGACGTCAAAAACGTCTCTCTTAGGGCGAAAACCAACTAAGGGCATATTTTTTCTGAAGGACAAGAAGTCAATGCGGTCTTTTTGAAATAGCTGCACAGACATACACTATAGGAAAAAACGTGTAACCATACAATGCGTATATATTTCGCGCGTGTATACATACAACACGTACCTAATTATGTTCCTGTGTTTTACTTCTCTCGGTCTGAGTTTAGTAATAAACTGCGATTTGAACTTTTGAAGCGGTCAAGAATCCGCGGCACGCAAGTTCCGTGACGTCATAAATTGCGGGAAACATTGCGGTGTTGTGGAATTTTGATGACGCTTGTAGGACAGCTGTGGAAATGTATAGCGTTCAGATTTACATGAGTCGTAATGCCTGTTTTTATATTTCACTCGTAAATTACTGACCGCCACTCTTTGGTCGTGTCCTTGACCGCCTCGTTGGTCTAGCTAGTGGTTAGCACGACTGCGGCAGTCTAGGTCCCGGGTTCGTGTCCCAGGTCGGGCCATAACAAGTATTGAGTTTTTCCAACAAGAAATTCTCAGTACTAGTCCGGAGTTAGGAAACTGGCTGTGGGAGACTTAGTGGACTATTGGTTGGTTTGAGTGCTTGAAGTGGTAAACAAGACTTTTTGTGGCACAATAATCTAATTTAAAGAGATACAATGAACACGGATTGTGTGAAAGAGGATATGCGTATAAAAGGGGTGAATGATAGATTGACGGATAACAGAAGTGAATGGAAGAAGAAAATATGTTGTGCCGACCCCACTTAGCGTGGGACAAGGGCAGGAAGAAGAAGAGAAGACAATGAACACGTCTTAGCCCTGTGGCAGTTCTTGAGGAAAGAGACAGACAGACGTTCTATTTTACATAATAAGTGACAGAGTGAATGAATTGTGAACTATCTGTCCATAGACTAAAACATACATTTTATGTTGTGTTTCAAACACTGGCGGTGTTTCACCCCCGTGGCTCGGAGAGCACGTAAAGCCGTCGGTACTGCGCCTGATCTCTCTCGTGTCGGATTTTTCGTCCCATCGGGCTAAGAGAGTAAAGGAACAGAGAGTACACAAATGTATGCTCATACACATACACTTCGGATATTCATTATTATTACGTGCAAACGCGCGTCGATACAACGCGACGCGACAATATCAAACAGTAGTTGATGCTACCTATATACGTTGTCACGTAGTTAAGTTTTCATTTTCTTTGAAGTCGTATCGCGTTGCGTTGCATCTCGTCGATTTCGTCGCCAACTTTGAACAACTGGTATGCAATTTTTCGTACGCAATCTTATTTAGTTTTAGAGTTCAAGACCAGCTTGCTTTTTTTATCCATGGGGACCCCCATAACATCGCATGATTTTGATCCTATTGCTATTTCGTGTGACGACTTACAACTCACTAAAAATACTAGGAAACATCTCGTAGACAAATCTTTAGGCTAAAGTCTAGGTATTTGACTGTAAAAATATACGTGCCGAATTGAAAGTTCGGAACTTTTTGGAAGTTCATTAAAAAAGGCACATTAATAAATAAAAAATGTGCTATATCACTATATTACTATGTACAGTCATATACTTACAGATTACAGATAAGCAAAGCAAATTAATGTTCTATACCGTGGCAGTTTCAAAAAAACCTTCGTAAACCCTGAACTGTGTTATCCAGATTCGTCACGTACTACCCATGACTTGTATGAATTTTAAAACAGATCTCACAGCCTTTTCCATTCGCGAGTTTAATTGGGTTTTCAATTTTACTTTTTGATGCAAACTCGTAGACTACAATATATTTTGAAACGCAACGTTTATCCGTATCTCGTCGTTTCATTTTATTCCAACTTTGTGTTACTTTTGAGCTCTTAGCACAAAATAGGTAATAAGTAGTACACTTAGTATTTTATTGCTCTCGTTTCGTGCTTTAAATGTAAGCGTTAAATTATAACGTACTGAAATCTAGATGCGTGGGGGTTTCCGTACAAAACAGTCGCAAACCAGGCGGCTTACTACGATCGTTTAAAGCAGTATTATTTTATTATTGTTGACACTCTTGTTTTAGAATTATAATCCTCAATTTATATTTAGGTATGAAATATAAAACTGTGACCTTTAAATATTACTGCATTGGGCGACGGGAGTAAAGCGAATACCGAATTTTATTTAAGTTTTCATCACAAGAAGAACGGTCCTTTAGACATTTGACAAACTATTCGACCCACTCCGGCTTGGCCAGAATTCCATTCCTAGTGTAGGATGATACAGTAAAAGAGAAATATTATGCAAAATTTCAATTTTATTTACGCAGTTTGGAATACCAGCTTAACGATTAAGAATTCAAGACAGGAAGCCCTTGCAACATCTAGTACGTATAGGTAACCTGCCGGCCATGTTAACCTGCATCCACGGATGTAAATTATATTCCATCCATTGTAAAGACCGAAAAAACTCTAATTCAATTCTACGCGAGATACCTACATAATGAGGTAAGGTATCCGTATCACTTAGATTGATTGCCAAGATTTACTCGTATTTTACGCTTTTTGAGTAAATGAGGCTATAAACATTTCACACCCGTATCAAAGTGTGCTTTCAATTTTCCCATTCATGAATACCTCGGCACACCTCGCCGGCCTCGCTTTTGAACCTTTGTTGTAAAGGGTAGGAATAATTCTTGTAAGAGTTTTATTATCAAGCAGATCTTAAACTGACCTAACTCAATTTATTTTAAAGGTTGAATTATGGTATTTTTGGCTGAATTTCGGCCATGGCAGTAAATCTCAGTAAATGTACGCTTTTGGCACAACCCTGAACTCTAAACCGGAGCCGAACTATAATTCCACACGGTGTCAGAGTCGCTTTTAAAAATCGCTATTAAAAATGAAATAAATACAAAAACTAAACAGGCTTAACTAGTGGTTCGCCCCGAACTGAGACCTCGCAGTATCCTTAAGATAGTTTTAGACTATATAGGTATTGTAATAGTTAACTTTTAACATTAACTTTTAAATTAACAAAAGAGCTAGAGAGTTATTGGAGAAACGAATAAACTTTTACGGAGCGCCATCTATTGACATCATTGTGAAGTTCTGTTAAAAATACTGAAGCTCATTAAAAATTAAATAATTTCGTTTCCTTTTATTATTTAATAATAAGAATAAATAAATGAGGTCTTTATTGCGTTACAGTCTTGTTGTCAAATAACATTTTATAATATTGGACTAAAAAAAACTTAAGGACTAACAAAAACACAATAGGTCGCAAACTCGGCCTTATACCCAGCGCTGATTTTCAGTAACTAATACGCCGCCCGCTAATTATTTTAATTTAATATTAAAAATTCAAATTTATCTAATTTAAGTATTTGTCGTTCAAGTACGGGATATAATTCAAATAATTGATCAAGTTTCAGGCTTCAGAAAATTGAGAGTTCTGAGGGAAAAATAAAAAAAAATATATTTTTGGGATCTATACCTAATTATCTTTAAAATGATATACCTCAACCCTATTAAACGCTATAAGTAATATTTTACTTCGCAAACGCTTCTATGAGAGCCCCCGTGAAATAAAAAAATTTGTAACTTTAAGCCATATTCGGCTGGAGGCCATTAGTTTACATATTATATTTAAATTTGAAGTAATTACGTTCAGTAGTTCAGAAGTTATAAAGCTCTGACAGACGGACGGACGAACGGACAAGTGCAAATTCACTCAAGTAGACTCAGAGACCTTCGCTTCGCTCGGTCAAAAATTCGTTCCAATTTTTGCCACCGGGCCAGATAAGTCAGTGGGACTGTAATGACTTTAATAGCAGAAAAGAAAACAAGGCTCTTAACAGTGATGCAAATAATAATATCAACACATACAAAATTAATAGATAATAATAACTAACTGTAACTTGAAATAAAGATTTCATAGGTACATCTTAATAATACCTATTGCTACTTCAGTGTTTTTTTAATAATAATTAAAAAACACTGATGTAACCTGAACCTAATTATTAGGTAACTTACCGACAGATCTCAGTTCAATCTATTTATTTCGGGTGTTCTAGTAAATTAAGGCAATGCAACTACCATATTATTATCTATTTATCTCAAAACTCTGAAAGTGTACCTATTCTATTAGACATCGTCGTCGTCGTCATTTCAAATTTCAATTTATAGATGTCCACAGCTGGACGAAGGTCTCCTGCATGGATCGCCACAGAGCACGGTCTTATGCCGCTTGTTTCTAGCGGTTACACATGTTATGGCTCTGTTAAAATATGGATGTCATTAAATGATACTACTTAAGAGTAGGTTCCGGATTCAGGGGCAAACTGACTGCGGCACTAGGGCATTTCGTTCCAATATTTATAAGGGTTGCATGTTCAGTAATTGGTTGCTCGCCGCAAGTAATTTGTTCATATTTGAACAAAGTGCCCCTAAACATGAGGGGTCTCATTTGAATAATTTCAATTAAGGCATGATTTGGGACAAGACCGCATTGACATAAGTGGGATTTCTCATTAGCTAATTTTGTTTAATCCTGTGATATTTATACCAGCAGGTTTAGCATGCGCACAACGAGATAGCTCGCGACGAAAGAGAGATGTTGTCGATGCCGGCTCATTTCGGCTAGCATACACAAAATCCGATATATTACGAGAAAAAAATAGTCGGTATGTAAAGGTTCGTAGAGGAAAGTATCTCAAATAAGAAATATTACTTTTATATCTACTTCTGACGTAACGAGACAAGTCATAATATGTGTAACCATGTTAGCTTCGGTAGACAAATAGAGATAATAGATAGAGAGAGGGTAGACATAGCTCGTTGTGCGCATGCTAGCCCTACTGGTCATTCATTTTTGGCGTGCGACACAACACAATAAATAAAATTATAATCCAAACTAATATAAAAGTGAAAGTCTGTCCATCTGTCTGTACGAGTATGTCTGCTACGCATTGACGGCCCCATGTTTTCAATAGATTTTGACCAAATTTGGTACATATGCTAAGTTTTAGCCCGTGAAATCAAAAAGTTTCTTCGGGATTTTGAAAATCTAAATCCATGCGGACGACAACGTGACTCGGAACGACGCAACACGACAGTATCAAACAGTAGCTACACACGTCTGACGTTGTCGAGTTGGTTTTATTTTTATTATTTTATGGAGTCGTATCGCGTCGTATTGATTAGGTATGTCGCTCACTTAGAACAACGACTATAGCCTTCATACACGTCTTCACGTTGTCTCAACGCTTTAATAAGTTCCTTCTAAAATAACGTATGAGGCGCATTTTGTGCTAAGATACTTTAGTTGGGTGTCTCCCCCAGGGATAGGTAATACCCGCGGGAGAACATGAGTAACATTACAAGTATTGGATAGAAGCAGGCGTTAATTTTCGGAAGTCCATGATAATCAAGAAAAAAGAAGCATAATTCACACACAAGCTACACGATGTACTATTATTATTATTATTATTACTCTTTATTTTGTACACCACAACACACATAAAAAGTACACAAAAAATACATAGAAAACAAAGAACTAAGTAGTATACAAAAAGGCGGCCTTATCGCTTAGTAGCGATCTCTGCCAGGCAACCTATTCCTAATAGTAGAAGTAAGGAGATTAACTCGCGGGTGGTGTATCAATATAAATATACAAACAAATACCTACAAACTAATACATACTAATACTACCTACATACTAATACTAATACATACAATGTATCACATAGATATGTCTGCTGTGACGGATTATAGCGAATTAGGCATCAGTAACTAGTGGTTAGCGAGGTCGTTGGTCTAGTGGTTAGCATGTTCGACTGAGGCCATCGCGATCCCTGGTTCGAGTCCCGGGTTGGGCCATAATTAAGTGTTGGGTTTTTCTGACTAGAAATTCTTAGAACTAGCCTGAAATTAGGAAGTTGGTGGTGTTTCACCCCCGCGGAGAGCACGTTAAGCCGTCGGTCCCGGTTACTAACATTAACATGATAATAGCCCGCCCGCCAACCCGCATTGGAGCAGCGTGGTGGGTCTAAGCTCTAATTCCCTTTCTCCTATGAGAGTGGAGGCCTGTGTCCAGAAGTGGAATATGCTGGAACATGCTGTGTTGGCCCAACTTGTAAGGGTCATTACAGTATTTATACCAGTAGAATTTCAATGGAAAACCAATTTGGGTAGAAGTAATGATATTGGTTTTCATTCCAGTGGACACCGATGAACAATCGTCACCATTAGTGGTCGAGCGCGTTCGTTCGAATTGTGATCTTGTTAGACCGAAATACATTGCGTTAATTTCAATTCATTGACCAAATGAATTGAAGTCTCCGAGTTTACTTTTTAAATATGGAATTTGTCCATCCGTCCATCTGTTTATTGAAGGTGGCCAATTGGGTGCCAATGTGGAGACCCAAAACAATATGAAGAATAAACGATTCGTGCGACTTATAATTGACACCGACTCCAAAAAATATTATAAAACTACATTAACTTTTCTAAATATAATATATTCGGTAGTAAATTAAAATATTTTTTTAGTGGTTATTGAAGTCGGTTTTTATTTATTTTATAAATTATTTTATTTAGGTTATAAATATGTTGCATCATGTTTCTACAAAAAGACCATTTTAAAGGGAAATTCTCAATTAGTAAAACTTAAAAATTTATTAAACACTTGAAAATAAAGTTCATATATTTCAGTTTTCAGCTGCAACTAAGCACCAAAGTTGCAATGCTATTTTCACTATTTGAGCTGTGCTGTTTTCGTTCCTTACTTACACTTTTGAACTTCTCGTAAAAGCACCGTTACAGTTTCGGATAGTCTTGATCAAGTTGGCTAATGCTTTTGACTTCACCCGAGTGAAATGTAGAGTTGTCGAAAACCGTTTCGTAGGCCTTGTTAACACCAGATTGGTGATTATATAGTAACTAAACGATTTTCTTTACTAATTTTAAATTGCCGTGTGCTTTCATGCCGCGCAATAATATATTGTGTGCTTATTAGGGGTGAAACAAGACGATTTCAGACCAGGGTGAAGTTGGCCAGATGAGGGCTGGCATCACTCGAAATCTGAAATCGTGTTTCATCCCGTGGCGCACACACTATTTTTCATATAATCTGCATTAAAAGTGTGAGTTTTATATTAAATTTGTATTTCTTATATTTAATTTTAGTTGTTAGGTTGTTGTTTACAAATATATCTGTCAGTTTAGTTGATGGGTAAAATGACATTTAAAAAGGTTTGAAATAAACAAATATACTCTTACAGGATTGAAAGGAGGGCTGCTTCGTCATTCAGCGGGTAGAAAACCATCACTTTCTGCACTAGGGTAGAAAGTGATGGTTTTCTACCCGGTGCCATACGTACTACTACGTATTCGTCTGAAATTTACTAGTTTCAGGTGACTCAACAGGCAGTCTTGAAACTCGCACTGCAGGTTATATGAAAATAAAATTTAGTAAGTTCTTTAGTTCCGAGATGAAAATAACTTCGAATTCAGCATGACCTAAACACACGCTGAAAAACTGAGGAAATTTTTAATTTCAATTTAACACATTTGCAATATCCCACAGGAAAATACTTACGTCTCTCTGAAAAATGTTACCATCTCTATAAAAGAAAGTTTATGACTGTTTTCTTTTTCCCATAAATTCTGAACCTATAATAATAAAGTGGAACCGTAAGTGGTCAAGTCTTTGTTCAGTTTCCGGTCCGTTTAATTGTCGTGCCGCTGTGGGCAGTAAACTACAGAAACTATTGCAGGACAAAGAGGCTTACGGGACCGCTGCGGCAAGTTTACACAAAGCCAAAGAATTTCATGTACAATAAACTGTTGTCTTAGTCGTCTCGTCGGCTAAGATTATAAGTTACTAGATGATGATGGGAATTCCATAATTTTCCGGGATAAGCTTATGTCCTTCCCCGGGATACAAACTACCACTATGCAAAATTTCATCTAAATCGGTTGAAAAGATGGGCCATGAAAGCGTAGCAGGCAGACAGACAGACAAACTTACGCATAAATATTAATTAAAGTATGCGGAAGGATGTGGGAACCCACCGCATTATTATTCCAAGAAAACTCCTACCATTATGTGATTAATGGGGGGTCACGACCCTCAGTAATGAGGAATACGACGCAGAGAGAGAAATTGGTTTCAAGTAACTCTCTGATACTACTAAAGTCCTCGTCAGGATCAACGGAAAACTCATTACTGCTTCAACTTAGGGCGAAATCACACCACCACCACCACCACTACAGCCCATTAACGTCCCACTGCTGGGCACAGGCCTCCACTCTCATAGGAGAGAGGGAATTAGAGCTTAGACCCACCACGCTGCTCCAATGCGGGTTGGCGGGCTTTAACGACTATTATCATGTTAGTGATAATAACCGGGACCGACGGCTTAACGTGCTCTCCGAGGCACGGGGGTGAAACACCGCCAACTTCCTAACTCCGGGCTAGTACTGAGAATTTCCGGTCAGAAAAACCCAATACTTAATCATGGCCCGACCCGGGACTCGAACCCGGGACCTCGTCGGCCGCAGTCAAACATGCTAACCACTAGACCAACGAGGCAGTTGAAAAGAGAAATCACACACTTTTATTAAAAGTTGCACAGACTATGGCGACAGGACAAAACGCGCCCATAGGTAGGTACGTAGCGGGCGTTGCGCAGACGTTTTAACCTAGCCTGGCAATGTTGAGTTTTCCCGCTACCATATTAGACAGCATCATCACGTACCACCAAGTGAGATTGTTATCATTAAATGAAACAGTAACCGAAATAAGGGGTTTAAATAGTGTTTTTTGTAACTGTTATAAAACAGAAACATTTATAACGGAAACAGAAACGATACTGCAACCCAATCAATTTGTAACCTTTTATTTTTGTTAATAAGTGTTTTTATCTGTAATCCTAATAGGTACATGCCCTAACAAACTGCACGGTGTGACAACGCGTTCTTCTCACTTCATTGGACTTTACACACACTGACACAACATGACCATGTTTTTCTTAAAACAATTACAACTATCGGTGCTTTCACCTTAGGTTCAAATTTGAATACGTGTCAACAGTAAATTTGGCAACGCCGCTATTTCGGTTACACTTTAAACCGGTAACCCTTTATTTCTGGTACGGATTCATTTCTGTTACAGAAATATAAGTGTTTCGGGTTAACAGAATTAAAAAGATACTCAAAAGGGTTACAGCTTCGATTCTGTTACACTTTCATTCTGTAACACTTATATTTCTATAACCTTTATGAATCTGTTTTTCAGTCCCTGGTTATCAAGGGCTAACTTGTATTGTCTTAGTGGATAAAAAAAAACAAAAATACCAAGTCTAAAACTACTTCTAAAATGCTTTAAAAAATTAAATTACAAAAACTGAACCAGTCATTGTAACGTGTTATGTACTTAGTAATTTCGAATATTAATCTTTTAGACTTTTGAGTTTTATATGAATATATTATCATTTTGGACGCTACTCATTCAGTCAGGTTATTATACATGGGTATCACGTAAAATTCACCGAAACATCAAATTTTTTTTTTCTCATATTTTCGTGGAGTTTCATCTCGTACGAACCAGCTATGCATAAAGAATTATAAGACCTTCATCATGAAATGAGTGGCATGCCCTATAAAATTCTCGAGAGCATCGACTCGACAGTGACAGTGAGCTGTCATGTTACTAGAGCAGCAATGTTTGGTTATTTAATGTAAAATACTGGTGTATAACTTCACCAGTCGTACTTCTTATAATTCAGTGCAATTAGTTCAGGACTTGGAATTACACTTTATGTTAATGTGATTTAGGTATTATTTTATTAGTAGAAGAAGTCTACTAACACTATTTTTATAAGAAGAAACTGACTGACTGGCATGTAACGCTTAAATTGCTGGCTCGTTATACCAACGAGACACGGTTTATGTACTATTTAACAAAGTCTTCAAATGTACACACACAAGCACATACACACACACACACACTTCATTAAATTATCAAATGTACAATGATATTATCTATTATTACTTATCAATCTAATGTTATTAAATTATTAATATTAATTATGATTATTAAAATAATATAATATTATTCTTATGGAAAAACATCTTCGTCTAGTTTTAAGGAGTATATGATTTTGTACATGTTTTGAACTATCAATAAATTATCAAATTATCAAAATTATAGTAAGATGTAATGTAGGAGTGACGCAAGTATTACAGTAGGCAATGCTTAAACAAAATACAGTTTTATCATCAGGTTTAAGAAAGCGCTGCTTTTTTTAAGCCTGATGATAAAAGCTGCTCTATAGTCCAACTCAATGGATATAACACCAATTTGCATATTATTGCATTCCCGACTGAATAATGAGGTGTCATCGCAGATTCTGCAAGTCTCCAGAAGGGTGATTAGGGGCCCTTCTAGATTTTTACACATTTTATTATGGTTGTCATCATTGCGATTTTCATATAAAAACTAAGTAGCTTTTCAGTAGACTTCGCCTACATTAGGCCGGCCATACACGGACTGCTTGAGCAGTTAGCCAGTGATGAACATACTAGGACCGCTTTTGCAGTCATAGTCAACAGCTTGAAGCTATTCATCCATTGATAACTCTTGCCAACCGCCCGAAGCAGTCGCAATTGCTTGAGCGGTTCCATTTATGTGTGTACGTAGCAGACTGTAGTTCACTTTGCAGTCGAAGCTTGAAGCAGTCCATCCTGACTGCTTCAAGCTGTCCGTGTATGGCCGGCATTAAATTAGACTTAAGTTGTATCTTGCGTAAGCTCTCGTTAGTGAAGTGGTACTAAAGTCCTTCCTAACTGTGAAACAATTAATAAAACAGTTTTGGTTTTCTTCGTCTCTCGCCGAATCCACAGAACAGACAATAAGTGTGATCGGTTTAGAGGCTATTGCGTGAAAACCAATTAGGAGGAAGACTGTTGTGTGCGTTCTTTTTCTGGATGAAAATAATTGCTCCGAGATTGCTGCAATATATTTTATATATTCGATAGAGAAAATTCTCGGAAATAATCATATTTTTATGACGTATCTTTGATTAAAATGTACGGCCCAACCATTTGACTAATTTTGAAAATTTTTTGACAGCGACAGTTTGGATTCCGGAGAAGAAAATAGACTACTTTTTATCCCGGTAAACCCAAGACATTCCACTGAATTAAAAAACTTTAAACTACGATGAGTTAGACCGGTATCCGTGTAGTAATGTAAAAAAACTGTTATACTTAAACATAGTAACTGTATTTTGATCATCTACGAACACAACACAATAAAACGATAAACACACATACAACCCCATAAAGAGTGAACTGAAAGCTATAAATGCTTCGGATTATTACTTAGACCGACGCCGCTAGGTTATCGGAAAGGTATAAAGCCGATATAAAGTGACAATGTTAGACTTAATATCAAAGCACAAGCCACGCAGACTGCAGACTCGTTGTCTGAATAAATACCCCCAATCCTAGATCCTATAGCGGACTGAGGGTATAGAATCTACCGTCCGGCTCCAACAGTAGATCTAATAGCACTCTGGAAGTTTACCACTGTTTACCACTGGAAGTTATCCACCACTGTTCTCAGTGGAGCCTGTAGCACCTCAATGTCCGTTTCGATACTCCAAGACAGTTTAATGCAGTTTATCCACTGGTGAAACCAAACAGTAGATTCTAGAGATACGAGTGAAAAATCTAACTTGGGAGTGTGTGCAGGGCTGAGAAAAGCGCGTTACATTTTTCTAAGAAATTACTGCGATTTTTTTCCTTGTTCAATATCTATAGTTCAAAGCTTTTTTTTCTGTAATCATGTGTGCACACACGCACGAATAAAACACAAAGAAGCTTAGCTTTTCGGTGCGAGGTCGAGTAGGTGAAACTGAATGAAGGGGCGACGAAACGAATGTTCTGGCGTAGCCCATCCATTTTACATCGTACTTTTTTATAAATTGTTATAACCCTTAAAAAAATATTTTTTTTGAGTTTTCATGCCTATTCATCAAATACCTCACATCAAACAAACTTGGATTCCGTGCATCAAGGCAAGAGCTTGCTTCTATAGAACACGGAAATAAATATGCCTATCAGAGCGCAATCCCGTTCGCGGTTGGAGGACTCGTACCTTGAATTAAGCACGAGTTTAGAAAGGAAGTTAGCGTAACAAACCCGTGCTGGTTTTGTACTATTGAACACAGAAACGGAAATACGCGTGCGGACCCCGGTATTCTATTAACTTGGGACCCCAACGTCTATCGGTTCTTCTAACTAAATATGTGCCTACCAACTATTCAACTTAGTATTAACAGTGTACCTACTTAGTAAGTTATTACAATCTAACAAGTAGTATAATATTTTAATTGAATTTCAGCTAAGCTATAAATAAGGAATATTTTGCGAACGATCCGTCGGTACCCGTGTGGAGTGTTAATGAACTATCGCCTCGACGTGTGGTATTACAAATTATATCGGGGCCTTAATTGGATCTCCCGCGGCGACCTCGTAACGAATGTATACTCATATTCGGTACACGAGGAAATTGGAATCCCGGCCCGTCTAAAGGTATATAAAATACACAATTAATGCTATTCATGTACGATTGATTAGAACGCGTTTCATGGAAAATGAGTTTTAGTATTTAATTAAAGGTTTCTTCGACATTCTTCGACGATTCTTCAAAATTCTTCGACGACCTCTCTGGCGCAGCGATTAGCATTGTCTGGCTGTGGGCTGTAGATATAGATGGGAGAATCCGGGTTTAATTCCCGGAAGTGAAAAATTTGGGAATTTGTAATATCTATGCGATAGCACGAATGTGTGCGTGCTTATAAAAGCATATTCATTTTACGAAAAGGAAAGAATGAATGAATCATTGATGAATAATTTTTGCAGTGCAATAAATAAACTTCAGATTTTTCTATTCGCCATTATTTGAATTGTTCCATTTTTTTCACGCCATTAGGGGTGAATTTTCTGGAGCGTTTCAAAAGTGTGTTTGCTTTAATACTTTATCGTGATTAGTGAGTGAGTGGTATTTCGCTTTTATATAAATGGAAGATAAATCTTTAAAAAATAAAATAGGGAACGTCACGCTACGTAAGTTGTCGGTGATCGGTGGTAAACAACAGGGGAAATTGGACAAATATCGTAAAATTGAAAGAGAGCCATAAATATCCCAGACCTGCTGACGACACGGTTTTACTGACGTCCAATCTTAAAACTTAATGTTTTTACCAAAATATATGATTTCCTATCTGATGCTGGCGACTTCATTCGAGCAAATATAAGTTTCATACTAATATTATAAATGCGAAAGTGTGTTTGTTGGTTGATTTGTCCTTCCATCACGCCGCAATAGAGCAAGCGATGGACTAAATCTTTTGCATTTGAAGACCTAGAGGGTGACATAGGCTATTAATTATCTAGGAAAAAGACCTGGGAAAGAATTGCCCCAAGATATTCAAAACCTAAATCCCCACGCGGACGAAATCGCGGGCAACATCTAGTGAATCCATACATCCATATTCATACTAATATTATTATTGCGAAAGTGTGTCTGTCTGCCTATCTGTCCGGCTGCTACGCTTTAACCGTCCATCTTTTCAACCGATTTAGGAAATATTTGTAGTTATGGTAGGTTACAGGCTGGGGAAGGACAAAGGCTACTTTTTATCGCGGAAAAATCAGGAGTTCACCGAGAATAAAAAAAACTTAATCTACGCGGACAAAGACACGGGCATCATATAGTTAATAAAATAATAAAAGTCGCAAAAGTGACATAAGAACAAAATAATGTAAGTACAATGTGATTACATGATGGAATAGTCTTCAAACAGTTGTATTTATTTGCTTTGGAAATAAACAAGCAAAACTTAGGAATGAAAACTTCAGTAATAGCTTTCAAGTAAAACTTAAAAGTAGGGAAAATCGCATCGCAACTTTAACTCTTATTTGCAACTGAGAAACATTTCAAAGCTGCTTATTTATAACTAGATGATGCCCGCGACTTCGTCCGCGTGAATTACGGTTCCCGTGCGTTGATTCCCGCGGGAACTCTTTAATTTTCCGATACAAAAAGTAGCCTATGCCCTTCCCCGAGATACAAAATATCCCTATACTAAATTTCATCAAAATCGGTCGAACATATGGCCCGTGAAAACGTATCAAACAGAAAGACACACTTTCGCATTTATAGTATTAGTGTGGATTAAAAAAAAATTCTGAATACCCACTTGAATTTAATAAAGGAAAAAAGTGAAAGCAGAACTCAGACCTCAGAACAGGGTGGTAATAATCAGCAGTAGGTACGTGCGAAAATACATTCTCATTTCTTATTTGTTGAAACGCAACATAGCAATGAGTCTCATACTTATCAAATTACTGATGCCCCCAACTTCATCCGCGTGGATTGAGCTTTTTCGGTTCACGCTGGAACTCTTTAATTTTCCGGGATAAAAAGTAGCCTATGTATTATTCCAGACTATAATCTATATCAGTGCCAAATTTCATCCAGATGCGTTCATGCGTTCCATTGGGGCGTAATTGAGTTACAAACATCCATTCATACATCCAAACTTTTGTATTTATAATATTAGTATAGATTTGATTAGTATATTTTAGTATATGATTAGTATATTAGTATAGATTTGATTAGTTAGATTAGTATTAGTATAGTATAGATATAATATATAGTATAGATTATCATCAAAAATTTAACACTCGGCCGAAGCCTTTCGATCTAAGATCTTTTCTTTTTGTACTTTAATTAATTAGATTGATAAAACTTTGATAACTGGCTAGACTAATTCAATTCGCTATCTCTGGAAAACCTTTGAGAACTTTTAGTAGTTCTCAAGAAATTCTCTTAAAACTTTTTATTGAAAACAGATAACGCAGTAGAATGTTATCAAAGAGCGTCTTGGACTAAGGTTAACTGAAGAATTCTAATTCATTGGAACTTTATATCTAGGGTTGTCCAAAACTGTTTTTTTTACAAATTATTAGACAACTCTTTGAGTAGTTAAATCATATTATATCATACTAATATTAAAAATAAGAAAGTGTGTTTGTTTGTTGCTTTGTCTTCAATCACGCCGCAACGGATCCACGATGATTTTTGGCATGGGTATAGTTGAGGACCAGGAGAGTGACAAAGGCTACTTTTTATCCCGGAAAATTGAAGAGTTAAAATTCCCGCGGGAACTCTTCAATTACTTAAACCACGTGGATGAAGTCGCGGGCATCAGCTAATATAAAATACATTTGGATACACATAGAAATCAAGATAAAACCAACCGCTCCTGTCTGTTTTTGGAATAGGCTGTTGTAACTGTTATTTCACTGGAGCAGTAGCGGATGAAATATATTCCGTATTTTACCTGATAAGGACCAATCAGCTCTACTCGTTAATTAGGATTTAAGCCCTCTTCATAAATAAAGGTAAGCATAAGCTTCTTAGGGAATCCAATGAACGGTATTAGCTAATAAATTATAAGATAAGGTTTATTTCACTTGTTCTATTTAATTAGATAATATGTGTACTTACTACTCAGGTATTTATCAAATTAATGAACTGAAATTTGCATACATTCATTTAAAGCAAAATAATGGTATTGTTTTTGACAAAAAAAATTGCCTGGTGGGAGGCTTTGACGACCCTAACGCTACACATAAGTAACAACACTATAATTCTATCTGTGATAACAGCAAGTTGCAAGGAAACATGTTCAGAACAAAAGTATTTGCCAAGGTTATTCGGCCTTGCGAAACGGTGAGTATTTTGATATTCTCTTAAAGCAACTAGGCCAGGCCGCACGAGCGGTACAGGCACAATGGTTCCGTAGTGCGGCGTGAACAAAGCTTTAGGGCACCTCGTTAGCGCGCCAAGCAATATCAAGGGTTACTCGCATCGCAGACTACCGATTTACATCTGAGACCTGTTTGACAACGGCCGTCGTTAAAGTTTTTCTTTTTAAATAAACTTGTGGATCTTAGGAGTCAAGAGTATGTCATAGGTTTGGAAATCAGATCATAGTGTGAGGAGCCAACAAGAAACAGTAGTTACTATATTCCAAATTCAAAATGTTGTCATATCCTACCACTATTAAAAAGAAGCGATAGGTACTGAAATTCTACATCAATGGGGTTGTTAGTTGGTTTTTCATTCTATTCTGTACAAGAACTATAATTAGAACATTAATTTTAGTTTAGTTTAAAGATAGTGCATAGCAAAATTAGCCACAAATACCTTTATTCCAATTTTCACTGAGTGTGAAAGTTTTGTGGGACCACGGCTAGCTATTAGTATCGGCCGTCTGCAATAGCCTTTATTAAAAACAGCTCCCACTTTACCGTCGCTAATAGCTGAAATGCGAGGCAAACCTTCCTCAGTAGTAAGGAAAATTCATTATTTTGTTTGGCAAAATAGAGAGCGCTTTTCCTAACAAACGGTGCCTTATTGAATTTCATTCTGGGAAGAAAAATTTGAAATTAATTCCGTGTCCGCGTCCAGTTTTAATTTTACTTCTGTAGAACCGACTCCTAAATATTATTTTAATAAAATCTTAATTAAGAAGTGCGTTTATATTTTTTGTCAGTGTCGTATTCTAAAATACTTTTTTGAAGCCATTATTAATGTGTTTATTATTGTGTTCTTGCGTTCGCGCGTATTATCGAAACGAGACGAGAAACGAAAGAGCATAGCGTTTTATTGCCCATATTGTGCTGTTAGAGACTTGTGACCCATACGAACTCATTATAACCTAAACTACATAACACCCAATTTCACTTGCGTGGATTTAGTCTTTTATAAAAATGCCCCAGGGATGTAGAAATTTTCCGGCAGAAAAATCTATTATATGTAAATACAGGAAGTGTTTATGTCGTCACGCTTTCTCTTTTTCTATGGCTTTAACTATATCCACGTAAAAATCATGATAGTATTATTAGGATTGCCAAAAAACGGAGAGCTACTCAAAAGGGCTACTTGATTCATAAATAAACATAGATATCCGACCCAGAATATTTATAATATTTCACGCATTAAATCTACACGTTTCTTCAATAGTCTATTGCTATGCAGATGCGTCCCACAGGACCCGGCCGTTCCGAGGCTCTGACCTGAATATAGGGTAGCCAAGATTCTAGTGAAAATCTGGGATGTGCGCAAAAATCTAATTTCAGTATGTAATTCGTGTCCCAAATGAATTATACGCCCATATTTGGCAGAGTTAGGAGATTAAATTACACCTCCTTTACCATTTTTGTGTTTATTCACAGAAACGAAAATACCGAAAAGTTAGAGGGAAAGAACTATACCTACTCCAAGTACGAAAGTTGTAACATTTAAGTTTTTATTTGTGTTTAAGTGAAACTTCTTTAGAATCGTTGTGCTTTGCAAATTCAATGAATCGAAAAAGCGACTCTAAAACGAGACAAACATATTCATAATAGGATTTAGCCTGCGAGTGTGCTCAAAAGGGTATATTTATCTCATTTTCTCGTAGGCTACTATTCTGAAGATTCACCTCTGCCATATATGAATTGCACACACACACTTTTTTCGTAGTCTCAAGAATTCGTCGTCTTGTAGCTCTCGAATGCAAGCTAAGTTAGCCCTTAACTGCAATCTCACATGATGGTACATGATGATGCCGTCTAAAATGGTAGCGGGCTTACCCGTTGGAGCAGGGATTCCCAAAGTGGTCAATATCGAAATACGACATAAACGAAAACTGATTTTGAGGGTCGACGAGGTCTATAAATAGACCCCTATTTTAATGGTTTTTTCTAAAAATAATTACCTAATTAAGTAGTTTTACGAAATTTGTATTTGTAATTATTAATTACACTTGTGAATTTGATGTCTATTTATTTGTTAAAATTTTGATGAGAAAATAATGTCAAGTTTACTCACTAAACCAACCGCAAAGTTTAAGTATTTTGTATCAATAAGAAAAAAAAACTAGAGATAGGATTTTTAAAGTAACTTGGCTATGGCTATGGGAAATTATGGCTAATTTGGGTCTGAGGTATCAGATCATTTTGTAAAAGGGCTCTCTTGGCCAAAATAGTTTGGGAATCCTTGCGTTAGAGGTACAGCAGAATAATAAACCTAACCTACTTGGTTTCTACACGGCATTTACTAGTACGCGAAATCTCTTGGTGGCCATGGCCAAAGCCACCGGCCAGGCACAATTTATGTACCGGACGTTTGTACCAAAGGTCATCAAATAAGTTAAAACGGATGGGCAATGACAAAGTAACAAACTGGCAGACAGACACATTTTCGCATTCATACTAATAAACTATATTACTCGTATGGATACAAAAATACAATCCCAATATTTTGTGTGATTACTGCATCAGGACATTCTAAACGATAATGCTTTAGCAATTCAAAACCTAGAATATCCTTCATGTTAGAGTGAGTTAGTAACCCCTATTTAGAAATTGAACTGATTCTTTATTCTCGTGCCTACAATCGATATGAGTGTTACAATTTAAATAATAAAGACTAAGCCAAATACGTGTAGATGCTGTCGGCATCATGTGTTGTATTTTGATGTTATGATGGGAAACCGTGGTTGTCGTCATCCATAGATCGTTGTATTCAGTAAGACGTATCGTAACTCTGTGTCCACAGCCGATATTATATGAAAATCTAGAACAAAATCGTAATCAGTTACGTTCGTCAATAATTATCATTATACTTAAACTGTTTAAGAAGTTCATTGATACCTGCATGTCGAAAAGAATAATATCTAGAACTTCTTAAACCTTCGAGTTTTCGAGTTCGATTAACTAATAGGCAAGTTTTAAACTCTCAAATCTATATTAGTAGTATTATACGCGAAAGTGTGTCTGTCTGTCTTTCACGGCCCATCCGTTCAACTGATTTTGATGAAATTTGGTATAGGCATAGGTTGTATTCCGGAGAAGGACATAGGTTTTTTATCCCGGAAAATTAAGGAGTTCCCGCGAGAATTAAAAACTTAATCCACGCGGAGTCGCGGGCATCATCAAGTGATTGCTATTTTTTTTGGAAAATCGATTTCTTTCCTTTCAAATTATACACACGTTTAAAACAACTTGGTGTGGTGTTTCTTGTGTATTTCACCATTATTTCAGGTTTAAAAGAATTATATCATCATCATCAGCCAATGAGCATCTACTATTGCTATGACATAGGCCTCTTTTAGATAGCGCCAACGAAATTAGGTACCTACATACAAAACATATTAATTCATCGGTAGTAATATTCCATAATGTACATGGAGCCGGAGGTGTTAATCGGTTTAAATTGGAACTACCGAATACAAACTGTTGCGAACTCACCGGATGTGCGATTGTAATCAATAAAAAATTATTAAATCCGATAAAATTGTGGTGACGACCTCCGTGGCGCAGTGTGTAGCGCTGTTGTCTTAACTTGCGGAGGTCACGGGTTCGATCCCCGGCAGGGTCAATTTGGGAATTTATAATTTCTGAATTTTCCCTGGCCTGGTTGGATGCTTCGGCCATGGGTTACCAACTTACCGGCAAAGACGTGCCGCCAAGTTATTTAGCGTTCCGGTACGCTGCCGTGTAGAAACCGAATATGGGTATGGGTTTAATATAACTGCCATGCCCCTAACAGGTTAGCCCGCTACCATCTTAGACTGCATCATCACTTACCAGGTGAGATCGCAGTCAAGGGCTAACTTGTAGCGGATAAAAAAAACCTCTTAATAATTATTAATATAATATCTGCTGACTATGCTCCATTTGTGTAAAAATTAGACTTAAAGCATTGTATAACAACTAGCTAGTAAGTAGCTACGCTCCATTTGCACATTGCGGATGTTCTCGTTTCAGTAATGATTCAATACAACAAATATTTTTTTCAACTAAAACAGAATCTAGTTTAGGTACTGGCAACACTGACGTAACATAAAGAATTTTATTAGGTTTTAATCTAAGTATAAAGATGAAAAGAGTGTTAGTGATAATCTCCCATTCCTTTCAGACGAAGGGTATGTGTTGACCCAACCACGACCTTTCGAACTTTAGCCCGTTAAAAAGTTGCCTATTTCCTTGAAATGTTTTTGTCAAGTTTTTGGATAGATTTTCGCTAGAAGACCGTACGAATTCCATTCAAATATATTTCAATACATATATAATGAAAAATAAAACATTTACCTACCGATTCTTATTTCGAGCTTTGATACCAATATAGTAACACACCGACGATTAGAAAACGAAAAATCTATTTGGTTTTCGAATCAGAACGATAGGATAGCGGGCATATGCATATCAATACTTTATTGGACATAACGTGCCATATAGATGCGAAAAATATGGATATTTCCGCTATAGTATGAATTTTTACAGCTGATGTTTTTCTTATAACTTCCCTATCCGATTCCTATATTACTAATTTTGCTGTAATCCAACGCATCTAATGTCCTCCCGACCGAATTTCGGCCACGGCGGCCAATCTCCAGAGAGATTAGCCATCTGCGCGGGAGATATTATAGCGTACAAGTGTGTGCGCATGCACAGGTGCACTCTCTGTTCCTTTACTCTCATAGCCCGATGGGACGGAAATCCGACACGACCGGAGAGAGATCAGGCGCAGGACCGACGGCTTTACGTGCTCTCCGATGCACGAGGATGAAACACCGCCAACTTCCTATCTCCGGGCTAGTACTGAGAATTTCTTGCCAGAAAAACCCAATACTTGTTATGGCCCGACCCGGGACTCGAACCCGGGACCTCATCGGTCGCAGTCGAACATGCTAACCATTAGACCAATGAGGCAGTCAAAAGACCAACACATCTAGTAATATAACAACTCTATATGTTCACGTAACATCTTATCGTGGCTAAGCGCTAACCTACATCAATATTAATTTAAATGACATGACACGACTCTTTGATTTAATTAAGTTTTCCATTATTCCAATATTTACACTGACATACGAGTGTAACAATTTATTACCTTGATTAAGATATTCAGGCTTCTGCTGTGGGAGGTTCTATACTCTAGTATCTAATTAGTACATTGAATTTGCACAAGTCGTTACTGTCCATATTAATAACGACAATATTTCTTGCCCGCAGCTTATGTATTTAGCTAACTACTACGTTTTAAGAGTTTGAAAATCCCTTTAAAACCGGTTCAGCCATTTTAAAGATTAAGTCCGAGAAAAACTTTTTAAAAATATGGTGTTGGTTAGTGACATAAAGAAGTACTCAGGTAAAATTTGGTATTTCCCTATAATATTCATGAAATTAAAGTAACCTAAATATATAATTAAACGTAAAGGAAAGAAAGACAAGTCGTCCTATGTATACATTAATTAGGATGAAACCACACTAGGAACGAAATATTGTAATAAAGATATGTTCTGTCGCGCTAGAGATTACATGTCCTTAAAAAAGTCTACTTTACGATGTTGGCTACCTTAAGATATACCTAAGTGGATTATTTGACCAACGGACATAAAAAAAATCATAGTATGCTAACTGTTTTCACTCTTAAACTCATGACAGTTCCGTAGCATTGCAACTCTTCTATGCAAGTAGGCACTTTGTATGCAAAATATGTACGCGCAATAAAATTGCAAAATAACTCTTGTTTTTTTTTATTAAAGCATGAAAAGTTGCACGGTACCTGTAAGTATACACTTTGTGCTAAAGAAAAATTGCTTTAGAAATGGAATTGCACAAGAGAAATATTTTACAGCCCCTATTTCCTGACTGAGAAAGAAACGCAAAACGTGGCATGACATGGAAAAATTCTATTAGAAACTACATTACGCTGTACGCATATAAGAAAAACTGGTCAGTTACGAATAGATTTATGGTAGGGCTCCGTACGCTTTAGTAGATAAAAACTTTTAAACAGTATTTTATTAACATCTCAAAATGATTCTAAAAGGGGTTAAATATATTCACAACAAAAAATACTTTTGAGACCATAAATGATTTCTACCCAATTTATAATATACTAGCGGACCCGACAGACGTTGTCCTGCATGATACCGACTGCAGCGCCATCTGCCGGGCTGATTTGTGAATCTAAACCATCCACGGTGCCATTCAAACCCATACAAAAAAATTCATTCAAATCGTTCCAGCCGTTTAGGAGGAGTTCAATGACATACACACATACAGAAGAATTATCTATATAAAGATGAAGACCAAACATAGTAGGTAAATGTTCACCAAATTTTGCTCACCAAAAGCTATTTGGAAAACATAGTAAAGTACCTTATAAGTTAGGTTAGTTTGAGCATAAAATAATATTCATGTACCCTCAGAACTTTAGCTAATGAATTATCACCATCACGATACATACTCGTTCCTTTTTCATTGTTATATTAAACAAGCACTAATAACGTTCAAAAAATTTACAATGTTACCCAGTTAGAATAAATCGATTCTAAGCTGAAGTTTATTAGAACCCAAAAATCATACTAATATTGTAAATGCGAAAGTGTGCTTGTTTGTTGGTTTGTCCTTCAATCACGCTGCAACAGAGCAACGGATCGACGTGATTTTTTGCATGGGCATATTTGGGGACCTGGAGCGTGACAGGCTACTTTTTATCCCGGGCAATTAAGGAGTTCCCGTGGGAATTAAAAAAACTTATTTCACGGGGACGAAGTCACGGGCATAAGCTAGTTTGAAATATGCGCAAGTGAGAGTGAATTATCCCACGAGGCTAACGATGTTCATAAAAATGGCACGCAACCCTCATTACGGGTATTCCAACTCACGCTATGCCCAAATTACCTATTTCTTGATTGTTATTGACCCGCTCTCTGAAGCAGGCTGGTTACTACCACCGTTTATAATATTATTATCACAGAATAGGTAAAGGTGTATTATTTTGAAATGATTGTTTTATGTCACGTACCTTGATTTTTTTGAAATAATGGTTATAATTGTAGAAACACACACGTTAAAACAATACGGCTTTAAGCGATGGTATAGCCCCAGGCGATACGATTAAGGTCGCCACTGACGGTACGTCATATTATAAATTCAAAAGGAGATGTATGAAATTGGGCCTCACTAGACATTTGTAACAGACATGATACATACTACAGGATGTAGATAAATAGGTTAGGTGATCATATAGTTACTTTTTTTATCTGTACATTATGGGAAACCTCAATTTCTGCTTCATAAATCATAAATAATTTTTCATTATGATTATTCTGTTCCATTTATAAAAGTCCGAAAATGCCACACGATGACTCAAAAAGAGTTCGACTTACAACTCACGCGCTTAAACACAACCTTTAGGTCTTGATTTATTAACTAACGCCATCTTGTCTGAAAAGCGGGATAGCGCTATGGCGGGGACAATGACAGGCTCATACAGGGAGAGGCATGGACTACAAGTCGGACGCCCAACTTTTTACTATGAAAGGCCCCATCTAGTACCTACATATATATCGATGGGGTAGAGTCAGATAACAGTTCGTTACTGAATGTGCGCGTATTTTCTGTGCGCCCGTCTAGCAGCTAAGCAGAATTTCAGTTGAAACAAAATTACCCGACTGAAAATAGGTACGCGACTCACAACTCACAAAATCACGCTCGTGTGGCCATAAGCTAAGCGTGCAAACGTGGAAAGTCCGAAAATAGGTTAATATTTTTAGGTAATAACATTTTTCGTGAGTTATCTTCATTGCTAAAGTAAACTTAATATTGTAGCCTGGTAAGTAGGCTTCAATATTAATTTAATTTGATTGACATTACATTACCTCAGAAAATCATAGCTGGAGGAAATATTTTGTTGAAAATGTCACTTTAATGATCTTAAGAGGAAAAATATCTCGCATTTTTTTCATAATATTATCTTTATTATAAAAAGCCTGATATTTTTTCATTAATTTATGTGTTCCTGCATGTGTCTGCGACTTGGTCCGTACCTACGGATCTTTTTTAAAATCGTGGGAATTCCTTGATTTTTCGTGATATAAATATAATATAATAGTAAGTAGGCTTACTAGGCTACTATTTATCCACAGAATAAGTCCATCTTTGCATTTGAAGATTCAAAAGCACTTGTTAAAGTTTATTTGAATAAGTTTATTTGACATTTGAGTTTTGTTGTAAACAGTGTTAAAATATCTTAAGCTGGCAGGCCAAGGTAGGTAGGTCCAGCGCCATCTGTTGGATTAAATTTTTTGATTTCCGCAGGAACCTTTTAAAATAGTGGAATAAACAGGTATATAATATAATCTATCTCCGTTCCCCGCCATGTCAGTGCAGTCATTGTGGGCGTCATAGATAATACATATAGACTGGGACTGGTGGGCGTGGAGGAGTATCTTAGTATTAAACATCCAAAATACCCCAACGTTCACATTTATAATATTAGTAAGATAATTTGTGTACTATCATGCGATTATGCCCACTAAAACACAACATTTTTGGTTACACTCAAACATTTTAATATACCTACAGTTTGAATAAATCGTTCAGAACATTATATTCAAACGATCAGAAGTCAATAGCAAAACGAATGCGACGAGAAAATCAAAAGCAAAAAGCCGGAATCGTCTATTGAATGTGCCGTAAATAAATCGGAAGGAAACCCCGCATAGTAGCGGAAAGTTAATTAAATACATTTTAATCAATTTTCGACTTTAATGCTTGAGGCAAAAGATTTATTTCAATTTGCATCTAAAGAGCTGCAGTTGAGAATAGTTCTCATTCTGCTGTTTCATGAATACTTTAGAGAAAAGATGAAAGGTAACGATTGTTAGTATCGAGGGACTCTATTTTTTTAAATTATAACTCATCTAACACATACATGCCTGAGAGAAATTCCTTACTTTCTTTCTGATTTCTTCTTACAAAAACCTTTTCTTCCTAAAGAGAGAACTCCTCATTTCCCGATTTCGGTAGGAATTTGCAGTTGTCCGATTCGGGACAAGAAATGTTCTGCATTTTGAGAGCAAGGCAAGACAAAAGTCTGAATGAAAATCAGGCTCTCATAATCATTTTTATTTTGCCACTAGATGATGCCCGCGACTTCGACCGCATGGATTAAGGGTTTCTGATTCCCGTGGGAACTCTTTAATTTTCCGGAATAAAAAGTAACCTATGTCCTTCCCCGGAATGTAACCTACCAGTATACCAAATTCCATCATAATCGGTTTAGCCGATGGACCGTGAAAGCGTAGCAGGCAGACAGACAGACACACTTTCGCATCTTACTAATATTGTAAATGCGAAAGTTTGGATGGATGTATGGATGTATGGATGTACGGGTGTATGGTTATACAGATGTTTGTTACTCAATCACGCCCCAACGCTTGAATGGATCAGGCTGAAATTTGGCAAAGAGATAGATTATAGAAATTAAAGAGTTCCCGCGGGAACCAAAAACCTCAAACCACGCAGACGAAGTCGCGGGCATTCGCTAGTTTATAATATAAGTATGGATAGGTGTTAATCTCATCACCTTCTCAGTGTGGTTAGAAAATTATAATAATCTATGGAACCTTTAGAAGTTTAGAGCATAGTTCTTTTTTGCAAGATAAACCGGGCACCTTGGCTAGAACTCTATCTAGTACTAGTGAACCCGGCAGACGTTGTCCTGCCCTATTTTGCTCGCAATTTTTCCATTTTTTCTCACCGTCTAAACATTCCCTGGACTACGACAAACATTTCAAAACCAAAATCAGCTAAACCGGCCCAGCCGTTTTCGAGACCAACGAACAGCAATTGATTTTTATTTCAATTTGTTCAAATTGTTTGTAGTTTGCAATTTCGCGAGTTATATTATAATCTAACGGTTTTTACAATCTTACGGTGACATATATATAGATTATAGATAGTGTTGATAAAAACAATTAGGCACATAGTCTCCCAGTTATATTTGCGTAAAACTTAAGACATATTGAAGATTGAACTGGGAATAACTATTCAAACCTTTGCATTGACAAAAGATAAGAAAATCTCAAGGCAAAATTTAATTAAATTACTGAATATGGCTGAAGTTTCCAAGGCCGAAAGTTCTTGATGGTCGGGTGGCTTTCGTTAGAATATAATATTGATCCAATTATTAAAAGTTATTGTTTTTAATATAAGGTATGAAATCTTTATCATTTTCTGAGAGACACCGCGACTCGTTACGACGCGACCCAACTTTATCGAACTGTAGCTGACCCATCACGTGGCCTACGTTATCGCGTAGACAAGTTTGTCATTTTCTATGGCGTCCTATTACGTCACATCGTGTCGTTTCCGTCGCTCAACTAGGACAACGGATAATTTATGATATGTAAACTGCCTATCGTATGCAAATGATGTCAAATGGTTCCCAAATAGTTTCTGGATTTGCCATTACATAAATTTAAAAACTGTCTTAAACAGCTTTTGTTAAGTCGAGTTTATACTAGTTTACACTATCGATGATTTTCTTAATGACAAAGTTGCATGAAGGCAACCGGCCTCGCATCCAGTGACCCACAAGTCAATGTAATACTTGTAACGTATGTGTTGTATTGTTTACTTATATATATAATATAAAACCCTTACCTTTTTCTTTTTTATGAAAAGAGCAACTCCTGAGTTTTGCCGGCTCTTCTCAGCAGAATCAGCTTTCCGAACCGGTGGTAGACGTATCATAAGTGACACAAGTTGTCCTACGCTGCGGTCTTAGATTTAGTTTTTACAAATCATAGTTTATCGCATCCTAAGCATGTATTTATGGTTTATTATAGCAACGAGAAATATCTATCTACCCTTCCACCGATGTCCAAACCCATTTCACGGATGATATCGTAAAAATATCCCGAAGTGACACTTAACCAGACGAACGGCGGTTCAGAGCTATTTCATTGCATGTGGCCAGTAAGCCTCAAGAAATGACGTACCTATTAAATATAAATACCTAGATATTGATATAGGTAGTCAATAATTATTACATTAAGTACAAGATTTTGCCCGCGACTTCAAACCCCTATATATAACGTCATAATAGCTATCTGCAAGCGCATCCCTCATCCCAGTCCAGCCAAAACAGTCCTTCAAACAAAGGAGGAGGTTATCAATTTCGGCTATATGTTTTTGTATGTTTGTTGCGCGATTCCTCCGCCAATTACGAATCAATTTTGATGATTCTTTTTTGTTTGAAAGATCATACTTCAGAGGTAGTCCCATATAAATTTGGTAAAATCTGATGAATATATTCAGACATGGAGAACGGAACTCCTCAATGGATAAGAGTAAACTGATGATTCTTTTTTTATTTGATAAATCATACTTTAGAGATGGTCCCATATAAATTTTGTGAAGATCTAATGAATATCTTCAGACATGGAGAACTGAAATCCTCAATGGATAAGAGTAAATTGCTCGGGATCAGTGTAATAGCTTAGTAAATAGTTGATTTTAACCAGACATAGCATATTATTTTAAAACGTGACTCAGATCATATCTTCGGACATGGAGTACTGAACTCCTCAATGGATAGGATAGGTAAATTGCTCGCGATCAGTGTAATAGCTTAGTAAACAGTAGGTTTTTAACCAGACATCCATACTAATATAATAAATGCGAAAATATATCTGTCTGTCTGTCTTGTCTGCTACGCTTTCACGGCCCATCTGTGCAACCGATTTTGATTAAATTTGGTACAGAGATAGGTTGTATCCCGGGGAAAGTCATGCTACATTTTTATCCCTGAAAAATCAAAGGTTCCCGCGGGAATAAAAAAATTATCTGCTCAACCGATTTTTATGAAATATAGTAAAGGGATAGGTTGTATCTCGGGGAAGGACTTAGGCCACTTTTTATTCCGGAAAATTCAAGAGTTCCCGCAGGAATCAAAAACCTTATTCCACGCGGACGAAATCGCGGGCATCATCTTGTGTGTGTAGCCATGACCACTAAAAATTGTAAAACAAAAAAAAAATTGAAAAATAAATAAATATCGACTTCATTATATAACCACAAACACTAAAAAACATTATGTCTGTTACGGCATCTGTAAAAGATGCCTGTTTATCTGTCTGTCATTTCCAGAATAACGTTTAAACAATAGTTTAAAGTTTCAAATACTGATAAAGACGCATAGTTTAATAAGGTTTTAATCAAAATTGTTGTTGAATCCATATTTCACGCCACTATCTAGTGTGTATCAGCGAATAGTTATTATTACGTAATATTCTCGTAAAGCATTAGGTACCGCGTTAGACCCAAGCTAATGAGTTTTGCAACTGTTTAATGTTTGTCTCATAACGTATTCCTCGACCATTTTGGAGCGTTTTAGGTTAAACTAACTCCTAATAAATGCCGCTCTAAACTCAGAAACATCGTTAAGTTTGGCTCTATGAGAAAATTAAATTATAAATGGCAATAATTAGTATCGATGAGAGCAGAAGGATAATTCCTTTTCCCTTTGTGTTTTCGTTTAAACTTCTTACCTAATTACAATATAGTTGTCTACTACAAGTCAAAATAAAAACATCCTCTGGAGATGTTTTCTAAACAAAGTACAATTAACTGTAAAGGAAAGATCTTTCAGGAGTCATTTTTGAAAATGATCTTAAAATACCTCGTGCAGTTTTCTTTTGTCTTATTTTTAATATTCATAAAGAAATTATATATCATAATAAATTATTGAGCTAGATAAGATTTAAAATACCTATAAGTGCCTTACCTCGTTCCCGGTAAACAACTTAGTCTACCATATTTTCTTTTTATGAAGACGTAAACTAGTGTGGGGCGCTAGCAAACGGAGCCGTAAAATAATGTCCCAGCACTATGTCAGGGTAATTTAGAGCTGTCGAATAGAACCATTGGGGTTCTTATTGAATTGTAAGCTTACGAATGTTAAAGGTTTTCTCAAACTATACAGATTTATAGGGTGAACCTATATACGCTAACATTTGTATAATACGAAATACTATTAAATTTTGAAGTCATTTTACGTTCTTAGAGAGTGGAAATTACAGTCACAATATAGCACATATCGTACTTCATCTATACTAATATTATAAATGCGAAAGTTTGGATGTATGTAGGTCTGGATGTATGGATGTCTGTAACTCAATCACGCCCCAACGGCTGAAAAGATCTGACTGAAATTTGGCACAGAGATAGATTATAGTCTGGAATAGTTTTTTGGTTCCCGCGGGAACCAAAAAACCTCAAACAACGCTGACGAAGTCGCGGGCTAATACTGTCATAAATCATATATATACTAATATTACAATGTGAAGGTGTGTTTTTTGTTGGTATATCCTTGAATCACGCCACAACAGAATAACGAAACGACGTAATTTGTTGTATGAGTATGAGTAGTTGAGATGACATAGGCTTTATACTTTTAATTCTGGAAATTAAGGAATTCTCGTGGGAATTGAAAAAACTTATCACGCACGGGTGAAGACGCGGGCATTAGTAGTAAATTAATAACAGGTACTAATCTTATATATAAAATTCTGATGTTAGTTACCATACTCCTCCGAAACGGCTTGACTGATTTTTATGAAATTTTATATGCATATTCAGTAGGTCTGAGAATCGGCTACTATCTATTTTTCATACCCCTAAAACACCTCAATCCACGCGGACGGATCATCAGCTAGTAAAATATAAAAATAAAGAGATGATGAGAAAAATCGTCGACGAGAGGTGACGTTAGTCCGTTCGCTAAGTCTGCGTGCTTAAAGATGTTTGACGCGGACTTTTAGCGCGGATGTAATAATATCATGTACGAGTAAGTACTCTTATTGCCTGTTCTGTGCTTATATCATGCCCGGCCCTTAGTGTGTATTAGCCCTGAGAAATAAAGGCGTAGAGACAGCCTACATCGTACCTACGTGCGATTGCTACATCGACAAATCACAAGAACAAAGCTACGCAACAGCTACAATATCGTCAAGCTCTACGACGATTATCAACATCGATAATCGCCGTAGAACTTGACGATATCAGCTTGACAATAATCACGATAAACTATATTATCAAGACTAAAAGGGTGCTTACATACTTAAGCAAAACGTTATATGGATTCCGGTAAGATTTTTCCACGATCTTGACTGTCTAGCCTATAACATTGCTTCAGTGACGCCGTAAAATGGCACAAAAATACCTTAGTCGTTTGACCGTCCTGAAATTTCTCGCAAATTACTTCTCGATTTTACGGATTTTTAGAAATCTTTAACCACGCGGGCGAAATCGTGGTCTTCTAATCTTTAAAGTCTTTTTTGTTCAAAGGTCCGTCATAAGTGACGAACCTTTGAACAAAAAAGCATTCCTTGAAAGCCTCATATCAAAGCCAATTCATCCAATATTAAAAAATCTAATACGTGCAACATGAGCCTTATTGAATTTCCGCTGATCAGGTCTATCGTAAGTATAGCTAAACATCCTTTCCTTTTGATGGTAGGCGATCCTTTACGATCATTGCACGTCATTTATTAAATTCTCTCGTACCTAGCCTGTATGAATTTTGGTTAGTCTATAGGACGGTGTAAAAAAATGTATGGTCAGTAATATTAAAGACTTATCAGTCGTTGCCCGCGGTTTCTCTCACGTAAAGCTCGATATTAAATGGTACATAAGGAATTATCCTTCTCATGTAACATTTAATATCGAACTATATTACGTCAAAAATAAATTATTTCGTGCTGATGATTAAATAGGAGGTCTTCCAAAAGACCTAAAATTCACATCCTCTATTAGTTTAAAGTTTAGTTATAACCATTTTAAACTATAGATTAAAGAATAAAACTGCGTTGAAATTTGATGACGTCTCAACTTCATGCATACTTCCATTATAGAAGCGCGTTTTTCAGTTTGATAATTTGTTAATAGTTTGAAGTTGCTGATTTGATTGAGTTTCCATCATCCCTATTTTAAACCCCTAATTTTCCCCCTCAGAAGTTGAATTCGCAAAAATCCTTTCATAGCGGATGCATACCTACCTCATTATAGCTATTACATATTATTACATTTCAGCCAGATTGATCAGTTATTCAGACTTTAACTTTTTCCTTTTATATATTTAGAAGAAGCTACTATTAAATATTCACTGTGTGTGGAAAATAGGAGGCTGTTTCAATAGCTAGTAACTTTCGTGGAAAAACTTTAATTAAAAATGAAACTTTCGCAGTCCGAAAATATAATATAATAGGCCATCTGTAGTAACTGCCTCAACTTTGGTAAAACTCAGTTCAATAGGATTCAAAATAGAGCATGAACTGTAGGTATTTCGCACGGACGTAAGCTTCGAAACGACTCGCTCCTTGCTCTAATGGCTCTCAAAGTTCTAATTTGTTTCTGGTTTTAAACGTATCGAATGTAAAAAAAAAAAACCACTACAAGCCAGCCCTTGACTGCGATCTCACCTGATGGTAAGTGATAATGAAGTCTAAGATGGTAGCGGGCTAACCTGTTAGGGGTAAGGCAGTTATGTTATACACATAAGCCTAATCGGTTTCTACACGACATCGCACAGGAACGCTAAATCGGTTGGCGGTACGTCTTTGTCGGTATATCGGTAACTAGCCACGGCCAAAGCCTCCAACCAGGCTTAGAAACAAAATAGAATAATGTCGCTTCATAAATTCATACCAAACAAACATTAGAATCCTTGGAACAAAAACATGCGATAATATTCGTTCAGCTCTTGAGTCAGATCAAGTAAACTTGATTACGACTTTTCCGAGCGAAGGGGAACCGATTGCCCTCAATCGCGTCTGATATTTTGACGATTTCCCTAATGTACTTTATCTTCAATAATAACCGCATTTTACCTCGTTTATGCGGTTCTACAGTATGATGTTAGAAATCTATTGTCGTTTGAGGCTTTGTGTTGCATAACCGAGCGTTAGGGCCTAAATATAATAAAAGCCTATTTTAACACGTTCTCACTAATAGTTAGTACTCTGTCATCTCACGGTCACCTGTTACACCAAATTTGCGGAAATTTGGTAGACAGGTTGCGTCCCGGGGACAGACATGGGATACTTCGAAAATCCCGGAATTAAATCAAACGGATTTTTCGACATGTTTATTTCACGCGAAATGTACAAAAAAAGTGAAAGAAGTAAGCTTATTAGGGATGATGCCTATGTCAAAAATAAATTAATTCTAACTGATTATTAATGAGGGTCTTCCAAAACGCCTATAGATTAAAGTGCTTTGAAATTTAATGACGTGACAACTATGTATTTCATACAAACTTCCATACTAGAAACGCGTTTGTTTGAAATAAATAAATAAAAGTTTATTGACAAACACTAAAATTATACTTAGTTTAGCTAAACTTATACAAATACAAATTAAACTTTTACTACGTGTGGTTAATGGGCCACCTGCTCTACCCGTGCCACAGCATCAGAGATAGGTACCTACATAACATACTGCAACGCTGATTTTCATTAGGGGCCCAAGGGTCAACACGTCACAGACCATCACTTTACACCTAATAAAATTAAAAATTAAAATCAAAATTAAAATTACTTAATTAACTTTCATTAAACGGTACTAATTTCCTACCTCTATGGCTAAGGTATCTGTAAATGGTCTGTAGTGATTTTGTATAAATGTCATTGTCATTGTCTACAGACCATGGTCAATAGAAATGATTGAGTTATCATTACCTTTCTCCTCCATTCCACGCGTCATTGGCGAGGTATATTGTACCCATTTGGTACAAACGCAAGCCATAAAACCAAGAATTGAATCATTACCTTGAACCTCCTGTTTGTTCAGTTAGTCGGGGATACGATCCTCCCTGATTGAAGTGTGTGCTCAAGAATCGAATCCCCGTCTACGTCGCAGTCGACGTAGCTCGAACGTCTCAACTACTAGGTTATCACCGCTTAGCAATGTAGAAAATACTGATTATACTCCGAATATTATTGTTTCTGTTCTTCTCAGTTAATTAGTACGCCGGGTTTGTTTTTACACTCGACGTTTGATTAACGAGCTGGAATGTGTTTGTTAGAGGCATCCTTTTGTTAATTGTGAAAATCCAATAAAAGTCGAACCTTTTCATACTTAGTGAGCAGGCCAGCGGTTTTAAGCTTTCGGTATGCTTGCAAAAGCAAATTAACGCTATTTTACAAAAGCCATACCTAGTACTTTTTAGGATGCCGTGTTAGAGTCGTCTTAACCCGTAAACTATCACGTGGTTAGAGCCTTGTGGTTAAAACCATTTTAGCGTCATTTTATTCGCTGCAGGTGTCCAGAGTTCGATCCCCAAGCACGAACCTCCAGCTGTGCGGAGTTATATATGCATTTTAGGCAATCAAATACCACTTAATTCAAAGGTGAAGGATCACAACCCTGCATGCCATAAATTTGTCCAAAATGACAGCAGTGTAAATTCTGTCAATACACGCTTGGCCAGCGTGGTAGACAGAATTAACAGCCAGAACAGTCTAAGCCCTTCACAGTCTTAAAGAAAGGCCCGTGTTCACAGTGGGCGAAAGATAAGTTGATGAAGATAATGATATAAATGGTAAAAAAGAGACAAAAATTCAATTTCTCTCTCACTCTGAATCAATTTAAAATTCAAAAGCCAAGCGGAATTACAACATGGCGCCGAAACTGATTGGTGTATATTTTTCAGGTACTCGGGCTTTGTAAATAAATATTCGGTTACTACACGCAGGTTCACAATTCTATTACAATGGAAACAATTTGCGATATTAAAAGTTAAAGCTGTCGAAGTAAAATGACGAATATTTTATTCCGGCATGCGCTAAATTAAAAATATTTTTTTGTCAATCAAACTTTTTAGTATTTGCTTGGTGCATCAAACTTGATGAGTTATTTTTTAATGCACTTGTACTTGGAGTTTTTTGTTACTTTTGTCGCATAGTATATGCACGCAGATTCACAATTAATTAAATTAATGAGTTATTTTTTGGAGCTTACCTCCTTTAGAATCGATTTGTATATAGTTGTAAGCCCGGGGTATGTAAATGTATGGGGAGTAAAATCAAACTTTCTCCGTTACCTTATTGACTCTATGTTTACATGGTAACACTTCTTTATGTTTCCATGACTATGTAATGTATTTTGATGAATATAAATTATAATATAAATAAATGTATCAAGCATGCTTTCAGTAATATAAAAAATGTGCTCATTTACCCTCATCTTACTTCTTACTAATATTATAAATGCCAAAGTTTGGATGGATGTTTGTTACTCAATCACGCCCCAACGGCTGAACGGATATAGCTGAAATTTGGCACCGAGATAGATTATAGCCTAGATAGCACATAGGCTACTTTTTATCCCGGAAAATTAAAGAGTTCCCGCGGGAACCGAAAAACCTCAAACCACGCAGACGAAGTCGCGGGCATTCTACTATATTGTAGTTTTACTATATTTTATAATCGTTCGTGAAGAGTAAACTCCAGTCGTGCGTCGGAGCTGACACACACAATTTATATAATGCACTTTTTGGAGTTTTTTGTTACTTTTGTCGTATAGTAATAATACGAATTTAGTTAAAATGATCGGATGAATCGGTTTCTACCTATTTATATGCGTCACCTCCTAATTTTTTCCAATATACCATAAAATCTTATCCAATATTAAAGTATAGGTGCCAAATAAAGTGTTTATTCGTTTCACGCTCCGTTGAACGTGTTTAAGCTCGTACAGGAAAATGCTTTTGATGGGAGGTGATCCGTTACTAGCGTCATATTATTAAGATTTGCCAATATATAAAGTGATAATTGTTCATAACTCAGTATACAATTTTATTGGTAGGTGCTAAATAAATATGATAAATAAACCGGGATAAAAGTAGCCTATGTCGCATCTCCGGGACCAAATTTCTTAAAAATTGGTTGAACAGATGGTTCGTGACGTGAGGGGCAGATAGACAGACACATTTTCGAATTTATAACATGTGTGGAACTATGGATTTATTCATAGGCCTTCGTAAAATACTTATATGTGTACTTATTCGAAATTCAACTGGCCTCGCAGTCAAGGGTTTAATCAAGCCAGGCCCGGCTGTGCCAGGAATCGAACTATTATCTGTGCTATTATAGGTACTACTTATAAAGTCTTGTATGCAACTGTTGATAATTAGGTATTAAAGCACTCATATGATACTATTATCACACTCCGCTTCGCGTCGTGTGATAAACCCACATTCGTGTTTTAATACCCCTTATTACACAACTGTTGCATAAATAACTAATTCTGTGCTATTATATAACATAACTCAACACTACGCCAAGTCATTTCACTCCTTGTTGAGTTTCGCTAGATGTATTGTGCCAAATCTTAAAACGTTTAATCTATGACCTTACATGACTGATTTGGCTTTCTTGTTCTATAGCAATCGTATAATAAATCCAATACGTGAGACCTTGGGAAACAAGAGAAAGTCCTACACTATCTTTGTGCCCAATAAAATTAGGAGCAAGTTACTGCAGTAATGTAAAGAGGTAATCAGTCAAGTGATATATCAGACGCCTGAAGGAATAAGTTACGGAACCCAGAATTATATTGGAGACCGGCCAAAGAGAAGCCAACTACTTACTGGGTTGAAACATCTATCATATCTACATAAATAGACTGCTGAACTGATAAGTTGTTCACTACCCAGTAGGGGAAGGGCAGAGTTACAATATTATGACTTAGGAGCTTTTTCTTTTGAATATATTACAGACCAGCGATATATGTATGAGTAACTCATTAAAATATTAGTTTGAACAAATAATCATTTTCGTCCTATTTCCATATTACCCTTTTTATCCAAAGTCGCTGAACGAATAGTGTCCTCTCAACTTCGTATCTACCTATCTTATAATAACCTCCTTAATCCTCTTCAGTCAGGTTTTCGACAGGACATAGCACTGTCACTGCGCTCACAAAGATCTGCGACGACATTCGATATGGGCTTGATAACCAGCTCGTTACAATTATTGTTCTGTTGGACTTCAGTAATGCCTTCAACGCCATTGACTTTGATTTAATGTTAGCCATTCTGAAGTCTAATAATATATCGCAGGAAGTAGTCAGCTGGTTTCATTCATACTTATGGAATCGTAGGCAATGTGTCCGTGTTGGTAATGAATCCTCTTCCTTTTCTTATGTTCAGGCTGGTGTCCCTCAAGGGGATGTCCTGTCACCTTTACTCTTCGCTATTTTCATTAATACAATTTCCAATTTCCTGTCCTCTTCCTTCCACCTTTACGCCGATGATCTGCAAATATATACTTCTGTACCTGTAGATCAAATTACTGCTGGAATAAGTAAAATTAATTCAGATTTATGTAAAATAAGCTCTTGGAGTAAGTCGTATGGCCTTAATATTAACGCCAGTAAATCACAGGTCATCATTATAGGCAACCCAGCACAAACCCGTAAGGTTGATGTTAATTCCATAGAACCAATTGTGCTGGATAACACGATTTTGCCCTTTAGTGACACCGTTAAAAACCTCGGCTTGATTATTGACTCCTCCTTCTCCTGGAGACCGCAAGTTAACTACGTCAGCCGACGCCTCTTTGCTGCTATCGGCTCCCTGAAACGCTGGAAGAATCTCCTTCCAGTCAAAACTAAGATATCCTTAGCTGAAACACTCCTTTTACCTATACTGGATTATGCCGATAGCAGTTACACGGATCTCACTGAGGAGTTATTAAACAAGCTTGAGCGTTTACAAAACATGTGTATTCGATTCATCTATGGATTGAGGAAATTTGATCACATTAGTGCATATCGTGCTCGTCTCAAGTGGCTTCCAATTAGGTTGCTTCGAAATTTTCATGTTCTTTCTTTACTATTCTCGATCCTATATGCTCCTCATACTCCCAGCTATCTTAAAGAACGTTTCAACTTTCTCGGTGCTGTTGATCGTCATATGCAGCTGCGTTCTACCATGGATAATAAACTCAAAACTCCTAGTCATCGTACACAATTTTACAGCAAATCGTACACGGTGTATGCTGTGCAGTTATGGAATTTTCTACCCAAAAATATTAGAGACTCCAAATCCTTACCTATTTTTAAAAATAGTCTCAAAGAATATTTCCATAACCAAGTCATGCCATAATAAATAAATCATACTTTTATCTTAATTCGTTATTATGCGTATTTAATTTTTATATTTAAATGTGTAATTTGTGTATGTTTATGCATAATATTTTTATTGTTATATTTATGTCTTTTATTTACATGTAATGTATATATACAATACGTTTATTATGTTTTATATTTTGTACTTACTTACTTAATAATAACGTGTATTATATTGTGCCACACTACCCTACACATCTTATTCGATCCTCTCACCAAAGGTTGCCTGGTACAGATTGCTCAGTAAGCAATAAGGCCGCCTTTGCATACCTAGTTTATAGTTAACTTTACCTTGTATTTTTCATGTGTGCAATAAAGTATTTATCTATCTATCTATCTATTTTGGTTGTAGGTTTATCTGACATTGGTTTTTTATTATTTTCAAAAAGGTACTTAAGGCTTCATTTTCCTAGAGATACGTGTTCATACAGAAATATCAAGAAATATTTGTTTAATTTTAAGTTGTAACGAATATGGCATGTAAAATGGAATAAATAAAATATTATTTCATACGCTTTTTTTTAATTTGATGCCACTTTTAATAGCTTTTTAGGTCTATAAATCTATATATACTAGTGGTTCGCTTCGAACTGGACCTCGCGGTATCCATAAGATAGTTTTAACTATATATTGTAACTAGTTTTTCGCTCTGTGCGTGAGCTGCTAAAGCAGCTCACGGGTTGTGATAAAAAAAAAAAAAATGGCGCTGATTTTTTAAAACTTTGGTATCAGTTTCCTGGTTTGTAATCCCAGGGATCCTCAGACATCGATTTTGAACAAAATCGGTCAATTAACAAAGAATTACAAAATGGCGCAGATTTTTTTAAAATTTCATATCAGTTTCCTGTATTGTATTCCCAGTGAGTCCTAAGTATCAATTTTGAACTAAATTGGTCAATTAACAAAGAATTTCAAAATGGAGCTGATTTTTTAAAACTTTGGTATCGGTTTCCTGTTTTGTAATCCCAGGGATCCTCAGATATCGATTTTGAACTAAATCTGTAAATTAACAAAGATTTTCAAAATGGCGCTGAGTTTTTAAAATTTTGGTACCAGTTTCCTGTTTTGTGATACCAGGAAGTCCTAAATATTAATTTTGAACGAAATCGCTACAAGAACAAAGAATTTCAAAATGGCGCTGAGTTATTAAAATTTTGGTACCAGTTTCCTGTTTTGTGATGCCAGGGAGTCCTGAATATCGATTTTGAACGAAATCGGTCAATTAACAAAGAATTTCAAAATGGCGCTGAGTTTTTAAAACTTTGGTATCCGTTTTCTGTTTTGTAATCCCAGGGAGCCCTAAATATCGATTTTGAACGAAATCGGTCAATTAATAAAGAACTTCAAAATGGCGCTGATGTTTTAAAATTTTGATACCAGTTTCCTGTTTTGTAATCCCAGGGAGCCCTAAATATCGATTTTGAACGAAATCGGTCAATTAACAAATAATTTCAAAATGGCGCTGATTATTTTCCGTTTTGGTATCAGTTTCTTGTTTTGTAATCCCAGGGAGCCCAATCGTGTGTAAAACGAATCCGTATCAAAATCTTGCATAGTTCTACACTTGTAGTCTCTTCAATATTCGCCATATAAATTGGTATGAAAAATATATTCCGCCATCTTGAATTTTTTTCATTCCGCTAAATTTTTTCCACTTTTTCTGTTGAACGTTTGCTAATTTCTTCAATTACTGCGAGTTGTAACGAAATCGGTTGAAAAACAAAAAAGTTACAAAAAGCACGTTGGCCGCCATCTTGTTTCTTCGAAATGTCATAATTTTTCCTTACTCCCATCCCGCACTCGAACACATCTCCAGTACATCATTGCATCGTTTTCTGTCTCTTTCTAGGAGAACAGTTATGTAAATTTGTACACACTACTACTACACTTATAGTCTCTTCAATATTCGCCATATAATTTGGTATGAAAAAAAATATTCCGCCATCTTGAATTTTTTTTCATTTCGCTTAATAGACCTCCTCGTTCTGATCATATCTTGCCAAGAAACCACACTTCCATCTCTCATACTCTCCGAGATAGACACTAACGAAATTTGTATGGCAGCCATCTTGAATCCACCATTTTTGAGTTTTTTAAAACTCATCGCCAATTGGATGACGTTTCGAGTGACATTTGTTCGAGCACCCCCCACCTATCTTCAATACCCTGGCCGTTCCCTTTACCCGTCTCCGAAATCCTCAATCATCAGCTGTCTCCATATTTAACATCAAGTAATATTTTTTGACTTCTATGAAAAAAAAATGCCAGCCAGCAGTGAAAAAAAAATTTTTCATACAAAATTTTACAGGAGGAAGTTTTTAGGGAAAACCTCGAAAACTACCCCGAATGTGGCAGCACTGTTTTGATTTCTCAATACTGCCCGTCGAGTTACACAATCGATCCATACATGTCAACTTTCCCAAATGTTGCCAACCGCCTCTAAGACGTGATCGAAATGTTCAAAAACACAAAAAGAATACAAAATGGCCGCCACCTCGTTTCACAGATTCATTTGACATTGTTTTATAATTTTCCCGTGAACTACAAGATACACCGCTCCTGATGACGTTTCAATTTTTCATCTCGCTCGCACCCAGCCGAAATGATAGCCCCTGAAAAAATACCATGTCGAAAATCACTTTTACTTTGATAAATTCCAGTGTTGCCAGACCTCGGCGACGAAAATACCCAAATGTCATTCGTACAAGTGGGACACGTGGTTGCTCGTACTCTAATTTTGCAAAAAATACGCATTAAGATTTTTTAATTTTTGGGGTAAATCTTGAAATTTTCCCGAGAAATGGGGTAATTTTATTTTCCCAATCCATACCTCGCGTCTGTACACACAATCGCCCCATAGAAGTCGAAACGCTCCGACGTTGCCAACTGCGAGAAATTTGAATTGTAAAATTGCGTTTTTTCGTAACTCCAACCGAACGGCCGCCGTGACAGCCACCATCTTGAATTTTTAAAATCCACCCCAATTATGTCAAAATACAGGATAATTGTAGGCGGACAAATAATACAATATTATGCTCGACCACGCCCTTTCGGATCTGTGGCGCCGCGGTTCGAGGTCGAAAAATCAAAAATTTTAAAACACTACAGCTCGGCCGCCATCTTGTTTTTCCAATTTTTTCCACGTTTTCTGTTGACCGTTTCCGAATTTCTTCAATCACTGCGAGTTGTAACGAAATCGGTCGGAAAACAAAAGAGTTACAAGAATCACGGCAGCCGCCATCTTGTTTTTCCAATTATTTCCACTTTTTATATTAATCGTTTCCTAATTGCTTCAACAATTGCGAGTTGTAACGAAATCGGTTGGAAAACAAAAGAGTTGCAAGAATCACATCGGCCGCCATCTTGTTTTTACGAAATGTCATAATTTTTCCTTACTCCCACCCCGCACCCGAACACATCTCCCATACATCACTGTATCATTTTCTGTTTCTTTCTAGGAGAACAATTATGTCAATTGTAGTCTCATCAATATTCGCCATATAATTTGGTATGAAAAAAAATATTCCGTCATCTTGAATTTTTTTTCATTTCGCTTAATAGGCCTCCTCGTCCTGATCATCTATTGCCACGAAACCACACTTCCATCTCTCATACTCTCCGAGATAGACACTAACGAAATTTGTATGGCAGCCATCTTGAATCCACCATTTTTGAGTTTTTTTAAACTCATCGCCAATTGGATGAGGTTTCGAGTGACATTTGTTCGAGCACCCCCCTCCTGTCTTCAATACCTTGGCTGCGCTCTTTACTCGTCTCCGAAATCCTCTATCATCAGCGGTGTCCATATTTTCCATCAAGTTATATTTTCTGCCTCACGAAGCCATCGGTGAAAAAAAAATTTTTCATGCAAAATTTTACAAGAGGAAGTTTTTGGGGAAAATCTCAAAAACTACCCCAAATGTGGAAACAATGTTTTTAATTCTCGATACTGCCCGTCGAGTTACACAATAGATCCATACATGTAAACTTTCCCAAATGTTGCCAACCGCCTCTAAGACGTGATTGAAATTTTCAAAAACTCAAAAAGAATACAAAATGGCCGCCACCTCGTTTCACAGAAACTTTTTGCATAGTTGTATAATTTTCCTGTGAACTACAGGATACACCGCTCCTGACGACGTTTCAATTTTTCATCTCGCTTGCACCCAGCCGAAATGATAGCCCCTGAATAAAGACCATGTCGAAAATCACTTTTTCTTTGATAAATTCCAGTGTTGGCAAACTTCGGCGACGAAAATACCCAAATGTCATTCGTACAAGTGAGACACGTGGTTGCTCGTACTCGAATTTTGCCAAAAATACGTATTTAGATTTTTTTATTTTTGGGGTAAATCTTGAAATTTTCCCGAGAAATCGGGTAATTTTATTTTCCCAATCCATACTCCGAGTCTGTACACACAATCGCTCCATAAAAGTCGAAACGCTCCGACGTTGCCAACTGCGAGAAATTTGAATTTTTAAATTGCGTTTTTTCGTAACTCAAACCGAACGGCCGCCGTGACAGCCCCCATCTTGAATTTTTAAAACCCACACCCATTCTGTCAAAATACAGGATAATTTTAGGCGAAAAAGAAAAAAATATTATGCTCGAGCACGCAGCGGTTCAGGTCCGAAAATAAAAAATTTGAAAACACTACAGCTTGGCCGCCATCTTGTTTTTCCAATTATTTCTACTTTTTCCATTAATAGTTTCCTAATTTCTTCAATAATTGCGAGTAGTTACGAAATCGGTTTGAAAACAAAAGAGATACAAGAATCACATCGGTCACCATCTTGTTTTTCCGAAATGTCATAATTTTTTCAAACTCCCGTCCCGCACCCGAACACATCTCCTATACACCATTGTATCGTTTTCTGTTACTTTCTAGGAGAACAATTATGTCAATAAGTAACACACTACTGCTTCACTTGTAGTCTCTTCAATATTCGCCATATAATTTGGTATGAAAATAAATATTCCGCCGTCTTGAATTTGTTTTCATTTCGCTAAATAGACCTCCTCGTCCTGATCATCTCTTGCCAAGAAACCACACTTCCATCTCTCATACTCTCCGAGAGAGACACTAACGAAATTTGTATGGCAGCCATATTGAATCCACCGTTTTTGAGTTTTTTTTAAACTCATTGCCAATTGGATGAGGTTTCGAGTGACATTTGTTCGAGCACCCCGCACCTATCTTCAATACCTTGGCCGTGCTCCTTACCCGTCTCCGAAATCCTCAATCATCAGCTTTCTCCATATTTTTTTTCAAGTTATATTTTCTGACTTCCATACGAAGCCATAAGAAGAAAAAAAAATTTCATACAAAATTTTACAGGAAGAAGTTTTTAGGGAAAATCTCGAAAACTTTCCCGAATGTGGCAACACTGTTTTGATTTCTCGATACTGCCCGTCGAGTTACACAATCGATCCATACATGTCAACTTTCCCAAATGTTGCCAACCGCCTCTAAGACGTGATTGAAATTTTCAAAAACACAAACAGAATACAAAATGGCCGCCACCTCCTTTCGCAGAATCATTTGACATAGTTTTATAATTTTCCCGTGAACTACAGGATACACCGCTCCTGATGACGTTTCAATTTTTCATCTCACTCGCACCCAGCCGAAATGATAGCCCCTGAAATAAGACCATGTCGAAAATCACTTTTACTTTGATAAATTCCAGTGTTACCAGACCTCGGCGACGAAAATACCCAAATTTCATTCGTACAAGTGAGATATGCGGTTGCTCGTACTCGAATTTTGCAAAAAATACGTATTTAGATTTTTTAATTTGTGGGGTAAAGCTTGAAATTTTCCCGAGAAATGGGGTAATTTTTTTTCCTCAATCCATACTTCGAGTCTGTACACACAATCGCCCCGTAGGAGTCGAAACGCTCCGACGTTGCCAACTGCGAGAAATTTGAAATTTAAAATTGCGTTTTTTCGTAACTCAAACCGAACGGCCGCCGTGACAGCCGCCATCTTGAATTTTTAAAAACCACCCTCATTCTGTCAAAATACAGGATAATTGTAGGCGGATATAGAAAAAAATATACTCGACCACGCCGTTTCGGATCTGTGGCGCAGCGGTTCGGGTCTAAAAATCAAAAATTTGAAAACACTACAGTTGGCCGCCATCTTGTTTTTACAATTATTTCCATTTTTTCTATTAATCGTTTTCTAATTTCTTGAATAATTGCAAGTTGTAACGAAATCGGTTCGAAAACAAAAGAGTTGCAAGAATCACATCGGCCGCCATCTTGTTTTTCCGAAATGTCATAATTTTTCCCTACTCCCATCCCGCACCCGAACACATCTCCTATACACCATTGTATCGTTTTCTGTTTCTTTCTAGGAGAACAATTATGTCAATTACTACACACTACTACTTCACTTGTAGTCTCTTCAATATTCGCCATATAATTTGGTATGAAAAAAAAATCCGCCCTCTTGATTTTTTTTTTATTTCGCCAAATAGACCTCCTCGTCCTGATGATTTCTTGCCATGGAACCACACTTCCATCTCTTATACTCTCCGAGATAGACACTAATGAAATTTGTATGGCAGCCATCTTGAATCCACAATTTTTGAGTTTTTTTAAAGTTACTGCCAATTGGATGAGGTTTCGATTGACATTTGTTCGAGCACCCCCCAGCTATCTTCAATACCCTTACCGTGCCCTTCACCCGTCTCCGAAATCCTCAATCATCAGGTGTCTCAATATTTTGCTTCAAGTTATATTTTCTGACTTCCATACGAAGCCATAAGTGGAAAAAAAAATTTCATACAAAATTTAGCCCCTGAAAAAAGACCATGTCGAAAGTTACTTTTTCTTTGATAAATTCGAGTGTTGCCAGACCTTGGCGACGAAATTACCCAAATGTTATTCGTACAAATGGGACACGTGGTTGCTCGTACTCAAATTTTAAAAGAAATTTGTATTTCGGATTTTTTTATTTTTGGGGTAAATCTTGAAAATTTCCCGAGAAATGGGGTAATTTTATTTTCCCAATCCATACCTCGAGTCTGTACACACAATCTTCCCGTAGAAGTCGAAACGCTCCGACGTTGCTAACTGCGAGAAATTTGAATTTTAAAATGGCGTTTTTTCGTAACTCAAACCGAACGGCCGCCGTGACAGCCGCCATTTGAATTTTTACTCCCACTCTGTCAAAGTACAGTATAATTGTAGACGAAAAAGAAAAAATATTATGCTCGACCACGCCGTTTCGGATCTGTGGCGCAGCGGTTCGAGGTCGAAAAATCAAAAATTTTAAAACACTACAGGTCGGCCGCCATCTTGTTTTTCCAATTTTTTCCACTTTTTCTATTGATCGTTTCCTAATTTCTTCATTCACTGCGAGTTGTAACGGAATCGGTTGGAAAACAAAAGAGTTGCAAGAATCACGTCGGCCGCCACTTTGTTTTTCTGAAATGTCATAATTTTTGCCTACTCCCATCCCGCACCCGAACACATCTCCCTCACATAATTGTATCGTTTTCTGTTTCTTTCTAGGAGAACAGTTATGTCAATTACTACACAATACTACTTCACTTGTAGTCTCTTCAATATTCGCCATATAATTTGGTATGAAAAAAAATATTCCGCCATCTTGATTTTTTTTTCATTTCGCTTAATAGACCTCCTCGTCCAGATCATATCTTGCCAAGAAACCACACTTCCATCTCTCATAATCTTCGAGATAGACACTAACGAAATTGGTATGGCAGCCATCTTGAATCCACCATTTTTGAGTTTTTTTTAAACTCACTGCCAATTGGACGAGGTTTCGAATGACATTTGTTTGAGCACCCCCCGCCTATCGTCAATACCTTGGCCGTGCTCTTCACCCGTCTCCGAAATCCTCAATCATCAGTTGTCTCCACATTTTTCTTCAAGTTATATTTTCTGACTTCCATATGAAGCCATAAGTGAAAAAAAATTTTTTCATACAAAATTTTACAGGAGGAAGTTTTTAGGGAAAATCTCGAAAACTACCCCGAATGTGGCAGCACTGTTTTGATTTCTCGATACTGCATGTCGAGTTACACAATCGATCCATACATGTCAACTTTCCCAAATGTTGCCAACCGCCTCTAAGACGTGATTGAAATTTTCAAAAACACAAAAAGAATACAAAATGGCCGTCACCTCGTTTCACAAAAACTTTTTGCACAGTTTTATAATTTTCCCGTGAACTACAGGATACACCGCTCCGGACGACGTTTCAATTGTTCATCTCGCTCGCACCCAGCCGACATGATAGCCCCCAAAAAAAGACCATGTCTAAAATCACTTTTTCTTTGATAAGTTCTAGTGTTGCCAGATCTCGGCGACGAAAATACCCAAATATCATTCGTACAAATGAGACACGTGGTTGCACTCGAATTTTGCAAAAAATACGTATTATGGTTTTTTTATTTTTGGGGTAAATCTTGAAAATTTCCCGAGAAATGGGGTAATTTTATTTTCCCAATTTATACCTCGAGTCTGTACACACAATCTCCCCGTAGAAGTCGAAACGCTCCGACGTTGCCAACTGCGAGAAATTTGAATTTTAAAATTGCGTTTTTTCGTAACTCAAACCGAATGGCCACCGCGACAGCCGCCATCTTGAATTTTTAAAAACCACCCCCATTCTGTCAAAATACAGGATAATTGTAGGCGGGAATAGACCAAAAAATTATGCTCGATTCCGCCGTTTCGGATCTGTGGCGCCGCGGTTCGAGGTCGCAAAATCAAAAATTTTAAAACACTACAGCTCGGCCGCCATCTTGTTTTCCCAATTTTTTCCATTTTTTCTATAGATCTTTTCCTAGTTTCTTCAATCATTGCGAATTGCAACGAAATCGTTTGGAAAACAAAAGAGTTACAAGAATCACGTCGGCCGCCATCTTGTTTTTCCGAAATATCATAATTTTTCCCTACTCGACTTCCGCACTCGAACACATCTCTCATACATCATTGTATCATTTTCTGTCTCTTTCTAGGAGAACAATTATGTCAATGAGTGAGTCAGTCAGTGAGTGGTAATCGAGCTATATATATTACTAGTTTTTCGCTCTGCGCGCGAGCTGCTAAAGCAGCTCACGGGATGTGGTTAGACTTACAAGTAGCACAGTCTTTACTGTATCGACTTTGAACGAAATCGGTCAATTAACAAAGAATTTCAAAATGGCGCTGTATTTTCTTTATTTTGGTAACAGTTTCCTGTTTTGTATCCCCAGGGAGTCCTAAATATCGATTTTGAACGAAATCGGTCAATGAACAAAGAATTTCAAAATGGCGCTGTTTTTTTTTTACTTTTGATACCAGTTTTATGTTCTGTAATCACAGGGAGCCCCAAATATCGATTTTGAACGAAATCGGTCAATTAACAAAGAATTTCAAAATGGCGTTGGTTTTTTTTTTTTTTTGGTAACAGTTTCCTGTTTTGTATCCCCAGGGAGTCCTAAATATCGATTTTGAACGAAATCGGTCAATTAACAATGAATTTCAAAATGGCGCTGATTTTTTAAAATTTTGGTAACAGTTTCCTGTTTTGTATCCCCAGGGAGTCCTTAATATCGATTTTGAACGAAATCAGTCAATTAACAAAGAATTTCAAAATGGCGCTGTTTTTTTTTTTATTATGGTAACAGTTTCCTGTTTTGTATCCCCAGGGAGTCCTAAATATCGATTTTGAACGAAATCAGTTAATTAACAAAGAATTTCAAAATGGCGCTGATTTTTTTTTTTTTGATACCAGTTTCCTGTTCTGTAACCACAGGGAGCCCTAAATATCGATTTTGAACGAAATCGGTCAATTAACAAAGAATTTAAAAATGGCGCTGGTTTTTTTTTTTGGTAACAGTTTCCTGTTCTGTAATCACAGGGAGCCCTAAATATCGATTTTGAACGAAATCGGGCAATTAACAAAGAATTTCAAAATGGCGCTGATTTATTAAAACTTTGATATCAGTTTCCTATTTCGTAATCCCAGGGAGCCTCGTCGTGGGTAAAACGGAACCGTATCAAAATCTTGCATAGTTCTACACTTGTAGTCTCTTCAATATTCCATATAATTTAGTATGAAAAAAAATATTCCGCCATCTTGAATTTTTTCTCATTTCGCCAAATAGAACCCCCAGTCCTGATCATCTCTTGCCAAGAAACCACACTTCCATCTCTTATACTCTCCGAGATAGACACTGACGAAATTTGTATGGCAGCCATCTTGAATCCACCATTTTTGAATTTTTTTTAAATTCTCCGCCAATTGGATGAGGTTCCGAGTGACATTTGTTCGAGCACCCCCCACCTATCTTCAATATCCTGGCCGTGCCCTTTACCCGTCTCCGAAATCCTCAATCATCAGCTGTCTCCATATTTTTCTTCAAGTTATATTTTCTGACTTCCATACGAAGCCAGCAGTGAAAAAAAAATTTTTTTACAAAATTTTACAGGAGGAAGTTTTTAGGGAAAATCTCGAAAACTACCCCGAATGTGGCAACACTGTTTTGATTTCTCGATACTGCCCGTCGAGTTACACAATCGATCCATACATGTCAACTTTCCCAAATGTTGCCAACCGCCTCTAAGACGTGATTGAAATTTTCAAAAACACAAAAAGAATACAAAATGGCCGCCACCTCGTTTCACAAAAACTTTTTGCATAGTTTCATAATTTTCCTGTGAACTACAGGATACACCGCTCCTGACGACGTTTCAATTGTTCATCTCGCTCGCACCCAGCCGACATGATAGCCCCTGAAAAAAGACCATGTCGAAAATCACTTTTTCCTTGATAAATCCCAGTGTTGCCAGACCTCGGCGACGAAAATACCCAAATGTCATTCGTACAAGTGGGACACGTGGTTGCTCGTACTCGAAATTTTAAAAAAGTTCGTATTTCGATTTTTTAATTTTTGGGGTAAATCTTGAAATTTTCCCGAGAAATGGGGTAATTTTTTTTCCCCAATTCATACCTCGAGTCTGTACACACAATCTCCCCGTAGAAGTCGAAACGCTCCGACGTTGCCAACTGCGAGAAATTTGAATTTTAAAATGGCGTTTTTTCGTAACTCGAACCGAACGGCCGCCGCGACAGCCGCCATCTTGAATTTTTTAAAACCACCCCCATTCTGTCAAAATACAGGATAATTGTAGGCGGACACAGAAAAAAAAATTATGCTTGACCGCGTCGTTTCGGATCTGTGGCGCCGCGGTTCGAGGTCGAAAAATCAAAAATTTTAAAACACTACCGCTCGGCCGCCATCTTGTTTTTGCAATTTTTTCCACTTTTTCTGTTGACCGTTTCCTAATTTCTTCAATCGTTGCGAATTGCAAAGAAATCGGTTGGAAAACAAGAGAGTTACAAGAATCACGTCGGCCGCCATCTTGTTTTTTCGAAATGTCATAATTTTTCCCTACTCGAATCCCCCACCAGAACACATCTCCCTAACATCATTATATCGTTTTCTGTCTCTTTCTAGGAGAACAATTATGTCAATGAGTCAGTGAGTCAGTGAGTGGTAATTGAGCTATATATAGTATAATAGTTCACTTTTAACTTTAGACGCAAAAGAGCTAAAGAGTTATTGGAGAAACGAATAAACTTTTACAGAGCGCCATCTATTTGTGCAGTTCTGTTAAAAATACTGAAGCTCATTAAAAATTAAATAATTTCGTTTCCTTATAATATTTATCTTATTTTAGTATTTGTTGTTCGAGTACAGGATATAATTCTAATAATTGATCAAGTTTCAGACAGGCTCAGCCTTCCAGAAAATTGAGAGTTCTGAGGTCAACTGTGGACGTTAAAAAATCTCCACTTTTTCTGGGGGGCTTTCAAAGCCCCCCATTTCGTAAATTTTAGGGGAAAAAAAATTGTACTCTATTCCTAATTATCTTTAAAATGGTATGCTGCAATCCAATGTAACGCTATAAAGAATATTTTACTTCGCATTCGCTTGTATGAAAGCCCCCCTGAAATAAAGATTTTTATAACTTTTTAAGCCGGAAGCCATCGGCTTACAAGTTATATTTAAATTTGAAGTAATTCAGAAGTCATTAGGCTCTGCCAGACGGATGGACGGATGGACAAGTGCAAATTCACTCAAGTAGACTCGGAGACCTTCGCTTCGCTCGGTCAATAAAGGAAAACGCCAGAGTATGTATAGAGCTTTGCCCCACTTATTAAATTTCGTTTACAAGCATACCGTATGTAGAATTTAATAGATTTTTTATTAGTGATAACCATATATATATTTTTAAGCCTCTAACACTTGCGTTTTTTTTATTAAAACTAAGTTTAAGTTGCAAAATTATTTTAGGTTATATGCATTTTAAATTGTGAAATAAGTGAAAAAAAATGTTGTGTATCAATACAATGCTTTGTAGATATTTATATGTGTATTTATTAGTATGTAGTGTTTATGTAGTCTATCTTATTCTAGAAAAACTAAATTGCTTGCCACGCAACCCATGATTTCGCCAATCCAATCACCAAAGGTTGTCTGGGAGAGATCGCTTTAGCGATAAGACCGCCTTTGCACGCTTCACTACGATTAAGCTTCTCTTTTTGTAATTATATATTTCTATTTTATTTCTTGTGTGCAATAAAGAATACAATAATAATAATGCTCTTGCCAAGAGATATTATGGCTTTAAAATGAAGCAGGATACTCAAATGCCTGCGTAGCTTGAGGTCTACCTGAAGTAATAAGTTAATAACCTAGTTAATAAGCTTGTGGTATCTTCTCTTACGATAAAATGGCAGACTAATTGGAAATAAAACAACTTTTGGTAATCCTTGATGTATTAATCGTCATATTAAATATGTAATCAGTCGTTATATTATCAAGAAATACTGCTGCGGTGCATCAATATCATTTTGATGGTAAGCCCAACATGGCAACAACATGTCTTAGGATCCTGTTTACACTTGGCTGACAATTTATGCACCTCAACGTCGTTACCCAAATCGCAAGCAATGGTCGTCCATGAAAAATAGCGCAAAGTCGGCGAGATAGAATCAATATTATAGGTCTAGCAAAAGTTTTTGGTGTAACACTCAAAACAAGCACGGTAAACTGTCGACGTCACTGAAACCACTATATAAACAATGATCAGAGACAAGTAACATATAGGATAAACAATGATCACAAGTCACAATGACATTGACGTTTTCAAATACGTTTGTCAATGACGTTTCATTGCACAAAATGCGTGAATGTGAAGGTAAGGTTTTAATACAACTATTTTATTATTATATATAAAAAAGAAAATTTTGCTAAAATGCATCAAAGAATTCCTCCCCATCGCCGTCAGCGGGCAAAGTGCCCAGAAGACTGGCAGCATTGCCACGCTGGATGGCAATGCTTAACCTCTGGCCAAGGAATAGGCCAGCCCTCTGGTCACGTGTAGCGTCGACTAGTTTTTGAGAAAGTTCTCTGAAAAGGAAATGTGCATTCGGACCCCATGGCCCAAGCGTTTCGACCCCAAACGGCGCAAACTCATAGTTACCTATGAGGCTGGTATATTTACGCCGCTTGAGGGTCTCCGCTGCTGCAGCGGCTGCGCCGGCACAAACTGCCGTGGCTGGAAGGTGGGATGGCACAAGAGTATCGACGCAGGTTGCGTCCCACACCAAAGGCCTACCCAACTTCCAGGGCAGCAAAGACATACCGTCAGGTCTCTTCCCATCGTCACGTAACAAACCATTGAGTTCCAATATGGCTGGTAAGCCGGCGGTGGAAAGAGCACGGCGGATGATGTCATTGATAGAGGCGTGCCTTGCTATGCGGCCTGCACTTTTACAGCACGATAGGCCGTAGTGCCCGAGGCTGTCGACAGCTACTCCGCAATGACAACAGTGCGAGGCAACACAAGACGCACCGAGGCGTAAACAAGCAATGAGCCGGAACGTGAAATCATCCAGCATAGTGCCTATACCGGGCGATGGCAGCGCCTGGAGCCAAAGGCCCGACTCCCATTCCCCCACAGCCAGCAGGCGAGCCCGCTCCGCAGGATTGAGTGACGTATCTACTAAATTCTTCCGTATCAATCTGCAAAGCGGCTCGTCCCAACGTCTCTGGGAGGCCGGGTAGGCGGGTAATTCCGTATTTGGACAGGCCATTTTCCAAGCGTCTACTGCATCTGCCAAACGCGGCACCTCGAAAACAAAAAGATAACCCGATAAGATATCCCTAGTTAATTTCTCAGTACTGCGGACTGAGGATAAAAACGCTGGTAAACTAATACTTGAAATTTTGCGGACGCCGAGACCCCCGAACCGAATAGGAAGGGTAGCTTGAGTCCAAGCTCGGTCGTCTAAAGTCACATTTAAAATAGCGTTGAGTGTATTTCGCATTATTGAATCAATTTTTTCTAAGAGATGCGGATGCTCCCATAAATGGGAAGAACGGAGAAAGTAAGTAAATTTTGGGGCAAAACAACAGTATCTAATTATGGTAATAGCCGCATGCCCATTAATTTTAAATAATCTATCCGAAATATTATTAAAATTTTGAATTTTTACATCGATGAATTCTTGGAAGGATTCATCGAATATCGGGGACCCAAGGAGGTGAAGAGAACTTTTATCAACAATTTTAATGCCTGGAGCTAGTGTATCAAATTTTGACATAATAGCTTGACTATTGGGGGTGTCCTGTACAAACAGTTCGCATTTTGAGATATTGAGGTCCAATCCAATAGATTGTAATTTCTCTCTTAAGAAAATGAAGTCATTTAGGACTGTTTCGACATCACCTCCGAGGGTACCGTCATCTAGGTACCATACATTAAATTTGGAATTTAGTTGCCGAATTATTGGATTTATCGCAAGGCTGAAAATGGCTGGTCCAAGAGGGTCACCTTGCTGACATCCGACAGCAGAAACCAAAAGATTGTTCTTGTAGATTAATTTTGATGGTTGTCTGTAACATTGCCAAAGAAAACAAAAAATTTCTGGTAATTCTTTTTGAACTTCTGCCAGCAAGGTATCCCTGTTCACGGAATTGAAGGCATTTTTAATGTCAACCTTCAGAACAACCTCTCCTTCCCTGCTATATGCAAAAGTCGATAAAGCATGAAGAATTGGAGGAATTCTTTGATGCATTTTAGCAAAATTTTCTTTTTTATATATAATAATAATTTTATAATTTATTAATTGAATGTTTGTGAAAATAATAATTATTTTATTATTCATTGATAATTACATTGAAATAATTATTAAGTGTGATTTTCAATAATTAACAACACAAAATAACGAATTTAAACAAAGATGTGTACTAAGATTTATGCAATAGGAATTTGGGCCTACTTTAAAAACTTAATAACTGTAGTTTTATTTAGTCGTGTATGCGTACAATGTAATGCAAGTTGCCGCAGGAGAAATAGGAAGTGGACGAGGGAGTTGAATTACTTTTTTTTACATTTTTAATTCCGCAACTTTTTGATCAATAATTATTGAATCATACGTGGACATAAATTCCTAAGATAATTTTAAAAAGTTTACATTTTGTGTAAATTATGAAAATTGGTGGGGCAGAATCTGGCATTCTATTTTAAAGTCCTGACTGACTGACTTATATATCAACGCACAGCCTAAACTGCTGATCCTAAAGACATGAAATTTGGAGGGTGTGTTATTTGTGAAGAAAAGGTATCCACTAAGAAATGGTTTTTCGAAATTCCACGCCAAAGGGGAAAATAAGGGTTGAAAGTTTGTATTAAAGTCCGTCATTTTTCAAGTTATAGCCTTCATGGCTATAACTTCATGGAATGGGGCTATCGGTTTAAAATGAAGAAATACATGGTTCACCATTTTTGAAAATTCTACCCCCAAAGGGCTTAAATAGGGAATGAAAGTTTGAAAGTTCTTTATTTTCCTAGATATTTTTCAAGTTATATCTACGAAACTTGATATCTTCAAAAAGTAAAGAAGCACGTCTGTCACAATTTTTAAGAATTCCACCTCCAAGGGGTTGAATAGGGGTTGAAAGTTTGTATGAAATTCTGTCGTTTTTTTTTCAAGCTAATATCCCTGAAACTTCCGTTTTAAAATTATGAATTAGGTATTTCACACTCTTTGAAATTTTTATCCTGAAGGACGTTAAATAGAGTCTGTCCTTCAATCACGCCGTAACAGAGCTACGTATTGACGTGATTTTTTGCATGGGTATAGATGATGACCTGGAGAGTGACATAGGCTATCTTTAGGCTATAGGGATCTTTTTATCCTGGAAAATTAAGGAGTGCCTGAGGGAATTAAAAACTTATGCCACACGAACGAAGTCGCGGGCGTCCGTTAGTATACCTATATTTACGTACTTAGCCTTGAAACTCTGACTGACTGGTCCATCAACGCCCAGCTCAAATCACTGGACGAATTGGGCTTAAATTTGATATGCAGATAGCTATTATAACGTAGACATTTGCTTAGAAAGGATTTTTGTAAATTCAGAGACATTCACAGAGATATTATATATAAAATTATTTACTCGCACTTCAACTTAACCGTCTGGAGTAAACGCTCCTCACTTATTCTTAGTGCCCTTCGGTAGCTCATTAACTAAGTGAAGGAAATATATTTTTCTCGCTAAAATCAACGCAATCAAAGCCTGTTGAATTCAAGTGCTTTTTACACAAACTTGAATTTTCATTTAATTCGTGAGAGCTAAATAGTACTCACTGGGTTGCTTATGATTTTCCTAGAGCTTATTTAGCGTGGTAAATAGAATTTTCATGGCCGTCACTTTTTATTCCAAGAAAATATAATTATGAGAAATTTTATTATTAACACTAGTTGAAATATAAGATTGGAAAAAATTTTGCCTTAAGTTTATATAAAAGCTGCTATCCTTATGTTTAATAACTGTTACGGTCATTTGGCACTTAACTATTCACTAATCCTTGCTCGATACAAACAAAGTTAAAAAAAAACTCCTGTAACAGTGGCAACCTGTGGCAGTCTAAACTGAGTCTGTCAAACGTCTGAACGGATTTTCTTGAATCATAGCTAGTAAAACTCTCGATCACCTTTCAAACAAAAAAAACTAAATCAAAATCGGTTCATCCGCTTGGCAGCTACGATGCCACAGTCAGATACACAAATACACCGCTCTGCTTGCGTCGTGGGTGAAAAACGAACCGATTCGCCTAAGAACTAAAGTGACCAACGATAGCACGTTGAACTGGCAGCGGGTCAGCTGCTTGTCGGAAGACCGATGTACTTTGGAGTCAAAAGATCCTCGAGTCTGACGTCCTCGGAGACTTCATCTTGGCAATGGGATCATTGTGTGCTCCCTAAGGTGGAGCGAAGAGTTGGGTATTTGACAACTAGTCCATTTTTTTATATATTTTATTGCTCACAAATTAATATAGTAACAAAAACATTAAAACTACGATTCAGTATGCAAAGGCGGTCTAATCGCTAATGGCAATCTCTCCCAGACAACCTTCGCAGAGATGAGAAGAGAAATATTTAATAGAGAAACTTCCAACAGACGTATTATATCCACGGCTATTATAGCCACGTCCCCTGTTAGTTTCATGTTGAATCGAACTTTGATGACGTCAAATTTCAGTATGATAATTATACAAAATCACATTTTGCCTTATCCCATACTGATTTGACAAGTTATCAAATACCTAAATAATATCTGGAAAGAGTTCTACGTGGATGGCCAATAATATACAGTCATATTAATTTTGGAATAGTTTTTTGCTTTCAATAAATATTATAATAATATTATACCATAATCAATGGCCGAAATTACACTTGCAAATTTTACACACGTAAGTCGTTTCCTCCTTGTAATAAATTAGACTGATTTTATCGTTTGCTAAAATTTGTTTCAATTACTTACATAACTCACAAAAGCTAAGTAAGAATGTTGTTTTATAATAGTAATTTTATAACAAAAAGCGGCCGAAAGAAATTTCGGGATCACGGACAAGTACAAAGTTTTATTTATTTTGTACAGGACGATAGAAATAAAAATCTGACCCGTTATTTCTGATTTCAGCACAATCAGGCCTCGTAAGTCTACACCGCTCGCAATAAACAAACAATGGGCTGCGTACGGGCTTAATTTCGTTTGACTCGACATAAAATAGAATTCACCAATTTTGATAAAATCGGAATGCAAAAGGTTGTGTCGACGTAAAATTAAATTCACCAATTTTTATAAATTCGAAATGTAGATGTTGGAATTTGTATAAATTGTTCGTAGCGTTTGTTTTTATTCCGAATCAAGGCTCGAGGCATATTACGGTAAGCGACGCGACGTCTCTATCCTAAAATATTGCTTTTTTCAAATTCATTATAGGCTTACGCTTGACCACAATCACACCTGATAAGAAGATGCGGTCTAAGATGGAACGCGCTTGCCTAGAAGATGCGTGGGAAACACAGTTTTTGGTAGAGTGTTCCAGACCCTAGCCATGCGAATAAGGAATGAAGACGCAAAGCGCTCCGTGCGTGTGCGTGGAACGTTGACGACATAGGGGTGGAAACTCGCACGACGTCGTGGGGTACGATGGTAGAAAGGTGAAGGAGGTACAAGATCGAACAGCTCCTGAGCACACTCACCGAAATATATCCTATAGAATACCAATAGGCCAGCTACCTCACGGCGGTGATCCAAAGTTTGAAGTTTCGCCAGAAGAGGTGAATCTTCGCCACTCAATCTCCTAGCCCGACGATCTACGGCATCAAGAGCCGCCAGCTGATACCTAGCAGAGCCATCATAAAGGTGACTGCAGTACTCCATGCACGACCTAACTTGGGCTTGATATAGGGTAACCAGTTGGCGTGGCGTGAAGTACTTGCTGTTCCTACTGAACTCTACCTCCACTAGCTATCATCAGCTTACCCATATACGGCCCACTACTACTATAAGTACGTATTTTTCACATAACAGAATGACCAAAGCGCGGATTTGCGGATTTCTCTAAAGTCTGTCGTCCGAAGAAGTGAAGGCCCCTGAGAATATTATGTTGTTATGTATGGTTGAACTCGCCGGCATGCAGGTTACCTCAAGAAATTTTCCATCACCATAAAGCAAGTGATAATTAATTAATCGCTTAAATTGCACATAACTTAAAAAAGTCACAGGTTAGGTTAGATCAGCTAAAGGAACGAATTCTCTGCACATTTTTGTTATTTTTTTCATAAATATTTTATTTAGTTTCTTTCGAAAACAATATTAAACCATTAACTTTATCACTTTCTATATGTCGTTGCTTTGTTTAATAAATATTTGAACATTCCAAAGTTGAAACCTAACAAAAATTTTAGAAAATACGAGTCTTTTATGTTCACTCAATGTGCTTCGACCACTCGTCATCTCGTCACTCGTCATGTCTTCTCATTGCAAAATCAAAAATTTCGGTTTGAAAATAAATAAACACCACTGTGTTATTAAGACAAAGTGATTGGCACTTCAATTTTATAAAGAAGCGGTCTTTTCAATGTAAAAATTCGTTTTATTATGTTTTATTCCATTACGGAAAGCAACGAAAATGATTGTGAAAATTTAAAAACAAATCGCTGTTACTAAGTGAAAATATTGCCTTTGTGCATAATATTATAATACCAATAGATTTATTCATTACATCTTTTTGATTATTGCCAATTTCAATCTAAAACACCAAAAAGATTCTGTGGGTTGTGACGGACTCCAGTGATAGTCACGGGTTTACATTAAAAATGATTACCATTAATTTTTTTTGATTATTGCCAACTTCAATCTAAAAATCCAAAAAGATTCTGTGGGTTGTGACGGACTCCCGTGATAGTTACGGATTTACATTAAAAAATGATTACCATTATAGTTGTGTTCAAAAATTGTTACTCATTTTAAGACTTGATTTATGAAGAACTTGATTTACCTAAATGTTTTTTTACTATTCAATCGGACCTGCGCAAAGAATTTCCTTGTTCTTGAATCCTTTATGAGACTTGTCTCGTCTCTTGTTCGACAAACTTTAATTAGTTTATATGTAATAAATATTATTGATTTAATATCGAAACGGCAAACCACTGGGTGACGCATGCTTTGTCAGTAGGAGCCCGTAGGAGGGAGATATACCTAACATGTCTGATTAGTAATAGGCCAATAAATGGATTAATTAGTTAATTTATATAACAAACTGATAGTATCATCTAAACAGTATTAATGGTTGATTTGTGCCGCATTTCGAACGTACTATTGATCGGTGATTGCAATTAATTGCAATTGTGATGGATAGCTTTACTGAGGTCCACTGCTTCAATTGCTATGTTAGTTTTATGTTATACTAGCTGCGATGCGTGCGACTTCATCCGCGTGGATTGAGGTGTTTTTGTTTGCCTCTAGAACTCTTAGATTTACCTAAATGTTTTTTTTACTATTCAATCGGACCTGCGCAAAGAATTTCCTTGTTCTTGAATCCTTTATGAGACTTGTCTCGTCTCTTGTTCGACAAACTTTAATTAGTTTATATGTAATAAATATTATTGATTTAATATCGAAACGGCAAACCACTGGGTGACGCATGCTTTGTCAGTAGGAGCCCGTAGGAGGGAGATATACCTAACATGTCTGATTAGTAATAGGCCAATAAATGGATTAATTAGTTAATTTATATAACAAACTGATAGTATCATCTAAACAGTATTAATGGTTGATTTGTGCCGCATTTCGAACGTACTATTGATCGGTGATTGCAATTAATTGCAATTGTGATGGATAGCTTTACTGAGGTCCACTGCTTCAATTGCTATGTTAGTTTTATGTTATACTAGCTGCGATGCGTGCGACTTCATCCGCGTGGATTGAGGTGTTTTTGTTTGCCTCTAGAACTCTTATTTTCCCAGATAAAAAGTAGCCAGATAAATAAATTAGCCAAAAAAATTTTCCCAGATAATGTGTTACTCCAGTCTGTAATCTATTACTGTGCCAAATTTCATCCAGATCCGTTCAGCCATTCTGTCGTGTTTGAGTAACAAACAACTTTGATCGATAGTTTAAAATGGTTATTCAAAATCAAGACACGCGGAAGCGTGTCCAGCCAAAGTTCAAAAAAACTGGCGAGCAGCACCGTGTGTGATATTACACGAACCATTTGGAGCCACATTTGACCCCCTCATAACTCAAAAACTATTTCACATAAACATGTCAAATTTGGCGCATATATTGAGACCCGTGAAATACATATGTGCTCCAAATTTCATAAGCACACCTCAAATGGTTATTTAGATATAAACGTACAAAAATCGACATTTTTATGCTCTACCTAGGTATAGCTCAAAACTCTGACACGAGGCATACTACCATTGCTTAAAGCCGTATTATTTTAATATTGTTGACGTTCTTGTTGTAGTGTTATAATCATTATTTTAAGGACGTCAAAGTACGTGACATTCAACCGTTATTTTGAAACAATACTGCTTTAAGCGGCGGTAGTAACTCCGTCGTCCACTTCCTGCGGCAACTTGCATTACATTCTACGCATAGTGCATGCACAACTAAATAAAACAAGAGTTGTTAAGTAAAAAAAACTCCGATTACATAAATCATACTGCAGGTCTTTGTTTAAATTCGTTATTTTGTATTGTTAACTATTGAAAATGACACATAATTATTATTTTATTGTAAATAATAATGAATAATAATATAGTTGCATTAAAACCTTACCTTCGTATTCATGCATTTTGTGCAACGAAACGTCATTGACAGAAAAGAAGAAGAAACGTATTTGAAGTCGTCAGTTCAAGCTATCAGTCATTGTGATTTGTATTCATTGTTTATAGTGGTTTTAGTGATATCGACTGTTTACCGTGCTTGTTTTCAATGTTTCACTAAAAACTTTTGATTTTGAACTTTTGCAATCAAACTTGATGAGATGTAGAGGTAGTCTGACCATAGATGTAATCTGTCAGTGTCAGTGTAACTCTAGGTACACTATATATTTTTCTTGAGAATTCTCGTCTTTAATTAACTTGTACAATGAGTCGTACAATAGAATTACTGGTGGGTGACACACTGACCTTACACCGAATAATAAGTACCTACTAATGTAAAACGTAAACTAAACTAATAGAAAAGTCCTATTACAGTGTAAAGGATTATTTGAATGATAGCCAGGCATGGGTATGATTTGTTACAGCGGCTGATTATGTAATGTTATATTATAAGTGCATATATATAATTTCAAATATTTGTGATAATAAAAAAAACACAGCTGAGTTTATTGCGGGCTCTTCTCAGACCAGGGCACGTTTAGAACCCCCGTAGCTTTAGTTTTAAGATACCGTAGTTAATTATCACCATCACATCTTATGCTCTGTAAGCATGACGTTCAGAAGGTGTACTTTGTAGGTACATATTTTGGATAAATATGTTTTGAGTTTGAGATTGAGTTCAATAATTTCTGTACAAAAAGTAATGATATCCCTTGGCTCTTGGCACTTGGCTCTCATTTTACATTTATGTTTTTGATGGGATAAAACTAACAGGGGATGTGGACATTAGGTACATCTTTTGGGAGATCCTCTATTTAAGAAAATTAATAATCACAATAAATAATTTATTTGAAATAGTTGTCAAATGCCTAATTTTCAATCCATACTATATTATTGTCAAAAGTTACACCAGAGCCTCTGAGTGTGAGATCTATAGAGCGAATTTTGACTTCGCTAATACTTAAGACTTCTTTAAAACAGGACAGATTTATGTTAATGATGTTACTCACATAAGTCCATCTCGTTTTAACTGGAAGTAATGTCTGAGCTAAGTCAAAGTACGCTCTATGGATCTCAGCGTGAGTGTTGTATAATTGAACCGTGAGTGCAATTAATTGCTATCGCGACAAATCGCTAGACTGCGGTTCGCCGCTTCGTTTGCCACGCTTAAGGGGTCTTGGTATGGGTATAAAACATTGTATAGGCTAATTTGTTCAATGATTAATATTCTAACCTACAGATTCATTGATATTGGGTATTAATCGTGCTGGCAATTGGTTTTTGTTCGCTATAGAGCTCAAACGGAATTTTAAAATAGAATGAACTAAAATATATACCGTGCCCGAAAATTACAAAGTTTTCTACGCAGCAAAGTTATAGACTATGTGCCGGGCCGGCGTGGTTTATATTGTCGCGTCGCGTCATATCGAGTCGTGTTGTCGCATTTGTCGCTTAGATACCTAACATGGCCGTACCTGTTGTCCTAGGTAAGCGACAGAATCGACGCTATGCGATACGACGACATAGAAAATAACAGACGTATCTACGCGACAACGTAGACGTAACGTCATTTTCTATTGCATCGCATCGCATTGAGTCCCGTGACGTCGCTTCTGTCGCTCACCTAGGACAACGGTTAAGTAGCGGAGGCACGAATTCGTGGAGATTGAAAAGTTATCTGATGCCTATTAAATATTTTTGACCGCAGACCGCAGCCAAACTATTTACCGTTAGCAAATGAGATGATGATCAACCCCGATCTCATGTGGTTCTAGCACAGCAACATAATACCTATGCATTCCTTATTTAGAAAGCTAAGCTTGCTGAAGTCTAGTAACAAGGCAACAAAGGGAATTCTTAATGCCCTAAAGATACGTGTCTTGTCACGCCCGCGGGAATCATATCAAAAAGGCAGTTTTAGGGCCAACGCAGACGGAAATACTAATGCCGCGCAAGCCTTAACTAGGATATTTGAATATCAACCTTATCCAATTCAAATAGAGTTGGTAATTAAGTATGCTAGTTGACGCGAGAAAATGGATGCCACTGCTGCAATTTTTTTTTCTTTAACCTTATTTTCCACTACGGTCTAGCCTATGCTGCGTAATTATATACTATTTAGAGCTCTATTCGTCTAAAATTGGGTCGATTTTTGATTGGCACTCGCCGCCTTTTCAGCTGTGTCTGGTCTGCACTGGCCCAAGTCCTCAAATAAAGTGCCCTTTATTTCTGCCTCTTTTATCTGTCACTCATAATTGACTCAATTTGTATTGTGGACTGAAAATGTTGTTTGGAAATTTTTCTTTGATATTTTTAAACGCCGCTTGACCTGAAAGCCTGAAGGTCTGATTAATTAAATCTAGGATGGAGTGAGACTTAATTTGAAGGGTTTCATAACCCTTCAAATTAACTATATCATTATAGTAAAATTAGTTTTATGAAACTTTTTTGTAACAAAACCAAGTGGTTGATGCAGAAAACAAGATATAATATACTTACAAAAACGTAAGTTTTACATTAATAGGTAGGTACACTATTTATTGTAGTTTATTTAAATACCTCTAGCTATTCTACTCCATATTTCCATTCTAATATTATAAATTGCAAAAGTGTGTCTGTCTATCTGTCTATCTGTCTATGTGTAAGCTATGCTTTATTGGCCCATCTTTTCAACCGATTTAGATAAAATTTGGTATTTATGTAAGTTAAGGAGTTCCCGGGGCCTTTTATTATCCTTAAAAATCAGAGCTCTCACGCGATGTCTGTCACTACTGCCCCAAGTTGCGTTTGACCAGGTCTTTAGAAGTTAAAATTAATTACCGTAATATCCATATAACTTTTCTTAATAAGAGTTCGATAGAGGTCTCTCAATCGATAAAGACCTTCGTTCCAGTCGTCACAGAATACCTATATAATATACTATACGTACGTAGCTTTAGTGGGATGATAATAAGCCACTTTACTTTGATGTTAGGCCATAAAAACACTTACCCCCTCCATCCCCAAGTCGTTTAGTAGTCAAAGGTAAGGTAACAAGCCACAGGCAAAGCGTCTAAGCTATAACGAGAGTATTTCAAGCCTAAGCGCCCGTATGCTGCACATCCAATAAACGTCTAAACGTGTTATCAAATTGCGCCCATTGCCAATAACCGTATCGGCTCGACCGAAAGGCGCCGCCGTGGTATTTGTGTTCCTACTGTGATCAATTAAAGGTCTAGCCCCACTACAGATGCACTGAGCAGCACGGCATGTAGTGGCTTCTTTGTATGAGTATTCTTTGTATGAGTTTGTAACAACCCGCCAACAACGCGCTAACCCGCATTGGAGCAGCGTGGTGGGTCTGAGCTCTAATTCCCTCTCTCCTATGAGAATGGAGGCCCTGTGCCCAGCAGTGGAACGTTAATGGGCTGTAGTGGTGATGGTGGAATGTGTATGGGATTAGGCCCTCTTAGCGACGCGGCAAGCAGATGCACTACGTGACGCGGCCCCATACGGTATTCGAAGACATTTCGCATGTTATCTATCAAGTCCTGTGTGTTTAGTGTAGGTATTTATAACTAAATGGCGCACATGGCTTCGTCCGCGTGGGTTTAGATTTTGAATCCCTCGGCAAGTCATTAATTTTCCGGTTCTCTTTCACCAAGATACGTCATAATTTGACCATTTGCGTTACTATAATTTGATTTTGCGTTAATATAATTTTATAATTTGAAGTTATCTGTATTTAGGATATTATCGTTCAACTTTGATTTGATTTTTTAATTCGACTTTGATTGATACTGTACAACGTGTTCTTAGCAGATGTTGGTTTATTAATAGGGACCACATACGTTTCGAGCTGCTTAATCCTACTTCTCATCGAAAAAATATATTACTATATTTAAAAAAATATATGTTAGCAAACAATTTATGAAAGCAAATCCAGTCAGCGTAATAAATTACGCCCCCGCGGCATTATTACGACACAAACAAAGGAAAGCTACCTAAATATACAAATGAATTGGAAATGTTAGCCAAGTCAGACTTTTGTCATCACTGGGAAATAATGAAGTGGTTACAGTCGGAAAAATTTGTCAGTACGCGCAAAGTCCGGGCCTTTCCGTTATTAATGGCCGCTACCCGCTTTGAGATAATAAAAAGAACATTGTAAATGACTCCTTAGAGGGTTTCGTATGGAAAAATGAGCGTCGCGGAGCGATTTATATCTGTCGTTGCAAGCTGTACTAACTGTCGACGAGATGGTGTTACTGTATTATCCTTATATTTTATCACGTCCAATCAGGCTGAGAGGTCTGCTTTTAAGACGACACTTCTTATAGACACTTACGTCTTAGCTTGCGAACTGATATGGATCTACCAGAATGTTATAATGAAGCTAGGAGAGAAGCTCTTTCAGAATTATATTTAGACCTACGTACAATTATGTAACTTTATTTTGATAGCAAAGTTCGTGAAATAAAGTACAATTTCGCATTTATGATTTAAGTTAGAGAGTAGGATGCGAAGCGATTCAGTTACTTACTTGTATAGAGTAAGATCCCAAAGCGATCTGACATAACTTATTTTCACACAGATGAAAACTTAGGTTCTCAGTAGCGTCTCATGTTCTTTGAATAACCTGCGTGTTTGTGGAGCTCGCTTTGTGACCCCTGGGCAGGTACCAGATAAGAAAGGTAACTTAACGTTATCGCGATCGATCGGGAAGAAAATCCCTCACTAGGCACTTAACAGTTAACAGTCATCCGCTAATGGTTAAACTTCACTGTCGCAGCTGAAATACTAAAATGTATATATATATTTATATTATAACATATATTATAAATGCGATAGTTTGGATGGATGTATGGATGTTTGTTACTCAATCGCGCCCCAACGGCTGAACGGGTCTGGCTGAAATTTGGCACGGAGATAGATTATAGTCTGAAATAGCACATAGGCTACTTTTTATCCCGGAAAATTAAAGAGTTCCCGCGGGAACCAAAAAACCTCATACCACTAACCACGCCGACAAAGTCGCGGACATTCGCTAGTACTAAAATATATTCAGCCAATCAGAACGATTGAGACTTGAAATAATGATTAATGCAGGTTTTACATAATAAGACAACAGGACTTGTACAGGACTTGTAATATCCTAGGCGACTAGAGTTTATACCTAGCTCTAACTAACTTGGTGCCTTAGAACCAAATATAAATATTTTATATTACAATAGCATATTTCTAATACTTAGCATGATTTCTTTCTCTATATCATTACCTTGGTCGTTAAATTCAAACACATCTGTTCAAATTGTGTATTATCTGTAACAGTTTGTACCTACCTACTTAGTATAGCAAATCTTTTTCTTATACCTATTATAATAACTTTGAGCGAAATTTGCTACAACAAACTTCCACCCACAACAATACTTACTTTCTTATTTGCTAAACTTTTTGCACACAATATTCAGTAAGTAGTCCAAAGCTTTGAAAATTCATAACGATATTTCTTTGAATACGTTGAACGTGGGCATACTTTCAATACATATTCAGAACATATACTTAGTTGCATAAAAGTTTTTGAAATATCCGATCTACGAATGAACCGAAACCTTTACTGTAGCAAAGTTTATAGAGATTTACGAATCAAACGCAGCCAAAGTAGTTTTACAAGGAAACACTGGTTATTCATACTACATTTTAATTTAGCAATTTATACGGACAAGGATGTCGGCGCCATCTGCCAAAGGTCAATCTGTCAGGCAATTATAGTCCGCGCGCGAGCTCTGAGGAATCCTATGGAATGTTAAAGTAATGATCTAGAGATGTTTAAAGTGCAAAACAATACTGCTATCGCAAAATTGCACGCGTCAAGCTCGAAACTAGTGCTGGAGCAAGATGGATGTTGAGCGACGATCGGGGATGGCCTACAGTTGTCGTTCCTTCAAATCCCGATTCCTCGAAGCTCGTGCGCGAACTATACAGAGTACAATCAACCAGTAGTACCATAGACGCGACTAGTTAGAGCCGTAGAGTAATAATATTATTGTCTCTTTCGGTCTGGGCCTAACAGTAGGTTACACTTTAACAAAGTTTCAAGGGCTCCTATTTATAAATCGGCAAATATTTGATGATCATTTATAAATTGGAAGGCGATAAGAATGTTTTTCTACAAATTCCTAAAGTTTATAATTGGATTGATTGATAAACTCAGAAGTTTTAGCAAATTTTTCCAGTACCTAATTATTGTTTGCAACGCGGTCAAAACGATCTCTAATTGGCAATAACTTATACTTGAAATGATGTAATAAATTGGTTTCTTTATTATAGTTTCTTCATCATTTATAATCATTAATATAATTAATTGATTTTACTGTGTATATGGTGTACAATGACTACCAAAAATCGAAAATTGAACCAGATGTTCAATTTAAATAACTCAGGAGTTTTGGAACGAAGTTCCATAAGGGACGATGCGGAGCATGACCCTAGCCCATAAATAACCCCATAAAGAAATACCAAACGAAACTAAAACAAACAAGCGATTTTTTTTTCGGTCACAGAACCTTCTGTTTCGATATTTAAGTTTCTAAACCATTAATTTTTCTAAACCTATTAAAGAATGACAAGGTTATATCGACACCGGTTTAAAAATGTGACCCTTTAATACATCTAATTTAGTTTAAAGAACTTGTAAAATACCCACAATACAAATTTATTTGAACTGTGGAAGGTGAATTTAGGTTTTGGTTTTCTCGTACGATGAAACTATTGATTTTACAAAAAAAAGGATACTATATAAATTGTAGGAAATTTTCTCTAGTTTAATTTAATACATAATATTTTCATCGTAAAATTAGTCCGAATGGAGTTATAATCAAAAAACTGTTTTTGGGCGCCATTTTTCCAATATGGCGACGCGAGCGGCAAAGGTTTGTGGCAAACGCGAGTGGCAACGTAAAAATTCGGAAAGAGCACGTCGAAATCTACAAAATACACCAATTTTCAAAACTCCCGAGAAACACTCCAGGTACAAATTACTGTGTCACTTGAGTCATGTAGTGTGTGCATTATAAAATTATTTAGATTACCTCCGACACATTTGCATTTCACGAAACTTTGAAAGGAAATCCGGAACACCTTCGCACATGAGTTCCTAGAGCAAAAATTTATAAACAAAGTTTTCTTGTATGCTTTCGTCGTGTGAATAAATCAAATTGTCAGTGTGAAAGTGGTCTGACTTCGCTGAGTTTTCTACAATTTAAGTTTCCTTGGTATTTTGTTAAGGTTTAACGGTGACATAAGGCGCAAAGCACACCTGCAAGGTGGAGCAGAGCAGAACTAAGATGCAGCGGTTTATTTAAACAACTATTAAGATCACGTGTTATTTTCTTGATTAAACATAATTTACATTTTCAAAAGGAAAATAGAGAGTAGAAGTAGAACTTGGCCTAAACGTACCTACGTAAGGTTTATTTAGATGGTAATTCGTCTCTTAAGGTTTGTTTCAAGAAAATACAAAGGCAACGTAGCTACTGTAATTTTGTTTCGAGTAAATTAGATTCCTTAAGGAATACTGCGGCTTAATAGTTTTGATACTTGGTCTCACCTGTTGAAAGTTAATCTATATATATAGAAGAAAGTCGTGTTAGTTACACTATTTATAACTTAACGGCTGAACCAATTTGGATGAAAATTGGTGGGGAGGTAACTTAGAACCAGGAGACGGACATAGGATACTTTTTATCCCGGAAAATTAAAGAGTTCCCGGGGGAACTGAAAAACCTCAATCCACGCGATTTGGCTGAAAATTGGTGAGGAGGTAGCTTAGAACCAGGAGACGGACATAGGATACTTTTTATCCCGGAAAATTAAAGAGTTTCCGCGGGAACTAAAAAACCTCAATCCACGCGATTTGGCTAAAAATTGGTGGGGAGGTAGTTTAGAACCAGGAGACGAACATAGGATACTTTTTATCCCGGAAAATTAAAGAGTTCCCGCGGGAACTAAAAAACCTCAATCCACGCGATTTGGCTGAAAATTTCTGGGGAGGTAGCTTAGAACCAGGAGACGGACATAGGATACTTTTTATCCCGGAAAATTAAAGAGTTCCCGCGGGAACTAAAAAACCTCAATCCACGCGATTTGGCTAAAAATTGGTGGGGAGGTAGCTTGAACCAGGAGACGGGCATAGGATACTTTTTATTCCGGAAAACTAAAGAGTTCCCGCGGGAACTAAAAAACCTCAATCCACGCGGACGAAGTCGCGGGCATCAGCTAGTTAATTTATATACTTTTACCATAGTATGAGAGCAAATAAACCGTCTAAAAATATCTAGTTAATGAAGATAGATGGAAAAACTTTTGAGCTAAAAAAAACAAGGTTTTTGTGTCTAGAAGGTCGTTAAAAGGTAATAAACAAGAAAACACTTCCACTACTACTTAATTCACAATAAAATTATAAGCGCACATGTGAGTCTGTTTGTTTGTTATGCTTTCACGGTCCATCTTTTCAGTCGATTTTCATGAAATTTGTTACAGACAGATAAAGAGATAAGTTGTGTGTCGGAATATTAATGAGTTCTCACAGGAATTAAAAAATAAAATCAAGCGGACAAAGTAGTAGGCATCAGCTAGTGAAGTCATAAAAATATCATTAAGCTCTTTATAAAATTAATAAGAAATACCTATTCCTCAAGCCCATTCCTCTCAACGAAACCCAAGGGACTAGAAGCAAAAAGTGCTAATGAAACAAAAACGAAATGAAAGCATCAAGACTTTTTTCCGATGTAAAAATGCGCCGTAAGACCAAGGAGTTGAAGGGATTTTAAGATTAAGCCAACCCTCGACTTATATCCAGCCTCACTAACGTCTTTGTCTTTTTCAGCAGCCAATTATTCATAAGATGAGTAAGGTGGGGAAAACAGAAGATAATTTTGGAATATTCCTTCCCTTTTTTTCTATAATTTTCCAGGCTTTCATGGAGCAGTTAGGTAAGGATAACTATCACAAATAAAGGAATGTCTGATGCCCCCGACAGCGATTGTGAGTTGATGTGAATTATTTAAATCCACTGAATCTTGACCGAATTTCGTCCGTCAATGTACAGAGATTATCCAGCTTAGCAGAAGGGAAAACTTGTGCACTTATTCTGCATTTTTTTTTTAAATATGTGGCGAGCAAACGAGCCTGATGTTAAGTGATTACCGCCGTCCATGAACATTTGCAGCACCAACCCGCCCATACGTTGCCGGCTTTTGACAAATTTGTTTATCCGCCCTTTGAATTATAATATAAAAAACATTCAGCAAAATAATTAAAAGGAAATCCGACACGAACGGAGAGAAATCAGACAGAACCACGACGGCTCTTTGTCTGTTCGATTACCTCTTTAGGTATGCTTGTTATGTAGTGCACAATTTGGAAATAAATGTTTTTTCTTTCTTCTTTCTTTCTTTCAAAAACAGTCAAGATATTTACAATCTTATATTTTTAAACACTACGTAACTAAGTATCTATTATTGTTGGTAAATTAATGCTCTTATCTAAAATATAAATATAATATTTCCTATAGTTACTATCTTACACCCTATAACTCAATTATTTGCTTGCTCACATTTGATAATATGTGAATGTTCATTACTGTTGACGTAATGAACATTCGCATATCAAATGAACATATTATTATGAATATATTATAGACAGTTGAGTATCCTGGCCATGGTTTGATGCAGATATTGGGGTAATAAATCATATCATTTTCCTAAGCTATGGTAGTGGTATACTAACTTCGTAGTAAGATCCAGTTCGAATTCCCACTACACCTTTCGCATATAAATCACCAGTTTCAATATTATGCTCTCACCACTCGCCCGCTTGTAAATCCGTGAGTGGATTTCATGATCACTCAAGCACTTGAGCTTTTGTGAAAATATACGTAGGTATAGAGCTTTTGATAATATGAAACTCATGTAACTTTATGCATAAGGCTAGATGTAGCCCAGGCATTGAATGATCAAGTAGAAGGGACGATAAAATTTCATAGTGCACGTTGGAGTATAAAAATTTCGAACAAAATTTTAATAAAGTTTTGAGTACAGCAGGTAATATAAATGAGAAAGTGCTCTGGACAGCATAAAAAGAAATAAGCATAAGATGCGTTCCAGGCGCGATTCCCAGAGAGACACCGGTTCTAATCCTGCCGGTTTCGCAATTTTTGATATATATTTAAGTAAGTATAGAAACTTTCCTACATAAAACTTTCCTACTTTCCTACTTTCCTAAAGTTATAAAATTAGCATAACAAAAGACCCGTAGAGGCCGAGGAAGATCTAGAAGCTGTTGGATTAACGGATTCAAAGGACATGAAGGGTTTAGGAGTCTAGAGATGCAAGGAACCTGCTTCCACCTCCTACAAAAGATAAAATACTAGAAATTTTTTTTTTTTTAAACAAGTGTGCTCTAGGTATCTTTGCAATCAATTTATTGACCGAGCGAAGCGAAGGTCTCTGAGTCTAATTGAGTGAATTTGCACTTGTCCGTCCTAGGGTTGCCAAAAAAAATTTACCCTCTGTCAGAGCCTTATAACTTCTGAATTACAAAACGTAATTCCTTCAAATTTAAATATAATATGTAAACCGATGGCCTCCAGCCGAATATGACTTAAAAAGTCATAAAAAATTTTATTTCAGGGGGGCGTTACATAGGATTGCGGTATATCATTTTAAAGATAATTAGGAATAGAATTTAAAAAATGTAGCATGAGGTTATACATAATTAATTTTCATTTAATAATTCATTATTATATTATTTACACATATTCATCATTTATTTATTTTAATCACATTTTAAATTTAATAAACTATATATTATATATCAATTACATATTAAATATCATATCATCTATATTTATCATTTACATTACGTTGTTATATTGTTTATAAATGATAATATAATATAATAAATAATTATATCGTATTCAATCAATATTTAGGTATCGTAAACTCGCGCGTCGTCTAGTGGAAACGGGCTCCGCTGCGATAAGAAACCGGTCTCGGTGGCCGGCCGCCCGAGCCCGATGTATGCAAGCATGAATAGTGCACTCACTGCTATTACCCACTCAACACGTGTCGCGTTATATAAAATTCCTTCTGTACCGTTTACGCGCAATAAACACTATCTTTCTCTTGTACTACAGTAGTAAATCTCTTCTCCCGCGCCGCTAAAAAATATATTTTTTAATTTTTCCCCTAAAATTGACGAAATGGGGGGCTTTCAAAGTGGAGATTTTCTAACGTCCAAAGTTGACCTCAGAATTCTCAATTTTCTGAAAGGTTGAGCCTGAAACTTGATCAATTATTTGAATTATATCTTGTACTTGAACAACAAATACTAAAATTAGATAAATATTATACGGAAACGAAATTATTTAATTTTTTTTTGTGTGGGTCTTCTCCGTTTGGCCTGAAAGGGCCAAGCGGGGGTACGGGCCTCGAGGCTGAGCCTCCTTACCCGGGCGGGGCGCGGGGCAACATTGTGCACCGGTGACTATCTTGAAGCCGGTGAACCGGCTAGGGCCTGCCTTGTAGGCTACGGGCCCCTAGGTCGGGTGTCATTTCCGGAGTTGGGTCCGCACTGCGGGTGACATCATCACCTCCGCGTGCAGGACCCATGTCGTGTCCAGGTATCTCGGCGCTGCGGGAAATGGGGTCGCTCTCGCGCGCTGAGATGGTGTCAAGTCCGGTGGACTCCGCGCTGCGGGCGATAGGGTCGCCGTCGCGCACGGAGTCGGTGTCAAATCTGGTGAGTGTCGCGTCGTCGTCGTCGCTACGGTCGCCTGCGTGCCGCGCAGGTGATGGCGATCGTAGGAGCTCACGAGGTAATGGACGCCCGGTCGCACGTCGGGTGGTCGGCGGTGCGATCCCGTGGAGGTGTTCGTACGGCCCGTGGTCCGCGCGCGCAAACATGCGCCGCGCGAGTTGACGGACGTACCCCTCCACGGTGGATCACATCATTCCTCACGTACCTCGGAGCTCCCACGATTTGGCGCAGGCACTTATTCTTCCGGACTTGTAGGCGGCTCTTCTGGTATGCAGAACACATCGCATACCAGGCGGGAGCCGCGTACGTCAGCCGCGAGCGGAGGCTCCGTAGATCCGGAGCTTGGTCTTCGGTGTGAGGCTTGAGGTGAGGACCTGGTGCAGCATCGACGCAGCAGCCGTGGCGTGGTTCACAACATGATCAATCATGGGAACCATGGCCAGGCCGGCGTCAATGTGGCACCTCAAGTAGCGCACCGAAGTCTGCCACTCTATGTCCTGGCCTCGCAGTTTGAGCTGACGCATGTGCTTCCGGGCGCCTAACAAAATGGCGGTCCTCTTCCCCACGTTGACGGCCATTCTCCATTTGTCCAGCCATTCCGGAAGTAAGTCCCGCAGACGTTGCATGCGATTTGTAACGACGATTTGGTGGTACGACGACGCGAAGTACGCGCTGTCGTCAGCATAAAGCGACAACAGCACGTGCAGATGGTCGGCGAGGGTAGGGATATCGTCCGTGTACACCGCATAAAGACACGGGGATAGGCAGCTGCTCTGGGGTACTCCGGCCCGTATAGGACGCGGCTGGGAGTCCGCGCCTTCAACGGCCACTCGGAAGGACCTGCCTTCCAGGAATGAGGCTACCAGCCGCACAATCACAGGTGGTAGGGTGGTCGAGAGGAGTTTCGCCAGGAGTCCATCGTGCCACACACGGTCGAAGGCCTTCTCGATATCGAGAAAGACCCCGACGATGAATTGGCCGCGATTCCTCTCACTGGCGATGTAGTGCAGTCCTCTCGCCAGCTGGAGCGTCGTTGAGTGTTTGCTGCGAAAGCCAAACTGCTCGGCACACGCAGACGAAGGTGCGGAGCGAGCCTTCGCAGCAACAGACGCTCAAACAGCTTGGCGATGTGCGGTAGGAGGGTGATGGGGCGGTAGCTTCCTGGCAGGCGGCGGTCCTTTCCCGGTTTGGGGATAGTGATTACTTTCCCCAATTTCCATGAATCCGGGAAATGAGCGGTGCAGAGTACGCCGTTGAAGAGTCTCGCTAATGCAACGAGAGCTCTTCTCGGCAGCTGCTGCAGGGCGGCGAGCGGGATCCCGTCGTAGCCTGACGCCTTCCTTTTAGGAAGTCGTAAGACGGCCTTCCTCAGCTCGGACGGGGAGATGAAGTCATCTCCCCGGAGCGGGGGAGTCGGGCTTGACAGGAAGTCCGCTATCTGTTGCGTGATCGCCGCATGGTGTCTGGACACGGTGTCGTCGGAGGCCGGTGGATTAGAAGTGAATTGTCCTTCCATATACTCCGCCATGATCTCAGCTCGGTCCATGGCGGGGTATCTTCGTCTACCCTGTCCGTCGAGTAGAGGGTAGACGGGTGAGTCGGAGCCGGTGAGGGTCTTGCACAGGTGGTACAATGATGTTTTGGACACGGACGCCGCGTCGATGGTCTTCTCCCAGTCATCGTCTTCGCGGGCGCCGTGTGCTTGAGACACTTCCTGTGCAAGACGGTTGAGGTCACGCTTGACCCTCGGACAGCGAGTGCGCGCCCAAAGCTTACGTAGGGTGCGCTTCTTCTGGAGCTTGTCCCGGAGCGAGCTCGAAAGCAGGTCCCGTCGTCCAGCGTGAGGCATGGTGGTGGTGGCCTCACTTTTGGCCTGTTGGATGGCCGCCGTGATAGAGCTGGCGGCTCTGTCCACGTCGGCTGGGGTGGAAATGGGTCCTGTGAGCTCAAGCTCCGACAGCGCGGCTGCATACGTCTCCCAGTTGGTCTTGGTTCTGGGAGGACGCGGGATTGTGAAGTCGCGCTGGAGGTTGAATGTGACCAGTATGGGTAGGTGTACCGTATATAGGTCGTATAGTGGTTCGACACTGATGGGGTGGTCAATCCGGTGATGCAGCACGATGTCCAAGACGTCGGGTGCATGGCTAGGAATAGTCGGCACATGGGTCGGTGCACCCGGGCCCAATAAGCCGTAATTGTGGCATTCGCTGTCCTCGAGTAGCGCACATCCGCTCGGGTTGCTGGTTCGCGAGCCCCAGGCTTGGTGCTTCGCGTTCATATCGCCCACGACCAGGGTTGGGACTTGCGACTCGAGGAGTGTTTGGACATCTGTGCTGTAGAAAGTCGTATTCGGTGGTTTGTAGGCGGCATATAAGTTAAGCTCCTTTTCCCCGGCTTGAACACGCACTCCCTGTGTACGCAAGGATCTGTAGGGGGCGTGTTCCAGTTCCTCGTGTACTAGGTCTCTCCGCACCAAGGCCGCCGTTCCTCTATAGGCGTAGCCTCGGAGCGAGACCGCGTCATGCCGGTACACGAAGAAATTCGGTACTCGGAGCTCTAGGTGGGCGGCGAGCTTGGTTTCGCCCAGGAGGATGACGTGGACATCCTGCGACTGGGCGAGTGTGGCAAGCTCGCGAATATGGCCTCTAATATCGCCTGGGTTCCAATAGAGTATTCTTAGCGAGAATAGTTGCGTGTGAACACTACCATTCCCATTACTAAGGCTTGGATTGCGCCCTGGCCCTGCAGATACGCCGTCAGCCCGGTGTTGAGCGCCTCGATCACAACCCGGACTATGGCCATGATGTCCGGGTTGGTCTGCGCTTCCCCCTGGGCCGGTTGGCTAGCAGGGCGGACTCTGGTTGGGGCTTGGGCGGGTTGGGCAGGTTGGCGAGCCGGGCGTGACGCTGTGGCCTGCGTCGAGCTGGGGGCAGCCTGCTGCGTGTGAGGCTGTTCTATGTTCGGCGCAGGTGGCTCGGTCGGTGCGGTTGAGGTAGCGACCGGTGGGGTGGTTTGTTGGTGCGTGGTTGGCGCCTGGCGTGTGGTCGCACCCGGTGGATGTCAATCGGCTGCTGGTTCCGATCTCTGTGGCCTTGGCTGTGGAGTCGAGGCCGCCGTCGGCTCGGTGCGGCGCGGGCGAGGCGCTCGGTTGCGGCGGCGCCTTCTCGCCCGTGTCGGCTGTCCACGTTCGGTCGGTGGGTTAGCGGCCGCTGTCAGACTTGTTGGTCTCTGAGCGGCCCCTACTTGTGTGGTGCGAGATTGGGTGGCACGAGGTGCCGTCGTGGGTCGTGTCTCGGGGGGTATCGACGAAGACACTGACACAGGCGGCACGACGGTGGGCAGCTGCGTTGTGGGCGGCTGTGTTGTAGGCGGCTGTGTTGTGGGCAGCTGCGTTGTGGGCGGCTGCGTTGTAGGCGGCTACGTTGTGGTCGGCGGTACGGCCGGCTGTGTGATTGGCGGAGCGGTGATGGCTGCGGGGCCTGCGGCCGTGCCCCGCTGTTGTTGCCTGGCGGGTGCGCAAGGCGGTGGCGGCGGCAAATTAATGCCGCGCCTTCGCGCCTCCCGTTTATAGTGGGTGCAACGTCGATCGTTTGCCGAGTGCCGTTGCCCACAGTTGGCAAATGTGGGCTCGGCATCTCGGGGACGCGTGCAGTCTCTCACACTGTATTCGCCTGCGCAGTGGACACAGCGGAAAGGTCGGTGGCAGTTGACACAGAGTTGTGGCCGAAAATTTGACATCGGTGGCACTGGGGGGGTTTGGATCCCCCTCGCCACGCCTCCACAGTAATTTGTGGCATGAACAGAAGTTCCGTCAGGGCATATAGTTGGCGCAGCTCCTCCTGTGTCATGTGCGCCAGCCGTACGTAGTATGTACAGCCGTGTCGTCCTCGAGGCGGTGGGATGGCTCACGCTGCCTCGGCCGGAAAACCGAGTTCTCGGAGCGCGGCGACCACCTCGTCGACTGGGGTTTCCAGCGGGAGGCCACGGATGGCCACCTTTGCCGGTACTTCGGAGGCCGGGCTGTAGCAGTACTAAGATATGGCACTGTCTTGGGCAGCGGCATCTGTGAGCGGCGCCAGTCGGCGCGATCGGCGCCGTCGTCGCGGGAGGTGGCGAGCGGCGCGGTGAGGGCAGTGCGGCGGCGGCCTCAGCGTATGAAGTGCTCGGCTGAGGCGAGGCCATATGCACGTCGCGGGTAGTGGGCGAGGCTAGGTCACCATAGCTGGTCGAATCCTTCGGCCAGCTAGCCGATTCAGTTTGCTCTCGCGGTTGTTCCGACGACGGCTGCGAGAGCCAATGAGCGCTCGTCGCTGCTTCGTTGGAGTGTGATTGGGTCGGCTCGCGGGTGTACGTCGAGGGTGCGGTGCGGCGTGCGACGATAGGCGAGGGGATCTCGCATCTAATCGCAGGCACGGGCGAGAATGCGGACGGTGGGGTGAGCGGCGGAGCGGCCATCTCCGTCTGTGGCTGGCTCTCGGTGCGAGGGGTTGGGGGGCGCACCTCCTGCAGTGGGGAGCGCCTGCTTGGGGTCGACGACGAAGATGATGACGTTGACGATGACGACGAGTCCTGGTAGTCAGGAGGCGATGCGGGTAGGGCTAAGCTAAGCTTAACCTGCTTGTCCTCTTGATTTCCGGACGAGCCTGAGGAGGACGAGCTCGGACGTGCACGCTTAGCCAGCTCGAAGCCGGGCGTAGGTACAACTACGCCGGCTGCGATGGCAGGGGTGTCGTCGTCGCTGTCTTCGCTTGAAGCCGATTCTGTCGGCGAGGTGGTAGTGGCGGTAGTGGTAGTGGTCGGAGGACGTGCGGCGGTCCCGGCGGCAGGGAACGGGGTAATGGACTGGTTCATTATGTTCCGACGCACCACTGCACGCGGGATCCCAGTTCGCCCTCTTCCTTGTTTGGGCGTCCTCTGGTCGAGCGGTTGCTTGTCGGCCATGGCCGCGCTTGGTTTAAAATTGATTTAAAATGTATAAAACGATAAAATGATGATTTAAAATGGTTTAAAAAGTATAAAATGATAAAAACGGATTAAAAACGGGTTAAAAACTGCTTAAAAACTGCGGCCCTTGCAGGGTGACCTGTAACTTCTCGCGTGCAACCCAGCCAGGTAAGACCCCGAGGGGAGGCCCAGCTTAGGCGCCCGCGGATCAACCCTGCGTGGTGTGGAAGGCGTAGGCAGAAGGGTTTGATCCCGTGCACCTTTTTCCTCAAGAAAAAGGACACTGGGGATCCGCAACGTTTTCGTCCCGGTCGGGAGCAGTAGATTACGCGGGATCGAGCCGGCCGCTTCCTCAAACTGCAAGCAGTGAGTACAACTGGCACCAGGGACCACGGAAGCAAGGTACGCGGAACCGAAATTAACGAAATATATCTCAATCAGTAAGCGAGAGAACGCAAAGTTGTTTTAAAACAAACCGAGAGATTAACGACCGATTAATTAACCGATTAACGAGCTTCAGCATTTTTAACAGAACTTCACAATGATGTCAATAGACGGCGCTCTGTAAAAGTTTATTCGTTTGTGCTTTCAAATAATAGACGTTAGCACCATCTTACGTGGAATAAAAAAATACCTCGAGGTCTCAGTTCGGGGCGAACCACTAGTATTAAGACGTTTCTGCATTAAGTGCAAATGCAGTAATTATTTATTACCATCATATATCGATAGGCGAGAAATGTTATGATCGCAAAATACAAACGCCTAGAACACAAAGGATCCAGAATCAGAGGCACACGAATCCAACTTTTTTTATTTACTTACTGGATTTATTTGCACATTTGTTAAGTCGAGGTTATTACACTATCGATGATTTTCTGAACGACACAATTCAGTGTAATACTTGTAACGTAATGTACGCGTATGTGTTGTATTGTTAACACAATGTAACCTTTTTCTTTTTTAAGAAAAGAGCAACTGCTGATTTTCTTGCCGGCTCTTCTCAGTAGAAACAGTTTTCCGAACCGGTGGTAGAGTCTTAACGTATCATAAGTGACACAAGTTGTCCTACATAAAATAAACAAATCATTTATCATTTATCACTCCTCTTGTGGCCGTGCGTAATAAAAACAATATACTTACTTACTTCTCGGAATTAATTATAGTTATTTCGTATGTAATGTAAAGCATACAGTATCTTGATATCGTTGATGCGCGACCTTGCGGCCAGGAAACGAAAGGCAGGCCCGTTTAAAATGTCATATCTAAGTCTGTACCTACCAACTACTACCCGAACGGGATGTGTGGAGCCGAAAGCTAAATATTCCCGAGAAGTTTGTTCATGCTGATTCCACATCAGCCGGCTTGTACTACATTCCGCAATTCGATTGTGTACATTCAATAACGTTTTTTTAATATTTATTGCACGCAAGTACACGGAAGTAAGTAATATTATGACTCAAAAAGTAAGCTAGCAATCATCAGCATGTAGCACACGCCTACTTGGTAGTTAGTGCTGTTCGTTATACTCATTTCTTTGGACGCTTTCTTTATAAAATGAAATAGTGAATGGCATCATATAAGACTCAAATTCAAGAAACTAAGAAAGACACGTTTATGCATAACGTATACCAAAGAAAATACTTGTTTTCGCATTATTGGCCACATTTAAAAAATAAGAGTCGCGTTGCTCTGTCTCTCCTACATTGTGCTTTCTGCCTAACGTCCTCATTTTCATATCTTTTTCTGTAGGTACTTAAAATGCAGATGTAGTGTACATGCGTAGCGTGCGGTGGTGCAGTGTGCAATCAGCTAAGTTCAGGAAGCCATTAAACTTTCAAAGTCATGACTTCCAAAGTACATAAAGAGATTAGAACTGCCCATCGCCCTATCGTTGATCCCCGGAGTTGCTTAATGTTCATCAAACTTACCAACTTTATGTTCAAGAGCCTGAATTAACCATAATATTTTTATGCTAATGTTAAGCACTGTATAAAATATTGAGATAAAGTTATCCCAAAAAAGATTTTAAAAGTTTATTTCGGGAAGTTGAAAACATCATATTGTGTCAAAAAGTTGCCTGCACCAACTACACAGTTTACGAAAATTATCGCAGAAGATTTTCGAAAAAGCAAATGGATTATATAGTTTATGAGGTTGTCTCAATGCAAGCAACTTTATCCTTCTTAACTGTGACGGCAGACAAGGAAAGGTTAGAGTGTGTAACTTTATCATTTTCCGGACACTCAGTTATTTTTTATAGCTCAACCCTAGTTCTGCCAACTTGGCTCGATTCAAGGTCAAGCCAGGAGTTATCTATCGCACTTTTGTAACTTGTTCACTTTGCCAACGATCTCTCCCTAACCTAATAAATACAAAGACATCTTAGAACCAATACACAAAATCTATTCATTATTTTCAGACAGAGTAAAACAGTTCTAGTTGAAATTAACTCAAAAACAAAGGGATATTACTTGGTAATGGTTATCGTTAAGCCCCAGCCACAATATAGTAGAATGGCCTTTTTTCGAGATACTGCCCTTTCAGTTACAGTCCTATAAACTCTCAAAGTCTACATATTTCTGCGTTCCTAATTACGTTTCGTGACTGTATTCCCCAAACCACCCAGCCGCCATTGAAGTAGACTGAATGAGATTTTAGTCATTAAATGTCGCTTCACACCCATTGAAAATCTCGAGCATAGAATTTCTCCCAGCGACGAAATTATAAAATAAAATAGCGAAAACACGCAAGGCCGCTCATTAAAAAAAATACCTATGAAATCTTCTTTTTTTGCTTTTAGCAACAATGTATGTAATGCGTCGTATCTGCGACTTTATGAAAACGTTCGAATCAACGACACAGATTTTTTAAATTGGCTAGGCATAGACAATGTAATAGGCTAAGAGCTTTTATTTAACCTTGCTTTTAAGATTGCTTGAAGTCATATTGTGTATTACAGTAGGTATATCTTTCAAATGCCTCAAATGAATGTATGGTACCAGTATATAGAAAAGAAAAAGTCAATAAGTTAATCTAAGGTCCTCTTGCACCAAATTGGTTTGCTTAACTTCTGTCTCTTTCAGATAGTTCAATTTCTTTTAAGGTTTGACAAGTATTATGAAATCTAAAGAGAGAGGATAAAAGTTATCAAAAGAAGTTATAAGATGAAATTTATCTCACACAGATATAACCGGCTGGTGCAAGTAGACCTATTTAAATAAGTATAGAAAAGGAGAAACTTACTAACCTACCAACGTAAGGTACGATTTTGTGTGTAATTTTTTTTATGATATGACCCAAGCGAATTAAAGATCAGGTGGTATGCACAGAAAAAGGAAACTGATTATTAAGTAGTTGGTTAGTATGTATATAGGGCGGTGTGAATACTAAGAACAAATCATCCGCCAGCTCTTAGATTATGAGTGTGGTTCAGTTCATTTCATTCCTGAACGAGCACCACAGACAAGAGAGCAACAGTCTGACATAATTTTCATAGACCAACGATTTCAAACATAGAACCAAGCGGAAAACTCGTCCTCAAGAGATTTTTTCAACACAATCGTTATGAATATGCATTGTTTGTCGGGAAAACATTTTCTCGTTAACTCTAAGTTGCTTCTACTTAAGTTTTATTAAGAGAAGATTTATATTGGTTTTGCATGAACTCGAATGTAGGTACTATTTATATATTTTTTTTCAAATCAGCTATCAAGATCTCCTTAAATGTGGACTTACAATAAATTTATAATAAAGAAATAGTTAAGATGAAAATTGTATACCGGCGACGGTAGAAAATGCATAACCTACTGTGTGTCTGTCTGTCTGCCTGTCTCAATTCAATTTATTTTAAACATGTAGGACACACAGGTGTCTCTTATGTTAAGTCGTGTTTTGACTCTACCACCTGTTCGGAAAGGAGATTTTAATGTAATTATTGTGAAAGAAACTTGCTTAGCTGCAAGTCACTTATTCGTACAGCTGCTATGTACCACATATTATCCATACTAATATTATAAATGCGAAAGTGTGTTGTCTGTCTGCTACGCTTTCACGGCCCATCTGTTTAACGATTTTGATGAAATTTGGTACAGGGATAGGTTGTATCCCGGGGACATGGCTACTTTATATCCCGGAAAATTCAAGAGTTCCCGCGGGAAACAAAAATCTTCATCCACGCGGACGAAGTCGCGGGCATCATCTAGTTTGCTATAAATGTACGCTCGCATTTGATTTAGGATAGCTACCTTCCTCATTAGTCGGCTATTCGTTCAGCGGTCAGATTCCCTCCCTTACTAGATATAATTACGTATGTGCTTGTTGGTTTGGGCATTATCGAAGGTTAAATCGTGACTGCACTGCTAAAGAGCAGGGAGTTGCGATATTCCTAGAGCAACGGTAAAAGACCGTAGGTAGGATAAGCACTAAAGCATAATTATGGTCATGATTACATTTGTTTGTCTGAAACTTTCATTATTGGCTAGAATGTACAGCTTCAGCAAGAATACCATAAGTTCAGCCAGCGAAATAATGCTTGGAAAATTCTTCTTAAGATGAAGAGGAATGCAACGGTTGTGCCTTGTAGTTTTGTAATAAGAGTAAGAAAAAACAGATTTAGGGTTCACTAATGTTTCAGAAAAAACGTTTAACAAATAATCATTTCACAAAAAACGTTTCAAAAACTATTCAGGTGACAAACAAAGTATTCCGCAAAAATATCATTTTATATAAGATCATTTGACAAATATTCAATTCCCAAATGTTCCTTTGCAAAATTGCTGACATTAAAGTATAATTTACAAATTTACTATTTCACCAAATAATTTATTTTTCAAATTCGCGATTTTATAAAATGACGGTAAATACATTTTTTTTAACTTAAGGGTCCGTATTCTCGCTCGCTCTACCGCGCGCTCGGCCAATTTTGGAATCTGTAGGTATACCGCTCAGTAAGACCGTTAGCTGCACTCACACATAGACGGCATAGTGTTTTCTTTTCGGAATTTTACCCTAACTTGGGGGAAAAACAACACAAATTAAACAAGAATTTTACAGAACGACATTGGGTAAAATTGTGAATGCTCTGTTTAAATTGTTAGGTACATAACTAAAATAATGAAAATGAAAATATTTATTTCAGCTTAACTGTAAAGTAAAGTTATTACAAAGAAAAAGTGAAGTAGTAAAGTTACAAAGAAAATTGTAAAATAAAGTTTACCGACTTTTACATCGTACGTAAAAAAATCCGTTTAAAAAGTCCAACTTACTTACAACAAATAGTAAACTTGCCAAATTTAGAAATTTAGAATTTCTTTAAGGTTTATAAAGGATATTTTTTAGTAGGGTAAAATCAACATCGTGACTGGAAACCCAGTTTTTGAAACATATTATTTTATTAGTTTTTCGAGATTTCAACAGTTGCGCGTAAACTGTCACGGTGGCAAGTACCTAAGTGACACTGAGTTATTCAAATTCAGACTATTTTATGGTACGCAGTGGAGTGCAATAGTAGTGAAGAAATGCGCCAAAGAATCCTGGATGCATTTCAGACAGTAACACCCCAAATTGCTTACTCGTGTGACGTGCTCAGTGCTGCGCAGAATGGAATCGTGCACAGGAAAAGCGGGTTCACACATTGAACCCTTTCTGTGAGCAAGCTTACATTTTTTTGCTGTTATCCTGTGTCGTACGTGTGTGTGTGTATGTGTGTGTGTGTGTGTGCATGATCTACGAGGTGTGAGCTGTGCTACTGTCATCTTTCATCAGGATGCTGGTATCTGGATCCCTTTTACGAGTAAGTAGGTAGTACTAGTAGTTAGAAGTACATGCTAAGAAAGTAGGTAGTAGGTTCGCGGTGGCTACAGTGGTGACACCGCGGTACCGCCACTGTAGCCACCGCCACCACTACACACCACGCCGCCAGGACTCTGCGCAGCACACTCTTAAAGTGTGTGTGTGATAAGACTAAAAACTAGATACACCTACATGTTTTTTCATTTATGTACTTATCATTAAAATTTATGTTTTTTTAAGTTTCAAAACCTAGGTTATCTGACTGTTACTAATAATTAAGGTACAAGATTATTGACCAAGTTTTTCTACATGGGTCATTAGAGTAATTAGACTGTCTCAAAACACCATTGTTATTTTGAAAACAACTCACAGATAAGCGATTGGTATTGTGTATTATGCAGGTATAGTTAGCACGTGCAAAGGATTAGTCATAAATAATATCACAGACATGCGGACCCTCTCAGGTATTAGGATATGTAAATGTTACCATACTTCACGCGGACTATGCAATTGCATCAATTTAGGTAGATCCAAGACCACTAAAAGTAGAAAAAACTTGCAGTTGGATAACAAAACATAATGCTATAAATAAAAACTTTATGACCATTGCCCTAACCCAAAGTAAGTTTGAATAAGAAAATATATTGTGTTATAAAATATGTCGTGCAAAACATACCTTATGCTGTTTATGATAAGGTACAAATTAAATTGTAATCATGATTAATTCAAAGATAGTTATAACCTTACCCTATTTTCAATTTGCAAATTGACCACTGCAAGGTCATTTCCGGAATTTGCAATTTCGGAATATTGTCTGGTCTAGTTGAAGGCTTTGGTCGTGGCTATTTATCACCCTATTGGCAAAGATGTGCTATCAACCCGATAGAACATAAGCCGCGGCCTGCTGCCGGCACTACCTGAATATTTATGTTTAACCCTTACCTAACGTATCATTATGACAGATATGACAAACGATTTTATGTTATGCTTTTTTTTAATAATTAATGTGAATAATAAATGATTTGTTAGACAAATGAAGTTTTGTGAAATTAAATTTTGCCTGCAAAAAAAATTACAAAAACATCATATAGAACCAGATGTTTGTTTAAAGATGAATTTTTGATTCATAATTTTGCCAAACATTGGTTGTGAAATGAAAATTTTACATTATTTATTTATAAAATGATAGGTCACCCAGATTTAGGTCTCCTTTAATTATTAGTATGATCGGACTTATCTGAATATTTAATTTGCTGCTCCTTGTTCTTTCTCAATGCCAACAAGAACAACGGAATTGCCAGTTTTGTAGCAAAGTTAGTGGCTATACATTGTACAGACGGATTAAACCGGTATAACCTCAATAAATCATCTGTATAACTTCTATGGGAACTTTAAAAGGTCACAAGTTTAAACGTGCTTACAATTTAATATCTGAATGTTAAATGGGACGATCATTTCCTTCTTCATTCAACGTTTTACCTTTTACGAAACACCTTTTATCCTGTCATGGTAGTCTGAGCAGCTCCATACAAAAATGCGCGTGGGCTTTATGTCCACTACGCATTTTTTTTGTCTGTAGTGTGCTTTCCCCCTAAAATGTCCGCGTCGTGGTGTACATATTACACAAAATGTTGTCAAAAATCAGCATGCAAGAATTACTACTATGGAATTATTTAATATAATATAATTAATTATGAAATTATTTAATATAATGTAATGTATTTAATATAATGTGTGGAAGTGGTAATTAGCCTAGTGGTTCAGAATCCGGCCCCGTATTCGGGTGGTCCTGAGTTTAAATCCAAGGCGCGGACCCCAAAACGAACTTTTGAATTATGTGCATTTTAAAGCAATCAAATATCATTCGGCTTCGCGCGGACTCGGAATTAAAGTACGTAGTATTATTTTAAATTGACAGTTTTTTGTTTTGGAATATGACGAACCTTGACGTCCCTAAAATAAGGATTATAATTCTGAAACAAGAGCGTCAACAATATTACAAAAATTATAGCTTTAGCGATTATAGTACGCCCCCGGGTCTCTAGCGTATTTTTGCTTTAAACCGTCTCTACTCACGGTTTTTATACCATGAATAAGAAATTAAGGACGGGTTCGAAACTGCTGTGCCAAAAAGCACATAAATACCGCTACATTTTTGTTTATAAATAAAGTAATAAAATAAAAATAATATTAATTGCTTGTTATGTAGCTTTTTCAACAGGCTCGTGACATGCCGTGAGGAATTTAGGGCAAACTGTGTACGGCGCGTAATTAAAAACAAAATAACGGCGGAGACTCTTGGACTACATTATCATTATTTATTATATGCTCTTGGGTGACACACAGGTGAAGAAATGCATCCAAGCACGACCAGTGCGACAAATATACTCTCAAGCAGTTTTATGAAAACATTTTCATAATAATATTAGAAATGCGAAAGTTCGTTTGTTTGTTGGTTTGTCCTTCAATCACGCCGTAACGGAACAATGAGTCGACGTAATTTTGGCATGAACATAGTAGAGGACCTGGACAGTAATATAGGCTACTTTTATCCCGGAAAATTGAGGAGGCCCCGCGGGAATAAAAAATTTTAACCATGTGGATGAAGTCGCGGGCATCAACTAGTTACTAATATATTAAACAAGCCTAAGAAAAGATGTACTTAGCCACCCGCTGATTAAAAATAAATAATCCACCGAACAAAGTTCACATTAAAATATTGGTAGACGGCACTAGTTCAGCTAGGCAATTAAAGAAGCTATATGTTTAACTAGGCGGTCAAAATAAGGGCCTAGTAAGGCTGGGAAATGGAAACCTAATATATAGTGAAACCAAGCCGATATATGAGATATAGGTACCTTTAAAAATCCTAAGCTCAGCGCAAAACCAAGCCAAAACTCACCAATATAAAGCCACTAAGGTGTGAAGGTATTGAATGCCTACTATTGCAATAGTTTGCTCCATCGTCGTCAAACAATATAGTCTAGACTCTAGACAGTAAAACTTATAATAATATAGCTTATTAAAATTCAAACCAACAATAATTCCTCAGGCGACGAAACTTTACCGTATGATAAAGTATCATGAGGAAACGTATCTAGGTATGCTATAAATATCCAATAAAAAATCAGAACGGATGTAAGGTTTTTTTTCACTATACCCAATTGTTAAAGTAGGAAGGTACATTCTCGCGTAAACGCAGTTTAGATTTGATACTAAAATCGGTTTAAATATCTATGTTCTGCATGATTATTTCGTTTGATATTTCGGTTTTGAGTGTAAATATACTACCTACTATTATTTTAAAATGAAATCGAGAAAATTCAGCTATAAATATTTAGATTTAGATATAAATACCTAACATCCGCATTTTATTTGGATATTTTTGCATAAGTTTTGGTTCATATACCACACTACAACCCTGCCAAGTTTCAACGTCTGAGGATTTAATGCGGTGGTCTCCATACAATGAACCGCCCCGTTTCCTAGACTAATAGACGTCCACTGCTGAACATTGGTTTCTTGTCATTGATGTAGAATTTTAATACCTTCATTGCCGCATCTATTGGAACCTATTCTGCCATGATAATTGATAGAGCAGTAAGTAGGAAAAGACGGTTTCGGGAAAATGGTGCTTAAAATCGAAACTAAATATAAGCGCCGTTTTCTCAAAACCGTCTTATCTTACCTACTGCCCTATCAATTACCACGGCAGTATTGGGATAATTCGCTTAGGATCTGAGAAATCCTCAGAGACAAGCACTTTTTCCACTATCTGCAAATATTATGCACTCCGTATAAAAATTGGTGAACTGCCAAATCTTTGAAACGCCAGATCGAAGAAATAAGTAGCATTTTTCTATTTCAGGCACGATCTCAATCCATTTAAAAACAAGGGATCCTGGGATAATAATTCTTCATCGGCTTATTACAGCGGCGCCGATATTTCATCCTTTGAACGAATTGTGTGTGCCGAAAACAAAATCCTTAATCCTCGTATTCCGCCACTCGGTTTCGGATACAAAATTCGGGTCAAAGTTTGTCAGCTACAGTGTTACGATTGGAATAACGTCTGATTGGCATACCTAAACTCACATTAGCCTTACCATAATTTCCTATTTTTTTTATATGAATAGCAAGCAAACGAGCAGGTCAGATAATTTCAGCCAAATATATCATTATTGTGAACATTAAAATGGTAATGTAATAATCACAACTCCCGTACTAGCGTGTAATGAAGGATGAGGAGCACAGTCGTCTTTGGACAAGTTCTATAATTCAATCAAACTAAAAATAAGTCATTGGGGTACTGAAATAAAGGCTAAAGCATTCGCGCCATGTCCTTGACATATCCATGTCCTTGTTTGTATTGTGTTTACGCTCATATATGTTACTAGAAGTCTTTCCTATGAGATTTTCCCGCTGCAAAAAGCAGCTAGGTACATATAGCGGCTAAAACTAATAAGTAATAACCTTAATGCCGATTTTAAAAACTTATAACCTACATGTAAGCTTCCAACCCCAATTTCAAACCCTTTAAGGTGGATTTTCTTAAAATTGCTGACACAGATTATTATGATTTAAAACTAATAACATACGTCCCGATTTTCAAACTTTAAAAACTTAAAACCCTCATGTAAGCTTTTATAGTTCCTGAGATATCGTGATGAATCAGTGAGTGACCTTCCGCTTTTATATATATAGATACCTGCTCCGCTCAGACTAGATGTCCTGTCGACGAAACGTCGTACCTCTCCAAGATGGGTGTCCTGTCCAGTCCCTAATATATTTTGGCTCTAAGAGGTATGCCGTGCTGCATGCCTCACGATTGCTGCTTTGAACTCTTACAGCCATAATAATTTAAAGTTCAGTCAAGTGAACCATACCTTCACTTTATATATTTTAACCCTGGAATTATCGTTATATAAACTGCACAACGTAGCCGTACAAGAACCGCGGTTGTATATGTCACCGTAAAATTGCAAAAACCGTCAGATTGCAATCTAACGCTTTTTATCTTGATAGATTGTAAACTGTCGAGAGATTGCGAACTGTTCAATGTCCTGAGTGTAAATTTTTGAAATATTCATTGTATTTACGTTTTCTTGTCACTTTCTTGTAGGTTAGGTTAAGGTTCGACACAAACAATCTGCGGCCTGGCACATAGGTTCTATCTGGTTAATATACCAAATAGATTACAACCAACCGTTTTCGACAGTTTCGACAGTCCTGCCGTATTGTTTATCTCACCATTGCTGTATTGAACTCTCTCAGTCATAATCATAAACCCTAGTACACTACCACCACTATAGCCCATTAACAGCACATCCACATTCTATCTTAAACTTGCCTTTACAGAAGTTTAAGAAGTCCATTTAAAGTATGCTCCAGAAAAATGCTTATTATACTGTTGAAGATTACGTAAATGACAAAGGAGCATGGATTTAACTCGCTCCAGCAATGTTAAGGACAGCTGTTACTGTATTCTACAAATTAATGAAATTGAAATTTTTTTTTTCTAAAGAGCAACCGCCGAGTTTCTCGGTGATTCTTCTAGGTAGGAATGGCATTCCGAACCAGTAGTAGATTCACGGGACGATTCAAATGTACTTGTAAAAGTTTATTTGAATTAAAAAATCATTTAAATTTTTTTTAACGTCCCACTGCTGGGCACCGGCCTTCACTCTCATAGGAGAGAGAGAAAGAGCTTAGACCCACCACGCTGCTCCAATGCGGGTTGGTGGGCTTTAACGACTATTATCATGTTAGTGATAATAACCTGGACCGACGGCCTAACGTGATCTCCGAGGCACGGGGGTGAAACACCGCCAACTTCCTAACTCCGGGATAGAACTGAGAATTTCTAATCAGAAAACCCCAATATTTAATTATGGCCTAACCCGGGACTCGAAATCATAGTCACACTTTGAATATTTTAACTCTGGAATTATCGCGATTGGATATATCCCTTATCCGTATGGCCAAGTGCTGAATCAGCCAAGATCGCTCTTGACCATCAGAGAGGAGCATCCCAGTTTCACCAGTCTATTCTCGATCCTCAAAGGAGCCAGTCGCTTCCTAAATTTCTTTTCTAGTTCATTTTCTATATTCTATTGCCCAAGTGTATTTTATTTTTGAGTGTATTTTATTTTAGTAATAAAGAAAGTTCTTTTTTTTAAAAAACAATCTCTCAGTTCCCTTTCTAACATTGGTGGCAGCGTAAAGGGATATAAAAGTGATATCCCCGGATCCTCCGTTCAATTAAAAAAAACTTTTGTAACAAAATCAGTGACAATTGTGAACTGTGTCCGCTGTGTCCGTCGTGTCCGCTGTGTCCGGTTGTGTCGTCGCCGTATCCCTCTGTGTTCTGCTCATACCTCTGTGTCCCGCTGAATCACGACCTCGACGTGCCATCGCTGTACCCCACTGTGTCCTGCGGGAGAAACTCACCTGGTCATACATCATACTCCGTACCACTGAATCATCGAGGTATCCGCCGTTTCTCCGAAATGCAAGTGTCGTTCATCGCATTTGTCGCCCACGCATTCATGTAAGTCGAATACGAATTATCTCAACATAAACAAAGTCTCGCCGAGTCGTCGCCGTCAAGAATAATGTTCACTGTAAACAAGTCATCAGAATCTGCTGAGCAATCTCCGGTCCTACAAAAGTTATCCGTGAATAAATGTAAAAATCCCAAGATGGAATTAAATGTGTTATTCAAATTCGTGAAACCCTACGATGGGTGTCGTGAGACACTAAATTCTTTTCTTATAAATTGTGATAATGCCATCGAACTTGCTACTGAGGTCCAGAAGCCTATCTTATTCAAATATATTCTGTGTCAATTACAAGGAAAAGCGGAAATTGCCTGCTCTATCAAAGATTTCGCATGTTGGACCCAATTGAAAGATTTCCTCAAGGAACAATTCTGTAAGAGAAAACATTATTCGCATTTATTAGCAGACATCCAAGAGAGCAGGCAGAGTCCGCAAGAAAATGTCAGTCAATTTGCTCTTAAAGTGGAGACTTGCCTTTCACAACTCCTAACGGAGATCTCTTTGACAAATACTGAACCGGCTGAGTTGATTGGCCGTACTGCAGCCATGGAAGACCTTGCCCTCCATCACTTTATGATGGGTCTACTCCCTCGCATATCAACCATAGTGCGAAGCAGGTCTCCAAAAACTTTAAATGAAGCCATTAATATAGCCATATCCGAGGAGCGCATTCAACAAACTCTATATCGGAGGTCTCAGCCCGTCGAGAATAAAGGTAACAAACCTAAAGTTTCATTACCATCTTTTCCGAAATCAAACTTTACACAACGGCCCTCTAATTTCCAAACCAATAACACATCTTCTAGGTCCCCGGTTATTTGCCGATATTGCAAAAATGAAGGTCATGTTTTGGAAAATTGCAGGAAACGCGAATATAATAATAATCGTTTCCGTAATCCTCAGGCACAAGGACCTGGTCGTATTTCTAACCCATCCTCAAAACCAGGCCCCAGTCGTGTAAATTTTGTACATGATAATAATATTGAGTCTCGCGATGAAGTCGACTCTGCTTCTGAGAATGAAGAGTCTTGCAATTCTTTAAACGAATAAGGGTCCCGCCCGGGTGTCGTACGGGACACCCTAAACGAAAAATCGATACCACATCCTCTGTATCCATATCAAAATCATATGCATCCGTTTCTAAATTCTCTGTATCCGTGTCACAACCCTCTGTATCCACGTCAAAAACCTCTGTATCTGTGATAAAACCCTCTGCATCTGTGACAGAATCCTCTGTATCAGTTTCTAAATCCTCTGTATCCGTGTCACAACCCTCTGTATCCGTGTCAAAATCATCTGTATCCGTGTCAAAACCCTCTGTATCCGTGATAAAACCCTCTGTATCCATTTCAAAAACCTCTGTGTCCCTATCAAAATCCTCTGTATCCCAGTCAAATCCCTCTGTATCCAAATCGAATCCCTCTGCATCTGTATCAAATCCCGCTGTATCTAAGTCGTATCCCTGTGTATCTGTGTCAAAACCCTCTGTGACTAAGTCAAACTCTTCAATATCCACGATGAAACCCTCCATATCCGTCTCACAAACGAAACTTCAGTCCAAAATTCACAGTCCAGAACCCAAACCTACTAAATCCGTTTCCAAATCCGAGAACTTCGATCCTGTAAAAGATTCAAAATCAGATGTAATTAATAGTAGTAAAATTTTTGAAATCACTGCTAATCCTACAAAAATATATCTCCCTCACATTCTCCTCAAATCTTCTGTTTCAGATATACCTCTTTCATTACTGATTGATTCAGGCTCATCAGTTAGCCTCATTAAATATGACTCAATCCAAACCTATCTCACTCTTGTGAGAGAGCAAATCAATCTCAAGGGTATAGATCCCGGCCAAGAGTCAACAAAGACCATGGGCCACTTCAACTTAAAATTTCAAATCTCAGATTCCAAACCTAAGTCAATTAGCCATAAATTCCATGTCGTAGGAGGAATAGATCTACCTTATGATGGCATAATCGGAACCGATATGCTGAACGCCTTTGGTTGTAATATTAATTACACTAAAAACACTCTCAGAATCAATGATGTAAATATCAAATTACTATTCCACGAACCCGTTTACAATATTCCTCCAAGATCCGAGATGGTCATTGAATGTTCTGTCTCAAACCCTGAAATAAATGAAGGGGTTATTCAAGACCACAAACCAGTCAATAAACTTTTAATAGCGAATTGCTTAGTAAAGGTAAAAGAAAACAATAGAATTAACCTGACAGTAGTCAACACAACAGACTCTTCTATTTCCATGAATTCCAATTTAAATATTACTCTGAATCCAATTCAACCGTATCCTGATCAATCCTGTCCTGTTAACAAAGTCCAATGTTCCAACCAAGATTCCTATCACCGCACTCAAAATGTTCTCAACCAACTAAGAGCATCACACCTCAACACAGAGGAGAGAGAAGCCCTTTGCGAAATCTGTTCCAATTATTCCGACATCTTCCATCTTCCCGACGATAAATTATCAAATACCAATGCCATCCAACATGAAATCAATACAAGTTGATCCACCCCTATCTTTACAAAATCCTACAGGTTTCCTGAATGTCACAAGAAGGAAGTCAGCAATCAGATAAATAAAATGCTAGATCAAGGCATAATAAAGCCATCAGTCTCTCCATGGTCATCCCCCATTTGGGTAGTCCCTAAAAAATTAGATGCGTCCGGACAACAGAAATGGAGAGTGGTCATCGACTATCGAAAACTCAACGACATCACCATAGGAGATGTCTATCCAATTCCACAAATAACAGAAATATTAGATCAACTAGGAAATAGCAAATATTTCTCGACCTTAGATCTCGCTTCAGGCTTCCATCAAATTCCTATGAATGTAACCGATGCACCTAAAACGGCTTTTAATGTGCCTGAAGGGCATTTTGAGTTCACTCGAATGCCTTTTGGACTCAAGAATGCCCCGTCAACCTTCCAACGCCTGATGAACACAGCCTTAACTGGTCTCCAAGGCATACGATGTTTCGTCTACCTGGATGACATAGTAATTTATTCGCATGACCTCGATTCCCACATCAATAATCTAGCCTCTGTTTTCCAACGACTTCGAGAGTTCAATCTAAAACTTCAACCTGACAAATGTGAGTTCCTGAGAAGAGAAGTAGCTTACCTTGGACATCTTATCACCAAAGAAGGTGTTAAACCAAATCCTGAAAAGATCAAAGCTGTGGTTCATTTTCCTTCACCAAAAACTCCTAAAGATGTAAAATCTTTCCTAGGTCTCGTTTCGTACTATCGTCGTTTTATCCCCGATTTCTCCAAAATTGCGAAGCCATTAACTCAATTGCTCAAGAAAGATACCCCTTTTGATTGGCAGAACCAACAACAAGTAGCCTTTGACGAATTGAAAACCAAACTTACCTCTGCTCCAGTCTTAAGTTATCCTGATTTCACCAGACCATTTATTTTAACATGTGATGCCTCAAATCATGCAATAGGCTCAGTGCTCTCTCAAGGTCCCATTGGCAAAGATAAGCCAATTGCCTATGCTTCCAGAACATTAAATAAAAGTGAATGCAATTACAGCACTACTGAGAAGGAACTTCTCGCTATAATATTCGGCTGTAAAACCTTCCGGCCTTACCTATATGGCCGCAAATTCCAAATTGTAACTGATCATCGTCCATTAAAATGGCTTTTCAATCATAAAGATCCGTCCAGTAAACTCCAAAGATGGAGACTCAAACTCGAAGAATACGAGTATGAGATAGTTTACAGAAAAGGTAAACTCAATTCAGCAGCTGATGCCCTGTCTCGATATCCAGCTGATCTCCCAAACCCTGTAAATGCAATTAATACTGAAACAAATCAAGACTTACCTCTTCTGAATCCAAATGCCGATGCTGATCCAATAGAATATCAATTAGATGATAATCAACTCATTCCAAGTCCACTAAATGTTGATCTAAGCTCCCTATCGCCGATTCCTTTTGAACATATAGACTTCGATTTCCCTGGTCCTTCTTCTAACCCCGAAACAGAAAGAAACACTGTTAATAACTCTGAAGATATAATAAACCCTACCACCTCAAATGACTTACCAGTTCTAAACCCTCTGGAAGATCTTGATTTTAGTCTTCCAAACTCTCCATTCAATCCTGAAACCCTTCTAAATCCTTCTAGTTCTAACAATGAAAACTTACCTGTTAACATACCAAATCCTTCTAATATCCCTAATGACTCTTATTCTGATTACCTGAAGGCAATGTCAAACAAAAATTATAAATACAATACCACTATTCATGAATATGCCAATAAACTACTATCCTCTGATTCCAGAATAATCGTTATCCCCACGTCAATCGATTTAGATGAGACCAATCCAAACGTCGAAGAAATCCTTGCCAATAATAGTGACATTAGTGAATTTCTAAATAAGGAAAGAACACTCAATTCATTTCTAACGTTAGAGTCAGGCAGTAAAATTTACTATTTCCTTTTTACGAAAGTACATCACTTTGATGAAGTTTCTTATCCTGAATTGTACAAAGCCCTACGGAATCTTCGAAATGAATTACTCTTGCAACCAGAAAGTCCTAATGAAATTGCAATCTCTGACCTTAAAGACCCTTTCGTGAAGTTATCTTACACCAAGTTGTATAATATCCTAGCCCATCTGTTCCATAATACTAACATCACTATCAAAATTTACAGAAACACCCTGATATATCCGACCCCTAGCGAAATCCCTACAATACTCAAAGAAAATCATGACCTACGTATCGCTGGTCACGTAGGTTCCACAAGAATGCTTAATCGCATTAAAGAAAGATATAGTTGGAAGAATATGAGAACAGACATAGAAAATTATGTCAAGAAATGTACACAATGTCAATCCAATAAAGCACTGCGTCAAATCAATAGAGCTCCTATGCAAATAACGTCAACGTCAACAGCACCCTTTGAAAGAATTAGCCTTGACATTGTGGGTCCATTGCCAGAAGCTGGTAGAATTTCCTTGAAATATATACTTACCTTACAAGACGACTTAACCAAGTTCTCCACAGCCTATCCTATTTCTAATATTACTGCTGAAGAATGTCTGGAGTGTCTTATACACTTCATCTCCCTTTTTGGTCTCCCAAGAATCATACTCACCGACCAAGGAACAAATTTCACTGCAGAACTCTTTAAAGAGACCTGTAAATTCCTCAAAATTAAACAAATTTGGTCATCACCTTACCACCCTCAAACCCAAGGTGCCCTAGAACGAAGTCATTCAACTATCAAAGAGTATCTTAAATCGTTTGTAAATGAAAACCAAACGGATTGACACAAATATATTTATACTGCTATTTTAGCCTACAATACTAACGTCCATTGTACTACAAAATTCAGTCCACATGAATTGCTATTCGGTCAGAAACCCTATTTTCCAGATTCCTTATATGAAGCTAATCCCACAGGAACCTATCATGAATACATTAAAATGCTACATCACAGATTAAAATTGTCACGCGAGAAAGCTCTAGAACATATTACAAGGTCAAAAGAAAAGTCCAAAGAATATTATGATAGACATTCTCGCCAAGTTGAGTATAAAGTAGGCGATATGGTCTATGTAAAGAATCATGTACGTCTGCGCAAAGCTCTATCACCAGTATGGAAAGGACCATACAAAGTGGTTAAGGTTCACGGAAACCACACACTTTCCGTTCTAATAAATCGTCGACATGTTAAACAACACTATGACCAATTAAAGTTGGCCACGTTGTAAATTACTATAAGTTCTAATTTCGAGCTATTAGTCTTAGCGTAATAATAATTAAATCATAACGTATTATTACTAGGCATAACATAGTAGGATATAGTCATCACGTATTTTAGTCTTAATCATCTTCTTTTATTTGTATTTCAGTCTGGCAGTATTCTGTCAAGATTTAAAGCATGATGACTTCGTCGAACAAATTACAAGCAGTCCGGGAATTTATTTTGATCCAATAGGTTCAATTAAATTAGTTAATGATCATTTACATGTAATTATACCGATTGAATTGGAATATATAAAACCCCACATCGACAATATTAACAGTGTCTTGCATACTTCCCAACATTTTTGTATTAAAAGTAATACATTAAATGAACTTGAATGTCAAAACATATTCCAACCACTCATCTCTATGTTTGAAGACCTAAAACGAGATTATTATTCTCTATCACATCTGATTTCATCCAAAAGTAAAAGGTCAGCATGGATACCTGGTGTTGGCACCATTTTTAAACATATCTTCGGTACCATGGATGAAGATGATGCAGTTAAATACAGTAAAGCAATTCATCATCTAAAAGATAATGATAAGAATATATTAAATTTAGTCAAAGAAAACATCCTTATCTCTAAATCGGCCATAGCTAACTTTAATGAAACTTTAATTGAAATAAATAAAAATGAAAAACGCCTTGATGACATTATCGAAAATATAGCATCACGCATCGGTAATATGACAGAAGTAACAAACTCAGTCTCATCCAAAACCGTCATACAAGAATTGTTTAGTGTGCTCCAATCAAGTCTGTTAAGCTTATCTTATAAACTGGAAGATATTGTAAACTCTATTTTGTTTGCAAAAACCAATACATTACATCCATCTGTAATAACACCAAAGGACCTGTACAATGAATTGGTGGCCAATGTAAAACATTTACCGAAATATTCAGAATTCCCTGTAGATTTGGAATTACATAACATACATTTAATAATCAAACTGTCAGAAATTATATCCTGTATTCTAGATAATAAATTAGTTTATACGCTTAAGATACCTTTAGTTCTAATCACCCCCTTCAGTTTATATAAAGTAATTCCAATCCCTGTAGCCCATAATACTAGTACGCCAAACTCATTTGCCCTAATTGTACCTTCTGCATCCTACATTGCTATAAGCAAAGACAAATTAGAATATTGTAGGTTTAATGATTTAATTAGTAGTTGTAAGTTAATAATTAAGAATTCATATATATGTTCTAATATTGAAAAATTCAGTGTTACGAATGAGCCGATATGTGAAACGGAAATAATTACCAGAGTCATACATTCACTTCCAAGTGAATGCAAAATTAATTTTATTTCAGGCAATGTACATGTTTGGCAACCTATTGGAAATAATCAATGGATTTTTACACATTCGGAACCAATTAAATTACACATAAATTGTGAAAATAAGAATTTTGATACCATTCTACTTGGAACAGGAATAGTAACCCTGAAACCAAGGTGTAATGGTTATTGTAAGAATATAAAACTTATTGGAACTACCAATATAACAATTAAAATAAATAAAATATTTTCAGATTTTAATTTAATTAATGACACCTGCTGTAGTCTTACTACATTTAATAAATTAAATTTTACCTTACCTTTACGATCCCCTTACTCTCAAATAAATTCTGATAATTTTATGAAATTAAATGTTAGAACAAATGATGCTCTAACTCTTCTAAAAGATTTAGAATCCCAAGTTTATACCGAATCAATACCGACTCATTCTATTATATCATATGTTTTTACGAGTCTTTGTATAATATCTGTATTGTATTATTTTTGTAATAGGAAATGCCTGGCTTTTTATAAAAAATATAAAGTAACTCCTACTCCTACTGATCCGGATAACCCGGATAGCAATAATGATATTCCTCTATCTCAACCACGCTTAAGAATTGTTTGAGTTAGTAAACTTCGCCCTTAAAACCGCGTAAGTTTACACTTAAGCGGGGGGTTGTTATATCCCTTATCCGTATGGCCAAGTGCTGAATCAGCCAAGATCGCTCTTGACCATCAGAGAGGAGCATCCCAGTTTCACCAGTCTATTCTCGATCCTCAAAGGAGCCAGTCGCTTCCTAAATTTCTTTTCTAGTTCATTTTCTATATTCTATTGCCCAAGTGTATTTTATTTTTGAGTGTATTTTATTTTAGTAATAAAGAAAGTTCTTTTTTTTAAAAAACAATCTCTCAGTTCCCTTTCTAACAGAACGTAGCCTGTGTAAAAACTTTTTTTAGAAACTCAGCATATCATATCCCTCTTGGGCTCAGATTTATTCCGGTGGAAAGGAAATGCTTCCCTAATTAAAATTCTTGAGGCGCGGTGGGATTTGCGAAGAATATGACGACTAATTAAGCAGCATCTAATATAATTTTAACAAAGTTGGCGAGGTTTTTTCTTCTTTTCTTTTTTTCCATGGTTTTTTTAAAACTCTGTAGGTTTATTTTAGTGAATAATAAAAACTTGAACTAACTTTTGGAATCTCCTTTAAATTATGTCTAAGCAAAGCTAAGTATGTCTGTCTGTCTTGCTGACTTTCTTGTTATCAGTAAGTTCTGAGATGTCCTTAATTGAAGTGGGTTTATTGTTTAGGCCAGAAGGTCTAACCCGTAACGGCTCTTCTCAGACCAAGGCGCGTTTGGAACTCTCGTAGTAAGAGATTAACTGCAAACTTTATAACGTTCTAATAAATGTCACTATGTTAATACTTTTTTTTTCGTATATCGTAAAAAGTTATAAATGGTGGTGGTGGGTCGTCGGCAAACTCGTTCTCGCAAATTTTTCATTTCCAATTATTATTGCTGACAACGACGAAATCACATTTATAAATACTAATTATGATCATGTAAAAGGATCAAAAATGTGCTTTGTATAAAAAACCGAAGAAATAACAATTCGATCATAATATGAACATGATAATGAGATTTAAAAAAGAAAAGGCACCTCACAGCAACTAGGCGTACAAAAATCTATGAAAGACTAAGTACGTAGACCTATTTATGTAATTTCATTTTGAATGATTCTTTAGAAGGCAAACTATTCTTATTAAATCGAAAAGTTTATTTCAAAACAACAAGAGATTAAGCAGAATGCTGTCTGAGATACTTATTTATGGCGTCTGAGCCATAAATTATCCTCAATTAATCTTGAGAATATCAATTATAATTTCTACATGACTTACTTTCTGTAAAAGTTAAGAGCCTTCAGTATCATCTATTTGACTGGTTAATTTTGAACTTATTTTTCTTTACCAAAGATTTATAACGTCGTAAATCATAATATTTATTCATAATAACTACATCGAAAAAAGACTATGTACGAAAACTTATCGATATGTTAACAGGAATGTCCACAGTTTTGGATATAGGAACTGTTAGCTGTACATGGTATCACTCTCTGCATGGTCTATGGTGGCAATACTGGTCTATGTAATGGCGTTACGTCTGTGTTCGCGTAAATAGGGATGATGATAACTCAATCAAATCAGCAACTCTTTATCAAACTTAAGATCGCTCTTCTAGTATGGAAGTTGTATGAAATTCGCAATTGTGACCTCATCAAATTTCAACATACCTTTTTTTTTCTTTAATCTATATATGAAAAGGTTATCAAACTTAAACTAACCAAGGATGTGAATTTTGTGCCTTTTTGAAGACCCTCTATTTAATAATCAGTTAGAAATAATTTATTTTTGATCTATGCATCATCCCTATTGCTAAATTAAAGTAATAAATAATAATTAATTAACCAGTGTTTCCTTCTAGTAGTATAAAGCATTTGATATATTCTCTTGAATATGGTAATTGATGTTCTAGTTACTCGAGTGTTGTCTTCGCAAAAAAACACTATGTGTGCCTCGGTTGAGAATTTCACTTCCTGTGATAAAAATGAATCATCTTATTTAATCTTATGCATGTTAGCCAACAACAGGATAGACTGCAGGGTTTCAGCGGATCTAGAAACCATGTAGTAACGGTTTACTTAGTAATTTTCAGTTAAAAATAAGTTAGTTTTAATAATTATATGAGTCTGTAGTTCCTTGAAATAAACTTATATTTATTTATTTGCTTTGTTTATTGTGAAAAAATTACATCCTATGAAAACAAATAGACTCAATTTCGTTTGTAATTTATAATGTCAGTATGGATATGAAAAAAAAAATACTCTATTGAATGGAGAGCACGCCTGTTACGTGTTAATTAAAGGTACGGGGTAACGACCTCTATGAACTAGTTTAAGGTTAATTTTAGATGAAGAGAGATTCACAGAACAACATCGTGCGTTGTCAAATGTTCTCGTTAGACACACCCGTATATCATCTAAATGCAAATCCGTGCGAATTATACCTTCATTTGTAATGTCTTTAGCCTAGTAGCAAACCTAGTTAAGTCAACTGTAAGTATGACATTAATCCTGGAAGATGGGGCTGTGTGACTCATACTAATCGAATAAAGGAAGCCCCATATCTATCGACGCGGAAAAGGCTTTATTTCTTTGATGATAGGGATAAAAAAGACGTCGAATACGTAACAACACGGCGCGGTGGCCGACGGTAAAGCCCTTGACGATTTGCCAATTGCTTCCTTAGGGAATGCCCACTGAATAGGTAAATAATACCTATTCAAAAGTAATTGTCAAAGTATACTTGAATTAAAAAAAAATCGATTTGATTCAGTATTAACCAACGACCTCAATTTACATAGACGGGCCCTGTCAAACAAAGAATGTGAACTTATTTTACTAACGAAATCTAGTCTGAAGAGCGAGACATGCTATGGCAAGGACAAGGACAGGCTTATGACAGTTGAGGAGCGCGCTCTACAGGTCGGACGCCCAATTTTTTTCTATGAAAGGGCCCACCTAGTACCTACATATATATCGATGGTATAAACGCCCACGTAGCCACCGCACCTAGTCTACATAGATATTAGCAATCTGCTACAGTGTGCAAGCACAAAATGGTACAGAAGGTCGGCTTTATTCAAAAAGCAACAACCAGTCTGCACACTGCTCGCTCATAGTCGTCAATCTCGGATGGTTTAAACCGATGCCAGTCGCAGTTGGCACCTCTTTAGAAACAAAAATTTATTTTAAAATATGTTTTTTTTTTGTTAAATTAAATAATCTTACTTCTTACTAATATTATAGATGCGGAAGTTTGCATGGATGTATGGATGTATGGATATATGGATGTATCATTTGTCACTCAATCACGCCACAACAGCTGAACGAATCTGGCTGAAATTTGGCACAGAGATAGATTATAGTCTGGAATTACACATAGGCTACTTTTTATATCGGAAAAATAAGGAGTTCCCGCGGGAACAAAAATCCCTCGATCCACGCAGACGAAGTCGCGGACATTAACTAGTACATTAATACATGAACTAAACATTTTAAGGAATATTGTGCCAACCCTAACGTAACGTTCAAGTTTAGGTAAATAAAATCAAATTCAGGCCTTCTGTAAGTGTCTGCGCAAACAGTGTATTCTCTATTCCCTCTCATAATCCGATGGAACGGCTGACCACCGCGACCGAAGTGATCAGACGCAGAGCCGACGGATTTACTTGTTCTGAGATGAGCTCGACTGAAACACCGCCAACTTCTAATTCCGGACTATTAGAGAAAATTGTTTGAACCTTGTGCCTCGTCATTCGCAGTCAAACCTTCTATCAACTATTAGAACATGAAGCAGTTCATTTAGTGTGGTAGCAAGTTAGTATGCGTGGTATCCGGAAATACAATAAAACTTTATTCATTCTCCCAACACAAGACGAAGTTGTTTGCAATGTGTCACCCTCTCTAACTTAGTATACTCGTAGATAGGCAAAGAGTTGTCATATGTATTTCCTTCTAAAGCAGCAATGTCCACCTAATTGAAGTGTGCAGTTGTCCAGTACTTGTTTTTGGTATTTAGAAGTAAGGCACTGAACCAGTTTTCATCGTTGATTCGGTTCGGTTTTGGTTTCGAAGAGTTGTAAATCGGCCTGCAGCAGATATGAGTCCTCGGCCGTGCCTAGTTACAACCCTATTGGAAAATTCGTGCTGCGTTAATTTGGCATTCCGTAACTATCACTTCCAATTTAGCCCACTACCACTTATACTGCGATCTATAGAGCGTACTTTGACTTTAAGACGGGATGGACTAATGTACGTATCATAAACCAGTCGTTTTAACTCAGTCTTAAGTTAGGGCCGAGTCAAAGTACACATTCCACATGATTTTGTCTCGTGGGAGGCTTCGTCCGTGGCTAGTTAATACCTTACCGGTAAAGACGTACCGCCAAGCAATAGGCGTACCCCTAACAGGTTAGACTGCTACCATCGTAGACTGCATAATCACTTACCATCAGATGAGAACGCAATCAAGGGCTAACTTGTAGTGGCATAAAAAAAAATTATAAGTCCACCTGGTCGATCGACCACATCATCACAAAATGTCAGTCGCTCCGTGGTCTTACTCAATGACGTTATTTTGAGTAAAGAGCCGGGAACGAGTCGGTGTCGAGATATCGAGTTTCCCACTTTGCCAAACTTTGCCGTATCGTGAAAAACACATGAGTGAAAGCGATGAGAAATATATCAGGTTTTACCAACAGTTTCAAACATGTTTTATGTGATTTATTATTTAGGTGCATAAACACGGGAATACATGAACATTTTATTTTTAAACATCAAACGAACTTACTCAGTGAAGTTCGGTGATAATTATGAGAGCAGCTTCTTTCTCTGCAATTTTGGTTTACATGTTGTAGTTGCGTTCCCACGCATCAGCCTAGTACACGGATATTTAGAAATTAAAAAAAGTAATTTAAAAAAAACAAAAAACCCGACTGCTTGGACACCAAAAAGTATAAAACAAGATGTGAATTTCATTATTATCAATTTACATAGTATAATACTTTTAATGAAATAATGAACAAAATAATATAGCCAATTCAGTATTCTCACAGCTCACGTTTTATAATAATATTTTTCTCTCTTAAATAATTTTGTAATTATTACGAATTATCAAGGCGCGTCGCACGTCCATTAGCTAATATTAACGTGCGACTGCGCCTTGATAATTTGTAATAATTACAAAATTATTTATGAGAGAAAAATATTATTATAAAACGTGAGCTGTGAGAATACTGAATTGGCTATATTATTTTGTTCATTATTTCATTAAAAGTATTATACTATGTAAATTGATAATAATGAAATTCACATCTTGTTTTATACTTTTTGGTGTCCAAGCAGTCGGGTTTTTTGTTTTTTTTTAAATTACTTTTTTATTTTAAACTTTTTGGTTATTTATTTACCTGCAAGGTAATCCTAATAATATTATTGCCGTAATAAGAATCATTATTTTTTGTATTTATTGTATTTTTTATTTATTTAAACTATTAGATTCCTTAATTTAGATTTACTAACGGTTTATTGACTCGTGCCTAAACTATATTAATATAACTATACCTAACTTTAATTTTACAGTAGATAAATGACAATATTTATTACGTAGGTACCTATTATGTAACAAAATTAATATGTACCAATTAAACAATTTATGAAAACGCGTCAAAATTTCTTAATTTAAGCTCCACAAGCAAGAAATTTTGCGTGCGAGCGTCCTGATGATGCTATCATCTATATATCGCGGACTTCTTTTTAGCACTTTTTGAGAGGAACTTTTTGAGTTCTCCAATTTTTGTGGAAATAAAATATAGCCTATTTTACTTGTTAATAATGTAGCTTTCTATAAGTGATATAATTGTTCAAATCGGTTGAGTGGTTTTTGAGATAATCCACCTAGTTTGATCGATATAGATGATATGAGTAGGAACTTTAAACATTTCCTTTGAAAGCTCGTAAATCCTAAATTATCATTTAAACGGAAAAATGGTTTATGGAACCTAGGTGTGATTTTGCAAGATCTATCTAACGATACCCCACTTGCCTATAACCTATCGAGTATTGACTTTCATTTATTAATTGGCTTCTAGTGGACGCCATTTTGTTTTTCTCAAATTCGGCCTCCGTAGTGACACTCGGAAGATTAAGATAAATCTAGTGGTGCAAGTATTATCAAAATCGGTTCAGCCGTTTTGTCTGTAGTGCGACACAAAGGAATACACTAAAAATGAACCTTTGAAACCTCGTAAATCCTAAATGATCATTAAAATGAGAAAATGATCAAGGGAACCTAACTATGATTTTGCAAGACCTATTCATCGATACCCCACTTGCCATATTCTAGCGACTTTTATTTTTTAATTTGTTAGATTATGGCGTCTAGAGGCCGCCATTTTGTTTTTTCTCAAATTCGGCTTCCGTTATGACACTCGGAAGATTAAGATAAAGCTAGTGGTATAAGAATCATCAAAATCGGTCCACGCGTTTAGGCTGTAGCTGTCCTGCAAGAAACAAACAAACATATAGACTGATGAACACATAACCCTGTGCGTTCCGCAGTCGGGTAATAACAACCCGCTTTCCATCTCTACTACCCTCACTTTCTATCCCCACTACCCCCACTTTCTATCCCCACTGCCCCTCACTTTCTATCCCCACTACCCCCACTCTAGTGATATCTCAGCTCCGGGCACTCGGCCGGCCGATCGTCATTTTAGTAGATAGTATACATTTTATATTTCTTTTGTGAATAGGATAAGGTGTACGTAAAAATTATGCAAGTAATTTAATAGGGAGGGTGTGTATAATAAGTGAGGGTGTGCTCACATAATTATCATCGAGCTTCACTTGGTAAGTTCTTTTGATGTTTAATTATATTTCGCAGCTAAGGTAAGGTAAGTGTACATAATCTTATTAGAAGATTTAAGATTTTATAATTTTTCATAATGTATCAAATGTTATTTGTTTGTAGATTCAAATATGGAGCTAGCAAAGTTATCGTCAATCATATTTTTTTTAAATACAATCTAGCCAAAGTAGCTGACAGACGCGGACTGACTCCGACCGATAGTACTTCTAATCTCATCAATATTGACACCCGATCTGTCAGATCTAGAAGTGGCTGAATGACGTGTACTGAGCACAGAATATAGTAGCATCAAAACCACTTTTTGCAATGTAAATGTAATGTAAATCTCGTCAACGCTTGAGCGTTGCGCAAGCGTTGACGAGATACTTTTTAATAAGTAACTTCTGTAACTAATAAATAAATTATTATTGTTAGCTTTACGAATATAATTCGTTTCATTAATATAATCTTCTAAGCAAGTAGCTGAACATATACTAGAAATAAAGATAATTTCAAAAAAGGGTTGAATTGAATTAGGTCGAGAAGTATTTAATAAATCGGGGTTTTTAATAGTAATTAGGTTCAAGTTATCGTATAACTATAACTTATTTTTATCTGTAAAAGAGTTTGTACTCTATGTGCAGTTACCAGGACCAAAACGCCAAGAGTGTTTCAAATGCGCGGTTCTCATGTTCTCATTGTTTAGATAGGTAACCTAGAACAGTGTCAGGATACCATGCCATTCCTGTCCTGAAAACTAATTTTACAAACCACATAACTCGATAATCATCTAAAAGATTAGGGAATAATAATGATATGGCAGATTAGAACGAATTTTTTGTCTCAGAGTTTAGAACTCATATTTTATCCCCATATCAAAAAACTTCTGTAGGAAATTCTTTTGTAAAATAACAGTAACATTTGTATCAATATAATCATAATCATTTTGTTTATAAAATTCTAACCAAGATCTAATACCATACTTTCTGTTATGAAACGTTTTGTAAATACGTTCAATTTTAGTTCGTTCATATGTAAACCAGATTAATAAATTTTGTTATGACCTGACGCTTCATTTTTATTTTAAAAATCACCCCAACTGGTTAAACTTGCACTTGAAAAGATTTTGTAATCAAATTTGTTGAATCTAAAAGGTGAAAAGGCAGCGCTGATGATATTTAATCAATAATTTAAATTATTTTTTAAATATAGATAAATATTCCTGGCCTGCTGCTACTGGTTTGCTACTGCTACTTGCTATTGACGCAGATCGGGCTGGTTGTTCCTTTATTCTCTGACTGGAACTAACGCATCTAAAGCATCACTGAGCCATTTTTGTCGACACATACGAGACGAGTCCCGTTTAATAAAAAGTTTCAGTCAGGGCAGCTTTTTGGCCTCTGGTTTTAGAATGCCCGCGACTTCGTCTGCGTGGTTTGAGGCTTTTTGTTTCCCGCGGGAACTCTTTAATTTTCCGGAATAAAACTATAATCTAGACTATAATCTATCTGTGCCAAATTTCAGCCAGATCCGTTCAGCCGTTGGGGCGTGATTGAGTAACAAACATCTTTACATCCATACATCGATCCAAACTTTCGCATTTATAATATAAAAAGTAAGATAAGATGGCAATAAGAGCTCACAATTACATGGAATAAGGTACTCCTTTGAGAAATTTTCTTTATTTTCTTTGGTCAAACCTTTTTTAATTGTGTGGGACCATCAAGCTGTAAACATCTTTATGAATTGCTTTGCCTAATAAAGTTTCAGACTCTGGCGCTTCATTCAACAATTCGAGGCCGTCAGTATCTAGATTGGCATCTGCGTTGACGGTGTGTGACTCGGTGTTTGCTTTCAAATTGAGATTTTCAACCAACGGAATGGTCGTCAATTACGTCATCATTATCCTTTGTCGCAGGGTCAGGGTTCCGTATACTTGTGCGACAAATCAATTTCATTGATCAAAAACGATGAATAACAACCCAGTTAACTAAACAAAATATGTACAATTTGTTAGTTGTTCGCATCAAAGTTCAAATTACATTTGAATTAAAATTTATTTTTATATATATCTGTGAAAACTTGTAATTGGCGTTATACTTATTTTTTAATTTATCTATCCACTTTTATTGTAGCTGTAAGTTTTCTGAACAAAATAAAATTAAATTAAAATTAAATAAATAGCATTTACTGTTATATTAAATGCTGTATAGTATATATGTCACCGTAAGATTATAAAAACCGTTAGATTATAATCTAACTCGCGAAATTGTAAACTGTCGAAAGATTGTAAACCGTTCAATGTTCTGAGTGTCAATTTTTGAAATATTCATTGTATTTACGTTTTCTTGTCTGTTTCTTGTAGGTTAGGTTAGGGTTCGACATAAATAACCAGGTTCTAGGTTCTATAGGGTTAGGTTAGGTTCTATAGGGTTAATATAACTAACAGATTACAATCTACCGAAAAATAATGCGTTAAATTGTAATCTTTCGACAAGTTTGCAATTTCGCGAGTTAGATTATAATCTAACGGTTTTTACAATCTTACGGTGACATATATATTTTATATAGGCTTCGGCACGGAAACACGTAATGACGGTCGGCTGGCCAAGTGTCCGGAGCTGATATATCGCTAGAGTGGGGGTAGTAGAAATGGAAATTATTTTTTCATTTCAGGTAAAACGTGTGAAGCGTGTATCACGTAAATAGCCGTGTGCTAGGCTGATGCGTGGGAACACAACTATAACATGCAAACCAAAATAGCCGAGAAAGAAGCTGCGACACATAATGAATAGGTACAGCTACAAAAGCATACAATAATTTTTTTATGCACTACAAGGTGCTGGAATGGCGACCCCGCACTGGATTGCGTAGCGACGGCAGACCCCCACACGGTGGACGGACGATATCAAGCGAGTCGCAGGGAGTAGCTGAATCCAGGCGGCAAGACCATGGCTTTTGGAGGACCCTACGGGAGACCTATGTCCAGCAGTGGACATCCATCGATTGACGACGACGACGACGACTACAAGTTAACCCTTGATCTTACCTGACGTTATGTACCTAATGGTGAAGTTAAGATGGTAGCTGGCAACGGACTAACCTGTTAGGAGTATGATAGTTATACATATTTAACCCATACCTCTTATCGGTTTATACACGGCATCGTACAAAAACACTTAATTGCTAGGCGGTACGTCTTTGCCACGGTTACAGTAGTGTGGCTAAGCCACGGCCGAAACCTACAACCTGACCAGACTAGAGAAAATTCAAAAATGAATCTCCAAATTGATCTTACAGGGAGCGAACGTTTAAGAGTCTAGTTTTTTTTTAACAAAATTGACTTGAGTCCACCAAGAACCCCCATCTACCACTACAGCCCACTAACGTGAGTGATTATTAAGAATCTTGTAGGTAGGTACAGTATAATAAAGCTTATTAATTTGCTTTATGAATTATGACCAATGCAATTGTTCCATCAAAGTTTATCAGTAGTGTGCCACTTACGCAACTTTGACTTCAACCGTGAAATTGAATGAATAAAAGTAACACAATTTACGTTTCCAGCAAAAAAGAAAACTTTGTAAGGCGGAACAATTAGTGCCCAGTCAGTCTTTACATGCCGCTTTCGGGTTCAAAAGCGTTGTTTCGGCTCATTCTCGGGAGTCTTTGCACAAATGAACTCGTTTCATTACGAGAGAGGCTTGCGAAATTTCTACCTTTATTAAGCTAGTTACTTTTGCGTTTTTTAAATGGCACGGGAAATACTGTTTGTAAAAAGTGACATGCGCCTTTTCAGTTGGCTCACTATATAAGATCACTGATTTAAACTTTATACTTATTTCCAAGCTTTAGACATCCATACTATATTATAAATGCGAAAGTGTGTCTGTCAGTCTGTCTATTAACTTTTCACGGCGCATCCGTTAAACCGATTTTGACAAATACAGACACTGAGGTGGTTTTATTTCTTACTTACTGTCAAGCTTAGCTGTCAAGGCTGAAAACTTGAAGATAGGTGTAGGTACGTACCTGCAATAAAAGTACAGTGTTATTATGAAAATATTATAAAATGTACCTAAGTTATATCTATACTAGCCGATGATGGTGATGGTGATAAAGGTTATTTTTTTTAATTTTTGGAAAACTTTTTGGTTTGTTTTTTCCATAAAAACTATCTTATGTCCATCACCAGGATGCAAACTATGCCCGTGAAGATCAGTATTTTTTTTTTTATATAATTTGCATAAACATGGGTACCTATAGTAATACACTAGATGATTCCCGCTACTTCGTCCGCGTGGATTAGGATTATTTGATTCCCGCGGGAAGTCTTTAATTGTCCGGGATAAAAAGTAACTCAAATTTCACAAAAATCGGTTGAACGGATGAGCCGTGAAAGCATAGCAGACAGGCAGACTTTCGCATTTAAAATATTATAGTACGTAAGCATGTTTTGCCTCAATTTGGCCGCAATCTTTGCAATGGAGTTTTTGTACGTCAAGTTTATTACATCAGCCATTCTATGTTCGCCTTCGCAGTGTGCTGCTGTCACACGTTTCTATAGTCACGAGTTGTGTCTGTCCAAGCCCTAAACATTGATTGGTGACCATTGAGTTGTGGTTGGCTAATTGGCATTTGATAGCACAGGGATTAGTACTTCTAATTAAACTTCACTCAATATAGAGTTCTCTAATACGAATCTTCCTATCATAAACCCTTTCTTTTAGCTTTGCTGTAGTTCGCTGAAAAGCAAGTACCACTACAGCCCATTAACGTTCCACTGCAGGGCAAAGGCCTCCACTCTCACAGGAGAGAGGGAATAAGAGCTTAGACCTACCACGCTGCTCCAATGCGGGTTGGCGGCCTTTAACGAATATTATCATGTTACTGAGATTTCTTTTTTATCCACTACAAGTTAGCCCAATTTAACCTTAATTAAAATTATTAGTTAAATTGCAAAAAAAAATTAAATTTGCTATGTTTAATTATGGCCCGACACCGAAAAGTCAATGTTAAGTGCAAATGGATATGTCAAAGCGAGTGCAACCGTTGCAAACACAACGACGCTATCACTCATCCCACTACAAGCTACAGAATCATCAGTGCTGCCGACATGTTGGGGTATCTACTATCTAGGTAGAGTTGACGTATGCTAACAATATGAGTATGCACTCAATACTCAACCCTTGCTTGTGTAATTCAAGCAAATATTGACTGCTAACTACAGAGATGTTTCGTTCTGATCAGATTTTGATCATCTCACATTTTAGGTGCGAAAATGCTGAGTGGATTTCCGATGGAGTGAAAATTATCTTTTCACCCGCTTTATATAAGTGTTATTAGCTATATAATAATCCATCCATACTAATATTATAAAGTAACTCTGCCTGTCTGTCTGTTATGCAATCACGCCTAAACTACTGAACCGATTTAAATGAAATTTGGCACGGAGATCGTCTAGAGCCTGAGAAAGGACACAGGCTACTTTTTAAAGCGAAAAAAGTGCTGTAAGGCGTTGAAATAGGGGATGAAAAAGAAAAATGATGAAATAAATACGACATTCAAACTTTGTAAAAATGTTACCCTAAAGGGTACCTTTTTTACCAAAAAGGGGATGAAAGTTTTTGTGTGATGACGTCGGCAATAAGTTTACGGCCCAGAAAATAAAAATATAGATACCGTAAATAGCTATTTTAATGTATGTATGTGTTTTATTTGCAAAATAATTACTTAGCCTAAAAAATTAAAAATGCTGCCGAAAGTCACAATTCCACGCGGACAATGCCGCGGGCACAGATAGTAATTACTATACCACGGTAAGTACTTAACATTTCTATGTATTATGCTTACTTTAATAATAAATATTCTCTATTCGCAAAAAATATATTTAACATGCCATTTTAGTAATAGGTATTTAATATTTATATAGCAATTTTTCTGGATTCTCAATGCGCTCCATGCAATATCCAAGTACATTTAGCTTATCACGGTCGTATTTTGTGTTTTGTCGGATTAAGAGAGCCCTTGGGTGATTTTGAAATAATAAACTACTGCAGCAGTATCTTTAATGCAGCTTTTATCCTGCAGACTTTTCTTAAACAACCTATTTTAGTTATTCTTAAAAGTTAGCTTTAGCTTTTAGTTAATCTCAATCTGAGATTTAGCTTAAAATAGATCTTATAGGCTTTGGTTATAATGTGAATTATTCTAATTTTCAGAGAAAAAATATCTCAAAAATTAAGATTGAGAGAACGCTAAAATGAATAAGAATAAAATACTTACATGATACTGACGCTTAATCACGAAGTGTATTTTATTCTAAAATAACTTAAAATGAAAATAAAATTATTAGCTTTAATGTCAAAATGAGCAGGCGCACACCACTAACAAAATAATAACAACAAAGTACTTATTATTTATGCAAAAAATATACGCCGTTCAAATGATCGTGAATGGGAATGGTGCTCAAAACACTGGCGCTATTACCTCACTAGCTACAATAGCCAGCTAAGCTGTTGAGCTAAATAAACGCCATCTCTTGGGTCACCTGAGACTATGAAATGACCTATGAAATGGTCACCTGAGTATGAAAATTATATTCTAATTTTCATACACACTCAGTGGCGATTCCTGGTGGTCAATCTTTGGTTTGTGCTAGCTGATGCTCAGGTATTTTCTCAATAAAATACATTTGTCTACTAAATACTAAAATGTATCACTGATTACGACTATAGGTTTAATATAACTGCCATATTCCAAACAGGAACCGCCTGCTACATTTCATTTTCATAGACGGGAGAAGAGATAGGCTACATTAAATTATCCCGGAAAATCAAACATTTTCGGACGTTAGGTAAATTTCTACAATTAGAAGTTTTTCAGAGAAAGAAAAAGATTTGTCTAGGAGATCTTCTATTATAGATATTGCACTAATGTTGCTATTTAAAACTATTAACACTAAAAATTATTTATTACTTACTAGCTGATGCCCGTAACTTCGTCCGTGTGGATTGAGGATTTTTTTTTCATGCGGGAAATCTATAGTTTTCAGGGATTAAAAGTAGCCCTTATGTTATTCCATACTATAATCTGTCTCTGTGCCAAATTTCATCCAGATCCATTCTGCCGTTCTGGCGTGATTGATCCATCCATCCATCCAAACTTTCGCATTTATAATATTAATACTATTTACTTATTACGTTTACATTATTATAACACTTACTCGTACTATTAATCAAAACTCTCACAATATAATTAAATTAAACTAAAAATAAACATAACTTTTCGAAAATAATACTTCACGGCACAAGCAGCTATTCAAAATTCGTACCGCAAGCCTTCGGCCCGTATATTGTATCATACGAGCCACGAGACGATGCGGCGGCGCCAGACGCACGTCCCAACCACGGTGCGAGGTGTATATTGAGCGCGCGTGAATTTAAATCATTGTCATAATTTTTTTTTTTTGGTCATAAAACTGGTAACAATCATTGCCTTAACATAGGATAATTAGACTTAGGTAAAGATTGAGATTGCACCTTCTAGATATGACCCCAACATGCAAAATTAAAGTTTCGCTATATTAACAAACTAATAACAATCAAAGAAGATTAAAAAATATATATATTAACAATAACTCGCTTAGTAGTAACTAAAGTACGAAAAGTAGATTAAAATGTTAAAATACATTGAGAAAAAGATAACAAATTACTTGAAAATATGTTTTAGCTGTTTTTTAAATGAGGTCAAAGAACCAGTAAATATGTCGCAACTATTTCTGTGAGCATTAATAAAAGTGCAAATGCTGTACACAGGCGCATGTTGGCCTGCATTGGTACGACATGATGGCAAATGAAACGGCTTGCGATTCTGCAGGCGAATACAAGACCGCGGCACACAGAACTTTAGGCGCTCTAATATATCCGGTGAGTCAATATAGCCATTGATAATTTTATAAAAGAAAACCATGTCTAGCATTTTACGTCTGTGCCTAAGTGATAAAAGATTATATGAACATAAGCGCAAATCATTAATTTAATCATTATCATTTATGCATCTAATTTTTTTTACTTTTCCAGTTTTTTTAAACAGTAGTTAAAATCAAAATCGGTCAAGCCGTTTCGGAGGAGTATAAACACTAAAACTGTGACACAAGAATTTTATATATTAGATTGATAGTTATTTTCATTAATTTTTTATAATCTTGTATCAGTAATCTTAATTATATATTAATAATTCCCCAATGTATACTCGTGTCAGTTATGTACGACTTTTCCTATGTGCATGATGTAACTACCTATAAATTGAATAGCTTGTTACCTATTGCCTAAGCTATTCAACATTTTGTATACCTACTACTTGTAATTCTGTTGGTAGTTCAAATAAATTAAAAATTAAATTAATCAATTAACGAAATCATTTAATTGATAAACTTGTATGTTTTGTAAATGGAACCTATTTCATGTTATTATTATTAATAAAATATTAGTATATTACTTAAATAGATCTAGTATTATTGGTAAGTAACTTATTCATAATTCTTGGTATTGCGGCGCAAGCTACGCAATCTTAGAAAAATCGCCACTAAACATTGCTTCCAAAGCCTAGATACGGAAAATCGACGCGTGACTCTCGCCCGACTTCCGACCTTCAGTTACACGTGTATTTCATCTCAATAAAGATCAGGTTACTATGTATGTAATAAATGATTCATTGTAATCGTGTGAACAAATTGTAACATGCAAACTAATAAACCTACCTAACGTTAAATATCAATGTCATTTGTTACGACAAAAACTTATATTAGGTACCCATGTTCTTGTGTGGTCTGCCAATCCGCTAACTCTCACTGAGCACAATAAGTTTGACTTTTTGGGGTATTTGTCCGCAAAGCGAATGAATTTTGTATATTTAAAGGCGAAATCTAGGCAATAAATAATCTCTTAAGGTTAGCTTTTGTACAAAATATTGAACTGTTTTTTCTACAACTTTTCGAAGACTAGGTATATGTCAACAGCTATAACGTTGTTGATGACTTTAGACATCATTCAACATGTTTTTAGTAGGCACTATTCAAACGATGACCTGTCCGCCAGCCACGTGTTATAGTATTTTAGAGTACCGAATATAAATGTCAACGTAAGATTGTAAAAACCGTTAAATTATAATCAAGCTCGCGAAATTCTAAACTGTCGAAAGATTAGAATTTAACGCATTATTTTCCGGTAGATTGTAATCTGATAGGTATTTAAACCCGATAAAACGTAAGTGCCCGGCCTGCGGCCGGGAACTACTTGATTATTTATGTCGAACCCTAACCTAACCTACAAGAAAGAGACAAGAAAACGTAAATAAAATGAATATTTCAAAAATTGACAGTCAGAACATTGAACAGTTTACAATCTTTCGAAAGTTTAGAATTTCGCGAGTTAGATTATAATCTAACGGTTTTTACAATCTTACGGTGACATAAACAAGCCAAGTTATTTTTGTTTTTTTTTAATTAGAACTTTTAAAAGTCACAGACAAAATATTTATGTTGATCAGTATTATGTATGCATTATTTAAAAGCTATCCTTAGTGGTTATCAGGCGAATCCCACACTGCGACGGGTCCCGCGATCCGTCGCAGGCCCATCGCGGTATTTCTGCGGTTGACTGTAATATTAGCTATATTAGGTTGTATACAAAATACGCCTAGTGCCACACAATAACAACGTCTGTCCATCGCATGGTAGCAGTACGAGCGCGCCACGGCTAGCAGGGTGCTTCGCAGTGTGAAAACGCCTTAGTATTTTTTTATTAACCCTGTTTACGATGCATAAGGTATCACAGTACTGTAGGTACATTATGTTTCATAATCTTAGACATTGCCAAATAAATCAAGTAGGATGCGGCTCATAAAATTATATTGCCTACCATAACCCTGTAATGTTACATACTATGGGTACAGTGAACAGAATATATTTATTACAGAATTATAAGAAATGATTTCTACGAGCTAATCCTCTTGTAATGCTTATAATAACAATATAAGCATTACGTTACTTGCATTAAAATGTAAGCATTATATTATAATGCTTACATTGCAATAGTGAGGAAGTCCTCTTTAAATTACAGCTAATGGAGCCTTACATGTTATTTGTGGTGTTGAACTCACATTAGGGAGAATAGTTGCTGTTAAATGTTCCATAGTTATCCGCTAACTTGTACGAGAACTCGTCAAGAACTTCCCTTTGCTGTCCACTTGCTTTATCTATAGAGAAACAATGCTAGAAAAGCTAAAACAATGAATATACAGACCTCTCCATAAATAATTTTGCAAAACAAGCTCAAAAATTCACAAACCATCCACAAGCGAGGAAACCCCCTTTTTCTATTGTCACAGATCTGACACTTTTTTTACTACGCATTCAGGAAGCAATTCTTTGTCACTTTGCCAAGTGTGAATGCACGCAACAGTGGCTATTCGACTCGAGCCAATTCTAATTTTGTGTGCATTTGCATTTTGCACTCAAACATATCAAATAACCAAATTATGCTAAACTTTAACCTTTTTTTTATTCACTACAAGTTAGTCCTTGACTTGACTGTGATCTGACCTGATGGTTAGAGTTGATGCAGTCTAAGGTAGTAGCGGGAATGGCACTTATATTAAACCCATACCCCTCTTCGGTTTCTACACGGCATCGTACCGGAACGCTAAATCGCTTGGCGGCACGTCTTTGCCGGTAGAATGGTAACTAGCCACGGCCAAAGCGTCCCACCAGGCCAGACCAGAGAAAATTCAGAAATTATAAATTCCCATATTGAACCTGCCGGGGATCGAACCAAGGACCTCCGCACATTAAGACAACAGCGCTACACACTGCGCCACGGAGGTCGTCAAAACTAATGTTGTAAAAAAAATTAAGACTAATGTACCTATTACTGATGTACCTATATTCTCTTTTATTGGTTGGATCACAGTTGGATAATCTTTTGACCTAGTTAATCACATAATATTACACAGGATATGGATGCTAAAGAAGCTGCTCACTACATATTTTTTTATTTCACTAGTAAGAAAGTTTGTCAATTCTAGCGAACTGCTAGAAATAGCTGCTGATAGAAAACTAACAAATTCTATTGAATTATATTTTGAATAATAAACCAAGTTTAATAGAATAAGTTTAAGTTTAATAGAATCGTTTTCCGATTTGTTAGTTAAGTACTACAGCTCCGGTAGAGGTACGCATTAGCATCATAAGAAAATGATTGCGCAATTTGGAGCCTCCCTTTCAGTCAAAGTCAAAAAAATGTTAAGTTGCCCTCAAAAGGGGAAAATTATTAAAAGAATTCTGAGAAATTGCCCAAAATCGGTTTCCCTCAAATATCTACCAAGCCAATAATAATTTACGTTTTTAGAATATTGATGAGGAAATTGAAAAGCGCAGACTGACGACTTTTTATGTCAAAACTTTTTGCCCTTTAGCTGCCACGGCCTGTACAACGTGATATACATATACAATACAAGGTTCCGTTCGTCAGTTCACCCTCTCGTTCTCTCACTTCGACCCATTGGCAGCTCACTACTAAGCACGAGTCTCCTCTCATGATGAGAAGGGATTAGCCATAGTCAAACACGCTGGCCTAGTAAACACGCAGGTATTGAGAACATAATGAAGAACTCCATGGCATGCAAGTTTCCACACGATGTTCTTCTCAAGTAATAAATTTAATTTCTTAAAGCACAGGTACTTAAATTCTACATCTATGCTTACAACACATAATCCGAGAGGATAGAGGCACGGGGTTTGAACCCCGGATAGGAATCCGGGTATCTAAACCACTAGGCTATTTACTATTACTTCGTTAACTTACCTTACAGTTAAAAGAAAATAAAAGACATTACTCACTCATTCAGTGGCTGGCTTATCAACGCCCAGCATAAAACCTTGGGCCTAGAAAGCTGAAATTTGGCAGTTCCATTTATAATTGTCTGTATTCCGGAACTTTGCAGGTCCAGCGGCCATCGCTGTGATCGCATCGCCCAACTAAAATGATTAAACACTAATATTTATTATCAAAAGATTCTAGGATAGCGCTCGTATACCCACGGATCCTTTAAATATTTTTTGTATTACGAGTATTTCATAAAATACATTTATTTATAGAAAAGAAAGTCGCGGTCAGGCGTCACAGTTTTCATATTTGGCAAATTTCCAAATTCGGGACGCGTGTTCAACCTATTGTTTCAATGAGACCGCGAAATATCATCTTGTAAAATCTTTTGGTCAGTAAAATATGATCCTGGAATTAAATGAGAAAAGTTCCGTCGCATCAGAAATCTTATTAGAAAGCTTCTTCGCCTCAGTTGTTGTCAATTTTATTGAAAAACTAGATGATGCCAACTACTTCGTCCGCGTACAAGTTTAGTTTTATTCTTGTCTTGCTTTTTTTTCCCCCGGAAAGAAAAAGTACACAAAAGTACACACTGTACAAAAAGTCATCAAAATCGCTTGTACATGAATTCGTGAAATGTTGCCCATGTACAATTGTGAATATTATAGACCAGTTCAAACTCACGTTTTTTGGCGAAATATGTCGAAGTATATCATGAGCCATGAGCCGGGTCATAATTAAGTATTGGGTTTTTCTTTTTAGTACTAGCCCGGAGTTAGGAAGTTGGCGGTGTTTCACTTGGAGAGCATGTAAAGTATTCGGTCTCGGTTATTATCACTAACTTGGTAATAGTCGTCAAAGCCCGCCAACCCGTATTGGTGCAGCGTGGTGGTTCCAAGCTCTAATTCCCTCTCTCCTCTGAGAGTGGAGGCCTGTGCCCAGCAGCGTCACGTTATTGGGCTGTAGTGGATATCATGAGCCAGTTCATACGATGTAGCGCGTATACTGCGTACTGCATGACGGCTTGCGCCGTTTACATTATACACGCAAAAAAAACCGGCTAAGTGCGTGTCGGGCCACACGCTATGTAGGGTTCCGTAATTACCCATCACAATATACGGACATTTATAATATATTGGTCGGCTATTACTCATTAACTTGTAAAGCCTTAGCTGTGACAGTTTTGCTTTTAACTTCGTTATATAAGTATACTGCCATGACTTTTTTCACATATCCTAAAACAACGGTTTAGCTGACAGAGGGGAGGGACACTTGACCATAAAAAAAATTTGCACTTTATACATTGATGTAGCATTTTAGTATGACTTTATAGCTTAAAATTTCGCAAACGGATCCCTGAAACGAAAAATGGTTTTCCCACACCCCAATATTTTTGAATGACCTTTTGTATGTATGCTCATGCTAAACTACAGCTTTCTCTAAGCCGCGGACGGATAGACGGACAGAGAGACATGGGGAAACAATAAGGGGTCATTGATGACTACAGAACCCTAAAAATCTCCCATGTAGGAGATTTATGATTCTTTGTCTAGCGAATAAAAAAAGACATCAGATTCAGTATCTGTAGAAAAACGTATAATAATTTGGCTATTTACTAATTATGTGGGAGGGCACCACAAAACATGATAGATATGCTAGGAGCTATTCGGTTATTCATAAGACTTAATTGGACTAAATACTGTGGCAGACCGATAATAAACACAAACAGACCCGCCTATGTAGTGACCTTGACAAGATGGTTGAACTCGTCTACTGTAAAGACGGTTTAAAAGCAACAATAAGTTATTAAGTAGGTAGTCTTTTCTCTACTCGTTTATTTTCTTAAACGAGTAGTAACTACCTGAATTATTTCCTAAGTGTAAGTAGGTACCTACGGTCCTAACTTGAAAACATAAATTCAAATTCAAATGTTTTTTATTCAAATAAACTTTTACAAGTACTTTTGAATTTTCAAATGAATCTACCACTGGTTCGGAATTCCATAATAATAACATACATTACATAACATACGTAGTATCTTAATAATACTGTTTTTAGATAATGAAGAAGTAATCCAGAGTAAGCTCAGAAACAACCGTGGGTAGTATTATGTACGGCGTCCTTTCTAACGATAAGCAGCGCTATTCCCTTAGTTGGCAAAATTCCAATAAGACTCTTTTCCAGTTACTGTCACAATAAATGGTATTGTACAAAACAGGGTAAAAGTAAAGGAAAAATTTGTTCAAAGCTTTGCTATCAGCTATGAAGTTTGGACGTTCGACAACGTTCGACGACATTTTGTCGAAGGTATTGACGTTTCAAACTGCTGAAGTGTAACTACTTAGGCTGAAGTTTAGTGTCAATCCGTCGAGTGATTATTGTATCTATCATCGAAGACGAAAATGCGCTTCATGTCTACGCGAAAAGTCCGCCGTCGTATGGGAAAAAAAATTCATCGCATCGCTCCATGATTGAAGACGAAAACATGCTACATATTTGCTTGGAAATGCCGCGTTGTATGGGAAAAACACGTTTCGTCGTATCGTCTAAAATCTAATAAAGCTTATTTCATTCATACATTAAAAAAACTTTTTGTCTATTTTAAGTTTTCGCCCTTACTTGTAGGAAGTTGGGAAATAGTAAAAACCCCTTTTTAATTTTATATGGAGAGATTACCTACTACCTAATTCTTTCTAGATGTGGCGTGTACCTCATTGATTTGGGTCGCAACGCTTTTACCTAATGGGCTTTTCACTTTCATAATAATGCGGACACGCCTCTTCTAAGGGTATGTAAAATTTTAACTCTTACATTTAATAATTAATCTATCACAATATTACATGATGCTTGTGACTTCGTTCGAGTGGATTGGGATATTTTTTAATCTCGGTGGAGCTCTATAACTTTCCGGGATTAAAAGAAGGCCGTGTCCTTCCCCGGGATGCAACCAATTTCTGTACCAAAATTCATCAAAGACGATTGAAAGGTTTGGCCGTGACAGCGAAGCAGACAGGCAGACAGATGGATGGACAGACAGACACACTTTCACATTGATAATGAATAGTATGTTAGTATGAAATAAATAGTAATGAATCATAAATGAAATGAATGAATGAGTACCGTAATCTTGGAGCATGATATTATAACCTTAAGTATCCTAGTTTAAGCCTTGAATAGACGTTGTTTATGTTTTATTTGTGAGGCTGTGAATGTAACAAAGTATATATATATAGCCGTGAAAGATGCCAACCTTAGGTTTAAGATTGATCTCCGCTCCGAATGTTAAATCTATGATGCCAACGACGCCTACGACACAAAATAGATTTACACAGGTCGGCTCGATACTAAAAACGGTAACCGCAGCTCTCAAAGTGCGATCGTAAGGCAATCTTCGTGCACTTTGGTTTCCGCTTTGTATAGAGCTAGCTTATTGTATACCCATATATATCTTTTTTGTGACAAGAGCTCTCCAGGGTACCTACTAACCCACCCATAATGTAATTCCAACTTACGCCACAAATCCCTTCTACTCTAAGAAACTAGAAAATATTAATTGAATATTACCAGTGATATGTATATTTTGTTGTTGTTGTTTAACTTAAAGCTTTTATATCATGACTCCAAAAGAGTTAAACAACATTTATTAAGGCTGGGTTGCATCAATACTTTTTGACGGACATGTAACGTTTAAATATGGCGCTAACGAACGTAAGTCAAATAGGGCGTTGATTCACCATTTTTATAGTACTAATAATAAGTAGGTAACTAGCAAATTAACAGACGTTAAAGTTCTTACGTGTGTTAAATTTAAACGAACGAATGTTACGATAACCAACAGTTTGAAACAACCGGCCCTATGTCAAGGTTATTATACTATCGATGATTTTCTAAATGTCAAAGTGGCATGGAAGCAACCGACCTCGTGTCCAGATTCCAGATTCCAGTGACCCACAAGTCAATGTAATACTTGTAACATAACGTATGTGTTGTATTGTTTACAATAAGTACTGCTGAGTTTCTTGCCGGCTCATCTCAGTAGAATCACTTTCCAAACCGGCTAAGTGACACAAGTTGTCCTACATGAACTAAATAAATCACTTATCATACTGAAATCGAAATATCACAGTGGACCTAGGCCAATCTTTAAGCATCGAAGACCAGCTATTACCCTGAAAGACATCTTGTTAAAAATATATATAATCAAATAAATAAATACGATCCCGAAATTGAATTAAAAAAGTTCGCGCATAAAGGAAACCGAATGTTATTAGAAAAGCCTTTTCGAGTTCAGAGGTGAAATTGTTTTAAAACTTTATGGTAAAAGTTACTGAGCTCAAGCCAAAAAATATTTTCAGTTAATAATGAGTGCAAGTTAAGAACAAGGGAACTAATGAATTTATTAGATAGGCTCTGCTAAAAAAGGTTTTATAGACATTTTTTTATATGTGCTTTCTAACAACTTTTAACAGTTTTGGAGGAGTTCTTTCGGCCATAAACTAAGCAGACCCTCGAGTTAGCTCTTTGAAAGCTCATCACAATTTTGAGCGGGAAATTTCGCTGTAAATTTTTGCATGAGTTGCCTTTAAGAGCCTTAAGCCTCAAGAATCAAATAGTCATTGTTTCACCGACCGAGAAAGACTATATAGCATTAAAGCAAAACGAAAAATCATCATACCAATATTATACGAATAATATAATAATTATAAATACGAAAGTGGGTCTGCTTGTTGGTTTGTCCGTCAATCACGCCGCAATGTCAGAGAAACGCAACGACGTGATTTTTTTCATGATCATAGTTGAGGACCTGGAGAGTGACATAGGGAGAATAGAGGGAACTACGCAGAAGTAGTGGCGGGCATCAGCTAGTCTTACTTCTTACTAATAAAATGCGAAAGTTTGGATGGATGTATGGATGTTTGTTACTCAATCACGCCCCAACGGCTGAACGGATCTGGCTGAAATTTGGCACAGAGATAGATTATAGTCTGGAATAGCATATACGCAAATTAAAGAGTTACCGCGGGAACCAAAAAACCTCAAACCACGCAGACAGAAAGTCTCGGGCTTCGCTAGTGTATACTAAAACCAGAGGCCAAAAAGCTGCCCTGACTGAAACTTTTATTAAACGGGACTCGTCTCGTATGTGTCGACAATAATGGCTCAGTGATGCCTTAGATGCGTTAGTTCCAGTCAGAGAATAAAGGAACAGCCAGCCCGACCTGCGTCAATAGCAAATAGCAGTAGCAACCAGTAGCAGCCGGCTCCGCGCCGAAAAATCAAAAACCTCAAACAAAGCAATCGAAGTCACGGGCATTCGCTAGTTCATAATAAACTTAAAATAATTTCATAACGATTTTGGAAATTGCAATCATCAACATATAAAAAAAACTACAGAAATAAGCGGCGATAGCCTAGTGGTTGAGACGTTAAGAGGACTTTCTTAATCGGGTAGTTGGGTAGATAGTAGATTAATCGTGTTTCTTTTTCATGACAAATAATTATTGAGAACCTAAAAATCACTTAAGTAGTTACTTAGTTAATAAAGTCATGCTAAATAGCAACCATAAATATGCTTTTAAAATAAATAGCTTTCAAATGTCACCAAATTTAATATAGTCCTTTCATTTTTTTCTTTAATTACATCGTACAAATCGATCATCTTTGTTAATTGCCGTGGTATTCGGACGTACGTACTATGTACGGGTAGAGTGCACCTTTACCTTGATATTATTTATCCCATGTTGACGGTATTTTATTTTTCCGATTCATTTATTTTTATGAGTATATAAATCATGTTCATTCAAACTGCAACAAAGGCCCACCACGATCAATTACCACTCGCGCTCGTTATTCACAGTAACGATCAGTCAGCCAATAATGCGGTCATATTCGCTTCATTATAGCTGCCTTTAAAACAAACATTTGACGACTCCCTAGCGCAGTGTTGAGCGCTGTCGTCTTAAATCTTAATGTGCGGAGGTCCCCGGTTCGATCCCTGGCAGTGTCAAATTAGGAATTTAGAATTTCAGATTTTTCCCTGGTCTGGTCTGGTGGGAGGCTTTGGGCGTGGCTAATTACCACCATACCGGCAAAGACGTGCCGCAAAGGGATTTAGCGTTCCGGTACGATGCCGTGTAGAAACCGATTAGGGGTAAAGTATAGGTTAAACGTAACTACCATGCCCCTAACAAGTTAGCCCGCTGCCATCTTAGACCGAATCATCACTTACCATCAGGTGTGATCGCAGTCAAGGGCTAATTTGTAGTGGATAAAAAAACATATCCATTATGTAGGCATCTATGAACTCCTTAAAACAGTTCGATTTATCCGTTTGACAAACGTTTATGAATAACTACGATTTTCTTACACAATCGGGGGGCAGAAGAGCTATATCTTGATGCTATAAACATAAAATATACCCTAAAAATATCTGCTGCTGAAAACTGAAATATTGCATACAGGTTTTTTTTTACACAAAGAAAATTTATAAAGCCTATAATTTTTTTTTATTATTATTCCCAAGTACACAATGCCGCGGTTCACGGTTGTTTGCTAGTGAATTAACATAATTAAAATTTTAAAAAATACCTCTTAAGGTTAAGTATAGGTAATTCAACGGAGCCTTTTTGCATAATTCTCTTTTAAGTGCCCACTAAAATAGATTCATGATTAATTAATGATCACAATTTTTTTATTCACTAGCTAATTTGCTTAGTTAAAATCTTTGATGTTAATTTATTACATCTATAAACTTCATAAGAAAAAGCGTCATTACATTTTCTTTCGTATTATTTAATTATTTAATAAGGAAGAAAAGACAAATATTTTTCAATTTGTACCTTATTTTGCCCGCCTAAGCCGAAAATCACAAAGACGAAATAGTAAAGCCGTTGCTCGTAGAATACTTACTTTTAAAAATAAAAAAAGCACTTCATCTCGTCATCGCTGCAGAAAGCTTATTTTATGAGAATCGGACCGAAAGAGTTGATCACAGTTTGTCAATTCTAAACCTACCCCATTTTTATATTAGAAGGACGTCTGCGAAGTAATAGGTACCCAATAGTGACGCACAATTTTGCAACAATGTGCGTTGCGCATTATTGTACCAGTAGATGATGCCCACGACTTTGTTCGCGTGGATTTAGGTCTCAAAAACCCGGGAAAACGTTTATTTGGCGGGATAAAAAGTAGCGACATACCTAGTCTGTGTCTGCTATTATAATTCATTGTTTTGCAGATATAGTCTATGTCCCCACAATTGTCAAGTGTCACTCTAGCTAAGAAATATAATTGTTGAATGTCACTCTCTGGAAAATAATTATTAAAGGAACTTTTTCAAAGTGATGGGTTTTTGATTGGGCATAGCCCTCCTTACCCATACCCTTGTCACTCTCCACTCTCCACAATCCAGTCTCCAATTAAGTATAAATCACGCCGTTGCTCTTTTGGGGTGCAACAAAGTACACACTTTCACATTTATTAAATTAAAACAGATGCGGCCTTGTGACATTTCAGAATATAACACTATATGCGAAGCGAAGGTTTATACCATAACTTTGCTACCCATGCTTAACGGCTCATAAGGGTGAACTACTGACGCATTGGGTCAGATCAATCTACGATCTAGGGTTAACGACTCGCATTTGATTTTCTGAGTTTCAATATGGAACTGCAGGAAAGATAAGCTTTACAAGTACCTACATATTCAACATAAAACATAATGAAATATAATCTTTCAGTGGGCATTGCTTATCGTGTCGAAACTAACCGAGGACCATGGACTTAGAATTTATAGGTCTATGCCGAGGACCGTACCTAAATAATGTAAAAGAAACAAGTTTTGTATACGTTGATGACCATTGTTTAACGTGCAACTTTGACCATAATTGTATAATCAAAAAGAAAACATCAAACTTCGCATTTTAGCATATTAATTATTTATTTTGGCATATGCACTAGTTTCTAAATCCCAGACTTTTCTAATTATTCCTATCAGGGATGTATCGGGGCCTATTTCTCCATCACAAAGTAATATAATGTTTAACTGACGAATAATTTAATGTTTTGACAAATGCTTTAAAATTCTGTCAAAATTTCAAATGTACGAGTAGGTATTCGACGGTTTTACTTGGCGACCCAATGGTGAAATAGTCCCTGAATCAAATCTTTTTGGTGAACTGTATAATCCGTGTCATGAAAGAAGTCCCCTAGAGGTGGTGCTTGTGCCTAGTAGTCGCCAATTTATGCTATCATTTAAAAGTATCTAGCTGGCGCCAATCAAATAGGTAAGTAGTCACGTCTGAAGTTGACCGCAGGACGCGTCGCAATAGCATATTTTCGCGATAGTGTTACTGCGACAGTTTGTGGAGCTGCGCAAACAAGCACTCGCACCTCATCTCAGCCTCAGAGATGACTATTTGTTTGGCGGTAACTATAAGTAGGTGCCATTAATCTAAAAGGCCACGTCTGAAGTTGACCGCAGGAGGAGTCGCAATAGCATATTTTCGCGATAGTGTTACTGCGACAGTTTGTGGAGCTGCGCAAACAAGCACTCGCACCTCAGCTCAGCCTCAGAGATGACTATTTGTTTGGCGCGAACTATAAGTAGATACCATTAATCTAATAGGCTATTGATTATAACTTACAAAACAGGTCAATAAGGAACTAAGATGTTCACGGGTTTTTATTGCAGGAATCGTTCAATGGGTTATAAAAAAAGAAAATCCGCGGAGTGCTATTAAATTAGAGGGTGGAAATTGAAGATGGTGGTGAAAAATCAATCGTATATCTCGATAATTTTCATTATATATAAAGCAAAATTTCGATATATTGTATATGAAACTTTTTGTACAGAATCAAATTTCCTATCGGGATAACATTTTACAAATCTTAAAAGGAAAAAAAACCATGCCAAAACAGTCGAAACAAACTTGAAAACAAAGCAGAAATTTAGATTTTTCTTTTCCACTGAAACATCAACCCACGCGGATGAAATCGCGGGCATCATCTAGTAAGTACATAAAAGGAAAAGGTGACTGACTTACTGACTGATCTATCAACGCACAGCTCAAAACGTTTGACGATCAGGCTGAAATTTAACATGCAGATAAATAAGCTATTATGACGTAGACATCCACTAAGCATTTTTGGAAAATTTAATAGGGCTTTGAAATTTGTATAGTCCACGCGGACGATGTCGCGAGAAAAAGCTAGTCTGTGTATAATAGGGCTATAATTATAGGTATTAACTTGTCCTATAACACAGGCTAAACTTAAAACTCGATCCGAACATCGGAATCCTGCAAAAGATGTAAGTAAAAGCTTCTGAATCCTATTGTGTCCTTGGATACTCTGAGCTCGTTTCCTTTTCAGCTTGTTTGCTTTAATTAAGTAACATTTTCAATTATTGGAAACCTTTCAGCAACATTGAATAGAAGAAAGGACGAGCCTTTCATTATTGATCATTTTGCTTCTTGAATTTTAACTGCACTTATTACGTTATTGCTCTGACGCTAAAAATGTTCTACTGTTGTTTAGTTTCTCGGTATATTTCTTTAATCCCTGAATGGAATCAATTCAATCTTTTGAAATGGAATAGTTCGAGAGCTTTGTTATTTTCTTAGAGGTTTTCTTAAAATTTGTTTTCTTTTCTTTTTATACTGGGCAATGTCTTTTGTGCGCGCATTATGGATATTAACATCTTGTATTTTGTACTGTACGTAGGTAACATAAACGTATAATTTACGTATTTCACCTGATCCAATGATTGCTAAAACTGACGATTGCAATTGGTTCAATCGGGAAAACACCTTTAATATGAGAAATTATTATTAGGTTAATATTATTAAAATCTTAATATTAGGTTAGAAATATCGTCCGCGTCATATAGAAATTACGCCTACACTATTATGTAGGTATTATAATAATGTAATAGTGTTTTTTCGCTCTAACAATTATTTATTTCGACATTTTGAATACAATATGAGGCATTGACGTCATATGTAAAAATATGACCCAAAAACCTGCAACGTGGTATTTGCACAAGTCACAACAGTCCACTAAAAGTTTGCTTCGGATATAATAAAATGCAGTAGAAAAAGCCCACAAAACTGACAGTTTTTATCATCCGCGGCCAGTTATTCAAATAGACCACTCTCAGTTTTGACCTTTTGTATAGAGCAGTCGGCAATCTTCGAAGTCAAATACCTATTTTTTTTGCTGTTTAATTCGGAAGCTGTAGCGTTGACGTTGTTATTTATTATATTTGTCTAGTTTTAAACATAAATAGTAAGTATCACCCGAGTCTTGTTTAAATATTAACTTGTGAGAACAAATAACGAAAGAAAGTATACATTTTTTATTATTTCCCTTGCAGTCTTAGCGAGCGGCGCTCCATAAAATCTTGTGTCCAAGATGGTTTACTAAAGTTTCACAAAAAACGTTTCAAAAACTATTCAGGTGACAAACAACGTATTCCGCAAAAATATCATTTTATAAAAGATTATTTAACAAATATTCAATTCCAAAATGTTTTTCTTTGCAAAATTGCTGCTTGATAAAGTATCATTTACGAATTTGTTATTTCACCAAATAATTTATTTGTCAAGTTCGCGATTTTATAAAATGTCGGTACATTTTACAAAGACAGTAGCACTAAAGCTTCTGAAAATTCATTTTCTTAAACTTAGGTTCACACGGGTTAGGTCCTAACCCGTTAGAACCTAAGCGCAAAACGAGTTAGGACCCTTATTAAACTAAGGTTCAAACGGGTTAAGCCCTTGACTGCAATGTTAGTGGGTGATGATGTAAGTACTCTAAGATGGTAGCGGGCAAACCTGTTAGGAATATGGCAGTTATATTAAACCTATATCTTTAATCAGTGATACATTTTATTATTTAGATTTAGTTAAATGTATTTTATTGAGAAAATACATCAGCCATCAACCATCAGCTAGCGCAAACCCAAGATTGACCACCAGGAATCGCCACTGAATATAATGTATGTAATTGAACCGAAATAATATTATGTTGTTTCTTTTATCTTACCCTGTACAAATTAATTTCAATGTTGAATCAATCCCACGAGTAGGTAAAGTTCACGCCTCGATGTTCCCACAATATACTAATTAGAAGTAAATTATACAATAATATTGCGTTGATATTATTTATGTTTGATACCAATTCACTCAATTGTGGGAATATTGTTTATTGTGAAAACAGAGGATTTATCGTAGGTACAGTAATTTTGCATATACTATAGACTAGGACAGGGAAGATAGCTTAGTGGTACGTTCAGCCTCCACATAGACTATAGTGGGCAGCTATCATAGTTTCATGTTTAAAATTTTTTGGTGGCCGGGGCTTCGACCCTGGCCACACATTTCTTTACTAAGTGTGTACTTTAAGTTATTAAATAATACCACTTCCTATAATGGTAAAAAAGGAAACAACACGAGGACACATACAGGCCCGAGATTTCTTTACAATGTTCTCAAAGGATTGTCAATCCGCACTTGGCCACCATGGTGGACTATAGCCAAACCTGAGCCTATTCAGTAGAAGGCGCAACGGATTTGAAATTTAAATAATGAAAAAATTTACATAAAAACTAAGTAGTAATAAAAGAAGAAATTTACTTACAAATTCCAACCAAGCTAGTTAAATCTTATTTTAAAAAGTCCTAACTCCTGACTCACTCCCCTTCTGACTGACTAATCAACGCTGAACTGAACCTCTTGGAGCCAAAGAGCTGAAATATAGCCGAGGTTCTATTTATGTATGTATTTATTACGTCTCTCAGTAATAATTGGTTCATTAGTGTAGGTTGCCTGGCAGAGATCACTTTAGTTATAAGGTCACCTTTTGTTTAATACTTCTATTATCTTTTGTAATTGTTCCATTTTTATACAATAAAGATGTTTAATAATAATGATAATAATAATACAAGGAACATTAAAATATAGGTACAATAAGGCGGTCTTATCGCTAAACAGCGATCTCTTCCAGACAACCTTGGCGCTAGGGAAAAAACGAAGAAGAGGACAACGGGAGGTGGTGCAGATATAAAAATAAAATTTAAATACTAATACCTACAGTGGCGTGCAGTTCATAGAGGCATAAAAGCACTGCTTACCCATATCGAAACAAGTCAATGCTCATTTTTGATTCTGACTAACTAATGCCTACCCTAGCTTCAAACCCTGTGCACGCCACTGAATATCTACATAAACTAACCAATATCATAGGTATATAACATAATTATAATAGACATACATAAGACTAAATAGTCATACCAATATATACATAGTAACTTAATACATAAATAGATATACAAAAGAAAAATAAACATGCCGCTAACAAAGAGACAGATAATGCTTTTTGACGATAATTTTAAACTTATTTAATGTTTTAGCACGGTGAATATGCGATAGAAGTTCATTACAAAGACTGATGGTTATGAGTGCGAATGAACTTTGGAAGTATTTAGTCCGATGCGTAGGCACCTCAAGAACAAGTTTAGCAGCCAACCGGAATCAAATAATTGTATATATATGTAAATAAAAATGTATTTTTCTTTAAATTTGAATGTTTGAATTTTGCCGCGCTCCACTTCGGTCACAAACTAAGAGCCGCCATCTTAGGTTAAGAGTATGGAAGTGAAAACGTCAAACGAATTATTGTGCACAATATCTGAAGAAATAAAAATTTCGTTAGAAAACAACATAAATTAAAATATTGCTTTGGAAGGAATAAACTTTAATGTCGTTACTTACAGGTTGGTTTTGTTTGTTCTGTTAATGAGTGTTATTAAAAACAAGTGTAAAATTTTAAACTAAAGAAATAAAACTTTTACTTACAGAGAAACACATCGAGTTTGATTCCAATAAACAAAAATCATCTTATATATATATATATTATTTATTATGAGTAATCAAGGAATAAGGCAAGATTTTTCGAAATTGCCAATCCCAAAAGCATGAAGTATCGGACATCATCAACAGTACAATACTATACCGTGAACTAATAGGTGCTCAATGCTCATAGGTATTAAAATAAACATATTATTTTTATCTTGTTTTGATGCAGAACGAAACGAAAATAATATGTATACATATATACGTATACGTATAACATTTTACATTTTGATGTCCAACACATCAAAATGTAAAAACAACTGTTAGTTTTGTAAATAGGTGCGAAAACACAACTTTCTGAGTGGCATATTCACATTAAAAGTTTACCCAGTCCATTTGAAGACAGGAAAACTTTTGGGATACAGCCAACAATGTCCGTGTAAACTTTGTCCAAAACTACATAATTGATCACGCCGGACTGTACATAATTTCATGTGCACATATTTATTTTTTGAAACTATATCGCCAAATATTTTTAATATTAAGCCTATTTTGCAATAATATACTAGTTCATTAAACGTGTTGTTTATAATCAAAACTTGAACTTTAGTTATCAATAACATACCTACCCGATTTTTTTATATAAAATTGTAATTATTTGAATACTAGCTGATGCCCGCGACTTCGTCCGCGTGGATTGAGTTTTTTGGTGCCCGCGGGAACTCTATAATTTTTCGGGGCCTATGTGCTATTCCAGGCTATAATCTATCTCTGTGCCAAATTTCATCCAGATCCGTTCAGCCGTTCCGGCGTGATTGAGTAACAAGCATCCATCCATCCATCTATCCGTCCATCCATACTTTCGCATTTAAATTTATTAGTATACTAGCTAATGGCCAAGACTTCGTCCGCGTTGATTGAGGTTTTTTGGTTACCGCGGCAACTCCTTAATTTTCCGGGATGAAAAGCCTTAGATGTGCTATTCCAGACTAATAATCTATCTCTGTGCCATTTCATTCAGATCCGTTCAGCCGTTTTTCCGTGATTGACATCCATCCATCCATACATCCATCCATCCAAACTATCGCATTTATAATATTAGTAATACATGTATTTAGGTATTAATTTCAGTTATTAGGTAACTTTAGAGGGGGCGTCAATAGAATTAATTTATTTCTACAACAGTATAATAGGCTTCACTGGACAAATTTTAGTATCAAAGCCTACATTATACATTCTGCTTGCTCATCATGGATGAGACACTCCCGTCTCCCGCGATATATGTCTAGCCCCATTTATTTATTTATTTTATATTTTATATTATTATTATTACATTAATCATTATAACCATAGTATTACAACCGTGCATTACATACATAAATACCAAATATACATAAAGAACGTTAATGGTTGCAATAGTATAAACTGATGCGCAACCATCAACGCCTACCTCAGAGAATAAGTATCGACACAGTATAACATTAACAATTTACAATAATAATATAAGTATACATGAGAGAAAATAAGTAGGAACATATTATCACGGTAACAGAAATAACAATAACAAAGGTGTGTGTGTGTGTGTGTGTGTGCGCGTGGTACGTGTGTGTGCGTGCGTGTGTGTGTGTGTGCGTGCGTGTGTGTGTGCGTGCGTGTTTGTGTGTGTGCGTGTGGGCGCGTGGTGCGTGTGTGCGTGTGTGTGTATGTGAGAGAAAGAGAGAGAGACAGAGATTGTGTGAGGATTGTGTCTGTTACGATTTAGTGCTAAGTCATTTGGTGTGTTTAATCATTTGATAAAATCTTCAACATCATCGTATGACAGTGTTTTAAGCCACATTGAAACAACATTTTTGCATTTTTTAACAGTTAAGGGATAGATATTCAGGATCTTATTAACTTTGTTGTATAGTGACGAACTAGCATAGTAAAATTGTCGCCTCGTAAGTAAAATGCGAGATGGAATTATCGGACATACCCGATCAGACCTCCTTTTTTCTTCGTAAATACTCGGGTTATAATATAGTTCTTTATGCTTTTTTAGAATCACTTGAAGGATGTACATTTTCCTAACAGAGAGTACATCAGCTGTTTTATATAATTCATCAGTCGGGAATCGAATTGGTTTGCGCAGCATTACCTTTAGCACAGCTCTTTGCGCTCTCTCAAGTCGCAGCATGAGAGTTTTATTGCAACTTCCCCATGATTTGATACAATAGGATAAGAGACTTTGTACTAAAGAGGAGTAAACGATTTTTAACGTTTTTAAATCTAAGATAGATCTCAGATTTTTAAAAACATAAATAAGCTTTCTGGTCTTACTTAGAAGCGACTCCACATGCTGCGTCCAGGATAGCGTGTGGTCCACCACTACACCCAAATATTGTGCATGATCCACGCGATCCAAGACTTTACAGTAACAAACGGAACTTAATTTTGACCCACATGTATGAGGCGTTATCTTAAAGCAGCAATCGGGCTGGGTTAATTTATTGGTAGAAAACGTTATATATTTAGTTTTTGCGACATTAAGAGATAGAAGATTGGTAGAGAGCCAGGTCATTATCCTTACCAGGGCAGCTTCAGTGTAATGCTGTACTTCGGACCAACTATTGCCTTGGACGATTAGTGCTGTGTCATCAGCGTAAGAAATTATACGCCCGTGGGAGATTGGTATATCACAAAGAGCATTTATATATATAAGGAATAGTGTGGGTCCTAACACGCTTCCTTGCGGAACTCCATACGTTAATGGTTCCTCTTGACTTACCCATTCATCAATTTTAACACACTGCGCCCTATCGGTTAAGTAGTTCCTAAATAGATCCAGGACACAACCTCTGATACCAATACGTTCCAGCTTAAGGAGTAGTGTTGAGATAGACACAGTGTCAAATGCTTTAGATAAATCTAGAAAAACGGCAATCGTTTTATCTTTCGCATCAAGACCCTTAGTTATGGTGGTGACAAGCTCTAACACAGCGTCATCAGTGGACCTTCCAGCACGGAAACCGTATTGATTATTAGATAAGATATTGTTTTTGTTAAGATATTGGACGAGGCGTTTATTTATTAGTTTTTCCAGAATCTTAGAAATTGCAGTAAGAACAGAGATTGGTCGATAATTGTTGAAACTGAGTCTATCTCCACTTTTATGAATTGGATAAATTAACGCCTTTTTAAAGACAGAAGGGAAAACTCCTTTGGTAAAACAGTTGTTAAAGATGTGTGTCAGTAGGGGTACCAGGATATGTCTGGCGCCCTTCAAGAGTGCAGCAGAGATGCCGTCAAAGCCAACTGCGCAATTACTTCTCAAGGTCTGTATAATCTGATCCACTTCACCTAAATCGCAACTAAGAAGTACCATTGAATCACGCCGAGAATAAGAATTTGTAGAGGGATCCTGCTCATTAGCTGATGTAATATTATTATTAATTTTTTCAGCCAAATTTTTCCCAACACTTGCAAAAAATGTATTAACTTTTTTCGAGGGTAGGTACTCAATAAGCGCACACGTGTTTTTGGGGTGTTGAGTTATTTTATTTAATTAAAAATAATTTGAATTTTAATATACATATGTATTAAGTGTTTTAGTACCTACCAGCCCTAACTCCATTCAAATAATCCATACTTGGCAACGTAACTGAAGGATTTCACTGTTGTACACATCACCAAAGCACATTCACTAACTATGGAGGCCATTCAGAACTCAATTCAATCACTGACTGAGCATTTCAACACTCAAATGGCAGAATTTCAGAAGAGTCTACAGGGAGCAATACCAGCAACGAGCCCCACTTCCAACATAGCTGCTCAGTTTAATTCATTCCGTGCATTTGTCTTATCTGCACTTGCCGGGCTCCAGCAGCAGGTAGAAGTGCTGGCAAGACAAACTGACCAGTTGGAGATGCGGAGTAGGCGGAAGATGCTACTGCTTCACGGGATCCCTGAGGGCAATGATGATAATCTGTCGGCCACAGTGAGTGCATCTTTGTCCAATCATCTGAAATTACCCAACTTGCAGGATAATAGTTTTAGTCGCTGCCAGCGTCTGGGTCAGCCTAAGGGCGATAAGCCTCGGGCTATCTTGCTGAAATTCCGGGACCCGCCAGTTAAGAAACAGGTCTGGTTAGCGAAAACTTCTCTCAAGGGTACAGGTATAACTTTGTCCGAATTCTTAACAAAAGACAGGCACGATGCCTTCATGGCTGCAAGGCAGAAGTTTGGAGTTACAAAGTGCTGGACAAGAGAAGGGCTCATTATAATCATTGGACGTGACGGCAAGCGCCACAGGGTGACCACCAAGGCGGAGGTTGACTCTGTTCAGTTGGGCAGTGATGATCAGGTTCCAGCATCCCCAGCGGCCGCTTCCAGTGCTAAAGCCAATCCTCAAGTACCGAAGACCACTAAGCCAGTGTTGAATGAGGCGGTTAAGACAAAACGGAGTGTTAGGAAGTAAGGCAGACTATCCTTTTGCCTGGTATGGTCTATTTTAATGTTGATCTGTAGACGCTTGCTTTAATTTTATGCTGCTGTCATTCAAATTTGCACTTTTTATTGATAACTTAGCGCTTGTTGATCTTTTCTGTAATTTTATGCAATCTCCGCCACTATTTATGTTTGATTATTGCGGGTGTGCAAATAAATTACCTACAATCAAAATCAATCATTTAGTAAACAAAACATTAACAAAGGACTTGACCGGTGGAACTATGGCAGCTTGCCTAGGTGTCAAAAATCAATGTTCAGCAATGATTTCTTTATTATTGTAATTGTAATATTTCACTGTTTTCAGATAAAAAAGTTTCAGGAGTCTGAAGGCTCGGAAAACTGCGAAAATGAACAAAAAAGTTTCACCAAAGACTGCTTTCCCACACTAGATGGCGCTATTTATTGTGTTGAGCGAGTCTAAAAAAATATTTTCAAGTATTATTTCTTTATTATTGTAATTGTTATATTTAATAGTTTTCAAATAAAAAAGTTTCAGGAGTCTGAAGGCTCTAAAAACTGAGAAAATAAAAAAAAAAAGTTTCACCAAAAACTGCTTTCCCACACTAGATGGCGCTAGTTATTGTGGTGAGTCTAGAAATTGGTTACTACTTTTGGTTAACAAGTTCAACTATTCGACCACAGATGGCAGCATATGCTATGTGAAAGGGCGTTCCTTTAAACGCAGTATTTCAAAATGCTTTATTCGATCTATTGGTTTGAGACTTGTCAATAAATAAAAATAATTATAAACAAAACATACATTTCCTTTTCATTACTATTTAATTGATCAAAAATAAATCGTTCATAATATAATGACTAAGGTACTCATGGTACTAAATGGTATTCATGTAGGGTTACAAGATTATTATTAGGCATGGATATAATGGAACGTCAAAATGGAGTAGTGCTTAAAGAGGAAAGCGGACGCTCAAGATTTAAACAATAAACGTACTGTTTTTTTTTGTCATTTGAACCCTGACCTTATTTGGAATAATAAATCCATAATAATTTCGTTTTGAATTTTTAAACCTTACTGTAAAATCGGAAATCCTGTGCATTGTCCCGAATCGGAGGGCAATTACTGGTCATGTCCTTTACATGTCAGTTGTCACATGTCAACGTTAACTTGTCAAGTTCAATTTATGAAAATGACATATATTAACCATAGACTATGAGTTGACTTTTAATCGTGAGTTAGGCTTTGAACTCAAATATTATACATTAAACCGATTAATTTGTAATGCCGATTATTCTTGCTATTCTTTATAGTGAAATTCTTAGTTTTTAGTTTAGCTTTGTGTACTGATTTCTGAACTTAGCTTGCCTAGACTAATAGTAAAGTAATAATTAAATACTTAGATGTGCTTTTTAATTGTAATCATATTATTATTCAGTAGTGTGTAGTAATGTTACGTTAGACAATTTATTAGTTGTACATATATATTGTGTTATTATGTTTAGCTGCTGGTGGGTATGATAAGAAGTATTGCACATAAGTAGCTAAATTATTATAAGTAATTCTTATTGTTTATCATATTATATTTTAGTATTTATTTTATATTACTTTGTTATATATTCACCATGATTATTAGCGATAATCGCGATAGTTCGGACGACGACAATGTATACTTCCATTGTGACTCCAGCTCATCTGACGACAGTTTTCACAGTTTATCTATACCTCTCAATTCAACCTTAGATTCTACTTTCTCTCAATACTCTAAAAGTTTCAATGTTATCCACATAAATGCGCAGAGCATTCCTGCTCACCACTCTGACCTCTTGAGCTCGTTTGATGTCAAGAACATACATGCTATCCTGGTTTCTGAAACCTTTCTCAAGCCTTGTTTACCCTCAACTTCATACTCGTTGCCAGGATTTCATTTAATTAGAAATGACCGAACCGATAAGGGTGGTGGAGGAGTTGCTATTTACCTGCGTGCTCAAATTCCGTTTACAATCTTAGATAAATCTCCTTCCGGATATGCGGAATCTTCTGAACATTTATTTATTGAAGTTCTCTTCGGTACTTTGAAGCTTCTGTTGGGAGTTTTCTATAGTCCTTCGTTGCGCATAGACTATTTTAACGAGTTCGATGCCTTGCTAGAGAAGTTCGTCCCGAACGCCGATCATACGATAATCATGGGCGACTTCAATACTTGCCTAGTCAAGAATAACTCTCGGGCCAAGCGCCTGCTTGATATGATAAACAGTGCTGACCTAAATATTTTAAACACCTCACGTCCGACACACTTTTTTCCTAACTGCGTTCCTTCTCTACTGGACCTCATGATTGTCTCCTCGCCTGATCGTGTCAATGCGTTTGGACAGCTCCCAGCAGAAGCTTTTTCGTATCACGACTTAGTCTATCTCTCGTATAAAATACGCCCGCCCAAAGTTAAACCTACGGTCATAATGCGGCGCAGCTTTAAGGACTTCAACAATGTTAGCTTTATGAACGATCTTAGCCAAATCGATTGGAACTCTGTTTTTAATGCCACAACGACGGATGACAAGCTCAATATTTTTAATTCCATACTTATTGAGTTATTCGATGTGCATGCTCCATTAAGGCCGATTAAACTCAAACACCTTCCAGCACCTTGGCTAACAGACGAAATAAAAATTCTGATGGTCAAGCGTAACAGAGCTAAGTCAAAATTCAAGAGTAACCCTACTATAGAAAATCTATATAAATATAAAAATCTGCGCAATAAATGCAATAGGCGTTGCCGGGATGCTCAGCGAGAATATATTCATGTTTCAGTGGACAATAAAGACCCTGGGAAAGTCTGGAGATTTCTGGACACCATGGGAATTGGCCGGGATCGAAAATCCTCTCTTACTCCTAGCAACGTTGATATAGAATCGCTAAATAGACATTTTACGACTGTTCCTTCATTAGATAATTCAACGAAATCTAACATGCTTAACTCCCTTAGTTTAAGGACCAGTCCTAATTCCGGGCTATTCAATTTTACACCCATCACTGCTACGGAAGTCCAAAAGCATATCATGGCTATAAAATCTGATGCCATCGGCAGTGATGGTGTAAGTCGTAAAATGATTTTGCTGGCACTTGACAAAATCCTACCTGTCCTTTGCCATATTTTCAATCACTCTCTTTCCTCTAACACTTTTCCGAATATTTGGTGCTCGGCTTATGTCATTCCCATTCCTAAAATTTCCAATCCTTCAACCTTTTCTCACTATCGACCAATCTCAATTCTTCCATTTTTATCGAAAGTGCTTGAACGTGTGGTCCACACTCAACTTTCTCTATTCCTTTCTAGGCACAATGTTCTGAGTCCATACCAATCCGGATTTCGCCCTGGGCACAGCACTGTGACTGCTTTGATCAAAATTTGTGATGACATAAGGTACGGGATTGATAGCCGGCTAGTTAGTATTGTAACCTTACTTGATTTCTCAAATGCCTTCAATACTGTTGATTTTGATATTCTCCTAGCAGTTCTGAAGTCAATAAATGTCTCCTCCGATGCTATTGGCTGGTTTCGCTCCTACCTTTATGATCGCAAGCAATGCATACGTATTGATGATAAATACTCGTCATTCTGCTATCTTAGTGCGGGTGTACCTCAAGGAGGAGTTCTGTCTCCCCTTCTCTTCTCTATTTTCATCAACTCTATCACTGACCTTCTCTCACTATCCTTTCATCTCTATGCTGACGATTTGCAGATTTACACATCAACAACCGTCGACGATCTCCCTGGTGCTATAGCACGACTAAATTCCGAACTCAATACTGTGAGCAACTGGAGTAAGTCGTATGGGTTGTGTGTAAATGCAAGTAAGTCGCAGGTTTCTTTATTTGGATCATGGCAGCAAATTGCCAAAATTAACCCTTCATCTCTCCCTCCTGTAGTATTCAATGGCACTAATTTGGAAATTTGCAGCACTGTCAAAAACCTGGGTCTTATTATGGACAACTCCTTTTCCTGGGCTCCTCAGATAGCTGCAGTTAGTCGAAAGATCTACGCCGTGATCGGTAGGTTGAGAAGATGGAAAAACTTTTTACCGGTCAAAACCAAAATATCCCTGGCTCAATCACTTCTGCTTCCCCTGTTAGATTATGCAGATTCATGCTATTCTGATTTACCACAGATTCTCCTTAATAAGCTTGAACGTCTGCAAAATATGGCTATCAGATTTGTGTATGGGCTGAGAAAATTTGACCACATAACTCAATATCGAGTCCAACTCAAATGGCTCACCGTTAAACAACGCCGTAATTTCCATATCCTTTCTCTTCTCTACTCTATCCTCTTCCTTCCACATACTCCTCCATATCTAAAAGAAAGATTTCATTTTCTTCGGTCTAGCCATCTTCTCAACCTTCGTTCAAAGAACGACAACAAATTAGCGATGCCAAGCAGTCGTTCGCAATGCTACGGCGACTCCTTCACTGTCAAAGCTGTGATTCTCTGGAATGCGCTACCGCGGGATATCCGACACTCTGTGTCGGTGTCAACTTTTAAACGTCGTCTTAAAAATTACTATTTATCGCTATAAAAGTATGAATATCTATGTAAAGCTCGTTTAAGTAAGTTTATGATATCATATATAATTATTATATGAGTATATAATATTATGTTTATTTTATTTTTAGATTTATATTGTCATAAGTAAAATAGTATGTAACTATAGTATGTACTGTTATGTAAGTTTATTATATTGTAATAGTTAAGTAGTAGATTGTTATAATTTTTCTTTTAGAAATTTACACGTGCGCACCGCCCTGTCATCATGCAACCAATCTCCTATCTTAAAAAGGTTGCCTGGAAGAGATCACTCATAGTGATAAGGCCGCCTTTACACCGTAACAAGTTGTAAATTCTGTCTCGATTTGTTTTACCTCTGTTCTGTTATTTGTTTGTGTGTAATAAAGTGTTTTTACTTACTTACTTACTTACTTAACTTGGTTAACTGAATCAAGCTTATCATCAGAAATATTTAGAAGATCGTTTTTATGTTTTTTAGATGGCTCAAGGTTTGCAACCCTTTTAATAACCTTCCAGGTATCTTTTGGTTTCGATTTTGCTAGTTGCAGTTCATTCTGCTCATAATCTCTCTTTAGCTTCTTTGTTAAATTATTAAGAAAATTTTTATATCTCTTAAAGGTAGTTTTTATTATTTTATTATTAGGTTCTTTTTTAGATTTTTTATACAATTTATCTCGGTGACGCATGCACCGTAGTAATCCTCGAGTAATCCATGGCTTTTTAATACGTTTGTTTGCTCGTATTTTGACAGAATATGTATAATTGTTAATGGTTGAGTTCAAAATATCAACTAACAATTTGGATGCCTGTTCGGGGTTGTCTATACCAATAATAGCAGAGAAATCAGTATTTTCTAATGTTTTAATGATGGCTGGCAGGTCAACTCGGGTATATGTTTCTTTTTTTAAACTATTGAAGTGTGTGTCGCAGCAGAGTAAAATAGGAGCATGATCAGTTATTAGTGATTCCAAAACAAGGGCAATCGATTTTCTTCTAGTTTTTAAGATGATATGGTCTAAACAGCTTAAAACACGCGTGGGAAAGGTGTGGGCTGATAACATTGCATGTGCAGCAGTTAGGTTTAGATATTCATCAAGATTTGGGTCTTTGCTACCATCAATAATATTTATGTTGATATCCCCAATGACAGACACAGTGTTAAATGAATTTAATGTAGATAATATTCTATCAAGACTATTAATAAAGCTTGAAGCCTTTTTATATGAGGGAGACCGGTATACGGCCACAATAGCCATTTTATTTTTATATTTTAATAATAAACAGTTAGCTTCATTGCATTGCGGCTCTTCAACAGTACACCTTAGGCAGTCTTTAATGTAAACTACAATTCCATCATTCTGGTTTGTAAAGTTTGATTTATATGATATATAGCCCTGTAAAGCCGGTATTAAGGGTGATTTGCTTAACCAGCATTCCGACAGTATGAGTATATCTATTGGTACATCAATGCGCTGTAAAAGTATTGTCAAGCTGTCAAAGTTACAATGTATACTGCGAATATTCACATGCAATATTTTGATTGACTGTTTGCAAAATGATAAGTATGAAGTACATTGTTCAGCCAAGCAACAAAAGGATTTGGACACCACTACATTGTTAATTTCACTTCCTATTGTAATAGTATCATCCATTGGGGGCACCGCACAAATATAACAAGGGAACTAAATCTACTTCCTTAGGGATATAAGGAGCTATGAGAATGTATCTTGGGGGATTCATAAAGAATTTATTCAAATGAGAAATAGTTATTTCAAGCAAATTATAGGTTAGTTTAAATGATATTTTTATTGTTTTGTGTTGCAGAAATGAGTAGTTTTGAGCAGCTAAACTGTGTAAGTATCTAAGTAGTTTTGACTTGTGTTTATGATATGTATGTGTTATGTGTAAGTGTGTGAGTGTGATGGTTAGATTACATGTCGAATTGCAGATAAAAAACATTATACAAATCAAGTCTATGAAAAGTAGAAGTTTTAGAATCATACAACTTATTGATAAAGAACTGTTATGGTTAGGCATTTGACAGCAGTGGTTTAGGATTGGGGAGTAGTTACCTAAGACTAGTCAGACCTGTTCCTTTAATTTTGTAAAGTCAGATTCGTCATTGATTCGGGACAACTTTGCCCCTTCCTTTTTCCGAAGAAAGATTTTCCCGTTTGACACCCAGCAAAACTGGAAACTGTTACTTTTTGCAAGGTCCCGACTTAAGAAAAACAGTCTTTTCATCTTTGGAGTCAAGTTTTCAGACATATAAATAGGTCTTGCAGGTTCATTTGTGCTTAAACAGTCAGTTTTTAGTTGTTGATTATCTTTACTATACTTTTTAAACATTTTAAGGATCCTTTCTTTGACTAGAACACTTGTACAGTCGACTATGATTGTTCTGTAGTCTTGTGCCCGGGTACTTATCCTAAAAACATCTTTTATATCATACGGTTGCAATACCACATTAATCTTCTTGCAAAGTGTCGAAACGACTTGTAAAAGACTCTCCTTATTTTCTTGTTTTGTCTGTGGTATGTTCCTTACTTCAAGACTGGTCGATCTTGTATGACGGTCAAAATTTTCAAGTTTTTCTTCAATAGACTGCAGTTGTTGTGTGCACTTCTTAAGTTCAACCTCCATATCCTGAATTTGTGTTTTAACTTTGTCATATGTCTGTGACAAAAAGTCCATTGAAGCTCGAAATTCTGAATTTTGGTTGACTATTTCTGCCATAGTTGAGTACAATTTATTGAATTTCTCTTCTTGTTGTCCTCTAAATTCGCTAAACATTGTTTTCATTTCAACCATGAAATTCTGAATTTCCATGTTCAAATCTGGCGATCGCTTGCGTTTAATACGAAAAGGTATATTCGGTGTGGCAGAGTACTCGGTTTCTTTTCCATTTGATAAGCTCCGTTCACTTGAGCTCATTTGGAGTGAGGCGGGTGGAGTTCGTTTTAGTGGCATTATTTAAGGTTAGAATCGCAACAACTGGAATTTGTATTTTGTTTTGATTGTTTAATTGTTTATGTTTTGCTTATTCTTACACTTACGAATGCTGAAAAATCCAATAATAGCAAATCAATTTCAGTAAACACAGTCACTATAACGATTTTGGAAATTCAAACGGCCAACGAACTGTCAATAGTGAACTTAAAGGTTTTTAGTAAAACTACTTAATAGAAAGTCTTGCAAACATTTGAAAATCACTATTAAACACTGATATTTCGATTCATGTAGTTTAATTGCATTAATATAAATAATTTATTAACTAAAAACTTATTTAATTACGGAGACCGAGTAGGTACTACGAAAGCAGTGTTGCCAGCCATTATAGAGGAATAAGGCGTGGCGCGGGATGTAGCTGCAAGTATTCTAGACTATGGAACTGTCACAAAAGCTGTGTGATGGGGACTGCATTAGAAATTACTAGCTAATGCCCACGACTGCTGCGTGTATTTTTTTGGCTCCAGCGGGAACCTCTCTGTGCCAGATTTCAGCCAGATCCATTCAGTGTGGGGCGTGATTGAGTAACAAACATCTATACATCCAGACATCCATACGTCCAACTTTCGCATTTATAATATTAGTAAGATTAACAAGTCATAATTTAAAAAATTAAAAAAACGACTGCCCTGCCAAAAAACGAACTAAAAAGTTAAAAATCTGAATTAATCTAGTTAAATAGAATCTTATACAGATTTTTATTATAGGATATTTTTTTGTGAATCACTGGATATTGAACTGTAGTGTTATATATTTTTGGAAACTACTCATCATTTTCTAGATGATGATTATATTGTTAATCTTATTTTCGAATAATTTTTTCAACTTTAATGCTGGACCCCATAATTTTTTTAAAAATTTTACTAGCCTTTGTCACCCGGAATAAGCTAGGGGTTCTTACGATACCTCATTTATCAAAATTGGTTCAGGCGTATAGTAGTTATGGTGGAATATACGAACTCACATACATACATACATACATACATACATACGTGCATGAACCCTGAAAACAATATAATCCTTTCGTCAGGCAGTCGTATAAAAAGAACTGCTAACTAAATAAATCCATACTAATATTATAAACGCGAAAGTGTGTACAGACACACTTCGTCGTCGGTTGAGTAAGCGTCGCAGACAGAGAGACAGACAGCTGTCTCTCTGTCTAATACGCTTTCACGCCCCATCTATTCAACCGATTCTGATGAAATTTGGTATAGCGATAGGTTACATCCCGGGGAAGGACATAGGATTTTTTATTCCGGAAATTTAAGGAGTTCTCCCGGGAATCAAAAAACTTAATTCATGCGGACGAAGTCAAAGTTGCATCATCTAGTTAATAAATAAAGTTTTCGCTTGGCAAACTTTGAAGATTCTAAGAATTGATTAACAGTAAGGAATACATAAAGGAGTAAGAAAATAACACTTTCTATGAAAAGTCGAAAACTTACAAATACTTACATATACCGCCTAATTCAATAAAAACAAACCAATATTTATTTGACCTTATAAGTCTTATAGCCCAACATTTAACTTATTTCATTTATTTCAAAACTTTTTTCATTCATTAGTCCTTTCAATTCGTCAATAGTGATGGTAGAAGTATATCTTAAAAGATAAAAAATAAGATAGATGAAAGGATTTTATACACTCTCGGTACGGAACCCTGAAAGTTTTAAATTACTAACAGGTAATCGGCTAGTTTGTGGTTATTTACACTTCAGTTGTCGTCGAATAAGCTCGTCAACGTTAACGAAGTCTTAGCTCAACTTCCCTCTTTTTAAGTTCCGTATAGGAACGGGCCCTTTCCTAGATATGGCCGCACAAAGCCTGTTACGGTTAGCAAAACCATACCATACCAGGGTAGGGTGGTAAACTAGCCACGGTCGAATCCTCGCACCAGGCCAGGCCAGAGAGAATTCTGAAATAATAAATTCCTAAATTGACCCTGCCGGGAATCGAACCGGGGACCTCCGCGCGTTAAGAGAACAGCGCTCAACACTGCGCCAGGGAGGCTATCAGACAACGCCACTCGGTGGAAGGGAGATTGTGTATATCCTACAGTGGACGTCTATTGGTTGAATTATTCCATAAAGAACAAACAATGGGGCTGAATCTGTAGTGCACTATCTCTAAACTAAATTAAAATAACAGCATTAAAAATATTGCTAGCCCTTTCATAATACTCCCTGCGGAATGTGACAGAACTAGATTTAAAGCTGTCATTATAGTTTAGTTTAGAGATTGTGAACAAACAATGATCCATTGCAACCCGGAATCAAGTTTTTGGAGTTTACCTCCAATAGGAATCGATTTTGGGGTATGAAAATTTATGGGGAGTAAAATAAGGCTTTCTCCGTTACGTTATTTACTTTATGTTTCCATGACTATGTAATGTATTTTGATGAATATAAATTATATTAAAAAAAAACGAGGTGAGAGGTGTCAAGGGACACCTGGATGGAACGAAGTTCATCAGCAATGTACGGAACTTGTGCAGAAACACTGTCAGGATTCATTATTTAATTGTTATTATTTTTTATGTACAAAAAACCTGTATACATCAAAAATAATCGTCGCGACACCACAATGTTCAATGCGAAATAGAAAGACGAAACGAAAATAGCTGGCTTGCTTTCTATGAGTGAGAGAGAGAGAGAGAGAGAGAGACAGAGATCACGCGCACGCCGCACAGCTTACAACTATAGCAACAAGTGTCGTTACAACTTTTGGTCTTAATTTTTTCCGTCTAGCCCCCTTTCTCAACGCGCGATAAGGAACTTCGTTCCAATTATTATAGTGAATGAACTAGAAGTTTAATTCGCTATAATCCGCTACAGTAGACAAATCTGTGTGGTACAGTGCGTGTCTTTCACCTGCAACATGCGACACCCACCACCCAGCAATTCGCACAGGCACAACACCACACCACACAAATCCTCCAAATCACTCTCAACGTACGTTTCACTCCGACACCGGAGCATCCTCAGGAGATGTTGACTCGACAATGCACGATTGTGAAGTGACTATCGTATCGCAAGTTCCGGCTTATATACCTTTTTGGCATGGCTCATACTGAAGCCCCGCCCCCTCCCCCATTACTGTATAAATTGAGTAAAGGTGAATTTGATACGTTTATTTGTTCATTTAGTAACTCAAATCCTTTATTATTGTGTTTAATTATTTCTAATTGCTCCCAAACGCACATTCGTAACCCTTTATTACATTTATGCAGGATTTTATATGAATGGTTATTGCCCACCTCATGTCCACTGTCCAAAAGATGTTTAGGGAAGTGGGACCTTTGTGGTTGATCGTTCCTATAAGCAGACATATGTTCCTTATAGCACATCTCAAAATTGCGTCCAGTTTGACCAACATATGTGGCACCACATTCAGGACACTCAAGCTTATAAACACCCGATTTTTGATGATTCTTTAATTTATCTTTTCCATTGCAAATCCTCCGAAGTGTATTATTTGTCCGGAACGCGACATGCACATCATGTGATCTGAGCGTCTTTGCAATGCGCTCAGATATAGGTCCAAAATACGTCAAACTGGCTTTATATTTACTAATTTTATCCGATGTAGCCATGTAAAGATCTTTTCTAATTTGTGCTGACTGCTGTTTTTTAATTATATTATTAACAATATTCTGATTGTATCCATTTGAATGCGCAATTTGGTATATAACCTCTAATTCTTTCCTATAGTCCTCTTTTGACAGTGGAATGGACAATAACCTGTGTACATAGCTATGGAATGCTGCGAGTTTATGTTGCCAAGGATGACAAGACGATGCGGGTATAGTTGTGTCAGTAAATGTAGGCTTGCGATAAATTTTGAACTCATGTTTATTATTAACCCGGGATATAGTCAAGTCAAGGAAATTCAAAGATTTGCTCTGTTCTAATTCTGACTTAAACTTAATTTTTGGGTGCAATCTATTAAGTTTTTTAACGAATACATCCAGTTGTCTCACTGTCCCCGTCCAACATATGATTATATCATCTACGTATCTGTAGTAGTAGAAAATACTGTTCTCATTCACTATGTGTTTATTCTCAAAGTTATCCATGAACATTTCAGCCATTAGATGGCTTAGAGGAGAACCCATATAATTATTATAAATAAATGTATCATGCTTTCAGTAATAAAACAAATGTGTTCATTTACCCTCATTCACTAATCTATATATTTTATAATCGTTCGTAAAGAGTAAACTCCAGTAATGCGTCGGAGCTGACACACGATTTTTTTTTACTTTTTGTTCTTGTTCACATTGGAGGTTCGTATTGTGACTGTTTACGGTCGGCTTTGCGGCACTCATTAAAATTCGCGTCGCGATGCGTCGCCCCAGATAACAGTAAAACCGTACAAACGTATTTTTACCAGCCCTGTACCATAAATTTGCGAACCCTCTGTCCGGGGCGTTTTGGTACAAATACATTAGTGATAAAGTAAACGTAAACAGCTCGGGTTGTTTTATTTATAGCTGATACCCGCGACTTCGTCCACGTGGAACAAATTCCTGCGGTCATTCTCTAGGTCCTCATCAATACCCATGCATACCAAAAATCACGTCAATCCGTTCCACTGTTGCAGCGTGATTTGAGGACAAACCAACAAACAAACATACTTTCGCATTTATAATATTAAAGTATGATGGATGGGTGTGAATAGTAAGTAGGTAAGAATCATAACTTATATGTAAATAAATCTTATGATAATTTATGATTCTATTTATTGCACACATGAAAGAGTATAAAGTGTTAGGTGAGCGAAGGAAGCGACGCGACGCCTCATACCATGCGATGCGACGCCATAGAAAATGAAGTTACATCTACGTTGTCGCGTAGATACGTCTGTCGCTTCTGTCGCTGACCTAGAACAACGGGTCATATAGCACATAACAGGTAATATGTAGTATGTTAACATATAGGACAAAATGTCACACAGCAGTGCACGGTTCTGCGGCATATGTTGAGAGGTGATAATCTTGCAATCTGTACGTATAAATATAGCTACCTACTCAAATCCGTGCTCTTATATTATCTGTTTAATCTTTGTGGTATTAACCTAATAATTGTTTGATAATGATATAATTACGGTAGTAGGTAATTGTACCTATCTTATGTTTTGTAACTAACATGAATAATCAACAGGAATGAACTGCACTTGGCGGTGAATGAACCGATAAACATTAAACATGCATAGGGCAAACATAAATAGGTACGTAAACCTATTGTTACACGCTTACCTACATCAAACTTGACTGAGTGATAAAGGCACATATAGGCACGTTTTCGAACTACTTTACTTACTAACCCACATAATTTATAGATGCTTACTTGTCAATTGTACATATTGGTTACGCTTACTATAGGTACATGTATTTTACGACGTAAACAAAGCTGAAGCTGAAAGATTTTGTATTTAAACTGCACGTGGATCGAAATGGGTAAGGGGGGAGGGGGGGGGCAAGGTCATGTTGTAAATACTGATAGCATAGCACGAGGTCCTTATATTTACGGAACTATATTGGATTAGGTACCTATGTACTTTTATTTAAATTTGTATGCCCCATTTTCATTTAAGAAACAATAATTAAGTATAGATTATTATATAGTAAATATATTTTCAATCCTATGTGGGATTTCAATCCAAAAGTTACATCAAAATTTTTAGTTTATTTATTTATTTTATTTAATCTAATGCTAACTTTAGATTAAATGTTTAGCACTACGATTTTACCTTTATTATAATTAATTATTTTATCAACATATCCGTTACTACCTTATTTATATAGATTGTAGTTAAATAAGTCATGAATAGGTAATAAGTTTACCAAACATACCTAAAAACGCGCAACGGATTCCACACCACACCATTTAGAGCCATAACGGTTTTAAAATGCAAATTCCCTGAAAATAAACGCAGCAGTTTCATAAAAATGATCATAAATAGTAACAGTATTGTACAACCGCTGTCAGAAACATTTTACAGCTTCTGGGACTTAAATAAATTATCTATACTAATATTGTAAATGCGAAAGTTTGGATGGATGGATGTATGGATGGATGTTTGTTACTCAATCACGCCCTAACGGCTGGATGGATCTGGATGAAATTTGGCACAGAGATAAATTATAGTCTGGAATAACACATAGGCTCTTATACCGGAAAAGTAAAGAGTTCCCGCGGCATCCGATAAACCTCAATCTACTCGGACGAAGTCGCGGGCATTAGCAAGTACATTCTATTATTAGCTGTTGGTACCACCCCGCTACCACCAACACCAACCACTACAGCCCATTAACGTCACACCGCTGGGCACAGGCCTCCACTTTCATAGGAGAGAGGGAATTAGAGATAAGACCCACCACGCTGCTCCAATGCGGCTTGGCGGGCTTTTCGACTATTATCATGTTAGTGATAATAACCGGAACCGGGAACTTAACGTGCTCTCCGCGGCACGGGGGACGGGGGTGAAACATCGCCAACTCCGGGCTAGTATTGAGATTTTGTAGTCAAAAAACCCAATGCTTAATTATGTCCAGTCTCGGGACTCGAACCCGGGATCTCGTCGGCCGGAGTCGATAATGCTAATCACTCGACCAGCGAAGCAGCATCGGCTGCTCAGCGACTTTTAATATACCTATTCAACGTTCGACTATCCACCTGACCCGTAACTGAATGGTATGATGACACTAAAATGCAATTTTATATTAATACATTATTAATATATTAAATTAATAATGTATTAATATAAAAATAGCATTTTATATTAATTTTTATATTTATATTAATTTATTATTATATTAAAGGTCGCCCGCGACTTCGTCCGCGTACAATTTCTGATTTCCTATGAGATTTTCCCGCTGTAAAAAGCCTAGGTACAAATAGCGACTAAAACTAATAAGTAATAACCTTATTGCCGATTGTAAAAACCAACATGCAAGCTTCAAATCCTAATTCCACATCCTTTAGGAAGTGGATTTTCGTAAAATTGCTTACACACGTTATTATTAGCTAAAACTGTAATAACCTACAATAGAATAGTACAATACAATAATATAAAGATAAGATATACGAATGTAAATCAATTCAGTCATTACTTTTTATTTCCGGAACGCGAGGTCAACAGGCAGCGCCAATATGAGCTTTTTTTGGAAAGGGCAATGATTTAGGAAACTGCTAATCCACTTTTTGATTATCAAAAGCAGTTTTTAGCAGGATTTAAATTAATTTGAACTAAGTTGAGACCAAAAAAGTACTTTATTAGAAAATAAAAGTAAGTACTATTATTAGCTAGATTCACTCGACGATTCAAAAGCATTTGTAAAAAGTTTATTTGAATAAAAAAACCGGCCAAGTGCGAGACTGACTCGCGCACCGAGCGTTCCGTACAAACCTGTAGTAAGTTTAGAATTACTAAAAATATTTTTATTATATGATGTAACTAAAAATTTATGCTTTCTTCCTTTATCTGTGCTATAAGACGTTGCTTCGTACCAAATTTCAAGAATCTGAGTTTACGGGAAATACCCTGCAGGATTTGATTCCCTTGCGAGGGTCGAAAATTTGCAGCATAAACGGTTGTATCTTTTGATCAAATCAAACTTCTAAGCCAACGCAGGCCTAGAAGTTAGATTTTTCACAGCTCCAAGGGACAGTAGATATGAAATATGTACGGTAGATATGAGTGTTTCATATGAAATACAGCTTGATACCTCCATGCGTTCCTGAGAAGAAGGTTCTTGACAGACAGACGGACAACAAAGTGATCCTATAAGGGTTCCGTTTTTTCCCTTTTGAGGTACGGAACCCTAAAAATATGAGTTTGAGGTTGAAAAGTTATAACTACTTATTTTATATTTTTTTATTCTTAAAACTCATTGTCACATAATATAATGCGGAAGAAATGTAAAATATACCTATGTATGGGATTAAAAAATCTGGTCAAATTTTCCTATTGTTTAATAAAATCGAGGTTAATCAGGGACTCAAAAACAGATTCATAAAGTTTACAGAAATTTATGTGTTACAGAATGAAAGTGTAACAGAATCGAAGCTGAAACCCTTTTGAAAGGGTTTTTAATTCTGTTAACCCGAAACACTTATATTTCTGTAACAGAAAAACGAATCTGTACCAGAAATAAAGGGTTTTTAAGTGTTTTAAAGTGGAACTGAAATAGCGACGTTGCCAAATTTACTGTTGACGCGTATTCAAATTTGAACCTAAGGTGAAAGCACCGATGGTTGCAGTTGTTTTAAGAAAAACATGGCCATGTTGTGTCAGTGTATGTAAAGTCCAATGAAATGAGAAGAGCGCGTTGTCACACCGTGTAGTTTGTTAGGGCGTGTACCTATTAGGGTTACAGATAAAAATACTTATTAACAGAAATAAAAGGTTACAGATTGATTGGGTTACAGTATCATTTCTGTTTCCGTTGTAAGTGTTTCTGTTTTGTAACAGTTTCAAAGAACAGTGTTTAAAACCCCTTATTCCGGTTACTGTTTCAGTCCTTATATGCGACACTTCGCCCCACGCATATGTACGAGGTTCAGTATATCTACCGTAGAGTACATCCGTAGAGTGCCATAAACAATCACTTTCAGCCCTGAAATAAAACCGCAGATAGGCGTGAAATATACTCTTAAACGAAACGTGAGCGTAATTTATTTGTTAAATGAGAAAATAAATATACCCGGTACCCTATTACGTTATAACGCAAAGCAATAACGGATAAGTAACATAGGGTTTTTGAATGTCGATATAATATCAACCCAGTCGCATAAATCGTAGTCAATACGGGACTCAACTCACAACTACCTACTCGGGATGCTATTGGATTGAAACATCGGCCATCAAATAATCGTCATATTTGTATTTGTATTAAATGTATTTGTATTTATTGTATTTGTATTTAATATATTAGTATTTATTGTATTTGTATTTATTTATTGTATTCGTATCGTGAATCGTCGCACCTATTTAACCGCGCGCCAGCTCTGAGGAATCGGGGCTGAGGTAGCAGGCGGGTGCGCAGCGCGCCCGACCGTCGTTTCATACCCCGCACGCTCCCATTACTAGTGCCGACCTTGACGCGAGGGTACGCTTTATTGAGTCCTGTTTTTAATTTTGCAATAGCAGGGTTATATTGTACTATAAATATTACAATACTTAAAAGTTTTTTTGTGTGTGCAAATAGTTGTTTAATTTTTTAATTCTTATAGTACTGATTATTCTGATTGCGACAGATTAATTTGATTTTACGTTCATTTTGTACAATTCATTATAATTATATTTTATTATACAATTTGTTTTTTATTCCTTACTAGCTAATCCCCGCGACTTCGTCTGCATGGATCGAGTTTTTTTGGTTCCCACGGGAACTCCTTAGTTTTCCGGAATAAAAAGTAGCCTATGTGTTATTCCAGACTACAATCTACCTCTGTGCCAAATTTCATCCAGATCCGTTCAGCTGTTCGGGCGTGATTTAGTAACAAACATCCATCCATACATTCATGCATCCATCCATCCAAACTTTCGCATTTATAATATTTATTTGATTGATTTGATAATAAGTAAGATTGCACTTAATATCCTCATAGAATTATTATTTCATAATTAATTCAATGTACGCGCACAGTTACTAAAGATGTGTTAGTATCGATAACGTAATATCGACTAAATCACAACTCTATCTCATTACGTTGCATTACGTCAACATGCCTTAAGATTCCTCTGACCTCGCGTGCGAACTGTAGGTGTTAGGTACAAAGTCAAAAACCAAAATATTTTTTATTCATTTACACGTCTTTTACAAATGCTTTTGTATGGTCAAATGAATCTAACACTGGTCCGGAATGCCATTCCTACTGAGAAGAACCAGCAAGAAGCTTGGCGGTTTTTTTTATTTGTAGTAACGATGTCGATAAGGAACTCTCACTGCTCACAGTCGTAATCCCCTCGATATTATTAAAATTATGAAAGTTATCATGGGAAGGATCTAAAAAGCCCAATTGTCTAAGCAAATCGTAATAAGTTGACAGCTTAAAACTAATTAATTGAACTGAAGGAGTTCATACAATTGCTTTTTAACATGCAGTCATCTATGAACTCCATAAAGAGCTCGGATTATACGTTTGACAAACGATTACGATTTCCTTACACAATCGAGGGGCAGGTTCTTCCGTACATGACACAAAAATCACGATTACAACTCTTGGGTAACTTGGCTTTTGCGTTGGCATTATTATTATTATCAGATATTTTAACAATCTGAGTAATAAAAAGAAAACTGATTCAACGAACCGTTCATTTGAGCAGGTGAGTTCCTTAATTAATTAAGTTTTGAAGTATAACAAGCCAATTCAGCGTAAAAATATCTGACAGATCGAAGTTTCTTTTTACATGAAATGAAAAAGTCTAAGTTCAAGCGATAGTCCGTAGTCAGCTTTTTATGAATTCACTTGGACATTACATTTTTAACTCTACTTTTTATTACAGGTGTAAGATAAGGACCCAAAATGAATAGTAGATAGTTCTACACGACATCGTACCGGAACGCTAAATCGCTTGGCGGCACGTCCTTGCCGGTAGAGTGGTAACTAGCCACACAGCCTCCAACCAGGCCAGAACAGGGAAAATTCAAAAATTATAAATTCCCAAATTGACCCTGCCAGGGATCGAACCCGGGACCTCCTCAAGTTAAGACAGCAGTGCTCAACACTGCGACAGGGAGGTCGTCATACGTCAACGTTTGCAGTTTTCCCGAGGTGAACGCCCGATGCATTCATGACGGTCGTCCCATATTAAACTCGTAATTAAACTGGGCAGCGTGTAAAGCAAACTACGCGACTATCCATAAATAACGCCCCACAATCGCTTGATAAGCCATTACTACACGCTTTATGACGTTTAGTTGTGTGAACACACTGGGCTGGGCGAACTTATTGGCTATTAGATAAGGTAGTTGCTTAGGTGGTCAATAATTGGATGGTCTGGGTACTGAAGGTGCGACCTCCTGTGGTCCTATAAGAGGAAGGAAATGGACTCGATAAACGGCTGAGTGGGAATTTATAATTTCTAAATTTTCTCTGGTTTGGTCTGTTGGACGGCTTCAGCCGTGGCTAATTACCACCCTACTAGCAAAGACAAGGGATAGCGTTCTGGTACGATGCCGTGTAGAAACTAACCCACTTCCACCTTATATTTGAATATATAATTTATTTTTGATTTTGAATGTCTCTGTCAAAAAATAACAATAGGCATGATGACTGATTTTGAAAAATGGTCAGATTATTTTCGGAAGCATCTACTATTTCGGAAAAATTCTTATTTCAGTAGAAAAAAAAGGTTTGGTAGATAAAATTGGCATTTGAAATTTCAATTTTAAAAATAACGCCATAGTAAAGTAACGCTCACAGGTGTCATGGCGTCGTTTGTGACGTCACTATTGCTTTTACCAATGTACTCTAATGTACTGTGTGCAGTAAACAATAAGTCTTTGTACAGCAATTTAGATATTTTGTGTGAATAATATGAATTCTAAAGTGTGTAAGTCGTGTGCGGTCCCCCAGTGTGATAACACATCAAAATTAACTCCAAGCAAGTTATTTATTCATGCGCCACTTTAAAAAACAATGCGATCTAAGTAGCTTAATCTTGCACGGCGAGCTGGTGCCCGCGACTTTGTCCGCGTGGATTGAGGTTTTTTGTTTCCCGCGGGAACTTCTTAATTTTCATGGATAAAAAGTACATATAAATCTTCCTCTTGGATCACTCTTTCTATTAAAAAAACCGCATCAAAATCCGATGCGTAGTTTTAAAGATCTAAGATAGGGACAGATAGCGGAAAGCGACTTTGTTTTATACCTAGTGATGCTATTTTGCTTATAACACAAAAAACTGGAAAAAGTTGAGAGATGCGTACCAAGAATCGAACCCCATACGCCCCGAATAGGAGGCAGACGTCTTAGAAGGCAATCACCGCTCATATTAAGTTATACGGTATAGTTTTAAAAAACAACATTTCATACCTCTAATACCTATCATGAAGTGCTTAATATACAAAATAGCAGATTTTACGGGTTTAGAACCTATAAATTATTATGTTATTATTGGATGGAAGTTTTGACGTTGCGAAATTCTGCTGAACAAAAGTCTTTGTTAGATGCAAGATAACCAGCATCAACAAATCAATCGTGGGCAAATTAGAGCCAGTAGCTTTGGTAAATCCTTGATCCATGGCTAACGATTTTTAATTTCATATCTTTGGATTCGGTAAAAGAAAACTAAATTAAGGAAATGATCTTTGGGAAACAAAAAAACACGAAAATACTTGATAAACATTTAAAACACCTGTACTTATAGAGATTGTTGGTCGATTGTCAAAGCTCAAAAAACAATAGTGACGTCATTCGCTTCAGTGGTGTTTTATACATTATGGCGGATTGCTGTATTTCATAGTTTTATTTTATCAAAATAAATAACAATTTCACTCGAAATAGAAAAATAAATAAGTTTTTTATATTCCATGAATCCTATTTCATTAGATAAATTCATAATTTCATTGATTCTTGGATACTGTCATCATGCCTATTTGTACCTACACTCTAAAGGTCCTACAGAATGAAAAAATATTTTTGAAATCTAATGATAATGCTCAGGCAGAAAAAGTTTTATTAGGTTAAAAAAAGTATGAGAAAATTCTTGTTACTTGATTATGTTCCTAAATTGATTATCCCAATACCCCAATATCATCACGTATTTAATTTAATGGAGTCACGACTCCCAGCGATGAGAAATATTACGCAAAGAGCCCCTGCGGCGTTAGGCAGCCAAAATGGAGCCTATAATATGCACTATATACCCGCTGTAACAGCCTCAAACGCTTTTGAATACGATTTTTTAGTCAGAGTTAAAACGCATCGTGAAAAATTCCGATTTCCTACGGCAAAGTTTACTTTATAAAGAGACTAGGTTAGTCTGCATTATGTGGGTCACATGCATTCCATTCACTGATGGAATATAGGGTCAGAAAGGCTAGCAGTCAACTGTGACCTATGCCGATGTAACACGGACGTACAGACTACAGACAGACGGGTTCTCATTCTTTATAATCGGAATTTCTTGTATTCCTATTGATAACAATCAGTGTAGCCTTGTAGGAGTAATATTTCCAAGGGTATTGGGTAGTATTAAAAATATTTACGATTTTAGGAAGCAATTTTAAATTGCAAACTTTTTCTTATGTCACTTTGATATGAGCGTTTATGTCACTTTGATATGAGCGTTTCCTTCTTTAATCGAAATCTAATACTTTTAAACGAGCAATTCTTGTTTATATGTCACCGGAAGATTGTGAACACCGTTACATTCCAATCTATCTAGCGAAATTGTAAACTGTCGAAAGGTTATAATTTAACGCATTATTTTTCGGTATATTGTAATCTGTTAGGTATAATAACCATATAAAACATAAAGGCACTACCTTATTATTTATGTCAAATGCTAACCTAACCTACAAGAAAGACACAAGAAAACGTAAATACAATTAATATTTCAAAAATAGGTTTCGGGGGCGATAAATCGATCTAGCTAGGATTCATTTTTAGATAATGTCGTTTTATTCGTGTTTTCAGGCAATGAAAAACTGCTACAATATCACTAGAATACGAAGGTAAATTTCGCTACAACTATTACAACTATAAGATTATAATAGCTCAGGTGGGAAAAAGGTCGGTTTCAAAACCAGAAGACCCTGGTACGAGTCCAGATATCCTCCAGTCCGATTCTTTTTTTTCCCTTTTTTTATATATATTTAATATTTTATTAATAATGTTTAGTTTTTAATTTAGATTTAATATATTTTAATGTATCTTGTATAATATTATTTTATTTAAAACAAAAAATGTAATTTATTATTTAAATATAATTTCCAAAAAACACGATTTACCAAAAAAATATACCGAGCAAAGCTCGGTCACCCAGATATTTTATATTATGTGACAGAACACGATTGATCATAATTTAGTAGGAGGTCCCGTATAAGCAATTTATACCCTCATCTGTTATTTATTTGTGATAAGAAATATTCATCTACATATCGTGAACAGGTTGCCTAGTTAAATTGCGTTCGGATAAGATCTATATTTATTTATATAAAAACGTTAAGGGATCAACGCACGGCCTAAACCGCTGGGGTTAGACACTTTTGTACAGTAGGTTTTTTCTGTGACGTTTTTGTCCCTGGCGCAGTGTTGAGCGCTGCTGTCTTAACGTGCGGAGGTCCCGGGTTCGATTCCCGGCACGGTCAATTTGGGAATTTATAATTTCTGAATTTTCTCTGGTCTGGCCTGGTGGGAGGCTTCGGCCGCGGCTAGCTTGCTAGCTACCGGCAAAGACGTGCCGCCAAGCGGTTTAGCGTTCCGGTACGATGCCCTGTAGAAGAATAAGCGTATGGATTTAATATAACTGCCATGCCCTCAACAGGTTAGCCTGCTACCATCTTAGACTGCATCATCACTTACCACCAGGTGAGATCGCAGGTGGAAAAAAGTAAATTTGTTTTATTCGGAATTGTGGAGATGATATTTGAAAAAAAATTAAATGTTTTATCTTAATCACTATAGTTTGCCATCCCTGTCTCGGTACATCACAGTCAATAAATCAATCCTTCTCTTTCTCACGTTCTTCACCTAATTTTGGGCTTTTCAACTTATCTTCTCACATTCTAACGCCCAAAATTACCAGACTTATCTTCTCACATTCTAACATTTTTAATGTGAAAGTCACTAGACTTTTGACAAATTTGACCGATCAAAGTTTGACAGTAAATTACACGTTTATTATGGTGATACTTGCTGTTGCTTGCGACTTCGTCCGGGTGGACTAAGATGTTAAAATCATTTGACCTGACTAGTGACCAAGCCGTAAAAGACGTGTTGCAGCCGGCAAAAATCTATCAGACGACGCTTACCTGAAACAAAAAATACGAAGGAATTATTATAGAGCAAAGTCAATAATTATTAGATGTAACTAGGAAGATTGGTTTGTAACAAGTCTATAGGTACTTAAGCTAGCTGTTGACATTCGCTTTTTACCATTAAAGACCTTTGCAATGGATGTCGAAGAACAGATGAAATAATAACTACTTAGTGGTAGTAGCGATCACCAAATTTAGGTACGTAGTTAATAGCACGCTTTTATCAGAATTTTAAGGACGCATTTGCAAATTCGGTACACCTAGCTCTACGCGTCTAGGAGTTACAGTAGTATTCGTCGAAGAATACTTTCAGGTCACTCCACCAAGTCTTGGGGTAAGATCTCATCATAACTAACAAAAAGAGCCCAAATTCGGTACACCTAGCTCTACGCGTCTAGGAGTTACAGTAGTATTCGTCGAAGTATACCTTCAGGTCACTCCACTAAGTCTTGAGGTAAGATCTCATCATAACTAACAAAAAGAGCCCAAATTCGTAACACCTAGCTCTACGCGTCTAGGAGTTCCGGTAGTATTCGTCGAAGTATACCTTCAGGTCACTCCACCAAGTCTTGAGGTAAGATCTCATCATAACTCATATAACGAGACTAAATTCGATACATCTAGTTCTACGGGTCTAGGAGTTTCAGCAGTAGTCGCCGAAGTATACCTTCAGGTCACTCCACAAAGTCTTGAGGTAAGATCTCGTCATAAATTGACTAATGCATGTAAAAAGAAGTTAACTGTCATTAAGATAATCATTAATAGAATAAAATGATTTGGTTATTAAAAATGTTTTTAATAACTTTTTTAAGTTATTTAAATTGTTTATTTTCTTTAAATCACTTGATAATTTATTGTAAATATGTATGGCTATGCAGAATATGCTTTTTTGCATTTTTACTGACCTACAACCTCGAACTTTTAGTCTGAAGGGATACCTCCTATTGTTTAGGTTATTGAATAATGAAAGGTTGCTGTGAACAAATACAGCTGTCTCATAAATAAAAAGACAAGGAAATGTGAGTATTTTTAACTCTTTCAAATGTGGTTTGCAGCTATCTGTCCACTGTAGGTTTTTAATTGCTCTAATGCATCTTTTTTGAGCCTTGAATATCCTTTCCCTGTCCACTGAATTACCCCAAAACATAACTCCATATCTAAGCGTAGATTCGACATATCCAAAATATGCTATGCGAAGTGTTTGCGTACTGGCTTTTTTATTTAATTTGTACAAGGCATAAGAAAATGTATGCAACTTACTGCAAACACTATCAACTTGTGTTTTCCAGTTAAGTTGGCTATCAATGATATTTCCAAAAAATTTAGTTTCTTCGGTTTCTTTAATATCTGAACCCTGATAATTAATTTTTAGATTTGGCATACTAAATTGTTTCCAGTTAAAGTTCATAATGTTGGTTTTGTCTAAATTAATATTTAAATTATTTTTCATTAGCCAATCTATTACATACTTAAAGAGTTGTTAATGTCAGTTTCATAGCTTTGAATATTATCCCCTTCATACACGACTGTGCAGTCATCCGCAAAAAGGACCGTAGATTGGGGTATAGCCGATGAAAGGTCGTTAATGTATACAAGCAATAAGAGCGGACCCAGAACGCTTCCCTGTGGAACGCCATAGTGCACCTTTCGGGGTGTCGATCGGTATACTATTTCTGTCAACTTTGTTGGACGTATTCTGATAATTTCTGTTATCTGTGTTCTATCTGTAAGATAGGACTCGAAGAGATTAAAAACTGTTCCGCGCACTCCATATTGGTGGAACTTCCTAAGCAAGATTTTATGGTCTACAAAGTCAAATGCTTTTGTCATATCCATATACAGAGCGGCCACAGGTATTTTTTTATCTACACACGCCATATCTTTATTAAGAAAATCATAAATTGCCATGTTAATGGACTTATTTTTACGAAACCCTTTTTGTTCATTTACAAGAATATTGTTATCTTCAAGATATTTATATAAGCGTTAGTAGATAACTTTTTCGAAAATCTTCGCAAATATTGTCAACAAAGCAACAGGACGATAACATCCAACATCACATCTGTCTTTTTTTTTCAATAACGGCTTTACTATTGACAGTTTTAGAGACTTAGGAAATTGGCCCTGCTCTATACATAGGTTTACTATATGGCACAAAATCCCTGTAATTAACAATACAAATGCATGAATATTTCTAAAATTGACACTCAGAACATTGAACGGTTCACAATCTTTCGACAGTTTACAATTTCGCGAGTTAGATTATAATCTAACGGTTTTTACTATCTTACGGTGACAGATACAAGTTGAGTCAACGCAGCTTGTCCGTGCATGCGTATGTGTGTGAACGATGCATACGTTTAGTAGTGCGATTTTGTACCTATCTGTTTTGCAAATACGTCCTTAAATTCTAAGGCCCATTATTTCAAGACCGTGAATATAGTGCACCATAAAGATAACTTTAACCGAATCAATTTAAATTTGAGTTAATCATGGCTCATTGAGCACCAAACCTTATGCATTAGGTACTCATTAAAAAAAGAACAACTAGCAAATGATTACAAAGTCATAATTTAAGCTTGCATATAATTAAAAAATAAATATTTTGAGTGAGTAGATCTATTTTGCACCCAAAATACTGAAATGGCGAACTCGCACTATTGCAAGACAACAATTTTTAACCAAATTCCAAAAAAAGGAGGAGGTTCTCAATTCAGCGCGTATTTTTTTAATATATATGTATATCGGTGCATATCTCCGTGGTTTCTGAACATTTGAAAATAGATTTGAAATTTTTTTTTCAGTCGCTAGAGGAAGCTCTCGAGGTGGTCCATACATACATACCTACCTGACACTATTTTTAGTGTCAGGTAGGTATGTACTAAAAATAAAAATTCTTTCCAAAAAACCGATTTCCAAAGCCACTGTAAAGTAAAAAATAATTTTTATTTCTACACACAAAGTTGAAGTCGGGCGGGTATAGCAAGCGAAGTTGACGCATCAGGCTCACCCGACTTCAACATAGTGTGTAAATCTCAAAACTATTTTTTACTTTACAGTCAGTGACTTTGAAAGTCGGCTTTTTGGAAAGAACTTTTATTCACCTTGATATTAGGCCGGTGACGATTGACCGGGGCCAGTTTCGGGGCCTTCGGTTAAAACCTGGCCTGCTCAGTTCTTCTACGGTAGAATTAGATATTCGGCAGTTAGTTTTCACGTTAAGTCGGTTATGACCGAATACGATCCACGGTAACAACTTTATGATAAATATCGGTCTCCACAAATAGGTTGCGATTAGTAACAGTTCACATTAGTCGGTAACCAAAAACGGTTGCAGTCGAAGGCCATAATCGCGCCATAATACTTTTTTTTATATACACCGACACCCACAGTAGGAGGTCACTGGTAATGGCATTTAATATAGATTTTACTAGCTGATACCCGCGATTTCGTCCGCGTGGTTTAAGTTTTTTGTTATTCCTCCTTCCTTAACTCCTTTATTTTCCGGGATAAAAAGTAGCCAATGTCACTCTCCAGTCGTCAACTATACCCTTGCCAAAAAACACGACAATCCTCTGTTGCGGCGTTATAGACGGACAAACCAATAAACCAACAAACAAACATACTTATGCATTTATAATATTAGTATGATATGATGTAAAGTTCCAACATCGACACCGCTCTAACCAGTTTAATTACGTCTAACGCGGATCAACTATGCGTGAAAAAGTCGTCCAATGCAAAAGCTCAAAGGTGTCAGTACGTAATAGAATGCTTTTAGCTAAATTGCCGATCTAATTTAATCCCAAGACCTTAGCGCTCTCAGCAGTATTCCACGCCAGGCGCTTCTCAGAGTCTACTTTAGACGCTGGTATTCAAATTTCAACCCTATTCAGTTCAAAAGCTTAATAGTGATTGCTTAATTCAGTTGCCGTAAACCTTTTACCTCAAGCGTCTTGTGGCTTGCTAAAATACGGTTTTGCAGGTAGATTTTTTCAGCATATTTTTGTTAACTTAATATGCTGTTGAAGAACCAAGTATCAGCCAAAAAGGCGGTACGCAACAGTAACTTTTTAGATGATATTAGTTGCTCCAATCAAATCTAACGGCCGAAAGATAATTTTTAACCCATACAACAACCTCTCTATTGCTATGCTGTCAATGTGTAATTCGGATGGTGCGAATCTTTGGTTTAAAATGATTGATTTAAAAGCTTCACTATTTTTACCCGCCTATGACAAAGCCAAAATGAATGGCATATAGGAAAATCGGAACGCGCATCAACTAGAAAAAGCTTTTGCCTGGTGGGAGGCTTTGGCCGTAGCTAGTTACCACTCTACCGGCAAAGACATGCCGTCAAGCAATTTAGCGTTCTGGTGCGATGCCATATAGAAACCGAATAGGAGTATGGGTTTAATATAACTGCCATGCCCTTAACAGATTAGCCCGCTACCATCTTAGACTGCATGATCACTTACCATTAGGTGAGATTGCAGTCAAGGACTTCCTTGTAGTTGCGTAGAAAAAAAGGTTTAGAGCGTCACTAGAGGCACAAAATACGTATGGTTCCGATTACATGTATAATGTCGCGTCACGACAGCGACACGTCACAGTATGTGTTTCTACAGTGCGATGAGACCCGAGCTCGTTTCAGCATACATGTAAGACAGATTTGTTAATTACCATCCTAATTAAATTCCAAGACCTAAACAGAATTTCAAGCCAGCGCAGTACGCCATAAAGACTACTTTAGACGACAAAATTCAAATTGCATGCCCGCTCCGTTCAGAGGCTCAATGGTCAATGCATAATTTAGTTGACGCAAACCTTTGGTCTGAGATGTCTTGCGTGGCAATTTACATTGCACAAACGTTCCGTCCTGTGATCTAAACCACTGTGAATCATTAAAGACGTAATTGAAGTGCCGCGATGCTAATGTCTTTAGGAGTCACTTCCTAGCGGAAGCGCTGGCTTCACCAAAGGAATAGACTAAGAGACAGCTGCACTTTTCGTAACTATCGCCAGAAAAGCTGATTCAGTATTAGGTGAAAGTCTGCCCGCATGCGGATAGGCCTTTCACTTTTGTCATCAGTGGAGAGCCATCTTATCTCCTATAATATTACAGGAGGTTGCATAATTGAATTAATTATCTTTGATGCTACAGGAAGAACAGTTTTGAGTATAAATAGTTTAAGGTCCGTATTATTAAATCATCATCCTCAGAGTCATCAATGAGGATATGACCACTGTTCAGTAATATAATTAATCACGTGCGCTCTGTACACCAAGATACAAATAAAAAGTAGGGATAGTTGTAAGAAATAGCGCTAATATTTTTAACGTGCTATTTATATATTTTATTTTGTTTTTATTGGTTATTTTATTTTTATACTCTATTTTGTTCTTATGTGCAGTGAATTCGAATTCGACTTCTTAAAATATGTAATGAGTTGTATGTGTTTATAGGAGTTGTCTTAGTTATCAATTGTAATTTAGATAACTGTACGTATGTATTGTTTTACACCAATATACAGATTATTTATTAGAAGGAAGAAAATTTGTAAGAGAGACCGTAGCTATATTCGGCTGATAGTTCATTTGTTTCTTAAGTAGGTTGTAACAAGTTTCTCACAAGACTATTTGCGCTAAGGCAATATAACTCTATAGTGTTTTTGTAATGTATATTTTATTACCGAAAGTGAATTCTAGGGACAAAAGTTTACGAAAACTCTTTATCGTCGTCCATAATAGGTACCTCATAGTTCTACGCCAAGCTGTCGTTAGCTTAGTTTAAATTAATGTGTTCTCAGTTAACAGTTTATTGCGAGATAATGAGATAAGTTGAGCCATTAATTTGATTCATAGTTCAAGTAGGTAACAGTAGGGTTCTCAAAGACTAAATTACAAAAGCTGGACTAGTTACATACAAGCCCTGTAATTTTCCCTTGCAGCCGGACATTTTTGAAGTGAAACTTCTTTAGAATCTTCATCGTTGTATTTTGAAAATTCGATGAAACGAAAAAGCGACGCCAAAAAGAGACTAACATATTCATAATAGGATTTAGCCTGCGAAAGAATTAGATAGAATACAAGTTATATTTATCTCATTCTCTCGTAGGATACTTTTCTGAAATTTCACTTCTTCCGTGTGTGCAATTGCACTTTTTTTAAATACACGTTAAGTAAAATCTAAGTAAGTACATTCGAGCAAAAAACCGCACGCAGCGGTAGATCAACGTAATATTAGGCACGCTTAGCTGACTCTAAGCCGCGTGCGACTCCACTGACAAAAAGTTTTTAAAAAGTCGGGTAGACCTTACACGTAAATAATTGATCGGACACGACCATCAGAAGTCAAAAATATCTGACTCAACCAGGATGCCTAGCACGTGGCAACCCGAGGTATATCAAAGCACACGTATAAGGCCGTGGGGAGTGATGTAGTGATTTACAAATGTCCATAGCGAAATTAAACATTTGTTTTCTTGAGTCAGTTATAACTTCAAACTTGAATAATTTAATTGTACTGTGATTATGAATACTACCACTACCACTACAGCCCATTAACGTCCCACTGCTGGGCACAGGCCTCCACTCTCATGAGAGAGAGTGAATACTACATCATACTTTAATAATATTCGTGTTTCTACTTGTCGTCCGTCCGTCTACTTGTATTTAATCCACATCTATTTTTTAATAAACATGTAAGTAGGTAAATTTTTATGTTGACATATTATGTAACTAAAATAAACAATTAATATACATTAACTAGCGGACCCGACAGACGTTGTCCTGCATGATACCGACTGCAGCGCCATCTGCCAGGCTGATTTGTGAATCTAAACCATCCAGGGCGCCATCCAAACGCATACAAAAAAAAACATTCAAATCGGTCCAGCCGTTTAGGAGGAGTTTAGTGACATACACACGTACAGTAGAATTATATATATACATTAATAATTAATAACAAAATATTAATATACTGACTAAAATCTAAATATTAAACTAACTATAAAATAAATACGGAAACTTCTTAATTTTCCGAGATAAAAAGCATGCGTCCTCCAACCAGGTCCTCTACTTTACCCATGCAAACGATGCTCTGTTGTGACGTGATTGAAGGACAAACCGGCCAACAAACACATTTTCACATTTATAATACTAATATGAATGTTTGATATGTGTAACAGTACTTTTCTGCCATTGCACCTTTATATTATACATTCCTATTTATAAAACTGGGTCAAGAATACAAACGTAAATACGAGTACCAAGAGTATTATTACGATATCTTAGCGTTGCACATTTATGTTTCTGATATAAGTACGCTTATTTATTCGTCTGGCCCCGGCCTTTCGCAGCGAATTCGGCATCTAGCCAGATCTCATTGTAACTGACGAGAAAATACAAACAAGTAACTACGAGTACAATAGTAAATGTGAAACTTCCTTTTTGTTAATCCTCGACGCAAAAAGAGGGGTGTTTAGAGTGTATGCCCGCGACTTCGCGTTAATTCGGTTTTTTTTAATGTCCACTGGAATTTTCAGGGTTAAAAAGTAGCCTATGTCCTTCCCCGTAATGCAGCCTAATATCTCAATTATAAATAATAATATCATCAAAGTCGGTTGAAGCAGGTAGACAGACAGACAGATATACTGTTTGTCATGGTTTTATGTCCCTTCGACCAAACCACTAAATTGTTCTTGACCAACCAAGTATGCCTAACTTGCATACTAGGCAATCAAATTCCGGAAAATTAATAATTTGCTATGGGATTTTTCAAAAATATCTATCCATCAACTAGTTCATAAGTTAGTAGTAGTTATTATCTATGCTAGTAAGTGTGACTTAATTTAAGATTGAGAATTGTCACGAAAATCTGTCTGTTACCAACACTGAAGCAAAGTTTTGGCATAGTCAATTTCGCTTTGAGTTTCTACCAGCCACTGCAATGCAATTTCTGTGGGCACTTGGGCAGGCGCTGAATAGAAACGTTCCATGTCAATTATTAGGACAGCATTGCTGACAATAGTACACAATTGAAATTTTAAAATTACCTGAATGCCAGATGCACATTTTCGTGCAAATGCTTTCGACGCCATCTACACTATCCAATCTTGACGCTGATCGATTTTCATTGGTATATCGATATCTACTAACTAGTCAGTTTTTAAGTCGGTTACAAAAATAACCACTACAGCCCATTAACGTCCCACTGCTGGACACAGGGCTCCATACTCATAGGAGAGTGGGAATTAGAGCTTAGACCCACCACGCTCCTCTAACGCGGGTTGGCGGACGTAAAACGACTATTATCGTGTTAGCAGTTAAAACCGGGACCGACGAGACGGCTTAACGTGCTCTCCGAGGAATGGGGGTGAAACACCGCCAACTTCCCAACTCCGGGCTTCTACCTACTGAGAATTTCAAGTCAGTAAATCCCAATAGGTACATAATAGGCCCGACCAGACTCGAACCCGGGACCTCGTCGGCCGCAGTCAAACACGCTAACCACTAGACCAATGAGGCAGACAAAATAACATTTGAATACAATACGCGACTTATTGTTTACATTTCTAGGCTACTTATTTGAGCGTGAGTACTAACTTACTAATCGTGGTATAATACCTGAAATGTAGCGAATGTGTTGGTTCAAATCTTAGAATATAACTTACAGTAAACAAATAGGCTTATTTCACCATACATTAGTTACGATTTCCTGGAGTAGAAGTGGGTTGGGTTTGGGTTACGGGATAACTAAGCCTTTGTATCTACATTAGGACTCGCACGTCGTTGAGTTTTCGCAGTCGCCAGTCACTCGCTCCACTGGCTGAGAAAATAGGGGGTCGGGTTGAATAATCACTGATAATATAACACATTCCTTTTCTTAGCTCACTACTAAATGGAAGGAATGGTAAATAAATAAATAAATAAAATATATAAAAGTTTATTGACCAGCACTACAATTCAATATACTTAGTATTGTATTATGGTGGTATGGTTGTAGTGTTGTATTGTGGTTGTAGTATGGTATTGTTTATACTTTATAGTTTATACGAATATCAAGATGTGCTTTGAATATATAATGTGCGTGGCGCAGTGTGTAGCGCTGTTGTCTTAACGTGCGGAGGTCCCGGGTTCGATCCCCAGCAGGTTCAATTTGGGAATTTATAATTTCTGAATTTTCCCTGGTCTGGCCTGGTGGGAGGCTTCGGCCGTGGCTAGTTACCACCCTTCCGGCAAAGACGTGCCGCCAAGCGATTTAGCTTTCCGGTACGTGCCGTGTAGAAACAGAATTGGGGTATGGGTTTAATATAACTGCCATGCCCATGACAGGTTAGCCCGCTACCATCATAGACTACATCATCACCTACAATCAGGTGAGATCGCAGTCAAGGGCTAACTTGTAGAGTATAAAAAGAAAAAAAATACGTATATAAATTCGTTGAATTATTAATAAAGATATTAAACCAATTAGGCGTATTTTTATAGTCTATCACTGCGTCGTATTCCTCATTGCTGAGGGTCGTGACCCCTTTCTATTAATCAAATAACGGTAGAAGTTTTCTTGGGATAATAATGCGGTGGGTTTCCTACGTCCTTCCGCATACCACTCGACTAAGAGTATTTAAGCTATTAGGTTTTTGTAACGATTACTCTCAGATGTTAGTGATGATAACCGAGAACGGCGGCTTAACATGCTCTCCGAGGCACGGAGGAAACGAAAAGGCCAAATTTAAACATCCAAATCCGGTCACCTATTCAGGTACCGACTCGGTTCAACGTTGCTTAACATTCGCAATCGACTGATATGCGTTGTCACATCCAGGCCACTCTTCCCTCATTTATAGTAGTCCCTATAAATTAAAAATAATTATTATATTCTGTTTGTTAGTTGAAATCGTTATTGGACATATTATCTGGATTATGCTAATAATTAATTATGGAAACAAGTAGCCCGTTATTTCCGAGTAGCTCTCCGTTTTTCTCTCATGTGGGTAGAGTGCCTACCATCCTTGCGACAAAACTCAAAGAATTAAAAGAAATTGACTTGTATTTACATGGATTCTATTTGCTTAAAATGTAGGCAAATACAATCCAATTATTGAAATCTAAAATCATTGTTTCTTGTTCTCAATCTATAGAACTGATTCAATTAATAAATTAATGAATTAATTCCTCAACTATACATAAATGAATGGGCATATATAAATCGTATTAATATTTTAGTAACAATTTTACCAATAAAAATATTTCTTTTGTTGCTCAAAAATGTAATTTTGGGTGAAGAGTCTTTCTTTTGAAACTTTTATTAAACTTAAGCATCAAAAACTTCCAGACATGTCTCAATATCGCAATATAGCATGGTCTTGCACGAAACAGCCTTAATGGATGGCCGCTAGTTAGAGCGTTGCTTATTACACAGCAATAAGGACCAAATTAGGGACCCTTTCTCCCTAAATCTTATTACACTACTCTGATTCAGGTGCATGGGTCCCTTGCAAAAGTGTAGTGTAATATGCCTTTAAGATAGCAGTGCTAATTCCATTGTACGCAATATTTTTATTAAATCATTTGGTGAATCTTGAAAATAGTACTATTCTGTTCTCGATGTTTTCTGCGGTGAAGCACAGCATTACGTTGGGCCATTTTAGCCCTATCAATTAAACACAAGATTAGAGCTCTAGTGTACAAGGGTGATTTCTATTACTTAAACAAAGGTACCCGAAGACGGTAAAAGGCCCATTCCCAAAACAAAGTAAAAACACACTTAAAGGTCATGTTAAGTGTAAGCCCGCTTAAATATTGAATGAAATAGTTCAGAAATCCGACGCCGAAGCGAAATGGCCCCTGAGGGGCAAAGATCGGTCTTCACCATGCATAATTAAGTTGCCCCGAAATGTTTTACCATAATTCTAATTTAAAACTTGGCAGAGAGTGCGCCTTAATGGATCGCTGGTTTGTTTGATGCGATATTTATGTAGAGGGAATCAGAATGAAATGTGTTACCAATTTTGAAGTCGCGCTTGGGTTAGTGGTTTCAAAATGGAGCACAAGTCCAATGGAGCACAATAACATACTGTTATACGTAAAACTAAAACTAGCTTGTACAGTGCATTATATTAAGTACTATCTGATGCACGCGACTTCGTTCGCGTGGTTTGAGTTTGTTTGCGCTTAGATGAAATGAAAAGCTAAATACTGTTATACTTATATTATGCGATTAATTTAGTTTTACAAATTGCGAATTTCGAATGACATGGCGAATAATAGATGACGGTTTTGAAATTGGCATATGAAAATTTGATACGTGGACCAATCAGGGCCCACGTCTGTTTAGGCGCTTTTTACACGCTCCAACATGCCCCCGGCCTTGGAACATTCAGTTTCCAAGATTTGCTTCTTCAGGGTCGACTAATGGGCAGATCTTCGTATAGGTTCGCCTTATAAGCCCGGACGACGTTTGTATTTCAGCCACTCTTGATACACCGTCCTTCCCAGGTATGTTTCTGACGACACGTCCGAGATGCCACCGTAACGGGGGGAAGTTGTCTTCTTTGATGATGACCAAAGTGTTAGGTTTGAGGTCTTGCGTGTTCTGCCTCCATTTCGTCCGCGTTTGCAGCTCAGAAATATATTCTTTCGACCAGCGATTCCAAAAATGTTGTCGAATCTTCTCCACCCTCTGGTACCGATCTAGTCTGTGCGTGGGCGTATCCACCAGGTTGTCGTAGGCAGGCGCTGTGAGCGTACGGCCAACCAGGAAGTGAGCAGGACTGAGAGGAAGGAAATCGTTAGGATCGGATGACATCGGGCTGAGAGGTCGGGAGTTAAGGACGGCCTCAACTTGGGTTAATACTGTGCTGAACTCTTCGTAGGTGAGATGCGCGTTACCCACCACGCGGCGAAGGTGAAATTTACAGGAGCGGACTCCCGATTACCACAGGCCCCCTTGGTGACTACCGTAAGGGACCATGAACTTAAACTTGATGTTTTGTTGGTTAGCGTAATCTATTATCTCAGAGCTGCAGCGTTCTAAAAATTGCGCGAATTCGTTTTTAAGGCCTACAAAATTCCGGCCATTATCGGACCAAATTTCCGCCGGTTTCGCCCTGCGCGACAGGAATCGATTCAATGTGAGACGGTAAGCATCAGTGGTAAGGTCACTAACCAGCTCTAAGTGGACAGCGCGCGTAACTAGACATATAAATATACAAATATACGCCTTAGTAGTTTTAGCACCCCTACCTTTTCTATTTAAAATGAGCACTGGGCCAGCATAGTCAACGCCGCACCGATAGAACGGAAAGGTAGGTGTAATCCTCTCGCTGGGGAGATTTCCCATAAGAGGGGTTAGTGTTTGACCTCGCAGGCGCTTGCACTTAACGCAGTCGTGAACTATTTTTCTAGCGAGATTTCTGCCTGAAAGTGGCCACCAAGTCTCACGAAGGTGAAAGAGAAGTGCCTGCGGAGCAGCATGTAGCAAGGTTTTGTGTTCGTGCCGGAAAAGCAGTACCGTGAAATAATGTTTGCCTGAAAGTAGTATCGGATGTTTTTTATTGTAGTCAAACTCTGAAGAATAGTCTAACCTGCCACCGACTCGCAGTAGTTTATCGTTATCAATAAACAAATTTAATTTACTTAAATTATGTTTACTGTTTAGCGCGCGATTGTTGACTATGGACTTGTACTCAACTGGAAATGATTCCAGTTGAGAAAGCCTAATCAACAACTGGTCGGCTTCTCCCAGTTCATCGACGGTAAGAACACCCGAACGCTTATTTAATTTATTGCGCGTATTGTATAAAAACCGTAAAACGTATGCAGTTGAGCGTCTTAGCCGGCTGAACTGAGAGAATCGTTCGAATTTGATAATAGACCCATCTTTAGACTTGGATCCATCCTGGGCAACTAGCGCGGTTACGTCACTACCTTTCGTTTCAGGTAAGTCAATTGACTGACCTTGTTGCGTATAAGAGGTAGGTACGTTTTCACAATCAAATGTGCGGTCGCGAAGGAAGGCTGGGCCTTCCCACCATAAATCGGAAGAAGAGAGCTCCTCGAGGTTCACAACCCCACGCGAAACGAGGTCAGCTGGGTTCTCTTTCCCGCTTACATGTCGCCACGGAAGCTCCTTCGTCAATTCATGAATTTCTATTGTTCTATTTTGAACGAACGTTTTTAATAATCTTGGTTGCATGCGCAGCCAACCTAAGACTATCGTGGAGTCTGTCCAAAATATTATGTGATCAAAATTACAACGAAGCGAATTTCGAACTTTATCATATAGTCTAGCGCCAATTAAGGCACCTAAAAGTTCTAACCTAGGGATACTAACAGTTTTTAGCGGCGCGACCTTCCCTTTAGAACATAGCAATCGAACCTTGGCTGTATAATTATTAGCGTTAATAGTTCGAATATAAACGCACGCGCCGTACGCGGCTTGCGAGGCATCAGTAAAAATATGCATCTCTGTAGATATAGAATTAGTATCCATAACATAGCGAGGAACGCGTATTGTTTTCAGGACGGCTAGCGAAGCGAGAAACCGGTTCCACTGACGTGCGATGTCAGTAGGTACGGCGTCGTCCCCATCTAATTTTAATAACCACAGCTGTTGTAATAACATTTTTGCAGTTAAAATGTATGGACTTAAAATTCCCAATGGATCGAAAATTTGAGATGCGTATGATAGTATTATGCGTTTAGTTATAGGTTGACTAATATCAGAATTAAATTCCGTGTTAAAATAGAATTCATCACTGTCATTATGCCAACCTATACCTAATGTTTTATGATTCGCGTTCTCGCCGACTAATTGCTTAGAAGCGCACGTCAATGACGTCACCAAGGGTTCGCATGTAAAATTGAAAATCCACTTGCGCAGTGGGAAACAACCAGCTTGCAATGCATTAGTTGTTTCTTCGCATAAGTTTAACAAAACTTCTTTATTGTCGGAACCCGTGATCATGTCGTCAACGTAGAAATCTTCATTAATTATACGAGATACCTCGGCATTCGGAGCTTCTATTGCGAGTTGTTTTAAACAACGACAACTTAGAAACGGTGCGGACGCGGTTCCGTAGGTGACCGTGTTAAGGCGATAGACACTGAGTGGCTGCGTGGGTTCATCTCGCCAGAGAATCAGCTGAAGATCACGCTGCTGTTCATTGATGAGGCATTGTCGGTACATCTTCTCGATGTCTGCGCAAGCGACATACCGATGCTGCCTAAAGCGTAAAATAATTGATATGAGGTCGCCTTGAATCGGCGCACCTACCAGCTGTAGATCATTATAGCTGACCCCCGAGCTCGTAACAGCCCCAGCATCGTAAACGACCCTAAGCTTCGTCGTCGAACTGCTTTCGCGGAATACGCCGTGATGCGGCATAAAATAATGTGGGGTTTCGTAGGTCGAAACGCGAGTCATATGACCTAAATTCTCGTATTCATGAAGGAAGTCGGCGTATAATTTTTTATAGGCGGGTGTGCGCTCTAACCGTTTTTCCAGCGCTAGGAAGCGTCGTTCAGCCTGTGAAAATGATTCACCCAGAAGGTCGGGTGATGCCTTAAGGGGTATGGTCACGATGAACCGTCCCTCGTCGTTGCGTGTCGTAGTACGAGTGAACAGCTCCTCGCAAGCCCGCTCAGCATCCGTGCGTGTATCCCGATCCCTAGGGAGCTCTTCGACTTCCCAGAACTGACGAAGTTGCGTATCGATAGATTGAGTAAAATTACACTGGATAATGCTATCGTTGCGCGGATTAAATACGATAGATCCCGATATTATCCAGCCTAAATGCGTATTTTGTAAATAAGGCCCGTTAGGTAACCTTAAATTACCATCGTGTATTAATTCCCAAAATGTATCTGCACCAATTAAAATATCGATATTTCGGGAATCAAGAAACTGCGGATCTGCCAGCTGTATACTATTAGGTATACGAAACTTAGCGCGTTCATAATGTACAGCAGGCAACGTAGAAGAAATTTGCGGCAATACAAAACAATGCAGTTTAGTAGTGTAAGTAGATATGCGCGATTTTATCTCGATGTCGCATGATTTAGTACATTGCGTCACTGAGTTACCTACACCTCTAATCTCGTGAGTAGATTGCATGAATTCTATCCCTAGTTTCTTACTAAAGGGTTCGCTTATAAAGCTGCGTTCACTGCCATTATCCAAGAGCGCATTAGCAAGTAGGTAAACATTACGTCGAGTCCGTACCTCGATTAGCGCAGTGGACAATAGAACAGGTTGCAAAGAACGATGTGTGCGTTTATCGTTTGAGTGTGCATTATTTGCATATAGGCTTATCGCATCAGCGGGGGAAAGGGGCGGCGGTGCTGATATCAATGCATCGGGACCTGCGCGCGCGTCCTTCATTAGTAGCCGATTATCTAATGACGAGTGCAACGTTAGGGAACCGCTAGTGCTACCTATTGTTTTTATATCATCCACGGGATGATTTAAATCGTTTTTAGGGCAGATTAGGGAATTATGCTTCTTAAAACACCGGCGGCAAGCACCAAATTTGCAAACTTCGGCTGTGTGATTAATGCTTTTCATGCAATTTTCGCATAATTTCCTATCGCGAATAAATTTTAGTTTCGATTCCAAATCAGAGTTAATGAATTTTGAACAAGCGTATAGTTGATGGTCTCCGTTGCACTTAATGCACTTTTTAGGTGTGAAGTTACGTTCGTGCGGTTTAGTGGTGGAAACATTGCATTTTGTGGATGACTTCGCGTTGATCTTCGCTTCTTTGGATTCTTTACTATGTTGTGTATTATTATGTGAACCCTGCAATGTTTCCAGCATGTCCGCTCGATTCTTGAGGAAGTTAATTAAATCATCAACCTTTAACTTTGATTTCGAATCATCATTGCTTGTTATCAAAGTGCCTTTATACTGCTCCCATTCGCGTTCAGTGATTTTATCGAGTTTAGACACAATGATATAAACAATTAACGTATCCCACGAGTCTACAGGTTCCCCTAGGATCTTTAATGCGCGTAAATTCTTAAGAATAGTGTCAATTAATGTTCTTATTGAAGCAGGGGACTCTTTACTCAACGCTTGAATGTTAAATATAGTTTTGACGTGATTATGCACTAATAATCTGCTGTTATTATAGCGATTGAGTAAAAGGTCCCACGCAACAGAATAATTATCAGACGTGAACTCTAATGCATCGATGACTAGCTCGGCACTACCCTTCAGCGAAGATTTTAGGTAGTGGAATTTCTGGATACTGGTTATTTCGTCTGAATCGTGTACCAGTGATTGAAATGTATCCCGAAATTCCAGCCAGTGCTCGTATGCTCCATTGAAGGATGGCAATGTTATGGTAGGTAGTTTTACAGAGCGTAACTGACTACTTGCGCATGTATTTGAACAAGATGAGACCTTACTACTACTGCTACCACTGCTATTTAATAATAACTCTGCCTGCGACAAGGTACTGTAGTAACAGTCCTCAAACTGCTCCCTTTGCGTCAACTGATCGTCGAGATCAGCTTCGTTGACACATTCTTCGATCCTTGACTGAATGTTGTTAAATTCGCGATATAGATTCGTGACACCCTCAATGCGTAGCTTCAAATCGATTTTGTTTTGCGCTGTAGCTACTTTTATATCGAAATTATTTATGTAAGTGCCGAATTTTGTTAGTCGACCTTTGAGGGTGCCGCGTTTTTTGGTGAGTTCGCGTACTAATAACTCTAATTTATCGTCACTTAACCCTAGTTGCGGGGATTTATCGCGACTGGCCATTCTGTATCGTGGGAGTGCAAATTACGTTATATGTTTTTTAAGCACAGCACAGTATTAAGTGAGATAAGGGTGGGTGATTCGTGGATAGGTTGACCGTACCTACCTTGCGCGTCTCGGAGTCGGTAGTCTTCCAGATCCAAACCGCGTCGCGCCCTTGTATTCGATGGATGTATTCCACAGATCGCTGTGTTCCGTGCGTATATTTGGCGAAGAAGGACCACGAATTTATGTTTGCGCTTAGATGAAATGAAAAGCTAAATACTGTTATACTTATATTATGCGATTAATTTAGTTTTACAAATTGCGAATTTCGAATGACATGGCGAATAATAGATGACGGTTTTGAAATTGGCATATGAAAATTTGATACGTGGACCAATCAGGGCCCACGTCTGTTTAGGCGCTTTTTACACGCTCCAACAAGTTTTTTGATTCCGCGGGAATTCCTTTATTTTCCGGGATATAAAGTAGCCTATGTCACTCTCCAGGTTCTCAACTATACCCATGCCAAAAATCTGGTCGATTCAATGCTCCTTTGCGGCGTGATTGAAGTACAAACCAACAAACCAATAAACCAACAAATCAACAAACAAACACACTTTCGCATTTATAATATTAGTATGATCGCATCTATGGTCCTTGACTTAGCAACACTGGTCGGGGTCGCTATGACATATTAGCTATATATTATGACTATATATGTATAGTATAATGACTAGCAGACGCCCGCGATTTCGTCCGCGTGAAATAAGTATTTTATATTCCCACGGGAAATCCCTAATTTTTCGGGTTAATATATAGCCTATTTCACTCAAAAATAGTGTGGCTTTGTATTGGTACCAGAATTTTCAAAATCGGTTCAGTAGATCCCGAGATTAACCCCTACAACCTCACAAACTCACAAACTTTACCTCTTTATAAAATTAGTATAGATTCGACGTCAAAAAGTGTACCTACAGTGTACCTAATTTGAATAAATGAGTATTAATTGATTGATTGGTATGTAAATAACAAAATAAGAATGCTTACATTTGAATTTTTTTCAGACGCTATCTTGCAAAGAAATCTTACACGTGGAATAGATTCGGAGCACAGCTGCTATAGACATATTTGTGCCTAATTGTTTTTGTTATTATCACGTTACAATCTAGAATCTGGAGCGTGAGTCTGTTTCTGACATTATTATTTACTTATGCAAGTTTATTATTTTACTGCATATAATCCATACTCATTTTAAAAAAATGCGAAAGTAGGCCTGACTGCATGCTACGGTTTAACGCATCACTGCAAGATTATGTCTAAGTGCGTGCGTCTTTTTGATAGGTAATATTCAAAATGTACATTTTTATCCCATCAAAAACATAAATGTAAAATGAGAGCCAAGTTCAAAATTGTGATATATATGCCTTGGTTGTTGACTTCAGCGACAAAAGAAGTGAGATCTAAATGGGTGCCAAGTTCAATGGTCAAGTCTTGCAATTTATTTATAACAACATATAGTATTTTATAACAACTTAAAATATCATTTCTTCTTATAACTTAGTATAAAATGTTGAAGACTAAGGCTTTGGCTTGGCTAGTTTCCATATACGAATTATTATTAAGTAGGTACCTAAAAGTACAGTTTCTACCAGCAAGCCAAATTTTCGGAAGAATAAAATAAGAACTTACAGCTTTACAACATGTGAAGGCTATAATTCGTATATGAAAACTAGCCAAGCCAAAGCCTTAGTCTTCAACATTTTATACTAAGTTATAAGAAGAAATGATATTTTAAGTTGTTATAAAATATTATATGTTGTTATAAATAAATTGCAGGACTGACCATTGAACTTGGCACCCATTTAGATCTCACTTCTTTTGTCGCTGAAGTCAACAACCAAGGCATATATATCACAATTTTGAACTTGGCTCTCATTTTACATTTATGTTTTTGATGGGATATCATTACTTTTTGTACAGAAATTATTGAACTCAATCTCAAACTCAAAACATATTTATTCAAAATATGTACCTACAAAGTACACCTTCTGAACGTCATACTTACAGAGCATAAGACGTGATGGTGATAATTAACTACGGTATCTTAAAACTAAAGCTACGAGGGTTCCAAACGTGCCCTGGTCTGAGAAGAGCCCGCAATAAACTCAGCTGTGTTTTTTTTATTATCACCATCTCACAAATATTTGAAATTATATATATGTACTTATAGTATAACATTACATAATCAGCCGCTGTAACAATTCATACCCATGCCTTGCTATCATTCAAATAATCCTTTACACTGTAATTGGACTTTTCTATTAGTTTAGTTTACGTTTTACATTAGTAGGTACTTATTATTCGGTGTAAGGTCAGTGTGTCACCCACCAGTAATTCTATTGTACGACTCATTGTACAAGATAATTCAAGATGAGAATTCTCAAGAAAAATATATAGTGTACCTAGAGTTACACTGACATTGACAGATAACATCTATGGTCAGACTACCTCTGCAGCACATTTCTACATCTCATCAATTTTGATTGCAAAAGTTCAAAATCAAAAGTTTTTAGTGAAACATTGAAAACAAGCACGGTAAACAGGCGATATCACTAAAACCACTTTAAACAATGAATGCAAATCACAATGACTGACAGCTTGAACTGACGACTTCAAATACGTTTCTTCTTCTTTTCTGTCAATGACGTTTCGTTGCACAAAATGCATGAATACGAAGGTAAGGTTTTAATGCAACTATATAATTATTCATTATTATTTACATTAAAATAATAATTATTTGTCATTTTCAATAGTTAACAACACAAAATAACGAATTTAAACAAAGACCTGTAGTATGATTTATGTAATCGGAGTTTTTTTTTACTTTACAACTCTTGTTTTATTTAGTTGTGCATGCACTATGCGTAGAATGTAATGCAAGTTGCCGCAGGAAGTGGACGACGGAGTTACTACCACCGCTTAAAGCAGTATTGTTTCAAAATAACGCTTGAATGTCACGTACTTTGACGTCCTTAAAATAATGATTATAACACTACAACATAAACGTCAACAATATTAAAATAATACGGCTTTAAGCAATGGTAGTACGCCCCGTGTCAGAGTTTTGATATATACCTAGGTAGAGCATAAAAATGACGATTTTTGTACGTTTATATCTAAATAACCATTTGAGGTGTGCTTATGCAATTTGGAGCACATATGTATCTCACGGGTCTCAATATATGCGCCAAATTTGACATGTTTATGTGAAATAGTTTTTGAGTTATGAGGGGGTCAAAAGTGGCTCCAAATGGTTCGTGTTTTATTACACACGGTGCTGCTCGCCAGTTTTTTTGAACTTTGGCTGGACACGCTTCCGCGTGTCTTGATTATTATCTCTAAATATTGATATTTATAATTCAAAAAATTGCACGTCGTCGAAACTTGACCCTGTATAAAATTTATCAAATATTTATAAATACTCACGTAGTAAAAATACCTCCCAAACAAGATTTTAAGCATGCATAAAAAAAAATGTCGGTTAATCTAAAAATTTTTTATTCGAATGAAAATTCATTTAAAATTAACAGTCTTACGAAGCAAAAGGGGTATTTTTCGTTTTAAATTATACTTAGCTATCATTTAAAATGGAAAAAACTTCATAAAACTTTTAATAAAATGCACGCGAATACCACTGCAGTTAATGTCCCGTGCATTATCTTTGCGTTGATTCCGTTTAAATTATGCAGAAATGATTTATCATCTTCGTAATAGCGCGTTCGCATCGCATTTGCGATTCGATTCAGTATGATGTGTTACTTATGATAAGCACTTTTTGTCTATTTACATCGGATATTGGATATAAGCAGGCATTACTACGCGGAAATCCATGATAATGAAAGAACTAGAAGTTTAATTCGCTATATTCCGCCACAGTAGGTAAATCTATGTAGTACAGTGTGTGGGTATGTGATGTGTGTGTGTGATTGTGGTATGTGTGTATATGTTGTAGCTTGAGATGTTCACCACACCACACAAATGAGAATAATTTGGAATTTGGAAGATTTGTGTGGTGTGGTGAATATCGCAAGCTACAAGTGCAAGATACACACTGACCACATAGATCTACCTACTGTGGCGTATTATAGCGAATTAAACTTCTAATTCTTTCATTATTTAGGTACATCACATAATGAGGCTGTTTAAAAGAATATCTAAACTAAACTAAAATGACATGTTTAAATCTAGTGCCACCCCTTTCCGCAAGGGATAGCGATATAAATAGAGCTCTCATTTTAGCTTGGTTCATTGATGGTGTCGGAAAATATCCGACTGGTTTCAAACCCTTAAGAATTATAACGAATCTTCTAAGCAGAACTCTTTCCGATCCGGTGGTAGAGTCAAAACATGACGTAACATAAGTGAAACCTGTAATGTCCTACATGTTTTAAATAAATTGAGTATATTGAATAAGAATTCATGAACCATGTATTACTGAGTCACGCAACGTTATTTACAAGTTGATACATTTTTCATGCTATAGTAAATATTTAGCGAAAAGAATACTGTTTCCCTAAATAATTTCCCGAAAATAATTATTGTAACATTCGTTATTCCGGTCACGCCAAGGCCGCCATGTTTAGCAGCCGATGACGTCATAGTACATAGGTCAGACGTGCCCTAAATAGTTTACCTCTTTCCACGTACCGGATCTTCATTAATCAAGCCCTGGATGGATCTTATAATATTAAGTTCCCAACGGAAGCTCTCGTGTTACTAGACATGTGATACCTCCTAATACGCTTCTCCAGCGTATAGGAAACTTTATTTAAGTTAAAATAACGATTCCTGTTCATTTTTGCTAATCTATACTCTATACTTTTATATATTTTTTATTTTATAATATTATAAATGCTAAAGTTTGAATGGATGTATGGATGTATGGAGGTTTGTTACTCAATCACGCCCTAACGGCTGAACGGATCTTAATGAAATTTGGCAGAGAGATAGATTATAGTCTGGATTAACACATAGGCTCCTTTTATTCCAGAAAACTAAAGCGTTCCCGCGGGAACCGAACCTCAATCCACGCGGACGAGGTCGCGGGCATTAGCTAGTAAGGCGGCGATTAAACGAGACTTCAGTGTCGGTATATAAGTCTGTAAATATAATCTGATGTCGTTATAGGATGGACATAAATATAACCAACAAACAATCGTCGTCGTAGTCTCAACCTATAGAGGTCCACAGCTGGACGATGGCCTAATGCATCTCACAGAACACGGTCTTGTACCGCTTATCTCCAGCGGTTCCCAGCAACACGCTTGGGATCCTCCGTCCACCTAAACCCACCACCAACACCACCACTACAGCCCATTAACGTCCCACTCCTGGGCGCAGGTCTCCTCTCTCATAGGAGAGAGGGAATTAGAGCTTCGACCCACCACGCTGCTCCAATACGAGTTGGCGGGCTTTAACGAATATTATCATGTTAGTGATAATAACCGAGAACAACGGTTTAACGTGGTCTCCGAGGCACGGGGGTGTAACACCGCTAACTTTCTAACTCCGGGCTAGTACTGAGAATTTCTTTTCAGAAAAACCCAATACTTAAATATGGTCCGACCCGGGACTCGAACCCGGAACCTCGTCGGCCGCAGTCGAACATGCAAACCACTAGACCAACGGGGTAGTTGCGATCACAGGACGTGTCGCCGTTATCCCTGAGTGCCAGGATTCCCGCCTCACACTCTAGGGCACTTCACTTATCCCTGGTATCATTTTAATTAAAGCGAATGTTATTATGTTCCTTTATTGTCCTAGCTTAGTAAATAAGCTTTAAGCTTTGTGTAGAAGGATACGTTTATTAGTTTATCAAAAATGTCTGGCTGACAAAAAGCCCGTACTCTTACATATATGGAGCAGCACATACCTACGACAGGACGAAACATATATCCAATACAATGCCGACGTTTTATCGTGTTCTGCCGGTAGTGTAAATCTGCAGTGAAACTGGGAAAAGTATTCCCACTAGATCGTAGTTAGTTAGAACACCAGTACATATAGAGTGGACAGTCGGCGATTCGATCAGTATTCGGAAATTAAACCTTTAGATTTAACGATAATTAATCATTAGCTAAACTAATATCGGATTAAATCGAGTCAACAGAAATCGGATATCGGAATCGCTCTAATTGGAGTAAAGTCAGTCCAGGGGCGCGATAGCCTGCCACAGATCTTTTTTAATCCACTACAAGTTAGGCCTTGACTGCAATGGTAATTAATTATGGTAAGTAATTATGCAGGCTAAGATGGTAGCGGGCTAATCTATTAGGGGCATGGCAGTCAAATTAAACCCATATCGGTTTCTACACGGCATAGTACGGGAACGCTAAATCGCTTGGCGACGGTTCAATTATACCTGCCGAATCCACATTTTTTGGTTTTATATTTAATTTAAAACTGTTTATGTAGGTACGAGCTGTTTGAATATACATCTATACTTAATATTATAAATGCGAAAGTTTGGATGTATGGATAGATGTTTTTTAATCAATCACGCCCCAACGGCTGACCGGATTTGGATGAAATTTGGCACATAGGAAAGATTATAGTCTGGAATAGCTAGCTAAATAGGCTACTTTTTATCCCGGAAAATTAAGGAATTCCCGCGGGAACCAAAAAACCTCAGTCCACGCGGACAAAGTCGCGGGCCTTAGCTAGTAACAAATAAATGTGTTAATTTAAATAACTAGCTAATAGGTACTTTTATCGCACCGATCAAGTACGGTCGTTTGCTCTAGACCTAAATAAATACGTTTCATACGGCCAAAATAATAATTGTGTTATTCAATAGAATTTAAATAAGGTTCACGATATTTGTTTAAGTATCCGAACACAGCCGCCCAAAATGAGTTTGAGCATCGAACTACTTTGATAACTAAAACATCACATTATATTTTACCGAGTTCTTCATACGCAGAGTACAGTCCCGGTCTGAAAATATTTACCAGCTTTCAAATTGGATTCTTTAAATCACTGCGTGCATTAAGGTCTAAAACGCTTAAGCAAGGTATTTATTACGTTTAAAAGGTTTCAAACATCGAAATCAACATAAAGAATAGGTATCTACCATAGATTTAGAATTGGTCTCCGCTGCGCTACGACTAGATACCGCCCTTCCTAAAAACAATAGCTAATTTTATGCGGCAACTTCGTATCGTAGTGTGTATTGACTATTTGACAAGATACTTGTGTGCGAGAGCAAATAGTGTTGTCAGCTTCTAAACTTTTACACAATGAATGGGAAATATTGTTTTATATTACTATAATAAAAGTATATATCTAATAAGAATGTAAAATAGAAAATTTTGGTAATGTCTGAGCATTATGAAATTTAAAATTAAGGGGAGTATAAAAATGTGTTAAATATTCTGATGACTGTGGGCACAACTTGTTTCTGAAATAAAAGTCTTAGTTATTCATACACGAAATTTTAATAATGATTAAACATCAGAAAAATAATATACATTTGTTTATGCGTGAATAATGCATAGTTAGAAATATATTTGTTGTCAAACATCCATAGTAATAATTACAACATAAGAATTACAAACACAAGAAAAAAAGTTTGAATTAACACCCAATTACTAGCAAGCCGGCATACATCTGTCTGAACTTGCAAATTAACAATATTTATGATTTATAAAAACTCATATTTTTATTGTTACATATAATTTTAGTAATTCTTTATAAAAATATTTATTACAGAATAATAAAAATCGCATCCATGGGGTAACGGATTTCTCTAGAACGTGGTAACACTCAATGGCGTCTTACGGTTCGTGTTATTTTACATTGAAATAAATAAATTATTCAATAATTAATGATGGTATGTGATTCCAGTGTCTATTTTATTATTTGTTGAATTATTTTAACACAATTTCGATACACAAGCCGACATATTACATTGGTTTACTACCAAAATTCCATAACAGACACGGCACATCAGCGTCAAACATCTGTTGCTACGAGTCTGACACTCATATGCCGGCTCGGCAAATGTTAAATTGCCACAGTTTGCTAGTACGCCGACGGTATCTAGTTGTAGCGCAGCGAAAACCAATCCTTAATCTATGGTATAGCTACTAATGACTTTTCTTTATTAAAATTCATTTCCTATTTTCAAGTTTGACACGTTAGCATCATCGCATTTGTTAAAGTGACATTTGCTCAAAGTATTAAAAGAGGTTTTCTACATTCTATCGTATCTAGTTGACACATTATGGTCACCTACTGAAAAAGTTAAAAAATCTATGATCTATGCCTAATCAAACCGCAAAACGACTTTCTGACTGATCTTTCTGACTTTTCTGAACGACTGACTGATGGGTCCATGCAAAAAAGAACCTAAAGGTGATAAACATTTTCTGACCGCGCCTGTGCATACCTTAACTAGGTTATACCTAATTACAAATGATTAATTTTTGACGCATTAAAAAACCTAGGCGTATTATAAAAGTTAGGCCCTGGACTCCATTCTTGGCAAGCAAAAGTGGCTGGTCTGGTGCGAAGAGGCTTCGGCCGTTACTATTTACTGCTCTACTGGCAAAGGCGTACGGCGAAGGGCATCCGGTACGATGCCGAGTAGAAAATAATTATAACAGTTCGCTCATACAGAAAGTTTTCCCTTCAACCCTTTTTTCTTTCAAAAAGAGTTCAAAAGATAAAATTAGTACACATACTTAGCAAAAAAAATACGCTGCGCATATATAAATGTCTTTACCTTGCGACGATGTCATTAGGTAGACATGATATCATACTACGAAGTTGTAGCATTTTATATAGCCGCAACTATAATTGAACAGTCCGATAACAGACTACAAATCTCTTATACCATTCAATTAATGTTCCAGTGAGGACTGAACATGGCGACATACCACAAAACGGCTCATTCCACTCAACTTCTTAAAGCTATTGTTGCACTCAAAACTGGAATACCTGATCGATCCCCGAAGAGTTATCTATCTCAGAGAACGTTCATAAATCAGTCAGTTGATTGTCCATCGTTTATATGAAAGGAGCAGAGGTCTTTGTTGGTTTCTCGGCCATTTCGCTCCATCCGGCAATATGGTTGACGGATTACAGCCATTTCCGTAAATGTGAACGTAGGGTCACTTCACATTGGATCAAGGGTATAATACTGCAAGTAAACGTGTAAGAGTACGTATGTATGCATGTGTGTATGTATATACTTTGTACACCACAAATATACAAAAGCAACATATTACAAATAAGAAAACAACAAAAAGTAGGTACAATAAGGCGGTCTTATCGCTAAGCAGCGTTAATACGTTCCATACAACCTTACGTAATGTCCTCCCGACCGAATTTCAGCCACAGCGACCAATCTCTAGAGAGATTAGCTATCTGCGCGGGAGATATTATAGTGCACAAGTGTGTGCGCATACACAGGTGCACTCCCTTTTCCTTTACTCTCATAACCCGATAGGACTGAAAATACGACTCGACCGGAGAGAAGCCAGGCGTAGGACCGACGGCTTCACGTGCTCTCCGAAGCACGGGGGTGGAACACCGGCAACTTCCTAACTTCAGGCTAGTACTGAGACTTTCTTGCCAGAAAAACCCAATGCTTGTTATCGCCCACCCAGGACTCGAACCCGGGACCTCGTCGGCCGCAGTCGAACATGCTTACCACTAGACCAACGAGGCAGTTAAACCCTATATGTATGTCACCGTAAGATTGTACTCTAACTAGCGAAATTGTTAACTGTCCACAGATTGTGAACCGTTCAATGTTCTGAGTGTAAATTTTTGAAATATTCAATATATCTACGTTTTCTTGTCTCTTTCTTGTTGGTTTAGTTAGGGTTCGACATAAGTAACTAGGTAGGTTTTATCGGGTTAATATACCTAACAGATAACAATCTACCGAAAAATAATGCGTTACACTGTCGAAATTTTAATCTTTCGACAGTTTACAATATTGCTAGTTAGATTATAATCTAACGGTTTTTACAATTTTACGGTGACATATATAATCCATACTAGTATTCCATACTAATACTATAAATGCGAAAGTGTGTCTGCTACGCTTTCACGGCCCATCTGTTCAACAGATTTTGATTATTTATGTCGAACCCTAACCTAACCTACAAGAAAACGTAAATACAATGAATATATCAAAAATTGACACTCAGCCCATTGAACGGTTCACAATCTTTCGACAGCTTACAATATCGCTAGTTAGATTACAATCTAGCGGTTTTTCCAATTTTACGGTGACATATAAAGCTGGTTGCATTTATATGGACTTCACAATAGGCATGGTGACAGTATCCAAGAATCAATGAAATTATGAATTTATCTAATGAAATAGGATTCATGGATTATAAAAAACGTATTTATTTTTCTATTTCGAGTGAGATTGATAAAATAATCTAAAAATAAAATAATAAAAATTTATTTTATCAAAATAAATTTTTATTTATTAAATTAAATTTTTAAAATTTTTATTTATTTAATAAAACTATAAAATACAGCAATCCGCCATATTGTATAAAACACCACTGAAGCGAATGACGTCACTATTGTTTCCGAGCTTTGACAATTGACCAACAATCTCTATAAGTACAGGTGTTTTAAATGTTTATCAAGTATTTTCGTATCTTTTTGTTTCCCAAAGATCATTTCCTTAATCTAGTTTTGTTTAACCGAATCCAAAGTTAAGAAATTAAAAATCGTTAGCCATGGATCAAGGAAAAAGCTACTAGCTCTAATCTGCCCAGGATTGATTTGTTGATGCTGGGTGAGTATCTTGCATCAAACAAAGACTTATGTTCAGCAGAATTTCGCAACGTCAAAACTTTCATGTAGGTACAATAATAACATAATAATGTATAGGTTTTAAAACCGTTAAATATTATTAGAGGCATGAAATGTTGTTTTTTAAAACTATACCGTATAACTTAATATGAGCGGTGTTTGCCGTCTATGACGTCTGCCTGCTATTCGGGGCGTATGGGGTTCGATTCTTGGTACGCATCTCTAACTTTTTGCAGTTATTTGTGTTATAAGCAAAATAGCATCACTACATAGTATAAAACAAAGTCGCTTCCCGCTGTCTGTCCCTATGTATGCTTAGATCTTTAAGCTTAGAGTGATTCAAGACGAAGATTTATACTTACTTTTTATCCAGGAAAATTAAGGAGTTCTCGCGGGAACCAAAAAACCTCAATCCACGCGGACAAAGTCGCGGTCACCACCTGGTATTTGAATAAAGCAAAAACTTACGTAAAAGTGCTCTTCGCAGAAATAAATAGTAGAATTTAGCCCTATAGCTGTAGGATCTCGCCGTGCCACTTAAGCCTAAGCTTAAGCCACTTAGATCGCATGTTTTTTTTTTAAATGGCGCGTGAATAAATAACTTGCTTGGAGTTAACTTTGATGTGTTATCATACTGGGGGACCGCACACGACTTACACACTTTAGAATTCATATTATTCATACAAAATATCTAAATTGCTGTACGAAGACTTATTGTTTACTGCACACAGTGTTGTGAAATGATATGTGAGAGGACTGTAAATATTTCGTTTTAATTTTGAATTTGGAATTACAATATTGTGATGTATGGATTGAGGCTACTTGCTATGCAGCGACTAAAGTTTTTACGCGCGGCGGGCTTGCGATGCCGCACACTCCCCGCGTCCCGCACCACACTTGTCGTCTTTGACATGCCCCCCGACGTTGAAACCTGGGGTTTCAACAGACTCCATTGGCAAGGGGCAAATTTTGTTGAAAGCTCTCCGGATTAAGCCTCTCGTGGTCAGCATATCCGCCACTCGGCCCACTCCGTCCACTCCTTCATAGACACGCTGAATTCTTCCAAGGCTCCACTTCATTGGAGGCAGTGCGTCATCTTTAATTAGGACCAAATCGCCTACACGCAGACTGCCCTTTGAAGACCTCCATTTCGTTTTCTGTTGAAGCTCGGCGACATATTCTTTTCTCCAGCGTTCCCAAAAGTTCTGTCGAAGTTTTTCTATTCGATCCCAACGTTGAAGTCGGCTAATATCGTCAGAGTTGATTTTCGGAGCAGCTATCGCCATCAGAGGACGCCCAACGAGGAAGTGACCTGGAGTGAGTGGATGGAGGTCATTTGGATCTGGAGACATTGGGTATAAAGGTCGGGAGTTCAATATAGCTTCAATTTGAGTTAATGTTGTGTACAACTCTTCAAATGTTAATCGCGCGTTGCCTAAAATTCTAGTTAAGTAATACTTAACGGATCGCACACTAGACTCCCATAAACCCCCAAAGTGAGGAGTGTAGGCGGGGATAAACTTGAATGTGATACCATCATTGGCCATTTGTTCAACTAAGTTTGATTGTTGTTGTTCAAGAAAACTATAAATTTCATTCTTAGCTCCAATGAATTGAGTACCTTGATCTGAAAACAAAGTCCTTGGTTTTGATCGTCTAGCTATAAATCTGCGCAAAGCAGCGAGGTAGGCATCTTTAGTTAAATCTGTAACCAGTTCTAGATGAACGGCCTTTGTGGTGAAACAGACGAAGACAGCAACATACACTTTAATTAATCTACATCCACGTCCTTTTCTGTCGGCAGCCAGTAGAGGACCGCAGTAATCCACACCGGTAGTTTCAAAAGGATATCCAGGATTGACCCGCTGCTCAGGCAACTGACCCATAATTGGGTTGATATTTTGAGCCTTTGCCCTGAAACACCTCTGACATTTGTGTGCGATCTGCCGTGCCAAATTGCGACCACCTAACGGCCAAAATTGTTGTCTGATGGACGATAAAAGAAGTTGTGGAGCTGCATGAAACAGTTGAATGTGTTCGTGAAGAAAAATGAGTTTAGTTAAATAATGTTTGCTTGATAATAAGACTGGATGCTTTTGGTCATAGTTGAAATTTGAATGTTTTAGCCTACCGCCTACTCTTATTAAGCCATGTTCATCAAGAAACGGTGATAACTGAAGCAGAGAATTTTTGTTTGGTAAGTGTTTTTTATTTTGTAAAATAGTGTATTCTGGAAATGATTCAATTTGTGATTGTTTTAATAGCATATTAAATGCATTTTGTAACTCGTCTGTGCTTAATGGTCCTGATAATTTGTGATCAGGAATGTGTATTTTACAATTTTTAATAAATCGTAATGCATAAGCCAATGCTCTTTTTAATTTCGATAATTTAGAAAATCTATTAATGTCTATAATTTGTTTGGTTTCAGATGCTGGTGAAGAAGAGGTAAGGTGTACTACGATTTCAGGTAAGTTTTCATTATTTGTTAGTCTAGTTTTAGGCCATTGTGATTCTGATTCACGCAAAAATGTTGGACCTGACCACCACAAGTCTAAGGTATGTATTAATGACATATCGACACCCCTAGTTAGTAAATCTGCAGGGTTGTCGCGAGTAGAAACGTGACGCCACTCAAATGATTGGGTAAGTTCTTGTATTTCGGCAACACGATTCTTAACGAAAACCTTTAATTTTGATGGTGTGGTTTTTAGCCATCCTAACACGACTGAAGAATCGCTCCAGAGGACGCATCTTTGTACAGGTAGCCTGAATGCCTTGCACACCTTTTGGGTTAAACGTGCTGCTACAACTGCGCCACAAAGTTCTAAACGAGGTATTGTAACTGGCTTTAATGGCGCAACCTTACTTTTTGCACACAGTAATCTTGTTTCTGTTTGATTGCTTTCAGAAATACTTCTCAAATACACGCATGCTCCGTAAGCATCCTGAGACGCATCACAGTATGTATGAATTTCGATAATGTCTGGATTAGGACAAGTACTGCAACGAGGTAAGTCTAAATTTTATAAACTGTAAATCTGATGTGAATTTGTTCCATTTATGTGCTATGTCCATGGGTAATGGTTCGTCCCATGAAACTTTCTCTAACCAAAGTTTCTGGAGAATTATTTTAGCCTGGATGATGAACACCGTGAGGAGCCCAAGCGGATCAAAGATTTGTCCAATTGTGGACAAAACTGACCGCTTGGTTGGCTGGCGCTCAGAGGGAGGCTCATTAGAAAAGCACAACGTATCTGTAGATGGTGTCCAACCGAGACCTAATGTACTAGAGTTCTCCTTGCCTAAATTAAGAAGAGTACATTTTTCAGAATTTAGAGTTTCAATATTTTGAACATTGGATTTAAATTTGCGTAGATTAAAGCAACCTTGTGATAAAATCTTGTAGACATCGTCTTTTATTTTGAGTAAACTATCAACTGACTGACTACCTGTAACTAAGTCATCCACGTAAAAATCATTACTTATTATTTCAGATATAAAACTATCTTCACACTCAATTGCAAGTTGCTTCAAACATCTAACGGCAAGAAATGGCGCTGAGGCAGTTCCGTAAGTAACGGTGTTAAGTTGATATGTCTGTAATTCATTGTTAGGGTCGTCCCTCCATAATATTTGTTGCAGGTGTCTTTGATTTACGTGTACCAACACTTGACGATACATCTTTTCGATGTCTGCTGTCAAGACGTAAGTAAAGTGTCGAAATCGAATTAAAATGGAAAATAGATCACTTTGTATAGTGGGACCAACCATTTGCAGATTATTGAAAGAGATACCAGTGGTGGTGGTAGCACTAGCGTTGAAAACTGTTCTTAGTTTCGTCGTGGAGCTCTGCTCGCGTAGAACACCATGGTGTGGTAAGTAATTTGTATGTTTTGTGTTTGTGTTTGAATCCTTTGGAACTAATGACATATGACCCAGTTGCATGTATTCATTCATGAATTCTGTGTACATTTGTTTCAATTTAGGCTGCTTCTGTAACCTACGCTCAAGCGATAGAAAACACTGTAACGCTCTATTGTATGAGTCACCTAAAAGGCTTTCCGGCTGTTTAAGAGGAATAGCGACTGAGAATCTACCGTCTGGCATTCTTTTGACATTTTCTATAAAATGTTTTTCACATGAACTTTCCTCTAATGAATAAGCAGGCTTTGATTCGTAAGGTGTCTCCTCAAGTGACCAAAATTTTGTTAATTGATCTTGAATTTCTGAACACTCACTCAGTAAAAAATTACATGAAATTAATTCTTTATTAATTTTGTTTTGTTTCAGACCACTTGTGGGGCCGGAAATGATGTACCCTAATTGAGTTTGTTGTAATATAGGACAGTTTTTGCCTAGACGAATTTGATCAGTCAGAATTAAGTCCCAAAAAACGTCTGCACCTAAGAGTAAATCCACATTGGTGGGATTATAATACTCTGGATCAGCAAGTGAAATTTCTGAATTAATATGTAAATTGTTGATTAATGCTTTGTTGTTACCAAGATTGGTAATGTCAGGTAAAACATACAAGGATACTTTGAGTTTGAATGAGTTGTTTACCTTTGAACTTATGATTGTGTCGCAACGTTTGGTTGCTTTTGTTACTGTAGTACAATTTATGCCCGTGATTGACGTCTCTGTATTGTAGCATGCCAACCCTAGTTTGTTCAACAGTCTGCCAGTTACGAAAGATGCTTGGCTACCGGAATCTAGAACAGCTCTTGCCTGGTGACGTTGATTATCGCTACCTCGAATATAAACCACTGCAGTCGAAAGCAGTACTGGCTCTGTCATTTGGACTGAGAGCGTAGTGGCTTTGTCGACTGGCGGCTCGACGTTTCGAGCTTGAGTACTTGATGACCCTTGCGTTTCATTGGTTGAGTCACAAAGGAGTTTATTGTGTTTGATGGTGAGACACCTGGGACAAGGGTAAGACCTGCACTGAGCTACCCTGTGCCCCCCTCTTAAGCAGTTCGTGCAGAGCTTGAGATTACGTGCTGTCTCGGCTCTTTCACTGATTGATTTGTTTAAAAAGATTTCACAATAAAAAATCTTATGTTGTTTCTTGCATAGACGACACTTTGGTGTATATGTTGTGTTTGTGTTTATGTTTAATAATCCCTTCAAATGATGAGTTTTAATTTTGTGATTATCCGTACCATTATAGCTATTTGACTGTATTGTTTCTAATAAATCGGCTTTGTTTTTTAGAAAAGTAATTAAATCTGTTAACATTACCTTGTTCAATGTAGTTTTATGCTCCTCCCAGTCTCTAGAGGTTTTAGAATCTAATTTAGAATTAATTAAATAAATTATCAATGTGTCCCACTTAGATGTGGGTTCCCCTAGAGAGTCTAGAGATCTTAAATTCTTAGAAAATGTATCAATAATAGTACGTATATTCACGGATGATTCGCGTTTTATCGGTTCGACTTTAAATAATGATTGAACATGATTGTGAATTAATAATTTATCATTGTTATAGCGATCGCACAACAAATCCCAGGCTATGGTGTAGTTAGCAGACGAAAAACTAATTGATCGTATTACCTGAGCAGCGCCGCCCTCCAAGGAGGCTCGTAGATAGTGAAACTTTTGAATCTCACTGATGGTTTTGTTTTTATGTATTAGAGAAATAAACGTGTCTCGAAATTCAAGCCAATCCTCGTACCGGCCGCAGAATTTAGGGATTTGTATGGTCGGTAGTCTCACGCTGGTCTTTGTCTGTTTCATCTCACCCGATAACTGCGAACTTCCTGAAATACATGAGTGAATGTCGTCATTATCATCTTCCCGATTAATGATTTTACGCAGACTAGATTTATAAATTTGCTTCGCTTTAGATATGTAAGAATAAAACTGATCTTCGATTTCTTGTCTTTCAGTGAAGACCGATAAGTCGTCATCGGTGTCTGCTAAGTATTCGATGTTACTTTGAATAAGATCAAATTGAGTCAAAAGTTGTTCTGCTTTTTTTATGCGCAGTTCTAATTCGGTACACTGCACTTGTTCTAGATCTTCTAAGGAATTTACGTAATTTATAAATAGTGTGAGTCGACCCTTAACGGAACCTCGCTTCTTTATAAGATCCTTTAGACTTTCACTCATTTTAGGGACTTATGGGAGACGAATGACTTAAATTTCGTAACAAATAATTAACTAAAACGTTCAAAATTGTTACAAAAAATCACTATTCAAAATTAACCTTATATGTATGACGATAAGAACGTTAGAACGCGTAAAACTTCATACAGAAAAACAACGTCGCTCGCCCGGTGCGAATACAAAAGATTCTTATCGCTGCGATCTATGAGTGCACTGCGATGCACGGATCTAGCGTAGTTAAAACTTTAGGTAACTATAATGTTTTATAACTTTGAGAAATTTGGAAAAAATACGGGAAAACTTTGCTATAGGGAATTTCTGAGATTATAAGGGATTATTAGGGAATGTGAAAAAAATATTGGAACGTCCTCACTTGTCTACTGCTGCTCAATCCTGTGGTTATTGTTGATGCTGATTGCTGATGATTGATGATTTTGCTGCTGATACTGGTTTCCACTGATGCGGTTCGAAGACCATAAACTTATGTTGTGAAATGATATGTGAGAGGACTGTAAATATTTCGTTTTAATTTTGAATTTGGAATTACAATATTGTGATGTATGGATTGAGGCTACTTGCTATGCAGCGACTAAAGTTTTTACGCGCGGCGGGCTTGCGATGCCGCACACTCCCCGCGTCCCGCACCACACTTGTCGTCTTTGACACACAGTACATTAGAGTACCTACATTGGTAAAAGCAATAGTGACGTCACAAACGACGCCATGACACCCGCGAGCGTTGTGGCGTTATTTTTAAAATTGAAATTTCAAATGCCAATTTTATCTACCAAATCTTTTTTTTCTGCTGAAAAAAGATATTTTTCCGAAATAGTAGATACTTCCGAACATAATCTGACCATTTTTCAAGATCAGTCATCATGCCTATTGTAGTTGTCTGACAGCACTCTTAAAATGTCCGTAAACACGAGAAACCGTTTATTTGACCGTTGCTGACGTAGTAAAGATTAGGAAATAGTTTTCTTTTATGGTTGTTGTGTGAGCTTTTTTGTACACTTAGGCGACTCCTGTATATAACTTTCACTAATCGGTTAGATTTTACGAGATCGGTTGGCCGTTTATGTTTCGGCCCGCTAGCTTTTGTCGTTGGGTCAGAGGTGATAATATCTTTTATATTATCCACATCTATTTACTAACAAGGTAGAAACTTCCTTATGTTCATAATTACAACTGTAATTATTACTAAATTATATTAAGTCTACTGCCTCGTTGGTCTAGCGGTTATCTTGTTTGACTGCGGCCGACGAGGTCCTGGGTTCGATTCCCGGTCGGGGATAAAAATTGTTAGGTATTGGGTTTTTCAATAATGAAATTCTCAGTGCCAGCCCGGAGTTGGAAGTTGGAGGTGTTTCACCCCCGTGTCTCTGAGAGCACGTTAAGCCGTCGTTCCCGGTTATTATCACTAACATGGTAGTAGTCAACCCGCCAACGCGCATTGGAGCAGCGTGGTGGGTCTAAGCTCTAATCTCTTCTCTCCTATGAGAGTGGAGGTCTGTGCCCAGCAGTGGGACGTTAATAGGCTATAGTGGTGGTGGTATATTAAGTTTGGAAAGTAATCCAACTTTAACTTTCATTTCAGACTACGCTTACACTAGTGTTTATTAATTCGCCCCGTATCTAACTATGTTAAATCTTTTAAAGTTAAAATGATTGAAAGATTTTTACTTAAAAAAAATTACAAATCAAAGAATATTAAATAGACCTAGAAAATAATATAGAAGGGGCTGTTGCATTCCAACATCATATTGCCTCAAACAACTTAGCCAATGTAATACGCATAACGTGAGTTAAGGTCGAATTCTGGATTCTATCCACATTACATTCTATTCACACATATTTAAGTATTCTCAGAACTTTTTGTAGCGTTATTTTCTGGTTAGATGGGTCAGTAATTCGTTATTTTTTCGATGTCCAAAAAGGCTGTGGGCTCTGCCTTCTTATAATTTTATTTTCAACCTGAATTGGCTGTTTTTGGATAAAAATTATTAGATCGCAGGCAGATTACGATAAAAGATTTATTTCAAGCACAAAAAAAATATTTCGGCCAAGTGCCGGACTCGCAAACAAAGGGCCATATTACAAGATTTCACACTATGTACTTTTTAAAATACAAGCATAAGATATAGGGATTTATTCGTCTATTTTACTTTTATTATTTGTTGTTACTTGTTATAGCCGGTATCATATTACTTACTCACTCACAAAATTTCATTGGTCTACCTTTTATTGTTCAAGAGATCATTAAAAAAACGCCGATAAAATCAAGTTTCTTGAACTTATCCCTTAATTTTTTAAATTTAATATAATTTTTATTTTATATTGAATGAAAAAAATTTCAACTGCCTGGCTGTCGATTGCTACGATTCTTGAGATGCCCGCTAACAGACAGACAGACGGACGGACAGCAGAGGCTCGGGTCCCATTGGCACCAGTTAGTACGGAATCCTAAAAACAAATCACGTTATTTACTTTATTTACGAAAGGGTCGGGTACGCAGGGCAACAAGTACCTAATGAACATAGATACATCTTTGTGTTTGGATTGTTTCATAGAGGTCGTCTTTTTCTGAAACGAACATATCTCCAGGCAGATGTACAGTCTATTGCGATAAACACAAATTGCATGTCGTCATGGGTCGTTCAGTTTGGATGTTTATTTATCTATATCTATACTAATATTATAAAGAGGAAAGATTTGTTTGTTTGTAATGGATAAACTCAAAAACTACCCAACCGATTTTAAACATACTTTCACTTATAGAAACCTACTTTATTTGCGAGTAACATTTTGTTCTAAAAATTAGAGATCCCTAGGAAAATTGCAATAATGGGAATGAAATCGGAAAAAATCGGAAAATCTAAGCGCTTCCGAGGCGTACGCTGCCTTTATAGTAGAAGTTACACGAAAACAATGTATGTAAAATTGTAAAATGTAAATGATGTAAAGGACATTAACCAAATTCGCCTAAGAATCAACATTTGTTTAAAATATACAGTAATTCTTAGCCTATTTTATAACCTTAATTTCAAATATTAGAATTCAACGGACACTTCAAATTAATTACAAAATAAATAAATGGGTATTAAATTGATTAATATACGTTTCCGTCTCTCGATTATTAACCACAGATCAATAACTTACAGGTTAAAATAATATGCAATACCACCGCTCGAGCGCTAGATCTGTATCGTGAGAAACAAGATAAAAGCAGCTTAAAGTGCTAAGTGCGCTAGTATTCTGAATCTCGCAACGCCATATATTGAAAATACAATAATTTAATATATCTACCGCCAGCTGTAATGTTTTTGGTGAACTACGGCGAATCTTTTCTTATCTGCATACTGTTTACAGCTCTATTACAAATGGATAAAGATGGTATTTATTTGTTCAAGCAGATTGATTGTGAAAATTTAAATAACCTCGAAATTGAAAATATTTTTGATAATAAGTCATTTCTTAGCAAGTGTCCGTTCTTTTAATCTGCTCTCAAGTATAAATAGTACATAATTGCAAAGGCTGGGAAACAGGCAATTGCAGGTCGAGTATGAGTTTGAGTATGAGTTCCTATAGTCCTCTTTTGACAGTGGAATGGACAATATGGTTATGTACACAGGGATCAACCACAAAGGTCCCACTTCGCTAAACATCTTTTGGACAGTGGACATGAGGTGGGCAATAACCATTCATATAAAATCCTGCATAAATGTAATAAAGGGTTACGCACAGATTTGTCTACTGTAGCGGATTATAGCGAATTAAACTTCTAGTTCATTCACTATCATGGACTTCCGCAAAGTAACGCCTGCTTCTATTCAATAAAAGAGATCCGATCAAAGAGTATTAAATAACCCCAGCACGCCGTTTCATACAACATTGCAGGAGCGTTGTAATGTTCCAAATTCAAAAAACGCTCCTGCAATGGATTTGATTTTCTTTGTCCGAAAATTCGATACTTCGCGTGTTCTTTTTTCGAAAATAATGACAATATTTCAATGCATGTTTGAGAAAAAGGTATTTATTTGAACCCAGTAATCAATGTTTTATGACTGTTGGTTCTTAGGCGAACTATGCATGGGGGCGGAGCAATGTCCTTTAATGTTGGAATTGTGCCTCATAAAAAGTTTTAAAAAAAGTCCGGGATAGCATATATCTATCTTTTAAGGTTGTCACACATCACATTTTTAGATTTTAGTAAATGATAAAATTTGATCTAAAACAAAGCTTTACTTTCGAAGGTGTTTTTACTGACATTGTATACAGATCCTTATCAAAATAAAATAGTTGTCATCTCACATATTTAATATAGACCAAAATCGTCCTTCACACCATTTAATTCAGATGATTAACTTAGAAGACATCATAGAAATAATGTAACGTGCAATAGAAAGAGAGGCTGCGACCTGCAATGGCAGGCCGGATGAAAAGATATCACAGTGCTAATGTAAAACCTGATGTTATTATTGGGTATTTATTATTATTATTGACTATTATTGGGTACTAGAATTTATTTAAAAGCAATCAACGTGACGACATAATAATTGCTAATATTTTTTTACAGTATATATGTTCATAACGTCTTTGAGAGGTGATAAATAGCGAAAGGCGCGATGAATAGCGTCAGTTTTACTTTAATACTGTACAAGAATCAGCTTTTCTAGTTATGGTTCATTTTTGGTAACCATAAACCGTCTTTAAGCGGCCATGTCTTGCGTAAGGCCCATCCGCATGCGGGCAGTCTTTCACTATCGTCATCAGTGGAGAGCCCTACGCCCACCTAATACTGAATCAGCTTATCTGGCGATAGTTATCAAGAGTGCAGCTATCTCTTAGTCTATTAGTCTAAATGGCTAAACCTCTAAAGTTGTAACTTGTGTATAATTTACTAGGTAACTTGAAAACGGTTAATTAAAATTTAAATTAAACTGTCCCATAAATGCGCCCTCTCTAATATCACGAGGTCTTTATGACAGAGTAAATATTTACACCTCTCTACTAGGGAAACACGAAACACCATTGAGTAGACATACTCGTACACTGGAGGCGCAAACCTCATTCTTCATGTTAAGTATCTGTGATAGTAATGTTGCAGATGGATTGTAATAAGACTACTAGATGATACTCCACTCTACGGGAACTCCTTAATTTTTCGGGATAAAAAGCAGCTTAAGTCGTTCCCCAGGATGCTACCGATCTCTGTAACAAATGCAAACATGGTTGAACAAAGAATTTGCTTTAAAATCATGAGCTACTATTAATTCTTAAATTAGCTATTATAAAATCAACAATGCAACATTTCGTTTTATAAAGACCGCTAAAATTAGGTAAGATGGTATGTTAAATGTTTGTTTGTGATACCATTAATGTCGAATACAATTATTTTTTTCTTTCTTCCTCTTTTTTTATTTCTAAAAATTTTACAACTGGATCACATTAAGCAAAATTTTTATAAGTACACTGTAGTTTGATTTAAAATTGTTGAAAGTTTTTCGACTATTTTACTAAACAGCGGATCCACCTGTGACATAAATAATAGACAGACAATTATTCCAAAATAAAGTTCAGGTCTGGCCATCTTACGATTGAAGTCTCTAGTACCTAATATGATAACTCTCAACGAAACAGGGTCACTAGGAGATGCTTCCTAATTAAAGGAGTCTTTAGGCTACTTACTGAATGAACCGCCGCTGCCGAACCGTTTAGTTATCAACTCCCGCTTCGTTTTTTTCAGCGGGTTTTTTCTCGATGGTAGATGGATCTTTCGATCGGAATACCATCAGGGTTTATTTATTTTTTTTAACTTATATCGCAGTATAATCGGAAAATCTACTATGTGGAGAACAATTTAAAGGACAATATTTATGAATATTATATACCTACTTAGAGACTAGAGGTAATAATAAAGCCTATTATTGAGGTATTAGTATAGTATAGTAGATATAGTATAGTACAGCTATTCTCCGATCTCGCCTCTCATCCAGAAATACACTCATCATCATCATCATCATCACTACAGCCCATTAACGTCCCACTGCTGGGCACAGGCCTCCACTCTCATAGGAGAGAAGGAATTAGAGCTTAGACCCACCACGCTGCTCCAATGCGGGTTGGCGGGCTTTAACGACTATTATCATGTTAGTGATAATAACCGGGACCGACGGCTTAACGTGCTCTCCGAGGCACAGGGGTGAAACACCACCAACTTCCTAACTCCGGGCTAGTACTGGGAATTTCTAATCCGAAAAACCCGATACCTGGACCTCGTCGGCCGCAGTCAAGCATGCTAACCACTAGACCAACGAGGCAGTTGAAAATACACTATATATACAAAATTGTTGTCTGGTGACAAAAAGCCCGAGTCACTAACGTCCATTTGGAGCGCGCACGCCTGCGTGACGGGACAAAGTCCTCCAAGAAAATCAGAGGAAACATCTAATCCTACACTCTACAAATAAGACAATGATCATAAGACAAAAGAAATATAATCATTGTCAAATGGCCAACATTTTTTTTTGGTAGGATCTGAAATTTAATACGTTGTATAAAAAAGTTCGGGTAACATCATAGTAATTTTAAAGAGGAATAGACAAGCTTTAGAGTAAGTCGAATAAGTCGACTAATCAATTATGTAAAAAAAAATATGTCAGAGGTAAAATTAATTATACCCAACTAAACAGCAACAGAACTTGATTATTATTTACCAACCAAATAAATAAATAAGATTAGGACAAAGTTTGAAAATTTGAATCTAATTCCGCATGGTCTGAGCAATAAATTAGTTAATCATCCTTCGTGCAAGCTTCATTAGCTTATTGCAGTAGATGACATACCCGCCAACAATAATTGTGCGATCAATCATCACATCGTAAACAGAATTGAGATATAATTAACATACTGGTCTCTAATGCTATCCAGATTACAGGAAGTGTTCGTTTGATATATGATAATTAGCGATATGCTTTAATAATACATAACCATGTACCAATTTGCAGTTACTGACATAATCGTTCTTACTTCTTATAGATCAGCCCCCCGATTATGTAAGGAAATCGTAATCGTAATCGTCTGTCAAACGTAAAACTCGACCTGTTTAAGGAGGTCATAGATGCTTGCACATCAACACGCGTGTATGTACTCCTTAAAAAGTTCGAGTTATACGTTATGAGCTGTCAAATGAATACGATTAGACAATTGGGCCTCTGAGGCCCAATCGTAATATGTAAATCATAATCATTTGACAGCTTAAAACGTATTACTCAAACTGTTTATGGAGTTCATACAAGCTTTTTGACCAGCAGGCAGCAGACATCTATGAACTCCTTTAACAGGTCGAATTATTCGTTTGACAAAAGAAAGATATTTAAAATAAAATACTAGCTTTAGCGCAGCTGCCAGTTCTGCTCGGCAAATTGATCAAGTTATAAGTACATGGTTTTGACGTCGTCATATTTCTGAAAAGTGGCAACACTGGCGCCATTATTGGCGCGCCAGAGCAAGCTTCTAACGATCATATGTTGGTAAAGAAGTTTATAAAAAATTATATTATATTTATGCAAAATATAAGTAAAAAATTGAAATAAAGCAAGATGAAGAGCAAAGTGGGCACTTCTCAGAACAGGGCTCGTTTGGAACCCCCGTAGCTTTTGTTTTACGATACCGTTACTGATTACAACCATGATGTAATAAGTAATTCGTGTACCTACAGTGTACCTAATTTGAATAAAATGAATATTTGATTGATTGATTTGAATTATAAGGAATTGAGTTGATTGAATTTTCTATGATATTTATTGCAAAAGGGCGACCCCTTCAAGGGGCAATCAACAAAAAAAACATAATTTCTTGATTACGTTTGATATGTTAAATTTGTTATTTTTAACCATAGATAGTTAATCAGCTAAATATAGAGACTAGCTGGAACAGTCGTAAGTCTAGCCTTCTCCTCATGTCTCACATCCTCGATACGCCCACTTCGTCTATTACCTATCAGGATAAGAACGTATTTTACCTTAGTATGATATATTATATATATATTACTAGCTGATGCCCGCGACTCCGACCGCGTGGATTGAGGTGTTTTAGGGGTATGAAAAAGAGATAGTAGCCGATTCTCAGACCTACTGAATATGCATATAAAACTTCATAAAAATCGGTCAAGCCGTTTCGGACTAGTATGGTAACTAACAATGTGACACAAGAATTTTATATACTTAAAAGAAGATAATTACCTTAACGGCAATAATAATTGTTAACTTTATCATTAAAACAGTGTAATATGCTCACGCAAGCGATGCCCTGTATTCAACTGGTAATTCGCATTGTTAGTAGATTCCACAGGGGTTTTCACTGAGCACTTTCATTAAAACCAACCAGCCACTGCATCATGTATTACCTACTGCAGCACAATAAGCTATTTAGAATATTAATAACAGGGTTTTAATAGAATACGAGTTTGTTTACATTTACGTTTACTTCGAACTACAGTTGTTCCCTACTTGTAGTTAATTACCAATTCCATTATAGTTACTAGAATTTATTCTATGGAAGTGCTTCTTATGACCTGCCTCGTTAGTCTAGTGGTTAGCATATTCCACTGCGGCCAACGAGGTCCCGGTTTCGAGTACCTGGTCGGGTCATAATTAAGTACTGGGGTTCTCTGATTTAAAATTCTCAGTACTAGCCCGGAGTCAGGAAGTTGGCGCTGTTTCACCCCCGCGCCTCGGAGAGCACGTTAAGCCGGTTACTATCACTAATATGATAATAGACGTTAAAGCCCGCCAACGTGCATTGGAGCAACGTGGTTGATCTAAGCTCTAATTCCCGCTCTCCTATGGGAACGTTAATTGGCTGGAGTGGTGGTGGTGGTGGATGCTAATAGCTGATTAGCCCCGATTTTTCCCTTATCCATAAAATAAATATAGACTAGTTAATGAGAGTACGATATAAAAACTTAATAAGTACAGAATGGTTTTAATTTGGTACCTCGTTATGTGCCAGCCATAGTAATTTTGGACAGCGACGGAAAAACGATAGCGCAGCGTTCTGGTAACTCGAGACCACCTTCGAAGGCACACCTGCGCTTACATCACCAGCCCAGACTCCCGAAGGCTTAACTCTTCCCACGTTACTCGGTACTCCGTACCTAGCATTTTTGAAGTGAAAACTTCGTAAGGCGCATTGAGCACTTTTTGGTAGGGGTAAAAATGTGGAAACGCGTGACCTACACCGTGATAGACACCACCGTGACTCACACCTCGCGTTGTTACGAAGACAGAATATCTTAAATATAAAATAAATACAGTACATTCGTAATTAAACTTTGATGCTTTAGTTTTAAGGTTTATATTTTAAGTATTTTAAATATTTTTGTAGACGAAGTTATATGACCACGACAATTTTCACAAAATTTACCTTGATAATATTATTTATTTCAGGGTTTTGTTATTTCAATTAAATAAATCTTATGTGATAAGTTTATAAACAAAGACTTTAAAATGTTTACATTAAATGCTAAAATCTAAATATTAAACTAACTATAAAATAAAGGACTTGACCGGTGGAACTATGGCAGCTTGCCTAGGTGTCAAAAATCAATATTCAGCAATGATTTCTTTATCATTGTAATTGTAATATTTCACTGTCTTCAGATAAAAAAGTTTCAGGAGGCTGAAGGCTCGGAAAACTGCGAAAATGAACAAAAAAAGTTTCACCAAAAGACTGCTTTCCCACACTAGATGGCGCTATTTATTGTGTTGAGCGAGTCTAAAAAAATATTTTCAAGTATTATTTCTTTATTATTGTAATTGTTATATTTTATAGTTTTCAAATAAAAAAGTTTCAGGAGTCTGAAGGCTCTGAAAACTGAGAAAATAAATAAAAAAAGTTTCACCAAAAACTGCTTTCCCACACTAGATGGCGCTAGTTATTGTGGTGAGTCTAGAAAATATTTTTAAGTATTGCTCACTGCTTTTGGTTAACAAGTTCAACTATTCGACCACAGATGGCAGCATATGCAATGTGAAAGGGCGTTCGTTTAAACGCAGTATTTCAAAATGCTTTGTTCGATCTATTAGTTTGAGACTTGTCAAAAAATAAAAATAATTATAAACAAGACATACATTTCCTTTTCATTACTATTTATTTGCTCAAAAATAAATCATTCATAATATAATGACTAAGGTACCTAAATGGTATTCATGTAGGGTTACAAGATTATTAGTAGGCATGGATTTAATGGAACGTCAAAATGGAGTAGTGCTTAAAGAGGAAAGCGGACGCTCAAGATTTAAATAATAAACGTACTGTTTTTTTTGTCATTTGAACCCTGACCTTAATTGGAATAATAAATGCATAATAATTTCGTTTTGAATTTTTAAACCTTACTATAAAAACGGAAATCCTGTGCATTGTCCCGAATCGGAGGGCAATTACTGGTCATGTCCTTTAAAACAAATCCCTATACCTACTAACAAAAAAAAAATTAACTTATTTTAAAAATACCTGTATGAGTAAGAATGACGAACAAAAAAAGGTTTTTATTTTAGATTTTAATGTAACTCATATGAGGTTTATAGTATAATAATTCTAGTTTTTACTAAATACAATAACTATTTAATACATATATACATACGTATATTATAAATATAATTAACTTCTTCAATGAGCTTAAGTCTTAACTTTGTATTAATCAAAATAAACAAACTGTAACGCTATTCAATTATGTATTACTTACGTCTGTTTTTACAACAACGCAGACTAATGTTTCACTGCACATGTGCACGGCAACAATAATACTTCTTTACCATTTCTATACACTCTCAACTCTGTGAGTTTTCCCTTTTAAGCTTATAATCCTAAAACGAAAGTAGGTGCTTTACTAAGTTAACTGTTTAATCCCTTAAAACGGGTTAAATTATTAAATATGCAGGGTGTTAACTTTGACATAAGTACAGTTTGGGTTTTGCATTCATTAATATACATGTACATGTAAAACGAATAGAGACGCCAAAGTGGTCAGCGATCCAAAAACATCATAGATTTTTAAAGATACACTATACATATTAAACATAGTATATTATATGTATGCCGCGCTTGAGTTTTTTTTTCACTTTTACCATTTAAAATGGTTATCAGATGCAAATCGCCTGAGACGTGTTTTTAGCCATAGCTCCGAGGATTATGGGAGGATCAAAATGGTAATAGTACCAAGAGTTGAGGAATTTATAGAGACACGTTTGAGCGTTTGAATTTTGAAAAAGGGCTGGTAACTTTTTTGAAATTGGCAAAATGTGAAAGAGTCGGGTTTTTAGGGGATGTTTGTTTACTAAATCGTAAGTATTTCGGAAAGAAACCGACTTAAGAAAACATAAAAAAAAGGTTCCTAGGGTATTAGTTTAGCTACAGAATGGCGAATTTTTTGTGAAAATCGGTTATTAATCGTGACCTGTAGGTGGTCCCTTTAGATTTGAAATACTAGAAAAACGGGTATTTCCGTATATAAAAAAAAATTAAAAACACGACTGCCCTGCCAAAAACCGAAAAAAAAGTTAAAATCTAAATTAATCTAGTTACATTAGAATCTTATTCACATTTTTATTAAATTACATTTTTTTCATGAATCACTGAATATTGAACTATAAGTGTTATATATTTTTGGAATCTACTCATCATATTTTAAAAATTTTACTAGCCTATGTCACCCGGCAAGCAAGATTCTTCTGCATATAATCATGCAAGCAAGATTCTTCTGCATATAATCAATTCAGGCAGATTCCTGAAGAACAGGCAGGATTTGTAAAAGGAAAGGGTACACTAGAACAGATCTTAAATATCCACCAGATTATAAGAAAGAGTCGTGAGTTCAACAACCCTGTTGTTCTCTGTTTCATAGACTACACCAAAGCTTTTGATTGTGTAGTATGGAGCAGACTATGGTCGGTTTTGGAGGAAATGGGAGTGCCAAAACATCTTACCGGTCTTATCCTCTACTGCAGCAACCGATCCTTTGTTAAGATTGACACCGACTGTTCGGATGTGTTTGCTACAAGCAAAGGTGTACGTCAGGGCTGCATTCTTTCTCCAATGCTTTTTAACATAAACGGAGAATACATAAACCGCAAAGCTTTGGAGAATTGGAACGGAGGATTCCCTTTAGGTGGAAAACGGATATGCAATCTAAGGTATGCAGACGATACTGTCATTGTCGCTACTTCACTGGAAAACATGCAGGAACTTCTGCAAAGACTGGAAGCGGAGAGTTTGGAGTTAGGCTTGCCTATATACAGAAGCAAGACCAAGTTCATGATAGTTTACCGCGCTGGGAAACACGCAAAATCCTGCACTATTCGATCTATAGAAGTTGTTGGGGAAATAAACCTATCTAGGCTCACGAATATGCAGTGATGGGAGCTGTGTTCCAGAAGTTAAGAGACGCATTGTAATGGCGAAAAGCGACATAACACGTCTAACCGGAATATGGAGGAATCGCGGTATAAGCAATAACACTAAGAGTCGTCTGGTCCGTGCTTTGATTTTTCCAATATTCATGTACGGAGTGGAGACATGGACCATAAAGGCGAGAAAAAGGCAAAGGATAGACGCGTTCGAGATGTGGTGCTGGAGACGCATGTTAAGGATTCCTTGGACAGCCAAGCGCACAAACGCTTCTATTCTGTCACAGCTTGGGGTAAAAACGCGACTTTCCTCGCCTGCTCTCTTACTACGGTCACATCATGCGACGAGGGAACGACAGCTTAGAAAGGCTTATAGTGACGAGCAACACCGAGGGCAAAAGATCGAGAGGCCGCTCACCAACCAGATGGTCAGACCAGCTGAGGGATTTCAAGTGCAAATTTGCCTCCGATAGAACCCAATGGAAAAATTTAATCCGCACAAGGTTGCAAAATCCCCAGGACCACGATCTTCAGCAATGAAGCAACAACTGGAGAGAGAGAGAGATGTCACCCAGAATAAGCTAGGGAATCTAAGGATACCTCATTAATCAAAATCGGTTCAGGCGTATAGAAGTTATTAAACTCACTTACATACATACGTACATACATGAACCCTGAAAAGAATATACTCCTTTTTTCAGGCACTTGTATAAAAACCGGTCGAGTTTGTTGTGGGCTCTCCTCAGACCAGGACGTTGATAGAATGATTTTTATTTAAATAGAAAAATGCTCCTATCTACCCTAAATGTTTAAAAGGCTAAGCAACCGGGACATTAGTACAGTAATTTAGGATGTTTAATATGCAAAACAAATAGAGTTGCTAATTGGCCAGTGATCCGCACCCCTGTGAAAACTAATTTAATACTAATATTTGTGTTAACCCCTTACTCCGGTGGTTGGTTAACCTGGTAACTAATCCATTTAGCGAATTAAAGTAAATGTATTAGGCATCGATAACGGTGATAACGTTTTTTTACGCCACAACAAGTTAGCCCTTGTTTGCAATCTAACCTGATGCTAAGTGATGATGCAATCTAAGATGGCAGCGGGATTACCTGTAAAAAGTATGGCAGTTATATTAAAACCATACCCCTAATCGGTTTCTACACGGCATCGTACCTACCGGAACGCTAAATCGCTTGGCGGCACGTCTTTGCCGGTAGGGTGGTAACTAGCCACGGCTGAAGCCTCCCACCAGGCCAGTTTAAGGAGTTCATATGCGCACCTTCACATTTAGTGCGACTACCAGGCAACCGAAAAACGTCGTTCCCCCTTGACACGGATTTGTCCTGTCCGGTATGTCGCATGGTGGGTTTTCGCTCTTAGGCTATGCTAAACTGCTAAACCTGCATCCAGCAACCCTGGTACGCAATAAGTAGAGCAGCCATGAACAAATAATAATGTGTCCAGTCACATTAACACGTTACAATGTTGCAGTGTGCCACAGACTAATAAGAAAAAATGTCGACATGGAACAGGCCGAAAAACTTATCTCTAAAAGTTGATTTTACAAAGATCACATTCGGGCCGATTCTGAGAATTTCTCAAGCATTCATGAAAATATTTCTTAATACTTAACGATTAATAATTATATTAGTAGTAAGTAAGCACCAGTGGAACTGGCCAATGCGTCGCCAGTTTTTAAGATTTTTTTTATACGTCCCTTGATTAGCCTCACATTGCCTAATATACGAGGCAGAAAAGACCTAGAATAACGAATGGTGAAAGAAACTCAGACATCTATACCTACTTAATATTAAGTTTGGATCGATGGATGTTTGTTACTCAATCACGGCCTACTTATACTAATAGGCTACTTTTTATCCTGGATAATTAAAGAATTTCCGCGGGAATCATTAAACCCCAATTCACGCGGACGATATCGCGGGCATCGGCTAGTATTAAAAAATAGTGCACTTCTCTATGACAAAACTAAACAGTTTTATTTACGCCTCCGAGGGTGGTGATTTTGGCATTTCACGAACCCGATGCACCATGCAACGTCCATCTTTTTCCATGAGTCCATAGGCGGAAGGTCATAAATTATTTATTATCCTTGGGAACTGATGAATGATGATGCAGATTTTTTATACGAGTGGCTTACACATTACGATTGGACCCATATTTGATTTAAGTCGTTTATCAAATGCAGGTGCTGTTGTAGTTGTCTATTAAGAGGTAGGACTGTCGGCCGTGCCGGTCGAACGTTTATTATATCTTTGGATACAAGTCATAATTAAAAAAATTAAAAAGTTAAAATCTAAATTAATCTCATTTTTATGAAATGATATTTTTTTATGAATCACTGGATATTGAACTATAGGATTATATATTTTTGGAATGTAGGTACTCATCATTTTCTAGATGATTATTATATACCTAGTTAATCTTTTTTTCGTTTTTTTTTTCAACTTTAGTCTTTAATGCGGGACCATGGTCACCCCATCATTTTACATACATACATACATACATACATACATACATACATACATACATACATACATACATACATACATACATACATACATACATACATACATACATACATACATACATACATACATAAATACATACATACATACATACATACATACATACATACATACATACATACATACATACATACATACATGAACCCTGAAAACAATATACTCCTTTTTTGAGGCAGTCGTTTATGAATACATTCTATATGGCTCTAAATAGACACTACCAGCGTGAATTCAAATAGTAGGTATCAAGTCACATGTATACGTCCCAACTCCTCAAGCCTGATGCTGCAGGGTACTGCACTCCTAAGCCGCGGGGATTTAGATTACACTAAAAAGTTTAAAATAAAAATTCTTTCTAAAAAAACCGTCGGGCGAGTATAATAAAGATGCAAATTTGACGCGTCAAGCTCGCCGGACTTCAACATAGTACCTATGTAGAAATCAAAATATTTTTTTTATTTTTCGTGTCTTTGGAAGTCGGTTTTTTGGAAAAAAATCGTTTAATTTTTAAGCTCTGATTCGGCAAAACATCTATCAGGACCTGTATTCTGAAAATTAAAAAATAGAACAGTACGATATAAAGCGTTACATTTTAAATTGGAATTCCTGATTTTAAAAATGGAACACTTTTTATTCAGATTAGTTCGAAATTCACTCTGTTGAGAGCCGCGACATCATTGATCTGGTATTCACATCGAACCCTGTATAGATTTACGAACAAAAACGCCACGTTTTGTTTGTCAAGAGGATCATAACCTTGTTACCTAATAGGGATGATGGCAACTCAATCAAATCAGCAACTCTTTATCAAACTTAAAAACGCACTTCTAGTATGGAAGTTTTATGGAATTCACAGTTGTGACGTCATAAAATTTCAACGCACTTTTTTTATTTAGTCTATATTTTAAAATGGTTATCAAAATTAAAACTAGCCTAAGATGTGAATTTTAGGTCTTTTGGAAGATCCTCTATTTAATAATCAGTTAGAAATAATTTATTTCTAATATAGGCATCATCCCTATTGTTTAGTGACCTCACGTCACGCTGACGTTTGTTGTTACTCGAAAGTGAAATTGCCTTGCGACAGTGAAGTGAATTGTAATTTATGGGCCGATTTTTCAATCCTCAGATAAACGACTGGATAGGTATCGTGAGAATAAAATTATCTGACAGTTTATCAAGGGATTATAATTTTTCAATTTTTCAGTCACTTTTTAACCAAAGGATAGCTATCTATGGTCTTTTCGAAGCAACTTCACACTAAATATGTGCAAGCGAGATAGACACATATATCATTCAATACATAAGACTGGGAAAGGACGTTTGTTTTTCGAATGACATTTATCGCAAGAATTCATAATCTCGAATTTTGCGCAATTTTCATTTCGTGTTTGGTTTTGTGTTTATTGTATTTTAGACAGGTCCCCACTTATAAGTGCTTTCTTAAAAATATGGCGCAAGTAAAGAAACGTGATAGTGTGTCAAACTTTCAAAAGTCGGACTTATTAACCTAACTTGTAACGAAATACCGGTCAATATCTATACTGTATATTATAGTCCCGTTCTCGTAGTTCCCGCGGGAGCCAAAACACCTCAATCCACGCGGATAAAGTAGCGGGCATCAGGTAGTTAGAAAATTAAAAAAAAACAGACGTCGAAAACAACACAGACAAAGATGCAGCATGGAACAAGTGTGGAAAATATCCATTGTTATCAATAGGTACCTACCACTAATGACCGTATATTGCGTACAAGGAGGACACGGAATAAATATTGCAAATTCTGAATGAAAGTATAATATTATAAAAACTAGGCACATAGGTCATAGGTACCTATACAATATACTTAACCTAAAAACTAGAAGACGTCATAACAAACAGTCAGATAGCCCTTTATTCGGCTCTCAAAGAAGCAGATAAATGTATTCGTCCGTTATAAACTTTATTCGACAGTTATCTCATATCTGTCTATTGATAAATACGAATTTGCGCTATCCATCGAATATCTACTACCTAGTCGTTTATCTGACGATTGAAAAATCGGCCCTAAAACAACTTACCCTTGAACACAATGATAATCATGCGCCATCGACAATACATTGCCAATCTTTAAAAATAAAAATTAATTTCCTAAATATATGTAAGCGCATCACTTCAGAATGGCAGGACCGATTATGATGAATTTTTTTGTATGTTTGAGTGAGTCCTGGGATGGTTTATATTCACAATTAATTGGACCCTGCAGGTGGCGCTGCAATCGGGTTCTAGATTCAGGGCAGGACGAGGCCTGCAGTTAAGCCACGCGTGCCAATCAATGTGCAAGCAATTTTATTTATTTATTTATTTAGATATCTTTATTGCACACACAAAATATACAGAATACAGTTTTAAAGTATTAATTACTAGTAAAACTAGATAGAAATGTGCAAAGGCGGTCTTATTGCTAAAGCAATCTCTTACAGACAACCTTTGGTGAAAGGATAAATAAACGGAAGCGCGGGATGGTGCTGTATTTAAAAAAAAAAAATAGATAAGAAATGCATACATACATAATAAAGTACATACATTTTAGACCAATACATAGATGTAAATATATACTACTACTACACAACTACATATATAAATATACCTATATAAATAAATATATATCACTATATTCTCCATTAAAGAATAAAGTAAACACTAATAATTACAAAGAGATAAATAATGATTATACAAACGACTTTTGAAAATTGAGAGCGATTTGGAATGGCGGATTTCAGAAGGCAGGCTATTCCACAGTATTACAGACTTGCACGTAAAGGAGTTGTCATAGTACCGCGTGTGATGGGCGGGAATGTGCAAACGGTTGTCCTTGCACGACCGCAGGTGTTGGCGTTCAATGTTCGAGCCAAGGTAGGAAAAGCGCTGCTTTAAGTACGAAGGAGTTTGTGGATTGTAAAGGATGGAGTAGAGAAGAGAGAGCAGGTGTAGATTACGGCGGAGTCTGATAGGTAGCCACTTCAAGCGGGCTCGGAATTCCGACACATGGTCATACTTACGAAGCCCGAAGATAAATCTAATGAACAGATTCTGGAGACGCTCGAGCTTATTGAGTTGAATATTATGTCGATGAAAAAATTTTTGATTTCGATTTCTCTTTGTTATTTAAACGATGCATTTCCTGGAAGTTTTTCGGGACCAAAAGTGTCATAAAAGTGAAGCAAGTAAATAAAGCTGAGTTGTTATTAAATAAACCATCTGCATGATAATATGCGATCTGCATGATAGGCAAACTAGAGGCCGTCACCTTCTTGAGGCAGAGTGATGGAGTCACGCGCTTATCGTGACTCCATCACTCCGCCTCAAGAAGGTCCGAAGGTCGTTCGTGGGAATGAGCATTTTATTTTATAACAAAATTCTTAAACTTGCCTATACACAAGTTTAAGAAGTCGATTAAAAGTATGCTCCTGAAAAAAGCTTATTATGCTGTTGAAGATTACGTAAATGACAAAGGATCATGGATTTGACTCGCTCCAGCAATGCTAAGGACAGCTGTTATTATAATTTAATGAAATTGTTAAAAAAAAAATCATAAGAGCAACCGCCGAGTTTCTTGCTGGTTCTTCTCGGTAGGAATGGTATTCCGAACCAGTGGTAGATTCACTCGACGATTCAAAAGTACTTGTAAAAGCTTATTTGAATATAAAGCATTTGATTTTTTTTTTTTAATCAATAGCGCCGTGACTGTGGGTCGATTTTACTCCGCTCTGCAAGGAGATTCATTAAGCCTTAGTAGGTGTCGTTCTCACGAACGTTTACCTACATTTTTCGCTATAAATACAAATCAAACGAATAATGTGACGTAGATATTGCAAGGAATAATAAAGGGCGATAGCCTTTTGATAAAAACTTGAGCCTCCTACCCTGAGGGTCTTTGGTTATGTGCGTTTTATATGAACGTATTTCGTGAACGTATCACTGCTTTACCAATAAAGGAAAACGTGCATGCCAACGTGTCAGCCACCAGCGTGGTGGACTATGGCACGGGCTACATAAGCTCTTGTCATGCTGAGAAGAGATCCGTTGATAGATTAAATTTCTGGGGTCACTGTACTATAAAATCTAATCATAATCACGCGAACGCGTTTGCATCAACTAAACTCGTATCTATTTGCGTCGCAGTTCTATTTACGCACTTCATCCAATGACTCACTCATGTATAGAATGACAAACGCTGCATAAATAAATACTTGATAATGACGTGTAACCATGCATATATTTTTTTTTTATTATTATATAGGCCAGCGCTTAGCTGCTATCAGACTTGCTTGCAAGTGGTCATGCAGCCTAAGGTGGAGCGCGCTTGCCTATAAGATGCCTATTCACTCTTGACTTGACCTATATTAAAAGAGGAGGGAAAACGGAAGCCGGAACGGTATTCCATATCCTAGCGGTTCTAGTTAGAAACGAGGAAGCAAATCGCTTCGTAAAAGCCCGCGGAATTTCGACTGCGTAAGGGTGCAGACCTTGTCGAGGCCTTGCGGTTCGATAATAAAAAGGTGACGGAGGAACCAGATCGAATAGTTCTTGAGCACACTCTCCGAAATATATCCTGTAGACTACTGAGAAATACTTAATAATCAAAATATGTATACTTACCTAACTCGTAGCTGTAGAGTCTAGACTGATTGATTTGGGTTGGTCAAAGCGAGAGACGTAATGGTTAAAGAGGTCTTGAGACAGTCGTAATAATAATAGCGTTGTTGTTGCGGCGCTAAAAATGGTTGAAAATCTTGTATCGCTTTAGCTAACTTAATATAAAACAAGAAGCTATTGAATGTTTAAATCTAGCCTTAAATAAAAGATTGTGACCTTTAATATTAAAAATAGCAATTGCAAAAAAGATATATTATATATCTGGTTCTGATTCTGGCAGCGAAAATCCTGTTACAAATATTGTAACAGCATTTTTAAGTTACAAGTAATGTATCGCTATAGATACACGTTTTTACATGTACCCATTGTTCTGCTATGTACGCGCAAATTCCAACAGTGTTTCCAATACGTAAACAAACAATCCCGATAGGTATTGGTTATCTGTCATTTGTATACCACATAGTAATGCAGTTGCAGGTTTGCCCACGGAACGAGTACTGCATATTATCAGCGTATCACAATAGATACAATACGTTCGAAATGGAACTCTGTTGCGAAAGGTTTCATGAACGGTTGATTGCGTTGAAAATAGAGATCCTTTGCTACGTCCGCTCCGTTGACCGATCCATGTAAACCAAGGATTCCAAACTATTTTAGGTAAGACACCCCTTTTCCAAAATGAACTGATACCTACTGATACAGTTTTTTTTCCTATTGATACACTAGTGGTTCGCCCCGAACTGAGACCTCGCGGTATCCTTATGATAGTTTTAACTATATATTCTAATAGTTAACTTTTAACATTAGACGCAAAAGAGCTAAAGAACTATTGAAGAAACGAATAAACTTTTACAGAGCGCCATCTATTGACATCATTATGAAGTTCTGTTAAAAATACCTACTAAAGCTCATTAACAATTAAATGACTTCGTTTCCTCATAATAATTATCTTATTTTAGCATTTGTTGTACAAGTACAGGATATAATTCAAATAAATGATCAACTTTCAGGCTCAGCCTTTCAGAAAACTAAGAGTTCAGAGGTCAACTTTTGACTTTAGAAAATCACCACTTTGAAAGCCTTTCGCGAATTTTGGGGGAAAAATTTTAAAAAAATTATTCTATTCCTAATTATCTTTAAAATGATATATATGTCACCGTAAGATTGTAAAAACCGTTAGATTATAATCTAACTCGCGAAATTCTAAACTGTCGAAAGATTACAATTAAACGCCTTATTTTCCGGTAGATTGTAATCTGATAGGTATTTAAACCCAATGAAATCTAGTATTTATGTCGAACCCTTATGTCGATGGTTATTTATGTCGAACCCTACCCTAACCTACAAGAAAGAGACAAGAAAACGTAAATAAAATGAATATTTCAAAAATTGAAACTCAGAACCAACTTAAAAACTTTGCGTTTGGATAAGTGAGTAAACTTAACATCATTTTCTCATCAAGATTTAGAAAAATAAATAGTCATAAAATTCAGTAAATATTAAGTGTAATTAATATTTATTAATACAAATTACGTAAAAATTCTGAAGTATTTATTTACTCGGGAAATTATTTTTTGAAAAAAATAGGGGTCGATTATAGACCTTGTCGACCCCCAAAATCAGTTTTCGTTTATACGCCCCTGAGAAGCCGATATCGACGATCGAACTAAATTTTGTCGTTCTCTATTTTCTGTTGGTAAAGCGAGATATAAACTAACATAATAATAAAGCCTAAATCATCTAGAGATTCGCGATTTTGCGTATAGGATTTCTTTTTCCTTTGGAACCCCATTAAGAAAAAAATTCTGTAATTCCATGCGAATGAATCCAGGCAGGGTCAGCTAATCTTCTTGCTATAAATACGAACAAAGAAACCTGATACTATCAAAGTAACCGCGAAGTTTTCCCGTTAAGTGAGACGTAACAGTTCTTAGTAGGTATCTGTGGTAGCAGTTTTAACGAGAATGTTAAAAATTTAGTCAAAGATTTTGCAAATGGACACTTCGGCATGTAATAGGTCAAGCTAGAGGCTAAGGGCCATGTCAACTTCTATTAAACCATGGATAACATGAGATAAAGTTTTTAGTTTCTAAAACTAAAAGTTTATCTCATTCGGTCCTGTGTTTTTGAACACAAAAACTGCTACTTATGCACAAAACAAAATAATCGCAATGTGTAGACGGCATGTGGATGAAGAAAAGATATTGATTCAATACTTTATTGTAAACCAATAATATACTCGCATAACTAATAAAACATAATTTCCGGAAAAAAGTGACTCACTTGTAACCACAGACTATATCTACCATAGACTTATTTAATGCATGAGGGGCTAGTTCTAATAGGTTTAATTTGTTACTAATTATATCTAAATAACATTATCAATATTGAAACATACAAATATGCTATTTGGCGACATTTTGAAAAACAATTTACCGAACGGGACCAATATCCAAAAGCAATTTCGCAACAATTCGCTTTATAAAAAACACATTATCAACTTTCTTTACTTGGGGTTGTACAAAAAAGTTTGACCAAATACGGTTTGCCGGAAAAAGATTAAAAGGGCCTGCGGAGAGGGGAAATAACGAAACAAAAGGGAACTCTTGTTGTTCTGTGCTGAGGGAAGTGTTTGCATTTATCTGAATTTGATTACTTTCTACAATCTCTCCAGTCTCTCCAGAATCATATCACAAAAAATAATAATCATGTTAATAATAACCAATTTAAACAAAAACTACGATATTTTAAGTTAAGCCATTCTTGTCGCCAATACTTTTACAGTACTGTGCAATCGTAAAGGATTGTAGAGGTATTTGCACATTTATTTATACTGAACGGGTAATATATAAACTTTAGTTTTTTTCTTTCTTAAATCTAAACTCTATTATTATAAGTTACAAAACTTTATTGTTGTTTGTTAGATACTTGATTATTGTTTGACTCAGTCGGCTTTTCTTACCAAGTCTGGAGCAAGAAAAAAATACTTATTTTCTTACAATGAGTTCTAGACGTTGCGAAAGTTATTCATACTAATATTATAAATGCGAAAGTGTGTCAGTCTATCTGTCTGTCTGTCTGCTACGCTTTAACAGCCCATCTTTTCAGTCCATTTTGATGAAATTTGGTATAGGGGTAGATTACATCCCTGGGAAGAATATAGGCTTTAAATCTCGGAATATTAAGGAGTTCTTCCTGGATTAAAAAAAACATAAATCACGCGGACGAAGTCGCGGGCATCATCTAGTATTAAATAAAGAAGTGTATCAGGCTACTTTTCAAGTTTTTAATAAATAAAGCCAAAAACTGTTAGTATTATAAAAAATAAATAAAACTCACGCAAAACAATTTTTCTGCCCTCCGAGCAAACCTAAGTTAACCTAACCAAATGAAGATCGAAAAGAATCTAGAAAATTTGCCATTGAAGTTGAGTTGAATTTACTCCTAAGGCTAAACCTTTTAGCGACATCTTTGCCGGTAGACTGGTGGTAAACGGTACTCAGGCACGGCTGAAGCATCCAATCAGACTAAAGAGCTAAGACAATAATTTAGAAAATAGGGTCGAATGTATCTAGATTACCCCTGCCCAGAATCGAACACACTTATTAAACCACAGCGATGACCACAATGCCAAGAAGGTCGTTATTATAAGCAGGTGAAGGTAAATGCGGCACAAAAAAAAGAACCGCAATTTAAAAATAGACTACGAATCCAAATACACGCTCAAAGCACCTCTGCTTCCTTAGCAAATCCAATAAAACATGAATGAAGTTCGCAGAGGTAAAAGCAATTGAAGGAATATAACGAAAACTGTGTTGGGGGTGCTTTGCACCCATTCCTGTTTTTGACCCACTCATCCTGCTCTTATCTCGAGCAATCTAACGACCAAAGAAGACCCTTGTCCGCAACATTTTATCGCCAATTTACTATCCCCACTTATTTACTTCTTTTAAGAATCTACGTACGTAAGTTAATAATCTGATAAGAGGTGTGAGTGCCAAGCGGAAAATGCGTTGATTGAATTGGGTTTATGATTGGAGAAAGAACAGCCAAAAGCTTTTTTTTAATTCCACTGCAAGTTAGCCCTTGACCACGATCTCACCTGATGGTAAGTGGTGATGCAGTCTAAGATGCTAGCGGGGTAACCTGTTAGGAGTATGGCAGTAATATTAAACACATACCCCTAGTCGGTTTCTACACGGCACCGTACCGGAACGCTAAATCGCTTGGCGGTACGTCTTTTCCGGTAGGACGGTAACTAGCCACGGCCGAAGCCTCCCACCAAACATCTTCGAACTGTCGAACTTCGACAAATGTTCTTTTTTAAACTTTTATTAAACCTACAGTAGGCACCAACGCGAGTTGAATGCATTCGGGTCCTGAGTTGTCGGGTCGGGCTGCGAGAATCTCATTCAGTCCGTTCGTCAGCACACCTTTCCTGCAAGCCAACATATGCCCTAGCGATGCCTTAGACTTATTTCGCACGTTTGTCAGTAAATAGTTGTTAAATAGTGGACGACGAAATAAATCCGTACACTGTGACAAAGCTCTCAACGACAACTTCAGGAAATACATTCAGATCACGCGCGTACTATTGTGTAATCAACAAACATAACACTAAAAAGTTAAATCAGCTGCCTACACATATGCCGTCAATGTTCTCTAGTGACCTAACCGCATATTGTGTTTATTACGAAATGAAATGTGGTATGTGAGTAAACGAACATCGCAAAAAATAATTCAAGGATTTATATCTTGTATCTATTTATTTAAATAGTAATAGATATGACATAATATGAAAGATCATTTTTCAAAATCTAAAAGCTTCTTTAAAATTGCTTGCCAATACCATACAATATACATAAAATTGGTCAATACAAAATTTACTTAGCTCATTTTGTATCTACGAGTACTCTTCAAAATTGGTATTGACGTGAGTACTTACTTACATTTTTTGCTCGATTTTTTCGCAGCATGTGCCTGCTATTTTCCACAAAAAATCAGAAAGTCTAAGTTTATTGTTTGTCTAGGTAGCAATGACCTGATCTAGTTCGATCATTGACTTGACAAAGTTCGATTTATACAGTTAAGTAGGTATAGTTTCAAGATACACCGAAACAAGCAATATTTGAATGCCGTATGTTTGAAGAGGAGAGAAACCTAGCCACTGGAAATGAGGACAAGAAAAGCTAAAAAAATATCATAGTTAATTAGTTAGAATATTATAGAGTGATGATGAGTGGGCAAGATGTGCTAAAATAATGAGACACATTATGAAAACGCGAGAAGATGCCGAATGGGACAGACAGAGAACCACACTAAGAAATCAGCGGCCTTCCTGATTCAATACCTACCGCAAAGTGTGAGCGGAGGAATCGGAGAATGCAGGAGGTTTTTAGTCCGTAGGTTACCTACCGCATAACACCTGCAGTAAATTCGGGCATGCCAGTAGACGGTATCCATAAAGATTTTCCTCCTCCAAGAAAAAGAAAAGTATAGTTTCAAATGCAAAGGCGCGGGCGCGTTACTTGAACCGGGCAAAAGAACTCAAATTTTCTCGATTTATGGCAGAATTCGTAAATATAAGGGCTTTAGTATTATTTGGCTTTCGTTATTTTTCCTGAAGCCGGAGCTACATACGAGATAATATAATAAATTACATAGTTACTAAACCTACCTAATTTCTAAGTTTTAAGAAACACCAGGTTTTCGCTGTAAGCTGTAACACATAGGTTTACTTTTATATTGTGTACCTAGAAATATGTAATCTGTATAATATGTAAATCCATACTTATAGGATCCATGATAATATTATAAATGCGAAAGTGTGTCGGTGTGTAGGCCTAGGACATAGGCCTCTTTTTATCCCGGAAAATTCAAGAGTTCCCGCGGGATTCATAAAACTTAATCCACGCGGACGAAGTCGCGGGAATCATCTAGTCATTTATAAAATTGTAAATACATCAATGATGTAAATTGGTATTCCAATACTAACATAATCTTACTAGCATCCATCCATCCCTCCATACATCTATTCATCCAAACTTTCACATTTATAATATTAGTGTAAATCTTAGGTACTTTTAAGAATAATCATTGTAGATAATATGAAGTACTCAGGTAAGGAGGTACTCTAATATTATCTAGATAGGTATTTTTAATGAAACCTTGATTGTAAAATAATTATCATTGTAAATACGCTTTTAAAATATAAAATATAGCATGTAAACATAGAAAAACTACTAACTATTTTTATAATATTTAACCTACGTGAGTAATAAAATGAGTTGGGAACAATCGGAAAATTAACCTATTTACTGATTCCTTCATTGTGTGTAAATTGAAGCAAATTCATTAATTATTATAATACTACTACCACAGTAATACTGTGCTACTACTAATAAATTTTGTTAAAAACTCTTGAGCATGCAGGTTTCCTTACGGTTTTTTTCTTCACCGTTAGAACAAGTGATATTTAATCATAGCAATATTATAAATGCGAAAGTGTGTTTCTTTGTTGGTTTGTTGGTTTATTGGTTTTTGGTTTGTCATTCATATAGTTGAGGACCTGTGATATAGGGTACTTTTTATCGCAGACAATTAAGGATTTCACGGGAATCATTAAAAAAAACACAAACAAAAAAATTAGGGCATCACCTAGTCGATAATAAAGTGTAAAAAAGCGGTGACCTGCTCTCATAGTACTGCCCCTTTCCGCTTGGAGTATTATGAAATTCATAGCAATACAAATAAAGCTGTCATTTTAGTCTAATTAGAGATGATGTACTCGTAGAACAGAATTGAGGGACGAATCCAGTCCAAGTCCACCACCCAAGTCGGTAACTGGATGGGTGAACGAATTTGGAGGTTCAAATTTGGCCCTTTCGTTTCCTCCGTGCCTCGGACAGCACGTTATTTAATGTAAAAAAAAACAAGCCGTCGATGCGGGTTATTATCATTTATATCTGATAATAATCGTAATAAACCTAAGAGTTTAAATAATCTTATTGGAGTCGTATGCGGAAGGACGTGGGAGACCACCGCATTAATATCCCAAGAAACACTTAATATTATGTGATTAATGGAATGGGGTAAATTCAAATAAACTTTTACAAGTACTTTTGAATCGTCAAGTGAATCTACCTCTGGTTCGGAATGCCATTCCTACAGTAATGAGGAATACGACGCAGAAAGAGAACAGAATTGGCCTCATTGAGTAGGTAAATTGTTTTATTATTCGTTTACTTCAACCGGTCACAGCTGCTCCTTCGGTCCAGAACAATAAGTTTAAAATTTAATCCTACGCTCACTGCTTACTTTCATTGAGTTATTACTAAATACTTACCTTGTATCGTAAAGTTATATTTAATATATACTTAGGTAAGTGTTTTTTTAGTTACCTATAGGTGCCTACTTTTACTTTGCATTTAAAATTTCACTAGAAAGTCTCTTTTTGATATACTATTTGTTGGGATTCTAAACTGTAAAAACGTTTTTCTCGAAATCGTATTTTGCTGTTACTGCGCTTCAGTTTTTGAATGTCAAAGTTGAAATGTAGTAGGTACTATACTTAATACATTACTTATTTTTAAATTTAGCAGTTCTATATTTAAAACTAATTAGAACTTGGAGTAGAGTGTTGAAACCTGTTACCACAACATATCATACGTCATCCAACATGTATGTTATATGAGATATGAAAAGATTTAATATATGAGAAGCAAGAGCCGTAAAAATATTTCGGGTATATTCCTTAGATTGATATAAATAATCCCTATAGGCCCTCGTTGAATAGCTATTTTGAAATCATTTTGTACGAGGTTTTTTGGTAAAGCAATTTATTGCTCACGTTTTTTTTAAATAATATTGACATTATATATGTAAAGAAGAGTGATTCCGAAAGGTATTTAGGCGATGGCCATTAACAACTGACATTAATGTTTAAAAAGCAAGTCAAAAGAGAAAAGTAACAAATTCGGTATTAAATTAGACTTGGCCTTTCAAATATGTTTACATCATAGTCTGTTCCATTGAGCATTCGTAAATAATGCCAAAGAATAATTGTGCTCACTAGTAGTGAGTAGAGCTACTCTAAGAGTACACTCAAAACTTTGCGAGGAGAAAATTTCCCTTTGGCAACAACAAGAAAGCCTTTTATTCGAGATGTATTTTCCTGCCTTTAATTATGTACCTACCCAGGTACCTAGTTGGTGCCTGCTTCGTGAGAGTGGGTAGTTGAAAGACGAAGTTGTTTTCTTCAACTTCTGTGCAATGGAGCTTGAAAAAGGAGCTAACGTGGTAGCCTTTATGTTAGTCTTTGCCTAATTAGATTCATAACTAAGGTATACCTATTATGTAAGTAAGTATATCCGCACGGATTCAATAGTTAAGCCCTTCTTCTTCTATCTCCTTGCCTTTTTCCTATTATTTGGAGTCGGTTCTATTGAATAGTTACTGGAATTTTAAAAATTAATATAGGTTTACGTAATACTTTGTGAGAAAATAATAATTATGGCCTGATGGCGACAGCTAGCTGATGGTGGGTCAGCTAGCTAGCTTTTGGACTTTTTTTTATGAGATTTGGACTTTGAACCTCCAAAGTTGGACATTTCTTATCTTGGAGACTATGTTATAGCCGTGCCTTATCAACATCTGATAATATACCGAAACGTTTTTTTGTATTGTATCTAATTGTTTTTGAAGCAACTTTTATTAAGTTACTAGGCGATGCCCGCGACTTCGTCCGCGTGGATTAAGGTTTTTAATTCCCGCGGGAATTCTTTCATTTTCCAGGATAAAAAGTAGCCTATGTAGCCTCGGGATATAAACTTTCTATATACCAAATTTCATCAAATTTTTTTGTTATGTATGGATTGCTTACAATTTTTCTTAATATCATTACTGAACTAACTCATGCCCTATTGATTTGACATTGGAATTGGTTTTTGGCTAATGTTTTTATTTAAATGTGCAAGTACTTAATAGGTACCTATTTATTATTTTTTATGAAGTTAAGATCCTAATTTCACACTACCTAACTAACATAAATGTTATCCCCAATAAGTATTAGTAAATAAACATTTAGGAGACACGCACATTTAGTATTTAAACGCTTCCGCAATTTTCCAATTGACGGACGGATCTTTGAAATAGAGGTGAAAGATAAAAGCCTGTAAACGAATGTTATTTATATTCATTCTCCGTCCGGCCATTACCGGAGGTAAACCCTAGTCTTAAGATTCACGACGCAGCAAATAACTTGGGAAAGTGTGTAGGGGTGTCAAGTCAACCCTCTTAAAGAAGATAGATCTGTCTGTACCAATGGATCGGATTTTCAATTTTTTTACAAGACTTGAGCGTGATATCAGCTGGTAGTAGTTATCTGTTGTCCTATGTGAGGAACAAGAGCGATGCGACGAAACACGACCATAATGGACCTAAAAGAAAAAGATAAACTTATCTACGCGTGGTGGCAACGTAGGTTACGTAAGGGGCTGTTTATAATACCTACTGACGCGTCATCGCGTTATTTGTCGAACATAACTCATAAGACAGGGCCTTAGCTGGAAGGGGCGTAACCTGAAGGCTATATTCTTACTCTGAGCCTGAAAGAGATATTGCAGCTTTATATTTATTAAAAAACCCACACGACTCCGTATATTTGCTTTGCAGGATCTTACCGGAACGTTTACTTGTTTGATAGCATACCTTTTTCGTGCAGGTGGTAATTGACCGCGATTTAATCCCATAACAGACAAGACGCAAAATTAACAAAAAAAATTAAAGACGCAGAATTTTAAATCATAAATTGGCGTTCCGGGAATCGAATTCAGGACTCGCCTCTTTTTAGACCATAGTTCATCATTGCGCTAGGACAAGTCTTGACTTGTTATTTTATAATAAGTACGACCTCAACGAACCGTACCGTAATTTTAACTTTTCCTGACATTTTCCTGAAGACTCATTTACATAGGTGAGCCCTCAGGTGTAAAATTCCCTAATTTTCTTCCTCTGACATTAGGCTGTAGCCTGTGTTTCAAAATACTTATTATTATACTAGTGTTGATATCTACTACTAAACTAACACAGCTAAAAGCTACTCGTACACCATACAGTCGATCAACGGATACATTTAAATAGAGCAATCCTGCGGGTGCAAGAAGCGAGACGGGCGGGGGAAGGATTATAGCAGTAAGTAGAAGTTTAGAAGTTAGACTTTGACTATCTTTTAGTAAATCTAGATGATCAGTATTGAGTATTTACAAATTAGGTGCTACGACCATAAAGGCAGCTTTTCCGCTAACATAAAAGGTTAACACTATAGGGTGACTAGGGCGGAGTAAGGTCGTCTTGTACGTTTTTATGCTGTACTATTTCATACTTACCCATCATACTTACCCATCCAACAAATAGAGGGTTATCGGTTAAAAACCATAAAATTTAAAATAAAACAAAATCGTCAAGCACATTGAAATTAAATCCGAACAAGACACATACTTTACTAAGCATGATTCTGAGGATTATGAGGGAACTGAGTCAGCTCAACAAAGGTAGCCCAGTAGGTAGACTCGAAAAAAAACATCAAATAGCCAGGGACAGGGACCCGTTTATAGACACGAAGCACAAGACCGTGAATTGTTGTAGGTAAATGCCTTAAATGTCGTGTTTAGCCATTTTTTGGAAGGAAAGTTCCTTATGGGACGATGCGGAGGGGTACCCTAGCCGGCAAAAAACGTCCGTAACGAAAATGCGTAATATTTTGAAGTGAAAACATGCTCGCGTTGTTACGAAGACAAAAGGTCTTAAATATAAATATACTACATTCGAAATTAAACTTTAATGCCTTAGTGTTTAAGGTTTTAATTTAATAAATTTTTTTTATTAATAAAAGAAAAGAATAAACAAAATTAAATATTCGTTTTCACTTCTATCGGCAGTGTCTATGGCTGCCAATTTTTTTATTAAAGTGAATGTATGTTCGCTATACAGTGTCTAATTATTAATATATATATTTTTATGAATCATTGTGAGTAAAAAAGTGTTAAGATAATTTTGTAAAGTAGTTTTTGATTTTCATAGATAAAAATTCATAACAAAAAATTTATACCTGAATAATTATTTTCTTTTTACCTCAACTAGAACTTGAAATTAATATTTATGTCATAAGGAATTTCGTTTCTATCTGGTGTCCCACGACACCACTCATTTTTTATTATTTATGTATTCTATTACGGTATACCAACGGCGAGTACACAAAGCCACGGACGCTTTAGGTTATTCAATTAAAGGAAAAATATATAGGATCTCGAATATCCTTATCCATACTAGTGCTACAGAAGGTATGCCTGTCTGTCTACATATATATTCTGAAGAAGGTATGTCTGTCAATAATATTACTTTTCACAACCCGACCGGTATCTATTTAGTTAGGCGATTTTTATCCCGTGTAATCACAGCTGAACAGGAGTTATCAAAACTCAGATTTTAATAATAATTTAAACAATGTGGAAAATTCTGTAGCGCACAATCTGTAATCAAAACTAAAATGAGACCTTAATGGTCTCAAAAAATATTGCTAACCCTTTCGTAATACTCCCTACGGAAGGGGACAGAACTAAATTAAAAGCTGTCTTTCTAGTTGAATTTAGAGAATGTGTTATTCAGAATTGGCCACAATATTTTAAGGTAAGTACTTAAGTAACTCTAATGACAAAAGCATAATTATTTGCCTGACAAAATTCTCTCGGAAAATAAGCTCTCATAAAGACAAGCTTTTCTTTGTACCTAATCATGAAAGTATAACTTATAAGTATGTAAATTCAGAAATACTACGCTTGGTATATATCTAATGAGAATAAACCACACACGTTGTGTAACAGGCAGTTGGCAACCCTGTTAAGTTGGCGAACTTGGGAGCAACACAAGCGGCACCAAGCCGACCTTCGTATGAAAAATTACCAAGTTTCCGTTAGAGAGTAAGTTTTTAGGCTGCCAATATAAAAGGCCTGTTTGCGAGTCTTACGTTTGAATGTCGGTTTTCAAGAATACGAAATAGGGTATTTTTAGGGTTCCGTAATTCGTACCCAATAGTGCCAACCGGACCCTATAATAAAATCTCCACGGTCTGTCAGTCAGCGGGCAAGAACTGTAGCTATATCTCAAGAACTATAATAGGTATATATGTAGTTGCAATTTTCACAGAGTGTGTATTGTATTGCCGCTATAATAACAAATAGGAAAAACGAAATGAAGGGGGCATACCTACAAGGAACGTGATTTTTGAGGGCCTCTATTGTTTATTGGCTGTTTTTTTTTCAGATTTTCTCAAACATAAATTACAATTAGTGAGAGTGAGTTAAAGAAATTTTAAGAAACTTAAGTGTAACATTCTTACGACATGTTGATAGATTGTTTTAATGATAAGTACCTATAACGCATTAGTTTGTGACTATGTGTGTATGTATGTGTGCGTGTGTAGATGTTTGCTTGTATGCATGCAAATATGTGTGTGTGTGTTTGTGTGTTGTGTTTTGTGTGTGTTTTATGTATATACTTATTGACCTGTCTTTGTATCCGTTATAATTTAAATTCAAATATTGTTTATTCATGTAAAAACACTAGCAAGTGAATGTACAACTTTCCCACCGATGAGAGCAAGCAAAAATTCAGCAGTTTTTCTTTAAAAGAATTACAATAGGTAATTTTTTTTATTAAAAATGCTCACTGCTGCCCATGGAAAATGCAGCCTAACTGAACGATGACTATACCTTCTTATTTGGATTATATGTATTTTTTTAAATTGGCGAGCGGCTTTGGTATAGAGCCTGAGAGAGATCTATCTGTCTCTTTGTCTATCTACCTGGCTATGGGTTACTTTTATCTTTAAAATTAAAAAATCAGAGTATTTTCGAAAACCCAAATCACGCCGTCGAAGTCGCGGCCCGCGAGCATCACCTAATCGCCATTTTTAGTTATAACTAGAGGATACCCGCGACTGCGTCCACTTGCGATTTAGGTTTTTGAAATGCCCCTTGGGAAATTATTGGGGAGTCAATCAACGATTAATTTCCGGTATAAAAAGTCTAACCTACACCTTCCCCGAGATCGGAGATTTCTGTAAGTACCAAACAAATTTAGCCAAAAATGATTTAATCGATTGGATTGGTCGTAAAGGCAAAGCTGACAGAAATATATGTTTTAGCTTTAGATGATTCTACTATCCAACCTTTGTATATCTATGAAGTAGATATAAACTCATCTGAAATAATGCGTCATACCTCAACGTATTTCTAGCCTCTAGGTAATTTTTTTATGAGTGGAGAATATCACAGGAATTTCTCCTGTCTACTGCAAGACATCCAGCATGATATTAATCTCGCGACAAAAACACGCGTCTCGCATTACGGCGCGTTTTAATTATCTCGGTGTTGTCTAAGTGCACACTTTAGTGCCGAGTGCACTCTCAACCCCGCATCGTGGTTGCGTACTAGTGTCGGTACCTAACTGCCTACGTTTCATCTTTACTTTTTTTATCTGCATTCTGCATGGGCCTTAGGCGCGGGATATATTATATGAGAGGCGCTGCCGCGGTGCGGCGGCGGTGCGGCGGCGGTGCGGCGGCGGTGCGGCGGCGGTGCGGCCGCGGTGTGGCCTATAAGTAAGTATGAAAGAGGCGTCCGCGCCTCGCCGCTTGTAATGTACATACCTGCAGGCGTCCCGTCGCTTGCATGTCACCGCAAGATTGTAAAAACCTTTAGATTATAATCTAACTCGTGAAATTATAAACTGTCGACAGATTGTGAACCGTTCAGTGTTCTGAGTGTCAATTTTTGAAATATTCATTGTATTTGCGTTTTCTTGTCTGTTTCTTGTAGGTTATGTTAGGGTTCAACATAAATAATCAGGCAGTGCCCGTAGGGCACTTAGGTTCTATCGGGTAAATATACCTTACGGATTACAATCTACCGAAAAATAATGCGTTAAATTGTAATCTTTGGACAGTTTGCAATTTCGCGAGTAAGATTATAATCTAACGGTTTTTACGATCATACGGTGACACATACATTTTGTATGAAATATGATAGAAGCGGCGGTGGCGGCGCGCCTACATCTCGCCCGCTAGACAGCTGACCGGTGGACTACATGAGGATAACTGCACAACAGCTTTATTCGTTTCAAGGGCTTCGTCGGTCGTTCCGGTAGCTACGCAGTTCTATTGCTGTTATTGGCAACCTCAAGAAAATTGAGTGCTTATTCATGTTAGTTATAGACTTTATAGTCTTATGCACAGCAGATGAATCTCTAGGAGCTACGTGAGGATTACTATTTACGCTTCCAACACAAAGGCGTGTTTCAGGCATGTTTCAATAATCTAGGCATTGTCTAAGTGCTCTCTACCGTGTCCGACTCTCCGACACTGTCTGTAAACGCTTATTTGGACGAGTAACGATGACGGCGATGATGCGTCTAACCTTGCTCCCAGTAAAGCTATAATATTGGGAGCCAGAGGCAAAGACATTATATTTATGTCTCCATAATCAGTCCAAAGAATTTTATTAGTATGGATAAGTACTAATATTATAAATGCGAAAGTGTCTGTCTGTTACGCTTTCCCGGCCTATCTTTACAACCGATTATGACGAAATTTGGTACAGAGATAGGACAGAAATACTTTTTTATCCCGGAAAATTAAAGAGTTCCCGCGGAAATCAAAAAACCTTAATTCACGCGGATGGAATTGTGGGCATCATCTAGTATATTATAAATGTGCACACAGCGTAGTGCGAATACGAGCCTACAAAGAAAAAATAAGAACCTGTTCTTACAATATATCGTATTTAATTAACTGTGTACTACTTCATTAGTTATTATTTTCTCATAATGATCATATTGTATGAGCAAAACAAAAACTCGGAAGATAATATGTGCACTGTAATAAAATTCTTTTTGCAAAAATAGCGACGCGCCCTGAAATAAGATGTGTTTTAATTATCCTGATGTTGTCTTACATGTACCTGCGCGTCTTATATGCGGAGAACACACTTGGGCTTGGGCTCGTTGTATAAGGTTTAATTTGAATTCATACAATATTATAAATGCAAAAGTGTGTCCGCCTGTCTATCTGCCTACTACGCTTTAACGGCCCTTCTTGGGCCCACATTTTGCACGGAATTTGATGAAATTTAGTACAGAGATGGAGATGGACATCCCGCTATTTTTATCCCGGAAAATTAAGGATATACCGCGGGAATAAAATAACATAAATCCACGCGAACGAAGTCGCAGGTATCATCAAGTTATGTATCATTTGTGAAAAATCTTTATGGGCTTCGATTTTTGTGAAATGAATAATGTCTAACCAAAAACAAAACATAAATCTCACTATCAGCTCATTCAGAAGTCATGAGTGAATGAATTACTTAATAATGAGATGAGTAATCGATAAGTTATGCTGTAACAAATAAAGATCGTAAAAAACAATACGTGTCTAAAATAAAAAGAAACGACAGAATAAATTATTAGAAAACTTGAAAAATCATAAATCTGTTTTTTTTCGTAATCCCATTTAAAAAGGACGCTTGCCACCAGAGACCAGTGGGTAAAATTAAACCTATTTTAGGTCACATTCAATAAATTCTGCCTACGTAACATACCTACTTGACATAGGTTGTGTAGGTGTGCCGGCATTATGGTTTTGAGGTTACTGGTAAGTACTAGTACCTAATAGGTAAAGTAAGAGGACTGGAATGCCTCTTTTCAGCCTCCCTCTTTTGTGATCGTAATGATATTATCTCGCATGATGAGGGATTTGAAGTACTCATTCTGGGCCTTGAGTATGCTTTCATGATGTAAAACATTTTTTTTTATATACTATCTACAAGTTAGCCCTTGACTGCCATCTCACCCGATGATAAGAGATGATGCAGTCTGATGGTAGCGGGCTAACCTGTTAGGGCCATGGCAGTAATATTAAAAACCCTTAATCTGCTTCTACACGGCATCGTACCGAAACGCTGAATCGCTTGGCGGCAGGTCTTTGCAGGTAGGGTGCTAACTAGCCACGGCCGAAGTCTCCCACCACGCCAGACCAGGGAAAATTCAGAAATTATAAATTCCCAAATTAACCTTGCCAGGGATCGAACCCAGGACCGCCGCACGTTAAGACAACAGCGCTCAACAATGCGCCAGGGAGGTCGTCAAAGTGTCTCCCGATTTACCTGATAAGCTAGAATCTGCTTAGCTTTTCAAACTGGTTAACAGCCATGACTCAACTACCCGTGCTCTTATGCTAATTCTGCTTCTTAACTATGCTTCAACACTTGACGCAGTGTTGTCCTACGTGAAATAAGTTGTTGAACTGACTATGTGCCAACATTTTATGGAGTGGCCAAATCACGACGTTTGCCCACCTATTGCTAATCCAATCCTCAGAAAATTAACATTAGTACTCAGAGTAAATCTCGGAGAACTAAACCGTCCATACACGCTTAATCTTATGTTAAGTTTTAATCTTTTGCCTGTATCTATCTCTCTCAATTACTGATTTAGCTTATATACCGAAAATAGGTACAGCTACACGTCACGTTTTGTCCCTTAAAAGTTGCTTTAAAAAACTGGAATCAATGTAATTTCTTACACAATAATTATGCTTCTCAGACCGAGCACTTGTACCTATTTTATGAACAAAGATTGCTTTGAATAAAGGGATCGCCCGAAGACGGACTAGGTACATTGGCCCGGCCTGCATTTCGATATTATGCACTTCTGCAAACTCGTTTGATGCCGCCCGCACAGGGCTGGGCAAAAAAAATGCTTTGCTTTAATTGAAATACAAATGCAAAATACTGTATCGCAAGAAATTAAAATACGAAATGCAAAATATCTTTAAGTAATGTATTTGAAATATAAAATACAAAATACAGTATTTTATCTATTTTTAATTGAAATACAAAATAAGTAATCTAGATTAGCACGGGCTGAAAAGTAGATGAAAACACGTACATTTTTTTACGTTTTGTTGGCCGTACAGTCATAGCGTACAGTATACATAACAGGTGCAGTGTTGCCAACTCTAATAGCTGCTTTACCATCATTACACTCTCGCCTCGCACTCACACTCACGATGGCTAAATGAAGGTTAAATGTATTTTAATGTTAAAATGTATTTTGAAGCCTCAGTTATTTGAAATACTAATTACAAAATGCCTCGGCTTCAGGTATTTGAAATACGAATTACAAATTACATTTTACGGAAATAATTGAAATACAAATACGTATTTGGTATTTTCGTATTTTAATTACAAGTAATTCAAATACTGCCCAACCCTGCGGCCGCAGGCCCGAGTCACGGACACTGAGTATACGCTAATACAAGGAGGCCGTTCTAAACCAGTTCCATACAATGTTATCGGAATCTAAAAACATCATGTGCGAATTTTTTTAAATAAATAAATCACCAAGCACTATTTCCTGCAGTACGTAACTACGGAAAGCAGAGATATTAGCAATAAAATCTGTTTTGCTGTTTAATTTATTCTGTCATATTCCATAGTAAAAATAATAAGTACGTACCTGCCTATATTTTATTTGACCAGAATAGATAGAAAATTATAATTACATTGAAATACAATGATATACATTAAAATTTAAATTAAAAACAAAACATTAATTTTTGCCTTACCGCTGCCTCGTTGGTCTAGTGGTTGGCATGTTCGACTGCGGCTGACGAGGTCCCGGGTTCGAGTCCCGGGTCGGGCCACAATTAAGTATTGGGTTTTTCTGACTACAAATTCTCAGTACTAGCCCGGAGTTCGGAAGTTGGCGGTGTTTAGCCGTCGTGCCTCGGAGAGCACGTTAAGCCGTCAGTTCCAGTTATCACTAGCATGGTAATAATCGTTAAGTCCGCCAACTCGCATTGGAGCAGCGTGGTGAATCCGCAAGAATCGAGGCATTGAAAATGAATACAAGAATTTACGAAAAAAAAATTATTTTGATTATTTTCTAATTAAGATTTACTTCCCTAAAATTTGTAGCTAAATTAATACCCTAGGACCGTTTATTTAATTTTTTCTAAAGTCGGTTTTTTCCGAAATATTTAGTTAACAAACATCCCCAAAAAAACCGACATTTTTAAAAATTCCAAAAAAAGTTACCAGCCGCTTTGCAAAATTCAAACGTTCACACGTGTCCCGATAAATTGCTCAATTCTTGATACTATTCCCATCTCGATCCTCCCAAAATCCTCGGAGCTATGGCCACTAACTGCATTTACCAAATTGTATTCACCAAATGCAGTATTTATTATTCAACTAGCTAATGCCGCGACTTCGTCCGCGTGGTTTTTTGTGTGGGAAAATCAAGGTGAAATGTTTTTTATTTTATTTTATTTTTTCGACAATTCATTTCGAATAATTATTAAAAACATAGGAAATGTTTTTAATAATTATTCTGCTATTCAGGACGGAGACAAGTACAACAATTCAAAAACTGCGAAAATCGGTCCAGCCGTTCTAGAGTTATAAGTGTTTGAACAAACCCGACTTTGTTTTATATGATACTATAGGTAAATAAGTGCTTGACACACTATATTGACATTAATTAATAAACTAAATCCAAACAATATCGATAAATGTGTTCATATTTCATATGATAGTGTAAGCACGTGTAAGGTTCAATTATTTTTATTATTTTTTCCGTGGGCATTTTAAAATAAAGTTACGAGAAAACGAGACGCTAATGTGGGTACACTCGGGAGGTTGATTCATTCAGTCGAGATGGCCTAGCGGACATGTTTGTTTAATTAGTTTTTTTATAGTAAAAGTTTGGAAAAATAAAATAAAGTGTGATAGAGTGAATTTCAGTAATTATACATTATCAGTATTTGACGTTCTATTGAAGAAGGCTTGTACAACAGAAATCACAGTCGAGTACAGAGACCTTGAAATTGCATTGCCGACCGGTTATTATTAAACTGATGGTGCACATTTTGCAAGTACAACGCTGGTGTTGTTTTAAAATATAATAAAATTTTGCAACATATTATGCAATCTACTACAAATGATTTCATTCTACTAATATAAATAGAGGTAAATGTGTATCACAATATGGTAGATGTGGGTTGACTCGTGACGTGTGAATATTTGATTAGAGATTACTGTTAGGCGCAGTGTACAGCGTAACACTAACAGCATCTGTATATTAAACCTTACTTACCTATAAGTATACTTCAGAGTAGGTCCCTGGTATGCCTGTCCCTTGTACAGCAGAACAACATCGTAATTATGCTCCCGGAAATCATTAAAACTGTCGCACATTTTCCTGAAGTAAACAGAGCCCGAGCATTGGAGCAGCGTGCTTGGTCTAAGCTCTAATTCCCTCTCTGCTATGAGAGAGGAGGCCTCTGCCCAGCAGCGGGACGTTAATAGGCAGTAGTGGTATTTAAAACAGTATCGTCATGCATTTGATTGACCTGAGGGGATCTAACTTGTCATTACAGATTGTCATTGTTATAATAGGCCTATTACATTAATTAGTGCGTCGCTTATTACACAGTAATAAGGACCAATTTAGGGACCCTTTCTCCCTAAATTTTATTACACCACACTGATTTAAGTGTAAGGGTCCCTGTTAAAAGTGCAGTGTTATAGGCCTATAAGATGTAAATTGTCAAATTAGGTATACAAATAAAACGTTGAAAGGTTATTTTAGAGTCATTGCCCTGAGTCTCTGTTTTCAAGTTAACGTTAACGGCTGATTGACATTACACTGGTTTACATTAATTGTCCAACCATTTATTTTACTTTTGGCAACTCGATTCAATGATGTTCTAATAGGCGTGGTTATGTCAAGTGTAAAATAAATGGTTGGACATATAGTAAGGTACACCGTACGGAGTTGCCAAAAGTGTGAACTGTGCGTATGGTGGATGCACCACAACTTTATTAAAAAATCATATCAAGTATGTGAAGATTCTGCTATTCCGAATATCTACACGTAGTTAACTTTAAACCAAATATGTTTGCAATTTCATATCTAATGCCTAAGTACTCAACGTACCTATTTACCTATATTCTTCAATAGTTCTTCCTGGTGCCTGGTACTGTTATGTGACTCCGGGCTAGCAATGAGAATTTCTTGACAGAGAACAATAACGTCCTCCCGAACGAATATCGGCCACGGCGCGGCGGTCTATCTCCGGAGAGATTAGTTACCTACCTCACATCTACGTGGGCGATATTATAGTGCACATTGTGTGCGCTCTGCTCCTTTAGTTTCATAGTTCGGAAAATCCGACACGACCGGAGACAGATCAGGCGCAGGACCGACGGCTTAACGTGACAGAAAACTATAAGTAACTATGGTAGCTTCCTAGGGTTTTTTTTTAACAATACTAAATAATTATTTTACAGCAGATGAATTAGGCATACCTTTAGTTACAAAAGAAAACTGTGTACTACATACCTACCTAATAATTAATTATTTCCCTCTCATGCTCTAAAAAGATGTCATTATAGCTTAGCGTAGGCGGACTAAAGTTAGCATTAGGGTCTAGGGATTAATAGTACATTATTGCAAAGGCTGGGAAATAGGCAATTGCAGGTCGAGTATGAGTTTGAAGGCCGAGCCGTAGGCGAGGACTTCATTAATACGAGACAGGCAATTGCCATTTCCGCCGAGGCATATATAGTGCTTTTCTCAAAAGAATGCAGGAAAATAAAACATACTTTTTATGTTATACATTAAATTTAATTTACCTTTGTCGCTAAATATAATATATCATCTGAGGCTTTAACTAAAAATTGCTTTAGGTTTTCGCCAATAAAAATTTTCTATTTCTTGCTTTTGAATCCGGTCGATTGGCGTTTAATAAAAGTAGTTAAGTTCCCATAATTTTTCAAGTTAATGCCGTTTTTAACATGAACTGTACATTTCAGCAAGGAATAAATTGCCCATAATGTAGATGGCTATTTAGTTTTAGCAATCTCATTAAAATACGCCAAAAATACTGTTTCGGAGAAAATGTTCACTTTTTTCTCGTTTTTCCAACTCATAAAATTTTCATATACTTTCATGTATTTTTCTTTGGACTCCGCTGGAAGCAGGTTTTCCATTGCCAATTTGACTTCTGATCTTAAATCTGGTGGAGTACAATCAATCTCCATTTCACTCTTTGAACCATTGGAACTCATTTTACTTATTATTAAATTTATATTTATTATGTATGTAAATAACAAATCAAGACGAATTTTCAGCTTCGCCGCCAATTTTTTTTTATCATCTGTGCCGACAGGCAAAAGCATTTATGGCTATACAGCCACCAATTTGTACTAAGCAAAGAGACTATGGTATGCCAAGAATGACAAAAGAGATCCGATCAAAGAGTATTTAATAACCCCAGCACGCCGTTTCATACAACATTGCAGGAGTATTGTAATAATCCAAATTCAAAAAACGCTCCTTCAATGGATTTGATTTTCTTTGTCCGAAAATTCGATAATTCGCGTGTTCTTTTTTCAAAAATAATGACAATATTTCCATGCATGTTTCAGAAAAAGTATTTTTTTAATAATTGCTGGCGTTATTAAGTTATAGGTAGTAAATGGGTAGTAAAAATTTATAGTCTATTTATGGTTAATATCAACAGCCCAAACTAAAAGAAGATACGTTTTTTCCTACCAGTCGTTCAACGAAAGCATCTAGACAAAGCAAAGCTGCGGGGTGACGGGCGTAACGAATGAAACTAGCACAATTTTTATGATACAAAATTCTACCACTCTAATATCTTTTATGCAGTACCGTACATCTAGGACTGCTAAAACTGTCATGGTATGATGGTAGTCTGGTCTGAGATTTGCGTGAGCGTCGACCCACGAACTATGAAATGAATTAATAGTTACGCTATGTTAATACGATCCAAACAGAATCTACCTTTTTTATGTTCCATTTTTGAAATAATTTGCGCGCAATCCTTGGTTGAATGCAAGTATGCGTCAATGTGCTAATGTTACCCATCGTCACCTAAAGCCGCATCCTGTCTATGGTTCTCAATGTTTTTTTTTTTAAATCTCTTCTTGTTAACATTAAGGAGAAAAATAAAGTTGCTATTGCGGATAGCCGCGAAATCTCAAGATTTTTTGTTGTAATTAAAACATTTAAAGGGATGTTCATTTAATCCATTTTGGATTACGATGCACAATACGTAATACAAGGTGAAGGCATAGAGTAAAGTGAATGTGACTATTTATTTGTTAATATAATCAAGTGAAAATAAAGATCTTAGGTAGTCATACTACCTATTGAAATATAACAATAGAATGGCAAAGAAATAAATAAAAATCGTTATTTATTTTATTTTCTCTAAGTGAAATGTAATGTTTACCTACTACGGGACTAAAAGCCATTCTACTCGATTCTATAGCTTACCTCGCTACGCTTGGTAAGCTAAACGTCTCGTATGAAATGGCTCATTTTATTCCCTTGATGAACAATCTACAATTTTTCCAGTTATGTACCTATTTTACCTAGTAGGTAAAATAGGTACATACCTACATACCTACCGAATAATTAATTATTATTGTGGCCCTAAATTATTTGTGGAATATTAAATGACAAAATTTCTTTTCATCTGCCTGCCTACTTAAGAAATACTTTTTGCTAAGTAATTATTGAGGAAAAGAACATTAAAGTAGCTATCTACCTAATTAATTAAAATCATAGAAATACAACCATTGTATGAGTGGAACTTGTTTGGCAGCAGTTTTCGCTGTCATCAACTGTTATTTTCTCAGAAGCATTCTATAAAACACCTTACTTACCTCACCTCACCTTTTGGGCAAAGGTAAATAAACCATAGTGGAACCCGTTAAAGTAAAAGTTAAACTTTACTCCAAGTCAAGCTAATCTTTCAAAGCTTATGTTGATTGTTGACGTAAAGACAAGACATTCAAACTGAACTTTATATTTACTTATTTTATCTTTTGGGTTTTGGGAAACAAAATATTATTTATTTATTTTAATCAAGCTATAAAAACGCAACAACACCGTATGCGCGAAACCTTCGGTCGATTTTTTGAAAATTACGCGTTTTCTTTTGGCTGGATTTTTATAGGCATCCAAAATGAAGAGACTGTTTTATTGATTTACAATACTCAAAAGTGAAAATAAAATACGACATTAAAATTCACAACTAAAAAACGAGCACGGACCACTTAATTTGTAATTTCAATGAGCAGTAACTACTTAAATGCGTTTAAAACATTTTTCCACTACAGTACTTGAACACTTGTTTATCCGCAGCAAAAAGAGTAGCGCTTTAATATAAAATCACCGATAAATAATTAATCCTAAAGCTTACATTTTGCTGATGATGTTTGATGCAACTCCGGATCCAAAGACAAGACACAAAACCACTCACAATTTACACTCGATGCACATCGTAATAATAATTGCACTCGCGTACACAACTGAGAAATACAGATCTCACGTCCGAACACATCGGCGAATGCCGGGGCACTGAAGCCGAATTCCATAATCCATGATGCTGTAATCTAGGTGTAAAAGACAACTGTTAGTACCCCTTTGAGATTTTCTAGTTTCCACAGTTCTAAAGATTGAACAGGGAAGCTTTGGGTAAATATTTTGAATATTCCTACTTTTCATGACGTATGACGCCTATTACAATATCAATCTGCGTATCAATGTATACTCTGTACTTACTAATATTATAAATGCGAAAGTTTGGATGGATGTATGGATGGCTGATTGTTACTCAATCACGCCCCAATGGCTGAACGGATTTGGATGAAATTTGGCACAGAGATAGATTATAGTCTGGAATACATAAAACAAAACAACAACAAACATAAACAACTAAAAAACATAAACAAACATAGGCTACTCTTTATCCCGGAAAATTAGGGAGTTCCCCCGGGAACCTAAAAACCTCAATCCACGCGGATATAGTCGCGGTCATCAGCTAGTATTCAATATAATTCTAAAGTGTTCTAACTTCTACAGTATACTAAAGGACTTCTCTTCACGATATCTCGTTTCCATCCAAAAGTGTCTATACAGTAGGTATAAACATCGTGTGACTCTATTACAGAAGCGAACTAACTATGAACAGCCTGTAAGATAATAAAAAATGAAAGGTTGGAAAATAGGTTGACATAATAACACTTATAATAGACATACCTAATAGATATTTTTATTTCTGTCCCAATCTTTTGCCGTCGAGCTACTAAGGCATTAATGAAAAAAATATTCAACAAGAACCTAAATAATATAAATCAAGGCTTTATAACAGCAACAGACTTCACTCAGCTTCCAGGACTTTTGTTTTGATGGTTGATTTAAATTTCCGAGTATGTTCTCACTTTTAAGTAAAAGCTAAAAATAAAGACTTACTTCACCTTACTACCTTGTTCCTCCATTTCAGTTCTACCATAGCACAGCGAGAAACCGCCAGCGTTGGACCGCCAGAGTGTGGAACACCCTCTCAGCGCACGTGTTTCCTGCTGCGTCAAGGCAAGAGGTAATAGGCATCTTCTAGGCAAGCGCGTTCCAACCTAGACCTCATCGTTGCTTTGTACTAAGGTGATTATCGTCCAGCGCAAGCCTATTTCGCAATTAAATTAAAAAGAGATTAGAGTGTATTTCTAGCGTTTATCAAATTAGTAAATCATCAGTTTCAAATCCTAGAAGTGTGGAGTAGATATACCTAATCGTTTCGTGATTTTGTATTTATAGTACTTACCTACTTAAAAAATCGGTAATCAAAAAATCTTAGTAGAATACCCTTGGCGAGTAAGTAAACGTTAAAGATTTTTCTAAATAAAATTGGTGTGAGGTTTAAAAACTAAAAGGCTCGTTATCCCTGCCATAATCAGAGATAACACTTAATATAATTTACAAAAAGCTAAACTAATGTTTAAAAAAAACTTCAAATCCTCCAACTAAATCATAATTTACTGCCAATTTAAAAGCTTTTAGAACTAAGGGATCAAATTCTTCGAAAATTTACTTTGATCCCGTCTTTTAGCCGTCTATCTTGTAAACCTTATTTTCATTCATAAAATATTGATAACTAGATGATGCCCGCGACTTCATCCGCGTGGATTAAGGTTTTCTGATTCCCGCGGAAACTCTTTAATTTTCCGGGATAAAAAGTAGCCTATGTCCTTCCCCTGTAATCAAACATCCTTAAACGAAATTTCATCAAAATCGGTTGAAGAGCTTTTTTTTATTCCCGCGGGAATTCTTGAATTTTACTAGATAAAAAGTATGTCCTTTATAATTCTTATTTATCCAATTTCAGGAACCCATTTTCGAGAATTTAACTTAATCAATAAGCCTTATTCAGTGTCGCTTTTTAGATGTTCGGTACTCGTGCAAAGATCAACATCATGATCATCATGATTTGACGACCGATTTTGACGACCTCCCCGGCGCAGTGTTAAGTGCTGTTGCCTGAACGTCCTGGGTTCGATTCCCGGCAGGGTCAATTTGGGAATTTATAATTTCTGAATTCTCTCTGGTCTGGTCTGGTGGGAGGCTTCGGCCGTGGCTAGTTACCACCCTACCGGCAAAGACGTACCGCCAAGCGATTTAGCGTTCCAGTACAATGCCGTGTAGAATTCGACTAGGGGCATGGGTTTAATATAACTGCCATACCACTAACTGGTTAGCTAGCTACCATCTTGGACTGCATCATGGGCTAACTTATATTTGATTTTAAAAAAACATATAATTTCCATATTGAATATAGGCCTTAATGCCCCAATGAGCGAAACCGACCCACTTTTTCTAACATTCAGGTGACTCCCGATTTTTAATATCCAGTCGTATCGTGTTGGGTGTCCCATCCTCCACGCCACACTGAGAGGATAATATGCATCTACACTTACTTAACCCATTATCCTGAACCGGGCCATATATTGACCTCAACACTCTTCTTTCGATGATAAGAAGGGCTTCATAGTCTCTCTTACAGATCGTCCAGCACTCACTGCCGTATGTCAGAACAGGCCTTACCAGTGTCTTGTATAAAGTTATTTTACAACCCCTCGAAAGAAACTGCGATCTAAAATGCTGTTTTAGCCATAGTACGCTGTGTTTGCGACGGCTATTCTCCGCCTTATTTCTGTGGATATATCATTATTGGATGTGACTTGCAAGCCTAAGTATACAAAGTACGAACTATGTATTATGGCTGCATCTCCAATTTCTATTTGACTTTGCGGGATAGCATCAGATACAACTTTGAGCTATACAAAATCTTTAACGAGCCAAACGTTGCTCAGCACATTAAAATCGTAAGATTACAATGAACTGGACACGTACAACGAATGGACGAACAGCGGCTGCCAAAGAAACTGATGTCGTCAAACACAGATGGGCGTAGGAGTATCGGTCGACCAAAGCTTCAATGGTTAGATGGAGTTAGCCAAGATGTTAACCGGATTGGTGTAAGAAATTGGAGAACGAACGCGAATGACAGAGCTAGATGGGTAAATCTTCTGGAGCAGGCCCGGGCCCATAAAGGGCTGTAGCGCCGATGATGATGATGATGACACTTACTCAAGGACCTTTCGGCCTGAGCAGCTACCGCTGCTTAGACAACATTGCTTGCCCACTGCAACTTTTAACTGAACAACCAGGCTGATTCTGCGTGAAAAATGAGCCAGCCCTTGTCACCAACTGAGACAATTCTATTGGTTAATTGTTAATCATATTAACCCAAATAAGTGCAAAAGCGTATTTTTCTGGTGGCCTCAAGATTTGGCCGTGAGACTGCAAGGGAGTAATAGATTTACAGTTTTTTTTTGCATCGATACAGATAATGACCTGAAAAGTGCTAGGTATATGGGCTACTTTCATCCCAATAAATCCAAATTTGTACGAGACTTTTACAAACCAAAACCAAACCATTCACGCGGATGAGGTCGTGGGCATCTTCTAGTTGCTTAGATACATTGAGGGCGAAGAAACACGTTTCATCGTGTCGCGGTAGTCTGTGCTCCATATATGTGTGTGCGCGACTTTATGTTCGCATGTCAATTTTTTGTCCGTAGTGTGTATTCGCCCTTATTCTATGTTCTAACTTATATTGGCATGTTTTACCGTCCGAGCGATCGTTGAACCGTCTAGGCGGGTGACGAGTCCCCTAGGAGACGCAAGTCGATTTTTATTTATGCCTTGAAAATCCATTAGTCTGCTTTCGGGTAATTGATGTTTCAGCCAACGATTACTCAAAGTCACTTACATTGTCTAAAAACATGTTTATAGCGCCATTTCGAGAAAAAATGTAAAACAAAAACTTACAACGGGTTAACTACGAGTTAACCTCGTACTATACACATTATAATATCTACCTATTTTTTACAGACGTTCTTCTAGCTTTCCAGTGTAAGTACTTTTGAGACTGTTTAGAATTATTGACAAAAGTCACATCGCAAAAAAAAATTATAAACTTTACAAGCTTTTACCTACTTGTTAATAAAACATTCCAGAGAACTTGTCATGACGAATCGTTACGAAAACGACGTAAAGTATCGTCGTTTTAGCAATGTACTATATTACCTACTAGACGATGGCCGCGACTTCATCCGCGTGGATTAAGATTTTCAATTCTTAAAAATAAAAAATTGATCTTCACATAATAATATCATTTATATAGTTATTCCTCAGCTGGCGCCTGAAAAAGATTGAATACTGTTTGTTAAATATGACTATTCATATGTCGTATAATAGCTGTGGTAATCGCGCTCTGTGATTCAGGAATGTGCGAAATTGCAAAATGGAATGATAACAATCTGTACTAGTTGGCGCGGACGCTTTTTAATAAAACATTACTATGGTCTGTGACAAATGGCTTTTGCGAAAACACAACGATTACCATTTTCATTTTGCATTTAGATAAAAGCGAAAAGAGCACACATACCTACCTAGTAGTGAAATTACACTCGCACAAATTCAAATATTTTTTATTCAAGTTGACTTGGACAAGTACTTTTGAATAGTCGAGTGACTCTACCACTGGTTCGAAAGCATAGCTAATAGCTTTTAATGCTAGATAGCAGTGGCGTGCACAAGGTTTAAGCTAGGGTAGGAATAAGTTAGTCAAACTACCTATTTACTGACTGTCATGATGAAAAATAAGGATTGACGTATTTCCATTTGGGTAAGCTGTGCTTTTGTGCCTCTATGAACTGCACGCCACTGCTAGATAGTACTAAAAAGCTAGACCATAGTAGCTTGTAAGTATAAGCTACACCTGTGGAGAAGAAGGTTGAGAGAGTGTCTTGGACCGAATTTCGAACCAACAAAACCATTCTTGAGGAACTCAGCATAAAACAGCGTCTTTCCTCCACTGTACAGGCTCGCTTTATCATTTTTTTTTGGTCACGTAACTAGACGCGACGATAATATCTCCAATTTACGTCTGGTTGTTCAAAGAAGAGGGCGCCAGGGCACGTGACAGATCACCCATAACTCATGAGGTGGACAGACCAAGTAAGGGTTGCGGTGGTCGTCTCCTTACATGGAAACGCATAGTCAGGCGTGCCACAACACTGAAGTGACGACCACGACCGCTTGGACAAGAGCGATATGATAAAGACATAAATACAGTCCTACACCGAGCACCTAATAGTAGTAGTAGAAGTAGTTGGGGTCTCAACATTTTCGAATGGCGACCCCGCACTGGTGAGCTCAGCGATGGCAGACTGGATAAATGGAGCCGCTAAAAACTTTCCATTCTGCATTGTACGAGTAGAGTACATTACGTAATTTGACACCATTTCTAGATAAATTCTGGTTAAATATGTGTATAAAACCACAAAGCTCGCTCGTTAACAGGGGTAACAGGCTTTTCGGTAGGTAAGTAGGTACCAATTTCAGGTAACAGGTCCAAATCTGAAAACCGCCCATCGCACGCTCTTTCCATCCATTAATGAGATTGATTTCTATTTATTGCACTAGATCAACCGAAATACGGCGCTAAAGCAAAACCTGAAGCAAAACTAGATGAGCTTGCCTCAATACCATTGTAAGATGGATGAGGATTTGGGTTTTCTTTAATTCTTCGGGATAAAAGTACCGTGTCACTCTTATATCCACACAAAAGAAAATAAAAGCGACAAACTAACACACTATCTGCATACCGCATTGTCGAATATTATGTACCTACTGTGCTCCTGCGTATACAAGTTGATGTCAGCGACTTCATCCGCGTGTATTCGAGTTTTAATCCCGGAGGAACTCTTTGATTTCCCGGGATAAAGACTAAAGAGTAACCTATGTCCAACTCTCAAAAAAAGCTAATATCGTCGCACCCAGATGGACGTAGCAGCGTTGGTCGGCGAAACCGTCGGTGGTTAGATGGAGTTAACCAACACGCCAAGCGGCTTGGAATAAAAAGCTGGAAAACGAGCGCAAAGGAAAGAGACACTTAGTGACAACCTCCGTGGCGCAGTGTGTAGCGCTGTTGTCTTAACGTACGGAGGTGCCGGATTCGATCCCCGGCAGGGCCAATTTGGGAATTTATAATTTCTGAATTTTCCCTGTTCTGGCCTGGTGGGAGGCTTCGGCCGTGGGTAGTTACCACCCTACCGGTAAAGATGTGCCGCCAAGCGATTTAGCGTTCCGGTACGGTGCCGTGTAGAAACCGAATAGAGGCATGGGTTTAATATAACTGCCATGCCCCTAACAGGTTAGCCCGCTACCATCTCAGGTGAGATCGCAGTCAAGGGCTAACTTGTAGTGGATAAAAAAAAGACAGATGGAGAAATCTTCTGGACCAGGCCCGGGCCCACAAGGGGCTGTATCGCCAATGATGATGATATGTCAAACTCTACAGATCCTACCTATAGGTACCCATGCAAAAAATTGCACTTTTGCATTATTAATATTACTAGATGATGCCCGCGACTTCGTCCGCATTGATTAAGGTTTTTTAATTTAAGCGGGAACTCTTTAATTTTCCGAGATAAAAAGTAGCCATGTCCCTTCTCGGGAGTCGGGATACAAACTATTCTTATACGTCAAACAAACAATATATCCCTATACAAACTATCCATGCCGTCACCTACGTCCCAGCTTCCGGCACCCTCCTACTTCGGTTGAACAGATTAGGTCACTGTCCAACCGACTTAGGAGCCTGTCTGTCTGGCTGCCTGTCTGCTACTTGACACACACTACAGACCGAAACACACTTGGACAGACAGTCACACACACACACACACACACTTTCACATTTAAAATATTAACGTGGATAAAAAAAAATTATATTGGATTCCGCGTAATTAGCTAACAAAGAGAAATAAATTGCTTCATTTAAGGTTTAATAAATAAATGAATAATAAAAGCACTTCAAATATTCATGACCAATACCTTTGATGGAGGTCTGCTTATACTCGTAAATAATAAATAGTCATTACTACGTTTAACTGACCTATGTTAAGGCAAAGCATTCAATACCTAGTTGTTACAGATAGACAGACAGACCGACAGACGGACCGCCAGACAGACATATGGAGAGTTTGCGTTACTGCTGCGTCGCTTGGATACGCTCAATAATTTGTACTTTTACAAAAAGCGCGAGTTGAATCAGTCCATATTATGCATAATACTATTATTACCCGCGGCTTCGTCCGTGTGGTTTAAGTTTTTTGTAATTCCCGCTGGAACCCTTTAATTTTCCGGGATAAAAGTAACTTAAGTCACTCTCTAGGTTCTCAACTATACACATGCCAAAATTCACGTCGATCCGTTGCTCCGTTGCGTCGTGATTGAAGGACAAACCAACAAACCAATAAACCAAAAAAACAAACACACTTTCGCATTTATAATATTAAATATTAGTATGATAGTATGATTAGTAAACGTAAATCAGTAAATAGTAAATTATTTATATGTGAATTAGTGTTATTAGTATATAGTATACTAGCGAATGCCCGCGACTTCGTTCGTCTGCGTGTTTTGAGGTTTTTTGGTTCCCGCGGGAACTCTTTAATTTTCCATGATTTTTTATCATGAAAAATTAAAGAGTAGATTTAGTAGATTAGATTAAACAGATATAGATTATAGTAAATTCCAGACTATAATCTATATCTGTGCCAAATTTCAGCCAGATCAGTTACGCCGTTGGCGCGTGATTGAGTAACAAACATCCATACATCCATCCAAACTTTCGCATTTATAATATTAGTAAGATATTAGTAAGATTCCTTAGACTAATATCTTCAATGCACTTGCGAGACCTATTACGATGTTCGAGACACTTGATTTCAAACCAGGCGTTCAGTGTGACATCATAAACTTGCAGAATAGATTGGGCCGCGCGTTATGCTAGTTTGAGGCTACCTAAATGAATAACAAAGGCTCTTCAAATATTAATGCCACTATCCTTTGATAAAGGTCCGCTTGAAGTTTAACTCGTAAATATATTAACGTACCTAATAACAAAAACTAAACACTAAACAGACATAAAATTTTGTTCAAATTTTGGGCACCGGGTCAGTTATGTTTGTGGGAATAGCTATTTTTTATTAAAATCCGTTTGGAAGTTTTTGCGTGCAGGAGTGAAAAATGTCACGAGCTTTCGCGCGTTTAGTAATATTAGTAAGACATACTTGTAATTCTTCTTTATAAATAGATATAATTCTTCTTTAATTATAACATCATCAGCGGTATTTATCCCAAATTGGAAATTTATCAGATTTCTCGTCACGTTGCGCCAATGTGTAATTACCGTCGCTCGGTTAATATTTTACGAGATTGTTTACAACCCGAGCCCTTTGTGCGATTAACTAGTCGACCTCGAATCCTTGACTATTCAATAGGTATTCACCGAATAATTGAGCTCATAATGCCAATAGGATTTGTATTTACTGAGACCACTGAGTGACTCCTAAGGAGGAGCTTACATTTGCAGCTTGTTTGGCAAAATGTGTTTAGGCGCATTAAAAGAAAATGTCTTTTGTCTGATAAGTAATATCTTATATTTTGTATGCGCATGTCTGATCCGACACAAAAAAAAACTTGTAATATGTATGGTCTCATACAACAAGCATTGCGACTGAATTTTCTTATAAGACACGAGAAATGATTTTCTTATAAGACTCATGAGACACAAGTCTTATAATACGCAATAGGCCTTGGGCTGAAAAAATTTATGCTCCTAATACGGTATACATGTTATACGTACTATATTTTGCAAAAAATAGCACGATATATACCTCTACAGGTCGTTATAATAACGCGCCCTCATTTAAAAATAGTAATAAAAGCAAGTTCAAATTATCTGCACACCTATTTTAGGCTTTTGCGTACGCTCTAGCGATACTTTCTCTGACTATTTGATATTGAAAATTAAATACACTTTACTTTCCCGAATAACCAATAATTATTTCATGTCATTGAAATTTCTGTGTTTAAACTATTCTCTATCTTATTGAAATTATTCAAATATCGGTGGGAATTCAATCGAATGGATAGTACAAAGTTCAACAACTTTAACGAACCTGACCTGTAAGGTGTAGCTACTATTATAATATAGATAAGTAAGTATTCTGTGCCTGAACAGCATACTGAGAAAGGATCGTGCAGTCAACTATGAAGAAACTATGAAATGATCTATAAGACAAATACTCTTTAGAACGCCCTATTTACAGCAGGATCAAAATATGAGCGCGTAAAAAAGTTCTGTGAAAAGTCAAATTACAACGAATGACGCAGTGTGTGTTATGACTTATGAGAGACTAGTAGTGATAGTATTCTCAATGACCCAGAGAAGTAAATAATTAGTAAGAATCAGCGAAAATATCGGCCAACTCTTTACTCAATAATCAATATCATTATTCAATATAGGTACACTGTAGGTACACTTATTGACGTTAAAAATTACTTACTTATAAAACATGATGGTGATAATTGGTTACGGTATCTTAAAACTAAAGCTACGAGGGTTCCAAACGCGCCCTGGTCTGAGAGCCAGCCCACAACAAACTCAGCCGGGTTTTTTTTTATTATCACCATCCTTTGTTTGTCCTTCTTCATCGCTACGTTGCCCGATTAGTTTTCCAAGGTATTGGCGTGCTCCGAAGGCTGAGTATCGAAATTCAAATCAAATCATGATCTTGAACAATAACTTATATTAAAAATATAATGTAAGATATAAAAGCTAATGAAATAATCAGAAGATCGTTCATTAATCCTGTCGTCTAACATCGACGCAGGATGCTAGTTAGGGTAGATTAGGTTAGCCCTAAGTAGTCTTAATGTGAACCGCTGCGTCTAAAACCGACGTAGCATTAGGTTAGGTCATAATGTAAGAATTCATTAATAAATTTAGTAGTAAATTTATCGTCGTCTCCTGGTTGCCGTCTTACGTAACTTCTTATTCCTTGTACCTTTTGTTGATGCAACACACGTCTACAAATTCTATTAACGCCTTGATAAACATCAGTTTCATGACAGTATCAACGGGGAAATCGTCGCAAAATGATCAAGTTTCCGGTCACGCCCTATCGTCGCCCTATCGAAAAGATTAAACGCGATGTACTTACTTCCAAGATTTGAATGAAAATTCCTTATTTCCTAAGCATTTAGTGCTTCGGCTGGATCTCTAATTTGTTATCTTGGTATCGATCGTCTATTTTCAACTAGAGTTCTATATTTTGTTATTTTTATAGTGCATCATAGGCCATAAATAGCTATAGCACCATGGGCATTTGGCGAGAGAACTTAGCCATATATAATTTATCTTCAACACGTGGTAACTGGCAAGTATTCATGATCAAAAAATAAAAATTACGTTAACATGTGCATAATCATTATATAATAAGCCCCCAACTAAATTTCTTAAAAAAATGGTGCGCTGATATCATATTTTGAGGATGGCTACTCAAAGAATTTTTCCTATATGTCATCCTTCCATCAATCTCCATCTTGAATATAAATAACGAAACAGTTTAGTGAGAGTATCAACAAAAGCACAAATTGGAAAATTATCAGATTTCCCGTCACGTTCAGCCGAGGTCTTGGGAGATAATGTGACGTAATTACTGAGTCCTGATAAATATTCTTCAAGACTATAGAGCCGTTACACAGGAGACCAACAACGGTCATTTATGAACAAGTCAAGCCAACATGACCGTTTTTAATTATTAGTTATTTATTTTGTTTTCAAAACGCTAAGCTATTTAGCTAGCAATTGAGTGGAAATGGCAATGAAAACTACCTTTATTTCTTCTAACAAAAGGTATTCTAACGGCGTCCACCTATTAGGCGGTTATATGGCCCGAATCGCGGGAGAGTCCCATTCGGTACTTGCTCTTGGCGTGTTCCCGGGGAGCATTCTTAACTCCCTACAAATTATTTATCCACTCCTTGTCCCTTATGTACACTCTTGCTGCCCCCCCCCCCCCCCTAGGGGCTTTCACAGCAGAGATCCCCGCCGCTATTAGGGGGTCTATCAACGCTGCGCTTTCCACTGCCATTCTAGCACTTTGGGACCCCAAATTCTATCGGTTCTTCGAACTTCAACTTCGCAACCCTTTGAGCTCGATTTATTTAGTACATAATACGAATACTACACGAATCTCATCGTATCTCATCGTGGTGAGTGATGTCTCTGAGCTTTCCAATGTGGCCAATAGGACCCATAAAATAATATGGGTTTTCCTAAATTTTTGACAAATTAGTTCAGATGACGGCACAAGTAAAACGAAAAAAGAAACAAGTGAGACTTAATGTGAAAAGTTTAGCAATCTCAAAATCTTTGGCAAAATCTTATGAGTAGCTTTATTAGTAAGAGTTTTGTTAAACGAAATAATTTTAAAAAATATAAGATTTACCCCCTTAAATGGGGGGAACGGCAGTGCTTCCACCAAGACGAGCATAATAATTCCCCTTTGAAAGATTCTCAATACCCAATCTTATGGATCTTATCTTTTACAAGTGCAAACCTATTTTGCAATTTAAAAAATGTAGAAATTTTTAAAAGCACATTGATACTGTATTCCATACCTCCACACCTAGTCTCCGATTTTTTTTGCATGTCACATAGGTATCATAATCTCAATACTATAACAATGCCTTCAACCTGAAAGTCTCAATTATACACATTGATGTGTTTTCATGCAATTTAGAGAGAGGGTGATAAAAAGGGGTGAACACAAAAACCAAAGGGATCGAAGTGCATCCACTTATGCAGGCTCACCACGTGATAAAATGAAATTCCCCACCCACCCCCACTCGTAACAGTGGGGAATCGTGCACTCTAATGGTGAAATAGCGAACTACCTTGAGGTTTTTCTATTGTAATTCAATTACTCCGGACCCTGAACGATGCTGCTGAAAGCTGAACGAATTTTACAAAGAGTTCTGTGATTACCTGAGCTGAGGTTTTTTCCGTAGATTTAATTTAAAAGCACCTGATTAAAGGAATTAAATTATCAAATCAAATCTAAGGATATTATTTAATAGGTATTATCATAAATACTTAATTGGATCATAAACATTTTAACAAAATTTAACAAGACCGGTCGGGCTTTCCGCCTAAGAGTTCCAAAGGTTTCCAAAGTCCAAACTTTCCTGCAATTGCACGACGACACAGGAAACGTTAATTAAATGTTTTAAATTTCTTAATACTTCTTAAATTTACTTCTTCTAAAACTGTCTCACAGCCTATTTAATTAATTTTGCACTTTAGGTAATGATTGATTGATTTTTATACTATACAACATCAGTGTTTCGTTAGGTACCTGAACATAATAAATAGTTATTTTCCTATTGTATGTAATATTGTAATGTATTTACTTACGATCATGTTATTCATTTGGCATATGGAGCTCGCTTGCTTGATTAAGGAGCCTTAAATGTGTGTCTAAACATAAATCGGCAATCGCCGAATGCCGCGCTTCTAATACATTCGTGAGTATAGTCCTCAAATACGTACTAGGACGCGACAGTATTCTGCCCTGCAACCACCGTGTATTGCTGCCGCGCATTTGCCGCTGGACACACCTGAGTGGGCTACAATAACAATAACAATTTATTGGATAGAAGCAGACGTTACTTTGCTGAATCCATGATAAGGATATGAAGATCTTCCTGAAGATGATCCGGTATCGGAAGGAAACGTACGTTGAGAGTAGTTTGGAAGATTTCTGTTGTGTGGTGAATATCGCGGACTATAAGTGCGTGATACACAATATACCACATAGATTTACCTATTGTCACGGATTATAGCGATTAAACTTCTAGGTCTTTCAACAACAATTTCAACCGTATGTCAAAGCAAAAGCTAGGACGTTGATAAAATAAAAGAAGCCGCGCCGTGGCGTCTGTTAATGTGACAATTACTTTTATATAGTCCTTTATGATTAGCTTCGTACGTTTAACTTTACCACCACTCGTTGGGTGAAACCGTCTACTTTGAGAACGTATGGAATCTTCTCTAAATAATTTATATGCTACTCTACAATTCGCTTTGCTTTAGCATTCACTTAAGGCTACAGTCTAATTAAAATATTTACTTGACACATATTGCGCCATCTTTCTGGCTTACCTTAGCAGCTTTTACGTAAAAGCCAAGTAGATAAAAGCAAACTGGATGGATGCATCTGTGGGGTAGCCAGGCTTTTACTGCTGCAGATGTTTTCAAAATTTAACTAAACTAAATGATTTATTTATTTCACATAGGACAGCTTGTGCCACTTATGAAATGTCATGATTCTACCACCGGTTCGGAACCGGCAAGACTTCTTCTTTTCACTAACTAAGTTAAGGCTTAAACACTTAAAGACTTTTCACTCCATCTTTAGACTCTCTATTCAAAGACTTAGGATTGGTCTGTGCTGCGCTTCAGCGGACCGACCAATCTTAAATCTATGTATTTTATAATCACAATAAGTAAGCATGCGAGGACCGAAGAATCACACTTATATTATAAATGCGAAAATGTGTTTGTTGGTTTGTCCTTCAATCACGCTGCAACGGAGCAACGGATCGACGTGATTTTTTGCATAAGTATAGTTGAGTACCTGGAGAGTGACATAGGCTACTTTTTATCCCGGAAAATCGAGAAGTTTTACGCCACTCATAAAATAGCAGTATTTTATGACTTCAATTGCAGCAAATTGGCGAGTTCAATTCTTGGGGTTGGAGTTCAAGACGTGGGAACCCACCGCATTAAATATCTCCGGAATGGGGAAACCTCAGTAATGAGGAAATACGACGCAGACAAACAATATTTTTAGAGTTCGATTTGTAAGATATGTAAGGCAGATCATGTGTAGGTACTGTGTAGCCTTCTTAAAAAGATTTGTATTGATCAGGGTTCCTTTTATCAGATAACGTGTACTAAACTGCTTATCCCCCCAATTACCTACCAACGCTTTGTGTAACGAGTATAATACAATTAGCAATGATGAGTCTGAAAATATCACAAGTCATCCGACGTTCTATAGCGAAACCAATTGTGGTGCAAAAAAATGTAAATCACGCTACGATAATCTTCTCTATAGATAAGAAAAATTAAAAAAAAACAATTATTTAGCACCCTTCCACCTGCTTTAATATTTTCTGAGGATAAGTATAAAAGAGTAATGACGTATTCGTAGTACGTCGCAGAAGGCTCACATCAAGTGTGATTAATCATACATTGTCGAAAATTTCAAGCAAAAAACGATTATGGTGGCATTGTTAAAAAAAAGACGTTATATTTTGCACACTCATTATTTAGATAGGTATCTACGCTATGCGATTCGTTAATCATATTTGTATATATATATATATATATATACAAATATACTATATATAATATTTGTATATATATATATATATAAGTACTTATTTTGCCCACTTGAAATGGATAAGGGACCGCTAATTAGGTCCACATAAATAAGAACTAGAAAGGAACAAGCCTAACCACATTTAGGTTCATGTTTCTTATTTTGTTTCATGTGGCGTACTGTTACATCCCTAGCTACTAAGGCGTATATTGGTAGCGATTCTGTAATTTAAAATCTCTAAACTAAACTAAATTTTAAAATCGCTAATTTAGTTTTTCTATCTCCATATGCTATTCTGTAAATGCCTTCAACTAAATTTAAAATGTCTAAAATTCTCTCTAAGCTGAAGTCTAATTTGAATTGCGAGTGTTACCATATACAGAAACAAAAATTGCACGATTTTGTCTTTGTTTTTTGCACAATAATCGTCATAAAACTTTTTGTGACTAAAATCGCATGAAATGACTTTTTAAACGAAGAAAAATTACTTTGATATAATAAAATTGATGTTCCTTACACCAGCTACGTATTAAACTGCCAAAAAGAGACATTTTGATGATCCTACATAAACAGATTCCTAGTTCCATGATGCTACTACATACTAGAATTTTTTTTTCTACCTCTATCGCTGTAAGTTGTCACTTGTCGATCGCGGACCGTCGTCTTTGGTACATATCTTTGTTGTTGGTTGTTTGGTGGTTTGTTTTCATTTCGATTTTCGAGTTACGAGTTTTCAAAATCTTTGAATGAATCCCCAAGCCCGTAAAAGAGCGAATAAAAAGGAAATGTAACTTCTAGTAGAGAAATTCCACCCTAAAAATTAAGTTATAACCTAGGCATAGAACAACAAGTCCCATGGACGTCCCCGGCCATCCTGGTGAATTACTTGGCGACAAGCGTATGAAAGTAAAAGGCTACTAAAGCAAGCAATTGGTAGTAACTGCATCGGAAACTATGGCTGCAACGACAGACTTCCAGGGAGTTGGATCACCGGCTTTCGGCTATCTTCCGTTCTGATTCCGAAATACAAAGTGAAGTCCTGTGTTTGTGACCGTATAATATCCTAACTGGCGCCTGAATTTCTTCAAGTCTAGGCCAGTCAGATTAATTGTCGTGAATATAAAAGTAGATTTACCGAAATAGTTAGGGTACCTACATAACCTACAATCTGCGCGAATCTGTGTCGTTTAGTTTAAGATCCTTTTATTACCGTAAGTGGCACGTAAGGCTAACGTAATAAACTATCTGTGCTGCTTAGAATCATTCGTTTTATTTGAAACACCCCTGCATAGACTAGGACCCGTTAAAGTAGGTAAATCCTGTGTTCACACAGGAATATGCAACAAAGTGCTTGAAGTCTAGTATTTGTAGCTTTAGTTTTAAGATAGCATAACTAATTATCACCATCATGTTTTATATGTAAGTAATGGACGTCAATATGTGTACCTAAATTGAATAAATGAATTGAATTAGTCAACCTAGACACTCTGTTACAATAATTATAAATAACTAGCTGACGCCCGCGACTATGTCCGCATGGATTGAGGTTTTTTGGTTCCTGCGGGAACTCCTTAATTTTCCGGGATAAAAAGTAGCCCTTGTGTTATTCCAGACTATAAGTAATCTATATCTGTGCCAAATTTCATATAGATCCGTTCAGCCGTTCGACCATGATTGACCTACAAACATCCATCCATCCAAACTTTCGCATAGTAACATTACATTACATGTAATGGCTATATTATAGTTCATGTTTAGGTTTTACGGGATGTACCTTTAAGTGTGAGATCTATAGAGCGAACTTTGACTTTGCTTAGACTTAAGACATGGTTAAAACAAGATATCACTATAAACAAGATGTTACTCACATAAATCCACCTCGTTTTAACTCTGAGTAAAGTCTGAGCCTAGTCAAAGTACGCTCTATAGATCTCAGCATAAGTATTAAGTATGTCTGTATGATAGGACCTTCGAATTAAACAATTTTGATCAAATTTAGTACATAGGTAGGTAGGCTTACATCCTGGAAATGTAATATTACTACTATTTATCTTGGAGCATCAGTTTAAAAGGGTTCACAAACATCTTATTATACAAATATGTTGATTTGAAATGAAAGACTTATGTATATATAACATTTTTATGTAACTAATGTTAATTATATATTGATATTTATTCATTTTTATTTAGGTACCTATAAGATTGTTATAAAAGAATAAAACAAAAATAAAAGGTTTTAATTAATTTTCTTTTTATTAATTAAAGTATCTAATAATAAATCCTTGTCTTATTATTCTTGCATAAGCATTAGCGCAGGGCACTAGTAACAGATGATGTGAAAATTTGTTTCTGCCGCCTCAGCAGATCCTTTGCAGCTGTGTTCTGGAGCTTGAGATTGAATACATGTCTGTTCAACCGATACTTGCCCAGTCTTGGGTTAATTTGCTTGGTGAATTAAAGTGTTCATCAGCACTATCTGCAAAATGCACTGAAATTTTGTATTTGATATTTTAAGGAAGGTAAACGTTACTTGAAAAAACTGCAACTTGTAAATTTTGACAGTTTAGTGAAAACATGCATATTTGACAGAGCAAAGCAGTCTCCAAGTCTACTTGAATGAATTTGCACTTGTTCTTTAGATATAACTGAAATACTATGTGCTACCTACTGAAATATACCTACTTAACATATTTTATAATATTATGTTGCAGTGGTTTAGGCAATCTAAATAATTTTAAAAATTTATCTTCTGCCTAACCTTTACTAAAGTAGATGTTCCTTAACTAGTTAGGTATAGCTATGTACCTAATAGAAAGGAATTAGCTTATGACTGTATTCTTTTCTATTGTATGGGTTCTAACTACCTAGTACCTACCACAGAAAATGCCAACAGCATGAGCTGATTAGCTGATTAGTATGGCGTTAGTTTATTTCGGTTTTCTAAGGAAACTCCAGAGCTACAGACCATTGGGTGTGTGCGTACCTAAAGGGTAGGAAAGCAACCGATATGGTGCAACTATGTCAGTCTGGTCACAATTTGCATATTTTACTTATTTTCCCTATGAATACTACCTAAGATTACAAAATTTACCTTTCGATAATAACCAGAGCTTCAACTATGTATTGTTCCATTTTAATAGCTGTTATAATTTTAAACACGTAATCATAATCATAGCCTTCATTGCTGAATAAATATTTTTACAAGATGTTTTTCTTTTTACAAAATTTTATAGTGAACACAAGCTTGTACTGCTACATAGGCCTCCTCTAGAGCCTTCCAGATCTTCCTTTCCCGTGTTGTTCTGTGCCATATAGCACGAGCCACCACTCTTAAATCATCCTCCCATCTTTTCCTTTGCCTTCCTTTACACCTTTTGCCACCCCTAGGATGCCACTCGGTCACTTCCTTAGTCCATTTTCCACCACTGTCTCTCATCATGAGTCCCGTCCAATGCCATTTTAACCTTCTTATATGGTCTGTTACATCCTTCACTTTGCTGCGTTTTCTTATAGTTTTTTTCTGTCTTTCTTTTTTATGTTTATCATACTTCTCTCAATACTATATTGACAAGTTTCTAGTTTCAGTGCGTATGCTTTCGTAAGTAACCAAGTTTGGCATCCGTAAGCATCAAATACTTTTTGCTTTGCACTTACTGGAAATTCTTCACTTTTCATAATTTCCTTTAAAGACAACTATCGTTTCCATGCGAATTATTCTTTGGTTGACATTAGTCATTTGATTGTGAGGAGAGATAACTTGCCTCAACTACACATATTCTATTGGTTTGTTATTAACTTTTATGTAATTTGGTCTCCATTTGTCATCAATTTAGTTTCTCTTTATGTATTCTAGTTAAACCTACCACAGCACTCTGTTTTTCTAGTTGTTTTAACATTTAACACTAAATTCGAACACAAATGCACCTAATAATGCATAGAAGTTACACTTGAACTATTAACGCAAATAACTTTTTGTGAAAATTCGTATTTATTTTGCTTTATTCCGCTTCTCTAAACTTAGCGACCACCCTCCGAGGTCCTGTCTAAAATTAGAGAAAATTATCTAATTTTAGTTTGACGTTTCTTATTTTTGACGTTTAGAACGTCGACCAGAATAGCATTTCGCTAATTTATCGCTAAATTGAATAGTTAGAACTGTCAGGCATAATTTTAGGTTAGAACTGTCAATTAGGTGTGTTGTCAGAATAGCAGACGTGTCTAAGTCTAATATAAGAGATTTTAAATTTAGAGAAACGCACAGATTGCTGACCTTTCATATAGCATTTTGACCCACTATTCGAGATTGACGCGAGACAATACCGTGTTAATCAGCAATATATTGCCTATAAAAGCAGTTAATTAATTCGAAATCTCTAGTCGTTCTGGTAATTAGCTAAATTGCTACCCACCTACGGACCTGGTTTCTGCCTGCCGGACTGGAATAGCAATAAAAGCTAAGGCCCTGAACCAAAATATCGCCGAAAGACCTTCTCGAGGTCCTCGCGAGTCGCGACAAGTGATTTAAGTAGTAAATCTTACTTATTTTGTGAGAAATATTAAATTTATCTCAATTAATAAACTACAGTTCGAGTACTGGTGTTGTTTCCTTTATTACCACCGAGTGCTTGGGACTAACAGTACGCTGCGCGGGCTCCGCACGGCCCGTTCTCTCGCTCCGGGCAGCGCCTCAGTCTGCGCGCTACGCGGGTGCTCCAGGCTGCGCTTCGAGGCCGCTTCTATCTGCGCACCTCGCGGGCGCTCCGGAATGCGTAACGATTGTTGACGATGATGTAGACAAATCCGTCAAGGTTTTCGATTCTGATAAAAAAATAAGCGAAATGTGAGAAAGTCATATTCACCGTCGTTGTTTAAACAAGTTTTGAGTTTCTGCTAACGTTGTGACTTTGCCGATTTAAGATCTGTGTTGTTTCCTGTAGGGTGTTTTTAACCTTTGTTTGTTCACAGATTGATTGGTGAACAAGATAAAACCTTTGTTTGTTCACAGAATTGGTGAACAAGATAATAGGTACCTTTATTTGTTCACATGATTGGTGAATAAGATAAAACCTTTGTTTGTTCACAGGATTGGTGAACAAATTCATAATATTAAATGGTTCATATCATGGGAAAGTCTTACATTCATCTCAGCCAAGTATTTTGTGTAAAATGTGTCTACCCTACCTATCGGGCACTTTACCATCCCATAAATAAAACCTCAAATCAAAGCACTACATTGAAGTTGGTAGGTGCTAATAATATTTTATTATATACTTTTACTCAATAAATAATCTGCAGTGATGAGTGATAATATAAGTATATATGACCTTGCCTAACTTGCAAACCTATATAACCTATATACCTATACTTTGTGTCTACTATAATTACGACACTTAATTAATTAAGTTATATTTGTAGGTAAGTAATAAAGAGTATCAAAAATCTAAATGGCCTCTCTAGTACCTAGTCTGGATGGCATTAAACCGCGCAAACTTTCCGCTATATAAAAACGTTCATGGAGCAGATTCGGTGCTTTGCTCCTTTCACCGGCTGTACTAGTATCCCATTTACCGCCGAGACACGGTACCCTAGATTTCATAAGACATCTGCCTTAAAGGCAGGCACTTTTGTCGTCTCCACGGCCATCAATGCCCTCACTCGACCCAGTAAACCACCAACATCATTCCTCGTTTGTGCCATCTGCAATCTCAAAAGCATATGCTATAAAAATTTCACGACACCCGTACACTGTGCTACATCTTTTTGAAATAACCGCAACGCTGCCGGCCCTGTCATTTCCAGCAGGCTACAAAATATGAACCAAAGACACTCGAAATCAGACTTTAAAATTATAAGATAGAGCACAAATTGCAGTATTGGCACAATCTTTATGGATCTCATAGATGCACCACACGCAATAGACAAAGTTATCTTCGACGTAAACGCCGAGATCAAAATAAGGCTTAACTATAGTAAGGAGGTACGCCCATACGCATGAGACTACTTAACCCAGTCAAAAGTCAAAGTGGGTAGCACAAGGGTAACTAAATATGGAAGCACTGCAACTGTATACTTTTTGAGCGTCAATAATTATTCAATAATAATTGACTATTATAACTCTATCAGTTGATGCTTACTATATTACGGTATAGCTAAAACACATTACAACAACATGGTTTAACAATCTGTGAGATAAACGGGAAGACAATAAGCCACCTGTGAGAATAGGTTTTGAACCGTGAACTGTTTATTGCCTCTTAGCCTTTTCCGCCACGTTTAGGATGTGAATATGAGGAGTGGCTCGTATGCATGAACGTTAAATCATACAGTTCTATGTTCTGGCTGGAAGCGGTATAAGCTACCTATCTCCGGAATGGGAGCAAGAGGACATTCGCAGCTCTTTTGAAGAAAATCATGACGCAATCATGCCCATAATTGAGGAGAGGAAGGATCCCCGGCATCCCAGCGTGAAAGGATTCAACATTCAAATATAATTATAGCGGTGTTTCATTTACTCGAGCACTCTTCAGGAATATTCATTAATTCTCTTCTTTTATTTAAAAACTTCACGGCTTTTTGAAAACTCATTCTTTGGACATCTTTATATATATAAGTTGTATGCTGGGAGAAGAATCACCTGCGTACTTGTATAAATGCATCAGATATTTTACCCGACCTATTTTTTAAGAGATAAGTTAGAGAATATTATAATTGGCTCTTCCTATTCACACAGTGGAATATTAATAATTGAAATTAAATACTTACTTAGCAGCTCTGTGGCATACCTACCTTCGGGTAGTAGTATCGTATTTACTACATATATTTAGGCATTTGGTTTGTGTCCATATTCAAATTCCAGCTAAATAAAACCACAATAAAACTTTTAGTCTACTATAGTTCTGGTTTACGACCAATGGACATTAGTATCAATATTTAATATTGCGTAGATATTTAAACAAGACGACGAGAAGATAATATTATTAAATTCATACCGCCCGTATCCATAAACGATAGATAAAGTCCAGTTTTTTTTTTTTTTTTTCTATACCTCCAACATAATTGGAGCCTGTGCTAGCTAAAGTCCTGTCATTCCAGTTCTCGCAGTTATTCCTCTCGCACTTTCATGCTTCATACTAGTCTTTCTTTCATTCCTCATCTTTCGTGTCCTTATGGGTGGGTTTCCCATCTAACTATGCTCTCTACAGGGTACAGGGTAGATAGTTTTCTTAGTTTTCTTTATTTAGTTAAAAGTTACAGGTTTTTTATTTTACAATTTGAGCCTTAGGTCTATTTTCTTATATATTACATTTGATCACTATTTACTTATTACATTTGTTTACTACTCATACATTTTAACATATACTTTTATTTACTACTTACATTTGTTCGTATGATTACACTTATATACATTAATATATACTGCTATCATACGTTTCTTATACTACCTTATTTCTATTATTTACTATTTTTACTATTTTCTTGCAGAATTTAAAGAATATATCCCTGTCTCTAGATTTTATTATCATTGGTAAAAGAGATTGACCATGGGTGGTATCGTTGCAACCTAAGTTGTGTCACTACTTTAAGAAATCAGTAATTCCTATTTTTAATTTAAAAGATTTTTGCAAATATTACGAAATAACAAATTCTCCGGAAAAAACTGAAAAAAATAAAAGTAGTTTTACTGTCTATTTTGTTGACACAGTGTCGACATTACCAAAATAGGGACGCGGATCAAGGAATCGATAAGTTTAGACCGATTATGATGACATGTGTTGAGTTTCGATTAATATTTTTTGTCCATTGAAATTCTTGATTGAAATACTTCAGATCTCAGCTTCTGACGTTATTTTTTCTTTATTCTCAAAGTAAGAATAGAAGTTTCGACTATTTTTTAAATATAAATAATTTGTTGGTTTGTCCTTCAATCACGCCGCAACAGAGCAACGTATCGACCCGAGTTTTTGCATGGGTATAGATGGGGACCTGGAGAGTGACACAGACTACTTTTTATTCCGAAAAATCAAGGATATCCCGCGGGAATCAAAAACTTAAACTAAGCGGACGAAGTCGTGGGCTTCAGCTAGTTTAAGTTAAGTTTGGTAGAATCACCAAACTTGCTGAAATCCATTGAGTTAGTGATAAGGTATGCTAGTAATTCTTAAAGCGAAATATTTCAGAAAAACATAGGTTTGCACGTCTTAACAGTTTCAAAAATTCTAATTTTAGAGGTAAATTCATCCCCATATTGCTGCAAAATGCCAAGAATTATAAATGTTTTTTAATGTTTAATTAAAAGTAATAAATCCATCCTAAAAATTAAGCTCAATTATATTAAGGCACAACAGATTTGATAGCGATACTGAGCTCCATAGTCACTTGGGCAATCTCCTTTTGCATCGTTAATTCAATTTCTAGTGTTTGCTCTAAATCAAATCTGTGTTTTGCAAATACGGGACACTCTAAAATCAAATGCTGGATTGTTTCGTCAGCCTCCGGGTCACAGAGGCAAGATGGGCTCTCCTTGCACTTGAAACGATTCAGGTACGAGGAGAACCCTCCATGCCCCGTGAGCACCTGCGTTATTTGACCGTCAATTTTAATTTTCCTAACTATAGAGTGCGCCGTTACCGCCTCGGGGAAAAACATTTTAGTCACGGAAGCCGTGTCCTCCGACCGGTACCTTCTATCCCACTCATCAATCGTACCCTTACGAATGCTACGCCTAACGAATGAGACAGGGCACCGATCGTGGTCCGGCCTCTTCTTTGACTTTAGGGCCGCTTCCTTTGCAAGCTCGTCGGCTCTCTCATTTCCTGTCAGTCCTATATGAGCTTTTATCCAGAATAATGAGATTGTCTTTTTCTGGAGATGGCAACATCTCAGGTTGTCTCTGGCTTTGACTGACAGGGGATGGGAGGAACCTGGACTGGTCACTGTTTCAAGCGCTGCCCTAGAATCGCTATAGATCCCAAAGGTGTTTTCTTTGAGCGACAGTGCCAATTCCATTGCCTTACACAGGGCTAGTAATTCAGCCTGGTAGACGGTGCAATATGACGATAGAGCAAGCTTGAGGACCCTGGTCTCCGCAGCCCCGCTCCAAACGGACAGTGCCGCTCCGACCCTGCCCTCAATCTTGCTCCCGTCTGTGAATATGCGCACAGCATAATCACTGTGGCAAGAATATTGTCCCTCGTCTACCAGGTTTTTGAATTTTAGTCCCATTTGATCCGCAGGATGTGGGGCTTGTATCTTGGGTGTCATCCTCTCAATCTCCCTATCAGCTAGCTCACGTCTAGGTGTTCCCTTCTTGGCTTCGTATCGACCCTGTACTGGCGTCGTGCCAGTCGAAAGGCTGGAACGAGGCTGCCTCACGAACTCGGAGGTCTAGAGGGAGCGTCCCCGTGAGTAAGAGAGGTACTCTTCTGTGGCATGAATCCATACTGGCGAGTACTGATCCGAGGTAATATGTGGAACTTGAGGCGGCCCACCAGCATCTTCTCATATATTTTGCCTAATACGGGCAAAAGCCCAATAGGTCGATATGACTTTGGCGTGGTGTAAGTGTCCTTTCCTGGCTTCCTCAACACAACTACTGTTGCCTCCTTCCAGGCCTTCGGGAAGCAGCCGTATTCCATGCATTTGTTCAGGAGAGCCAGGAAGTACTTGGGGTGCACATTGATGGCGTGTGAGCATATATCGGCCGTGAAACCGTCGGCTCCAGGGGCCTTTTTGGGGTTGAAAGATTTGACAGCGTCCTCCAACTCCTCAATTGTAAACGGAGTAGGTAGGTATATCTAGACGATAAACGTGGACCTATTCTGGAATACTAGTAAACCCTTTATAAAAACCTTTGGATTGGACTTTGATGATAGTATTAATCTAATACCGCTAAACGAGCAATTCTTGCATACCTATATGTCACCGTAAAATTTTTTAAAACCGTTAGATTATAATGGAACGGGTTTTACATACATATATGTATAACTAGCGGTCGCCCGCGACTTCGTCTGCGTACAATTTCTGATTTCCTATGAGATTTTCCCGCTGCAAAAGGCCTACTTATAGCATTTATATAGCATCGGCAGGTTTTTTATTATTTAAGACTAATAAGTCCTTAATGCTGATTTCGAAAACTTATAACATTCATGCAAGCCTTCAACCCCTATTCTCTATTTCACGCCCTTTGAAGTGGATAATCGTAAAATTGCTTATTAGCACGGCTTCTTAGCTTGAAATACGGTCCCATCCGGAAGAAAGCATAAAACTTGGCATGTATGTAGCTTTGGCATGTATGACTCAATATGGAAGTAGAAACACCTCTAGAAATCATTTTTTACCCCCCTCCCCCCCTATTTTGTATCCCAAATCGTGTTTTTTTAAATTTTTCAGGAAAACGGTTAAAGCTATGAAAAAACTGTCAAAAGCCGAAATGTTCTTCATTAAATTCCCTACAATACATTCTTTGGATGTGTGTTGATACAACTTATAGTTCTCAAAATAATCTAACATTTATTGGTGTAAGCACAGTGATTCAAGCAATTTATTAAAACTCTCAGTCAAGTTCAGTGAAAAGTATGTTTATTTTAATTCATATCGCAGGCATCTCCCCCGCACTTACAAAGACCAGTACAGGGAAGCCCTGACTTCCTACATAGGCATCGACCAGTTATGCAGCTGCGGCAGGAGCACTTTGTTAACTCCTTTACGGATGCCGAGGTTTCTTTTTTCGTGCTCCATAATGGAGTCCAAACACCATCTTCTTTCTTCCATCCCCAATCCTTGAAATCAGGATATTCAGGGTTTGCTATCAAGCACTGAGCCCAGATCAATCCCGCTTGTAAACATGCTCGTTTTGTATGCTGTAGAAGAGCACCAAATGTTGGTGGCAGCGTATCCATAGCCCGCCCCCTGATAAATAACGCCTTTCTAGCTTGGTCGATATCTTCCACGTCGCTTGTGTTATCGTAAGTAAGGATAACATATCTTGCCAAAACGTCCAAATGATGAGTTTCAATTTTGTGTACGGGCTGTGATAATTCTTTGAACACTTTTGTGACTTCAGGGAAGGACTTCCACGTTTTTCAAAATGACTTCTTTCCTTTCCCACAGAATCCTGATACAGTATCACAGCCTGTAAATGCATGAAAGAACAATATACCACTGCATCTGTCTGGACCGAGTGTAGCCAGGAGTTGGTGGACTGCAATAATACGTGAAGTTTTTCCAACACCGAAGGATATCCACAATTTATTTAAATTATTGTTTTTAAGCTCTCCGAACAAAGAAATTGCAATAACAACAACATCGGTATCCACAGTTCTAATAATAACGTTAGTGTGACCATACCGCAAAGCGTGAAAGATATGGAGGAGGAGTCTAGAATCCGCTTCTTCTTGTTTAGACTTCAGGGAAGACAAGTCTGCGGCATCGTTACTCAAAACTTCTTCCCCTTTGGTTGCTATAACTTTTTTTATATGTTGGACCTGCTGGAGTCCATCAGCTAGAAAGTTGAAGAGTTCAATTTTGTTCTCCGTTGAACGAAGAAATTTTTGCCAGTTTTTAGGTAGCTTGCCCGTTGATGTGACCCTTTGACGAAGTCCTGTTCCTCGTTTTTCACGGGTGGAATTCTTAAGACTATCATCATGATAGATATCAAAAACGACATCTACTCGATTTCCCTTCTGGTTCGTAACGTAGCCAATAAAAGATTTGCGATAATCATCAAATGTAACGTTTGTACCCGGTCTTATCATTTGAACACAGGTTCATCCAGAAATGAGGCAGTGCAGTCCACAGGATCTTCGTTAAATGTCTCTACACAACTTTCATTTTCATCTTCTTCACCTTCATTCTTGTCTTCTAAACATTTCAGAAGTTCTGATTTTGCCACAAATCTTATATTTCCTGTCTCCGAAATAGACGGAGGAAACGGTTGGTTTTCATGTTTAAAGAATTCATCTATATCCCCTTGCCTATGCTGACAGGCGATGTATAGTTTGGAAAATATGGTGGCGTAATTTTTCGCCATTGTCAGTTTATTTGTAATATGTTCGGAAACATAAAGAAAACACAAGAGTTTGGTATAACATGTATTAGCTAAGTAGCTTGACACGAACTGACTACGGCATACAAATATCGCAACCTACCCACTTAAGTTCACTTTGTTGATAAACAAAGTAACCAAGTACCCTCACCAAAAGACATACCTATGTAATACATTTCATTACAGCGATACTGTATACATAACATATCTCCCCCACAAGAATGATCTTACCCTGAACTCAAAATATTAATTAACTTCTAACAATTAACAAAATACTAGGCACTGTTTATAATCTAAACTGAATACAAATCAATTAACTACAAAAACTCTATCAACTATAACTACTAAATATATAAGCTACTGTGAACACAATCTAATTACTATTGTCTGTCACTTGAGGTGTCTGAAATGGAGACTTTGACACACCTTAAACTTAACTTTTTCTTATATTTACTGCAACATCCTAGGTATTAGGAATCCCTAACATTTTGGCCCATTCCGTGGCATCTGGTATTGTAATGATAGTTTCTGATTCTTGACTATTTTCCTCTCTTCCCTCATTTATGTCATCCATGTCCTCATCTATCTCTTCAGTACTCTGGTTGGGTGTGGGAGCTCTACTTATTATGCTATCTTCCTTTGTATGGCTCGTTGCAGATATCTTTTTAATTAACTGGTCGATATGTCGATTAATTATCACACCATCACTGGTTTCAATTTTGTAACTTGATGGACCAGTTTTTTCCTTAATTACACCTGGTAGCCATCTTGGACCACAACTACTATAATTTCTATACATTATCTGTTGGTTCACATTGGTCTGTCGAGTTTTCCTTTCATTATTGTTGCTGATTTGTTGCTCAGTCTTCTTATTTTGTAAATTGTCTGGATGTAAAGTATCCAACAAAGTGCGTAAACGTCTCTTCATCAATAATTCAGCTGGACTTTTTTTCGTTGTTGTACATGGCGTAGTTCTGAGGGTCAGCAACAAATTAGGAATTCTGACCTCCCATGTCAAATTGTCCATTTTCTTCAGTTTATCTTTGATCGTCTGAACCATTCGCTCAGCTAATCCATTAGTAGCAGGATGGTACGGTGCTGAAGTCTTATGTATAATATTATTAGCTCTTAAGAAATCCTGCATTTCATTCGAAACAAAACATGTGCCATTGTCGGAAACCAAAATTTCACATAAACTATGTGTAGCGAATGCTGATCTTAAAAGTCTAATAACTGTAGCCGATGTAGTGTTGTTGACCATAAAAAGTTCCGGCCATCTCGAATATGCGTCCACAACGATCAAAAAATATTTGTTATGAAATGGTCCAGCAAAATCAACATGGATTCTTGACCATGGTCTAGTTGGTGTAATCCATTCGTGACTCGTTCTAGGGGGCATGTGCCGGTTTTCCAAGCATTTTGTGCACCTGCCTATTAATAACTCAACGTCTTCATTGAGCCCTGGCCACCATACATAGCTTCGAGCTACCGCCTTAGTCTGTACTATTCCTGTATGAGTTTTATGTAAAACTTGTAATATATGTTGCCTTAGTGATCGCGGCACTACTACGCGGCAACCAAGAAGTATACAGTCGTTTTGCAGTGATAGCTCTGTTCGGTGTAACCAAAACGGACGTAGCTCGGCATCATTCATTTTTGCAGGCCATCCGCGCTGAATATAATGCACAACTCGACACAAACTATTGTCCCGTTTTGTCGCAGAAGCTATGTGTTCAGCATCATATGGAAAGTCCTCAGGTGTTTCAGCCATGAGCAGCACTTCACTCAACAGCTGCTCGGGCTGTTCTGAAACCGGTTGTGGCCATCTACTCAGGCTATCAGCACTACCAATTTCCGGTCCAGGTTTGTATGCTATTTCATAATCATGTGAAGTCAATGCTATTGCAATCCTGGTTAAGCGAGGTGAAAGCATGTTTGGCATCGGTTTTTTGGGGTCAAAAATTCCCAGTAAAGGTTTATGATCTGTGATTATACGAAAACGCCTCGCCATAAGGTAATCATGAAATTTTGTAATTCCAAACATAATAGATGCAGCCTCTTTATCAAGCTGAGAATAGCGCCTTTCATGTGAATGCAGCGTCCTTGAGGCCATTGCTATTGGACGTTCCTGTCCATCTTCCATCTTATGAGACAACACAGCGCCTACTCCGTACTCCGAACTGTCACACGTGAGTATCAAGGGTTTGTTTACGTCGTAATGCACTAATGTCACATCAAATGTAAGTAGACGCTTTGCTGTTTCAAATGCTTTCTGTTCTAGATCAGTCCATTTCCAAGTCTGTTCTGTATCCAATAACCGGTGCAAAGGCTCTAGTATAGTCGCTTTGTGTGGTACGAATCGCTCGTAAAAATTATAAAGCCCAAGAAACGCTTGCAGTTCTTTTCTGTTTTTAGGCGCAGGAGTTTTTACTATCGATTCCACTTTACTCGGTGCCGGATGTATGCCTTCTGAATCAATAACAAATCCAAGAAACTCTACCCTCTCTTTCGCAAACTTGCATTTATTTTTGTTTAACCTCAGTCCAGCTTTTTCGATTCTAGTAAGTACCCCTTCTAGTCTGTCCTGCATTTCTAGCATTGATCGACCAGCGATGATAATATCGTCGATCAAAACTGCAACTCCTCGTATACCTGCCAGCAAAGAGGTCATCAGTCGCTGAAATATGCCAGGGCATGCTTTTACGCCAAATGCCAACCTGTGAACTGTGTATAGGCCCTTACACGTATTTAAAGTAAGTAGTTTTGCAGTATTGTCGTCCACAACGACCTGTGTATATGCCCTGTCTAAATCTAGAGTCGTAAAGAATTTTCCTCCAGCGACCGTGGCAAAAACTTCGTTGGCTGTTGGCATCGGGTAAGTATCCGGTTCAGTTGCCTCATTAACCGTGCTGCGGTAATCTCCGCACAGTCTAATTTCGCCAGTTTTTTTTACTATAGGGACCACCGGTGTAGCCCATTCTGAAAATGAAACCGGTCGCAATACTCCCTCTCGTTCTAGCCTGTCTATCTCCTTTTCGACTCGTTCTCGGAGCGCGTATGGCACGGGGCGAGCTTTCAAAAATTTTGGATTTGCGCCTGGTTTCGTATGTATAGCTACAGGATCACCACTATACGTACCGAGCCCATCTCTGAATACTTCTCTGTGCTTAGCTATTATTCTCTCCATTTGTACAAGATCGTCGCTAGCAATCAAATTAATCTTCATAGATATGTTCAGAGGTGCGAGCCAATCGCGGCCAAGCAGGTTTGGTCCACTGCCTCTGGCCACTATCAAATTTAAGTTCTGCAAGACGTCCTTGTGACGAACCGGTAAAGTGGCTTGTCCGAGTAGCTTAACTGGAGATTCATTCCACGTGCGCAGAGACAGCTGCACCTGGCGCAGCGCGTCGCGTGGCAGGCGTCTGCGGAGCGCGTCCCACGTGCGCTCATTGACTAGGGAGAAGCTGGCCCCCGTATCCACTTGCATACGGACGGGCATGTCTGCAATCAAAACATCCACCTCGTAGGGCGGAACACGCGCCGCACTTTGTATGCTGTATATGCCGTTTAATAAATCGTCTTCGTCTTCTGTCTGTGTAAAATTAATGTCTTTCTTGTCAGCCTTCTTTTTCTTTATACATATTTTTTCAATATGTCCCCGTTTCTTACAAAATCTACAGACCGCGTTAATAAATCGGCACTCTCCAGAGTGTCGACTTCCACACCGGTAACACATCCGTGCAGCAGACGGCAATTGTACGGCGTTGACGTCCATCGGTTCGCAGTCGCCGCGTGCGGTAGTCGCAGCGTGCCGCGTTAGGTCGGCGGCGGCGGCGGCGCTAGTGCCCGCGGCGCTGGTGCTCGCGGCGGCGTGTATCATGCGAACGTCGCGCACCGCACATTCAGATGCCAACATAGCATCCACCACGTCTTGATATCGTAGATTGTCCCGTTTCAACAGTTCGTACTGTAACCTACTATCACTCATCCCGCATACGAGTTTGTCACGTAACATTCTCTCTAAATCGGTGAAATTACACTTGGAACTAAGTTTTCTCACGTCAGCTATAAATTCTGAGGCCGACTCACTGCGCTTTTGATCACGTTTGTAGAACTTAAATGACATCGAAATTTCGTTCGGTTTAGGGCTATAATGTTTGCCTAAAATAGTTTCTATTTCCGTAAATGTCACTTCAGTCGCTTTTCGCGGCGTAATTAACGCAAGTAAAGTATCGTACACCCGCGAACCACACACTGTGAAAAAGTTTGCGCGTTTAACATTATCGATGACGACGCCATTTGCCTCGAAACAGAACTTAAGTCGATCTATGTAACTGTCCCAATTAGCCGAGTCCGGGTTGTATTCTTCAAATCTTATCGCTTTTTTATCCATTTTGTTCACTTTTCACCAATCGTCGCCACTAATATGTTCGGAAACATAAAGAAAACACAAGAGTTTGGTATAACATATGTATTAGCTAAGTAGCTTGACACGAACTGACTACGGCATACAAATATCGCAACCTACCCACTTAAGTTCACTTTGTTGATAAACAAAGTAACCAAGTACCCTCACCAAAAGACATACCTATGTAATACATTTCATTACAGCGATACTGTATACATAACAATTTGCCTGTTTTGTTTTAGAAGAGACTGTACTGCCAAATATGTTTATATTGTTTCTCTTGATAGGACTAAAGACAGAAATTTTTCTTGAAATAATCCGATCATCTACAAATTTAGTGTATTGGGTATTTCCAAGACTTTTTAATGATTGCATACGTTCTTCAGCGATTTCTCCAACAATAATGTGAGTATCTACAGATTGTAATTTATCATCCAACATTGGGCTATCCATCTCCAAAAGTGTAGAGAATTAATTAATTAATTAGAGCATAATTTCGAAAGTATAGGTCGTATCAACATACGTCCAAAGAATGTATTGTAGGAAATTTAATGAAGAATATTTCGGCTTTTGACAGTTTTTTCATAGCCTTAACCGTTTTCCTGAAAAATTTAAAAAAACACGATTTGGGATACAAAATAGGGGGGGAGAGGGGGAAAAAATGATTTCTAGAGGTGTTTCTACTTCTATATTGAGTCATATATGGCAAAGCTACATGCATGCCAAGTTTCATGCTTTCTTCCGGATGGGACCGTATTTGCTATTTTTTTGAGCTAACGAGCCGTACTATATGCAGTTTATTATTACTTAAAACTAATAACCTAAATCCTGATTTTCAAGTCTCTAACTACAAAAACATAGGACTTTCATACAAATTTTCAGTCCTCATTTCACCCTCTGTGGAGTAGATTTTCGTAAAATTGCTTATGCAGTTTATTATTACTTAAAACTAAATAATTAACCTTTATGCCGATTTTCAAGTCCCTAACTTCAAAAACTTGGGAGACCTTATGTAAGCTTCCAAGCCCCATTTTACCACTATTGGGGAAGATTTTCGTAAAATTACTTGTACAGGTTTTTATTATTTATAGCTAATAACTTAATTGGCAATTTTCATGTCTCTAACTTCATAAACAAAGGACTTTCGTACAAATTTCCAACCCCCAATTCAACCCCTTAGGGGTGAATTTTGTCAAAACTGTTTCTTAGCGGCCGTCTACACCATAGAAGTAACCTATCTTCCAAAATTTCAAGTCTGTATGCTTTATAGTTCCTGAGATTTCAGGCAATGAAAAGCTGCTATAATAGCTCAGGTGGAAAATCGGGTGGTCCCGAAACCATAAGACCTCGGTTCGAGTCCAGATGTCTCCAGTCCGTTTTTTTTTTTTGCCGGCGAGTTTACTTATAAATGCGTTCATTTGTCGATTTATCGGGTTTTTACTATCAAATCACACAGTAAACCTGTGTCGCAAATTGATGTGGCCGTTAGACATACCTACGTAGTAACATTATAATATACCTATGCATTAGAATCAAGTAGAGTCAAACGATGTCACGGCCGAAGCCCGTAGTTGTACTGTTTTTAGTATCACTATATTAGACCATAGCTTTTTCGTCCGACTTCGTATGATTGAAATGTTTAAAACTCCTTTTGAGACAGAAGTGCTCGAACGAAAGAGCAAAACCAAAAAATACTACTTGAAAATTTATATAGATGACCAGAGGAAATGTGTCTAGCTGTCTATAGAATTCAACTTTGCTAGTTATCGGAAAGTTGGGAAAAGTTTATAAAAATCATTTTTGCTAGTAGAGTAGGGGCTTTTATTGTATTATTGTTATAAAACTTTTTCAGAAGCTATTTATTCTTTCGTAATTCATTTCGATTTTGGAAACTGCGTTCTTAAATAAATTGATGAAAATAATCAATTCAAACTTCAAACGGAAAAAGGTTTTTGTATTTTTTTATCATATAAGTAGGTACTCGTAACTAAGGTTTTTAAAGTGTAAAATAATGAATACTTACTGGTAATAGTGGTAGATTTATGAACTGACTGAGCTCATCTTTAAATATTATCAAAATTGCCATGCCGGGAATCCATCCAGGAGCCTCCCAGTTACACAAATTCGCCTGTGGCGTCTCCAGACAAATCCAGAGTGCATAAAATGCAAATCCAAGAAAATTTTCCCGACGAAGCTCTCATTTACAAGATAACCTAATATATTAAAGCAATTCATTTGTGACTTGGTTTTGCAATCTACACTAATATTATAAATGCGAAAGGATACTTTTTATCCCGGAAAATCAAATAAAATAACGGGACCACCGAAGGGATACTTGAATTTTTTTTTACTGCCGCACTCAGTTGCTTAGTCATTACTTAAAGAACTCCTTAGTATAGATTTCAATACAAAATAGAAATACCCTTAAGTAATCGCGCGACGTCGCACAAGGAGTTTGGCAACAGGCAAGAAGGTCGCGCGACAATGTCTAGCGATTTCAGATGACATCGCCCAACGTCGTCCGACATCTTTACGGGCACGTATCGCGGGGACATTTGGGTGCAGTCGGGTAAAAACGTTCTGCCGCCAAAGTTAATTATCTAGTTAATTTACTTTTTATGCCACAACTTCGTTTACCGTCGAGTTGCAGAACACTGGATTTAAAGGGAAGGCAGAAACAAACGGCTAAATCCTACTTAGCCAGAGTGAGCTAATTAATTAGCTTTTTGTAGGCCGCGATAACGCAAAGTGCTAAATCCACAAAACTGCAGCGAGCCTAGGACAGTTTGGAGTTGGCAATTAACTAGGGCGATGCGGACAACTGATTACTAAACCAATAGAAAGTGTCTAATCTAAAATCACCCGTATTGACTTGGTGTTAAGGTTTAAACTATATTTGTTTTAATATTGGTCGATAAACAAACATGCATAACCTTAACCTGCTGTTCCTTGTTGCGTGGAGAAGTTGTATAAACGCTATTTGACCGTAAATCTGTCAGATTTCCAAGTTCTATTATTTCAACACGATTTGTCTGGGATCAATAAATAGAATAAGTACTCAGTTTTTATTTTAGTCCGTATAAATATCCTACATCCATGCGATTTGTACAGAAGTACAGCCACATTCTGGCACCATAAACATAATATTATAATATGTGTATGCTTAGTGCCTAGGCATATGATGCCTATAAGACAGTAATCTCCTCCTAAGAATACTAGTAAATCGAATAATCTATACGGGCAAATAAAACTGTCCCATCCAAATTCCACTACCCAGCTCAATGGGTTGAACCTTACCATTCGCCTATCCACTGGGCTCATTTTCACCACACGTCGTGCAGTACATACCACTATACGACGTCGTACCGTGACTTTTTACGATGTAAGTACGTCATAGATTATCATGACGCCACATCGCATCGAGTCACAACGTAGCAAAGATGCGATGCCGTACCTATCGTATTTGAGTTTTGGCCCTAACACGTAATTGAAGTGACGAAAAAGCGTCACCAAAAAGAGACAAAACATATTCATAATAGGATTTTTAGCCTGTGAGAGAATGAGATAATATATACATATAATACAAGTTATATTTAAATATCCGATTCTCTCGTAAGCTACTTTTCTGAAGTTTCACTTCTGCCGTATGAGAATTGCACACACACACTTTTTTTTTATGAAACGTACCTCTTACTTTATTTTATCATCAAAAGAACAAGCAACATTTGCAAACAGCAAGAAACTGCGGCCTTTTTTTCACGTCACTTCAAGGAGGTTAAGAGGATATGGAATGAATGGAAAACTTTGAGAATAGGTATTGAACAATTATATTATTGACGTCGCGCTGCTCCTCGAATAGAATACCATAAGACCCGATAGGAACAACTGCCACTTGGACGGATAATACCTACAAAAAACAGTCGAATTCTTACTCTCGTATTTTTTGTTTCCTCCTCGAAAACTGAACCGATTTTTTTTTCAATAATAATTTAAGAAAGACTCAGGCTATATCGCTGTTTTTCTTTTTTTGTATTCGTCAAATTTATTTGCGGGATATCTGATGATGATGCAAAAACTGGGTCATTTTTTGCAATTTTTGAAGGTTCGATATTCTTAAAATTATTAAAAAGGTTATCGGAAAAAGCAAACCATAGGGACATGGCACGGACACATATAGATTGGATGGTGCAAAAATATTTTCTCTATTGTAATTATGTACGGAGAAAACCGACTAATACCATTGTTTGGGAAACCGCCCTCCCGTATGGTCTTAAATTTGCGTGCATTGTTCTTGTCTTATTACTAAAGATATTTTTCTCAAACATGCATGGAAATATTGTCATTATTTTCGAAAAAAGAACACGCGAAGTATCGAATTTTCGGACAAAGAAAATCAAACCCATTGCGGGAGCGTTTTTTGAATTTGGAACATTACAACGCTCCTGCAATGTTGTATGAAACGGCGTGCTGGGTATCCTATATGTTACTTGTCTCTGGTGATGGGGTTATTAAATACTCTTTGATCGGATCTCTTTTGTCATTCTTGGCATACCATAGTCTCATTGCTTAGTACAAATTGGTGGCTGTATAGCCTTAAATGCGTTTGCCTGTCGGCACAGATGATAAAAAAAAATTGGCGGCAAAGCTGAAAATTCGTCTTGATTTGTTATTTACATAGTTAATAAATATAAATTTAATAATAAGTAAAATGAGTTCCAACCGTTCAGAGAGTGAAATGGAGATTGATTGTACTCCACCAGATTTAAGATCAGAAGCCAAATTGGCAATAGAAAACCTGCTTCCAGCGAAGTCCAAAGAAAAATACATGAAAGTAGGTATATGAAAATATTATGAGTTGGAAAAACGAGAAAAAATGAACATTTTCTCCGAAACAGTATTTTTGGCGTATTTTAATGAGATTGCTAAAAGTAAAAAGCCATCTACATTATGGGCAATTTATTCCATGCTGAAATGTACAGTTCATGTTAAAAACGGCATTAACTTGCAAAATTATGGGAACTTAACTACTTTTCTTAAACGACAATCGACCGGATTCAAAAGCAAAAAATCGAAAATTTTTACTGGCGAAAACATAAAGCAATTTTTAATTAAAGCCCCAGATGATATATATTTAGCGACAAAGGTAAAAAAGTATGTTTTATTTCCCTGCATTCTTTTGAGAAAAGCACTATATATGCCTCGGCGGAAATGGCAATTGCCTATTTCCCAGCCTTTGCAATAATGCACTATTATTTTCTTTATCTACTTACTGTTACAAAAATACACATGAGTGTATATTGTAATTATTTATTCTCTCTATGAAAATTTTGTAAACTTTCAGTAGAACGGGTTACCATATGAATTGTTATCACTTGTTTCTGTAGTAGTCGAATTAGTAAATACTGTTGCAGAGATCGTGATTGATTCCATAGTACTAGTAGTATTTGACGAACTAGCTGTAGTAGACATTGTAGACTCTATTGCACTGGTTGTTAGTTCTGGTGTACTCGTTCTAGATTTTGTAGTAGTACTAAAGAATCTAGTATTAGATTCTGTCGCATACATTGTAGTTTCTGTAGTTGAGTTTGTAGATTCGGTTGCAAAGGTTGTAGATTCTGCTGCACTCGTAATAGATTCTGTTGTACCGGTGGTAGATTCCGTCGTATAAGTTGTAGATTCTGTAGTTGAGGTTGTTGTAAGTTCTGTAGTACTCGTAGCAGATTCTGAGGCACTGATTATAGGTTCTGTTGAACTTGTGGTATAATCCGTAGTATTGGTTGTAAGTCCTGATGTACTCGTAGAAGATTCTATAGTACTAGTAGTAGGTTCTGTCATTTTTGTTGTAGGTTCTGAAGTAGAGACTGTAGATTCTTTTTTACTGATAATAGGTCCTGTTTTACTCGTAGTAGATTCTGCTGTACTCGTAGTAGCACCTGAAATACTTATAGTAACTTCTTTAGTACTAGGAGTGGTTTCAACAGTATTCGCACTCGTAAGATATTCCGCCATACTTGATGATTTGCCTATTGTAGATTCTGATGAAATTGTAGTAGATAGTGCTGTAGCTTTTAAAATCGTTTCCATATATGTAGATAGGGTAGATGACGAGGTAATAGGTATCTTTTCTCCATTAAAATCTGGCACATCAAGCACTAATTGTACAGCATGGTAAGATTTTGCCGATGTGGTAAAATTATCATCAGCTATTGATTCATCGGTATTCACGCCTTTTGTTGAGGACAATTTGGTCACCAAATCCTTTGCAAATTGTGTACTTACACTAGGTACCTCAGTAATAATTTGAATTTTTCCCATGAGTTTCATTAAAAAATTATTTTTAGACGCTACTGTTGAATATGTTTTCACCTGTATCTTCGGTAAAATTTCTTCCATTTTAGACTTGGTAGTAGCAATCATTTTAATTGCTCCTTTTGTCGCCTTTATTTTAATCGCATCAACTTCCTTCTTTAATTTCGTTTTAATTGATAAGGACGTTAGTTTTTTCAACATCAATGGAACTTTATGAGATGCTTTGATAAAATTGAGTTTAGGTTCTAATGTGAGTACCCGTGATTCCATGATCCGTTTGATTAGATTTATCGGCAGCCAATGGCTGGGAAGACCAGACTCTACCGGATTATCCACAAAAGCCAATCTCATCGGATCAGGCAGTTTTGTGGTACACTTACAGACTGAAATTGCGCAAGCTATGCTCGTTAATAAAATTAGACGCACTGTAATGAAAAACTATACTTTAACTTTTTTAACTAAATAGGTACCGCTTTTTATTTTTGCGGAACTTTCGCAGACATGTGGGAGCATTAATCAAGTCTATTTATCTCACAAATACAAAGAATTCGAATAGGATTTAAAGAACTAAGACTAAGTAAATTAACAAAAGGAATCAATAGAAATATATATTACGATTACTAACTTACAAGTTACTGAAAATGTGATCATAATATTTATTTTCGTTTAAAACATGTTCAAACATATTGATATTTGTGTGTTTTTATTCTGTATTTTTAAAGTTGGAATAGCCGATATACTATAATATCAAAAAAGCGTAAGTTCTATTACTTTCAGGTAAAATAGTTCATGCGTAAAATTGCTTTTATAGTTGAATGGCTTTATGACTGTACTTGGCTGGATGATAAGTTTTATTGTTATTATATTATGTTCGTCATCGAACTAAACTTTGTAGGCTGCGAAACCCTCCAAATAAATGAAACATTCGAAAGCATTTAATGATAGTTATTACCCACATACTTCAAAGTTTGACGTATGTGGGTAATCTAGCCTAGTGGCCAAAATTTGAACTAATTTTTATGCCTGTTTATTTTTTATTTTATTTTTCATACCTACTAGCGACGCTGTCAACGGGTCAGATAAGTATACTAACAGTCAAGAGATAGTTCGAAGAGCCGATAGACGTACCAAGGTGACCTATATCAAGCAGAGAACATCTATATCTATCAACATATAGTCGGTTGACAACGAAAACGCCTAACAGATAATCTAAAAATATACTATACTATAAATTATTGTTCGGTAAAAGAAATCGAAGGGTATCATATGATCTCATACAATAAAGAGAACTGACCCATCAATGTCGAGCCCAAACCCTTGAACCTAGAAAGCTGAAATTTTTAACAAATGTTTCCTTTACATTGCAGGAAAGGAACAAGGTCGGATTTCTCAAATTACAATCCCAGAGATAAGTTAACGTTTTATTAAACCTAACTTTAACAAAATTGATATTATTATCTATGTCATTATATTATTATTAATCTATTTATGTCCCCATTTCTTAGAAACGTCTATATACTCTCCATCAGGGGAGTCGTAGTTCTTGATTGGCGGCGTGGCGTACGTACCATTGAATGAGCACGGGATCAGTTGTAAATCGGGCTGAAACAAAAGTTAATAGCCGTAAAAAATGTAGTAGCTTTTACATAATAGGGCTACTGTTATTCACTAATGACAGTGTTACTGTTAACAGCTTTATAAATAAATATAAATAGGATAAAATGGAAATTTGTGTGGTGCAGTGTGGTAAATATCGCAGGCTACACGTGCGGTATACACACTGTACAACATAGATTTACCTACAGTGGCGGATTATAGCAAATTAAACTTCTGGTTATTTCATTGTCATGGACTTCCGCAAAGTATTGCCTGCTTCTATCCAATAATGGAAACAATATTATCTACAGTATAAGTCTTTAATGTTTTTTAATTCCATTCTTGGCATATTTTTGCTCAAGGAACCAAAAACATAAAAATTTACTACTTTTTATCAGCTTGCCTTGTCCAACGATTTATTTTACTTTTGGCATATGCACGTCGATGAAGTGTCATAATTATTGACAGGCAACCATCGACAAAAAAATGCAATACTCCATAGACGCATATCGTTTTTTCCAATACTGAAACGACGTGCCCTTTTATCCGATATTTCGTAACTCGTATACTCATCTAGTAATTACAAGTACGACATTCCTTTTCAAAATAGTCACAGAGCTTCAACACTAGCTTTATTGATTGTCTTTCAAGCACCATACATCTTTGGCAATGGTTTCTATGACCTGACGGATTCATGTACTGTTGTGTATAGGTAAATGATTTATTTTAATACGTTATTTAATATTCTAAGTCATTTGAACGCTTGGGTATGTTTATAAAACAATAAAAAATGTTGAGCAAAGGCAAATATCAATTTGTCAAATCGATTAAAACTTCTTCATAAAGAAAGTAGATTGTAATCAAAAATCGAATCAGTAATGCGTTAGAACATCACTGACTCCATCTGCTGAAAGTAAGATAAATGATTGGACAGAGATTAATTCAGCTTTTATCATACAAAAACTGATGTTTTCGATGGGAATTCACATGCATTTTATGCAATCACTCCCTTAATGTGCTATTACACACACAATTTATGAATAGTGTATTTTTATATTTGTAACTAAACTAAAAAAGCTTCACGAAAGAAGTCCTGGACAATTAGTGGTACTAATACATTTTACATACATTAAATACATAAACATGTGACGACTAGTGCCAGTTATAAGCGACGTTTTCCGTGAGACAGACTACATTTAAAATCGAAACTAAAGGCATACCATTATAGCTTCATTATAAAGTTCCTCAGACTCTTCATACAACATATCTAGAGCTCTCTTCTGTGCTGCCATGATCCTGTCTATCTGAGCTACATTTGCCATGTACTCCTGCTTTTTGTACCGAGTCCAGTCTTTCAGAAGCAATGCTCGGGCCTCTGTTTCTTCAGCTGACAATATCACTGCAGGTCTTTTGCGTTTACTATAAAAACAAAACAACAGAATAATATAATAATAATTTATGGGGAGTGCATAATACTTTCCTAATGTGAGTTTAGGAAAGTATTATGCAAATAGAGAATTAGGAGTTCATTGTTGACAGTTGATTATCTCATCTAGACCCATCTTTTAAGACGTTTTGTGTTTATGTTTACAAGCAGTTTCTGTGTGGTCGCTTAGTTCTCTTATATGGGCGAGGAGTCCAGCTTTTCAGAATGCATACTCATTTTTATTTATTTATAATATCTTCCAACTTATATCTATCCTTACAGGTATAACCTTATCCAATAGACTAAGACAACATAATACTACAAAAATAATAATAACTTACTACAAAAAATATTTACAATAAATGGACTAAATTAACAATAAAAACTTATCCTATCTTATGACATTAACTTAATGCAAATGTAACCGTTTTTATGAACTCGCTCAGTGAGCAGCTGAAAAGGTCCCTCCGTTCAGCCACTGCGTTGAGCGTACGAGTCGAGCGCACTAGTGGCACCTTCTGCATCAAACACGTGCGAGCGCGCGGTGTCAGCAGAGGTGGCCAAAGCCTGCGCAACACGCTCTCAATTGGCACACACACCATAACTCCTGCAAGATAGGTCATAAATCTCTTACCCCATTTGGTCCATCAGATGCAGTGGTGGTTCAATCTCCTCAATTGGTTTCAACTGCCTGGCATTTTTCTCAAGTTTACGGATTTGCTTTTCTAATTTCTTTCGCCTCCTGTCCTCCCTAGCCTTTATAATGGCTGGATCTACTTTCTTCTTCTTTTTGAGGGGTTCTGCACTGTAATATGAAACATTAATCAATTTATTTACTTATTTAAATAATTTATTGCATGCAGAATTTTTTAATAGAATTTATAAAGCAAATACACTTGCGAGCAAAACTATGGAATCACCGACTTAAAATTTGCTACGAGCGATCTTAAAAATTAAATGACTATTGAAGATGAATAAAAATGGTACCATTTTAAAGGCTATACTGTAAACTTTAAATTAATACCATATTCAGTGAACTTATTTCAGATGTCCTGGTTTAAGGGAAGGAGAAAGGAAAAGTGAAGGATTTGAATTTGGGGAAAAGAACAAAAAATAACAAAAATTTAGGGAAAATCTTTATTTGGTGCTTATCAATATTTAGTGTTTCCTCCCCTAGCATTAATTACAGCACGAAGACGATTTCTCATGGACCTTATCAGCTTCTTGATGGAATCTTGTGGAATACCTTCCCACTCCTCTATCAAAGCCGATTTTAGCTCTTGAACACTTGAAGGAGCCGGATTTCTGGAACGAACCCTCTTTTTCAGCTCATCCCACAAGTGTTCTATTGGATTCAAGTCGGGGCTGAGCGCTGGCCATTCCATTGTGGCGATACCAACTTCAGCCAGGAATTGAGTTGTCGCACGTGAAGTGTGACAACGGGCATTATCGTGCATCAGGAGGAAGTTATCACCGACATATTCCGCATAAGGAATGACATGTTCCAGAAGAATATCGGATATGTATCGGTCTGAAGTTGGACCGCCTCCTCCTCCCCCGCGAGGCACGAAAACAAGCTCCGTTTTCCGTCAACTGATATGCTGGCCCACATCATACACGAACCACCCCCGTAGGCTACTGTTTCAGCAAAACAGCACTGAGCAAATCAATCTCCAGGCCGCCTGTAGACCCGGCCCCTTCGGTCGCTACCGTGCATGTACATCCTGCACTCGTCTGAGAACAGAACTTTCCCCCATTACTCGACTTGCCAATTAAGATGTTCGCGAGCAACAAGCACGTCTTCAACGTGGCAGGCCTTTTTGGAGTAGAGTTTGCTTGCTTAAGTCTTCGCTGAACTGTCTTCTCACTGACAGCCACCTCACGAACTTCTCTGAGTTCCTGCTGGATAAAACGGTTGTCTCTCTCCGAAGTGCACCAGCGCCGCCCAGATCTTGGTCTCGGAATGAAGCCTCCAGTCTCCCGAAAGCGTAAACCCGTTGATCTGTTGTAAACTTTCGAGACACAAGACTTGCTTATGTGGAGCTGCTGTGCAACAGCCCGCTGGCTAAGCCCTTGTTGCAGTAGGGCAACAATTTGTGCTGCGTCTGTAGGTCTGGTATCCATTATGGTCCAAGGTCACGAATTGAATTTAGCGGAGATGTGTACTGGTCAACTTCTAACAACCAACTGATAAGAAAATTCTGATACCATGCGCTTTTATAGGGGGTCAATGTCACGCAACTCGCCAAGAATCAACAAATTGAAACTGTATTTTTTTGTTACTAAGTCACTTAAACCAGGAAAGCTCCTGAAATACCTGTGTAATTTTAATAAATTTGATGTTAATTTAAAGTTTATAATATAGCCTTTAAAATGGTACCATTTTCATTGATCTTTATTAGTTATTTAGTTCTGAAGATCGCTCGTAGCATTTCACAAGTATTTCCATAGTTTTGCTCGCGAGTGTAGATGATGTGAACAACTCTGTCTATGTGGGTTTAGGTTTTATTACAAATTTTGTGTAAACAGTTTGATTTTAAAGTATAAGAAGTAGCCTATGTCAGTTTGGGATGAAAGCACTGTAAATTCTTCTAAATCTGTATTAAACTTTGTCAATCAGACTGTGAAAAGGTTACAGAAAATTTTGATTTTTATAATACTAGTAAAGATTAAAATATGAAACAATGAACACATCAGATTTTAAAAGATTCTAATCTTTAAAACCTGACTTAATAATGCAGTCATAATGCTGCAAAGATTTAGTGTATTTAATTTTTTTGAAAACTTAGAAAATAAAAGTGTTTACTGGATGAAAAAAAGAAAAAAATATGTCAAATATCTTAAAATTGAGTTATTTTAAATTATAATCTTAAAACAACGCTATGCTTGGATAATGCACCGTTAATTACTAGCTATTTTTAGGAAAAATAATAACCTTACCATAGCTGATCTGTGACCCTAAACTGTACAACAGCGGAACAACTAATATGCCTTGTTGTTAATGGTGCTTTCATGGCTGAACTTAAAGTCAATCTGAAAAGGACTTGAATTATGTTTTAGCCAGTAAAAAGATTACTTTAATATATGAACAGCAGATGAACTGTATGTTAGTTTACCTCGAAAGTTGTTTTAATATTTGTAAGTTAAACATTTTTTATTTCTTTAATGATAGATTCTTCTATAATATTACACTTTTAGCACAACTGGCTGGCTATACTTTAGGTTTAATTATTTAAATAACACCGAAAATATTTCCAAAAAAAATTGACAAACTTCTCAAACAGAGTTGTCAAACATTTGAATTTTGACTTTTGACAACACAGTCTGACAGTAACGGCTGTCAAACCATAGATAATATTAAACACAGATGAAATACCAAACAATAAACGTTCCTTTACACTCAGATTTAGGGAACAGATTTTTTATTGAATAGGTCTAGTTATGGAATTTATTTTAATAAATAACAAAGAAATAGTATAGAAAATACTATATTACATCTAGAACGCTGACTATTCAAAAATCGGTCGCGAAAGAGAAAACTTCTACTGCCATAGATCAAAATAATATTTAAATAGCAAGTCAAAGTGAGGCATGGTGATCTATGGTAGTGGCATCTACTGACAGTGAAAAAATAACTTTAACTTCGACCGATAAAGTTGGTTTTTAGTTGTTATTTGAGCCATAGTAAGCACTCGCTATATAATATTTACTCCAAATTACTACAGGTTTAATTTATCTGACTTCTTTTTATTCATTACAAGTTAGGTATTAAATCTGTAGGTAAATAGCCATGCAATCTAATGATAGTAGCGGGCTGATCTGATATGAGTATGGCAGTGTTTAAAACAAAACCTGTACCTACTCTAAACCACAGAATACAAGTGAACTTAATTTAACGAATTAAAAAATACGACTGCCCTGCTTTATTATTTTCGGAGTCTACCTCCTTAAGAAGCGATTTGCTCTAAATAACCTTTGGAATCTTATTCACATTTTTATTAAATGATATTTTTTGTGTATCATTGTGTATCATGATATTGAACTATAGTGTTATATATTTTTGGAATCTACTTATAATTTTCTAGATGATGATTATATAGTTAATCTTATTTTCGAATTTTTTTTCAACTTTAGTCTTTAATGCGGGACCATGGTCACCCCATCAAATTTTTTTTTAATTTTACTAGCCTATGTCACCCGGAATAAGCTAGGGATTCTAACGATACCTCATTTATCAAAATCGGTTCAGGCGTATAGAAGTTATGGTGGAATATACAAACTCACATACATATATACATACATATACATACTTTCATACATACATGAACCCTGAAAACAATATACTCCTTTTTTCAGGCAGTCGTATAAAAAGAAGAGTACTTTTTCTGTGCCCTTCACACACGGTTTCTACAAAGGTTTCTACACGGCATCGTACCGGAACTTCAAATCGCTTAGCGATTGCGGCAAAGACGTGTGTCTTTGCCGGTAGGGTGCTAACTGGTCACTACTAGAGCTTCCCACTAGGGCCGATCAAAGAAAATCAGAAATTGTAAAGTAACGCTGCACTGCCGAGAGTCGATTCCGGGACCTGTGCCTGGGACCTACCGCTTAAAGCACAACAGCGCTCACCTAAAGGTGCTTAGTAAGTAATATTAATAAGTATCTACATGTAAATCGCACTCTATATCTAATAGTTAAATTAGTAGGTACATCTTTCGTCCTTCATCATCACAAGCGCATTACATAGGTGTCTGTAAGTAATTTTTTTGATCCTTCGAACTTTTATCCAATACTAGAGAATGCCCGCGACTTCGTCTGCAAGGTTTGAGGTTTTTAGGTTCCCGCGGGAACTCTTTAATTTTCCGGGATAAAAAGTAGCCTATGTGCTATTCTAGACTATAATCTATCTCTGTGCCTAATTTCAGCCAGATCCGTTCAGCCGTTGGGGCGTGATTGAGTAACAGACATCCATACATCCATACACACATACATCCACACGTCCATCCAAACTTTCGCATTTATAATAAGTATTAGTAAGTTATGATGAGTAGGTAGGTAACGTTACGTTACTAAGTTAAGAAGTTAAGTACCTAACTCAATGATTTCTGGATGTAGATTATTAGTACCTACCTACATAACAATTACCTACCCATTCACTTGGAAAAATATTTGTATTCATAGCATACTTAACATCATCCACATCATCAGGTTATTACAACAAATACTTAATTTGAATAAAAAGTTGGTATGACTATTATTCTAGGTACCAACAGGTCAAGGTGCTGCTGTTTTTAATGAACTTTGCCTTACGATTTTTGTTTGTAAATTTCGGCTTTCGGTTGCTTAACTAGCCCCGGAAACGGAACAAGATATATACCTACCTACATACCTACGCTTTGACTTTCGTTCTTGTTTTAATTTATATAGATAATACCTAGTCATTTAATTTAACAAACTCATTGTTGGTTTACTTACATTTGCTTTGTATCTGACTATACCTTTAACTGCCTCGTTGGTCTAGTGGTTAGCATGTTTGACTGTGGTCGACGAGGTCCCGGGTTCGAGTCCCGGGTTGGGCCATAATTAAGACGAATTGGGTTTTTCCGACTAGAAATTCTCAGTAAGTTAGCCTGGAGTTAGGAAGTCGGAGAGCACGTTAAGCCGTCGGTCCCGCTTATTATCACTAACATGATAATAGTCGTTAAAGCCCGCCAACCCGGGCGGGCGATTAAAAAATAAAATAAAATATCTAAGTAGGCACTTGCCTACTCTTAAAATTAGGTAGGTATATGTTCAACTGGCTGATCAAAATTTTCTTGAATCATAGCATGCAGACACAGATAAACAGTCATTCGGTTTGAGTCGGGGGCTAGAAATAAAACCCGCGGGAACAAGTTACTTTACGAAATGAGTAAGTTATTGTATTAGCCTACACCTTGTGACTTATGATTACGAAACCATAGCAACCTGGCAGTTTATCATGGATAATGTAAAGCTGCCTGAGGAACTACAAAAGTATGCAAATTTTCTCATTATAAACAAAACTGAGGTTTACCGTGTCCTTGTAGTGAGCAATATTTGTGTTCATCTCATTATTTACTAAGAAACGGCGGAATTGAAATGTGCCAACAGACAAAACCGTTTAAAACCAACCATCGGAATATATCCTCAATACAGCTGCAAAGGAACAGTGCGTTTGTGTATTTATAAAATTTATTAAAATGGGTTTATCTAACTTTAGTGATTTAGCTGTGTTCAATCAAAGTGAAGTGACTGATTTCGAATTTAAGTTTCATGAAAATAAACAATTGGTCGTTTACACAGTGGTTGCGTACATTTTTGGTTCAATAATATTTCTGAGCAATGTTACCGTAGTTATATCTAGTGGACTTATTCTGAAAAAAGGTAGGTTTATTTAGAAGCTATTACTTAGTACAATAATTTTCGAAACTATCACAGGTACCACGGACCAACCACCCATGACCCATATACCTACTCCAATAGGTACTTACTGAGAAATAACCATTTTTTGAACAACCTACAAGCAACACACATTACCGACTGAAAATTTAAAAAATAACGGTATTAAGTAGGTATGCAACTATCCTTCCGATAGGTAAATAGTAAGTACTTAAGTACTTAGATTTTTTAAGGAACTTTTGTCCGACACAAACTTTGACTATGTATACGTCACCGTAACATTGTAAAAACCGTTAGATTATAATCTCTCGCGAAATTGTCAACTGTCGAAAGATTACAATTTAATGCATTATTTTTCGGTAAATTGTAATCTGTTTATATTAACCCGATAGAACCTAAATGCACTACCTGGTTAATTATATCGAACCCTAACCTAACCTACAAGAAACAGACAAGAAAACGTAAATCCAATGAATATTTCAAAAATTTACACTCAGAACATTGAACGGTTTACAATCTTTCGACAGTTTACAATTTCGCGAGTTAGATAATAACTAACGGTTTTTAAAATCTGACGGTGACATATTTATTCAAAAGACACAAAAACGTCAGCAGTCAACACCATCGTAGACTAAATACTTTAAATATCACAGATACTTACCTCTGAATATTTGAACATACATATCTACTTCAAAAAATATTAAAAGGCCGATGATTTACCCACTTGTACCTGCAAACTAACGCTAGTCTAGCGTTCTCTAGAAAACGTAGAATTTAATAGTCAAAGCTTCTTAAGGTATTGACTATTGAGTAGGTAACTCAGAGTTATTTACAAAACAATTCGATCTAAAGTCGGTAACTCTATGGAACTTCAATAATGGGTCATGTAACGCCAAACGTAGTTAAACTACGATGTTTAATTAATATATGAAGGTTTTACCTCAGTGCCTACCTTAGTAGGTAATATTTGCATGCGTTATTATGATCAAATAGATGACAAGGTGGACGCTATTATGCATGTACGTTTACCGTACCTATCCTCATGAGGCTCTACTTTACTGGTAATTTTATACTAGTCTTTACAAAACCCTCAACCATAGTGTATTTTTACGTATAGGTAAGCTATAACCTATTTAATTAGTAGAGTTAAACACACAACCCGCCGATATTCATATTTAGAATAAGATGACATGAATATCAATGTTAATTTTTAGCTTTGAAACAATTTGAAAGGAACCAGCTCACCTCAGTAGCACCAGTAGGCGGCTCTTTTAGGCGGCGGTAGAGTCAAAACAAGAGTTAGTTAAATCATAATTCCTACCTCAGAGACACAAGTAATACCCTACATTAAAATAATATTTCAAGAGTAAAACGTAAATTCTAGTAGTCCATGCACCAAGCTATCGCACAGCACTATGTTGCGATTTGCATCCATGTGAAAACTCACATCACAGCCATATTTATTACTATTTATTTACTTACTAAATTGTACCATTTCCTTCAGCCTTTATATACCTTGACTATTAATGCTTGAAGGCTTACACTCATTGAAATATTTCATTTACCTATTTTAGAGTGTTTGGCAATAATAGTATCTTGCCAAAAGATGAATAAGTAATGAGGATTTCTAAGTTCGGTATATATTTGCAGGTCAAAAATTGAAGAGTACTTATCTGCTGCTTGGTAACGTCTCACTTGCTGATACGATTATTGGAATATCAATCATATTCGGAGTAAGCATAGATGATCTCATGAGCGATAGCCGACTCTGCGTATTCCAGATTGGTGAGTTATCAGATGCAAAGAAGGAAGGCACAATTGTTTGTTTAAAGTCTTTATTACATAAATTTTAAAAAGACATACAGTCGAGTAGATTTTAGATGTAATTACTTATTCTTAAAAAAAATTAGAATGTGACACAAAAAGCAACAATCAAATCAAATTAAATCATATCAATTTTTCCCTAACACACAAAGTCTCTGATGAGTACTCATGACGCAGAAGTAATACGTATTGGACGACTTTCTCCAAAGCGTAGCTGATGAAGACTTGTGAGTGTGACTTGTGTACTGTCTCTAATATCCTTGTTGAAGAATTAATGCTTATTTCTATAAACTTCAACAGGTATGCTAGTATGTCCAGCCATGGTGTCAATATTCACCGTGGGTCTTATCGCCGTTGATCGCTACATTTACATTTTACATGGGCTCTACTACCAGAGATGGTTCAACACTACCAAAGTCAGAATTGGCATTCTTTGCATTTGGTCAATCGGTGGGTAATTTTCACTAGAACTTAGTTTTTATACTGAAATTCACTGTTATCTAATGGAAGTAATAGTAAGATATATTGAAAAAAATTAAGTAAGATATATATTTACAGGTATAACACTCGGATTTTTGCCCGCTAGTGGATGGGTTAACAGAGAATTGGAACATTCACGATGTTATTACGTCTCTCTATTTCCTGGAACATTGATCCTTCTCAATTCACTTCTCAGTATAATTCCTATTATACTTGTTGGTGTGCTATACTCCATAATCTTAGTTCGAGCTTTAAAAAACGTAAAACAAATCAACGCAACCGTCAAATCTATCGAAGTTAACGTAAACTCAAAACCTGAACTAAGAATATACAGGGGTAATACTAACGTGAAGAAAAATGTACAATCTGTTAAATTTCCAACCAATGGAAAACTTAAAAGAAGTGTATCATTTAGTGGTAGTTGCATAAATAGCAAAGACAACAATAGTAATAATACAACATTTAGCCATAAATCTAAAAGCATTGATGATCTAAATGATAATAAAGCAGATTCACATAATGTAGAAAGTGAGAAATATCGTAATAGTATCCCGGACAGTGAATCTAATTTTAGTATCTGCACTATCAATTCAAGCTTACCGGAAAATAATGATTTCACATTCAAGAAAAATGAAACCAGAAAGATAGACCCAAAAAATTTTGAAAATGGTACGCATAAAAAGAAAATCAAGGTCAAAGAGCCAAACAAATGGCGTGCAATAACTGTGGTGATGTTAACTTCAGGAAGTTTCATATTTACTTGGATGCCATTCTTTATAACTGTGATATTTTTTGTGTTTTGCCAAGAGAAACTAACAAATCCACAGTGTATGCACTTTCGAATTATGCTGAGTGGGCCGATTGCAACGTTAGCTTTCCTTAACAGTATTCTTAATCCATTAATATATGCTTGGTGGCACAAAGGATTTCAAAGGAGCATAAGATCTTACTTTCAAAGATATATCATGTTCAAACTTTTGAAAAAAAATGGAGCTCGATAAATCATTCATTATTTTGTATATTATGACTTCCTCGTGAAAATATAAAAATGATCTGCTCTCAAGTAATGTTATAAAAATATATTTAGGGTTCCGTACCTCAAAAGGGAAAAACGGAACCCATAAAGGATCACTTTGTTGTCCGTCCGTCTGTCTGTGTCAAGACCCTTTTTCTCAGGAACGCATGGAGGTATCAAGCTGAAATTCACATATTATATATCAATACTCAGGTCTAGTGTCCCTTGGAGCCGTGAAAAAATCAAACTTCTAAGCCAACGCAATCAAAAGATACACCGTTTATGCTGCAAATTTTCGACACTCGCAAGGAAATAAAAAACTACAGGGTACTTCCCGTGAACTCAGAATCTTGAAATTTGGTACGAAGCAACGTCTTATAGCACAGATAAAGGAAAAATTGCGAAAAGCATAAATTTTTAGTAACATCATTATAATAAAAATATTTTTAGTAATTTTAAACTTACTACCTCGGTGTGCAAGTCCGACTCGCACTTGGCCGGTTTTATTTTAATTTAATAATTATTTTTAATACATAGTAAGTAATAAAAGTTTATTAAATTTTTGTAAATTTTTCTGAAACACCTTCCCATAATAGTGGCCACCCATAAAATATTTTAAGTAGATAAAGTACGTATTTGAATGATAACAATGATAATACAAAGCAATAGCGAGCTAATATAAATTCAAATTACTATTATAAAATGTCAGTAGATATATAGTTACATCGGTAATTTAGATTAAGGTAGGCTGATAAAGGAACCAAACATAATAATATTAAGTAAGGCTTGAACAAATGAAAATTTTACAACAAATGAATTCAAAAAATGAATGCGCCACACATTTCTACTGTAGAAGTACAGCCCCTCTCATAGCATCCCAAAAATACAATATTAGGACAGTCCTAGTCGGACGAAATATGAATAGGCACATCATTAAATGGCTTAGAGTCCTGGAATGTAAAACATATTCATTGCTTAAGATATAGGCTATTTAGATTGAAATAATCCCTCATAAGGTGCCGACTGCCGACTGATTAGCAATGATAAAACTATGTCGACAGCGGCTTAAGGTAGTCGAAGATAGGTCAGTTCAGTAAAATGATCCGACTGGTTGCCTTCGTGGTTCTGCTTGCGGTAGCCATACAGGCTCGCCATGAAAAATATGAAGGGTAAGATCAATGTTATGGTATTCTACTAGAAATTCCAATTATATAGCAAAAATAAGAATACTTTATTAACATGTTTTATGTTTAAAGTCACCACTTGTACCGCGTATGGGGTCAGTCCGAGCAAATTGGGTACTTGGAAGGATATTTGGACTTACTATCGATGACTCCTGTAAAAAAATCAGAATCCAGAAAACTTGAAGCCTTAGTCAGACTGTCGCCAGAAGAAATAGTGCAATGGCTCCCATACTTTAATGAAAACCAAATGGCCTATAAAATTGTCTCCGACAATTTGGCTCAGTAAGTTTATTCGATTTCAATGCATGGCTATTAAATTATTTCCTGATAGGACCTGACACATTCTTTTTGACAGGATACTTCGTGCTGAAGAATCTCAAATCGTAATAGCAAAAAATCTTGCTAATTCCAACAGCACAATTACCTGGGATGCCTATTATAATACAGAAGCGGTAAGTAAAACCACTCTTGTTTTCATTTACTGGAATGATAATACCAAGTCAGTCATAATATCTACTTACTTGAAAGTTGATAATTCTTTTAGATTAACAAATACATCGATGAAATTGGAGCAAAGTACCCTGACCTGGTAACGGTAATCAATGCTGGTTTGAGTTATGAAGGACGTCAAATCAAATACGTGAGAATTTCCACAAGCCGATTTGAAAACCTTCGCAAGCCTGTCATCGTTATTGACGCCGCTGTACACGCCTGCGAATGGGTTACTGCACCGGTTGCTTTGTACTTGATCCAGCAGCTAGTTGAGGGGGTTGAAAAGGAGCTAACCGATCGTATCGACTGGATCATCATTCCCATGGCTAATCCTGATGGCTATGAGTACTCCATAAATGAGGTAGGATATTAAATAAGCTGAACTTACGTAAGTAATTCTCTTTCGTGTTAAAAAGAAATATTCAAACTGTCACGTACTTTTAAGATTATCATATCCTTATTCTTCAATTGCTTTTGAATTTGGCTTTCCAATCCCGCTAGTATATGTTAGCAGAATTATGAATGTTATTATTTATATTTATCTACTAAAACTAACTAATTTTTAATAGGATCGCTTGTGGCGTAAAACCCGATCAAGGTCCCACATCGGTGCTGAAGAATGTCCCGGAGTCGATGGCAATCGTAACTTTGACCATTATTGGGGTACAAGGCCTAACTCTGCAAACCCCTGTTCAATCATTTACGAAGGGCCTTCACCTTTCTCTGAACCAGAGATTCGTGTGATAAGGGATGCAGTCTTGTCGAACTTGGATCGCACCGCACTCTACATCTCCCTCCACAGCTTTGGCAATATGTTCCTGTACGCTTGGGGAAACAATGGTTCGTATATTTTATTACACAGAAAGTAATTGATTCTTGCATAATATCTGTCTTTCACTTTATCGAAGTGAAACTTCTTTAGAATCGTTGTGATTTGAAAATTCAATGAAACGAAAAAGCGACACCAAAAAGAGACAAACACATTCATATTAGGATTTAGCCTGCGAGAGAATGAGATACATATATAATTTATCTCATTCTCTCTTAAGCTACGTTTCCGAAATTTCACTTCTGCCGTGTGTGAATGCAACACACACTTTTTATACGACTGCCTGAAAAAAGGAGTATATTGTTTTCAGGGTTGTATGTATGTATGTATGTATGTATGTATGTGAGTTTGTATATTCCACCATAACTTCTATACGCCTGAACCGATTTTGATAAATGAGGTATCGTTAGAGTCCCTAGCTTATTCCTGGTGACATAGGCTAGTAAAATCAAAATAAAAAATTGATGGGGTGACCATGGTCCCGCATTAAAGACTAAAGTTGAAAAAAAATATTCGAAAATAAGATTAACTATAAAAATAAAAACCACCATCATCTAGAAAATGATGAGTAGATTCCAAAAATATATAACACTATAGTTCAATATCAGTCATAAAAAAATATCATTTAATAAAAATGTAATTTTTAACTTTTTAGTTCGTTTTTTGGCAGGGCAGTCGTGTGTTAATTTTTTTTTAATTATGACTTGTTTCAAATTTGGCTTGACTCGTGTTAATGGTAATCTTAATAAATGTTTAATTATTTTCAACTTTCAGGATCACTTCCATCAAACGCCCTATATCTCCACCTCGTTGGAATTCAGATGGCCACAGCAATCGACGAGTTAAAGCTGGACAAAGCAACAAATTATACCGTGGGAAATGCTGCGAATGTGTTGTACTACACAAGCGGCACCTCACGCGACTGGACCCGTGCTATTGGAATCCCTTTAACTTACACCATGGAACTACCCGGCTATGAATACCAATTCCTAGTCCCACCAAAATACATCAAACAAATTGTCACAGAATCTTGGGCTGGATTCGTTGCGGGCGCTCGAATGGTATTGTCTTCCCGTTAATACGAATTAATTCGAACGTTAATTAATAAAACTTTTTTAAACTGTACATTAAACTTTAATTTGAAACAATCCAGCTTTTCGGAGGTTCGGAGTGTATTAGATTGTTGCTAAAAAATAAATATTCACATTACATCACACATGTTACATCCTACACATCCAGACCTTTCACACCAAAGATGGACAGGGCGAGAATTTAAATCTTACCACACTGGTTTTGCCCATCCCATTCAATCCTTGCCACGCCGGTTATTCATTGGACATCATCACAGCTCACTAACTTTAAAACATAAATAATCAAAACTTACCAGACTTAATTAAGTCTTTCATTAGTAGACCATACTTAGATTAGAAGGAATGTAGTTAGTGTAAAGCTAATATTTTCAAAGTACAGATTGAGTAATACCGCAGAGTTATAAACTAGACCTACCTAGGTCTTGTATGGAGTTAGAATTATTACCAAGAACTTCTATTGTCAAAGCATTACTATGCAGCAACATTGTCTTCCAACACTCCTTGCGGTAAATACAAATCAACGCACACCTGCTTCGGTATGAATTTCAGAAATTATTTCATGTTATGTTTTTTGCAAGTTTCTAATGAAGTGATGTTTGAAAGATCTATCGAAGCAACAGGAATGTCATATTATAAAATCTCTTTCCAAATAGGAACCTGTCAGGGTACGTATTTAAATTATTTTCCCTTATTTTTCTTAATATTTTTTAAGGTAGTAGGAAGTAAGGTAAGAGAGGGCAAGGTACCTTGCCTTACTAACTCTTACCTTAATTCAATAAAAAATCTTGAATTATGTTTGCTCTCGCACCAATAGGCAAGGTGATTTTGAAAAATGGTCAGATTGTGTTCGGAAGAATCTACTATTTCGATAAAATATCTTATTTCAGCAGAAAAATAAGGTTTGGTAGGAAAAATTGGAATTTGAAATTTAAATTTTAAAATTCACGCCAAAACGCTCGCGAGTGTCATGGCGTCGTTTGTGACTTCACTATTGCTTTTACCAATGTACTCTGTGCAGTGTGCAGTAAACAATAGTGTGATTGTCAAAGCTCGAAAACAAATAGGAAAATAAATACGTTTTTTATAATCCATGAATCCTATTTCATTAGATAAATTCATAATTTCATTGATTCTTGGTTACTGTCATCATGCCTATTATTGCATGCAAAGACTGCGATGAGAGGCTCATGAAGCGTGCTGACTGCTGACGATTACAGTGAAGTATAGTGTGTATGGGGGAATAGGGATCACTAACGCGCTGTGACTTTTCGCGGAATGTAGCGCTGAGCCGCGCTTCATAAAAATTATTTCCAAAAACCCGACTTCCTAAGCCACTGTAAAGAAAAAAATAATTTTGATTTCTACACACTATGTTGAAGTTGAAGAAGCCTGAAGCGTCAACTTTGCCTGTCTTTGTTATACCATACGCCCGACTTAACATGTGTAGAAATCAAAATTATTTTTTACTTTACAGTGGCTTTAATAATAATTAGTGGCTATGGAAGTCGGTTTTTTGAAAATCATTTTTGAAGTGAAAACTTCTCTAGGTGCGTTGCGCAGTTTTAGATAGTTTATATTGAAAAAGGTAAAATTAAAAGTTTAAAAAAAAAATTAAAAAATTGGTTTTCACTTCTATCGGCAGTCTCTATGACTGACAATTTTTTTATTTTTAACTTTTTAGTGTACTCATTATTTCAAACTTCAATGATGAAGTTCATGTTCGGTGCCTTTAATATCTATTCACCATCAACAGTTTCTCCCCACGGCTTAGGAGTGCAGTAGGTACCCTGCAGCATCAGGGTTGAGGATTTGGCACTTGGATTTAAGTATGAAGTTATTACTTGACAATAGGAATTTAACTACTACAAAAAATCCTAAATCGCTATTGTTAAGGAATAGGCATGATGACTGATTTTGAAAAATGGTCAGATTATGTTCGGAAGTATCTACTATTTCGAAAAAATATCTTATTTCAGCAGAAAAATAAGGTTTAGTAGATAAAATTTTCATTTGAAATTTAAATTTTAAAAATCACGCCAAAACGTTTGCGGGTCTCATGGCGTCGTTTGTGACGTCACTATTGTTTTTACCAATGTACTCTAATGTACTGTGTGCAGTAAACAATAAGTCTTCGTACAGCAATTTAGATATTTTGTCTGAATAACATGAATTCTAAAGTGTGTAAGTCGTGTGCGGTCCTCCAGTGTGATAACACATCAAAATTAACTCCAAACAAGTTATTTATTCACGCCACGTGAATAAATAAACGAACGAACGAACGAACGAACATTTTCGTTATTTTAGTTATTTAAGGAGTTCCCGCGGGAACTCCCTAATGTTCCAAAATAAAAAGTACATATAAATCTTCCTCTTGAATCACTCTATCTATTAAAAAAAACCGCATCAAAATCCGATGCGTAGTTTTAAAGATCTAAGCATATATAGGGACAGACAGCGGGAAGCGACTTTATTTTATACTATGTAGTGATGCTATTTTGCATAGAGCACAAATAACTGCAAAAAGTTAGAGATGCGTGCCAAGAATCGAACCCCAGACGCACTGAATAGGAGGCAGACGTCATAGTTACTAGGCAATCACCGCTCATAATTATATAGTTTTAAAAAATTTATAATTCATTAACATAACTATCATGAAGTGCTTAGTATATAAAATAGCAGATTTTACGGGTTTAGGACCTATAAATTATTATGTTATTATTGTATTTACATGGAAGTTTTGACGCTGCGAAATTCTGCTGAACAAAAGTCTTTGTTTGATGCAAGATACTCACCCAGCATCAACAAATTAAGAGCTAGTTAGTAGCTTTGGTAAATCCTTGATCCCTGGCTAACGATTTTTAATTTCTTGATTTTGGATTCGATAAAACAAAACTAGATTATGGAAATGATCTTTGGGAAACAAAAAACACGAAAATACTTGATAAACATTTAAAAAACCTGTACTTAAAGAGATTGCTTGCCGATTGTCAAAGCTCGAAAACAATTGTGACGTCATTCGCTTCAGTGGTGTTTTATACAATATGGCGGATTGCAGTATTTTATAGTTTTATTTTATCAAAATAAATAACAATCTCACTCGAAATTGAAAAATAAATAAGTTTTTTATAATCCATGAATCCTATTTCATTAGATAAATTCATAATTTCATTGATTCTTGGATACTGTCATCATGCCTATTCTGTACCCTGCAGCATCAGGGTTGAGGAGTTGTGACTCACAGTTCAATCGTATACATGTGACTTGATACCTACTATATGAATTTACCATCATAATTTTTGAGGATTTCTGTACCCTGCAGCATCAGGATTGACGATTTCGAGTCAGAATTATTTTTTATGGGACTACTTCGCGAGCTTCGTCTAACGGTTCGGTTCAGAAACCACGATGCACCGACATACATTTAAATAAAAAATAAATGATACGTGCCGCTTTGAGAACCTCGTTTTTTTTGAACGTCGGTTATAAATGCGTGTAGATTTTTAACCAACTTCCAAAAGAGGAGGACGTTCTCAATTCGGCGCATATTTTTTGAAAAACGTGTTAAAGTTATCAATTAGTTAATTAGTTAGGGCCGGTTTCTGAACTAAGCATTCAAGCAAAAATCAGCTAAGGTTTTCTTAAATATTTGACAACCAATAAGTTAATCAATGAACTGAAGGAACTGCAAATGCCACGAGCAGCTAACTGCGGATATTCATTGTTCATCTATTGACCCTTTTTTTTAAATAAGTAGGTAAGTACTTATCACAATTTTCGTCTGCCGCATTCTTCTTTTATGGATTAAGTACGTACGGACGTACGGACGTACATAAAGTACGTCACACGGTTGAGGTGGTCGACGAAGTGTAACATTGTGTGATAAGGGGTGGGAGGGGTCCTAAGTTTCGTGACGTCACATTTCAAATCTTATTTTGGAACTAATTTCGGAAGTGCTGTTTTAATTTTATAATTTGTCGATGTAAAGTTGTGATAGTGACGTCATACTAGGGAGCGGTGGGGTCTCAAAAACGCGACCAACTGTGACAAAGACGGGGGAGGGGTCAAATAATTACTAAATTAGTGTGACGTACTTTATGGATGACCCCTTACGGCAGTTGAAAGCTAGTATGTCAACTCTATTAAAATAGCATAAGGTTTTAATTTGATCATCCGGTCCGTGCTCTTGGACTTTGCAGTTCTATATCTGCGCATTTTTCGCGGAAATTGTTTTTTTTTTTTTTAGAAAATCTTCTCTTCTCCGAATACAAAGCTTGGCCTATGGCTCGAATGAACAGAATATTGGATATTTATTACAAAAGCGATATAGGTGAGATCACTGTTGTCTAAACACGGGTGGCAAGGACGTGCCGCCAAGCGAGCTTTCCTGTACCAAGCCGTGTTGAAACCGTGTATTAGGAGTACGGCTTTAATATAACTTCCAATAGCTTCCATACCCCCAGGTTAGCCCGCTGTCATCTTAGACTGCATCATCATTCATCACTTACCACCAGGTGAGATCGCAGTCAAGGTCTTGTGGTGGATAAAAACGCCGGTTTTTATTTATCATAAATTTTTATGTAAGTACATACTTACTATATAACTTGATTTTAAATGAGACGTTCAATATCCCATCATTGTGCTAAGAAGGTATTTGAACATTTTGATTTTCAATTTAGTAGGATTTATTTCTTATCACAAATAAATAACATACGAGGGTATAAATTTCTTATACCGGATCTTAGACCATTTAAAAAAATGTGTTTTACGTATTACAGAACAGATATCAGTATCAAGTGTGGAAATTAAACTAGTTATAAACAACACGGACTGCGTGGGCACCTCGGAACTTGGCGTTGGCTTTCCTGAATTTTCAGCTACGCTATTTTTCTCAACGAATATGGCGGCTATTTTTTATTCCCTCAAGATTTATACTTGCAGTCGAAGTATTAATTTGATTGTAGAGGATAAGGACTCATTAATTAATAATGATAATTATCTTGAGTACAAGAATAATCCTGAAGAGCTGAATGAAGACGAAGATTAAGTAGGTAATTCAAGCTATTTAACTGATTGGTACAGGCCGTACGGCGTACCTACTCAAGAAATTATTAAAGGACCCATGTTTAAAACATAATGTTATTTATTTTTAATCAACTGTACCAAACTTACCCTAATAATAACGATTTCTTCAGTCATCACCCGAAATAATATTAATCTTATTTAATGTCATAATTGTCAGACTTCAGTACCTACTATCATAACCAGATGCTATTAGGATGACGGTAAGCAATTCAGGGTTGCCAACCGTACGAGGTTCCTCGTACAAATACGAGATTTGTGGTCTTCCGTACGAGGTACGAGGACACTGTCAGCCTCGTACAATTGTGTACGAGATTTTGACATTAGGGAAGGATATAGCCATACTAAACTTGTAAATTACGAACACACCAAAAAAATGTGTGCGCATTTAAGTTTGGACTGAACGCATCCTTAACGTGCAATGAAACGCCCCGTTTGAACGCGGTTTTTGTCTATTGTTCGGTAGCTATCCCGTCAACCAGGAATTTCCCGAAAAATCTAAATTTCGTTCTTCCGACTCTTCCGTTCTTCACATTAGCCGTTTCTATCGCACAAAGCGCAAATGTCTAGGTACTTTCTCTGTTCCTTACATGTAGGTAAAGTGCTGTATGCATGCATATACGTGTCTTGTTTAGTTGTACTACGTAAATGCGTGCGTGCATAAGTTAAAGGTTTTGAAGAAAATAAGATTATTAGTGTGAAATAGTCTTTCCTCTCCTCCATCCGTTGTTTATTATTGTTTTATTAGTTTTTTATGATGAGTGATAAAGAAGAAGATGATGACCGTTCACCTCGTTCGACCCCACCTAAAAAATTACGCATAAAAGACGGATGGACACGAAAAAAGGAAGGTAACACGTCATCACAGCATCGCTCACAGAATTTTAGACAGCAGTGGTTAAAGGATCCAGCTTTTAAGGACTGGTTGTTACCAGACACCAATGATTCAACAAAAGCTAAATGTGCGTTTTGCCCCGGAACATCAATGGTAGCTGAAATAACTAATTTAAAAACTCATGCCTTTACCAAGAAGCACCTAGGTAATAAACCTGGATCTAGTGGGAAAACGCAAACATTAACATCGCTAGGATTCCAGAAAGGTATAACTCCACAAAATAAAGAAAAAGCTCGTGCAGAAATTAAACTTGCTGCATTTTTTGCGGAGCATAACATTGCGTTCTCGGTGGCTGATCATTTGACGGCTTTATTAAAAGAAGTTATGACGGATTCTAAATTAATCAAGGAAATTGAACTTAAACGAACCAAAGTAACAGGTTTAGTAAAGAACGTTTTAGGAGGAGGTCATAAAGCAGATTTAGCTAAAAAACTTAAAACAAAATATTTTTCTGTGATGACGGACGAGACAACCGACGTTTCTACGATCAAAACTGCTTGCGTTGTGGTGCGCTATTTTGATCAAGAAACTGAAAAGATATGTAGCGCATTTTGGGAGTTGTACAAAGTTTTTAAGGAAACAGCCGATGCTGATGATATTCCCACAGCCAATGCTGAGAATTTATACAGAGCTCTTACCGACTCACTAAACAACCATGATGTTCCATTGACAAATGTGATAGGTTTTGGCTCAGATGGGTGTAACGTCATGATGGGTGATAACGACTCTGTAAAAACAAGATTAATGCGTGATTTTCCAGGAATCATAATAGCGAAGTGCGTTTGTCACTCGGCCCATTTGTGTGCCAGTGAAGCTTGTAAACAGTTGCCTGAAGGAGTAGAACAACTAGCTCGCGATATTTATAATTTTTTTAAGCATAGTGATAAACGCCTTTTTGATTTTCGTAACTTTCAGTCCTTTGCTGCAGTTGAACCCCACAAAATTTTGAAACCGTCACAAACAAGATGGCTTTCTTTATTATCAGTAGTTGAAAGGATATTAGAGCAATGGGAGGCCCTACGTCTCTTTTTTATCGATTTTACGACAAATCCTGCACAAAGAGCAAAAGCCGATGTAAGAAACAGAGCCGTAGTTACTACACTAGTTCAGACGACAATATATACTTCCAATGTGACTTTACCTCATCTGACGACAGTTTTCACAGTTTATCTATACCTCTCAATTCAACCTTAGATTCTACTTTGTCTCAATACTCTAAAAGTTTCAATGTTATCCACATAAATGCGCAGAGCATTAATGCTCACCACTCTGACCTTTTGAGCTCGTTTGACGTCAAAACATACATGCTATCCTGGTTTCTGAAATCTTTCTCAAGCCTATGCTTACCCTCAACTTCATACTCGTTGCCAGGATTTCATTTAATTAGAAATGACCGAACCAGTAAGGGTGGTGGAGGAGTTGCTATTTACCTGCGTGCTCAAATTCCATAATCATCATAAATCATCTGAACATTTATTTATTGAAGTTCTCTTCAGTACTTTGAAGCTTCTATTGGGAGTTTTCTATAGTTCTTCGTTGCGCATAGACTATTTTAACGAGTTCGAGCCCTTGCTAGAGAAGTTCGTCCCTAACGCTAATCATACAATAATCATGGGCGACTTCAATACTTGCCTAGTCAAGAATAACTCTCCAGCCAAGCGCCTGGTCGATATGATAAACAGTGCAATTTTAAACATCTCACGTCCGACACACTTTTTTCCTAACTGCGTTCCTTCTCTACTGGACCTTGTAACGGAGCTAAGGGTCCAGAATATGACTGGTCGCGTAGCTCCGTGAGTTAAGGTAGGGAGGCCCTCACCAATCAAACGCGATTCATAGAAACACACACTTAACAAACCTTTATTCACGATTCTACAGAAACTACTTAAGTCTAAACGATCTTCCTATAACTTAACTATACGGTCCGAGGCCCTGAGGGGACCTGCGGGGCGCGGGGCGTCACCGACTGACGCACGCGGTACGCGAATACAGAGGGTGTCCGCGGCGAGAGGGGGCGAAGGGGGGAGGGGAGACGGAAAGATGGGTCGTCCGTGGCCGAAGCGGCGGAGCGACCGATCTCGCCTGCGTTCACCAGTTACCACTGCCACTCGTCTGCCCGGGACCCCAAGCCGACGTGGTGTGACAGCGGTCGCTGGCGAACTGTCTGTGACTACCATGGTCCTCGCACACACTCTCACGAGTGTGGGGAAATCCGTTCGGGGCGATTTGCCCCCTGCGGATGGGATCTACCGCGTACCGTTAAGACGGCACGGTCCTTATTTCGGCCATTGGTCGGCCTACGAGCTTGGGGCGATCTTTCCGCATCGCGGTCGAGCCCCGCCGGGTGAAACCCGCTGGTGGGAGGCCCAGCGAAGCGACCAGCGTAGGCGGTGGATCAGCCCCCATGTTTGTGGGTGAGAATAATTTTTAATTTTAATTAGTGTCCTCAATGATGGTGACACGAGAAAACCTAGTCTCGTGTCAGGAGGTTTCTGGGATATGCCCTCCTGTCCGGTGGACGGGCGTGCCAAGGTGCGATGTTCCGAATGTGCGGAAGCGTGGAAGTGTCCGCCCGCGCGAAGACTCTATCGGCCAGGCGGGTGACGAAAGCGTCGAGACTCTCGATACGCAAGTCTCTCGAGATGGTAGAGTTCCTTACGTATCGAGGGGCGTTCGCGATGAGACGAAGGGCCTTTGACTGTTGGGCACGTAGAGTCTTCTTGTTCGCCTCGCTTGCTAGCCCAAACCACGCTGGTGCGGCGTATGTGAGGCGGGAGCGTATGTACGTTTTATACACTCCGATCTTGGTGCGCAGCGGAAGGCGCGATGTTAGTACCAGACGGAGGGCATATGTGGCGATCTTGCCTTGAGCACATATTTTCTTTAATGTGCGGCTTCATATTGAGTTGGTGATCAAGTGTGAGCCCGAGGTATTGCACTTTGGTCATCCATTCTATGGACTCGTCCAAAAAGGTGAGTCGTGGTGGGGGAAGCAGTTTTTGAGGGCCGATATAAATCGCCTGGGTCTTTCTGGCGTTTGCTCTAAGCCTCCAGCGCTTCAGCCAGTCCGGGAGGAGGTCCAGTGCACGCTGCAGTTTCTTCGTCGCATGCGTGATGTTTAGCGATTTTGCAATATATGCAGCGTCATCTGCATATAGAGCGAGGGTGGTTTCGGGTGTTGTGGGTATATCATCGGTGTAACAGGAGTATAGCACCGGCGAGAGGCAGCTTCCCTGTGGTACTCCTGCTAGGATGGGCTTCTCGGAGGATAGAGCCGAATCCACCCTTAGTCTAAAACTCTTCCCTTCTAGAAATTATCTTATGACCTTGGCGATCTGGGGAGGCGTCGATGTGATGGTGATCTTGTATAACAGGCCGGAGTGCCATACACGATCGAACGCCTTTTCCATATCGAGAGAGACCGCCGCTGCTTTCCCCTTTTTATTAATGGCCTCGGTGAAGAGGTGTATCACCCTTATCAATTGGAGGGTTGTACTGTGCTCAGCGCGAAATCCGAACTGCTCCGGGCGAGGGTTAAGGTGGGGCGCTAACTTCTGCAACAGTAGCAACTCGAAAATCTTGGACATGGTTGGGAGGGTTGTCTGTGAACGCAGGCCGGATGCCTTATATAGGCCGTGGGGGTGAGGTGCGCGGCGGCGGGGTTTTGCACACGGCACGATGGCGCGATTTCGAATGTTCTGGATTATCCATTGTTCGTGCGTGAGTCATCGCCTGCGTCATAACCTCATGATTGTCTCCTCGCCTGATCGTATTAATGCGTTTGGACAGCTCCCAGCAGAAGCTTTTTCGTACCACAACTTAGTCTATCTCTCGTATAAAATACGCCCGCCCAAAGTTATACCGCGGCGCAGTTTTAAGGACTTTAACGATGTTGGCTTTATGAACGACCTTAGCCAAATTGATTGGAACTCTGTGTTGAATGCCTCAACCTCTTATTTATAAACTCAAAGGCCACAACGACAACGCCACACAGATGATGACAAGCAAGGACAAGCTTAATATTTTTAATTCCATTCTTATTGAGTTATTCGATGTGCATGCTCCATTAAGGCCGATTAAACTCAAACACCTTCCAGCACCTTGGCTAACAGACGAAATAAAAATTCTGATGGTCAAGCGTAACAGAGATAAGACGAAATTCAAGAGTACCCCACTATAAAAAATCTATGTAAAAATAAAATCTGCGTAATAAATGCAATAAGCGTTGCCGGGATGCCCAGCGAGAATATATACATGTTTCAGTGGACAATAAGGACCCTAGGAAAATCTGGAGATTCCTTGACACCATGGGAATTGGCCGGGATCGCAAATCCTCTCTTACCCCTAGCAGCGTTGATATAGAATCGCTTAATAGACATTTTACGACTGTTCCTATATTAGACAATTCAATGAAATCTATCACGCTTAACTCCCTTAGTTTAAGGCCCAGTACTAATTCTGGGTTATTCAATTTTACACCCATCACTGCTACGGAAGTCCAGAAGCATATCATGGCTATAAAATCTGATGCCATCGGCAGTGATGGTGTGAGTCGTAAAGTGATTTTGCTGGCACTTGACAAAATCCTACCAGTCTTTTGCCATATTTTCAATCACTCTGTTTCCTCTAACACTTTTCCGAATATTTGGTGGAAACATGGTATCGGCTACATATATCGTTGAGCCATAAAATTGAGCATTCGCTGTGTATATTATGTCATGCTTAAGTAGTCTTAGAGACAAACTCAATTCAGGCCGTAAGTAGAGTATAGTAGGACTTAAGAGTAAGCAGTCTAGTCTTCAGTTTTACCTATAGCTTCGTGGTTTAGGTCATTTCGGTTAACCAAAGACTACTATATAGTTTTGTCAACCTTTTGTCAACTTTGTGACATTTCTGTCAGCACTCATTATGTGAAACAGCTGGTGAAACAGAGACAAGTTAACCAGAGATGTGAAAAGGAACGCATTGTTTTATGTTTATTTACGTGCTCGAATCACAATAGTCATTACGCACAAAAATAAAAAATTTAAAGTGTGATGATCGCAAAGTTTTGAAGATGTTGTGGTATCTGCCATGGTCCGAAAGCATTAAGAAGAGAGCCTGCAGATATTTACTCCAACGCTACTTGGGGAATTTCCTTGAAGAAAAGCTTACTTTAGCCCAGCTGAGTGTTGATCTTTACAATGGGACTGGTACCGTTTCAGATGTTAGCCTTGACTGCGAGGTAATCCTTTTTAAATTTTTTAAATTGGACAGCAATTTATTATCTTCAAAAGTCTAGTATTCGTCGTAGTGCTATATTAAAACGAGATACATAGTTGCCAATAAAAATGCGCTTGAATTTAATATCGCAGCACGTGTTTCCTATTGGTTTAACAAAGGAAACTATCTGACTATATTCTGATCCATTTTGTTAAGATTAAAACTTTATTACTAACAAGGTTAAAAAAATAACTAAGGAACATGTCTTTTCTCTTACACAAAGAGTTTTTTTGCCACATCTTACATTTAAAACCAGCTGGAATAATAACAATTGAAAAAAATCCTGATAAACATTTGTAGATATTGACAATATGTGCAAACAATTCTTACAATTTTACTTGAATACCTACAATTGTTACAATTTAACTGTTAATGATATTAAAGCATCCTTTTAATATTATAAATGTGAAAGTATGTCTGTCTGTCTGCTACGCTTTCACGTCCCATCTGTCCAACCGATTTTGATGAAATTTTGTACAGAGATTAGGTTGTTGTCATAGGCTTACTTTTTATCCTGGAAAATTAAGGAGTTCCTGCGGGAATTAAACAAACTTAACGTGGACAAAGTCGCAGGCATCATCTTGTATAATAATATATATCTCTTAAGACTCATTGCAAGACAAAAAATAACCTTCCTTGCTACCATATTTATATATACTTGCTGTTAAACTCATTCGTATTTTAATTGAAGGCACTCAATGAACTGGGTGATAGTCAGAATTGGCCCCTTGAGATAGTGGATGGGCATATGAGAGAAATAACTGTGACTGTCCCTTGGTCGACAATACTCAAAGATGATTCCATTGTGGAGATCAACGGCCTGTCTCTCACTGTACAGCCTAAAGTGCGAGTGGAACCAGGTAATGAAAAATACCATAATATATAGGTTTTATTTTGAGTTACAGGTCTATTTGATGACAATTGATACATTTTTAGTTGCCATTAAGCATTTTTAAAACAATATAACAATTTTTTTTTTGTAAAAAAACTGTCTGATGTGTCCAAGCTGCACAATATACACAAAAAGAGGTGAGGGATATACGCAGGCGAGATGCAGGCGCGGTGCGGGAGCATTGTCTCTCTATCATATTACATTCAAAAGGTATATGTCACCGAAAAACTGCAAAAACCGTCACATTGCAATCTAACGCTTTTTATCTTGATAGATTGTAAACTGTTGACAGATTGTGAACCGTTTAATTTTCTGAGTGTCAATTTTTGAAATATTCATAGTATTTACGTTTTATTGTCTCTTTGTTGTAGGTTAGGTTAGGTTAGGATTCGACATAAAAAATCATGTAGTGATAAATAAATAATCACTTAGGTTCTATTGGGTTAATATACCTAACAGATTACAATCTACTGAACAAAAATGAGTTAAATTGTAATCTTTCGACTGTTTACAATCTCGTGGAATAGATTTCAATCTAACGGTTTTCACATTCTTATGGTGACATATGCAAACGACAGGACACCAGTTATACAGAGGTGGCGAGGCACGAATACCCCAGTTTTATAATTCCGCCGCCGCTCCCTCGCCGCGCCTCGTATATATCCCGCGCCTAACAATGGCACCGCAAATGGAGCAAAACATTAGCCTATATTATGTCATATTGGGCTCCACATTTAATGTTGGTTTTATCATCAACAAAACATACATTCGGTAAGAACAGTATTAACAATTTCCCAAGCTTCAAAGTGTAGAACTGGCATAAAATAATATTTCTTTCACATCAAAATAACTTAGCATTAGTTACTTCACTTACTTCTTCACTCACTTCAGTCACTTAGTGACTAGTGTTCATGATTTGGGAAAGTCCAGAATAGAAGTATGCCTTCAAATCATTGTCTTCCTGCGAGTAATAATTACTAATTATATTATAATCTTACAATTTCAGTATCATCAATGCTGGAATCCATGTGGTCATCTATGTCGTCGTCCATGCAACTGGCAGCAGAATGTCTACAGGAAGAGGCAGGCCCCCAGGAGTCTAACCCTGTAGAAGGGATTGAAATGTTTGCACACGCCATTGACTCAAGTGAGTCATATCTGTCATACATTATGAATTAGCTAGCCACTTCAACTGAGCGGTTTGGTTTTGAATTTAAATAGTTGCTTTGATTGTTAACATTTCCTATTATGAAGTTTATCAATTTATAATATATGAAAAAATACTTTTAAAAAAATTAGGTGCAATTTTAGGTAAAATTTCTATTTGTCTATCTGTTTCATACCTATGTGTTTGTGTATCGTTGAATGAGTTGAAATTTTGTACAGTTGTTCTTGGCACATGTGCGAAGTTTTCGGACGCATAAGCACAATACGGCTTCCAGAAAAAAAAATCTACTATAGACGCCTGTTTTGAACTAGTAAGGACGATTGCGACGCATCTAGATACTTTAAACTCTCCATTAGTTATATTTTTTGACATGTCGAAAGCTTTCGACTTCGTGTCACACAAGGTTTTACTCAATAAGTTGGAAAACTATGGCATCCGTGGACCTGCCCTAACATGGATAAAGAGTTACTTAGATAATAGAAAACAATGCGTTGAAATAGCCAGAATTGATGAAAATTCTACACTTAGAAACTATAGATCTCCATACATGCTAAATGAATATGGTGTACCGCAAGGGAGCATTCTCGGTCCCTTGCTATTTATACTATACATTACCGATCTCCCTGACGTATCCAAAGATAAATATATATTATTCGCAGATGACATTTCATTAATTAAGACATGTAGTAATGACATTTTAAATACTGAAATTGACATAAATAACACAATTAAAACTATAGTAGACTGGCTTAATGACAATAATTTATGTATTAACTTGAATAAAACAAATTATATACACTTTAGCAATTATAATAATAAGAGAAAAAATAGGTTGAATTTAAATCATAACAATAACAAAATAAACGAAGTAGATGATTGCACCTTCCTAGGAATAAAAATGGATAAATACCTGAACTGGAAAACTCACATTGATTCTGTCTGTAATAAACTAAATAAATATACTTTTGTTTTAAATAAATTGCGTAAAAGTACCTCACAAAAAGTTATGTTAATGGTTTACTATGCATATGTAGATTCCATCTTAAGGTATGGCCTTATAGTTTGGGGAAATTCATGCGACATGGAAAGGGCATTCATAGCTCAAAAGAAATGCATTCGAGCAATATTTGGAAAACCTCCGACAGATTCCTGTAAACCTTTATTTAAACGTTTACAAGTTTTGACATTGCCATGCATGTACATATTCCAAATAGCTGTTTTTGTTAAAAATAACATTCATCAATTTAAAAAAGCCAAAGATGTTTTCATCAGAAATACAAGGAATTCCGAAAGATTGGTTCTGGACAGAACTCCTAGAACTGCATCTTATTTAAAAAGTTGTCATGCTATGTGTATTAGAATATTTAACCTGTTGCCTAGGGATATTCAGACCTTGCCTATTAAGCGATTTAAGCGTGCCCTCAGTAAATGGCTCTTGAGTTATTCATTTTACTCAATTAAGGATTTTTTTGAATATAAATCATTAAAACAATAACTTATCTAAGAATTATGCAATGACATGTATTTGTATTTAATTTTTTTTCCTACGAAGATATGATAATATGTATTGTATGATTTGTCCATTATTGAGTGTAATAATAATTTTGAATTTAATTGACCAATTTAATTTTGTTAAATAATTTATAACTTAATAATGTTTGATATTAATAATTCTAAATGTTGTACGCTAGAAATGGCAGAATGCATGTTAATATTGTGTTCACAACAAATAAATCAATAAATCAATAAATCATGCCAGGCATAATGCTTTTAACTTTTTGGCGATTCTCGCGCAAGAGTTGTGACGTCACCCATATACAGTGCTGTCAACATCCTTTTGTGACTTGCGACTATTGGGATTTTCAAGAAATATTAACTTCTATTGATGCGTAGTGTATGCCTTATTAGATAGTTTGGGATTTGCTGGTTCATTAAAATACAAAATTGCAATATCACTTGTATTCGCTACTTCAAGAATAATACAAGAAAAATGTAAATACATTGGTTGGATAGTGAGTGGCGGCGCTCTGAAACCGGGCGCCTATGCAGCCCGCTGAAGTCCCGCAGGCCCCTGCGGTTGTCCCAATATACCAACTTCCGTGGCGCTTTTTATAAAGAAGTTGTTTATTAATCTTATAAATTTGACATGAATTTTTATTTCATTCTCACCATTTATGCCACAAAAATCACAGTCGAATATATGATTCTACTATTTATAAAGTATGATTTATTTTTCAGTTCTGAGCAGAGTGAAAGTAAAATTTGTAAACACCAAAATAAGAATAGAACACGTACCCAAGAATGGTGACAGAGGTATCGCCTTGGAAATTCATATCAAATCGTATGTATGGAATGATGCTTATTGTAACATGCAGCATAATGTTTACTATCGTCGATACAGTGCTCGATTCTATACTGCAACTAGAAACCACGCCAAAAAAATGTGCTCGAAGAGAAGTTCGACGATCTCCCTGACGCAGTGTTGAGCGTTGTTGTATAAACGTGCGCAGGTCCCGGGTGCGATCCCCGGCAGGGTCAATTTGGGAATTTATAATTTCTCAATTTTCCCTGGTCTCGCCTGGTGGCAGGCTTCGGCCGTGGCTAGTTACCACCCTACCGGCAAAAACGTGCCGCCAAGCGATTGAGCGTTCCGGTATGATGCCGTGTAGAAATCAATTAGGGGTTGAGTTTAAATTAACGGCCATGCCCCTAACAGGTTAGCCTGTTAATATCATCATCACTTACCATCAGGTGAGATCGCAATCAAGGGCTAAGTTGTAGTAGATAAAAAAACAGTTGTTGCAAGGTAGCCCTGCGTTTCCATTTTATTTTAATAAATTTTTCGAATTCTCTGTTACCTCTCTTGGTTACATGAGCGGGTCTCTAGGGCAACTAGGAATCAAATGTGATTAGTCGATAAGAACTCAAGGGATAGTAACCATTGTGCTAGCATACATTTCAAGGTTTTAATACTCGACCTTGTTTTTTATACAACAATGCTTTCAGCATTGACTACTTTGACGAAGCTGGTTCCGAACCACAGCCAGACACAACTGACCCAGATAAAACCAAAACATACATAGTTGCGACATACACAAACAAAAAAATTAAATTCAACGGCGTAACATTTTACATCGACGAGTTCCCTTCCAAATTACGCACTATTGCACCTAGTTTGATAATGGAGAAATCACAGGCTTCCTCCCAAGCTGAAAAATCTGAGATATCAGCTGAGACGCCCGACTCAAACTATCAAAGTACTCTATCAGATGTTTTTTACGAAACGAGAAGTGTATTATCTACGTTAGATACGGATCCCATAAAGGAAATTATTGAAGAAAGGGTGCAAAGTGAAAGTGTTAGAGAAGCAACTCCTGATGAAAGAACTAGTCAGCCAGATCCTGTTTTGTTTGCCAAGTTGACTGGGCAACAGGAGTTGGCATTGAAATTGAAACATTCGGAAGAAGTTGAGGGGCCGAAAGTGGAAGTGAGCATATTGTTGGGGTCATTTTTGCTGTTCATTACGCCAAGGCAGCTGCATACTTTGCTGGAAATAGTTGATGCGTTAAATCAACCGCATTTAGAAGATACTAGGTATGTATTTTTGCGCCATGTGAATATCTTTGAGACTATCTTTTTTTCTCTGAAGGGATAAAAAGTAGGTAAAGTCACTCCCTATCATATCCTCTGTCTTAATAATTCCTTTGGTTTCAAACAATGAAACAGATTAATATTGAAAAAATGGGTGTTACGTTTTCTCAAGGCAGTTTTCGAGACTATAGCATGCCTTTAATTTGTAATTTTACTTTTTTATTTGTTAACCAAACAATGTATAGTTTATTTAACAATATTCCATTAATATATTCATTTAGCTGATGCCCGCGACTACGTCGGCGTGGATTGAGATTTCTTGGTTCCCTCGGGAACTCCTTAATTTTCCGGAATAAAAGTAGTCTATGTGTTATTCCAGACTATAATCTATCTCTGTGCCAAATTTCATCCAAATCCGTTCAGGCGTGATTGAGTAACAAACATCGATCCATCCAAACTTTTGCATTTATAATATTAGTATAGATTTGGTAATATTTGAGAGCAGAACACAAAGAATTGCAAAGGTAAACAATCTTTATTTTGATTTATTAGATTGTTTACCTTTGCAATTCTTTGTGTTATGTAATCGATCCCCGGCCGAGTATATCGCATTGTAATTCCTATACAGGACCTCACGATACAGGTCTCCTAGTGTGAGGTCCACAGCTAAGCATATAAGGGGTACATGAATTAAACCAGATTTTTTTGTTGGTTTTAAGATTTTACTAGTTTGTTAATGTGCACCTTGTTACCTTTTAAAAATTTTTTGGAAATAAAGTATTTGTATTTTTTTTTTGTATTTTAGATTTATTTTTAATATCATCCGTTTCAGCAATTTGCCAGTAAGACCAAGTGGACCAAATGTGCAATGCAAGCCAATGAAACAGGCAGACTTTCAGCTTATAGAGGCTCAGCTACTTGGCAATCTGGAAAAGCAACATTCCAAGCCTGTTGCAAAATACGGCTGGTCTGGCCCTAGCTTTGGTAGGAGAAAACTTAAATTTCATTATTACTATATTAATCTATGCGTGGCAAGATTCGGAACTAACGGCAATACTCTGTGGCAATTCTTAAAATAAGAGAATTTAATAGACAGACAGACTCTGCCACACGCACTGATATGTTTTCAAGCTGTATGTTAACAGATAAAGTGACTGATTGACTGATCAAAGTACAGCCCTACTTTGCATGTAGGTTTGCTTTGTAATATGATTACATGGCAAAGATTTAAATTGCTTACTTCATTTCCTAGTAACGAATAAACTAATTAAGTTAATATTAGTTCTTCTAAAATGCTCTTTAAGAAAAATAAAGTTTAATTATATAAATACGAATCATAGGTTATACATCTCAAGTACTCGTTACAGAGGACAGTGACGTAGAGAACGACAAGTTTCTGCCGATGACGTCACAAAGCAATCAGATGGCCGACAGTATCAGCTCATCTGTAAGCTCTATGAACACGAGCATTTCATCCAGCATCAATATACCCACAGCGCAGCCGAGGATTAAGAGAAATAAGAAAGGTGAGATATTGTCGACATCTTTAACCTCTTCATTCATATATAATATGTATTAAAAGAGCTTAAGAGCTTTCCAAGTTAAAAAAATATAATGTGTTTTAACTTTTAATAAATTAGAAATTATGATTCAGGGTTTTATTTGCATTAATTGTTTCCTAGTTCCTCACATCGATGGAGATCCCACAGCTGAAGTCTCGCACATTAGCTTACGCGTCGCTTCATTTTCGTGCGTTCTACTTCATAAGGTAAGCTGATTTTACCCATAAATATATCACCGGTTATAACTCACTAGTTTTGTTGGAAAATCCCTGACTAGTGGTAGAAACAGACTCATGAATAAGGGCCCCGGACGGGTTCGAAACTGGTCGGGCATTTTACAACAAAACTAGTATAGTTATAACTATAAATATATATAACCGGTGATATATTTATAGTTATAACTAGCTGATGCCCGCGACTCCGTAAAAAATATATCTATTCCTTTTCCTTCATGTACTTTTTGAAAATATGTTAAATATTTTTTGAATTGCATTTACTGGTAAATTAAAGTCTTATTATTTTAAGTGGAATAAAAATAAAAAAAACTACTTTTAGGATATTTTGATATCCACACCAATGGCGACTGACTGCGTGTTGCCGTCGTCAGTTTCCAAAATGCAACAGCTGTCCACGGAGTTTTTCAACCACATAGAAATATTTAGCAAATTGGAGGACAAGAGGGATTTGAGGGGAACCAACGAGATTTTAGAGAAAGCTACAGAAATAAATCATTTGAGGTAAGTCAGCAAAGCTATCAGCACCTTTTGTCTCAAAAAACTGGTTCGTAATTGGACTTATTTTTTTTAAATAAAAGTTGTTTTCGAACGATGAAACTGTTTTTGTGGTTAGTTTTCAAAATATCCGCTAAACAGAACAGCTGTTTTGAGGCTGCCATCCTTCATCTTTCAATTTTAAAGTAGATAGTACCAGTAATTAGTAAATCAAGTTTTTACTGACTACTATGATAAAAACCCAGTAGCCGACTCATTTTCAGTTTTTATACGACTGCCTAAAAAAAGGAGTATATTGTTTTCAGGTTTTATGTATTTATGTATGTATGTATGTTTGTGAGTTTGTGTTTGTATATTCCACCATAACTTCTATACGCCTGAACCGATTTTGATAAATAAGGTATCGTTAGAATCCCTAGCTTATTTCGGGTGACATAGGCTAGTAAATTTTAAAAAAAATTGATGGGGTGACCATGGTCCCGCATTACGACTAAATTTGAAAAAAAAAACGAAAATTAGATTAACTATATAATCATCAACTAGAAAATGATGAGTAGATTCCAAAAATATATAAAACTATTTTTTTTTATTCCATTTATTTGCATTCATGTCTACATACAAGTACATCGGCATGAGGCCCTGTCAGGGCATTGCAAATTTTAAATTAATTACACAAGATTCACTAAATCTATTACAAATATTAGATAAATAAATAGTATCGTCAAGTTATTAAATCTAGAAGTCGTAGTCAATGGCTAAAATAATATTAAATAAGTTATTACAATAAAATTAAAATAATTGAATAATTATAAGTTTTAATACATAATTTATTTTAAATACATTTATCGTGCTATTGAGGTCTATGTAGTCAGAAATTCTTGAATGTTATAAAAACATTTTTGTATTAACCAATGTCTTAATTTTCTTTTAAAGGTAGCCTCTTTGTTTTCTTCTTTCATAGTATTAGGGAGTTTATTGTAAATAATAATTGATCTAAAGGACGGACTACTACGGCTTGATATTCCTAGAGTATAACGTGGAAGAGCTAGATTATGCTTATGTTGATTTCGAGGGATTCGGTTATATGTACTTTAATGTTTTATATAGATGTATGTGTTTCCTTACAAACAAGACTGTCTCCATTATGTATATAGATGTTAATGTCAGGATTTTTTTTTCTATAAAATGAGGTCTACAACTTTCTCTTTGCCTAATGTTAACTAATATTCGTACGCACTTTTTCTGGGCAATGAATAGGTCTTCCACGTCCGTACTTTGGCCCCAAAGTATAATACCGTACTTAAGCCATGAGTAAGCATATGCGTAGTAAGCAGATAGAGCTGTCTCGAAGTTTGCATTCGCCTTGAGGACGCTTAGGGCATATGCAAACCGCGACAGCTTCAGTCTGATATTTTGTACATGCTGTTTCCAATTTAAGTGAGTATCGATACTCAGGCCTAGGAGCTTGAATTCCCCTACCTCCTCAATATTTATTTGTGCTGATAATTTACTTAAGTCTAGTGGTATTTTTTGATAAGGTCTGAATTGTATAAGTTTGGTTTTTTTAACGTTAATTTATAGGTGATGTTTCTCTAGCCAATTTTGCCAAAAAAATTTTATTTAGGATTCTATATAAAACGTAAAAAATAAAAATATAGTTCAATATCCAGTGATTCACAAAAAATATCATTTAATAAAAATGTGAATCAGATTCTAATTTAACTAGATTAATTTAGATTTTAACTTTTTAGTTCGTTTTTTGGCAGAGCAGTTTTTTAATTTTTTTAATTATGACTTGTTACAAAGTAAGCTTTGTGGATAGTTATCAGTTACCAATAAATTAACGTTAGTGATTGAGCGCTTTAGTATGATTTGGTAAGAAGGCTAAGGGATTCGCAAGGCCGCGTTTAAACCTAGATTTGTTGAAACCTGTAGTATCTATCACTAATTAAATGTGCAAGTAATGTTCCTTTTCCAGATTACTGACTTCAGAAATAAGCTTAGACGGGAGTGAGAAAGTGACTTCACAAGGTAGTCAAACTGTGTGTGAAGCCGCCATAAAAACCCTTCTAGTCCGGGAGACCTTGTACTACCAAGAAGACCCCGACGAAATAAAGCCCCAGAGTTTTGACTTGATACGATTTGAAAAAAAAGGTATATTTCTTTAGTTTAGTTTTAATTTAGTAATGAAGGAACTAGAAGTTTAATTCGCTATAATCCGCGACAATAGGTAAATATATGTGGTATAGTGTGTATCCCGCACTTGTAGCCGCGATTTCTGTGGTGTGGTGAATGTTACCTGCTTCTATCCAATATTTTAGTTTAGTGTTTTTGTCCAAATTTTCTTTCAAAACTAAGGCTCATAATTATTTATTGTAGAAGATGACGAAAACGCCACAGTGCCTCCAAAATCAAATTTAAGACTTAATTTGAAACAGACTTCACGGTATATGCGAGTGTCTGGAGAAAAGAAATTGGTACATCCCACTACGGATATTGTGTAAGTTTTATGTATTTTGTGTGTCATTTTAACTAAAACGCTTCTGTGTATCCTACAGCAAACTAAGATTTTTTTTATATTATTTTTAACGGGAAATAATTTCTAGTTACCAAGGAGTATATTTTGTAATTATTTATCGTGAAATTATTTAACTTTCGAAGTAATAGATTTGGTCCCTCATTAAATTTGTTTGCGTTCAAAAAATGTGGAACAACGCCTAAATTTTTTTTGTTCCCGAATTATGCAATTGGGTAAACTTGTTTTTTTGATAATTATCAAAATACCCTTTTAAAACAGGCTAAAGTGCTCGCCATTCTACATAGACGTTGACCTCACGTTGATAGAGCGCATGTCCGCTACGTTCTTGGGAGGAGCGAAGCCTCCCAACGCGCCGACTCCGCCGCCGCCGCAGAACCAAATGAACTTGTCTCTACAGTGCCCTAACCTCAATGTTATACTCAGGTCGGTACATGTATGTACTTATAGAGGAGACGCCCGCCGTCGCCAGGCGGGTGATCGGTCCATTAATTGAACCATTCCACCCATTTCCCCGTGTTAGGACAGAGGTTTACTGTCCCGGCAGCCTACCCCCCCGAACCTACCTGTAGCAGGTCGGTACATAGTTATTATGGCTAGAAACAGATATAAGCCCTGGATAAGTTCTTATCATTTCAGTTTTCACATTTCACAGAACATCTGAACAGGTCTGGATGAAATTTGGCACAGAGATAGATTATAGTCTGGAATAGCACATGGGCTACTTTTTATCCCGGAAAATTAAAGAGTCTCCGCGGGAACCAAAATACCTCAATCCACGCGTACGAAGTCGTGGGCATCAGCTAGTTATATCATATGTCACCGGTTCGCAACGGGCGGTACGGCAAGCAGCCCGCAGTCAACGTGCAGCTACCGTGTTGCGCGAGCTGGCTCATGAATAAGGGCCCCGGGGCCCGGACGGGTTCGAAAAAAGGCCGACAAAATAAGTGAGCTACAACCGGTGACATATAGTATAATAGTATAGTAGTATAATTCTCCTGTCTGTATGTCTGTCAGCTAAGCTTATAAAGGGTACATGAGTTAAACCGGAAATAGCAAAACCAAATTTTTTATTAGTTTTAAGATTTTACTACTTTGTTAATGTGCACCTTGTTACCTTTTAAAACATTTTTGGAAATAAAGCATTTGTATTTGTCACAGATTCCCAATAGCAGACCTCCGTCCGGGCATCAACCGAGAAGTACGGCGAGTTAGGCCAGACTATCTCTTGTTTAAGCTGCAAAACGCCACTGTGGGAATGCAGCAGGTCCAAAGCGTACGACCATTGCCTACCACCGTCACGGCCAAGGCCACTACCCTGGACCTGTATTACCACGTAAGTTTTGTTAAGGAAGTACCTAATCAAACGCATATAACGATAAGCAAACACAATTGTAGGGCATAAAATGTTTATATCGCCACATAATACAGCAAATATTTTTATTTTTAATTGCCTATGTATGTAATGTATGTAATAAATTTTATAACGATGTTATATTCGTTTATCAATTTGGATATTTTTGATGAGCATAATTTGCCAACACTACAGTTTTCTGCTTACCAAAAGATTAATAATTTGCAAACCGTATAAATGATAGGCAAACAAATGTACACTCAAACAAATTAGTAACCGACTGTAACTATACAAATAATGCAGGAAAATGATCACCTGGCAGCTACACACATTGCACAGTCAAGTATGGACGACACTGCGTTTGAAGGCAACGTCCTAAAAGGGAACGTTACCACGCCTTTGCCCATGTAAGTTAAACTCTTTTAACAATACCAGACAATATAACATACATCCTTTCAAAATATAATTTACTTTTGTTTCTTTTTAATTATAGGGTAATAGAACTTGATAACCAATTGACAAAACTGAAATATTGATTTGTAAGCTATCCTAAATCCCATCATGTCATCACCTCAAAATATGCATGCCATAAATACAGTTAGACAGAACAAAGTATGTTTATATAACAAATATATTGTATTATTTAAAGAACTTTCTTGTTGCTTGCCTTTATGCCTGTTCTGTAATTCGATTTGAGCAGCTATATCGGAAAGTAATCATTTAAAAATGTTTGTGGTTCATTTTAAGAAGTTATAACATTTAAAACACAAGAAATTCTAGGAATAATTAATGTTTTCACTCCACACAGGATTTCGATAACATTTCAACCTCGAGATTCAAGTAAAGGTCCATTTGATTCGCTGCACGATGACTTTTTGCACGGTTTCGAACCCAAAGCGATGAATCCCATGACAACATCAATGTACATCATGAACAATCTACGCAGCAACCTGCCCAGTCCTTTTAGCGGGAAAAAGATGGTGCACCAAAGTATTAGCAAGCATGAAAATAATCAGCAAGGTATGTAAGGCTATATCAAGTGCACATGTTTGCTGAAATAAACAGCGTTGGAAGGTGGAAGCTATCAACCAAGTTAATGGGAGCCGCTAAACAAAGCTTAAAGTGCACAGCGCAGCTTAGTCGAGCTCGTCGCTTGATTTTCTCTTTGCAAAAAGCAGCAGTTAAATAAACAGTTCCGTTTGTGGAAGCTTTAAGTTTGCCACCTCCAATACGTCCTATTCGAAGAATAATCAGTTTGAGTCCAAATTAATTTACTCACGCAGCAAAAAGTTAATGTTATCTTATTTTTTTTTTACAATTCACAAATATACAAAATCTGATATAAATAATTATTTAAAGGCCAAGAAGAGGATATTATAATACCCGGGACTGATGAAGAGATGGCGGAATTTACGACCAGTTCTGTAGAGAATTCGTCTATTCATCTCGATTTCAATCTGCCTATTCTTAGCCTGCAACTCGAGTAAGTACACCTTACTAATGTACTCTTTGCCATATTTCTAAACAAAGGTCACTTTTTATCTAAACTACAGACAATTTAGAAACTTATACTTAATTTAAGAAATACTCCAATAGGACTAGTCTTCATATAAGTAGCTGATATTTTTAACGCTACTGCTTTGCTACTTAAAGCCAAGATTTCATTAATTTTGCACAGTTATAACATACCTATTTCGTTTTAGTAATTATGCCCGATTTCACCATATAAAAATATATAGATCAATGCGCTTGTTTTCCTGTGCTTTAACTGTCAGCCAATGGGCTTAGGCCCTAAATTAGGTCACTGTTGGTGAAAACGGGCATTAGTCTCTGCATAAATAGAGTAGACCATTTGTGCAAAATTAATAATGCCTGTTAAAATCTTAAAAAATTTCATCATACAGATCAAAACAGTTATACGAAATCATCTACAACCGCATTAACTCTGATCTGCTCCTATGGGAACCGCAAGTCGTAGAACCGTTTGATATCAGCCCGCACATGTGCGCGCCCATCTACCCAGCCTTCGGTCTCTGCAAAGGCATGGGATATGGTAACTAGTTCTTTCTTTCCTGCACACATACATATTGAAATATACGTAGGTACAGTACCCGACACTAAAGATTACACGTCGAGCTTTCGAAAGAGATAATCGGCTGTTTCGGCTTCTATGAGCGTCGTCTCTGCCACTCATACCTATATAACGTTTGTCTGAATAAAGAAGCTCTTCCTAAAGCTCGATAATATTTATTGTAAGATACTTTACATATTTATTATGCTCTCGCGTGTCATATATGTTTCTCTACTCAAACATGCACTACAGTGCTTACTAACAGGAATGTACTCATAATGTTGCTCACTTAAACCTTCACTTCAGCTACAACTAAGATGCTCAATATACATAAGTGCCATAAGATAATTAGTCTTATTTTTCCATTTAAATTACTAGAAAAACATATTGTAATTTCATAATTTATATTCTGTATCTCCTAGCGAAAAATGACCCCCAAATTGTACTCTTCTAATAATTGTAGATCTATTACGTGAGATTATAATGAGACCCTGAGATTTATATCTTGAGAAATCTCCCATTTATCCTTAATTTAGTGCAACGTAGACAAAGCAATGTTGTATTGTTTTCAAGTTTCTCAGCTTCAGAAAAACTGTTATAGATTCGGATTCAGAGAGCTCATCATCTGAGGAAGAAAACCTTTACTATTCAACCTATGACAATAAACTAAAGAAAGGCATAGGCAACACTAAACCATTACCAGAAAACAAAGATAATGAATCACACAACTTCTGTCTCACGCTTAAAGTCGGTAAAGGGCTTTTGACTATTTACGCTCCAGTAAGGGTGAGTAATTTCTTTGTCTTTTGTTACATTTGTATCGCGGATATTCATTTCTCGGTATTTTACAACTATTAAAATAAAGTATTTTTAGCGATTTAATAATCACTGTATTTTAATCACAACAAAATATTTTTTAGTGATTAAATAGAGGATCTCCCAAAAGTCGTAATGTTCACGCCCCCTGTTAGTTTTATTTTGAATATTTCATACAAAATCCCATACAAAGCACCCGTTTTGACGTTTGAAAAAATGTTGCTGATTTGACTAGTTGTCAAATACCCAATTTCGACAGCTCGACAGTCATTGGATCCAGTATGCCACTTAAAAATATTAGCTTTTATGCAATACCATTTCAGCTACTGCAGACAAAATCCATTTTTTGTAAATATTTGAGAGTCGAAAAATCTAATTAATGTCACACATTACATTAATTTGAAGTCATACATTTTCTATACATTTTCCTTTTTTTCGTCCGTTGACGCTATCTGAGAATCCCCTTCAATTCCACCACAGATGACTTAAATATCTGAGATTTTGAAAATGGTATCCATTTTTCAGGATAGTAACAAACGCGTAGTACCAGGACAAATGGGGGAACTAGTTCTAGAAGCGTATAAACTGTCCATGTGCCAAGTGAGCGGGCTCAACGGACGAGCGAAAACCGCTCAACTGTGTTTGAGAGGAAGTAAAACTACTTTGTACCATGAACGTGAGTATTTTTTATACGACTGCCTGAAAAAGGAGTATATTGTTTTCAGGGTTCATGTATGTATGTATGTATGTGAGTTTGTATATTCCACCATAACTTCTATACGCCTGAACCGATTTTGATAAATGAGGTATCGTTAGAATCCCTAGCTTATTCCGGGTGACATAGGCTAGTAAAATTTAAAAAAAAATGATGGGGATGACCATGGTCCCGCATTAAAGAACAAAGTTGAAATTTTTTTAGAAAATAAGATTAACTATATACATAATCATCATCTAGAAAATGATGAGTAGATTCCAAAAATATATAACACTATAGTTCAATATGCAGTGATTCACAAAAAAATATCATTTAATAAAAATGTGAATAAGATTCTATTTAACTAGATTAATTTAGATTTTTAACTTTTTAGTTCGTTTTTTGGCAGGGCAGTCGTGTTATTTAATAAATTTTTTAATTATGACTTGTGATATTTGGGGCATTAGCTAAACTCTCTCTACATTAATGTTTTAATTTTGAATCGTCAATATGGGACATATTAGTTATTTTAATTACTGGCTGATGCCGGCGACTTCGTCCGCGTGGAATAGGTTATTTTTAATTCCCACGGGAATTCCTTAGTTTTTCAGGATATAAAGCCTATGTCACTCTCCAGGACCACAATTATAGACATGCAAAAACTCACGTCGGTCCGTTGCTCTGTTGCAGCGTGATTGAAAGACAAACAAACATACTTTCGTATTTATAATATTAGTAAGTAAAGTGTCTTACGCGTATTGATTTGAGTAATGTCGAGAAATGCGTTAGACAATGAAAAAATGTCAAATACCATCGTATTTTCGCCCAATAGCCTTCCACAGATATATCCATTCTAAAAAATTGTTTGTCAAGTTTACCAGTTACTTATTGAACTTGCGTGATCGATTATTGTCGTTTATTTTTAGCACTCCTAACGATACCATCAGACAAGCCCCCTCTTAGACTATATGGTACATCATTGCCGTGCCACCTGAAGAGTACAATCTACCCCTCAAACAAAGGGGTCGCCATAAAAGAACACCTGCAAACCAAAGACATGTTTACTATGGCTTTGAAAACGGAACCTGATGTTGAAACGCCTAATTTAAAGGTAAACCAAATTGTCATATGAATATGAAAGATATTTTATTGCAAACAAATATACAATTTTATCACAAATTAGGCCAATAATTTTAAATTGACTAAGTATAGCCATGATGGAGTTCAAAATCAACCGGACCTTTGCCAACTTGGTAAATCGCTTATCAATGCGCCCTTGCAGCGTATAATAGAAAATAACTGCCATTTTAAGTTCAAACGATAATAAGCATCCAGACGTGACCAAAACCGGCAAGTGTCGAATTTTCTACCAAAATTGACAGATATCATTTCAGATTTCTTATACAAAACATCCTATTATACATATTGATATAATTCAAAAAATTGTGTGTGTCAGCTCCGACGCACGACTGGAGTTTACTCTTTACGAACGATTATAAAATATATAGATTAGCAAATGAGGGTAAATGAACGCATTTTTATGTTACTGAAAGCATGCTTGATACATTTATTTATGTAATTCATATTCATCAAAATACATTACATAGTCATGGAAACAAACAAGTGTTACAATGGAAACATAAAGTCAATAACGTAACGGAAAATAAAAAAGTAATTTAAAAAAACAAAAAACCCGACTGCTTGGACACCAAAAAGTATAAAACAAGATGTGAATTTCATTATTATCAATTTACATAGTATAATACTTTTAATGAAATAATGTACAAAATAATATAGCCAATTCAGTATTCTCACAGCTCACGTTTTATAATAATATTTTTCTCTCATAATTAATTTTGTAATTATTACGAATTATCAAAGCGCGTCGCACGTCCATTAGCTAATATTAACGTGCGACTGCGCCTTGATAATTCGTAATAATTACAAAATTAATTATGAGAGAAAAATATTATTATAAAACGTGAGCTGTGAGAATACTGAATTGGCTATATTATTTTGTACATTATTTCATTAAAAGTATTATACTATGTAAATTGATAATAATGAAATTCACATCTTGTTTTATACTTTTTGGTGTCCAAGCAGTCGGACCTACCTGCAAGGTAATCCTAATAATATTATTGCCGTAATGAGAATCATTACTTTTGTATTAATTGTATTTTTTATTTATTTAAACTATTAAAAGGACAATACTGTTTTAGACCAAATTTGAAAGTCATAAAAATGGTTATTGTGAGTCAACCTTAAAAGATAGTTATATGCTATCGTGGACTTCTTTTTAGCACTTTTTGAGAGGAACGTTTCCACCATACATTGTTGTCGTGTAACTTTAACGTTTTAGGCAGCGCACGCCACGTAAGCTCTCAGATAAGATGATTTTTTCCGACTTAACTCACATTATTGCAATTTTCGTAAGGATCTCCAATTTTTGTGGAAATAAAATATAGCCTATTTTACTTGATAATAATGTAGCTTTCTATAAGTGATATAATTGTTAAAATCGGTTGAGTGCTTTTTGAGATAATCCACCTAGTTTGATCGATATAAGTGATATGAGTAGGAACTTTAAACATTTCCTTTGAAAGCTCGTAAATCCTAAATTATCATTTAAACGGAAAAATGGTTTATGGAACCTAGGTGTGATTTTAAAAGACCTATCTAACGATACCCCACTTGCCTATAACCTATCGAGTATGGACTTTCATTTATTAATTGGCTTCTAGTGGACGCCATTTTGTTTTTCTCAAATTCGGCTTCCGCTATGACACTCGGAAGATTAAGATAAATCTAGTGGTGCAAGTATTATCAAAATCGGTTCAGCCGTTTTGTCTGTAGTGCGACACGAAGGAATACACTAAAAATGAGCCTTTGAAACCTCGTAAATCCTAAATGATCGTTAAAATGAGAAAATGATCAAGGAAACCTAACTATGATTTTGCAAGACCTATTCATCGATACCCCACTTGCCATATTCGAAGGAATACACTAAAAATGAGCCTTTGAAACCTCGTAAATCCTAAATGATCGTTAAAATGAGAAAATGATCAAGGGAACCTAACTATGATTTTGCAAGACCTATTCATTGATACCCCACACGCCATAGTCTATCGACTTTATTTTTTAAATTTGTTACATTATGGCTTCTAGAGGGCGCCACTTTGTTTTTTCTCAAATTCGGCTTCCACAGTGACACTCTAATGATATACTCGGCATAATCTGGTGCAAGAATCATCAAAATCGGTCCACGCGTTTAGGCTGTAGCTGTCCTGCAAGGAACAAACAAACATATATAGACTGATGAACACATAACCCTGTGCGTTCCGCAGTCGGGTAAAAATATTTTACTCCCCTTACATTTTCATATCCAGGGCTTATACAAGGTGTAAGGTAAATGGTATAACATACCGGCGGCTACCTATGTTAGATGGTGTATAGATATACTGGAAAAATATCATGAGACGTGTAGCTCATATCCTGGGGGAGTTATGAGGACTTCAAAATTTTTGCATAAATGTTCAGGTGGCATCCCTTAAAACAGCTGATTCAATACCAATGAACTGCGAATAATACCGTATCTTAAGCCTCGTTGCCAGCGCGAGCGTTGCGATAAAATCCAATAGCGATGCTAAGTAATCATTATTCGGCATGAAATAAAATTCTCAAAGTAAAAGCCCGGCTAGAACTCACGTATTTTTGTAAAAAAATGCCCGACTAGTTTCGGACTTCGTAAGTCAAATTCAGTCCCTTATCCTTATTTTATGAGCCGCCTTTCTCTGTGATTAATTTCTCGACTTACTTCGTTGAAGTTTTGATCAATAATTAATTATTCTGAGTAGTTTGTTTTTTGAATGATTTGTAAATTGTAATGAATTGCCAAATTGCATAACGATACAATAATAATAATTAATATTATCGCTTGTAGTACAGTTCCGACTTTAGGTACAAAAGACACCGCCACTGGTGCATTTACGTAAGTAAACTTATTCGAGATACCAGGAAATTATGACTATTAAAGAGATTCAAGTAACCTATTAAATCATTTTAATTCACGAGGTGGGTCCCGTATTTTTCAATTTTAACTAGTTGTTAATGTTTCTAATGGTCTTTGGTAGTACTTTGATCGGCTGCGGGTCTTGGGGTTCCAGATTCGATCGTCAGCCATCAAATCATTAGAATTTGAGTTTATCTGCCAAGAAATTTTTATTACCAACGAGAAAAGAAATCCGTTCTTCGGTCGATTGAAGAATTTTTCTCCACGATGCTACGGTGGTCCCAGTTATTATCACTTATCAGTACTTAACCTGAAGTCCAAATAATCGTTAGAACCAACCAACCCGCATTGGAGCAGCGTGGAATCGTTTCTACATCTCTCATGAAAGATTAGGCCTGCAGTGCACAGTGATGGATTAATTGGTGAACAAAAATCCCTTCAACTCCTACGCAAATTAGAATATTTTTTTGATAGCTAGTAAGTACTTAGTTTCTTCGTGACTAAAGATATTTTCATAATTGCAATTATCTTGCAATGGAACCCTAATAATTCGGCCATATTGTCGTAGGGCGGAGTTTAGACGTATTCCTGTGTACGTACATGTAGGTATTGTCGGTAAATTAAAAAAAGCCGAGCTGACGGGCGACGTCCGACGGTACTAGGAACGCATGGAACAAAGTAGATTTTTAGAAAATAAATTTTTGATAGTGTTTTCTTTTCGGAATTTTACCCTAACTTGGGGGAAAAACATAACACAAATTAAACAAGAATTTTACAGAACGACTTTGGGTAAAATTGTGAATGCTCTGTTTAAATTGTTAGGTACATAACTAAAATAATGAAAATGAAAATATTTATTTCAGCTTAACTGTAAAGTAAAGTTATTAGTACAAAGAAAAAGTAAAGTAAAGTTACAAAGAAAATTGTAAAATAAAGTTTACCGACTTTTACATTGTACGTAAAAAAATCCGTTTAAAAAGTCCAACTTACTTACAACAAATAGTAAACTTGCCAAATTTAGAAATTTAGAATTTTATTAGGGTTTATAAAGGATATTTTTTAGTAGGGTAAAATCAAAATCGTGACTGGAAACCCTGTTTTTGAAACGTATTATTTTATTAGTTTTTCGAGATTTCAACAGTTGCGCGTAAACTGTCACGGTGGCAAGTACCTAAGTGACAATGAGTTATTCAAATTCAGACTATTTTATGATACGCAGTGGAGTGCAATAGTAGTGAAGAAATGCGCCAAAGAATCCTGGATGCATTTCAGACTGTAACACCCCAAATTGCTTACTCGTGTGATGTGCTCAGTGCTGCGCAGATTGGAATTGTGCACAGAAAAAGCGGGTTCACACATTGAACCCTTTCTGTGAGCAAGCTTACATTTTTTGCTGTATGACCTGTGTAGTACGTGTGTGTGTGTGTATGTGTGTGTGTGTGTGCATGATCTACGAGGTGTGAGCTGTGCTACTGTCATCTTTCATCAGGATGCTGGTATCTGGATCCCTTTTACGAGTAAGTAGGTAGTACTAGTAGTTAGAAGTACATGCTAAGAAAGTAGGTAGTAGGTTCGCGGTGGCTCCAGTGGTGACACCGCGGTGTCACCACTGTAGCCACCGCCACCACTACACACCACGTCGCCAGGACTCTGCGCAGCACACTCTTAAAGAATGCCCTGTCTGGGAACCTGAACGTCGTGTCCTAGTCAGCCACGTGAGAAGTGATCTCTCTCCAACGGCTGCGATACCGGCAATGGTGTCGGAGGTCGGAGCAAGGAGGGCAGTGGTCTCCTTCTGTGAAACCGTAATGGTTAAGAAGGAGGCCGCTGAGCGAGCCCGTCAGCGAGCTGATCCCGCTCGGAGACGAGGACATTGTTGTGGCGCTGGCCACCATACCGATCCAACAACTCAATAGTCTCAGTCTAAGGGACATCAGGGTCCGGAGCGGCCTGGAGTGGGGGCTCCAGTCGTTTCACCCTTGGACGACCCTTGCCCTTGGTAGTCGGCAGCTCGGTTGTGGCCAACACAGCGCTGAGGGTGACTACCAAGGAGATTTTAGAGAGTAAAAATCTCACATAACCTGATTTCTCCCCCAAGAAATCAGGTATCTCTTAAAGATTTCCCTCCCGATACCAAAAAAAACGTAGTACTAACTAGTAACTGTTTATTAAGTAGTTAGATATCTAGTGGTAGGTAGAAGTATTCAAGTTAATTAGGTGTAGGTACAACTTACCAAAAAATATCATTCATTTTGCAAAGTCGGCCCGCGGCGCGAGTGGCGGCATCTACCTATCAAAGGCGCGGTGTTTACAAAGAGGATACCGCGTGTTAGTAGGTAGCGTCCATCCGTTCTAGCATGTACCAGGTTTACATAAAATTTTAAGAGATTGTCTGTAGTGAGAAGTTGATTTGGAGAGCATTTTGTATTTTTATTAAATATGATGAACTAGCGTACCTACCTACATGTAATGCGTCTGAGTGACCAATGGTTTACAGGTTTGGTTGCGAATCTCGTAGTCTGGGTTCGATTTCGATTTCGGTCCTATTTCGGTCATAACATTTTTAGGTTTGAGTTTTATGTACAGAATTTCTCATAAGTACCCGGCACCAACAAATAGGCACCTAGGAAATAGGTAGTGATTAAGAGCTTAAATTAGACCTTCTAAGCTCAGAAGTATGTATTAGTACATCCATGCTTCCATGCTGCTCCATTTTAACCCGCGTTTGGTGGGTTTAGCGACAAATAGGTAGGATAGGATCTCGTTACTAGTGATAGACGGCTTAACATGTTCTACGAGGAACGGGAGTAGGTAGGTAATCAACGCCAATTTACTTACCTACTGAGAATTCCTAGTCAATAGTCAAGATTTGAACCGACCCGGGAATCGAACACAAGACCTCGTTATCATCAATTACAACACTACTGGACATTAAATACCGTCTTCGTCAGCTGGGCGACCGCGTATCTCTGACGGCTACAGTGTAACGATCGCAATCACCTCTGATTGGATAACACTCTTCCACTATTGGACAAAATCCATTGACGCAGCAAGAATACCATAAATTCAGCCAATCACAGCAATTGATACTGTAACAATGATTGATGCAGAAGATACGCGGTCGCCCTGCTGGGTCATCTGCACCTGCAGGTCGTCAGTGACATCAAAGTTGCGCGGCGGCATTCGGACAACAAAAGGTCGTCGACTTAGTCGTTTATACTAGGGCAATAGAAATTGATGTTGCGTAAGTTATGTATTACATAATAATAATAGTTAAGAGGTTGTTAATCGCCACAGGGTTGCCAAAATTTATTTTCCTTAATTAACTAATTAATTTTGTATGAAAATTTTAGATAATTAATTTTGAATTTTTAACACCGCCATAGTGTTTATAACGTCAAAATTGCATGGGTAGCCGCCGGTATGTTATACCATTTACCTTACACCTTGTATATGAAAAAAAACTCCAAAAAATAGCACTTAAATTATTTTAGGTTATATTTTTAATGATTCAACTTAAATGTGAATTATACGAAGAGAGAAATGCTTGGTTATAGTAAAATGAAAAGTTTTCTTGCAGACGATATGCATAGCTCTTGGTATAGAGCAAGCGACGCTCCGACACCGGGGAGACAAGGGAATAGCTTGGCTCAGTCAATTGATGGACGTGTTAGATGTTCTGGATTATCCCGTACCTGGCTATTCGCCTTCTACCGTGCTATCTGAATTGCATGTGCATGTATGGGACTGCGCTGTGGATTATAGGTAACACGCGTAAATAAATTTAGTTTTCATGATTTTCTTATGTTAGGCCCATTCTGAGAGAGACGAATAATGTTAGTGCTGTCCTGCTCTGACTGGTCGAGTCTGCGCTCGACTCTTTATTGTATGGTACTCTGTAATTAGATAATGATGATCTATGGTTAATTTTGTAATGGCGCCGGCTGCCTTGTTGGGTAAATGATGAGTATAAATAAATGAATAATTGGATACCTACCAGTGTTTGCATTTACAACTTGAATTGGAAATGTTTTGTGACTTTTCTACCTTTTGAATGGAGTAACTGATGAGTTTTCTTTTCAGGTTTTTCTCATCAGAATTTATTTTCCGAACCTATTGTATTGTTTTGATATATTGTGTCACAAATTGAATAAATAATAATAAATTTTGAGTAAATGAAAATATGATGCTGATTTTGTTTCTTGTGACAAAGTAGCTATTCAAATTACTCGTAATTTTTGTTCAAAAAAATTAGGACCTTTACTGAAATTTATAAGGCGTTTGCCTAATTACCCGACTATTTTGTTAAATAGGCATCTAAACTCGCCGGCATATTTAGCGGAACATAAAAAAAGGTCCATAATTAAAAAAATATGGTTTTATTTTAAGATCTACTTACTACACTTCTTTTGTTATTTAAAGTTTCATTTGTTTTACTTAAAATCAGATCACATTAAGAACAGATTTTGCGAGTAATGGCTATTTGTGAAAAATGGTACATTTTTGAACTTTTCATGTAACCGGAAAAAGTGAAATTTAATATTAAAATAACAATTAATTAAATTAGAAATATGGTGATTAATATCGCGTATTTCCTCCACGCTCTTATTAAAGTTTCTACCCGTCTAGGCATACTGAGAATGATGTTATCGATGGTCTCCTGGGATATACTCCGCCATTCCTCAACTACGGCGATTCGCAGTTCTCCCACGTTCGCAGGGGCTGGAATTCTGGACTTAACTTTTCTTTTCAGCAAGTTCCAAACGTGCTCTATTGGGTTCATATCCGGTGATCTCGCCGGCCACTCCATAACAGTGATATTCATATCATTAAGATAAGCTTGAGTTACCCGAGCGGTATGCGGCCGAGCATTATCCTGCATAAAAACAAAATCTTCACCGATATATGGGGCAAACGGTACGACATTTTCTTCTAAAACTTCTCTGATATAGCGGTCTGCAGTCAGACTCCCTCTGTCAATCACTACCAAGTCTGTGCGAACTCCCAAACAAATGCCCGCCCAAACCATTATTGATCCACCACCGTATGCAACTGTAGTTTCAAAATTTGTCTGAATGTATCGTTCTCCTTTGCGTCTGTATATTCTTTGCCTGCCGTCAATTTGATTTAAGAGAATTCTGCACTCATCACTAAACAATACCTTACTCCATTGGTCCGCGTTCTAAAGTCGATGTTCCTAAGCAAAAGTTAACCTGTTTCTACGATGATTTACCTCGAGCCTTGGAGCCTTGGCGCCTTGGCGGGCACAAATGAACCCAAACCAGCTTCTTCGAGCCTTCTTCGTACCGTACGCTCACTTACGGTTACACCCCGCACTGCTTCTAACTCATGTCGGGCTTGGACGGCCGTCAAACGGGGGTTCCTACGTACACGAAGCCGAATGAAACGATCATCCCTACTCGAAGTGCGTCTTTTTCTGCCTTGTCCTGCTCTTCTCACATAAGTACCGGTCTCCCTGAACCGTTGGATACTGCGATGGATCGTTGAAACTGGTCGACGAAGATCTCTGGATATCACTCTGTAGGTTTGACCATTTCTTCGCATTTCGAGTGCCCTGGCAATCTCCGTTGGGGCTAAGTCAGGCATAATTCAGTCATCAACTCCAGAAAGATACGTGATTAAAAAAACTACAAAAAACAGTATTTCAATGAAATTTTAAATCAAACTCAGAAGGAAGAAATACTCGAAGTTCGCTCCAGATAAGGTGTATTTGAATAAGATTAAAACAATTGCATAAAATGTGATGTTCAGTTGTTTTCTTAATTTGAAAATATTTCTTTTTAAATTAAATGACGTATAAACCAGCCAGCAACCTTATATGATACTGATATCAAACCTTTTTTTTATGTTCCGCTAAACATGCCGCGAGTTTATAAACTTTATTATTTCAACAAAGGGAAAACCGATGATATTTATTTTTGAGTAACCTTTCACCATTCACACATTTATCTATACAATTTTCTCTATCAGGCCGTTATACCTACCAATACGAACAGTGGTAACCCTGGGCAACTTCAGCGTATCCAGTAACTTAATACCGGAAACGAACACATCGTACTTAAGGTTCTTGGCTCAGGAATGCACTCTATTCCTGTCATACTTATCCGGTGGTAAACCGAATATGCCAGTACCACAGGACGATGACAAACATCCGGATATAAGCAAGGATTATGTTTGTGTTCTTGACGTGGGATTGTTTGAACTGTCTTTGCGGATGGAGGACAAAAGTAGTAGCGTGAGTATTTTTATTATGTTCTTTGATATTTTTGGAGGTTACTTGTATGAGGATCACGGAATATGGGGCCAAATTGGGTATTTGACAACTAGTCAAATCAGCAATTTTTCCCAAACTTCAAAACGCGTGCTTACTCGTGATATGGGATTATGTACTAATATTATAAAATTACAATAGTGTATTTGCCTGTTTGCTGCGCTTTCACGGCTGTTCAAAAGTGTGTAATTATTTTTTTTATACGTACATACCTTTTTCTAAAGCAAGGCGAACCGAACCACACGCCGTAATATAAAAATGTGAAAGCGAAGCAAATTTACATGTAACAAGATTCAAGGACGAGTTTGACAAAGGCTTTATGCAGGTTCAAATGCTTTATACTAATCAATACTATTAATATAAATGCGAAAGTGTCTGTCTGTCCGTTTGTCTGCTACGCTTTCACGGCTCATCTGTTCAACCGATTTGGATGAAATTTTGTACAGGGATAGATTGTATCCCAGGGAAGGACATGGGCTACTTTTTATCCTGGAAAATTCAAGAGTTCCCGCGGGACTAAAAAAAATATCAGTTCAACCAATTTTGATGAAATTCGGTACAGGGATAGACACAGGCCTCTTTTTATCCTGGAAAATATTAGTGTTCCCGCGGGGATCAAGAAACCTTAATCCACGCGGACGAAGTCGCGGGGATCATCTAGTTTTATAGGTATATAAATTTTTTATAATATAATTGTTTTAAAGTTCAACATCTAAAACTTTTGTGTCACAGTCAAACGACCAGCCACAAGTGGACCTCACAGCGTCAAACAATATGGTGCATATGTATACGTGCTGGGACTCTGCCTCGGCTCTGTGTCGACTGGTCACGTACGTGGCTTCCGATGGAGATTCCCAACTGCCATTCGACAGGTCTCGGCATACTAGCATTTGTTCTGATCAGCCTTTGGAGACCTTAGTAGGTGAGGCCATAAGTATTTAGTATTAAAAGGAAACTCGGTTATCCACATCCACCATTACAGCCCATTAACGTCCCACTGCTAGGCACAGGGGTCCACTCACAGGAGAGAGGGAATTAGAGTTTGGACCCACCATGCTACTCCAATGCGAGTTGGCGGGCTTAACGATTATTATCATGTTAGTGATAATAACCGGGACCGACGGCTTAACGTGCTCTCTGAGGCACGGGGATGAAACACCTCTAACTTCCTAACTCCGGGCTAGTACTGAGAATTTCTAGTCAGTAAAACATAAGATTTAATAATAGCCCAACCCGGGACTCGAACCCGGGACTAGGGGAACTAGATCAACGAGGCAGTTAACTTTAATTTAGCAATTCACAGCCGCATTCGAGTTCCATACACCAGTGTTGCCAACTTCGACAATGCAGGGCGTAGATTAAACAGATAATGCCCATTATAGACTATAGATACATTGAGCCTAACATTAGTAACTTAAAAACTATAAACACTTCTTTCTTCAGCGTTCTTTCGGCTTTCTATACCTGAACTAAGTTATTTGTATAACCATTTGCGATCAGCATTATTAGTGCTTATTCACTAGTACAAAAAAATGGGTATGGTGGTTTATTATAACTGCTATACCTCCGACAGGTCAGCCTGCTACTATCTTAGACTGCATCATCCCTTACTAGCAGGCGAGATCGCAGTCAAGGCTTAAAGTGGAATAAAAATAATAATTAAAAATCATTTTCAGGTCTAGAAGACCGGCCAATAGAAGAAATCCGAGAATTATCGCCGAGTGAAATTCAACAGGTTAACGATTTGATGGCTGAAGCATTGAAAGAAAGTCCTAACAATACAAGTAAGTTGCGTAGTTCACAAAATTACGCCTCGAAAAGACGTGTTGTCTCCTAAATGGCCTTAATAATCCGCCATATTCCGTCCAGGTAAAGCGCTTCCATCTAACGGCGAAAAGTAGCGACTTTATAAATAACTCATAGTTGTTTTTGTAAATATATTTACGATAACTTATCGATATATAACACATATTTTTGAAAGTAGCCTATGTGTTATTCCAAACTAATCTATCTCTGTGCCAAATTTCATCCACATCAGTTCAGACGTTCTGGCGTGATCCATTTGAGGTGTTTTGGTTCCCGCGGGAACTCTTTTATTTTCCGGGATAAAAAGTAGCCTGTGTTATTCATCAATATAATCTATCCCTGTGCCAAATTTCATCCAGATCCGTTCAGCCGTTCAGGCGTGAATGAGTAACAAACATCCATACATACAAACACAAACAAACTTTCGAGTTTATAATATTAGTGAGGACTAGATGACGCCCGCAACTTCGTCCGCGTGGATTGATGCTTTTTGATTCCCGCGGGAACTTCAATTTTCCGGGATAAAAAGTAGCCTTTATCGTTCGCCGGAATGCAATTTATCTCTGTTCCAAGTTTTATCAAAATAGGTTGAGTAGTTGGGCTGTGAAAACGTAGCAGACAGACAGACACACTTTCGCATTTATAATTTTAGTAAGTATGGATTGATTACGGCGTTTAGATTGTATTCTTAATAATGACATGAAATCGCAGTTAAGCGCTAATTTATCTTGTAATAAAAATGTAAAAAAAAATTAATAGCTAAATGGTTATTACAGCGGAGGAAGACGAACTACATAGTTCAACTGAAAAAGAAGGCGTCGAAGTTTTCTTCTTCCCAGATGAATCCAACATAAAAGTAAAACAACTTTCTTCGGAAGCCATAGACGCAGAATCAGAACCCAAATCCATAGAGTACGACGATTCGCTCAAAATAGAAGAGGCACACGAAGCGAAACCAACAAATATACAAGTCGCTAGGGATCTCGGTGATCCTAGTTCTACGCCTAAAACTACACCGAGGAAGGCAAAACGGAAAAATGTAAGATTGTTTTCAATTACTGTTAATTACTATTTATTCGTTTCCTCTAGTCATCATTCAAATAAATCGGATCTTACAGGCCCAATTCTTGACCGAGCGAAGCGAAGGCCTCTGAGTCTACTTGAGCGAATCTACATATTTTGTCCGTCCATCTGTCAGAGCCTTATAACTTCTGAATTACTATTTTAACAGACCTTCACAATGATTTCAATAGATGGCGCTCTAAAAATTTATTCGTTTCTCCAATAACTCTTAAGGTCTCTTGCGTCTAATGTTAAAAGTTAACGATTTTACACTATATATTTAAAACTAACTTATGGATACCGCGAGGTCTCAGTTCGGGGCGAACCACTAGTCTAAGCAAATCGTAATCAGCATCATACATGCTTTTTGATGTGCAAGGATCTGTGAAATCCTTAAACAGGTCGAATTATCCGTTTGACAAACGATTACGATTTCCTAACAAAATCGGGGGGCAGTTTTAAGGAGTTTTGAAACATTTTGAAAATTAGAGCATATTTCAAACGTCTGCAACGAAATCTTTGCGATACTGTAATCTCTTAGTAACAAACTTTGTACGATACCATATGCGAACTACTGAAGTAACTTTAAGTCTTCTTGTTTTCTATCGACTATATATAGGGAGTGTCCTTTGGCTAGCAAATTCTGATCATAAGGTTAGTCGGGAGAACAAGTTTTTCTGACAATGAATTCTGAGTAGTAACACAGGCGCGGTTGAGATATTGATGGTGTTATACTATGTCATGAAGCTCGTAAATCATTTAATCCTGCTCATCATCTCTTTGGTCATGTCGTATTGCCGTCCCATTGGACTATATAATAAGTATATAGTAAAAAGAAATAAATAGAACACCTCCCAACGCACGTGTCTCCTGCCACTTATAACTTAGGTACCTTCAATGCAAGAGTGAATAGGCATCTTCTAGGCAAGCGCGTTCCAACCTATACCTCATCATTGCTTTGCACTAAGCATGATTGTCGTCAAGCGCAAGCCTATGTGACAATAAAAAAAGAAACCTTTAAAACTTATAATTCCAAAAACTTACTAAAACGGTTCCCTATCTGATCAGATAAAATCATCCGGAGAAGGTAGCAACACGGATGACGAATACTGCATAGTGGAGGAACAGCCATACGGACAAGACAACGAAATGGACGAGCCCACAGTGACCTGGCTGGGCAAGGGGCCTACGTTCATGGTCGATAACCACTTCACTGTACCGGCCGCGAGATCAGATGTCCTGAAAGCGCCAAAGAGTTTCCCACTGCCTGTGCTTAGGTAAGTATTTTACCCTACTGCAAATCCAAAAGGAAGGGTTATGATTTTAGCAGTCTATGTACTCGTATGTATGCTTGTATTTAAATATGTCCGCGCCTTTAAGCTTCCCACAGCCTATGCTCAGGTAGCTTACTTCGCTACTGTATATTATAGAAACAAACGTACAGACAAGTTAACGTAATAGACGAGACAACGGTGACAGGGGGGCGTCCCTAAAATAAGGATTATAATTCTGCGTAAACATTATCAAAATAATATTGCTTTGAGCGATGGTAGTAAGCCCCCTAATAGAATAATAAATGAGATTGTTTTTGCTGCTAAACGAAGTCTCTCTATTACTGTGTCTATGATAAATGCGTTAAACTCGTAAAATGTGTGTTGGACATGCGTGTATACATCTCTACAGAACACGGTCCAGCAGTATTCACCCACTTATCTGAAAAATATACGTTTTGAATCCATATTAAAACCCACATTAATAGCTTGAAGGTTCATTTCAAAAGGTTCACGTCACGATGTATTTCATTGTAGGTATACACTATGCGAGATGAGTCTAACTTGGAACATGTATGGAGGCACCGATTTCCGGCCAAGCAGTGAATCGGCGTCTAACAAAAAAACAGTTACTATTGATGACTCGCGAAAGCTAGGTTCGCCCACAACAACATCAAAGTGAGTGTGTGATTTTTTTATCTGTGTTTTTCTATGAATTACAGAATTTATTTATTGTTAATGTGCTTAGAAAGTTAATAATTTCCATGAGAGGCTTTAGCCCTATTAAACGATAAATGATTTATTTATTTCACATAGGACAACTTGTGTCACTTGATACGTTAAGACTCTACCACCGGTTCGGAAAGATGTTCTACTGAGAAGAACCGGCAAGAAACTCAGCAGTTGCTGTTTTCTTAAAAAAGAAAAAGGTTACATTAAGTAAACAATACAACACATACGTTACGTTTCAAGTATTACACTGAATTGTGGGCCACTGGATGCAAGGCCCGTTGCTTTCATGCAACTTTATCATTCAATCAATCATCGATCGTATAATAACCTCGACTTAACAAATGCTGTTAACACAGTCTTTAAATTTATGTAATGGCAAATCCAGAAACTCTTTTGGAACCAAGTTATAAAACCATACAGTATAAAAGTTCAGAAATTTCTGCACTTTTTGATTACAAATACTACTTATGTATTTATCAATAAAATACTTTCCAAATATGATATTTTACGGATATGATGATTAATCACGGGGACGGGGGTCATAACTCTCAGCTATGAGGATTTACGACGCAGAGAAAGAAATAGAGGGATTAGTTTAGGTAAAGTTTAGGAGTCCGGGCCCGGGTCAAGTAAAACCGTGACTGGTTTTACTACTACGTGGTATCACGTATGTATTATAAGAATAGGGTAAGCCTATCCATGCGAAGCCGGAATAGACTTCCATCAATCACATAATAGAAGGGGTTTTAATAACATAACAGCCCTTATTTCTAATTTCCGTAATACCCTCTAGACGTAGCAAAGACTACGAGCCATACGAAGCCAGTAGGGCTATAACGGAGGCGTACAGACGCGGGGGCGTCAGTTGGTCGACGGGCGCCGAACGCGTCACACCTAAACAGAAAACGCACAAGTGGGAACTGCGATTGCGTGGAGGGAAAAACCGCGATCACCATACATGCGTCAAATTGTGTCTTACTAAGGTATGATAAATCCATTTAAACTATACATATAAAACTGTACAGTGAATGACAGAATGACAACGTGCTGCCTGTAGACCTAAACTTAGTAGTTTGTATGGTGGTTCTCAAAAACGTTTTTCAATCAAACAATCAGTTTACGTAGACTCAAAAGAGATTTTGAGTATTTCCAAACGGATCTTGAAAATGCCTAAATCCACTTGAATGAAGTCACAGGAAACATCACTGAATAAACTGTTACTTAATGTAACTTCATAGCGCCCAACGAAGTGTGAATGTGAACATAACGTGTGCGTCTGGTGGGAGGTTTCGGCCGTGGCTAGTTACCACCCAACCGGCAAATACGTATCGCTAAGCGATTTAGCGTTCAGGTACAATGCCATGTAGGAACCGATAGGGGTATGGATTTAATATAACTGCCATACCCCTAACAAATTACCCCGCTACCATCTTAGACTGCATCATCAATTACCATCAGGTGAGATCGCAGTCAAGGGCTAACTTACAGTAGAAAAAAAAAAGAAGTCGCAGGAGACCGTGAAAGATCTTAAACGGTGAAACTAAAAAGATATTTGCACGAAGGATTTTTCAAACGATAATAATGATACTTCTTTAGAGGCATGAAATTTCTCCGTAGGTAAAATTCCAACACGAAGTATATCCGCCAGGGGGCACGCAGGCGTCTAGACAGACGCTTGCCATTACCAAAGTTGAAGTCCTCGACAAGCTAGTCTGCAGTGATATCAATAAGTTGCTCAGCCAATATAAACTCAAGGATGAACCGGAAAGGAAAAATGCTCATATGGTAAGACCCATAATGATTTTACAGTATTAACTTTTGGTCCAATATCCAATTATTATTGAAAAGATCAGATTTTAGTTGTGATTTTCCTGATTTTCAGTCGGTTTCCGAATGTGACCAATTCAACCCAATGTACAACGTTTGATCTGCAAGTCTATTGACGGTTTATTGCCTTACTTTTAAAATTACGTCTAAATTCCGATCTTTTTAGCTTCTGCTAAGTTTACTCACAAACCAAACAAAGTTAATAACATTATGGAGGAAAAAAAACGTGTGTGTGAAAATTCACACACGACAGAAGTGAAACTTCAGAAAAGTAGCCTACGAGAGAATGAGATAAATATAACTTGTATTGTCATTATCTCGTAGGCTAAATTCTATTATGAATATGTATGTCTCTTTTTGGTGTCGCTTTTTCGTTTTATCTAATTTTCAAATCACAACGATTCTAAAGAGATTTCACTTCAAAAAGTATCTTTTTTGTTTAGAACTTTAGCCAAACATTTGACATTTTACACGGGTAAAAAAACAGCTATTCACCTAAGCACATTAAATGTTATTGAAATATTTTGCACTTTTTGTATTAAAACATATATTTTAAGCTAATCGTGAAAGCGGTCCATCTCCGAGCGGATGCGGCGTTGCCAGCTCACGAATGCTGTCTGAAAGTCTCTCTGCTCCCATTGAGGTTCAATTTAGACCAGGATACCCTTGCGTTCCTCGTCGGATTTTTTTCCAAGCTCGGAACTGATGAGGCTAGTGGTAAGTTTTTCGTACAAGTCCTCGAAACCTTAAAAACTACAAACGAATACTACTATAGTTAACGGTATATCTTACTATCTTACTTCTTATCTTACTAATATTATAAATGCGAAAGTTTGGATGTATGGATGTTTGTTACTCAATCACGACCCAACGGCTGAACGGATCTAGCTGAAATTTGGCACAGAGATAGATTATAGTCTAGAATAACACATAGGCTACTTTTATCCCGGAAAATCAAAGAGTTCCCGCGGGAACCTAAAAACCTCGATCCACTCTGACGAAGTCGCGGGCTAGTACTACTATATAGTAAGACGATACTGATATTTTAAATCAAACTTTCTGACCATAAATTATATTGTTGATAATTCTATTTTTAAAATTAGAGAATAGAGAACTTATAAAAATATCCAAATAAAAAAATACAGCCCATTTCGTAAAATTAGTTCATATTGTATACATATTTCATCTAAACACAGTATTGTATACTGGCTAATGCCCGCGACTTCATCCGCGAGGATAATTGCCGCGAGAACTCCTTTAATTTCCGGGATAAAAAGTAGTATATGTCCTTCCTCGGGATACAACCTATCCCTGTACCAAATTTAATCAAAATCAGTTGATCGCATGTGCCGTGAAAGCGTAGTAGACAGACAGACACACTTTCGCATTTATAATATTAGTATGGATTTCATTCAAAAAATTTGGTGGATATTAGACCCGTTCATAAGCTTTTCAATATCCGAAACCCACTTTACGATGATTTCGGAACTCTACACACACCTATTTAGCATTTAGAAAGCACATTTTAAAACACCATCGAATCATTTTGTCATCACCCGTGTTGTTAAATTGCAATCCCCATTTTACAACAGAGGAAGACGCGAAGAGCGTGAGCGGCCTATCAACAGAATCGAGCGGGTCTCGTCAAACAACGCCCACACATAGACCGCCCGTCATGAGCATCGGAAGCCATCTGCGCGATCCCCCGCCCACGCCCACTTCACTTGGTGATGGCGACTGTCTGTCACTCAATGATACAGGTAAATATGAATTAATGAATGAATATTTCATTTCCCAGACTACATCTATAGTAATACTTTACTACACTTACACTTTACATTGGTCTGGCCTGGTGGGAGGTTTCGGCCGTGGCTAGTTACCACCCTACTGGCAAAGACGTGCCGCCAAGCGATTTAGCCTTCCGGTACGATGTCGTGTAGAAACCATGAAGGGGTATGGGTTTAGTATAACTGCCATGCCTCTAACAGGTTAGCCCGCTGCGATCTTAGACTGCATCATCACTTACCATCAGGTGAGATCGCAGTCAAAGGCTAGCTTGTAGTGGATAAAAAATACTACAAATTTTTTAAAGGGGAAATTTGGATGGATGGATGTATGTATGGATGGATGTTTGTTACTCAATCACGCCGGAACGGCTGAAGGGATCTGGATGAAATTTGGCATAGAGATAAATTATAGTCTCGGATAGGCTTCTTTTTATCCCGGAAAATTAAAGAGTTCCCGCGGCAACCAAAAAACCTCAATCCACGCGGACGAAAGGCATCAGATAGTAGGTACATAAGTATTAGTACCAGACTTATCCTAAGTTAGTTATACCCAATTACATAAATAATAAACAATAATGTGTTAGTATGACTTAATTCTATGTTAGTTAATATAATTAATACACTTTAAAATTAAAGCTGACATCCAGTGCGCTTTTAAAACGCTGTCCTGTCGGTCAGCTGTCACCTTCAGAATAATATTGGAACTACTCTCCAATCTACTCGTACTTTACTCTTTAATATACTCAAGAACCATGGAGAATCTAAAAAATTTAAAAAAAAATTACAACATTCCTTAGATGAAGGTAGTTTGTGTCATTGAAATCTCAAGCAAAGCAATGTTAGGTTAGGCTTAAAAATTACTTTTATAATAGACATTCAGATTTTCTGCGGGGAGCATTGTGAAAAGAATGACATTTTCATTCATGCCAAGTAGTTTGTGTTTTGGGTATATCCTTAATTGGCAACATCGTCCACAATTGGCTAATTTTCGTTTCTTTTAAATACCTTTCCAGTTATGCGCGACGACGAACCGTTAATGGAGACGTATGAAGCAGAGCGCTTAGTGTCAGAAAATCTAATACAACTGGAGCAAACTTTGGAGGAAGATTTTCAACGTCTCGCCATTAACCAGGAGAAGCCCACTACTAAAGTGCCAGATTCAGAACCTGTGGATGACTCTCCGATATATTTCAGGTAAGATTGCAAGTTCACAAGCAAATATTATACGACTGCCCTAAAAAGGACAATGCTTTCAGAGCTCATGTATGTATGTAAGTTTCTTTATTCCACCATAACTTCTTAATGCCTGAACTCATTTGGATGTATGTGACACTGGCTATGACTTTTAATTATGTTCACTTGTTACTAAATTTTTAATACTTTTTTTACTCCCGCGCCGTAGATTGGCTCCATCCGAACCTGGCTTAAATTGTGTGTTCTAAAGACTTTTTGCTTGATTGTGGAGTAAAACTGAAAGGTCTCATAATATGATATCGCGATTTGCGCACGAACTCACTGCGTGACTTTATACTTGCACTACGTTTAGCGTATGCGTTGCATTTATATACGTGAAGAAACCGTTAGAATACACAAAAAAATTGCCGATAGAAGTGAAAACGAATATTTAAAATAACAACACAGCACTTTTAAAATAATTAAAATAGAAACCTTAAAACTAAGGCATTAAAGTTTAATTACGAATGTACTATATTATTTATACTTAAGACCTTTTGTCTTAAGAAGAATAGTGTCGCGAGGTGCCAGTCACGGTTACACATCACTTTTAAATATAAACCTTAAAACAAAGACATTAAAGTTTAATTACGAATGTAATACTTAAACCTTTTGTCTTAAGAAGAGCGGTGTCGGTCTCGCGTTTCCACATTTTTACCCCCTATCAAAAAGTGCCCAACGCGCCTAAAGAAGTTTTTACTTCAATTTTTTTACATCTTATGAGATAATGATCAAACCCATTCCTATTATCGCACAAACATGTTTCCAGGCGAGTAGTATTTTCACCTGAAGTGCCAATCCGGTTGGACTATGTAGGCAAACGAGTGGACCTCTCTGCGGGACCAGTTGCGGGACTTCTCATGGGGTTGGGACAACTCAACTGCTCTGAACTGACGCTCAAGAGGCTAGATTACAAGTAAGTCTACATAAAAAACTTAGGGATAGAAACTTCTGTATTGAAAATAAGTTGATGATTCTCAGTAGTCAATGCTGTTTTCGAGATAATAAATTTTCAATAGACAGATTTCGAAGATTTATAAGAAACTAGCTGATGGCCGCAGTTTCATCCGCGTGGTTAAATTTTTTTGATTCTCACGGTAACTCCTTAATTTATCGAGATAAAAAGCCCATGACACTGTCTAGGTCCTCAACTATACCCATGCCAAATTAACTTAAATTACGCCGATCCGTTGCTCCGTTGTGGCTTGATAGAAGGACAAACACTTTGACTTACCAAAATCGATGGACAAAACAATAAAATCGATGGACAAACAAACAGTGACATGAATGGAGTTGACTATAAATATTTATTCTCCTACTACCTGCTTGGAAATACCTACTCTACCAATGGTTAATTCAATTGACGTTTCAAAAGGACTTTGTTGTGGTAAAAGTTTATTTGATTAAAAACATTTCAATTTTGAATAGCTTCACTACTTTAAAATCTTACATTTTCCAACTCGACAATAATAGAAATTGCTGGACAGTTGTGAGTTTTTAAAATACACACTTACATGAATTAGGGGCTTTTAATGTGCGTTTCAATAGTTTAAAAATCAAACAAGGCCGCATGCGGTCGATTTAAATGCTGTTGATTCATATTATTACTATCTATTATTTAGTCTGTGGTCGAAAGTTTATTGTTTCCTCGCAAATGAGAGGAACATAAAATGAAATAGGCCTCTGCTAACACTAGGTGATCTTAAAAGTGAAAGGCGCTTCGTCTCGTTCTTTCGATAATACTCGGCCGTCAATTGCTTTATTTCCGGCCTGGGCAGTAATGTACCATTTCTTTTAGATTGGGTTTACTGGGCCTGGAGAAGTTAGTGCAATGGGCGCTGCACGAATGGCTCTCAGACATCAAGCGACACCAGCTGCCTGGACTGCTCAGTGGAATTGGACCTATGCACTCGCTGTTACAAATAAGTGAGTCTTTATTTCATCTTTGTTATACCAGTTTAAAAGTATCATACAATGAACATGAAAACGGCCCATGTTGAAAACTTTGTTAGATATTTATAATTATGAAACGCGTGTCTGTTGCTCTTATAACCGAAATGATTGTCCTTCTTGGAAAATTGCGACCACGGTAAGTTCAAGTTCTCCTATCGAGCGAAACATTAAAAAATATAGATATCGCATCGTAATCATATCGCTTCAGATAGCAGACTATCTGACTCTGCGAGTGTCTGTCGGCCTTCTGCCGGTACATATAAATACATTAGCCCACGACTTCGTCCGCGTGGATTGAGGATTTTTGGTTCCCGTGGGAACTTTTTAATTTTCCGAGATAAAAAGTAACCTATGTTTTATGCCAAAGTATAATCTATCTCTGTGCCAAACATCCAGATCCGTTCAGCCGTTCTGGTGTGTTTGAGTAACAGAAATGCATCCATCCAAACTTACGCATTTATAATATTAGTATAAATATATAGTTTAGAACCTAGTCCGAGACCAAGACCTTATAATATAAGGTCTTGGTCTTGTGAATAGCTTATTATAGAATATACACAAAAAAGAAGTGAGTTTGCTGTTCGGCACGCGTCGTGCTGGACACGCTATGCGCTGGTAGATATGAACCAAGCTGAACGTGTGCCGCAGTAACCGGCATCCGCGACCTGGTGTGGCTGCCGGTGGAGCAGTGGCGGCGCGACGGGCGGCTCGTGCACGGCCTGCGCCGGGGCGCCGCGTCCTTCACCGCGCGCACCGCCGTCGCCGCGCTCGACATCACCGCCCGCCTGCTGCATCTCATACAGGTGATGACGCTAATAGGGATGATGACAACCCAATCAAATCAACAACTCATTATCAAACTTAAAAACGCGCTTCTAGTATGTAAGTTTGTATGAAATAAATAGATGTGACGTCTTCAAATGACATGACCAGTAACTGCCCTCCGATTCGGGACAATGCGCAGGATTTTTACAGTAAGGTTTAAAAATTACAACCGATATTACTATGGATTTATTATTCCGAATAGGTCAAGGTTAAAATGTCTAAAAAAACAATACGTTTATTGTTTAAATGTTGAGCATCCGATTTCCTCTTTTAGGCGCTATTCCATTTTGTTCTACTCCACGTTCCGTTTTATCCATGCCTAATAATAATTTTGCAACCCTACATGAATACCATTTAAGTATCTTAATCACTGTAAGTGATTTATTTTTGATCAATTAAATAGTAATGAAAAGAAAATGTATGTTTTGTTTATATTTATTTCTGTTAGTTCCAATGAAACGTGCAATTGATCGAACAAAGCATTCTCAAATAACCACTGCGTTTAAAGGAACGTAACGCCCTCTGGCATTGCATCGTCTGCCATCTGTGGTCGAGTAGTTGAAAAAACTTGCTAACCGAAACGTTTAGCGCCATGTGTTGTCGAATAGTTTAAAAGACTCGCTAACCAAAACGTTTAGCGCCATTTAGTGTGGCAGTAGTACAATGTAGCGTGATTTTTAAAGGAATTACATAATCCCTGCAAATATAGTTTTATTATTCCAGTATTATCCCCATCCATGCTCAATTTCGGCAGGGTCAATTTGGGAATTTATAGTTTCTGAATTTTCCCTGGTCTGGCCTGGTGGGTGGACATGCCGCCAAGCGATTTAGTGTTCCGGTACGATGCCGTGTAGAAACCGAATAGGGGTATGGGTTTAATATAACTGCCATACCCCTAACAGGTTAGCCCGCTACCATCTTAGACTGCATCATCACTTACCATCAGGTGAGATCGCAGTCAAGGGCTTACTTGTAATGGATAAAAATAATGCAAAGCTTAATTTTCCTGAGAAACGTGGTTAGCAATAATTGAGATTTTTATTAATACTCGCTCTCCATAACAACTAGCGCCATCTAGTCTGGGAAAGCAGTTATTTGGTGAAACATTTTTATTTATTTTCTCAGTTTTCAGAGCCTTCAGACTCCTGAAACTTTTTATCTGAAAACTATAAAATATAAAAATTATAATAATAAAGAGATCATAGCTGTGCATTGATTTTTGATCTCCAGGCAAGCTCCCATAGTTCCGCTGGCCATTTCCTTTCAACTGAAGGAAAATTAAAACGAGCTGTACATGGCATCACCAATGCGAGATGCCTGTGTGGTTCTTGAGGGTGGCACCACTGGTTAGGGGGCTCGATGATGGACAATATAATTAGACAGAACTAGATTTAGAGCTGCCATTTTAGTTTAGAGATTGTGCTATACAGAATGGGCCACAATATGATGCAAAACAATTTCTTATTTATATATGTATATCTATATTAAACGTAGGAAACCGGTCGACATATTTGCACTACCAGCGGAACCGCCAAACGTTGCCGGCTTTTAAGAATTTTGTTTCGTCATTGAACTAAATTGCATTTTTTTTTTTTGTAAACTAAATGTACTGAGTAATCATAGCACCTTTTGCTCTTTTCAGTGTATTCTGCTATGATTACGTCATTACTTTTAGATTTATCGAATAAAGGCTGAAACATCCGGTCGCAGCCGGTATGTTCCGGCCTTAAGTTCAGATTAGAGAAATTGGACAGCCGAACAGACAAACAAACAATGGGACTAGTAGCACCATTATGTAACAACCTCGTAAACTTTTTGCATTAATCCTACAGGCTACAGCAGAAACAGCATTTGACATGTTGACCCCGAGTCCGTCGTTACCGCTCACGGAAGCGCAGGAGAGAAGGTCCCGTCGACGGCGCCGCGACCCCTCACGACAACCTGCCGATATACGAGAGGGGGTCGCCAGTGCCTACAACACTGTTAAAGAGGTTAGTGTCTACAATAGTTTAGGACCTAGATATTGTAAACGATAGTACACTTTCTTCTTTTTCCTTCTTTCTTCCCTTCCTTTCCCAACGAACTGGACCCGTTACCCGATAAACTGTTTTTGTAAAATCCATATCCATTCTTCCATACTAATATTATAAAAGCGAAAGTGGGTATGTCGTTCTGTCTGTTATGCTTTATCGGCCCAGCTTTTCAACCGATTTTGACGATTTTTTGTACAGACATAGGTGCCAGGGAACTTACAACATTAAGGCTACTTATTATCCCAGAAAGTTAAGGAATCTTTTTCCTGCGGGAATCGAAAAGCAGTCCACGCGGATGAAGCCGAAGGCATCATATAGATAATAGAATGAATTAAATGAAATGAAACATACAAAATAAATAGGGCTCACAAAGTTTTTACCATAACACACCAGAAAGTGTAACACACGCAACACACTGGAAATTATGTAACACAGTAGAACTTTATAAAGGCAGGATTACATTGTAGGAACATTTATAAAAATATTTTACTGTATTTTACGGGTTTCGTATATTAATGTAATAAAAATAGTTTTTCCATTATTTATGTTCCATATAAGTAAAATTTAAAAAATATCTACAGATGGCAGAATGCTGTAATGATGGTATATATAAATTACTTTCAACTGTTACTATGCTTATAACCCGCTACCAATGCTTAAGTAATGACTCAATCAGCATACTAAATAAATAAAACTTTTTTTTAAAGAATATTTAATACATATTTTGATTTATTTTTGTATATGTCACGGTAAGATTGCAAAAACCGTTAGATTGTAATCTAAGCAGCGAAATTGTAAACTGTCGACAGATTGTGAACCGTTCAAAGTTCTGAGTATCAATTTTTGAAATATTTGTTGTATTTACGTTTTCTTGTCTCTTTTTTGTAGGTTAGGTTAGGGTTCGACATAAAGGTAGTGTAATCTGTCGCTAAAATTTCGCTAGTTAGATTACAATTTAACGCTTTTTGCAATCTTACGGTGACATATATAAGTTCAATTATAGCAACTGATTAGAATTTTAGCATTATTACATGCATATACACATTTGTTAAACATTCAAGTAATTTTTTTTATCCCACTTTGGGCTCCGCTGCAGTCGGTTAAAGACAATGTGAGCCAAGCTCAACGTTATTCAGTGTATTGCGTAAAACACCGGACCTAACACTCGAGAAGATTTTTGTGTTTACTTGGTAATAGCAGTCGCAAATTCAAATAAATTTTTGAAGGAAAGCCATAATATAAGACTTTTATAGGAGAAGATGAAATTAATTTCATAAACTAAAATATGTTATAAATGGAAGATTTATGAATTTTATTTACAACCATCTAATTATGATGTTTATATTTTATTGGAAGAAATAAAATTCCTTTAAAGGAATCATTTAAAAAATACTAAAATTTAGAGGTAAATAGGTGACCGCGATTTATTTTCAAAAGGTACATTTTTTTGAGCCCCACCCATATATATGTCACCGTAAGATTGTAAAAACCGTTAGATTATAATCTAACTCGCGAAATTGTAAACTGTCGAAAGATTGTGAACCGTTCAATGTTACGAGTATAAATTTTTGAAATATTCATTGTATTTACCTTTTCTTGTCTGTTTCTTGTAGGTTAGGTTAGGGTTCGACATAAATAATCAGGTAGGCACTTAGGTTTTATCTGGTCAATATACCTAACAGATTACAATCTACAGAAAAATAATGCGTTAAATTGTAAATCTTTCGACAGTTTGCAATTTCGCGAGTTAGATTATAATCTAACGGTTTTTACAATGTTACGGTGACATATACATAATCAAAGTTTGTGTCGGACAAAAGTTCCTTAAAAAATCTAAGTACCTAGGTACTTACTATTTACCTATCAGAAGAATAGTTGCATACCTACTTGATACCGTTAATTTTTTATTTTCAGTCAGTAATGTGTGTTGCTTGTAGGTTGTTCAAAAAATTGTTCTCTATCAGTTACAATTTCTCAGTAAGTATTAGAGTAGGTATATGGGTCATGGGTGGTTGGTCCGTTGGAGTAGGTATATGGGTCATGGGTGGTTGGCCCGTGGTACCTACCTGTGATAGTTTCGATTGTAATCTAACGGTTTTTATAATCAATAAATTTTTTAGGGTGACATATACACTAGCCTTCCACTAAATCCGTGAACGTGTGTTAGGGTTTCGCGGAGCAGGCGGCCACAATGGCGGTGGCGGCGCGGCGCGGGCACGGCGCGGGCGTGCTGCGCCACCTGCCGGGCGCGGCCGTGACGCCGCTCGCGCTGGCGGCCGCGGGCGCCGCGGACGTGCTGGGCGGCGTGCGCGCGCACCTCGCGCCGCATCTGCACAGGGACCACGCCGACAAGTGGCGGCGACCCGCAGGTGACTGATCCCTTCACTGCACGCACAGCACGGCGCGGGCGTGCTGCGCCACCTGCCGGGCGCGGCCGTGACGCCGCTCGCGCTGGCGGCCGCGGGCGCCGCGGACGTGCTGGGCGGCGTGCGCGCGCACCTCGCGCCGCATCTGCACAGGGACCACGCCGACAAGTGGCGGCGACCCGCAGGTGACTGATCCCTTCACTGCACGCACAGCACGGCGCGGGCGTGCTGCGCCACCTGCCGGGCGCGGCCGTGACGCCGCTCGCGCTGGCGGCCGCGGGCGCCGCGGACGTGCTGGGCGGCGTGCGCGCGCACCTCGCGCCGCATCTGCACAGGGACCACGCCGACAAGTGGCGGCGACCCGCAGGTGACTGATCCCTTCACTGCACGCACAGCACGGCGCGGGCGTGCTGCGCCACCTGCCGGGCGCGGCCGTGACGCCGCTCGCGCTGGCGGCCGCGGGCGCCGCGGACGTGCTGGGCGGCGTGCGCGCGCACCTCGCGCCGCATCTGCACAGGGACCACGCCGACAAGTGGCGGCGACCCGCAGGTGACTGATCCCTTCACTGCACGCACAGCACGGCGCGGGCGTGCTGCGCCACCTGCCGGGCGCGGCCGTGACGCCGCTCGCGCTGGCGGCCGCGGGCGCCGCGGACGTGCTGGGCGGCGTGCGCGCGCACCTCGCGCCGCATCTGCACAGGGACCACGCCGACAAGTGGCGGCGACCCGCAGGTGACTGATCCCTTCACTGCACGCACAGCACGGCGCGGGCGTGCTGCGCCACCTGCCGGGCGCGGCCGTGACGCCGCTCGCGCTGGCGGCCGCGGGCGCCGCGGACGTGCTGGGCGGCGTGCGCGCGCACCTCGCGCCGCATCTGCACAGGGACCACGCCGACAAGTGGCGGCGACCCGCAGGTGACTGATCCCTTCACTGCACGCACAGCACGGCGCGGGCGTGCTGCGCCACCTGCCGGGCGCGGCCGTGACGCCGCTCGCGCTGGCGGCCGCGGGCGCCGCGGACGTGCTGGGCGGCGTGCGCGCGCACCTCGCGCCGCATCTGCACAGGGACCACGCCGACAAGTGGCGGCGACCCGCAGGTGACTGATCCCTTCACTGCACGCACAGCACGGCGCGGGCGTGCTGCGCCACCTGCCGGGCGCGGCCGTGACGCCGCTCGCGCTGGCGGCCGCGGGCGCCGCGGACGTGCTGGGCGGCGTGCGCGCGCACCTCGCGCCGCATCTGCACAGGGACCACGCCGACAAGTGGCGGCGACCCGCAGGTGACTGATCCCTTCACTGCACGCACAGCACGGCGCGGGCGTGCTGCGCCACCTGCCGGGCGCGGCCGTGACGCCGCTCGCGCTGGCGGCCGCGGGCGCCGCGGACGTGCTGGGCGGCGTGCGCGCGCACCTCGCGCCGCATCTGCACAGGGACCACGCCGACAAGTGGCGGCGACCCGCAGGTGACTGATCCCTTCACTGCACGCACAGCACGGCGCGGGCGTGCTGCGCCACCTGCCGGGCGCGGCCGTGACGCCGCTCGCGCTGGCGGCCGCGGGCGCCGCGGACGTGCTGGGCGGCGTGCGCGCGCACCTCGCGCCGCATCTGCACAGGGACCACGCCGACAAGTGGCGGCGACCCGCAGGTGACTGATCCCTTCACTGCACGCACAGCACGGCGCGGGCGTGCTGCGCCACCTGCCGGGCGCGGCCGTGACGCCGCTCGCGCTGGCGGCCGCGGGCGCCGCGGACGTGCTGGGCGGCGTGCGCGCGCACCTCGCGCCGCATCTGCACAGGGACCACGCCGACAAGTGGCGGCGACCCGCAGGTGACTGATCCCTTCACTGCACGCACAGCACGGCGCGGGCGTGCTGCGCCACCTGCCGGGCGCGGCCGTGACGCCGCTCGCGCTGGCGGCCGCGGGCGCCGCGGACGTGCTGGGCGGCGTGCGCGCGCACCTCGCGCCGCATCTGCACAGGGACCACGCCGACAAGTGGCGGCGACCCGCAGGTGACTGATCCCTTCACTGCACGCACAGCACGGCGCGGGCGTGCTGCGCCACCTGCCGGGCGCGGCCGTGACGCCGCTCGCGCTGGCGGCCGCGGGCGCCGCGGACGTGCTGGGCGGCGTGCGCGCGCACCTCGCGCCGCATCTGCACAGGGACCACGCCGACAAGTGGCGGCGACCCGCAGGTGACTGATCCCTTCACTGCACGCACAGCACGGCGCGGGCGTGCTGCGCCACCTGCCGGGCGCGGCCGTGACGCCGCTCGCGCTGGCGGCCGCGGGCGCCGCGGACGTGCTGGGCGGCGTGCGCGCGCACCTCGCGCCGCATCTGCACAGGGACCACGCCGACAAGTGGCGGCGACCCGCAGGTGACTGATCCCTTCACTGCACGCACAGCACGGCGCGGGCGTGCTGCGCCACCTGCCGGGCGCGGCCGTGACGCCGCTCGCGCTGGCGGCCGCGGGCGCCGCGGACGTGCTGGGCGGCGTGCGCGCGCACCTCGCGCCGCATCTGCACAGGGACCACGCCGACAAGTGGCGGCGACCCGCAGGTGACTGATCCCTTCACTGCACGCACAGCACGGCGCGGGCGTGCTGCGCCACCTGCCGGGCGCGGCCGTGACGCCGCTCGCGCTGGCGGCCGCGGGCGCCGCGGACGTGCTGGGCGGCGTGCGCGCGCACCTCGCGCCGCATCTGCACAGGGACCACGCCGACAAGTGGCGGCGACCCGCAGGTGACTGATCCCTTCACTGCACGCACAGCACGGCGCGGGCGTGCTGCGCCACCTGCCGGGCGCGGCCGTGACGCCGCTCGCGCTGGCGGCCGCGGGCGCCGCGGACGTGCTGGGCGGCGTGCGCGCGCACCTCGCGCCGCATCTGCACAGGGACCACGCCGACAAGTGGCGGCGACCCGCAGGTGACTGATCCCTTCACTGCACGCACAGCACGGCGCGGGCGTGCTGCGCCACCTGCCGGGCGCGGCCGTGACGCCGCTCGCGCTGGCGGCCGCGGGCGCCGCGGACGTGCTGGGCGGCGTGCGCGCGCACCTCGCGCCGCATCTGCACAGGGACCACGCCGACAAGTGGCGGCGACCCGCAGGTGACTGATCCCTTCACTGCACGCACACTACACATAACACAACATACACAACACACAACATATAATTTTTATACGACTGCCTGAAAAAAGGAGTATATTGTTTTCAGGGTTCATGTATGTATGTATGTGAGTTTGTATATTCCACCTTAATTTCTATACGCCTGAACCGATTTTGATAAATGAGGTATCGTTAGAATCCCTAGCTTATTTCGAGTGAAAATAGGCTAGTAAAGTTTTTAAAAAAATTGTTGGGGTGACCATGAATGGTCCCGCATTAAAGACTAAAGTTGAAAAAAAATCGAAAATAAGGTTAACTATATAATCATCATCTAGAAAATGATGAGTAGATTCCAAGAATATATAACACTATAGTTCAATATTCAGGAATTCACAAAAAAATATTTATATTTAACAATAATTCTAATTTAACTAGATTAATCTAGATTTTTTACTTTTTAGTTAATTTTATGGCAGGGCAGTCGTGTTTTTTAATTTTTTAAATTATGACTTGTTTAGTATTATCCACTACAAGTTAGCCCTTGACCGCGATCTCATCTGATGGTAAGTGATGATGCAGTCTAAGATGGTAGCGGGCTAACCTGTTAGAGGCATGCCAGTTATATTAAACCCATACCCCTATTCGGTTTCTACACGGCATCGTACCGGAACGCTAAATCGCTTGGCGGCTCGTCTTTGCCGGTAGGGTGGTAACTAGCCACGGCCGAAGCCAACAGGTCAGACCGGGGAAAATTCAGAAATTATAAATTCCCAAATTGACCCTGCCGGGGATCGAACCCGGGGCCTCCGCACGTTAAGACAACAGCGCTACACACTGCGCCACGCAGGTCGTCAGACGTACAACATTTATATGTTACGCCGATGTACGGTCGCGGTATATATATATATACTTTGTAACGCTGCGTGCCGTGCAGTATGATCTCAAATACCTGAGCAAGATATTTATAACGCTTCTTTATCAAAAGTTTCCAAGCATCGAATTCAACAAAAAGAGTATCAATTACTTTTTTATAATAAAATTCATTTTCCAATTTCACGTTTGACACATTAGCATCGTCGCATTTGTTAAAGTGACATTTATTAAAAATATTTAAAAAAGGTTTTCTATAGGATTGATGTAGAAAACCTTTTTTTAATATTCTCATCACCATATATGATCTATGACCTTCTAACACAGATGTATGCATGCATGCAATTATGAACCTTAAGATGGTAAACATTTTCTGACCGCGACTGTACCTGCTCAGAAATCTTATTTTTGAATGATGAGATAAATCTCAGCTAATCATAGCGCCTATATAGCGTCTCTCCGCTATTGGTTGTTGCCTGCGCGCCATGTTTGGAGTCTGAGCACGACAAATATATTATATATCACCGTAAGATTGTAAAAACCGTTAGATTATAATCTAACTCGTGAAATCGCAAAGTGTCGAAAGATTACAATTTAACGCATTATTTTCCGGTAGATCGTAGGTCGATCGATCGATCTGTTAGGTTTATTAACCCGATAGAACCTAAGTGCCCGGCCTGCCCGGCACTGCCTGATTATTTATGTCGAACCCTAACCTACATGAAGCAGACAAGAAACCGTAAATACAATGAATATTTCAAAAATTGACACTCAGAACATTGAACGGTTCACAATCTTTCGACAGTTTACAATTTCGCGAGTTAGATTAAAATCTAACGGGTTTTACAATCTTACGGTGACATATAGAAGAGTCTCTGTTGTTCTTGTGTTTAAAATCTTAACGTCAAGCAATAAGGTTTTTTTTTCGTTGATGTTCATATTCGGCTTTAGTCGGCGTTAGGTTGCTTTTCTGCGCAAACGAATTTTGCCGAAGCAACTTATAAAAGTGGTAGTACTGTACCCGGCAATAAAGATTGCACATCGAGCTTTAGAAAGAAATAATCGGTTGCTTCGCCGAGCTGGCCGGGTGTGATGGACTACAGACACAATTAATTCCAAAAAGACACTATATTGTCGTCATTTTCTTACGCTACCGATGTTCACTGCTGAATGAAGGTCTCTTGCAAGAATCTCCACAGAACACAATCATGTATAGTTTCGGATTCGAGCCGTTACAACTGTACCCAGTCTCCCCTATTAACAATTCCTAGTAACTCGCCAACGGACAACTGGAATCTTACCGATGGAAATTGGAATCCTATGTTTTCCTTTGCGTGGACACCTCTTTAGGTCATTGCACCATCTATTCTGTGAGCATGGCTCTGTCCATCACTTGCAGAGTGATCCTGAGCCATTTTATCAGGCTCTTACTCAGGGACCATGGATATTAGACCCTTGAACACAAAGTTCGTACAGTTTCTCCGCAGCAACCCGTGCTTTTTGCAGGTATAATACATAGGTTATTGGTTGGCGACCACATCCTTTAAAGTGAGAGCATGTAGTACGTAAACTAGGACAGAATTAATACATTTTGACCATAATTTTAATTGATTTCAGATTCTACTGATTGATCTCCAGAAGAACAACCCACATATGGACAGGAATAAGTTGAGGACATAATATAAAGACAAAAAAGAAAGTAACAATATAATTGCGAGTACATTTCATTAAAATTAAGTCAATGTATTTAAGATATTCAAGTCTGTCTGTGAGTCGGTTTTTAGATACTGGCAACACTGGTGTATACAAAACTTATGGCTAAAAAATATTGTTACTTTTGAGGATACCCGACCTTTTCCCGTCATTTTGCATACTCAGCTTTCACAAGACAGACAATTATAAATGTACCTACATAGTATAACAGAGAGCAAGTTGTTTTTAAAAGATGTGATATATTTTTATACAGATCCGATAAATATGTAATAAATTTGTTTTTTTAAAATTATCATATCACTGTCAAATAAGCTAGTAGCGTTGCTTCAATTTTGCTTGCAAAGGCTTGTTTGTAGATAGTTAGATTAAAGTATGAAACACAACGCGCGACGGAAAACACGCCTGCGTGAGCGTTCCACTAATAAGAAATTCGCAGTTTGGATGTCTGCATATAAACGTTCGATGCCTGCCGCGACTTCGTTGTGGATTATGGTATTTTGATTCCCGCAGTACTCTGATAATATTAAATTATAAGCCCTTAAGCGACTTAAATCATAAGAGACAAACCTATCTATGTTATCCTGATAGCATCTGGATTGGGGTTAACTAAAGACAAATTGATTTCATAAATATTAATGGGTTGATTCAAGAGTTGGGAGAAATCAACCCTTAATCACCCTTAGCTAAAGCTTAAGCTCATAGATTAGGTAAACCTGTTGACGCCAACCCGTGGTCTGGAAGCCTTAGGGCCTGCGCGCATAGACGGCACGGCACAGGATTTTCGTGTGCCAATAGAAATACAACTTAATAGTAATCACAATAAAACTTAAATTTCAATGATAATCATCGTAGGTACAAAAACACTTTAGGCACTACCGGTATGCTTTTAAGGCATTGCAATTTCAATTTTACTGTCATACTATTAAGTTGTATTTCTATGGGCGCCATACCGTGCCATTTCGCCATACCGTCCATGGGTGCCGGCGTTTACGCTTTTACGGCCCACGTTTTCAACTGATTTTGACATAATTTGAAGCACTAGATGCGTTGCATCCCGGAGAAAGACAGGTTACTTTTCATCCGGGTAAATTAAAGAGTTCCTGCGGGAATCAAAAAGCCACGCGGACGGAGTCGCGGGGATCTTCTAGTTCGCAATATGAGTATGGATTACAATTTCCATGAGCCCGCAGGTTACCGTCGAACCGCGTTACTGCCTCAGACTTATGATGGTGCTTGATGTTCCAATGACTCGGATTAGAATTTTGAAGCATTTAGCTGCTTATTATTAGCATTAATATAAGGGTCTCTACAGGCAGTCTGCATTTGGACTGCAAACCAACTTCAAAATAGCATTTTGTATGCAGTTGACATAACTGCACTTACCCGTTGTCGTTACAACGCGACGCGATACGACTCCATTCTATGGATTAATAACAAACTTAAACACGCAACAACGTAGGCAACGTAAGGGGTCGCTACTGTTTGATACCGTCGCGTCGAGTATGGAGTCGCGATGTCGCGTTTATCACTGACGTAGGCTAGGGTCTAAAACGAACGACTGCCCAGTCTAATTGGTGGTGAGCAGTTCTATTACGGTGCAGTTATATCAACTGCAGTAAACTGCAATTTTGCAGTTCGATTGTAGTTCAATATGCTGACCCAAATAGGTGTAAATATTTTTTATCATTTGTATTCCTAATGAAAAATTGTCGGGTGCCATGACGAAAACAAAATTAATAATATTAAAAATATTATTTTTTTAAATTACATTTGATGTAACTAGATCTACTATTTTTGGCCAAGGAAAGTGTTTTAATTTGAATTCCTATGTGTATTATTTGTTTTATTTATATAAAGCTAACGAGAGTACCTAGTATTTTACGAGTGATATATTATAGGCTAGTGAAGTAAAACTGTAAAATTACTATCGATGAAAAAAATTGTAATTCTTTTTGTAACATACTTATTTCTTAAAGATGCTAATAAATCAATATCATCCCTATATGCTGTTTTTTTTATAAAGATTTGCTCTACAAACACTAACAGAACTGTACTACAGTTTTGACTAGGTAGTAGGTATTGTCGTCCATTACCGCTACAATTATCCTGAAGAGGATAGATCGGTAATCATTATTATCCTACTATAATCAATATTTTAGATTTCCGTATGATGAAGGCATTTCGTTCTTTTTGTTGTTTTTGAAGTGAAAACTTCTTAAGGCGCGTTGAGCACCTTTTTGTAGGGGGTAAAAATGTAGATTCGGGTGTCCGACATGCTCGCGAACATATAAATATACTCCATTCGAAATAAAACTTTAATGTCTTAGTGTTAAGGTTTATATTATAATTTTTAAAAAAATTGTTTCATTTCTATCGGCAGTCCCTATGACTGCCAATTTTTTTTTTACTAAAGTTGGACATGCTTAATAAGCAGTACAAATATTTCACATCCTTGCAAAATCTATATTATACCCGTTGTCATATATATACGGCGCGGGATATATACGAAAGGTGCGGCAGCGGTTATTTTATTTAATCCGATTTATTTATAGGTGTTTGGTCACATAGTGAGCATGTCACCCTTGTGAAATCTAAAACATTATGTCAAAAACATCCTTTTCTAATAATTAATTATGCGATCTGTGACTTAAACATATTAATAGTACATTACATCGCGAGACCGGGAAGTACGCGTTTTCTGGCCGAGTGTTAGACGGCCGAGCTACGCGAGGTCGGCTATATACGAGACCAGAAATGCTCTCCCGGTCGAGCAGAGCACTAGTGTGTATAGTGCTTTTAGAAAAGCACTATACACACTAGTGCTTTTCTAAAAAATGAAACAAGTGACTTTTTTTTAAAATATATTTTTTTGCGCTGTGAGTGCTGAACGCGTAACACTTTAGAGTTCCAAATTTAAACTATTTAGGCCAAAGAATATTATAACAAGTTACAAGATATTCAGGAAGAAAGATTCCAAATTCAAACTTATGATATGTAATGAAAATACATACATTCTCTACTGGCCTAGGCCGGGAAGTTTAACTTTCGAACTCATTTACAGGGTATGAAATGTGCACATTTCATATCATTTTTTAGAAATACTAATTTATACAGCTTTCTGGCCTTTTCGGATGTCGGAGAGGTAAGAATACTGCGAACTGAATGGTGCGACAGCGGTGTGGCCTTGGAAGTATGAAACCGGCGTTCGCGCCTCGCCTCTGTTACGGCGTCCCGTCGCTTGCATGTCACCGTAAGATTGTAAAAACCGTAAAATTATAATCTAACTCGCGAAATTGCAAACTGTCAAAAGATTACAATTTAACGCAGTATTTTTCGGTAGATTGTAATCTGTGAGGTATAATAACTCGATAGAACCTACGTGCCTGATTATATATGTCGAACTCTAACCTAACCTACAAGAAAGACACAAGAAAACGTAAATACAATTAAAAAATTTACACTCGGAACATTGAACGGTTCACAATCTTTCGACAGTTTACAATTTCGCGAGTTAGATTATAATCTAACGGTTTTTAAAATCTTACGGTGACATACATTTTGAATGGAATATGATCGGCGGCGGCGCGACTGTACCTCGCCCGCACCTCCGTCTCTCGTGTAAATCCCGCGCCTAAGAGAGCGAGAGAGAGACTCAATAGAAAATTTACTTAGACCACGTGAAGGCCAGATAAATAGGTGTGATAATAGACCATCCTCGCGGTCCTATTATCGTAGTCCTATCAATTTTGTCTCTTATCTGTATGTATAAAAGTATCTACTAAAACACTGAACATACGTTTCACTTCAACACTAGCTGATAGTCCTAGCTGACGTTGACTCTAACAGCAAATAAAAATTCTTTTTTCCTTGGTTTAATTTTAACTATTTATTTATTAATTTAAATAATATAATCTACTAATTCTAAACTAAATCTTAATTTTTATCTAGGCTTCCTTCTCCTCCTTTGGCTCAGGATACTTGTCGTTCAAAAAGCTCTTCACTTCACCATATTCAGTTTTTAAGTTCAATCGAATTTTCTCATGATTTCTGTACTTTTCGTATTTCTTGAGATAAATCTGGTAATGTGGCATTGTTTCATAGAAACGGGGGAACTTCTTTCTTCTAAGTATGACCCTATCATTCATAACGTATTGAATAAAATCCAATGTCTCGTCTTTAGGGATTTCTTCTTTGGTTCTGACGTAGCTAGGGCTGGCAACTACAGTGGGGTAGTTTTCGTTTTCTGCTTTATATTCCACCAAGTGTAGTTTTTTCTCTTCAGCCAGTTGTTGATGTGTTCTCTGAAATATACCCAGAAATTATAACTTTGTAAGCAAACTCTACTAATTATTAATATAAATTAAATAAGTATATAATAATTATTCATTCTAATTCTAGTCAATCAATCATTGCAATTGCAAAAAATCTTGAAATTGAAACTGATTTTCTATTTTAAGCAACGAAAATGATGCATTTAACAACAACCTTTAAAATAGTATATACAGAATAGGTGTAGAATAATTTTGTGTGTAATTTTATTCATATTTGAATTATGATACCAAAGTGGGTTTTGAAACACTATACTTTACGTACCTGTTGTAACAAACCAATGAAGAAAGCTTTAACAATATGCTGCAAGTTATTAGATCCTTCCAGTTTGGCTCTCAGATCTTTGATGCCTATCGCTTGGCAGATCTCTTTGATTGCTCTATGACAGCTCAATCCATATCCCTTGTTCTTTTTCTGAACATATATTTTTGTTTTGCCAAATGCAGTGAAGAAGTCGTGGAATACTGAAAAAAGGTAAAAAATTTAGAAATCTTATAGCCTAACCTAACCTGATTACTGTACAAATCATTCATTCATCAATTGCCTTATTTGGTTCACTTTGTGCACAAAGGATCAGCCTGGCTGTTCAGTGTAGAAATGCATGTATATCGGAAAACTGATACAATTAAAGAGATGAGGTACAGTAAAATAACTTCTATGAAATTTTGCAGAAATCCAAACTACATGGTTAATCTTAATATGAAAAATTGATAATCGACATAAGAACAAAGTGATGCAGCAAGATTTTTCCGATTTTTTGATGATCAGTGGGCACGTAATATAGGTCTAATTTGAATCTAATTTTAGGCTATTCAGACAATAATAATATAAAAGTTAAGAATTACTTGTATGTCCATCATAAATTTCAAAATGCATGAGTTTCTTTCCCGCCCTGTTCTTGGCTTTCCTTAAAGCAGCTGGTGCTTCTTTTGATCTTCCGATACCAAAACCAGCCAGTCCTTGACCATTACCAGTGACAACCTTGAACATACAAAATTCTTATAGTAAATACTGGTAAAAGTCTCGAAAAAGCAGAATATGTGTGTTTAAATTCGGGTTGTAACGGAACTTCGCCTCCGCCTCCACCTCCGTAAGTGCGGAACTTTCGCAAGAAATCGTACCTCCACTTCCGCCTCCGCCGTTTTGCGGAGTTGTAACGGAGGTTTATTTACATTGACTTACAGTGCGAGAGCAAAAAGGCAACTGTCCTTAGAAGAATCCTCAAAAAAAAACATCTAATGTGGGATTCTTCGCATCCTAAAGCACATATAAAGGATGATGTGATCAGAGAAAGCCACCTCCGCCTCCATTAACCTCTGCTTCCGCTAAGAACGCCTCCGTTACATAGTTAGTTAGCCCTAGTTTAAATAGTAGGCAAAAATTTTAACATAATTATTATGATGTAATAGAATTCTTTTATTTAAAGATAAGAGGTTTTGTAATAATTATTGTTATGAATGCTACATTGACTACATACCATGGCTTGATAATTTCTGGTGCGCCCAAGACTTCCTTTCATGATCAACAAAGATCTAAGTTGCAGTACTTTAGTGTCAAAACCAGTGAACTCCTCTTTATGAAAAGAAAATTACACAAGATGAATTATTATAATACTTAATATATCAAATAATAATTATTATTATTGCCATTCAAAAAGTGAACAATTTGAATAAATTTCTTTTGACTTTATCACCACAATGATGCTTCAGCTACTTTGAAAAGACAATCAATCAATCAATATTTATTTTTTCAAAATAGGTACCTACTTAAGTAAAAGTGTACAGTGTACCTACCTGGGCACACTGTACACTTTTTCGTCCAATAAGGCAATAACTTATAAAACATGATGGTGATAATCAGTTAAGGTATCTTAAAAAACCTTTAGCCATCTTAGTTGAAAATAAAATATATGTGACAATTTAATTAAGTAATACTAGCTAAACAGTTACAGTTAAGTCAAAATCAAATGTAAACCTGTCACATCTTTCAAAATTATATCTTTTTCTTACCAAAAAATCAAAATAAATAAATACTTTTTCAAACTGAAATTTTCAAAATGTGCCAAACCAAAAAAAGATACTGCAAAATAATTACCATCTCCAACTGGGTCTGGTGGGCCGATACTGCGACCAGGCATGCGTGACCCGGACCAACCTCTCTCTATTGGGCTAAGTTTTAATCTTCGGAATTTTGTCATTGAATCTCTGAGCTTAATCAGCTTTTCCATTCTGCATTTCAAGGAATATTTTACACAATAAATAAATTATTGTGTATTATTTTATATAAATAGTACACAATAATTTATTTTCTTATAGAACCTTTTCCTTCTCCCTATTGTGAATAGTAAAAAGCTTAAAGCCACTGGTGCAAAGTGCTCATTTGACTGCTGGGACTTAGCATCCAAGCTGTTAAAATAATTATTGACCCGGACCAACCTCTCTCTATTGGGCTAAGTTTTAATCTTTGGAATTTTGTCATTGAATCTCTGAGCTTAATCAGCTTTTCCATTCTGCTTTTCAAGGAATATTTTACACAATAAATAAATTATTGTGTATTATTTTATATAAATAGTACACAATAATTTATTTTCTTATAGAACCTTTTCCTTCTCCCTATTGTGAATAGTTAAAAGCTTAAAGCCACTGGTGCAAAGTGCTCATTTGACAGCTGGGACTTAACATCCAAGCTGTTAAAATAATTATTGGATTCATCCATAGGCAAAAGAGTCTGTAAGTATATTAGGTATTATTTATATTTTTAGTTAGTTTATCTACCTTTCCGGGTCATCAGGGAGACGCTGCTGTTTAAGCAATTCTCTACCTCTGATTACTGGTGCTGACAAGCCAGGCCACAGCATGTTAATCTTGCCCACACCAATCATCTGTCCACGATTCAAATCCCGAATACGAATCCGACCTGCACCTTTACCACGACCTTTCTTAGCTCCTGCATTGCTTACTGATGTAACTGACTTCCATAATTTTTCTGCGGGTACTGTAACAAAAGGAAATAGGTTGTTAATCTGATACTACCAAAAAAACATGGGATGTAAGGAAAAATACTTACATTTATTGAAGAAATTAATTGAGACTGCTGAAGTAGTACTGAAGTTTTTGAGGTTAAACACAGTATTTTGATATTGTGGCCTGGTATTTACAATCAGACTAAGGGGCTTATTTATAACACTTCTAAGCGCTAATAATTTGGAAGCCATTTTAATAGTAATAGTCAATTAAAAACAAGAAAATTCAGTTAATTATTGACTTCCATCGTAAACAAATAAATTAATCCAGTATTACATCCAGAGACAAGTAATAAGGAATAATAACAATTACATTTCTGTGGTTGCCTATAGGGCGATTGTGTAAAACATGTTACTTGTCTCTGGTGTAAAACCTGCATCAATCATTGCTAAAGTAACAATTGTTGTAATTGGCTGAATTTATGGTATTCTTGCTGCGTCACTGTATTTTGTCCAATAGTGGAAAAGTGTCAACCAATCAGAGGGGATTGCAATCGTTACACTATAGCTGTCATTTTTAGCCAGTTGCCCTGCAGATTGCTGATTGGAAATGATCAAAAGATCCCTTGTCTCTGGAAAAGATGATTGATGGCTGATGGTTTGTGTGCTTGACGCCTCAGTTATGTATTTATTCTGAGGTTTGACGCATTTGACGCAGGTTTGACGGTACCAATCCATAGTTAGAATATAGTGCTTCCTCATACTCTTTCGTAGTTGAACAGGATAGCGAAATATTGAATTTGATTCAAATTGCTATTTGCTGCTATTTAGAGTGCGCACTCCATCTACTACTATACGTATATTTTCGTGAAGACTATAAATCAAATTATAATCGGACTATAAATCTGGGTACGATAAATCATAGACAAATTAATGAATGCGTTTCCGAACATACAGCTAGATTGACACCGTAGACATGGAAATGAATGACACTGAAAATTTAAATCGAATGACATTTCCTCAATGTTACTTGTCTCTAAGTCACTTGTCTCTGCTTGTCTCTGTCTCTGATTTCAATTTACGTGGCTGCTGAAGCAGAGACAAGTAACATATATGTGCTGAAGCGCCGAATAACATACAATAATGAGTCGTATTTAGATTTTAATTAATTTTAAAGTAATTAATGTAATAATTTTATATTAACTCATGTAATTTTTTAATCCAGCTTAATAATGGGTCTCTGTAAATGTCCAAAACGTAGGGTGACGAACCAATTTTGTTTCGAACATCGTGTAAACGTTTGTGAATATTGTATGGTCACGAACCATCCAAAGGTAATTTATTTTACTGAACTATACTGTTTTAATGCCTGTTACTGCTTAATATAAGTGTGCATTATTGATTCTAGTGCATCATACAGTCATACCTTCAGTGGTTGCAAGACAGTGATTATAATCCTATTTGTGAAATATGTACAAAGACTCTATCTGAAGGGGAATGTATTCGGCTCACTTGTTATCGTAAGTATTTGCATTTTCTATTTTATGGAGCATTTGTTCTTTTTTACAAGTAAAATGCTTAAATTATAAATTGTTTAGTATTTACATACCAAAAACCCTACTAACTTTGAAGCACTTCTTAGTCAAAATGCATAAGCAAAATGGTTCTTAATGATATCATAGTCTTCTGAATTTTATACACCCCTTTTCAATTAATTTGTAGATGTGTTTCACTGGGAGTGTGCTGAGCAAAGATATCGAGCCTTGCCCCATACAACAGCGCCTGCAGGCTACCAGTGCCCCTCCTGCGCTACTCCTGTGTTCCCTCCACAGAACCTTGTGTCCCCTGTAGCTGATGTGCTTCGGGAAAAATTGGCCGGCGTTAACTGGGCTAGAGCTGGTCTTGGTCTTCCTTTGGTTAGTATTTCATTAAAGGACATTTTCATTATGAAAGCATATAATCTTCATGGTGCTAACGTTCCCTTAGTGTTTATTATCACCTAGAAGTAATACCAACAAATTTCAGCATAGAATATCATCTAGCACCTTTACTGGGGACTAAATTGTGTTATAATTGGAGGGAATAAATTAATCAGTATTGTCAGTGTAAAACAGCTACTAGCTAGTATGTGCAGACATAATAATGTAAATGTGTCTAAATATAATTATTATGACTACTGATAATTGAGTGAAAATTAAATTATTTTACTAGCTATTTTTCATTAGCTTTCAGAGGACCAAGACTTAAAAGGTGCAGCTGGCAGATGCAGCCAATCACCAAACCAATCACAGTTCTTTGCAAACTCAATTGATCAGCAGAGAGGCACTCCAGTTGGAGCTAGTGATGATGAATCAACCAACCGATCTGCAACCAGCACTCCACATTCCATTGTACAAATTCCAGATGAGCATGTCAATATTTATGATGGTACTTCTGTGAAAAGGAGTGATGCTTTACAAGGTATACAATTTTTATTATTGCAGGAAATAGAGCTGCAGCATGGATGGGAAGCATAGCAAAATCAAAAACCTCAGGGTCAATCCTCAACCATCTTGCACATGTAATGTTTTATTCATGTACCTATTTAATTATATTATACTCTTGATTTAGGTGGTCAAGGATCAAGGAAAGGAATCAAATCATTGGAGCAAAAACCATTAATAAACTATGACCATGATGAGAACAAATATAAACAGAAATCAACCTTTGCATGGATTAGCAGATGGTGGAAGTAAGTGAAACATATATTTTATTAACAGCTTATATTATAAAAGTTGACAAAATTCATATAAATTTTGTGCTATTTCTCACATAACTTAGCAATGGTGCTAATTATGTTGTACAAAATTGACTAGACTAAAAATAATAATATAATTTTAACGATGTCCCCTGCAAAAAAATGGCATAGCAACTAGATCTGTTGGTTTTATGTGAGATAGATTTTGTGCAACCAAATTAACACCAGAATTGATTTATTTTTCAGAAACACCCTGCCATCGTCCCGTGTCAGAAGAGCTGGTGGCATTTATAGGCGATACTGGATCATGTTCTTTATGGTTATTGCAGTTCTTGTAGTATTATTCCTATTGAGTCATAGAGATGTAGATGATGATAACCCATTTGGTTCCATACAAGATGACGATAGAAGGATATTACAGAAAAATTGAATAATCACACACCATTATTTAAATATTTATGCTAGTAATACATTACATTATCAAATCAAGCAATCTTAAGTGATATAATTATAATTGATTGTCATCTGTTTAGTTATTTAAATAAATAACTTACATTTTTTTGTGTATAATTTTATAAGTACACCCCTAGAAGACCCCCTGGTCAAGAATAACAAAAATATAAAATGATGTAATTTACAAAAAAATAATTACAGTTTACAATATTTTAGTACAAGTGTTAACATCTTTATCTAAAAACAGTAATGAAAATATGTCATTATAGAAATCAGGATAATATTCACATGCTCTACGGCAGTCTGGCATCCAGTTAACTTCTAGTAACTTAGGTTGGATATGTTCCTCTTTATTACACTTCTGCCAACAGAGCATAATATCTGCAGCATACACAGCTCTTGATTGAGGGCTTTTCGCAATACCACATGGTGCCTCTTTTGAGGTAGCGGCAGTAAATAGTTCTGAAATCATGGTAAATATAGACTTTTCTACTTCAGCCCAGTTGTAGTTTCCATACTGCTTAGACCAAGCATCTTTAAAATCTTTACACAGTAATCTGAATAGAGATGCACCTTGAGTATAATTCATCACAGTGAAATGTTTTTCATAATCTTCAAAGTTCTCCATGGCAAAAGGTTTGTTGGAAAACCTTAAGAAAAAATTATTGTAAACATAAACTTCTGTAGGATTCACTGATTTTAATAAGATCACATAACGGATATCAAATTTAACTTTCCCTACATCAGGTCTATCAAAGAGAACAGGATTTTCTATATATTTTTGAGCTATTTTAGGGCCAGATAGAGGTAGACGGCATAGAAAGTCCAAAGTGTCTGTTATGTATGTGTCTAAACCTCGTGCAAGATTGTATGGTTTACAAATCCAATGATTGTCCAAGCCTTGTCTTTTCCTTTGCATATAATATGCTACCAATTTAGGTAGTTCTGTTTTCATATTGAATGTAGTAGGCAACCAAGCTGGTAAGGTCTCAAGTTCGTTAATTTCAATACTGGTTTTCATAACTCTCCTTGCAACAACAGCTAAAAGATCCTTGATAGTAATAACATATTCAAATGGGAACTGATTTATAAATTTTTGTGGAGAGTTCACACTTAATTCCTTGTAAGTTTTAAAATGATTTACAAACCATAGAATATCTGCATCATTTTCATTGTCAACTATTTGAAACTCAGGTGTAGTCAAATACTGGTTAATGTACTCGTACTCTGAGTACACTTTTAGTGTGCTTGGTATATTTCTGTTCATCAACAGTTCTAATTCAGGAAGTGTTTCCACAATATGACCTGATAAGAAAAAATTTACATCTGGCTCCTCTTGACAGAAGCTTTCATCAAAATGCTCATAATATCTCCATGGAATAAGCATTGCCTCCCTTTGTAGAGGGTCTGAATATTGGCCTTCAACAAAGTTCCTTGTAACAATATCCCCTTCATCAACATTCTCTATAGGAAAAAGTAAAGTATAAGTAAGTTGTTCTGGGATGTATATGAATGGTACCATGCGAAAATTTGGACTATCGGAGTGAGTGAAACCCGAACCTAATTCGTCCATTACATACCACACTGGCACTCTGTCTTCCACTGACAAGTCCTCACTGTCAACAGCATATGTGTTAGCATACTTCCAAACACACCTTGATACCTCTTCTATCTGTTCTTCCATGGTTTCTGAAGTAATCTGCATTAGATTACACATTCTTTCTAGCAGAGCTGGCACGTTTCTTAGGTTATTTCGAATGCTGTTCGCTTTAAAAGTCCATGCGTGATCGATGAGGTAAACATTGCTGGAATCTGTTCTATCTATGTCTCTTATAGAAATTACGCTCCACAAAGGATCGTACGGCTCTTTATCGGCACCTTCGTAGTCAATTTTTACCAATTGAAACGATACACCCGAGTCGAAAATTTGATCTTTAAGTTTCTTACATAAAGTTGGCCAGAAATGCTCTGGGACGCCAGAAAGCACTAGTTGGGGTTTGTGGGCTGCTAGAAATACGCTGTAACTAGATATTCCATCCATTTTCATATACACAAGGGAAAAATTTGAACTTTAAATTTCAAAGTCGCAGAGACAACAAGTATCAGAGACAAGTAACATATAGGACAAGTATGCAGATCAAAAAAAAACTCTGTGCTGCAGGTCAGCAGAAGGGCGACGGGCTAAAAATGACATCTACAGTGTAACGATCGCAATCACCTCTGATTGGTTAATACTCCTCCACTATTGGACGAAATTCAATGACGTAGCAAGAATGCCATAAGTTCAGCCAATGACAACCATTTTTACTGTAACAATGATTGATGCAGAAGTTACGCAATCGCACTGCAGGGTGACCGGCTAAAACTGACAGCTACAGTGTAACGATCGCAATCACCTCTGACAATATTGGACAGATTCCATTGACGCAGCAGGAATACCATAAACTAGGCAATCACAATTTATACTGTAGCAATGATTGATGCATGTTTTACACAATCGCCCTACAAGTTTCAGGTTGTAGTAATTGTACATGTCACCGTAAGATTGTAAAAACCGTTAGATTATAATCTATCTCGCGAAATTGTAAACTGTCGAAAGATTACAATTTATTCGCAATTTCGCGAGTTAGATTATAATCTAAAGGTTTCTACAATCTTACGGTGACATATATATTTATATACAAGAATCGCTTGTTTAAAGGTATTAGATATATAGATTCCTACACCAACAAAATAGTAGTCCTTGAGTACTAGGTACTATTTTGTCGGTGTAGGAATGTTGGAAAAAAAGGAACAGCCTATGGTGCAACTAAATTCCCAATTTTGTGGGATGAATGCAGGTAAATTACTAAATAAAATCCATACAATTATTGATTTATTTTTAAGCATCAATATTTTATGCTCATTTCAGGGAACATCAATGTATCTTACAAACTAATTAATATATTTAATAGATCACAATATATATGAAAAAAACATTCTATACAAAAGCAACTTTTAACTTCCCATAATAATAAATAATTAATGAATGGTCAGTTTCAGAAAAGAGTAACGCTTTTTTTTAAATACAGTCTTGGCCTAATAGTAGTAGGTTTAGTAACAAAATTTTGCAACAGTATTTTAGCAATAGAATTTACAAGAGTTCGAATATAGAAAATAGGTGAAGGTTGGTTTACGATAAAATCGCCATGATTTCCACCATTATAATTAAAATTATAATAACAATATAGGTTGCAGTCATTTTTAGTAGTAACACTACAACTAATGTTAAAATCTCGCCACCCAAAGTTACACATATTTTGTCACGGTTTATTGATGTTCTGTATTATTAAACCAAAAGTCTCTCTCTTATGTTTTATCTTAATGATAAATCAATAGCAACCGGACTGGGCATACTTCGTCAAGTGACGTTCGAAATATATATACCTCTATGGCAGCGATGCCCTTGAGGGAACTCATCGAGAGGAAGAGACAGACAAAGAGATAGCTTGCGCGATAAGAAGAGAGGCATTTATGAAATTTTAGGCTGCTACACTGGCTTGCACCAAATTACACTTCATTGCGTCTGAACAAGAGTTGCTAGTTCTTAAATCGTTTTTGCAGAAATACGTTCATCATCACTATTGACAAAACTCCTACAGTTCAACTAAGCGGCAGCATTCATTAATATTCTGTTTCTTTCATTATAATAAAAGTTGCAGATGTATTTTGAAGAGAGACATATATGAAATTTTAGGCTGCTACACTGTGCTAGCCAAATTACACTTCATAGCGTCTGAACAAGAGTTGCTAGTTCTTAAATCGTTTTTGCAGAAAGATCTTCATCATCACTTTGGATAAAACTCCTACAGTACAACTAAGCAGGCAGCATTCATTAATATTCTGTTTCTTTCGTGATAGTAAAAGTTGCAGATATATTTTTGAACTGCTTTTCTAGCCTTTCTGCTCATTGCCTTTTTGGGAAAACGAGCGTTCAACATTGAAATAGACAATAAATTGGATCACAATTTCTTATCTATCTATAGATAGTTCAGTTGGAATCAGAGTCCATATGAGTTCTGTAATTTCGTCGGGCCTTCTTCACGCGTTGCCTGAATTTGAAGGCCTGGTACTCTGGATCGTCCGAAACATCGTCTATGGGCTGTTGGTTTCTTGTGGAGCTTCCTGCAGCCGTTCCAACTCCACTATCAGGGGTGCCTATTGTATTAGGGGTTTGCCATAGACTGCCTTCTGTACTACAACTGCTTTCTAGTTCACTTTCATTTGTTTCGTTCATGAGTCTTGCTACTGTCCTATTGTATCCCACTTTAGGCGATAGCCTGTCCATTGTGATTGTATTAACTCTTTCTGATGCATCCTTTGGTGGCGGTGATTCGCTGGAATCTGAGCGTTGTATACTAAGCCTACCATTTCTTCTTACTCGCCTTAAATTCATTCTCAGCCTATGTTCTGGTGGTGGTGTAGAGTTGTTACTTTCGGAATCAGGTGGTTCAACTGTTAAAGAATCACCTAAAGAATCCCTTGACCCATTGATGGGTGTAGGAACAATGCTAATAAGGTTGGTAGGAATGCTTTGGTTGTCATTTTGATTCCTAGGCGATATGGGTCGACTGCCAATGGATTGGTCGTCGTCAGAATCAACCTCAGCTATCCGAAATAGTGCAGAGTTGCTTTGGCCACGGTAACCTGAAAATAATAGAAAATAGTTTTAGGCATGTGACGTTTAACATAACTCACTCTCATCAGCGTTATTTATAACGGTTTTATTTAAAAATAATATGTTGTCCCATAGCGAACTAATTACTAAGGACAAAGCATTCTAACGTAGGTATAACTTTATATTACCTGTACTTGTGCTAGGTAAAGCTAAATTCTCTTCAAAATTTGAAACATTGTTATTATCACTACTGTCTTGAGCCATTGCGTTACCTGAAACCATAAAGACATTGTTATATTCTTCTAGGAACTCATTACTCGGTACAAAAGAAAGCCTGGATTCCCAACAGGGGAATTATTATCTAAATTTTGTATTTGAAATATCCAATCGCGCGCTTAGTATGGGATGTTGTATTAAATACTTTGCTTGTGAAGTGTGATGTCATTCTAATTTGTCGCACTTTTTTATGCTTTACTCGGCAGTTAAAAATGGCTATCAAACATAAAACAGGAGACGTGGATATTACATATTTTGGGAGAACCACTACCTAATAATTTTTGGAGTGAAACTTCCTTAGAATTGTTGTAACTTGAAAATTTTACCAAACGAAAAAATGAAACGAAAAAGCGACACCAAAAAGAGACAAACATATTTAGTCTGCGAGAGAATGAGATAGAATACAAGTAATATTTGGCGTGTGTGAACTGCACACACAGTTTTTATTTACTTTTGGCATAGGCATTGGAGGCTTTAACGACGCTAGTTAGCCTACTAGCAAACACATGCCGGCAAGGGATTTTCGGTCCCGGGTGGAAGAGGAGAGTGGATCTAGTAGGGTACTACTAGATCCACTCCTCGTAGATTTCATGATAAATTACTACCAGGTAAAATCGCAGTCAAGGGCTAACTGAATGTCAAAAAGTTACATACCATTACTCCTGAGATTCATAACTTTCCTATAACTACTGGCTTTACTCTTTCTCTTAGTGCTCCTTGTGATGTTCATTCTTCTCCTCAGTGGGCGGATAATCTGGGGAAAAGAAGATTGACAATTAATTTATAGGTAAGAGCTTAAAGGTAAAGGCCCAGTTGTCTTATTTGTACCAAATTTTGATTTTTATAGAAGTTGAGTCAAGACGTAGGGACCCGCTGAATACAGATAGCCAGCGGCATATAGAAGTTTCTAAAAGATACCTATACAGATTATAGAAGTCTACTGCTAGACATTAGTTGACAACGGTAATATTTTCTAGTTTAACTTATCACATGATTAAATTTAAACTATAATTAAGCACGTACTGTTTCACCTGACGACAGTCAGTCGCGTTTTCGGTACATACTGAGGCATGTCGGCACGGGTCCCTGGCGTACACACGTAGAAAAGCTGACCTCACGTTGAAGGCGTCTGACGTGCCGAGAATCAGGACGACGTCAGCGGCGTTCAAGATTGCTAATAGATGTAGCAGTGTCTCTAGTGACTCACCATGCCAGTGTTCCTGAACAAGCAATGTGTGGGTTCGTCCGAGTCGGTCCGCTCGCTGGAGGGCGCGGACACCCTCGCCCGCGTGTTGGGCAGAGACAGCGTGCGCGAGGCCGGCCGGCGCGGGCCCCTGGCGCGTCGCAAGGGCGTCCTCTTGCCCTTCGCATTAGCAGTGTCTAGTGACTCACCCTGCCAGTGTTCCTGAACAAGCAATGCGTGGGTTCGTCCGAGTCGGTCCGCTCGCTGGAGGGCGCGGACACCCTCGCCCGCGTGTTGGGCAGAGACAGCGTGCGCGAGGCCGGCCGGCGCGGGCCCCTGGCGCGTCGCAAGGGCGTCCTCTTACCCTTCGCGCTCGTGCCGGTCGAACACTTGCTCGACTTGCTTACACACGTCCGCGACTGCTTATTACGTCTGCAAGGAGAAACAAACCTTAAAATAATAGCGGTAAAGACGGCAAACAACAGTTCCAGTTCGAATAACCTTACCAGTAATTTGCGAAGTTCGGCTGCCTTCACAAATGACTGCTCGTCATTTCAATATCGTACGTGCAACATGAATGCGTTTAGAATATTGAAAAGCGAATGACGTTGCCAGTTCAACATACTAAATCTTTTCGATAATAATATGGTTGGTACTCGACAGTGCGAAAACAAAAGCTGGCCAGCTCGTGTCGCGAGGCAGTAGAAAGTGCTACAAGGTTCTCCAGCCGCTATAGGTTATGCTTCCGTTGTAGGTTAGAGGTTCTACATATAGCGCAATTAGAAAGAACTTTATAATCGTCAAATCAGACGAAGGAACATTGTTAGAACTCCGTCTGCATCATAGATCTAAAGCGCTGATCAAAGAGACGAATGCCGCACGGGACGCGGGACGGTAAACGCTCGCGCCGACTGTATCGCCTATATATTACTAGCTAATGCCCTCGACTTCGTCTGCGTGGATCGAGGTTTTTTGATTCCCGCGGGAACTCCTTAATTTTCCGGGATAAATAGTAGCCTACTATTCCAGACTATATTCTATCTCTGTGTCAAATTTCAGCCAGATCCGTTCAGCCGTTGCGGCGTGATTGAGTAACAAACATCCATACATCCATCCAAACTTTTATAATATTAAGTAAGAAGTAAGATATCATAACTCGCTTGGACGTGTTCATATTGTCGCGAGTAGTTAGTTATGCGGGTAATTCGCCTCGGTTTGACTTTCACATTAATTATATTAGTTTGGATATGGTTACCTGAGAGAGCCCCGTTTTTGTGAGCGCATACTCTTCGGATTTCTGGGCGGGACGAGACGCGCCAGCCTGTTTGGACAGCGCTGGCTACGATTGCCATTAGATGACACTAGAAAATGTTTAAATAATAAGATCATAGAAGACAAAGTTCATGTAAAATTAAAGCCGAAATATTTATAAGAGCGGATTTAATTTTTGTACTTCTAATTTTAGTCATTTTGCTGACCCAGGTCAGTAGTACAAAGTCAGTAACCCATCCAGCTGTCACAGAGAACTCGAAGCGGTTATCCGTGAAGAATAGCCTATCATTGTGATAAAAATTAATAACAAAAGATACACAAAAATTCGACTTTTTTATTGTATTGTATTCCCCATTTTTGTGGCAAAATTAGCAACAAAAGACAGTGTGGTCTTTACCTCGCTTTGGTGCCAAATTAAGGAAGTCCATAACAAGCTGGTCACTGTCGCTAGAGTCTGAAACGTTCCCGTGAACCGATCCCGAGCTAGATCCGTCCAATGAGTCAGTCTCTTCTGCGAGGCATTCCAGCTCTCTTTGAACGAGCGAATCAAAGAACGCCATCATGCGTGGGTCTTCACTAGTTGACTGTTCTGCATAGTTATGGGTTAGATACTAGAACAATAAATATTTAATTATCTAATCTTAAAGGAGTATGTCATCAGAGAAAGCCGAGCTAAAATGATATGAAAAAATATTATGTACTATTACGAATGCCAAAGTTTGTCTATTTGTTTGTTACTTTTTTATGTTTGACACAAACTTTAAATGAATCAACCTTGACAATATAGGATACAGGACACTTTTCCAAATAAAATTATTTTAAGATTTTCTCATGTTTGATATATTTCATTGACAATGCTTAGAATATTGTTGTAAATCATGAGAAATTAAATTACCTCCAAAAAGTGACCTAAATTGTGCAAATAGTGGGGGAAGGAGCAACTTAGATTTACTTTATTCTTCAACTCTTTGCTATAGATAGGTTGTAGGTAAAGTGCTGACCTGACCGCTATGGTGGACCAGTGACACATAGTCCTCATGGCTGTATATCTCGCGAGGGTTGTCCGAACCCTGTGCCTCTTCTAACAACGTCCCTCTCATTTGGGGGTATTCCAATGCAGACCACACCTACGAAAACAATAATCATACTATAAAATCACTTGAATCTGCAGTAATAATACCAATTTAAAATAGATGAAAAACATCTGAAGCATTGATCATTCTGTTTTAAATAAATAAAAGCTACAGGCGTCGGGTACGAAATTTGTGACGCGACGGCCGAGGCGAAGGCGATTGCGGGGCGACATAAATTAGTATAGTGACTACTAGTGGTGAGTGTGCGGGCACGGAATTTGCAGCGGCTCGGACGTTTATTGTCAATTTTTAACCGACTTCCAAAAAAGTAGGAGGTTCTCATTTCGGCGTGTATTTTTTTTTATTGTTTACATTATGTCCAGATACACTGTGAGCTATACAATTTTTTTTTTTGTGTGAATACAGACGTTCAATATACGCTTCTTAACATGACTACTAGATTTGTTACATTCATGGGAGAGGAGGTGGAAGATCATTCCAAATTTTTGCCGCAGCAAAGCGGAATCATCCCCTTCCCCTGAACTTGATTATGATTTTATGATTATGAGTACCTACTCATAATCATAAAATGGCAACTTTTACTTGATTTGAAGTAATTTCAAGGGTCTGACATTTTACTTGTTATTATGTTTAACATATGAACAAATACCTTTATAATCTTCTCAACTCCAGATGATGCGATCAAGCAATAATGTGGATTGAACCGCACTTGGTTCACGATAGATCTATGGCCGTACAATACTATGTGCGGTGGCTCCACAACCATATCTGAAATAGCAGATATTACCTAACTATCATTTACCAAAGGTTAGATAATTAAGATAAAGCAGCCAGACCAGTAGGCATCGTACACCAAGGGTTCAGTACCATCGTACAAGAATTAACACCATGTATTTTTAAATACTTTCGTAAGAAAAGTCAAAATTCACGTTTCTTGCATCCCCACAGGCACCCTTTATTTTATTTTTTGTTGTTTATAGATGCAACAGAAATAAGCAATAGGTATGAACATTTCAACTGTCTATCTATTACGAGTTTATGAACTCGTAATAGATACAGACAGACAAACAGCGGAGGCTTAGTAATAGGGTCCCGTTGGTAGACTAACATAACATACGCAACAATTAGCGTACTTACGCTACATCTTCTAAAACGCGGATCGCCTCAGTTTGCTCTACTCACAATAAGAATTATAGCGATAGTATAATAGTACTCTTAAAATTATATAAATTACTCGCCAGCTAAAATAAAACGCAACATAAAGTAACTCACCGAAATCTTCTCCAGTGTCAGGTATCTTCCACATATAAAGGTTGAAATCATCGGATCCCGACAGCACAAACTGGTCATTCGTACCAGCGAAGCAGCAACTCTTCATAGTGCAGGAGTTATAGTAGTCCTGATGGTAGAATTCCGCGACGGGATCCCGGGAATGCACCGAGTAGAGGACGGGGGCCAGGCGGCGGCGCAGGGCCAGCACATGTGTGCCGGACTGGTTGAAACACACGCTCATACTGTTCTGGCTGGAGCCGCTGTTGCCGACGTACCGCAGAATAGGACTAAGGGGACAAACTTATCTACTTGTACTATTACTATTTGATATCTATACTATCTATACTATCCATACTTCCATACTAATATTATAAATGCGGAAGTGTTTCTGTCTGTCTGTCTGCTACGCTTTCACTGCCCAACTACTCAACCGATTTTGATGAAATTTGGTACAGGGCTAGGTTACATCCCGGGGAAGGACATAGGCTAATTTTATTCCGAAAAATTGAAAAGTTCCCGAAGAACCAAAAAACCTAAATGTACGCGGACGAAGTCGCGGGCATCACCTTGTAATATTTATGGTTCTTTATACCAAAGGTTATGACTAGAATTGAAAAAAAATAAAGAAAATGAAATTCAAAGCGACTAATTCATTTCAGTCAAAAATGCTAGTCAATAGCCAATAATTTTTTCGAAAAAAGGAACTCTTTAAAAAAAACTTAATTAAGTAGAAATTACAAAATATACATGACGTTGACTTCCAACGAGATGTTTAAGTACGGAAACCTGCCTGGTATGAAGAAAGATATGTGACGTCAAGTACGACGAATATATCAACATAAAATACCTAACCTAAAATCAACAGAAAGGATTATTTAAATCCTGTCCAATTGGTGATTTATCGATCTATTTGGTTATGCAAAATGAAATATGATGGCAGATGTTTTGTTATACAACTACTATTGGCTAAATCTTTCACTTACGCACAGTAAGACCTATATTGCGCGCGCGAGGTCCGAGGAATCGGGGGTTGAGGTAGCGGGCGGGTGCGCAGCGCGCCCGACCGTCGCTTCATACCCCGCACGCTCCCATTACTAGTGCCGACCTTGACGCTGTGGCGTTTTTATAGTACAAGCCAAAAAGCCGGGCTTGCGTTGCGAAATCCTAAGATATACTGTCAGTTATAAAATTATTATAAAATATTTAACTACTTTACGCAACCAATGTTTAAAATTCGCGCGCAGTGATCTGTCAAAACTAAATAAAGGTCAGTGCCCCGTTAGCATGACGCCGCGCGCCAATCGTGTCCGTAGAGACGCGAAGTCCTCCGATAGACTACGGTTCCGATGTAATGTCCCATCCCGCTCGCTCACATTGGCTTGTAATGGGGCTTTCAATTCTATCTTTGCTCTTGCTGAGAAATGATTAAATCTACTATAAATATTTTATGTAAATTTAATAACTTTGTATGCAGCAATAATCCTGGCTTCGCGGCAAGCTAGTGAACTTCGTGAGAATTGTGGCGCGAATTAGTGTGAAGTACGTCTAAGTAAAATACAATTGAATAAGATCAGCGTACGAAACAAATTACTTAACTTGCTTTGATTGGTGATTGCATAGGTAGATTACTAGATGATGTCCGCGACTTCTTCCGCCGTGTATTCCTTCAGGATTCTTGATTCCTGCAGGAACTCTTTTAATTTTCCGGGGAAAAAGCTGCCTATGTCCTTCCCACGAGATACAACCTAAACCTGTACCAAATTTCATTAAAATCGGTTGAACGGATGAGTCGTGAAAGCGTAGCATACAGACAAACAGATAGACAGACAGACCGACAGACAAACTTTCGCATTTATAATATTAGTATGGAATCTGTGATTATAGGTAGGTATCTAATATTATGAATTCAGCTGGCTGTTGTTTTGGTTTTCGTAATATAAAGCGCTTCATTTCACAAATTTACAGTAGACAGGTACCTACCTAGGTAAGTTGTGAATTAGATTTTAATATCCTAGAAAATATATAGCAGGCTTGACCTGGTTTTGTACCCTAGGCACGCCACTGCCTTGACGCGAGGATACACTTTATCAAGTCCTGATTTTAATTTTGCTATACCAGTGTTATATTGTACTATAATTAGTACTAAACTTAAAAGTTTATTTGTGTGTGCAAATAGCTGTTTAATATTTAAACTCCTTACAGTACTGATTATTTTGATTGCGACAGGGTTTCACTAGATTGTATGTTCATTTTTACAGTTCATTACAATAAAATTGTACGATACAGTTTGTTTTTCTTCCTTAATGCACATACTATTCTCATAGAATAATTATTTCATAATTAATTCAATGCACCCACACAGATACTAAAGATGTTTCTAGTATTGATAACATAATATTGACTATATCACAACTCTATCTCATTATGTCAACATTCCATAAGATTCCTCGGACCTCGCGCGCGGACTGTATATACATAGTTTCAAGTTTCACGTTTCAAGGGCAATAATATAAAATAGACATTTTACCATCAGCTAACAGGGTTTCAAGTTTGACCATTCCAGTAATGTTCTTACTCACTGTTTTGGCGAGCGTAGATCCCATAGCGCGACGCCGTCTCTTGCGTTAGCAGATACAACCACACCAGTCTGTTGCGGATGGAACATCACACCATGGAAGGCTTTTCTGCTGCGCGATATTACTAATGACTCTGGAAAATGTTAAAAGGTAATGTTTCCCGGCGTACAATTGCATTGGTGGTGCAGGTGCCACTTCCCTGTGGCTCTGCAACGCAAATGCTCTTTGTTTTACGAAGCATTCCTCATGCTACCGGACGGGTCGGCGGGTTGCGGATTGCCGGATCTGCCCGGCTCTGGCCAGGCCTCCGCCAGGCCAAAGCCGGACAGAAGCCCACGGGCCCCGGACAAGAGGTCCGGCCAGTGACACACCCAACACTAGTCGGGGTCCCTTAAAACCCATTTCCTTGATCCCCACTCCAAACTTCCCACCCTCATCATCCCCATCACTCGCATGCACTCACACGACTTATACACGCACACACAATCACGTCACGACACACACAGACGGAAGTCCGCATGGCGCGCCTCGGCTCTGGCGGGGCTGGGAACGGAGCGGGGGCGGGAGGGATACTTGTCGCAAACAAGCGTCCGCCCGGCCTTAGCACTGCGATGAGTCCCGCGGGGGCCGAAATCGCGCCGTGGACCACTGTCCCATACAACACCCACACATGCACACACCACAAGATACACAGATCAAATTTACACACAACTATGTACAATGGAATGGAAAACAAGACGACTAAGGAAATTCGACCCCAGAAGGGTACCAGCCCCACCAAGGCTGGAGAATCCCTTGCTGTGGCTCGCCCTCCGGGAACGGCAACGACCGGGGGACGAGCTACAGGCCGCCCTCCGTATTCTGGGTTGGGCACTCAGTCGCCTGGTGCTATGCACCCCCGACAACCTTTGGCAGTTTCAACTCGGACACCGACGGACATCTCCACTCACGAAATACCCCAGGCAAACGGAAAACGGACTGACGGATCTGACAAGAGCACAACAGACATGACCCGAACAACGGACCTCGACATACCGCCCCCCTCCCCCCAGATCACCGAGACCCCTCACTTACCCACTGTTGTGGATCAAAATCCCTGGACGCAGGTGGTCGCACGTCCCAAAAAGAAAAAACGGAGGACAAACAGACGGACAGACCCCCCCACGGGTAGGAGCGGAGGCCAGCCGCTACCAGTGCCCGGACGGTCCGCGACCGTCGATGCCGGACCCCAAGCAACAGGCTCGCACAGTCAAAGCGGAGGCGGGCGGCTGCCCCAACAGGGCTGCTGCCCGCTCGCCGAGACTGTCGCCTCGAGCCAGGGCGAAGGGCTAGCAGAAGCGGACCAGCCGGGTGCAGGACGTGGCTCACCGACCGTCACCCGAGACGAACCCAAAACAAACCAAACCGGAAGTGAAAACACCCTGACCCAACGTCGGCCACACCCTGTCGCCCGCCGGTCGAATGCGTACTGGCGAGTGCGGAGCAGCGGTGGGGCCGACGGAGCGTCAGCTAGTCCCGCCCCGTCGCCGAGCCAGTCAAGCCAAAAGCGAGATAGGCTCGACGACACAATCTCCCCTCGGGGAGAACACAAACGGCGGAGGACAGAACACGCGGGCTCTTACGCCCGCGCATCCCAACCACACCTCAGTGTAGCTATAACGCTTACACCGCGTGCTAACATGAACAACCAAGAGGCAAGCAATGTTCAGGAACAGATAGAAGAAAAGATCTTCGATGCTTGCCTCAAACCTACATTACCAGGTACCGTACCTTATGCGCCCGCTTTCGAGGGAAAAGCTTTCCTTAGCGAGGGGGTGCTTAAGCTATGGTGCTACAACGACGAAGCCCTATCGTGGCTACAGGAGGTCGTACCACGGCTCAGGTCACCACGAGAGGGAACGGGGCTCTCGTTGATGAAGCAGTCCGAAATACCCGTACGGGTTAGATCGGCACTCTTCGTACCAGGGTACAAGGCGGAGATCGGAAAACTCCACAGAATCATGGCAGGCCAAAACCCCTGGTACAAGATATCAACGTGGACCCTGTACACATACCATAGAGTCGACAGCAACACTCCTGGTGTATTCCTGGTACTAGGAATACCCAAGGAGCAAATTGCAGACATCCTGGCACGAGGGAGGAAAGTAGCCTACTCCACGGGGTCGATATACATCCGTTTCTTCACAAAAGAAGGAGTAAGTGATGTACCCCCGCTGGACCCTCCCGTGCCAGGAATGCAGACACACGCTGAAACTGACACGGATATGACAACTGAAGCCACAAACACACAGACAGACAAACAAACCGACAACACTCTGGAACCATCTGTCAGCACCGTGCTCGAAAACATAAACGCGGTGCTGACAGAGTCACCGCCAACTTCCCTACCAAATGAGTGGGCCGAGGAGGCGGGGACAGACACGACTGACATGACAGACACGACTCTCCAAGAGATGTTGAATACATGGGCCCCTATGGCCGACAACGACGACTAACGCCCAACTTTATTTAAAACCAACCTTCAAGCACATTAAAATAGTGCAAACCAACCTCCAGCACAAACATCTTGCGACGGCTACTCTAAGAAAACAGCTGGAGGTTGAGGCCGAGACCATAGCCTTAATCCAAGAGCCGTGGGTTCGGGCAAACAGCGTATGCGGTCTCGGAAACTGCGAAGGTAAAGTCTTCTATCACAGTTTACAAGAGCCGCCCAGAACATGTATATACATACCACGCTGCATTGCGGCAACATTACTTACACATTACTGTTACAGAGATCTAACAGCAGTCAAAATACCCAACGGAATAAAACAAAACAATGGGTCAACGCCCAGACCTCTGGTCTTGGCATCACTGTATCTCCCCATTGAAGGCCACATTCCAACAAAAGAAGTTATGGACTTAATCAACCACTGTGAAGAACAAAAAACGGACCTGATCATTTCAGCAGATACCAACGCGCACCACATTCTGTGGGGTAGCACGAAAACCAACCGACGAGGTGAGATTTTAGCCTCATACTTACTAACAACTAACCTCGACATAGCTAACAAAGGCACAAAACCGACTTTCGTGTCCAGCAGATATCAGACAATAATCGATCTAACCCTAGTATCAAATGACATAGCAAACCAGGTGAAAAACTGGCACGTAAGTAGCGAACCATCACTGTCGGATCACTGTAGAATATGCTTCGAAATTGATCTGTCCAGGACACCAGAGATACCTCGGAGAAATCCGAGGAAAACAAACAGGAAACAGTACAAAACGCTAATAACAAGACACACAGGACAAAGGAATACAACCAGAATCCAAAATGTGTCAGAGATTGACAGAAACGTTACAGAGATAACAGAAAAAATGAGGACATGCTACGAGCTAGCCTGCCCCCTGAAAACCAGAAAGACAAAACAAGAACCTAAAAACAGTTGGTGGGACCTAGACCTGGAAAAGAAAAGACAGAGGTTAAGGCACCTTTTCAACAGAGCAAAAAACACAAGACAACCCATAGATTGGGACAACTTCCAAGAAGCACAATCACAATACAGTAAACTAGTACGGAGCAAAGAGAACAAGTCGTGGCAAAGATATTGCACTAACATAGAATCATACGATACAGCGACTAGAATCCGTAAAATTCTAGCAAACGATAACAATCGAACACTCGGTACTCTAAAGAAAGCCGATGGCACCTACACCACAGACGACAACGAAGTAAGTGAAACACTAATACAAACACACTTTCCAGGCTGCAAAATAGTAAATGCACCCGACTGGTCAGATGACCTACAGGTGATACCATCAGATGCGGACTGGGAAATAGCAAACCAAATAGTCACACAAGAGAAGGTTCAGTGGGCAATAGACACTTTCCACCCCTTCAAATCAGCTGGAACAGACAATATCTTCCCGGCCCTCCTGCAATGGGGGGCTTCAGCGATAACACCATGGCTAGTACAGATCTTCCAAGCCTGCCTAGCCTTTAGATACATACCACTCTCATGGAGGGAGGTTAAAGTAGTGTTCCTGCCAAAACCAGGCAAGAACGACTACACTCAACCAAAAGCATTTAGACCAATCAGCCTAACATCTTTTCTACTGAAAACGCTGGAACGACTCGGAGATCGTTTTCTCAGAGACGGAGCGCTAAGAAACCTACCGCTACACAAAAACCAACATGCATACAGCACCGGCAAATCAACAGAGACAGCTCTGCACCATGTGATAGGTAAGATAGAGCATGACCTAAACAACAAATTGTCAACATTAGGAGCCTTCATAGACATTGAAGGCGCCTTCGATAAAACTACATTCAGAAGCATCGACGATGCTTTACGGAGATACAAAGTATCGAGTACTTTACGTAAGTGGATAAGTGCCCTACTTGAGAAAAGGGTTATACAGCTCGACATAAACGGTACAACTAAAGGAATTGTAGCCAAAGGGTGCCCACAAGGTGGAGTATTATCTCCAATACTCTGGAACCTGGTCGTAGATGACCTAATAACAAAAATGAACAAAAGCGGATTCCTAACAATAGGATACGCGGACGACATAACAATCCTGATAAGTGGAAAACATGAAAATACACTCAGTGCAATAATGCAAGACGCACTAAAACTTATAGAGAAATGGTGCAAAGACAATGAACTAACAGTAAATCCGAAAAAGACTGAATTGGTTCTGTTCACAAACAAAAGGAAACCTGACATCCCAAAAATGCCAACACTCTTTAACATCAGCTTGACACTATCAACAGAAGTGAAATATCTAGGGGTAACCCTGGACAGCAAACTTAACTGGAAGAAACATATAGAAACAAAAATAGGAAAGTCAACAATCATCCTAAATCAGTGCAAACGCATGATTGGGAAAACCTGGGGCCTGAAACCAAAGATAATGCTGTGGCTTTATTTAACGGTAGTAAGGAGCTCACTAACATATGCGTCACTGGTATGGTGGCCCAGGACGAATCAGACGACAACACAACAAGAGCTACAGAGTTTTCAAAGACAAGCGTGCCTAGCGATCACCAGCTGCATGAGCACAACTCCATCAAGTGCCCTAGAGGTGATACTAGGTATACCACCCCTACATCTCCACATAAAAGAAGAGGCTACCATTGCAGCACTAAGGATAAAAACCTATGGGCTATGGAAAGACATGAACGCAACGCACACCCGAATATTGTCGAGTGAACACACAAAATGTCCACACCTAGAGTGGATATGTGATAAAACACAAAAAGAACATATAATCGAAAAAAGGTATAAGGTAAACATCGGAAAGACCACAACTCAAGCACCCATCATAGACACAATAGACGTGTATACAGATGGGTCAAAAACAAACAGGGGAACCGGCGCCGGAGTATACTGTCGCGAACTAAACATAAACATAGCCCACGCCCTCGGTAAGAACAACTCTGTTTTTCAAGCGGAGTGCGTCGGCGTCACGGTAGCAGCCATGGCTCTGACTAATAGACAGGTAACAAATTTCCAAATTAACATTATCAGTGATAGTCAGGCTGTACTTAGAGCCCTAGAAAAGAACACGACTACCTCTAGGCTCGTACTTGACTGTCACAATGCACTACAGACCCTGACCGACTCGAACAAAGTATCGCTGGGCTGGGTAAAAGGTCACAGTGAGAACATAGGAAATGATGCAGCCGACGAACTAGCACGACGAGCCTCAAACCTGAAGGTAGCGGGACCCGATCCAATCGTCCCGATACCCTTCAGTGAATACAAAACCTGGTTAAGGAAACAAACAGTAAGTACACATGCCGAATTATGGGCAAACACTACAGACTGCAGACAAACAAAGGAAGCAATACCGAGCCCCAACCAGCGACTAACTAAAAAACTTCTACAACTCAACCGAGCCAAACTCAGGATAGTTGTAGGTATGATAACGGGACACTGTCCTCTAAACAAACACCTATCTATTCTAGGTATCACCGACAGCCCTCTGTGCAGAGCCTGCATGGAGAGCGACGAGACACCGAAACACGTGTTGCTTGAGTGCAACGGTGTTTCCACCCAACGAGAAGCCTACATTGGCTCCCCAGCAACACTACCGGAAGTCCTCGCCGACCTGGGTGGCCTGCTTGGATTCTGGAGTGAGCTCGGCTGGCTGGAGTGATCCAGCGGGGAGTCGCACCAGCGGTTTCACGCACAGCGGACGCATGCGTCCAAGTGCGGAAAATAATCCCAGGATACGAGAAGAAGAAGAAGAAGAAGGTAATGTTAAAAGAGCCTTAAGTACCTATTTGTCGTTTTCAGAGTATTTCTAAAATAATGACGATGAAGTTTTGAATTGCTGTAAAAGCAACAAAAGTTTCAAAGTGAAAGCTTTTTTCATTATAAACTGACTGCGGAGGTCCCGGGTTCGATCCCCGGCAGGGTCAAATTGGGGAATTTATAATTTCTGAATTTTCCCCGGTCTGGCCTGGTGGGAGGCTCCGGCTGTGGCTAGTTACCACCCTACCGGCAAAGACGTGTCGCCAAGTGATTTAGCGTTCTGGTACAATGCCGTGAAGAAGCAGAATATCTGTTTAAATATAACTGCCTTGCCCCTAACAGATTAGTTAGCATGCTACTATCTTAGACTGCATCATCACTTAACATCAGGTGAGATCTCAGTCAAGGGCTAACTTGTAGGGGATAAAAAATAAAACTCTTTAAGACAAGTTTACACTTTTAGTAGTAAGGAAGGAATTAGCCCTTGCATACTTATTACCTATGTATTGTTAATATACATTCATTGAATCATTTCAGTTTAGAGATTATTATGACATCAAGAAAACAAAACTACACTTTTATAAGATCTCACTTGTCTGTCTAATCTTTGAATACATTGATATTCTTGCAGGGCACTTAGAAAACTTACCATGAACAGACTGTCTGGTATCAAAAAGCAGCAATCGGCCATCATTGCCCGCCGTTGTGACCACACGATCATTGTACGGGTCAATACTGAGACTGCATACTGCACGCTGGTGTTGGAGCACCTCTAGAGGCCGCGTGCTTTCAACATCATGCACAATTACCTGGGTAAAACATGTAATTTTTTTAACTAAAGATTTGTGTTTTCAAATAATCCATTAAGAACAATTGGAATTTCGGGTTAAACAGTAGACATTGTCTTCCCTGGGAATGTACCTAATTTCATCCAAATTGGTTTAACATTTAAGGCTTTAAGCCATGAAAGATTAGTACTTTCATGTTTAAAATTCCATTGTAATATAGTAGAGTACATAATTCAAAATGATAACTTACAACATCATCATTTCCACCAGAATAAATCTTTCGACTATCTATAGTGATACCCAAGCAGAAAATGTTGGATGAATGCAGGGCTTTCATTGGTTCAGGCTTGCCTCTGTCCAGGATGGCTTGCCCGAACTGCCATACCATCACCCTCCTGTCATCTCCACCTAAAGTGGTAAAAAATTAGGCAAGTAAAAAATTTAAGTAAAGACTTCTTTTTCTTTAAAAGAATGTAGCTGAAGACATAGACAAGCATAATTGAACGAGCAAAGCCTGGGTTCTCAGTCTATTTGAGTGAATTTGCACTTGTCTTGCACTTGCACTGTCTGTCTGTCAAAGGCTTATAACGTCTAAATTAGTGAACATAATTACTTCAAATTAAAACATAATATGTAAACCAATGACCTAAAGCTGAAAATTGCTTATAAAGTTATAAAAAACTTTATTTGAGGGGGGTGCTAATACAAGAATAAAGTTTCTTTTTTAGCTTGTAAGGCATCAATTTATAGCTCACGTTGAACAGAGTACAACAATATTTTTTATTTTTCCTTCAAAATGTAACAAAAAAGGGTCGGTGGACAGTAGAAGTACATCTATAAACTTATAAGCTGTACCTGGCGACAACTGATGCTACTCTTTGTTTAAGTCATCTATTTATCTATTAGAAAATACTGTGACCATATTATTAACAATTGAATACACAAGAAATTCCTCGTTTTGAGATATTTACCTATAATAGAACAATGTTAAAAATAACTCATAGAACACCATAAATTATTACCTATATACGTACTATTTTAGTTAAATACTACAGAACATACTGTTATTATACAATAATTATTCGAATTGTTGAATTTATACTTTATGAACTATACAAGTACTGTATAATTTAGAGTAAACTAATTTATTTCCATTTAGTTTCTGTCGTTTTCTTCACACGCCCACAATTGTTATCTATAGTTTGATAAAAAAATAGTAGTTGTTGCATTTAATCTATTGTACGCATGAACATTTCATAAAGTGCGTATTTAAATATATTACATTATAATAAACGAAAGTTTAAATAATATATAAATTTTATTACCTGAAATAAGTAATTCGCCATTACTCGAAAACTCGATAGCATTGACGCATCCAAAATGGCACACCAAATCACGCCGATACAAGTTTTTAGCCGCAAATAGCCGTTTATTAAAAATCTCTGCTTTCAGATCACTTAATAGTCCGCATTCTCTCTTGGTAATGTATGGTAAAGGATTCGATATATTCGCCATAATTTAAACCAAAACCTGCACCAAAGAACGGAACATTTCACTTGCTTGACGATCAGCTGCAGTCAGCTGTATTTTATCAGAGACAAGATAATATTTTATGTTGTTGTTTTTCATTTTGTCCCCCTTCGGGACAGGCAAAGATCCGAGACCATACAGCCTATCATGTTTCAGGTTGTACATAATTATCTTTCAGAAACATTTCGAGATTTTCAATTATGCAATATTTCTTATTATAATTACTGATATGCTTAAATTAAATTTCCATTCATTGACCAAGCGAAGCGGTCTTTGAGTCTACTTGAATGAATTTGCACTTGTCCGTCCGTCCGTCTGTCAGAGCCTTATTACTTCTGAATTACTGAACGTAATTACTTCAAATTTAAATGTAATATGTAAACCGATGGCCTCCAACCGAATATGGCTTATAAAGTTACAAAAATATTCATTTCAGGGGGGCTCTCATAATAATAAATCGTAGGCTACGTAACACCCGCTCACCGAACGACGCGTTCGCGACGCGAACGTGACGTCATCAGATTCGGCGCGTTTTAATGCTTACGGTGCGAATCACTAGTTTTTTCACATTTCTTCATTTATTGTGAAAAATATCAATTAATTAATCAATAAACACAGTGTGAACTGCGAATGCACTGCGAATTTCAGTAAAATGGATAACGGTTATTTTATTATAGGCTTATTACACTACACTTATATAAGGGACCCTTAAATTTATTGTACAGTGCGGTGTAAAAACATTTAGGGGGAAATGGTCCCAAAATTCTTTGATATGTATATTAAGTTAAAATCAATTAACATAATGTTTTTTTTTTTTATATATCTTGAAAATAATACAATAGAACTTAATGCTAGCTAGCCTAACCTAATTACTATATAAATCATGCCCACGTGGAATGGTGGCAAGAATGCTAGCTGCATTTCCGCGCTGGACAGCCAGGCTGATCCTTTGCGCAAAAAATGAGCCAGCCCTTCTGTCACCAGATGAGGCAATTAACCGCGGTGAAATATCTCGCAAAAAATTTTTGCCACTAAGACTCCACGGCCCAAGGGTCTCCACGGCAAACGGAACAAATATGTAACTCTCTATGAGAGAGGCATACTTCCGCCGCTTGCCGGTTTCAGCCTTTTCTGCTGCGGCTCCCGGCCTTGATGCTGTCTCCCTGATATGACACGGGGCCAATGTGTCTACGCATGTTTCGTCCCACATTAGCGCCCGTCCCCGTTCCCAGGGAACCAGCGTCAATTCATCAGGTCTCTTTCCATCATCCCGACTAATCCCTGCCGGCTCAATGAGCGCAGGAATATCTATGGTGGCAAGAGCCCTTTTGATCGTATCATTGAGAGAGCCATGCCGAAAAAGCCTACCAGCGCTCCTTTGGCAAGAGAGTCCGTGAATTCCAAATTTATCGACCTCTTTTCCACACGGACATCTGTGCTCGAAGCACAGGGGTGTTCCCAATCTGAGACCTAGAGCCACACGAAAACTTTCATTATCTAAAAGAGTGCCGACATTTTTCGATGGCAAGGCATGAAGCCAATACCCGGATTCTTTTTCAGATAAGGCTAGAAGCCTTGCTCGATCTCTTTCACTTGTAAGATTTTGAACCAAATTTGTATTTGTCAGCCGAACCAACGGCACATCCCAAAGTTTTTGTGTGAAACATTCCTTCGGAATATCGTCATTGGGACACCTGACCTTCCAACTCTCTAAGGCCTCTGTGGCATAGGTCAATGAAACTGAATTAGAATTAAGAATCTGAGAACTAAGCTCTTTTATACTATGCACAGAGGACAGAAAAGCCGGAAGAGCAACACTGGAAATTTTTCTCACGCCGATGCTACCATACTTGACCGGTAAAGTAGCTTGATTCCAGGACTGATCATCAAAAGATAAATTTAGAATTTTTTCTAGCGTATCTCTTAAGGTGGCATCCATGATATCGAGTAGTCCAGGAAATTTCCAAATTGGGCTCGCACGGAGAATATAAATCAATTTAGGTACAAAAAGGCAATATTTTAGGATCGAAAATGCAATGTGAGAATTTAGAGCGCCCAATTTGTCAGAATGAGCCGAAAATGTTCTGACTTTTTTGTCCAAGATTGGTTGTATGGCTTCGTTAAAAAGAGGAGCACCAAGAAGACAAAGTGAATGTTTATCAAGAATCTTAATATTAGGGGCAATTTCATTAAATAATTCAGAGGCCGATGATATTCTATCTTGCGATAGCTTTTCTGTGAAAAACAGTTCACATTTGGAAAAATTTAGTTCTAAACCAATTTTGCCAAATTATTGCTTAACATTGTTAAGATCTTTAAGAACGTCATCCACGTTGCCTCCATACCATAATTATATAATCAAAGCCAAAATAGGTCCTTATATGCCTATTACACTGCTCTGTCCACAGGACCCTGTGGTAAGGGTGGGCGTGGCCGCTAGATTGAGTGTCGCATCATCATTATGGAAACATTAGGGACCCTTACTCCCTTAATCTTTCGACACTATATTTAGTGGCCACGCTCACCCTTGAACACGACCCATATACACTGCAGTGTAGGCCCGTTAGTCCTTTCTCTGTCTACGGTTCACGGTTCCGTCACAGGGTTCAGTGCAATAACAAAGGTGCTTCCGTTCTTATTCTGGTCGATGGTGTTTCTCTGGGTCGGTGCAGGAGACATTCTATGAATCTATGATTGCAGCGATTATAATACGTCTTGATAGTTGAAAAATGAAAGCTACAGTGTAACGATCGCAATCACCTCTGATTGGTTATCACTCTTCCAATGTTGGACAAAATCCATTGACACAGCATGAATACTATAAAATTTAGCCACAACAATTGATACTGTAACAATGATTGATGCTTTAAGAGGATTGATGCAGGTTTACACAAACACCAGACAGGATCTCAGAGTACAGGCAGAGTTGTCTGTGCTAAGCGATATCGCTGTGATATCGATATTCTCAATATGCATAGAATCAATGTGAGTGATGTTATGTCAGTCAATGTGCTTTGCTTCTTTTTCTGGTCGATGTTTGACACTCAGGATTAGAATCCAGAGCCGTTATAATTCCAAACCAGAAAATCCAACAAATCGATTTTTGACAGCTGTCACAAACTTTTTCGGTCGGTGCAAAGCCAATTGTGTAAGCCAGTCGTATTCATTTGACAGCTCATAACGTATAACTCGAACTTTTTAAGGAGTACATACATGCGTTTTAACGTGCAAGCATCTATGACCTCCATAAACAGGTCGAATAATACGTTTGACAGACTATTACGATTACGATTATCTTACACTGGTGCAAAGTACTCTATGGGTCGGTGCTGGTCGGTGGTCACTGGTCACTGCTGGTTACAATCTCACGTGTAATTGGCAAGGCAATTTTAAAAATAAAATAAATATTACTAATTTTCTTTCCTTTTATTTTAAAAAGAATATAATAATTACCAACGAACACGTACGGCTCAATATATGTATGGATTGAAGAATTATTGGAACCTAATAATATGGTTATAGTGGAAGAAATGAATAAATCATCAGTTAAAGTATCAGGTAGGAATTTTCAATTTCTGTGTAAAGCTAATATTCTTCTAAATCCAGAAGTAGGTATCAATCATCAACAGGTACTACTATCAAGAGGTAGGTATCAAGGTAGATTATCAAGATTGGAAGTTTATGATAATAGTTAATTAATAAATGATTTTTTCATTTTAGTTTCAAACTCTGAATCATCCAGTGAAGAAGGTGATGAATCTGAATATGAATCAGAAGTCTCAGACAAAAGTGATACCAATACAAAACCTGAAAATGAATATCAAAACAATGATGAAAGTGGAAGTAATAAAGAAAGTGATGATGATGACGTCATAATAAAAAATGAAGGCTGGGCTGACTCTGTGGCCAAAATCCTTGGTTCCAATAAACCTAAGAATAAGAAAACATTGGTTCTATCTCGAGCAAAGAAACTTGCAGACATACTCAAGAAGGAAAAAGAAGAGAAACCCAGTTTTGAAGTTGTGGGTGATGAAGCTAAAGAAGTTAAAGCAGATGTTAAGAAAGAAGCTTCCACTGTGTCAGAACCTCCTGTAAAGAAAAAGGTAATAACAATTTATTCTTAAATTGTAATCTTAGCAAATGTAAATTGAGTTTATTGACTGGACTTGGTTTGATTCCTTAATATGTTGTTTGGTTATTAATTTACCTGGTATAAAATGGCTTTATTCATTACCTTTTCAGAAGGTTGAACGATCATCGATTAGAATAAAACCCAATATTTTAGAAAAAGATAGAGAAAGGTTACTAACAAAAATAGCAACAAAAGGTGTAGTTCAATTGTTCAATGCTGTTAGGAATCAACAAAAGACCATTGAAAAGGAGATCAAAGATATACCTGAGGGAAAGAAGGAAAAGGTATTGAAGAAGTTTGATAAGCGAGCATTTTTGGATACTCTTATGGGACAGTCAAAATCAATAAATGTTGAAGAACAAACAAAGCCACTGAAAGATGAAGTTAAAGCAGAGTCTGAGAAAGCTAGATGGAATGCATTAAGGTATGTTGGAATGCAAAAACCATTATGAACTAATATGGTTGGTATCTTTTCCTTTTAAAGTAGAATCTTTTATATGTTCTAGTTGAAGTAGAATGCTATCTAATGAACCCTATGAAATTGCCCTCAGGTGAAAATATGAAACGATTAAACTAAATGCTTTTATATTATGTATTTTAGAAAAATTGTGGTTATGTTTCTCCAAAAATGCATAAATAATAAATTTTCCATTGCAGAGATGACTTCATGATGGGGGCTAAAATGAAAGATTGGGACAAAGAATCAGTAGACGACAATGATTAATAAATTATTTATAAGGAATGTTTTAGTATAATTTTGTAATAAAACTATCAATTACATAACAATATAACATTATTCTTAAATATTATTCTACTCAATATTTAAACAAACACAAAAATCAATACCTTCTTACATAAAACTGATAATTGAAAGGTCTTAACGTACTCTACTGTGGAGAATTTAGTGAAAGTACCTTAATAGACTAAGAGATAGCTGCACTTTTGGTAACTATCGCTAGAAAGGCTGATTGAATATTAGGTGGGTGCTACACTCTCCACTGATGATGATAGTGAAATCCTGCCCACATGCGGATGGGCCTTTCATTAGACATGGCCGCTCAAAGACGTTTTATGGTTACCAAAATTGAACCATAACTAGAAAGGCTGATTCTTGTACAGTATAAAGTATGTGGAGGACCTATGTAAACAGTATAAAAACTGACCGTCCGTCCATCCGTCTGTCAGAGATTATTAGTTCTGAATTAGTGAACGAATTACTTCAAATTTAAATATAATATGTAAACCGATGGCCTCCAGCCGAATAGGGGGGCTCTCATAAACCGAATGCGAGTTAAAGTATTTTTTATAGCGTTACATAGGATTGCGGTATATCATTTTAAAGATAATTAGGAATAGAGTACAAAATATATTTTTTTTAATTTTTCCCCTAAAATTAACGAAATGAAGGCTTTCAAAGTGGAGATTTTCTAACGTCCAAAGTTGACCTCAGAACTCAAAATTTTCTGAAAGGCTGAGCCTGAAACTTGATCAATTATTTGAATTATATCCTGTATACTTGAACAACAAATACTAAAATTAGATAAATATTTTAAGGAAACAAAATTATTTAATTTTTAATGTGCTTCAGTATTTTTATCAGAACTTCACAATGATGTCAATAGATGGCGCTCTGTAAAAGTTTATTTGTTCCTCCAATAACTCTAGCTCTTTTGCGTCTAATGTTAAAAGATAACTATTACAATACATAGTTAAAATTATTTTATGGATACTGCGAGGTCTCAGTTCGGGGCGAACCACTAGTAATATTTATTAACAAAATCAGCGTGACGACGCATCATATTATATACGATGTAATGATTGCTTATAATTATTTCCAGTTTGTAAGTCTATCACGTCTTTGAGAGGTGATATCTAGAGAACGGCCCGATGAATAGCGTCAGTTTTTGTAATGTTTACATAGGTCCTGCGCATACTTCAATACTGTACAAGAATCAGCCTTTCTAGTTATGTTTCATTTTTGGTAACCATAACATGTCTTTGAGCGGCCATGAAAGGCCCATCCGCATGCCCATTCACTATTGTCATCAGTGGAGAGCGTAGCACCCACCTGATTCAGTATTAGGTGGGCCTTTCTAGCGATAGTTACCAAAAGTGCAGCTATCTCATATTATATAATAGTATTTTCAGTATAATTAAAGGCCAAGGAATCAAATGGCGCACTAGGCAATGTACACAACTTTGGTTTGACTGGACAGTTGTTGTGTCCGGTAGCACAAGTAGCATGAGATGTGAGTGTTGCAAATGTGTTTCACAACTTGGAGTTGTATGTCTTATACATAAAGCATTATAATTTATTTTATGTATAAAGTATATGCATCATTGCCCACTGTTTGCTGGCTAATCTGTTTGGGTAATGTAGAGTAGATCTTCACAGGTAGGTTCCACACCATTGTTTCTATTGGTACATTGAGTGGGGCATTCCAATCTCTGTCATCTGGACCTGGCTGTAATCTCTCATTGCTGGTCACAAACTCAAAGTGAAGCCTCCAGCTTAATGATACTGAAAAGATCATTTAAAGTTAATTTGTGAATAATATAATAAAACATGAATATTTCAGAAAATTGAATACCTTCTTCACCCTCAAAAGCAGGTGTTATATGCAAAGGTATTGGCAAAATGAGTTGTGAGTGTGTCAGCCCCAGGGTGACTTCATGATATCTGGCCACTGTCATGGACCGGCTGCTATTTTCTTTGTTAACACTGTTCATAGGCGTCTTAGTTTTAGTTACTTCCTCAGGTTGTAGAGATACTGAAACCTAAAAAAAAAAACTTTCTTTTTAGTACACCAGATAGATTTTACTGAAAGTGTAAAAAGTATATGTCACCATAAGATTGTAAAAACCGTTAGATTATAATCTAACTCACAAAATTGTAAACTGTCGAAAGATTGTGAACCGTTCAATGTTGTGAGATGAGTGTCAATTTTTGAAATATTCATTGTATTTACTTTTTCGTGTCTGTTTCATGTAGGTTAGGTTAGGGTTCGATATATATAATCAGGCACTTAGGTTGTATCGGTTTAATAAATCTAACAGATTACAATCTGCCGGAAAATAATGTGTTAAATTGTAATCTTTCGACACTTTGCGATTTCGCGAGTTAGATTATAATCTAACGGTTTTTACAATCTTACGGTGACATATACATCTTACAATAATCATTATTGGTTTTAGATTTGTTTTTGCTCCCCAAAAGGATGCAATTTCTGTGCTTATTCCCCTTCAGACTGGATGTAATTGGCCCAGTATTTAAGCTGTCAGTTTGTTCCAGTCGGCACCTATGGATGCGGAACCAGCTTGAGTAGGTCAGAAAAAGCTATATGTATAATTATATATTATCTCCTCAAAACTTTTGATATTGATGAAGTAAAGTGAAGTAGTCCTTTCACATTAGTATTTATTGATGTTCTAAAAAAGGTCAACTTACCTGCATACAATTGACAGTACCAACTGAGAAATCAAAGGTGCCAACAATATCTTCACCCAATTTGTATGCTGATTTAAACAAACAGAATCTGCCAACTTTTCCTCTTGCATTTGTAATCATATATGAGCTTGGACTTCTTCTTGCTGTGAGATTCTGTAGATTAGAAATATTTCTTTACTATCACAACCTAACACCAACCCACACACAAATTGTGTCAGGGGTGTGCTAAAAGTGTCCCTTTCAAGTTGCTTAATAAATAATCATTTCTTACCTGTAATACTTGTAAAGCCATAGTCAATGGAGTTTCAACTTTCCTTTCTTCAGAAAAAGGATTAGTAGGCTGCAATTCTTCTGTAGTTTCATTTCCACATAATGCAGCTAAATCTTGCATATTCATTATTGGACTAATAGGCAGGACCCTGAATGGTATTCGCACCATCTTTATATGGGACCCTACCTTCTGTGTTGCTATAGTTATCTTATAGGAGTATTTGACTGCAGTGCCCCTATATGAAGTTGGTGCTTCTATAGGGAGAGATTCTCTGTACCAGACTGAAAAATAAAGTATGCTAAGGCAATGTAGCTAAGCTAAAAATTTACTATAATAAGATAAGTAACAAAATCTATAAAAGCATTTTAACATAGTTTTCATAACCACCATTAATAGTTTTTTGCAGTCAAGCCCTTTTTGTTGACAAGCTAGTTACAATATAAGTAAGTAGGTACTTACATGTTTTTGTTTCCCCAAGGGGTATAGTCAGGTCACAGAATAGTATTTTTGGTTTTGTATGAAACACAACATCTCCAATATCACATGATGTAACTTCTAAAGCTGTTGTTTTTTCAAACATACTGGCTTTTTCTCCTGTACTTTTTGATGTTGAGAAAAAACAGTGGATCTGTGCTGAGGCCCAGGCCAAGTTTTCTAATATGTCACTAAAATAAACATTTAATAATAAAATAATTTATTACAATCAATAACTGGTTGGTTGTAGCAAAGGTGGTTCTTTGCTAGGAATGTGCATGGACTTGATCCAAGGTGTGTAGGGCCAGCATAAAATTCCCTAGTTTAGTTTACTTTTACACAATCTGAGATAAATCCACCGAGATGAGAAAATCAAACCCAAATTACTTGTGACTTTGAGAGTTCCTATGCTCCGGCTGAGGTGTGTGGTTAAAAGTAATACAGCACTCCAAAGCCTCTCCGGCTAAGTAAACTGAGCCGGTTGTAAGTTTTGCTGATAGTTCAATCATGTTTTGTTACATTTGACTACACGTAAATTAATTCCATTAAAAAACTTCACCACATTATTGATTTAAGTGATTTCAAAGAGAAGTTCATTGCAACATATTTTTGAACATGTCTTAAGCTATTTATATTTGTTTTTATTACATCAAAATAATTATCAAAAATTAATAAAATTTTCAAAATTTTGACATGTGTAGATGTGTAGTGTTATGCGACACCGACCAGAAAAAGAAAATGTCATTACCTTAGACTATAGAAAAAAAAAGACATGAAATACCTACGAAAAAAACGTGCATACCTAATGTGAGTCTGGCACAAAGATGGCGGCTTGCCGTAGAGCTGCGCGCATTTAATTATCGATAGTTGAATTGCACGGTGTTTATAGAATTCAAAATTTTCGAAAATGAGTTTCTTTTAGCTTTCTTCAGTTTTATTTACGTGGTAATGCGAGCATTAAAACGCACACGCTCAGAGTGTCATTTTATATGGCAGGGCACATGGTTAATGAATAGATGCTACTGCAATAAAATTATCATCCTCTATATTCTGTACTTGTACATGTACATATTACGTATGTTCATAATAAAACTAATTCTACTATGGTATGTTTATCCCATTTATTCCCAGTTGCCACCGCAGCGATCGCGAATAAAACTGTGTACATTTTTCCTGTGGGCGTAGTATGCGACTGAAACTGCCAGAACCACTGTGGCGATCACGCTCAACAAGGTGGTTACGAGTATAAAGTTTCCTCCATGCGTCGGAAAGATCTTTGACCAAAAAGATCTTTTCAGTTGTTAATGTTAGTCAGAAGCTCGAAAGTCTGCCAACCAGTCTTACGAAGGGGTATCGTATTACCCAGTTACTGGATTGTGGAGGTTAGATAGGCAGTCGCTCCATGTAAAATACAGAATATATAGAAGATTAATACTACTTAAAATTATTATTTATTTATTTATTTTATAGGTACTACTACTTGGCTCGATTATTCATAATGAAACAAAAATAATGATTTCACAAATAACGGCTTTACGTGCTACGACGCATGGAGGAAACTCGCTATGACAGATGGTCACGCATCCACAGACCAACCTCGGCAAGCGCGGCTTAACCTTGCTTGTAGATCGACCTGTGCGGCTGTTATTATTTCGCCACGAGCTCCTATAGTAACATAATATTATAAAATAGAACACTTACATCTGAATAGCTAGAAGTACTGCAGACAGGCTCCTCTTCCAGTGCTTTGTGAGAAACAAATTTTTGTTGCTCACATTCATTAAATTGGGCTGGTAACTGTAAAGAAGAAGTAAAAATAATTTTTAATATTGAGTGATGAGTGAGTTTGTATTTAAAAGTCAAGATTGTATGGTAAGTACCTAAAGGAATGTTCCTAGTACTTACCATGTAATCTTCACTACCTATTTGTTATGAATGTGAATTCTATTTGATTAGATGGATGACCCAATGCGTTCCGAAGTTAATGCATTTTTATGATAGGCTGGATGATCTGAATGGAGATTCAGGATTGGCTCCAGATAAAGGATCTCTTTAACGGTCGACAGCATAGACACGAAATTGTGTCTCTGGTGATGAAGCCGGAAGGTAACTACAGGAACTATTTATCGAAACGATGCAACCCCATCGAGTTTGACCTCATTTGTTTCGTACATATAATAATGTAATTATTATGAAATATTACACTTACATTTGCATAGTCAGAAGTGCTACAGACAGGTTTCTCTTCCAACACCCTGTGAGAAACAGATTGTTGTTGCTCACACTCATCAAATTGCACTGGTAACTAAACAAAGAATAACAATAAATGTTTAATAATATTTACATTGCCAATTTAATCACTAACACACACACATTTGTTTTGCTTGCATTTTAAAATTGGTACAACATATAACCTGAAAGTTAAAATCATTCAACTTATATTAGGTTTTGATTCAGTCTGCTCGAGAATTTTAAGAATGTTTTATAGTTTTCAGAAAAAAACATTTATCTATTTATTCTGACTAATGTGTATTTAAATCTGAAACTTTAAACCAGTATTTCAGCTTCCAGCTGCTGATATGCTTTTCATCCCATCTCTCTCTCCATCAACTGGTTTAGTTCGGTTACTTGTCAGTAAGTAGGTAAACACTATAAACATACCTATCTTGTCAAATTACAATTTATAACAAACTTACCATCAACTCACTTGAAGGCAAAGCATCATCGCGCAGTCTTGTTACATTTAAAGTTCGGTTGAAACATTTCTCTTCAAAATGCAGGGAACAAATAAAAATATGTTTGGTTGTAGTATTCAAATTTTCAATCCCAAGTATATCCAGCCACTGTTCTTTTCTTTCTTTACATGTTGGCAATCTAAAATCATAAAAAAAGAAATCAAGTTTAATTATTATTCACCTGTCGATATCGATATACTGAAAATGTGTAACCGAAACTCTATTTATGATTGACGAATGATTTTCTTAAAAATCATTAATTTTAATAGTAAAACAGTAAATGATTACAGAAAAGGAAGTTTGTCTTTATAAACTTCCTTACAAATAGCAAAATCTTTCAAAATAATAGAAAAAACAAGATATTTTTTCGAATTCGGTTACTAAACTGTGCAACGATATATTGGGATGTTTTTTGTTGCTTTTCATGCGGCAGCCTGACACACTACACCTACCCATAATAAATGCAGTATTATGCAAGTTCAAACACTATACACAAGCACAATTTTCGCTTATTATCACAAAATTTTCTTCAAAACACTGAAACAAACAAGTCGCGATGACAGCTGATGTACTTGTTGTTGGCTGTGACAAAACATGGCGACCGGCCACAGCGAGATATTTTGTGACGTCACCAAGATAATGTTGCCATTTTTAGTATTGATAAAACTACAGTTATCCTTTTTTATTTATGATTACCCTCATAAGTTAAAAAGAGATGCCGATATGTTAGTAACTACGCCGCCGAAATACATCACATTTCTATAACCTACTGTTCGTATAGATGTTTATGCCGAGTCCATTCTTTGTTCCCTAGTCTAAGGTCATTACTCATTACATTTTCAAAATGTTTCCTGTCTCTGCCATTGTTTTTTTTTAACTGGTTTAACGGCTCTGGATTCTAGTCCGTCTGAGCCTTATCACTTACTATATGGTTTCCGTTTCGATTTACGTTACTTAAGTATAACCAGAGAATATAACATTGCATCCTTGCATGCATTAACCGATATTCTGAGAATTATAATGTTGAATTAAATTAATTTCGTTTCACATAATATCTAGATGAAATTATTAACTTTCAAGAAAGTTGCGGAGGAAGAAAAAGCAAAATATTTTTTAAAATGATAACTTTTAATGTCATTCCGCATTCGCGACATCTGTGAAATGGAACAATTTTAACGAAAAATTTGCGATTTGAAAAGTAGGAAATCAAAGTCCTATTTTCATAAATTTCATGAAAAGGTGATTTCAACGAAATGTTGATATCGGACGGCATAAATCATGGGAAATTACAATCTATAATTGTCGGAGAGTTGAAAAAGGCGGGCTTAAAGCATCGTCTGAAAAAGATTATTTTGAAAAATGTCAAAGTAAGTTTTTGTTTTCTGGTCAAAGTATTTTGTAAATTGTTTTCGAGTGAATTGTAAATGAGTTTCTGTTCTTTAAAGGATCATAAAACAGTGTTTGGAGCGCCCCTAATAAAAGTCCCATCGTGCAGTGTAATATGTTGTGGGAGCACCTTGAGTATTCCGATAGTTGTAACAGAGATGTCTTCAGTGCTAAGAGCCAATGCTCATATCGAAGGTCTGTTTCGGAAGGCGGGATCGCAAACGCGACAAAAAGATATTAAGGTATACAACCTGTACTTAATGTTCCAAATAGTTTTAAGTTTTTGTTAAAACTCATAATGACATAACTAAAATTACCATTTTTCCCCAACTGGGGGTGAAGTTTTAATTATGCTAGTAGTAGGTACTATGCATGGAGCTATAAAATTCCTAGGTCTGTGGTAAGTACTATGGTTATCCACTTAGGACTACTAGAGGACAAACTAAGTAAATAGGCTAGCTTTTACACCATAGCACCATGGACATATAAAAAAGGTCCCTTTTTTAATGCTTTGCTAATAGTATATCAGAAACCCTGCATATAACATCTAAATTTAAAAACTTAACGTGAAAATGTAGTTTTGCAGTTATTACATTTTATTATGTCAGTATAATACTTTAAAAAATATATTAACTATTTCTTTTAAATAAATTATATGGTCTGCAATATCTGATAATAGTCCCCGTCCTCCTCCAAACATCTAATCATCACATCAGGATCTTAAAGATAAAGATTCTAGCAAAAGCTTATATCTTATTTACATACTAGAGGATATCCGTGACAATATGATGGTTTTGAAGGTTTTTGGTTCCCATTAATCATCATTCATATCCGGGATAAAATTGGACTAACAAATATCCAAACTTATAAACTTGGTTCAATTGTTGTGGGGTGAGGAACAAACGAAAGAACAAACATCCAAACTTTCACATTTGTTATATTAGTAGGATTCTAGTAGGTAGATTAAATTTATATATAGTAGCTGGCACTTGCCTGGTTTTCTCATGCTTTTTATTTTGTGCACTAAAATAGTACACACTTTTGTGTATTACCAAGGTTACTGGTAGCCTAGACTAGCCTGTATTTTTCAGCGTTTGCTAGATGCTGGTGGTTGTGTATCAGAAGGCAACCATCCCATAGATGTAGCGAGTGTTCTGAAGCTCTACCTCCGCAGTTTGCCAGAGCCACTGATCAGTGCAGAAGTGCAAGACTTGTTGCTGAGGTGTAGAGTGACGGGTGAAGAAGACGAACGGCTGAAATCTATATTGAACACACTGTTGTTGTTACCAGTATTACATGTACATCTTCTGCATTATATCATGGAGGTATCATTTTGTTTATATCTTGATTTTTTGGTTGAGTGTATGTATGTTTTTTTTTTAATATATTGAAATCATTGCCATACTGATAGATTTCAACACAAATTTAATGATATTATGATTGTTGCTCTTGGTATTGGCAGAATTCTCTAGCTTACAACTTATATTAGAATATTAGGAAATAAAGAAAATAAAACATCGTCTAAAATATAAAAGTCATATGATTTTGATTTTGATAGTCTATCGACTATTACATTTATTAAACAAGTAAAATTACTCAAGAACTATTAAAATTCAAATATAAAAACTTGGTTTGTTGCAAGTAATTTCCCAGCTTTATTTAAATGAGTTTTTACTTGTATTTAAATATTGCAGTTACTACATTTCATAGCATCGAAGCACAAAGAAAATCTAATGGATTCGTCCAACCTCGCCATAGTGCTGGCGCCGAGCGTAATGCCGCTGCCGGCCGCCGCGTCCGCGCAGCGCCTCGAGCACCATGTCGCCTTAGTTAAGGTAACTACTCTAGTCTCCTTCTTTCCTCTAGTCTCCTCCTTCTTTCTTCTAGTCTTCTTCTTTCTTCTAGTTTTCTTCTTTCTTTTAGTCTTCTGACCCAGGTTCATGATATGCTATGGCAGCATGTTTAATTAATTTTTATCCTATCCTTTATAATAAAAAAACTGCTCGTTTTCAGTTCAAAAGCTGCGTCTGACGCGTGTATAGTGTGCGTTAGGATCTCGTTTGTATCGTGTATTAAAGGTCTTGCCCTACGTCTACGGCTAACGCGACTGCGATTAGATACGACAAGACATGACTGTGTTCAACAGTAGCTGATCCTTCACGGGGCCCAAGTTATCGCGTCGATAAGATTGTGATTTTTTTGGAATCGTATTTGCATTGCGTTGCTTTCGTCGCTAATCAAGGACAACGGGTAAGGCGGGAATAGGCTAACCTATTTTGCGTATATCAGTTATATTTGCCAAAATAAAAATTATTATCATCATTCCTCCTCCCATACTCCCGATTAGTTTCTAGACTCCATCGTACGGGAATGCTGAGTTGCATGGCAATCAGAGATATCCAGAGAGAGATCAGAGTCTGCCAAAGTGCCAACTGCATAGCTGTTTCTAATTTGAACTGGTAGGATATCAAATGCCTTTCTCCTTCACTTTTAAAATAACTTAGGAGTGATTTGGCATCTGACACAACGGTTCTGCTCTACGCTCCAACTTAGACCTCATCATTGCTTTGACCTCATGATTGTCGTCAAGTGCAAGCCTATTCTTTGATTAAAAAAAAACTTCTAGTCAAGCGTGAACTTGTCACTTGCAAGTGCTAGAAACAAAAAACTTACTGCTGCAATACTTCTTGACAAAACGCCTAAAACGTTTTCTTTTTGGTGCCACCTGGGACATAATATTATGTATTAGGATCTCAGAAAAAAGTAAAAACCCGCAATTTTCAATAGTGGTAGCTATTTGTTCCAGATATTTATAGAAAACTCGAAGTATATAGGACTTTTAACAGAAGATCTCATGACGAAATTAGACGATGATTCAGATGTCGGTCGATCGAGGCGGAAGAAAAGACGAAGTGGATCTCTCAATAGTGAGTTATAACTAAGTGACTAGATGATGACCCGACACTTCCTCCGCGTGATTAAGTTTTTTTTTCCCCCGTGGGAATTAATAGTAGATTAGTAGTTTAGGGCTGTAAGGCATCAATTGCAATTGATGCTTATACCCGCTATATATATATAACTACTCTGCTTTACATCTCGATTGTGAGGTAAGTAGAAAAAAACCGGCATTACAAGAATAAAACATTTTCTTTTCGCCACTTCATGAACTTCGTAAGTTTTCAAATATCTCTCTTTAGAACTTTCAGGCAAAATATTGTTAATTGCTGCTTTAGCTTCCATTTTCATTGAATCGGGAGTGCAGCTTATATCTTCATCACTTGCAGAACTCATGTTTTTTTCCTAATAAGCACATAATTATAAAAAAATCCCAAAAGCAAACAATATTTAAAGTAAAAGTTTTCCATTACCGCCTTTTTTCATCTTTTTTTTTAAATTTTTTTTTCAAGAACGAAATTGAGCTTCGCCATTCGATATTTAAAATTGATGAGTATTATACTCATACGAAGACAAGGCTGAATAGCGAAGCGACCTCTTTTGTCACTGGGCTGAATCAGCATGATGTATGCATGTACCAGTATGATGGTTAGATGTACGCGAACTTTTTGAAAGAGTGAAGAGTTTTTTTTTTAAATTACTTACCGCCCTAGGGCTTTTCTAGCTACATTATTACCTTAGAGCGCTAATTGGTCACCTACAAGCCCCATTTGGGGGTAATAAAGACCTACTTACCGAATATGAGAGATGTAAAAAATATTTTTCCACGCGGGCATCAGCTAGTATTTTATATTATTATTTGAATTATTATAGGTACTGTTTGCTGTGCTGTAAGATCAAGCTTACAACACAGTCAGCTTAGAGCATGCGCGCACGTGCATCTAAAAGGTGCCAGGCAGCTTTTTTGGGGTATGTGCACGGGTAACTTAGTCGTCGGGATATAAAAATTGACGTTGCACGACGACAAAAAGTTGCGGGCAACTAAATATCCCGTGCAAGCGGCCTTGATCGAGTGCTGAATTTATACCTATGTATAGCATAAGGTTCCGAGCGATTGCCTATGAGTTTTAAGTTAACTGATTTTAAAATCTGAACTGAAATAGCTGTACTTTAAAGATCGTAAGCTGTAGCGGGCCGATGTAATGCAAATAATTTATAATCTTTTTTTTTGTGTATTGTGCTTGTTGATTTATGTATTTCATATCACAAACATGTATTACATGTCGTTTTATTTTTAGGGATGTTGAACGGATTACGCAAAATGGTATCCGGGAATCCAACCACACCCGCCCCCGTTCGAGATAACGGCAAAACGCCAGTGCTCAGTAAATCCGCCGCTAAAAGGAAATTCAACTCTTACGAAGGACTTTCTGCAAAAACAAAGTGAGCTTTTGAAAAGTTTGAGTATTTTGTGCTTTCTAGTTCATAACTAAAGTAATTTGCTGTTTTTTTTTTGCAGGAAAGAAATCACAAGAGGTCTCCCTCAGAAAGAACTGTCTTTTACACCTATGAAAATGTAAGCCCCCATTTTTCTTCATCAAAAAAATAAATTGCCGTAAAATGAAACTGATGAGAACTTATTTTTCAGGGGCGTCACTGATAGGAAGCGGTTACGACTAAGTTTTGTAGATGCTCGAAGCACACCGGTCATCAACTCAGACTTCAGTTCGCATAAAAACTCTGAAACCAGTATTAGTAGTGAAGACCTGTTGACCTCCTCCGAAAACTTGTTTAGTGCTCACGACACTATCGACTTATCCTCAGACATGAAAGAAGCCGAAAAGGATTACGTTCGGATTTCTAAACAGGAATACGAAGAAATAAAAAGCAGGGTATCTGCCATAGAGAATAGACTGTCCAGAGAGTTTACCGACGTCATACCCAGAGTTCAGCCTTTACAGCAAGTTCAAAATGTGTACGAACAAACATTAGAAGAGGTGGCCATGTTAAACTGTCACGGGTCAGAACATTTAGCGCGACGCCTCAGCAAAGAATTGAAGATTAGACCAAAGGAAGAAGCCAAAATCATAAGATCACCAAGCGCAAGAAAAATTGGCTCCATAAGACGACGTTCCAAAGAAAATTTAACCAAAATAGTTAGGCACAAATCTTGGAATGCAATGGATATGTTCTATCCTTATGTTGGACTTACCCGGAGAGAAAGGACGAGCGTCGCGAAAACAAGCAGAGATGATAGAGATAGCACAGCAGAATGGGATGTTTCCATTTCAGAACAATCAAACAACGTGTCTGACTCTAGTCAAAAATATCATCAACGCAAAAGAATCAGTCTCGCACCAGACTTCGGTTTAAACAAAACCATCGGTAAAGTTCAGCCGCGTCGATCGCTCGATATAACGACAAACAATTGGGATGAAACGGGGTCCGAGAATTCGACAAATAACACACTCAACTCCAATGAGAAGATAAGAACGCAGTTGAAATGCTACCAAAATATACGCAACAATCAAGTAGGGAAAGATAGTCCCGGAAACACTCAACAGAAATGGCGAAATGCTGCAGCGTTCTTTATGAACAAAACAGGCGAGGTTGAATCTAACGGCCAAAGTGGAAGACCTTCGGTGAACAAACTACGCCGACAAAATGCTGGAGCGGTCCTCGCTAAAGCAAAACTCTTCGAGACCAGCTCCGACAAGTCATCCGAAGCAAACGAAAAGACCGTACATACAGGTTTCGCCAGGAAACCAAGAGTTATCAACCAAAACCAAATTAAAGCACAATCACAGAAAATGTCAATTCATCCTAAATCGAGGCTTCAAGCTTACGTAAATTATGACGGGCCCTTAAAAACCAATACAAAAGATTTGGGTTCCAATGTGACAAGATACAAAGGTCCCATACATCATAATAAAGAAGAAATTAATCTCAGAGTAAATAGAAAAGTTACTCCAATCAAAAAGGTAGTTTCCCCACAATCAAACGTTTTGTTGAAGACTCCTCAACCGCCAGCCTTGAAGAAACCTTTGTGCACGCCCCGAGGTTTACGAACGCCCGCCTCTAGTAACGATATCAGACGAACTAATACTCCTATGAGGGCCGTTCACGTTTCACCGAGAAGATCGCCGCGTCAAAAAGTTCAACGCGCTTATAACTGATTTTTTGCTATATATTTAGGTAATACTTTTACCATTTTAGGACTAAAAGCATACACAATACTTTTAAAGGTTTATAATATTCAGATCCTTTTCATTCCGCAATTTGTGAATTAGTTTCGAGTCTGCTTTGGCCCTAAAGTAGATAAAGACTTGACGTACTTAATCTTTGTATGATATAGGATGATGATTTAATCAATTTTTGTAAATAAATAAAATATTGCTATATTGTTTTGGTTTTAATTACAAAATCCGTTAACTAGTCATATCTTAGCACGCATAAGGCAGGGTTATGTAGTAATGATTTTAAAATACTGATTCCGAATATTCCACGCTGCAAGTATACGCGATCACTCCAGTCCGAGCCCTAGGGATCCGCAAATTTTTAAAAGTATCGATACCTACTCGATGCCAAGTATCGAATGAAAAGTATCGATACCGATAAAAGTATCGAACCAAAAGTATCGATACTACTTGGTATCGAATAGGTATCGAATAATATTTTTTAAAAATAAAACATCCACGCTATGAAATAGATTTTATTTTTTCATTAGAAATAATAAATTTTAACAAATCGTTTAACAAAGTTTTATTATTATTAGCAGCCTGTAGGGTCCCAATGTTGGGCAAAGGCCTCCCTTTCTTCCTTCCATTTATCTCGGTCCATAGATGTTTGCGGCCAGTCCTCATCGCGCCAGCGGCGCCTCGGTCTTCCTCGACGTCTTTTTGAGTTTTATGGCATCCAGTGTGCTGCAGCCTTTGCCCACAAGTCGTCGGGTATGCGCATCACATGTCCGGCCCAATCCCACTTCAGTTTTGCCGCTTTGTCGCCAACATCTGTGATTCAAAGACCAAGTCTGGGCACCGTAAGTGAGGATGGGGAGCATGCATATATCCATGAGTCTACGTTTTAAAGCGAATGAATGGTTTCCCTTCATCAATTCTTTCATAGCCCAATAGCTCTTTCAGGCGTATTCAGTGCGTCTTGCAACTTCTTTCTCTTGTCTCTCTTGGAATTTGGCCTAAGTATATATACTCATGAACATTTTCAATCTCCACACCTGCTACTTCTAACAAAGAATTAAGAAAAATAAAACTACCCAATCAGTACAGAGGAGCGCTGCCCCTCTGTACTTTCTACGGCGCCCAGGTTGGGAACCCCTGATCTATACACTATAGTAGGGGCTTCCCCGAAAGCTGTAGGCGCTGTAGCCAAGTAATCTATAGATTATAGCTAGGGTTTCCCCGAAAGCTGTAGCCAAGCAATCTATAGACTATAGTAGGGGTTTCCCCGAAAGCTGTTGCCAAGCAATCTATAGACTATAGTAGGGGTTTCCCCATAGAGTAATTATAACAAGACGAGACAATGTAATAATAATACCACAAGTGAGCGAAATGAGTAATATACGCTAATGCCAAGGAGTAACAGAGCGAAAAAATGTTGTCCCTTGTCCTGCTCAGCGTATCACATTTTTTTTGTTTGACCTATCTGACAGTTCAGGTCAGAAATCATGTGTCATTTTCGTTATTCGCCCATATTCGTACGAAATCGGAATTGGACAAAGTGGTAACTGAACTCGTAGCTTACGAAAAAAGTGGTTTAACTTAAAGACGATGGTGTATTGCTGTGTGTTAGGCAGTTAGGCTGCAAAAGCAGACTTGAACGTAAATAGGAAAACATAACCTAATATTACAATTTTGACCTTAATTTTACCTGATCGTTACAGATAAAAACAGATTATGTTTGTAAAGACTCGTATGAATGCTACAAGAAATAACAAAAAATATACTTATTTACCATTAAGAAAATATCGCATTAAGATATCGCTATCGCATTCACATACTGTATTCGCCCTGTCTATATCTCTTTCTTTGTCTACGGGGTTTAGTTTTTGCCTACCAAGCAATCTATAGACCATTATTAGGTGTTTCGCCGAAAGCTGTAGTCCATCGAGGGAGACAACGCTATACATCGAAAAGAGAAGTTGTATAGAAATTATGTGTGTAATCTAGTGATACGACAAGGTATCGAGTAATTGGTAAAAGTATCGATACTTAGTAAAATACTAGAATAAAAGTATCGAGTACAAAAATACTAGGTATCGAAACGAAAGTATCGATACTACTCAGGTATCGATACTTTTTGCGGATCCCTACCGAGCCCGGATAAACCATTTTATTCTATTTTAATTACCAGTGGGACTAAACGCTCAAATTTTGAGTCAATTAGTCCCACTGGTAATCAATTCGATTGATAACTATTATACTTTCTACTATTAGATTGCTGGCCATCAATCATGAAGGTAGGATCGCGAAAACCAATGCATCCACAGACGGAACCTCATTAGAAAATACCTACGTTCCTGAAGTACATATATCATATTTGGCCACAGGCCGATACTAGGGAACGCAGCGTACTTTGACTTGGCTCAGAGTATTAGTATATTACTCTAGCGGCACGCTATGATGGCCGGTTTGACACATTACAATAGTGATGTGGAATGTCAATTTATTCTCGAACAAAAAACAATTAAGTTTTGTTTTTGTACCTGATTAAATAGGTTTAATAAAACAAAAATGTATATGTTTATTTAATTTATTTGAACGAACTGAATATTTGAACGAAAATGAATATACATACTTTATATGCACACAAGAAACATATGAATACAAAAGATACCAAAAAAGGTGCCACAAAAGGCCATAATTAATCAGATTCGTCCATACTACTATTTTCACTGTCGTCACTGCTATCATCACATACATTAATAATTATATGTTCGTTTTCTATAATATTATCTATTTTCACATCTCTTTCATAATCTTCCCTTATTAATTTAACAGTTCTATTCACAACCTTTTCCCAGTCTCCTTTAGTCACATGTTCACAAGCTTCTTCTAATAATTTTAGCATTTTTTTTTGTGGTAAATGGGGGTTCTGTATTGTGTCTTGCAGCATATCCCTTAATTTGAGCCCACACCAACTCAATCGCATTATACTCACAATGGTAAGGCGGTAACCGTATAACTCTGTGCCCATGTTCTAATGCTATTTCGTCAATGACGTATCGGATCTTGGTTGGTTTGTTTTCTTTTAAAAGACGTACTAATTCCGCTTTTAACATATTCATGTTTGCATCTACGCCATTTTTACGAAGCCATGCGACGATATCAGCTTTCTTTTGGGATTGGGCAGGTGGCTTGTCAATTTGCATCGAGTGGTATGGGGCGTTGTCCATAATTATAATAGATGGTTCAGGGAGGCTACACAACATTGAGGTAAACCATTCAGTAAACTTTTCTCCATTCATGTCTTCATGATAGTCTCCAGTGGTTTTTGACGCAAAAGCCATGAGAGAACCTTCGACAAACCCGTTGATGGTTCCGGCGTGACAAATTATAAGTCGCGATCCTTTTCCTACAGGAACTTTGGAAGTAGATGCTGCTGTGTCATCGTTCCAAGAACGGCCTACAGTATGGTTAGCATTAAGCCATGTTTCATCCAAGAACACAACATTTTGCCAATTTTTGATTTCTTTCACTTGCCGTAAAAAAGTATACCTTGCCATCGCTATATCAAATCTTTCCATCAATATTTTGCGTTTGTTACATTTTTTGTATCGAAATCCAATGGTCTTCAAAATCTTCGTTAAAGAACTTTCCCCACCGAAGAATAATCCAGCTTCCTTCAGTGAATGCACCAACTTTTTTCTTGTTGGATACTCCTTCTGTAAATAGTAGCCGTAAACATGTCTTCGGATAGCATCGGCATCAAAGCTATCGATGCCTACGACTGGTTTTGCTCGTTTTCTCTTTTTTGGTGTGTGAAGTTTATTTTCTTCTGTGCCAGTCTCGCCATATTTTTTTTTAGTTATCCGTCTAACAGTTCGTTGTCCAATATTAAGCGCATCAGCTACGCGTTCAACCACTGATGTTATAGGTAAAATTGGCCCTCCATTTTGAGCTTCACGATCGAAATAGTTACGAAGGCGTATTACGAACTCACGTGTCTGACTATTTAGAACAGTTCTCTGCGTACGTTCGGTCATATCGACGAAATCCACAACAAAGGGCTTGAACAGAGTCCAAATTAACGAGCAAGGGTCAACAGTAATGCAGTATCAATATTTGAAATCCAAAGCCAGGTCAAAACTATATCACAATCGCATTGCACTGACAGTTTATACTTTTCGAAGCAACGTCAATTCGAAACTGCTTTGTTTTGCATTGAGCATTGACGCGAGTTTGCCGGAGGTAGTAGTTGTGCTAGCCAGCGATCCTATGTGACGATCGTATTAGATTCCATTTTTAAAAATTTATTGATATTTTTTTGCGATTTCAGAGGTTTGTCCACATAGTGAAAATTGTTCATATTCACAAGTACATTCACCCCTTAAATGGTGCAAACTGATTTTTCTACACTTGTATACATTTAAGAAATCAATTTAATAAATAAATTTTGAGTCCTAAACCTAAAACTACATTCGATAAAATTTATGAATCTCTGCACATCACTATCGTCAATAAAGTAATACAATTATTTCCTTCAAAGTCGTTATCAATTAATACGGAACTTCATGAGCGGACAAACGTCAAACCGGCCATCATAGCGTGCCGCTAGAGTAAACGAGATGGTACCCAGTAATTTGGTAATCAAAAAGGTGGTCCTCGGGAGTTTTGAAAATTGGTGTATTATATAGATTTCGATGTGCTCCTTCCAAATTTTCACTTTCCCACCTCGTATATTTGCCGCTCGCGCCGCCATATTGGAAAAACGGGGCCCACAAACAGTTTTTTACAATAACTCCTTTCGGACTAATATTACGATGAAAATAGTTACGTTATGTATCTATCAAAATTAAAGTAGAAAAAAAATCCTACAGTTTATATGGTAAACTTTTTATACGACTGCCTGAAAAAAGGAGTATATTGTTTTAAGAGTTCATGTATGTATGTGAGTTTGTATATTCCACCATAACTTCTATACGCCTGAACCGATTTTGATAAATGAGGTATCGTTAGAATCCCTAGCTTATTCCGGGTGACTGGAACTGGGTGTGGTAATTTTTTTAATTATGATTATTGCCTTGTTTGTAAAATCAGTAATTTCATCGTACGAGAGCCGCAAACCAAAACCTAAATTCACCTTCCAGTTTAAATGAATTTGTATTGTGGGTGTTTTACAAGTTCTTTAAACTAAATTAGACTAGATTTAGCCAAGTCAATCTAATTTAGTTTATAGAACTTGTAAAACACCCACAATACAAATTTATTTGAACTGTGGAACGTGAATTAGGTTTTGGTTTGCGGCTTTCGTATCAATCGTAATAAAGAACTCGTTTTCAGGGTTTTAATTTTAACCCAAATTAAATGAGCTTTTTGGAAGATTTTAAATGGTTTAATTATTAATACTTTCATATAATAAGGCTAGCTTGTTCCCGCGACTTCGTCCACGTGGAATTGGATCCCTAAAGCTCCCATACAACTGTCATTCCCTATTTAACCCCTTTGGGGAATGTTTGGGGACAGAATTTTTAATAACGTTGAAACACGTACTTCTTTATTTTGAACCGAATAAAAAATTAGTTACTAAGTAATTCTACAATATAAAAAACCTATAAAGGACATGACCAGTAATTGCCCTCCGATTCGGGACAATGCACAGGATTTCCGTTTTTACAGTAAGGTTTAAAAATTCAAAACGAAATTATTATGGATTTATTATTCCAAATAAGGTCAGGGTTCAAATGACAAAAAAAACAGTACGTTTATTGTTTAAATCTTGAGCGTCCGCTTTCCTCTTTAAGCACTACTCCATTTTGACGTTCCATTATATCCATGCCTTTTTTTTTTTTTTTTTGACGCTGGGAAATGCGTTTAGGCATCCCTCTCGGAACCAGGCAGTGTGAAACTGCGGTGCTTCCGAGAGGGTATGTGGGACTCACTGGCACTCCAGAATACCCACTAAAACCCAGCGGCGCTCCTGCGCATCGCCTTAAGGCTGGGTTACGGGAACACGCAATCATCCGCGATTATATCCATGCCTAATAATAATCTTGTAACCCTACATGAATACCATTTATGTACCTTAGTCATTATATTATGAATGATTTATTTTTGATCAATTAAATAGTAATGAAAAGGAAATGTATGTTTTGTTTATAATTATTTTTATTTTTTGACAAGTCTCAAACTAATAGATCGAACAAAGCATTTTGAAATACTGCGTTTAAAGGAACGCCCTTTCACATTGCATATGCTGCCATCTGTGGTCGAATAGTTGAACTTGTTAAACAAAAGTAGTGAGCAATACTTAAAAATATTTTCTAGACTCACCACAATAGATAGCGCCATCTAGTGTGGGAAAGCAGTTTTTGGTGAAACTTTTTTAATTTATTTTCTCAGTTTTCAGAGCCTTCAGACTCCTGAAACTTTTTTATTTGAAAACTATAAAATATAACAATTACAATAAAGAAATAATACTTGAAAATATTTTTTTAGACTCGCTCAACACAATAAATAGCGCCATCTAGTGTGGGAAAGCAGTCTTTTGGTGAAACGTTTTTTGTTCATTTTCGCAGTTTTCCGAGCCTTCAGACTCCTGAAACTCTTTTATCTGAAAACAGTGAAATATTAAAATTCCAATAATAAAGAAATCATTGCTGAACATTGATTTTTGACACCTAGGCAAGCTGCCATAGTTCCACCGGTCAAGTCCAAAACAATCAATATAGGTATTATATTCAATAAATCATGGTACGATACAAGCTGCTCTGTAATCCCGCAAGTCCGTTGGGGACCCGGAAAATTTCCGACCGAGATTAGTTCCGCCAAATGTATACGGGATTTCGGGATTGGACGAAAAAAGCTCCTACGGAATCTGAAAAATCGACGGCTATACTAACTTTTCATAGACAACTCTTTCAAAGGTCGTGTGATGTTGTGGAGCCCCTATACAGCGAGACAAGTATACAGTCGGGGAACATAATGATAACGCGATGCACGTGCTATCTGGTATTATGGTCAATTCAGTCATACGCAATCTAAACTAATATGACACGCTTAGATCTCAAAATGTAGCTTTCCGCAGGGAGCCGCAACATCATGTACAATCGTGAATGCAAAAGTACCTACTTTTAGTTTTAACCTCGTCTTTTTAATAACGCGATTGTAGGACGCTTTGCGCTGCAATACAACACCGGCGCGTGCGTCGTTAATTATCAAGTCTTTTACTTCATAAACTTAACATTCCAAAACAATTCTGAATGAATATAGTATTGAGTTTGAAGTCACGGCTTCGGAATGTTGTCGTGGCATCTCACCTTAGGTTCGTCGAAAGCCTACGCTGTAGAAATGCTAGTGTGTGAAGCTCATAAATCCATGTCTGTTACTTATCTGGTGGTAACTGGTAAGAATTAAAATAGTAATAAGAAATGAAACGAAAAGGGCAGCAAGTAAATAAAATTCAACTTATAATATTATATATGATGTATATCACGGCTTTTACAGTGGTATTCTCAGGTATAAAGAAAATATTATCCAGATTTAAATTCAATAAATTAAACATACTGACAAATTCAATAAATAACAATTTCACATTCAATTCAGTAATATAAGGGCATCGGCGCCACGATAATTTTGCTGTTACAATAATAAAGATTCATTTTTTCTGTACGCGGTGAACTAAAATAATTCTCTTAAATATGTAATTAGCAATGATCACAGATTGAGGATATAAAAAAGCAGAACACAGAACCGTACCGTGCTATGGAGACGATTTAACAATTCGAAAATTGCAATAGTGATTACTGAGTAGTTTAGATTTTCATTATAGCTTAACGGCTAACTTATCACTATCCGCGATCCGGCCGCGATTCGGCCCCTTCTTCACATTGCTTGTCTGACGAATCAATACAATCATTTAAATTAACAATATAATAAAATATCAATTGTACCTAAGATCTTTTCCAGTTAAATATGCACATTCGTTCTTTCTTCATTTGCATTTTAATATACATAAGGGCCCCGGAAACTAGCCGGGCCCATTATCGCGACGATTCTTTTCGAACATAACGTACGTTCTTCATAATAATTAATTAAAAATACATGTTGTGATCAATAATAAAAATATAATGATACAAATACATTATTTACTAAAAAAAAAATTTCGATTATTGTGAGACATAAATATTTACAAAGCGCATTAGGAGTAGTTAGGCTAGACGGCCTCCTAATCACTGTTCCACCCCAACGCGAAACAAACTGGTACAAATATCTTTATTAACTAAAACGAGAACACGGGCGATCAACCCCATCAGGAGAGCTAAATAAAAAAGTTGCTCCTATAAAAAACAAAATTAAAGTCAAATAGTTGAAAAATACTTATGGTTATTTATAATACAATTAGCTAACCTGACTGTGACAGCCACTGGCTCGAATCGATCACGTAACTTAATTATTGACTTTATTCATTCATGACAAATAAAAACGTTCTCCTCCATGATTACGATAACTATAGTAGACATTACGATATAGTCGCTATTCAGTATTACCTTATAAAACAAATATTACTCCCTAAATATATAAATGTGACACCGAAAGTGGGGTGATTACAATTTGGGAATGCATGATTCTACACAACGAAATACATTATTTAAGTACCGATGATAAAAACGCCCCCTACATATACAAATAGCGTGTTTGTCTCGTCATCCTATATCAAGTACATTAATAAAATACATAATTGAACCGATTAAATGTTACCATACGACGAACATATATCAGCGACTTACGTGAATGTACAATGCGAAGTTTTAGGTAATAAAAATAGTTGCTAGAGTAGACTGATGGGCTTCCGTCCACCAGTGCAATGTAACTAATGCAACAAAGTGAATTCGTTTTGAAGCCCAATTTGATTAGAAACATATACCTGTCAGGTTACATTCATCTAAGGCTGCATACAAATTAAGAGAAAATAAAAGAAAGAGAAACTCATGAAATGAACAGATCAAGGATGTTAGTCTTTGCCATTACCTTGGATGCAACTTCAGCTAGTATCTTTAATTCTTTCTATGTTATTGTATGAAACTCCAAAACTGCCACATGAAAGATACAATCACAGATGTGGCAGTTTCGGTCTTTTATATGAAGCAGAATGCAGCCAAAATTACGCAACTCACAACTCTAAAATTACGCTCGTCTGGCGGAACCCTAAAGGCGATTCACTTAAGTTCACTTCACAGAAAAAAAAACAGGTATCTCTGCACTGAGTGGTGACACTGCATTAGTTACACTGCTAGCTGGTCACATGGGGTACAGGCGAGGGTAGTGTGGCAGCTCAGTTGACCATGAGTGTGTGCGACTCCATGGGTGCTGCTGAGTCGTACAGCGTATCTGTATCCTGTGTGGGCTCGCCTTGCAGCTGGCACTGGTTGGACAGCGTGCCTGCGCCGCAGTCGCAGAAAAACCTGGAAACAACATCTTTTGTTAATAAAAAGTAAATATAAAGAGTTGCAAATGGAACAAAATGCTAACAAGCCGTGCTGTGACTCTGACCTCCGTTTTTAATCTTCATATAAAAAGTGAATACTCTTGCTTCGACTAACTTGATATAATTACTCAGTTGCATCAAAAAAGCAAATAGTATACTAATTTGTGTTGTGAATCAAACTATCTTGTCCTGTTGCTATTAGGGATGACAGACAGCTATTTTCTCTTGAGTGACTATAATCATAAGAGATAAACCTATTTTTCTGCTATCTGGATTGGGTTATAGTTTAATAGTATCTAACCTGTCATGTCGAATAAACTCCACATCGTGTCCCGAGTGGCAGGTTTTGATACAATTGACACATATGGCGTTACGATCTGTCGTATTACATGTCTGGCATCTGTAACATGAATTAGATAATTAATCACAATAGAAGAATCAACCATTCATAAGAGTTTAAACAAGCCTATATTGACATAAATAAACCAAAATTGAAATGAGGCATCTTCTTTGGCTCTAACAGACAAAGTTGGGTGGCAGTGAAATTACTTCATTCAGAAAACCAAGCTGCCTCCAAATGTCTAAAACTGGGCACACACGGTAGCTTTGGGGGATGGCTCGCAACAGCATCTCGCTAGAGATGTAATATTTGTTGGGTGGATGTGAAAATATCAGTGATCGCGACATCGCTGGCAATGCCGCCATCGAATCGCTGCAATTCTAAAATGTCGCTATTTTTAAGGGCTAACAATACTTCTTTCATCAGAAATTACTTATTAACAGAGCACAGACAAAGGACAAGGATTTTATCAAAGATCGCTGTTGTGTGGACACAACTGTCAGTAAAGTAAATAATAAATACAAACATGCCATTAATAATTAATTAATAGGTGGCAGAAAAGAAAATACCTAACTTTTTTACACGACAGGGGATCCCTACGTCCCTGACACTGCAGCATCACTCTTTTCAAAAAAAAAAATTTGCAGAAACATGTACTTGAATGTGTTCTTTGTGAACCTATAACCCAGCGAGAACAATGACAAGGTGAAAGACATCGAATTCATATTTAACACTAGAGTTAAGATAGAAGATCCTAAAAAAACAAATGAGATTCCGCAATGTACTAGATGTCAACTATATGGGCACACGAAAAACAATTCCATGCGTCCAATTAGATGTGTCAAATGTACTCAAGGACACCAAACCACTGATTGCCCAAAAAAGGATAGAAATACACTCGCCACTTGCACTCTCTGTCAGATATACAAAGAAATTGGAGCAAGGAAAATGGGTACAAAAAAAACAGACAAGACAAATTTTAAGGAAAATGGCAAAGCAAGTACACGAATGCCTTTTTGTCCTGACGATTTTCCACCACTTAAGCCCAAAAATACATATGCTAGACAATAGTCAACAGCGAACAAAGAAAATAATGAAAGACAGGGCTCAGGACAGGGAACGACAAGGGAAGCTCAGCCAACAAATTTGTTAGAACAAATAATACTTAAACAATCTGAAAAGATACCCTTATGGGACTACTAACTACCCTAATAGCCCAATGTAATCAGAGAAATATATAAGAATTTCCATCTGGAATATAAATGGGTTATCTCCGAATAAAAATGAAGTCGAAGCCTTTATTCAATGTAATAAAATAGATGTCCTCTTATTATCGGAAACTCACATGACGGACGAAAGAACAGTCAAATTTAAAGGATATAATGCATATTATACCAATCACCCAGATGGAACATGCTGGAGCGGCCGAAATAATAAATTAAACAACATGTGCTTCCCGAATTTGAGCATTTATATCTATAATATCTATAGATGACTGGCAAGGAACCTTAAATGTCGCTGCCATTGTAACATGTCGTATTGTCCTCCCCGATATAGGATCTGTGAAACCATGTTTATTGAGTTCTTCTACACTTGGCACAAAATATATAGCTGATGGTGACTGGAACGCAAAAACACCACATGAGGTTCAAAATTGACTACCACTAAAGGGAGAGAACTTCAAAAGGCAGTTGATTCAAATCAACTCAATGTGTCTTCTAATGGAGAACTAACCCATTGGCCAACCGATAGAAACAAAAACCCGGACCTTCTTAACTTTTTTATTAGTAAAATTTGTCGAGAATATACACCAGAGTCTCTTGTCTAGATGGATCATCCAACCACACACCAGTCATATGCCCCTAAAGTACCACAGTTATCTTGAAGGAACCACTAGAGACCCTCTACAATAAGAAGACAGATTGAGAAGCCTTTCGGTACTACATAGAGGACAAAACAAATCTGCGTATGCCTCTTAAAACGGATGAAGAAATTGAAAATGCTGTTCGGTATACAACCAACCTTATCCAAGAGGCCGCATGGTTATCTACTCCATGTATGGATTCCACACCACAAATTCGAGACTATTCTCTAACAATTCGAAACAAGATACCTGAAAAGAGAAGCCTTAAAGAAAGTAACACACTAGCAAAAACGGACATGAAAAACGACTTCTCAACAAAGCGCAAAAAGAATTAAAAACTATGCCAGATGAAAATGAAAACGCAATTCTACAAGATCGTCTAAAACCACAAGGCTGAAGATTACTCCTTATATAAAATTACTAGAACTTTTAGGAGCTCAAAGGAACACATGCCAACACTAAGGAAAACTGATGGTAACTGGGCTAGGAACCCTTCAGATAAGACGGACTTATTTACGCAATATTACTTATATTAGTATGACTTAAAGGCGTATTTAAGCATAACGAGCCAGATCCTTTGTATCCAGAAGACGACATTGATACCGTTCTTAATAGTGATCTACAAATGCCGCTTCCAATACGACCAGTAACACCAAAAGTTTGTAGATATATCAACAACTTAAAGTTAAAAAAGGCGCCTGGATATGACTTTATAATAGCTGAGGTTTTAAACAAGCCGACGACATGGTGTTGCTGGGTCCAACGGCTGGTTCAATCAGGGAGTTACTTCAAACCTGCCAGGAATATGCTGCCAGGCATGGTTTATTGTACAATGTGTCTAAAAGTCAGTACATGATCTTTAGGGCCCCCCGTAAGCAGGTGTATACGAACCAAGTATTGCGCTAAACGGGGTTGCGCTCGCGCGTGTACCGCAATATAAATACTTGGGCCACTACGTTACGGAGGACCTTAAAGATCATGTTGACATTGAGCGAGAAAGAAGGGCATTGGCAGTGAGGTGCAATATGTTGGCCCGCAGGTTTGCCCGATGTAGCAAAGAAGCAAAAATAACACTGTTTAGAGCATACTGCCAAAACTTCTACTCGGGAGGCCTGTGGGTCAACTATTCGAAAAAGGCTATAGACACTCTGAGGGTGCAATATAATAATGGTTTCAGGATGCTGTTGGGCTTGCCACGGTTTTGTTCAGTGTCGGCTATGTTCGCGAACGAGCGGACTGATGACTTCTTTGCCGTAATGCGGAAGAAGGCGTCATCACTACTGGCAAGGCTACGCTCAAGTACCAACCGCATCCTGAATATGTTTGCGAGTAAGGTGGACTCACCAATGCTTGGACACATTATTCACGTGTTGGTGAGGCCACAATAAATTGTAATAAATGAATTTTTAAAATTTGTAAAAATTGTAATATGTAATTGTCTAAAATAATTTTTGTGTCGTTTTATATATACTAACATTAGTTTTTTAAGTTTTTGTTTATACTAACAAAGTGAGCCATAGATGCTACAAATAAAGAGAATTTATTTATATATTTATATTTAAAAGAATTGCCAACAAAAGGAATTGTGCTAATTACTATTATCTTCAATGCAATATTACGATTACAGTACTTTCCCTTGCTTTGGAAAGTGTCTATTATAAACATGGTACCTAAGCCTAGAAAACCTCCAACTGAAGTATCTTCATACAGGCCTATAAGCCTTCTCCCTGTACTTTCTAAATTGTCCTCGATCGTCTCCTTCCAGTCTTAGAAACAAAAAGTAAAACCAGACCACCAAATTGGTTTTCGTGCCTACCATGGAACAACTGAACAAATTCGCTGAGTTTCACACACAGTCTACCAAGCCCCGGAAAGGAAAGAATATTGCTCAGCTGTATTCTTAGATATCCAGCAGGCCTTTGACCGTCTTTGGCACAAAGGTCTACTTTACAAAATGAAAGTATGCTTACCAAACACCTTGTATATGCTTATGAGGGGTCCTATCTGTCTCAACGGCTCTTTCAAGTCAAGTGTGACGAAGGCCTGTCTGCCTTTTGTAGCATAGAAGCGGGGTGCCACAGGGATCTGTACTGGGCCCTATCTTGTATACAGTCTACACTGCTGACTTACCCATGTCAGGGGATGTGATCACAGCAACATGCCGATGACACTGCTGTACTTGTTTGTAGCAAAGATGTCATTGCATAACTTAAACTACAAAAAAATCCCAACAAAATAAGTTTTTGGCTGAAAAAATGGAGAGTAAGAGCTAGTGCAGCGAAATCGAACCATATAACCTTCACTTTGAAAGAAGAAGATTGCCCACCTGTTAAACTAGACGACTATCTTACCTCAGCAAACAACAGTTAAATACCTAGGTATAAATCTGGATAGAAGATTGACCTAGAGAGATCATATTCAGGCAAAACGAGATCAGGCCAACTGCAAATACCGTGAACTGTACTGGTTGATAGGCAGACATTCCTCATTAAGCTTTGAAAATAAAGTCCTCATATACATCATATAGATCATTAAACTGATGTGGACGTATGGCATCCAGCTTATAGTTATATCAGCTTCAGCAAGCCAGTCAAACATAGAGATACTCCAGCGTTTTCAAAACAATGTTTTAAAGGTCATAAGCAATGCAACCTGGTTCACCAAAAATTTAGAAGTGGCACGAATATACTGAAATCGCCACAGAGGAAATAGTAAGGTCACTCGTAGCCTACCAACAGAGACTTCAGTGTCATAAAAATTACTTAGCAGTGCAGCTTATGGATGTTATTGACAACATATACTGACTTAAAAGGACAAGATTGGCCAGCATATAGTACAACTAATAACAATTAACTAATGTACTGGTATCTTTGAAGGGATGTAAAATCATTGGATGTGCAAGCCTAAATTTACAACTATATCACGACCACAGATCTGTTTATAGTCCTAGAACTGATCGATGATGCCCAAAAGCGGAAAAACAAAATTGCAGACACATTATTTACTATGAAATGTTGTCTATTAATTTTACAGAAGAAAATAGATGACCGAATTTGGAGGTTCAAATTTGGCCTTTGAGTTTCCTCCATGCTTCGGAGAGAGCACGTTAAGCTCGTTGGTCTAGTCATCTTGTGGTTGGCATGTTCAACTGCGGCTGACGAAGTATGGAGCAGCTTGGTGGGTCTAAGCTCTAATTCCCTCTCTCCTATGAGAGTGAAGGGCTGTGGGATTTTAATGGGCCAGCAGTGGGACGTTAATGCGCTGTAGTGGAATCGTTAGAAATACCTAAGTGGTTAAGTACTCTCAGTCGAGTCGTAAGCGGAAGGATGTGGGAACCCACCGCATTATTATTATCTCAAGAAAACTCTTACCATTATTCGATTAATGGAAAGGGTTCACGATCCTCAGTAATGAGGAATACGATGCAGATAGTGATAATAAATTTTCAAGGCCTCTGTCAAACGACTGTTACGCAAGAACAACGTTTTACCTGTAGAAGTCGTGCATAGGGAAGGAGGTGTAGGAGGAGATCTTGTAGAGGCACTGTCCGCCGCCCACCGCCTTCTCCACAGCATCCTGATTGCTGAAGATCTTGTTGCCCCGCTCCAGCGGCGATACGCCCGACGCCAGGCACAGACCTGCCGACAAATGACACATACAGGGTAGGTTCCGATATACACTGCGAGCACTGTTCAGTGCTGTTACTGGGTAGAAATTAGTTCCGTTATGGACTGATAGTATACTGCCGCAGTATCCTATGGAAATATATGACGTCATAAATCGTCGCCATTTTTGTACTGTGAGCACTGGCGTTTTCGAGATAAGGTGCTCTTAGTGCTAACTGCCTTCCGTTTTAAACAGTAACCAATATAGCTAACTAGAAACAGAACGGCTTCGCAGTATAATAAATTGACGTCACACCTTAATAGTGCTTGCAGTGTATATCAGAACATACCCACAATCATACAGAATTACAAGTTAACTTATGTGCCTCTTTTATTAATGTATCTTCTTAAATCCGAACCTGAAATTTGAAGTGTTATGAGCAATTTATAGTTGTTAAAACTGCCCTTATTACTACAAATATTGCTTGCCCGAGTTCTCCATAATGTCCATCAATCCACCAGCTTGGCGGATTTTGGTCTAACTCTTCTGATTCCCTTCCCTCCCTTCTTCAGAGGAGAATCCCACACAGAGGTGAGCTGGTGATGGCTTGAGATGATGATGATGATGATGACTGTTGAATTAACTGCAATCTCACCTGATGGTAAGTGATGATGCAGTCTAGGATGGTAGCGGGCTAACCTGTTAGGGGTATGGCAGATATATTAAACCCATCCCCTACTTGGTTTGTACATGGCATCGTACTGAAACGCTAAATCGCTTGGCGGTACGTCTTTGCCGGTAGGATGGTAACTAGCTACGGCCGAAGCCTCCCACCAGGCCAGACCAGAGAAAATTCAGAAATTGACCCTGCCGGGGATCGAACCCGGGACCGTCAAAATCGTGAAGTAAATTTCAATGTTTCCCTTACCTCCAAACCTATTGTTGAATATCTGATTGTGTTCTAGGGTGGCTGTCGCGTTGTTGGTGATCTCGACGCCCGCAGCAAGCCCGTCGAAGATGCGGTTACGTCGCAACACGGGGTGGCTCTGCGTTGAGATTAAAACGCCCGCTTGTGCGTTGCGGAATATATCGTTCTCCTCCAATACGCCCTGGAAATTAAAAAAGCTCATTAGTGTGAAACAAGCCTCAGTTTAATTACCTTAATTACAGAGAATTAAAGACAACCTGCAGCAAAGTAAGTACCAGGACTAGTTTGGAAAACAGATCTTACTGATCAATCCACCAGCTTTATTCTTTATGAATTAGTGTAGTATTCTTACTCTTAAATTGTACTAGCTGATGCCCGCGACTTCGTCCACGTGGTTTAGATTTTTTTTATTCCCGTGGGAACTCCTTAATTTTTCGGGATAAAAAGTAGCCTATGTCACTCTCCAGGTACTCAACTATACCCATTCCAAAAAACACGTCGATCCGTTGCTCTGTTGCGGCGTGATTGAAGGACAAACCAACAAACACACTCTCGCATTTATAATATTAGTATGAAGTATGATACATATACATTATACATGTTGTACTATGTTGCTAAGTTAAATAAGATCTTTTGAGTGTCTATAATTACCAAATAATGACCTTTAGGTGTGCCAACTGGGCCACAAGCACAGTTCTCAATTTATAGTTATTATTCCAAAAACTCATGACTACCAAAATTTACTTATGAAATAGCAACAGAAGTAGCTTACCTTGCCACCATTAAAAATACAGATGCCACCATCACGCCCATCAAAAATCTTATTTCTCTTGAGCGTGGGATTTGAGTCAGTCTTTATCCATACACCTGCCATGGCGTTATCGAAGATCTCATTTTGCTCCAACAAGCCTAGACCCCCGTTGTAGACTAGAACGCCACCATTCTGCCCGCCCCATATCTTATTGCCACGGATTACAGGGTTACTCCCTGTCCTTATTTGTACTCCTGAGTAAAGGTGATTGAATATATCATTATCTTCTAGTTTGCCGTGGCCGTTGTCGTAAAAATATACGCCAACCTGAAGATGGAAAATAGTTATTAGCAATCAAAAGCAACATGGCAGTCTGTAAGATAGAATTTTTGAAGTCCATAACCCTTTTTTAGGCTTTTACCCTAAAAGTAACATCAGTAAGTATAATAATAGCCCAAACATATCTAGGGGGAAATTTCAACAAAAGTTCTGCATTTCCAAGATCCAGAATCCCCACCCCCACTCCAGTCGTCTGGAGGAGATCACTCATAGTGATGAGACCGCCCTTGCACGCGTTGTTTTCTGTTTTTTGTTTATAATTTAGTTGTATTATTATGTGTGGCAATAAAAACTTTATCTATCTATCTACTGACCTGTTTCCCCGAGTGAATGCGATTACGTCGCAACACAGGCGTCGACCCAGTTGTGATCCAGACTCCAGCCAGAGTGTTAGCGTAGACCTCGTTCTCCTCAATGAGCCCCTGGCCCTTCTCATGAACGTAGATGCCCCCATGCTGCCCATGGTGGATCTTATTGTGCCGCACTATGGGGTCACTGTTTGTGCGTATCTGAAAATCATTTCTCCAATGAGATGAAATGACAGAAACAGTTTTGTTGTATGAAAAGAATTGTTAATTACCAATATGGATAAAATTATGGATATTGGATATTTCTTCTGGTAACTTGGTTACTTACAAATAGTACATGATATACAGCCATCAACTTTATTTGCTGTTGATTCAAATTAATGTGAACTTTTCTGTGGAATGACCGAAACACACCAAAAGAATGGAAACAAACATATTGATATGGGTTGACATAAAAGTCAAGTTGATCCTTCAAAAATATGTGGCTGTAATCTATGAAGTAATTAAATGAGATTCTTTTGAAAATCTTTTGCAATTTAACATCTTCATATGGGTTGAGTATTCATATGTTATGGTGGTTTCAGAGTAATGCATATGCTCCATACAAACTGTCCTCCTGGAGCCTTTCGCACATGTACTAATGGTCTTTTCTTTTTTTTAATCCACATCAAGTTAGCCCTCGAGCCTGCAATCTCACTTGATGGTAAGTGATGATGCAGTCTAAGATGGTCACGGGCTAACCTTTTAGGGGCATGGTAGTAGTCATATTAAACCCATGTCATATCTGAAACAACCTTAAATTATCACTTAAGCAGCTAAATTATATCACCAACCTGTATGCCAGCTAAGGCGTTTCCATAAATATTATTGTGCTCAATAAGTCCACGGCCCTCCCCGAATATGTACACGCCTCCCTGGTGTCCGTTGTAGATCTCATTGCGCCGTATGGTGGGATTGCTGTTGGACGTGATCCAGACGCCCGCAAAGTTGTTAGAGTGTATCTTATTGTCTATGAACTGGCCCAGGCCAGACTCGTGGACGTATATGCCGCCGGTCTGTCCGTGGTGGATCTCGCAGTGTACTACGGTGGGATTCGCGCCGGCTTTCACTTCGAAACCGGCGATTCTATTGTTGTGGATGTCATTCGCTTCGAAATAGCCCTGAAAATTATATTTTGGAATTAATGATCTTTAATATCAAATCCATACTAATATTAATACTAATAATCCATACTAATATAATTCCAGTCTACTATTTCACGGACCATCTTTTCAACTGATTGTGAAAAGAGATATGTTTCAACCTGGGGAAAAACATAGGCAAATTTTTTATATACGAAACGCTACGGAATATTGAGCAGTTCCCGCTAAATCTAAAAACAAAATCCACATGGACGACGTCGTCGCTTATATATATGGATATGGCAATAAAAGTATGTAGTAGTTGAAAACATCCAAAACTAAGCTTTTTTTACATTGCAATAGCCATGTAAAAAAAGCTTACTTTTGGATTTGTGTTTTTAGATGACAAGGAAGCAAATATTTAGGAAGGAAAGGAAGGAATAATTTGCTCTAATGATTCAAATAGTTCCTTAGTTTAAGATAATTTTTGGGATGGTGACAAGTAAAAAAGTAAAACACCGTCTGAGTTTTTTGTGGGCTCTTCTCAGACCAGGGCGCGTTCGGAACCCTCATAGCTTTAGTTTTAATATACTGTAACTGATTATCACCATCATGTTTTATAATCAATGTTGTTGTTGTTGTCAATAAGTGTACAGTAATAATAATAATTATTATTATTTGAATAAATAAATTTGACTTTTGACTTTAATAATATGAAAATATGTACATAAAGCTGTTAAGTTGACTTAGCTTTTGAAACTAGCAGATAAGTTGTAATCAAAAAGTCCTCTATGAGTTAGAACCATAAACACTCATAAAGCCATTCTCAAAGGTGAAGGCCGACGTCTCGGCCGTGGTGTATGTGGTTGCGATGCTTGATAGGGTTGGCAATATTCTAAAAAGTCCTCTATGAGTTACAACCATAAAACACTCACCAAGCCATTCTCAAAGGTGAAGATGCCCACGTCTCGGCCGTGGTGTACGTGGTTGTGAGGCTTGACAGGGTTGGCAAAATTCTAAAAAGTCCTCTATGAGTTACAACCATAAAACACTCACCAAGCCATTCTCAAAGGTGAAGATGCCCACGTCTCGGCCGTGGTGTAGGTGGTTGTGAGGCTTGACAGGGTTGGCAAAATTCTAAAAAGTCCTCTATGAGTTACAACCATAAAACACTCACCAAGCCATTCTCAAAGGTGAAGATGCCCACGTCTCGGCCGTGGTGTATGTGGTTGCGGCGCATGATAGGGTTGGCGAAGTTCTTGACCCAGATGCCGGCGAGCGCGTTGCGGGATATCTCGTTGTCCTGGTAAGCGCCCTGCGCGTAATCCGTGACGTATAACCCTACGTTCTCGCAGTCGCTGATGTCGCAGTGCTTGATCACTGGGTTGGCGCCCGCGCCGCTCACGCATACTGCCGCACCCACTGTTGAGAAAAAAAATTAGTACATCGTAACCTTTACGCGCGTTCGAAGTAAAAAGTGCACTTTGATTTTTGTGGCAGATATTAAACTTATTAAAGTAGAAACTCTCAAAAGCAGGCGAGAATAGGCATGGTGACAACTCAATAAAATCGGCAACTCTTTATCAAACTTAAAAGCACACTAAAAGTGTGGAAGCTGTATGAAATTCACAGTTGTGACATCATCAAATTTCAACTCACTTTTTTTTCTTTAATCTATATTTTAAAATAGTTATCAAACTTAAAACTAATCAAAGATGTCAATTTAAGGTCTTTTGGTAGACCCTCTATTTAATAATCAGTTACAAATAAATAACTAATTAAATAAATAAATAATTTTTGATAATATAGGCATCATCCCTATTATGGTGATCTTATTGAAATCTACAAAATATTGAAAAACTACTATAATTCTACAAATATGGAGGAAATATTAATAAAAAAAGAGCAACCCACGGACAAGATCACAAGCTGTGCCATTAATTGGCACCATCAAATTCTTAATAAATGTCTTACCAACACTGGCGCTCCGTATAATACAATGGTCGACAGTGGGAGAGCAGTTGTCAGAGACCTCTAGGCAGTAGTGTTTATGGTGCTGCATAGTGCTAGTGGCATCTGGGGAGAACTTCAGGGTCATGTGGCCCGCATATGCACGGTTGGCTCCCTCTGCAAAGGTAAGTGTTGACTCCGCTTCACGTTCTAGGACAACTGACTCCGCTACGTTGCCTGTGGCACAACCTGGAAAAATATAGTGTAAATATTGGCCTCTGTATAACTTGGGAGTAGGCACACACCACACATTCCTCTAGATAAAGTCAAAAATAACTGATTGTAGGCACAGCTTAAAGTGAAACCTCATTCATTTGGTCTCCTACACAGCAATAGGCGACAGGAGAAATAGGCACATTAAACGTGTACCGCCTATGAGATGGATGGACAGATGAATTAGACCAAAAGGAAATCCAATTATTTGAGCGTGCAAGAAAGGCATTTAGGCTGTGTTAAAATGCTCTATGCTCAGGGCCACCAATGGGTTTAAGTGACGATAATTATAGGGAAAGAAAATCATACTAATATTATAGATACGAAAGTGTGTTTGTTCGTTGGTTTATCCATCAATCACACCGCAACGGAGCAACGGATTGACGTGATTTTTGGCATGGGTATATTTGAGGACCTGGATAGTGACATAGACTACTTTTTATACAACTGCCTGAAAAAAGGAGTATATTGTTTTCAGTATTGTATGTATGTATGTATGTATGTATGTATGTATGTATGTATGTATGTATGTATGTATGTATGTATGTATGTATGTATATATGTATGTATGTATGTATGTATGTATGTATGTATGTATGTATGTATGTATGTATGTATGTATGTGAGTTTGTATATTCCACCATAACTTCTATATGCCTGAACAGATTTTGATAAATGAGGTATCGTTAGAATCCCTAGCTTATTCCGGGTATGTCGCCCGGCGAGTAAAATATTTATAACAATTGATGGGGTGACCATGGTCGCGCATTAAAGACTAAAGTTGAAAAATAAAATTTCGAAAATAAGATTACCTATATAGTTATCATCTAGATAATGATGAGTAGATTCCAAAAATATATAACACTATAGTTCAATATCCAGTGATTCACAAAAAAATATCATTTGATAAAAATGTGAATAAGATTCTAATTTAACTAGATTAATTTAGATTTTTAACTTTTTAGTTCGTTTTTTGGTAGGGCAGTTGTGTTTTTTAATTTTTGTGATACCCTCGCGGACGAAGTAGCAGGCTTCATCAGCTAGTAAAATAATAATTGGGTCTCACCAATGAGCTGCACGTCCGTGTCGATGGCGAGGCACTCCTCCTGGTATAGGCCGGCGTGTACGAACACGAGCGCGGGCTGCGGCGCGGCGGCGGGCGCGCGCCGGCACGTGCACGCACCCGCGCCGCACGCGCACGCCGCGCCCGCGCCGCCGCCGCTCGCGCCGCCCGCGCTTGCCGCAGCGCCGCCGCCGCCGCCACCGCCGCCGCGCTCCTCTACGTACTCCAGAGACGCCTGGAGATATTCAGCATATTACTAGTAACCTGTTTGAGTTCAGAAAAGAAACCCAGGGCCAAGAATGTTATCTGTGCTGCGTACACACATAAATTGGGTATTTGACAACTAGTTGAATCAGCAACTTTTTTTTCAAACGTCAAAACGCGTGCTATATATGGATTTTGTATGAAATTTTAAGTTGTGACTTCATCAGAGTTTGACGCACTTTTTTTACTTTAATCGTTACTTTAAAATGGTTATTCAAAATAAAACTAGCAGGGGACTTGGATATTACGACTTTTGGGAGATTCTTTAATTAATAATCACTAAAAATAATTATTAGCACTAGTAGTCAAATACCCAATTACCAAATCTCTGGGTAGTCTTTTGGTCTTTCTCTCGTTTAATACATAGCCCTAGTTTTCTGTTTCACTTTATTTACACAAAAGTGTATTAGTAACTCCTTAGTTTATACTACAAAATTGGGATTCCAAAACTAATGAAAACATGACATAGGGTTTATTCACGGAGTCTTGGCGCATGAAAAGACGGGCGCTGCGCGCGGCGTCGCACGAACCAAGACAATCATAATTATGTGGTCCCGTTTATGAAGACGTGGAGTGTTGTGCGGCACGTGGAGAATAAAGGTGCTCGCCGCTGACGACTTGGTGGGCCGGGGGACCGCAGTCTTTTTCAGTTATCTCACAACGCAGGCGTGTTTTTGCAATGGAGTATGATTTTATCGAAACATTACAGGAAGATTTATTGTTACTTAGAAATGATTTTAAGTAACTCTGCACTCTCATATTAAATTAGCATACGTTTCATTTGATCACCCGACTCGACACTAGACAAATAATAATTTTATGAACCCATTTTTAGTTTTAACAATCTTTTATAATCAATCACCAAATACAAACATAATAATTACATTTGGCATATTTAACTCAACACTCACCCTGATAGTGTTGAAATGCTTGATGCGTGAGTCTTTCTTGGGGCGGAAATTGGGGCGCACGTGGATGCCATAGTAGAGTTGCCGGAAGCTCTCCTTCCAAGGGTTGTCGGCGTCACACTCGTCCGCCGCCACGAACTCGAACTGGCACGGAGCGGGGTGCATCAGCGGTGTGTCGTATTCGAACACCGATTGGTACAGGCTTTTCCTGTTCAAACACAATAAAAAAATTATCTCTCTCTGCGTCGTATTCTTCATTACTGAGGGTCGTGCCCCATTCCATTAATCACATAATGGTAGGAGTTTTCTTGGGATAATAATGTGGTGTGTTCCGAGTTCCAACGACTCAACTAAGAGTATTTAAACTCTTGGGTTTATTGCGATTATTATTAGATCTATCTATATATAAATCAATTGCTTGTTCATTTGTCTCGCTAAAACTTGAGAACGGCTGGGCCGATTTAGATGGATTTTTTGATGTGTTTGAGTGGGTTCAGGGCAGGACAACGTCTACCGGGCCCACTAGTTAGTGATAATAATCGGGACCGACGGCTTAACGTGCTCTCTGAGGCACGGAAGAAACGAAAAGCCCAAATTTGAACCTCCAAGTTCGGTAACCCATGTCACCCATCCAGTTACCGACTTGGGTCAACGTTGCTTAACAATCGCAATCGACTGATGTACGTTGTTACAGCAAGGCTCATTTTTAACGATTATACAACCATGGAAAGTGTTAATCATATCATATCATAATGCTATACACTTACCACAACTCGGTGTCATTGGCAATGGTGTTAAACCGCTTGCACACTTGCGCGACGCGGCATAGATCGCGCTCGGTGAGGTGCGATAGTATGCACAGCAACACCTCATCAGGCAACTCATACTGCAAGTACTGTGATACATTGCACACATCCACACCCTGGGACAGGGATCTACGGCAAAACAACAATAAATTAATAGTGTTTTAGATCAACAGAGAACATTGAGCCCATTCTTGCAAAATAAGGGACTGCACAGATGAGGGACTAATGTCCGCAGAGCAGAAATTATGTCGTCTTTTAATGAAGGTTTTGGTATTATGTTTTACATTGTTTCTTTCCTTGTGATGAAATCAATAAATATGTTGGAAAGCTCTATAACTTACTTGTTTTATTATAAACAATGAATTTTCAAACCTAATTACTTTGTTTTAACAAACATCATAACAAATATTTCACCCAACTTAATTCTATCCTTACAGGTCACTTAATGTGATAGAATAAGCCTTACATTATTTACAATTGAAATATACGAATAATAAAAATGTACTTAATTAACTACAATATCATACCTACTTGTAACCTAACTAACTTAATACAAATGGAGCGGCTTTTGTGAACTCACAAATTAAATGACCATGCAAAATGTGTGAAGTTAATTATTTACATTTTGATAGTGTTAAAAATAGTTGCTTAGTTCTAGAATCTAGACTGTCGATTGACCTATATTTCCATATTGATTGACTGCAATGACAATATTTGGGACATTGATTTTCTATAAAGAGGCAGCAAATTAACAGGGGACTCCAAGTGTCTCCTAACACCATATTTATGAACCAACATCAGCTAAGATACATGTTCTCAAGTGGTCAATCAATCCTTAAAAGTCGAAACATATTGTACAAGTAGACATAAAAACAGTGTGCAATCAGGCATGTCTCCACCATACTTTACAATGCAGTGTATGTGCACGTGCACACACATCCAGTATGTCCTTTAAAATTGGTCCTAAGCATAGAATGACCGATACTTGAGAACCTGTGCTTAGCTAATGTTCAGTTATTAATACAGGCCTTAATATTGCTGAATGGACAATTCTTGGAAAGGCATGCTTTCTCTGAAGAGCCGATAGGGCAATGTTGCTCCCGGCAGGCAAAGTCATTGAACCAGCAAAGAACTCACGTTCTGGGCCTCTTTCTGGCCGGCAGTGAGCAGGCGCCCGAGGGCCCGGGTTCGTGGTAGGCGGGCGGCGACTTGCGGCGCAGGTCGTACGGACTGTGGTGGCCGGCGGTGGTGGCGGCGGCCGCGGCCGGCACCGGCGGGGAGCCGCCGCCGCCGCTGCCGCTCGGCCCCGCACAGGCTGTGGCCGCCATTGCGCTCCCTGTCACGTTATTAGGACACGGCACTGATTCACATGGCTCACCTATAAATGAAAATACTTTCTATATATCCATTCCTCGAGTGCTATGTTCGAGGTGTAAACAAACTAGTGTTGTTGCGACAGAAGGGTCATTGCAGAAAGCACAGGCTGGTATGATACTCTGGCATGTGGATGCTCAAATCGAATCACATTCTGAAGATTACAACAGCAAAACCTTGTTTGCACCATTTTTTTAGTGGTTCTCTCACCAAACCAAAGTAGGACCTGTAATATATATGTCACTGTAAGATTGTAAAAACCGTTAGCTTATAATCTGACTCGCGAAATTGCAAACTGTCGAAAGATTACAATTTAACGCATAATTTTTCGGTAGATTGTAATCTGTTAGGTATATTAACCCAATAAAACCTACTACACTACCTGTTTATTTATGTGGAACCCTAACCTAACCTACAAGAAACAGACAAGAAAACGTAAATACAATGGATATTTAAAAAATTTACACTCAGAACATTGAATGGTGCATAATCTTTCGACAGTTTACAATTTCGCGAGTTAGATTATAATCTAACGGTTTTTAGAATCTTACAGTGACGTATACACCAGCATTCACCGTTGGCAGGCTCTTATAAAGCAGATTCACAATAACAATTTAAACTCATTATTACAAATTATGTAATCCTTAACGAGTTGGCTCCCGCCAATCTCTGATCATATTGCAAGTTGCACTTGTTGCTTTCTGAATTTATGATACTCTTACAAAAACAAAGGCAGATTGCTAGGAGTGTTGGTGATGAATGCATTTATTAAGTTTGCAATATTATTGCTGATATTGGCTCAATTGATAAAACCATGAATTTTAATAATTAAGTAATGGATTGCAAGAAACATCAATCACAAAATTCATGACCAATGCCTCAGGTAAGTAACCTCTGGACTTCTTTGCAGAAGTCAGACTTGGCAAATGCAGCTAGTCCATTTCTGCAAGATGTCTTACAGAAATTGAAATGCTTCAAGTGTTTACACAGTGCAAAGTGACTTGCAGAGGCTGAATTCTGGCAATTTTACTAATAAGTCATTTTTTTCTAGAATAAATAATTATTATGATTATTATGATCTGACAAGAAAAGTTTGATATTTTACTACTAGAAACTATTTGCGACAATACAGTTTTTACCTAATTGTCCAACTAAATCTTATATTAGACTATTATTTTGATTTGCTGCCAAAACACTTGACCTAAATAAGAGATATCACTCAAAGAAAGATATGGAAATTGGTCTTATTTACTAGCAAGAATAAACCATATTGAAATTCAAGAACAAATTTTAATCTGTTGCAGATTGCAAGCAACATCTTTGATGTCCTGTGTACATAACTATTACGTTAGAACATTATTACAATTCTAATATCTATAAGTTTTTATCATGTTGATCCAATGGAGCTGTTCAGTGATAATTTAATTTTAAATGGAACTGAGAAGGTAAGTATACAAACTTATAATGATGCAAGGTCTCAAGTTTGTGGCAAACCACTTAGTATATTTAGTTTGGCTTTATGGGAAAAGGAAAAGGCTTGGCTCAGGTGGAATTTCTGAAAAATTAATATAGTTTATTAGTATAGGGCATCATAGAGAAAACCTATGTGCCACTTCACTTCACTTATATGAATGGCTTTACTTGTGCATAAAGCACAAATTTTTTGCCAATATCCCATTGAAGTACACAAATCTCAAGTTTCTAGATCCTGCAAATTGATGTTTACCTTGACATATCAGTTATATTTTACATCTCTGAATATTTAGGAAACAATCAGCCCAATTGGTACGAAAATTGATGCAACTAGTGCTAAACTACTGGGACTGGCCAAATGAAAACTTTTGCTGGCTGCAACTTCTTTTTTTAGCTTATAACCTGATTGCAAGTGTCATTAAGGCCCATATTAATAAACCAACATCAACAAAAAAGATTCTCTAAAGTCTCGGACAATCTATGCTCAAGACCTGTGAAATGCATAGATTGACCAATATTTGGTAACCTGTTCTTAGCTGATGTTGATTCATTATTACAGGCCTAAGTTTGATAAATTCAAAGAACACTATTACTGGACATTATAGCCATTCAAAACATTAAATTCAATGGTTGGCACTCATCCACAGTCTACAGTTTTTAACTAAAATTATTGTTTTAAGAGTATCAAAAATTCACCCAGCAGCACCAAATATTATAATCACAACTATGCATCCTCACTACTTAATTATATTATTATTGTAAAGTCTGTCTGCTACATTTTCATGATTTTGGTAAGTTGGCATCTCAGGGATATAGGCGACTTTTTATCCAGGAAAATGAATGAGTTCCTTCAGGATTTTTCAAAACCTATATCCACTGCAACAAAGTGGGTGTCTTCCATTTCATCATATTTGGTGAACAAGGATAGGACAATTGAGGCCAATTCTGAGGAATTTAATAATATTATGACATTGTGATCAATTCTGTATAACACAATCTGTAAACTAAAATGACAGTTTTCAATCTAGCGCTGCCTCTTTCCACTAGGAGTATTATGAAAGGCATAACAATATAAATAGAGACATCATTTTAGTTTAGTTTAAGAGATGGTGTACTACAGCTTCATTATCTAGCTTATTTTTATTGCAGAAAGACTTCTCATTGATTTGAAGCAATTATGGGGTTTACATTTAAAACTAACTTGATAAAAACCCTATTTACTTTTGATTCAAAGGTACCCTTGTTTTGTATCAGGCAAACTGAGTTGAGTTGGTAGATGAAGAATAATGGTAATGTTACTTACTTGTTTAATGTAATTATAGACAGCATCAAATTTCTCATACAGCGGTCGGAATTAATGTATGATTTTGCCATACATGCCCATGCCCATGCCCATTATTTGCATCTTTATGATATAATGGACACCATACATTCCAGCAAAAAGTTGAGTTTTTATTATTACATTCATAAAGCTTAACAGCACCAAGACAGTATCTTAGTCACATTAAATATTTAAAAAAACATAAGAAATAGAAAAATATGTCTGTTTATCAGTTTTAAGAGCCAGCTATTTAAATGACTAAGTATTAACTTTCCTAAAATTAAAATAAATTTGAAAACTGTAAATTAACTTTATAATTAAAAAATATTATTCTGTTCTGGTAAACATTATGTGGATAAGGCATATGATTCATTAAACAATAGTTGTTTAGAACAGAATTGGTTTCATTGAGAAATAATTTTTTACAGCTTTGCACCACCTATGTAAATACCTAGTAATAAATGTTTCAAAACTATAGTAAATATTAAGGTACCTAAAACATCTTCTCACTGCTATATAACTGAACTATATAAACAGTTATGTCTAATTATATAAGTAAATACATAACATTATGAAAGATCATCATCAGACCCTTGGCTATCTTGGGCTTGTGATGGGACTCAAAGGAACTTTTATACACTTTAGGAATATTACTAAAGGATTAGAAGGATTTAAAAATAGACATACTCAAAACAGATTGGAGGTAAAAAGGCAATGCCAAAATAATTCAGTTTTTGATGATAAAGCTATAGTGCTGGTAGTATTCTTATCAGTAGTTTTCAGATAATATATTGACATACAATAATTGTGGAAAACTGATATTTTACAAAGAAAATTAGCCATTACTTATTTTTTCACATAGAAACAAACATCACCATAGTTAATTGAATGTTTCGAAGACAAAAAAACCATTAATACTGTATAGGATACGTTTTTGTTTACAATTTATTAATCTGATATGAAAACCACAAAGATCATGTCAATCAGTAGTACCTACAACAAAATACTAATTAAGTAAAGTTAAAAATTTGGGAGCTTTCAGAATTCAATGCATTCAATAATATTCCTCCATCGTTTCCGCCGCGAACAGCTGTTCCGTCGAGCTGTATAAAATTACTATTCTTCATCTACCAAATCAATACTCATATTGCGCAAAATGTCACTGAAATGCGCTATACATTATTATAGACAAGTAGTAATATAAAAGTTTATGAATATACGCTGAGCGTTCAACGTCTCAGCGTTCAACGAAATAAAAATTTGATATCAAGCTTCGACAAAAGCAACGAAATGAATCCAATTACAAAATGTTCATACAGTTTGCAATTTCCTATCATACGTCAGGTTTAGGCAAATATAATTGCACGTATGAATAAAGTTGCATAAATATTAATGGAAATGTCGATATTGAACTATTAGTAATACTTGGAGCGACAGCAAACGACCCGGATAACTTACTCGATTGGGTTCTGGAAGGCAATGGTATCCGATGTCCACCTTTTCTTCGCGATCTACGGACGTAAGAACGCGAAGAAGAAAACGAGGCACTAGGCATTATTTCTTTTGTTTCTTATTTTCACTAGAATTCAGTCTAAACAAAGGAGACACCCGCACCAACACCGTCGGCCATTTTCTGTTTAGAATAGATTGGGGAACCGAAACAGGAAATCAAAATTGTACCACATCAGTCACCGCTAGGCGACGATTTTACTATTTCACAAATATTGCACTAACCACTAATACTAAATATATTGATTATTATCTCATAAAATCATTATTTAACGAATTACGATAAAAATTCACACTACGGTAAAAGCAAAGGGCGACTCTCCGCTGTAAGAAAAATATGGCGGATTTCTAATTAATATGGCGGGGCCGGCGATACTAGTGCCATCCACCGACCAGAAAAAGAAGGTGCCATACAGAGACAAGTAACATATAGGTGCCATCATGGTGCCATCTAGCAAAAAGATAAATTCATAGATAAATTGTATTTTTTTTGTTACTAATGCAATCATAGAGTATAAATTATTGACGTAACAATAGAAAAAAGCGCGGGAAACTTCTAATTTGGCGGACGTGATTTTTCGGTTTCTCAGTATTACTTGAAAAAGTGGATCATTGGAGGTTCTTAGTGTATAAAAGTAGTTAGATAATTACTAATAAATATTTATATTTTTATTTTAGTTAGTAAATAGTGTACATATTTTGCCTCGTTGGTCTAGTGGTTAACATGTTCGACTGCGACCGACGAGGTCCCGGGTTCGAGTCCCGGTTCGGGCCATAACAAGTATTGGGTTTTTCGGGCAAGAAATTCTCAGTACTAGCCTGGAGTTGGGAAGTTGGCGGTGTTTCACCCCCGTGCCTCGGAGAGCACGTAAAGCCGTCGGTCCTGCGCCTGATCTCTCTCCGGTCGTGTCGGATTTCCGTCCCATCGGGCTATGAGAGTAAAGGAACAGAGAGTGCACCTGTGTATGCGCATACACTTGTGCACTATAATATCTCCCGCGCAGATGGCTAATCTCTCTGGAGATTGGCCGCCGTGGCCGAAAACGGTCGGGAAGACATTATTACATATTTTGATTTGGTAAGTTTCTTTTATTATGGGGGTTGATCCCCCGGATGACCCTGGACCTACAGGAGGTCCAGGGCCATACCCTGGTCCCCCTGTAGGATATAATGTTGTAATTGATGATTCTTCTATGGACACGGAGGATGGTCTTATTAATCTCTCTGACAGGAAACGTACTAAACCCCAAAAAAGATGCCGCCATTGCAAGACTAAGAGAAGTCGGAATAAAGAAGGAAAATTGCATTCTCAAATGTGTCTTGTGATGACTCTGATGAAAAATTGACCCCTATTGTTGTAGATAATGCTCAAGAAAAGAAAAATGTCTCACCTGTTAATACTGGTGCCCCCTCTACACAACCCATTAGTTCGACAGACCCCTCACAACCGCAAATAGCTAGAAAATATGTTAGCACTGATTCAGGACCTTTCACTAAAGGTCCTGAATCAGTGCTTTGGAAGTGGACAGTGGTCCACATCCAAAGGTTAACCACATCACCTAGTGATCCTGTGACTTTGCACCCTATACAGTTTGGCAAAGATTTAAAAAAATTTAACATTAATAACATTGTCAATGGCAGCCTCAAACGTATAGGCAGAAATAGAGTTTCGATGGATTTTAGCAATTATCAGGATGCCAATTTGTTTACGGAGAACTCACAAATAGCTAGTCTTTCTTACAAAGTTTTTATTCCCAGTTACACGAGTAGGTATAGTGAAAGGTGTGCCCCAAGACTGGTCAGAGGAAGAAATTCAGGAAAACATCACTTTTCCTATGGGATGTGGTCAAATCATCAAGGTGAGGCGAATTAAAAGAAAAAATGTAACTGATGGTACAGCTTTATTTTCTAACACTAACATGGTTGTATTGACGTTTAATGGTCAAATATTACCAAAAAGGGTGTACATGTGCTATACAGCTCTTTCTGTTGAATTATACATTTTTCCTACCATACAGTGCTACAATTGCTGCAAATTTGGACACACTAAGATACAATGCACATCAAAGCCACGTTGCTTTAAATGTGGGGATGAACACCCCTCCGAAACTTGTACCGTTGTCTCTGAAAATGCTCGTTGTTTTCACTGCACTGGTCGCCACTTTGCCACTAGTAAGTTATGTCCAGAATTCAATAGACAGCAAAAAATCAAAATTTCAATGGCCCAGAGCTGCATATCATATGCAGAGGCAGCTAAAATCCATCCCGCATCTTCAAAACCATATTCCCAATCTGGAAATAAAAATCATCCTACCTCAAACTCAAGTTCATATGTATCTCCACAGAGGTATCTCCTACACCAAACAGTTCTCATAAAAAAACTGTGTTTGTCTAACGTCATGTTCCTCCTAAACAAACCGGAGGGTATGACCGCACTATGCATGAATCAATTAACAATGAATATAATAATCATAATTCCCAAATGCCTGATGGTTATGTATTGAAACATAGATCAAATACAATCCCTCAAAAATCTATTGCAGAATTAATTTTAGAACTTATTAAATTACTTTCTAATTCTAGTAATTCATTTTCTAGTGATAACTCTTTACCGTCCAACGCCGCCAACTCATTATTGACAGCTTTAAACCAAATCTTTAAATAAGGACCACAAAATCACGCGTCATTGGCGAGGTATATTGTACCCATTTGGTACAAACGCAAGCCATAAAACCAAGAATTGAATTGAATTGACCACAAAATCCTACAGTGGAACTGCAGGAGTGCCGTAAGTAAAAAAACTGACATTATTTACTTAATAAATAAATATAAGCCTATGGCTATGTGTCTCTCTGAGACATGGCCGAAACCAGAGTTTCATTTCAGGATCTCTGGTTTCGTTACTGTGAGAAATGATAGACTGGATGAGTATGGTGGAGTGGCCATACTCATTAACAAAGCTTTCTCCTATAAGATTTTTTCACTCCCTTCTCTCAGTGATGGCATTAATGCCATTGCTGTGATTGTAAATAAAATTTGTATTATTTCTGTGTATATACCTCATCCTTCTTCTTCCATAAACAATGAGTTTAGTCAATTACTTACTACCCTGCCTAGACCATTTTTAGTACTCGGGGATTTCAACTGTCAAAATCAATCATGGGGCAGTTCTAGCACTAATTATTATGGTGAATTGATGACAGATTTTTTAGACTCTCAAAACATATGTATATTGAACAATGGCACTCCAACTCGACGTACTGGTCCTGGTGAGAGCCTTAGTGTCCCTGACTTGTCTCTTTGTTCGCCGAGTTTGGCATCTTTGATAACTTGGAGTGTACTTGACCATGCTTATGGCAGTGATCATATACCAGTTGTTCTTACTTTACCTATATCTTGCCCTCCTTCTTAAAATGGATCTTGATTCAGGTCTCCTTCGGATTTAACTGTTAGTGGATCCTCGTGTAATTCCTGGTTAGCCGTTCCCTTATCAATGGCGCCGTCCATCGGTAATAGCAACTTGTACTCCCTCGTGTTCGTGTCGGTCTCTACACAACTCGGTTCAGTAATTGCAATCGGTAGTGGCTTCTCGTCGAAAATTACATCGAAAGTGATCCAAATACGTTAACAATCTTCATCGTATCCAATCAGAATGCCCTTAATCGCTTACTTGTCAAGCTTCTTCCTCTTTTGCTTCGGGATATGGACGTAGGCTGTGCATCCTATTACACGAAGGTGTTTGATGATCGGCCTCTTTCCATACCAAAGTTCATAAGGAGACTTGTCTTTGTTTGTTGGACTTGTTCTGTTTAGGACATGCAGCAGTATTGATTAGTTCAGCCCACAGTTGTTGAGGCATCGGTACATCAGTGATCGGGCTGTCTCCACAAGCGTCCGGTTCTCACGCTCGCTGACTCCATTCTGTTCTGGGGTGTATGGCGTGACTAGCCCTTGCTGAATGCTGTGTGAATCCAGAACCGAACTGCCTGGTTGTCAAACTCGCCACCGTTGTCACTCAAAAGGCATTTTATGGTATGTCCTACGACTTTAGTCTGATTAATCATGAGGGCGAGTTTATCCTTCACTTCAGATTTCTGTCTCAAAATATATACCATACGGTACCCGGTGAAATCATCCTTGAACAAAACGTAATATTTCAAATTCGTAAAACTAGGTTGAAATGGTCCACAAACGTCGGTGTGTACGAGCTCTCCTGGCGCTGTTGCTCTAGCTCTCGTACCGAATTTAAGTCTATGGGCTTTCCCATATAAGCAGCCTTCACACGAGTCCTTGTCGAGAGGTAGATCTAGGCCCAGTTCGCGTTTAACCGTAGCTTTCACATGCCTCTTATTCTGATGTACAAGTCTCTCATGGTATAACTGCATCATTGCAGATGTCGCATAGACTTCGATTGGCCTTGCAGGTGGTACATTGCGCACGTCTAGGCGATATAAGCCACCTTGCTGCTGGCGTCTTCCTATTAAGCTTGCTTCTCCGTTGACATAGACGGTGCATTCTTTTGTCGTCGATGAGAATACGCTGTTCGGAATTTTGTCGTGTAGTGCCAAAATTGAAAACAAATTTTTATTTATTGCTGGGACATACCAAACGTCTTGCAGGGTAATACCGACCGCTTTCCCTCGAACTTTTGCCTCGATATTTACTGAACCTTTGCCTTAATTAGCACTAATCGCATTGCCATTAGCCGTAGTTACAGTACGAATCTCGTCAAAACGTTCAAAATTTTGGTATAAGTCAGCCCGATTTGTTACATGGCTCGTGGCGCCGTTATCCACGTACCAATTTTCTGTGTCACGTTCGATTGAAAAAACTTCTGTGCTTTCTACTGACATCAGGACCATGTTAGCGTCTTTAGAAGTTGAAGGCGTCGGTTGCGAATTACTACTCTTCGGAGGTCGGCCATCTTTTATCCACTCGAGACAGTTCTTTACTGCCCTATTGTCTGACAATAATTGCATTTTAATTTCTTATCCTTCTTCTTCTCCTGAGAGGCGGTGTTCTTGCTGGAGTTCGTGACAAGAGCTTCTTGTTGAGTGCTATTGTTGTTATGCAATTGACGCTCGAATGCACACAGATGACTCGTGAGGCTTTCCACTGTTCTATCGGATTTCGGTGACAACAGCCAACTGCTTCTAAAAGAAAAGAAGGTATCATCAAGGGTATCAAGAATTTTGCAAATCAAAAGCAATTCTGGTAGCTCCTCTTTATTGTCCCTCTTCATTTCTTGATTCAGCTGTGTCCAAATATTCTTTAATTTAGACATGTGGCTAGCAACATCATCTCCTGCATCTTTTTTATAGCCGAAAAAACTCATACAAAGATTGTATGCCTTGTCTTCATCACTACCATCGAATAGGCGGTGCAACTCTAGCCAAACATCACGCGCGGTTGTGTAACGCATAACTTTCCCAAGTGTGTCTTCCTGCATATTGGTTGTTAGTATTAGAAGAGCGGTGGAATCGGCCTTAGTAAAACAGTCTAGACTCTGGTTATACGTACTCATTACGGCATCTCCAGATCCGGTGACTGGTTCCGTGGGTCTTTGGAACGAGCCTTGTACCACATCAAGCGCTTTCGGGACGGTCTTTAATAGGCATTTGACTTTATATTTCCAAGTATCCCAGTTATTTTTCCCTTCTAGTGGACCAATTTGTATTTTACCGGTAATATTCTCCATTATGCAGGGCGGATTCTTAAACTGCAGTGCTCGTTCTTAACTTCCGATGTGGGTCCTCAGACTTGCTTGCTGACCCATAACCTAAAATAGCTAACCTTACTTGATGGAATGCAGCGGGACACCTTACACCATGTAGTAGACAACTTATTAACACTTTATCGAGATTTTATTTTAGCACAGGAATCTAATGTCTTTTCACTTCTAACCTACAACACAGTTCTAAATTAAAGCATAAACTTCCAGATGACTGGAGCACATTTAAACATTATGTTGAACAAAAACTATCTAGCCTTCCTATTGTTAACCGTGGTAATGAAACAATATGTGCAGAGGAGTTTACTAAAATTTTAATTGATGCTGCAAATGCTTTATTTCCATTAAGAAGTAATAGACAGGGTAAAATTCCATTTCCTCCTTGGTGGGATCATGAGTGCACTATAGCCATTCATACTCCTCCCTGCCTTATTAAAAGTTATCGAATATTTTGCTCCATACAAGCGCCGATGTATAATACATATTGTTATCCTATTTTTGATAGTAAATTTGAAGCATTAATAATTTCTCCGAATGTTAGGATCAATCCAGATATTCCAAGAAACCAATTGGAAGCACCTCAACATGTGAACATATTGAAAGAAAATGAATTTACGGATTTTCATTTCATATATAGTGATGCTTCTAAGCATGCACCAGATGGCATAGTCGGAGTGGGAGTTTTCCATTTTCAGTATAATATTGTCCAAAAAATAAAACTACCGCCTGAATCATCTGTATTTACTGGAGAATGTCTTTGGTCTGTTTAAATCTGTTGAATATATACTTCTTGCCAAACTTAAGAAATCTATTATATTCACGGACTCAATGAGTGCTCTGCAAGCTTTATCTAGGTTTCCATTCAAATCTGCTCAGATTAATCACGTTGTTATAAAAATTAGAAACCTTCTAGTTACGTGTAATAAAAGAGGCATAATATACAGTGGTGTTTTCCTGGGTACCAGGTCACTCAGGCATTTTGGGAAACGAACGTGCTGATCAGCTTGCTAACGAGGCTATTTCATGCGGAGATATGGCAGATGCAGACTATTGTAATTCTGCCTATGATTTGTGTACATTACCAAAACATTCCCTTCAAGAATCTTGGAGAGTCGCTTGGGCGACCTCTAGCCAGTCAAAAGGTAGAACATATGCTAGGATTCAAAAATTTATTCCGTCAAAGCCATGGTTCTCACGTTTGAGGTTGGGCAGGAGGGTGACGTGTATCTTGACGCGTATGCGGTTGGGCCACGTTTGTTCACCTGTTCAACTGGCAAAATTTGGAATTGTGGATAGTGATTTGTGTGAATGTGGTGAGGTGGGTGACTTGAACCATATATTTTTAACATGCCCAGTATATAACAGGGATGCATTTTACCAGGGCCTTATTCAGTATCTTATCCCACTTCCGACTTCTGTTGACATCCTCTTGTCCTCTGATGAACCTTGTGTATATAAACTTTTTTCCTCATTTATCTTACATAATGATATTAAACTGTAAATATGTATAATCCATTTTATATTATTTTCTACCCTTTGATGACCTACCTTATGATCCTTTCCAAAATTCCTTTTTTTTTAAGTTTGATTTTATATAAAATAAGTTTCTCCGTTTTAAAAAAAAAGTTTGACTAAGGCTCAATCGCTCGACGCGCGGGAGCCACTAAACAAAAGAAGAAGAAGACGTACTAGGTTATTACTTACGTCAATGGTATAAATCATAGACTATACGTATATACCGGGAATAAATCTTTAATATCTATTAAATGAGTGCAATGCATTCAAAATTATTTTTTAATCGTTTGTTCTTTTGATGAATGAAATAATAACGAACAACGAGGGAATAAAATCGATTTAAAACAATAATAATATCATATAAAAATTTAAAATAATATTACAATTTTACAGTGACATTTAAATTAATATAATATGTCACCGTAAAATTGTAAAAACCGTTAGATTAAAATCTAATTAGCGATATTATAAACTGTCGAAAGATTGCGAACCGTTCAATGTTCTGAGTGTAAATTTTTCAACTATTCATTGTATTTACGTTTTCTTGTTTTCTTGTAGGTTAGGTTAGGGTTGGACATAAATAATCAGGTAGTGTACGGTGACATATTTATTGAATATTTATGATAAGCCCTAACATAACTTATAGTTCGCGCGCGAGTTGAATGCAGAGTAAATGTATGGTGCAACATGCATTTACTCTGCATTCAACTCGCGCCAGTTTACAATCTCGCGGGATACAAACCGTTAGATTATAATCTAACGGTTTTTACAATTATACGGTGACATATCGTTTTCTCACTTTCGTAATCACTATTCTTTTAGTAGCAAGTCCACCTCATAAACTCCGTCCACGAGTTGAGTAAATATTACACAAGTACCTAACAAAAAACAGCGTCACGCATAAAACTTGTATTGATCAATAGCTGACATAAAACCAATCAATAAAATAAATATCAATAAGATAAAAAATCTTCATAATAATAGCATCATACGGGTGGTACCTTTAACCATTCAAAGCTATAATTCAAAAGCTCAGAAGCCAACCGCTATAAAAAATTGACAGTCATAGGGACGATAGGGATAGGGACGATAGGGATAGGGACGATAGGGCCTGCCGATAGAATTATGATTGAAACGAAATGACGTGAAACGAATTATTATTATTTTTTAAATTAAAATATTATCCAATAAATAACACTAAGGCATTAAAGTTTAATTTCGAATGGAGTATATTTATATCTTCGCGAGCATGTCGGTTACGCGAATCTACATTTTTACCCCCTACCAAAAAGTGCTCATCGCGCCAGAAATTCTCACTTCAAAACCATGATATCCATTCATGTTCAGCTGCTTGGCGACCTCGTATCTCTGACAGCTACAGTGTAACGATCGCAATCACCTCTGATTGGATAACACTCTTCCTCTATTGGACAAAATCCATTGACGCAGCAAGAATACCATAAATTCAGCCAATCACAACAATTGATACTGTAACAACGATTAATGCAGAAGATACACGGTCGCCCAGCAGCTCAGCTGGGCGACCGCGTATCTCTGACAGCTACAGTGTAAAGATCGCAATCACCTCGGATTGGATAACACTCTCCCACTATTGGAGAAAATCCATTGACGCAGCAAGAATACCATAAATTCAGCCAATCACAACAATTGATACTGTAATAATGATTGATGCCAAAGATACGGAGCCGCCCTGCTGATGTTACTTGTCTATTGTCTACTTGTCTCTGGGGTTAAAGTCGATATTTAACTTGTCTCTGGTCGATATTTTTTGCGAATTTTGGTATTTTTTGGTGTTTCGTAAAATTAGAAATATTTAGCGTTAAAAACATTGGGGTTAATAGTATTTAAACAATAATTAATGATAAAATGTCTCTTTTTAATGAAACTGATCCAAATACCTGTCTGTATTCAGGTCTGGCGTGTGTATTTTTAACATTTTCGTATGTTGGCAGTTTATATATTTGGAAATCTAAATTAAACAGGTATTTATACTTACCTTTAGTCTTATATTCCCGTTTCATTCCTATATAAAGGCAAACTTTGACTACCATACAGTTATCGGACCAATTCCTGGCAAACTTAAAATATTGTTTCATATACGTTTGCATGCAATCTTAATGGTGAGGAGTTTTATATTCCCAAAGATACGTGGTTATCTTGGCGGAGATTCTTGATTCCAGAAGATCTGGAGCAGATGCTGAGTAGCCTAAGTCGCTCTTCTAGACGAGTCGGTCTCGGGATAAACTTGGACAAAACCAAGGTTATGTTCAACCAACATTTTGTCCCGATATCTATAAACGTTGAAAATGTCGGTTTCGAAACTGTTTCTGAATACAACTACCTTGGCCAGATCATTCAACTGGGTAGAAACAATGTTGACGAAGAAGCCAACAAAAGAATACGGCTGGGCTGGGCAGCATTTGGAAAATTAAGTCAGGTCTTCTCATCGTCAATACTTCAATGTCTGAAGACAAGTCTATAATCAGTGTGTCCTTCCCGTCCTCACTTATAGTGCTGAAACGTGGACACTAACAAAATGCTTGTCCACAAATTTAAAGTCGCTCAGAGAGCTATGGAGAGGCCTATGTTAGGAGTTTCTCTTAAGGACAAAGTCCGAAATGAAGACATCCGTAAGAGAAACAGTTACTGACATAGCCCAAACCATTAGCAAGCTGAAGTGGCAGTGGGAATAGGCAGGCAGGTAAATTTTTCCATATTCATTACTATCCATTAAATATGTTACAGAGATCACCCAACAACTATCAAGAGAAGATTCTTCAGTGTGTTTTGTATGATGCTGCTGGCGCCAATCTTTACATACACACTTCTTAAAGAAGAAACCTTGGAAAGAGGAAGCCTGTATGAGTACATGGGTTTCCGCATGTCTGGAATGATAGCAGCATTAATTGTCCCCTTACTTTTGACAGCCACTTTATTTTTGGGTCCATTGACTATGCATTTTATAGCTGGAACTTGGAAATTATATGCAGGTATAGTAACTATTTATACTGCCTCTATACATCTGTGTGTTTGTAAATAATATGCTCTTATTGTTATGCACAGCACAGTTGTGCCATATAGACCTTCCATTACAGGCTATCATTTTAGGTCTATATTTCAAAAATCAAATAATTTATTTGCATAGATTGCATAGGTACATTGGTGTTATATTATTATTAGTAGGAACTACATTCTGTCATTAAAATTCAGTTAATCTTATTTGGATTCAGATCAAATTTCAGCCAGATCCGTACAGCCGTTGGGGTGTGATTGAGTAACCAACATCCCTACATCCATACAAACTTTCGCATTTATAATATTAGTATACATAGTATAGAATAGTATAGATACATGCCTGATCCAATATTAAATAAAATAGACTAACACACTATATTATAATATGTTTACTATGAGTCTATATTTCAGATCCTTGGTTTTGGATATCAAGTTTTCAGGATCTTGTGTGGTTACGTAACCATGTAATGGCGCCTATCAGCGAGGAATGGGTATTCCGATCGTGTATGATGCCATTGCTTCTTCAGTGCTTAGAGCCACTCACTGCTGTGTTCACTGGGCCATTCCTGTTTGGTATTGGTAAGTTTGATTGAATTTAAATGTCTGTATTCCAGCTTTTTACTTAGTATTTCTGTGAAGATATACAAGAGTCTCATCATATTTTGCTTCATCAAAAAGTATGTTATGATTGATAACTTGTGTATGAATAATTAAGTAAGTGATCCTACATTCCACAGGATAATTGATATAAAAATTTTAAAAGCCTATAATTTAATATTACTTAATGTTTATTGTTTAATTTTTCAGCCCATTTCCATCACTTGCATGAACTATTGAGTGGAGGACATTCAATTAAATCTGCTTTATTTATCTCATGTAAGTATAATGTCTCCAAAAATAAAACATTTGTTTTAGTTTCTACTAATATGTTTGCTAATATATAATAGGTATTTTGAAATGATTACATGTATTAATCAGTTTATCTTTTTCAGTATTTCAGTTCTCTTTTACTACAGTATTTGGTGCTTATTCAGCATACTTATTTTTACGAACTGGTAAGTGTTGAAGTTAAAATTAAACTGTCACTAGATTCTCTACACCTAAACTATTAGAAAGAGGAAAGATTGGTTTGTTTCTTTGTTTGTAATGGGTAAACTAAAAAAAATTGGCAGTCATGGGGACTGCCGATAGTGTTACGTTTATATTTTAATAATTTTAAGTAAAATTGTTAATTAAAATTATTAAAATATAAACCTTAACACTAAGGCATTATAGTTTCATTTCGAATGTAGTAAGTATATTTAAATGTTCGCGAGCATGTCGCTCACGGTCATGCGAATCTACATTTTTACCTCCCCCAAAAAGTGCTCAACGCGCCTAATGAGGTTTTCACTTCAAAACTACTCAACCGACGTTAAAAAATCTTTCACGTATAGAAATCTACTTTTCTCAAACATGCATGGAAATATGATCATTATTTTCGAAAAAAGAACACGCGAAGTATCGAATTTTCGGACAAAGAAAATCAAATCCATTGCAGGAGCGTTTTTTGAATTTGGAAGATTACAACGCTCCTGTTAAATACTCTTTGATCGGATCTCTTTTGTCATTCTTGGTATACCATAGTCTCTTTGCTTAGTACAAATTGGTGACTGTATAGCCATAAATGCGTTTGCCTGGCGGCACAGATGATAAAAAAAAATTGGCGGCAAAGCTGAAAATTCGTCTTGATTTGTTATTTATATACTTAATAAATAAATTTAATAATAAGTAAAATGAGTTCCAACGGTTCAGAGAGTGAAATGGAGATTGATTGTACTCCACCAGATTTAAGATCAGAAGCCAAATTGGCAATGGAAAACCTGCTTCCAGCGAAGTCCAAAGAAAAATACATGAATGTATATGAAAATTTAATGAGTTGGAAAAACGAGAAAAAAGTGAACATTTTCTCCGAAACAGTGTTTATGGCGTATTTTAATGAGATTGATAAAACTAAAAAGCCATCTACATGAGCAATTTATTTCATGCTGAAATGTACAGTTCATGTTAAAAACGGCATTAACTTGAAAAATTATGGGAACTTAACTACTTTTCTTAAACGAAAATAGAACGGATTCAAAAGCAAGAAATCGAAAATTTTTAGTGGCGAAAACATAAAGCAATTTTTAATTAAAGCCACCACTGCCATTACCCACCTGCAAACCTCATCAGAAATTCAACAAACAAACATAAATGTACCGGGGAAATCAATAACATTTTCTTTTAGTAATTGCCCCAATATATCCAATGTAACTTTTAATATTAATTAAATTTAATGTATAACATAAAAAGTAGGTTTTATTTCCCTGCATTTTTTTGAGAAAAGCACTATATATGCCTCGGCTGTCTCGTATTAGTGAAGTCCTCGCCTACGGCTCGGCCTTCAAACTCATACTCGACCTGCAATTGCCTATTTCCCAGGCTTTGCAATAATGCACTATTATCAGTGAGTTTCTCACTACACTACATAAGCTATATTTTATTTTCAAAAAATTAGAGATCTTTACGAAAATTGCAATAATGTGAATTATGTTGGAAAAAATCGTCTCATCTGAGAGCTTCCGTGTCGTGCGCTGCTTAAATAGTAACTGCTACCCGTGCGAAGCCGGGGCGGATGGCTAAATAAAAATATTTCGAAACTCTTGGTCAAAGCAATAAGCATTGTTATCAATGCAGTTATACAGCTCAAAACCCCATGTATAAAAGTTACGACAGTTTCGGGTATGTAATATGTACAATAATATGACAGTAATAATAGCTGTTTCTTTTCAGGTCACTTCTTCGCGCCGCTGGTCGCCCACATATTCTGCAATCATCTAGGATTTCCGAATTTCTTCGAAGTATTACACTTTCCGCTGCTACAGAGGATCCTCATTATAATTAACTATTTCTTAGGCCTTTTTCTTTGGATTTACCTGCTTGTACCCTTAACTAGCCCATACATCTATGATAATAGACTAGAATTGTTAACCTGACTATATTAGTCAGTCTCGGTTGTATTTTTTGTTTACGCAAATGCAAGCGAAGTGTTTTTCGTTTACATTTGTGACCAGTGTTGAAAAGTTTATTTTTACGCAACTACTAGTATCAGGACTGAAAGATACTTATATAACACGGAGCGATGTTTTATTGAACATCAAAAGATAGACATGAAAGAATTTTTGGAAAGTTCTTGGAAATTAACCAGTTTACGAAAAAATTAACATTAAAGTTTTATTAGCTAGCGTGTTTCATGTGTTCACGCACTTGACCAGTACCTTCAATAACCTATTATGGGTCAATCGCATTCGCGTCGCGTGTCATAAGTATGTTTCCGGCCTTAATGATGTCCTTTTCCCGGTAAATATACAGGGTGTGCTTATACAGTTATTTAGGCTTTAGTCTTGGACGAATTAGTGTATGTTTCTTCCTAGGCTTTAGTGAATTTTTTTAGGCTATTTAACGTAATATACGTAATCAATGTAACATGATCTATAATACAGCGTCCATACTCCTAATACGTAATGTTAATTAAATTATAGTATAAGACACTCTTTTAGTAGGGACTAACACATAAAAATCATAAATGTAACATTCAATCAGGCTTCATAGTTTTACAAGCTTACCTAACAATTTTAAAGTAGTAATAAAATCATGTTTCAAAGTTTCCGTAGGTAAATCGGATTGCGGATAAAGTATCTTCTATTGAAGTCCGTAGTCCGAACGTCGTGAAGTTATAATTAAAAAAAACTAGGAAATTAATAATTTTATATGCATTCCTACGAACTCCGGTCACCCTCGGTCGGATATACTAGTAAGTAGTGTACAGTAGGACAACTTTATCTATCTAAACATGCGTATCATAACGCATCTCTAATTTCGAACTAAACTCACCCAAGTTGGGGTACAATGTGCATGCAATACCAAAAGTTGACATAATATTTTATAATAGTATTAGTATTCTTACTGATTGTTCATTGCTCAAAGTATGTACAGACTTTATGTGAATAGTTTTAGTAACTCGTACACTTTTTATATTCCTCATGTGTTTGTGCCATACAATATAACGTATGTAGATTATAGTAAAACTAGACATTGGCAAGTGACTACGATGCAACGACGACGTTTGCGTACCTACATATTGCTTTGTTTGAGCGTAGTCTTATTATTGAACTGACAAAGATTGAACAAGAGACTGGACGACAAGTATACGCTAGGCTACTGTTCCTCTCGTAATTATATCCCGGCGGCTGCCCAACTTAGCCGCATTGTAATTAAGTACATTGCAGGGTGACCATGCCCAAATAAATGGGCTACGCCAGAAAATATGGCTTCGCGGATTACAAATACCACTGGGGGTAGGGCAGACAAGACTGCGTGGAGTCGGTGTGCCCATTCATTCTAGTCCTGATTTTGGAATTTGCAATATGGTGATTTGACACTTAACTATATACAAAAGCGGTTCATTTCACGTTTTTTTTAGCTTGGCTTTCCCAATTTCTAGCTTTACATCGCCAGAGTGAGTATTGCTAAAATTAAGATTTCTTTTGCACTTTATATTATGTATGTTAATAATAATAATATTTTGTGGGACCCCTGCAAAAAAACCAATCAAATTAAATGTTAGGCTATAGGTCGGACGTTGAAACAGTTAGCGCACGCACATAAATATACCTAACGTTTTCAAGCGTGTGACAGAGATGAATGTTTATGAAACGGGTATACGTAAGAAATAGCATTAATTTAGTTAAGAATGCGTGACTTCGAAGAAGTTTACCTTATTTGTATGTCTAGTCAATTGATGTAACTTTGTAATAGCTTACCTATAACTAAAATATTGTAATAAGTAGGTATTTCATATAAATACTGCAACTTCTTGTTATAATTTGGATCAAAATGGTAAGAACTAAAATGTACTATGGTTACTATTAAGCAATTGTACTAATTTATTAAGTGTCTACTTATCAGTCATTAAACGAATTTTTAAGTATGACTTTCCTATCGATATTATCATTAATTAATATTATCCATATTCCTTATAGTTTAAGAGAGTTTAAATAATTTTTAACACAAAGAAGCGGCTTGTTAAAAACTTAAATTGTTGCAAAGTGGCACGCCTCGACAAGGTTTTTAAGGAATTCAATTAAAAATGATCACGACTTAATTCAGAAATATATATTTATTTTTATTCTATAGAACTCATCTCATAATTGGAATAGGAATAATAATATAAACTTACATATCTATACACCAGATTGCCATGAATAATAATAGATTACATTCAAAATAAAATACGAAAAAGTGCAACACTTCGGAAGATTTTTACACCAATGCAAATTCGACCAATATGAAACGGCTAAGCTAAAAAATATTTCCTTCATCGAAAATGAAGCCGCACTGATTAGTTAGTGACTCTACGGGGAATTTTGGTTCAATTAAGTGAAGCTCTAGTTTCCGAAGATAGTGGTACCATAGCCGCTTTATACAGTAGAATGAAGTCTTTAAAAAATATGTACATTTGAGTCAAATTCATTACATCCAATATTAAAGATTTACGATTTTTGAAATGAAACTTTTTAATCACCGTTGTGATTTGAAAATTCGATGAAACGACAAAGCGACACCAAAAAGAGACAAACATATTCATAAATAGGGTTTAGCCTGCGAGAGAATGAGATAGTTTTCTACGTTTCTGAAGTTTCACTTAAAACAGTATATGAATTGCACACACACACTTTTTTTTATTAAAGATATTTGTTTGTATGTTTGAAAATAGTACGACCGCTAACATATGAGATTCAAACATGCGGACTTCATTTAATCAAAATCTAAGGCGTAACGCTCACAGGCGAAGTGGAGTTCAGCTTCGAGCTTAGCAAGGAGCCAGCCAATTCTCGCATAAATATGGTCACTCTAATCGTGTATTGGTATTCCGTGCCGCGGGGTGGCCTCCATTCGGTCTCCGCCACTATTCTATAGTCCGTTCACAGTTATTTTACCTCTGTTTACACACGAGTTTATTCTGCTGTACAAACATTAAATCTACTCTCATTTCTAATAATAGACGAATAAAATGAAAAAGAACAATTGTATAGGTTCTATTTATCATTAAAAGTTTGAATTAAAGAATAAACTCATCTGAAAACACAGGCACTCAGGTTATCCAAACTTACAGGGAGAGGACGAAAATAGCTGTGAACGGACTATACTGGCCGCACTTAACGACTCTGCTTGCCACTTTTGCCGCCACTCCGTGTGGTCAGTCAACTATCAAAGGGTTCAAAAAATTTTGAATCCCGCTGCGTGTTTAGACATTTGATTTGATAAATACTTATATCATTAAAATATTTAGTACACATGCAACATACTACGTGAGCCAAATATCTATATTTTAATTATTTATACCTAAGCAACATCGAAATAACAAAAATAATTCACTATTTTACATTATAATAATTATTGAAATCTAATAGTAAAGTCAGTCATATCTACATATTTTATTTTTATAACAAATGTTTTTATAGAAGACATATTCTTATTTAAATTTAGCTTGAAATATACTTTAAAATATACATATAGAATTTCAAGCTTGTTAACCCCACAACTGAGCAAGAGACTAATAATACCTAATTTAACACACGTAACAAAATATGACCCAAAAGAATCGATTTGATTTTTATTCATGTAAATTTTACTACATTATGTAAATTTTCCACCCTTAAGAAATTCTTTAAGCTATGTATTCAAAACAGACAAACATACAGTTCATTATTTATACAGAGCTCAAAGCTAACAAGGACAACAAAGATAATATTTCTAACAAATGGTCCATTTTATATGAATATTCAAAAAGTTTTTCAGACAATCGAAAAAAAAAAAATTACAATAATTACCATGATTTTTCTCGCATTTTAGTTTACAAAATATAATAATCAAGTTATAAAGCTGGCTTATATTATTTTCGTATCAATCAAGTGCAATAGTCTGATCCAGTGGCGTATTAGAGTACTGGATCCAGTAAATGTCAGCGCGACTGGAGTTGTATAGACGTAGAGTGAAGCATCTCTAACAATACAATGAAAAATAGTCATTATACTTTGGAATTAAACTTGATTTTGCAATAAATTCGTTTAATCTGCAACTAGTGAGTACAGTCGCAGTATCGCGTCGCATAGGGCCGAGCTTCACGGCTGTATGGGACGGTTGGGCGACTGCGGTACGACGACGGGCGCTGGTGTCGCATCCAAGTCGCATGCGGATAATAATCGTACCAGTTCGTCGGGCGTCGGACCGCCGTCTGGTACGGGAGATTCTTCACCTTCGCCTGTGTGACAAGGGATCATTCCTTAATACACACACATTTTTTGCACATGTCATGTCTGTCAACTGTCTTCTGCTAAAGGACTTCCCCGGAGCAGAGGTAGCAAGTGCTAAGAATGGATTGCGAGGAAATTCTTCGGTTTGCGGTTTGTTTTTTTTTGTGCTTGGCTGCAATCAAACTTGCTGGCAAGTGGTGAAAGGCATCACAGCAGAATATAAGCATATTCACTATTAGCTGATGCCTGCGACTTCGTCCGCGTGGATTGAGGTATTTTGGTTCCCGCGGGTAATTAAAACTCTTTAATTTTACGGGGTAAAAAGTAGCCTATATGTTCCAGACTAAAATCTTTCTCTGTGTCTTTCGTCCAGATCCGTTCAGCCGCTTTGGCGTGATTTAGTAACAAACAGCCATCCATCCATCCAAACTTTCGCATTTATAATATCAGCATAGATATAGATTGATTTTCTCTGCGTCCCGCAAAATTTTCCCCCCTATCCAGTTTTTGAACGAGATATTTGCCGGGACTAAAGAGAGATATACGTACCACTGCCATTGCCGCTACTAGTGGTGGCGCTGGCGACAGCTTGCAGCGTTTTTGCCGCCTTGTCAATGGGCCCCGTGAGGTCCCACATTTGCGTTGCGCCGGATCTGTGACCGCACAGCAAGAGTCTGCGCGGCCGCAAAGCGCCTTCGCACTCTGCTACTACGAAGCAAGATACCGCCGACCCGTCTACTGAACGGATCGTGCATACTCTAATAAAGAAAAATAATAATTATCAAACAAGTTATATCAGAGGTAAAGATTTTCTTTTTCAGAAATTGTAACACCTTACACTACTGGGATCAATTTATAGGAACAGGTATGACTGTTTATTTAATACAGGTCCCATCCCTTGTAAAGACTGTCCGGTCCGCCTTGATGGTCAAGATTAACATTGTAATGGCAGGGACAATATTAGATTCTAATCCGTAGACAAGTCGCCCCCGACAAAAATGGCAACTAAATCATAATATTATTATTAACAAAACAAATTATTATTATTGATATTTAGTAAATTATGTGAGATCGTGAAAGACACTCACCTTTTTCCGTTGGAAGCCAATCGAACGTATAACGTATCCGTATCGGGCACAACTTTTTGTATAAATATTTGTTCTTCATCCTGCTCTCCATACGGTCCTTGAAAAAAAGAAAAAGTATAAAAACTATAGTGTATATAACTAAAGTATAATAACCTATTATGTAAAATAAAAACGACTTAAAATGATGGATTCAGGAGAATATATTTTTACTAAATGCTGGAATAACATTCCTCCTCCAATAAGAACTCTAAAAGCGAGCCTTATTAAAATCAGTTAAAAGGATTTTCTTACCACAGTCATTATGAGGCTGTGCCGTGGGTGCTTCTAAAGCTAAGACCTTGAAAGCTGCCTTGGGCGTGGTCCCCGGCTGAGTGGAGATCATCCCTCTGAAACGAGTCACGCGCCACGACCTCACGTGATTGTACTCGCTGCACACGGATATTAGGTAGTTCTCTGATAGAGACACCTGTGGAAGAAGTTACACTTTAACACCTAATTACGAGTTTGAGGCCTTCTTTAGCCGCTAATTATTGAAATTAATTCATTTTTCGATCAGACTTTCACATGTTACTTCAGCCGAAATGGTCGCTAAACGAAAGCGTTGTTTTATGGCCTCCATCTTTATGCAACTTAAAAACAAATAACAACATTACCAGCGACACGCTGTCGGTTATAGAGACAAGTGGCGAATAGTAAGGCGAATCCCATGTGCCCCAAAAACATCAACGTCCTAGACCTAAACAGCCTAAACAGCAATAGAGTGTTTTACGAAGATGAATAAGATGAGGTGTTTTTAGTATGTACTCAATGTAGTGTGTTTAGAGCTCTTATTTGACAACTTACTTTAGTAACTGGGCTCTGGTGTACGGTGAATGTTTGGAACAGCTGTGGACCGTGACCGACGGTCTCTGGATGCTGCACGATGACGCGTACTGATCCGTACCTAGTCCCGTACGCTATTTCTATCCAGTTCCCGCATAGATCTATAGGAAAACAGCTAATTTTCAAAGATCACTTTAGCATTGTATTTGGCCACATATTTTATGAATACATAAATTACTTACTTGTTTTTGGTGTCAGGTAAACAGAAATGGCCGTGATTGGTTCTTGATTAGGATCTTTATATAGCTGCGTAACCAGGAGATCATTGTCTTTCATTCTTAGAGGGAATTTTTGCATATCTGAAAAATATTCAATCTCATACAATAAAAAGAAAACTCATTGAATCATCAGGCCTAAAAAACTGAAATTTTGCTCAGATATGTCCTTCATAATGTAGACAAGGAATAAAGCTGGATTTTTCGATATTCCCTCGGAAGCTCCGGGCGGTATCTAGTATTGCAGCCGTTATGTTGCGGCCAGCAAACCGTAGCTTAAGTGGTGAGATGAGCTACTTCTAGCATTTGCCAGTGGTGAGCAATCGTTTCCCATATTATACCAGATTTGCTTTAACTGCTAAGCCCACAAGTAGGATCAAGTACATCCAAGCACTACTTACTCATAGTTAAAAGCCTCCATAGCAGTTTCCAACAACAAGAAGGAGCCGGCTGTATCGTAAGTGGTGAGATGAGCAACGTCTTGCGTTTGCCAATGCTGGGTACTCGTGTGACATACTCTGGCTTCGCTCATTCAAAAGTGTTATAAGTTGCCTCAAGCACAATGAAAAACTACTTACCAATATAATTAATAGCACCCGTGGCAGTTCCCAACAACAGGAACGAGCCTGCTGTATTGTGAGTGGTGAGATGAGCAACGTCTTGCGTTCGCCAATGCTGGATACTCGTGTGACATACTCTGGCTTTGCTCCATTCTAAAGTATTATAATTAGGCTCAAGCACAATAAAAAACTACTTACCAATATAATTAATAGCACCCGTAGCAGTTCCCAACAACAGAAAGGAGCCGGCTGTATCGTAAGTGGTGAGATGAGCAACGTCTTGAGTTTGCCAATGCTGGGTACTCGTGTGCCATACGCCAGCTTTACTCCGACTGCCAGCGCCGCTTAGCGCTACTAACTGTGGCCCTACGAATAGTAGATGTTCTACGCGGACACCTAAATTAAAAGTGCCTAGAAGAGACAGTAAATTAGTTACACAGAGATTGATTTAGATTTTTCTTATCTTATTTTTTGTGCAAAAATACGTCTTATTAAATTTAGCACAAAACTCTTATGATTAATATTGTAAGAATTGTATTGGTTGTTAATGAAGCTATATGATAATCTGACAGTTTCATTTTCATTTCGTGCGGAACGTGTAAGTGCCAATAAGAATTGATTTCGATCATCACATTGTAAGTATCAAAACACATCCGATAAATTCAAAACATGTTCAAAAACGTTGTTCAAAACTGTTATAAATCCATAGCACGTTACGGACTATAAACTATATTTTTTTAGCACGCTTTTAAATACGTTACGTTATAAGCGTGTGGGCGGCCGGCAGGCGCGATGTGTCTCGCTGCACATTAAATTTCGTAGCGCGCTAAATTTCGTAACAAGCAAAGATGACGTTCATTCACAACGCGATACGCGAGACTAACCATTGGCCAGCGGCAGCGCGCTACCGGGAAGCGAGCGCCGCGCGCGATCGCGTGATATTCATAACGCCGTAATTACTTATTATATTTATGGCATTGGCATTATGATCGCAAAAAGCTTACCTATTAAAGTTCTTCGTACTGGCTCAGTGTGTGTAGAGAAAGCCCATAGCCTAACAAGGGGGCCACTAGCTACGCCCAGCATGACATCAGTGCCTGTAGAGTTGTTACCGCTAGATGTCGCTGATCCACCAGTTTTTGCGTTTAACGCTATCCTTTCTATGACCGAGTCTTGGACTGGCGATTGAAATACTACATACCACCCACACGAGTCTGTTAATCTGGAAAGATAATTATAATCTTATTAACATTATTATCAGTTTCAAATATCAATCAAACACAAATCTTTGCTCGTTACCTATAACCAGTAACAAAGTGTGTGTATGCAACAGCAACCCAGTTGTGATGTGCTTTTATTATTTGAACTTTCATATTTTCTTGCCAGGTGTTAGCTGAAATAGAAATTCCTGTGAAAGTTTTTCACTATCATAATAATATGCAAATAAGAAACTTTGATTTTTTATACGACTGCCTGAGAAAAGGAGTATATTGTTTTCAGGGTTCATGTATGTATGTATGTATGTATGTATGTATGTATGTATGTATGTGAGTTTGTATATTCCGCCATAACTTCTATACGCCTGGACCGACTTTGATAAGTGAGGTATCGTTAGAATCCCTAGCTTATTCTGGGTGACATAGGCTAGTAAAATTTTTTAAAAAATTCATGGGGTGACCATGGTCCCGCATTAAAGACCAAAATTGAAAAAAAAATCGAAAATAAGATTAAATCTAGAAAATGATGAGAAGATTCCAAAAATATATAACACTATAGTTCAATATTTAGTGATTAACAAAAAAAATATCATTTAATAAAAAATGTGAATAAGATTCCAAAGGCAGGCAGTCGTATTTTTTAATTCGTTATTTAATGAAATAAGTACACGGCGGATTTTCTACGCGCAGACGAACGCGATCGCAGTCGCATCCAGAAAACTCACAAATTCAGAGGCGCGTTTTATCGATACAAACGCGCAGATACGTCGATACAGACGTGTGATACAGAAGATTAAAATGGCCACACAATTTTAATGGCATTTTAACGCACGTACAACGCGATATGAAGGCGGTGACATTGCGCGTTATGGGCGCGTTTGTATCGATACAAATGCTACAACCTGCTTTTTGAACTAAAAACGCACAGATACCGCACGTTCATAACACTTGCGTTGTCTGCGCCTATAAAAACGCAGTGTGCACAGGCTCTAAAGGGTATGTGTTTCAACATACTTTCAGGTGGACGCAATCCTTTATGACAGTCTGTATTGCCCAGAGAAGCTGCCCTTGAATGACCTCGCCCACATCGGCTAAAAGTACACAACTCAAATTAAGTCATATTTAAATTAAAATATATGAAAACACTACATGATGTGGAGTTAGGTTTTAAGAATTCTGTGTGAACTCTTTGATTTTCCGAGATATAAATCAATCATCCATGCAAAAAAATCACTTTCCTGTTGCTCTGTTGCAGTGATTGAAAAAAACTGTTTTGCTCTAAATGAATCTGAATCTACCACACTTATATATTACTTATTGACATTTGACAGCCATTTCTAGAAATAGGGAGCCATTTAGAATACCTGAGTAATTTTCAGTAGGAATTATATATTTCTGAACCAGTAGCAGTATTATTTTACTACTCATGAGTCAGGGAGTTTACTAGAACTAAATAATTCTTATTCTAATGTCAATCACTGCACTAAACCTCTAAGTTCCAACCTTAACTGGTCTTGTGAAGGTATCCTGCCCACTGTTCGTAGGTCAAGAGAGGAATTCCTAGAATGTGTTCTGTTAGCTGCCACATCTGTATTAGAGGCGGTTGAGTTTTTCCTTGATACATTACTGCCATTTCTTCCAGTTGTAGTTGCTACATTTACTGAAATATAAATTAAAATTTACACACAATTGTTCTATTAAAAATACATAAAAAAATTGTAAGTATGTAAACAGCATTACCCCCAAAAAAATATAACTAGCAAATGATTTTAAATTAACCATTTTATTCATAATAGAGAAGAACATATTCAAAGCACATGTAACTTATAGAAAATAAATATGTTTTAGTGAAAAATAATCTATTCATCTTTTGCAACTTTGTGTGTCTTTGAGTGGCTTCAAGTCACTACACCAAATCAATAAGTACTTGATAGAAAATATTGTAATTGCATAATTGAATTAAGTTATACAATAGTAGGAACATATACCTAAGTTCTATTAAAGGTCAAAATAAACTGTATTTCTGCATGTATGAATAATAGAAGTAAGTATTAATGAAATGATGGCTACTTACGTGGTGGTGGAAGATAACCATAGAACAGAACATCACCACATGATGAATGGTTCATTTCATCGCACAGTGCGAGTCTTCTACTCAGTGGAGTAACGCCAAAATAATCACATTCGTGTCTTAGTGCCCGTATGTTCACATTAGTGAGGTCTATGTCCCTTGTCCTCAAGAAATTTAGTATGAGACCAAACAGATTTGGATCTCTGTCTATAAATATGGCTCCAGTTTCATCCTGCACCGTGGGTATACGGCCGCTCAGAAGGGCCGTGAAAAATGTATCCGGAACCCATGTTAAAGTATGCCACGACGTCGAAAATCTACAGAAAACCAGGCTATTATACCACAGTCTGCAGGAAGATCAATTTCATATCGAAAAAAAATAAATTGAAACTCCCTTGAAGACAGAGTAAAAGGTAAACACAATAAAGAAAGGAAGTGCGAATTTAAAGAATATACCTTGTACCACCAATGTTTAAATTAACGATTTCTTGATAGTTAGACATTTAAATTATAAAAGATCTTTTCTATAGTGATTTCGTATGCGAATTATATGATAAACAGAGAATTTAATTAAACTTTCGAAAATAATTCATCGCGAACTTGACGGGCTTCGTAACTTGAAACGAACCTATATGTTACTTGTCTCTGCTTTATGTTACTTGTCTCTGAAACGAACTTCACAATGAAAACGTCAATGTCAAATTTTCATTTGTCAATGTCGATTGTCGAAATTAACATCTGAAGGGCGACAGCGTATCTTCTGCATCAATCATTGTTACAGTATCAATTGTTGTGATTGGCTGAATTTATGGTATTCTTGCTGCGTCAATGGATTTTGCCCAATAGTGGAAGAGTCCAATCAGAGGTAACGATCGCAATCACCTGTGCAGCTGTGGTTTCGTGGTTTCTGGTTTCGTAGCCATATTTTGTCTATGGTTACACTACACACCATAAATATGTTACTTGTCTGTGCTACACACTATCCTATATGTTACTTGTCTCTGCTACACACGCAACACGGTCGCAGGCAGAGACATGGTCGCAGGAAAAGCGCTCTGGCGGCTCTGAAGCACAGTAAACAGATACAACGTTTACTGTGTCTGAAGGAAGCGTGTTGTGTTGTGTGTGTGTTGTTGCCTTTGCACCATCTTTCAGAAAATCTTTCTTCATTTCCTTTGTACTAAAATAAATGTTTAATTTTTCTCTCACACCTTTCCTCCTTTCCTTCTGTAAATAAAGGTAGAAACTGAATTTGTAGAAGTGAATTTTTAATCTTGAACACATTTTTTCGTTATTTTTAACTGGCAACCTACACTTTAATAAAGAGAGACGTGTCCCCAAATTAGTTTTTTTATCTATGGACGTGTCAGTCAGCTCAGCCAAAAGTCAATCAATTTCAATAGAAATTATTGTTGAGTGAGATTGATGTATGAGAATTCAATTAATGAACAACTAGAATAGGCGAAAATTTAATCCCTCACCAAGATGACGACGTCGGTGGAGCCGACTGCGGGCAATGGCCGCAACAAAGGGGTATTTAACAACATGACCGGCTTCAGTACTTTGATCACGGTTACAGTGTTGTCTCTAGCTTGGCTGGCCGGTTTCGCATCCCGGCTTTTCGCTGTTATTCGTTTCGAAAGCATTATCCATGAGTTCGATCCTTGGTAAGTTACCTTTCACTCAATATAACGCTGTCACGAGGTGCCTTCCCTCCTGCCTTTCTTTTATAATTTTTGTAAACGTGTTTTAGGTTCAACTACAGATCTACAGCGTACATGGTGCAGCATGGGTTCTATAATTTTTTAAATTGGTTCGATGAGCGAGCATGGTACCCCCTTGGGCGCATCGTGGGTGGTACAGTGTACCCTGGTCTTATGATAACATCAGGGTCAATACATTGGTTACTCCATGCCCTGAACATACCAATACATATAAGAGATATTTGTGTATTCCTCGCACCAGTGTTCAGGTAAATTTTTTTGTACATCGGTTTGCATAGTCCTTAACTTTATCTTGATTGTATTTGTGTGTTATCAAATTTTATACAGTGGTGGTCATATAATCAAGAACACTTATTTAAAGGGAAGATTTTATCAAACTAACAAGAGTAACTAATTGCATGTATTTTTGTTCTATTTCTCACGGTAACGCAAAACTTTTCCATTTACTTTATACATTATAACCTAGTATTACTGCTTACTGGCTTTCACATAATTAAGAACGCTGCATAGTTTATTTTTTATTCAAATGTAACTTGTAGTTGTAATTCACTATTTGCATAATTTTGGCACCATTTAGAGCTGTTAAAGTCTTAAAGGTTTGCTCCATATGAAAACAATAGGGAAAAATAAAAGTTGTGATAAATCTACAAGGGACTTGACTTGACTATATCCCGGGTTAATAATAAACATGGGTTCAAAATTTATCGCAAGCCTACATTTACTGACACAACTATACCCGCATCGTCTTGTCATCCTTGGCAACATAAACTCGCAGCATTCCATAGCTATGTACACAGGTTATTGTCCATTCCACTGTCAAAAGAGGACTATAGGAAAGAATTAGAGGTTATATACCAAATCGCACATTCAAATGGATACAATCAGAATATTGTTAATAATATAATTAAAAAACAGCAGTCAGCACAAATTAGAAAAGATCTTTACATGGCTACATCGGATAAAATTAGTAAATATAAAGCCAGTTTGACGTATTTTGGACCTATATCTGAGCGCATTGCAAAGACGCTCAGATCACATGATGTGCATGTCGCGTTCCGGACAAATAATACACTTCGGAGGATTTGCAATGGAAAAGATAAATTAAAGAATCATCAAAAATCGGGTGTTTATAAGCTTGAGTGTCCTGAATGTGGTGCCACATATGTTGGTCAAACTGGGCGCAATTTTGAGACGCGCTATAAGGAACATATGTCTGCTTATAGGAACGATCAACCACAAAGGTCCCACTTCGCTAAACACCTTTTGGACAGTGGACATGAGGTGGGCAATAACCATTCATATAAAATCCTGCATAAATGTAATAAAGGGTTTCGAATGAGCGTTTGGGAGCAATTAGAAATAATTAAACACAATAATAAAGGATTTGAGTTGCTAAATGAACAAATAAACGTATCAAATTCACCTTTACTCAATTTATACAGTAATAGGGGAGGGGGCGGGGCTTCAGTATGAGCCATGCCAAAAAGGTATATAAGCCGGAACTTGCGATACGTTAGTCACTTCACAATCGTGCATTGTCGAGTCAACATCTCCTGAAGATGCTCCGGTGTCGGAGTGAAACGTACGTTGAGAGTGATTTGAGGATTTGTGTGGTGTGGTGTTGTGCCTGTGCGAATTGCTGGGTGGTGGGTGTCGCATGCTGCAGGTGAAAGACAGGCACTGTACCACACAGATTTGTCTACTGTAGCGGATTATAGCGAATTAAAATTCTAATTCATTCACTATCTACAAGGGATATCTTCAAATAACTTTTTAAGCCATATTCGGCTGGAGGCCATCGGTTTACATATTATATTTAAATTTGAAGTAATCTGTGTGCTATAAATTATAATTCAAATCGTTATTAATTATATGGCCACAACTGTATAGATAAGTGTGAGAAGAATCCTTTTATGTTTTATTGGGATGCAGTATTATGTGTGGGTTTTTCTTATTAGAACTAATAGTACCTTTAAATAAGTGTTTGCATGATGTGCATGTAAACATAGACATAAAAGTGGTGTCACACCTCTGAGTTATAATGTATGAATCACGTCTACATCAACTTGTACACTGCTGTTATGTTTCAACCTTTATCACTTTTATAACGCTTACTTCTTCAAAGGTCTGTAGATCTTAGATTCAGATCTGTCTATTTATTTAAGTATACCAATTGTGTTTGACATAATTAGATACCGGCTCTCATTCATTATCTTATGTATATTTTTAGTGGTCTAACAGCAATCGCTACGTATTTGTTAACTGCTGAGCTGTGGTCTCGTGGAGCTGGTCTGTTTGCTGCGTGTTTCATTGCCATTGTTCCCGGCTACAGCAGTAGGTCTGTAGCAGGGAGCTACGACAATGAGGGAATTGCCATATTTGCTCTACAATTCACATACTTTTTGTGGCTGAGAAGTTTAAAAAGTGGTTCTGTCTTCTGGTCAATATGTACAGCACTCTCCTATTTTTATATGGTAAGTAGTTATTAACTGTATGTATGAAACACAAATGTTGATGAACAGCAAAGTAGGTAGATAGTCTAATAACAATAATTTGCTAAGAATGCAGAAGTTGTGATTAAATTTTTTTTTTTTAGATGAGTACCAAGTCTACTAAAAATTTAAACAAATCAACTACAGTACACTGTGTAAAAGTTTCACTTCTCTGGAGATTTCTCAATTTAAATATTTTTAGGTGTCAGCATGGGGTGGCTATGTGTTCATCATCAATTTGATTCCTCTGCATGTGTTTGTGCTCCTGATAATGGGCAGATTCTCCCAGAGGCTGTTTGTCAGCTACAGTGTGTTCTACATTGTGGGACTGTTGTTGTCCATGCAAATCCCATTTGTTGGGTTCCAACCAATCCGCACTAGTGAACATATGGCTGCATCAGGTAAATGATGTTTGATTTGTTATTTATTAGGTTATTAATTCAAATGTTTATTTTTTAAATAAACTTTTAAAGTGCTTTTTAAACTTTGAGTGCATCTACCACTCATTCAGTATGCTATAATTCATATAATCCATCGTAATATTATAAATGCAAAAGTGTGTCTGTCTGTCTGCTACACTTTCATGGACCACCGATTTCATTCAACCGATTTTGATGAAATTTGATACAGGGATAGTTTGTATCCCGGGATAAAAAGTAGCCTCTGTCCTTCAGAGGCTACTTCTGTCAAATATTCTGTTGCATCCCAAACTCAATACCAAATGTTAGAAATTATAATTTCTAGTAATTATAATCAGATAATAAATATAATGAGATATTATTGAATGAATTTGCTGTATAAACTTAAAGTGTATTTATATTTTAGTACCATACACATTGGTATATAATGGTTCTCAAATCTAAATACACTTCAACACTGCAGCCAATTAATACATTGCTTGCTATTAGCAGTAAAATTTTAAGTGTATTTTTTGGGTGATAAGGCTTAGTTTACTAACCTTATCAATTTGCACAGTGTATGAGTGATAACTGCTCATGCATTTCTGTCAACAATGAATGCTTGTGAACATTTATACCAAAGAAATGTTTCGAATTCCTCCTAAAGGAACAATTCCAAATGGAAACTGTTATCACACTTTCTTATTTAACTGATTAAAATTCATTCCCTAAAGGGATTAAATAGGCCCTATTTAATAGGGGATGTAAGCTTGTACAGAAGTTTGTAATTTTTGAAGTAAGATATAGGGAAATTGCTGTTCAGACTTCAGTTTATGAATAAAAGCAAGCTGTATCAGAGTGTGTGTGGAAATTCTATCCCCTAAGAAGATTAAATAAGGAACATAAATAAAATAGTTATGTCCCTTAAATTTATCCTTTTAGAAGATGAATTTTTCAAAGAGCGACTACTTTTACTTTTGCTATCACATTTGTCAAAGTTCCAAAGAACAATGGCGAGCTTGGACCCACATAATTTAAAAATTAAGGAGGCATCGTTCAAGTACAAGTTTATATTAATTATAATCATATGTTTAAATGATGTTTATATAAAAAATATTGACACTGAGATACGGGATTCAAAAGAAACAAATTATTAAAAAATAAGTCATCTTGCACTAACGGAACGCAGTTGACATAGATAGACATTTTGTTGACATGACAACACTTGTCATTATTTTTTATTTTTGTAGGGATGTTCCGACACCATCGATGTATCATCGATACCTACTGAAATGAGTATTCTTAATATTATCTACTATCGTCTTGTGATACTAACACGAGTACTTTAAAAGTATCGATACCTAATCGTATCGATACGTTTTATTTTTTATGTAAATGATTTTATCAGTATCAGTGATCACTACTTATATGACACTAGCTGATGTCCACGACTTCCTTCTCATGGATTTGGTTATAAGAGAAAGAAAAAGTTCTCATAGGAAAAGTAAATAAGTACTTAATGCAAGTGTTAATCAAAGTATATAGAGGAATAAAACGCTTAATGAAGGAAGATCAGGCTATATGAAGAATGGGAAAACAATCTGAATTATTGGTCAGCGAACCACTTCAACTTGGGCTATCGAAGAATTCACTGGCCAGAATCCGCATAGAGGTACCAGTGGTGCAAAAGAGATCTATTTTGATATTATTGTTACTCAATTTGTTAAAAGATAAGAAACATCTAAGCAGATAAGAGTTATTCCGAGATATGGTGTGAGTAGAATTATTGCGGAGTTCTCGCAGACATAAGTACCTACCTAATTATAACTAGGCATAAGTACCTACCTACTCATTCATACAAATACTGATACAAATTATTGATTGAACAATAGCCCTTTCCCGTAGTAATAGTTTTTGATTAATAATTTTTAGGTTATATTCTTCTTTTAGGTGTATCTTTTTTCTCCCACATTTTTAGACTTACTTATTTGCTTTTTTCTTAGTTTTGTTACGTTCTTCATTTATTTATAACTTTCCATGATGAACGCTACCCTTTTCAGTGGGTCCCAAAATACATGCATTCTCGCCATCCTCCTTTGTCAGGATAGTCTCACAAACACGCATACACACGCACAGCGGACGCCTGCGTCCAAGTGCGGAAAATAATCCCGGGATACAAAGAAGAAGTCCCATACGTATCTGACTTGGTCATTGCTAAATGCAATGACCAAGTCAGATACGTATGGTCATTGCATTTAAATTAAAATCAAAAACCACTTGGCCACTGGGCCAGGTAAGTGGGTGGGACTAGTATAATATGTTATTATTTATTATTACTGGCTATTGCTGTTATGTACTGAAGTAATGGAAATTTCTTTCCATGTGACAATGACACCAACTTATTTGTTTTAGGGGTGTTTGCACTATTGATGGCAATTGGAACACTGAAGTACTTGCACAGTCTGAACCCAAAGGGTCAGTGGAAGCAGCTGCTCATAGTTGGGGGATTAATTGCTGCAGCGCTCGTGTTCCTTATGGTTGTGCTGCTTACTTATATGGGTGTTATTGCTCCGTGGAGTGGAAGGTAAGAAATCGTAGCTATTATAACGCCAATAGTTATAAGTATAACCCTTTGTAGATTTGGTTTTGAGTTAACTTTAAATTATTATCACCATTAGTCTACCTCATCTATTTGACTTTCAAAACGTGTTCTGTGATACTATATTTTGCTAATATTTTGTGCATAAATTTACAAATTATTAAATTATCCATAGTAATTCCGTATTAATATTATAAATGCGAAAGGGTGTCTGTCTGTCTGTCTGACTATCTGCAACGCTTTCACGGTCAATGTTTTGACTCGATTTTGATGAAATTTGGTATAGAGATAGTTTGCATCCCGGGGAAGGACATATAAGCTATCCCGGAAATTTAAGCAGTTCCCACGGGAATACAAAAACTTAATCCACGCGGTCGAATTAGCGGGCATCATTTAGTTAACAATAAATTATAACGCTTATTTACATACTTGTTATTTACAAACTTTTATTTATTTAAAACAAACCTAAAATGCTTTACTGTTTATAAATAAATCTACAGGAAAAATTATATCACAATTCTATAAAAAAAGTTCTTTCTTTGTCCTAAAGTTTATTTTATGATTTTTCGGTTAATTATGTACAAAAACGAAAAGAAAATACCTTTTTTTTTGGTATCAAGTTTGCTTTTGTGATAGTTATAGCAATTTAATACTTCATTTATATAAAACAAAGTCGGGTTTGTTCGAACACTTATGACTCTAGAACGGTCGGACGGAACTGAATGTAATTTGGCACAGAGGCAGATTTATAGTCTGGAATAGCACATAGGCTACTTTTTATCCGGAAAATTAAAGAGTTCCCGCGGGAACTAAAAAACCTCAATTCACACGGACGAAGTCGCGGGGATCAGCTAGTTTTTATATAAATCGCGATCAGAGTGGGGTCTTTACGTTCACATAGTGCCGCTAGATGCCACTCGAGTGATGAACAACGATCAGGTGTTTTGTACAAGTCTCGAAAAACTTAAAATGTCGTCGCGCACGTGTAAATATGATGCTGATAAATACAAAGTATCCTAAATCTAAAAGCAAACTTTTTCATGTCATATATATTTTTTTCGTCTAACTACGACCTAAAATATCGAAATTTTATGCTTAAAGTCCAAGGCAAATTTTGTGTTGACCCGTGTTATGTATGTTTTCAATGTGTAATAAGCATAGACGCTGTCTTCAAAGCCTTGAATTATTACAAAATTATACTATACACCTCAACTGTGCTTACCATTTAAATAGGCATTCCTATTATTATGTACACCATAGTACATACACTGATAATAATATGTAAGTAGGTATGGTGAATTGCTAATTACTTTGTTGTAGATACAACTACCTAGTTCTCTTTATTTATGTAAAACTAGTAGACTTGGCCACGACTTCGTTCGCGTGAATTAAGATTATAAATTCCCACGGGAACACCCTTATTTTTCGGTATAATATATAGCCTATGATACTCACAAATAATAAGGCTTTCTATTGGTACCAGAATTTTCAAAATCGGCTCAGTAGATCCAGATTACCTACCCCCTACAACGTCACAAACTCACAAACTTTACCTCTTTAAAGTATAAAACTTATAGATTATATTGCCAAAGAATTTTTGTCTTAGATAATAAATCTAAATGTTGAATATTAATATTTAAATATTAAATATTAATTAAATATTAATTTGGAAGAGCGAGTATGGATACAGGCGTCGCTTTCTGTGCGACTGGGGGGCCTGGGCATCAGATATATATCTGGTGTCGCTCTCCCCGCGTTCTTGTCCTCAGTCCATGGCACCCTAAATTTATCCCAAAAGATTCTTGCGGACTCTCTAGATGATTTCGTCATTAGTTTCATGGACGAGGCCAAGTGCGCGTGGACACACGCCTGCCCAAACCGCGAATTCCCGATATCCCTCTCGTCACAACGGGATGTCCGATGAATGGGATGGTCCGATTTGTGAGCTAGCGCGGAAAAAGCTTATTGACACGTGCTCAAGCTCTGCAGATCGTGCCCGCCTTCTGGCCGTGGGTGAGTGGGAATCCGGTCTGTGGTGGCAGGCCCTCCCGTCGCCCAACACAGGAACCTTAATTGACTCTTCCGCTTTTCGGATAGCTGCGGCGCTTCGCCTGGGCGCATCGTGCTGCGCTCCACACCGCTGCCATTGTGGCTCTGCCGTCGGCCGACTCGGTCACCATGGTCTCTCCTGCGTCAGCAGCGCAGGGCGTATCCCCCGTCACGCCAGCCTGAATGATATAATCCGTCGGGCCTTTGCCACTGCCGGATATGCGGCTATTCTGGAGCCAGTTGGGCTCATGCGAGACGATGGCAAGAGGCCCGATGGTATGACCCTGGTTCCTTGGAGTTTGGGGCGGCCCTTGGTGTGGGATGCCACATGTGTAGACACCTTGGCACCGTCCCACCTTCCAGGCACTGCCGTTAGGGCTGGTGCGGCGGCGGAATCAGCGGAGGGCCTCAAGGTGCGTAAATATAGCACACTGGATAGTGGTTATATGTTTACGCCTTTTGGGGTCGAGACGCTAGGGCCTTGGGGGGTTGGGGCACGCGGAATCTATAAGGAACTTTCTGCGCGCTTGGTCGAGGCAACACGTGATCAGAGTGCTGGTATATATTTCGCTCAGCGAGTGGGTATAGCTATCCAACGCGGCAATGCTGCCAGCATTCTGGGCACGCTGCCCACTGGTAGCGGTCTTTTAGATTAGGTTTTTAGTTTTTAGTTTTAATTTTTGTGTAAAATGTAAATATTCCCAATTAAAAGTGATTTATGTTTTTGAGACCCTAGATCAATGTTAAAATCGCCTTTTTAAAATTTGTGTTCATATGTAAATATAAGGTAGGTACCTGTTAGTTAAAGTTGTGATCATATAAAAAGCGTTTAGTAGATTGCTATCTCAAAACTGACGCATACTTACGTACTCTCTCTCTGCTGTCGCAAAGAATGTAAATATAACTCAGCTTCTTACTCTGACAGTTTCAAACTTCCCAGCAACAAGTGCTATAGTATACTCCTATATTTGATCGCATATTCACAAAATACCAATGTACCTATTGCTGGTTTTTTCCTCACACTGCAATCAACACTAGCAATCCAGCACTGACAAGTCGACATGTAGGTATGCAGTAGGTACTAGTAGGTATGAAGCGTTAGTGGATAGCGAAAAAACCACTAAAGCAGCCTAAGTATAAGTGGAAATATTCACAAGGAAGAGCACAAAAAATCACATTTTTGTTAGGTACTACTCAATATAGTTCTCCCCTAAAACTGTTGTAAATGTTCAAAATAAAATTATTGTCAACAGATTTTACTCCTTATGGGACACAGCATATGCAAAGATTCATATTCCCATTATCGCCTCTGTCTCGGAGCACCAGCCCACAACTTGGTCGTCGTTCTTCTTTGACCTCCACGTGCTTGTGTGCACATTCCCCGTGGGACTGTGGTACTGCGTCAAGAATATTAATGATGAAAGAGTTTTTGGTAAGTATCGCTATGAATTTATGAGTGGATATATCTCGAAAATTTTACCGATAGGATAATAAGTTCTAGCTTTGATTACTATGGAAGCTATAGGCAAAGATGAAAGTTGAAACTTTTTTGGGATTGATCTAGTAGCACGTATAAATTCTATTTTAAATTAAATACACATTTATGGCACTCAACCCACCCACTCGTGTTGGTATAGCTGGCCCCAATCATTTAGTCGCATCTAAAGTTGACTGATATAAATATTAGGATTTTTGAACGTTGCATATTGAATAATCGCCCTATGCTTATTTCCAGTGGCCCTATACGCGCTAAGTGCGGTATACTTTGCGGGTGTGATGGTGCGTCTCATGCTAACACTGACGCCTGTAGTATGCGTGTTATCCGGTATAGCTTTCTCCATTCTCCTCGATCTCGTACTAAGGGAGGATGAAATGCCCACCGCGCCGATTGAACCTAACGACAAGAATCTTTATGACAAGGTATGTATCACACATGACTGGTAATGATAAACTTGAAAACATAAAATGTTCGACGACAATATTAAACGTATACAGCAAGACAATGAATGATGTGAGAAGACATTTAACGGTAACGGTAGACATAATGAGTAGACGTGCATTGATTACAGTATTTGTGGATTTGATGATAAGTTTAATTTAATTTATTTATTAACATTTAAGCCTTGTTGACTTGTCTGGGGGTTGCATATTCCTCTAAAGTCCAGTGTATAGATACAAGTTTTATGCAGAATTATTATTATATCGGGTATATAACAACAGTAACACATCAATAGGCAATTAGGTAAGAGTAAACGAAACAAGTGTACAAAAAGCAATCTAAAGGTAACCAAGTAACATAATATTAACATACATAATAAATTACATTTCAAAATTAAAAAAAATAAAAATCACGACTGCCCTGCCAAAAAACGAACTAAATAGTTAAAAATCTAAATTAATCTAGTTAGTTAAATTAGATTCTTATTCACATTTTTATTAAATGTTATTTTTTTATGAATCACTGGATATTGAAATATAGTGTTATATATTTTTAATAATATATAGTTAATCTTATTTTCGAATTTTATTTTCAACTTTAGTTTTTAATGCGGGACCATGCTCATCCCATCATTTTTTTTTTAAATTGTACTAGCCTATGCCACCCGGAATAAGCTAGGGATTCTAACGACACCTCATTTATCAAAATCGGTTCAGGCGTATAGAAGTTATGGTGGAATATACAAACTCACATACATACATGCATACATACATACATGCAAACATACATACATGAACCCTGAAAACAATATATTCCTTTTTTCAGGCAGTCGTATAAAAATTGTAGGGTATTTCAGTAAAACAATGCACGATGCACGAGTACAGAGCACCGACACAGAATTCGATTGGACTTGATATTCGAGATACAGGCTGTTCTGTGTAATGATTCAGTATAGCCTCCTGTTATGGTTAATTCATAAAATAGACCTGACGAAGTCTTTATTCATCCATCTTACTTCCGAAGTCCAAAAAATAGATAAAATTGTATTGTGGAATTAAACTTGTATCATTTGTCTAGGCTGGTAAAATAAAGAAGCGCGCTCCAGAACCGGCAATGCAAGCGGATTCAGGTCTGGGAATGAATGTGCGTTCGGGCATCCTCATCGCCTTCATGATTTTGTTGATGTTATTCTCTGTGCACTGTACCTGGGCTACTTCGAATGCCTACTCCAGTCCTAGTATCGTGCTGGCCAGTTATGGAAATGATGGGTGAGTGAAAGATCAAGTATGAGATTCCCTGCCTCATTATCAACACCTCCAGTAACTTAATCAGATGTCTTTTGTCAACACATTAATAAAAATGAAATTCTTGAATTCTTCCTTAGTTTCTTTACAATGGGCTGATTCTGTTGTGCACAATCTACCAAACTAAAATGACAGCATTAAAAATATTCCTAACCTTTTTCCTTATGGTCTGCAGAAAAGGTACAGAACTAGATTTAAAGGTGTCATTTTAGTCTAGTTAAAGTTTGTGTTATTCAGAATTGGCCACAATATTTAAACACATGTTTCGATTTAAAAAAGAATGCAATTAAAAAAAAAACTCAAATCTTATCTGATCTTATCTTAAATCAATCGCTGTTCGTTTGTCTCGCTGTTCGTTTGTTACTCCAGACTGCTGGGCCGATTTAGATGGAATTTTTTGTGTGTATTTGAGTGGGCCCTGGGCTGGTTTATATTCATAATTAGACCCGGTAGTGGGCGCTGCAATCGGGTTCAAGGTTCAGGGCAGGACAACGTGTGCCGGGCCCACTAGTATATAATAAAAATTGGTACTATAAAAATTAGTTTATTGCTGATTATTTAAGATTATTAAACTGAGTTATCCCTTTCGGGTAAATTTTTTATTTTTAAATTAAATTTTAATTTGTGCCATTTTTACTGTTCTGTGCCATGCTGATCCATTTTTTTTCCAGTAAAGCCAAGTGACTTAACGAATACTCACATAAAATCTCGCTTCAACCTCATTACAAAAAAATCTTCTGTAACTTACCCAGATATCCTCTTTGCCACAACCAGAAGATACTGAAGTATTCAGATCCTTTATTCCATTACCATAAATCTTCTGAGTTTGTTACGTATTGCTAAGAGATTTTTATGTCTTCCACCTTTCATTTTTTATTGCACTGTTCTATCTAATGATATTTTACTCAACAAAATGTAGTAAATTGTGTATTGACTCAATTAGTTCCATCTTGTAATATTTGTTACAGATCACGTAAAATATTGGATGACTTCAGAGAGGCATATGGATGGCTGTCGCAAAATACGGCCGATGATGCTAGAATAATGTCCTGGTGGGACTATGGTTATCAGGTAAGACTCTACTTGCATCGATGAGTAACTGTAATTACTTTAGTCAGCGTTGAACATTTTGAATACTTTCCTACCTCACCTACCTACCTACCTACTTTCCTTTCTTACCTCTTCGTACCTCAGTCGCAAAAGAGTCGCGTCGGAAGCAAGATGTCTTCGAACTGAAATTCGAACTTAGCGAACCAAATTTGCACATTCATACCATTTTATTTTGCTTTTCAGTTTTCTTGTTAGATAGAATAGCAATATTATGTTTTTACAGGGTGTCCAACGACACCACTCGACTTGTTTTGTATTCAATTATCTAGTGATTTTGGATCGTCAGCTTGCTTTGTGATGTCCTACAGAGAAGAACAAGTAATGACATTGTCATCCCTATCAACGGCTTACCGATTAATCTCATTGGACTGTGACGTCATTTACTCGGCTGCATCAAGGACTAAGTTTCTTTATTCCGTTACCTAGATAGCTGGAATGGGCAACTGAACAACTTTAGTAGTCAATTTGCACATAACCTTGGTCGGAAAGGCTGTAACGGGACGGCCACTTACGATATAATGACAATCCTCGACGTCGATTACGTGGAGATTGGCCGCCGACTTTAGGGCATACGGCGGCCAATCTCCACAACGTTAAGCCGCCGTGGCTGTAATTCGGTTATCCATTAGTGAGTTACTCGTATGCATCGAAAGTTAAGCTTATTTATTCCATTCCCTAGATCGCTGGAATGGGCAACAGAACAACTCTGGTAGATAACAACACTTGGAACAATTCGCACATAGCCTTGGTCGGCAAGGCTATGGCCAGTAACGAGACGGCCGCATACGATATAATGACCATGCTCGATGTGGATTACGTGCTGGTTATATTCGGAGGCGCGATCGGATACTCTGGTGACGATATCAACAAGTTTATATGGATGGTGCGCATCGCTGAGGGAGAGCATCCTAAGGATATCCATGTAAGTGCATTCACAGAAGCTACAGAATTAAGAATCCGTACTAATATTATAATTGCTTAAGAGCGTGTGTTTGAAATTTGGTACAGGGATACGTCCCGGGGAAGGCTACTTTTTATCCAGGAAAATTATAGAATTCATGAGGGAATATACGTGTTAAAAGAGATTTTTGCTGATTATATGGTACTATCCACCATTCTGTGTAATTGTTTGTACAGTAATTTACTTTTGTGTTGGATGCTATATGCTTTGTTTTTTCTTTCTTGTGTTGTTAAGCGAACAATTTCATATTGAATTTTTTTTATACAGGAAGCAGACTATTTTACTGAAAAAGGAGAGTACAGAGTGGATTCAGAAGCATCTAAAACAATGTTAAATTGTCTAATGTACAAATTATCCTATTATAGGTAAGTCTATGTAACCATATAGATTAGATAATCAATAAGTTTATTATCTTTAGAGACTCCATTTCGAATAAAAGTCATAGTAATATAATATTAATTAACAGGCTGAGTTGCCGAATTTAATGTATCGAGCAGGCAACCCTACGGGCTCGTTCAGAGAGACACGGTGCGAGCGTTGCGCGGCGTTGAGATCATTGTGTCGTATGAGCAAATCAAACTAATGCTATTATTTGAGAGCGTTCAGAGTCAAAAGGGCTGGAACCCAGAGCCGTAAAGCCACTTAATAAAAAATAAAATTGGCAGTCATAGGGACTGCCGATAGAAGTGAAAACGAATACTTAAAATAATTAAAAAATAAATTGTAATAATAAAAATATTTAAAATATAACCCTTAAAACAAAGACATTAAAGTTTAATTACGAATGTACTTATTATATATATATTTAAGACCTTTTGTCCTCGTAACAACGCGAGGTGTCGGTCACGGACCACGGTGTCGGTCACGCGTTTCCACATTTTTACCCCCTACCAAAAAGTGCTCAACGCGCCTAAAGAATACTGGATAGCAGCAGGCGTTACTTTGCGGAAAACCATGACAATGAAGGAACTAGAAATTTAATTCGCTATAATAATAGGTAAATCTATGTAGTACAGCGTGTAGCCCGCGATATTCACCAGCGAATTAAAGGACATTGTTCAGTCCCCATACAAAGTTCGCCTAAGAACCAACCGTCATAAAACATTGATTACTGGGTTCAAATTAATACCTTTTTATGCTTGAGAGCAGATTAAAGCTACGGACACTTGCAAAAAAAATACTTATTACCAAAAATATTTTCAATTTTGAGTTTATTTCAGCTTTCACGATCAATCTACTTGAACAAATAAATATCATCTTTATCCCTTTGTAATAGAGCTGTAAACAGTATGTAGATAAGACAAGATTCGCCGTAGTTCATCAAAAACATTACAGATGGCGTTATTAATAATGCAGGTATCGTCATCGTTCATCGAGAACTTCACAGATGGCGTTAAAAATATTAAATTATTGTACTTTCAATAGATGGCGTTGCGAGATTCAGAATACTAGCGCACTTAGCACTTTAAGCAGCTTTTATCTTGTTTCTTACGATACGGATCTAGCGCTCAAGCGGTGGTATTGTATATTATTTTAAACTGTAAGTTATTGATCTGTGGTTAATAATCCAGAGACGGAAACGTATAGTAATCAATTGAATACCCATTTACTTATTTTTTAATTTATTTGAAGTGTCCGTTAACTTCTGATATTTGGAATAAAGACTATAAATTAAGCTAAGAATTACTGTATATTTCAAACGTATGTTGATTCTTAGGCGAATTTGGTCAATGTCCTTTCTAGTTCCTTCAGCGCCTAAAGAAGTTTTCACTTCAAAAATTAGAGCGTTCATAGCGGCCCCCGCCGCGTACGGAAGAATTACGCGGTTAGTTTGACACCGCTATTCCCCACGCATCGCACCACGCGCTGCACAACGCCCCGCGTTGTTATACGACTGCCTGAAAAAAGGAGTATATTGTTTTCAGGGTTCATGTATGTATGTATGTATGTGAGTTTGTATATTCCACCATAACTTCTATACGCCTGAACCGATTTTGATAAATGAGGTATCGTTAGAATTCCTAGCTTATTCCGGGTGACATAAGCTAGTAAATTTTTTAAAAAATTGATGGGGTGTCCATTATCCCGCATTAAAGACTAAAGTTGAAAAAAAAATTTGAACGAAATATCAACTATATAATCATCATTTAGAAAATGAGTAGATTCCAAAAATATATAACACTATAGTTCAGTATCCAGTGATGCACAAATAAAAATCATTTAATAAAAATGTGAATAAGATTCCAAAGGCTTTATTTATGCAAATCGCTTCTTAGGGAGGTTAACTCCAAAAATAATATGGCAGGGCAGTCGTATTTTTTAATTCGTTAAATTAAGTTCACTTGTTATAAATGGAACCAAACATTACCAGTCATTTTGCGTGCGTCGCCGCGGGACCCATCCGCCGCTTCACGCGCCGCGTCCCCATGAACGCTGAAAACGCGAAATGCGCCGCGCGAAACGCCCTACGTCTGCCATGAGCCCTGTCCCGTTGTCCTAGATGAGCGACAGAAGAACGTTGTCGCGAAGTTACGTCAGTTTTCTATGGCGTCGCGTTGCGTGGCGTCGCTTCTGTCGCTCACCTCAACGGATTATGCAACCGCGACGTGCTATCGCGACACGTGACACAGTAGTGTCGCGCGATCCTAAATGTCTGAAACGTATGGCTAAATGCCCGGTCGCTATCTGCGAAAGCTCTCCTTACATTCTATACTACATCACTTTCACAAATCCGAGCGACATTTAGGGCCGCGTGTTTCCATGGTTTTCTTTACAAGTTGATGTGTTTTGTTTGGCAGATATGACAGCGGCGGCAGTCCGCCGGGCTACGACCGCACGCGCGGCGCGCTGCCCGGCAACCGCGGCTTCAAGCTCACCTACCTGGAGGAGGCCTACACCACCGAGCACTGGCTCGTTAGAATATACAGGTATTTGCAGATATGACAGCGGCGGCAGTCCGCCGGGCTACGACCGCCGGCTTCAAGCTCACCTACCTGGAGGAGGCCTACACCACCGAGCACTGGCTCGTTAGAATATACAGGTATTTGCAGATATGACAGCGGCGGCAGTCCGCCGGGCTACGACCGCACGCCCGGCGCGCTGCCCGGCAACCGCGGCTTCAAGCTCACCTACCTGGAGGAGGCCTACACCACCGAGCACTGGCTCGTTAGAATATACAGGTATTTGCAGATATGACAGCGGCGGCAGTCCGCCGGGCTACGACCGCACGCGCGGCGCGCTGCCCGGCAACCGCGGCTTCAAGCTCACCTACCTGGAGGAGGCCTACACCACCGAGCACTGGCTCGTTAGAATATACAGGTATTTGCAGATATGACAGCGGCGGCAGTCCGCCGGGCTACGACCGCACGCCCGGCGCGATGCCCGGCAACCGCGGCTTCAAGCTCACCTACCTGGAGGAGGCCTACACCGCCGAGCACTGGCTCGTTAGAATATACAGGTATTTGCAGATATGACAGCGGCGGCAGTCCGCCGGGCTACGACCGCACGCCCGGCGCGCTGCCCGGCAACCGCGGCTTCAAGCTCACCTACCTGGAGGAGGCCTACACCACCGAGCACTGGCTCGTTAGAATATACAGGTATTTGCAGATATGACAGCGGCGGCAGTCCGCCGGGCTACGACCGCACGCGCGGCGCGCTGCCCGGCAACCGCGGCTTCAAGCTCACCTACCTGGAGGAGGCCTACACCACCGAGCACTGGCTCGTTAGAATATACAGGTATTTGCAGATATGACAGCGGCGGCAGTCCGCCGGGCTACGACCGCACGCGCGGCGCGCTGCCCGGCAACCGCGGCTTCAAGCTCACCTACCTGGAGGAGGCCTACACCACCGAGCACTGGCCCGTTAGAATATACAGGTATTTTACTCTCTCTGCGTCGTATTCCTCATTTATGAGGGTCGTGACCCCTTTCCATTAATCAAATAGTGGTAGGAATTTTCTTGGGATAATAATGCGGTGGGTTCCCACGTCCTTCCGCATACGACTCGACTACACTAGCGGCACGCTATGATGGCCGGTTTGACACATTACAATAGTGATGTGGAATGTCAATTTATTCTCGAACAAAAAACAATTAAGTTTTGTTTTTGTACCTGATGAAATAGGTTTAATAAAACAAAAATGTATATGTTTATTTAATTTATTTGAACGAACTGAATATTTGAACGAAAATGAATATACATACTTTATATGCACACAAGAAACATATGAATACAAAAGATACCAAAAAAGGTGCCACAAAAGGCCATAATTAATCAGATTCGTCCATACTACTATTTTCACTGTCGTCACTGCTATCATCACATACATTAATAATTATATGTTCGTTTTCTATAATATTATCTATTTTCACATCTCTTTCATAATCTTCCCTTATTAATTTAACAGTTCTATTCACAACCTTTTCCCAGTCTCCTTTAGTCACATGTTCACAAGCTTCTTCTAATAATTTTAGCATTTTTTTTGTGGTAAATGGGGGTTCTGTATTGTGTCTTGCAGCATATCCCTTAATTTGAGCCCACACCAACTCAATCGCATTATACTCACAATGGTAAGGCGGTAACCGTATAACTCTGTGCCCATGTTCTAATGCTATTTCGTCAATGACGTATCGGATCTTGGTTGGTTTGTTTTCTTTTAAAAGACGTACTAATTCCGCTTTTAACATATTCATGTTTGCATCTACGCCATTTTTACGAAGCCATGCGACGATATCAGCTTTCTTTTGGGATTGGGCAGGTGGCTTGTCAATTTGCATCGAGTGGTATGGGGCGTTGTCCATAATTATAATAGATGGTTCAGGGAGGCTACACAACATTGAGGTAAACCATTCAGTAAACTTTTCTCCATTCATGTCTTCATGATAGTCTCCAGTGGTTTTTGACGCAAAAGCCATGAGAGAACCTTCGACAAACCCGTTGATGGTTCCGGCGTGACAAATTATAAGTCGCGATCCTTTTCCTACAGGAACTTTGGAAGTAGATGCTGCTGTGTCATCGTTCCAAGAACGGCCTACAGTATGGTTAGCATTAAGCCATGTTTCATCCAAGAACACAACATTTTGCCAATTTTTGATTTCTTTCACTTGCCGTAAAAAAGTATACCTTGCCATCGCTATATCAAATCTTTCCATCAATATTTTGCGTTTGTTACATTTTTTGTATCGAAATCCAATGGTCTTCAAAATCTTCGTTAAAGAACTTTCCCCACCGAAGAATAATCCAGCTTCCTTCAGTGAATGCACCAACTTTTTTCTTGTTGGATACTCCTTCTGTAAATAGTAGCCGTAAACATGTCTTCGGATAGCATCGGCATCAAAGCTATCGATGCCTACGACTGGTTTTGCTCGTTTTCTCTTTTTTGGTGTGTGAAGTTTATTTTCTTCTGTGCCAGTCTCGCCATATTTTTTTTTAGTTATCCGTCTAACAGTTCGTTGTCCAATATTAAGCGCATCAGCTACGCGTTCAACCACTGACGTTATAGGTAAAATTGGCCCTCCATTTTGAGCTTCACGATCGAAATAGTTACGAAGGCGTATTACGAACTCACGTGTCTGACTATTTAGAACAGTTCTCTGCGTACGTTCGGTCATATCGACGAAATCCACAACAAAGGGCTTGAACAGAGTCCAAATTAACGAGCAAGGGTCAACAGTAATGCAGTATCAATATTTGAAATCCAAAGCCAGGTCAAAACTATATCACAATCGCATTGCACTGACAGTTTATACTTTTCGAAGCAACGTCAATTCGAAACTGCTTTGTTTTGCATTGAGCATTGACGCGAGTTTGCCGGAGGTAGTAGTTGTGCTAGCCAGCGATCCTATGTGACGATCGTATTAGATTCCATTTTTAAAAATTTATTGATATTTTTTTGCGATTTCAGAGCTTTGTCCACATAGTGAAAATTGTTCATATTCACAAGTACATTCACCCCTTAAATGGTGCAAACTGATTTTTCTACACTTGTATACATTTAAGAAATCAATTTAATAAATAAATTTTGAGTCCTAAACCTAAAACTACATTCGATAAAATTTATGAATCTCTGCACATCACTATCGTCAATAAAGTAATACAATTATTTCCTTCAAAGTCGTTATCAATTAATACGGAACTTCATGAGAAACTACATTCGATAAAATTTATGAATCTCTGCACATCACTATCGTCAATAAAGTAATACAATTATTTCCTTCAAAGTCGTTATCAATTAATACGGAACTTCATGAGCGGACAAACGTCAAACCGGCCATCATAGCGTGCCGCTAGTTTAGAGTATTTAAACTAACTAAGGCTTTTATAACGATTATTATCAGTTGTTAGTGATAATAACCGGGTCCGACGGCTTAACGTGTTCTTCGAAGCACGGAGAAAACGAAAAGGCCTTTGATCCTCCAAATTTGGTCACTCATCCAGCTACCGACTTGGGTCAACGTTGCTTAACAATCGCAATCGACTAATATGCGTCGTCGCAACTGGGCCACTCGTTCCTCAGCTTACCTACCTGGAGGTAGGCCACCGAGCACTGGCTCGGAAGAATATACAGGAATTTTATTATTACCCCCAAATTCACCAGAATGAAAATTGTCTTTGGTGGTAATTGTGCTAGATATATAATTAACTAAACCGATTCGCGTAATCGTCACTGACATGCTACGTTACGAAGACAAAAGGTCTTAAATATATACTACATTCATATTATTTAACTTTAATGCCTTAGTTTTAAGGTTTATATTTTAATTATTTTAAATATTATTTTTTTAATTTAAAAAATTAAATTAAAATATTCGTTTTCACTTCTATCGGCAGTTCCTATGACTGGCATTTTTTTAAAAAATTCAATCATTACGTTCGCTTTCAGAGTGAAAAAGCCGGACGAATTCAACCGGCCCCGATTGCCGTTGGCGAAGAGGACGATACCAACTAGCAATAGTATGTCGAAAAAGGTGAGCTTTAACTATATTTAATATAAATATTATATTAATGAATAAGAATTTACCATACTTGCGAAAGTGTGTCTGTCTGTAACTTTTTCAGTTAAACCGATTTTGACACAGGTAGGTTGCATATTGGCAATGTACAAATAGTAATTTGTCCCCGAATATCAAATGGTTCCCATGTGCATAAAAACCCTAAATGAACGCGGACGAAGTTGCGGGCAAAGCTTCTAGTTATTATGTATAGCTACTTTATTTTAGATTATTGTTAAATATTTTGAACGAGCAACCACCCAGTTGCTTGCTGATTCTTCTCGGTAGGAATGGCATTCCGAACCAATGGTAGACGATTCAAAAGCACTTAAAAGCTAAATAAAGGTATAGTTCGCGCGCGAGTTGAATGCAGAGTAAATGTATGGTGATTTTGCATCCATGAGCAGGAGCATTACGGACGTGTTTTGTGTACTTACCTACCTAAAATAAACTTTTTCAGTTATGTGCAGTTTGTATATAATATTTTCCTTATAAAATGGAAGAAAAAGTGATTATAAACGAGTTTTTAACATTCGTCCAGTATAAGATAGATGTTATTGACGACTTGAGCATTGTACAAATATGCGCTACGAACTTTACAGCTGACGAAATTGAACTAGGGAAGACGGAGCTGTTTAATTCCTTGGTGACCGAAGGCGTAAGACTCGTTCAAAGAAAAGGTGAGGACAAAATAAAGAAAAATATAAGGGACGTGATAAAGGCTTTTAAAGAAACCGATCCAGCAAGACAACCTACATTTGTAGCGAAAAATCTAAATAAATTACCACCGGTCTCTTTCGACCATGTTGACGTGACGCGCCTGCTCAAAGACATTGTTTTTCTAAAAAACGAACTACAATCACTGCGTATTGACTCGGTCACAAAATCTGAGATGTCGTTATGGCAGACGAAAATTAGTTCCGATATAACAAACTTAAAATCAATGACGAAAACTGATCATGAAAACAACCGTCAGAGTCCGGCACGGATGCGGCAATTAAGTAAACAGAGCGCACCGCAACATAATATTATGCATAAAAAGTGTACTTCAGAAATAACATGCAACACGGGGACTCGAGACTCGCAAGAACCGGTTCGCGAGGAGTATACCTACGTACCGACCTACCGTGATATTACACAGACAAGTACAAATGCATCTGCGCCCGCGCTGGCGACCCAGGCAATTTCGAAACTTAATAACACATTCCAAACGGACGATAATGGTTTCACGCTAGTTGAACGTAAGAAGTCCTTCAGACATAGGAAAACGAACATGCGCGGATCTCTCGCTAGCAGTGGGCCTATACAGGTAGCGGAATCGCTCTGTTCTATCTATGTATCGCGGGCGAAAACGACTGTTACGGAAAAAGATATTAAAGACCATATTTTGGAAAGGGGCCAGGAATGCATTAGTGTGGAAAAGTTAAAACAGAACTATACAAATGCATTTAACTCCTTTAAAATAATAGTTACCGCTAGCAATATGGATAAGTTTTTGGATGCAACTTTCTGGCCTACGGGCTTAGTATATCGCCGATTCCGAGAACGCCCTATATCGAATGCAACAAATAAGCAAATCAATGGTTGATAAGTCTACTAACATAATTTATAATATAGGGCAAAAGCCTGCTGTCAACAGGAAAGGTGATACTATCCTATCGTCGTTTAATTGTAAGTCAATAAAAAGATCCGTGCAACACGTACGTAACTTATGTAATGAATCGGACATAGTCGCCTTGCAAGAGACCTGGCTTTTGCCACACGACCTTAATTACGTAGACAGCATTAACCACGACTTTGGATGTACTGCAAAGTCGTCGGTGGACACGTCAGCAGGTATCCTGCGTGGAAGACCCTATGGTGGAGTAGCGTTACTGTTGCGTAAGTCTAGGTTTCAAAATGTGTCAGTGATTGAGTGCTCGAGCGATAGAATTGCCGCAATTCGTGTCAGTATTGGTAAATGCGAGTTTGCTGTTTTTACAGTGTACATGCCGACTGACAGTGAAGAAAATCTACCATACTTTACTGACTGTTTAGCTAACATAAGTGCAATAATAGAAGTAAATAATTTGACGATAGTGTATATTTTAGGCGACTTCAATGCCCACCCTAATACAAGGTTTGGTATCGAACTTTTATCGTTTTGTACGGAACAAGAACTAATGTGTGCAGATTATGAGTTACTTAATAGTAACTCTGATACTTATACTTTTATTAGTGATAGTCATGGTAGTCGTAGATGGCTGGATCACTGTGTCACAACGAAGTCTGCCTGGAGCACAATAGTATCAATGGAAGTGATGTACGGCGTTTACTCGTCTGATGATTTACCTATACGTGTAGCTTGCATCCTAGGCGACATACAATTGAGTCCGGCTACCTACGGTTGCATCAGAGATGACAAAACTTACGATCCGAATTCATTTGAGAGAATTCAGTGGAATAAACGCGATGCTAGTCAGATAGATATTTATTCTAATTATTGTAACTCTAAATTAGAGAAGTTAAATGATTTTTATTGTTTTAAATGTACAAATAAGGAACCATGTGACCGTGTAACCGAACACTGTAAATATATTAACAATTTATACACATGTATAACTAATATTCTCCAAACGGGTGCTATTATCACTTCCAATATGCGTTCCGGTGGACACTATAGGCGTAAGCTTATAGTCGGCTGGAATTATCATGTCAATGAAAGTCATAAGAATGCTCAAGTTTATTATAATACTTGGTTGTTAGCAGGTAAGCCTTCCTCAGGGATAATATATAATAATATGTACGAGAGTCGAAAAACGTTCAAGAATAAATTAAATTGGTGCCAGCGAAATGAAGAGGCGATTAAATTAGACATTCTAGCGACACATAGAAAAGATAAAAACTTTATAAAATTTTGGAACGCGACAAAACAATTGAATTTCAGACAAAGCCTGCCGGTAAAAGTCGATAACATACAGGAACCTAGGGAGATAGCCGATCTCTTTGCCAAAAAATTTAAAATAGACCCTTTAAAAATAGATACACCAAAAGAGGATATAAAAGTTTTGCCCTTGAATTTTAATTTAAATAATGCTATGCAGTTTACATTAAATGATCTAAAAAACGCAATTAAAGAAATCAAACGCGGTAAGTCACCAGGTCACGACAATTTGAGTATAGAGCACATCGTATGTGTGGGAGATGCTCTGTACTCAATGCTATGTAAATTATTTAACATGTGTATGAAATATTCATATCTACCTACCGATCTGATGAGAACTACAGTTGTTCCTATAGTAAAAAATAAAACTGGTGACTTAAGTGCTACAAATAATTATCGGCCTATCTCCTTAGGTACTGTACTAGGAAAAGTCCTGGAAAGATTGCTGCAACCCGAACTGCAGAGAAACATAAGAATTGATGATGCGCAGTTTGGCTTCCGTCTCTCGACAGACTCTGCTATTTTTAGTCTTAAACATACAGTGCAATATTACACTCAACGTAATACATCCGTGTACGCATGTTTTCTAGACCTGAGTCGCGCATTTGATCTAGTGAACTATGATGTTCTCTGGAACAAACTGCATGCGGCTCAGGTCCCGAACGAAATAGTGGATCTGTTGAGATACTGGTACGGCGGCCAAGTTAACCATGTAAGGTGGGGCGACGCGACCTCTAGTGGGTATAGGCTAGAATGCGGGGTTCGCCAAGGTGGGCTTACCTCTCCGGACCTTTTTAATGTCTACATCAACGACCTTATACGGGAGCTCAGGGGCACCAGGATTGGCTGCCATATAGGAAACGTGTGTATCAACAACCTCAGCTATGCAGACGACATGGTGCTCCTGAGCCCATCGATTAGTGGACTAAGAAAACTTCTTTCAATCTGCGGTCGTTATGCTAACGACCATGGATTGAAATATAATGTTACAAAATCAGAAATGATGGTATTTAGAGCAGGAAAGGGTCCGGAGAGGGTGCCTCCAGTATATCTGAATGGTTCTGCGGTTCTGGAAGTGCAGCAATTTAAATATTTAGGGCATGTTCTCACCGGTGACCTCAGGGATGACTTAGACATAGAGAGAGAGAGAAGGGCCCTCTCGGTTTGGTGTAACATGCTTGCTCGCAGGTTCTCCAAATGCAGCAAGGACGTCAAGCTTACATTATTTCGTGCATATTGTCAATGTTTCTATACATGTCAATTATGGACGAAATACAAGCGATCGACAATGAGCACCATTAGGGTGCAGTATAATGATGCATACCGCATTCTAATGAGATTGCCAAGATTCTGCAGCGCATCGGGCATGTTCGCCGAGGAGGGTGTCCCTGACTTCTTCGCGATTATTCGAAATCGTATAGCCTCCTTCTGGAGCAGATTGAGACAGTCGAATAACGTCATTCTTGAGATCATTGGTGAGCATATGACGGGACAGTTGTTTGACCACTGGCGGCGTGTCCACCGGGACGCAAATAGGAAGTGAAGCTAAATATAAGTACCTATACTAGTTTAATTTTTTAACTTTAATTTTTATTTTATATAATTTACTTATTTTTATACTTTTAAATGTTTTATGTAATATTGTATTATTATACTGTGGATTTTTATCTGACAATAAAAGAATTATTATTATTATTATTATTATTATTATTTACTCTGCATTCAACTCGCGCGCGAACTGTAAATAAGGTAATCCTGACCTTTACATGTTTTCATCAACTTCAGTTTACCTCTCTATTTTCAGCTTCTTTATCTTTTAATACTATTATTCTAATTTAGATTCTAGATGTAAATTATGAAGCCATACTTTTTATAACCTAGATTATAAAAGGAACTGAGACATTGTTTTGATTGCAGCTTGCTTACGGTGTAGGATCGATGGTATAGTACAAAGTATATATTACTTTTATTGACTATTGATGTCGTGATTCAATAGCATAGCGAAATTAATACTTAACATTATTAACAAGATTAGTGCCTCATTTGCACAAAATAAGTATAGCAACTTTATTTTAACAAATCATATACATCATCGCTTGGCAACTTGCAACATTATACTTGAATTATTAAAATATGATACATCATATTATCTAGCCATATCTTTTTGTACATTGTGGCTATTTCTGTTATACATAGTCTATAAACTAAACTAAATAATTAGGTCTGAATCAAGTGATATAATTTTTCGTAGTGGAGTGGATAGCGATTTATGAAAGGGATAGCAAAAAATTTAGACCTGTCATTTCAATTTAGAAATCGTGGCTATCACTGATGCACACATTCTAAATTGTGACAGATCTAAAGGTAGGTACGTCGGTCTAAAGAATAGCACTAAATTTAGACCTGTATGTTTGTAAGTTTAGATGTTTGTTACTTGTCCACGCCACAACGGCTGAACCGATTTGGTTGAAATTTTAAATAGAGACCCCTGAATTAACACATAGGCAAGAGCATAATTCATGTGGAAAATTAAAGTGTTCCCGCAAGAATCAAAAGCCTTAAAATCCACGCGGACGAAGTCGCGGGCATCATCTAGTTAGTTATAATGTAGCGATGATAATATATATCAAGATATTGCAAGTTGTAATGTATGCGCATGTTCTTTAACTTAATTCTAACCTTACAAAGACGTCCTTATAATTGATTCTAATGACATAAAATTAATGTGCATTTGTGCCAGGCATAGACCTGTGGAATTGAGCATGTGTGTGAGTTTTGACTTTGTGTGAGTTTGCTAGATTCTAGTTTTTAAGTTTCTCAAAAGCGAGAAGACACTTTTTTTCCTGGGTGGGATTCCTGAAGGTTCTTTCTTAGTGGGAATCTACCTTATAAAGTTTCAAGTTCAAGTTTCTAGACACATCGGATTGAGCTACACGGTAATACGTCAGTCAGTCGACTTCTCTTTTGTTGCAATCAAATTTGCTGGCAAGTGTTGATGCAGCCTAAGGTGGAGCGCGCTTGCATAGCAGATTCCTATTCATTCTTGATTTGAAACCAATATTAAAAGCGGAGGGGATATGTTTGTGTATGTTCTGAACTTTTTGAAGTCTGGACAAGAGTTATCTATCTATAGGTGTCTTCAACTCTAGGCAGGAGGGTAACCTAAGTTTCTCTTCCTCTTTCTCGCACATTCTAACATTTTAAATGATTGAAGTTGTATTTTTGGATTGGAGTTTTTGTTAAATGTGGTTTTTGCATACTGAGATTTCTACACTCATTAAAAATGTTAGAATATGACTGAGAGAGAGAGAGAAAACTTGGGTTACCCCGCGGCCTTGATCGGAGCGGAGCCCTTCTGTGGACTCATCAGATTACTGGATCACGATCTGACGTGATATAAATATATTTATCATTTTAATATTCATTTATTTTATTTTTATTCTATTTGTACAAAATATGTCGGAAAATAAGTGGACAATGGTAAAGCTTATCTCATAAATAGTTTCTTCCAGCTTTTTAGAGATGATGCCTATGTCAAAAATAAATGATTTCTTACTGATTTATTATAAAGACTGTCTTCCAAAAGACCTAAAATTATCGCATCCTCGGATAGTTTGAAGTTTAATAACTTTGATGAACTCACAACTATGTATTTCATAGAAACTACCTTTGAATGCATTTTTAAGTTTGATAAAGAGTTGCTGATTTGATTGAGTTGTCATCATCCCTATTGTCAAGTGGTATAGGTCTAGGTACAAAAATAATTGGTCTGTTGAACATCTCCGCTCCGCTTCACTTCATCACTGAAGCACTGCACTCTTAATATGCATTCTACTGTACAATAAGGTACTTAATATTATTGGCCTCAATATATATCTTTTTCTTTCTCTACAGACGTCGAAAAGGAGAAAAGGCGTACTGAAGAACAAGCCAACACTAGTGAAGGGGAAAAAAGTGACGAAGTTGTAATGCAATTGAGCGCGCGGCCTAGAGATATGTCATATCAGTGGTAATTATGCAGGTTTCTTCTACCCAGTTATAGTCTATGGTAAAATAATAACGTCACAATAAACTTTTAGTGTTCTCCGAGTACATACGTGAGTGAGTGAGTGAATCTTTGATAACAACTGTAGTATACTAACAGCATTATATCACACATTTATGTAATACCGAAATTCATTATACAAAAATGTACAGGTTCTTTTCATTTCTTCTCAATACATTAATGTCTATGAGTATACTAAACCTACTTTCTTCGTTTTTATATTTAAAAATACTTTTATTTTAATAAAGTATAAAATATTTTATTATATGCATAATAACTATTACAAAGCCAAATAAAATACCCCAAAAATGATGCCGGTATTAAACATTAAATTCAAGTGATGAATATAAGTTAGGTTAAAATAATTATGATGTTTATTGACCGACATTGTTTAATTAAGGTTGACTTATGCTATACTGCGCAAGGTCCGGATCACGGCTTGGTCAATCGTTTAATCAATAGTTTTATGTCTAATTTGTGGTACATAACTATAACAACGGGTGAAATCCTAGGGCGATAGTAGAGATTTAGCTTTAATAGTAAATTTGTTGGAGATCATTGTTGTTAGAAAATGCGTGATTTTAATGTTAACTTTAAACAAACCCGATGTCCTACGTGAGCGACAGTATCAAACAGTAGTTGACCCTTTACGTAGCCTACGTTGTCGCGTAGACAAGTTGATCATTTTCCATGGCGTCGTATCGCGTCGCGTCCCTTCTGTCGCACACCTAGGACAACGGGTAAGGAAAGTGCCACAAATAACAAACAAAAGTTTACTTCATAAGCTAGCATTTATTTGTAGGTGCTGTGTTTTATATTCTCTGTAACTATAGCTATCGAGATCAAATATCGCGATACCTAGTAAAAAATCGTTTTTGAATGCTACTGCGTACTTACCACTGATACAGAGTATTTGATCTATGACTGACACCAATCCTTTATGTATTTAGTCTGTTAGAAGTGTTTCTTGAATTTTAGAAGTTTAAATCTAAATTATTTTACACATGCTTGCATGGACACTGGCGTAATCCACAAAATTTAAAACAATGCTTTTACACAATTCGCCATTGTGTGAGACAGTGCACAAACTTCTATTTATATTGTTTCAGTCAAGTTGAACTGACTCACATAAAGAATGAGTGATTCAGACCATATTATCGTCCGTCATTATTCTCAAAGCCAGTTAGGCTGACTTGGTCCGCTCATTATTAACACTACAAATGACTGCGGTCTACACCCGGCGCCCGGTTTTGCTTCCATAGAAATGTCCTTGAGTTTTGGTCTACAATAAAGTAATTGTCAAATTAGATTCATATATAGTTTTATGGGCAAAACACACAGGGAGCGGGCGCGGGTCGGGTTGAATTCCTTGTATTTATATGTCCGACCCGCGGCCGCGTTCTGTGTGATATCGTCCATATAAATACAAGGAATTCAACCCGCCAAACACCCGACCCGGCCCGCAGCCGACCCGCGCCCGTTCCCCGTGTGTTTTGCGCTTTAGGGTCTCACCACATCCGTTGGTTCAGTTGACATAACTGCATTACCACAGAAGAACGAGAAAAGTTGACATCATTAAAGTCCGTGACTGCTACTTTGCTGCGTGTAACTTGAGTACATCTAAGGCAACAGCGAATGGGCATCTTCTACGCGAGCACTTACCAAGCCAGACCTCACCATTGCCTTTCATAATGCACGTTTTTCTTCAATCGCTAGCCTATCTTGCAATTATTAATAAAATAAAAGGGCGAAGTCGCCAAAATTTTGCTGTTGGCTTGTAGTGCAAACACCGACGTCGGTCTTGATTTTGTGTTGACGTTGAGTTACACACTTACCCCGAACCTTGTATGATTAAAATTGGCTTATTAGATAAATTATGAAATGAAGCCTCATGTCCATGTAAGGGTGTTTTTAAAAACTATTGTTCGACGAGGGTATCGTGTTTGTAATTGCTACGTCCATTTGTATATTTAATTAGTATAATTAATGTACACAAAAATTTTATTTGTCCTTTTTCTGTGTTTGTTTTGAATTAAATTAAATTAAATTTAAATAGATTGGCAATTGGCTTGACAATTGGACATAGTAGGACATTTTTTTTGAAGTTTGTTAACACAAAAGAGCCTCATTTCCTACACAGTGGTGTCATGTTCAGTTTATCTGGCAACACTAATGGAATAACTCGCCTTAATGTTATGTCAACAGTATATATCACAATATATTATCACAATTTTATTTTATTTTTATCAGATAACGACTCTCGTGCTGTTTTGTATAACTACTAATTAGTGCATAGATTAATGATATCAAAGAATGCAATAATATTTTTGGGACTATATTATTGTTGAACTAATTTTTAAAGTAAACACCAAAGTTTATTAAGTGCTGGTCAACCTGTACTTACAATACCAGTTGGGATCGTGTAAAGATTTTCCTATTAAATTGAATGATAAATCCAGGTATATAAATCAATATTCTCTTACTTTGATCTACAAATTTTTTTCTACTAAACTACCTAAATCAAATATGTAGAAGAAAAATTTTGCCAACTCACAGCATCAGTCCAAATGACTTTCGAATTTCGATGATTACGAGCGCCTTGATGTCTCAAAGTCTACGAATTTCGCAATCACTGTCAAAATTTCATGACGTTGTGGATTATGGTGGGCACGGAACTTCCGTGCTTTGGCAAGGCACCTAAATTTGGCTTCCAGATTTTACACTCACGATAAAATTATTGATTTATAGCGCGACTTACGTCAAATGACTTGCCGTTAATTAGGCAGCATTATAGGAATAATTTTACTGTAACAGTTGACCAGCAATATACGAGTAGTTATAGGTGTCGTGTTGACTATGTTCTCGTGCATTAGTTAGCGAAATGTTTACTTTTCTCATGTCCTTTTGACTCTTCTGTTCAGTGTCCCGTGGGTAAAGATGTTATGTGTTTTAATTTTATTGTTGCACAGCACTATTTTGTTTTACATATTTTCTAACAGAGTTTTATCGAAATGTAAGTTCTCATTGTAGTATACAATGTTCTTAAAATAAACTGATAAAAAGTGATAACTAAGGTTTAATTTGATAGGCACCTAACCTAATATATGATTTGCACGAAGGAAGTCCCCTAGGGGCGGCGCTAGTACCTAGTCGCATTTATGTAATGAAATGTAATCGTTCCACTAATTGTTGCGGTACTAATATCGTGACATGGACTACATCATCAATGGGTTAATCCAGTGGGACCACGGATAAACGTTAAAATTATAATCGACTGATTAGCCATCGAGTTACGACAGTACGTAACGCCACAGGTAATGAATAGAATATGCATAAAGGTCTTAGTTATGTTATATAGTTTGTTCTTAGTGACGTTCTCAAGACTAGCTGCTTATACTCGGACACAATTAGATGGAGTAAAAGGACATTTACCTACTTGTAAACTTCATAATAAATAGGTACGCTTGATAAACGTCAGTTTGCTGCATCGAATTTAATTAGCTATACACTTAAACCTACTACCTATAGTCTGACTTTTAAAGTCCGACTATAGGTAGATATATAGGTAGGTAGACTATAGATAGGCAGGTCCGAAATGAATGATTCTTGCAGCAAAAGATCAGTTTTGACCTTGCTTCGGCCGCATAATGTCTCATTCACATGGGATGTAGCTGAGAACTTTATCTTGTTTAGGCAGTGGTGAATTTAGGTGTTAGGACTAAAGAAAAAACAGATTGACAAAAACTTCACCATATATTATTAATAAAGACAATCTAAAAGATCACTTAATAGTCATTGTCTTAAAAAATTATTTACCCTAATAAATTTATCAATATACATATAGTTTTATTTTATTACTTATTGTTTCAAGGATATGCGAAGTTGTGAAGAGTCGGGGGGACAGGACTCGAGAAAATAGTCGTTGTTCTTACGAATCATCACATTGAATATAACAATGAATCTTAAATTTATAAGTAACACATTTACACTTTTCAATGATTATCTAATCCACTGTTTAATCTAAATGCTTACAACCATTAATGAACTAACGTGACTACGCGAAGAATTGTGCTAATCTAAAGAGGTGTCTACATTTTTTTAAAGTATTTAAAGACTTGTAATTTACAGAACGTTCAAAATCACAACACAGAGTGTAATATCAAATTATCGTGCATTTGGCACGCGTCAGTTACTGCTACGGTTACATTATAGTAAAATACCTACGTATGATCTTCTATGCTGTTGGTACTACCACGATCACCGGTAAGTGGTATCTTTAAAAATAAACCACCTACCTCCTCAACCTACTCATCTTTCTCTATGTATCAATGTTCTAACATTCTAGGGTTTATGATAAAAATCTCTTCAAGAGATAAGTTGGCCTTGTGCATGCCCTTTCAATGTTTATGATTTAGTTTTAAGTTTTTGGTACAGATAAAATAAATATTAAATATGCATACAAAACAAAAACTGCAACTAATACTTTTGAATCACGGAAAATAAAATTTATGTTAGGGGTTGTACAAATTACTTCAGAATTGATTTACCGTGAGACAACATTACACAACTTACCTCAACATGACCTTAACATGTGTCTAATAATTAATTAGACACATGTTAAGGTTATTTTACTCTAATTCACTAAGTAAGTTGTATTTTCTAATTGGTATAATTGTGCCATTTCTATCATTAGAAAAGCAATATTTTTAGAATTGTCAATTTGGACTAAATATTTGTGTACCTACAGTTATTGATTTATTTGCGAAAGCAACACAAAGTTTACGTCTATGAGTACAATGGAACACCAGTATCGTTTATACCAAAATTTCAGACATTACAAAATAATAAATAAATATGAAGTGATCCGTGGTAGTACCGTAGATCACAATGAAGAGTCGGTTTTCCCGCCTATCACTTCTTACACACTTTGTTAGATACAAAATTAGAAGAATATATTATTATTATCCACTTATTCCTTACATAATATTAATAATACTATTATATATAATAATAACATTGTGTTGACACAAATACAATAAGTATCTATACAATTAAAATTATTTGGATTTAACACATAATCAGAAGAAAATAGAAATAGAAAAAATCCACAGGTGACATCACGATAGGAGTAAGGGGTAGGTAAGTAGATTTACAAAACATTTACTATGTACGGCTCATTTTAGTTGCTTTACAATCTCATGTTGCTTTCGTGTGACGTATTTCTATGCTATAGTAGGTAGTTGAATTACACTTTCGGAGATTTCATCATTCGATAAATTGACATAAGTTATTGTAATATATCATTACTAATATTTTGTAATATCGTCTTCATCGTTAATATATATTTATCATCCTTTATGTAGGCATAGCTTATAAAATAATTTTATAAATCGTCACTTGAAACTCTTAAAGTAACACTGTTTTTATGAACAATTATTTAGCTAATTTTATACTGAATAACAATATTGTTACAAACAGATGCGCTATTTTTCTGGAGTGGTTCCATTATGGTTGAAGCGACATAATATTGTTAGTTTATTTATAGTTAATTAGTTAGCCTGTACCTACTGTCTGTATATTAAAAAATAAATTAGATAACACGTAAAATAATTTACTAGCAACGATTGAACTAATACTGATTCACTGCACGGCTACTCTGTTTACTCAGAGTGGACGTAGTGAACCACAAATAAATGCAATTTCCAGTGCTTCATCGAACCTGATTTAAAAATAAAACAACAAAAACTACAATATTATAAAAATGAAATCGTAAGGCACTTCTATATTTTAATTGAAATAAGATTGTCCAAAAATCGATCTTACCATTATTATTAATTTTGAGTTCGTGAGAATAACAAGTTATTCGTGAGTTTTAATTTATGCCCTGATTGCACCAACTCCGAATAAGGTTCACCTAGGAATAAATTTAAAATTTTGACAGAATTCGTAAACAACATCTATTTATCCTATGCTAAACGTTATTCGGAGTTTCTTTTTCGCTCTAAACGGAATAAATCTAGCGGTCAAATTTTGCGCGAGTTCTAAGTAATCGGTCGGCCAAATACAGCGTGTAATTTTGAAGCTGGTTGATATAATTTACCCACTAGGCATAGGTACAATTCATGGCGGGTATTCACCGAGTCACACTCTCGTATGACTCGTTGCTGTGGATGCGACTCGTTGGGAATGGCTAATAATAAAAAATAGGTTACAAGTTACAACCAGTAACAGTGTGACTCGTTCGGAGAAAAATTCCGAAAGATTCCCAACTAGTCACAGTATGACAGGATTAGGTGTGACTCGTTGGGAACGCACACGATTCATTCGCGTTCCTGGCTGGATATTTTTGTGAACGTGCTATATATTGAGATATATTAAAAGGCCTTATTATAATCCTAAAGTGTTAATCCTAATCGGCGTAAAACCTTCCAACGGAGGTTTCACTTCTTAGGATACTTCGTGGACCATGTTTGTGATAAAAGTTTGTAAATAAATAACGGATGTTAGATAATGAGGGTCATATGTGTAAAGTTCCAGCCTGACTAACGTCGCTTTGGCACGTGGAATGGGAGAACGGTAACGTACCGGTATCGAACGGTAACCTATTTCTTACTTCAAAAAAGGAAAAAAATATCATTTTCTCGCAGAATAAATTTAATGAATCTTTCAGTCTTAGTAGCTAAGAGTATCGTTAAAAAATATTTCTGGAGGGACTTTCCTTCAAAAAATCGTTTGTCATAGACGTAGATCTATATCCGGTATCGTTATTTCAAAATATATTTAGTATTAAGTAACAAGATTTATTTATTTTATGAAAATAACTCCGATGTTAACGTCGCGTCGACCAAAATTAATACTAATATGTTAGATATTGACCATGGCAAACATAAAAGATGTTATGTTATTAAACCAAATAACATAATTGAGTAATCAACAGTCCACGTACTTACTGTACGCTTACTTATACCACATCATTATATGTAATAATAATTATTATTCTGTAGTATTTAGTAAATTGGCTAACTATACCTAAGTCTATCATAATGTTGAAATGGATACATGTAAGTATCTAATCTTAGACAACAACCGTTCTGTTGCGGCTTTGCAGCGTTCATTTGCCATGGTCATTTTTACTTCAGCATTTATATAATTATTTACTTAAAATTAAGTTAAGAATTGTTTTTTTACACGTAAAATTAATGGCGTTTTATTTTCAGAAGATTCAAAGCACTAATCAATTATGATTTCACTAAGTAGGTAAATATTTAAGAATAGAGTTTTAGGTAACGCCTCGGCTCAATCTATGTTTCTCTACGATAATCAATTCTATTTTAATTCCGTAATTTTCTAAACATGGCATTCTTATGTTATAGTTTATTTGGCAATTATTTGGGATCTTGATTGAAAAATCCATACTAATAATATTATAAATGCGAAAGTAGGTAACTGTCTGTCAGTGTGTTACGCAATCACGCCTAAACTACTGAACTAAGGACTGAAACAGTAACCGAGATAAGGGGTATAAACACTGTTTTTTGAAACTTTGTTCTTAGAAACACTTATAACGGAAACAGAAACCATACTGTAACCCAATCAATCTAACCTTTTATTTCTGTTAATAAGTGTTTTATCTTTAACCCTAATAGGTACATTCCCTAACAAACAGCACGGTGTGACAACACGTTCTTCTCACTTTATGGAATTTACACACACTGACACAACATGGCCATGTTTTTCTTAAAACAATTGCAACCATCGGTGCTTTCACCTTACCTAGGTTCGAATTTGAATACGCGTTAACAGTAAATTTGGCAACGTCACTATTTCGATTATACTTTAAAACACTTTAAAACCCTTTATTTCTAGTACAGATTCATTTCTGTTACAGAAATATATGTGTTTCGGGATAACAGAATTAAAAACACATTCAAAAGGGTTACAGCTTCGATTCTGTAACCCTTATATTTCTGTAACCTTTATGAATCTGTTTTTCAGTCCCTGTACTGAACCGATTTAAATGAAATTTGGTACAGTGATAGTCTAGAGCCTGAGAAAGGACATACTTTTATCCCGGAAAATTCAAGAGGTTCCCTGGGAATAAAAGAAATTGTCTCTTCAACCGATTTTGATGAAATTTGGTAAGTACCTATAGGGACAGTTTGTATCCAGGGGAAGGACATATGCTACTTTTTATCCCGGAAAATTCAAGAGCTCCCGCGGGATTAAGAAAAAATTGGCTCTTCAATAGATTTTGATGAAATTTGGTATAGGGATAGTTTGTATCCAGAGGAAGGACATAGGCTACTTTTTATCCCGGAAAATTAACGAGTTCCCGCTGGAATCAAAAAACCTTAATCCACGCGGACGAAGTCGCGGGCATCATCTAGTTAATAATCACTAAAAGTTTACCGTAAAACCCCATAGTCTACTTTGTTAAAATAGAACACGACCAAATAATCACACAAGGTAGTGATTTACAAATACATAGAGCATTTCGATTTTATCTTAAAAATTTATCATCTAGAATTCTAGACCATATCACGACGCCGCTTTTGTTTGATTTGACACAACTGGACTGAGGCATTGGCTATGTATAACTAAGGTAAGCTGTATATTTAGGTATAGATGATGGATTATACAGTTAGTCTAAACAAAAAAAATGCGAGACGGATAAACAAAGGAATTAATAATATTAGAGACATGCCTGTCTAATGAAGTGAAGACCTGTTTTGGTAGATCGACTTAGAACAAAAGCTAAAGTTATCATGTGTACCTGCTAGCATACAGCTTACCTCAATCTGACTGTCGCCATAGCGCTCATTAATAATTTTATTTTGATTCTAATGTAATATTAAGTTTTGGCTGATTTTCATTCAGGTACAGATGGAAGGAAACAAATATTGTGGGTACCTATATTATTTATTACGTATACCCCCAGCTAATAAATTAGTAGCTACCTTTTTTTTAAAAATATTCCATTGTACTTATATCTCTTTATCTGCAAACACCACACGCGTTCATTAAGAGTTTAACTTAAGGGTTAACTTAAAACAGTAGGTAAAATTTAATTTATATATTACAATATTTCAAACATGTCTTTTTCTAGGAATACTGTCCAAATAAATATCTAATTGTTAGCAATAATAACGTAATTAATGGGAATATTACAGGTTGTTAGAGTTGTGTAAAAACATATTAAGCGCCAAACCATTTTTTACACATTAGGTATAACACTTGTAGTATTAGGTACTTATAATAATTTTGAAAATATCGATATTATTTATTGGATATGGAAAAGCTCTGCGGAACATGTTGGTTGAATGGCAGGCGTTTAGCACTTGTCAAGATGTAACCCTAATATATAATGTGATGTTCGCTAATATTAAAAAGTTATTTAATAGCAGGTAGGTACACATTAGGTTACAATTTATGTTCTGTATCTAAGTATGAATCTTTAGGATTAGTAATTTCGGTCGCGTAATTTTTGCTGTAGCATATGAATGATCGAAACTGCCACACGACTCAAAATGAATTCGATAACTTACGCGCTTAAAAACGGCTGAATTTCGGTCGGGGACCGGGATGAGGACCTACAGCGGACGCCTGCGGAAAATAATCCCAGGATACGATACGAGGCGAGTTCGTTACTGAATGTGTGTGTATTTTCTGTCCGCCCATCTAGTCTAGGCATTAAAGCTAGTCGACCCCAACAATTATTGCTCAGGCGACGAAACTTTACAGTATGATAAAGTATCATGAGTTAAACGTATATTATAAATATCCAATAAAAATCAGAATGGAAGTAAGGTTTTTTATACTTTACCTAATTGTTAAAGCAGGAAGGTAGTTACATTATCGCGTAAACGCAGTTTAGGTTTGATAATAAAATCGGTTTAAATATCGATGTTCTCCATGATTATTTGTTTTGATATTTCGGTTTTGAGTGTAAATATCTACCTACTATTATTTTAAAAAGAAATCGGTCAAATATTCAGTCATAAATATTACGTTTTATAAATACCTAACTTCCGGGTGTTTTTTTGGATATTTTTGTTAAATAATAAGTTTTGGTTCATACCACACTACTACCCTGCCTTGTTTCAACGACTGAGGATTTAATGCAGGGGTCTCCATACTATGAACTGCCCCATTGCCTAGACTAATCTAGGCAGTTCAGCAGAATTTCAGTTGAATCGAAATTACTCGACTGAAAATAGGTACGCGACTAACAACTCACAAAATTAGGCTCGTCTGGCCTTAGTCTGCGGGATTTCTGGATATTCTCGATTCTGCACGTCCAATCACACAATTCTCTATATATTTATGAAATTACCTAAGTATTACTAATTTATAGCAGCGTAAATTGTTTTTTTTGACATGTTATCGCACGTTATCGCACGAATTTTCTACATCATTTGATATTATTGTGGCGAAACTACATTTGATCGTTTATCAAAAATTTGGATTGTTTGAATTCGGGGTGACGATGTGAAATTATTTCGCCAGTATTCGTAGTTATGTGTAAAGTAACAGAAATTCGACTATAAAACAGCGGGTTGAACGATCATAGCAGACCACTTAGGTATCTACTACTCGAAGCAATGATTTTAACACTTTTTAATACTGAGCTAAACGACCAAATATAATTTTACCATTTGGCACTATGGCGGCGCACAATCCTAACCAACTTTTTGACATTTAATGCTTTCTTAATAAATAACTATCGATTAAGAAGCTTCACAACCGCTGTATACGTTTATTAAGTTTAATCCGAATTTGGCAGCAGAAATTTCCAACAACTGGCAGATTTATTGAGCAATAGATTATTGCCCGATTTGTACATTCCATTTAAATAATATGTACACAGATACATATAAAACAATAAACATTAAATATTATCACAACACGTTTAAGGTACACGTACATACAATGAAAGATTTAAATCGTTAGATTCGCCTTCGCCTATTACTACCGTGCATTTACAGATTCGCCATTGAGGCTCGTCGCCCTGCGTCTATTTATCTCTATATATGTCTATGTATATATATATATGCACTTAGTGCATAATCTTTCCAGCCACCACTGCACTATGCGCTGGCAACTCGACTCCGGAGAAGAAAATGTGCGTAAACCCTGGTCTGGTATAGCTCGCCTTCTTTCACGAATATGTATCTAAATACACATTTATTGGTTTGAGATTAAATACACAATACTCTCTCGTAGAGTTGCGAAGTTCGCGGCTCAGGCATATCACGGGTTTAAATCCTTGCATACAATTAGTAAAGTACATACAATTTACTGTACTTTCGAAAATTAAGTACACATTTGAGTATTTAATAAAATACAAAATACCGCAGAGCAATAATATTAACAACAAGAAACTACTTAATAAAATTACCAACGTAACATATAGCAGTATAGGTACTTTGAGCATTTTTCGATAATATTTGTGTAAAAAAATATTGTTAATATGCTTTTTATTTATAATTCGACGGCTTCTGTGAATGTCGATCAAATATAATATTTTAATAATGATAAATGAAGTATCTAATAGAAAAAACTATATCTACGTTTTTTAACAGAAAGAAAATGGAATTGGAAATAGTCCAAATAAAGAACAAATGAACTTTTCTTGGGTTAAGGCGCTCTCAGTTCACGAGATCAAAATACAGGGGGTGAAATCGAGCAATGTCGAACAAATTGAAGAAATAATTTGTAGATTTTTTTTTTACCGTTCAATAAAAAAAAACCGACAATCCGAAAATTTATGTGATATTTTTAGAGCAAATTATAAGTTTCTTTATGGAGAAAAATTGCTTTAAAAGGCAGATAAACTGCCGTAAGTATTTAATGAGCAAACATTCACAGACGCGTGGTTATCTTCAATATTATTTTCGTCTATATTTTCTAAAAATGTGTCGATATGTGACCGGTACGGATAACGAATTGAATTCAGTTCTCTAAAATTATAATATTTACTTACCTAAAACATTCACGCATATCAAGTATGCCCCCATAATATTTGTCTAGTATGACTAGAAAATAAAATTAAACATAAAATACTACCTACAAAATAACAACAAGAGAATGAGCAAACAAGCTAATGTAATAAATAGTGAGCTGCGCTCGCAATAAAAATCAAACAATTCATTAGAGGTAGTGTAGTTTCTACACGAGTTACGTTTAATGTATCACACGTAGATGTAATAGAAATATAGATTAATATTATCTCGTTAGGCTGCCCGCCAATACGAACCGTAGCTTCCAAGAACTATTGATTTATTTACAACATCACACTTGCAGAAGTCACATTGAGAAGTCTGTCATATAAAAACTTTACGAAGACCCTACCTATCTACATTAATTAAATATTTATTTATCAATCGTTATACAAAATATTTTATGCGATCTCATGTAGGCCTTATGAAATTTTTGAAATACTTATCTATTTAAAATTTCGTTTATTTACCCAAGATCTAATCTCTAGCTACTATTGACTAATTTGCTTCTAAATCACTTTTAATTTAGGTAATCTATAGAACTATTTTGTGACCTTAATAAATGCTCAAACGAATAGCATTTTTTAAAAATTTGCTAATTATAGACATTCGTTATTAAGTACAAACAGTCGGGCGTGTCGCGAGTAAAGGCGGGCGAGTACGGCGCACGCCATAAGCGATTCTGATGGAACGGACGCGTTAAACTCGTTAAATACAAAGCTAATTAGGCCAATGTGATTCAGCATTTAACAGATTACGATTATTAGTCGCTAGGAGCACAACATGACGCGCGGGCGGAATGGGTGAGCTAAAAGTAGTTACTGTGCGGGCGGTTTGCATTGGAATTCGGCAGTCGCTTGTGACCTGTCATCAGATCTCTCAACCTTTTCATAAGGCTTTTCGAGTTTAGGTCTTTTCGGCTCGGCGTCGAGTGGCCGGTGCGACTTCATGTGTGCGCTACGACTTTTTACTTTGTTAAATACTCTGAAACATAATAGGGTACATATTAGGAAATGGCAACCAAAGATAACAATAAGAATAAAAGCGAAATAAAATGTTAAATCGAGAAAAAAGCAGAAAGCTAAGCAAGGCATTTACACTTCATTTAAGTGATTTTAAAAAACTATAAAATTTACATACAACATCAATACACATAATATATTTCCCTAACCCCTAAAGTGCAGTAAATAAAATTTCAATGTCATTTGCAATGGACATAATAGGCATTCACTTCAAATTGTATTTATATTTTATATTTACAAAAATATTTGACATAGTATGGTCCCTGAGACAGTAAAAATATATTGATTTGATTAAAATCTTATGAACGCACAAGCGCAGATCAATTTAAACTTCATTATAATTGAAGTGCATCTATATCAAACTGAGTCACGTTTGCGCATTCAATAACAAACTAAAAAATTGTCACAGGAAACTTTCTATGTCCAATAAAATAATTTACTATAACTGATGATATCATTATTATATTTTCCAACTCGAATACCAAATAATTTGTCACACTCGCAATCGACATTAACAACAGACAACCCCTTTTCAATAATATACAATAATACACCAAATACATCTTATTCGTTCAATAATAATATGGCATTAAAACAATCAGTATTCTATACAGCGCAAACACTCCCTAAACCACTGCAATGTCAACTTAATAGGAATATAATACTATGTAATAAATAATTCCAAGTTTTCGTTAGTTTTACGAAGCTGAATAAATATATGGACTTAAACTTTCACTAGTAATATATACATACGCAATTTAAGTCAAAGATATTTATATAAATATAAGATAGGTAGTTTTATAAAACGATGTACAAAAATGATGTAAACTTTAAACTATTCAAATTAAATTGCGTTTGTGGATATTAGCTGTTGAGGCCGAAAAATGGAAGCGCTATGCTGCGTATTCCGGATGTTGGCACTTACTTCCCGCAGATTTTGCAGGGAAACTCTTCTCCTTCAAACGGGGTCGGTGGTGACGTGCACGTTGTTGAAACGACTGATGAGTTCTGCCCTACCGAGCCCTGGGTGTAAACAATTCGATCGCGTTATCAACCTATTTTATGATATTATTATTCTGTGAACCTGAACACAAAATGTACGCCAGTGTTCGTAGCAGTGCTTACTTGGTTTGCTTGTGCGTTGTGCCAACTTCGTAAGTACAGTGTTTTGTAGTCTTTAGTTACCTTCTTCCAGAAGTAATAGAATTGTACACATTGCTTGGAGTCTTTTGTTCTTACCTGTAGAAGAAGTTTTAGCGTCATATTGTGTGGATTTCAGTATTTTTATTATAACATGTTACACATTCAGTTATTTTCTTACCAGTTGCGAAATTCTAAAGAAATCCTTATCGTACTGACTAAGTCCTGCCAAGAAGGCTTCTACTTCGTCTGGTGTCCAACGAGACTCATGTTGTGAGGGTGCAGCAGGACGGGACATAAGGCGTAAGGTAGCTGCTCGAATATCGCCCCCGCATTCGCCCAGAGTCTGCAAGGCAAACTCTCTTGTGTGCCCTCCGACTGGCATTGCGGCACACATGGCTAGCTCCATGAACATGCGAACTACAAAAAAGTATTTTTTGGTCAATAGAACATAATAGGTAATTTCCATGGAAAATAAAATATGCTTTAGAGTGACCAAAGCCATTACAATAACGATCTCATTAAGTATTACCTTCGTTATCATCGATAGCATCGTTGATACCAGGATCCCAAAGAAGCTGTTCGGGTGCTCGATGAAGATCTATACGATCATTACATAATTCTGGTAAATCAGCTTGATGATCTGATCCAATGTTAATTCGTGGTAGACGGGGTTCTTCCAATTGTGGCAGCACATCTGCTTCTGTTTGTAGACCTAAAATTTACAGGGATAATATATTTTTCTTCGATCTCATTAAATTGTTGATAAACTAAAAACTTCATTAAACTTACTGTTTAATAGTTCCATAATTAAACCGGGGCCTTCTCTATCAGGTGGAAGGATTGGTTGAGGTGTATAGTGGTTAATCATTCGACGCATCCGTGAACGGTAAGGACCAGCCGGAGAAGCGCGCCTTTTTCGTCGTTGTGGTGACGCAGGCACACTACTTGGACTTAAAAATACTGCTGGCAATGCGTCACGCCCTTCAACACAAACCTGATGACATGACCAAACTTTTTGATTAATGTAAAGATCCAGAAGTAAAATAATGCTATACGTAAAAAATAAATCACCTGAAGTGAGTTATCGTGAGTCCATTGCTGTAAAGGTGTTGTTATAGGAGCTAACAGCCGATGTTGTCGACGGGCAGAACGTTGATGTGGGAAATCCCTTGGACTGCTTGATAATAACGGATCTTCAGAATTAAGCATCATTCTTCGTGTAGTAGTAGTTGGATCTAATGTATATGCGTCAAGTGATCTACATTCTTCTGGCAGCACTTCTTCCAAGGCCTCTTCAACCTATAATTTGAATAAGGATCAGTAAAGTGACATTAGCAGGTATACCATATCTAATAAATTAAAATTTTGTTATGTAGTTAGGTATGTACCTCTTCTTGACTTGACATAGTCGCCGTAAAGAAGGCAGCTGATAATGGTGAGGATGCACGAGGCACCGTGTGTGCAGGTGAATGGGCATCGTGAGACGCCGGCGGTGTTGGGTAACCCATGCCCGGTGATGGTACTGGTTGTGTTGAATAACTTCCACTAGGTGACGATGCAGCATATGTTAAACCAGGTGAATCCCCGGTTGTATAGGAAAGTCCTGGAGAGCTTTCGGTATATCCAATACCTGGTGATGGTACGGGAGAACCACCATGACAAGCACCAAAATCAGCCAAAGACTCTGGGAGTGGCGAGTTCAATACGGCAGCGAGTCTTCTACTGGACGGGTATGTAACAGGTGACCTGTCTCGTATCGATGCGGCTACAGTTGCATAATCCTCTAAGGACGCCAGTTCATCCAGTTGGTCAGATGTTGTAGTGAATGGGAAAGTATCTTCGTTTAAGGCAGGAGAAAAATATCCGTCATCAGAATTAAACGATACTCCAAATAATTCCGGTCTAAATGTGAATTCCTGTGGAGGCGAAGCTTGACCTGGGTCGGATGCTGACCGCTTTACGACCTGAAATAAAAGTATAGTTTTGTTAAATACGCAATATTTTTATGCAAAAAAAATTATAGGATCAATTTACATACCTTTGAACTGCCTTTTTTTAATAACTCTATTAGCGTAGAATCCCTGGGTCCACTGACACCTCCCGATGTAGTTATGGTAACATTTGGAATAACTGGAGGGGGTACTCGTGGTGAAACAAATTGGGTAGATGGAGAAATCGTCGTTGCTGTTGTACCAGAAGTCTTAATAGTTGACAAAGGCGGTGGAGCTGGAGCGACAAATCCTGAGCGAGACGTGACGGTTATTTCTGGACCTGCAACATCGATAACCAATGATTTTCTAAACTGTCAAAGGTAATTTTTTTTTAAAAGGAATACCGAAATACCTATGGACGGGGATGACGTCTTGGAAGCACCTCGGCGGCTTATAATTTTTTCCTCAATCAATGCTCTCACGGATACAGAAGCTGTTTGTAATGGTGGCCCTGTTGACTCTTTTTTGTCTAATTTCTTGTTGTCCGAGTCCTGATGAGTTAACAGACATTTTTTTGGATGAGAGATAAAATATTTTTCTATAAGAATATATTTTATATAATAATATGTTATTTAAACATATTATACGTAAGCTTTCTAAAATGCTAACCTTTTTGAAATATCCGCCGTGTAATCGCATGTGACCGTTGAGTGCAGGAATGTTTTTGAACTTGCGATGGCACAAGTTGCACTCAACTTGCTTCGCGTCATTGCCGCGAGTCGGGCCCGTGCCGCTAGCAGAGTTACTCGACCCGCTCGCACTGCCACCGCCCCCACATTTCGGGCTGCTCTGCTGCGTCTGTGAATTTCATGATGTCTTTATATAACTTCAAAAGACTTTTGAACCTGTTACTTACTTTGTAATTTCAAGGTATAAACTTTTGATCTTGAGTAGCTCGTTAATATTTCAAGTTAATTAATGGGTTTTGATAGACTTGCCGTAATCTCCGTTTGTTTAAAAGGGAACTTATAATTATAGGTCGATCCCATGTAGTAAACATTGGGTGGAATGAGGGCAATTTTGTAAGACTTCTTTAGAGTATGGGAAATGTTAAAGAATCTGCACATTATTTATTCAAATAATTTAATTTGCCACAAAGCGGTAGCGCAGTGCAGTTATTCATTCACGTAGAATTTTAATTAGGTAGTTGCGGACATCCGGGGATGAGGGAATGAATCGCTGCGGTGACACTGCGCAACTTTGCATTATAACTAACAAAATATTTAAATAATAGTTTGTAGAACTATATAATCTATTTTTCCAGAGCTTATTTAAAAAGTAAATAAATCCCAGCAAAATTCTGGGAGTTAGAACTTGCTTACCTACTCTGCTTTTTAGAATTTCAAAAGTTTGGGCTTTTCGCCTGTTTCATAGTTTCATTGATGCATACCTACTTAAATACTTCTCTGCATTTCTGTTAATTGACTCCAAAATTAAAGAGTTCCCACGCGAATTATAAAAACCATGCCCACATAACGTGGACTAGTTAAGTCGCGGGCGTCATATAATAACGCCCGGGCGTTAAATAAACAACTCTTTTGTGTGATTGTTTTAGACGGTCTAATACAATTTTACAGAAATATTACTTAGTGTGATAAGATTCCCGAATACATTTTCCTTGGGAAAATTATTAATATCGGTAGGGTTGTTGTGAAAAGCATAATGAAGGAGTTTTATTCATGAGAGTTTTACTACACTGGCTTTTTGAGTTACCAACTATTCTCAGAACTTGCCCATTTAAGATTTCTCCTTTCCTTCAAAGATGTCTACCAAAACTGCATGGTGATAGATATGAGAGAGGGTGCAGTCAGTGTCCCAGGGTAAAACAGGCTTATTTTCGCGGTCAATCAAAGAGTTCCCACGAGATTTTCAAAAACCTAAAATTATATATTATGTTTGCATTGTTTTGGTCAGATATTTGCTGATACACAGTCATGAATATATCATATAAGTGATGTTATAGTATACATATCATTTGAATGTACCGAGCCTCAGATAAGGTTGGTGAGTGGTGACTAATGTGTACGGGACTCAGTGGCAAGTAATTTATTGCAGTTTTTTTTTGCGGGCAACATCGGTGTACCCACGTCATTATGAGTGAGGACGACTCGTTAAGTTAATGTTGCCAATCAGAAAGTTGCGGGTGTGTTTTTTGGAATTTAAACGTTTTTTGCAAAGAGTTACAAAAGGTTTTTAATACAGGGTTTCAACATGGCAGATTAGATTAAAGTAGGGATTTTTCTAACCTTATTATTTTTATTATATATTTGATTTACTCAGGTATTTTTAATCACCGAATGGGGGGGTACCTATAGCACATAGGCACTTAATTTTACAGAATATACTTCTACATTTACGTCAGCAAAATGGTAATTTATCATTGAATAAATAATAACAAGTAAATAATATATTTATTATTTAAGTATGTGAGCACAGTGAGTATAAAAAAAATCCAAGGGCAAGCGAGCCTTAGTGAATGTAATATCAAAATAAACAGTAGCTAAATAAAGTTAATCTGTATATTTTAAGTTTTGGTTCAAAGAAGTTTTTCAAATTTTCACAGGGTAGTTAACAAAATCGGTGTTTTCTGAATGATTAATGCGTAAAGGTTTGAAAGTGTAGCAATTTATAAAAGGTTTTTCCCAACCCTAACTGCGCCATTAGGGCAGCTCGTTAGGTTAATGCGGCACGAGCAGATGTTCCTTGCTCACTGCTATTTTAGCCATGTATCATTCTAGTACATTCCTGCTTCTCCGTTAGGTACATTTACACTGTATGTAAAGGATAGGTTTCGAAGCTCGATGACGCCCGTGACTTCGATCGCGTGTATTTGGAGTTTAATATTCTCGGGGAAGTCTTTAATATTCCAGGATAAAATCTCATATCACTCTTCAGGTAAGTATAATCACGTCAACCCGTTGCTTTATTTCAAAGGCAAACCAATAAACCAACAAACTAACACACTTAACCATTTTACATTAATATGCAATACGATATGCGATAAAATCACGTGCAGCGGTAGCTACATTGCAAAGAGAGTTTTTCAAAGTAATTGCGAGTTATGTCTATTGTGGGTGAAGTATCAATTTTGTACATTTTAACTTTTGATATCCTGTAGAACTATATAGTAGGCACACCTATGTTAGGTATTCCTACGCCTATTTTAATTGGGTATCTGACTCCTACTTAAATAAATAATTTTTAGTGATTATCAAATAATGGATCTCCCAAAAGTCGTAATATCCACGGCTACTGTTAGTTTTATGTTGAATAATCAGTTAAAAATGTCGCTTAAAGTAAAAAAGTGCGTCGAACTTTGATGACGTCACAATTCAAAATTTCATACAAACTCCCATACTAAGCACGCGTTTTGACGTTTGAAAAAAGTTGCTCATTTGACTGGTTGTCAAATACCCAATTGGAGGTATATCCGTATTTTCAGGAACTCTATTAATAAATAAAATGAAGGAAAATTTCTTCTCTTTTAAGATTAAACATTAAAAAACTAAGTAATCGATGTAAATATCGATTAGGAAAATTTGCCCTGACGTGTCACACACGGTAGATATTTTTGCAAAATAATGCTTAGTCTGTCTTAGTATTTTATTTTATTTTATTTTTAGTCTTAGTAGAGTAAAAATATGGAAAAAATTCATACCCTAGGCTTGGGAAAACTCGGCGTATGAAACAGTTGCGTGATCCAGTTATCCATTTATCCTTTAACACTTCACTTTTCAGACACACAAAGGAAAACAATAAGATTAAATGCCAGGCCCAATTCTGCAATGTGGTGTTTATCTCACGGTCTACGAAATAGGAATGATAGCACAATGTATGGGAAAGGTATCGAAAAGATGACCCCTCAGCCGCGATGTTTTTGAACTCGCGAATCGTAAGATGAAATGACCAGTCTAACAACAATGCATGGGCAGCTTGGATAAGACTGATTTGCATATGTCTATACAATGCGAATAGTTAGGGAATATTAATTTCATTCATTGCTTGAACAATAACGTCTGCGAAGATTTTCTACATAAGAGATGTTTCACACATTATAGAAACAAAGCTTTTTAGAATCACCCCTTGTACTATTTACTTAATGGTAAGTAAATTAACTCTTGTGTATTTACTTAATGGTAAGTAAATTAACTCTTAATCTTATTTCGTGGTAAATAACGATGCCGACTATCTTAGAGGCATATTATATGGCAGTAAAATTAAACCCCTAATCGTAAGTACATATGACATTAGCTGAAATAATCAACCCCATGCCGCCGGGATTAGAGGTCAGAGGTCAAACGTGCAAGTGCCAAGCAATGCAACGTGTCTACATTGTAGATAGTTTAAACTAGTTAGTAGTTAAGATAAATAAAATTGATTTCATATACTTAAATAAATAGATTTATGTGAAAAAGAGAATGCCAGATTCTGCCCCACCAATTTTCATAATTTACACGAAATGTAAACTTTTTAAAATTATCTTAGGAATTTATGACCACGTATGATTTAATAATTATTGATATAAAAGTTGCGGATTTAAAAATGAAAAAAAAAAGTTATTCAAGTCCCTCGTCCACTTCCTATTTCTCTTGCGGCAATTTGCATTAAATTCTACGTATACACGACTAACTAAAACTACAGTTGTTAAGTTTTAAAATAAAACATAGTAGCCTATTAGTTACATAAATCATACTACAGATCTTTGTTTAAATTCGCTATTTTGTGTTGTTAATTATTGAAAATGACACATTATTATTATTTTAATTTAAATAACAATGAATAATAAAATAGTTGCAATAAAACCTTACCTTCGCATTCACGCATTTTGTGCAATGAAACGTCATTGACAAACGTATTTGAAGATGTCAATGTCATTGTGACTTGTGATCATTGTATATATCGAGTTTTCAGTGACGTCGACTGTTTACCGTGCTTGTTTTGAATGTTATACCAAAAACTTTTGCTAGACCTATAATATTGATTCTATCTCGCCGACTTTGCGCTATTTTTCATGGACGACCATTGCTTGCGATTTGGGTAACGACGTTGAGGTGCATAAATTGTCACCCGAGTGTAAACAGGATCCTAAGACATGTTGTTGCCATGTTAGGCTTACCATTAAAATGATATTGATGCACCGCAGCAGTATTTCTTGATAATGTAACGACTGATTACATATTTAATATGACGATTAATACATCAATGATTACCAACAGTTGTTTTATTTCCAATTAAGTAGTCTACCATTTTACCGTTAGAGAAGATAGCACAAGCTTATTAACTTATTACTTCAGGTAGACCTCAAGCTACGCAGGCATTTGAGTATCCTACTTCATTTTAAAGCCATAATATCTCTTGGCAAGAGCATTGTAATGATACACAACATTTTTTTTCACTCATTTCACAATTTAAAATGCATATAACCTAAAATAATTTTGCAACTTAAACTTAGTTTTAATAAAAAACCGCAAGTGTTAGAGGGTTAAAAATATATGTATGGTTATCAGTAATAAAAAATCTATTAAATTCTACATACGGTATGCTTGTAAACGAAATTTAATAAGTGGGGAAAGCTCTATACATAGTCTGGCGTTTTCCTTTTCTTTGTCTTTAGCAAACGTAGGTATTAATTATCACAGAATAGGTGCTATATATGTAGATGCACTATGCAGGGTACTTAGATATTCAAGTTGTTTAGTAGATAATGCATTGTAGAGTTGACAACTAATATTATAAATGCGAAAGTCTGACTGACTGTCTGTCTGTCTTGTCGTCTGTCTGTCTGCTACGCCTTCACGGCTCATCCGTTCAACCGATTTTGATGAATTTTGGTACAGGGGTAGGTTGTATCCCGGGAAAGGACATAGGTTACTTTTTATCCCGGAAAGTTCAAGAGTTCCCGCGGAAATCAGAAAACCTTAATCCACGCGGACGAAGTCGCGGGCATCCTCTAGTTCTCCATATTTATGTAGGTGCTCCTAAGTGATAACTAAGTTAGCTTATCATTTTACTTAGCATTGAAATCGAGTGCTTTACTGTTGACTGAGGAGTACGACGATTTGACATAAGTCAATCATTAACTAATAAAATATTAAACAATGGCGGCGGAATCAAAGCAAATATTAAAAATAAAAAGGTGGCTTTCAATTGAAAGAAAACATCTGAATTCATATAGAATAAGTATTGGAATCGGGTAAACCTCGACGCAATTATATATTTGGCTAACTCTTCCTTTTTTTAAGTTAAAAAAATGCACTTACTACTTCTTTAACTGCTATATACGTAACTGCACCTACCTACTTAGGTCACTCTCAATTCCATTTCTATCTTATAGTAGTTCTTTATCATTTATCTCACTTAGCGCCACGTGACTCCTTGGAGGCGAAGTCAGGCGACGCGTCTTAAATTATGCAACGCGGTGTCTACAGAAACTCCGCGCACCTGCGGCCTTGTCACCCCAATATTATTGATGACGGGATCAACCTTGTAATATATTAAACTAGCTGATGCCCACGACTTCTTGTTTTGTAACAGAGACAGATTGTAGTCTGGAATAGCTCATGGGTTACTTTTATTCCGGAAAATTAAAGAGTACCCGCGGGAACCAAAAAACCTCAATCCACGCAGGAATCATCTAGCTGTTTATAATTTATTAAGAATTATACAGATTTTTTAATAGTTATATTAGATGGAATCATATGTAAGATTGGTAACTAAATAATTGTTTGTTTCTAATTTTATCAATAAAGAACTAATTAATTTATTTTATTTCAAAATCTCTTACTGTGATTTGCTTCTATCCTTCTTTTTGTTTCGATTTGGTCTCAAAAAAGCAAAAATATATTCTCGTGTGTTTAGAGAGAAGGTAGGCAGCCTCAATGAAATATTCAGCCGACGCTAACAGTTGCAGCGAATTGAATTTAGGTTTTCACCGTAGATTTTATGGTAGCTACTAGCTACTCGGTTAAAGCTGTACTTAATTTTCATGCAATAATGTGATTTACTTATTTCACGGGACCATGTAGGTAAGTACACAAATTGGAAGTTAGGATAAACAATAAAGAAACGTGCCTGCGTCTAGATCCTATTGTCACAGACTTATCCTCAATAAGGATTTCTGAGTAGATTTGTGGGAGGCTTTGCCCCAATGATTTATTAAATAAACACAACTGAATACAAAAAATACTAAAATACATTTCAAACAATCAAAGAGAAGCCTCGAATCCAACGTTTTCGTTTTATGTAATGTTTCTTTGATTCGCATTCCGAATCTGTCCCCCAGAGCTCCGCCGCCGGCGATTTAGAGATAAACGTGGACACGAGCTCAGGGTGCGGCAGGAATGTCAAGGGACGAACCCTTTGTGTTAATTGTATGATGGTATTTTGATAATTCAACCATGTTAAAATTATAATAGTAAGAACGATATTTGTTTTTCTAACCTGTCGATATTGATACATCGATGGTGCAGAACTAAGGACGAAGTCGTTGTGTACATCACTCCATAGCGTGCCTAGCTCTAGATGTGATTTAATGATATCTCCTGCCAGTACTACTTTGTGACCACGTTAACAGGTTCATATAGGTAAACAACATAGAATCATAGAGGATATTGTCTAATTGATTTTACATCATTAACAACCCGATAAACGTTAGTTATACTTATTAAGTAGATATTCCAAGTAATTATACCTACTTGAGCGCTAAGTGACTTTTTTTACGACGTGTCGAATTAATTACATAGAAAGTTCCTAAATACGCGTGTATTAATGTAGAAACTCGATAAAATTTAAGATAAAGGCCAACTTCACAGCCTATAAATTGTAGTACTTATTTTCGACGCGCCATAAGATGGCGGCCAATGCAATTTGCGGGGTGTGAAGCTGGGATTGAACTGCCGCAGCACGATTCGGACCAATCTGCTCTTATTGAATATAATACCTTCTTCAGGAGCTGAATTACAATTTACAACTATTACATATTTCGTTTTGCAATATTTTGGTATTTTTATTACCTATACAGCGAGGATTTCACGATTTTTTAATTAGCTCCACGACATACCTACGGATACACACATATATGTCACCGTAAAATTGCAAAAACCGTTAGATTGTAATCTAGTATTATATGTATGACTAGACAATCTTGCATTGTAAAGTCTACATCTCCTGAAGATGCTCCGGTGTCGGGACGAAACGTGCTTCGAGATTAGTATAAGTCTTGTGTGGTGGTGCATGTGAGTGGTGGTGGCATTGCTTGCTTGGGAACTTGGCTTTCTTGCTTGGTTGGGAAGGTAAACGGTGCTTCGCTTGTAACTGCATGCTTGACCATACAGATTTTTTTCTGTTGGCGGATTATAGCAAAATAATTGTAATCCTTTCTTGCTAAATCATGAACTTCCGCAAAGTAACGCCTGATTCTATCCAATATGGTTCACAATCTGTCGACAGTGTACAATTTCGCTAGTTAGATTACAATCTAACGGTTTTTAAAATCTTACGGTGACATATACACATATATAATGTACAAAGTAATGTTAAAATAGGTAGGGTACATCACTAGTCAGATTATGATTAGGTATGATGAAACTTATCGCTACAAAAAATATTTTTGTCGAACAAGGGTGCGTATTTGAAACACAACTTCCTAAACTTAATAGACAGGTCTAAAAAAATATATTCTTTTCTAAGGGAATTTTGTTGGAAGGCTTTTCTCTAATGATTAAATCTATATTTTACTGTCAACTGAATCTAGAGATATTTTGTAATAATTCAAATTAGCAGTAATATGCCTATGAAAGTACAAACTAAATCTACCACAATTTTGCCTATATACCTACTAACCAATTAACCACTTTACAGTACAGAAGATGAATACAATAGGAATTTTATTGAGTCATGAATTCATGATGGATATCTTAAGTATCGGATAGCTGATGAAACCCCGAAATAGATTAGTGGGGGTCTACCCTTCGCTCACGCTTTGTGTTAGCGATTATGACTGAATTATGGACTTAGGAATACTGAGTTTGATATCGATAAATTGCCAGATTACTTAAGTAAATTCTGTATGATTACTGGTTATTAGGTATTATATCTTTTCAAGTAAGCTATAATGCGCAACTGTGTGTAAAGATAGTGATCATAACGTTTACCTATGCATGGAATGCTTCTCAGTTTTGTACGTTTATGCTTTGGATACCGTTGAATCACATACGCTAACATTATAGAAGCTTACAAGCCATTTTCTGGCTGAAAATATATCTAATACCTAGGTACTTATTTTAAAGAATAAATGATTGTAAGCGTTTACCTAAGGCGTGCCTGTGTGTTTATTTTTTTAAATTGTATATTTTGAATAATAGCCAAAGAATAATTTAATATCTACTTACCTACCATATGCAGCGTAAATGGTATGGAGAGAGAATTCTCAATGCTCATGGGTATAATGCTTTTAATTCTAAATGAAAATGAATTAATGATTTTAACTACAAAAAGCACTTTACTAATAGGTAGGTTACCTAATTATCTTATAATATATATCTCTTAGCTAGATACAGCTCAGAAATGAGCGAATATCCAAGCCCAAAAGCTTTGTCAAATAATGTCTGATGCTAAAATTTAATTATGCCGTAATTATGTACCCAAATTCATTAATCCCAGCCATAATGAAGTGGTTCAAAGTGGATTTATTTCGTACAAAGGCATTCCGCTGTCAATATGTTGTGAATCAGACTGCGCTGCGCCTATGGCACCTAGCACCCAAACATTAGAATTTCGGACAAAATTCCTGTTTATTGGATTCATGACTTTTCGGGACTTTTTGTAAACTTGACATTCGTGAAGGCCACGTTTAGTGAAGTTATGAAGAAGTAGATACATGAAGATTCAATAAAATGATTTAGTTTACTTACCTATCTAAAAAAAAGCATCAAATTCTGAATTTTTCTCTTTTGAAGTTAAATGTTTTTTTTATCTCATTTATTTGGGGGCTATGTTGGGACCGAGTATGTTATAATGAAAGTAAAACAAAAATATCATACTAGAAAGATATTATCATAAATGCGTTTGCTACGTTTTCAAAAAACATAAATCAACACGGATTTAGTCAACAACACAAGTTACAACTATGGAATTAAAAATAATTTTGTACTACATCTTTCTTCCATTCTGAATAAGTTTGGAAAATTTCGGTCGTGTGGTAACCGCCGCTGTTTCGTCCCGTTCGTAATTATGAAGCGGCGTTTGTGGCCTTTATTACTTCCTGCAGGTGACAGCGAATCAGTGCGATCAAAGTGAGTGCTTTTAATATAGCTGTCGCGTTGTACCATCTATGGTCTGCCATGTTTCAAGTTTACTTTTATTGCAATGGCTGGTCAAACAAAAAGTGAGCAATAAAAGTGGAAAATTTCCAAGCGACTTCAAAAAAGCTTTCCAATTCGATTCGTGTATTTTCTTTTCATTGTATGATTTACAGAAAGTGGCATTTAACAATATGACATCGTATGTACGTCTACTATTTGGTAGAAAATTGTAAAATTTAGGTGTCGATTCATTTGATTGTACCCATGCGTAGCATACATGAACTTCGGAACCAACTTAGACGGGTCTTTTTAGGCATACCTACCTAGTTGCCTACTGGCTACGTTTATACAGCTATGTTTAACATTAGTCGGTCCAAATCTGACCCAAATTTTAAGCTAATCGAAGGGTAAATAAAAGCTATTTATAAAAACCTTAGAAAAAATTTGCAGGTGCGTACTTGTATTTGCGTCCAAACGTTCTCACGCGAAATAGATCAGCGCAAATCTGACCCTACGCATAATTCTCATTAAACAAGCTGTTTTGTAATATTTCGAGTTCAATCAAACCGTAGCAGCACCCCTTGAGCGCGTGAAAGGGGTCGCGAGTCCCCGTTGCACGCGAACAAAATTGCTTGGTAATTGGAGAGCACAACGTTAAAATTTTATTTAATTTCTTTAATTAATTTTATTTAATATGGAATTTTCTATTAACGAGAAAAAAACCTCTAAATGCAGACATGATAAGCCAAACCAAAAAAGTTTAAGTGAGTGCAGCTGTGATATGTCTACCCACTCGCCAAGTGTGCGGTAAAAAATCTACTGTTGTATATTGGCTTGCTGCTGTTGTCGAAACTCGGCCTGTTAACAATTATGTCACTTTTTTGCAGAGTCGGATTGTAACTTTAATTAAATCCATATTTATTATTATCCATATTTCCTGGTCCATACCAGGAGGACTATTTTGTAAGCATCAGACAAATAATAATAATATAATTTTAATTAATTAAACAATTAAAATTATATTCATGGAGTTCTGCTGAGTTTATTGCGTGGAAACAATGTCAGTAGTTTTGAATGCCGAACCGGTGGTAGAGCCAAAAAAGTGTATCATTATTCATATGGGACTTGCTAGTTTGCCCTATCGCCCACGTGAAATAATGAGATCGAGGTTGGAGTTATCTTAATTTACTTCGTCGTTTTTTTATGCTCGTACGTATTTTTAATAAAAATATTATTACAATATTTAAAAATAAATTACTCCAAAAGTGTGGCATGTTAAATGCATAGGCATCTTGTACCGAGAAAAATACGCTAAGGGACAAGAGTCGCATCTAAAGTATAAAGGGGCGATACACGTGGCAGTAGAGAGAGAGGTCACAGGTCAACCCCTTAGAAAGTCAAGCAAAAGGTGTCCCTAAACGCCCTCCGTATATATTATAATCTCATAAGTGCCTCCTGGCAATATGGATTACGTCAAATGTTTTATTTTACTTTTATACTAGCTGAATGCTGCGACTTTGATTCCCGAGTTGTACTTATTACTCTTTTATTTTTTTGGATAAAAATAATACCTTAGGTGTGTCCTTTCCCGGGGTGCAACAACGTTAAAATCGGTTGATCAGATGGGCTGTCAAAGCATAGCAGACAAACAGACAGACACATTGTTGTATTTATAATATAAAGTAACTATGGATTTTTAGTTGTGTAAAAAGTTATATTTTCGCTTAAATATATACCTAATAAGTACTTATTTAACTCCTTATTACAATTTTACCTATAGGGATTTTTCAAAGTTTACGTTCGAGCGACTTAGATTTAGCTCACAAAGTAAATTAAATTATGTCTCATCTTTAATGATTCTCGAGTTTCATCGGCCATCGGATAATAGGCAATAATTAAGACAACCAATACAACCATTTCAATAACATCTAGACGTTTCGCCCAAGGCTTTGTTATGAGATATTGTTATACGTATCTCACGGTAGCATCGGAATTCTAGCTTTGATCTAATGTAATATGCCTAATGATACCCATAGCACTTACGAGTCAGTCAAGGATAATGCATTATTTAGACGGATATATAGACGTGGTATGACCGCGTCTAGTTACGTAACTCATGGAATTACAATAATTACAGTAAGATATTAAGTACGTTGCTTTATAACTACTTGCCTATTGCCTACCTAAGAGTTATTTGGAGTTACTAAGGTGAAAAAAGAGGTACTGCAGCAAAAACATACAAGTCATAATTAAAAAAATTAAAAACACGACTGCCCTGCCAAGGTCCGCACTAAATAGTAAAAAATCTAAATTAATCTAGTTAAATAGAATCTTATTCACATTTTTATTAAATGATATTTTTTTGTGAATCTCTGGATATTGAACTATAGTATTATATATTTTTGGAATCTACTCATCATTTTCTAGATGATGATTATATGTATACTTAATCTTATTTTCGATTTCGATTTCGATTCGATTTTTTTCAACTTTAGTCTTTAATTCGGGACCAGGGTCACCCCATCATTCCTTTTTGAAATTTTACTAGCCTATGCCACCCGGAATAAGCTAGGGATTCTAACTATACCTCGTTTATCAAAATCGGTTCAGGCGTATAGAAGTTATGGTGGAATATACAAACTCACATACATACATACATACATACATACTCCTTTTTTCAGGCAGTCATATAAAAAGAAGAGTTTTGTTAGACGCAGCGGGACTTTGTATTTGCAGTTTTAAAATTCAAACTTGCTTCAAATCGAATAAAATATTATAAGATCGTATTTGCAGCGGTAACCTATTAAACCTACTTGTACTTGTATTTTCTATGAATCACATTAAAGTATCATATAAACGTCTATGAAGTTGTTAAAATTGTACTTTTTCCATACCAGTGTAATTTTGGTCTTAATCCAAGCTTTATTTCTTAATACGATAGCTAAAAGGGCGAAAATACGCTCGACAGCAATAAACTTGAAATAAAACAGATTGGGCAAGGCCATGACGTAGTATTCCGCATTGCAATTTCTGTTTCCCACCCGCAAATTGCATTTGCCGCCATCTTAAGACATCAAAATTATTAGAATTTATTTGCGGCAGTTACGTTCCCCGCCCTGCACGCTGCAGCGCCTATAAATTTCACCGACAGTATTAAAATCGTAAAGTTTCCTCACGTGAAAAGGTGAAAAGTCAATTTGTGGAAGCTTGCCGGGGCCATAATATCAAGTGTGCTGATACAATCTTCTCGAGGCGAACAATTTTCTGTGGTTTGAATATTTTTACAAATATTTTAACTAAAGTGTACCCTAATGTGAATGTTTTTGTGAGAATATCATAAAGGTGTATTGTAGGTGTACTTATATTTAAAAAAAACTAAGTACCTAAGTATATAATGAAGTATGTGACTTCGTTCGCGTAGATTTCGAGTGCGCGGACGAGTCGCTAGTTTATTAAAAACTAAGCCCCGGCTTCGCACGGGTGCTAAGCTGATACTAAGTAGCCCCCCGGCCGGTACCGCCGCAACCGCTATGCCCCTGCATTTTAAATTTGTAATATTTTCGAAAATATTCATTTAAATTACATGCTGTAGGTACAGGGCCATATTGATCTATATTAAATGTACAATGAATTTAAGGTATTTAATTGGATAAGGATTAATGTTGTATTGCTTAAAATCGCTGCGTAAATAAGCCATTATTTCTCGTAAAAAGTAAGGGATAAAAAATGGTTATTGTGGGTTATCCCTAAGAGATAGACATATTCTATCGCAGACTTTTTTGTAGATCTTTTTAAGGTGTACAATACTGTAGTAGGTACATTATTTTGATCTATCTCGTAGGGTTCAGCCAGCGTTTGCAATGTAAGCGCAATAAAAAATTGTGTTTATTTACGACATCACATTAGAAATTTCTAAAATTATTAGTGTTTCTCTACTATATTAAAAAAATAATTTAAATATAGACCTTAAAACTAAGGCATTAAAGCTTAATGGACCATTTTAATAAACTATACATATATATTAGAATTAAAAGTAAGAAATAAAGAGATACCTGAGATATTAGACTATTTGTGGCAATGTTATGGCTCTCCCACAAAATTAATGTTTGGGGAAAAAGTTCTGGATTCAGCAGTAGGTTGTCAGCAGGGTGACCCACTTGGTCCCGCGCTTTTCAGTCTCGTTATAAATCCTATTATTTCGTCCCTAAATTCAAAATTCAACTTATGGTACCTAGATGATGGGTCATTGGCAGGAGATGCGTCGTCAGTTCTTCAAGATTTAAGAACAATCATACAAAAATTTTCTTATATTGGGCTAAATCTAAATTTTTCCAAGTGTGAGGCTTACTTCCAAATTCAATTCCCATTGAGAAGAAAAATGAAATTTTTCATAATTTGAGTTTTTTGATACCGGGTATATCTACAGTTTCGAGTCAAAATTTAACCCTTCTTGGTGCTCCAATATTTGATGAAGCATTTCCCTCTGTAATAAATTCTAAATTAGAGAATTTCAATAAATTTTCGCATCGCCTTTTCCCTTCTTTGACCATGGACTCAGTTGCATTCGGAGCGCAGGCCGCTTGTATCGCCACGGTGCTCTCAATGATATAGTCCGTCGCGCTCTGGCCACTGCCTTCATCCCTGCACAACTGGAACCCTCCGGTTTGTTCAGGGATGACGGCAAGAGGCCGGATGGGATGACTATAGTACCATGGTCGATGGGTCGTGCACTGGTGTGGGATGCAACCTGCGTTGATACGTTGGCAGCGTCCCATCTATCAGGCTCGTGCCTAAAGGCGGGTGCTGCTGCTGAATCTGCTCAGTTGCTTAAGCGTCGCAAATACTCAGCCATTACTAAGGACTACGTTTTTGCGGCGCTTGCTTTTGAGACTCTGGGCCCATGGTCATCGGACACGAAGAATTTTATAAATGTTGTGTCCCAAAAACTGATCCACGCCTCTGGTGACCAAAGAGCTGGCGCTTATTTAGCCCAACGGCTTAGCCTTGCCATTCAACGAGGTAATAGCGCCAGTATTTTGGGCACCATGCCCATTAACGATCACTTGGATGGCGTGTATTTTTTGTAAATATAATTAGTTTTTAATTTAGATTTTAATTTATTTCTTACTTCTACTATATTATACATATAAACAAAATCGATGATCCCTGAAAAAGTGACCCACAGACAGTCGGACAGACACACTTTCGAATTTGTAAGTATGGGTAATATTCGTCTCTAAATAATAGGTTACTACTACATTCACTGGACTATGTTTTCTATGGCAGCGATATTGGAATGAGTTTTAAAATCAATTCAATGTAGAAACATACCGTGTACCTTTACGCCTTAAGTTTTTAACCTTTAGAATGTGGTTTCGTGATTCTCATTCTTTATTATCAGCTAGACTACTACTGGCTTACTATAGTGAAAATAAAACAAAGTTGATAAATCAATACGGGCAAAAACTAGAGGCAAGTATATAAAATTCGGGTCGCGCAAAGTTTCCAAATACGAAGACGTTGGTAAAAACTTATTTGACGTCCAAATTCTCCAACTGTCAGCAACGCTTGAATATTTATCGGGGTCATACTTTCCGCTCGCAGAGAGAAAATATGTTGAACTTTTTCCGATCAAATCGATGGCTATAAATCTTCCAACATTTAAAGAAGCGTTGCTTACATTGAATCGCTAAGATTTGAGATTAAAGATTATCTAGAAAGCCTTCGTAATTTGTTAGAACTAATTAAATGACGGCGTAAAACAATATATTTGAGGCGTAATACCTAATTAATAGATATGAATTTGCCAGAATAGCTGATATATGGAGTATTTTAATAGGTATTTCATATCAGCTATTCTGCTTATAAAATCAATGATTATAATTATCATTCTAGCAATAATTATTGCTAGAATGCTATTTAGTATATTGTAGTGCATAGTTATGTTTATATTTCTGTATAACTGGCAAAAACATTAGGTATACTCTAAACAAGGTTCTTAAATTGTTTCTTTTTAGGGTGAGTTAAAAGTTTCATGACTTTTTAGGGTTCCGTACCTCGAGAGGAAAAAACCCTTCGAAACCCGACGGACACTTCATTGTCCGTCTGTCTGAATGGCTGTCTGTCTGTCTGTCAACCGCCGTTTCTCTGGAATGCTTGGAGGTATCAAGTTGATATTAATATCAAATACTAAGTCTACGGTCCCTTAGAGCTGTAAAAAAATTAACCTTCTAAGTCAAAGCTATCAAAAGATACGGCTGTTTATGTCGCATATTTTGACACTCCCAAATAAATCAAAACATCGGTACTTCCTGTTGACCTAGAATCATGAAATTTGGCAAGAAGCAAGGTCTCATAGCACAAGCATAGGAAAATCCAAAAATCATGAATTAGGGTTTAGCGCCTTTATATGTAACCCAGTAATTTCACAGCTGATTACGTGTTATTACGACATTGTTATTTACTAAAAGAATTTATATTATGTGGTGGTAAGGAACCCGTTGTGCGTGAGTCTGACTCGAACTTGACCGGCTTTTTTGTAGCTGTTTATATTGTCACTTTATTAGGCTCTACCAGCTGTATGGCGATTGTGGCAAGTGACGTCAAGCAACCCAATTTTCTCTCGCAAAACTAAACATTACAACACCTTTTGAAGTTCTTCATAGCTCATATCGCTCTATAAATAAAGATCATAATTCCTTGGTCGCGCATGTTTGATCCTGTCATTTATAATGTAGGGCGATAAGGCCGCAGGTGCGTAGAGTTTCACTGTGAAGGCTCCAATGCATAATTAAGGATGCGTTACTTATGTGACTTCATCTCTTAGCGGAGTGACGTGGAGCTAAGTGTGACGTACAATTTGGAGTTATTTGATGGGTCTCCATAAATAAATACTTAGATATAAGTTTTCAAGTAACAGAGACTCATAAACTAAATTTACCAGATTAGAATAGAGTAGAATAGGCGCGAGCTATAATAGATGTAGCGAGCTTGTGCGAGCTTAATAAACGGTTACTGCATTTTCCAAAGCATTTTCCATGTAAACACATGTTTAAAATGTTTTGATAGTGTCGCAAGATATTCACTACATATGCTAATAAAAGCCAGTGAAATATATATATATATATATAGCTCAATAGGTTTCGCCTTCTAGGTAGACAGAGGAATTCCAGCAATAGAAGTCTGTACAAGAGATGCACTACCTAGTCTACCAATCCTCTAAATATTTAGAACTAGCTGATGCCCGCGACTTCGTCTAGTTCGTGGTTGGTGGTTTAAGTATTTTAAATTCTCACGGGAACTCTAATTCTCCGGGATAAAAAGTAGATACCCTGTGTCACTCTCCAGGTCCTCAACCAAACTCATGCTTGCATCGACCTGTTGTTCTGTTGCGACGTGATTGAAAGAAAAGTAAACAAACGAACACACTTTCGCTTTTATATTATTAATATGATAATCAGCAGGTGCGGTTCCGAGATTTCTCACGTGAAATTGATCAGCGCAAATCTGTCCCTATTCATAAATCTCGTAGAAAAGTATTTTTATTGCTAGTTCAAGCGGAGGGGCCCTCAATGGATCGGCGGGTCGCGAACTTGCGGCGATCCGCGAACAGGTGACGGCTATCACATTAGGGGGAAACACACTACTTTTACTCTATTTTATTCCACTACAAGTTAGCCCTTGACTGCGATCTCACCTGATGGTAAGTGATGATGCAGTCTAAGATGGTAGCGGGCTAACCTGTTAGGGGCATGGCAGTTATATAAAACCCATACCCCTAGTCGGTTTCTACACGGCATCGTACCGGAACGCTAGATCGCTTGGCGGCACGTCTTTGCCGGTAGGGTGGTAACTAGCCCCGGCCGAAGCCTCCCACCAGGCCAGACCAGGGAAAATTCAGAAATCATAAATTCCCAAATTGACCCTGCCGGGGATCGAACCCGGGACCTCCGCACGTGAAGACAACAACGCTACTCACTGCGCCACGGAGGTCGTCAAAAAGACTACTAGCTTTTATCTGTTCAACCGATTTTGACGTTTAGTACAGACATAGCTGCATGCGGGACAAGGACAAGGGCTACTTTTTATCCTGAAAAATGAAATAGTTCCCGCGTGTATAAAAAGACCTTTATATAATCCACGCGAACGAAGTCGCAGGCATCATCTAGCGGGTCACTTAATATTAAGTGATCACCCTTGTCCATGAACACTTGCAATACCAGAGTTAGCACCAATGCATTGCCGGCTTAAATAGAATTTGTATATCCACCCCTTGAATAGCTCCATAATTTAGTTTTGAGGGTAGGTAAATTTTGTCTGTCCATAAGAGAATTTTTTCCCTTGGTGTGTTTTTGCTGGTTTTGCGTAACCCAGATAAAATTAATTTAAAAATTTAACAATACACGGTTCATTTGAAACGCATTCCGCAACAGTACGCTTCAAAATTTAATCATCATTGTTCGATTATAACAATTTAGATTGATTGTTTTTAAATAAATCAAATAAAAAGTATTGGTTTCATCAACCGAAATCAAAATCTAACCTGATTGCGATGGGACTGTTCGATATGTACCTACACCATAGAATACTAAATAGGTATTATACTATAATTAGAGCAGTTTGGGGTGGTAATAATTTATTCTACTACTAGCTGATACCCGCGATTAAAACTACGTGGTTTAATATTTCTTTTATTCCTGCGGGAACTACTAAATTTTCCGGGATAAAAAGTAGCCTATGTCACTCTCCAGATCTGTTTTGTGGTCGGCCCGATTGTAGTTCATTTTATAAAAATATCCATGTCATAAATAAAATAAAATTTATTTTATACTCATAAATTATTGAAAATTAATTTATTCAAAGTGGCTAGTAACAAAAAAGGCAGGGCTGCCTTTTTATCCATGTTTAAAAATATAGCCGTTTTAAGGTGGAAGCTTACTGGTAATATTCGTATGATAATATTACTAAAATTGCCACATTGCTTTTATTTTTTAGCAGCTAGATACTATGTGATACTATCTTACAATAACCCTATACTTGATGCTCATAATGTAAAAAAAAATCATGTTTAAAATATATAGCCGTTTTAAGATGGAAGCTTACTGGTAATATTTGTAAGATAATATTACTAAAATTGCCACATTGCTTTTATTTTTTAGCAGCTAGATACTATGTGATACTATCTTACCCTACCCTATTTTACCCTATACTTGATGCTCATAATAAAAAAAAAAAACACGGCTTTATAGTGCTACAGTTAAATATGCATAAATTCCATCACTCTCGATACGAGGCTAAGGGGCGAAGGTGAATAACGGCAATCCCTTCTGATATACGAGCGGCCTAATTCACTGGACATTCGCACTCGCGATCTGCGATGTATCGGAATTTGCATATGAGTCTCTTTCCCACGAAACGGATTTTGTTTTGTGTTGCGCTTAGACATAAATCCCATTGAAACTTCATTAATACAATGTCTAGCTTCTGTGGGAATGGAAATAGAGTTGCCTTTGCTTTTAATAATTAGCATTATTTTATTTTAAGAAGAAAAAGTTTGTCGATTATGAGATCTACTGATGGCAAGGAACGATAAAGGGAACTAGCCGATGATGACTATGAGGTCTAATTCTTTGGAATGAGTCTAAGGCATTTGCGTAAAATCTAATTTGCTTACAAAATATTATCCAACACATGGTTTTAGATACGACTAGACAAGAAAATTATATGTATTACTAGCTGATGCCCGCGATTTCGTCTGCGTGGTTCAAGTATTTTAACTCCCGGGGGAACTCCTTAATTTTCCGGGATAAAAAGTAACCTATGTCACTCTCCAGGGTCTCAAGTATGCCCATGCCAAAAATTACATCAATCCGTTGCTCCGTTGCAGCGTGATTGAAGGACAAACAAATAAACCAACAAACCAACAAACATCACACTTTCTTTCTCACTTTCAAACTCTCGACAGTATAATTCAAGATGCATTCAAAGCAAAACACTTATTAAAAGTAACTTCTTTACGGCAGCTATGGAAACCTCCAATGGAGCATGTATTTGACTCGCTCCAGCAATGCTAAGGAGAGCTGTTACCGTATTCTACAAATTAATGAAATTGTAAATTATTTTTTTCAAAAGAGCAACCGCCGGGTTTCTTGCTGGTTCTTCTCGGTAGGAATGAATTCCGAACCAGTACTTGTAAAAATTTATTTGAATAAAAAAACATTAGAATTTTGAAAATGCTTGCATTTTAGTAAGCTAGCGATTAGTTGTCAATCAGCCACACGGGTATCAAAAGTACTTATAAATAGATTCTATTAACAATAATCTTTATAGATTCAATTTAAAATTATACATTGTATTGTGAAATCAGACAGTTTATGGTGAAATCGGATTGTCGACAACAATCCGATTTCACCATAAACTGATTTCGTCGACTCGCTATCCAACACAAAAACAAAACGTAATTACCAAAACAGCGCCAAAAACGAGACATGATTGCAATGTTGAAAATAACTCGCTTATTACCGCATGGAGTTCGATTAACAAAACATGGCACTATTAATTCGGTTATTCCGGTGAAAACAATGCAGCGGGGATTCTGCGATTGAAACTGGCTGCCTTATAAAAGAAATAATAAAATTTTACTATCTCGGTTTAGTCCAAAGCACGTAGGTTTCTAGTATTGGAACGGGACCAATACTACTATGAAATTTCACAGAGTCAACTCTTTGAAAATGTTAATGCAAGTATCTACCTGCTGCATTAGGTTCTTTTATATCGAATTGCATGTTCGAAATATAAATAAAGTTGTTAGAACTATTTATGTGGTTAATATTATTTTAATAGAGTGTTACGTATTTAAAAGTTTTACCTATGAAGATTTTTTAAACCTTTTTGAAGTGAAGTAAAACGAAAACGCGACACTAAAAAGAGACACAGATATTCATAACCAGCTGATGCCCGCGACTACGTCCGGTTGAATTGAGGTTTTTTGGTTCCCGCGGGAACCAAAAAACTCAATCATTAAAACTTTCGCGTTTATAATATTTATTTGATTTGATAGGATTTAGCCTGCGAGAGAATGAGATATTGACATGACAAGTTATATTTATTGCATTCTCACGTAGGCTACTTTTCTGAAGTTTAACTTCTGCCGTGTGTGAATTGCACTCATATACAATTTTTTAGTTTGGATTTATATTATGTTTATAAATAGAATTTTTGGTACATACGACAATGTTTTGAGCAATTTCGTGTTGTACCTACATAATGTGGTTTACTAATAATCAGATTTTGCAAGTCTTAGCAAATACGATGTATTTCCAATTACGCTGAATCTTGGTTATCTCCAAGTTATGTTTGCTGCGAAACTACGTAGCACTTTGCGTAGCGTTTACGTAGCATGACTGTGATATTAATTCTATTAGCACTATGTATGACTTCATATATTATATCTATTATTTTTAGATGTATTCAAAAATAATATTATGGTAAGATATCTTATTGTGGCGTGCGGTAAATATAAAACATTGACTATGGAATAATAACAATTTTTATTTAGCGGTATACAAAAATTACTATTAATGTAAGGGCGAATACACACCACGGATAAAAAAAATGTCTAGCGGACAAAAATTCCGCCCGCGCACTTTTATTTGGAGCTACACAGACTACAGAGATAGGACAAACCGTGTTTGCACTATGAAAAGGGAGATTCACGCGGACGTGTTTCCTTGTCCTTCCTAATTGTGTTTTGGCCATAAATGAGCACTAACAGGCAATCAAAACCTGATAACCCCTGATCGCCAGAAAACTGTTTTTTTCTGATCGCAAGGAATTTCCTGTAGTGTTTTTGGTATCATACTAAAATGTTAGTCCTTGTCTTTGTAAGACGAAACCTGTTTCCCATACGACGACAACCTTTTGTCCTATCCTTTTTTTTCCTTTAACCATAAAGCACCATCATATAATTTTTTTTACACTACAATCTAGCCTATGGGCTAATAAGTAATATTACGTTAGCTTAAACTTCTACTTATGAGTAATTGTCCTATTCCTAACATAATAATATGCAGTCAAACGCGGCTAGCTATGTTACTCTATGTTACGTTATGTTCAACAAAATGTAAGGGATGAGGTTAAAGGGCAAAGGTTGTGGTGCCTTATTATTCTATCTGTGTTTTAGCGTAGTAGCTGTAAGTGTGAAAACATACTACTGACGGGACAGAACGAAATGTAAGTGCGACACGTCTGTTTGTGTACTTATATATTGAGCTGCTGCTGAATTTATTTCTTAATTAGGCTTACTAAATAACTTTTATCCTAAAAACTATTTTCACAGTTTGACTGTAGAAGGTAGGTCCTAGGTGACGAAAAATTCGGCAATGCGACGCGACAAGACAGGAACGGCAGCTAACCCTCCACGTGGCCTACGTTGTCGCGATATATGTTTGTCATTTTTCTATTGAGTCGTAACGCGTCGCGTTGCATCGTGTCGCTTTTGTCGCTCACCTAGAACACCGGGTGACACCGGATTCGATGAAATTGTTCCCCATGCGTCGCATGAGTTTCACGCTGACTTTTAGTCATGTCTTGACAGGAGTGTGTTGTCACCCTAAATAACATGATTAAAGCAGTACTGGATTAACGTAAACACGTAATGCCGCTCGCTTGTGTGTACTCATTAAATAGCAAACCGCTTAAAGACAAACCAGATAATGGAATATAAGCTCACGAGTAGTTGCGTATTTACTTTATGTTCTATTGATCACGGTAATTACACATAAAGCACATTATGAAGATACTTTCTCTTAAGATATAACACTTTTGCCACTTAGCAATTATTACCACACAAAGCGTATACCCAATCACGCCAGAACGGCTGAACGGATCTGGATGAAATTTGGCACGGAGACAGATTATAGCCTAGAATACATAAGGCTACTTTTATCCCGGAAAATTAAAGAGTTCCCGCGGAAACAAGAAAACCTCAATCAACGCGGAGGAAGTCGCGAGCATTAGCTAGTGGATAATATAAGAACTTTTTTGTTTTTTTTAAAGCCGAGTGGCGCTGTTTCTTGTTGCCAATATACAACGCATCGTTGTATTGCCGATGATGGGTAGATGATGATGCATTTAGTAAGTAGTGACCCTTTGTATGCATAAGGACAGCCTAAATTCTCTTAAGGGCAAAGTTGTTGTTTCTAGCCTTTATTTCCGTCTTCATTTTTGAACTTGCTAGTCAGTAATTTAGTGAACAAGAAATTTTAAAGATCCCGTTGGAATTTCTCAAAAGACCCCCGAAACAAAACGTAATCGTTGCAATAGCAAAATTAAGAAAATATTCAAGTATGAACGATTAAGAAAATATACAAGTATGAATGAATGGTACTTACATTAGAGTTGGGCTTGGGTTTGGTATTGCTTGCTTTGCTGGGCTTAGGGCGGGCGGGCGGCGTGGGCGGCGCGGGCGGCGTAGGCGGGCTGTTGTCCCCCGCTTGCGGGCCGCTCTTGTCTGAACCATTGCTCGACTACAAAAACAAGTCAAAATATTTGTATAATATGAACTGACGGCTTTGTGCTGGTGAAATTGCTTAAAATTCTTTGTCAGCGGAGAAGAGCGTTAAATACATCGCGTGTTTAGCGGATCAACCAGATCATTATATGGCGCAGTGGTGAGCGTTGTGGTCTTATAAGTAGAATGTACCGGATTTAATCCCCAGCAGGGTCAGGAGAATTTGTAATTTCCGAATTATCACTGGTCTGGCTAAAAGGTATACTGTTTGTGAATTGGTTGCTGTGGCCTTATTTTGACTTATCCACGTGGACAAAAGCCAGGTTCCAATGGCCATATCTTTAATCAAAAAAAATATTTCAGCCCAGCACTTGGAAGGAAATTTAATCAACTTTTTTAAATCTCGAGCAATGCCTATACCTATCTCTGCCCGAAAAAAAGAGACACAAGACAAGGTAAATTCAAAAAATCGAAATTTTGCCTTTTTTTCAAATTTGTTTTGACTGTTGTGGCATGGAATGGAATGGCATAAATATATTAAATATATTAAATATAATATTTATATAGTATAAATATATTTAAAGGTATCTAAGTATTTACACAAAGGGTATAAAAGAAAAGCAAATTCGGAGCGGCATAAAATATGAACCACACAAAATATCGAATACCGTTTCAAATTACCAGAGGCAGAAAAAATGTACAAATGATTTCTCATTAAATCGTTGCATTAAAAATGAAGTAACTTAGCTATCGAAACGAAACCGCTGAGAGCTGCCCGAATCACCAGAGGTACTCAGGCCGACTAAAGGAGCGTTTTCCCTCAAAGCAATATAAAACTTAAATCGTTTTCCCTTATTAAAACTCGGGGAGAAAACATTCGTCGTCGATTTGCCTGGACACTTAGTTAAATATACTAGGAGGAGCAATCATATCTGGCACGGACATAAAATCAGGTGTCAAAATACGCTTCCATCTAAATATTACTCGTTTAAAGTGTACTTGTGAGTAAGAAAGTAATATGATTTTTTAAGTTAGGTCTTTACTTTAGTTAACCATCTTTTACTTTTGCTAAATGCGTTTGCTTTGTTATTTATTACTTTGTGCTCGTAAAATGAATGATATCATCATGAATATTGTCTTACACTTTTATCTTTGTGTCATTTTGTTTAAGTTTAATTTTAGTATCTGCTTTATATTGTAACTAGGTGATGCCCGCGACTTCGTCCGCGTGGATTAAGCTTTTCGATTCCCGCGGGAACTCATTAATTTTCCGAGATAAAAAGTAGTCTATGTCCTTTCCCTGGATACAAACTATCCCTATACCAAATTTTATCACAATCGGTTGAATATATAATATTTTGATACCCGTGGGAACACTTGAATATTCCGGGATAAAAAGTAGCCTATGTCCTTTCCCTGGATACAACCTATACCTGTACCAAATTTCATCAAAACCGGTTGAATAGGTGGGCCGTGAAAGCGTAGCAGACAGACACACTTTCGCATTTATAATATTAGTATGGATTCCATGCTATAATAATTGTTAATATGGGTTGTAATTATTATTGTCTGAAATTAAAAAAAAGTTATTTATTTATTTTATACCTAACATAAAAACGGTGTCAAACTATCCCAAGAGAACAAAAACCGAACGAAAAAATAGAGCAAATGTTAGTTTGGGGCCACTTTGCTGTAGGAATTAAAGCGCGACTTTGTTTGTTTGTACCAAGGGTTGTTGTAACCCAACAGCAGCAGTCAGCTGGTGCTATTTTGAGCTATTTCACCACCGCCTCTAGTAATATAACAACTCTGTGGCAAAAACATCCCCCGTTGATTTGCCTGGCCGATATACTTTGCTCGCTGTGAAATTAATTGTTGGGTAACACGACCGTCATTATTTCTAAATTTTTCCTGCCGCCTCAAAGCCTGTAATGTTGGTGTGAAATTAAAAGAGAACAACGCGGATTTGGGCTAATTGGTTAATTAATAGGGGCGACCGGGCCTGAATTTCACAGGCGAGGCGGTCGGTTGGACCGTTGCCAGTATTAAAAATGGGAGATTGAACACCTAATTATGTGTGAAATTACCTACACTATTTTATACAGATATTTTAACAAAAGAAAATTAGATAAGAATGTTTTTAAAGTGTGATATAATCCTTTCTATTTTAATTAAGCACTTAACTGGTATACCGCCAAGTTGAGCCTAAGGAACGGTGCACTACCTATCTTATCTGGAAGCGTTTCGTCGTATTTACGAACCGTCATAGGTTCGGTCCGGATGAAGCTAGAAAGCTGAAATTTTCAGGATACTATTTTACGACGTTGAATTTGAAGCTTGGACTCACAAACCTGCAACTTATCAACAGCAAGAGCAACCTGTACCATTTGAATAACGTTCTGCAGTTGATAATAAATATGCTTTATATAATGAACAGTGTGTTATGCCATATTATACACGTAACAGTGTGTTATACAGGCGCACTGAAGCACCATGGCTTCATTTATCATATTCAACTGCTGATAATAAATTATTTTATTTCTAAACTTCAAGGAGCTACGCTGGACGTAATTTCCGTTGTGAGGTGCTGCCGCGCGCGTTTCTTTATTTCCATATTATGTTTATAGACCAGCTTTCAGACTTATAATAACAATTATTTTTTATAATGGAAAAATAAACCTAATAATTAGTGATTATGAAGATACTTACATCCGAATTCGTTGAACTAGTGCGTGATGGCGACGTGGGTGATGAGTGTCGCGAGAAATTTGTGTCTCGGTCGGCCGATTCCGTTGTGCTCGCAGCTTCTATAATTAAATAATTATAATAACTAGGTGCAGTTTAGAATAAGACGTGGCGGCAAAAACTTTCATAGGTCTAGTACTTCGAGCATGATTGTGTGCTTGAGGACAAATATGACGCTAATAATTATAATTAATTTTAAGTAACTACATGGCATCTGTGGCGCGGTAATTATTAAAAGTCTACTTATGGTAAATACTAAATACGCGTCACATCACCGCCCTAAATCCTTAGTTCATTTTTCTTATTATTTAAGCTTAGCTATGTCTGTCTTCAACATGCAAGCTATCTCTGTGCTGAAATATGAAGATTGGTAGGTAGACTGTAATATTTTATTTTTTGCGTGTAGTAGCGTTGGAAACGTGGCGTGGTTTCGTGGGTCCACCACGTTGGTCTATGAGATTACGTGTTATAAAAAGAGCAGTATATGTACTTACGCCTTACTAACGGGCGCTGTGTGCGTTCAGATATATGTATTCTAATACAGATTTTAACATTTATGTTATACGAATAAGTGTATTATTATAATACCTAGTAGTTTAAGGGTTATCGGGACAGTAGGTATATATTTCTGCAAATATCTAACTCTATAAAATAATATCTACTCAAAGGAAATTGCTAGGCTTAGACGATATTCCATTTCAAAAGCATAATAATTACGTTTCATTATACTAGCTTTGAATTGAAGCGGTGAATAGAATGTAAAACTCGCTCTAATAAACTCAAAACACTAGAATCGATCGCCATTGCTGTATAGTTTCGTATTCATAACAAGAAAACTCAATAAAAAGTTTGTTTCATAGTTGTTTGCCTGTTCCCCTGTTTCTATTGAAATCGACTCTACGGGTCTAACAGGGCTCATTCACGTTGCGACCGAAATAATACATGAAATTATGTTTTGTTGATTTCAGTTATTTTATACCGACTACGCGCCAATACCCGTAATTTTGTATGAGTGTACGGGTTTCTAAAATCCTCCTAATATTATAAGTAACCACTTCACTTAGCTTGTATTATTTAAAGTTTTATTTTAAATAATGTGTAAGTAAGTGATTGTTAGTGAACCTATTAAAAATATAATAAATGTGAAAGTCTGGTTGTTTGTTACTCGCATCTTCACGTCACAACGACTGTACCGACTGGGTTGAAATTTGGTATGGAGGTAGCTTATGGCCTGAAGTAGCACAGGCTATATTTTATCTTGGAAAATTAACATCTCAAACAGCGGGAATCATATAACCTTAGTCCACGCGGACGAACTCGCGGGCACCACATCATGATGATGCGCCATACTTGTGCGTTATGATGCCATACTTAGAGTTACCTACTAATGATTTACGAATTTATAAGTACTTGTTTCGGGCGGTGGTTGATGATGGTTTTCAGTATGCCGTCGCAAAGATCTCGCATCGCAGTACGACTTGCCGCATCCGTCAGCTTTGCACTCGTATGGCTTCTTGTTGCGGTGTGTTAGCATGTGCCCATTCCTGTAAAACAAAATACATACTTACTCAGGTTTAGTTTACACAATTATTCAATTAATAGGTCTAATATGATGAAGCTTTTGCCACTCCTACAATTCGCTTCAAAGTTATTTAAAAGTAAAGCAAAACATAGTGGCAAAAGGAATTTTTCGACATTCAAAGAAAATAAATCGATTTAAAAAACCGGCCAAGTGCGAGTCGTACTCGCGCACCGAGGGTTCCGTACAAACCTGTAGTGAGTTTAAAATTATTAAAAATATTTTTATTATATCTATGACGTAACTAAAATTTATGCTTTTCGCAATTTTCCTTTATCTGTGCTTTAAGACATTGTTTCGTACCAAATTTCAATATTCTGAGTTCACGGGAAGTACCCTGTAGGTTTTGATTCCCTTGCGAGTGTCGAAAATGAGCAGCATAAACGGCTGTATCTATTCATTGCGTTGGCGTAGAAGTTTGATTATCTCATAGCTCCAAGGGACAGTAGACTTGAGTATTTAATATGAATTTCAGCTTGATACCTCTATGCGTTCCTGAGAAGAAGGGTCTTGACAGACAGACGGACGGACAATAAAGTGATCCTATAAGGGTTCCGTTTTTTCCTTTTGAGGTACGGAACCCTAAAAGCGCAAAAACATGCCAACTTGTTAACGATCCATACACTCATTAACAAGCACGTCCTCACAAAGTCTCTGCCAACTTTCAACGTGTCTGTATTGTCCAAAGTAAAAAAAGACGGACAAGTGTGAATAGGACTCGCAAACTAAATGTTCCGTACCGTAATAGGATAGCTAAAAAGAAAAGCGCTAGGTATCATTTTATCAATTTTTCTTCCTTGTATCATATGCTTTTTAGCGTTGAATAGTGCAATATCAGCACTTAGCACTTTGAAACAAGTTTCACTTCGAAAATGTGTATTTAAGTGGAATAATTAAAGAAATATGTGTATAATTGGAACCTGATTAGGCTACATAATACCCAAAGAGTTCGATAATAATTTCACCGTATTTTTCAAAAATAGCGTATCAGCAGCACTACATACAAAGAAGTCTTACAAGGGTTCCATGTATCCATTAAGAGCTACGGAACTCTATAAAACCGGCGAGAATGTATTCAGGCTCGTACATTCAACTTATTAATGGCTGTTTCGAATTTTACGCTCGTAACTTTCGGCCCTGGGGGAGCTTCGGACTTTTTGCAGTGGACTATATGAAATAAGAGAGAAAGCGCGGCGACATTTTAGTGCACCTTATATTTATGCATCGTACGCTGCGTTGATTTGCATTTCTCTCTATGTTTTTATTTAATAAATAGAAGACGAACCGGACCATCGCCAGACTTCAGTATACGAGTACATTTTTTTTATCCACTACAAGTTAGCCCTTGACTGCGATCTCACCTGATGGTAAGTGAAGATGCAGTCTCAGATGGTAGCGGGCTAACCTGTTAGGGGTATGGCAGTTATATTAAACCCATACTCCTATTCGGTTTCTACACGGCATCGTACCGGAACGCTAAATCGCTTGGCGGCACGTCTTTTACCGGTAGGGTGGTAACTAGCCACGGCCGAAGTCTCCCACCAGGCCAGAACAGGGAAAATTCAGAAATTATATTTCGAAACTCTGCCGGGGAACGAACTCGGGACCTCCGCACGTTATGGTAACAGCGCTCAACACTGCGCCACGGAGGTCGTCATACCTTTTACTCTTTTGAAATGCACGCATTGCATGTCTTAAGTTATATTTTCTTCGTACGCGCCTTTTAAACACAAAATTATATGTAGTACTTAATAAAGATATTAAAATCTAACTAATTCATCTTCTCTACTGATGATTTTCTCTATTGGAGAAATAAAAAAACACGAAAATCGGTCAAGAAATCGGAATAAAAAATCTTGGATAAAAGGTCCCAACCTCTTGACCGAGATTTTCAATTGCTTACTTTATTCCTTAGAACAAAAGCCAATTTCTTTTCAGTTCAGAAATCATAATAGGCACCGAAATGTTTTGATTAGTTTAATATAATATGCCCATAATATGTGTACGAATCTTTAAAAAAATCTCCTCCTCGTAAACTAGAAAGGGCTTAAGACCAAAGTGTCGTAAAACAAAGTTTACGACGCACGTAAAAAATTAGGTCTTTAATCGATCGGAATACTTTTGGATTCGTCTTATTTAAACACTAGGAGTCATAAAATTGTGATTTTTTAGATTTAACCTGTATCTTATCTATAAAGATTTATATATCTTTATTTATCAATCATACATTAACATCGATTGCATCGTATTTAACATAATATGAAATTCTACATCAATTATATTATCAAACCATCAAAATTCTTTCACGCGCTGCAATTACATGCAAATGACGTCATCAATACATCAACCCTGACTTATTTTGAATTTTCACTTTCTTCACGTTCTTGATGTCGTTCTTTCTTTCTAGGCTGTAGACCATGGAACTAGGAATCTGCTTTTATTTCGATGCAGTAGATGTACGTCCCTGTATGACGTGCACTGTTTGATCTATCATGTGCCTATGTAACTATATATTGTACCTATATTTATACTCAAACTCAATCTCAAAGTATATTAATTCAAATTAGGTACACTGTACACTTATTCGTAAAATTCGTTAAACGTCCAATTACATATAAAACACTAGATGATGTCCGCGACTTCGTCCGCGTGGATTAAGTTTTTTTGATACCCGCGCCTATATGGATAGGATAGCTTATGTCCTTCCCCAGGACACAACCTATCCCTGTACCAAATTTCATCAAAATCGTTTGTACAGATGGGTCGTGAAAGCGTAGCAGACAGACAGGCACACTTTCGCGTTTATAATATTAGGATGGATGATGGTGATAATTAGTTACGGTATCTTAAAACTAAAGCTACGAAGGTTCCAAACGCGCCCTGGTCTGAGAAGAGCCCACATCAAACTCAGCCGGGTTTGTTTTTATTAGTATCTATAGCGCTTTGCTAAAGAATTTCGCTAAACTTCTGTAATTACATGCTCGTAGTCCAAAGGTTTCATTAAAAAATTCATATATTCACCATTATCTGTTGACCGTTTGCGGTTTGCAATGAGCTTCATAAATAGTAGCCTATCAGGAAAGCTATCCGAAAATTCGGTCATTCTACATCAAGTCCACACACGCAATATGAATGTGTCGCTCACATAATCACATTAATATTCATACAGCGTTTTAACTGCCACCATTTAAGGGGCAACTTATGCTTAACTTCGGGATGGACGTGACTCGTGAGCCGTATGAAGTCTTTGTACCTAATACCTATTAACTGATTTCGAGACTATCTCCAGTTTAGCAATAGAAAGTTGTTGGGTATTAAGGATCTTTCATGGAATACTAACTCTTCCATAAGGTATGCGCTAACAACAAAATATTTATCAATTTATTGCTAGACAAGATGATGCCTACGATCTAGTCCACGTGAATTTAGATTTATGAAAAATCTCGCGGGAACTCTTTGATTAACTACGATAAAAAGTAGCCTAGGTTCTTACCCGGGATACATTCTATCTCTGTAGGTACATGTTAAAACCGGTTGAACAGATGGGCCGTGAAAACATAGTAGAAAGACAGACAGTCTGTTAAACTTTAGAATCTATAACATCAATGTAGATTAGGAATATCTGGATTCTACAGATTTTGCTACATAACTCATCTTAAGGGAACCTATTGAGATAACGATCACTTCAAATGCAAAAGAACAATCGTGTAATTTGTAAAGGCATTTACGCTCAAAGCAATAGTCCGGAATTAACGTACATGGTTGTATTGTGTGGGATACATATTACATATTCAAGGAACTCTGTTAATGTGCTCAACCATACGATTATTAATTCATTGTGACACTGGATTTAAACCCCAGCTTTAGTGTTTTGCTAGAGTAACATTCGTGGAATTTCGGTATTTCTGTAGGCTAGGCTATGTATTATTAGCTTCTGTCTCTGTTACTACCAACTGAGTTGTACTCTATTTATATTGCTTATTTTGTTTTTGGCAGTACAAGGAATCTGCTTGTTGTGGTGTTTTTGGGCGAAAATACACTACTACTATAATAAAAAGTAACCCAAACGCAAATTGTATATTATGTAGCTGCACAGACTAGCACAGTACAACGAAACGTGTCAACTATACGTAGCGGGCCTTTCGTACGGAGGTTAGGCCATATGACGTTAGGACGTATGCCATGAGTAGTGTGGTTTCGCACTTTTGTAAATTCATTATAGACTTATGCTTGACCACAATTACACCTGATGGGAAGTGATGATGCGGCCTAAGATGGGATGTGCTTGCCTAAAAGATGCCTATTTACTTAAAGCTAGAATACAGACTACGGGCCAGAATCCGAATCCCCAGAATACGCTCTACGAAAACGCGAACAACGCGGATTTTTTTTCACCATCAAGCTTTGAAACAGTAAGCTAGGTTAAGTGGTTGGTCCGTCGTACATTTCGAGAAGTTAAATGCTCAAAGGACGTATCAATTGGATGCTGCATATGTCAAATATAAATATTTTTGCGATTATTAAATAGAGGATCTTCCAAAAGACAATCAATATCCGTCTCTTGTAAGTTTCATATTTGATAACCATTTTAAACTATCGATTAAAGTAAATGATTGCGTCGAATTTTGATGACGTCACAAGTAGGTATTTCATACAAATATCCCATACCAAGCGTGCGTTTGGCGTTTGAAAAAAGTTGCTGATTTGACTAGATGTCAAATACCTCTATTAGAAAGATAGTGTATCTACTCACAGATGGTCCTGCCTCTTGAACGCCTTCGCACAAGTGATACACACGTATTTCCGCTCATCGCTGTGCGTCAGTTTGTGCTTCGCGAGTGCGGATGCGTTCCCGAACACCTTGTTGCACACCTGTTAACAAAAAAAAAAATCATATATTTGTCGTTCATTATATTACTTTTAGAAATAAATAGTCTTAATAATTTTGAAGAGTTTCTATTATAGCTACAGCTTTACGAATACGTGACTAAATATTCATTTTGTATAGACTACTAGCTGATGCTCGCAACTTCGTTCGCCCTTCGTTCCTCAGGGATAAAAAGTAGCCTGTGTTATTCCAGACTATTATCTATCTCTGTGTCAAATTTCATCCAGATATGTTCAGCCGTTCTGGCGTGATTGAGTAACAAACATCCATTCCATCCAAATTTTCGCATTTATAATATTAGTAAGTATAGACTATAAATTAAGCTAGTAGGTTTATGTTACTTTAGTGGTATACTTATTTTAAGCTAACTATATTATTGATAATATAGTTCTAAGTGAAAGAGATCGAGCAAGGCTTCTAGCCTTATCTGAAAAAGAATCCGGGTATTGGCTTCATGCCTTGCCATCGAAAAATCTCGGCACTCTTTTAGATAATGAAAGTTTTCGTGTGGCTCTAGGTCTCAGATTGGGAACACCCCTGTGCTTCGAGCACAGATGTCCGTGTGGAAAAGAGGTCGATAAATTTGGAATTCACGGACTCTCTTGCCAAAGGAGCGCTGGTAGGCTTTTTCGGCATGGCTCTCTCAATGATACGATCAAAAGGGCTCTTGCCACCGTAGATATTCCTGCGCTCATTGAGCCGGCAGGGATTAGTCGGGATGATGGCAAGAGACCTGATCGATTGACGCTGGTTCCCTAGGAACGGGGACGGGCGCTAATGTGGGACGCAACATGCGTAGACACATTGGCCCCGTGTCATATCAGGGAGACAGCATCAATACCGGGAGCCGCAGCAGAAAAGGCTGAAACCGGCAAGCGGCAGAAGTATGCTTCTCTCATAGAGAGTTACATATTTGTTCCGTTTGCCGTGGAGACCCTTGGGCCGTGGAGTCTTAGTGGCAAAAATTTTTTGCGAGATATTTCACCGCGGTTAATATATAGTAATTAGGTTAGGCTAGCTAGCATTAAGTTCTATTGTATTCTTTTTTCTAATAAAATATAGTTTCACATTGTAAAAAAAAAAAAGTTCTAAGCATCTAAACATTTTTGTTGTTTCTCAGTAAGTCCCTACCTAATCTTAATAATGTATCAAATCTTATCAGCATTAAGAATCGTATAAGGTAAGTGCCAAGTCGATTCTTTACAAAGACATCTTATTTTCTTTCAGGTACCAGCAGGTTTTATCAAACACGATTTCAGAAATAAAAGAAACCTGAAAGCCTATATGAAATGAATAGAACAATGATATTCGAGGATTGAATAAAAACACAATAGAAATGTCTATGCGAGTCAAAGCATTGCGCGATATTCCGACCTCGATGCCTTTGTCTCCAGTATTATTATCGGGGACATGAATATTTTACTATGTAAAGCTGGTCGCATACCACAACGCATATCAAAACAAGGCACCCCACAAAGGCAAGGTAGTTTTAGTTTAATTTATATTTTACTGTATTCTTTTTTAAAGAAAATTTGCAAAAATAGTTACCGACTAGCTGTTGCCCGCGACTTCGCCCGCGTGGATTTAGGTTTTTTGGTACCCGCGGGAACTCTTTGATTTTCCGGGAGAAGAAGTAGCCTATGTGTTATTCCAGACTATAATCTATCTCTGTGTCAAATTTCATCCAGATCCGTTCAGCCGTTGTGGTGTGATTGAGTAACAAACATTCATCCATCCATCCATCCATCCAAACTGTCACATTTATAATAATATTAGTATAGAATAATTACTAAAAGTGCGCCTCGCCTGTACGTCTGTTATCTTCCGCAGACTATTTGAATAATTTTGAATAAATTTGGATCAGATATAGCTTGCATATTTGCCTTGCTTGTGCGACAGTGTGCGACCCATTTAGAAGTTTCAGTAACGAACATTATTATAGATATAAATCTTTTGACGTCACCCTATTTTTATTATACCCTTTTTAGTCGCTAATGCTATATTTACGAAAAGGTTTTTATTATTTACATCTTTTAACATAATTTATGACGGTGGTACGGTATGATAGGGACTACATATCTTCGTTTATTTTTAGTTTTTATTCAGTGAAATTTGTTAAGCTATGTTGGGTCCTGATAAAAATGAATGAGTGAATGAATAAATATAAATAAATGGTATATGCTATATCGACGTTCCATCCATACGTACGAAGCGCTTTGCGTCTTCATTCCTTATTCGCATGGTTAGGGTCTGGAAAACTTTGTTAAAAACTGTGTTTCTAAAAAAATAGGCATCTTCTAGGCAAGCACTTGCCATCTTAGGCCGCATCATCACATCCCATCAGGTGTGATTGTGGTCAAGCGTAAGCCTATAATGAATTTAAAAAAAACTAGATTCAATATAAATCCTGCCAATGTATGACTATTTTCTATAATATGAATTAGAGCTCGCTAAGACTAGTTCTCTTCTATTAAAAGAGCGATAAATAATATAATTACTCCTCTTTTTCTTTTATGTCTATTTAATAAGAAAAATCTATAAATACGAGGTTTTCTTGAAGCGTATCTCGACCGTACAAAGTAATGTCCTTCACAACAATAGATGTTTCCAATGGGACGTGCGTTACGTTAGCCCTAAAATATATCCTCAATGAATATCCCTAGCATACAATAGAGATATAAAAATATGTAATGGCTTCCTGCCGCTGTGGGGTAGCCATATTGAGAGACTATTTCTTTGACAAGTAGTAGGACTTTCCGAAAAAGCTATATCAATCATGATTATAAAAGATCATTAAATCAAGACGCGCCACATTTTTATTTGTTGTGCTGATATAACCATTTAGAATGCAGTATTTGAATGTAGAAATATTAGTTCATAATAGGAAAGTTGTTATGTACCTAATAGCGACCATAACTCAGGATTTCATTAGTAACGAACATGCAGAGAAACTTTCCTGATGGGGCGAAAAGTTGTGGGCGCGTCTTTGTGGATTAAACGACGCATACAATCTCACACGTGACTTATAGTATTTTTGGAGCAACAGTTAATTTTGCCCAGTAGCTAAATACATTGCTTAAAAATGCCAGAATTTCATTATCTCTCAAGCTTCTCTAACATAGATTTTAGTTGGTAAACGTTTCATTGTAAAAAATAGTAGCCTCACAATATATGGGCTTAGAAGTGGAACAGCTAAGAACATCGATATATAGTTGGTTAAGAATTTGGTAAAACACAGTGTAAGATAGTAAAAAAGCTATCAGAAAAAAAAGTATCTCGCCCTACTATTCTGTATATCATTATGAGTAGAACAATTAAAAAGCTTGTCCTGCATTATATTGGTACAACGACGTTACTCTAACATTGCAGGGACCGTTAACGTATCACACGGTGAATCTACGTTTATAACGTAGAATGTTTTTATTGGGGAATAAAGTAGGTAAGTGTAACGGGAACTTGTAACTTCGAATGTCGGTTGATCTGATTGAGATTGATTGGATTCGGAAAATGTTACTTACGGTCTGTTACCTTTGAAGTTAAATTTTGTAATTTAGAATTAAGTGAAGATTTATACGTCACTATATGTAACTGTTAGAGGCCATCTCAAAAAACGTGCTTTTGAAACCAGCTAAATTAATAATAAAAGAATTAATAATAAAATAAACCAGCTAACCAGTTAAATTTACTAGCTGATGCCCGCGACTCCGTCCGCGTGGATTGAGGTCTTTTAGGTGGTATGAAAAATAGATAGTAGCCGATTCTCAGACCTACTGAATATGCATATAAAATTTCATGAAAATCGGTCAAGCCGTTTCGGAGGAGTATGGTAACTAATATTGTGACACGAGAATTTTATATATAAGATTTTGATGAACTAGGAGAAAGAACAGTGAGCTAAGAATTACGGTCGAAGAGTCCGAAGCTATTCTGTCACCCATCAAGCGAAAGATTCATTTTATAAACAACCACTAACAAAAGACTGTTTTCCCTTTTTTTTATTCCACTACAAGTTAGCCCTTGACTGCGATCTCACCTGATGGTAAGTGATGATGCAGTCTAAGAAGGTAACGGGCTAACCATTGTTAATAAAAATATTATGCAAGAATATATAGGAATGTATATGGTCGAAAATAGATGTGTATAAATGCTGTTCAATTTCCCGTTTTCGTCCTGATGTTTCGCTTATGGCGCACCGCTTCCTATTCCTAGGGAAGTTCTGTTGCGAAATAGATTTTACGATCAAATACTGACAGTGACTTTATTTGGAACGACAGATAATACGATCCCTAGTCGCTCGTCGATCGTCGAACCTACTCTATATGTATTTTGATCCATCTGCAAATCTTCTGACTTAAACCGGATTCATCTATACTAATATTATAAATACGAAAGTTTGGATGGATGGATGTATGGATGGATTTTTGTTACTCAATCACGCTAGAACATCTGATAGAATCTGGATGAAATTTGGCACAGAGATAGATCGTAGTCTGTAATAACACATAGGCTGGAAAATTAAAGAGTTCTCACGGGATCCAAAAGACCCCGATCCAAGCGGACGAACTCGCGGGCATCAGCTAGTATCTAATAAAAATTTTGAATTAATAAAGAACTAGATGACGATTGGTTTGACTTTCTAGGATAAAACACGTATGTTTCTGTCTCGGGATGCAAAATTTGGTAGAGAAATATCTCTACCAAATTTTGTCAAATTTGGTTGATAAGATAAGATAAGATGAGCCTTCTAAGCGTAGCAGACAGACATACATTACTCAATATTTCTATTATTCTCTTAGCGATACAAAAGAGATATTATCTGCGGTTGAGTGTTTTTTCTTATCAATGGTTCTACGAATCAGGAAGCGATAGTTAGGTAGTTGGTGTAGTGGCTTTTATGGCATAACTTAGCTAAGAAAGCGTTTGTTTTGACAATATACTTGGGAGTGGCTGTACGCACTGTAGATCTCTGAAATAGTAGGTATTCAAATAAGCTCAGTCAACCAATATGCAAGGCAATATTTGTTTATCATTTCCCTATCCGTTACTTTGTATTCATATGTCAAGAGACGCTCTACATTACTACTTTACAGTCAAAATATTGATGTATGATTTAAAAGTCAAAAAGATTGCAAAGATTAATGCTAATCGCCTATTCAGAACGAACCACCATGCCGCACGAGGCCATGAATTCGTGCGGTCCTTGATATACCAGTCGGCGGAATGTTACAGTATTTAAATGGTGAATTCACCTCTAGATCTGTGAAAAAAGAATTTCCACGGTTCTAAAACGACGTAATCCTCTTGCGGGTTGAGCCGCCATTGGTACTTCGTCAGAGGTGTGCGTCAATTGCGGCTCTTATGACACGTGTGTTGTGTGCGGAGGACTCATAATATGCGATCGACCTCAGACATATACTCAATACGTGAGTGTAGTTCGATTCGGCCTGAATGCCCCGATGATCCCTCACCGAGTGCCGTTAACACAGAAATTGCGTCACGTAAAAATGGATCTTGATGTGGAAACCGCGTCACTTTATCTGTTGTGATTCAGGCTTAAAGTTCTACACCTCTTACGTTGGGTGTGTTGCAGTGGTGTAGGTTCCATGTATCTTCACTACATAGCATAAACTAAAATCAGCTAATTTTTGAAAGCGTTAATTTAAAAAATGCTGTAAGGATTTTTATTCAAGGTTTAATTTGAGTCATCATCTTTGAATTAGGTAGTTTCACTTATGCTAATAATTAAGGTAGGTATGCCGAAAAATACCCTACAATGATTTGCTATTTGCATTTGAATTCAGATTGGAATTTTATTAAAAAATTTATTTGTTTCGTGGATAACGTTATATTTTATTAGAGTTGCTCTCTCTACTATATTTGCCATTTCTAACTTGAAATTAGTAGAACAGTAGGTACCTCGAATAAAATTGTAAATAAGAAACACCGAGATATGGAAAAAAATCCAAATGAAAAGCGTTCTTTGGAAAAAATGTCAAGTGAAAAATTATCGCGAAGACTCAAAACACGGGCGCGTTTTTACATGCATTTTGAATGTGGGTCACAGCTCGGGAATTAGGTCAAGCTTATGAAACAAAATGGCTGAACATTAACCGCTAGAAACAAATTTAATAAAAGCTGATTTTGTAAATGGCTTGCAAATTTAGTGTGGCTTTACAAAAATTCGTACGAAGATCCGCGATGGCCTCTATATTGAATTTTTTATAAACTGCTCATAGACGTCTATTTGCGTCTAGACGTATACCTATTACTATCTTTCTTTTTTGTCGGCAGCTAAGCGGCTGATCTATACAGATAAAATAACTTGCCAGAGTGACTGACTGACCAGGGTCGAATCAGATTGTAAGTAGGTATACTTAATATATGTAGCGGCATTCGAACGGAAACATAATATTTTAAGCATTAGGTACTGCCTTAGTGAAGTTTACGTGTCTTCTTTAAAAGCTATGAAACAAGTAAGTTTATCATGAGTCACGTTTCCTTTGTAATATCTGAACTAAAAATTGTTCTGAATTAAGTTGCCCTACATTGACGTTAGGTAAGGTGATATCGTGACACCGATTTCAATATTATCACCGTGTTTGTACACCAAAAGTAATTAAATAAAGGGAATCACAAATATCCTGATATTTTTGCCTGATGCTTGTCATGGGAAAAAGACAATCTTGTTTCCGAATAACAACGTCATAAATGTAATAATGTCTAACCAAATAGATTTAAAACCCAATTACTAGTCCTTATCATAATCTCTCAATATTTCCCCTATTCGTTTTTCCGATTGCGGCAAGACCGACTGCGGTTTTGTGGATTGAATTGAAAATGAAAGTGCCTTTTGTTTATGGGTTCCGTTTTGATGAATAAAAATATTTTATTTCGGCATTTGCTTTTGCTTTGATCACTTTGCTTAGAGAGAATAACTTCGTCTTTCAAGAGTCTTCGTACAAAATATGGTATCGGTTAGTCTATTTAAGGTTTAATAATTAGAGTTTTAGATAAATAATAGATTATGCCCACGACTTCGACCGCGTGGGTTAGGAACTTTTAGTTCCCGCCGGAACCCTTTAATTTTCCGAGACAAAATGTAGCCCGTGTTAGTTCAGGTTATAATCTATCTCCATTCCAGACTTCAGCCAAATAGGTTCATTGTTGTAACAAACATCCAAGCTTACAAACTTACAAACATCCAAACTTTCACATTTATAATATTAGTGGAATGTAACTAAGGGTCGATTGAACCATCAAGTCAAGGCTCTCCCACTAATTACACAAAAAAAATCCACTAAAATATTACTAAAAATCTTAATTATGGATGTAAGAATTCTGACTGGTGCCCCTCGCTTTAAGAGATATTTGGTGGACAAATTTAACGATATCCTTAACCATCGATGGTGAAATTCACCCTAGGCGATAATTATAGTTAAGATTAATAAGATTTATGATATACTAGTGATTAAAAACATAAAATTTTGTAAATTTTAATTCAATGCTAGTAGCTCTTTACATAATTGTGCTGGTGATAGTAGAAAAAAATTCAATGAAAAAATTTATCACTTTTCAAACAAAATATTTTTGTTCTAAAAGCATGTGCACACCAAATCCTATTTTTGTTTAGCTTTTTGTTTAGCTTATTGAATTTGTTAGGAATACACAGTAACTTAATCATACATCGTACAAATATTAAAAATGTTAGTGCACACGTTTAGGCTAAGTTTAACAAATTAAATTTACGAATACATTCAAAACCTGCTGAACTTATACGTATAACCCTTTTGAAGTTGGGTATAAAATAATATCCTAGCAACCAAGAGTTTCCCTTTTCATTTTTCCGATAGCGGTGGCACCGTCTCTGCTTTCGTGGATTGAATCGAAATTGGGATGAGTGGCCTTTGTTTACGGATTCTGTTTTGACGGGAAAAAATGTTTCATTACTCATCCGTCTGGCTCATCAAATTTGATAACTCGATAAACAATATTAAACATTCCGTTTGTTCAAGTAAGCCGTTATAAAGAGATTGTTACAGAAGAGCTTGTATGCATAACTGGAATCTCATCTAAGTTATATATATCCCAAAGACCTCATATTAACTTTTTTAGGGTTCCTAAAGACATAAAACCAAGATTAAACTCCGGCATCACTTTGTGAACTCAGAGCTCGGAGGGTGTTTGGTCCGTGGTCTAGAGTAACTTTTACAATTAACCAGTGTGTAGTAGATATATCTGTCATTTAGGTCCAATTGCGCAATTTTCTATACCGGTCCTTTTCATATTAATTCCGGAATAAACTTATGAAAATGTGACAGCATCACAACATTTTAATAAATCAGTTTAGGCAGTGTTGTGCAAGTGGCCCTAAGTATGAATGAAATGTCACATGGTATTGTGAAATATCCATACGTATTACGTGCCGCATTGAAAAAAGAGACAAAACAAGAAAACGATGAAGAAATATACCTACACGAGAGTTCGTCACAACATTCTCAAAGGTGCTTAGATGTCGTCAGACTGGTGCTAATCATTATGACACGAAGGTTACTTTTATTTGAAATGATTGAGAAAAGCTTATTGAAAAACGCTCAGGAGACTATTTCTGATTAAATGGTGCCAGTTTTATATTCCGGCTCTTTGCACACACAACAAAGTTATTGATTCGGCAAGTCTTATTTTGCTCACGTTTCATAGCTCTGACCTAAGGCTCTGGCCGATGTTAATTGGATGACGCTAACGGCCGTCCTTCTGTTGCTACGAGTTAAATTAAAAGCTATTGATATCTCTTCGGTTGAAGATTGAATAGTACGTTTGTTGTGTTCTTCTTTTTGTGTTCATTGTGATTTATTACTCCAGTACGAGTTTATTGGACTGAAAATTTGTTATCTACCTACTCATCGAATATTTCCAATCAATGATTTTTAGAGTTAGGGATAATATTATTTAAAGATCTAAGTTATATATTAAAATAACTATACGAAGTACAACCGAAGTATCTAGTAGTGGCCAAATAAACATCTGGTACGATGTTTGCTGATTACGACATAATCCATACTAATTTTATAAATGCGAAAGTGTGTCTGCCATTTTGATGAAATTTGGTACAGAGATAAGTTCACGGGGAAGGAAATAGGCTACTTGTTATTCGGAAAATAGTGGACTTCCCACGGGAATTAAAAAAAACTTAGTCCACGTGGATGAAGTCGCTGGCATCATCTAGTAATGTATATATTGGATAGAATCAGGCGTTACTTTGCGAAGTTCATGATTTGTAATGCAAATTTGGATCTTTACAATGCAAGATTGTCTAGACAATCTTGCATTGTAAAGTCTACATCTCCTGAAGCTGCTCCGGTGTCGCGGCGAAACGTGCGTCGAGATTAGTATAAAAGTCTTGTGTGGTGGTGCATGTGAGTGGTGGTGGCATTGCTTGCTTGGGAACTTGGCTTTCTTGCTTGGTTGGGAAGGTAAACGGTGCTTCGCTTGTAACTGCATGCTTGACCATACAGAATTTTTTCTGTTGGCGGATTATAGCAAAATAATTGTAATCTTTTCTTGCTAAAGTAATGTATATGTATAGATGTGAGATTCATAAAAATACTAAGTAATATATGTACTTTTTTGCGTCGATCAAATTGTAATAATACGTGTAATTGCGTAGCCCTCGGCGTAGCCTTTGTTATAGCCATCAGGCGTAGCACACGCACAAGACGTAAGTGGCAACTACAGTGTTGTCCTGTCTAAAAAAACAGGAGAAAACGTCCACCTGAGAGGCCTGCATTGTAAGGGGATATCGTGTATGGAGTGCGCACATTAGGCCCGGAGATACGCCGAACGTAAACCACCATGCTTCCAGCGCTTTTGGTAAGTAAAAATAAAATAAGTAAGTAGGTAAGCAAATCGCAGTATGATTCCACTTGAGACTTTAAACTTACCAGCAAAATCTTTACTTCGAACAGAAATTCTTTCCTTGAAAAATTATGGTTAGACCCAACAATGCATTTGTTTAAGTTGCAAGTTTCTTCACAGTTAGCTACGCTGTGATTTCACCTCCCTTTTTTGTTTCCCAAATGCCCGCCATTTGTCATCTCTGTCGCGGCCTTTGTCTTCTTACTCCGAGGATTTTGTCGTTCAAAGTAAATGTTAATTATTTTTGCCGCTGTGCTGCTGTTTTAGTAATGAAACTTTCAGGTTGATAGAAACACTAGATGATGCCCGCGACTAAGGTTTTTTGATTCCCGCGGGAACTCCTTAATTTTCCGGGATAATAAGTAGCCTATGTCCTTCCCCTGGATATGAACTATCTCTATACCAAATTTCATCAAAATCTGTTGAAGAGACATTTTTTTTAATTCCCGCGGGAACTCTTGAATTTTTCGGGATAAAAAGTAGCCTATATCCTTCCCCTGGATACAAACTATCCCTTTAACAAATTTCATGAATTATATTTAAAAGACAATTTTTTCTTATTTCCGCGAGAACTGCTGAATTTTCCGGGATAAAAAGTAGCCTTTGTCCTTTCTGAGGCTCAAGACTATCTCTGTACCAAAGTTTATTTAAATCGGTTCAGTAGTTTAGACGTGATTGCGTAACACAGAGAGGCAGAGTTACTTTCGCATTTATAATATTAGTAAAAGTATGGATATTATAAAATTATATTCATTCTCTTTCAACTTGTACCAATGAGTTTTAACAATATCCCTTCAAAATTGGAACTGTCACTGCATTTCAAACGTAGCTTTTCTTTCTTCAACCCATCGCTGGCCTACCACTGAGCTCGAGGGTCACTCAGAATGAGAAGTCTACCACGCTTTCCAAGTGTAGATTGGCAAACAAAAACGTAACAAGTCGGGCGAGCCTGATGCGTCAACTTTGCTTATCTTTGTTATACCCGCCCGGATTCAACATAGCGTGTAGAAATCAATATTTTTTTTACTTTACAGTGGCTTTTGAAGTCGGCTTTTTGAAAAGATTTTTTTTTTACTTTTTAGTGTCAGGATTGAGGATTTGGAGTCATAATGTTGTATGGGACCTCCTCGAGAGCTAAAAAAAATTTTGCGAGTCGGTTCAGAAACCACGGAGATATGCACCGATATACATTAAAAATAAAAAATAAAATACGCGCCGAATTGAGGACCTCCTCCTTTTTTGGAAGTCGGTTGAAAATAATATTTATTCATGTATGTATTTATTTATTAATCATAGGGAATAGCCATCCATTTTTCAGTTGCACATTTTATCTTAGGTGTTTTTTCTTGATTTGCTTTTTTATTTACAGTCGCTCGCAATTTGTCAATGCCGTCACCGCCATTTGTCTTTTATTTTGTAGACAATGGTCTTTGTAAAGTAAATTATACATTTCTCAGGCTGTTTAAACAAATCCACGTACATAGAAGACATGTTTTCAGCAATTGCATTTTATACAACTGTTCTTGCTTCGATTCGATACATTCCTGCTACATACAAAAAAGTCATCATGTAATAAAGTATTTTAGAAGTTTATCTCTTTTTTTATGTACCCTTCTCTTTTATTCTTTGTTCCCTTAAGAACTTCTTCAAAAAGCTAAACAACATCCGAAAGATATGCCACAAAGTTCGAGGATATTTTTTTAATGTTAAAGATGAAAAAGCCTTCATTCACCTTTATACATTCAAATTGTATTTAGAGCTTAAGAAAATACCATCATAAACTAATTAGGCTTTACATCGTAAAGATAAAATCTAGACAATGGACACAAAAGCGCCCGCCCTGACAAATGGCTGCCCCTTAAAAGCCTCCAACAAAAATAGCTCGGGAATATTACACCACTAAAAAATCTTTATGTAGTAGGGATGGCGCCTATCAAAAATAAATTATTTCTAACTGATCATTAAATAGAGGGTCTTCCAAAAGACATAAAATTCACATCCTCGGTTAGTTCTAAGATTGGTTACCATTTTAAAATATAGATTAAAGAAAAAAAGTGCTTTATAACTGCTGTAACTAACCTGACGGGGTCCCTAAGAATCTACACCTTACTCTACCAATAAAATTGAATATTTCTTTAGAATGGCACGTGAATCATCTAGCAGCAAGACCCTCATATATTGTTGCGTCCATAATAAACCGAGATCGTTTAGAGTTTCGGAGGCTTCGAATCCATTCGACCCAACGACTTGATTATATACCAATTTAGATGAAATTTAGCTTACATATGACTGGCTTTAGAAACGCGTTCGAGTTATAGAAAATTTATAAAACGCGTTCAAGCATTGATTAATATCAGTGCTTAAATTCAGTTCGTGGTTATATATATGAATTATAATATGCGTGATCGAGTATTGATTTATCTCTAAACAATGACACGCGTTTTACCCTCGTGTTCGAGTATTGATTCATCTGTAAACAATGACACGCGTTTTATACGCGTGTTGTATTGATTCAATACTGCCATGCTTTCAGTTCAAGTATACTGCGCTTTGCGCGTTCTAAGAACCTTACTTCTTTAGCACATACACTAAGTGAGCCAGTCATTATGTATAGGATAATTTAAGGATCACATCATATACCTCTATATACTATAAGTTTTATCCCAGGGTTAAGATTTATATCTTATTTAACAACATAAATGTTGTTCCATAAGGTCACCGTGAAACGAACTAATCCTAGTGGTAGCATCTTCCTTTTATAAGACAAGGAAGATGCTTTGAGATGGCATCACTTACTTTTCTAAAAAATAAATGATGGTTGGCTGGCTTCGCCCAGCCACCAACGGTAGGCTTCTTCCCTCTCTTGGTATCCCAAGAGGCATATTAATGCATGGACTAATAAGTCTCATAGAATACCAAAAGTCAAACCAATGGGTAGTAGAACATTGTTTGAGCGTAAGATAGGCAGTGATATTGATAAACAGAGTCCTATCAACCATGATTTGTTATTGTTCGAACGTAGCGAACGTCGTTAATTTACATAATATGGTAAGCATAAGTCATCTTTAAGTAGATCGCAAGGTAAAATCAGACATACTGTAGAACATAGAAGTGCACACGAAGTGCACTGCGCACAGAAAGCAAGCTCTCTGGTTCAAAAACAAACCAATCCCTTCTTAACGTCCAACTAGGTAGACATCAAGGCAGAACCAGCCGTGCTGAGGCATCGCCGAAGCGAGTAACTTATATTCCACAGTGCCCAACTCAACCTGCGATAGTAATATGTGATCATAATACGTGTAAGTATGTTGTATTTTAAGTATGTGTATAGATCCACCATAGGTAGATCAAGTATCGTCGGATACTCTCCAAGTCAGGTTCACGAGGCCCATAGTACCAAGGCTCCCCTAGCATCAGGCAGCATCCAACGATGTAGTGCGTTCGAAATGCTTTATTAATTGTACATAATAAATATTAATTCTATGAATCGCTCCCACTCTTGCCACCATGAGGAGGAGAAGACGCAGACATGGTGTGCGCTTTGGCGCCACACAACACCGTTCTCATAACTACGCATTTCTTTCGTCGTCTACTCGCTTCCTCCCCTGGTAAACGGTCTGAATGACGGAAATCGCTTTGGCTACATTCAAGATTGTTCCTCATCTAGATCAATTATACTAATATTATTTTATTATTAAATTAATATGTTTTTACTATTATTTTATAATTTATGCTATCAAATATAAATATATATTTTTTTTAGGATTGAGAGTTACGTATAGTTACACTGCCTCGTTGGTCTAGTGTATAGCATGTTCGACTGCGGCTGGCGAGGTCCCGGGGTGGAGTCCCAGGTCGGGCCGTTATAAGTATTGGGTATTTCTAACAAGAAATTCTCAGTACTAGCCCGGAGTTAGGCACTTGGTGGTATAACGAGAGCACGTTGAGCCGTCAGTCCTGCGCCTTATCTCTCTCCGGTCGTGTTGGATTTTCCGTCCCATCGGGCTATGAGAGTAAAGTAACAGAGAGTGCACCTGTGTACACGCACACACTTGTGCACGATAATATCTCCCGCGCAGATGGCTAATCTCTAGAGATTGGCTGCCGTGGCCGAAATTCGATCGGGAGGACATTACATTACATTATAACACCACAGAATACTTACTAGGTATTGCCACGATGAGTTAATATATCCTATCTATGTAATATAAATAATTAAGAAACTGAAAACATATCAACGTACAGCTCAAACCGCGTTATAGGTTTTCTTTGAGCATATAATTTATACAGACGTAGAAAGGGTTTATTATAGTACTCATTTGCAAAAGGATTTTCAGAATTTTCACCCAAAAGAAAGAGTAGGTCAACTGTTTAATTAGGTTTCGCATAAAAAGAGATACGTGTGACTTAAGTCCTGAAAACGTTTACGTTGAAATTTAAAAAAATCCAATTCAACGTGTAACCGTCGTTAAGTTATATCATATTTCTTGCTTCTTTTAACTTTTGCACAATGACTTTAACAATCTAAACCTATTCATTCACATCTTTTGCCTACTTAGTACTAATTTCTTTTGCTTTGTACTAATTTCTTCAAATTATGAACGCAATTTTAAGCTACATCTTGCTTTTCGATATAGTTAAAAAGAACGAAACCGTTCGAATTAGTGTAGAAACTGTATAAGTACAGTTTCAGTAATTAGTGCTTGTGCTACTTATCTAGGTCACATTAACATAGTGAACACTAAGTAGGTATATTAGAATTAATTAAGGATAGTTTAAATTGGACTGTAAATTAAATGTAGAAATTTACTCATAAGTAGAAGTTTAAGTTAACGTAATATTACTAGCCCATAGGCTAGATCGTAGTATAATATAAGGCTGCCGCCATGTTAGATGGTGCTTTATGGTTAAAGGAAAAAAAATAATTATACGTATAGTTAAGAAGAAGAACAAAAGACTTGGTACTTTCAATCAATAACGATTACCAATACCAATTTAAGTAACAATGGCCGTTGACATAGAAAAATCAGAGTTCAACTCGAATCAATTTTTCTTCAAAAACAACAAGGATTGACAAGTTTATTTCTACTCATCCATTTTATTATCCCAAAGCAATATGCCCGTCAAATTCACTTACACGAAGTGCCATCAAATGTATCATTATTTTTCTAACAAATGTCCATTTTCGTTGTTTAACTAACCGTACCACATTTCCCCTGTCATAAAGACTGACCTTTTTCTTTTACGGTCGCATGGACAATTGAGAGAATATAACGCGAATTTGTCAAGATAATCCAACGCCTCGTAGATTGGAGTAAGTTTACCTTTTTAGGAATACGGAAGCGTCTCGAGGGTAGGGCAAGATTATTGGGGGCTTAGACCTGCGGCGCCACGTGCGTGCGTTCGAGTTGCGAGGATAAACTCCGTTCGTGTAAAGCTTAACAATAAAACACTCCTCAGAGTGAAAGGTTCTTTTATACGTGTACTATCAGAATTTATTCCACCTTACCTTCATCAATCACGCGTAGGCCTAAACTGGCGGCTGACGTGTTAACAGGTGATTTCATCTCTTTCAGGCGGTAACGGATTGTGTGTGACGTGGCAAAATTCTAAATAGTCAATGCATAATTCTGGGTCTGAATTGGTGTCGACTGTCGATCGACGTAAGCCGGCAGCTCATTTAACGAGACATGTGAAAGTTTTGTGCCTAAAATAGATATTTTTACTACAGTAATAAATAAATTTCAACCCCAAAATTGTAGCGTAGGATGACAATCATTTCTATTTTCTACTTTCTTATTTTAGAATTACATAAAATACTGTATATGTAATTCATGTTTAATAACTTGAACGCTATTCATAGCTTCAAAGCTTGAACAAAGGGATGGATCGTATAAGCGTAACTTAGATTTTATTAAAGCGTTCAAATAAATAGTGTCAAATAATAGGCAGGTAGTCAACACCAGGTCAGGTAATTCCGAGGAAAAGGCTGTGGTCATATTTTTCTTAATTTATAGTCTAACGTTTGGCTGTAATCAGACCGTCCGGCAAGTGATGATGCAGCCTAAGATATGGAACGCGCTTACCTAAATATTCAATTTTGATTTAAAGGTACAAATATTAGGAGTAGAAGGAAAAACATTTAATATTCTGGCGGTTTGAATTAGAGACTAGGAAGCAAATCGCATCCTACATGTCCGTAGAATTTCATGCAATGTCCGATGCAGATTTTGACGAAGCCTTGCGGTACGAAAGTAGAAAGGTGCCGGAGGCTTTTTATGAAGAAAAGTTTACTCGTATTCTTTTGACCACCTACCAGCGACTGCTGATAACGTTTATCACAAAAACTGGTTCACAAAAAACATAAACCGAGTTTTATTGTGTGACGGGATTTCAGTGTCATCCTAGCCCGTAGAGCTTAAGGATAAACTGAAGTATGGTCTACAGTGGCGAAATGAAATCCAGAAGAACATCATAGGTTAAAATTCTATCCACGGACTAGTGTCGCAGGCCTAGGTCAATGGAAAAGAAATATCTAAGAACTTATTTATTTTTATAAATCAAAACTGATACTGAATTTTTCGCCCCATCGCCCGCGACTTCATCCGCGTCCACGGGTTTAAAAGAAATATTAATCCACATAAATATTTTTTTAAAAACTGTGGGCACTTTTGATTTCCACCACACACTTATGTTATTTCAACCACTTAATCCTAAAGCAAAATCATCCTTTCGTCATTGTCACGGACGTGGCAATTACATCGTTACCAAATCGTATCCGTTATGGCACAATTGACTAAAAACCCAAGAAACAAACATAGTTTACACAAAACAAACATAGTTTAGTATTTAACGTATTGGGTAAGTAGTCATAGGATATATCCCGCTTAGAGCCTCAGAGCTTTTGTAAGCTACGTGGGTTTATTGGAAAAATATAGGGTCAATCGGGTTAAGTATTTCACGACGTCCGTGAACATAGCGGTGGCCAATGCAACTCGTTTGATATTAGAGCGATCCAATAAACGGCGTCGGCAGCCAGCCAAAACCAATCCATGTAATTACCGAAGAGCAGAAGTGGGCCTATATCCAAACTTTAGAGCTGAAAATTTAATTTCAAACGCTTAAGTTAGTGCATGCAATCGACGCATCTTTGCCAACGCATCGGCAGTTTATTGATGCCCTTCTTGTAAAAATCAGCTGGACGGGAGGTAACAAACTCTTCAAAGGCATTTTGTACTGCCTCTCGGGAATTGAATTTTTTACCCACTAAAAAGTTGTCTAAATTTTGCAAAAATTAATAGTCGGTAGGTGCAAGGTCTGGTGAGTATGGCGGATGAGGGAGAGCTTCCAACCCCAGCTCTTGCAGCTTGGAGACTGTCTGTTGCGCAGTATGGGGTCGCGCGTTGTCGTGAAGGAGCAGTGGGGACGAATCGGTCGACCAAAGCTGGTTGCAGATGTGCAAGCTTCTCCATCATTCTCTCCAGTTCTTCACAGTACACATCAGCAGCAGATCAGTAATGCTCATGCCGTTTTGTAAAAATCGGGTGAATCACACCCGTACTAGACCACCAAACAGTGACCATCACCTTTTTAGGGGTCATTTTTGGTTTAGGGCATTGCTTTGGTGCTGAACCAGGATCTAACCAACTTGCTGAGCGCTTTCAATTGTCGAACAGAATCCATTTTTTATCGCACGTAACAATTCGTTTCAAAATTCCTTCATTTCTTTGCCTGTTGAGCAGCGCAAGGCAGGTCTCGACGCGTACGTTGCGCTGGCGATATCAAGCGTTTTTACCTTGCCAATTTGTCGCAAATGGATCAATATTGTTTTTATGCTTACATCAAAAGATGCTGCTAGCTCAGCTGTAGATTGAGTTTCTTCAGCTTCCACAATCGCCTTTAATTCATTATTGTTGACCAAAGTCTCCGGACGACAACGAGCTTCATTTTTCAGGTCAAAATTTCCAGAACCGAACCGGGACAACCAATAACGGGTTGTGCGTTCGTTTGTACAGTTCTTTCCGTAAACGTTTTTGATGTTACGTGCCGTTTGTGTCGCGTTGGTGCCACTACGGAACTCATATTCCATAATTACACGAATTTTTAAAGTATCCATTATGACGAAAAATGTTGAAATGTAATGAAAATATAACGCTAATCAAAAAACAAAAGACTGAGTTTGTAAAAAGAATGTCATGGTTTTAAAACAAAATTAATTTGAATTTAGAATACAGAGCCATTACAAACTTTTTTTTATTTGAAATGACCAGTACTGAAGAAAGGCAATTTCATAGTTAAAGACCTAATATATTATGTCACCGTAAATTTGTTAAAACCGTTATATTATAATCTGACGGTTTTTATCTCGCGAGATTGTAAATTGTCGAAAGATTGTGAACCGTTAAATGTTCTGATGTTTGTTCGATTTCTGGTGTTCCCATCCTCTCGAAGATTATTTGGAGAACTCCTTGACTCAGCGACCATTCTGGCAGTTCTGTTGATCGGGAGAGGCTGTCTGCGATCCCATTGTACTTCCCGGGAATGTACCTTGCTATGAGACTTATGTGAAATTTGATGGTCAGATATAGGATCTCGCGGGTAATGCGAAGCAGCGGTAAGGACTTGGTACCCCCCTGCTTCATTATATAAGCCACCACAATTTTGTTGTCTGTTTGAACCATTACGGTTTGACCTCGTAACTGGGGTCCCTTCCTCTTGATTGATTCTAGCACGGCCCACAGTTCTTTTTTATTGCTGTGCCGGGCATATTGTTGTTGATTCCAAAGACCGTTTAGGTTTTCGTTCCCAATCGTAGCACCCCAACCGGATCCTGCCGCATCTGTCGTTATGAAAATCGATGCTTCTTTCTGGTGGATTGGGGATGTCTGAGTTATGTTTCTTAACCACCACCTCAGTTCCTCTAAGACAATGGCAGGTATGGGATAACTATTTTGTTTTTGGTTTTTCAATAATTTGTTTGCCGCTATTTGTATGTGGCGACTGTGTAGTCTCCCCAATGGGACGATGAACGAGGCGAAATTGATGTTGCCTACTAACACTTTTGCTAGCCACCATGTCCACCAACGGCTTTTGAGAAAATTCTTAATGAGAGAAGTACATTTTCTGATTATTCGTTGAGGCAACTGTTTGATGTTTTCTTTGGTGTCCCAAAGTATTCCGAGATATTCCACTCTCTGTGAAGGGGTGAGGTTGGATTTTTGATAGTTTATGCACCAGCCCATGTCGAGAAGGATTCTCTGAACATATTGACTGTGTTGAGACAACATAATTGGGTCGGGGTGAAGTATAAGGAAGTCGTCTAGGTAAACGATGACTCGAATCCCCTTTTCCCTGAAAAAGTTTGCAACCCAGTTAGTGATCTTTGCAAATATATAAGGAGCCGTTGCTAAGCCGAAAGGTAAGCAAGTCATTTCACATAGTACATTCTCGAAGTTAAAGGCCAGAAATCGTCTATGAGGTTTAGCTATAGGGATATGAAAATAGGCTTGTGATAAATCAATTTTAATCATGAAATCAAGATCTTGTAGGCAGAGAGGGATTTTGTAATGATTTATTAAACGAAATCTTGGTGGGCTTAGGTAGCCGTTAAGTAATTTAAGGTTAAATATTGGTCTATTAGATCCATCAGACTTTTTCCTTAAAAACATAGGAGAAAGAAAACCTGAATCACTCGAGCATCTCTCAATTGCCCCACAATCTATTAATTTTTGTATTTCTTTGGCCATTTCGGGCGAGGGTTTTACTAAAATCCGATTAGAATTTTTCAAGTCAAACTTCCTCATTGGAGGTTTGCAAACGAAAGGTATTTTATACCCAGATAAAATCGAGATTAAGGAGTTTGGAGCACCCATCGATTTCCAAACTTCAAGGCAGTTACTTACCTGGCCCGCTTTAAAGTTATAATTCGCCTTAGAATTTAGCTTTTGTTTCGAATCTAGGTCTTTTGGGTTTTGTAGACCCTGCCCCTGTTGTAGGGCGTTTCCTAGATTGACCGGAGCCGGAGCCGCGGTAGGTCGGTCTGTTTTCACCAAATTTTGGTTTGTTCCTTTTTTCCTGGTTTGTTGAGGAACTTTTGGGCTGCCATTTTTGTTTGTAGTTTCGGGACATATGTTTATTGGCAGGAAAAAACCAATTTATCCCGCCTTGCTCTTTAACATAATCAGCTAATTGAGGTTCAGCAAACAGATAAGTGCTAGAAGGTGGGATGTTGTGTAATAGCTCATTTAGTGTCTTGTTGGGCGGTTTATACACAGATCTTCGGTGCTGTATAATTTCGGCTCTTTTTCCACACACATATTGTATGAGAGAGTCTGAAGTACGGCGAAAAGCGGAATCTGTTGCTAAGAAGTTCTTACTTATATGTGATTTGACTTCCAGTGACGCGGTATTATAAATATTCTGAAAATGTTTTCTCTGTTGAAGAAGACCGTGTGTAATTGCGCCGAGACAAGTGTCCATTTTTTTCTAATAAGGTAACTGTTTGCCAATTTAAACTATTGAATACTGGTGTGGCCTGGAATTGTTTCTGCACATCCGCATAGCGAATGTTTTGCCAGGAAGGTTCACCAAGTCTTTGGGAATGTACTCCTTGATGAGCTAGTGTTTCCTCCGCACGTCCTACTTTGCTTTCAGACTCCTTAGTGTCCGGGGCGAAATCGAAAAATCCGTCTTCCTGGTCAGCTGGGGTGGCTTCCTGGGACACCGAAGGTACAGAGACCTCCAAAGCGGGGGTAACCCAGTGGTCCCACTCAACTTCGTCTTCTTCCTCCCATGTGATGGGACTCGCAGAGTCTGGGTTGCTTACAACTTTTTGCGTTAACAAAACAGTGTGTTGTTTGGAAATTTCTAAAAGTTGTTCTAAAATTCTATTCTGCTGTTCCATGTAGCTTTCAACATTCTTAGTGGCACATTCCGGAGTGTGAGGCCTCTTTCTTACTTCCTTCTGCAAGGGCTGCCTGGGGGACAAAGCAGATCCAATGGAAGCGGAAGACGATACCACAGAGGTAGCATCGTCGTAGACCCCTCAGCCTGATTTCTTAATATTAACGATGCCTCCCGACGTGGAAGCAAGTACCTTTTTAGAAGGTTTAGGTTTTCCAAAAAACCGTTAAAAGCGTCTGTGGGATGAATCCTTTTCATCGTCGCAAAAGGAGAATAAATCAAGGCTCTGCCCAAGGGCGAATTAAGTAAGTCTCTTTTTACTGCTTTGTATTTGCGCTCACTGAACCCATGAGGCGACCCGTAGGCGTGTGCTAGGTGGACGGTAGGTATGGCAAACCGTAACCGGTTCTCATCGTCTGAGGATATTTTTTCCCCAAACAGATCCTGGTATGACAAGTTGTTAACTTCCCAGCATCTCCAGTTCTCTGAGTAGAACTCGTCGAGAATATTAATTACTCGTCTGAAAAATTCCTCTTGTTCTGGAGGCAGCTCCCAGTTGGTCAATTGACCGAGCGTAGTGCGATCCATGATCTGTAAAGATCGTAATTGAACTCGTTATTACTCCAAAGGAGACAAAATCGGCGAGCAGCCGTCGGTTACAAGTTACAACATGTCGACTGTATAGGAGTTACGTCGACTGCATAGCCGACAAGCAAAGCCGCTAGATGTTGCCTGAACAGCCGACAGTAGGCAGCTGACAGAACCCAGCCGACGGTTTAAATTTGGGAATCTCAGACGACATGTCATCTATGCAGCTTTCGGCGGTCATAGGTCCTTTTCAGCGAGTCTGCCGTCCGAAGAGCGGGCATTCACTAACATGATCGCACAATAATTGCTCATTAAAATATCTCCAAAGGGACCACCTTCTGCTTATCACGACGACACTAAACTATTAAATATTTTTTCAAAATTAATACAATTCTTTAACACTGCTCACTTTACAAAACTTGAAGACGTACTGACTTGATTTCAGTTAACCGGCGACGGCGGCGGCGGACACGCCTACGTCATACGATCAGGACATAGAATATTTGAGGGTAGGAACACTGCCACTACGCAAAACTAAGGTTGTCTATTGGGTTGCTTTTTTATTTTTATAGCGAGATAGGCTTGCGCTTGACAACAATCATGCTCAATGCAAAATAATGATGAGATCTAGGTTGGAACGCTTTTGCCTAGAAGATGCTTATTCACTCTTGACTTGAAGGTGCTTAAGCTAAATGTGGTAGGAAACACGTGCGCTGGTAGTGTGTTCCGCATCCTAGCGGTTCGTATCAGAAACGTCGAGCAAAAACGCTTCGACTGAGCAGATTAGACGTCAACCACATAAGGGTGCCAACGCTGTCGGTTTCTCGCTGTTCTGTGGTAGAAAGAAAAAGGAGGAACAAGGTTGTAAAGTCCCTGAGCATACTCTCTATGGTATATCGGATAAGCAGGCGATAAAAGTCATTGTCCTAAATTTTAAAATAAAAAGCTTCCAGTGGTTGCAAAATTTTCAATATGGACCCTTAAGTTACCCGCCTTGAGCCGTGGTCTGACGCAAAGCCAGGCATGAGCGCAGGCTTGAGTGTACGCCAACCGATAAGACTTGTCCAACATTAGATTAACTGTGTCTTAAACTTGGGAATTGTGTCAGTAGTAGTGCCAATCACGTAGGATTTAGGAAGTGGGTCACAATAAAGTGTAGATTTAAGAAAGTTTTATACATCCACAGAGGTATTTGTGAGGCAGTGTGCACATAAGAATTTGTTTTGAAATTGCAGGCCTTGACTTGAAAATAAAGCTAATAATAATAGCTGCTCAAAAATAAGCTTCTGTGTGGCTCAACTCAACTTGTTTAACGCTTTATTTAAAAATATCATTAGAATTTCCCGCGTACAACGTATTTATAAAATATAGCATTAAACATTCGACGTGCGTCCGAAGCTTTCAGTGCTCATCTCACGGACTGTTTAATGAAATAAGAATCCGTCATAATTCAATTGGGTACAATGAAGATATCAGCAAATTCGATTTTCTATATGGGGCAACCTTGATTATGTTTGTAGCAAGGAACTATATCAGTGACTTGTTTCCGTCATAATAGTTGTTACAATCTACTGACCTACATATACTCACTGGGTATTGCAGGGGTGAAACCCAAATATCCTACTACTAGCAAAAACAAACGTGTGGCAAACAAAAGATCGGCGTTTTTCATATTTAAAGTTTTGTGCTACGTCCGGTCCGTAGTGTTTTTTCGCTTGTTTCAACTGGTAATACGCAAATACTAGTATTAGGTGGTATTAGTACCAAGTAATTAATAATTAAGTAATTGTCTGTGGTTTTAGAGCCAACTGTAAATCTTGAGACTCCAGCCACGTTTGTATTATTCGTATACTTGTACTAATTTCATTTTATTTATATTTTCGATCGGCGGATAATTGCCTGATTAATTATTAGGAAAGCGAGACGGAGTTAAAACAAGACGAGGGTCGGAGATCCACGGCGACATCAATAAGCTTTAATTGCCAACGACCATCAAGGCTATTAGCCCACCAATTAGCAGTATCAGTGCGAATCTCCGACGATAAAAACTAGTGATGGAACGTGCCTGTTATGTATCCGCTCAAATACTCTCGCAATAAAATCGATTCGATTTGTATGAATAGTACAAAACTAAAAATTGGGGAAGTACCTAATCTAAATTGACGATGTAATAAAAAAGTTAATTATGTTTAATTTGTTAAATCGTGAGATTTTTGCAGGAATTTGACTGTGTAGCAATAAAAACGGTTTTATTTTCTGTAGCGAAACAATTTATTTCAAACCAATATCTATAGTCTCAACAATAAAGTTCCTGTATCCTGTTTCAAATAAAAATAGTAGGCAACAAGGAAAGTCAAACTACGATATATCTAGTTACCTACTTTCAGTGTAAAATAATAATAAAAAAATTGTGTGTTAGCTCCGAGGCACGACTTAAGTTTACTTTTTACGGACGCATTTTTTATTTAACTGAAAGCATAATTGATACATTTATTTGTATTAATTATATAATTTATATTAATCAAAATACATTACATAGTCATGAAAACAAACAAGTGTTACCATAGAAACAAAAAGTAAATAACGTAACGGAGAAAGTTTGATTTAACTCCCCAAATATTTCATACCCCGGGCTTATATATGAAAATCGATTCTAAAGGAGGTAAACTCCGAAAACACTTTTATTCCCGTGAATCGAGAGCGCTGCCGAAAAATCGAATAGGACAGTTGTAACGAAATTCATCGATTTATCTCATCACTAAGAAAAGCCAGTTTGTTATCTGATTATATTATAGGCCTTTGTAAGTTTGGTTTGGCTGGGAGTTATGAAATGAAAATTGACGTGGATACAAAAGGGGTATTGAATTGCTTGTTAATGATTTAAGGAGTTTGCTAATACTTTGATTTTCAACTTTTAGGTTTGTTTTAACGATGCGAGCTTATAAAGCATGAGCATTAGGAAATATTGGGATTAATTATAATATGTATGGGATAGATTGGGGTCTTTTTTGCATCAATGAATTTATATTAGTAGGGCCTTTCTATTAGTAGAGTTTGCTCTGCACTCATACTCTTACTCACTTGATGCTAATGATGCCACTCCATATGATTGGAGGTTTTCGGTGGAGGTCAGTAGTGACAAAAAACCTCATTTTTAGTTCTCTGATTAGTTTTGTAGATGTAAGATTTTTTGTTTTAATTTGTGGTCCGTTCTAAGTGTGACCAAAAAATATTTCTACTTATTATTTAAAACTGTACCATTGTTTGAACTGCGATTTTTTGTTGTGTGCTTCATGAGAGATCGAAAAATCCAATAAAAATTGGAACCATTTTGTGGAACAAATAATAATTTGGTTTTTGATTCCTTAGGATTCAGATTAAGGTTTGAGCCTCGCTTTGATTGCTTTTAACAAACAGAAATACGGACCTTGAAATGCTATCAGATTTCGTGTCCTTCCAAGCAAATCTCATTACTGTAAAATAAAGGGGAAATCGTAGCGGGATAAACATTTCTGTGATTCGAAAGGGGTGACGTCACACTTGGCACCCCTAGCAGTCTTTTGATCGTCGGCTGACCTATAAACACAGTTTCTCAATTCATTATTTGTGGGCAGAACTTACTTGAAACACGCCACCTGAGCCATTTCCACGCGATGTATTTTGTGTGAAATCAATGTCGGTATTAAGTTTTTTAATAGCATTGTATTCTTACTTGAAAACTTTACACTTCGGTTCACCACTAGATCGCAGTTGTTTCAGCATCAAGTTGTCTATTAAAATAAAATCAGTAGGATTTAGTTTCAATAGACAACTTGTGCAACACTATAGTCGTTTCGATGTGACAGCACTGCTATCCTAGAAAAACAGATAACACGACACACACACACACATTTTTTTAATCCTCTATAAGTTAGCCCTTGACTGCGATCTCACCTGATGAAAAGTGATGATGCAGTCTAAGATGGTAGCGGGTTAACCTGTTAGGGGCATGGCAGTTATATTAAACCCATACCCCTATTCGGTTTCTACACGGCATCGTACCGGAACGCTAAATCGCTTGGCGGCACGTCTTTGCCGGTAGGGTGGTAACTAGCCACGGCCGAAACCTCCCACCAGGCCAGACCAGGGAAAATTCAGAAATCATAAATTCCCAAATTGACCCTGCCGGGGACCAAACTCGGGACCTCCGCACGTTAAGACAACAGCGCTACACACTGCGCCACGGAGGTCGTCAGAACGGTGTTTTAGTTTGTTTCTTTTCACATAAGATGCTATTTGATTTGTCTGTACACGTTTAGCTTGTCTTCGGATCGGGTGGAATGTTGAGTATGCTACTGGCCTAAATCCATTTCTGTCTGTGTCGAATCTGCCTTCACTTCCCGGTTCCCCATCGCAGGATTTTCCCCTCAATGCAATAATTTATGATAATTTCACCACATCATTCACTTTCTTTTATTTTTATAGAATGCGTGGTTATTGAGATCGATAGTAAATTGTGTCAAGAATATTCTAACTTTTGTATAGAACGTTACCATTTCTTTACATAGCCCTTCATGATGCTGCCACACTAGAGTTATAAAACGTTCTTGAATGTTTAATAGGTAACATTCTTCTTCCCATTCGTTCACTATTGGCAGAGTGGTCGGGGTTATGATTTGGCATTCACGGCAGTTTTTACGATCTCCTTCTAGCGATTTCTGCTGGCGGCGTCACGAGAGCACTCGGAGACTGATAAATTTGTGGTAATGCATTGGCATTCACTTCGCTGGGGAAGGACCACGTGGACATGTGCCCTCAACTCAGCCTTGTGCAACGAGGTGTTCGGTGGTACCAGTTTTCCTTATGACATTCCCATAGAACTTAAAGTTTCGCAGTTGTACAAGCGACGAAAGCCTTTGAATAAATTAAATAGTAAACTACTAAATGTATTAGTTAATGTTAAATAATGTTTTAAAACATTTTATAACTGTAGAGTGGCAGCACCATTAATATTGGTAGTATTGATGATAATTAATTATAATTAATTAATTAATGCTAAAGTACAAACTTCTTCATAAATCTCGTGAACGCGATGACTCTATTTCAAACCGTCGTGCAATGATAATAGCTTTGCGTTAAGGGTTAGCAAGGGCAGAACAGATTTATAATTTCCTGACCAGTACACAGAATATCTCTCTACGAAATAAGTTTCTACAGCAATTTTTTGGTAAGTATAATTTCCTTACTTATCGAGCATGAAGCCGTATCGCTGGAACTGCAATATTTTTCAGGAAAACTTGTGTATATAGTTAGAGAAGATACGTACCACCGAGTAATTTAACTTTTTTACATGGCTGTTATAGGAGTAAGCAGCAGTACATCTTAGGTATCCATACTAATATTATAAATGCGAAAGTGTGTCTGTGTGTGTGTTATATCAAACTAGCGGACGCCCGCGACTTCGTTCGCGTGGCATAAGTTTTTAATTCCCACAGGCAGTCCTTAATTTTCCGGGATAAAAAGACGCCTATGTCACTCTCCAGGTCTCATCGACACCCATGAAAAAAAAACACGTTAATCCGTTGCTCTGTTGTGGTGTGAGTGAAGGACAAACTCTCTATTTAACGTCCTTGGGGATAAAAATAACAAAAATTGTGAAATACATGTTTCATAATTTTAAAACGGAAGCCTGAATATCAACTTTCATGGCTATAACTTGGAAAATGATGGAATTTCATACAAAATTTTCAACCCCTATTTCACCTCTTTGGGGATAGAAATTCGAAAAATCCTTTCTTAGTGGATACCTACTCTTCACAAAGAACATACCCTCCAAATTTCATGTCACTAGGACCAGCGGCTTAGGCTGTGCGTTGATATATAAGTCAGTCAGTCAGGACTTTGAATTATATATTAGGAGATTAGGTATAGAGATAGGTTGCTCCGCTGGGAAGGACATAGTTTTTATCCCGGAAAATTAAGGACTTAAAAAAGACTTAATCCACGTGGATGAAGTCGCGAGCTTCGGCTAGTTGACTATAAATTAAAGCGTTCCGTATTTTTAAAGCCTGATAGGGATTGATATTACCTTATATAAAAGCAAGCACTTCCAGCCGTATCTTCGCGCTTAATAACCATTTTGTACCGTCAGAATGGATAATGGAAATGATAACGTCAGTTCGAACAGCTCCAATCCGAACAGTCACTCGATTAATATATTTACCTACTTGTAAACTTGCAAGAGGTGAGTTATTCAATTTAGCTTTCTGATTAAGCTGATTGGAAACTGAAAGGTTAGCTAAGTTTTATTGCTGCAATTCATTCGACAGTAAAACTTAACTTCCTTCCTTAGCTAGCTTATCGTTGCACCAGTAAAGATAAAAAAAAACATTTGAGCACTTCCATTTAAGTGTTTGGGATAAAAATCAACGGTAAATTGTATGTAGACACGTCGAGCTGCTAAGGCCAAGGCATCACGTTTCGTATATTCTACATTGGTTAATATTCACAGGTTATCAAAAGGTTGATCATAAGTGGGTGTGGACGTGCAGGTGGTAATAGAATTAATAATACCTACTCTTCATAGATACCTACTGTTACATTTGCTGTACTCAGGATAAACTAGTTTTAGAGCTTAAAGGTTTGCATAGTAATTCATAGCTTCAAAATTCAAATGTCAAATAACTTCAAGATAGTGATAAATAAACCTAAATATTAAAAAAAAATTAAAAACATGACTGCCCTGCCAAAAAACGAACTTTAAAGTTAAAAATCTAAATAAATCTAGTTAAATTAGAATCTTATTCACATTTTTACTAAATGACATTTTTTTGTCACTGGATTTTGAACTATAGTGTTATATATTTTTAGAGTCTACTCATCATTTAATGCGGGACCATGGTCACCCCGTCAATTTTTTTTAATTTTACTAGCCTATGTCACCCGGAATAAGCTAGGGATTCTAACGATACCTCATTTATCAAAATCGGTTCAGGCGAATAGAAGTTATGGAGGAATATACAAACTCACATACATACATGCATACATGAACCCTGAAAACAATACTCCTTTTTTCAGGCAGTCGTATAAAAATGTAGGGTGTGTACCTGTTGTACAGCTAAGATATGCCTTCAATAAAATATAGGAAATAAAAATCCAGATAATTTGATAACTATAACTGTGCAAGATGAATTGAATTGTCTAACACATCTTTGGTGGTTCATTGATATCCATGAGCGCGTATAATACCATCCTTTGTTTGGCCGATACTCGATACCCATAGATGCTCGGGATATTACTATAGCTATTACCTGTGCTTGTGTGAGTAAGGGGTTTCACGCATGTGTGCGGTCAAAACGTCACAAGACAAATAGAAGCAATCGCCATGGTCCATCGGTCGTAACGGGGCGGAAACTATATATACTAACACCTATACTACGCCTATAGCAACTTTATATATGTGAAGCTTCTTCCTTATTGTGTTCAAACAAATATAGATTCTAAATTTTCTGAGATAAGGTAAAAATTAGGCGCTTTCACTGATCATAATATGTTTTCCTAGATATAGTTTCATTTGTTAACATTTTCTTCTTAGCTGATAACTATAGCTTAGTTCAAGCACATTTTGTATAGATGGCACACAAATAACTTGGTCACATAAGTTACTGTAATAAAATAAGGCATTTTTGGGTCATCTGTAATAGGAAATCTCAGACCAGATTATATATTTTGTTTTGTAAAATACTAAAAAAGTAAAAAACTTAACTACAGTTTGCGCGCGAGTTGAATGCAGAGTAAATGTATGTGTCACCATACATTTATATTATATATACTTATTATTACTTATTTATATATACTAACTGCCTCGTTGGTCTAGTGGTTAGCATGTTCGACTGCGACCGACGAGGTCCCGGGTTCGAGTCCCGGGTCGGGCCATAACAAGCATTGGGTTTTTCTGGCAAGAAATTCTCAGTACTAGCTCGGAGTTAGGAAATTGGCGGTGTTTCACCCCCGTGCCTCGGAGAGCACGTAAAGCCGTCGGTCCTGCACCTGATCTCTCTCTGGTCGTGTCGGATTTCCGTCCCATCGGGCTATGAGAGTAAAGGAACAGAGAGTGCACGCGCTTGTGCACTATATTATCTCCCGCGTAGATGGCTAATCTCTCTGGAGATTGGCCGCCGTGTCCGAAATTCGGTCGGGAGGACATTATTATATATACATATAAAACATACTAAAAATCTCTAATATTGAAGGTGCATCTATATTTAAGTATGTTTTCAGGTTTTTTTAACGTAAAACAAACATCTTACTTGACATTGCTGAGGTCCCTGTCGGTTAGGCGACGCCGGCGTAGGTCGAACCTTCTTTGCCAATGGCCGTTCGATGCCCGTTACCGCCACTGATACCCTGGTGATACCACTCAGGCTCGACGATGATGATGTCGTGCAATCTGAGAACAAATTATCAGTTAACATAATATTATGTGGTAAAGTCGTACCTCGAACTCCTCGAAGTTAAGAAATTAAATATAACTTGCTTCAAACGGTGATGGAAAACATCGTGAGGAAACTTGCATGCCCGAGAGTTCTTCATAATGTTCTCGAAGGTGTGTGAAGTCTGCCAATCCGCACTTGGCCAGCGCGGTGGTCTAGGGCCATCGCGACAACGTTTATATGGAACTACCATTTATATGGAATTGATTGAGCGCCAGCTGTCAAGCGCTTGACAATTCCATACAAATCTTAGTTAACGTTGTCAATCGAATGGGATGGGAAGAAAATTGTTCGGGAGAGAACATAACTCAAATCTCCCGAATTATTAAACTAAACTGGAAAAGCTAAACAAATTTTAAAAACAAAGAGGGGCAAACGATATAACAATTTTAGGGGTTTGCTAAGAAGAGTACCTAAGTGCTATAGGTAATACTTACCTTACTTATGTAAATAGAAAATTACCTCTCGCATTTTGTAAAAGCCAAAACCTCGATACTAAGCGTCCTTTGCCCTCATACCCACAGGGAACCCTTAACTGGCAGCTTAAACAAATCATCAACATTTATCAGCGCGAAATATTTCGCACAAGCAAACAGGTAACACGTAGGTTATTTGTCAAACACAAATGGAAAGCCTTGAACTTTAACGATGAAAATATTATTGTTGCATGAACTGATATTTATTTTCCTAATTTCGTTTGACAAACAGTTTACATTGCCTTATTAAATTAGTCATGCTTAAAACGTAAGTCTCTTTCCTCTTATGACTACGACAAGCTGATTCGGTTGAATGACAAGACTACTTGTTCAGTCAGAGAGACACAGAATAACATTACATTTTTCTACTTAGAAGAGCAACCGACATTACTAAGCAGTTACTTATTTCAAAATGCAACATTTTCAATACCTTTATAATGGTAAAAAACATTGTACCTGTCACCGCCAGATTGTAAAAGCCGTTAGATTATAATCTAACTCGCGAAATTGGAAACTGTCGAAAGATTACAATTTAACGCATTATTTTTCGGTAGATTGTAATCTGTTAGGTCTATTAACCATAAAGAAGGGCCGGGCACTACCTAATTGTATATGTCGAACCCTAACCTAACCTGCAAGAAAGACACAATAAAACGTAAATACAATGAATATTTCAAAAATTGACACTCAGAACATTGTACGGTTCACAATTTGTTGACAGTTTACAATTTCGCGAGTTAGATTATAATCTAACGGTTTTTACAATCTTACGGTGACATACCTACTATCTTGTAAACAGCATTAAAATATATTACGTAGTAATAACAAACAAGTAATACCTAACACGGAACAGGGAATCTGCTTATTAGTAAGACGCTTAATGCAATGCTGATTGCTTCCATAAATTGAATATGAACCCTGAGGTTCTATTACGAATGAATGATTGCTGCAGCGTAAAGATCGCAATCACATTTCATGCAGACAGAGTACTACAAAGTCAAGTAATGAAATTCTTGTCAGATGTTGATGCAGTTTTTTCGGATTAGGGCTACTGATTTAACAAAATTTAATGGCGAGTAAGTAGAAGTTTTATAATATTAAGTATGGATTGACAATGTTTATATTTTTGAATTTTTGGGCAGGAAAAAATACCTATTCAAAATAATGAAAAGCCCGCTTTCAAAATGTTTTAAATACAAAAACAACTTGACACGATTCGTTGTCCAAATAAACAAATCGGACCACAACGACTTAATTAGTATTTTAAATTAAATTGCAAGTAATTAATGCATTATTTACCTATACCCGTTCATTATTTGTTTGGTAAATATGCAGTTCGGCAAATGGAACGCTCGTCATAAATTTCATCATAATAAAATGGAATATTTGAGCAAAACTCCGGAAAATTCGTTATTAACTTCATTTCGGAATTCCGCGTCCTGGTTTAAAAAGTATCTACTGCAGTTGCGAATAATATTTATGTTCACTTTATGACGAATTTTTAAGTTTTATTTATTGTTAGGGCTGCAGCATACTTTGCGTAGAAGATACAATATGGCTTGTTTAATTGTAGATATACAATATCTAAGCTAATTCAAATTGACAGATCTAAATCTACCGCTGTTGATCTTCGAGCTGTTAGTTCTCCGTTTTGCTATGAAAATTGTTAATGATTGATTGATTGATTTGATAACGGTATCTAGAACCCTGTTCTGAACTAATAACTTGAAGACTCCATCTGACGTGAAGTCGATAGCTTTAAATTTTCTAATCAAAGAAGCTTTTTACAATCATCAAATTACTTAACCACAAGATTCCCCAATTTCTTTAAAAGTTTTCTCGAAATATCAAAGACCTTTCTTTGCGGCTCCAACGATCCATCGCAGCCACATCTATCACCGAGGCAGTGAAAGGCACTCTGTAACGCTTGCCTGGCTCCTATCAATGCGCGATAGTATGTCATTTTTCGTCCATTCCATTAGTGGTCATTGGACTCGGATGACAGGAATGATGTCCGGGACGTAAAAATATACTAATGGCTTTCGTAAATACATGTATGGGATGAATAATAGGGAGCTGTAGATTTAAATTTATCTTTTCAAATAAATTTATTTACTTTTGATACTACATATAGAAGCTAGTTTTAAATTAGGTAGATCTCGTGGTTTTTGTACTAACAAAACTATTAGAATTTCATAACAATAGATAAACTGTTACTTTACTATCTAATTTAAAATATACTTTGTAATTTCTAAAATTAAATAAAAATAATCATTAAACAAATAATGTAACTTCTTTTATTGAAGAGCATATTCTTCAAAACAACTTCCAAAAATGGTTGCCAATGGACGGTAAAGTTTGTAGTTACTCTACTAATTCATCGTATATAATACTTAAGTAGTTTGTTCGTGTATTTGCTTGTGCGCTCGTAACGATGAAACCACCAAACCTCTTTAAACCTTGCTACGGCATCAAGTTCCTGTTAGAGCCCACTAGTAAGTCACTTTTCGTATCAAACATCTGACTGTGTTTTTTTACATTCTTCTTTTTGTTTTATATATAATATATTGTATCATGGGCTATACCAACAGATTTTATATATTTTATCATTATTATTATTATCATTATTTATCGATATGTACCTACACCTATATTATTTATATATTTGGCGCCGTCCAAGCATACTGGCTTTACGGAAGATCAGCGCTGTATCCTAACAGGTATGGCACATGCTGAGTGAAGACCATTTTGGGGATCAAGTCTCATTTTGCCATTTTTTCTTCTTATAGGCCTGTTTTATTGTCTTGTATCCCTGAATAAAGGTTTCTTTCTTTCTTTCTTTCTTTCTTTCTTCTTTAAATACCAATACTCCACTCTATTGAAACTGCAATTAAACGATACAATGTTGCGCTTTCAATTGCAGTACAAGCAAAATAGAAGTTGCTTTATTAAATTTACTCCACAAGTTGATACTCCTTCCTATTTGGCATACATAAGCAAACTTTGACTAACTTAACTTGTACAGAGAAATAATAATCAACGTATAGAAGAAACATTGAGACGAATTCAAAGCGAAATATGAGCTTAATTAATATTAAGTATCCGGAATTCATGGAAAGGAAGATTCCGTTAGCAAACAAGCAACGTCCCTACAAAGTTAAAGCTGAAATACACATGAAAAGAGCCAGTCTCCTCCATTAGCAAATAAGAACAACTTAGGAAAGTCCGCGTTACAAAATAGAATCATTTGAGCGCGCAGACCGTGAATGTATGCAAATGTCAGCAGATGGAGCTACTTTTACAGAATTCTCTGTTATTACGGTAATGAAAGACTCTAGGTAGTGACCTAGAACAAGTTTATTTCCCAGAGTCTTTCATTTTGAATAGCACTCTATTCAATCACTAGATAAATGATCTTTTTCTTTATGTTGATAGTTTCTATATCTCTATGAAAACAAATAATGACCACTCTTGCATCATCTGATGAAATGTTTTCTGAGACATTTAATATTATTATATCATGTTTTGGTTGTAAACAGCGATCTTTTATATCTATACTTCTATATTATAAATGCGAAAGTTCGGATGGATGGATGTATGGATGGATGATTGTTACTCTGGATGAAATTTGGCACAGAGATAGATTATAGTCTGGAATAACACATAGACTAGGCTTTTTATCCCGGAAAATCAAAGAGTTCCCGCGGGAACCAAAAAACCTCAATCCACGCGGACGAAGTCGCGGGCATCAGCTAGTATTATTATAATATTAGTTACTTACATATGAATTGGCGTTTTGTCGTACTGGCCACTTTCATCTCAAATATCTAATCTAATATCTATCTAATCTTTGATTAGGAATTTCAATTTCAAAATTATACAGCTATTTACTCATGGTTTTGTGTTTTGAAAACCCTAATTTAGTTGTTTTTTCCTCTTTTGGTATTTCTTTGCGCCACTAAGTTTACAAAATGGAAAACTTGAAATATCGCGTTATTTACGAGTACGAGTTCCATTGTGGCACCAGTGCTGCAGAAACGGCTCGAAGGATTAATGATGTGTGTCGCAAAAGAAAACACAGTGCGTTTTTAGTTCCAACATTTTCGTTCTGGAAATTTCGACCTGCAGAACAAGCCCCGTGGACGGCCGGAGACCAAAGTTGATAATGAAAAATTGAAGGCTATTGTGGAAGCGGATCCATCGCAAACTACGTCCGAGCTAGTTGCAGGCTGCGGTGTTAGTGATAAAACTGTTTTAATCCACTTGAAGCAAATTGGGAAGGTGAAAAAGCTTAAAACCTCATGAATTGAGTGCAGCAAACTGACAAACGCGCGTCGACTGCTGCATTACATTACTCAACCGGCACAAGGCACAATAATGAAGGGATTTTAAATCGAATGTGATGATTTACCTGTGATGAAAAGTGAATCCTGTACGATAATCGAAAACGCTCATCGCAATGGCTGAACCCTGGCGAACCAGCCAAATCCTGCCCCAAGCGAAAATTGACTAAAAAATGACTTGTGAGCGTTTGGTGGACTAGTGTCGGTGTCATTAACTACAGCTTTCTTAAATCTGGCTAGACGATTACGGCGGATGTCTATTATCAGCAACTGCAAACCATGATGGAAAAGCTAGCTGCTAAACAACCGAGGCTCGTCAATCGCTCTAGGCCACTGCTACTTCAAGACAACGCTAGACCACACACTGCACAACAGACGGCTACCAAATTAGAGGAGCTTCAATTGAACTGTCTAAGACATCCACCGTACTCCCCGGACCTTGCTCCAACAGATTACCATTTTTTTCGAAATTTGGATAACTCCTTGCAAGGGAAAAATTCAACTCCGAGCAGTCCAAAGCGCCTTCAATGGTACATACTTTGATTAAATAAATAAATTATATTTAAAACAAAACGACTATAAGTTCCTCCCTTACAAAACGCCAATTTCATATGTAAGGACTTAATATTATTATGAGGTCGTAAAATACCGCTATGGCAACAATGGGTCGTAGTGATTATATTTTTTTTATTAAAAGGCTCGTTTTCTTGAGTTTGATATGTCTCAATACGTATGTGTTTTTATAATACTTATCAATATAAAATGCCTTTGAACAACAAAAGGTCGTAATGTTTTTTATCATATTTAAAAGAAATCATCATCCGCGTGGATTTAGGGAAATCCTTAACTTTCCGGGATACAAAATAGCCTGTGATGCAACCTGCCACTGTATCAAATTTCGTCAAAATCGTTTATACTCAATATCATTTATTTAATATAGGTACACTGTAGGTACAAATGTTAAAAATTACTTACTTAAAAAACATGATGATGATAATCGGTTACGGCATCTTATCGGTTGAGAAGATAGGTCGTGAAACGATAGCACACAAATAGACAGACAGATAGACATATTTTTATCTTTTTAATAATAGTATGGAAGTATGGGTATATTAAAGCAAGATTGAAGAGACAGCACAAAAGGTTGTGCAAGAGTTATAAAGTAACGAATCCTTTACTATGCATGGTATAATTCCTCGACCGAGAACTGTACAAAAGGGAAAAGCACATACAACAGTTCCTGCATTCGTGGAATTAAAAATGATTCTTGCAGCACACAATTTATATGATGTAAGCTTACTCTCGAGAGAAATAAGTCGAATTCCCTTAAGCTTTATTCACAAAAATTAAAAAACTTTCTTCAAGCAATTAGAAGTTTGAATGAAGGATTCTCTAAGAATTTCCATTGCATTCAAAGACCAATTCATTGCTTTAATCCTGAAGCTGCTTGAACCGCTTTTCGTGGACGATTAAGCCTACTTAAGGAGTGTTTAACTTGAGTGTTTATTCGCTCAACTCATTACCATTTTGTGCTAGGGATAAACTTTAATGTTTAAAAATATGTTTGTCAAAATATTCTCACTACTTTTTATACCATTTATTAAACTTCAAGTTGAGTGCGAAATCACCTGATAGTAAGTGATGATACAGTTTAAGATAATAATGGACTGACCTGTTAAGAGTTTGAACTTCTACGTACCGGTAGGATGACATGTCTTACCGGAACGCTAAATCAAATCGCTTGGCGGCACGTCCTTGCCGGTATGGTGATAACTAACCACAGTCAGAGCCAGTCCCAAATGGGTCCTGCCGGGGATCAAACCCACGGGATCCCCTAAGTACTTTTTTATCTTATTTTTATTTTATTTATTGAAAATGTTATATTAAATCTTATCAGCTACTCATGCCGTCACCAGATGTCTCTTAAGATTTTGGTCGTACAATACGATGCCTCAAGTGTCTCTTAAGATTTCTACTGATCATGTTCCTTTACATAATCATATCAAATTTAATTCCTTCATAATTTTATGGGTGTGTATTTTTTAACAACAGTATGTAATTAACACAGAAATAATAATCACGTAATTTAGTTTAACATGATACTCAATCAAATTAAATGTACTTACTTGAAACGATTTGGGTAGATTCATTTGTTCGAGTTTTGTGTAACAAGTACTTAACAACAATTCGTAAGCGTTCCAAAAGTTGTTTTAAATCTCATGGCATGAAATATTCCACCCATATTTTCATTTCTATATTAATTTTGTGCGTGGGAAGTTTAAACAAGAGATTGATGGATTTAAAAGGTGTTGCTTAAAAGATATGGCACTTTATTTTCTTTAACGTAGCAAAATAAATAAAGCAAAATGAGTTAAAATCCTAAATATTCGTGTAAAACGTAATGAATTAGATAGTCATAGAGATGCCATATCACTAGAGCGAACAATTTATTTCGCAAATATCGCATTAATCTGACAAATCCAGTCGTATACTCTTTTTCAATCATTAAAATAGGTAGCGCTGAACCTGTTGCGATGCTACTTAACATCGCCTGTTAGGTATAATGTCCTCCCGGCTGAAATTCGGTTGAGTGAAAAACTACCAACTTCTTAACTCCAGGCTAGTACTAAAAATTTCTTGTCAGAAACACCCAATACTTAACCACGTCATATATTCATACAGTAAGTCGACGCTCATACAAATGACAGATCTATCTTTCAGTCTCAACCAAACGAACGACGTTGGATAAGACAGCTAAAGAAATATTAAACTGAATTCTGAGTATTGAAAATTCTGTCAGTTTCCTCCGTTTTTGACACCGCCGTCAAACGACTGTGTGAAAGGAACGTATCTCTATTCGCGATTCTGACTTAACTATGGCCCGAGCGTAGCATCTAATGCCTTACCTTGCCATCTGCAGTTGGACATGCTAACCAGCAGACCAAGAGGCAGTCAGAGATCTGTTTTGATAATAAGTACTAAGTTCGTGCTAACTAAAACACAGAGTTAAAACGAAACGGCGTCAGTCAAAATATCCCTTCAGGCAACCAAATTTTGTAAGGGCGTGTGACGACTTCGGACTTGCTATACCATGCGGTGGGCGAGGCCGTCTCTTGACAAGCAATTTCATGCGGAATGCCTCGCTTGAACTCCTTTCAGTAATGTAGGGAATACTTCGGACGATATTTCACTCAATGCGAACTCTATCGTTCATTTTTGTAGGCAAGCCCTTTCTAACATCAATCCATACTAAAGTACCTATTGGGTACAGTGTCTACGAATCTGTTTTCATTTTTGAATCTAATATAATATGTAGTACTGCATTAGTAGATAGTTCAAATATTACATTTTCTGAAAACTGAACATTATAAGATTTAATTTTATGCCGTACTCAGCAAATTGAACTTTAAAATCTTTGTAATTCGAAATGTTCAAACAGAAATCTCTACCTGTTTGCAAAGCTAACATTATACAACTTCGTTATGATATCATAACTATACACTATGCAGGTACCTGGTTCAGTAAATACGAATTACGTCAAAGACCCTTGATATGTACTCTAAAACATTATTAAGCATGCTGAAGTAACGTACACTTACAAAGGACCAGTGATATAAAGCGTCCTTGCGCATGCATTTTAGTTTATTTGTCTTACTTAGATATTAATATTCTAAGAGAAGTCTTGTAAAAGAGTTTATATTAAGTTTATTTAGTAAACGTTTGCCTTATCTACTTTATTCGGGAAAACATTTTACGATGAAATGTAAATTCTCTATGAAAATAAGAATGTTTTTTTTTCATTTCTAACAGAGGGGATGGGCTTTTGCTCTTACACAAATGCTTATTTCCTGTGTTTGTGTTGTCAATGTAGTTTTAGAGATTTTTCTTAACAGAATTAGATATATTAACCGCTTTATGGTTCGCAAGAAAAACTCGTAGTGAATCTTAGAAATTATAGTTACTGTAAGTTTAATAAACACTAGTGCAGTAAGTGTAAGTCTGTATACTTACAGTAAGTTTTTTCAACATGACGTAGGTATTTAGCTACGACTCAGATCTGTAACTATTTGCCTGGTCGTAAGGAAGTTGTATGTGATCGTACTATTATTGTACAGTTTATACGTAAGGCTTACATATACACTGTACACTAGTACGATGATGAAGTAACGATGATAGAGCTCACTAAAAACCATACAGTAAAACTTTCAATATTAATTCTGAGTAAAACTACCTATTTATTTTAGGAGGGGAAGTCCGAACTTATGTAAACACCCTAATTTCATCGGACTAAATAGAAAGCACTAAGATAAAAAAAAACAACTTCTCTTATCTTATACTCTTTATATGTTTAAATAGTAGTTGATGTTGTTAATGTGGTGTACAATAAAAGTATATTCATTTATTTATTCATGCTTATTCAATCATAAAATTTTCAAGAAATCATTTTAATCAGCAACTTCATAGATATTCACAGTATCAATATCATGAAGGCTGTATAACGATTCGAAAAGCTCAGAATAAATAATGCTTGCTGTATAGGAAATGGTGATCATTATTTACCCATTAATGATAATGATGCGGATACCGTCTCACGTTGGCAGCGCTGATAGATCGCATCATCCTTTGTTTGCGAACCACGGAACCGCACGCCCTTAGTGTTCCGACTTGGTTCATAATTTATAGCTATGGCTCTCAATATACGAATAAAAGTGTTTTTTGTAACTTACAAAGGTAGGTTTTATTTATCTTCTCTATATATTATTTATATATAATACGAGAAACTGACGCCTTGACATAATAAGTATTGCAATTCTATTATTTTAAAAGAAGAGTATCCGCCGTGTTTCTTGCTGGTTCTCCTTGGTAGGAGTGGCATTCCGAGTCGGCGATTGATTCATTCAAAAGCACTTTAGAAACTTTATTTGAATAAATAACATTGTATTTAGAATCAGAACAGCTGTGGGTCTAGAAACATGAGTTTTTAAAAGTATCTTTTAAAAACAGATACCTGCGAATTGGAGATTTATAGAAATACTAATAGGTTCTTTATTAAACCTTTCAATTCAATACAATTTATTTGTTTTTCCCAGTTACATAGCATTACATATTTACATTACAAACCTTAACCAACGCAGATGAATTTGCAGGAAAGCGAATTATTCCTAGGTATAGGAAAACGATACCTATACTCAATACCACAATAATATAAAATTTTAAGAATTAAGAAAGGAATTGATATAAGTACTGAAACGTCCTGATCTAAGTAAGTATATCGGTTAATATTTTTGTTCCACGCCACGCACATATTTTCTTGTAATAGTTGTACTTTAAGACCAATCACTAAGTTCTCTGGGTAAGAATATTAAGTAAGGAGTTGCTTTATGTAACGAAAATATAACATGTGTTTTTAAAGGTGCAAAACAGTTAACGTAGGTTGAAAAATGTTCTTTGGACCAGAACATGGCGTCGGTGGAATGAATAATGAAGCGAGTTGTAAAGTTCTTGCCCTTCTTGCGGCCTGTGGTTAAAGGCGGCTAACAAAGGATGCTGTGATCTATTAACCTCGTCCACATTTGTAGGTCTACACGGGGAAAGCGTAAACAATGTAACATAACACCATGAAATAACACATAAAACAAAAGATTTGAACATCTGGTAAGGCGGAAAACACATAATGAGCAAAAATGTTGTCCAGTGAAAAATAAAACCGCGCGTGCTCTTTTATTTAAAGGCACAGACTACAGTGTAGGCGTTTTTCACGGACAGGACTTACATTAGAACACCCGACAGGGCTACTATCACTTTTATTTTTTAAAGCCATTTTCTTGCTACGCGTAGCTGTACCTACGATTCGACTCTATACCAGCAGTCTATTTAAGTATCACAGTCTGAAGAGATATTCCTACCAGTCGTTCGACAAAGCCTTCTAGACAGAGCAACGCTGCGGGGTGACAGGGACATGACGATAGGAACTGGCCATAGAATTAAAAAATTGCAGAATTTTCTATACAAAATTTGATCACTCTAATGTCAAATTAATGCAGTTTCCTACCTCTCTCAATCATAGGTGAGAGTCGATGCCTATGATCGAAAGAGGAACAAAACTGAACGAAGTACGATTACCTCTAGTCCAAGTCCTGCAACTCTCATGGTAGCTAGGTCTACCTAGATTGGTGTCGACCCACTGTATGAATGATTATACACTTTCGCTGTAGTTATATTATCTCAGCGCTCAACTATTTCAAGATTCCTTGTCAAAGCATATTGCATTTAATTAACCAAATCAGAACTATCTGCAATGCTCGTGTCACTTGTACGGAATGGTTGGCTCGGGTTAGGTTATTTATCAGTCATGTCACGTGTGCTGCTAAATTTATCGCGTTTTAGTAGAATTTCGCCCGCGTCGGGGCTTGACTGTTACACGACGTGAAATGTAGATTATAAAGTACCCAGAAAGCCCACTAGATTAAATGAGTGACATTTTGTTTAATACTTATGTCAGGTATCAAATCTTAGTTTCACTTAATACGATACCTACTTTATTGTTAAATTTTAAAGTAGTTACTTAATAAAAACTCTAATACATGGTTATTAATGGCATATTTGAAAAGACATCACGACAAGGATAGCTTACAAAGTTAGTCTGACAAACCAAAATTCACAGATTTAACAGTCCCCGCAAGAATCGGAGCATTGAAAATGAATACAAAAATTTACGAAAAACAATATTTTATTTTAACTAGTGGTTCGCCCCAAATTGAGACCTCGCGGTACCTATTCACTGCAGCATACGCATTAAAACGCGACGGTTATTACGTAGCATACAATTTCATCATAAAAAAATTATAAAATGTGATGACTAAGACTGTGTGCTTGCGGCTCCTGCAGCGAGCATGTCTAGATGCTCGCTCATCTTTACGTTCATAGGCATTAGTACTGTCAGTAGACTTTTTTTTGTTCCACGTAAGATGGTGCTTACGTCTATTATTTGTAAGCACAAACGAATAAACTTTTACAGAGCGCCGTGGACATCATTGTGAAGTTCTGTTAAAAATACTGTTCGCAAATAAATAATTCGATTCAGTAAACGATCGATGGTTGTTTGTTTTATCCCACGTTGGGGGCCAATATTTACATTTTTATCATTCTGTATTCAATCTTGTTATTATATCGCTACATGCCGTATGTGTTTTTGTAGTATCAGGATATAAGGTGGATGTAAAACCCATTTGTTTTCCAAGTTAACGTTTTGTTTTATCTTCAGTGCCCTGAATATTGAATGAAAAATTATTTAACATCGTACTTCAAATTAACGTGCTTAAAGTCTATTTTTATTTCACCAATCATGACTAAAATCTTGACTATTTTATATCTTTAAAAATAATGCGTTCTTACGGAATTTCAGAAAAAAACCTTTATCCACAGTAAGAAGGTAAATATATAAAAAATATGGTAAATATAAATAATATAATAAATCATAAAACATACATCTAGTACGGTTGAACACATAAAGTTTGTCGGACTTTGGAAGGTTTTTAAATTTGTATGATTGTTTCTCCTTCGCGCCATTACGACTGAACCGATTTGGCTGAAAATTGCTTTTACCCTGAATTAACACCTAGGCTACATTTTATCCCGGAAAATTAAAGATTTCCCGCGAGAATCACAAAACCTTACCCACGCGGCAAAGTTTAGGGCATCATCTAGTACCACTTTTAATAGAAACGTTTCAAAATAAAATTCCTCATCTCTATTAAGTAATATTTTACGAAATGTACATAATAGTTATGTATAATTTGATGAGTTTGGAATAGTTTCTTAACTCGGAATATCCCAAATTAATTTCAAGTTCATCTATCCATTGAATAGTTGTTTAATTACAATCTTAGAACACCTGAATAATATGAGACCGACTCTAGAATACTTGTTGTTATTATCCACTTAAGAAAGGACCCAGACTAAATCCAATTTGATTTAAAGCTTGGGCTAGATATATTTTTATCTGTGACCATAGTTATTAGATCTATGATGTGCCTGTGTCTATGATATTGCAAAATGTCCTCTATGATCCTCTCTCTCACGTCACGCTCCAAAATTGCGTAGTTCTAACTTTGTGTAATAAAAATGTAATAATAAATGAAATGCTCAATAAAGTATGCGGAATTTATTATCAAATGGTTTTTCCATGTGTACTCACATATAAACAATGTAAGCTTGTTATAACTTTCCTTAGAGTTATTAGCCGATTTGCTGGCTCAATAATCCAAAAAGGATCTTTACTCCGACAATAGACTCACCTGAGGGCATGCAGATTCTTTCATTCGCTCCGAACATACAGCTTTACCTAAAATGTCCAACTGAGCCCATAAACATAGCCAAATCTTTGGCTCTCCAGATACATAAATCAGCGGAGTAGCACTGATTGTCGTCCCTATTATAATCTGCTTTAGTTCAGCCACCTTCACAGTTCTTTAGCTTTACCTCTTTGTTATATACGCGATTTGTTCAGAAATAGAAAGTGGAGAGGGCATAAATTGCCATCTATCATTTATTATACTTGTACTTTAAAAGTGGAACTAGTTCTACCTTTAAGATTTGAGTCCACCTCTCCACGCCTTCCCTTTTAAGTGCTATGGTTAAGATAAATACTAACTTTTAGTTAAGTACTATAATCTATATATATAAAACCGAAAGATCACTGATTCATCACGATATCTCAGGACCTTAGGTTCCTTCTATGGTGTAGACATCCGCTAAGAAACGGTTTTGAGAAAATTCACCCCTAAGGGGTTGAAATGGGGGTTTGAAGTTTATATGAAAGTCCTTTGTTTTTGAAGTTAGATACATGAAAATTGGCAACTAAGTTATTAGTTATCAATAATAAAAAGATTTAGATTATTAGTTTTAAGTAATAATAAACTGCATAAGCAATTTTACGATTATCTACCCCAAAGAGCGTGAAATAGGGTTAAAAGCTTGCATGAAGGTTATAAGTTTTTGAAGTCAGCATTAAGGACTACAAAAGGTCAACATTATTAGTCTTAAATAATAAAAACCTGCCGATGCTATATAGCTGCTATAAGTAGGCCTTTTGCAGCGGGAAAATCTCATAGGAAATCAGAAATTGTAAGCGGACGAAGTCGCGGGTGACCGCTAGTGTATTATATTCTGTGTGATCGTAATGCTTATAACAAAGTTTTTGAAGTGAAATTTATGTGATTGCATTTAATTTTAGTTTTTTTTCGTTGAAGTGAAACTTCTTTAAAATCGTTGTGATTTGAAAATTCGATGAAACGGATGTTGGCGCCACGGTACAAGTGGCGCCACCGGATGAACTTTGTTGTGTGGGTCTTCTCCGTTTGGCCTGAGGGCCAAGCGGGGGGTACGGGCCTCGAGGCTGGGCCTCCTTACCCGGGCGGGGCGCGGGGCAACATTGTGCCACGGTGATTTTCTTGAAACCGGTGAACCGGCTAGGGCCTGCCTTGTAGGCTACGGGCCCCTAGGTCGGGTGTCGCTTCCGGTGTTGGATCCGCACTGCGGGTGACTACATCACCTCCGCGTGCAGGACCCATGTCTTCTCCAGGTATCTCGGCGCTGCGGGCCATGGGGTCGCTCTCGAGCGCCGAGATGATGTCAAGGCCGGTGGACTCCGCGCTGCGGGCGATAGGGTCGCCGTCGCGCGCGGAGTCGGTGTCAAGTCCGGTGTGTGTCGCGTCGTCGTCGTCGCTACGGTCGCCCGCGTGCCGCGCAGGTGATGGCGAGCGTAGGAGCTCACGAGGTAGTGGACGCCCGGTCGGAGGTCGGGTGGTCGGCGGTGCGATCCCGTGGAGGTGTTCGTACGGCCCGCTGTCCGCGCGCGCAAACATGCGCCGCGCGAGTGTACGGACGTACCCCTCCACGGTGGGCGTCTTGAGGTCGCGATGGATCACATCGTTCCTCACGTACCTCGGAGCTCCCACGATTTGGCGCAGGCACTTGTTCTGCCGGACTTGTAGGCGTCTCTTCTGGTATGCAGAACACATCGCATACCAGGCGGGAGCCGCGTACGTCAGCCGCGAGCGGACATAGGCTCCGTAGATCCGGAGCTTGGTCCGAAGACCAAGAGGTGAGGACCTGGTGCAGCATCGACGCAGCAGCCGTGGCGTGGTTCACAATGATCAATCATGGGAACCATGACCAGGCCGGCGTCGATGTGGCACCCCAAGTAGCACACCGAAGTCTGCCACTCTACGTCCATTCTCCATTTGTCCAGCCATTCCGGAAGTAAGTCCAGCAGACGTTGCATGCGATTTACGACGACGACGCGAAGTACGCGCTGTTGTCAGCATAAAGCGACAACAGCACGTCTTCCTCCCGCTCGTGCAGATGGTCGGCGAGGGTAGGGATATCGTCCGTGTACACCGCGTAGAGACACGGGGATAGGTAGCTGCCCTGGGGTACTCCGGCCCGTATAGGACGCGGCTGGGAGTCCGCGCCTTCAACGGCCACTCGAAAGGACCTGCCTTCCAGGAATGAGGCTACCAGCCGCACGATCGTAGGTGGTAGGGTGGTCGAGAGGAGTTTCCCCAGGAGTCCATCGTGCCACACACGGTCGAAGGCCTTCTCGATATCGAGAAAGACCCCGACGATGAATTGGCCGCGATTCCTCTCACTGGCGATGTAGTGCAGTCCTCTCGCCAGCTGGAGCGTCGTTGAGTGGTTGCTGCGAAAGCCAAACTGCTCGGCACGCGGTCGAAGGTGCGGAGCGAGCCTTCGCAGCAACAGACGCTCAAACAGCTTGGCGATGTGCGGCAGGAGGGTGATGGGGCGGTAGCTTCCTGGCAGGCGGCGGTTCTTACCCGGTTTGGGGATAGTGATAACTTTCCCCAATTTCCATGAATCCGGGAAATGAGCGGTGCGGAGTACGCCGTTGAAGAGTCTCGCTAATGCAACGAGAACTCTTCTCGGCAGCTGCTGCAGGGCGGCGATCGGGATCCCGTCGTAGCCTGGCGCCTTCCTTTTAGGAAGTCGGAAGACGGCCTTCCTCAACTCGGACGGGGAGATGAAGTCATCTCCCCGGAGCGGGGGAGTCGGGCTCGACAGGAAATCCGCTATCTGTTGTGTGATCGCCGCGTGGTGTCTGGACACGGTGTCGTCGGAGGCCGGTGGATTAGGGGTGAACTGTTCATCCATATACTCCGCCATGATCTCAGCTCGGTCATGGCGGGGTATCTTCGTCTACCCTGTCTGTCGAGTAGAAGGTAGACGGGTGAGTCGGAGCCGGTGAGGGTCTTGCACAGGTGGTACAATGATATTTCGGACTCGGACGCCGCGTCGATGGTCTTCTCCCAGTCATCGTTTTCGCGGGCGCCGAGTGCTTGAGACACTTCCTGTGCAAGACGGAGAACTTGTATACATAGTGTTCCATTTTTGTAATTTTCTGTTTGATTTTTTTAAATGTATTAGGTTTTTTTTAATGTATTTGGCTTTTCCATTATGGTTTACAGTTGCTGACAAAAGACATCCGTCGTAATCGTCTGGACAGATTTAAGAAAGCTGTAGTGAACGACACCGCCACTAGTCCACTAAACGCTCACAAGTAATTTTTTTGAGGCAATTTTCGCTTGGGGCAGGATTTGACTGGTTCGCCAGGGTTCAGCCATTGCGATGAGCGTTATCACTAACACCGCAGCCTGCAGCTAGCTCGGACGTGGTTTGCGATGGATCCGCTTCCACAATAGCCTTCAATTCTTCAACTCTCAACTTACTCTCAACTTGGCTCTACTCTGTCTGTGTAGACTAAAATATTTTGAGCAAATACTCTTCTTTTACCCATTTTGGACTATGCTGATGTTAGTTATTTGAATTTATCGGAGACCATACTTAACAAATTGGATAGATTGCTGAATGTATGTATTCGCTTCAACTATGGCCTGCGCAAATATGATCATGTGTCTGAGTTTCGGGCTCAGTTGAAGTGGCTGCCAATTCGATCCCGTAGAAACTTACACGCTCTTTCAATCCTATACACTATTTTATATCGTCCTCAAACGCCACTCTATTTGAAAGAGCGATTCACCTTTCTTGTCTTGGCAGCAATGACATACAAATTTATTTGCGGTCTAAGGATGACAACAAGTTGGAAATACCTTTGAGTCGGACTGAGGTGTATGCAAATTCCTTTACAGTAAAGCCTGTTAAGCTATGGAATGCATTGCCAAGTGACATTAGACAATCAAAATCTTTGAGTATTTTTAAGGATCGTTTGAAGGAATTTTATCTTGCTAATAATATGCTGTAAATTATTTATGTATTTGTTTACTTTTTGTTGTGTAGGTCTAAAATATTTATGTATACATATAATATATTAAATATATTGTATTGGTATATATTTTAGTAGTTTTTATTCGTGTAATTGTTTATGTATTATTAGACTGTATAGTTTATGTAGTATATTGTATGTTTTATTGTTGCACTATCCCGCTTCGTTGCATTTGTTTCTTTATATAAAGGTTGTCTGGAGGAGATCACTTTCAGTGATAAGACGGCCTTTGCGCACTTATTTATGTTTGCTTGTTCACTGTTTTGTTTCTTTTTTAATGTTTCGTGTGGCAATAAAGTATTTATCTATCTATCTATCCATCTATCTCTCATTGTTTCCTAAAAACTTCAACGTTATTCATATTAACGCTCAAAGCATCCCCACTCGTTTTACTGATGTCCTTGCTTCTTTTGAAAATAACAACAACATCCATGCTATCCTATCTGAGACATTTCTTAAACCTTGTTTGCCTTCATCCTCCTACTCCATTAATGGTTTCTACTTGATACGGAATGATCGCAAGGGTAAGGGGGGAGGGGGTGTGGCACTATATCTTCGTAGCCATATTCCGTTTACTATTCTGGACAAGTCACCCTGCATGTACTCCGAATCTGCTGAACACATTTTTATTGAAGTTTTATTTGGTCAACTGAAACTACTCCTTGGCATATATTGGCTAAATTATTTCCAATCGTTTGAAACTTTGCTTGAACAATATGCACCCACAGTTGACCATACAATAATTATGAGTGACTTTAACACGTGCCTCTTCAAAGGAGGAGTTCCTCCTGAAAAACGTTTATCTGACATCGTAAATAGTTCCAACCTGCTGATGCTCCCTTCCTCCGCTACGCACTTCTTTCCGAACTACACACCTTCTCGGTTGGATTTGACAATGGTCTCCTCTTCAGAACATGTCAATTTACATGGTCAATTTCCAGCTGAAGCGTTTTCATACAACGATCTGTTTTATGTCTCATATAAAATACGTCCTCCAAAGGCGAAGCCGACTATTGTCATGCGACGCAGCTTTAAGAACTTTAACAATGATAAATTTCTACAAGATCTTCATAACATAGACTGGGACGCTATCTATACTGCGTCTACTGTGGAAGATAAAGTAAATTTATTTAACTCAATGCTAACTGAATTATTTGACGTGCATGCACCTTTACGGCCAATTAAGCTGAAACACTTGCCTGCTCCCTGGCCGAGTAAAGATGTAAAAGTTGTAATGGCTAAACGCAACTCAGCTGAAGCTAAATTTAAATTAAACCCTACCGATGAGAATCTCATTAAATACAAAAACTTCGGAACCGTTGTAGTAAACTTTGTAGAGATGCGCAGCGCAATTATATACATAACTCCATAGACAATGGCAATCCTGTAAAAACATGGAAGTTTCTGGCTTCGCTAGGTATTGGCAAGCAACGAAATCAAGCCATTAAGAACGTCAACTTGAATCATCTTAATAATCACTTCTCTACAGTGACTCTGAAACTCAACAGTGAAATAAATAGGAGTACAAGGTATCCTTATAAAATTTTCGCGCCCAGGTGTAATAAAGATATATTATACCGTAGAAATGCGCCTTATATGGCCATAAAGATATATAATAATCTACCTCAAACAATACAGGCCATGCCCCTACAAGCTTTCAAATGCAAACTTCGAGACTGGCTAATGGAGAAATGTTTCTATAGTTTAAATGAGTATATGACTTAGCTATTGACATTGTAATATTTATTAATTTTATTTGAATGAATTTATTTTAAAATTTGCACACTAATGAAAGGGTTGAATGTGTCAGCGCAAAATAATTTTAAGACCTAATAATTGTACCACATTCTTGCAAATAAATTATTCTATTCTATTCTATTCTATTATTCTGATGGACAGCCTAACTAAAGCTAACACCTTAGCCTGTATCGGTGAATCGGCTACACATTATTTCCCTCCTTTTAAGTTTAAATCAGTTACGCTGAATGAAGTTGAAAAACATATCCCATCAAAAACATAAATGTAAAATGAGAGCCAAGTTCAAAATTGTGATATATATGCCTTGGTTGTTGACTTCAGCGACAAAAGAAGTGAGATCTAAATGGGTGCCAAGTTCAATGGTCAGTCCTGCAATTTATATATCCCATCAAAAACATAAATGTGAAATGAGAGCCAAATTCAAAATTGTGATATATATGCCTTGGTTGTTGACTTCAGCGACAAAAGAAGTGAGATCTAAATGGGTGCCAAGTTCAATGGTCAGTCCTGAAATTTATTTATAACAACATATAATATTTTATAACAACTTAAAATATCATTTCTTCTTATAACGTAGTATAAAATGTTGAAGACTAAGGCTTTGGCTTGGCTAGTTTTCATATACGAATTATAGCGTTCACAAGTTGTAAAGCTGTAAATAATCACCAAATCCTTTACACTGTAATAGGACTTTTCTATTAGTTTAGTTTACGTTTTACATTAGTAGGTACTTATTATTTGGTGTAAGGTCAGTGTGTCACCCACCAGTAATTCTATTGTACGACTCATTGTACAAGATAATTAAAGACGAGAATTCTCAAGAAAAATATATAGTGTACCTAGAGTTACACTGACATTGATAGATTACATCTATGGTCAGACTACCTCTACAGCACATTTCTACATCTCATCAATTTTGATTGCAAAAGTTCAAAATCAAAAGTTTTTTGTGAAACATTGAAAACAAGCACGGTAAACAGTCGATATCACTAAAACCACTATAAACAATGAATACAAATCACAATGACTGACAGCTTGAACTGACGACTTCAAATACGTTTCTTCTTCTTTTCTGTTAATGACGTTTCGTTGCACAAAATGTATGAATACGAAGGTAAGGTTTTAATGCAACTATATTATTATTCATTATTATTTACATTAAAATAATAATTATGTGTCATTTTCAATAGTTAAGGAGTTACTACCTCCGCTTAAAGCAGTATTGTTTCAAACTAACGGTTGAATGTCACGTACTTTGACGTCCTTAAAATAATGATTATAACACTACAACATAAACGTCAACAATATTAAAATAATACGGCTTTAAGCAATGGTAGCATGCCTCGTGTCAGAGTTTTGATCTATCCTTTGATCATAAAAATGACGATTTTTGTACGTTTATATCTAAATAACCATTTGAGGTGTGCTTATGAAATTTGGAGCACATATGTATCTCACGGGTCTCAATATATGCGCCAAATTTGACATGTTTATGTGAAATAGTTTTTGAGTTATGAGGGGGTCAAAAGTGGCTCCAAATGGTTCGTGTAATATTACACACGGTGCTGCTCGCCAGTTTTTTTGAACTTTGGCTGGACACGCTTCCGCGTGTCTTGATTCTAGCAATTAAATCCGATGCAATAGGGAGTGATGGCCTAAGCCGAAAAATGGTGCTATTGGCTTTAGAAAAAGTGACCCTAATTCTTTGTCATATTTTTAATTACTCCTTGTCAACTAGTATCTTTCCCAATGTATGGCGCTCTGCATTTATTATACCCGTCCCTAAAACTGCTAATCCTTCGTCTTTTTCTCACTTTCATCCTATTTCCATATTACCCTTTTTATCCAAAGACGCTGAACGAATAGTGTCCTCTCAACTTCGCATCTACCTATCTTATAATAACCTCCTTAATCCTCTTCAGTCAGGTTTTCGAACAGGACATAGCACTCTCACTGCGCTCACAAAGATCTGCGACGACTTTCGATATGGGCTTGATAACCAGCTCGTTACAATTATTGTTCTGTTGGACTTCAGTAATACCTTCAACACCGTTGACTTTGATTTAATGTTAGCCATTCTGAAGTCTAATAATATATCGCAGGAAGTAGTCAGCTGGTTTCATTCATACTTATGGAATCGTAGGCAATATGTCCGTGTTGACAATGAGTCCTCTTCCTTTTCCTATGCTCAGGCTGGTGTCCCTCAAGGGGGTGTCCTGTCACCTTTACTCTTCGCTATTTTTATTAATACAATTTCCAATTTCCTCTCCTCTTCCTTCCACCTTTACGCCGATGATCTGCAAATATATACTTCTATACCTGCAGATCAAATTACTGCTGGAATAAATAGAATTAATTCAGATTTATGTAAAATAAGCTCTTGGAGTGAGTCGTATGGCCTTAATGGCCAGTAAATCACAGGTCATCATTATCGGCAACCCAGCACAAACCCGTAAGGTTGATGTTAATTACATAGAACCAATTGTGCTGGATAACACGATTTTACCCTTTAGTGACACTGTTAAAAACCTTGGCTTGATTATTGACTCCTCCTTCTCCTGGAGACCGCAAGTTAACCACGTCAGCCATCGCCTCTTTGCTGCTATCGGCTTCCTGAAACGCTGGAAGAATCTCCTTCCAGTTAAAACTGAGATATCCTTAGCTGAAACACTCCTTTTACCTATACTGGATTATGCTGACACGGATCTCACTGAGGAGTTATTAAACAAGCTTGAGCGCTTATAAAACATGTCTATTCGATTCATTTAAGGATTGAGGAAATTTGATCACGTTAGTGCGTATCGTGCTCGTCTCAAGTGGCTTCCAATCAGGTCGCGTCGAAACTTTCATGTTCTTTCTTTACTATTCTCGATCCTATATACTCCCAGCTATCTTAAAGAACGTTTCATCTTTCTCGGTGCTGTTGATCGCCATATGCAGCTGCGTTCTACCATGGATAATAAACTCAAAACTCCTAGTCATCGTACAAAATTTTATAGCAAATCGTACACGGTGTATGCTGTGCAGTTATGGAATTTCTCTACGCTATATTAGATACTTCAAATCCTTACCTATTTTTAAAAATAGTCTCAAAGAAATTTTTCTTTAACCAAGTCATGCCATAATAAATAAATTATACTTTTATCTTAATTCGTTACTAATCGTATTTAATTTTATTTATATTATTGTGTGTTTTGTGTATGTTTGTGTATATTATTTTTGTTATCTATATTTACGTATTTTATCTACATGTAATGTTTATGTCACCGTAAGATTGTAAAAACCGTTAGATTATAATCTAACTCGCGTAATTGCAAACTGTCGAAAGATTACAATTTAACGCATTATTTTCCGGTAGATTGTAATCTGATAGGTATTTAAACCCGATAAAACCTAAGCTAAGCACTACTTGTTTCTTTATGTCGAACCCTAACCTAACCTACAAGAAACAGACAAGAAAACGTAAATACAATGAATATTTCAAAAATTGACACTCAGAACATTGAACGGTTCATAATCTTTCGACAGTTTATAATTTTCGCGAGTTAGATTATAATCTAACGGTTTTTATAATATTACGGTGACATATATATACAATACGTTTATTATGTTTTATATTTTGTGCTTACCTACCTAATAATAACGTGTATTCTATTGTGCCACACTACCCTACACATCTTATTCGATCGTCTCACCAAATGGAGATTGCTATGCAAGCAATAAGGCCGCCTTTGCGTACCTAGTTTATAGATAACTTTACCTTGTATTTTTCTTGTGTGCAATAAAGTGTTTATCTATCTATCTATCTATCATTATCAACTTTGGTCTCCGGCCGTCCACGGGGCTTGTTCTGTAGGTCGAAATTTCCAGAACGAAAACGTTGGAACCAAAAACGCAATGTGTTTTCTTTTGCGACACCGCCGCCATACACATCATTAATCCGTCTGCAGCACTGGTGCCACGATGGAACTCATACTCGTAAATAACGCGATATTTCAAGTTTCCCATTTTATAACTGAGTGAGTGACGCAAAGAAAAAAACCAAAAAGCAAAAAAAAATATGAATTAGGGTTTTCAAAACACAAAAGCATAAGTAAATAGCTGTATAAATTTGAAATTAAAATTCTTAACCAAAGAGGAGATATTTGAGATCAAAGTGGCCAGTATGACATATTCGTAGATAGCCTGATTTGTTAATTATTTTTTGTTTTATTTTAATCCGCCTCTAGTTGATAAAACCAAAAACGAAACAAAAAAGCGACACCAAAAAGAGACAAACATATTCATAATAGGATTTTGCCTGCGAGAGAATGAGATAGAATACAAGTTTTTTTTATCTCATGATTTCGTAAGCTACTTTTCTGAAGTTTCACTTCTGCCGTGTGTGAATTGCACACACGGCAGACGGCACGGCATTTTTTTTCTATACGTTTTATTCATGTATTTTATCTCCAAATACATACTACAGCTGGTCGCGTTGAAATACAGTCATGCTTACGTTACAATGCACAAAACGGTCATTGAAAACTTTAAATCGAAAGTGCGTGATACACTCCGCATATCAATTACCTTATGCAAATGAACAGCCCAAACTCACCCCGTATATAATGTTACAGCATAGCATTGTAATTCCAAACACTTGCAGAAATATCCATTGGTAACGAAATGGATATAAGTTTCCAAGTGCCTTAGGGCAGGATGCGACCCGTATGAAGGGACTCGAATATGAATAATCGCGACCCAACTTTTAGATTTCATACCCATCGACTACTTTGTGATATCCATGAATTTATTAGTCTGTAAAACAATCTCAATGTACTTTACTAGGATGCCCATAATCATTTCAGAACAAAATTTGGAAGTCTTAATAGCTTTTTTAATCTCACTTTCTATAAAACGGAAATTTTTATTGACCCCTACATAGATCATTGCCCGTTTAAAGCAAATTCTCGCGCTTAATCGAGAGCCTCTAGTTAGCCTCTAAAATAGTTATAACCGTAATCTCAATGGATGCAAAATATATTTTGGATCGATTACAAAATGACTTACTTACTCAGATGATTTATAAGAGAAACAAAAGCAAGTGTGTAAAAGCTCTATTCCACAATTGTTTCGTCTGCTCTTTGTTCAGAGACAATTTTATGGGCACAATAAAAGCCTATTTTTATGCAGCGTTTTGGCCCTCAACCAATAGCCGATTTTGGATTTGAACTTGTGACGTGTGAAATTGAGTTTATATGGTAATTTCCCACTAGATAGTGGAGATTTATTCGCGTTGTGTTTACGGATTTCCAACGATAGATATCCTTATTTATTTGTATTATTTTATAGAGGTTTTCGTATGGAAAACCATAGAACCGATTTTATTTCGCTTCAATAAAATCTATGAATATTCTATAGAAACTCAATGCCTTAATTACTTACAGGATTTAAATACAAACGGTAAAATATAAACACTAGAGGTTCTGAAATGTTTTTTGAAAATACTAAGAATTTTCACATTATTGCTGCTAACTAAATAAATAAAAATCTTTAGTCATGGTCTTTTATATTAATAATAAATAAATAATAATAATAAAAAGCCTTTATTTACTATTACGTTACAAATTCTTAGTTATAAGTACACACTAAGTAATTAATAATTCGGTTATTATTTCATTTAACGTAAGTCATGTCATATTCATATTTTATTCGATTCAATTTGTACGTAAATTTAAATTTAATTATTATCCATTACTATTAATTACAACAAAATTACAATTATTTATGATTATTATTACTATTATTTATTATTATGATTTATATTCTTGTCAACAGATAAAATATTGAGTCAAAATGCTATACAATTTTAAATTTGTCATAATAACGTAAAAGTCGCCTCTTCGGCGTAGGCCTCCCCCAAAACTTTCCAAAGCTTTCTATCCCTAGCTTGTCTCATCCAGTCAGGTCCACATCGCTCTGAGAAAATATCTCGCCATCTCTTTCTTTGGCGTCCTCTTTTCCTCTTTTTATCCCTTGGAATCCATTCAGTCACCTTTTTTGTCCATCTTGTGTTATCTAATCTACAAACATGTCCAGCCCATTTCCACTTTAAAATTCTAACTGTCTTCCTTATGTCAATTAATTTAGTTGTCATCCGAATTTGTTTATTGCTAATTTTATCTTTAACTCTCATATCTAACATACTTCGCTCCATCTTCCTTTGGCATATGGCTAGTTTATCTTCTTCTTCTTTTCTTAATGACCAAGTTTGACAGCCGTATGTCAAACTTGGCATTATAGAGACTTCGTAGAGTTTCTTTTTTATTTTTATACTTATTTCCTTGCTTTTCATCACCTCCTTGGAGCTCCAATACTTTTTCCATGCGATGGCGATTTTCCTTTGTATTTCTTTTTCACTGCAGTTCTCGAAAGAAACGGATTGGCCCAAGTACACATAGTCTTCCACGTACTCAATGCTTTCTCCTCCTACCCTAATGTCCCTTTTATCAGCGTTGGTTAAAATTTTAGTTTTTGAGGTGTTCAGAAGTAACCCAGCTTTCTCACTCTCCTTTGCCAATTCGTTTACCATTTTACCCAGGTCTGATGCATTTTCAGCGAACACGACGATGTCGTCTGCGAAGCGCAAATGGTTCAAGTATTCGCCATCAATCTTCAGACCTTTCTGCCCCCAATCTAAGTTCCCGAAAATAGCTTCGAGGACTGCTGTAAAAATTTTCGGTGATGTTGGGTCGCCTTGCCTCAAGCCTCTACCCACACCAAACTCGGCACCTTCCCTTTCCAGCCTTACTCGTGCCTTGCATTGCGAGTACACGCTTTTCATTACGTTTAAGTATGTTGGGTGGATACCTTGTTTCGACAGTGTCGGCCATATTGTGTTTTGATGTATCGAGTCGAAAGCTTTTGTGTAGTCGATGAAACACATATATAGATTAATGCCATACTCATTCGCTTTCTCAATTAACTGTGTCACAACTTGGGTATGGTCCATCGTAGAAAAATTTCTCCTAAAGCCGGCCTGTTCGCGGGGTTGATGTTCGTCTAGCGTTTTCGACAATCTATTTAATAACACTTTTGCAAAAATCTTGTAGATGTTTGACATGAGGCTAATTGGTCTATAATTGCCCAACTCGCCTCTGTCTCCCTTCTTATGCAGCAGTATTATGATCGACTCTGACCACTGCTCTGGCGTCAACTCCGCGACAAGAATCCGGTTGAATAGAATATGTAGCGGTTCTCGCAATGCATGCAGGAATGATTTCAATATTTCATTATTAATTTGATCGTTCCCTGGTGTTTTGCCATTCTTTTGAGTTTTAATAGCGTATTCGATTTCTGAGTGCGTAATAGGTGGTATGTGAGGAACTTCAGATATGTCGGAAATGGGGTGTGCTGTTGTAGGTATATTAGACTGACTGGCTGTGTATAATTTTTTATAAAATGTCGTTGCTTCGTTAAGTATGTCAGGTCGCTTCGACAGTTTATTTCCATTTTTATTTTTTAGATTCGCTGTCCATTCTAATTTATTACTCAGTTCTTTATAAGCTTTGTGTATGGCTCCTGTTTTAGATATGAACTTGTCAAACACTTGCTGCCTGTGTTTTTTTCTTTGCTCCAAAATATTTCGGTTTATTTTCTTGCTTATTTGGGCTATTTTTGATTTAGTATCTTTGGTTCTTTTTTCAGCGTATAATAGTTTCCGGTCATGAAAGAGATCTCTGATGTCTTGATTGACGTATCTATTTTTTCCTTTTTCCTGTTCTGGTAACTGTCTTAATAAGAGTTTCATCGTATCCATCATACTACTATACTGAATTTGCACATTTTCACTTACTTTTAGTGACTCTATCAGTCTGTCTTCTCAGTACTTTGCACTCTCTTCCGATATTTCAGGTAAATTATTTGTATATCTCGCGGGCTTTATGAATTTCCTACTTTTCCTTAAATTTGTCTTTATTCTGCATCTTATCATTCTATGGTCCGTATTGAAATTAAGGTTGTTTATAATGTCAAACTTTTGTACTTGTTTAAACTTATTGGTAAGTATAAAGTCATTGAAGTGTTTCCCATCTGGTGACTGCCAAGTCCATTTCTTATGTGTTTTACGTTTAAATATACTGTTTACTATCCTAAAGTTGTGTTCTAATGCAAACTCTAGCAGTTTCTGTCCTCGTGCGCTCCTTTTTCCATGTGAATATTTTCCCAAAACTTTTTCTTCTCCCTTTTGTATTTTTCCAACTTGTGCATTAAAGTCTCCCAACATAATTATGTTCTTGGAGTCAACAAAATCTAGAGCTAACTCTACCGAGGTATAAAAGCATTCGATTTCTTCCTTTGTACTGGTTTCAGTAGGGGCATACACTTGAACGATAGATACAATTTCGTTTTCAGTTGCCTGGATTTCCAATGTCGCTACTCTATCAGGAAATGATTTGAAACTCAAAATGTGATTTTTTAAAGTTCGCTTTATCAGGAATCCAACTCCGTTCCTTCCTTTAGAAGATGAGGTGTGGTACAACATGAATTCTGAGTATTCTTCAATGACCTCTTTGCCTCTTCTTACCTCACTCAAGCCAATAATATCCCAATTAAGTTTTTCTATTGCTAGCTCTAGTTCTGTAAGTCTATTGTCCGAAAGTAATGTGCGTACATTGAGAGCCGCGATGTAAAGAAACGAGGTTTCATTTTTCAACGGAGTTTGTGTTTTGGTGGATTTATTATGGGGGCTTTTTGGGGGGTGTTGGTCGTACTCCTCCACAGGGACCAGCCGGCTTGGAGAAGGTGATAAGTTATAGTTTATTTCATTATTTTTAGTTTTTGGGGGGGCCTCTACTCGTCATGCCTCGCTATTATCATCATTGTTTTTAAGGTATGTCATCATTGTGTTTTTAGAAGGGAGTTTAGTCCTATGTTTCTTGACACGGTGGTTATCTTTCCAGTTACTCTGTGTTGAGCCCAAATCATCCGCGTTTGAACCTGCTGTTGACGGTCTACTTGGGGTCGGTGAAAGGGATAGTTGTCTCTTCTTGTTAGTGTTTTTTAGTGGTATTCTTTGTTTAACAATGAGCTTATCATATTTTATATAAGCAGTGTTTCCTTTCTGTAGCTCTTTTTTTAGTTCCACTTTTAATTCCTTCCTTTTTTGCAAAATTTGTGCCGGAAATTCGTGACTGATGAAAATTCCCGATCCCTCTAGATGTTTCTTATTTTTTTAAATATTAATTTTTGCTCCTAAAGTTGTGAAGACTACAGAAATTGGTCGAGGCTTCGATTCCTTTTTACCAAGTCTTTTCATAGTCTGAATTTCTGATGCCTGGATGGATACGCCTATTTTATGATTGATGATGTTTATTAAGCTGTTTTGTAGGTCAAAATATGACTTTTCACTTTCGGAGACTCCAAAGAATACGAGATTTCTCTCTACGCTAGCTCTTTTTCTAAGTGGTAGAGCCTTTTTTCTTGGTTTTCTATTCGTGAACGCAGATCATTTAAGTCACGGTTCAAATCCTCGAATTTCTGGTTCATGTGTGTATTTACTTTAGATGTTATTTTTTCTTCCATTTGTGACAGTCTTGTTTCCATTGATGTAAATTTTTTGTCAATGTCAGTCTTAATTTGCATGATTAGTAATTTTAACTCTTCCATTTTGTCACTCATTGCTGCCCTCTTGCGTAATATGTGTGTACTTCTATCGATCTGGATACTATCGCTATCGCTCGGTATGACGGTGAGTCTTCCTAGTTCCTGCAGATGGTACTAGATGGGGTACGTATCACAGTCTAGCTAAATCCTCTGTATTGTGATAGATGGTGTTATTCTTACATATGATGATTTTGCAGTTTTGAAGTGAAATTTGTAACGTTTAATTAATTTTAATTGTCCTACTATTATTGCTCACTGTACCTGTGGTGTTTTATTGCACTAAAAAAGCTAATTGGAAGCCTTTTTTTTCTCTATTAAAGTCCTTAATTTCACATATTTTTTTAAGTTTCTAACGGTATTCAGCCACTGATTGTTTGTTAATTTTTCACATTCACAATTATTTTCCGCCACTGTCCACATTTGTCTTCAGGAATCATCCAAACAGCAACATTATTCAAACAGTTTTAGAGTTGTTTATTCGATATTTCACTTTTTAATTAATTTTTTATACGCAGCTGATGTAAACATTGGCACACTAGCTCCCCCGTATCCCTTTTATATTAATACGATATGCTGAATATATACGTCGAAGAATCATGAATATTATATGATATAATATGAACATATATAAATTTCTCAAAAAGATACACTCCTCAAAACTATGGCCTAGTTTTGAGGAGACAGATGCGATTGAGGTCAGACGCAAACTCTTTTAATAAAAGGAACGATGAGTACACGAACATAATTCTTGTTACATGTTAATCAAGGCCTTCAGATGTCCCCGAGGAACGTTTTCATTAAGTCATACAAGTTTCGCAGCTCCCTCGTTACAGAAATGGAAGGCGAACTTTGGTGTTAGACCTTAATCTACGTCACATTACTAACGTTGATTGTGGCCTCTAACAATGGTTGTAATTGACAGGTATATTCCCAACCCTTTATAGTTTTATATAACAATGATTGTAACGTATCTCTTTTTTATAAAATAATAACCTATTGCATTTGATTGCTTTTTTATATTTTGCAACGGCTAACCTTAGCTAGTAAGGATTTCTTACTGTATTTTGCCACGTCAATTGCCATCTTTTTTGGTGACGACTTTACTAATTGCATATCTGCAGCCGACCACTGGCTTATCCCAGCATTTACCGTCACAATATAATATTGTAATAATCATTTTACCAATAAACATAAAACCAGTGAAATCTTCAAATTTGGCACTGCGCTTTTTTTTAAATCCACACAGTGTTTTCATGACTACCTAGTACAGTACAATTTGATAAAGACACCCCGACAAAAAGAGTTCAGCTGAGTTCTGCGTTTCGCGTTCTTTGCGACATTTGTATGAGTAACTTTATAGCGCCGCGCAGGCTGCAATCAGTTAGACAGCTATAAAGTTACAAAGAACACGGAACGGGATTTAGAACGGCTGAAGTATTTCTGTCTACGCGGGTTCTAAGCCAAATTATAGGTAGTTTAGTTTTAGGTTTTTCGTGTATTTACATTAATTAACATTGTGCGTTATAAATTGTGAATAAAACGGAAGAAAACGTAATTTAAACCTACGTATTTTTGCAGTGTTACACACCAAAACTGCACAAGTACTTACTTATTACTTTTATTTTAATAAAAAGAAAATTATCGAGACAGACGTGCGTCATTGCAAAATAAAAAAAGTCATAAGTTTAGGTTAAAAAAATTACTAATCACCCAAATTAGTAACTCTAGATCGTATTTACAATGAGTATTCGTATATGCTCAGTAATACGAAAAAACCTATCATTTTAAAAGCAAGTAATCGTGTCTCGTAGTTAAACAGCGGTAGCAACGGTTGACTCCATCCTAGTCACTCGCTAATCCGAGTTTCCTGAAGCCCCTGAGGAGCGTTCTCATTAACTGTTACAAGCTTTGGAACTCCCTCGTTGTACGACCTAGAATTTTATCGATATTTACCGTTAATAGGCAGGTACCGATTCTTATTTGAAACAACCTTTCATTTTCATCAGAAACTGAAGTTTTCTCGATTTATTAACCTCAATATTTAAAAGATCATTGATTAACCTCTTAGCTAGCTTGATACGCTCTTGATCAGCCTCCTCTAAGCTTTTAATACAATTTAATGAAATATATTAAACAATTTGGCTGAGATTTGATATTATTTTCATTGCAGTAAATTTCTGCGCCCGTAGTAAAGTTACAAATGTTATATTCTGTACCTACTGCTATACCATCAAGATCAACAAAATTCCGTCCTTTTACAGATCAGTCGCTGTCAAGGCTTTCTATGGCTTATTAATATAATCAAAAAATATAGTTATAAAAAAATAAAAATAAAATTCCTCTAACGAGAGTATACTTGTAGATTAAACAAGTTTCGATCGTAGGTACCTACCTACATCTTTAGTTAAAACTTATCAAAACTCAAAATTAAATGCAATTTTTAGGGAAAATATTATTATTGTTATTTTATGAGTATGTTAAACCTCTTTTGTATGAATTCTACTTACCAGCTTTAAATTAAACGTAATTATATTCATGGACGGTTATCAAATTTGCTCTCAGTACCGAAAAGATAGTAATAAACTCGCTTTGTTATTAAAATGTAGAGGTAGTTTTGTACAGTCCACTTAAAAAATACATTATAAATGCGAAAGTGTGTCTGTCTGCTAGGCTTTCACGGCCCATCTATCCTACCGATAGATTTCAATAAAATTTGGTATGGGGATAGTTTGTATACCGGGGAAGGCTACTTTTTGTACCGGAAAATTCCAGAGTTCCCGCGGGAATCAAAAAACCTTAATCCACGCGGACGAAGTCGCGAGCATCTTCTATGCCACTCTCCAGGTCCTCAACTATACCCATTCCAAAAATCACGTCGATCCGTTGCTCCGTTGCGGCGTGATTGACAAACCAGCAAACAAACACTTTCGCATTTATAAAATTAGTATGATAAGGAATAATTGGAGATTCATAGATGTCCAGAGAGGTGGATGACTTCCTTAGTGCAGTGTTGAGCGCTGTTGTCTTAACGTGGGTCCTGGGTTCGATTCCCGATAGGTTTAATTTGAGATAATTTCTTAATTTTCGCTGGTTTAGTCTGATGAGAGGCTTTGGCCATGGCTAATTACCTGGCCGGTGTTGCCCTACCAAGCGATTTAGCGTTTTGGGTCAATGCCGTATAGAAACCGACTAAGAGTATAATATAATTGCCATACCCCTAACAGGTTAGCCCGCAACCATCTTAGACTGCATCGTCAGTGACTGTTACGGGCATGGCAGGTTATTTTAACCCGTACCCCTAATTGGTTTCTACACGGTATCGTACTGGAACGCTAAATTGCTTTCGCCTTTGCCAACAGGATGATAAAAAATTCCATTTGACACCAGGCAAAATTCTGAAATAATAAATTCACGTCGGTATATTCTATGGATGAACTCACTTACTTTGTTATTTAAACTTACAATAAGTGCAAAAGCCATAATCGCGAGGTGAGTGCATGATGCCAATGATACTGGATATAGATATAGAAACAAAATAGAGGTAAAAGGAGAAGAATATTTCAAAACTTCAAGTAAACCAAGTAGCTATGCCCATATTTTAATTGACACTATTGAGCAAAACGCGGCGTTGGCTGCGGTGGACAGACGTCATCAAACGAGTCGCAGGGAAGTCGGGTGGAAGTCCTTTCAGGATGTTCAGCAGTGGCGATCTATCAGTTGACGACAATGATTGATCAAAACTTGTCAATCGTACTAGAGTTCTTTAGAAAGAATAGATACTATTCAAAAATTATTTAGAAGAACAGACAACTCATTACAAAATTGCATAAAATATTACCAAAAAAGCTCTTGTATGAAACGTTTATCGGGAGCAATTTATAGGTATATAACTACACTACATAGTTATAATAACTTTGCCAAACATACAGCCATCGACGGTGTATACATACTCATATTTCATGCGTCTGAGTGCGATCAATCAGAAATAATGGTTAGCGAATATACCTACATGCAAATCTGATAGATAGGATTCAAGCGGCTCTGAAAGCATACCTGAACGAACAGAGGCCGGCTCTGAACCTTAAAGACATCGGATGGCTTATAAACGAATATATATATAGGCTATTTGTACAAGTACAATTAGACTAACTTGTGTACTCGCCTTTGATCGACATTCTGATGAAACTTATATAATACTCGATGATGCCCGCGACTTCGTTCGCGTGGGTTGTTTTTTTTTATTCCCTACTAACTCTTCAATTTTCCTAGCCTATTTAGCCTTCCTTGAGATGTAACCTGTACAAAATTTCATCGAAATCGGTTGAGTAGTTGGGCAACTACCCAACTGCTGTTAAAGCGTAGCAAACAGACAGATAGACACACTTTCGCATTCATAATATTATACACTTTATTTGTACCACCACAGCAAGTTTATATATATATATATATTATATTAGAATATGTAAGTAATGTAAGACTGACTAAATATATAAAACTAGTGGTTTGGTTACTTTAGCTGTCGTCTGCTTAGCCTGGGCTAGGCTGCCCACCTCTTTCATACGGGTCTTTTTATTCATATGAGTAAAATCGTTGACTTGGGCTTAGTGCTCAAGTCGCTATAGTTTAGTCTTTGTGTCTAACCTACATAGTGTATTCCTATCTAATTAGTTGATGCCCGCAGCTTCGTCCGCTTGGAATAAGATTTTTAATTGGCACAAGAACTCCTTAATTTTCCTAGATTCCTTTGTCATTCTCCAGATGCTCAACTATACCCAAATCAACAAACAAACACACTTTCGCATTTATAATATTTTTAAGTATTGGTAGGTATCAATCTGTCGATAAAAAGTGGTTGCAACCGAACATCGTAAGAGAAAAGCAGTTTTACTTTATTTGTTCATTTCATTGCGAAATTATACGCTATTCAGGTAGGTGGAGGGCTAAGCTCTAAGCCTTTCATTTAGGTACATTGTATTAAAAAGACCCATTAGGCTAATGGAAGTAATGGATTGTGATAGCACCTTTTGTCGTGCCATTTATCAGCATCTATCACGCAAGAGACGGTTCGGGCTGTGACAAATATAAATTATAAAACACCCGCGATAATATTTTAAGGTGCTGGCATACGGTCATCAAGATGCACTAAGAGCCCTTGAGCGTATATTCAAGCCACTCGCTTCAGAGTGTTCTATCCAAAGACATTTAATATTATCTCAGATTAATAATACAAATAGATAAAAGATTGTCTATGTAGTTTGTGGATCTAGGATAGGTAGGGAGCAAGAAGGGTGATTTTCAGCAACCTCAAACAAAGCAAACAATATTAGGCGACAAAATTAAGTTTCCGGAATGTCACGTGCAGTTTGACCAGCAATAGGGTATTTTCAAAATTGACAGTTTTAAAAGATTAGAAGCGACAGACAGCGACAGAATTGACAGTAGGTTTCATTTGACGATTTGAAATTATATAAAGTGACGAGTTCATCTTACTAATCTTACTAATATTATAAATGCGAAAGTTTGGATGTAGAATTTTAGTACCTTCTATTTCAATGGTCCTCGATTAAATATTCCTACATCCATGAATATTAAAATACGTTCTGTCAGAAAACTTTCACTCTCACTCTGCGAACATCAGAAGCGGACGTGCTTTCCGGCAAAAATTCTGACAACCTCAAAAATAGGAATCTGTTGCCCCAAGGTAAAAGGGGTAATTCGATACCATCTGACATACCGTATTACCCCTTAATGGTATCATGTCATGAACTAGTGACCCAGTAAACTGTAAAACTGGGACATTATACCTACATTAATTGGTAAAGCTTTCGTTTGAGTAATGATTATTATATATTTCATCCACTACAGCCCATTAAATTCCCACTGCACAGGCCTCCACTCTCATAGTAGAGAGAGGGAAATAGAGCTTAGACCCACCGCGCTACTCCAATGCGAGTTGGCGGGCTTTATTAACGACTATTATCATGTGAGTGATAATTACCGGGACCGACGTCTTAACGTGCTCTCCGAGGCACAGGGGTGAAACAGCGCCATCTTCCTAACTCCAGGCTATCACTGAGAATTTCTAGTCACAAAACCCCAATAGTCAATTATGACCCGACCCTGGACTCGAACCCGGGACCTCGTCAGCCGAAGTCGAACATGCCAACCACTAGACCAACCAGGCAGTCAGAAAAACCCGATACTCGATTATGGCTCGACCCGAGACTTTATAAATGATGGGAGTATATTTCAGGCAACACGGCAATTTTGACAAGTTTCAACTTTGTTATAATAACGGATTCTTAAGGGTCCTTATACAATCAGGCCGCAGCCAACTTTAGGTATATAACTCGCCACACTACAGCATATATCTGTACGCATATATAGCACTACGCTCTACGCTCGATTTTATAGCCAACTAATCAATTTTGTAACTTGAAATATTTGATTATTTATTTACTACATATTATTATCTATGCCTCCGCGCCACATTATTATAGTAAATACTAGCAGACGCACCCCTGCTTCGCTCGGGTGAAATTTTTAAAAATTCCTTGGAGGTCGAATTTCCAAAAATCCTGAAACACGTGTTTCTTAAATCCCTATAGTAAAAATCTGTAGGTATTTAACTCGCCACAATACAAAATATTTCTGCAAGCACGTATACTCTACGCTAGACCACAGTAAACGGATGAAACTACCTAGAAACGTTCGAAACAGCTCACTCACACAAACATGCGCATCGACATTGCCGTCAGTAGTGATTGCCGCGTCATGACGAGTGGTCACGTATAAATCTATTTCCGCGATCTTTTTAAAAATGCAAGGAGTGTATTGCGTAGTATACGGCTGTTTGAACTCTGCTTCAACAAAACCGGAACTATCGTTTTTTAAATTCATTCTAAATCGATATTTGGGGCTCTCTGGGAACAAAAAACAGGAAACTGGTAACAAATTTTAAAAAAATCTCTGTTATTGTACCGATTTCGTACAAAATCGATATATGAGGATCCCTAAGATCACAAGACAGGAAACTGTTACCAAAATTTAAAAAAATCAGCGCCATTTTGAAATGTTTGTTATTGGACCGATTTCAGTCAGCGCCGTTTTGAAATTCTCTGTTATTGTACCGATTTCGTTCAAAATCGATATCTGACGATCCCTGGGATCACAAAACAGGAAACTGGTACCAAAATTTAAAAAAAGTCAGCTCCATTTTGAAATTCTTTATTATCGTACTGATTTCGTTCAAAATCGATATCTGACGATCCCTGGGATCACAAAACAGGAAACTGGTACCAAAATTTAAAAAAAGTCAGCGCCATTTTGAAATTCTTTATTATCGTACCGATTTCGTTCAAAATCGATATCTGGGGTTCTCTGGGATCACAAAACCGGAAACTGGTACCAAACTTTAAAAAAGTCAGCGCCATGTTGAAATTCTTTGTTATCGTACCGATTTCGTTCAAAATCGATATCTGGGGTTCCCTGGGATCACAAAATAGGAAACTTTTACCAGAATTTTAAAAAAGTCAGCGCCATTTTGATATTCTCTGTTACTGTACCGATTTCGTTCAAAATCGATATCTGAGGATCCCTTAGACCACAAAACAGGAAACTGTTACCAAAATTTTTAAAACTCAGCGCCATTTTGAAATTCTTTGTTATTGTACCGATTTCGTTCAAAAGCGATATCTGACGGACCCTGGGATCACAAAGCAGGAAACTGGTACCAAAATTTAAAAAAAGTCAGCGCCATTTTGAAATTCTTTGGTATCGTACCGATTTCGTTTAAAATCGATATCTGGGGTTCTCTGGGATCACAAAACAGGAAACTTTTACCAGAATTTTAAAAAAGTGAGCGCCATTTTGAAATTCTCTGTTATTGTACCGATTTCGTTCAAAATCGATATCTGGGGTTCCCTAGGATCACAAATTATGAAACTTTTACCAGAATTAAAAAGCATATATATCGCTTTTGAACGAAATCGGTACAATAACAAAGAATTTCAAAATGGCGCTGAGTTTTAAAAATTTTGGTAACAGTTTCCTGTTTTGTGGTCTAAGGGATCCTCAGATATCGATTTTGAACGAAATCGGTACAATAACAGAGAATTTCAAAATGGCGCTGACTTTTTTTTCATTCTGGTAAAAGTTTCATAATTTGTGATCCTAGGGAACCCCAGATATCGATTTTGAACGAAATCGGTACAATAACAGAGAATTTCAAAATGGCGCTCACTTTTTTAAAATTCTGGTAAAAGTTTCCTGTTTTGTGATCCCAGAGAACCCCAGATATCGATTTTGAACGAAATCGGTACGATAACAAAGAATTTCAAAATGGCGCTGACTTTTTTTAAATTTTGGTACCAGTTTCCTGCTTTGTGATCCCAGGGATCGTCAGATATCGATTTTGAACGAAATCGGTACGATAACAAAGAATTTCAAAATGGCGCTGACTTTTTTTAAATTTTGGTACCAGTTTCCTGCTTTGTGATCCCAGGGATCGTCAGATATCGCTTTTGAACGAAATCGGTACAATAACAAAGAATTTCAAAATGGCGCTGATTTTTTAAAATTTTGGTAACAGTTTTCTGTTTTGTGGTCTTAGGGATCCTCAGATATCGATTTTGAACGAAATCGGTACAATAACAGAGAATTTCAAAATGGCGCTGACCTTTTTTTAATTCTGGTAAAATTTTCATATTTTGTGATCCTAGGGGACACCAGATATCGATTTTGAACGAAATCGGTACAGTAACAGAGAATTTCAAAATGGCGCTGACTTTTTTAAAATTCTGGTAAAAGTTTCCTATTTTGTGATCCCAGGGAACCCCAGATATCGATTTTGAACGAAATCGGTACGATAACAAAGAATTTCAAAATGGCGCTGACTTTTTTAAAATTTTGGTACCAGTTTCCTGTTTTGTGATCCCAGGGATCGTCAGATGTCGATTTTGAACGAAATCGGTACAATAACAAAGAATTTCAAAATGGCGCTGATTTTTTAAAATTTTGGTAACAGTTTCCTGTTTTGTGGTCTAAGGGATCCTCAGATATCGATTTTGAACGAAATCGGTACAATAACAGAGAATTTCAAAATGGCGCTGACTTTTTTTTAATTCTGGTAAGTTTCCTATTTTGTGATCCCAGGGAACCCCAGATATCGATTTTGAACGAAATCGGTACGATAACAAAGAATTTCAAAATGGCGCTGACTTTTTTTTTAATTTTGGGTAAAGTTTTCTGTTCAGTGATCCCAGGGAACACCAGATATCGATTTTGAACGAAATCAGGACGATAAAAAAGAATTTCAAAATGGCGCTTACCGTACTAAAATTATTGGGAAAAAGTTTGTTAGTAGGATTGTTCTTCAATCACGCCGTAACAGACTAACGTATTGACCTAATTTTTTGCATAGGTATAGTTGGCTATAATAATAATTGAGTGTAGTTAAGGGCTCTGGAGTGTCATAGACTTCAATTAATACATTCTTACATACATCCAACATACATACACACTCACACACACACACGCATAGGCATACATAGACTCCTAATCTCGTACCCTTTCCTTTTGGCTTTGCTGTAATCGGGTAAAAAAAAGGGTAATTGAGAACTTTCTTCTTTGTGTCGTAAACAATATCAAGTTTTATCAAGCGCAGTATACAACACGGTGTTAATTTTGTCGTAATAAATTTCATGCAAAAAAGCGATACACCCACCCGTTCACGAGCGCATCTCAGCGCGTACTGAGCGCCAAACGCCAAGCGGCCGGCTTCTTTCCATAGAAAATGTATGAAGAATTTTTTGTGTTGACACATAAATGACAAAGTATTTATTTGTATGCATAATGTTCCAGCATTTGGGTAGAGGACTATATAAGCCCCACTCTTTTGTTATTTTCAAGTTAAAATATGTAGCTGATCTAGCTTTATGGGTTCCTATCCAGACCCCATTTTTCGTCATTTTCAGCAGTTCTTGCGTTCGTAGAAACGTATTTATTCCGAAAATTTGTATGGGAGTGTGCATTTTTTATGGGATCTAACTAGAGATGAATACATTACCTTTTATTTAATACCATAATATCCCAACAGCTGTTATTCCATTTATCTATAAATGGTACTTGAAAAAGTATGATATCTGTATAAGGGGCCTTAACAACAATGATACAAAATCGAAAGCTGTATAATTTTATGTGACGTCCCTCATATTGTTGATTGTGAGCCTGCACTTTATGCCAGCTCCATGTGCGTAGGTAGCTTTGTTGGCGAGGATAGCTCTGTTTGTTGCTTTCCGCCCAAAGAGCTAAAGCCACAGAGATGCCGATATTATATCAGGCATTGAAAAAATACCTATTGACTTATAAAACTGAATGAATAAAACTGATATTTCATTTGCCTACCAAGAGTGTCGTCAAATAGAAATATATTAGGATTTATTGAACCTAAATAAAACTTAGGAGTCCTTTCTTCTTAAAGCCTTCTATAGGGAATCCACACGAATTTTTTTGTTTCTAAATTCACCTAAACTTTGATAATAATATTTCAGTCAGATAATATTGATCGCGCTTGCCAGAGAGAAAGAGAGAGAGATAGAGATTAAAAACAGATCTAGTGCCAATCTATACAGTACGAGCTGAATTCGTCCGAGTGGTTTAAGTTTTTTTGATTCCCGCGGGAAGTCCTTACCGACTTTGTTTTATATATTAAAGATTATAGGGCCATATATATAAATATACAGTTTAAGCCATTGAATCTCGAAACTTCCAAGTCTTTGTCTATAAAGTGGGGTAAGACAAACAAAATGCACGATTGATCTTCACATTCTAAAGTCAGATGGAGGAGGTTTTAAAGAACGTTACGCCTCCAGTTACTGTGTTTGGCACATCTCTCTTTCCGCTTAGCGATTTTGTCGCCATTTTGAACCTTATTTTATAGTTCGACAGACTAATTTCCAAAACTGCCGCTGGCAAAGTTACGTGTATGGGGCTGTGCAAAATGTTAACTCACAAAAGTTGAGACGATTGAAGTTTGGTACAATATTGCCAGATTGCTAGGCGTATGTGAAATCAAGTTTCTTACCTACATTTATTTTTCTGGGAGACAAAAACATCCATGTGGTCACGCATGTGTTTCCTAGAGATTCCTAAATGGTACCTACAGAGCTCTTTGCGTTTTGTGTAACATCCAACCTTGCAGTTATCGGGGCAGTTATTCGACAAAGGTAGGGTACAGAGATTGTGTTCATAAAGCTTATTTTAAACACGGGCGCCCTAGCTAACTCATGCATGTATAATTTCTAGGTTATAAATATTGTTTGCGGGACGTTTGGTACCAATAGGGTACGAATGAAATTTAAGGTGGCGTGAAGGCTGACATGTTCCTTCAAATAAAAAAAGGGCAAGCAAGCGTGCCATGCGTTAACATAGTCAAGTGCTAGACGAAGAAATGTAATGAAAGTCTTTATTTTTCATTAAACCAGTATTATGATACGCAAAAAGTGCTTAATGGATTTTATTTAAGTATTCAATCAAAAATAAATCTACGTATTTAGTATGGAATGGACACGTAAAGATAATTTGATATCCATTATGGCAGGTGAATAAAAATAGTGATTGTAAATAATTCTTTTGTAGATTTTCAGTAAATAAAGGCTATATTGTTATTTATTAATGCAGATAAACGTTTACGTTTGCTAACTTGAAAACTCACACTAGGGGCCCGTGCGAAACCAGTATAAACATAAACAGTTAATCGTTTTAGAACAGTAGGTATAATAGTAGTATAAAGTTTTCTAAAACAGAAAAATACTCGTAAAGGTATAAAATGCACCGTTATGTACGCCCGGGTGTTAGGGGCTTAAATTTTAATGGCAACCTTTCATTTTTGGCAATTTAACAGTGCGGCGTCGGGCGGTCCGCTCACATGAATAAAACCCAGCGGCCTGTGTGACAGAACGGTTGGCACACTTTTCATACCCGAACATTTCAGTGTTTTAGACAATTGTGCGCGGTTTTGTGGAATGTGGCTGTATTTTATCCTTTTTGCCGTTTTTAAAAAGAAATTTAAGATTTATTGGTACCCGTAACTTTTTAACTTAACATTTACCGACGTTAATTTAAATATTGTGCTGATGTTAGACCCGTGAGTTACTTTCCACATTTATGACAGTTACGCATAGTACCATAACTTAACTTAACTTCAAGTGATATGTTGACTACAAGTTAGGTACATTTACTCTTCGTCGACTCAAACAAGCAAACATATTATTCGCAGCGTTTTTTTGCCTATTGAAAACGTACCTGCACAAAATATTAAGTGTTGTACACGATTTTGGTACATTCGCAACTTTAGGACTCCACACAGCTTGTTTCCATTTAGGGACCAATTTGCACGAGGCATAGTGCGAGCAAATGCAAATTACGCCAAATACCCCAGAAATGTAGTCGGAAACATTATTAGATAAGTACACTAAATGAACATACCCTTGCAAGAGACCAATGCAACAAAGCGTATTCAGAGTGTGCGCCGTGCTTCATTTGATCACGTTATACATTAATATTGCAAAGGAACTCTGGCAAAGCGTTTTGTTTGTGAATTATAACATTTAATTTTCTTTGTGTTCAAGAATGCAGTTAGATACATACGGAATTAACATATTATCCTGCATGTTTAATTTTCGCTTTATTTGTAACAGAGTTCCTAACAAAGCAAAGCGCTTGATTCGACTTTCGAGGAGTTTTAATTTAATTTCTTAATGTAAAATATATAACTTATTGTCATATATTGATTGCAATATACATTTTGCAATACGTACGATTCGCACTTCAAAGGAAGAAGAAGGGGGGTGAAAAAGTTACACTGTGTGGAGTGTAACTTTTCAAGATAAAAACTTGAGTTATCTTTTTTAATTTAGTATTTTTTCTATATTTTAAAGGACGATGTATTGTATTGATAGATTTAAGGCAAAGATTGCATGCCATATGTAATTTACTTGAAAATTTATCGTGGAGCCTCTGGTAATATGATTCTATTATAAAGATTAAGTACAGAGTTTATAGAGTTTATGACTTTTCAATTTTCCAAACAACTAACATAAACTCACTTATTTAATAGATAGATACTCCTATTTAAAAAACTTTAACCCGGAAAATTGAGAAGTTCCCGTGGGAATGAAAATACTTAATCCACGCGGACGAAGTCGCAGGCATCATCTAGTTAAAATATAATTTATGAAGTGATTGCTGATAGTTAAGTGGTTTAGACACTCGACCTTCTATATAATAAGGTCGCGAGTTCGGTCTTCGGGCAACGCACTTCTAAGCATTCGAAGTTATGTGCGTTTTGAGAAATTAAATATTTATCACTAGCTTTGAACGGTGAGAGAAACTATCGTGAGGGAACGTGCATGCGCGAGACTTGTTCACAAAGTTTTCGAAGGTTTATGAAGTCTGCCTATCCGCACTCGTCCAGCGTGGTGAACTGAACTTTGAGCTAACCAGCTCAGTAGCGAGCCGGCAATGGATTGAAGTGGTATTTAAATTACATATAAATTGAATATAACAATAATTGTATGTTAGGTACAACATGCGACAAATCGTATGTTTCCATTCACTTTTTGTAAAAAGTATCCCATCAAAAACATAAATGTGAAATGAGAGCCAAATTCAAAATTGTGATATATATGCCTTGGTTGTTGACTTCAGCGACAAAAGAAGTGAGATCTAAATGGGTGCCAAGTTCAATGGTCAGTCCTGAAAGGACATGACCAGTAATTGCCCTCCGATTCGGGACAATGCACAGGATTTCCATTTTTACAGTAAGATTTAAAAATTCAAAACGAAATTATTATGGATTTATTATTCCAAATAAGGTCAGGGTTCAAATGACAAAAAAAAACAGTACGTTTATTGTTTAAATCTTGAGCGTCCGCTTTCCTCTTTAAGCACTACTCCATTGTATCTTGTAACCCTTGTAATCTTGTAACCCTACATGAATACCATTTAAGTACCTTAGTCATTATATTATGAATGATTTATTTTTGATCAATTAAATAGCAATGAAAAGGAAATGTATGTTTTGTTTATAATTATTTTTATTTTTTGACAAGTCTCAAACTAATAGATCGAACAAAGCATTTTGAAATACTGCGTTTAAAGGAACGCCCTTTCACATTGCATATGTTGCCATCTGTGGTCGAATAGTTGAACTTGTTAACCAAAAGTAGTGAGCAATACTTAAAAATATTTTCTAGACTCACCACAATAACTAGCGCCATCTAGTGTGGGAAAGCAGTTTTTGGTGAAACTTTTTTTATTTATTTTCTCAGTTTTTAGAGCCTTCAGACTCCTGAAACTTTTGTACTTGAAAACTATAAAACATAACAATTACAATAATAAAGAAATAATACTTGAAAATATTTTTTTAGACTCGCTCAACACAATAAATAGCGCCATCTAGTGTGGGAAAGCAGTCTTTTGGTGAAACTTTTTTTGTTCATTTTCGCAGTTTTCCGAGCCTTCAGACTCCTGAAACTTTTTTATCTGAAAACAGTGAAATATTACAATTACAATAATAAAGAAATCATTGCTGAACATTGATTTTTGACACCTAGGCAAGCTGCCATAGTTCCACCGGTCAAGTCCTTTATTTATAACAACATATAATATTTTATAACAACTTAAAATATCATTTCTTCTTATAACTTAGTATAAAATGTTGAAGACTAAGGCTTTGGCTTGGCTAGTTTTCATATACGAATTATAGCCTTCACAAGTTGTAAAGCTGTAAGTTCTTATTTTATTCTTCCGAAAATTTGGCTTGCTGGTAGAAACTGTACTTTTAGGTACCTACTTAATAATAATTCGTATATGGAAACTAGCCAAGCCAAAGCCTTATTCTTCAACATTTTATACTAAGTTATAAGAAGAAATGATATTTTAAGTTGTTATAAAATATTATATGTTGTAATAAATAAAGGACTTGACCGGTGGAACTATGGCAGTCACATTTATGTTTTTGATGGGATATCATTACTTTTTGTACAGAAATTATTGAACTCAATCTCAAACTCAAAACATATTTATTCAAAATATGTACCTACAAAGTACACCTTCTGAACGTCATGCTTACAGAGCATAAGACGTGATGGTGATAATTAACTACGGTATCTTAAAACTAAAGCTACGAGGGTTCCAAACGTGCCCTGGTCTGAGAAGAGCCCGCAATAAACTCCGCTTTTTTTTTATTATCACCATCTCACAAATATTTGAAATTATATATATGTACTTATAATATAACATTACATAATCAGCCGCTGTAACAATTCATACCCATGCCTTGCTATCATTCAAATAATCCTTTACACTGTAATAGGACTTTTCTATTAGTTTAGTTTACGTTTTACATTAGTAGGTACTTATTATTCGGTGTAAGGTCAGTGTGTCACCCATCAGTAATTCTATTGTACGACTCAGTGTACAAGATAATTAAAGACGAGAATTCTCAAGAAAAATATATAGTGTACCTAGAGTTACACTGACATTGACAGATTACATCTATGGTCAGACTACCTCTACAGCACATTTCTACATCTCATCAATTTTGATTGCAAAAGTTCAAAATCAAAAGTTTTTTGTGAAACATTGAAAACAAGCACGGTAAACAGTCGATATCACTAAAACCACTATAAACAATGAATACAAATCACAATGACTGACAGCTTGAACTGACGACTTCAAATACGTTTCTTCTTCTTTCCTGTCAATGACGTTTCGTTGCACAAAATACATGAATACGAAGGTAAGGTTTTAATGCAACTATATTATTATTCATTATTATTTACCTACATTAAAATAATAATTATGTGTCATTTTCAATAGTTGATTTTTGTACGTTTATATCTAAATAACCATTTGAGGTGTGCTTATGAAATTTGGAGCACATATGTATCTCACGGGTCTCAATATATGCGCCAAATTTGACATGTTTATGTGAAATAGTTTTTGAGTTATGAGGGGGTCAAAAGTGGCTCCAAATGGTTCGTGTAATATTACACACGGTGCTGCTCGCCAGTTTTTTTGAACTTTGGCTGGACACGCTTCCGCGTGTCTTGATGTACAGTGTCATTGTAATGGATTGTATATAGTCATAGTTGTTGTGACAAATGGAACGATTTGTCGGGTCCTCTGTAGGATCCCTGTCTCCCCTTGTACCCTTACATAAGTTTGAGATTGATGAATTTCACGGTGTTTGTTGCTCCGCATTTCTCGAAATGGAATTGCGTGAGATATGCTCAAAGGGAAATAGAGATATTTCAGGCAACCTCTCAAGGTTACCTTAACCACTAGATTTTACTCATAAGAGCTACATGCGTTGCTTATTTTATTCTTCTTTCTCGTAGGTAATGGGTCCTGTATTACAAAACGTGATAATTGCCCGCTATTAGGTACGTCTCGACCATTTCTGCATCAAGGGTCCCGATGTTAATCTGCCTTTGTATCTATAGATACAGCAGACATCGTAATTTGACATCTATAGATGTCAAATTACGATGTCGTCCCAACTTAATGCAATTTACATTTAGTTTTAATGCGGACTATCCATCATTTCCTTTTTAGGCTAGTTTTTACATACTTACATCATTAATTTTCATTCATAAACGGACTGCAATAAGTCCGTGAAAATCCTACTAAATCCTACCAAAATTCTACAAAATCTTCAGTAGTTTGTACGTTTCGCTACATTAGTTTGTCTCAGAAATTCAGGAAGTACAACTAAGTATGATTAGTTTCAAAATAATTTAAAACTTTTAAAGCTTTATGAATGATGGTGCCAAGAATTTTCCTCAAGCAGCAAACCGAGTAAATCGTTTGTTAGTGTACCTACTAGTGACACGTGAGCCTTCTTCAGCGAGGCTCTAGACCCGAGTGGCACTGTGTATTTGTCACTTGCATATACAGTTACAAAGCTGACTATAACAACTCTCGGCGAGGTAGCAAGTAAATGTTAGATGGTGTTATTAGCATGGATTTTAGGTATTAATACTAAGCTTTTTATTATTTTATTAAAGGGTACAGATACTTTGGACCGCAGATACTTCGGTCCTCTTCGTGGCCTCTTTTTTAACCGACTTCCAAAAAAGGAGGAGGTTGTCAATTCGGTGCATATCTCCGTGGTTTCTGAATCGATTTGAAAATATTTTTTTTCAGTCGTTAGAGGAAGCTCTCGAGGTGGTCTCATAAAACATTCTGACTCCAAATCCTCAATCCTGACACTAAAAATAAAAATTCTTTCTAAAAACCGAAGTGTGTAGAAATTAAATTATTTTTAACTTTACAGTGGCTTTGTAAGTCGGTTTTTTGAAAAGAATTTTTATGTAAAACGCAATTTTGATCGTTTTTAGCAAATATATATTATTTATTGTGTAATAGTTTGTCCTGCCTCGTTGGTCTAGTGGCTGTGTTCGACTGCGGCTGATGAGGTCCCGAGTTCGAATCCCGGGTCGGGTCATAATTAATTACCCCTTGGAGCCTTGGAGAGTACGTAAAGCCGTCGGTCCTGCGCCCAATCTCTCTCTGGTCGTGTCGGATTTTCCATCCCATAGGGCTATGAGAGCAAAGGAACAGAGAGTGCACCTGCTCGCGCGCACACTTATGCACTATAATATTTCCCATGCAGATGGCTAATCTCTCTGGAGATTGGCCGCCGTGGCCGAAATTCGGTCGGCAGGACATGATTAATATTTTTGTCAATTCACTACTGTGAATATGACGTTACTAGGTTCAGGTTTCAAGGATATCGTGCACAAGTGACGAGTAGTAAAGAAGAAAGTTAACAAATAAAAATACCTGATTAATGTACCTATAGTATCTAATGTTAGAATCTCCAATGTCCTGTATTGGTTTGCCGGTATTATTCACGATGTCATCTTCTTCACACGCAGAATTCAAAGAGATACCTTACCATTGTCATGATCCGGCAGCGGCAGGCTGTCTGAGGCGTCTGAAGCGAGTGCTAGATCAGGGGAAGATGCCCCCAGCAGTGCTGTTAGACCATCGTGCTCACCGTCTGCAAACAATAATAAAATCAATAATTACTAGGTACCTATTTGACAACTATTCAAATAAATTATACTTTAGTGATTATTGAATGGAGGATCTCCCAAAAGTCGTAATATACATCGCATTTTAATGAGCATGGAAATATAAAAGATATTTTATGTTTGTGGTTTTGATATTCTTTTTGAACTAATTAAGGCTACATGAATATAATAGAAGCTAGTTGGATGTGAAATTTATTAGGAGTAGTTAGATGAATCAGGGATCCGTTTGAGAAATACTAAGCACTAGATTATGCCCGCGGCTTGGTTCGCGTGAATTAAGGTTTTCTGATTCCCGCGGGAACTCTTGAATTTACTTCCCCGGGGAACACAACTTATCTCTTATCTCTCTTATACCAAATTTCGTCTAAATCGTGTAAGCATAATTCCAGAAGTGGGTGAATAATTATTAAATTGCTTTTTATAAATATGTTTGTACTCTCTTTAAAACGTGCACGAGCGAATGGTCACAACGTGTAGCGGTTTCACGAGAGATTTAATGTAAAAACTTCATTAAACTTTAAAGACAATATTCATTTGATCCGGGCCACGATTGCTATCGTTAAGCTCAAATCAAATTGCGATCTAAACACAAAACTATTCAATAATCGCTGAGTCTGCCTTGCAGGAGACTAACTTTCAAACGTCAAAATATTCGTATTTATGCAAATTATTCCAATATGGCGTATCCCCGCCAAAGAACGAACCGAGTGAAATACATCGAATGAGTCAAATATCAATTTAATTAAATTTTCGTCAATTAATAAATTAACAATCTTTTAACTTTTCTAAAAAATCAATTCAAATTTAAAAGCAAAGCTGACAATCAGACAGATGGGCCGTAAAAGTGTAGCAGACAGACAGATAGACAGACAGACAGAAACACTTTCGCATTTATAATATTAGTATCGATTATAGTGCTAATTTTTGTTAGAGTCAAGTCTTTTGGGGCATAAAAGGGCAGCTTACTTAAGTGCTATCTCTGTGCCATTGATATCTCAGCCATTGTGGCGTGATTGAATAACAAACATCCATGCATCCATCCAACTTTCACATTTATAATATTAGCTTAAATAGTAAGTATAGATATCTGCATATTGTGACGGAAAAATACGGAACATTACACTGCACGTGGCCTGACACGCACTTGGCCGTTTTTTTACTACGAATTGAATTCTGTTAATGAACGGCTTATCAGCTAAATGTAAGAAATTGAGCAAATTCGCTGAGAAATATCATAAGGCTTTCAAAAACTTCAACGTCTTCAAATTCCTATAAATTATTTATGGTATTCGAGATATTTTCTCAGTCTCGCCAGCGGCTATTTTATAATTAAGTAAGACTCAAAAAGTCTAGTCTATTGATCTCTACGGGAGCTTTAATGTCATAATTAATTCTTTTTTTATCGCTCGACAAAAAGTAAACTGCTATTAAATCTTTTTTTTACTTTCAAGGGCTATTAGTATAGAGGGCGTCCAAACCTTGACAAATCCTTACAAGTAAATACCAAGTTAACCGAAATATCTAGCCAGTGTCTAGTTGGAGGCCCAGAAGTTTCCTTTTTGTAAAATTAAAGTTGATTTACATGTAGGATATAAAAATTACTTCCAAAAGACCGACTTCCAAAGGCACTGTAGAGTAAAAAATAATTTTACACACATAAGTGTGTAGAAATCAAAGTTGAAGTCGGGCGAGCCTGACGCGTCAACTTTGCCTATCTTTGTTATACTCGCCCAACTCCAAGATAACTCCAAATAGGTATAGAAATGAAAATAAATTTTTACTTTACAGTGGTTTTGGAAGTCGGTTTTTTGGAAATAATTTTTATTTTTAACTTTTTAGTGTACTCTAAATCCCCACGGCTTAGGAGTGCAGTACCCTGCAGCATCAGAGTTGAGGAGTTGGGACTTGGATTTAAGTATGAAATCGTTGCTTGACGCCTGCAATATGAATGCACCATAAAAAATCCTAAATTGCTGTTTTTGAGGAGTTCTGTACCCTGCAGCGTCAGGGTTCAGAAGTTGGGACTCAGAGTTGAATCGTATACGTGACTTGATACCCACTATATGAATTCACCATAAACATTTCCTAACTCCCTAGTTGTGAGGATTTCATGTATTACGGTACACCTACAGCATCACGATTGAGGATTTGGAGTCAAAATTCCTCTTCCTCTGACCACTGAAAATAATAATTTTCAAATCGGTTTCCAAACCACGGTGATATGCACCGAAATAAAATTAAAAAAAAAATACGCGCCGAATTGAGAACCTTTTTTGGAAGTCGGTTATTAAAAGCACTTTAAACCTCTGGTTCTAGTAGGTATTGACACAATTTTTATCTCTTTTTTAATATTTTTATTTGTAAAAGATTTTGTCATTTCATTATAAAAGAAACGATATTAAAATGAACATTTTGTATCGTTTATTGTAGATTAATGCAATGCCGCGAGCAGATCACTGCTCGCGGTTGCATAAATCTACAATACAGGGTAGGGGTGTCAAACTATTGTGCTTGTTACAAATAAATATCATTGTTTTACATCAGATAATTTAGTGATCCTGCTAATTTTATAACACTTCTGTGTCTAATAATTTTGAATCGAATTGCTAGTTGCCACGATACGTAGGAGAATCTATTTTTTAGTTTACTTGACCTGAGTATCATCTTACCATGTCAATTTTCAATGTAACTGCTTATTATAATCAGCTTAATATTTGAGTATTTTTTTAAAGATCAAAAGATAGATAGCAGTAAAGTATATTTTTGTTTTGACATATTAAGCTTACACTGTATTTATTTCATACATAAGGCCATTTACACAATCGTCAAGTAAACCTTCACTGACAAGTAAATTTGAAAGTTTGACAGGATTCATATACAACATCTGTCAAACCATCAAATTTATTCGTCAGATAAGGTTTACTTGGCGATTGTGAAATAGACCCATAATAATAATATGAATATTATGAATAATATAAATAATATGAATGCGAAAGTGTGTTTGTTTGTTGGTTTGATCTTCGATCACGCTGCAACAGAGAAACGGATTGATTTTTTGCATGAATATAGTTAAGGACCTGGGGAGTGACGCAGGCTACTTTTCATTCCGAAAAATTAAAGAGTTCTCGTGGGAATTAAAAGAACTTATTCCACGCGGACGAAGTCGCGGGCATCAGCCAACATGATAATAATTTAGACCTTTCACTGTAACAACTCAGCTTTAAAGTCGGGGTGTGGCAACCCTATTATTTGGCAAACTTTACGAAATAAATGCATGCAGAAAATAAGCAGATAAGCGAGAAAATCTGCTGATACGATCTAATTCGAGTGCATCTCAAATGTATAGCCCAAGTAAGTTTTTTGAATAAGCGTTGGATAATGTTTCGGAATTTACGAGTATATTCTATCAGAGTTATTGCACAAAAAGTTCTTAGGTCTATAGCAATTTTCTTTCGTCGCATGCCCGCATAACATAGCAATCTCTTAGGCGCTGGTGGACAAATAGTCCGAAAAGACAAAAACTCACTTTTATATGGAGCTGAACATACTAGATAAGACTAAACTTAATCCCCTCTGAGGTGAAAGTTTCGAGTAAAAGAAGATTTTTTTCTTACCATAGTGTGTTTTCGCTATAATTCAAAGAAACTGTCATGATAGAGTCCTGCTTATCTCTAGGTACATAGCAATAGAAATATTTGATATGTAGATGTTTTATAATTGATTGATTTATTTATTTAGTACCAAAAACTTAAAAATAAAACAAACATTGAAAGGACATGCACAAGGACAACATATCTCTTGGAAATATTTCTTCCAGATGGGGCATCTGGAATAATTATTTATAGAACTTGAGAACAGTGAAATATTTAACCGACGAGTAGGTACATCTATATATACTAGTGGTTCCCCCGAACTGAGACCTCGTGGTATTTTTTTATTCCACGTATGATAGTGCTAACGTCTATTGTATTCATATTTGTACTTGCACAAACGAATAAACTTTTACAGAGCGCCATCTATTGACATCATTGTGAAGTTCTATTAAAAATACTGAAGCTCATTAAAAATTAAATAAATCCGTTTCCTTATAATATTTATCTAATTTTAGTATTTGTTGTTCAAGTACAGGTACATTCAAATAACTGATCAAGTTTCAGGCTCAGCCTTTCAGAAAATTGAGAGTTCTGAGGTCAACTTTGGAAATTAGAAAATCTCCACTTTGAAAGCCCCCTATTTCGTCAATTTTAGGGGAAAATTAAAAAAAAAATTTTTTGGACTCTATTCCTAATTATCTTTAAAATGATATACCGCAATCCTATGTAACGTTATAAAAAGTATTTTACTCCGCATTCGCTTCTATGAGAGCCCCTCTGAAATAAAGATTTTTATAACTTTTAAGCCATATTGGGCTGAAGGCCATCGGTTTACATATTATATTTAAATTTGAAGTAATTACGTTCAGTAATTCAGAAGTGATAAGGCTCTGAAAGACGGACGGACGGACGGATTGATTTGACACTGATTCATCATGATATCTCAGGACCTATAAAGCATACAAACTTGAAATTTGGAAGGTAGGTTCCTTCTATGCTGTAGACATCCGCTAAGAAATGGATTTGAGAAAATTCACCCCTAAGGGGTTGAAATGGGGATTGGAAGTTTATATGAAAGTCCTTTGTTTTTGAAGTTAGATACATGAAAATTAGCAATTAAGTTAATAGTTATAAATTATAAAAACCCATATAATCAATTTTACGAAACTTCACCCCCCACATATTCTTCAAAACAACTTCCAAAAATCCCCCCCAAAGGGGGGTGAAATGGGGGTTGGAAGCTTACATGAGGGTTCTAAGTTTTTGAAGTCAGATACTTGAAATTCGGGATTTAGGTTATTAGTTTTAAGTTATAATAAACTGCATAAACAATTTTAGGAAAATCTACCCCACAGAGGGTTAAATGGGGGTGGTAACTTTGTATGAAAGTCCTGTGTTTTTGAAGTTAGAGACTTGAAAATCGGGATTTAGGTTATTTGATTTAAATAATTATAACCTGTATGAGCAATTTAACGAAAAGAACGGAGGTTGGAAGCTCACATGAGAGTTCTAAGTTTTTGAAGATAGATACTTGAAAATCGGCTTAAAGGTTATAAGTTTTAAGTAATAATAAACTGCATAAGCAATTTTACGAAAATCTACCCCACAGAGGGTGAAATGAGGGTTGAAAATTTGTATGAAGGTTATAAGTTTTTGAAATCAGCATTAAGGACTTATTAGTCTTAAAGAATAAAAACCTGCCGATGCTATATAGCTGCTATAAGTAGGCCTATTGCAGCGGGAAAATCTCATAGGAAATCAGAAATTGTACGCGTATGAAGTCGCGGGCAACCGCTAGTATTATATAAACAAGAGAAACGAAAACTTTTCCGATGGACATTAAAATCAAGATAAATATAGGATAAAAAAATAATTATTTGTCAATAATATAATTAGAGTAACTTCTACTATTAAACTCGCGGGCAACTTAAGTGGAAACCCTAATATTTGCACTTCACTCGACTGACAGAATCTGCGAAAGTGCCTCTATGACTATGTACTCGTAGCTACTTAAAATTTGTGGCCGTCATTTGCTTAGAGTCATTTAATTAAACTGAATAAACCTACAAATTGAATTGGCGGCGCTGGATCTCAGTGTCCACTTGAAATGTTGATCGAACCCTCGGATAGTGTGGTCATCCTAACTTATTTAGGTTCACAGTAGGTATAATTAGAAGGAAAAAAATATACATAAAAACATAAAGGGAAAACTAAAGAGCTATTTTTGACAAAATTGAAACGGTACATAATTGGACCAAACTGTATGTATTTTATATCTCTTCAATCTGGTTTGGCGAATCGTCACTCACAAGTGACTAATTCCACTACAGCCTATTGACGTCCCACTGCTGGGCAAATGCCTCACATGAGAGACTCTCATAGGAGAGAGGTAATTAGAGCTAGGAACCACCAAGCTGCTCCAAGTAACTAGCTGTGTAATATTTTCTATGCCATGTTTTTTGTTTAGGTCGGTGGGTTTGGTGTTTCATTGCTCTGGTAAAATGTTATTTGGAAAGTATGTACCCTCTTTTAATTTTTTTATATCACAGTTGTAGCTTTATTAAAACAATAATGCGGTGGGCTTCCAGTCTCATGACTCAACTATTTCAAAACATCCGGAAACGAGATATTCTGCAATATTATTATGTTTGTTTTCTCCATCGTATTTAAAATAACGTCTTGTAATTAGATTGATGAATTAAAAACAATTGTTGATTTTTTAATGTATCTTAAAACTTTAACACAAATTGTAAAAAATTAAAAAAGAACCACGTGAGTACGAACTCACCACGATTGGTCGCCATGTCGGAGACGTCATAATGTTAAAGCAATTTCACGAAAGTACAGAGTCTGTGTGCCATAATGAATAGAAATTGACATTGTAAATTTTTCGCTCGTGTTTATTCGGCGTTTTCGGTATTGAATTCAAAACTTTATTTTTATTTAGCTTTTAAATTATAGCGAAAAATAAAAAAAACTTTAGTATAAAACTAATATATGATCTTATGATCTTTCAATTTATGACAAAAAAAATCATTTAACAGCGCAATTGCACCTTAGCATATGTAGTTTTGAATATTCGACAAAGGGAAACCATACAATTTTTTTACTGTGTTGGTAAAACTGTACTATAAACATACAGAAATATCATCAAAAACAACATTTTTATTCAGCTGAAGTAATATACTATGCAAAAGGTATTTTTTAGTCAGGTAGTACTTAGGAGTAAAAATGCTTTGTTACGTTTTATAACCTCGGTAACCATCAATAATATAAGAGAATGGAAGGAAAGCATCGTTGGAAAACGGCGTCGCACTATTCGGGGCTGTCATAAAGTACAAATGAGGTAATGATGCATTCGATTTGCGCTAATACCTTGGCTGATACACAAAGCAAATTGGTTTTAGAACTCCACAATGTAATTAATTTCGATTAACCCCTGGAAGTTTGTTCATTTTGGCTCTATTGTTAATTTATAGCGCTTCAATAGTTTGGATTACTATTGCAGGTTTAAATACTACTGCTGGATTCGAAGTACTCATGTTAAAATCATTGGACTGTATTGGCTTACTGGTACTCACGTATACACAAAGTTGGAATATTAACCATCTCAAAGACGACAATTAAAATAAATATTGATAGAGTGATCGATATTTACGGACCCCGCAAATAATCTAAGCCTCTGAGATAGATATAACATCGAGGTAGTGAATAAACGCATGCAATGGCGCATTATGAAAATTTCAGGCAAAATATCGCACCTGTGTTGAAGAGACGTAAATGTTCTAGCGATTCTATCTCGATAAAAATGTAGATCCGAAGTAGGTTCACTATATTTCATAAAAAGGCCAATAAAGTCAAAGAGCCTGCAGAAAATGCTCAGTGATAAAATTGCAAATGACGCTATATTGCTCCCCACTCGAATTATGCTGAAACTTGGAAAGTGCTCGTACCATTGTGCTCGGAATTCGTGGCCACTATTTACTTAGTGTCATTTAATTAAGCTGAATAAACCGACGAAGAGAATTGGCGAAACTGGACCACTGAGTTCACTTTGTAATTAATGTTACTACTACTCACGGCCAAAGCGGTGTGTTTGGACTTTTGGAGAATACAATAGTTATGTCAAAGACGTTACTGCTAAGTTTGTCTTATTTCTTGCAGACGGCTTTAGTGTCATACTAATGTTATAAATGCGAGAGTGCTTGTTTTTTGGTTTGTTGGTTTGTCCTTCACACACGCCGCAACAGAGCAACAGATCGATGTGGTTTTTGGTATGGGTATAGTTGAGGACCTGGAGAGTCACATAATTTTTTATCCCGGAAAATTAAGGAGTTCCCGCGGGAATAAAAAAAAATACGTGGACGAAGTCGCGGGCATCAGCTAGTGCTATATGAGTGACTTCTTGAGTACGGCGTGACCAAAATATATCTTACTAATATTATAAATGCGAAAGTTTGGATGGATGTATGGATGTTTGGATGTATGGATGTATGGATGTATGGACGTTTGTTACTCAATCACGCCCCAACGGCTGAACGGATCTGGCTGAAATTTGGCACAGAGATAGATTATAGTCTGGAATAGCACATCCGGAAAATTAAGGAGTTCTCGTGGGAACCAAAAATCCTCGATCCACGCAGACGAAGTCGCGGGCATTAGCTAGTAATACAATAAACACAAACAGACATATTTCGTTTACTTATATTTGGTTTTATTCTTCGTCACGGTAAGCTCTAAAATAGGGTCATGAGTCACCATTGAATTTGGGACTGTGTCATTGCTTATTCAAGCTCGGTAGGCAGTACGATCTCGAGCCTTTCGAATAGAACCTTAAATCCAGTGCTAAAATTGTTTATATGAGATCATAGACCAGGGCGCATTTAGAACTCTCGTAGCTTTATTTTAAAAAACCGTAATTGATTATCACCATCGTGTTTTATAATTTCTGGCCGTCAATAAATGTACAGTGTACCTAAATTACTTAAATACATATTGATTGATTGAGAAGCGATGTTTTAATATTCGTATAATGATGTAATTCAGATTTGAGTTTTGCATTTAAGTACTTACGTGTTTTTTTAAAAGACTGTTTGTAATAGTCATATATTTTACTGTAATAACCCACAGTAAATCACGCGTACGAGTTGAAAAGCTACATGAGCTAGGAACGGTGCAAAAGAAACCGGGAAAGCCTTTAGTTGCGTCAACATTTTGTTTCACACAACAATGAGTAAGTTTTAATCCTTTTTCTCTATCTCTCTCATTAAAATTCGCTAGGAAAAGGCATAATACCGAGATTTCGCAGTTCCATTTGTTTTTCAATTTTCATTTGCTTTACTGAAAAAACTAACTTTGCTTAGTTCATGGAGCTTGGTCAATTTATGATTTCTGATATTATGACACTTATGTAATACATCAGTTATTATTCCGACACACATACACACACAGTTTATAACGCTGTTGATTTCTAATAAATATAATAAATATCGTAGATTGGATCGTCACAATGGTTCGCCAACTAATATTGTCATAGAATATTAGAGAAAATATTAGAGAATTAGGCAGTCATACATAAAGCTGATTATAGTCTACGATTTACTAAAGTAAAATATTTAATAAGTGAAAGCTGTCACTTTTTAATAACTTGTTTAATCCAGGATTGGCATGAAAAGGACAGGAAAAATTTATCTTAAACAGTAAATACACGTGGCTTTGTGCATGTGGGCCTCATTGTATTACTGCTATTGGATAGAAGCAAGCGTTACTTTGCGGAAGTCCAACATAATGAAGGAACCAGAAATTTAATTCGCTATAATCCGCGACAACAGGAAAATCTACGTGGTACAGTGGTTCCCACCACACCACAGAAATCCCCCAAAAACTACCCTCAACGTAAGTTTCACTCCAATACCGGAGCATCTTCAGGAGATGTTGCCTCCACAATGCACGATTGTGAATGTGAAATGTGGACTTTACAATCGTGCATTGTCTCCAATAACTTAAAACTAAGCTACGAGGGTTCCAAAGCGCCCTGGTCTTTGTGTAATTTACCTTCAAAAAGTTTACTTTGTAGGTACCAATTTTGATTAAACATACTTATTATTATGTTTATTTAAGTAATATGATAATTTTCGAAACACTTTTATCGAGCTCAATAAACGTGTAAGCTAAGTTAGCAGACATGATAGTGAAAAATCAATGTTATTATTATACCCACTTGATATAACTTTCAAGAGAAAAGGTAAGCAAATGATGTAACTTATATAGGACAATACTTTAACTTTGACCATACACAGCTTTCTAGGCCCAAGGGTGAGTGCATTGACGAGTCAGTAAGTGAGTCAGGATTTTCTCTTTAATGTCTTCGGACAGCTATTGTTCCCACTATTGTAGCTACGCGAAGTTACATAGTAGGTACGGACCTGTGACTTACAAATTGTAATTTTGAACTAAACAGATTTCCATAGAACAACAGTATCATCTTCAACCCAAAATAGGAAGTTTTTGGCGTCTGGTTGCAATATATCGCAACCGTAATAACAAAGTTATATGAGGGTCCGTGTTTGTCGTAAAATTTAATACAAGCGACCTCTTGCGAATTTATGCGGGTCCAATTACGACGTACGCTAATCTTATTGGCTATTTACTTCAACTGGGCATGTAAAACTATATTTTTTATGGTTGCGAGAGTAAAACCCATACTAATATTATAAATGTGTCTGACTGTCTGTCTATCTATCTGTCAGTCTGTCTGACTGACACTGACATCCGTTCAACCGACTTTAAGGAAATTTGAAACAAGGATAGTTTGTATCCCGGGGAAGGACATAGGCTACTTTTTATACCGGAAAATTCAGGAGTTCCCGCGGGAATAAAAAAAAAACTTAATCCACGCGGTCGAAGTCGCGGGCATCATCTAGTGAGTTATAATTGGTAAGTAATTTTATTAACCTTCATGTCTAAGTTCTTACTTAGAAGTCTCGCTCAGTGAACCTTTTGAAAATCTTTAGACGACTACCTATCTTAATGTGTTATATAGTAATCGGAAAACCCAGACCGCTTCGATAAAATCAATGTAGGTACTTGGTTTTATGTAGGTTTGGTATTTTATTAATGCTCAACTCTAGAACCGATCTAGATAAATCTGTTCATCGCTTGCATTTTGGACACGGACATAACAATATTTTTACCTAGCAAAAAGGAACACTGAAGCCTTTCTATGAGATGTTATAAATCACGATGCGTATGAAGTCGAAGACAGACACTATAAACAATTGCGTACAACAGATATGTATAGATAGCGAGTTTAGAAAAAAATTACCAATCGTTTCAAAATAATAAAAGTCTTGTTCAGTTTCTACTGACAGTGTCTAGTCCATGTTCTGTCTTGGGGTAAAATAATTACTAGGTATTTGATGGATCAATTTTCTCGATAAACTTGATAGGATAATTTTACCGAAAATTCAACCATACGGGCTGTACTAGTCCATAATCTAATAAAAGCAATCATTGTCGCGAGTAAACCACATTACGCTCGAGACCTCAGAGAACTATGCTCGCGTCTAATTAAAATTTATACGTAATCCGATTAAATCGAATTTGCATCTAATAATTCTCAAGACGTCGTCGCGTCGTATTCTGATTTCCACGGTAATTGAATGAAGGCGTGCACTCTCGTCTATATTGAGAATCTATACTAATATTATAAATGCGAAAGTTTGGATGATATGTATGGATGGATATTTTACGTTTGTTATTCAATCACGCCAGAATGGCTGAACCGACCTGAATGAAATTTAACACAGAGATAGATTATAGTCTGGAATAATACATAGGCTATTTTTATCCCGGAAAATTAAAGAGTTGCCGCGGGAACCAAACAACCTCAAATGGATGTTTGTTACTCTATTACGCCAGAAAGGCTAAACGGATCTGGGTGAAATTTGGCACAAAGATAGATAGATAGACTATAGTCTGAAATAACCAATACTTTTTACCACGTAAAAATAAATAGTTCCCGTGGGAACCAAAAAACTTCATGCCACGCGGACGAAGTCGCGGGCATTACCTAGTTGAGAATAATAATGCAGCTTCGAGCGCCAACATATGACGCATCACTGAGTTCTTAGCAGATAGTTACAATTTTAGATAGCAAGTAAATTAACGATCATTAATTTTAGAATACGGTGACTGCAATCACTAGGTACCGATGCAGGTATTTTAAATGTGAAAGTGTGCTTTTGCCCTTAAGTCACGCCGCAGTGGAGCTATAAAGATCGACGTAAAGTTTTGCATGGATGCAAATATAGGCTGTGCCAGAGGCTACTTTACCCTGGTTAATAAGGGCTGTAACAGTAACCGAAATAACAGTTAAACACTGTTTTTTGAATCTGTTGTAAAACAGAAACACTTCTAACGGAAACAGAAACGATACTGTAAACGAATCAATCTGTAACCGTTTATTTCTGTAAAAAGTGTTTTTATCTGTAACCGTAATACGTACAAGCCCTAAAAAACTGCACGGTGTGACAACGCGTTCTTCTCACTTCATTGGTCTTTACACACACTGACACAACATGGCCATGTTTTTCTTAAAACAATTGCAACCATCGTTTCTGACACCTTAGGTTCAAAGAATACGCGTCAACAGTAAATTGGGCAACGTCGCTATTTTGGTTACACTTTAAAACAATTTAAAACCCTTTATTTCTGGTACAGATTTATTTATGTTACAGACATATAAGTGGTTCGCGTTCTGTTACACTTTCATTCTGTAACACTTATATTACTGCAACCTTTATGAATCTGTTTTTCAGTCCCTGCAGCTGGTTATATACCTACTTCAAAATAATTTTATTCCATCAGTCTTTCGTATTTGGGTGAAGACATAATGACAAGATTGCTCAAGTAAAGTAACGATAATTGTACTCGGTCCTAGAAAAACCTTCTATTCTAGGGTATAAAAGTGGATTAATGTTCAGCAACTGAATACAGTTAATTCGACGACAGGAAGTCGCGCCGCTCGTGTGCCGCCTTAATTTAAGCTTAGCAATTTTTTGCTCCGAGCTATTCATTAGTTCTTAGTTCGCCGGCAAATAAAACAACTAGCGAAGCTGAAAATGCTAGTTAAAATATGGTCTTCGCTAAACTTTATTTTCATCGAAGTCAATTTCCCACTGCGCAAACTTTTTAAAAAGCTGCTCTTATAAAAATAGTGTTATAAAAGAGCAATTTTTTCAAAGAAATTCTCACCGTCGGCCATCGCTGTCTGTGATTCTTAGAAACAATTCACGAAGTGACAATTCATCTTTGCGAGAGCTTTACGCCGCCCGCTGCATAAAATATACAACTACTTATATTTTATTTTGTTTGCTACGGTTTTTGTTGCAACTTGTTGATTGTTTTTCTTTTAACGTGACTATGCCTGGAATTGAATCAAATGAGGCGAAGAAATAGATTTATCATTGAGAAGAACAACATTAACAAAGAACTAAAATAGTATTATTATTCGATACCTACGTGTTCTGACTGGTACAATAATCGCAAATGACTGCTGTTATTATACCAGTCAGAATTCGTTGAGCAGCGTCCATCCACCTTCAAACATCTCACCCTAATCTCACGAAAGGAACCCGCCCATCTATCAATAGAGCTTTGCCCCACTTATTAAAACCACCACTTATTATAAACTTTGTAAAGAAAAAAGCAATTGTCAAAATCGATTGAGATTTATGGCTATGGCTATACTGTAAGAGACACGTTACCATAATCTATGGAGGTTAATTGTTTGTGACAGCCATTTTGATTAATTAATTAATTCAGTAATCATCGTTTAATTTCATCATCAAATAACCCTAACTTCCACAATATACTATGGAGAAAAATCTACTAAATCTCATTTTCGGTATAAAAGCTAATAAATAGCCTAAAGTGACACCTAAAGTGTGTCAAGACGTGTTCAAATCTGTTATTTTTCATTTTTACAATGTGCTTACGTTAAAATCCTTACGTCCAAAGCACTTTTTTTCATCTATTTATGCAAGTAAACGTGCATTTGTTCGCACCGAAAAAACTAAAAAAAACTCTACATAAACTCACATTAAATACATGTACCTACTATTTAGTTAGCTACCGGAATTCTATCCGCAGTAAGCAAATACTCGGTATTCCATTAAGGTACCCCATGGAGAGTGGTTAATTAACATGTGCCTAACTATTTCGTAATCCTTGGATGATTATGATATTCGGCATTATTCAGTGGCCAGATGACATAAGGTTCATATAAATATGGGTATCTCGTAGCTTATAAGTTTAATTTTGTCTGGCTTAACTGTGTTTTTTTTTTTGTAAAAACCAATAAGTATAGATTTTGCTAGAAGGCTTTTTAAATAAATTATTGTAAACATTGAAATCTGATGTAGGAGTTATATACAATCTACACGCAAAGTGGGTCCAGTTTGTATGTGACTTGCAATATTCCCTTTTTCAAAGAAGAAGTCTTAAAATGAAATAAACTTGCCAAAAGTTACCAAATTAGTCACAGTTCGCGCCTCATTGGCTTGACGTTAGGCTTCTTTGTAACGTAAAAACTTTATATAACGTTTTAAAATCTTTCCTAATTAGGTAGGAGAACGATAAGGTTGAAACTAAATTAAAAAAAAAAAACTTTATTTCATGTTGGACTTGCTATGGCGTAGCATCGGTTACTCTTTTCAAAACGTAAAATGTATAGATGCTCAGCAATAATAATAATGTAAGTGCAAAATAGATTACAGATAGGGAAGGACAAAACTTCCTCGTGAAATATTTAGTTCGCGTATTTTTTAGTTCACGTTTGGCCTTGTCGCGTAAGCCTGCGACGCTGTCGCATAAAAGTGTGAGCGCTAAATTATTGTCCATCGAGCAAAAAAGTTTGCCCGTAGTGTGTTTTTAGCCTAATCACTTACTATGCTACGTTATGGGTAATTGAAAGCATAGCCGATTTCTTTCACGCAGCTTTATGATCACGAGTTGATAATAAAATTTACACCATTCTGGTTGTCAAAGTTCTATTCATGTTTTGAACTGAAATACATAATTGGAGCGACATTTGAAAAGTATCCCCCCGAGATTACGCGACAAAACTTCCGCAATTTCGACACTACCGCTTCTCATTTTTAAATCAAATAACAAGTTCGCGATTGAAATGCACAACAGTTGGATCTTTTCAATTTGAGTCCAATAATGGAGGGGAATATTTCATCGTTTGCTTGAGAAAATCTAATTAAATTAGAGGCCTTCAGAGCTCGTTTGCATGAGTTAGCATTTTTAAGCGTAACGCCAGTAGGCGGTATTTTTGACAAGCGTAACGGCCTCTGGCGATTTTGCTCTAATAAAGGAATGGATGTGGGTGTTTTAAGAGTGAACTCAGCTTTTTTAATAGGTTTGTTTTCATAGATATTATAAAAATAGATTTAATTAGTATACTAATTAGTTAAAGAATTATAAACATAGATTTAATTACTTAAGTAAGTAAATATTGTGATTTGTTTTTTCGTGGGAAATTAAATTAATTATCTATCTATCTATTTATCTATTACCTATTTTAGGGCTCCGTAGTCAACCCTTATTTCGCCATGTCTGTCAGTCCGCGGCATAGCTCAGAGGCTGTTATTACAAGAAAGCTGTAATTTGGCATGGGTATATATATTAATCACACCGGAAAAGCAGTACTTTAAATAAAAAAGCGTAAAATGGGGATGAATTTTTTTTTTCGTCTATCTCACGGCATGGGATATCCTTCAAAAATATAGCGGATGTGGGAAAGCTTCCTTCGTGTTCCTTCCTGCAAGCTAAACGGTTGTTTTTAGATACATACAAAAAATCATGGCAGTTGTATATAGTGTGAGTGGCTCAACCCTCACTTGGCTGGTTTTTTTATGGATTTTTAACCACCAAGAACAAGACAAGAAAAATAATGATTGGTCGGTTTAAACTTGCTACGGCATTGTGTGCGTAGTCAAAAACAAATTCGCACGATAATTTTGCTCTTATAGGGTTGCATTGAGCAATGTGCGTAGTGTGGATTACTGACATAGTTAATGATAAGTATTTATTTTTCAGAATATCGGCGACTTCGTCCGCGTGGATTTAGATTTTTTTATTCCCGCAGGAACTCTTTAATTTTCCGGGATAAAAGTTAGCCTATGTCCGTCCCCGGGATACAACCTATCCCTGCACCAAACTTCATCAATTATAGTTGAACAGATGGGCCGTGAAAGCGTAGCAGACAGCCAGACAGACACACTTTCGCATTTATAATATTAGTAATGTACTTATTATACCGGATTGTATGAATGAGCATATAACATTTCAATATTACTCCTGTTGCTAGTTAGCTCAATGTGATTAATGGTACATATTATAATTATATCTATATATTATACCTTCCAGCTTAATTCTAATCCTTAACTTGAGAAGCAGTAATTTGTACCAATACATGTAAGTCCCGCTAATCCTACAAACCCACGCTATACCTACTGGTATTAATATAACATCAGATGTGCTTAATTGGGTGCTGGTACTTCATGAAATATTAAAACTATTGTACGCTTAACGTTCTATCGATATGCATGTAATTTCATTGCGGTAACTGCAAATATTCACATTTGTTTAGCAATGACTACGACAAATAATCCGTACCTACTTAATATAGGCTTCTTTTTATCCCGGATAATCAAGCAGACAAAGGCCTCATTACTAGCTGATGCCCGCGACTCCGTCCACGTGGATTGAGGTGTTTTAGGGGTATGAAAAATAGATAGTAGCTGATTCTCAGATCTACCGAATATGCATATAAAATTTCATAAAAATCGGTCAAGCCGTTTCGGAGGAGTATGGTAACTAACATGTGACACGAGAATTTTATAAAGAAGACAATAACGGCTACAATCGACTCAAAAGGCTCAAATAAATTTTTTTATAGCTTTTATAAAGTGTATTTAGCTAGTTAGTGTAGATTACGAAGGTACTATTCTCTGTGGTATTTTGTATACGTGCTTAATACTATTATTATAACAGTAGTGGTTCGCCCCGAACTGAGACCTCGCGGTATCCATATGTTAGTTTTAACTATATATTGTAATAGTTAACTTTTAACATAAGACGCAAAAGAGCTAAAAAGTTAATTGAGAAACGAATAAACTTTTACAAAGCGCCATCAATTGACATCATTGTGAAGTTCTGTTAAAAATACTGAAGCTCATTAAAAATTAAATAATTCCGTTTCCTTATAATATTTATCTAATTTTAGTATTTGTTGTTCAAGTACAGGATATAATTCAAATAACTGATCAAGTTTCAGGCTCAGCCTTTCAGAAAATTGAGAGTTCTGAGGTCAACTTTGGACGTTAGAAAACCTCCACTTTGAATGCCTCCTATTTCGTCAATTTTAGAGGCAAATTAAAAAAAAAATTTTGGACTCTAATCCTAATTATCTTTAAAATAATATACCGCAACCCTATGTAACGCTATAAAAAATATTTTACTTCGCATTCGTTTATATGAGAACCCCCCTGAAATAAAGATTTCTATAACTTTTTAAGCAATATTCGGTTGTAGGCCGTCGGTTTACATCTTATATTTAAATTTGAAGTAATTACGTTCAGTAATTCAGAAGTTATAAGGCTCTGACAGACGGAGGGATGGACGGATGGACGGACAAGTGCAAATTCACTCAAGTAGACCTTCGCTTCGCTTGGTCAATAATTCCTAATATTAGAACTATTTGTCGACACAAAGATTTAATTTACATAACAGCCGTGAGATAGCGTTCTTGCGCCAGTTATGCTACTTCAGCAGATTGCATTAATTCTGGTATGACTAGTTCGCAGTTGTTAACTAAATGGATGACCGAAGTTTCGCGGGTTTTGCTGCCATGGTGTAACCTACTTTCGATTCCTGCATTCACCTGAATAGTTCGTATAATAAATTAACAAACTACTGTTAATACATATTATTTTTTATTTAGATATCTTTATTTATTGCACACATATACCTAATGGCACTATAATCATCAATCCTGCATCACCGGTCTGCTGGGATCGGCTGCTCTCACAACGAGGATTAAAGCCATAGTCCACCTACCCTCCCGGGCCCCACGAGCAGTAAGCTGAAGTCTTAACCACTAGGCAATCACTCTCTCTCTATCTCTTATTCACCCGTTGCCGACTAATTACTGAACACGAATGTCCTCTCGGAATGAAAATATATTGGCCATAGTTCACCACGCTGGCCAAGTGCAGATTGGCAGACTTCACTTCTACTTCAAGAACATTATGAAGAACTCTCGGGCGTGGAGGTTTACTTACGATATTTTCCTTCACCGTTTGAAGCAAGTGATATTAAATTTATTCATAAAACTTAACATCGAAAAGTTGGTGGTGCGTGCCCGGGAATCGAACCCCCGACCCCGACCCGACAGGAAGTCGTGTTTTGCCGCTTCAAAGCTATCACTGCTTCACACGTATTATACTGAAAGTACATATCGTTCTTTCTTTATGAAGGTAATTTTTGTAACAGCGGTGTAATACCAAAAAATACTTTTATCCCGGGAAATCAAAGAGTTCCTACGGGATACGCTAAAGACCTTAATATCAGCCGACGAAGTTATCCGTATCATCGAGCGTAATAATATATAATAGATTTTGCTTAGCGTACAATTAACACGAATGTGTATTTTGTACATTGATCAAATTGAAATATCAAATAATTAGATGATGCCCGCGTTTTCGTCCGCGTGGATTAAGGTTTTTAGATTCCTGCGGAAGCTCATTAGTTTCCGGGATAAAAATTAGTCTATATCCTTCCCCAGGATACAAACTCCCTTTACCAAATTTCATCAAAATCGGTTGAACAGGTGGAAGTTGAGCTGTGAAAGAGACAGACATACACTTTCGCATTTATAATATTATTAATAGTATGTAAGTATGGTTAATGATAGAATGCATTCGAACAAATCAACTCAAGTTAATTTAGAATTTTGCTTTATTGGTTCCCACTGACAATGCACCACGCTAGTTCGCATTACTAACGACCAGCGAGGATTTAAGTTACCATTTTGATGCGGTAGTACATGAATCATGTATTTTCAGCAGAATAGTCAATGATTTTGGCATTCTAATAATGTACATTGTTCAAATGCTTGAAATATACTGTGTGCTTTACTTATTTGGTACATTGTGGGATGTGGGATGTTTATTGCGGGCTCTTCTCAGACCAGGGCGCGTTTGGAACCCTCGTAGCTTTAGTTTTAGAAACCGTGGCTAATTATCACCATTGTCTTATATTTTTTTTAAACGTTCAGAAGGTGTTATTTGTAGGTACCACCACCACCACCATCACTGCAGCCTATTAACGTCCCACTGCTGGGCACAGGCCTCCACTCTCATAGGAGAGAGGGAATTAGGAGCTTAGACCCACCACTCTGCTGCAATGCGGGTTGGCGGGCTTTAACGACTATTATCATGTGAGTGATAATAACCGGGACCGACGGCTTAACGTGCTCTCCGAGGCACGGGGGTGAAACACCGCCAACTTCCAACTCCGGACTGGCACTGAGAATTTCTTAATTGAAAAACCCAATACCTAACAATTTTTATGCCCGACCGGGAATCGAACCCAGGACCTCGTGATCTGCAGTCGACTACGCTAACCGCTAGACCAACGAGGCAGTTGTAGGTACCAGTTTTGAATAAATATACTTTGAGTTTGAGTTATTTGAAAAAGTTCCGTGAACTACATCACTCCTATTAGGTGCTGGATAAGTCTGTATACACTATGAAGGTTCTTGTAAGATCTTGGTTCTTTTATGGATTATTTTGTGGCAAACTATCACATCAGCTTTTTACTAAGTGATGGCATCAGCAAGACTTTTAGAAAATAACAATGTCATAGAAACAATTTGCAATGAAGATCTCAGTAGAATCTGCTTTCCGAATCTGGTAGTCACAAATAAAATATCATAAAAGACAACTGTGTCCTGTATGGAACAAATAAATTTGAATTTGAGTTTGGAGTTCAGGGTTGAGTCGAAACTCGTGTATTATCCAGATGCTATTAGGATAATGAAAATAGGTGTATCACTTTTCCTCTTATGAGTACAGTCACTGGAGAGAATAAATAAATAAATAAAAGTTGATTGACCAACACAAGCTTAAATTTATACAAATTAATTACTTTCATTAACGTACCTATATGTACTATGTGCATACTTGTGCTCAAACTATGTGTGGCCAGTGGGCCACTTCCTCAGCCCGTACCACAGCATAAAAGATAAGTGAAGGAAGTACATACCTAACATACCGCAATGCTAAGAAAAGAACTGAATGTTAACTGGCATCCCCATAACATCTGGATATGATAGTATGCGCTGTACACTACAAAACTAGATTCGTATAGCCTCTCAGAGAGAAACTCCCAGTATTTAGTGTGACATTCAGATATACAGTTAACAATAAAAAAGATGGACCTCCCAAAACGGCAGCAGTAAATGGTAACGCTCGGCGGCAAGCTTGCGATGCTTTACGCTAGTTTGAAATGCAAAATTTCATATTTGAATTTCAAAACAACCAGCATACCGGATCCCAGGAAGAATACTACTCAAAGATTATGGACATATTATACCAATTGAAGCCGAAGCAAATTTAAACACGTACCTGCTGAAAACTCACAATGGACAGGCATTGTGACCAAAAGGAAGACTAAAGGAACCAAGGAGAGCATAGAATATAATATATTGCATTATATTCTCTGTATCTCTCCTTGGTAATATTTTTACTCCAAGAAACTTTTAAAAGTGCTTTTAACTCGCTATGTATAAGTTAATATTACCGGCCATATATTTGTGAAATGACAATTTAATTATACTATACTCAATGGAGCATAGTATAATTAAATTATTAATGAATAATGAGGCGATATATTTGTACCTCTTGGTTATATTTCATAGTAGTGAAGAGATTGGTGATAAGCAATGTGACAAAATCATTCACCAGCTCCCAGTGCAACTCATTCTTTCTGCCGTATACAAAAATAAAACAAGTTGGTTTTTACTCCAACTAGATGCCAATTTTGTTGACAGCACTTTTCCCGTGGGACGTGTTCTGTTTTAGACGTTTTAATGTTACGCTTTGCCAGTATTTTATATGCATCCAAATATAGGACTCGTACATATGCAACTTAAACTTCATGTGTTAACTACATGAAATTTACACGTGTGCACCGCCCTGTCATCATGCAACCAATCTCCTATCTTAAAAAGGTTGCCTGGAAGAGATCACTCATAGTGATAAGGCCGCCTTTACACCGTAACAAGTTGTAAATTCTGTCACGATTCGTTTTACCTCTGTTCTATTATTTGTTTTTGTGTAATAAAGTGTTTTACTTACTTAAACTATACACGATATTTTTGTAGGTGAATCATAGAGAAAGTAATGGAATCATTTAAGCAGTAGTCAAGCTGTTTAAAGGCTAATAAAATTGGTCATAATAATATTAAGGTTAAATTGCCGGCAGTAGCGTTGCGATAAAATGCCGGCATAGGCAACGGTTGCCGTCAGAGTGAACGTAGCTTACCTATATCAGCAGCGGCGTGCAGCAAGTCGGCGAGCAGCTCGGGCTCGTGGCAGGCGATGGCGAGCCGCTGGTCGATCTCGGCCGGCGTGGCCTCCCGCAGCTGCAGCGCCACGCCCTCGCCGCCGACCGCCGCGCTGTACATCAGCACGGCGCGCGACGAGAACGCTGGCATAGGCAACGGTTGCCGTCAGAGTGAACGTAAAGCTTACCTATATCAGCAGCGGCGTGCAGCAAGTCGGCGAGCAGCTCGGGCTCGTGGCAGGCGATGGCGAGTCGCTGGTCGATCTCGGCCGGCGTGGCCTCCCGCAGCTGCAGCGCCACGCCCTCGCCGCCGACCGCCGCGCTGTACATCAGCACGGCGCGCGACGAGAACGCTGGCATAGGCAACGGTTGCCGTCAGAGTGAACGTAAAGCTTACCTATATCAGTAGCGGCGTGCAGCAAGTCGGCGAGCAGCTCGGGCTCGTGGCAGGCGATGGCGAGCCGCTGGTCGATCTCGGCCGGCGTGGCCTCCCGCAGCTGCAGCGCCACGCCCTCGCCGCCGACCGCCGCGCTGTACATCAGCACGGCGCGCGACGAGAACGCTGGCATAGGCAACGGTTGCCGTCAGAGTGAACGTAAAGCTTACCTATATCAGCAGCGGCGTGCAGCAAGTCGGCGAGCAGCTCGGGCTCGTGGCAGGCGATGGCGAGCCGCTGGTCGATCTCGGCCGGCGTGGCCTCCCGCAGCTGCAGCGCCACGCCCTCGCCGCCGACCGCCGCGCTGTACATCAGCACGGCGCGCGACGAGAACGCTGGCATAGGCAACGGTTGCCGTCAGAGTGAACGTAAAGCTTACCTATATCAGCAGCGGCGTGCAGCAAGTCGGCGAGCAGCTCGGGCTCGTGGCAGGCGATGGCGAGTCGCTGGTCGATCTCGGCCGGCGTGGCCTCCCGCAGCTGCAGCGCCACGCCCTCGCCGCCGACCGCCGCGCTGTACATCAGCACGGCGCGCGACGAGAACGCCGGCATCGGCAGCCGCGTTGCCGTCAGCTGCGACAATGGAAACACAGAAATCATTAAGCCTGAAGGACTTGAAGGAGTCGGTCTATCTGAGGGGAAGAAGGCTAGTGTGTTCCACTCCATTTATAGAGAGCTGGACTTTCATCATTAAGCTCTAACACACATGATGTTTTAAGCTGGGTTAATCTAGACACACGAAGAATATACACAAACCTACAACAAAACTAATGCTCCAAACATATAAGTACCTATTCGCTTGAATGAGACTTAAAAACGTCGAGCGTTGTGATATGAGTACGTGTGGATGAACATTATCATCATATATATATGTAAATATTTAAAAAAAACATAAAAATAACATTATACCCAAGGCATGAGCTGAGATGTCTGAAGAGAATATTTTGACCAAATATTTTGACCATAGATTTATGTTTGTCTTTTTTGTTAATCATATAAACATTCAAATAATCCATTAAGCATTTCCTATTTACTCTTTGCACGTGTAAAAGAAGAAGGGCGGACACACAGCTTGCTTTGCATTTTTTACCTTCCCCTTACGTTTCTGTTGATTGTCTTTGTAATATAGAAATCATATTGCTTGCAGATACGTAACAAAATATAATAAAACAATTCCTAATGAAAGCTGCTGGAGTAAGTCAGTTGAAGTAAATTGGAAAACGTCCGTATTACTTTAACCATTTGTCACGATATAAGGAAACAGGTCAATTTATGAAATCATTAATATTTTGTTCCGAACAAATAATTGACTTTATGTGAAAGATATCGGTACATTAGAAAATGTACTGATGTTACTTTATTAGATTTTGCATTTGTCTAAATTACCTTACTACTATATACATTGATTTTATATTAGAATATAATGCAGTATCATTTAAGTAAGTGTGTCTATCATCGACATAATTCAGAATTTAAATTATTAAATTCAAATGTTTATGTTCAAATAACTTTTAGAGTTTTTGAATTGTCAAATTTATTTTTAACTAGATAATGGCCGCGACTTCGTTCGCGTGGATTAATGTTTTTTGATTTCCGCACGAACTCTTTAATTTAATTTACACTTTTAATTTTCCAGGGTAGTCTATGTCCGTCCCCGGCATACAACCTATCCCTGTACCAAATTTTATCAAAATCGGTTGAACAGATGGGCCGTGAAAGCGTGGCAGACAGACAGATAGACAGACACACTTTCGAATTTAAAATATTAGTATGGATTAGAATTTTATTTTATTTTTGAATAGTTCATGCTTTTTTTTTACTTTTTTTCGATTCTGCGTCCTTGAGAAATTACGGTTCAAAGTCAGTGGTTTCGATTGATGTAAGTACAGCATGATAAGCGCTTGACGGGTTGCAATTTTCGGTATAACACAACCGTAATTGGAAACTATTGTTATTGGTGCTAGGCTGACGTGCCCATTAATTCACGCGAAATCAGAGTAATTACTCTGAGTTTTAATTCGATTGATCGTATGAGCATTCGATGACATTAGCGTCAAAGTAAAATGAACTTAAATGTATGAATATAGAGCTCAATTTCGTGTATGCATACATATACGTTTACGTATACGATACGTTTCCAAATTTAAATCTGTTGTAATGAATTTGTGACTTTAAATCAAGCGCTTTTGGGTCCATTTTACTGTGCCGCTAATGTCATCGAATTCTTATACGATCAATCGAATTAAAACTCAGAGTAAGGGTACAGGTCTTAAATCAATAGGGACAAAGTCCAGATATACGTAATTCATACAGAATATATTCCCCTACCGTCAGAGCCATTAAGGGTCGGTAATTGAGCAACAATTATGACATCTGGCAATATATCTGATGATTAAAATCTACTATTTCGATTTTTCTACTGAAGCAGAGAAGAGCGAAGCAAGGTATTGTTTTCATTATGGAAGTCTCAATATAACGGTAGGTACCTAAGTTCATATAATTGAATATAATCCATACTATCCATACTAATATTATGAATGCGAAAATGTGTCTGTCTGTCTGCTACGCTTTCACGGCCCATCTGTTCAACCAGGACAGGAAATGGTTATATCCTGGGAAAGGACATAGGCTACTTTTAATTAAAAAACCCACGCGGCCGAAGACGCTAGCAGCCTCTAGTAGGTATTAAACTAATAATTTAATCGTATAATATTTGAACAATGTCATGAGGCACACATTACACTAATCTCGGAAATGGGAATAGTGCCATCAGCGCGGATGCTAATAGCACAATATGTAATATTCATTTGTTAACTGTACAAATTACGTTGTCATACGATACCATGAGTTATTCGTTTAATTATTAATTATAAGTCGTTAGCAGGATACGAAGACTAATAAATATTTAGAAACAGCAGCAGATTACACTCTACTTACTTACTCCCTTACAGCTCTACAGATATCAGTATATGAGAACGAGAACGAAATAATTAAAAAAAAATATTTTTGGATTTTATTCCTAATTATCTTTAAAATGATATACCGTAACCCTATGTAACGCTATAAAAATATTTTACTTCGCATTCGCTTCTATGAGGGCCCCCCTGAAATAAAGATTTTTATAATTTTTTAAGCCATATTCGGCTGTAGGCCATTGGTTTACATATTATATTTAAATTTGAAGTAATCATGTTCAGTAATTCAGAAGTTATAAGGTTCTGACAGACGGACGGACGGACAACTGCAAATTCACTCAAGTAAACTCAGAGGCCTTCGCTTCGCTCGGTCAACAAATCATTTTAAAAACTCGTAGTGTGTTAATCTGATACCTTTAACGGTCCACCTAGTTTACCAATACGCAATTTGGTACAGTAGTATAGTCAACATCTTGGAGACGTCTGTCTCCAACAGTTGAAGGGCTACTTTTTATACCGAAAAAGTAAGGAGATACCGCGAATTTTTTATAAGCATAAATCCACGCGGATAAAGTCGTGCGCACGATTTTGTATCTATTTTAGCAACAAGCCAATTTTCACTAATAGTACAACGTACAACGTACCTATTCTGTGCTAATAGTCAGGGAAGTTAATGTGGATCGTATTCACAATTCCGGTGAGACGTTAATCGCAGTATCAGACTATGGTATCAAGTAGTCAATTGCAGGTAGGGAACAATTATCCGCTATTCATAGGGATACTCTTGTTAGTTGCGTATTTCAATACCTGCAATAATTTACTCGTGGGCTTAGTACCTATTGTCCGTTTTTGATGGACTCTTTGTACACTCTACCATGCTTTAAGGAAAATACATAGATTGTATTAAAAATATAATAATTTAGTATAGTAAAGTAAATAACGTGCAAAAAAATATAAATGTATTTTAAGTTTTCGATACGTTTCCAAGATGGGAACCTTCAGCCATAGAGAAGGCAGTAGGCGCGAAATATATCAATTGTCATTTCTGACAGCCACTGTCAAAATAACGTGTTTGCTCGCATACAGCTCGTAGGACGAATTGTATGCGGATGTGAATATATGATAATTTATCCTATATCACACTAATTTATGTTTAATTCGTATATAGACTTTATTCAGTAACAAATAAAGGTATGTCTGATGATATTCATTTATTGACACAAAAATAAGTGTCTTTATTTTCGTTTTATTATTTGTAGTTTTGTATTGTTTTCTTCTGTACCAACGAACTTCGTTATAGTGCTTTGTTCATCTACACCTTTATTATGTTATCTCTTATCGTCTTCTTGTTACAGCCTAAAACGTGATATTAAGCTTCGCGTGCGTGATTAAGCTCACGTATTGTTCGCAAATGGCACCCATATATGTATAACAATGCATGTATACAGTCTTACTACGACAAGTCCTGTATCAACCGAGCACACTTTTTCGATTCTTGTGTGGTTAGGAACAGGGATCATTTTACCTTTTATAGATTTTAATCGAACTGCGTGTATCGCCCAATTGAGTCTAGATGTTCATTAGTGTACCTGGTAGGCATGACTATATGTTTTATCATAGTTGGACAATCATACAGTAAGGATTTTTTATCCTAGTGCCATCACCATTTCGCCACATCACTGGTTTTCAAATATAGGTAGTTTAAGAGTAGGAGTATTGTATTTTTTTTACAGCCTCGGCCCCAGATTTGCGAATATACTCGTATCAATGCGAAAGTTAACTGCCTCGTTGGTCTAGTGGTTATCATGTTTGACTGCGGCCGACGGGGTCCCGGGTTCGAGTCCCGGGTCGGGCCATAATTAAGTATCGGGTTTTTCTGATCAGAAATTCCCAGTACTAGCCCGGAGTTAGGAAGTTGGCGGTGTTTCACCCCCGTGCCTCGGAGAGCACGTTAAGCCGTCGGTCCCGGTTATTATCACTGACATGATAATAGTCGTTAAAGCCCGCCAATCCGCATTGGAGCAGCGTGGTGGGTCTAAGCTCTAATTCCCTCTCTCCTACGAGAGTGGAGGCCTGTGCCCAGCAGTGGGACGTTAATGGGCTGTAGTGGTGGTGGAATGCGAAAGTTTGTCTGTCTGTCTGTCTGCTACGCTTTAGAAAAGAAAAATAGTGTGTCTGTTTGTCTGTGACATTTTCAAGAACTATCTACCCGATTTTAACAAAATTAGGTATACAGATAGCTATAGCTTTGATCTCGGAGACAGACATACAACATTTTATCCCAAAAATAATCCCATTTAATTCCATTTTTATAAAGAATAGTGAAAGCAACAACTTGGCTTGTTTAAAAAACCTAAATTCACGCCAACGAGGTCGCAGGCATCATCTAGTATTACATAACAATATAGGTTGTAATTCTTTGGCCAGTTTTTGTTGTTTCAGCTGTTTTTGCCCAAGTGGTCCGCACGTTCGACCTCATTTCTAGTTTCTCTATTATTGACGTGTGTAAGAGTATAATGGCGTGGATAATTACACGCTATTATGCTTTGGTATATTCACGGCTATAATTAATATGGACCCTCATCATTTTGAATAATGAGCTTTGATTTTGCTCGATTTCATAGTCGTCTATTGTATTGAGAGGAAATAGTTTTGCGTATATATCTAGTATAATGCTGATAAGGATAAAATAGTTACGCAAGATACACACTCTACCACATATATTTACCTATTGTCGCGGATTATAGCGAATTAAACTTCTAGTTCCTTCATTATCATGGACTTCCGCAAAATAACCCCTACTTCTATCCAACATTCGGTTTCTCGGTGTCAATTGTCTCACTTCTGAGTCCGGCCTATGGAGGGTAGAGATAAGGAGAATCATATCTTATCGGAGAAAAGTTGAAAAAGTGTCCAGTGGTTGCTATAAATAACAGTTCAAAAACCTTCTACAGTGGCGCTGGTGTAGATGAACTGAAGTATGCCGAGTTAAAAAATTTACAGTACACTACAGTAGTTAGTTTGTTCAAAATAATGATGAATGTTTTCTTTCCTTGTTTATTTCTCAAATCTACTCTAATAATATTTGGCGCTTCCTCTTAAATTTACCCTGATACTAATGTGGCGTCCCCAATTTGATGCATTTCGACCGACACATTTCATATACACAGACGATTCTCCTTATCTCTACCCTCCAAAGTCCGGCCACAGTCTGGCACAGGAAATTTACAAATATTGCAAGGTACTTTTTATTTCTACCCAATTGCATTTTACGATTGTGTTGTTGCTCACCGCTGTGATATTATTAGTTTAAGTTTATGTTACTGATAAGTTCTCATTAAGTGATATTTGTAAATTTCTTTTGAGTATATATAAATTAATAAATTCATTAACCACAAGTGCGTAGCTTACTACGCAACTACACTACTACACTACTACTACTTACTTACTTACTACGTACGTACTACACACATCCATATTTGCGATAAAAATGTTCTGTAGAGTTATACTAAAACAAGGTCAGCTGCACAATGTAATATAGGATTATGTAAAAGGGACATCATTGCCGAAATGTCCTGTCTGTTTATCGGACAAAACCAAATCAGTGAGGCATGAAAAATATAAAATCGCCAAAATTCCCGTGACGCCGTAAAATATATGAGTATATTTTTTATAGGCAGTAAAATGTGACTGTGAAATTGTTTGTATCATATTGGATATGGGGTAGCCATAAAATTCTCAAATTATAGTTAGAAAAAGGGATCTAAGTGCCATATGAGTGTAATATATTATGTATGTCCACTACAGTCTATTAACGTGCCATTGCTGGGCACAGGCCTCCACTCTCGTAGGAGAGAGAGAGTTAGAGCTTAGACCCACCATGCTGCTCCAATGCGGGTTGGCGAGGCTTTAACGACTATTACCATGTTAGTGATAATAACCTTATGTGCTTAAGCTTATATGTTATTCCAGACTATAATATATCTCTGTGCCAAATATCATCCAGATGAGTTCAGCCGTTCTGGCGTGATTGAGCAACAAAAATCCATCCCTCCATCCATACTTTCGCATTTATAATATATATATATATATAGATAATAATAACAGCCTTTATTTTAGACACTAAATTTACAATATTACACAAATTAAGTTTTTCATATTAAATCACATAATTACACACAATATATTTTAAACTAAATATATTCGCATCATACCACATCAGTTCCCGAAAAATATTAGTATAGATGTATTTAAAACTGTTGCACCAGCGTTACAGATGTAGGTATATAAAACCAAAAACTAAAACACAAAATATTATACGGGGTTTTACCGCGTAGATAATACAAAATCGATACAGTAAGCCTCAATTAATCATAGATGCGAGCTCGCTTTTTCCAACGCGTGAGCTTTTTAATGGAAACATAATTCCCTTCGCTGTTGATTCGACGAGCTCCATTTGTTGTGGTTATTTTGTAGAAACGGTACACAGCCAAAGCTGTTGGGTGCAGCTTTTTACAAAAAAAAACTAGTATTTCTGTATGCGAGTTTAATTAAAGATAATGTTAGTTTTTTTTACATTTTTAATTATCTGCGAGTAGATTGGTGAGGTATTCAAATCCGTATTTTTTAAATGATAATATTACATACTTTATGATGCTCGCGACTTCGTCCACGTGGATTAAGTATTTGTGACTCCCGGAGGAACTTCTGAATTTGCCTATATCCTTTCTCGGGATGAAACCTACCTACATAATGTAATACTTACAAAAAAACAAAAGATGACTGACTGACTGATCTAGCAACGCACAGCTCAAATTTCAAACCACTGGATGGATCGGGCTGAAATTTGGCATATAAATAGCTTTTATGATTTAAGCAATCGCTAAGAAGGGTTTTTGAAAATTGAACTCCTATAAAGGGGTTAAAAAAGGGGTGTGAAGTTTGTATGAAAATCAAAGTTAACGTGAGCAAAGCTGTGGGTATAAGCTAGTTTCATCTGAATCGATTGAAAAGATGGGCCGCTAAAGCGTAATAGACAGACAGACAGACAGACAGATTTTCGTATTTATATCATTAGCATGGGAGTATCGAGTACCGATTTAGTGGGAACGGGAGTGATTTAAACCAACTTAGCATAAATAGACGAGCTTTTAATTTTGTCTTCGTTAGAACATTTTTAAGATAAATATAAGGCCTTTTTTTAATTCTCGGCTAATGTTCGAATAATCGTTTGTATTTATGTAGGCGAAATTGTGTTTATACGCGCCAGAAATTCATCCGGACGGATGTCTTAAAATAAGATAGGCATATTTCTGAAGGCATATACCTGATATATTAATTTCTAATAAAAGCTACAATAAACATCAACGGACCTGTAATATTCGCGTTGTAGTAATCAATAGGCTCGTGAGAGATTAATTTACAAATATATTTCCGCTAATTAATGCCCATTCGTTTCCGGCTGGATGGACAAATTGGGATAACAGCTATTGACTTACGATTAAATACGGCTAATTGCCACTTGCGATTCCGGATTATTATTATTTAAGTGGAAAATATTATTACTATTTAAGTAAAGACTTTATTACTATTATGAATGCGTGTGACTGTTTTTACCGTAATGTTAAACGTTACTTAAGGAGCTCCTTAGTACAGATTTTGTATTGAAATCTATACTAAGGAGTTCCTTTTACTATATATTACTTGTTCTATATTATTTCCTTTTACTATAGTTTACTATATAGAGAAACTGTTTATTCCGGAAATTTAAGAAGTTCCCTCGGGAATCAAAAAACTTAATTTACGAGGACGAAGCCTCAGGCATCATCTTGCATAAAATAAATTCCAGAAACGTAACTGAATACTATTTTATAATAGAGCAAACAGACCTTAATTTTAATAGGTGTTAGCATTCTATATTATGATAATAATGGTAAATGTACCTAACGATAATATGGCATTTAATAATTCAATTTTGAACTTTAATCTAGGGTTGTAACCCTCGCCTCCGCCTCTGTAAGTGCAGAACTTTCGCAAGAAGTCGTACCTCCGCTTCCGCATACGCCTCCGCCGTTTTTTTGCAGAGTTGTAACGGACGTTTATTTACGTTAACATACAATGCCAGACGTAAAAATCGAAGTAGGTGACGTCAGTTACACCATTAGGTACAACAAGCAAAAAGGGAACTGTCTTTAGAAGAATCCTCAAAAAAAATCGAATGTGGGATTCATCGCATCCTAAAGCACAGAAAATGGACGATGTGATCGGAGAACTCCACCTCCACCTCCGCTTCCGCTAATCTCCGCATCCACGGAGGCAAAGCCCCTTCAGCGCCGCATTCGCTAAGATCGCCTCCGTTACCACCCTACTTAAATTTATTAACTATTAGAGCAAGTCCCAACAACTTCGAATGGCATAATCTAAAATCTTGTACATAAATGATGCACTTTAAGTTGAATAGGAAATTGCAAATACAAGAAGCGGCAGACTAGTAAGCACCGCCAACTCCGGCTTATGGCAGCGATTAATTGAAGCTTACTCTATTGATTTTGTATTACGAAAGCCGGAAAGCGAAGTTACAGTCACAGTCCATTTATGTATTCAGGCTAAAATAATAATATCATTGAGTCTGCTTACTGGTAAATAGAAAGGTTTATTGTGCACACATTTGGTTAACGAGGGAGAGGGCTGGATATCCTTAATACAGGTCTAGAAAAATCTAGCTTTTCTCTATTGCGTGATAGGATTGCGCTTGCCGACAATCATGCTTAGTGTTAAGCTATGATGAGGTCTAGGTTATTCACTCTTGTCTTGAAGGCTAAACTCAGTTCTTGATCTTGCTTAATTTTATGTACAGTTTTTGTAATAAGTACAATAATTGTTAGCTTCTAACTAGTTCAAGATCAATAACCATGTAACTCTAAATGGTTGAAAATAAACGATTTATTTATTTATTAACATTTTTCGGGAAATTAATTTTAAGTCACGCCATGTGTTTTTTTGCGGTTTTAGTAAGGTTTTATTTTGAAAAGTAACTTTTGTTAGACACAATAACTACTTACAAAAGATCATTAGCTGCAATTATCTCGATACAATTATTTTTTTAAAGGATGTTCCAAATCTTTAAAATAATAAAACTTATTTTTTTTAATTAACAAACACCGTTTCCGGTGAGGAGGTTTGTTGTGTTTTACTATTGAAAATGGTTATCAGATGCAAATCGCCTGAGACGTATTTTTGGCCATAGCTCCGAGGATTTTGGGAGGATTGAGATGGGAATATTGAATAGAAGCAGGCGTTACTTTGCGGAAGTCCATGATAGTGATCAACGGAGAGATGGGAATAGTACCTAGAGTTGAGGAACTTATCGAGACACGTGTGAGCGTTTGAATTTCGAAAATCGGCTAGTAATTTTCTTTTTGGAATTTTGAAAGGGAAGAGCATTCGAGATGGAACTTTGAAAATAGGTCAAATTTTGAAGAAGAGATTTTTATTTCAGAATTTTTTTTCGTAAATTTTTGTATTCATTTTCAATGCTCCGATTCTTGTGGGGACTGCGAAATCTGTGATTTTTTTAAATTATGTAGACGGTAAAAGTTTTATTTTAATAACGATAGTTTGTTTATTTATTTATTTATTGTTTATTTATTGTATTTCGGTATACCAACGGCGAGTACACAAAGCTTAAATTAAAAATAGTACATAAGGTCTATAACCGTGTGGCACGCCACTTACAGGTATACATAGCTATTGAAAAATAACATATTATAAAAAAGAAACAACCGATCTCAAGTACTTAACTAATTACATGATAAAAATAATATAAAACCAAAGGGACAATATAACTACTATTACTACTACGACAAATAAATTAATCTATAAAATAAATAAACTCAAAACTAACTGACTAAAATAACGAACTAAGACTGGCCGATTTGTCCCTCAAAGCAGAGATCGCTGATGCTATAACTTTTTTTAAAGTAATTGGAGCCTGACAAAAAATATCGACGTCATCATGTACACCGGCAAGCTCGTTGTAAACATGAATGAGACGGTTTATTTCAGCATTTCTACCCAAGTTTGTATTGCTTAATTTAACACGAAATGTTTTTCTACAAGCTGATCTTCTAGACTTCTTAAGAGGAGTGAAGGTTAGAGTTTGTAGTAGGTCAGAAGCGTCTATTTTACCGTTTACTAGCGTATGCAGGAAAGACGTCAGTAATACAGCGACGATCACTGAGGGAAAGCATGTGGAAGTGCTCGAGCCTAGCCTCGTACCCGGAGCGATAAGGACAGGTGCGATCACGGTAGGCCAAATATTTGGAAAAATTCCGCTGTACCTTTTCGACTCTGGCAGCATGGACTTTATACATAGGGTTCCAAATTGACGACGCGTACTCAAGCTGGCTGCGTACAATGGTGTTGAATAGTAGTTTCATCGTACAAATGTTATAAAAAGTTTTACATTGTCGTTTTATAAAGCCGCTCGACTTGGATGCTTATAAAACGATAAGTATATTTTGGTTTTTTCTCCCGTTGTGGCCAACATTGTTTTATTGCCATCGCTTTCCCAGTACATAACAGTGCGTATTAAATTTATCCTTCTCACGCTCTTTCGGGCTCTAAAAGTAGACCACATAAGAGAGAAAATGCAAATTCCCAAGTTCGTAGACCATTTTTTTTTTCGTAGACCAGGCGCTGCAAGAGCTGTAACGAGATATCTGCTTGAAACGTCAGCGTCGGATGAGAACGTCGCGTTTTATCCTGTCGCACTAGTATCCAAAAAATATATATTTAGAAACGTGAACTTTTTGTTCGCCAGAAAATATTTTGTTTCTAGTGTGTTTTCGCTCTTAATGCTTATTTGCCATCATGCATAGTCTATGCGGTTATTGAATTTCAGCCAGCGGTAATCCTTTTTTCCATCATACATGCGGCTTATTCTACCAAAATATTCCCTGTATCGAAGTTTCATTATTTACTATTCAATATTTACGTTCTACTCATTTAAATACCCGATACGAGGAGGAATGTAAATAATAGCTCGTCAGATTTCCAGTTAGTCAAAAAATGTTTTCTGTTTACCGAATCTGGTTGCCTGATGGCGTATATGTTCAAACCTTTGATTTTAGTTGCCTTTGATGTTAGTATCGAGTTTTTGATGAAATTTTTTGCGTATTTTTTTACTAAAAATTTTGTTTTTTGCATTTTCATGCTATCTATGACCACGTATATAATATTAAAAAAAATGGCATGATTTTTTCAAAATATGCATCACAATCTCAAAGACAAAACCCAGAGCCGTGAAGCAAGTTATTAAAATGCATAATAATAAATCTGGGCAAGTACCTACTTAAATAATTAAGTTGGAAATGATAAATGAATAAGATTAATATAATATTAATAAAATAGTTAAAACTAATAACGTGTAGAAATATCGTAAGAAATCTTAATTAGCAAGAAAATAATACAATTATTTTGCTATAATCCGCCCAGAAGAAAATATTCTGTATAGTCAAGCATGCAGTTACACGCGAAGCACCGCTTACCTTCCCAACGGAGCAAGACAGCCAAGTTCCCAAGCAAGCAATGCCACCACCTCTCACATGCACCACCACACAAGACTTTTATACTATTCTCGACGCACGTTTCGCCCCGACACCGGAGCATCTTCAGGAGATGTCGACTTTACAATGCAAGATTGTCTAGTCTTGATATATATAGTCTAAGATTAATAATAGTATTCTTTTCTTGCTAAATCATGAACTTCAGCTAAGTTACGCCTGATTCTATCCAATGTTAAAAGTCTTAATTATTTAAACGGTACGAAAAAGCTCTGACTCCAAGTTTGTAATAATAATACCTAATAAATAAATTAATTAATTTGCTTTGAACATGGGTAACAACACAGATAGTAGGTTATAATTATATAGGGAGATGCCGATCACGTTTTGTCATAATATTGACGTGCAAATATTAATTCATACTTAGTCACTAGTATACCGGACACATAATTTTATTACCTTAATATTAATGATGTGTTGGATGAATGAATTATTTTTGCCAAGATAACTGCTATGCCAAGACAATTACATTAAAATTTATCCTAATAACAATAGAACTACGTCTTAATTCAGTATAAAATCAAATTTTATTAATTATTACTTAATACTAACTCCATGTCAAATAATAATTAGTAGTATTTTTAAATATCCAAAATTAAGATGTAAGTATAATGTATAAAGTAATAATGTACGTAGCCACTTAAGTTTTGCATTAGAATTTAAGTAAGTAGGTAGCAAATGTTAAGTCCGATCCAGTCTAAGTCACTGGAGTAACAAACCCACAAAGATAACTGAATGTTTGCGATTTGCTGAGAAATGAAGGAAGTTGCGAAGTCGTATGACTGCACATACAGCTTTATAACACAAAGTTACACGTACATTCCGAACTACCCGTGAGAGTCTCGCTAGAGAATTTAGAAGTCTAGAATCTCAAGCGAAACTTTAGTACTTACTTGTCTCTTCAAATAGGTCATTGTAAATACCAATCTATGTCAGGACTCAACTGACCATGGTAATATATAAGGTACTTATATGTGTTGTATTATAATAATATATTGGATTTTTCTTGATATATTGGTGACAGATTTGTTGAACATAGATAACTATGCTTACGGCTTATTTGTACCCTTGCGCTAAAGTAATGTGAATGACATCAACACGAACGATCTGCACACTTTTCCACATAAAATTAGGAACATGTCCAAGGGCTTCCAAGTAAAAAAAAGAAACACTTGTAGGTAGTGTCGGCTACTCATAATATTTTTATGTTTACCGCGGTCAGTAAAGCGTACTATGGAATAATTCCACCGATGTAGCAAACTGTAATAAAGCTACCACATTTGTGTGTGACTGGTTTAATGAGTCGTTACGCGGACAAAGCAGCGTCCAACGGTTTTGTAATGCGCCAATTATACAAAATTAATTTCATTGCTGTCTTCGCCAAAAAAGTGTAACGAGTTTTCAAAACGACACGGCCGTTCTAAAACGGTTTATGGTGCCGCTTGGACACGGGTAATGGGCCAAATTTATTGGCTAAATGGCCAGTGCGAATGATTACCATTCGCACTGGCCATTTAGCCAATTTATATTATATTTATAAGGTATTTGGAGCTGAGCTGTCCGCTTGTCAAATTTTTGTGGATTTGATGCTTCATTTGGTGACCTATATTGTAAGCAACAATCTAGAAGTAGGTATTAATGAAACACTTTTAATAAATTTGTCCTCTTATTTGAAACTTGCACTAGTAAATGGTTAAACGTGTAGATGTAGATGTGATTTAAAAAGGAATGAGAAATAATGCCGACGTATAATTCGTGAGGGCATTATTAAACATTAACAATAATAATTGACAAATTTTTTTGCTCATTATATACATAGCGATGGAGTATACTGCTACCACCCGCAAGATACGTCAACAGTCTGCAAAATAACATAAATACTATTTCTATGGTCAAGAATGAAAGCATATACGCCACGCTTCCCTTACTCACCACCTTTGTAAGAAACGCGCACAAAATTGAACTTTAAACCAAAAGATTTTTGTACTCAATACTGTAATCGCAATGCAGCTATTGATTAAATCACTATTATATGATCTATTTATAATAAAGAATTCATATTCATCAAGAGGTTTTCTATACCGAAATAAGATTTTCCTGATACCCACTTCATTAAGTTATCGGTTATTGAGCTCTAATAATAAACAAGTCTTATTATACGACTGCCTGAATAAAAAAAATAAAAAAATAAAAAAAAAACGACTGCCCTGCCAAATAACGAACTAAAAAGTTAAAATCTAAGTTAATCTAGTTAAATAGAATGTTATTCACATTTTTAATAAATGATATTTTTTTGTGAATCACTGGATATTGAACTATAGTGTTATATATTTTTGGAATCTACTCATCATTTTCTAGATGATGATAATATAGTTAATCTTAATTTTGAATTTTTTTTTCAACTTTAGTCTTTAATGCGGGGCCATGGTAAGCCCATAATTTTTTTTTAAATTTTTACTAGCCTTTTTAGCTGGTACTAGCCTACCCGGAATAAGCTAGGGATTCTAACGATACCTCATTTATCAAAATCGGTTCAGGCGTACAGAAGTTATGGTGGAATATACAAACTCACATACATACATACATACATACATGCATACATACAAACATACATACATGAACTCTGAAAACAATACACTCCTTTTTTCAGGCAGTCCTCCTAAATGGGTATATTGTGTTATGTATGCATGTATGTAAAATTATGAGTAGATTCGAAAAATATATAACACTATAGTTTAATATCCAGTGATTCACAAAAAGTATCATTTAATTAAAATGTGAATAAGATTCTAATTTAACTAGTTTAGTTTAGATTTTTAACTTTTTAATTCATTTTTTGGCAGGGCAGTCGTGTTTTTTTTTTAATTCTGACTTGTTTTCAAGTTTATTTCGAACAATGGTACGTAGGAAATTCTATTTATAGACAGTCTCCTGCCCACGATCTGTCTGTAACACACAATCGGAAGACCCACAAGCCCCGTAGGAGGCTTAAGAGCCAGCCAAGCCGCAGAAGACACATTTTTCGGAACTTAAAATGCGTGTGTTAAAGCAACGTGTGGGCAGAAGTCACATTGGACGGATCTCTATATTCTATATTCATATCTATATTCATCTTCTATATTCATATATCATATTATTCATATTGCCCTTTAGCAACCGATATAGGGCCGATTTTTATAACTTACGCAGTTTCGCGTTAAACGCTCTACCAACTCTTACGCCTCTTCAACCTCAACAGAAAATCATCGTACATATTGTTAACGACCGCGTGAATCACCCATGCGATGTCTGGGACAGTTATAGCGATATTTCTTTGAGTTATGGTACTCCACTCGTGCTTTGATTTAATGTGTAGCGTCTTCACATCGCTTTTTCATAAAACATTACTTTCTATCTTCATTTACCTACTTGTTTTTTGTGCGTGACAACTGACAACTGAAGGACTTTTTTTATAAGTACACCATCATTATAAGTATGATAATATTTTTTGTCTTATTAGCAAATTTTCCTCATACTACCAAATAGCATTCATTTATGGACATTTCCAACATGTACCTACCTGTATTGAAGATCTAAAAAATATGAATATAAGAAAAGGTATATATATATTGAGAGATCACCCATGTACCTAAGTCAAAGTAGGCATATACACGACCATAGTCCGATTTGTTTACATCTGAGCGTCTGCTGGACTGATATTCTGAAAAGTTTAAGCCGTTCCAATGTATAACGTTCCAGATTTATATCCCACTTATTAAACTGTTATAAATGGGAATATTTTTAGTGGCGTGTTCAAGAGAGTCTTTATGAAGATAAAAGTTGAATATTAGTCTAGTGACTTTAGAGTTTAGGTCTTTTTTATTGTGTGTGGTGTGAAACTTATTAGGTTTTATTAATAAACGTGTAGCGTTTTATATTGTAAGTAGATATAACATAGTATTACAACATAGGATAGCTTTAGGATGTCTGCTATTTCTGCTCTTATAATAATATGTTATGTGTAAAATAATTATAATTATAATAACTCATGCATTTACCCATGATTTCATATTGTTTGAATGTGAATCTGTTAAGCAATATACTTAAGAAGTGGTGATCTATCTTACTATTAAAATCAACTAAAGTTAAGTTTTATACAAATGCATAGTCAAATTGTAGATGACGATTTTGTTAAACGCTATTTAGAGAGAGGAAAAAGATACGCATCTTTTTCCTCTATCTCTAAATACACACGTAAAAACCGGAGAAATTCAAAGAGAAGATACAAAGGTAACAGGTTCCATAGGCCGTAGAGGAAGACAATGCGGGTGATAAATCGTCCATTATCACGGAAACTGTCACGAGGACAATTTGATTCAATTATAGGGTTGAATTTATCGCGGTCACTGCTGAAAAGTACTTCCAAAACACATTCATATTAGTAGCAATAAAAAAAATGTTACACGTACGTATCTCTGCTCAATACCAAAGGTTGATAATGCTACCTGCACTAGCAGGTAAGGCGTTCATTAGACGACAGGTTTTGCTGTCAGATTTACCAAGTCCTGTTAGAGTCCCGTTGGACGCCATTGAGCTAATAATACAGAACCCTAAAACAGGACCTTCAATCTTAGCGTTATCTTAATTCACCTGTTTTCTACATATTGCTGCCACAAATCTCGGATCAAATAATCTTAACGAATTTCCACGTCTACCGTTCCCACTTACAGCATTAAACGTTACGTAACATTCTGAATGTTTTGTCTTAAAGGACAAGTCGCAGATTTGGAACTGATCCAAGCTATTGTTGTTGACAAAGCAAAAACGTTTTCTATTACCATCAGAATCCACGCTAAAACAATTCAGGCACGTGCAATGTGTTATGTAGATGTGATAAAATATGAAGCTGCTGACTTAGCCATGTTGTTTGCTTGGGTCTCACAGCTGAAGCTAAGTTCTCCAAAACATATTGGGAAGAAAACCTACTATTATTTATTACAACGCTCGAACGCAATGATAGCGACATTGCCTGCAAGGAAATCTACAGTTGAAAAAAAATTAAAATCTATAACCCGCGTTGGCGTACAAAGAGAGAGACTGTCAATTTTACAGATTAATTACAAAATTAATAATTTCCGCTCTTATGCGCCTTGTTTTTTATTTTTCTTTTAACGCCGGCTTCACCTTAAACATTTTTCTCGTTTAATACGGAGGAAAAATGGAGACGTTCTGTTAATGAAAGGACTTTTAATGTATATCGGGACCCTCTCGAGTGGGGCCACGTCTTAATTAGGGCATCCGAGTCCGTAAATAAAAATGTCACGACTTGATTTACAAGCAACTCGACAAATGTATTATTTCGTCAAGTAATTAGCGTGAAGTTACTTGTCTTAACGTTTTGTTGCTCTCCTCTATACATAATTAAAAATTAAATAGATTGAAGATGGAACAGTGGGTAAAAGTATCTTGCAAAAGTTTTATGATATACGCCTATTACTTACAGTGCTTTATGTGCTCTTCCCTAGAGAGGAAGGAAGGGCATTGTATTCTAAGAAAAGCAATCATGAAACCCACGTCCGTTAAAAAATATCCTATATAGCTATTGCTTGATCGACCAGTTATTAATTAGTGTCAACGTTGCTTAACATTCGCAATCGACTGATATGCGATGTCACAATTAGGCCACTCATCCCTCAACTGGTAAAGGTCACTATAGGGTAAATATGATATGCAGAAATAGCGGACCTTCTGGGTCAGAATCCGCAACATTAAAACTTTTGTAGTAAAATAATGCTTGCACGTTCTCGTAAATACCCTTTTAGCAGAAAAATGCAAGGTAATTGCTTCTGCGTTCAGTATTTTCATCCTCATTAGAATGCATGAAATTGATTGATTCAGCTGCCGGGAGCGTTAACATTATTTTACATGAAATGAAGCATTGTCAAGGAAATTTTTATAGATACGTATTTACTTTTACTTACACTTTTACTTAGTTACTTTTTAAAATCGATTTTTTGGGCCCAGCTCCCTACAAACTCATACAAAGAATATTTGCCGCTACGTGCCACGCCGAACCATGCATTTGTAGTAGTTTGTAGTGTGGCTAAACTTTTAAAGGTTAGGCAATTCACTGGCAATACTGTAATATTATAGTCGATAATGACACGCAAATCTAATCCGGGCTATGCAACGAGTTTCACTTACCTTCTACTAACAGTAAAATAAATAAGGCAGCATACAAAGTTGACTACAATATCACTATGTTTAAGTCAAGTAAAAATAAATGCGACTATCAGCGTCGACGGAATAAATTTTGGAAATCCTATTGGGAAAAGAATAGTGTGCAAAATTTACGAGCCAAGGGAGGGCAGTAAAGCCTCGTTATGGTGAGCTACGGCCCAATCGAGGGAATATTACTGCAAATGCTGTGTCACTATGTGTGCGTGTGGTGAAAAGGTGTCAACGCGCAATGGAAATTTTCTCCTTAATGAATGAACTAGAAGTTTAATTCGCTATAATCCGCTACAGTAGCCAAATCTGTGTGGTACAGTGCGTGTGAAGACACTTATCTTCCACCTGCAGCATGCGACGCCCACAACCCATCAATTCGCACAGGCGCAACGTTTCACTCCGATAATGCACGATTGTAAAGTGACTATCATGTCGAAAGTTCCTTTCTTCCGTAAAAAATTGTCGAATTGTCAAATAGAAGTTTAATTATAGCAAATTAAACTTCTAGTTCATCCATTATCATGGACTTCCGCAACGCCTGCTTCTATTCAACATTTTTTCCTTTCCTCTGCATATTTACCTCACGAATATCAGATTAAGGGTACAAAAATCCACATGGGACTATGATAATTATTCAGGTCTTAACTCTTGGGAACTCTTCACTCTTCACACCTAACCAGTTTAAAGCCAGTAGTCCTATTAAGTAAAACCTGCATCAATCATTGTTACAATCTCAATTGTAGTGATTGGCTGGTATTCTGTCTGTGACGATGGGATTTGGCCAGTAGCGAAAGAGTATTAGCCAAGCCGAGATTATGGCGATCGTAACACAGTGTACACGTGCGATGGAAACTTGTTTAACACGGCTATGATCCATGGGCATGTTGGAGTCTATGCAGCAGTCGCTTTCACCGGGTCGGAAAAGGGGTCGGATAAGTTTGTGGAACATTTCATGACTTCTTCAGTCTGTCTGACTCTAGTCCTTCACTATTGCTATACACCTCTCATCTGTCAAAATTACAAAATACATACATACATACATACATACATACATACATACATACATACATACATACATACATACATACATACATACATACATACATACATACATACATACATACATACATACATACATACATGAACCCTGAAAACGATATACTCCTTTTTTCAGGCAGTCCTATAAAAAGCGTTAATGAACCGTTATGTAACATTCACGAAACATGTGCATGACTTAATTATACCTAAAAAGGAAAAAAAATCTTTGTGTGCCTATTTTTATAGAAACATTTTCAATACCTACATAATGCTCTTCATGCTGATAATATAAAATATAACCATCCATCAAAATATTTTAATGAGTACATATAATATTATTTACCTTTTAAGTTTAAAATATGATACCTACCACCAACCATATACTAAACAATACCTATATACCCACCTATATTGTATTGGTTTGTTTGTGTAACTAGAGAGTGTACGGAAAAGCATAGAAAAGTCCAGTACAGGCAGAAAATTGCAATGGACCTAAACAAAAGAAAAATACCAGGCTCAGCTAGAAATCCTGGCAAAAAGGCAAGGATTTTTCCAATTCAGAACAAAACTTCCACTCAATTTGTATAGTAATTGGACCAGAGAAAATAACTTACTATAAATTTATTTTCTGTTATTATTCCTCGCGACCTACTTCTCTTTAATTCGTTTAACAATTTATCACTCAGTGGTGGCTGAAGTATCAGTCAAGTTATACTAAGATTAAATTAAAACGAAGAAATACGACAAATTTGTACTCTCGACAAAGGATAATAGACAAAAAGAGAAAACTCCTAACATAACTTACCTAAAAGTATCCTATTAGCACTAAGCTTCTTTTTGTTTATTTAGAAACTAGCAAATTTCTACGATCTCGTCCGTGGAGTAATAAAATACGGGAGCTGTTTGATCTCTCTTTTCATAGGTAATAAAATATTGAAAAATATTCTTTCATTGACCTCATCTTTTGATCAAATTCTTTTAATTCAAAAATAAATTGAAAATATGCTTAGTGCTTGCAGAAGTTGAGTTAATTATTATTAAACTACAGCGAATCGGAATTTTGTACAAAAAGCCATTTTTTGCTGAGAAATTTTGGCTTAAACGTAGACCAAAAGCTGGCCAGCTTGCGATGGTTGCATTCATTATGCTAAGTTGACCCATTAAGCCAAGAACTGCATTGCTGAACGTGGGGTCAGAAAATAACAATAATTTTAAGTAATATTTTAAAGTAAATATCTTTTTCATTTCAGATCTGCTAAAGCAACTGGTAGGTACTTAATACCTTTGCTTTCACTAACAGCACAGAATCCTAACGATTCAGTATGAATATATAGCTATACCTATGTAACAGGTAGCTATTTGTTATACGCGTATGACCGGGAGCTTAAGCAGTGATGGTCTATATTATAAGTTATAATATAGACCATAAGTGCTTAAGCTAGGTTATAATTTATAAAACCTACTATAGCTGATGCGCGTGATAGATTATTGGAAAATAAAAGAACTCTATTTTGTGATTCATGAGGAATAATTAAATATTAAAGTGGGTAAACACTGAATTTTGTATAAGGTAAACATTATTTGTTATTAAAGTGTGGCAACACTTGTATTCTCACTTGATATGTTGGTAATAGTCCATAGGAAATATTTGTGAAACTAAATATTTATGTTTATTCAGAAAAAGAGTGTAGACATTATTAAAATAAATAATTAATAATTTAGCAACACAAAGTGTTGATAGATAAGCTTCAAATAAATAATGTCATTTAGAAATAGGTCAATTGACTATCATAGCGTTTTAAGAGATAATTGTAAAATAGTTACTTAATTAAATTATAATTCTGTTTTAAATGTAGAGAAATATTTGATAATTATTATTGTGATAAATGATTAGTCATAACTGTATTTTGAGTAATGATTTACTGTAATTAAGAATTTATGTATATCAATTGATACTTCCTTTTGATTCTTAGATTGGACTTCGGTGTACTTTTCTACAACTAGCTTAAACTAAATGTTGTATTAACTTGAAAATGCTTATAATAATATAATAATTAAGTATATTAATTAGTGTCTGGAAATATATATATATTCGTTGTTAATTCCGTTATACAGTTTGTTATAAACAAAATGCTGTTACGTTGTCAAACTTGGAATAGGAAAGAGGTGTGGGTATATGGGGGGGAATCGTAACCTATAAAACCCACTGTTCTTATGAGATAGGAGAGTTTTTGTCTACGAGCTACCTAGAGTAAAGATAAGTATTCTTGCTGTAACTCTTTATATTTAATTATGGAATTTATTGGTATATGTGTACTAATTCCTGTGTGAAAATATAATCTAAATTGTGTAAATATTTTGTATGCATTTTGAACTGATGCTTTGAATCTTTCAATAATATAAAAAGTGTTAAATTTTGTATTTCGTTTAATTTCTTTTCCGTTACTACTTTTGCTTTGAAATAGGTTAATTATTTACTCTTGAATATAATACCATAATGCTAAATTTCTAGTATAGAGTTTTATTCTTTTGCCTAAAAAGTTGTGCTTTTAAATAGGAATGGACTCTATAAAATCAGTTTCCTACCTACATTTTTGTTTAAAAACTTATAAAAGTATACACAACTAAGTACATAGTATTATAATTTCTGCATAGTAATAGATAGCTACTTGTTAAATTCAAGCTCTACCCTCAATATAATTTAATACGCGTGGCTTCGTCCAAGTGGTTTAACTTTTTTTTATTCCTGCGGAAACCCCTTAATTTCTGGGATACAAAGTAGCCTGTATCACTCTCCAGCTCCTCGACTATACCCATGCCAATAATCCGTTGCTCCGTTGTGGCGTGATTGAAGGACAAACCAACAAACAAACACAATTTTGCATTTATAATATTACCATGCTATGGACTCTAGGACATGAAGTATTTTCATCTAATAGCCGGGCTATGTCTTGGGTATTGTACCTGTAATCATTGCTACGATGCATTCTGATGTCTTTTCTTCAAGACTACAAAGTAGGTACAAAATAATATATCTAATAATATAGCGTAGCTTTCTGGGTCGCATCTTCGCAGGTATGACCTACAATTAATATTAAACTTTAAGTTAGCTAAGCTTTAATAGGTTAAATAAAATATAAAAAAAATCACATTCACATTTACTATGAAATAAAACTACGAAGGCTCAAAGACTGCCGGTTCTTGGTGACCGCATTCATTATACTAAATTGCCCTATTAAACCATAAGCTGCATCGTTGAGCTCAGATACGAGATCGAGGTCAGAAATTAGCAAAATGGTGCTAAAATTATATTTTAGAGTTAAAAATATTGCTCCAGGCTTTTTTTAATAGTAGCCTGCAGTAAACATAATGGTACCTATTCTTTTCGAAACTTCTCTTAGGTTAAGGCAGACAAACTCTAGATTAGTCTAGAATGTCGTTAGGGTCGTGCTGTTTCCATTCTAATATTATAAATGCGAAAGTGTGTCTGTCTGCTACACGTTCACGGTCCATCTCTCCAAGGAAGTTTGATGAAATTTGGTATAGGGATAGTTTGTGTCCCGGGGAAGGACATATGCTACTTTTTATTCCGGTAAATGAAGGAGGTCCTGCGGGAATCAAAAAATCTAATCCACGCGGATGAAGTCGCGGGCATCATCTAGTTAGTTATAATTTGTTGTGTATTGAAAAATATTCGTCCCGTAAATCTATATATATAAAAGCGAAAGGTCACTGATTCATCACGATATCTCAGGGACCATAAAGCATACAGACTTGAAATTTGGAAGATAGGTTCCTTTTACGGTGTAGGCGGCCGCTAAGAAACGGTTTTGAGAAAATTTACCCCTAAGGGGTTGATATGGGGGTTGGAAGTTTGTATGAAAGTCCCTTGTTTTTGAAGTTAGAGACATGAAAATTGGCAATTAAGTTAATAGTTATAAATAATAAAAACCTTTATAAGCAATTTTACGAAAATCTACCCCAACAGGGGTGAAACTGGGGTTGGAAGCTTACATAAGGGCTCCCAAGTTTTTGAAGTTAGAGACTTGCAAATCGGGATTTAGGTTATTAGTTTAAAGTTATAATAAACTGTATAAACAATTTTAGGAAAATCTATCCACAAAGGGTGAAATGGGGGTTGTACCTTTGTATGAAAGTCCTGTGTTTTTGTATTTATTGACTTGAAAATCGGGATTTAGGTTATTCGATTTAAATAATAATAACCTGTATGAGCAATTTTACGAAAATTCAGCCCAAAGGGGGGTGAAATGGGGTTGGGAGCTTACATGAGGGTTCTAAGTTTATGAAGTCAGAAACTTGAAAATTGGCATAAATTTTACGAAAATCTACCCCACAGAGGATGAAATGAGGGTTGAAAATTTGTATACAAGTCCTATGTTTTTGTAGTTAGAGAGTTGAAAATCAGGAGTTAGGTTATTAGTTTTAAGTATTAATAAACTACACAAGCAATTTTACGATTATCCACCCCAAAAGGCGTAAAATAGGGGTTGAAAGCTTGCATGAAGGTTATAAGTCTTTGAAGTCAGCATTAAGGACTTATTAGGCTTAAAGAATAACAACCTGCCGATGCTGCTATAAGTAGGCCTTTTGCAGCAGGAAAATCTCATAGGAAATCAGAAATTGTACTCGGACGAAGTCGCGGGCGACCGCTAGTATTATATAAAATATTGAATGTGAAAAATATGTGAGTCCCTAGAGTTTCATAATTATAAGATTTTGGCCATTGTCCATCACGCTGGTCAAGTTCGGAGAGCCGGTCCTCCACACACCTCTGAGAACATTATGAAAAATTCTTGGCCCGTTAAACTAAGTAAGTAACTAATATTTAATTTCTTAAAAAGCACGTATGAAAAATGAAAGGTGCGTGCTCCGGAATCGAACCCCCGACAATCTGAATAGAAATTAAGCGTCTTAAGTAGGCTATCACCGCTTTTGCGATAATTATCTGATACTATGCTGATAAGTATTCTAGGCGTGAAGGAACTAGAAGTTTAATTCGCTATAATCCACCAAAACAAACAAATCGATGTGGTACAGTGTGTAGCTTGCATGTGTAGCTTACGAAATTCACCGCCCAATAAGCCAGCAATTCGCACCGGCACAACACCACACAACACAGATCTTCCAAATTATTTTTAAAGTAGGTTTCACTCTGACATCGGAGCATCTACGTTTTCGATGATAATAAAACATAATATTAATTACTTAAAGAATAAACTAGCGAATTAAAAGTTAAAGCTATTATATATTAAATTAAAGTTTGAGGTTTGAGGTTTTTTGGTTCCCGCGGGAACTCTTTAATTTTCCGGGATAAAAAGTAACCTATGTGCTATTCCAGACTAATCTATCTCTGTGCCAAATTCCAGCCAGATCCGTTCAGCCTTTGGGGTGTGATTGAGTAATAAATATCCATACATCCATCCAAACTTTCGCATTTATAATATTAAGTAAGATAAGATAATATTGTAAGTTGCAATACAAGGAGCTTTTAGTACATTTTTCTTTGTATTCGGTTCCCGAAACCTTCGTAATTGAAATCACAAGCATTTTTGTACAAAAATCAAGTTAGGTATTTACATTATATCCGAGTATCTCAATATTGAATATTTATTTTAATAGTACGACATCAATATTCTCCTTTATCGAGGCTTGGCAACGGGAAAAATGACAATAACAAGCTTCCCAAAGCAAGTATTACACGTACCTACAGTATAAATCTTGTAATAATACAAAATGTATTATTTTCCCTATATTCGTTTTAAGGAAGAGTGCCCAAGAATTAAGGTACCCGCAATGAATTTTTCAATACTGACTGAGGTTAGACGCAAGATTCAACCGCATCGGGCGCATTGAAAAAATACTGACGATGAAGAGGATAGGTAAGGAGGTTAAAAATCAGAAGAGGTTGTCGGTGTTGACTTCTCGCTAATACAATTTACTTACGGCGTGCCTGGTGATGGTGCCACCATTCTTATATTATAATGCAGTATAGCCTATTTCCCGAAGTAACTTACCAAAAATGTAATGTAGCTTCTCGCTGCAACGGGAAAGGGCCTTCGCCCTGCCGACACGGCACAGCTCAGGATTTTTCCCGCCACGAATAGAAATATAACGTATTAGTACCGTTTTTTTTTACGTTTTTGACATTAAAATTTATTTTTCAATACCTATATAGCATACCGCAAGTGCCTGAAGTGTTAATGTACCTGCAATGATCCTCATTGAAAATTTGAGTGTCATACTATCAAGTTATATTTCTTTTCATCGCATGGAAATCCCATGACGTACCGCGCCGTCTATAGGCGCAGGCACTGCACGGGATTACGAAGACATGCTTAGTAGTGCGCATAAGGTATTGGGCCCGGTTGAACGATGAAATCGGAGTAAAATGCTGAACTCAAGACCGACTGAAGCGCCGGGCAAAGGACGTCGTTAAGGGCTTAAACGTCGGCCTCGCACGGGAAACACGTTTCGTCCTGTCGCGCTAGTTACTCACTCACACCTCCATACCCACTTTGGTGTGGAGCTGCACAAACTAGTGCGACAGGACAAACTCCTCAGTCCAATCCCATCAGAAAACGTCCGACGCAGGTTTCGACAGACATCCTGTCCTGGTGTTTCTAGTTTGTTTTCCCTCAAATGCATTTCTTCAAAAAGGTTTAACTACGATTTGTTTACCTAACATACGAGTAGGTACTCGTACTAATAAAACTACCTTTTACTAAATACATACTACATGTGACCTTACTGCATAGCAAATGAAGCATACTTGTCGCGAATGTAATCAGATAACATCAAACAATTAACAAGCAATTTTTTATCTGCCATGCTGTAACGGATAACCCAATGCACCTATTTAATCTACTATTCATGACACTATAAATTCATTGAACGTTTTTATCTTATCCGAAGTTGGATTGAGTCCAAGAAACGGCAGTATCCCGAAAGTGAGCTAGTGAACTGCTGGATAAGAAGGGATTCATGTTGATATAAGGCAGTTTGACAGGAAAAACGCTAAGCCAATTATGACCTTGTAAAGCTGCCAACCGCAGAACTTAAAGAATAGGTGTTTTAACATGGATTATTTTTACCTCTACCTTTGATGTAATTGAGATTTTTACTCACCTTTTAAGGATTTGCTTACTTCTTCTTCAAAAGATGATGGATTTAAGAATGAATGATCGGCAAAATGATTTTCAAATGTCATGCAGTCATCACGTATAAAAAGTTACCACGATTAACTAATTAGGATAGATATGTATATGTAGGTAGACATTACTAAAATTCTACATCAAAGTAGGTAGAATATAAAGTTGTCGTAACCGATGGACGTCCAATTTCTGACATAATGCCTTTAGTATGGATTTTCATACTCCTCGGTCTTTTCGATGTCGCTTTATTAAAGACCTAGGTATGTGCTCCCTAGCGCATTGTTGAGCGCTGTTGTCTTAACGTGCGGAGGCCCCGGGTTCGATCCCCGGCAGGATCAATTTGGGAATTTAATTTCTGAATTTTTCCTGGTTTGGCCTGGTGGAAGGCTGCGGCCGTGGCTAGTTACCACCATACCGACAAATACGTGCCGCCAAGCAATTTAGCGTTCCGGTACGTGTCATGGAGAAAATAAAAAAAAATGTGGGAGGCCTACCAACGCTGCATCTTCCTGTGCACGATCGTAATTCCATCGTGATAAGACGTCTTTGTATTGTCATCCTAAAATTCAGTGTTTATAGATTAAATAAAACAATTTGCTATTTAGTTGATCAATAAAAACAGATAAACGAGTTAACTATTCATCCCTACAGTTTTGCAATTCAATTAATTTATTCAGCTAGCCAAGTCATTTTATTTTTACGAGCATTTTTATCCTAAACGACGCCGGTGGATCGATTCCAAGAAACTTGAGTATCAAATGCAACACAGCAAAATGGTAACAAAAGATTTCGTCTGCTATGGTAGTTTTGAAATGAAGTCCCTTGGAGTATAATGCGCTTGAAGGTTGTTGCTTGGTTACATTGTCATGAAAAGTGCTTTGTAGGTCGTCCAATAATTATTTACAAGTTTTTTTTTAAATTCCAGTTTATATAATATTATTATACTACATATTAATATAAGTCGTCAACGTCATCCGATTGGATTGAGGTTTTGTTGTTCCCGTGGGAAATCTTTAAATTTCCGGAAGAAAAAGGAGCTCATGTATTATTCCATACTATAATCTATCTCTGTGCCAAATTTCAAACAGATCCGTTGAGCCGCTCTGGCGTGATTATCCATCCGTCCAAACTGTCATATTTATAGTCTGTATAGATACCTACAGATAATTTCTGGTTCGCATTACAAAAAACTAAGTAGGTAGGTAATTTATGTGCTGTATTTATTACCGTCTGAAATTTAAATGTTCAGTAGAACTATTAAGCTTCTGCTCATTACTCTACTATCTAGCTAATTTTTTAGCTAAATTTTTTACTTTCTAAATTTTTTTTAATGGCTTTAAAAAAATACTGTAAGGAATTAAGTCTTGAATGTCACATAAAACCACAAATACCAATCTATGCAGCTAGAGATTACGTTCTGGGTGCGTTGATGCGACATTTAAATGCAAATATCGGTTCTCGTCATAAAAGCCGGTTGGTTAGTATGGAAATAGGCTTTTACTAGGGGCGCAGGCAAGGCTGTATTACAATGTCGGATGCCTGGGGTTATCTACGAAATTGTTTTTGTTTGCTCGTCTTAATTAGGTTCTAGGTCGAAGTTGGACAGTTTTGATAGGAATGATTTTATTTCATTACTTTTAGTGAATTTTTGTGATGAAAGGATTGCATTTCGGCAATTTCGGATGAAAATTTAAATGATTAAATAAGTCGGGTTATAACAGCACTGCCTCTTAGAAGCAAAATTGTTATCACGATAAAGTAAGTCTTCATTGCTTTTCTTTCAAATGTAAAGTAAACTTGTCGAGTTTGTTCGCAAAATTCCCAAAACCTGCTAAAAATACTTTATTTTATTTAAAGGTACAAGAAATAGCTGTGTATTGGGAAAAGATTCTATAGGGGTTACTTTCTATAGTGTTATTTGAAAGTGGAGTCCCGAATTTACAAAATAGACTCTATTCATTTGCATTAAGGACACAATATTTGGTGTTTCAGTAATACCTTTATTCAAAGAGGACAGCGGATATTAAGCGCGCGTTTGAGAAGCGTGTCTAGGACGTGATATCTTGGGAGTAATCTTTATATTGTGACATCCGTATTTGTCCTGTGAAGGACATTATATACGAAAGGCTTTTGTGAATAGCTTTTGTATTCTATTTACGGGAGTGAGCTGTTACAGTTGGTAATACCATGGGTAAGTACTCTAGTAACTAGTACTTGACTTAAACCGGTTTTCCAAGGGTAGGCTTACCTATATTTCGAAGACTAAAAAATGTGTTAAAAATTTTACACATACCTAATTCTTCTTTATAAAATTTAAGATTTTTTATCAGAGTTCAGTTACTCAAAAGGAAAAAAGAAACCCTTAAAGCATCACTTCGTTATCCCTCTGTCTGTTTGTCTGTCTGTCTGTCATCACCCTTTTTCTCAGGAACATGTGGCGGAGGTATCAAGTTGAGATTAATCTAAACTTAATATTATAAAGAAGAATGATTTGTTTGTTTTTTTATTTGTAATGGATAAACTCAAAATTCAACCGATTTTAAAAATTCTTTCATTTGTAAAAAGCTAGTTTATTAGCGAGTAACATAGGCTATATTTTATTTTCGAAAAAATTAGAAATCACTTCGAAAATTGCAATAATGTGAATGAAGTCGGAAAAAATCGACAGATCTGAAAGCTTCCGTGGCGTGTGCTGCGTAAATAGTATGATGGAATTGTTCCTCTCAAAAAATAGTTCTAAAAAAATATCCGGAATAGCATATTTCTATCCTTTAAAGTTATCTCACAATAATAATAGTCTATGATTTTATAGATTGGTCTAAAACAAAGCTTTATTTTCGAAGGTGTTTTTACGTCATTGTATTAATCCTTATCAAAATAAAATAGTTGGTCATTTCAAGTATTTAATATAAACCAAATTCGCCCTTTAAACCATTTAATTCAGATGAATATCTTATAAGATATTAGAAATAAAGTAACGCGCAATAGAATACTGGGCGGACCGCTAGTATCAAATAATTAGGTCAACGGTCCCTTGGAGCTGTAAAAACAAACAAGCTTCTCAGTCAACGTAATAAAAAGATATGGCCAAATCTTTATGCTGCATCATTTGTATATTTTAACACTCGCCAATAATTCAAAACTAGGTACGTCCCGTTGAACCAGAATTTTAAAAAATTTGGTGAGAAGCATGATCTTACCATACATGTAAAAGAATAAAAATCCGAAACTCGTTAGTTTTGTATTTATATCATAGAAAAAATATATTTAATGCTTTAATTGTAAATTTGCGCGCCGTGATAATCATGTCATGTCGTGATAATCATGTCATGAGACGAATAATTAAAACGAGGTCCCGGGTTCGAGTCCCGGGTTGGGCCATTAAGTATTGGGGTTTTCTGACTAGAAATTTTCAGTACTAGCCCGGAGATAAGAAGTTGGTGGTGTTTCACCCCTGTGCCTCGGAGAGCACGTTAAGCCGTCGCTCCCAGTTATTACCACTAACATGATAATAGTCTTTAAAACCCGGCTACCGACATTGGAGCAGCGTGGTGGGTCTAAGCTCTAATTCCCTCTCTGCTATGAGAATGAAGGACTGTGCCCAGCAATGGGACGTTAATGGGCTGTAGTAGTGGTTCAGGAGCTACACGTGATTGCTAGTAAAGAGATACAGGTAAACTCTCCCTCTTTTGTTATATGAGTACTATACATCCAAATACAGCAACAATACATAAACACAATACATCCACAAGGTTGTGACACATCGGTGTGATAAACCCACCTCGCGAACGTGTCGTACCAAATCCCGTACAACACAAAGCCTTTTATTTTTGCGATGTTTTTATTCACATCAATTTTTTTTTTCTTTGAAACCCTTTTCATTGTTATTTTCGTATGTTTTTCCAGACAATTATTCTTTAAATTTACGTCAATGTAACTTAAAATATATATTTCAGACAAGATGCCCACTATTTGGTATTGCGGCTCCTTACTAATATTATGAATGCGAGTGTCTGTCCGATTGCTACGCTTTCAACTGATTTTAACAGAATTTGGTCGATCCCGGGGATCAGAGATAGGTTGCATCCCGGGGAAGGACAAAGGCTTCTTTTTATCGCCGGAAAATCAAAGAGTTCATTGGATTTCCAAAACCTAAATGATTCTCCATTCACGATGCCTATAATTCATGCCCATGCAGATGAATTTCCTTGCGGCATCCGTTCTAACATAAATACATATAGTGTAATTTATAGATATAAATAATGTTTGTATACTCGTTTGTTTGTTACTCATTCGTTCGAACGTGGTTACCTTGGATTGCGTACAAACGCATGCCGGGCATGAGTTGAAATGCAGGCTAGTTCCTTTTTAAATGCAAATTAAAACATTATGCGTTAGTTTTAAGAAAACAGTTAATTACTATTCAGAAAAAAAACGTTAATGTTGTTTCTTTGCTAATCCCTCTAGCAATAAAATTTCTCAAGTAGAATCTTTATTGAAATATTTCTGTATGATGAAAAACCATAATTATAATAATAGCGAAGTGAAGGCTTCTGAGTGTATGTCTAATACTTGAGTGAATTTGCACTTGCCCGTCCGTCCGTCCGTCCGTCTGTCAGAGCATTATAACCTCTGAATTACTTAATGTAATTATTTCAAATTTAAATATAATATGTAAACCCATGGCCTCCAGCCGAATATGGCTTAAAAAGTTATACAAAATCTTTATTTCAGGAGGCCTCTCATAGAATACGAAGTAAAATATTTTTTATAGCGTTACATAGGGTTGCGGTTTATTATTTAAAAAATAATTAGGAATAGAGTCCAAAAATATATATTTTTTTTAATTTTCCCCCTAAAATTGACGAAATGGGGGGCTTTCAAAGTGGACATTTTCTAACATCCAAAGTTGACCTCAGAAGTCTCAGTTGTCTGAAAGGTTTAACCTGAAACTTGATCCATTATTTGAATTATATCCTGTACTAAAGAAAAAATACTAAAATTAGATAATTAAATATTGGAAACGAAATTATTAATTTTTTTATGAGAATTTTTAACAAAACTTCACAATGATGTCAATAGATGGGGCTCTGTAAAAGTTTATTCGTTTGTACTTATAAATAATAAACTTTAGCACCATCTTACGTGGAAAAAAAATAGTCTACTGATAGTACTGATGTCTATGAACGTAAAGATGAACGCGCATCTAGACATGCTCGCCGCAGGAGCCGCAAACACACAGTCGTAGTCGTCACATTTTATAATTTTTTTAATATGAAATCGTATGCTACGTAACACCCGCTCATCGAACGAGCTGCATTTTAGTAAAATACTGTAGGTATACGAATACCATCCACGCAAGCGGATGACGGTTGACGTCATCAGATTCGGCGCACTTTAATGCGTGCGGTGCAGTGAATGGATACCGCGAGGTATTAGTTTGGGGTGAACCACAAGTTATCAAATAACGTTGACAATGAACGTTTTCTGAACGAAGTGTTTATAATTTAAAAATAAATTATTCATTTCGAAATTTCATTCAAATGACTCGAACATTTCACTTCAAACTTCCAAGCTTTGTCGACGACCGCGTATTTATCTAGACGTCCAAGTACGAACAGCTATCCATCAATTCGGTGAGAAACGTTCAGAAATACAACTTAAGTGGGGGTGAGATAAAAGTGGGATATTTTTTATATAAAAAAGCTGCTTCGATCTTGCTTGTAATTTGTCACTCAAGACCGTGACGGGGCTGGCGAAACTTCGCAAGGGGATTACAGGGGAACCTTATGAATAATTAAGCGGGCACACTTTTTATATACGACGGTTGCTTTGCTCTACGTGGGTCATTTTAATCTCAGGTCGCAAAAATGGACACTTAAGTGCTTAGGTTAAGCGTACTTAACGATAAAATTACTAACTGCCCCCGCAACTTCATGTGCATGGGATTAAGGTTTTTAAGGAAAATTTCCCAAAATCTTTTCACGTGGTTCCAGGGGGCTGACGTTGTCTTTAATAGATAATAGTGCATAGCTACCTATATGCATACAAATCTCGAGTAGGTAGATAGGCGAAGGGGTTGGAACTGTGCGTTGTGTCATCAATTTCTCCTATTATGTACACATAATAATAGATAAAGGATATTAAATATTACATCCATACCAATATTAAAAAGCAAAAAGTGTGTCTGTCTATCTGTTTGCCTACTACATTTTCATGGCCTATATGTTGACCTAACTTTTACGTTTGGTACAGTTGGTACAGAGGTAAGTTGCAAGTAGGCTACTTTTTTCTTGAAAAATTAAAGAGTTCCCACAGGATTTCCAAACCTAAATCCATGTGGACAATAGATAAATTCTATATTTAAATTTAAGTAAATGAATTACTTAAATGTAAGGGTCCATTATTGACCCATATCCTTTACTTTGGTCGTACTTAAAACGAATCGTTTTGTAATTAATCACTTTAGTATTGGAAACAAAACAAACCGATCGCAATTTACAGTACTAAGTAGATTAAGGAAATAAAAGTTTGATTGTGTGTCAAAACATTGTGAATAAATTACACGGAGCACGGCGCGCGTGGGCTTGAATTTTAATGCCTATTGAGGCATGATTTTACTGAAAAAATAATGGATTTCATTCGTACAGAACTTTTGTTCAAGTTAATAAATGTTGTATATTTTATTCTTTGAGACGAACGTACCTGCACCTACCTATACTAATGTAGAGTTCGGGGTAATGTTTTTGTCGGCTGAGAACAACAATTCCAAAGAAACAATCCTATATTTTGTTACATTATTTATTGAAATAAAAAAAAGAATAAGACATTTAAATTTTGTCTCTAATCAGGTTCAGTATTGTGCCATAAACAGTTTTACCAAGTTGCTAAACCGTCTATAAATTTGAAAGGGAGAAAATTAATCCTGTTTATGAAGTCAAACTCAATACGAGCTATATCTCATTTCCGAGTATTACTTTACGTTCGAGCCCATACGCCGCTAGCGATTTCCGATCCCCTCTGTACAGACAGCAAAAAACCGTTTTATCTTGAGCCTCTATCAAAATAATAATAAACCTAGACTGACTGACTGATATATATAGCTATATAGCTCAAAAGGTCAACAAATATGCAAGTTTTTCTGTATAACGTGAATCATGAAAGGATTTTTAGAATTTATTTTCTAGTGAAGTCGGCAGCTTATAGGCAAACGACATTGCGGCTTAATTAGGTGAACATACCAATACCATTATTATACCATACCATACCAATATTATAAATGCGAAAGTATTGGTTTGTCCTTCAATCACGTCGCAATGGATCCACGTGACATACACTCATTTGACCCCGGAAAATTAAGGAGTTCCCGTGGGAATTAAAAATTTTATAAGCTAGAAATCTCACTGAACTTAATTGGGAGGTCTGTATTTAGATCTCCCAATTAAGTACTGTGCGGGTCCCTTTGTGCAGGAAATATTATGAAAAGGATAGCAATACATTTGGACACGTAGTTTTATTTTAATTTTAGAGATCGTGTATAAAAAATCCTCGGAAGCATCAGAATTGAGGATTTGGAATCCGTGTTTCACGTAATGTTGTATTGTCACTGACACATATTCGTGTGCGAAATTTAATTAAAATCGGAAGATCGAAAAACTTAAAGTTATATGCTGTCCGTACATTTCATTCTGCATCAAAGAGTGTGATGTGACAGCAACAGACTATTTATCCAAGAGACAGATAGCTATATTAATGGAATGTGAACATGTTATGCCTATATCTTTGAGGAAATGCCCATAATTTTAATAAGTTACCCATACTAATATTATAAATGCGAAAGTTTGAATGGATGCATGGGTGGATGAATGGATGTTTCATGAATCCATCTAATCTAATTATTATATACACATACACATATAGGCTCTTTTAATCTCGAAAAATTAAAGAATTCCCGCGGGAACCAAAAAACCTATATCCACGAGAACGCAGACGCGGGCATCAACCCGCTCGCGTAACATAATCGAAATAGTTCGCGTAACTTATACTAGTAACATAATATTTGCTGTAACTATTTTTGCCATTATTTTAGGCCACAACATTTAAGAGCTAACAAGCTTGGCAGAACAAACTAACGATCCGGCGGTGATGTCTACAAATATACCTACTTGACGCAAATTTGTTATACCGTAATTCTGTGTTAATTATTCATTAATCAGTAACGATGTGGCTTCAGTGGTTCAGTGTAATTAAAACCAAAATCGATCTTCCATGGGTACCTACCAATTTAACAAAGACGAAATAAAATACTTAATAAATTAATAAAACTAGAAACTCTAAACAGTATTAAAGTAAGTAATCTAAGCAGTAATAAAACTAGAAACTCGAAATAAAATAATCTAAATAGCGACTGCCTCGTTGGTTTGCATGTTCGACTGCGGCGACGCAGTTCCGGGTTCGAGTCCCGGGTTGGGCCATAAATAAGTTTATAAGGTTTTTCTGACTAGAAATTCTCATTACTAGCCCGAAGTTAGGAAGTTGGCGATGTTTCACTTCCATGCTTCTGAGAGCATGTTAAGTCGTCGGTCCCGGTTGTTATCACTAACATGAAAGCATAACATAGTCGTCATATAGTAGAAACTAACATAGTCGTTAAAGCCCGGCAACCCGCATTGGAGCAACGTGGTGGGTCTAAGTTCTGATTCCCTCTCTGCTATGAGAGTGGAGGCCGGTGCCCAGCAGTTGAACGTTAATGGGCTGTAGTGGTGGTGGTCGTGGAAATAAAATAAAGTAAAAATAGAAGTCCTGACTCACTGCACTGATTAGCTCAGCTCGACGGCTGAAATTATAAAATTTATAGTTAATAGTATAGTTTAAAGTAAATAGTTGAAAAATAGATAGTCATTTTTATTTTCGAGTGCCAACTTAAAAGCCCACATTCTAAAATTGTATTCTGAGTAGATATATTTAACATCAAGTCATAATTTAAAAAAATTAAAAAACACGACTGCCCTGCCAAAAATCAAACTAAAAAGTTAAAAATCTAAATTAATCTAGTTAAATTGGAATCTTATTCACATTTTTATTAAATGATATTTTTTTGTGAATCACTGGAGATTGAACCTACTATTTGAAATCTACTAATCTATTTTGGAATCTACTAATCATTTTCTAGATTTTTTAAACAAATTTACAAGCCTATGTCACCCGGAATAAGCTAGGGATTCTAACGATACCTCATTAAATTTATCAAAATCGGTTCAGGCGTATAGAAGTAATGGTGGAATACATATATGCATACATACATACATACTTACATACATGAACCCTGAAAACAATATACTCCTTTTTTCAGGCAGTCGTATAAAAAATATCTTGCACACATTTTTTTTCGTTTAGTGCTTATATTTGAAATGGTAGCCGAGGATAGACATTTATTAAAATCTACGCCGGTAAAGTAGATAAGTGCTGTATTTAAGAACATCTTCTTAAAATATTTCTATTTTTGGAATACTACCCTTGAATTTGTTTAAATTATACTTGCATAGAAACTACTACTAATAATTAATTTATATTTACAAAAAATTTCGTCGTCGTCGTCATCGTCTCAACCTACCGACGTACGTACTGGACAAAGTTCTCTGGCATGGATCGCCACAGAGCACCGTCTTGTGCCGCTTGTTTGCCGGTAGGTTGGTAACTAGCCACGGTCGAAGCCTCCCACCAGGCCACCACCACCACCACCACTACAGCCGATTAACGTCCCACTGCTGGGCACAGGCCTCCTCGCATAGGAGATGTATTGTTCCTAATATGACTGATATATTATATTTATCAATGGTAGTGAAACTAAGATTTTAATTATGAAAAAGTTTAATTTTAATTATTAGAGACTCGACAGTGCGCGACAGGACAAGGACAAGATGGCGGTGACATTTATAGACACAGACTTTTTACATAAGAGCTGCCACAGACTGTATACTCATAACATCTCCCTTATTATTATTTTTTTTTAAAGATATTATTATTAATATATATTTATGTAAAGACTATTATTGTTTAGTTTTGAAGATATTAAAAGCAACAGACCGAGACATTTATTATTTTACATAAGAATATGACACTAATTTTATAATTTACTTAATACAATTTTGAAAATACATATAATGACAAATCTATTGAAATCTAACTGGGGCTTTGACCTGTCTACCACTCAGTGTTCTTTTTATTCCCTCATTTTTACTTTCTTCCATTCTCACCTCCTTCTTTGGACTAACATTCTTATTATACCATCAAAAACATAAATGTAAAATGAGAGCCAAGTTCAAAATTGTGATATATATGCCTTGGTTGTTGACTTCAGCGACAAAAGAAGTGAGATCTAAATGGGTGCCAAGTTCAATTGTCAGTCCTGCAATTTATTTATCTCATCAAAAACATAAATGTGAAATGAGAGCCAAATTCAAAATTGTGATATATATGCCTTGGTTGTTGACTTCAGCGACAAAAGAAGTGAGATCTAAATGGGTGCCAAGTTCAATGGTCAGTCCTGCAATTTATTTATCTCATCAAAAACATAAATGTGAAATGAGAGCCAAATTCAAAATTGTGATATATATGCCTTGGTTGTTGACTTCAGCGACAAAAGAAGTGAGATCTAAATGGGTGCCAAGTTCAATGGTCAGTCCTGAAATTTATTTATAACAACATATAATATTTTATAACAACTTAAAATATCATTTCTTCTTATAACTTAGTATAAAATGTTGAAGACTAAGGCTTTGGCTTGGCTAGTTTTCATATACGAATTATAGCGTTCACAAGTTGTAAAGCTGTAAGATCTTATTTTATCTTTCCGAAAATTTGGCTTGCTGGTAGAAACTGTACTTTTAGGTACCTACTTAATAATAATTCGTATATGGAAACTAGCCAAGCCAAAGCCTTAGTCTTCAACATTTTATACTAAGTTATAAGAAGAAATGATATTTTAAGTTGTTATAAAATATTATATATTGTTATAAATAAATTTCAGGACTGACCATTGAACTTGGCACCCATTTAGATCTCACTTCTTTTGTCGCTGAAGTCAACAACCAAGGCATATATATCACAATTTTGAATTTGGCTCTCGTTTCACATTTATGTTTTTGATGAGATAAATAAATTGCAGGACTGACCATTGAACTTGGCACCCATTTAGATCTCACTTCTTTTGTCGCTGAAGTCAACAACCAAGGCATATATATCACAATTTTGAACTTGGCTCTCATTTTACATTTATGTTTTTGATGGTATATCATTACTTTTTGTACAAAAATTATTGAACTCAATCTCAAACTCAAAACATATTTATTCAAAATATGTACCTACAAAGAACACCTTCTGAACATCATGCTTACAGAGCATAAGACGTGATGGTGATAATTAACTACGATATCTTAAAACTAAAGCTACGAGGGTTCCAAACGTGCCCTGGTCTGAGAGGAGCCCGCAATAAACTCCGCTTTTTTTTTATTATCACCATCTCACAAATATTTGAAATTATATATATGTACTTATAATATAACATTACATAATCAGCCGCTGTAACAATTCATACCCATGCCTCGCTATCATTCAAATAATCCTTTACACTGTAATAGGACTTTTCTATTAGTTTAGTTTACGTTTTACATTAGTAGGTACTTATTATTCGGTGTAAGGTCAGTGTGTCACCCACCAGTAATTCTATTGTACGACTCATTGTACAAGATAATTAAAGACGAGAATTCTCAAGAAAAATATATAGTGTACCTAGAGTTACACTGACTTTGACAGATTACATCTATGGTCAGACTACCTCTACAGCACATTTCTACATCTCATCAATTTTGATTGCAAAAGTTCAAAATCAAAAGTTTTTTGTGAAACATTGAAAACAAGCACGGTAAACAGTCGATATCACTAAAACCACTATAAACAATGAATACAAATCACAATGACTGAGAGCTTGAACTGACGACTTCAAATACGTTTCTTCTTCTTTTCTGTCAATGACGTTTCGTTGCACAAAATGTATGAATACGAAGGTAAGGTTTTAATGCAACTATATTATTATTCATTATTATTTACATTAAAATAATTATTATGTGTCATTTTCAATAGTTAAGGAGTTACTACCACCGCTTAAAGCAGTATTGTTTCAAAATGACGGTTGAATGTCACGTACTTTGACGTCCTTATAATAATGATTATAACACTACAACATAAACGTCAACAATATTAAAATAATACGGCTTTAAGCAATGGTAGTATGCCCCGTGTCAGAGTTTTGATCTATACCTAGGTAGATCATAAAAATGACGATTTTTGTACGTTTATATCTAAATAACCATTTGAGGTGTGCTTATGAAATTTGGAGCACATATGTATCTCACGGGTCTCAATATATGCGCCAAATTTGACATGTTTATGTGAAATAGTTTTTGAGTTATGAGGGGGTCAAAAGTGGCTCCAAATGGTTCGTGTAATATTACACACGGTGCTGCTCGCCAGTTTTTTTGAACTTTGGCTGGACACGCTTCCGCGTGTCTTGACATGCTGGACTTTCTTGTTTTTCTAGAATTTCTTTCTTAGTTGGAGTTGAACCATGTAAAGATAGTATATGCTGTCGATTTCTTCAGTATGTTGACCCATCTGGAGCTTCTACAATAAATGATCTTTGTTGTTCACATTCCTTTACAATCTTTCCAGATTGCCATTTAGACTGGTGATTTTTTAAACATAATTTTATATCGTTTCTTTACATTAGGCAACATTTTAGCTTTTTTATCATAATAAAACTTTTGTTTACTATTATTTAGTTGTTTTATTTTCCTATAGATTTTATGACTCATTAATTTAGGTTGAAGATGTTTTACAACTGTAGGTATAAGTGTTCTGAGACGACGGGACATCAGTAACTCAGCAGGAGATGGTAAGTTATTTCTAGGTGTAGTCCTGTACTGCAGTAAAGCAAGATATGGATCATCACCTGACTCTGCACATTTTGTAAGTATACGTTTTACTATTTTCACTCCAGACTCGACTAATCCATTAGAACGAGAAAGGTATGGACTCGATGTTGTATGTGATATACTCCAGGAATCTAAGAACTGCTTCACTTCTTGGGAGTTATACGGAGGCCCGTTATCGGAATTCAATTCCACAGGAATTCCATGCGGACTGAATATAGGTTTCAGGGCATTTATTAGTGCTTTAGCTCCTGTTGAACTGACATTAACCGTGACAGTAACCTTGGTGATGACATCCAGACTTTCCATTAGGTCCAATTCCTTCTTCAGTCTATCGTGTAATGAGAATGGAATTTTCCGAGGTGGATCAATTTTTGGACGGACATCAGTATTGATAGTAATGTGACACTCACCAGGTAGACAGCCCAATCCATCGAATACAGACATAGATATAGACAAAAGACTCTGTAAAGTATTATTTTTATTAATATAATATGACTGTGTATGTGAGTGAACATGACAATTATTTTCATTTGACTCTGACTGACAATATTTATTTTCATAAGACTGTGACTGACAATTATTGCAATTATTATTATTGACAAGACAATTATTAAACTCTGAGCTTTGACTCTGACTTTGACTAGTGACTAAATTTGACACATTGATCTGACTATCATTTGAACTTTCTATGTTATAGACTCTTTTAATCAGACCTAACTCTGAACATGTATTTTTGCCTATGACAGTCGGAGAAGACACATTTGCTATAATAAAATTAATAGTTTTTGACTGAGGTAGATTATTTATATAATAAGTACAATGAAGCTTTTGCTGACCCAATACTGGTATACTATTTCCACAGTAAGAAGTGACAATGTGAAAAGTTTTCAATGACATTTAAGGACTGAACTGAATTATAAGACATGACATTAGCATCACTTCCTGTATCTAAAATACACTGCACATTAATGTTATTAATTGTAAAATTAACACTCTAATCAGAATTTGTAGATAATGCTGAATTTAAATGTCCGATGAACAAATAGTTTGAATCATTACCTTCATCTGTGTAGTTATCCTCTACTTGTACAAATTTCACTTTTTTAGACTTACAAAAAGCTTCATAATGGCCTATAATTTTACATTTTCTGCACCTCGCTTTCCAAGCTGGACATTTAAATCGATGGATTTGACCACACCGAGTACAGTTGTTCCTATTTTGAGACTGTGTGCTTGCCCTTGACTGAGATCTTAACCTTGACTGGGACGTTGACTGACGTTGATAAAAGACACTAGTAGACTCTTTGAACTCCGCTGCATGAGACTTTGCAGACACAATGCTCTTGGACATATTTCTCGCTTTTTCTAGAGTCAGATCCTCCTCAAGCAAAAGTTTCTCTCTGACATGTTGATAGTTTTCATGCATGTTTGTTATATAGATATCTTTTATCATTCTGTCCTCTAAATTTCCAAATTCACAAGACTTACTTTTATTGATTAATTTAGTTAAAAAATCTTCTAAACTTTCATCTACTTTTTGTTTCGTTGTAAAAAATTTATAACATTCATATGTTATGTTGCACCTCGGTACAAAATGCTCTTCAAATTTTTGTATAAGCTGACTATACGTGATTTTTTCTATGTCAACGTTAAATGTGTTAAATATTTCTAAGCACTCACTTCCAATGAAATGTAGGAGGACTGCCACTTTCCTTTCGTCGGACTCCTCTGAGATGGCACTTGCCTTGAGAAATATAAGAAATTGCTGGTACCATTTTTTCCAATTCGTGGAAAGATTCCCCTCCAGACTCAACGGTTTTATGTTGCCGACAATATTAAGCCTTTTTGATGATGACGATGACATAACCTCTTCGCCACGCGGTATCTTTTTCGACTCCGACATTTTTTTTTTTGACTTCAACTTCTGACACCATGTATTGTTCCTAATATGACTGATATATTATATTTATCAATGGTAGTGAAACTAAGATTTTAATTATGAAAAAGTTTAATTTTAATTATTAGAGACTCGACAGTGCGCGACAGGACAAGGACAAGATGGCGGTGACATTTATAGACACTGACTTTTTACATAAGAGCTGCCACAGACTGTACACTCATAACAGGAGAGAAGGAATTAGAGCTTAATCCCACGACGCTGCTCCAATGCGGGTTGGCGGGCTACCCACCAGGCCAGACTAGGGAAAATTCAGTAATTACAAATTCCCAAATTGACCCTGCCTTGGATCGAACCCGGGACCTCCGCACGTAATGACAACATACTCGTAACAGCGGTAAACACTGCGCCAGAGAGGTCGTCAAAAAGAGGCTGCGTGTAGAAGATACGCCAGGCAACCTACAAAATAATGAGCGCGACTAGCTCAGTGACGGTCGTCGTGAATACGTCGGTATTTATTATATCCTAGATTGCGAAATTTTAGTGTGCGATAGTTTTATAACAGTGAAGCCTCGTAGCCTCTGACGTAGCAAGGCTGTGAAAACGTCGTAGACCGTAGCTACGCCATAGAGCATCGCCGTAGAATGATGCCTACTGCTTATTTCACTAACAAACTAGTAATCTAGTAGTCTTTTTTTATATTTTTATTTTTATATTATTAATTCATTTCACTAAGGCATTATTTTAAGATTTTAAAATATGAGCGTAGATAAAGGATAAAATATGTAAGGATGGTACGTACAAAGTAAGCTGCTCAAGGCTTAAACATAAAATTAATGTTTTATCAGTTTTCCCATTAGGCAGACTCTATCCTTTTTCCAATAGCATTTGATTCTCTCAAGCGGAAAACATTTTTACCGTAAGCTGTAGGCTTATAAATAATAGACTATTTGCCCGTAAGTGACTCATACACAGAACACATTTGAACCGCATTTTTATTTTTAGACTAGATGATGCCCGTGACTTCGTCATAAAAAGTTGCCAATGTCCTTCCCCGGGATATAAACTATGTCTGTACCAAATTTAATAATTTAATATTAGTGTGAATTTACATTCAGGGTTAAGCTCTTGCAGTATAGTTACTAGACTACTAAGTTCTAAGTTTGTGTGTAAGTTACCCTCAACATGTCAACCACTATGTGACATGACGGTCTAAGCTCTAAATCCCTCTCTCCTATGAGAGTGGAGGCCTGTGCCCAGCAGTGGAACGTCAATGGGCTGTAGTGGTGGTGGTGGGTACACTCAACACCGTCTTCACCTAGCTTCTTCTGATGGGAGCTCTTTACTAAATCAGGGCAACGATTTTGGCGTAAGTATCCGCAAATTGCCAGCGTCTAGAGGCTTACAAATTGCTAACATACCTACTCCCGATGCATTCAAGTTAACCGGCTCATTTATACATAAGTTATAAGCTTCTTCGAAGACCGAAGTAGACTTCCCGTTTAGGAGTTTTGGGCTTGAGCTTGTTACTTGTGTTATCTTTTAAGTATTCATAGCTAATTCTACTCTTGGTCATATTTCGTTACCCATGCCTAAACATGTCCTGATAATATTATCTGGCTGTTGCACTGCATAGATATTCATTCAATTACAAGATACTAGACTAGACGATGCCCGTAAGTTCGCCCGAGTGGATTGAGGTTCCCACGGAGATTCTATCCCGGGACATAATCTATCTGTATACTAAATTTCGCAAAATTGATTGAACATATTATAGGCCCTATTATAAGAATATATATAGAACATAATATGAAAACGTTGTAGACAGTTACACTTTCAAATATTGGAAAGAAGCAGGCGTTACTTTGCGGATGTCCATCATAATGAAGGAACCAGAAATTTACAATCGTGCATTTACAATCACAATCGTGCACTGTGGAGACAACATCTCCTGAAGATGCTCCGGTATCGGAGTGAAACGTACGTTGAAGGTAGTTTTTGGCGGATTTCTGTGATGCGGTGAGAACCACTGTACCACATAGATTTTCCTGTTGTCGCAGATTATAGCGAATAAAATTTCTGGTTCCTTCATTAGTTGCACTTTCGCATCATACTTCATACTAATATTATTTAAATGCGAAAGTGTGTTTGTTTGTTTCTTTGTCGAAAATCACGCTGCAACAAAGCAATGGATCGTCATGAATTTTTGCATGGAATAGTTAAAGTCTTGGAGAGTAACATAGGCAAAGAGCATAAAGAACCAGGTTCTTTATGCTCTTTGACATAGGCTACTATTTGACCCGGAAATTCAGAGAGTTTACCCAGGAATTTAAAAAATATTAAACCACGCGGAAAAAAATCGCGGACATCAGCTTGTGGAAATAATTGAATGTATCTTTGGATGAAGTACCAAAGTAAAAATATTTGGTGGTACCAAATATTTTTACAACAAAGATAAGTGTTAGTCTGTTGGTAGAGCTCTAGCTGTTGGCTTTGATATACCTACAACGTCTGGTATGGTCTGGTCTGGCCTGGTGGGAGGCTCCCGCCGTGGCTAGTTACCACCCTACCGGCAAAGACGTGCCGCCAAGCGATTTAGCGTTCCGGTACAATGCCGTGTAGAAACCGAATAGGGGTATGGGTTTTATTATAACTGTCATGCCCCTAACAGGTTAGCCCGCTACCATCTTAGACTGCATCATAACTTACCATCAGGTGAGATCGCAGTCAAGGGTTAACTTGTAGGGGATTTAAAAAAAACGTATCGTGGAATTAGTATTAAGTCAACTTTAACCTCTTACTTAACCTTTTCCCCAGGAATATTCCAAATAATATTACCGGTGCCCGTACTGTACAGCTTAATGCAGAGAAAATGTGGTTTCATAATACCTACCTAGGAGTTTGTAACTGGGGCACCGGGCAACTTGGCAGAGCCGGCTTTAAATTATAACTGTGCTGGGTAGTAATTGGTGTAATCACACGTTTGGCTTGTGTGTGGAAATTTGAGCGCGGTTTGTGATAATGATAGAGTAAATTAAGATAAGTTTAATATTATACCGAAAGCAATCTCTTAATTAAGCCGCAGAACACATATACATACACTCACTCACTCAGAAAATAAGTAAAGTTAGCAACGTTTTTACGTACCTTTAGCACCTGTTAACTATAAATTGGCCGTCGCCCCAAATTTGCGAGTATGCGTACGTTAAATCTACGTACCAAAGCTATTAAATTACACACATTTTGTTTTTTTGTACTATTTGACCCGGAAAATCAAAGAGTTTAGCCGGGAATTAAAAACGATTACGTAATATTCCCCCGTCAAACTTATCTGACCCAGTGGCCAAAATTGGAACTAATTTTTATGCCTGTTACTTTTTTTTAAAATATTTACTAGCGACACTCACCGTATCGAATAAGTTTGACGGACTCATGTCCTCACTTTGACATTCGATACGTACTTATTTCGACTAAATTAAAGAAAATTATTAAAATGATTTGTTTTTATATAAAATGTTTTTTTAACTATTAAATACCCAAAGGTAATAAGTTATATTGTGTTAGAATTTTATTTTAAACATGGTATTTTGTGTATTGGTGTAAATTAGGGCTGAACTTATAGACTTGTACCACTTGTACAGAGGAAGTTGAAGCAGCCTCGGTGCGGTGTCATGATAAGTGGGAATTTGAAACTGGGGCTTGAAGTTAACCAGGTCGGCATTAAATTATTCCATGAAGGCTGCACAGGGTGTTGGTAATTGCTGTAATCGAATATAAGGTTTGCGTCTGACAGCTGCTGAATTTTGAGTACGGTACGGCTATTGATAATTTTGATTTTCAAAGGAACCCTAATGATTAATTTCTCTATATATCACAAATAATAGCAACACAATTTACCTTCCTGTAATTATTCTATCAGCAAACTCATTGCCTGGAGTCTAATGTTGGATGGATCATATCGTGTCATCTTATAATGAAATTAATATTATTTTGACTAATAATATTAACACACACTACATAATGTACACAGAATACTGTCTTGATACTAGTTATTATTACAGTAGTATTTGGGTAGCTAGGACTAAGTTATAACGTTAAAGTATGCCTTAGCAGTAAGTAGGAACTAAATGTTCGGTTCATAGCTGTTTTACGTAAGAACCATTATTCTGCTGCTGCTATATTTGATGCTCCTGCCTCACATGGATTGAATAATAATTATGCGTAAAATGTATTCACTCATTCATAAAGTTAATAATACCATCATACAAATAAGATGTTGTTAATAATATTGTAATTACTTGTTTAATCGGATTTCCTTCCCACGTTAATGTTACCGTGTCCAGTGGAAATTATTAACTCAAAGCGGGTAAATTTACATTCGCGAAATGAAAATTATTTGTTGCAGAATTATTCGAATACGAGTGAATTTAATGTACTCGTACTTATCTGTGTACAGAAAACTAGCATTATTAAAATATTGTACTATAAATACTTAACCACAATATAGAATGTTCCTATGTGATAAATTATATGTGAGTGGGTGCGTTTTCGAAATTTTTATTCTGTGTGTTGAAAACTTTTTATTCCAGTGATCCGTAGATACTGTGAAAATTTAATAAAATTTTTCATTGTTTGTAGGTGAAAATAATTTTTAATTATATTTATTTTGAACAATGTTGGTAAACCAAGCTCTCCGAGCACACTCAATCCGTTAATATCTCTTTCGGGGCTTTTGCAACGGTGTCAATGAGATGCCGCGAGATACTTATTGAACACCGATTCTTTTTAAGCTGCTCATATTATTATCATGTATTTTTTTTTATTTGTAGGCTAGCTCTTGGCTGCAAGTAACCTGCTCGCAAGTAATGACGTAGCCTAAGGTGGAGCGCGCTTGCCTAGAAGACGCCTTTTAACTCTTGATTCATATTATTCGTGGAATAAGATTTAAGTGTTTTCATACGGAAAAGAGTGGCACACAATAAAATCCTCAAGTTTTAAGCTCTCTTATTAAGGAACTTTTTTGTGGGTTCGAAAGTTTTATATTTTCTTTAGCGTTGAGTAGGTACGTGATAAATTTTTTTCGAGTTATTTAAGCTTTCGGGCGCAAGGGAAGGCGCAATTAGTTCTTAATTTAAGGAAGATTTAGTAATGCTTCGTAAAATAAACTGTGATTAATTTAAATCTAAAGACGTAACAAAAATAGTTTCATCACGTTAGAATCACGAAACGAAAAAATATTTTAGAATTCCATTTTCATATAAGTCGCCGCTGGATATAAGATATCTAAGGCAGGAGTTTCAAACTCCCAACAAGAAAATTATGTTCAGCTGACCCACTGATTGAGACTAGCGACGCTTTCCAAAAGCAATTTCAATATTTGGGTATCGGTAACGATAAAATATGCTTGTACTTATTAATCTAATAACATCTTGATATTGACTACCATATTTTTCCAATTATATTTTTACTTTACTTTACAAAAGTTCATATATTTTTTTATGCAAATAAGTCTCTAAATTATGGTTGATGCATACATAATATTTAATTTTTTTGCAGCTAAAAAAATTTTGATTTTCAATGAAATGAATTTGAATAGCCGAGTATAGTTACGGTTTTGAAAGCTTTTACCCACTAGTTTTATCCATTTTATACATGGCCTGATGGGTTAAAGAGGCAGATACATAAATGAAAAAATATTAGCAGAGAAATTAAATCTAAAATCTTACTAATATTATAAATTTGAAAGTTTGGATGGATATATGGATGTGTGATTGTATGGATGTTTGTTACTCAATCACGCCCCAACAGCTATTTATTTATTTATTTATTTATTTGGACAACCAAAAATTGTTACATTAAAAAAAACCTTAAAACTAGATACATTTAAAACACATGTTAAATGCACAATTTATCGAAGGTGCCACATCATTCGCTAAAAATTAAAATAAAAAGCGCACGTAAATTCTAAAATATTCTAAACTTAAATCATCAACAAAAAATATACAAACATTGAACTTTAATTATTTTTTTAGGAAGTTAAAGAATACAATCATTAATATAAAGTTGTGACAAAAATTAAAAACAAGAATTAAAAACAAGTATTAAAAACAAGTCGACCTTAACAATCTTAACGATTCTTTTTTAAATTTTGGTAGCGTATCGTGAAAAACGTCTACCTCTGTACTAATGGAATTATATTTTTTTTTAACAGCTGAACGGATCTGACTGAAATTTGGCACAGAGATAGATTATTAGTCTGGAATAGCACATAGGCTATCCCGGAAAATTAAGGAGTTCCCGCGGGAACCAAAAAACCTTCATCCACGCAGATGAAGTCGCGGGCATTAGCTAGTAGATAATAGTTCGAACACAACAAGGTTCTCATAATTTGAGATTACTTGAAGCACTCATCTTATTCATCAACGAATAAGATTTATTAAATTCGGGCGGTTAATATTGACCGTGAATTGAATTTTCAACATCAGCCTAAATTATGTTGCTACTTCATAAAAGCGTGGCGTTTACATCTATTTTTAATTAAAAGCCGACCCTGAGGCTAGCGAAATAATAAAACACTTTCGTTAGATAAATAATATTGAGTTTCGTTCTACTGAAATTAGGTAACATCCGACGACCTTCATGGCGTAGTGTTGAGCGCTATTGTCTTGACGTGGGAGGTCCCGGGTTCAATTTGGGAATTTATAATTTTTTTTTTTTTAAATATTCTTTTTTTTTAATTGAAAATAATACAATAGAACTTAATGCTAGCTAGCCTAACCTAATTACTATATAAATCATGCCCACGTGGAATGGTGGCAAGAATGCTGGCTGCATTTCCGCGCTGGACAGCCAGGCTGATCCTTTGCGCAAAAAATGAGCCAGCCCTTCTGTCACCAGATGAGGCAATTAACCGCGGTGAAATATCTCGCAAAAATTTGTGTGCCACTAAGACTCCACGGCCCAAGGGTCTCCACGGCAAACGGAACAAATATGTAACTCTCTATGAGAGAGGCATACTTCCGCCGCTTGCTGGTTTCAGCCTTTTCTGCTGCGGCTCCCGGCCTTGATGCTGTCTCCCTGATATGACACGGGGCCAATGTGTCTACGCATGTTGCGTCCCACATTAGTGCCCATCCCCGTTCCCAGGGAACCAGCGTCAATCCATCAGGTCTCTTGCCATCATCCCGACTAATCCCTGCCGGCTCAATGAACGCAGGAATATCTATGGTGGCAAGAGCCCTTTTGATCGTATCATTGAGAGAGCCATGCCGAAAAAGCCTACCAGCGCTCCTTTGGCAAGAGAGTCCGTGAATTCCAAATTTATCTTTTTCATTATTTATCTTTTCCACACGGACATCTGTGCTCGAAGCACAGGGGTGTTCCCAATCTGAGACCTAGAGCCACACGAAAATTTTCATTATCTAAAAGAGTGCCGAGATTTTTCGATGGCAAGGCATGAAGCCAATACCCGGATTCTTTTTCAGATAAGGCTAGAAGCCTTGCTCGATCTCTTTCACTTGTAAGATTTTGAACCAAATTTGTATGTGTCAGCCGAACCAACGGCACATCCCAAAGTTTTTGTGTGAAACATTCCTTCGGGATATCGTCATTGGGACACCTGACCTTCCAACTCTCTAAGGCCTCTGTGGCATAGGTCAATAAAACTGAATTAGAATTAAGAATCTGAGAACTAAGCTCTTTTATACTATACACAGAGGACAGAAAAGCCGGAAGAGCAACACTGGAAATTTTTCTCACGCCGATGCCACCATACTTGACCGGTAAAGTAGCTTGATTCCAGGACTGATCATCAAAGGATAAATTTAGAATTTTTTCTAGCGTATCTCTTATGGTGGCATCCATGATATCGAGTAGTCCAGGAAATTTCCAAATTGGGCTCGCACGGAGAATATAAATCCCATCAACAACATAAATGTAAAATGAGAGCCAAGTTCAAAATTGTGATATATATGCCTTGGTTGTTGACTTCAGCGACAAAAGAAGTGAGATCTAAATGGGTGCCAAGTTCAATGGTCAGTCTTGCAATTTATATATCCCATCAAAAACATAAATGTGAAATGAGAGCCAAATTCAAAATTGTGATATATATGCCTTGGTTGTTGACTTCAGCGACAAAAGAAGTGAGATCTAAATGGGTGCCAAGTTCAATGGTCAGTCCTGAAATTTATTTATAACAACATATAATATTTTATAACAACTTAAAATATCATTTCTTCTTATAACTTTGTATAAAATGTTGAAGACTAGGGCTTTGGCTTGGCTAGTTTTCATATACGTGCCAATCCAATCCAAACGTGCCCTGGTCTGAGAAGATCCCGCAATAAACTCCGCTTTTTTTTTATTATCACCATCTCACAAATATTTGAAATTATATATATGTACTTATAATATAACATTACATAATCAGCCGCTGTAACAATTCATACCCATGCCTTGCTATCATTCAAATAATCCTTTACACTGTAATAGGACTTTTCTATTAGTTTAGTTTACGTTTTACAAAAGTAGGTACTTATTATTCGGTGTAAGGTCAGTGTGTCACCCACCAGTAATTCTATTGTACGACTCATTGTACAAGATAATTAAAGACGAGAATTCTCAAGAAAAATATATAGTATACCTAGAGTTACACTGACATTGACAGATTACATCTATGGTCAGACTACCTCTACAGCACATTTCTACATCTCATCAATTTTGATTGCAAAAGTTCAAAATCAAAAGTTTCTTGTGAAACATTGAAAACAAGCACGGTAAACAGTCGATATCACTAAAACCACTATAAACAATGAATACAAATCACAATGACTGACAGCTTGAACTGACGACTTCAAATACGTTTCTTCTTCTTTTCTGTCAATGACGTTTCGTTGCACAAAATGTATGAATACGAAGGTAAGGTTTTAATGCAACTATATTATTATTCATTATTATTTACATTAAAATAATAATTATGTGTCATTTTCAATAGTTAAGGAGTTACTACCACCGCTTAAAGCAGTATTGTTTCAAAATGACGGTTGAATGTCACGTACTTTGACGTCCTTAAAATAATGATTATAACACTACAACATAAACGTCAACAATATTAAAATAATACGGCTTTAAGCAATGGTAGTATGCCCCGTGTCAGAGTTTTGATCTATACCTAGGTAGATCATAAAAATGACGATTTTTGTACGTTTATATCTAAATAACCATTTGAGGTGTGCTTATGAAATTTGGAGCACATATGTATCTCACGGGTCTCAATATATGCGCCAAATTTGACACGTTTATGTGAAATAGTTTTTGAGTTATGAGGGGGTCAAAAGTGGCTCCAAATGGTTCGTGTAATATTACACACGGTGCTGCTCGCCAGTTTTTTTGAACTTTGGCTGGACACGCTTCCGCGTGTCTTGATTAATTTAGGTACAAAAAGGCAATATTTTAGGATCGAAAATGCAATGTGAGAATTTAGAGCGCCCAATTTGTCAGAATGTGCCGAAAATGTTCTGACTTTTTTGTCCAAGATTGGTTGTATGGCTTCGTTAAAAAGAGGAGCACCAAGAAGACAAAGTGAATGTTTATCAAGAATCTTAATATTAGGGGCAATTTCATTAAATAATTCGGAGGCCGATGATATTCTATCTTGCGATAGCTTTTCTCTGAAAAACAGTTTACATTTGGAAAAACTTAGTTCTAAACCAATTTTGCCAAATTGTTGCTTAACATTGTTAAGATCTTTAAGAACGTCATCCACGTTGCCTCCAATGGTTCCATCGTCAAGATACCATATGTTAAATTTTGATGTTAAATTTGAGATATGGTTGTGGATCCCTAAGCTGAACAGGGCTGGACCTAAAGGATCCCCTTGCTGAACACCTACAGAGGACTTAATATCGCCATCTCCAAAAAATAATTTAGAAGCAGAGCTGTAACATTACCAAACATACGGGTAAATTTCGGGAAGCTGTGTTGAAACTTCGTTAAGCAGAGTTGCCCTGTCCAATGAATTAAAAGCATTCTTTACGTCTACTTTCAGCAGTACCTCAACCTCGCCATTCGATAAGAAAGTACGAGCCGAATGCACCGCTGCCTCACAACCACCTTTACTGCCAAATCCAACTTGAATGGGTTGGAATTTATCCTTTAGGTTCGAAACTATATGTGTACACGCTAATTTTGATGCCAAACGGCGAAAAGTGCAGCCAACAGCGATGGGCCGGATCCCACCGTTCTTTTTATTAAAAGTACAGAGCCTCGCGCTGTAAAGGAATGGCAAAAAGGATGAATTTACCTCGCCAGATAACATAAAATTACAAAGTCTGGTAATGTCGCTCAGAAACGCCTTTCCGGCGTCCCCAGGAGTAACACCCACAAGATCCTTTAGATGTTGTGGTGTTATGCCGTCCATGCCACCAGCAGAGCCACTGGAGAATGACATTATTGCAGCGTAAGTTTCTTCATCCTTTATCTGTAAAAATGAAACGTTTGAAGGTGGGTCTGGAAGTAAAGAGTCGGGATTTGGTAAAGGATGCTTGTCACGTAAGGCTTCTAGCGTTTCATCATTAAATGGAGCCAGCGTATCATTAGAAAACAAAATGCGGGCTGCGTTTTTAAGATCCCCATCCATAACCTTGTTTTCCACAATTTTTTTCAAATTGTAATTTTGTGTTCGAAATGAGCAGTCAGGAATTTGGAAAACGCGATCAACCGAACAATTTTTTTTCAATTTTGAACAAAACGACCCGCTTTCTGATTTATCTACTGAAAAATGTTTATATGAAAACAAAAAAAGATTTTGCCAAGCCAAAAGTGAATTTGATAAGACATTTTGGATTGTATGTGATAAGGATCTAGCCAATGATATCCTCGCCCCTCGCGGAATGCGTTTTATTAAAGGAATATTTTGACTATACTTGGATAATAAAATTTCGAAGGTTACCTGGTTTTGACTTCCTGTTTCATAATAATTTATAATTTCTGAATTTTCTGAAACTTAGGGTGTGGCTACCCGCAAAAACGTCCCGGCAAGCGATTTAGTGTTCCGGCACGATGTCGTGTAGAAACCGATTAGGGGTATGGGTTTGATATAACTGTCTACCCTACCAGGTTAGCCCGCTACCATCTTAGACTGCATTAACACTTACCATTAGGTGACATTCCGCTAACTTGTAGTTGATATAAAAACATCAAATTTTAAGTATTATAATTCAATTTTCAATCACGTTAGACGGGAATGGTCTCTTCAATCTTTATTTTACTGACTCAAGAATAGAATGTAAACTAAATTAGTAAACCAGCAATTTCATATTGAAGAAAATTTACTAGAAAACTAGCGAATGCCCGCGAGTTCGTCCGCGTGGATGGAGGTTTTTCGGTTCCCGCGGGAACTGTTTAATTTTCCGGGATAAAAAGTAGCCTATGTGTTATTCCAGACTACGATCTATTTCTGTACCATATTTCATCCAGATCCGTTCTGCCATTGGGGCGTGGTTGAGTAACAAACATCCACCCACACATTCATACATCCATACATCCATCCAAACTTTCGCATTTATAATATTAGTATCGAGTATAGATATTTTGATACATACTATAAATTTAGACAGCTAACTAGTCTGTGCTATAATATACTCCAATTTATTATAAAAATATTAATCTCTATTATCTATCTATTGATTCATTTTTGAGGCACTTTCAGGTTAAGCCTTATGAAACTTATAAAGATTCTGAATGTGATTATGGACTTTAAAAACGTTTAAAAGTACATTAGTAGTCAGGGTATGTCTCCTTTGGGCACTTTCGTTTAAGGTTTTAATAATTGAGTTCTTGACTAGATGTCTCAGTCAAACTTTTGCCTTTTTTACGATTTTCTTATTTATTTCAGCTAAGGAACGAATTGATGAAATGAAATGCGCATGAATCATTTCTATGCCATGGAAATTCAAGGAAGAAAAGCATATTATGAGAAGAATGATAGATACGCAATATGCATGTGGAAGGAAAAAAGTAGAGGAAGACCAAAGAAAAGATGGATGGTTTCCGTGAAAGAGGATATGCGTGTAAAAAGGGGTGAATAATAGATTGACGGATAAAGTGAAAGAAGAAAACATGTTGTGCCGACCCACATAGCGTGGGATAAGGGCATGAAGGAGAAGGAAATTCAAACCGCTTATCACCGATGATCATCAATGTTCATAGCAATTAGGTTGTACGGGAGCAGGTGATATGGCTCGACCGTAACAAAGGATGATCATCCTCCGAGCGGGTGTTGTGCTCGGGGACCACTGGTCCGACCGTTCATCTTTGGAGGTCGTATATATAGCGTAATTCAGAGAACGCTTCGTAATCGTGAGTTGGGCTCTTCGTGGTCGCGTGAATCGTACTAGTAATGCCATCTATTGGATTATGTGCGGACTGCGAAGACCGCCACAAGGTATTTGTTATGTTATACTACGTATAGTCCGCGCGCCAGCTCTGAGGAATCGGGGGCTGAGGTAGCGGGCGGGTGCGCACCGTTGCTTCATACCTCGCACACTCCCATACTAGTGCCGATCGTGACGCCAGAGTACGCTTTATCTAGTCCTGTTTTTAAATTTGATATAGCAGGGTTATATTATCTTACTAATATTATAAATGCGAAAGTTTGGATGGATGTATGGATGTATGGATGTGTGGATGTATGGATGTTTGTTACTCAATCACGCCACAACGGCTGAACGGATCTGGATGAAATATGGCACAGAGATAGATTATAGTCTTGAATAACACATAGGCTACTTTTTATCCCGGAAAATTAAAGAGTTCCCGCGGGAACCAAAAAACCTCAAACCACGCAGACGAAGTCGCGGGCGTTAACTAATTGTACTATAAATAGTACAATACTTAAAAGTTTCTTTGTCTGTGCAAATAGCTGTTTCATTTTTGAATTCCTTAAAGTACTGATTATTCGAATTGCGACAGATTAATTATATTTTACGTTCATTTTGTACAGTTCATTATAATTAAATTTTATGATACAATTTGTTTTTCTTGCTTATAGCACTTAATATCTTCATAGAATTAGTATTTCATAATTAATTCAATGCACCCGCACAGATACTAAAGATGTGTTAGTATCGATAGCGTAATATCGACTAAATCAGAACAATATCTCAGTACGTCAACATTCCTTAAGATTCCTCGGACCTCGCGCGCGGACTGTATGTATACCAACAAGCATCAAAACTGTCAAACACAGACCAAACCTGTGATTACACCAATTATAAACGCTCTCCACATAATTTAGCGTACAGTAATTTAATGCCGACAACTTGCCCCAGTTTCGGATCCCTACTCATACCACACTTAAGATGCCTAATATAGCCTTGTGCGTAAGTGACTAGCGAAATTTTGCGAGACTTTATACCACGCAAATTTCGTTTATATCTAACAAAATACAACTTTTAGCGCTCCCTCGTGACCTATAAAAAATTCTTGAAGTGCCTGCTTATGAGAATTATTGCTATATATTGCAAAAGCAGCATTAAAATACTTTCATGACTTTTTAAGAAAAATATGATATACTTATTTATACAAAAACGACCCAGTAACCCAAACGTATATCTATACTTATATTACAAAGAGGTAAAGTTTGTGAATTTGTGACGTTGTAGATGGTAATCTCTGGATCTACTGAACTGATTTTGAAAATTTTGGTACATTGGTACCAGAATTTTCAAAATGGGTACCAGATTTTTTTATTGAGAAAGCTTCATTATTTGTGAGTGTCATTGGCTATATATTACCCCGAAAAATTAGGGAGTTTTGGTGGGAATTTAAAAAACCTATTTCACGCGGACGAAGTCGCGGCCATCTGCTAGTAATAATATAATTTAATAGGTAATAGGTATGCTCTAGGAACTCTTTCTGTCATAGTTAAAAAGGCCATTTTAAATAGCCTATTATTTTCGAAATTGCATCTTAAGGGGTTAAGAAGGCCGAATGACCTTGACGAAACGCAGACCAGCGGGACTTTTGCCGACGGTAATGCCGTATAGCGGCCACTCCCGGAACTACGCAAACTAGGCCAAAGACTATAGACTGCAGAGGGAACAAGTGCTATTTTATGGGATAATGCCTATATTTATGTTTGCGCATAAATATCATAGGTCACAAATACGTAAACTTTCTTTAGCTTTACCTTGAAACCTTGCCATGAAATGTTCGATATCATATCCGATACTAAATATTGTTTGCGCTTGTAGTAGGCACAGATTTAGGTATAGGTACAAGTAATATTTCGTATTGGATCAATGCTAAAATGTAGGTAGTTCAAGTTAGTGTTGCAGAACTATCGATAGTTGACATCAAGCTAAAAGTTTTGAAACGTGCTACCTCCACCGAGGGATGAGTGGGGTACAGAGAGAGGAGATAGAGAATCCGGTACTAACTGCTCACAATAAACCCCACTTGCCGGAGCTGCGTAGTTTTTTTGTGAGTTTACTCCTTTAGAATCAATTTTCATATGCATGAGCCTGTGGTATGAAAATTTATGTGCAGTACTACGTCATGCGCAGCTCTCAGCACAGAATCACTTAAAAAAAAGTCAACGCCATTTTGAAATTCTTTATTAAATAACCTATTTCGTTCAAAATTGATATTTACGGCTTTCTGGGATCACAAAACCGGAAACTGTTACCAAAATTTAAGAAAGTCGGTGCCATTTTGAAATTCTTTGTTAATTGACCGATTTCGTTCAAAATCGATATTTACGGCTTTCAGCACGGCTAGCATGCGCACTACGAGTAAAATTATGTCTACCCGTTATCTCTCTCTGTCTACCGAAGCTAACATGGTTACTTGTCTTGTTACGTCAAAAGTAGAGATAAAAGTAATATTTCTAATCTGTGGTATTTTTCTCTACGAGCCTTTACATGTCGACTACTTTTTTTTTGTAATATACTGCATTTTGTGCATGTTAAGGTAAATGAAAAATTTGCCGGCAACGACAACATCTCTCTCTCGATTATCGCGAGATAATCTCGTTGTGCGCATCCTAGACCTACTGGGATCACAAAACAGGAAACTGTTACCAAAATTTAACAAAGTTAGCGCCATTTTGAAATTCATGTTGTTATTATGTTTCCATGACTATGTAATGTATTTTGATGAATATAAAATATATGGTAATTAATATAATATGATGATAGCCACGGAGTTAGAGAATAGGAGTGCAGGTGTTCCCAGCTTGTCATCACGAATTTCGATTCCATATTATGATATTATCGATAAGGTTGTCTGGAAGAGATCGCTGGTTAGCGATAAGACCGCCTTATTGTACCTACATTTTAAGTTTTCATGTTTGTTCTTTTTCTTTTGTGTTTTTTGTGGTGTACAATAAAGAATATACATACATACATACATACATACATATTATACACGCTGAAATTATAATGCTTGCTTTTCCGCAGTCTCTCAGTCGCAGACAAAATGATTTTGTCTCGGTAGCATAATCGATTTACTAAAACAAAAGTTGTTAGAATTCAAAAATGGCACATTTACATCTGAGAAAGACAGACAGAAAGACACACTTACGCATACATTATAATTATTATTAGTATGTATTTTAGTTATTAATAGCATTAATGTTAATAGTAAGTAATTTTGCATCAAAAATATTATAATATATTCCGTCGGGTCGGAGGAAAAAAATCAAAACAACCATTACATTGTGCAAGTTAATTATTCAAATTAAAGCTTATTAGCTTTAAAAACAATTAAAATTTAAGTAGCGAGTGCAGGTAGGTTGTTCCTCATCAAACTCATCTTGATTTGAATTTTTACAATCACTTGTCACTACAGAACCATATTTAGTCTTTGCACCTACTTTGCACACTTAAAAAATTAAATTCTTAAAAAAAATATATTTACACCTACTAATTTACAGATAAATACTGAACTAAGTATTTCTAAGATTTTAAATATGTACAAATGAGTATAAACCCTTCAAAATCGAAAATTAACTTTAAAAAATTCGCTCCGACACCGACGTGCAGTCCACCTTCGACAATGTCCCGAAACGGACTGCCGAAGGGCTCGCGGGTGTTTACAGGGCGACGGAGCAGCCACGTTCTCACTAAGATACTTAAATTTCGGGGGAAAATTACTTTACACGAATGTTATAGGGAGTAAAAATAAAACTCGCCGTTAAAAATATTGTAATTTTTAAGACCTATTTTTGTGTGCAAGAACTAATTAAAAAGCTTGTGCCGTTTTGCAGAAAATTTTCAAAGTATGACAAAAGTAGATACTCTTTGGGGATTTTTTTCTGAAAGAGGGTTTGAAAAAAGTAAACATTTTTTACAGTAGAAATGTTTATTAAGCCTATATCTTCCGTTACATATTTTTTCTTTACGGATTCAACTATCAGTTATTAAGACAATTTGACTTAAACATCCTAATACTGAGGCAGATTGTCATCTCTTAAAGCCTTAACTGCAACATCGTTGGTTATATTTAACATTAAATTTGACCATACAAAAAATGCTATAATGATACAGCTTCAGTATGCAAAAGGCACTTGTACTTTTTGCCAAAGTTTGTCATAGGCAATTTAAAATAATAATTATGGATATAGGAGTACTGAATTGTGGCGTTTTTATGTCAGTTTTTTGACGACCTCCGTGGCGCAGTGTGTAGCGCTGTTGTCTTAACGTGCGGAGGTCCCGGGTTCGATCCCCGGCAGGGTCAGTTTGGAAATTTATAATTTCTGAATTTTCCCTGGTCTGACCTGGTGGGAGGCTTCGGCCGTGGCTAGTTACCACCCTACCGGCAAAAACGTGCCGCCAAGCGATTTAGCGTTCCGGTACGATGCCGTGTAGAAACCGAATAGGGGTATGGGTTTAATATAACTGCCATGCAATAACAGGTTAGCCCGCTACCATCTTAGACTGCATCATCACTTACCATCAGGTGAGATCGCAGTCAAGGGCTAACTTGTAGTGGATAAAAAAAAAGTTAAACCGTGACCAATAATGGTGCAATTGACCCTAAGTAGCGAGGTGATTACAGTGCAGTAATTATGTCTAGGGGTCGTTGATCAGTTGCATTAATGCGAAGCATGAAACTGGCAACAATAGCGCCTATTGTACTGTTTCTGTATTCAGCCTTTATCGACGAAGTGTTTCCAAATTCACACATACATATGTAGAGCCTTGTACGTTATTGTCAAATACACACACGGTGTTAGTATTGGTCTTATTATTTAACACCAACCTAAGTTTTGTGTACGATCATAACAATGCCTCATGGATCACCAACATTTCTCCGCTTGACATGATCGGCAACCAAGCTTCAATATTACTAATATTATAAATGCGAAAGTTTGGATGGATGTATGGATGTTCGTTACTCAATCACGCCCCAACGGCTGAACGGATCTGGCTGAAATTTAGCATAGAGATAGATTATAGTCTGGATTAGCACGTAGGCACTTTTTATCCCGGAAAATTAAAGAGTTCCCGCGGGAACCACAAAACCTCAAAGTACGCTGACGAAGTCGCGGGCATTCGCTAGTTCTTTATAAAAGTTTTTATAAAACTTGCCTATATCGAAATACATTATTATTTAGCGATTATTAAACGTCAAATGACGTAATATTCACGCCCCCTGTTAATTTTGTTTACTATTTCAAACTATCGATTACAGTAAAAAAAGTGCGATGACTCTTGATGGCGTTACAATTAATTTTCATAAAAAAACCAATACTAAGCGCGTTTTGAAGTTTGAAATAAGTTGCAGATTTAACTAGTTGTCAATTACCCAATTATTTTAAAGGAACAGATTCCCTGCAAACATAGTAAATCATTATTATGCTTAACGTATAAAAAGTTTTTTCTAAAAAAGTCGCTTCGCTTCACTTCGACTCAATGAACCTTAGCTGTTTCAGTGTTGGGAAGAAAACATGCCGATGGTATTTTATAGCTGGAAATTAATTTAGGTTCTAAATCCTACCCAATTTTAAAGGTTCAACTTTCAGTTATTATTTTTATGGCCCAATATTGTCCGAGTCTCAATTATCCAGCGCTTCAAGTGGTCTGAAACGGTTGCCCCATCAATCTGCTATTATTCGTGGAACAACAGTCTTGTATTCAATATTTATGGCTCACCTATTCATATCCTTTCCATTCACAAAGTGGATTTAACGAGGCATAAAGAGCCGAACTTTTCATGCCCTAACATTCAACTTTTCTGAAATGGCCGTTTCATTAATCTCCTACTATAATATTTATGGACCGAAAATTTCATGTTTATAATTTATCGATTTTGTTCGATGGATTTGTGGAAACTTGATGTGTAGAGCCAGCACAAAAGACTAACGTTATACCACGGAATAGCTAGTAGTTATACCTAGCTGGCTGATGCTTGCGACTTTGTGCGTGTGGAATATTTTTTTTGGAATTCCCATGATAACTCCTTATGACAGTCTCCAGGTCCTCAACTATGCAAAAATCAAGTCGATTTGTTGCTCTGTTACGGCGTGATTAAAGGTCAAACCAACAAACAACACACACTTTTGCATTTATAATATTAGTATGATAATGATACCGGTAAGCGGCTGAATGAGGAAGACTGAGGACGACAAGGTATGATAGTAGCAGATAATGGACGCGCTCAGTGATTAGGATATCTATGTTCTACAGAGGTCCACCGCAGGTTGATGTTATGATGATGATGAAGTGTAGAGATTAATTTTTACAATCCTCATTTAATTGAGAAAACGAGAATATTGGTTTAATAAGTTCCAGAACAGTGGCATTTTGAGATGATTGCATAATACGGTATACTAATAAGAAAGTAATGCATGTGAAGAGGAATATATTGATAATTATTAGAGGAAAATATTGTTAATTTAAGAAGAAACTATTTTAATTGAGTTTAGCAATAATAACTTTATCTACTTAATTAGAATGCGGTGCAATAAATATTATAAAACTCATATCTGGGCATAATTGATACAGGAAATTAATTTACTGGCCTGTATACGGATATAATAACCTAGTTTCATTATACACGATGGTTCTATGGCCATTATGAGCTATGTTATCTACATAATTGTCTCAATATTCATTATATTATCATCTCATTCTAAACGTACGGTAGTGCCCGAAGACCTGTCTCCGTTCTTAATACAAATAAGAGTTACCGAACTGAATAGACAACTTTTAATGGACTGAACGTAGCATAAGTAGTTCCAACTGCTTTTGCCAAGCAGTGTAACTTATCTTTTAAACAATCGCTTACGAAGGTAGTTATAAAGGCCCTGGCACACAAAACACGCTACAGCAGTGACCATAAATTACGGAAACAACACCGCATATAAAGTCATTTTTTTTAAATGTATAGACTAGCGCTTGGCTGCAATGAGACTTGCTTGCAAGCGGTGATGTAGCCTGAGGTGGAGCGCGCTTACTTAGAAGATGCCTATTCACTCTTGATTTGAAGGTACCTATAATAAAATAGGAGGGGAAAATGGAAGCCGGAAGTCCATTCCATATCCTAGTGGTTTAGAAACGAGGAAACAAACCGCTTCGTACGAGCCCGCGGAATTTTGACTGTTTGTAAAGGACTCTAAAAAAGCACGTCAAAAATGCACAACGATGCAATGACTTACAAATTCGACATACATACGCGCATTTCACAATGTGAGCCATTAAACTAGGGATTGCTGTTAATCTTTGGATTGAACGAATTCATATACATTTGTAGAAGCCGCGTTGGGAACGTGACCGCCTGGTTGCGCGGTAGTTGCGCGTCTTGTATGGTCAGGCCTTTAAATCAAGTCCAACCTCCGAGCAGCAGTAGGTACCTTGGGCTCAAACTCTATAAGTTTAATGGCCACGACGTAAGTTACGACTTGAAACTGTTGGGTAAATGTTATTCAGTGCCAAGTGAGTAAATTTTCCAAGCAGGTAGGGTATGGAAATTATGCAGTTTTATAGAACAGAAGCCGATAAGTTCTAGTTTAGATAATCAAGTATAATATTTGCTTGACTAAGTACAGAGTGACTTGTAATTTGATGCAACACTTACGAGATCTTACACACAAGTAACATTCAGCTATTTTTAAAAGCAATTCAGATGCTATTAATGTATATTACAAAACGGATATAAACGTGCCCTGTGGTAACGTAGCGAGCGACTTTTAACACCGCGTAATAGGGCTGTAAAACATCGATAAAAATCGGCGGCGATTTATCGAGCTAGACAAACAGAGTCGCATTTGTCTCAATTATCCTGACAGCCCATCTGTCAATCAGTGTCCCGCTGGAGTGATTGGTTAACGATTTGTGCGAGGAAAAAGAACAGTTTAACGAATATTAATATTTAGTTAAGATACGGCTGCAAATCGTGAATAGTGATAACGAGAACATTGAAGTTAATAAAATGTCGTTAAGAAATAGAACGTAGAAAGTTCTACCATATGCATTTTTTTTGTCATAGACTAGCCTGGGGCCCGCGATTTCGTCCGCGTGGTTTAAGTATTTTTAATTGCCGCGGGAGCTCCTAAATTTTCCGGAATATAAAGTAGCCTATGTCACTCTCCACCTATACCCATGCCAAAAATCACGTCGATCCGTTGCTCCGTTATGGCGTTATTTAAGGAGAAACCAACAAACACATTTCCGTATTTATAATATTAGTAAGATATTTGCGGCCCGCAAGTTGACTTAAAGCCACAATTACAATTTTACAATTTTACGTAAGTAACGTACGTAAATACATATGCACATAACTAACATTTGAATGCGGTACGCTACTTACAAGACTGTTTACATTTTGTAAGTTTCTCATATACGCGACTTACTTGAGTGAAACTTTAAATAGTAAAACAGGTGTAGTCGTCGCCTAAACGCGATTAGATCAGATTCACAAGATAGTCAAAAACTAGCAGTAGGCACCTTATAAGAAACTGTATTTGAGGCTAAATTAATCACATCGACTAAATACCTACTAAAATTATACATCAATACGTCGACTGCAGTAATCATTTTTTTTTAATGAAATTAGTAGCGGTCCAACTATTATTGTAAAAAGAAATATAATTATTATGGTGAGCTTTAATCCCTGTTTAACATCACGATACTGGTTTAGATACCTAACTGCCGGATGTTTTTTTTGTTGGACATTTTTATGTAGGTAAGTTTCATCGACTGAGGATTTAATGCGGGGGTCTCCATACAACGGACCGCCCCATTGCCTAGACTAAATTATAAGATACTCAATAATAGTACATTATTGCAAAGGCTGGGAAATATGCAATTGCAGGTCGAGTATGAGTTTGAAGGCCGAGCCGTAGGCGAGGACTTCACTAATACGAGACAGGCAATTGCCATTTCCGCCGAGGCATATATAGTGCTTTTCTCAAAAGAATGCAGGGAAATAAAATACGTTTTACCTTGGTCGCTAAATATATATCATCTGGGGCTTTAATTAAAAATTGCTTAAAAATTATATAACAAAAGGTTTTCGCCAGTAAAATTTTTCGATTTCTTGCTTTTGAATCCGATCGATTGTCGTTTAACAAAAGTAGTTAAAATCCCATAATTTTTCAAGTTAATGCCGTTTTTAACATGAACTGTACATTTCAGCATGGAATAAATTGCCTATAATGTAGATGGCTTTTTAGTTTTAGCAATCTCATTAAAATATGCCAAAAATACTGTTTCGGAGAAAATGTTCACTTTTTTCTCGTTTTTCGAACTCATAAAATTTTCATATACTTTCATGTATTTTTCTTTGGACTTCGCTGGAAGCAGGTTTTCCATTGCCAATATGGCTTCTGATCTTAAATCTGGTGGAGTACAATCAATCTCCATTTCACTCTCTGAACCGTTGGAACTCATTTTACTTATTATTAAATTTATATTTATTAAGTATGTAAATAACAAATCAAGACGAATTTTCAACTTTGCCGCCAATTTTTTTTTTCATCTGTGCATACTGCCACCAATTTGTACTGAGCAAAGAGACTACGGTATGCCAAGAATGACAAAAGAAATCCGATCAAAGAGTATTTAATAACCCCAGCACGCCGTTTCATACAACATTGCAGGAGTGTTGTAATGTTCCAAAGTCAAAAAACGCTCCTGCAATGGATTTGATTTTCTTTGTCCGAAAATTCGATACTTCGCGTGTTCTTGTTCGAAAATAATGACAATATTTCCATGCATGTTTGAGAAAAATAAATTACGAACATTGTTTTTATATTTGAGCGAAAGGTTGTGATTCTTGACATTGTTTTAAAAACAGTTCGTATTCCTTTCTAAGGAAAATTAAATAAAAAAATATTAAGTTAAATACGTAAAGACTGCCTCATTACTATGCCGGTTAGTGTGTTCGACTGCGGCCGACGAGGTCCCGGGTTCGAGTCTCGGGCGGGGCCATAATATTTTTCAGGGGGTTTTCTGACTAGAAATTCGCAGTAATAGCCCGGAGTTAGGGAGTTGGTGGTGTTTCACCCCCATGCCTCGGAGAGCACGTTAAGCTGTCGGTCGTTAAAGCCCGCCAACCCGCATTGGAGCAGCGTGGTGGGTCTAAGCTCTTATTCCCTCTCTCCTATGAGAGTGGAGGCCTGTACCCAGCAGTGGGACGTTAATGGGCTGTAGTGGTAAAGACATTTGTTAGTGCGTGTATCAGAAATACATAAGAGATACATTTTAGTCAAACCTCTATTTATACCTATAGCAAATATTCGAGATTTATGTGGGACTAATAAATAATGCAAGACGGGACCGGGACCGCAAAAAGCCTTGAACTCCAGTGACCATAACTCAGAAAATTTAATTATTGCCCAAGTTGGGAACTTGTGTCGGACTTAGTTGCTTAGTGGGTATTGCGCGGGTTCCAAGAATTTAAATCAAAACGTTTTATAGCTCAATGGTCACCTTAGAGTTTCTCTGTTTGCATCGTATTCCTCATTACTGAGGGTCGTGACCCCTTTTCATTAATCACATAGTGGTAGGAGTTTTCTTGGGATAATAATGCGGTGGGTTCCCACTTCCTTTCGCATACTACTCAACTAAGAGTATTAAAATCTTAGGTTTTTTGTAACGATTATTATCAGATGTTAGTGATAATAACCGGGACTGACGGCTTAACGTGCTCTCCGAGGCACGAAATCCATAGAGTTTAACAGAAAGAATAAATATTTAATTAAGTAAAACTTTATGATATTAAGAACAAATCAAAATGTTTCTTAATATTGGAATACAATATGCTTCAAGTTCTACTATATAAAATAATGTACAGAGGCTATAGAGCATTATTAATGTGATAAAATTTGACTGTTCGTCTGTATATTTCAAATATATTTAATTAAACCGTACTATATCGAAAACAAGACTAAATGCACAAATAAGGAATGGATAAAAAATAGTTGTTTTTTACGTAATCCATTAAGTACTATACTCCTAATCCAAACGCTTCAAGTATTATTGATTTTTCGAAATTACGTATATTATTATTCACAATTTCAAATCATATAAAAATTACATACCTATATTTAAATAACCCCTTCCTTAAAATACATGAAATAAAAGTTATATTAAAAATACACGGAAGATAGAGTACTGAGAGTACGACGTATTGGTAAAATCGTGTCGCTGTCGTACGCTCTAAAATAATCTGTAAAAAGTAAGCGCTTAGTTTAACGGTTACTTACTTCTGAGAATCTTTGGATCGTATCCATTTTACTTGTGACATTCAAAGTTTGATAATTCCTACAATTTATGACAGCCATGTGAGAGTATCTACTTAAAACTTTTTATGTGAATTTACCTGCGTAAGTTTATAGAAGTTATTTAATGAGTTCGATAACAATGTAAACTGGATACTATTTAATATGTACTTACATTAATAAATTTGGGTAAGTACATTAAGCATGTCATAAAGCGTTTAATTCAAACTAATATTATAAATGCCTGTCTGTCTGCTACGCTTTCACGGCCCACCTGTTCAACCGATTTTGATCAAATTTGGTACAGGGGTTTATCGCGAGGAAGGACGTAGGCTACATTTTATCCGGGAAAACTAAGAAGTTCCGCGGGAATCGAAAAAACTTAGTCCACGCGGACGACGTCGCGGGTTTAGTCTAGTTTCTTATAGTTAATTAATATTATTTTTACTTGTACTAAAATGTTGAAGGACGGAATTTGTAAATTACCACTTCGTAAGCAAATATTAAAAAGAGAGGGAAAGCTAAAATAGACTAGGGGTCGCTAGCACAAGGACATTTAAAATTGATTATAGTCCGAAAAACTTATCTGACCCGGTGACAGCGTCACTAGTATCTATGAAAAATGAATTGAAAATAAAAAAAAACTAAACAGGCATAAAAAATGTTCCAATTTTGGTCACCGGGTCATATAAGTTTGTGGGACGTTAAATTTTGTAATTCTGTCACTTTTTGGCAAGAGCATATTGCGGCTTCCATTTCTGTCACTTTTTGCAAGTGGACCTAAGAACCCGAAATTCTGTCTAGTCAACAAAAAAATCCTCGTTACTCAATTAGTATGCGTCCACATACACACATTAGTGCGACATGAAGAAAACGTTACACGCTATCGATTTGCCATAGAATATATTATATGCTCTTATGCTTTTCTCCAGTTTCACGGCATATTCGCACGCGGTAGAGAAACGGCGGTAAAGCGGTATTTACATTGTACAGTCGAACTAATTATAAATCGGTTTATTGTTTCATCATATCATAAATAAACAAAACCGTCCTTACTTAATATTATAAATGCGAAAGTTTGGATGGATGTATGGATGGATGTTAGTTACTCAATCATGCCAGAACGCCTGAACGGACTTTGATGAATTTGGCACTAAGATAGATTATAGTCTAGAATACCACAGGCAATTTTTTATCCCGGAAAATAAAAGAATTCCCGCGGGGACCAAAAAAACCTCAATCCACGCGGACAAAGTCGCGGGCATTGGGCTAGTGTATAAATAAATACTCTTTCCTATTTTCCTTCGTAACATATCCCATATATGATATCTGAAACGATAAATTGTTTAAATGTATCTCTTGGTTGCAATCAGTGTTAAAAGTGGTAAGTGTTCAAGAATTATTTTCACGTTTCCTCATAGTTACGAGGCGTGATGGAAACACGCTCGCTCCTAATGGTTAGAGTTGCAGCAACATACGGCTCTTTGCTAACTTTACGTACATTAGTTCTCTGTTGCAGATCACGTTTTGATAATGTTGCACTTTTATATATCTTGCAGTGAGTTATTATTAGTTATTTATAAACCGACCTCCGAACCGTTTAAATTATTAATATTTTTTTAATATGTATAACTAGTTAGTATAACCTATTCGCCCACCAAGCTGGGATCTCCATATAATTCGATGATTATGTACCTTACTCTTTTAGTCCACTCTTCAAGCGAAAATCGCATTGAAATCGGTCCATCAGTTTGAGAGGTAAAGACACCACAGACTAACACGTACAAACAAACAGTCAGACAAGGACTCCATCTTTAAGACACTCCTTTTGGATGGAGGGTTAAAAATCGATGCGTAGATGTTTACCTGCAACAAAAAAGAAAATGTTTGAACTTCGACGAACAATTTCCAATGTTTTGTAATTACGTTAAAAGGAGCCAGGTATTCATAATTTCTCAAATAAATAATACAGCAGAGTGCTTAAGGTCTTATCCCACTACAGAAGCGCGGCACGTAGCGGCAAATATTCTTTGTATGAGTTTGTATGGTTATGGGCCCACTTAAGCGACGCAGTACGGATGCACTGTGACCTAATTGTATAAAGAATATGTACTTGCCGCTACAACTGTACTATTACCTATTCTGCGACTCTGTAGTGGGGCCAGACCTTTAAAGTAATAGTTCTGCGTCATCCTGCACCGCAGTTCATTTGACCTTGCCTGTCGTAACATTAAACGCTTCTGATTAATTAATACAAGTGCTTAAGCACTGCGCTTGGCTTAATAGGGGGGAGTGCTGGGAGGTACGAAACCTGCATACCTTCTTGAGACTGGAATATTAATATAAATAACAATTTTTTTAACTAAATCCATACTAATATTATTATATTATACGCTGTTTTCAACCGATGTTGACGAAATTTTGTACAGTGATAGATTATATCTCGGGGTTATTTTAACTCAGAACTTTATATACCTTTTATCATTAAGGTTTTGCAAAATACTTTATCATCTAGTTTCTATAATCTATCTTAAAAAAAGTAAAATCATCAGGCTATTGAACCGGTTTTAGCCAGGTTATTTAAGTTTAAAAAACACATACACGATACATTTTAAAGCTGCAGTGTCAAAAGCCAATGTAATCACCAAGCTTCAATAGAAAAGAAAGAAGAACATATTTATATTTATTCAAAAGAGTATTAAAATCACTGTTGCCAGACTTACTGAAAGCAATGAACAAACAACTAAACTGAAAGCGAGGGAAAAGTGATTCGCAAAGAGCAGTGACAAAATATACAGCCTTAACTCTTTACCACTTAAAGCTCGAAATTCGCTCATAAATTTTACAGGGAGCCGCCTTATCTCCGAGCTGAAGCTATTTATTGCTACAAATCGACGGGTACGAAACAACTTTTAGGCAAAAATAAATTCCTTAAATGCAATTCGGTCCTATATTGTTACGTCCAAATTCGTTATAGCTAAAAATTTATGGGGGAAGTTCCTGAATGTATGCAAAGTTTTAGGTGGGCTTGGCTAGTTTAGCTGGAATAATCGTTGGTAGGTATTTCATGTCAACGATCAATTAATTGCTAAACAAGTAGTTATAGGTAAAATATTGTTTTACCTATAACTACTTTTGTAGTTATAACTACTGTAGGGCCTGATCTAGGCCCAGATTTGAACATTATTAGGTCACTGAAAATAACAGGATGTTCCAAATAATATAAAATTAAAATATCCATATTGAATTTCAAAATATAATATGGAATCGTAGAAATTGAAAATTTTAATATTTTGCTTGACAAGAGATTCCTATGAAGATATCATGCTTATTATATTTTCCGTGCTCAGTCGCCGCAGACTCGAAAGGAAATTCTTTGACGCAGCGTACTTTGTGGTGATCACAAAGTACGCTGCGTCAACGAATGTTCGTTGCTTCAATTTGTATCGAAAATATGCTATAATGTTATATATATATTATGGCTTTTTTTCTAATAATGTGCCTATCTTTCAATATGTACGTTATTACGGCTTTTAAAAATGGGGACCAGTTTTATTTGGTGAGCTATTATAAGATATAAGAGTAAAACCTCCCGTTAATAAGGCCAACTAAAGGAAATTCCGTTAAATTATTTATTTATAGAAAAGTTGGTTAGATCACAATATACATTTTTATTTATTAGTAGTGTTAAAAAATACTGAGTGATGTAAAACACATCTTTTGACACAGCTTCAATATTCTTCATTTCTTTAGTTCGAAAATAGAATTAATCTTGGAAATGTATATCATTGTAAAGTAAAGCTATCTTCCCCTAAGTAAAGAAAAGGAAAGGAAACAACAAAGACATTATAAATTCCACACGAATATAGCGGGGGGGCGTGGGGAAAGCTAACAGATGTCAATGAATACCTGTCGGCAATAATTAAGCTGCTAGGATTGGAGGGATGCACGCTCCCCATTTTAAAAACTTTCTAAATATTATAAACCACTGCATCTAATAAAATTTTGAGAATATTTGTCACTTGTTTCTTTGGTTTTATCCACTTTACTTAATATTATAAATGTGACTGTGTGAGTTTTTGGGTTTTTATTCACGGCCCATCTCTTAAACCGATTTTGATGAAATTTGATTCAGACATACTATTACATAGGTTGAGTTCGGGGAATGACATGTGCTACTTTTTATCTCGAAATATTTTAAAAACTTTAGGAGTTTTAAAAACCCTTAAGCCACGAGGATGAAGTCGCGGGCAGGTCATCCGCTAGTATTTTTATATGTGTAGGTATTTAATGATGAAACAAAACGTCGCGTTGAGGAAACCTGCATTTCTAAGACTTCGGATTTTGAAAATATTTTTTATTTAATATAGCAATACAATCAGGTTTGTCACATTTCGTCAAGATCTGATGAATATTTCGGAGATGGATGGCGGAACTCATCAACGGGCAATTCAATTACGATCAGCGTAGGTACTAGCTTCATAGATCCATACTATACTTATAATATTATAAATGCGAAAGTGAGTCTGTCTGTCTGTCTCCAACGCTTTAACGGCCCATCTTTTCAACCGATTTTGATGAAATTTGGTATTTAGGTAGGTTACATCCCGGGGAAGGACATAGGCTATATTTATTTCCCGGAAAATTAAGGTAATACTAAGGTAAAATACTAAATCCACGCGGAAGAAGTTGCGGGAATCATCTAGTTATACATACATAAAAAAGCCTGTAAGGTAAGTAAATAATTGGACCAAACCCGTGCGAACCCGGGTGGGTAGTTTAGTCTTAGACTAGGTACTTGGTCAAATGGCGTAATTAGACTGACATATTATTAAGACGAAGAAGAACAGAGTTAATTTAATTAAAGTCACATCTTATCGTATTTCTTTGAAACTTTAACAATACCGGACATTAGCAACGGGCAATATCATTTTGCTGTCTTCTCACGCCGGTACAGAAACTTAGTTATTCTTTTTTAGTGAAAATTAACTTCAATACAAGGGCATGAAACAATAGCAAAACGGCGTTATACATTCCACACGAATCCAGCGAACGTGATAACTTCTTGTAAATTGACAATGAATGACTGCAATTATATTAAGCTTTCGGCAAAGACGCGCTAGACGCTCCGTATCTAAAGGAATTCCCTTTGTAGAGTGATGTTCATTTATTTAGTTCAATTTTCATTTTTATGGCAATTCTTGAGTTGCCGCTTGCATTTGTTTTTGCTCGTTAACTTTGTTTTATTATGTGCTAATTAAAAGTGTAGGTTTGTCCTTATTTTCAGTGCAGTTTCGTGAGCATGCTATAGAAACGATTTTAGCTGCTGCAGTAGCTGAGCGAAAGGAAGATGTTGTTTTAAGTCGACGAAATAGATTTTTGAGAGATCAATCAATAAAATTTGATTGATCAGTTTATAACGGTGCCCTATTATTTCATAAAAACAAATGACAAATTTTCATTTCACAACCAACTTTTGGCAAAATTATGAATGAAAACTTCATTTTTATACAAAGAACTGGTTCTATAAATGATTTTTTTTTACAAAGTTTTGCAAGTAAGGTATGAACATTTATTTCAATTAAAAGTAAGAAATAAATTAAAATCTAAATTAAAACCTAATTATATTTACAAAAAATAAATAAAGCCCGTATTTTTGCCGTATCCGAAAAAGAACCAGGTCACTGGCTACACGTACCTACTGCCATCTCATAGCCTCGGAACGATTCTCGACCGGACAGCGCTTCGTGTGGCAGTTTTCTTACGCTTGGGAATAAAGGTATGTGAGCCTCATTACTGTCCTTGTGGCAGCCGCGTAGATCAGTTTGGTCACCATGGACTCAGTTGCATTCGGAGCGCAGTCCGCTTGTATCGCCACAGTGCTCTCAAAGATATAGTCCGTCGCGCTCTGGCCACTGCCTCCATCCCTGTACAACTAGAACCTTCCGGTTTGTTCAGGGATGACGCCAAGAGGCCGGATGGGATGACTATAGTACCGTGGTCGATGGGTCGTGCACTGGCGTGGGATGCAACCTGCGTTGATACGTTGGTAGCTTCCCATATCAGGCTCGTGCCTAAAGGCGGGTGCAGGTGCCGAATCTGCTCAGTTGCTTAAGCGTCGCAAATACTCAGCTATTACTAAGAACTACGTTTTTGCGGCGCTTGCTTTTGAGACTCTGGGCCCATGGTCATCGGACACGAAGAATTTTATAAATTTTGTATCCCAAAAAACACGCCTCTGGTGACCCTTTGATCAGCTCTTTAGCTGGCGCTTATTTAGCCCAACAGCTTAGCCTTGCCATTCAACGAGGTAATAGCGCCAGTGTTTTGGGCACCATGCCCATTAACAATCACTTGGATGGCGTGTATTTTTTGTTAATATAATTAGTTTTTAATTTAGATTTTAATTTATTCCTTACTTTTAAGTTTTGCATACAAATTTTAATTTCACATAATATTATTTGTCAAAAAAATCATTTATCACATTAATTATTTAAAAAACGCATATCATAAAAACGTTTGATAAGTACTTTAGCTGTCAAAATGTTAGGTTAGCTTAGGGTTAGACATAAATATTCAGGTAGTATTATGTTCAATCGGGTTAATATAACTAACATAAGTTTAAAAAAATGTATGTTCAGAAGCACTAAAGTTTGTAATATGTACGGACATTATATTATATATTATAAAATCGCGAATTTGACAAATAAATTATTTGGTGAAATAATAGATTTGGAAATGGTACTTTAACATTCAGCAATTTTGCAAAGGAAAACATTTGCGAATTGAATATTTGTCAAATGATATTTTTGCGGAATACGGTTGTCACCACTTGAAAAGTTTTTGAAACGCATTTTGTGAAATGATCAGTTCTTAAACGTTTTCTGTGAAACATTAGTGAACCGTTTATAACACATCTTCCATTCTTTTCGATGTAAAGCATTCCGTTACAATAAAAATATGACGTCATACACATTTCTTTGGAGAGTTTCAGTATGAAAATTTGCCGTAAATTCGGCTGTAGTAAGCCAACTCCTAGAGGAGTTGGCTTACAGCGTTCTTTTAGAAAAGAATGCTTAAAAGTATCACATGCCTCACACACACACACATCACACAACATACATACACACTACTCACCAGTTATCATTGCCTAAGTTAACTTCACGTACAATAATATTTATTTCTAATGAATAATATAGTTTATAATATTTTTAGTGAATGCATAAATGACTACTTGAATAAACATTTGCTTGTGCACACATTTGGTTAACGGGGTAGAGGCCTGGGTATCGTTAACACAGGTTTTAAAAAATCTAGCTAGGATAGCCAGTTCTTGATCTTGCAACATTTAGTGTAAATATTTTGTAAAAATTGTTAACGTCAAATAGTTCCAAGATCAATTACAATGTAACATAAAATGATTGAAAATAAACGATTTATTTATTTATTTAATTATGCTAATGGCATATTGGTTGCATTTTCATAGAAAACAAAGCAAGTTATGATAAATTATTAACGTTTATAGACGAAAGTATTATTTTTACGATCTATTTTACATTTTTTCAACGTTGGAGTTCAACAACTAGTTGAGGATCTGTTGTATTTTATAATGTATTGTATATATTATGAGAACTTCTGAACGTATTTTTTGTTTGTCGATATTCAACGTGAGGTAACAATGGACCAGTTACGAAGTTGTTGCGTAGAGGAAGAGCAATACAATTTGTTTCGGTGAGTGGTTCAATAGTGTAAATGGAAATCAAAGAAACTTGACAAGGCTTGCGTTGAAAGTTATTGAATTTATTTACTAACTAGGAAATATTGGATTTCAGATGAATGAGTTTGTGCTGATTTCTCTATAACTTGCCCCTTTATGTAACGAGTACAAGTGAAATTGTAAAATTCACTTGCAAGGGAAATGTTGATAAAATTATAAATTATGCGAAGAATGGTAAGGGTGGGCTTAGACTAAACGAACATAGAACCAGAGCAAGAGCATTTTTTCCTTGATATTATTGATCTTTTAGTTAGCTATCACAACGGAAGAACATTGCTCTGTCACTGTTGTGTCACATAGGAAGAATTTGATAGTGTGTGGATAGATGATCATTCATTCGTTTGGTCTAACGGTCTAGCCCCACTACACGGCGCCCCTACGAACTAGATGCACGGCGCAGTACGGCACGTAGCAGCAAATTTTATTTGTTTGAGTTTGTATGGAGCTGGCCTAAGCGACGCGGTATGCCGTGCCTGTGTAGTGGGGCTAGTCCCAGCTAGACTCATTTTATCATATAATTTTGCGATTGTATATGTCACCGTTAGATTGTAACCTAACTAGCGAAATTGTAAACTACCGACAGATTACAATTTAATGCATTCTTTTACGGTAGATTGTAATATGTTAGGTATATTAACCCGACAAAACCTAAGTGGCCGGGCACTACCTGGTTATTTATATCGAACCCTAATCTAACCTACAAGAAAGAGTCGAGAAAACGTAAATTAAATGAATATTTCAAAAATTGACACTCAGAACATTGAACGTTTCACAATCTGTCGACAGTTTACAATTTCGCTAGTTAGATTACAATCTAACGGTTTTTGCAATCTTACGGTGACATATTTAAGAAGATTGACTATAATTATTTATCATCCGGTTCGTGCATCAGCTGTGCTCCGTGCTTCTGCAACTGGCACCGTACTATTAACGTACTATTTAATCTGTGGTACTATGTGGGCTGTGAGAATACATTGACTCTTAAGTTTCTCGGCGATATTTGCTCAATTAATTATTCGTTTAGATTCCAAGAGATCCAATAAATTTATTATCATAGTTAGCTTAAAGACGTCCAGTGTGGTGCTTTTTGATGTGCTAAAGTACCTAATTCCAATTTCCAACACTTTAGCCTAGAAGCCTTCGCAGTAATTAATCATTTGACATTTGATCAATATAAAGAATTTTACCAAGGGCACTTTCTGTAAGCCTGAATGTAAGAAAAGTATTTTCAGTTAGAGTAATAAAATACCAACAAAATCGAAGAAATTTATTATTTTTTACCGATATTCAACGTAAGGCGAGTAACTCGGTAAAATTTCAAAAGTTATTTCGCGAAGAGGAAATAGTAGCACAATTTACTTCGTAAACTGGTTCAGGCAGGCAATTACATCTCAGACGTGGACTATTAATGTAAAGAGATACTTGTTCTTTTTCTTTTCAGCTCAACTTAGTATACTTAATGTATTTGACTTTCTAAAAGCTTTGAGGCTCGGCTTCGTTCAAAAGGATTAGAAGGCAACCTCATTAGGAACAAAATTTCGTTTTTTAAAGCGGGTAGAGCCACGAAGAACTCATATTATGATTGCGTGACTTCATCCGCGTGGAGTTATATTTTTTTAGATCCCTTTGCAATTTCTCAAATTCATTTCTAAGCGGGGCCATATATTATGGAGTGAACCCGCAGTTGAAGATTATGTCTCCTGTTTACTCAATGTAAACTTCGTGTGACAGCGTTGAGTCTAGGCAATAAATCTAGTTGATCTCAACAATAATTCCTCAGACGACAAAACTTTACAGTATGATAAAGTTTTACGAGTTAAACGTATATTATAAATATCCAATAAAAAAATCATAAAGGGAAGTAAGGTTTTTATGCTATACTCAATTGTCAAAACAGGAACGTACACTATCGCGTAAACGCAGTTTATGTTTGATAATAAAATCGATTTAAATATCCATGTTCTCCATGATTATTTCGTTTGATATTTCGGTTTGAGTGTAAATATACTACCTACTATTATCTTAAAACGAAATCGATAAAATATTCAGTCATAAAGATTAAGTTTTAAGTATAAATACCTAACTTCTGCGTGGATATTTTTTTATAAGTTTTGACTTATGCCATACAACCCTCTCAAGTTTCAACGGCTGAGGATTTAATGGGGTCTCCATACAACGATCCGCCCCGTTGCCAAGACTATGACGCGTTCATTGCTTTAGGGCTTAGGTTACCATCATATATGTATAGTTACTATGGTTTTTTCTAAGTACCTAAGTCACCAAGTTAAAAATTCTTAACTACAACATTCTATTATTTACAGGAGTCGCGAACTGAACTATTTGGCCTCACGGAGAATACCTGGATCGTACCTTAGTATTTACTAAGCTGACCGATTATCTAAGTTGAAGAAACATCTGAAGATGACTTGAAACAACGACCAACGAAAGTCAACATAGCACAACTTTTCAGTTTGGCGAACGACAGTGCTTTATTATACGACTAGCTGATGTCCGCGACTACGTCCGCGTGGTTTGAGTTTTTTTATTCCCGCGGGAACTGTTTAATTATCCGGGATAAAACAAAGCCTATGCCCTCTCCAGGTCCTTAAATATACCCATGCTAAAAATCACCTCGATCCTATGCTGGGTTGCGGCGTGAATGAAGGACAAACCAAGAAACAAAGACACTTTCGCATTTATAATATTATAGGCAAGCGCGTTCCAACCTAGACCTCATCATTGCTTTGCACTAAGCGTGATTTTCGTCAAACGCAAGCCTATCACGCAATAAAAAAAAATTGACAGTCATAGAAGACTGCCGAACGAATTTTTTTTTTTTTTATTAAAATTATTAAAATATAAACCTTATTAATAAGGCATTAAAGTTTAATTTCGAATGTAGTATACTTATGTCGCGAGCATGTCGGTGTTCGCGAGTATGTCGGTCTCGCGAGCATGTCGGTCACGCGAGCATGTCGTTCACGGTCACGCGAATCTACATTTTTACCCCCTACCAAAAAGTGCTCAACGCGCTTAAAGAAGTTTTCACTACAAAAAAGAAAATAGTATTATAAGATGAAGAAAGAGCAGAGAAAAGAAGAAAACAACGACCAAACAGATTTTTGCATTTGTAACTTCAGATAACAGCCCGCAGCCACTCTGACATATTATGCCTGACAAAACATATTGTTCGCGCTTGATTAGGCAGCATTCACGACGAAGGGTGAACCAGATTCAATCATTCAATCAAGCCCCTTCCAATACCTACGTACCTATTATATTATTAGTACCTATTCTTATAATACGAATTCGTATAATATGTATTGTTTTGCAAATGGTTCTGTATTGTGGAATCAACATCGATACTGGTATCGTATTATTATATAAAAGCCATGATTATGATATTAATTGATAGTCAATATTATTGTTGCTGTTTGATAGTATTTGATAAGTTAATATTTTTACTTTTCCTTTCCTCACCCTACTTTTTAAAGTGTTCTTTGGAGTCTTTGTGATTTGAAAATTCGATGAAACGAAAAAGCGACACTAAAAAGAGAGAAACATATTCATAATAGGATTTATAGGCCTATTACACCGCACTTTTTACAGGGCCCTGAGGTAAGGGTGGGCGTGGCCGCTAGTTAGAGCATCGCTTATTAACCAGCAATAAGGACCAATATAGGGACCTTTTCTCCCTAATTCTTATTACACTACACTGATTCAAATGTTAGGGTCCCTGTGAAAAGTGCAGGCTAATAGGCCTATTAGCCTGCGAGAAGATGATATAGAGTAACAGTTATATTTATTTCATTCTCTCTTAGGCTACTTTTCTGAAGTTTCAATTCTGCCGTGTGTGAATTACACATACACACACTTTTTTATATATGGGTTGAACCCCATTTTACTACTTGCTTTAAGATATCGTAAATAAAAATAAATTAATTGTTTTTCGCTACTTACATTTTTTATTTAAACTTAATATGAGTAAAAGCTCGTTTGCCCACGGCACTGGGCAAACTATAGAAACCATAGTTAAGGCTTGGATATATAAAACGCGTGACAGCTGTGTGTTCAGGTTATAAAAAGTCTTGTATAAACTAGGAACGATGAAGATATGCACACTGCGGAGCGCGTTCCTTGAGTTCACGTTGAGTGTTCTTACATTTTCGTGTATTACAAATAGGATTACGTGATCAATATGACCGCGTATGATATGATGTTCTTGCAATTCAAAAACGTGGCACATGCTTCTCTCATGTCTGCATACAAAGATTGCGCGGACCACTGACCACTCCGATGGGCACGCCTACCTCGTGAATGACTTGATATGTTTTATTTCATTTAGGGCAAGGGCAACTTAAGACAGCCGAAGTTGTTTTTTTTCTTTAATTTCAAGAACTATATAATCGCGTTACGTTTGTGCATGTCTTAACTGTTTTGATAACCCCGTGGCGCCGGGTGACCCAAATCAAATAAGGATTATGCGAAACTCATTTCACATGCCATTATCTGGAAATAAACGTATTTTCTTTCCATTAAATATTCAAAACTTCCCCCGAGCTAATGCTGCAATGAAAGGCGATTTAGTCATCGACCAAATACATTATTTATTATTTTATTGCTTATAACTGCGGTTATGAATGTATGTTAATAATGTATGTAGGTTTTAGGGAAAGGTTTTAAACCCATGATCAGTTTTTTTATCCACTACAAGTTATCCGTTGACTGCGATCTCACCTGATAGTAAGTAATGATACTGACTAAGATGGTAGCGGGCTAACCTGTTAGGGGCATAGCAGTTATATTAAACCCATTCCCCTATTCGGTTTCTACACGGCATCGTACCGGAACACCTTAGACCAATAGGTGACACATTTCACGAAGTTTAATTACTGTCACCTGATGGGCGTATTAAATGTTACCTTTTTATTAAGCATGTTTGGTCAGAACGGATATATAACGCTTTTAGTTCTCACATGATTAGATATTTGGTTTTTATCAATGTTGATCTGCAAAGAATATTGTGTGTAGGTATTTGTAGCGGTCCCTAAAACAAACTATAGTTTTTTTAAATGTGTGGCGGAGATAAATTTAAAGCTCGAGCATGGAATTTTAACTTTTTCCTTTTATCCTGTCCATAATATGTTTTAGCCCTTACATCTGGCACATAAAAAACACGGTAATTTACCCATTTAACAATAAGTAAATGTTTGAAACCGAGCAAAATTTAAAGTTACAAAGTTAAAAAGTTCGTAAATTTTTCAGTGAGAACTAATAGTAGGTCCAGTTAGCAGTTCAACGTTTTGCACTAAACTTTAATTCGGCATCAAAGCTTGCAGTTCCATTTTTCATTGTTCTGTGTTCAAAGTAAGCAGAACCACAGAGCTTTGTTTAAACAAACGGATGCGCCCGTCAAAGCGATTTCTTGTTTACAGGCAAACGTACTCGATGCATAAGTTATATCAAACTGGAAACCATAAGTCTCGTGAAAAATAGACGATTCTAGTAAAGTTACTTGAAAATGCTGAAACTTTGTTTTTTCTCCTACTTGCTCGGAAATTGCTTCATTAGTAATTTAAATAAAACAATACTTTTATTGGCTTTTAGGCAAGTAGTTATCCTTTTTTTTACCCATACAGCACAAGATTTTCGCGTGAGTTAAGTCAACGCCATATATCGGAAATGTTTTTTCGGCTTTCTTTACAAATTCTTCCTCGCAAATTAGAGAAAAGTACTATACAGGTCTTTTCCATAATAGAAATTCACGGCCTCGTGTACTGCCGTGAATTGCATTATTTCTGGCCTGGGCAGTAATGTAGCTACTATTGTCTAGATAAATGTAGGTACTAAAATTCTACATCAATGAGATAAATAGACAGTCGCTTTATTTGACTAGGACCAACCGTCAGTCGACGTCATTTCAAAAATACATCCTTATTCCTTGACTGCATAATAAGGGGAACCTCTGTACAAAATCACAGCTTTTTAGCTCCAACGGTTTGGACTGGGTGCGGGAGTCGGTCATGGTGAGTGAGTAAGTCAGAACGTCTTTTTTGCTTCTTTAAATTACAGCTAATATACATAAATTGTGTGTCATTTTATCTTAAAGTACCGAGAAACGACGACAACGTCCAATGTCGATGTAACATTCTCCTATATAAAAGCATTTACTCAGACTAAAATGAATTTTCCCTAGAAAAGTAAAGCCAATTACATTAAGAAGGATCATTCAATTTACCTCACGTTGCATTTGTGGGAAAAATAAAAGTTTTGTACGAGAAAAAACTTTCTAATAAAGCTGAACGAAGAGCAGTGGCAATATCAGAACATTAGAATTCGAACAAAGGCGTATTAAAGAAGGTTTTTAAATAAAAGCAATGACTACTGATAAAACAACGATAATCTAAGTCAACGCATGATCTAAGTAGGACAATCTATACTTCTATACTAATATTATACTATTATCCACACGGACGAAGTCGCGGGCATCATCTAGTAATATAATACATAATAAAACTAAAACTAAATGGATTTTACTATATTTTAGGTAACCCACCACTATTTTCCGATCCTAAATAGGATTACGATGCAGAAAAAAGAGATTTGAGAAAATATCCTAAAAGTGTTGTAATTGAGTAACTAGGTACTTTACCTAGTAACTCAATTACAACACCCACTTACTTAAGTAGGTACACAGTCTTGAGACCTCAAAATTGATTCAAGTATCAAATTCATGGCCAATTTCATTAAAAAGGTCGTCCACAGTGGTTGCAACGGGATCCCCATGACAGAGACTAAGTTTGCCTTTCTATAGGAGCTGATCAAACATCGGTGCGAACTGGGAATTTGCTTGTTTACACACTAGCGTCTGTGCTGCCGTGTGTGCTAAAATAGCGAGCGCAAACGTGATACCTCTACCAATTATTGTTATGGTATATAGGAGAGAGTTGTTTAATGAACGCTTAGTTGTTTAGCGGAGACTAAAAAATGCGAAATTCTCCATATAATTATCCATACTTAATACTTAATAATATTATAAATGCGAAAGTGTGTCTGTTTGTCTGTCTGCTACGCTTTCAAGGCCAAACTACTCAACTGCTTTTGATAAAATTTGGTACAAAGATAATTTACATCCCGGGGAAGGATATAGGCTACATTTTATCCCGGAAAATTGAAGAGATCCCACGGTAATTAAAAAAAACAATCCACGCTGACTATGTCGCGGGCATCATCTAGTTGAGTATAAATTAGTTTAATTCCCATTTCTTTCCTACGTAGTGCCATATTGAGTAAATAATTATTATCATAACTTCAGAAATTTGGTAGGTACATCAGAAGTATAGTATTAAATGTACTTGTAATGGAGCGAATCATGTTCCACTACATTTAACAGATGAAAGGGCGTCCCTCGTAGAGCGTGCTCTTGAGGGTCAAGACTCAAGAGGCACGTAGAAAATTTGTTCAACTGAAAATATTTTAAAATGGTTTAATATTTTGTTCCAAGCAGATATTTTTCTATAAAATTATGCTGCATAATGACGTTGGTAAGTTGATTGCTCTTTTAATCTCGATCACCTGTGTATGACATGAAAACAATTAATTTCATTAAAGTTGACTTTGTATACCTATGAGTAAAACTGCTTTAAACACTCATCTAGTTATTTGAAGTCTTAAGAACGAAACCGCATTTTTTGTATTTTGGTTGTGAAAAAGTTTTTTTGAATCATAAAGTAGACCTTTGTGCCTAATTTCGTCACAATAGGTTCAGAAATTGAACAATAATTAAAGTAGATAATATGTAACGTATATTCTTACTAATACAGTAATAATCGTTTGTATTCTGTGCTGATATATTGATTATTATTTATTAATTAAGGTCATTAGAGATTTTCAGAAAGGCCAATAAAAAATTGCCTGCGTAAACTGAACGCACCGCAATCGAATTCTGCTACCGAATATTCATATCAGTTCTAAAGCCGCTTCCATGTCGCATTCAAGTACGACAGCCTCTAAAGATATGTAGACAAATAAATAGCCTCTGGATACAGAACCTGTCCAGTTGCGCAGGTTGAAAATGGCCTATGAGTCGTGCCTGTATGTTTACCAGAATTAAATAACTAACATCTAGACCGCTATTCGAAATTTCCAGATGTATTCTACTGATACACTCGTACATAAAAGTACTCATAAATAGAATACTAAGATTTCTACCTATTACTACAGCTATTACTACTGCGTAGACAAGATCAAGATAGGTACCGCTTAAAAGACGTTGAGACTTTGTAAGGACTATCACGATCAAAGAGCTCAGCCAAGGTAGACGTAACTATGATAGAACATGGTAAAATATGACATTACTTGCAAACTTTAAGTTAACCAGAGGACGAAAATAAATTGAAATGATTTATAATATTTTTAGAGTCATGCTGTTAATAAAATTAATATACAACTGCAAAGACAAGCTCGACACGAAGAAACATGTTTCATACAAATCCGACGTTTCGCGCGAACGTTTTTTCTTGTCATGTCCGTATTGTGTTTTAGCCCTAAAGCCCTAACATTCTTTTTGCACCCCTCGTGAAAGTGGGTCACACAAAATTTGAAACGAGCGTTCACGTATACACGTAGAGACATGCATATTTACTAGAGGTGACGATATCTCGCGAAAGAAGACCAGTCGATTCTTTTGTGCGTTCATTAAATTGGAGCGGGTTAATTGTAATATTAAATTTACTGTGATATCAATAATATTATAATCATATGATACTGCTTGAAAGGCTATATTAATAAAAAAATGGAATAGGAGTAATTTAGTACATAAGTGAACTTTAAAATATCTATGACTTGCATTAAATTTTTTGAACGGAGTTCTTTGAGGGGGTACGATGCGAAGGGGGTACCCTTCCGCATCGTCCCTGAAGGAAATCCGGCAAGAAAGCCGGCAAAAAACGTCCGTAACAAAAATGCGTGGAGTAAGATTTTTATGTATAGTTTATTTGAAATTAAACCTTAACTCTAAATTATTAAAGTTTAATTTCGAATGTAGTTTAAATATATTTAAGACCTTTTGTCTACGTAACAACGCGAGCATGTCGGTGACATGCTCGCGCTGTTTTTATTTTTACCTCTACTAGAACTTGAAATTGAAATTAATGTAATAAGGAACTTCGTTCCTACTGTTTTTCCTACGACACCACACGTTTTTTTATTAGTGTTTGTATTGGGTGGAGCCGCATTTATAATGCTTAGTATATGAGATGTACTTCTATTGCCTTTATCTCAAGGTACCCACGTTTCAGGTGTAGAGTTCCGATAGCAAAGTGGTTTTAAAGTAAGCTACAACTTTTAAAAGGGTTTTGAGTTACCAAAATTAGTCCAACAAAGGTTGCTACATCAAAGGGCGTTTGTATTTCTTTGAGATAGAGGGCAAAATGTCGAGATTGACTAACAACAAAGATGTGATATTATAGGTACTAGATAGGTATAATTACACAAAAAGCTTTGTAGTTTCACGGTTTAACTTTTTTTATGTGATCTTTCCATTTAAATGGTTAATAGGATTAAAGACACAATAGATGTGGCCATCAATGTTAGTAAGGGCGAAAACAATTTATGGACAAAAATTGTGTTTCACATACGATGCGGACGCAGCGCGGACATTTTTTTCCTGCCCTTTCCCTAGTATGTTTTCGCACTTAGACTTATCAACATGATCGGAGAAAAATTACAAGAAAAACTGTAGTTTGTATCACGACAATTTGACGACCTTCCTGGCTCAGTGTTGAGCGCTGTCTTAACGTGGGAGGTCCCGGGCTCGATTCCCGGAAGGGTCAATTTGGGAATTTATAATTTCTGAATTTTCTCTGCATGGTCTTAGTCTTGGACGCTTCGGCTGTGGCTAGTTACCACCCTACCGACAACAACGTACCGCCAAGTAATTCAGCGTTCCGGTACGATGGCGTGTGAAGGAGTATCAAGACACGCGGAAGCGTGTCCAGCCAAAGTTCAAACAAAACTGGCGAGCAGCACCGTGTGTAATATTACACGAACCATTTGGAGCCACTTTTGACCCCCTCATAACTCAAAAACTATTTCACATAAACATGTCAAATTTGGCGCATATATTGAGACCCGTGAGATACATATGTGCTCCAAATTTCATAAGCACACCTCAAATGGTTATTTAGTTATAAACGTACAAAAATCGTCATTTTTATGATCTACCTAGGTATAGATCAAAACTCTGACACGGGGCATACTACCATTGCTTAAAGCCGTATTATGTTAATATTGTTGACGTTTATGTTGTAGTGTTATAATCATTATTTTAAGGACGTCAAAGTACGTGACATTCAACCGTTATTTTGAAACAATAATGCTTTAAGCGGTGGTAGTAACTCCTTAACTATTGAAAATGACACATAATTATTATTATAATGTAAATAATAATGAATAATAATATAGTTGCATTAAAACCTTACCTTCGTATTCATGCATTTTGTGCAACGAAACGTCATTGACAGAAAAGAAGAAACGTATTTGAAGTCGTCAGTTCAAGCTGTCAGTCATTGTGATTTGTATTCATTGTTTATAGTGGTTTCAGTGATATCGACTGTTTACTGTGCCTGTTTTCAATATTTCACTAAAAACTTTTGACTTTGAACTTTTGCAATCAAAATTGATGAGATGTAAAAATGTGCTGTAGAGGTAGTCTCACCATAGATGTAATCTGTCAATGTCAGTGTAACTCTAGGTACACTATATATTTTTCTTGAGAATTCTCGTCTTTAATTATCTTGTACAATGAGTCGTACAATAGAATTACTAGTGGGTGACCTTACACCGAATAATAAGTACCTACTAATGTAAAACGTAAACTAAACTAATAGAAAAGTCCTATTACAGCGTAAAGGATTATTTGAATGATAGCAAGGCATGGGTATGAATTGTTACAGCGGCTGATTATGTAATGTAGTATTATAAGTACATATATATAATTTGAAATATTTGTGAGATGGTGATAATAAAAAAAAAGCGGAGTTTATTGCGGGCTCTTCTCAGACCAGGGCACGTTTGGAACCCTCGTAGCTTTAGTTTTAAGATACCGTAGTTAATTATCACCATCACGTCTTATGCTCTGTAAGCATGACGTTCAGGTGTACTTTGTAGGTACATATTTTGAATAAATATGTTTTGAGTTTGAGATCGAGTTCAATAATTTCTGTACAAAAAGTAATGATATCCCATCAAAAACGAATTATTATTAAGTAGGTACCTAAAAGTACAGTTTCTACCAGCAAGTCAAATTTTCGGAAGAATAAAATAAGAACTTACAGCTTTACAACTTGTGAAGGCTATAATTCGTATATGAAAACTAGCCAAGCCAAAGCCTTAGTCTTCAACATTTTATACTAAGTTATAAGAAAAAATGATATTTTAAGTTGTTATAAAATATTATATGTTATTATAAATAAATTTCAGGACTGACCATTGAACTTGGCACCCATTTAGATCTCACTTCTTTTGTCGCTGAAGTCAACAACCAAGGCATATATATCACAATTTTGAATTTGGCTCTCATTTCACATTTATGTTTTTGATGGGATAAATAAATTGCAGGACTGACCATTGAACTTGGCACCCATTTAGATCTCACTTCTTTTGTCGCTGAAGCCAACAACCAAGGCATATATATCACAATTTTGAACTTGGCTCTCATTTTACATTTATGTTTTTGATGGGATAGATTATACCCCTAGCAGTTTAGCCCGCTACCATCTTAGACTGCATTGTCACTTACTATCAGGTGAGATCGCAGTCAAGGGCTAACTTGTAGTGGAATTAAAAAATCATTGCCATTACTGTAGTGTTCGAATTCGTGTGAGTAAAAATATTTAATCACATTTTTCCACAATATTAATGTTCTACGCAATACACACTGTCAAAATTTAAAAATGCCATCTCAATTTAAAACATGCGCCGAATTGAGAATATCCTCCTTTTTTGGAAGTCGGTTATAAATATGGAATGAAATTGCTGATTCGAAATTATAATCTTGCTGGACTTTAAAATACGGGAGTCTAAAAAATATGCAAAACGGATAAAACATTCTGTAAGGAGGACAGTATGAAATTCTCCGAATCCATGATAAAAGGGGGCAAATTTCCTAAACGTTCACATGGAAGGTTGGCCGTCGCTGTTGCTTCGAATGTCGTATCGAACGCTTCGCCGCCGTCGAAAATTATTTCTTGAAGGCGAATATCTGTTCGAGACATAAGTAGGTCACTCTATTTTATAGCTACATTTCTTAGTGGAATTTGATATGTTTCTTTGGCTCTTTTGTATAAAAGGTCGCTAGGAGTCTTTTTGGAAAATAAATGAATCAGTTTACAAATTGCCCGAGCAAATGTTTCTGAAAGTGAACGTACAATTTCGAATGCGTTGAGGTAGCTGATATATTTTGACATTCGAGTTTTTTACGTGTCTCGATATTAAATCGAATAATGTTATTATGGCTACTATAGCAGAAAATAAATAAGATTCCTTTTTCAGTGATGGCAACCCTCACTGTTAATGTGGTTGCTAAAACTTAGTTTAATCGGATTTTGAGCGAATCGAGTTTCTATCTTTAGGTGGGAACGACCTATTCAGAACCAGGTGTCCAATTCATTCAACTAATATCTTAAATTAATTTCTTTTTGTTCAATATATCAAGATAAAAGGCTGACAGTACGAGAAACTGAGACAGACTTATAAATTATATTAGGCTAGTTAGCCACCAGTGATAGTTTTGTCAGGAGCCATGTTGGTAAAAAATATTAAACTCGTGACTCCCGGCACCACAAACTTGTTCAGCACCCGTCCGCATACTAAAAGCGAGACTGCAAGATCCGCAGGCGGCATATGTTATGTCAAAATCTGATCGCATACGAAGATACGATTCGCAAGAATCAGCGCAGATCAAGCGAGGCCGTAATGAAGTCAAGGCTTGGCGAGTAGCGCCGCTTAGGTAAGTGGCGGCTTTGAATAAGCAGAATTTACATTTAGTATACCAAGGTATCTAAAATTTACGCCTCTTCACCACTATAATTCCATTCCTTGACGTCTCTTGCATCTAAAGAAGAAGCCTAGTCTAGAAGGCTCAGACTAGAGCCGCATGAGACGCAGGGCAGTACTGAAAATATCGATCACATGTTGTTGACACCACAGTAGAGGTTGTCATTTATATTGAATAGAAGCAGGCGTTACTTTGCGGAAGTCCATGATAGTGAATGAACTAGAATCTTAATTCGCTATAATCCGCTACAGTAGACAAATCTGTGTGGTACAGTGACTGTCTTTCACCTGCAGCATGCGACACCCACCACCCAGCAATTTGCACAGGCACAACACCACACCACACAAATCCTCCAAATCACTCTCAATGATTGTGAATGTTGAATGAGAGTGATTTGGAGGATTTGTGTGGTGTGGTGTTGTGCCTGTGCGAATTGCTGGGTGGTGGGTGTCGCATGCTGCAGGTGAAAGACAGTTACTGTACCACACAGATTTGTCTACTGTAGCGGATTATAGCGAATTAAGATTCTAGTTCATTCACTTCGTTGTCATTTATATTGAAATGCGAATAAATTGTCATTGTGTCAAAACAAAATAAGTACTTCGTGAAATATAAATTTTGCTTTCGAAAGGTTTGTTTCAGAGTTACGGATCACATTTACACATCTAAGCCAATAGTTGCGTGCACAGGTTGCGTGTAATCCTAACTCTTTCTGACTGCTGCAGCTTGTTTCAAGTATAAGTTCTACTATAGGAGGACCTTTTGTCTAAGTAGTGTTAAGGTTACTCAATACGAACAGCCATCTAGTTATCACGTAATCATTTTCTAAATTTATTTAGCTTGATTTTCTTTGAGACGTTTCAGTTTGCAGTATTGTTGCTTGCTATAATTAGATCTACGATATTTATATTTACTTTAATTTAATTATTCTTATTGAATCAGTCACGTTTATTTTATCTAGATCTTTTGTTGTTTTAGGGGAATGTCTCTTATGTTGTTTAATTAAACTTAGGGATAATAAATATTTCGTATAAACCATGTGTTTCACGTTAAATACGAGTATTTTAATTCCCTGCAAATATCAGAAAAGACAACTGCAAACTGCAGATTGTAATTTATTTATTTTTATCCACTACAAGTTAGCCCTTTACTGCGATCTCACCTGATGGTAAGTGATGATGCAGTCTAATATGGTAGCGGGCTAACCTGTTAGGGGCATGACTGTTATACTAAGCCCATACTCCTATTTGTTCCTACACGGCATCCTACCGGAACGCTTAATCGCATGGCGGTACGTCTTTGCCGGTAGGGTGGTAACTAGCCGACCTAACACGGCCGAAGACTCCCACCGGACCAGACCAGGGAAAATTCTGAAATTATAAATTCTGAAATTGTGCAAGGTGCAAGTCCGGGGATCGAACCCGGGACCTCCACACGTTAAGACAACAGCGTTCAACACTGGGTTAGGGAGGTCCTAAATATTCAATTCAATCCCCTTATGGGATATAAAATTATTGCTTTATTGGAACAAATACTGCGTTATTATATGCGTGTCGGCCTAAAAAGTAATGCAATACATGCTTGAGATGCCATGCGTGCATTTCAAAGAAATGAAATTAAAAATATTAATTTAAGACTATCACCCGGAAAACAGAAACAATACTTAGAAGAGCTTTAAAGCTAACATACAAGTAACAAGAACATACTAACATGTCTCTTATTTAAAAAAAAAGCGTTGTCAGGTTTAAAATACGTTCAAACATACGTAATAAAGGTACTGGTACTTCTCTGAATTCATGAAAATAAAATATGTACACAACAGAAACGCATTGCACAAGCACATTGGTGTTTTAAAAGCAGAATAATACAGGAGAGCTTGAACCGCTGACATTTTTAACCCTCTCTTGGGATACATATCCCGATTTACTGAACTAAAAAGCATTCCGAATTTTGTTAACTCACTCGCACGTTCGCTAGGTAATTGCCAATTGTTTTTCCAGTGAATTAATAAATTCAACACTGTTGCGTGTTAATAGTCACTCTATTCGGGGTATTACCTATGTATTCTGTGCCTATACGCAATAATCAACTGACTATATTGGAATCTGAGGAGTCTTTACCTATAGAAAGAGAATTTAAGCATCGTTTTTTTTTAATTATATAGGCTAGCGCTTTACTGCAATCAGACTTGCTTGCAAGTGGTGATGCAGCCTAAGCTGGAGTGCGCTTGCCTAGAAAATGCCTATTCACTCTTGATTTGAAGGTACCTATACTAAAAGAGGCGGGGAAAACGAAAACTGAGTCATCAGAGGCTCTACTTTTCTTAGTTTACTGTAGTTTTCTTTGACCAAACAAGAACATGAATGATTAAAAAATAAAAGGATAATAGTTATGACTAATCAGTTATCAGCCAAACAAGCATTGAGTGATTCTACCAATACCTTAGTAAATCCAGCACTAGAAATATTTTTAGGAAATTTTATAACTCAGTTGTTTCAAAAATCGTCATCTCTACACACTTCAAAATTAATTTAAGTTTCTACCTATGTAGTTTTACTTCTTCTACTGTAAACTTACTGTATATTTAGGTATGTGTGCAATAAAGATATCTAAATAACTAGTGGTTCACCCCGAACTGAGACCTCGCGGTATCCATAAGATAGTTTTAACTATATTGTAATAGTTAACTTTTTTTGTATTCCACGTAAGATGGTGCTTACGTCTTTTATTTGTAAGCACAAACGAATAAACTTTTACAGAGCGCCATCTATTGACATCATTTTGAAGTTCTGTTAAAAATACTGAAGCTCATTAAAAATTTAATAGTTTAATTTCCTTATAATATTTATGTTAATATAGTATTTGTTGTTCAAGTACAGGATATAATTCAGGATATAATTCAAATAATTGATCAAGTTTCAGGCTCAGCCTTTCAGAAAATAGAGAGTTTTGAAGTCAACTTACAAAATCTTCACTTTGAAAGCCCCTTATTTCGTCAATTTTAGGGGAAAAATTAAAAAAATAAATTTGTACTCTATTACTAATTATCTCTAAAATAATATACCGCAACCCTATGTAATGCTATAAAAAATATTTTACTTCGCATTCGCTTCTATGAGAGCCCCTCTGAAATAAAGATTTTTATAACTTTTTAAGCCATATTCAGCTGGAGGCTATCGGCATATACATATTATATTTAAATTTGAAGTAATTACATTCAGTAATTCAGAAGTTATAATGCTCTGACAGACGGACGGACGGACAAGTGCAAATTCATTCAAGTAGATGCAGAGACCTTGGCTTCGCTCGGTCAATAAATAATAATAATACTCCGAAAACATCAACCATCAATCGTCAATTATCACCAAAATAAAATTGTATTTTCGTTTTACTGATCTTTTACACTTGATAACAATATTTTAGAACCTCGATAACCGTAATCCTAATGTGAGCTAATTTTATTTTCAATGTTTATTCAAACACCGCATAAAGAAATATGATACGGGTAGCTCTTATGATGTCAAGCTTAAAACCTATATTTCAATGCAAAACTCAACTTGATCTGCGAATTTGCGCTGTACGGACAGTTAACACGTAGATTTTTATGTGAGAATAAAATTTCCCTTCGCATTACGCGAAAAGCACTTTGTAGCTAAAGGATCTGAGGCTTTGATTACACCACACTTCTTTTCTTTCCGATTCCGGGTGTTGTAACAAGTCACAATTCTATAAAATTAAGTGTTTTAGCATGTAACAAAAACTTTAAACGTTATGCTAGATCCACTCTTGTAAAGGTTCCTTTAAGTTATGGTTTCATCGAACCCAAATGAATTATGTTTAGGAAAAAAACTAGCTCATCGCAAGATTGTCCTAAGCAAACCTTAAGAATGCCGTGGCCCGTGAGCCCTCGGTCAAAGGCATAAAGGGCTTTAGGTTTATGCCTAGCATGTTGTTGCAGGAATTTTAATGGAATCCAAGTCCAATCCTACCACAAGCCCCATAAATAACTACTTAACCACATCTGGTGTTAAGTGATAATGTAGTGTACGCGGCGTCAAATATTTGTTAGTTACCGAACAGTTTGTTAACTAACCACGCCGAAGCCACCGCGAGACTAGACCAGAGACGATTGTAATTATAAAATTTCGAAGTACCCTGCCGGGGATCAAACTCGGGACCTCCACCTAAATAGACCACAGTGCTCACCACTGCGCCTGAGTTCATAACATTTTCTTAACAGAGAGTAAAATATTCAGAGTTCATAACTTTGTCTACACGACTAAGGCCCACTTGCACAAGTTCGCTAAATGTGTTTAAATCAAGACACGCGGAAGCGTGTCCAGCCAAAATTCAAAAAACCTGGCGAGCAGCACCGTGTGTAATATTACACGAACCATTTGGAGCCACTTTTGACCCCCTCATAACTCAAAAACTATTTCACATAAACATGTCAAATTTGGCGCATATATTGAGACCCGTGAGATACATATGTGCTCCAAATTTCATAAGCACACCTCAAATGGTTATTTAGTTATAAACGTACAAAAATCGACATTTTTATGCTCTTTCTAGGTATAGATCAAAACTCTGACACTGGGCATACTACCATTACTTAAAGCCGTATTATTTTAATATTGTTGACGTTTATGTTGTAGTGTTATAATCATTATTTTAATGACGTCAAAGTACGTGACATTCAACCGTTATCTTGAAACAATACTGCTTTAAGCGATGGTAGTAACTCCGTCGTCCACTTCCTGCGGCAACTTGCATTACATTCTACGCATAGTGCATGCACAACTAAATAAAACAAGAGTTGTTAAGTAAAAAAAAACTCCGATTACATAAATCATACTGCAGGTCTTTGTTTAAATTCGTTATTTTGTGTTGTTAACTATTGAAAATGACACATAATTATTATTTTAATGTAAATAATAATGAATAATAATATAGTTGCATTAAAACCTTACCTTCGTATTCATGCATTTTGTGCAACGAAACGTCATTGACAGAAAAGAAGAAAAAACGTATTTGAAGTCGTCAGTTCAAGCTGTCAGTCATTGTGATTTGTATTCATTGTTTATAGTGGTCTTAGTGATATCGCCTGTTCACCGTGCTTGTTTTCAATGTTTCACTGAAAACTTTTGATTTTGAACTTTTGCAATCAAAATTGATGAGATGTAGAAATGTGCTGTAGAGGTAGGTAGTCTGACCATAGATGTAATCTGTTAATGTCAGTGTAACTCTAGGTACACTATATATTTTTCTTGAGAATTCTCGTCTTTAATTATCTTGTACAATGAGTCGTACAATAGAATTACTGGTGGGTGACACACTGACCTTACACCGAATAATAAGTACCTACTAATGTAAAACGTAAACTAAACTAATAGAAAAGTCCTATTACAGTGTAAAGGATTATTTGAATGATAGCAAGGCATGGGTATGAATTGTTACAGCGGCTGATTATGTAATGTTATATTATAAGTACATATATATAATTTCAAATATTTGTGAGATGTTGATAATAAAAAAAAGCGGAGTTTATTGCGGGCTCTTCTCAGACCAGGGCACGTTTGGAAACCTCGTAGCTTTAGTTTTAAGATACCGTAGTTAATTATCACCATCACGTCTTATGCTCTGTAAGCATGACGTTCAGAAGGTGTACTTTGTAGGTACATATTTTGAATAAATATGTTTTGAGTTTGAGATTGAGTTCAATAATTTCTGTACAAAAAGTAATGATATCCCATCAAAAACATAAATGTAAAATGAGAGCCAAGTTCAAAATTGTGATATATATGCCATGGTTGTTGACTTCAGCGACAAAAGAAGTGAGATCTAAATGGGTGCCAAGTTCAATGGTCAGTCCTGCAATTTATTTATCCCATCAAAAACATAAATGTGAAATGAGAGCCAAGTTCAAAATTGTGATATACAGGGTTACAGGAAAAGTCGACCTAGATCCGTTAAGGGCGTGTAGTACACATCATTTCTGAATGATTTCACTATGGAACCCCCCATCCTAAACTTAACCGTTTTCGAGATATTCGAGTTTTAATTTTTTTTATGAAAATGCCCAATTTTTCGGCTATTCTTCGTTCGAGTATGTTGCCATTTTCAACAGTCCAGTATCACAAGCACAAATCAGAGTCCAGTAAACAAGCACAGTAGTCACAGTTAGAAAAATCAGTCCAGAAACAAAGCCAAGTCGTGTGGGAATCCGAAAGCACAATAATTCGCATCTACCATGGACGAATCGCATGAGCAGACTAAAATGGATGGCAAGCAAACAAACGACCAAATACAAAACAATGGGCATGTTGTATCCCCAAACTTGTTTTTGCACATTATTTTTCTCACTCTCACCTGCATAAATCGTAAGTTGTCTCGCTCACACGCACCGGATTAACTTGAAGGACAATAGCCGAGGGACCCGTTAGACCTACTACCTGAACCTTTCCAACTATGTTTTTTTCTATGAGTTTAAATACAACCCTAGGTTGTTATACCTCGTTGGATAGATGATAAAATGTAGATGTTTTTAAGCACATCTGCAGAGCAAGTGCCATAATAATTTTTTGAGATATCCAGAAAAGAAAAATATTTTTTTATAATTTGTACTTATTTTCTTAAGTTTCGATCGTCTACAATGACCTATTTAGTTAACTTACGTGCAATTTTAGTTATTGAGGTCATTAAGCATCTCATTCTTCATGTAAAAAACCAAAAAAATAATCATAAGAGTCAAAAAAATTCAAAATATTCAATTCAATAGCCGAAAAATTGGGCATTTTCATAAAAAAAAATAAACTCGAATATCTCGAAAACGGTTAAGTTTAGGATGGGGGGTTCCATAGTGAAATCATTCAGAAATGATGTGTACTACACGCCCTTAACGGATCTAGGTCGACTTTTCCTGTAATCCTGTATATGCCTTGGTTGTTTACTTCAGCGATAAAAGAAGTGGGATCTAAATGGGTGCCAAGTTCAATGGTCAGTCCTGAAATTTATTTATAACAACATATAATATTTTATAACAACTTAAAATATCATTTCTTCTTATAACTTAGTATAAAATTTTGAAGACTAAGGCTTTGGCTTGGCTAGTTTTCATATACGAATTATAGCCTTCACAAGTTGTAAAGCTGTAAGTTCTTATTTTATTCTTCCGAAAATTTGGCTTGCTGGTACAAACTGTACTTTTAGGTACCTACTTAATAATAATTCGTATATGGAAACTAGCCAAGCCAAAGCCTTAGTCTTCAACATTTTATACTAAGTTGTAAGAGGAAATGATATTTTAAGTTGTTATAAAATATTATATGTTGTTATAAATAAATTTCAGGACTGACCATTGAACTTGGCACCCATTTAGATCCCACTTCTTTTGTCGCTGAAGTAAACAACCAAGGCATATATATCACAATTTTGAACTTGGCTCTCATTTCACATTTATGTTTTTTTGATGGGATAAATAAATTGCAGGACTGACCATTGAACTTGGCAGCCATTTAGATCTCACTTCTTTTGTTGCTGAAGTCAACAACCAAGGCATATATATCACAATTTTGAACTTGGCTCTCATTTTACATTTATGTTTTTGATGGGATTAAATTTACTATACCTGTTCTTTTCATTTCAACCCCGGAATAAATTTATCGAAATGTAACAGCAACATAAAATTTAACTAAATCAGTTTAGCCAGTGTTGTACAACTCGGCCCTAGATGTTTTCATCGTTCATTCCTTAACGGTCACGAACTGAAACCTGAGTCGATCTAGGTGTACAGTAAGTGTCGGGTGAGCGAACCTTTTGAATTTTTTTTTTCCAAATAACCGACTTCCCAAGCCACTGTAATATAAAGTAAAAAAAAATTTGGAGCTTCCCCTAAGGACTAAAAAAAAAATTTTTGCCGGTTCAGAACCCAGGAAGATATGCACCGACATACATAAAAAAAAATATATGGGCCGAATTGAGAATCTCCTGCTTTTTTTGAAATCGGTTAAAAAGCGGTTATATCGAATAAAATGGGTGTATAGTGGTGTGGTTACAATTCGCTTCGTTCCTTCCCCTCATTTTGTATGCCTCAAACGTCACGTTGGGGCGCGTGAATCGTGTTACCGGGGCCCAAGCTTTTGTTTGGCGTTTCCTTTCACAACGATTTTCTTAATAGTACTAGTAATTCATTGTGAGAACTTGTAGGTGTTCAGGATTTACTTTCGTGCCTCAAATAAAAGTGCTAAGTCAGTGGTCACTATCTGAATAGCTACAGCTCATCTAGACAAAATCAATACGCCCAAACACGGGACATCCGCTGTTAGTTGTCAAGAAGTTGCATATTCCGTAGACAATCCTGGTTACGGCATCAGGTCAAGGTTTTCATATTATAAAAAGGTGAGTCATTAGCATTACTGAGTACCCTAAAAGTCTATTAAATAAAAAGACGAATAAATAAGTGCAATAAATACGGATCAAATCTCTACACCTGCTGAGAGTGTCATCATTTTCAAAAAACTTAAAAAGAATATTAATTAAATTTTCATTTAATAGTTAAATGAATCATCTTGAATTATTTTTATAACAAAGCAAGGTGAATAACGTAAAAAATTCACATTTTGTGATGTGTAGAAAAGCAGCAGCAAGATTTTCGCCGAGAGAAATAGGTTTCTTTTTATGTTGTTGATACTTGACTTACAACTTTCTTTTCGGCTTATGTCTGAAGTTGTTGTTTTTTGTTTATTTTTAAGACTGTTAAACATTAAACTTAATTTTATCAGGAGATACTTTGCCTAAGTATCCAAAACTTTGTTTCCTTTGTCCAACAATGAGCTCTATAAACTTTTCGTTCGTCCTACTTTGTTAGTTTTATACTTCGGTGTCGCGTCGTCAAATTTTCTGATATAAAGTGATTTTTCCAGCTCCAAGGTAAAGGAAACAGGAGGTAACTAAGGAATTTTCACAGGACTGCTAATATAAAATTCATGCGAAAGAACGGTTGTCTTCTAGTATCCATCTTAATACATTCTAATGTAAAACGAAAGTGTGTCTGCCTGTTACGCTTTTACAGCCTTATAAATATGTTTATAAGTTTGCAGCATTATATGTTGTTGATTTTGACGAAATTATGCCTACAAAGACAGATTGTATCCCGGGAAATTACAAAGGCTACTTTTTATCCCGGAAAATCAAAGAGTTTGGACGTGAATTTAAAAAACCTAAATCATTATAATCTAAGATCCCTTGATGATTATTTTTTTTATTATTCTTGGCCAAATTCCGCACTTCACTTAGTCTTCTAAAGTTTTATCGAGAAACATCGGCCAAACTGGGGCTCAATGATTCAACAGTTCGACGTGCAGTCCTCCAAACTTTTTCTATAAAGGCGGGTATATGTTGTGACTCCCGATATTTCTTAGATAACAAGCAAACTTTCACTCCCTTGTCCCCATAAAGACTATCAGTTGTTTTTCGCTATTTTTGGGACTATGCCAGAAGAGTTTCCTTAGTTATGACTGTCACAAAGATCATTAACTTTTATTTCTATTCATTCATAGCAATGTGACTCAGTGTATTTAAGTTTATTTTGAAGTGAAAACTTCTTTAGGCGCGTTGAGCACTTTTTTTAGGGGGTAAAAATGTGGAAAACGCGAGACCGACACCGTTTTTCTTAAGACAAAAGGTTTTAAGTATAATAATATAGTACATTCGTAATTAAACTTTAATCCCTTACTTTTAAGGTTTATATTAAATTATATATAGTATAATAAGTGCTGTGTAACCGTGGGCGACACCTCGCGTTGTTACGAAGACAAAAGGTCTTAAATATAAATCTAAAACATTCGTAATTAAACTTTAATGCCTTATTTAAGGTTTTTGTTTGAAATATGATTATTACATTGTTTTCACTTCTATCGGCATTTTAATATGAATTTTATGAATTGGCTTATGTTATGTATTTTTGGTTAGCTAATGGGTAGTATGGTTTGTAGTATAAGCAACGCAATTTAGCGATGCTACGATATCAAGTAACTGGATCCGTGTAAGTCACACTGCTGACTGCACCATTTTCCTTTTCGCTAAGAGACTTGATCCCTTTCTTTCGTGGAAAGGCAGCCTTATGCACTTTTGGAACCAACCTACACTTCGTTCATATTTAAAACTTCGTCATAAAAACCAATGATGAACTTGTGAACGGAATGATGTCGGAATTTATAATTTTAAATGAAAGTTTTGTTAATGATACTAATTTAACATAATATTGTGTTGTATATTTAATAATATGCGTATCAGGCAAGAACGTAAATTATAATTAAAAATAATCTCTCAAAGTCAACAAGACGTACCTGACAAGCATCAAGTTAATTTTGAATAAGCTACCTGGCTTCAATTAAATTAAGAAGTTCCATGATAAGAAGGTATCTCGTTTCTTATGATTTCGTGTCTGAAAAGCGTTAATTAAATTCTTTATAAGACTAATAATGATCCAGAGCGATCATGTTCAATTAATTGAAAACACTGTGGAACGACGTCTTATAGGTTCAAACTTTGCAATATTCTTAAACCTATACCTATTACAAAATTATCTGAACATAATTTCTTAGAAGGACATCAAATAGAACGAAATAAGTACAAAAAAAGTCTTTGGTGGAAAAAAGGCCACGTAAGGTGTTGCCAATGCTATGGTAATTACCGTGTTCTACGGCTTTCAGGCCACAAAATCACAAAATACACGGTCTACGGCCGTAACCCTGGGGCCTTAGCAAATTCTACGGCTTTTTACAAATTCTACGATGATAATTGATAAAATAGTGAACGCAGTAACACTTAACTTTTAGGTAGGTACCTACATAGGCATAGGTAATGCGTTCATTAATTTAAGATTATTCGACTGTCAAAAATACAGTTACAGTTACAATTTGACCATGGAGTAGAACTAAACGCCGCCTGCGGCAAAAACATAGAGTGCGACAAGGCTATATTGGCGCGTGGCGAAAATCGGAACTAACGTTGCCGCCAAGTATCTCCTTTGTTTTTGTTTGAATATTCTAAGCCTTTACGTTTCCTTTTTTTGGGAAGTGACACGGCCGACCGTTGATCTCTTTCCCTATATACACGGCTTTTTTACCTGACGTACACGGCCGCCTAAAAATTTGCATTGGCAACACTCACGTAACTCGCTCATTTTTATATGGAGGTGCAAACTCTAATGCAAGCTTTTTGACGACCTCCCTGGCGCAGTGATGAGCGCTGTTGTCTTAACGTGAGGAGGTCCCGGATTAGATTCCCGGCAGGGTCAATTTGGGAATTTATAATTTCTAAATTTTCTATGGTCTTGTCTGGTGGGGGGCTTCGGCCGTGGCTAGTTACCACCCAACCCGCAAAGACATACCGCCAAGCGATTTAGCGTTCCGGTACCATGACGTCTATAAACCGACTAGGGGCATGGGTTTAATGTAACTGTCATACCCCTAACAGGTTAGCCCGCTACCATCTTAGACTGCATCGTCACTTACCATCAGGTGAGATTGCAGTCAAGGGCTAACTTGTAGTGGAACAAAAATTTTTGAAAAAAATGCGATAGGAAACAACCTTGTTCCTCTCCAAAGCGCATCGAGGTTTTCCCCTGAACGGTTCCTCGTATTTTTTTTTATTACCTTATAGCATAAATATAGACCTAATCTATGCAGTTGCACAATTTCAAGCTTCTGGTTCTATTGGCTTAAGATGTACGATGATATATTAGGCAGTCAGTTTCTTCATTTCAATTTAACTAGGAACAGGAACTTAAATTATAGGAAACTTAAAAAGTACACATAAAAATTCTTTCCTAAAAACCGACTTCCAAAGCCACTGTAAAGTAAAAATAATTTTGAGTTTTTTTAGTGTCAGAATTGAGGATTTGGAGTCAGAATTTTTTATCGGACCACCTCGAGAGCTTCTTCTAAGGACTGAAAGAATTTTTTTTCAAATCGGTTCAGAAACCACGGAAATATGCACCGACATACATTTAAAAAAAAAGAAATATACGCGCTGAGTTGAAAACCTCCTCGTTTTTTGAAAGTCGGTTAATAAAGTAGATCAACTGACAAGTTTCATTATTTTAACCTTTAATGTTTTAATAGCTAGTTTTTACTCTCAATGGCAACCACAACACTGTGAAATGCCACGGAGTGCTAAATTTACTGCAAAGTTCCATTCAATGTTATCTAGATGTGCTCAACTGTGCACCATTTGCAATATTTCACTATTTCACTGATCGAACACGGTTACTTTGTGTAAGAAGATTTAATGTTTTTACCGTCGGATATAATATTATAGAAACGGTTGAATGACTCAAATATTTTTAACGGACTTCCAAAAAAGGAGGAGGTTCTCAATTCGACGCGTATTTTTTTTTTATGTATGTCGGTGTATATCTCCGTTATTTCTGAAAGGATTTGAAAAAAAAAAATTCAGTCGTCAGATGAAGTTCTTGAGGTGGCCCCATAAAAAATTCAAACTTGAAATCCTCAACCCTAACACTAAAACGTTCAAAATAAAAATTATTTCCAAAACCCGACTTCCAAAGCCAGGTATAACCAGGATAAACAAAGTTGACGCATCAGTCTCGCCAGATTTCAACATAATGGGTCGAAATCAAAATTATTTTTTACTTTATAGTGGCTTTGGAAGTCGGTTTTTTGGAATGAATTTTTTATTTTCTCTTTTGAGAAAGTACTACCACAGGTACTACACATAAAGCCGACGATGACTACTTAAAATAAGGTTTTTTTAAATATTAATATGTATTAGGTGAGACCGTTATTGATGCAGTCTAAGATGGTAGCGGGCTAACCACGATGGCCTAAACCTAGCTGGGCAAGGGTATAGATTTAATTCAATCAGTTTTACACAAATCAAATCATTTATTTCCAGAAACTTTTTAAAAATAGGATGTTAGACATTGATAAACGCATTTAATGTTTCGTCTTAACAATATGCAGGCCAAAAAAATATTTATAGACCTAAACACAGCCGAAGCTTCTTACCAGACCAGAGGCTCAAATTGTCTGAGAAAATCGTAATCATTTGAAAGCTTAACGTATCACTTAAACTATGGAAGCAGTTCATACATGCTTTTTGACATGCGGGCAACAATTATAGTTGCCTGTTCGTATTATCCGTTTAGCATTACGATTTTCTTTTAATTCATAACAATTAATGAGTCGTGATTTTCGTTGCTCTGCTTGCGTGTTTCAAACTTTAAATGTCATGCAGTTCATTTAAAATGAAACGATGACGAAACTTTATTGTATTCAGCAGTGAACGTTTGGGCTCTGGACGACGACAAAAATGGGAAATCAGACCCGTGTCAACCCTGTAACGCAATTTGTGACAAAATGTTGTGTGACGGACCTTAAGATCTTGAAAGCCTTTGATTTGGATTTTCTTCAAAAGAAAATTATTTTCTCTAATCTTGCTGGAAAAATCTGTTTTATTCACATTATATGGAGCACGCACACTAAGCGATCAGGCAAAACATCGTTGCTCTCCGTTGCGGACTGTTCGCGCGGATGTTTTGTCCTTTTCGGTCCGTAATGTGACTTTGCTTTTTTAGCAAACTTTGTTACGTCATTTCCTGTCTTTTTATCAAAACAATATTAAGATTAAAGTTATTAATCAAATGCTTTGACTGTATTGAATAAATACAAATTTGGAACGTAGCATGTACCCTGAATGAACACATTTTGTCCCGGAAAATTAAAGAGTTTCCGCGGGAATTACAATACTTTAATCCACGCGAACGAAGTCGCATGCATCATGTAGTTTTTAATAAAAATAAAATTGTGCAAAGTTCGTGACTGGCATTCGAACCTGCATCATTCTACTAAAGACGCGGCTGTTTGAGCGCTGAGCTGCAGAGAGCTCCTTGGAAGTGGTTTAAATGTTCAGCACCAACTAAAATTATTACTACATATAGCTATTGTAGCTATATGTAATGTCTCTCTCCATCTATACCAAAAAAAGAGACATAGAGTTCAACGCTTTTTTGTCACGAACGATTTTACCAGCCCAGGCTCTCATCTATATATATAAAATTCAAAGGCTTATAGATAGACTGACTTATATATCAACTATATAAAAAAGGATTACCCGAAGAAAGGATTTTTCGAAATTCTATCCTTAAAGGGGTAAAATTAGGGTTGAGAGTTCGTATGAAATTCCATCTTTTTTCAAGTTTGTAATTATGAAATACGTATTTCACAATTTTTGTAATTTCTGTCCCCAAGAACGTTAAATAGAGTTAACGGATTAACGTCATTTTTGTGTGGGTATAGATGTGTACCTGGAGAGTTACATAGGCTTTCTTTTATCCCGGAAAATTAAGGAGTGCCTGTGGGAATTAAAAACTTATGCCACGCGAACGAAGTCGCGGGCGTCCACTAGTGTTTCATAAATAACTACTTAAGTTCTAAAAAACGGAAATATACGGCACTTGGCAGGCGTACAGAAGCTGCACTATTAGATAAGCTTTAACAACGTAATTTGCTCGAGAAAATGATGTCATTTTAATGTGAATGTGCATTTTCACGCGTGGTCGCAACCGCATAGTTCATTTATGGGTCATTTTCTCCATTAAATTACTTAAATTAGAATAGAATAGAATAATAATTTTATATTAAATTATTCGACATACGCTACTCCAAATAAAAGTTAATATTACCAACTTGGTAACTATTTACTGAAATTAGTTGGAAATATAAAATCTTAAGATGCGTAACCTACTTACAAACTACAAAGAACGACGTATCGCCTTAGCATGTGGTCGGACTGGTTGGAATAGTATATACCTGTCCTTATTATAAATAATTTATGAAATAATGACGTCCGTAATTTACTTTGCGGGGTGTTAGAGTTACGAAATTAATAGAACAAGATCCCGCGACGAACTGACCTTCGTTATTTTACTAAGGCTGAAAGGTTTTCTATGTATGTCTTTAGATCTATAATAATATTATAAAGAGGTAAAGTTTGTAAGTTTGTGAATTGTGAGTTTGTGTCGTTGTAGGGGGTAATCTCTGGATCTACTGAACTGATTTTGAAAATTCTAGTACCAATAGAAAGCCACATTATTTGTGAGTGTCTTTAAGTTTGAATCACGGTTGCTATGGAAGGTATCAGGTAGAAAAGGTGGCACCTCAATCAACCAAAGACTGAACGGATCTGGATGAAATTTGGGACAGAGATAGATTATAGTCTGGAATAACACATAGGCTTTTTATCCCAGAACATCAAAGAGTTCCCCCAAAAAACCTCAATTCACGCGGACAAAGTCGCGGTCATCAGCTAGTAAGTGAATATAATTAATAATAGACAACAATTGGATTGTATCACAAGCTCACAAAAAATATGAAAGTGAACTGGTAGCTTTGTGTTTTCGATTGCAGTCCATCCATGAAAACTGCGTAGGCAATCAATCAAATCATACATTTGAACGATCATAAGCGCACTCGAAAAAACTCAAAGCTTATAAAAATATTATATTTTTGGGGAAAATAAAATGTTTCTATCGGCTTATACTTAAATAAAAACCTTTTCGATTAAAGTACCAAACGACTCGTGGGAGTACTAAGGTGAACGAAAATGAAAACAAATTCGTCGAAATTCGTAGGTACTTATGGAAATTTCATTAATAAAATAATATTATGTAAACTTAGATCCACAAAGTAAGATTTAAGTACGCTATAGTATGTATATATCTTGATTGTTTCTAAATTTAGAGACCGCATGCAGATTGTTGTTACACAACCAAAATATTAGGAGACGCTACTGCAGTTTCCAATTAATATACCCTTATGTTTTACAAGCCTTGGATATCTTTTTAAAACATTGAATAGTTATTAATTTAATGTTTATCAATGTCAAATACACACAGACGACACTGCATGACTGATATAATATGTATATTAACATAATATGATCTACTTGTTAGCTAAAATTGCTGGGTCGCTACGTACGCTTCTAGCGTAAGGTTTTCTTCTCTATAATTTTAACCCTGATTTAAAATTTCCATCGTAACTGGAAAGCGTCAAGTAGTCAGAAATCAATTAGTTTATAAGCCCAACAAGTGGTAAATATTATGTTTCTGCACAAAAAGATAAATATTTAATCGAAGCTAACCGGAAATATTGATCAACTTTATTAATTAAAGTTTCCACTGCTATTCAATTTCTTCTCGGTATTTGTAACGATAGAGAACAAAGAAACGCCAATTCATTCTCCTATAACGAAAAATTTCAAACATTTTGATGATATTTCGCAGTTACTCGATAGACTCTTGGCAGCGACATGCCTCACGGTATTGCGCTACTGAAACTTCTGTGAGACTTGTTATTACTGTTAGTTCCTTCTTGCTATTGCTTTTTTGAAGGAACATTTTCGCTTTATTGAAATTGGAGGAATTTTGCAGTCTCCCCCGAAGTTAATTCTTATAGGTACGACGCATCTTGCCTATGTTAGACAAGCATCGTTTTAGAAGCCACAGATCAAATGGACTCGATTTGAAGCATACTAATGGGTGGTTTTGTCTCTAATTTTGGTTAGAAGTACTTTGGTGGACTATAAACACCATCAAATAGTCAACAAAATAAAGCATCGACGCTATTACATTCAAGCTGCCATCAACCAGACTATCCCACGGCTATCCTGAACATGAAGTGGACATGAACTATATGAAGCTCTTCTATCTACTAGAACACTTGAATTATTAACAAAAGTAAACGTGACTTTGAAAATTGAACTCAAGCGCAGATACTACGTACCTATTATATATTAGTAAGTTGCGGTTTGAAAATGCGGTTTTAGTAGGGGATCCCACGAGGGGATTTTTGGATTTACTTCAGTGCGGCAGATTAATATAAAGGGGGATTCTGTGGACCCTGTAGAGTAACTTCATCATATATGAGCCCTGTATATTAGTGTGTCTGTCTAGGGCAGCAGATCAGAATATTAGATAAATAAAATCGATAATCAGAAATGCTCGAGCGAGTCAGATTAAGGTAAAGTGAGTTAATTACATGCTGAAAAGTATACATTCAAATAATCTGACGATTTGAGTGAGACCTAAAGGAGTTGGAGTTTTTTAAGTTTGTAACCCTCCACACTTGCCACCTACTGAAAAAGTTAAAAATCTATGATCTATGCCAAATCAAACCATGTAACGACGCTCTGACACAGATGAGTTTATTCTATTTTGAACTTTATGGTGGTAAACATTTTCTGACCGCGACTGTACATAAGTCACATTTGAGTTCAATGTGTACCTAGCTGAAACATATGCATTACTATTAGTAGAAAATCTTTTCATTATCAAAAAAGAAGCACTGTGTGTACTTAGTTTATCGTGCATAAAACTTGCTTGATTTAAAATTGGTCAAAATTGACAACCCTGATTCATTTATTTCACACATTGTGTACCAATTACGTATATTGAAGTTCAATTTAAAATCAGCCGACGTACGAAATTTGGCGGTTCCGTTGTTTGTTTGTCACAGAGTGTAGGCTTTGTTAAACTTGATCAAAGGGTGCGTTACTGTGAAGTGTGACGACATGCTCGAGTGAATGTGGTTATGGCGTAGTTTTCCAAAGACGATACTCGACTTTCAAATTGAACTTCTCAACTAAGTTTCTGTAGAAACTATTAAATTTTTACGTAACAAAGAAGCCGCGAAGACAGGTATCAAAAAGATCTTTAACTGAGGAAGTATTTGAGGAATGAAAATTATATAAATCATATTTTTGTTCGTCATGTCCGTCAAAACGTAACTTACTGGTTAAAGAATCGAGATGCGCGATTAAAACGCATAACAATAGACTCAAAAAATCATCCCCATTTGTAGTTGGGTCGGGGTTTTGTTGCAGATAAATTAGCATAACGTGGCATCAGAAAACAGAAATAAAAAAACAGAAACGTTTCATATTATTATATTTGAAATAAATTGTTCCACGAGTCCAGTGAAAGAACCGTTTCCTATTTCGCTCAAGTTAATTGGAATACCAGCAGTTTCATTTGTAGGTATGGCTGTTAAGACGACTCAAGCACTACTTGACATAGAAAGTTTTGTACTGAAAAGTGCCTTATTACGGTGAATAATAAAAAAACACTAATAGAAAACCAGTGTTAGATTATATTTTCTAAATGACGTCTGCCCTGGCGCAATATTGAGTGCTGCTGTTTTAACGTGCGAAGGTCCTGGGTTCGATCCCTAGCAGGGTCAATTTGGGAATTTATAATTTCTGAATCTTCCCTGGTCTGGCCTGGCGGGAGGCTGCGGCCGTGGCTAACTGGCTAGTTATCACCCTACCGGTAAAGGCGTGCCGCCAAGCTTTTGCTTTTGCTCGCGACTTCGTCCGCGTGGACTATAAAAATTTCTAACCCCTATTTTACGCCCTTATAGGTTGAATTTTCAAAAATCCTTTCTTAGCGGTTGTCTACATCATAATAGCTATGTGCATGCCAAATTTCAGTCCGATTCGTCTAGTAGTTTGAGCTGTACATTTTCCTTTTATATATTCAGGAGATTTAACAAAACATTTCATTAAATTAATACAGACAAGAATAGCTCAATAAAACATCGTTAAAGAATTACTTTTCCAATGACATCACGACCTAGTTATTTATGCTGTCTCGTTTCCTTACGGGGCGGTGGGATAGGAAAATTCTGTACCAAATGCTTACGACTCGGAACCGACCGTATATGCCTTTGAATTGTTTGATCTGCAATTATTTCAACAAAACGTGATATATAAAAGACGGCGAACCTTTTGATAATGTGATTGTAAATAATTTTTTTTAAAAGAGCTACCGCCGAGACTCTTGCTGGTTCCTCTCGGTACGAATGTCATTCCGAACCAGTGGTAGATTCATTCTACTATTCAAAAGCACTTGTAAAAAGTCTATTTGAATAAAAAACATTTGAATTTTGTTTTTTTTTAATTATGCTTTTGGTGTTGGTGAAAATAATAACATACATTTTGTCATGGATTCCCATAAAATTTAACAATCGTTGTCGTGTCGTACCCTGACCAATAAAAATAACCGTACGCCCATTGGCCTGCCTCCAACCCGTGCCTGCTCACCCCGCTCTAGGTCACCCACTCGCTCCTTCACAAGGGACAGTACTAAATACATCTCGATGTCAACTGTGTGAATCCAATTACTTAGCTATAAAGCTAGAGCATCGCCAACCATCTGGCGACCAACCAATTTCCTATGTAGCAATGTTCTATACACATCGGTATTAGCTTCGAATGGTGAATGCTGACTATTTAAGTGTAAAGAGTATTATTTTTATTAACAATCCCATTAAAATACCTACATAATTTAAACATCGGCAGGAAATCGGAGCAAAATTCTTCTTTTTCATAATGTATTGAAGAAGTTAAAGGAGATAAGAAATCCCGTCAAGCATATTGCTAATATTAAGATGTTCGTAATTTCGTCCGGATTTAGGTTTTTGAAACCTGTGGTACCTAATTACCTAACTCATATCCTTCCTTGTGTTAGCACTATTACTGTTTGTCATTATATCTCATGAAACAGGAAGTATGATATCTGTCAATTTGACTCGTTTCATGTCATTCAATCTAATCTGCGGATACGGATGCCATATTGAAAATAGTTAGTATAAATACGAGTGCTTGAACGATGGTAAGTCTGTCTCCTGCAGGCAGACTCAGCGAACTTACTATCTAACTAAACACATAATGTTTCGATCGCAATTTGGTTTAGAGCTTAACGTTAGCAATCGTGGCCAGATCAAATGAATATTGTCTTTAAGTTTAGCTAACTTTTATCTAATTACATTAAATCTCTCGTGGAACCTCTACACGTTTAACCATTTACTCATGCAAGTTCCAAATGACAGTATAAATATATTAAGTGTCTCAATAATACCCACTTCTGGATTGTCCCTTACACTTCGAATGCAACCTAACTGTGTAACGCTAAAATCGGTTGAACATATGAGCTTTGAAAACGTAACAGACAGACGGACCGCCGTGGTTCGAACAGATAGACAGACAAAGACACTTTCACATTATATAATATTAGTATGGTAAAACTTAAACTTAGAGGTGTTAAAAATTTACACGTTAGTGCTTTAACAAGAAATGATTTTGAGAAATTCCAACAGGATCCATAAAAAATTTTTACTCAGTTAACCAGCTACAAATCAGGATTCTTCGACAGAGTTTCGTACATCAACACGCACGTACAAGCAGCACGTCTCGCTGAAAATAAGTTATTGTTATAATTATACGAACCACAATCGAATGAATAAAATTAATCTAAAGCGTAATATCAAAAACATTTGAGAGCGGGTAATATAAATTAAAGATAAACTAAGGATTCGAGACCGGAGTCGATGCGTATATACTCCTCCAATGTGTTCCATTTATCCACTAAAAGGGTGAAAAGGCCCGCAGCTGCCCTCGCAAAAGTTAGGGCCAATACTTTATGTTACTCATATACATTTCCCACCCATTTCGAGATTACTAGAATTAAATTTATGACTAATACTTATCTACATACTATTAGCTATGTAATTTTTTTACATTCATTTGCAAGAATTTAGTGTGCCTATGATCGCTCTTCGTAATATAAGTCCATAGATAAACCCAGTATCTATGGATTAATTTTTTTTTCCCGACTGCGGAACGCTCAGGATTATTTATTAATCAATCTATACAGAGTGGCCCAAATAGTGACGTCCAAAGAAAAAATTAAAGATTCCTCGTACCTAGACCTATCAGAAAATATCCCATGTATGTTCAGCGATTTTTCGTGATATTTCTGAGGGAGTGAGTGTTAAATTTTATTTCTTTTTATTTAGTTTATTTTCCGTTTTTTTTTTTTGTGAACATGCTTGCTATGAAGTGAGCTACTTTGCATGAAATGATTATCATAGCATTGTAAGTTTGTATGTTCCTTGCAGGACAGCTACAGCCTAAACATGTGGACCGATTTTAATGATTTTTGCACCAGTATATGCCAAATTTATCATCCGAGTGTCACTGTGAAGCCAAATTAATGAAAACAATAAAATGCCGCCCTCTAGAAGCCGTAATGTAACAATTTAAAAAATAAAAGTTGATAGATTATGGCAAGTGGGGTATGGATAAATAGGTCTTGTAAAATCATAATTAGGTTCCCTTGATATGCTTTAATATGCATATGAGTTACAATATTAATATAATGTGACCCTGGTAAATCGAGAACAAGAAAAGTCGAAGAAAATCGATATCCTGTTTGCAAAAAGTTTACTGGGTCGCAGACACGTTTCTCTAATAAAATAGGTAAAGTCTACAATGTTCACTTCATGTATTTTTTATCTTATGTTTACCCCCGTTCCCCCGTAACCCACAGTGTAACGCGTCCCTAAATATCGTGCGAACTTGCCTCGACGGCGCTATTTCTCTATATTTTACGCTTGGGATCGAACATCTGGGTCATTATCAACAATGACCGGCATGTATATATCGATAATATATATACCACCGTACAAGGATACCGCGATAAAGTTAAACATTTTATCTAATGGCACTGCTTGGGTTTTTCTCGAGAATAAACGCCTCTTTTTATCAATATTTACGAATCTTGCGCAGTTATAACATGCTAGATGATGCCCGCGGCTTCGTCCGAATAATGTTTTTTGATTCCCGCGGGAACTCTTAAAAAGTAAATAATGTCCTGCCCCGGGATACAACCTATCCATGTACCAAATTTCATCAAAATCCCGCAGAAATTAAAAAACCTTAATCCACGCGGATGAAGTCGCGGGCATCATCTAGTATTTTATATAGTCGTCATAATCATCATTATCTCTGCTTGTGGAGCCACAACACAATTCCTTGTCCAGCTTTTTGCTACCCTCACTTTATTATCGATCAATCCTACTACTTAGATCGAAAATAAAGTGAATTGATAACGAAAGCAATAAGGTATTCTTTATATTAATATTATAAATGCGAAAGCACGCTAAAGTTAATCTGTTTTTTGGTTTGTCCTTCAATCACGCTACAATTACAAGCAACGGATCGGCGTGATATTTTTGCAAGTCTTGTTGAAGATCTTCTTGTTGAATCAAAGAACTTCCCGTGGGATTTCTGAATCCACGCGGACGAAGTTGTGGAAGTTCATATTTAAAATTAAAATAATAATTGACTAATTTAAGGAAATGTGGCAGTTGGAGAAAGTGAACTTCTATGTTATAATTAAAATGAAATATTCATTTGTCTGCTTATACGGGCATTTATACTAGGACCTAAATTCCCTTCAACAAAGGGCTCTCAGTCAGATTAAATTTCCGGCGGGTCCACTCCACTCCTAGAATGCCCTTTATTACCCCGTTACAAAAGGTCTCAGTTCTTCAGACTAAAGCTGAACGCACTCTGTCTGAGGAGCCGCTAGTAACCGTAAAAGGTTCAAGAGCTGCAATTGGTGCAGGAACGTTGAAACAAATATCAATTTTAAATTATTAATTGAAAATAATACAATAGAACTTAATGCTAGCTAGCCTAACCTAATTACTATATAAATCATGCCCACGTAGAATGGTGGCAAGGATGCTGGCTGCATTTCCGCGCTGAACAGACAGGCTGATCCTTTGCGCAAAAAATGAGCCAGCCCTTCTGTCACCAGGATGAGGCAATTGATCGCGGTGAAATATCTTGCAAAAATATAAAGAATATATTATATAATATCAATTATAAATATTTTTCAAATATTAATTATAGTACCTACATTAATCCTCGAGGGAAGAAAGTGACCGATCATGAACGAGGGTGAGGCACAAAGTACATCCGAAGGCCTCAATATACACGAGGTACATACAAAGATACACCTAAGAGGAAAATAAACGTAATTTTTTTAGTAATTCAGTGAGTCAGGACTATAGAGATACGATACGACTTACCGTCATTACTTAGGAGGGAACCAGAACCAGGGATTTCCTTCACGGCACAAAATGCACGAGTCAACTGCAACGCAAAAATATGTTGGCGAGGTCAGCAGCTTATACGCCCTTCGCGGCTCTTGCGATTGCGATTGCGGTGTGTCTCTGTTTCCCCTCCCGGCTCAGTTTTGTCCACTTTCAGGTATTCAGGTACTCGTTCCGACGGTCTTCCTCTTTTTAATTGTTTCTTCGTTCGCCACTTGAAGTTTCACCGAATTTATTGTTGCTCTTAACTTTACGAGCGTCTTAACAAATGGAAATACGTTAGTGCCGTGGAAATTTATACTTTTCTTTACAAATAAATTGGTACTCAGTGCTCATTTGGAGTTGTTTGATATAAATTCAATTTATTTTCTATCAGACGAAGAAGAAATGCCCATTCATTTGTAGGATTGGTTTCGCACAAATAATCGAAGTAACAAAGTAATTATTATTTATGTAATAATCTAAAATTACGTTTTATAAACCAGTAGGCGTTTGCCTACTTTTGGTTTGTAAAGCTACGAGTATGATCCCAAAATACTCTCGTCAGAATTTCATTAAAGTGGAGTATCTACACTCTATTCTAAGATCTTTGCACACTCCGTAGTAATTGTAACCGCCTTTTATAACTAAACACAAAAATACATACTAGCGCAATGTATAGACACTCGCAACATAACTAGGTACGTGTTCATATACTTGATTTTCGGATCTCGTAAACTTACGTAATATTACGGGCCCGTGCTACTAGAGTCTAGAATTATTTTTATAAAAAATATAGCAACAGTCATAGAATATAGAATATAGAACATCTATATCAACGTTCGACTCTCAGCGTTATGTTGAGGGTGGCGAATCTTACAGTGCAGACATAAAAAAAGAGATTTTATGAGATAACTAGCTTATGCCTGCGACTGGACAACACAAATGTCAAAACCCTATTTTACCCCCCTAGGGATTGAATTTTCAATATCCTTTCTTAGCGGATGTCTACGTCATGATAGCATGCCAAATTTCAGCCTGATTCGTTCAGTGGTTTGAACTGTGTTTTCATAAATCAGTCAGTCAGTTAATCACCTTTTCTTTTTATATTTTTAGATAATGTTGTGCACTCTCAGATCCTTCAGAATACAACTCCACTTAAGAGTGATCTTCAAGAGATTTCCAAATCGTGTCCTTCAAAATCAATCCTAATTACTTATAATAAGTACTGCCGTCGAGCACGATTGTATAGGTCACACCACACTACTTATGCTATATTATGCTTTCATATTGAGAAACAATTGGGGCCTACGAGTACATCCAAACCACCTACATAATATTGTAAACCTTTGTTCACTCTCCGTAGTAATTATAACGCTCTTATTATAGCTAAACACAATAAGGTAAGGTACACACACTCGCCTCTTAACTACGTGTTGATATCGTTGTTTTTATTACACACGGGCCCATATTCCCAAATAGAGGCGTAACGCCGACGCCGTTGTGAGAGTTTCGGGATCCGCAAGCCTGTAGTAAGTGACACTTAACACTTTATTAGGTTGTAATAAAACGAATGTTTTGTCTCTTAAATTATTTTGTTAGTTATGTTAGTTTTGTTTAGTATAAAAGTTGCGCTATACTTGTCAGATTTTGTAGCTTAAACCTGCTATTTAAGCGATGAAGGTTGGCTATTCATATTTTTTGCAATTTGTATCCAAATTTTTGATTTGTATTATAATAGAAAAAGGTACACAGTACAAATGCGTCATGGAAATCGCTATAAAATAAAAATAGCCCGATAATTAACGATTTTATGGGAGTATTTATATTGTTACCTATGTGCCAGAGACGAATATCAGTAAGTATCATTGCTGTACTAGTTGATCCTCGTGACTTCTTTCGCGTAGATTTAGGTTTTCTAAGGACCTTGCCCTTGCAAGATTTTTGTTAATATTTCAATATATCTATCTACCTTATAAAGGTATAACCTTAGTACCTTCCAACACAAAATTTTCATTCCTTTAAGTATTTTCTTAACGACTGCGCTGTCTATCAGCTTATATTAATATTAAACTAATATTATAAAGAGGAAAGATTTGTTTGTTTATTTGTTTGTAATGGATAAACTCAAAAACTGCTCAACCGATTTTAAAAATCCCTTTCACCCATAGAAAGGTACATTATCAGCAAGTAACATAGGCTATATTTTATTTTATAAAAATTAAGAGATCCTTTAAATTGGAATTATGTGAACTAAGTCGGAAAATAATCATCTATTCTGAGAGCTTACGTGGCGATGCGCTGTGTAAATAGTTAAAGATACACAAAAATACTGTATGGTGGAATTGTTCCTCTCAAAAAGTTCTAACGAGAAGTCCGCGATAGCATATCGATCTATCTTGTAAGGTTGACTCACAATAACCATTTTTATGATTTTCTAATTTGGTCTAAACCAATGCTTTATTGCGAAGGTGTTTTTACCGACATAGTATTAATACTTATCAAAATAAGCTGATCATGATACTTTATCATACTGTAAAGTTTCGTCAACTAGCTTCCTTTCCTAGACTAGCTAGTCACCATACTGTCACATACGAAGGTTTGTAATGAACAGGGAAAACTAAATGAAAAACCAATAGGTACTTAATATTATATTCTACGAAGAATAATAACAATACATTTACTTACTTACAATTACGTACTTACCTATTACGTGATTATAAAAGTTACAAAGAAGACGCTTAAGGAATTATAACGCGTGAATTGTGACACTAAAACCACAGAATACTAGGTAACTATTTAATAAAACCAACTGTAGCTAGAGCTATACCGAAAACGTGAATGACAATTATAATATACTAGCGGCCCGTCCCGGCTTCGCACGGGTAGACATAAATAGGTACAGATATTTAAGTTACGACCGCGCGAATGAGCCGCGCGTCTACCTAGTCTAGTTCATTATTGGTGTGCCCCCTTCTCCCGCACTGCCCCTCTCACGAAGAGTTAGTTACTCGATGCGCTGCGTGGCGGCCGCCGCCGGCATGTATTTTTATTTAAATTTCATGATATCTTTTGAATGGAATGTCCGATTTCAATAATTCAAAAAGTAATCATCAGGTATTGAGACAGTCTTGAATATTAAATTATTTATTTGGATAAAAATTTATAAATGGTATGGATAACACGGTCTGATTTTGATCGGCATTTCTATCAATTTGTTAACCCGGCGTGAATGAGGTGAGAAATTGCTACACCAGCTATGAGGTGGGTAGGAGATACCCAAAATTTTGGTTTTCAATTTTTGTTACTATGATTGTGTAATTATTAATTTATTGAAATAACAAAGTCTCAAATTTTCTTTGAAAAAATAGGTACAATTTTAGGTAGTGCACTTCTTTTCCCATAAAATCTAACAAAATTCCAACTTCTTTGGTAAATTAACATAACAATAGTGTCTTCTAATTATTATAAATAAAAAAGGAATTGAAAAGTCTTATGAGATCATGTTACAGACACCAAAGTTACACCTACAAATCAGCACAATCTCCGCACATAAAAATCGCGTGTTCCATACATATTGGCTTCTCACATTTTGTACCACAATGTTTTGTTTTTCTGTCTTTTTTCTGAGTACACTCACCACATCTAACATATTGACCGGGCATTTTTTTGGGACTGGTGGTAAAGTATCCCCTAAATGATCAGCAATCCTCTTTCGTGTTTCCTTGCCTTCAAATCCTCCAAAGTTGCATCTTTCATGTGATACTGCTCTTGATTTTTTGGTTGTATTTCTCTTTTATCCTTTACTTGAATATTTGTGTATGTAAGTACGGTATTCAACATACTGTCTGTTATAGAGAGACTCCAAGTTTCAATTTCAGTTTTAGCAAGTTTTGCAGTACCTTTTACGCCTGGAGGATTAGTAATAATATTCTCAGATCTAACTCGAACGCTTTGTCTAGGACAATCTTTTGACCATTTCGTGCCATCTTTGGATGTATAAGAAGTTCCACGTACCTCAGCCGACTGACTAGTAGCCGCCGGCACAGATTCCGGCTCTTCCAAATTATCCAAAATACCCTCTTGTTCCGAATCACTTTCTTCACTTCTCTGAGAAACATTATCAATTTCTTCTTCGCTCTCGGAGTCACAGGAGCTAGCACTTGAGCAGTTTTCTAATAATTCTACGAGAATACGTTCATTTTCTTCATAAGACATATTGAAAAATCTAAAAATAAATCATAAAATACTATACATAACTATAAATCAAAAACTTACTGTCAACACAAAAATGTAACACCGACTGCGAGGTCGGGTGTGACGGTCTCGCGAAGTTTTTTGTAGATATTGATATATTCTATAATATTGTCGAACATTTTTTTGTCCTATCATTAATACTCTTCGCAGCGTATGCGATATGAAAGACATTTTATGGCTAATTTTTTTACACCTTCGGTTGGTTTTAATAGGAATTTCTAAAGATTTCTATAGTAATCTAGTACTAAATATAGCCTATGTTACTCAGTGATAATGTAGCTTTCTAATGAAAAAAGAATTATTAAAATCGGTCTAGTACTTTTTGAGTTTATTCGTTACATACAAAAATACAAATCTTTCCTCTTTATAATATTAGTGTAGACTAGATGATGCTCGCGACTTCGTCCGCGTGGATTGATGTTTTCTGATTCCCGCGGGAACTCTTCAATTTCCTTTCCCTTTATGTCCTTCCCCGGGATGTAACCCATATCTGTACCAAATTTCATTAAATCACTAAGACGGACAGACAGACACTATTTCGCATTTATAATATTATTATGGATGCGAAAAAGTCACTAAACACCAGATGTAATTACCATTTACCTCACATAATTTATTTATGAAGATAAAACAGCCAAATGCCTGGACAAGCCAAGACTCTGGACCTGGCGTCACTTCATAAATCAACGTTTTTACAAGGCGAACTTTGTTTTCTTTCGGGAAGCAATGACGATTAACGTCAAACTGTCGACGCGTTATTGTGAAGCTGAAAACTTGCCGAAAACACATCACATTTACAATGGTAAATGTGATGTGTTTTCGGCAAGTTTTCAGCTTTTAACGATTAATGAATCGTTTTAAAAATAGAGAGTTTGCGGTTTGAGCACGCAAAGCGCAACGGAAGCGATGCGCTGTATCATGGAACCTACCTGGCTCCTAGAACTGGTGATACAATAAAATGTAGAAGGTCGAAACACGATAAATTAAGAGTAAGATGGACCTAACAGTCCTTGATTTAAAATCCTAAATCCCGATTTTAAAGCGAGTTTTCCGCTTGCAACGGTATGCTAGCTGCATGTATTTCATAACAATGCAATTAACTCACTCACATTATTTTGATGCTAAAGTGTTTCTACGATTGAATTATATTTGCATGAATAATTACATACTATACTAGTTGCTTGTTTTACCGTGCATGCGTATGCGCATGTGAAATCGCATCAGCGCTTAGTCGTTCTATGGGATAACAGCCAAAGGGCTACTTGAGTGTATAGCGTAGAATGCATATCAATACAACTTCCGAGTTAGTACTCAAAATATTATATTAGTAACGTCATTTAGCTCCAGTTATCTCGACATTCTCCTTTGACGTATTAAAAATTTAGTAAGATTTTTGGGGTTATATTTACGTAGAGGTCATCCTTAGTTGGTTGGAAGCTGGAATCAAAGAGAAATTATAAATAGGGTTTCCGCGTAACAAACGCTGGATATGTTACAAATTTTTCTTTTCCACGCTTTCTTTCTCCATATATAAACCAGTAGATATAAAAAAGAATGTTAGAAAGAAAGCCCTTTAGAAATATTGTCTCACCATTCTTAGTTGATACCTCGTTCTCTTTAAACACATCAACGATCCAGTTAAAACGTTAAGGGGTGTGTTAAGCCGGGGGTCAAGTTTATTTGGTTCGATCCAACGGGTCGGTAATTAGTAGGGTAGTCACTTCTTATATCACACAACCACACAACCTTCCTTTAGGTGGGTACGTAGTTTATAAACTGGAGCGTTTTTTGTATAGTTATGGTACCTATCTATAAGCCTCTAAAATTGTATACATGAATACAAAAGTCGCACATTGATGGCGCGACAAACAAGTTTTTGGAAACCCTACTAACAGTAAAAGTGGTTAATAAAAAGAAATCACTTTAGAGAACTTCGTTTGTTTATATTGCATACCCGGATTGCGGAGTGGACTGTGGAGCTAAGTCATGGCTAAGGTTATTTTATGTATAGCTCAGCATGATAAATTAAAACGAAACGAATTCGGCGCCATTTTGTCACAAAAGTACATAATAAAAACCACTGTTACACTCTGTTCCACACTGTTAACGGTGTGTGCGCTGCGCATCTGAGAAATAAAATTAAGACTTCCCTAATGATCCTCTGTAAGATGCTTTATTTTATTACAAAGACTCCGAGCAAAGCCAGCAGTGGTAACAACATAATAATACCACAGTAGTATTAATACCTACCTTTTCCAACCGACAGTGTTAACAATTTTCGGACTAAAGAGTTCACACAGTACAGTAATCAATATCACAAGAGGCTTAACAGGGATTCTGCCAATTAGTGAAATACGAAGTGGCTTGGTTTTCAGTTCACAAGTTTAATCAGGCCCGTCATAATATACCAAGGTTATTACTCATGTTCTACTACTATGAAACTGCTTTTAATACTATATATTTAAGAGCTCTGACATGACTAGTAACTGTATAGGACAAATTCTTCGTCGGAGAAGAAGGACGTTTTGTTCTGTCACACTGGTGTATACGGCTCCATATAAAGTGAGTCACAGAGTCTTTATGGCCTCACAAAAAAAGTGTGTGCGTGCAATTCACGACAGAAATGAAACATCAGAATGAGATAAATATAACTTGTATTCTATCTCATTCTATCGCAGGCTAAATCCTTTTATGAATATGTTTGTCTTGTTTTGGTGTCGCTTTTTTGGTACTTTGAATTTTAAAATCACGACTCTAAAGAAGTTTCACGTCACAACTATCTTTGAGCTCTAAAAGAATTAAGTAATACTTCGTGATACACGACCTTTATATTTACAGTGTCGCTGAGGTATAATGGATTTCTAGAAAAATTGGTTTCTAGGGAAGTTTTCATATTTCCATGGACCTATAGGGGAACTCATATTTCACGCTATGTAAACCGACAAAAATCGCCGCCTATCACATTGAGTTCAAAATCTGCCCCCTGGTTGATCTGCTATGCACGGAAAAAGACTGACGATGAAATGGCCACTGGGTTAACGGGTGGGGACGGTGGTGGGAGAATTTCGTCTCTGAAGCGTGTGATGGTTGCTATGCGGGTTTAAAAACTACCTGTTAAATAAATTATATCTGAAGAATGAAGCGACGAAGTATAATTCGACCTGTCTCGAAACGCACAGGTATATGAATTCAATAAAATTTTCATGATTTTCGAGTGTTTTGTTATATTCATCAATGGGAATTCATTCAATAGAATTTACCTAAAGCTTTTACCGGTAAATTTGTTTTTCCTTGAATTATAATTAACTTTCATTTTGAATACAAACAATATTATTAATACCTACTCCTAGTTATTTCGGAATTAATCTTTTGACAGTACCTGCTTGACTAATTAAGCTAAAAATTATTGAACTCAATAAATAAACAAAGTCTAAATTAAATATAAATTAATTTCGGTTACATTCCAGAGAAAATAGCTACCCGAAATTAATTTACCATTATTTTGTTTGAGTAAACAAACATGTTAATTAATTGTAATGTTTCATGTAATGTAATGTTAAGATATGGCATTGGTATAATATATATGGTCAGTAGGTACAGCTGAAAGGTAAATTGGCAAATGAACATACTTCGGTATACTATATTTTATACCTACCTATTTGATTAATATTCTGTGAGCTTTATTCAACAAATTTTATATCTTTCAAACTTAAAAGTTAACGTTTATTTGAAGGAAAAATATAATTGATATAGATAATGTCATAAAAAAACCTTGTAAGAACATTGTTAACCTAATATTAAGTTTATAATAATTTGATGTACCATTGTAATACTGCATATAATTTTCTCTAAGGAAGGTGTTAGGTAACAATTTAAAAATATAATAAAAGAAAACCCTTCTTGTCTGTGGCTTCGTGATGGACGCACGTAGTTTGGCTCATAAGGGCTGGTACCCAGAGCCGTAAAGCCAGTTAATTAAAAAAAAAATATATAACACACGTAGTTTTATTTCCTAACTAGCAATTGCCCGCGACTTTGTCTGCGTGGTTTGAAGGTTTTTTGGTTCCCGCTGGAACTCTTTAATTTTCCGGCGTAAAAAGTAGCCTATGTGCTATTCCAGACTATAAGCAATCTCTGTGCCAAATTTCAGCCAGATCCGTTCAACCGTTAGGGCGTGATTGAGTAACAAACATCCTTACATCCTTACATCCATCAAAACTTTCGCATTTATAATATTAGTAAGATAAGACTAGGCCACACAACAATGTACAGATCTAGAATATATTGGAGAGGAAAATTTATACTCTCAGAGCTTGCGCTTAGAGGTTTACCTACCGGGTTAACAGCAGTCATCACAACATGGACGTAACTCCGGATACCAGCTCATTCTGAAACAAGGGAAATTAAATTAAGGCCCAATTTCTTCATATTCATTTATTTGCAGAAGCTTGTTTTAATACAAAGGGTGGTAAACAGAATGATGGAGACAACGTTTCGCCTTAATAGGCATGCAAAAATAATAACTATTCAAGACATAGTAGGTAGTGTTATTATTAGACATATTACATTACAATGAAAATCGGCAACTACATTATACATTACACATTACAATCATGTCAATAATAATTCATAATTAATAATCATGTAAATAAAAATTAAATACTAAAGTCAATCTTCTTAACTATTTATGTCAACACGGTTGATTATATTAATGGTTCAAGAGTTCTTGGACTCAGTTAAAAGTTTTCTTCAAGAAAACTTCTTCTACTGCTTTTCTAATAGAGTGCTAATCAGAGAGCCAGAATGCTAAACATAGAACATGAACATACCACTGTATTAAAAGAGCAGAAGCAGCATAAACATAATCATCAAAGTATGTCTATGTTGTGGTTTGCATCTGTTAAGGCATGGCAGATGATGATAATGGGCATGGGCATCATCTCACCTCTATCACGCCATATATTTTTGTTAATTTGATGACAAATTAGCCCCTGACTGCGCTCTTATACGATCGTGTTTCCCGGGGAACTTTTTTAATTTACCGGGGGAAAATGTAGCTTATTTCGTATCCCGGGATTATACCTACCATATACCAAATTTCATCAAAATATTTTGAAAAGATGGACCGTTAAAACGTAGCATCTTGACAGACAGTCATAATAATTAGTAATAAAAGGAATCAATCAGCATTCATCGTATTATTTTTATTAGGCACTAACTCCACTTCCATGGTAGAAAATAAGGATAGATAATAATGTCAATCGTAAATTGAATTAGGTCAAAAGCAATATCGTAATTGCTATTAAAAGCGGGTCGACTATGTTGATATGTTGGACTTACGAGTTCCCAGTAAGCTGACTCAATGCTGTCTCCTAATTCTTCTCCATAAGACTTGGTCACACTGTTAGCGGACTCGCTATTTTTGGTAGTCATTTTTATAGAATGTACCAAAACATCATAACATGACGTGTATTGATACGAAAAAAGATTCATTTTCTTTTTTGGAGCTATGAGCGTTTTAAGAAATTAAATACTTTCACTTGCTTTAATGGTAAAGGAAAACATCGAGAGAAAACCTGCGTGGCCGAGATTTCTTCACGATGTTGTCAGAGGTGATTGTAGTATGACAATCCGCACCTATCCAGAGTGGTAGACTATGACCCTGGCCAAATTTTTTTCATTCTGAGGAGAGATTCGTTTTCAGTAGAGAGTTGAAGTGATGATGGCATGTAAGTCATTTTTAGAGTTTGTAGTTAACATGATTTACATTAATACTAGATTTACACAGTGACATAATATAAAAAATCTTAGTGTGATATATTATTGTTATTTAAAATATTATGATCCACTACAAAGCGTGGCGCATGCATGGCGATGCATTGTTAATAAATTATTTTTTTCGAAATTCTCCTAATACTAATTGAAGTAAGATACTAATTATTGATTCAATTACCTGTATTATCATTGACTCTGACTTCTGACGAGTACCTGAGACGAGAGACTAATGTGACAATTACGCTTAAATAAACATCGCAGGTTTTTATAATATACATAACTTTCATTTACTGCACATACAGCATTTATAAGTACATATCACAAGTAAGACGGCAGCTAATAGTTAACCCGCTGGCAGTGAGACAAGCGCTTTAGAAACAAGATAGAAATTAACTAACATGACAGACAAGTGTGCACTTTAATAACAGAATAATAAGAACTACACGTTTATGTCGCTGGTCCTTAATAAGATACGCTGAGACTAATAGAATAGCGTTCACAGTCAGTAGGGCAAACGTCCAAGTCCATTAATAAAATTGAATCAGACGAACATTCCGGGGCACAATATGTGCACGTGTGGGGATAAATAAAGACGCCGGAATGCCAGATAACTGTGCATAACTGGCATAAACGGACGACACTCTAGTTTGACAAATTCGTACGCGATATGCCTGTAAATGGGGTGTATATACCTAGGATAATAATCAACATGATTATATTTTATCAATTTCTAAATCTAAAGGAAGATAGAAACGTTTATTAAAAAGCAGCATTCCTTTTTTAACGATGCGACACGTTACATAGGTATCTACTATCTAAACTTCTATACTAATATTATACTCTATACAGACTCAATCACGCCATAACGGCCTAGCGGATCTGGATGAAATTTGGCACAGAGATAGATTACAGTCTGGAACAGCACATAGGCTAGGGAGGAATCAAAAGTATTTTATCCTCAAAAAAAGCCTCAAACAAACCTCCACCACTCCAAAAAATCCACGCGGACGAAGTCGCATCACCTAGTATATTATAGATTACCCGCAAGTGCCTCCTAAACAGCACTATTATTTTACCAGTACTTTTTTTTACACGCATGAGGCGTGTATTGCACAACCTAAAAAAAAATTTGCCGAACAGGTATCAAAAGCGCCCACCGAAAATTCCATAGCTTGGAAAAAAAAATATAATTCGTTAATTGGCTGTAAAAAACCGTTATTTTAGCTTAGAGTGCAAAACGAAGATGGTTTGTAAACATATTTTTTTGGTTTGTCGTAAAACAACGTGCTAGTTAGCTACTTTGTCTTAATTTACCTGTAAAGGCAAGGCCAGAAAGAAAATATTACTTAAAAGACCGAACTAAAATGGTTCCATGAATGTCGCACTGTGCACCAAACTTTCGGGACTAATCTACTACTAAAATAAATGTCCTCTTACATCAGCCTTTTCATGTGACGAAAAATGTTAAAGAAAGTTTCTAGAGTAATAAATGAAACTTGTTCTTTTTTAAGTTTTGCTTTACTATGATGAGATGAGAAGTATCATAAATCAAGTCTCATTCACGTCATCATACACGTTCATAAATAAAAATTTCGCAGCTTCTAATCAAAACCGCAACTATTTTCACGTACAAAATTCGTGTGTAAAATGCAAACTACGTAGATTCGTATGCAAGATTCATCCGGAATAATTATTACGTACAGTCGCCTACACAAGTTATGTGTCAAAAATATTTACGCTTCTGTCGACACCGTGGTATGTACCGTGATTTCAAATAGAAACTGTGAATAACAGATGACACTGCAGCTCAAGTACAACGCTTTTGTGCGGCTTCTACATAGTCTAGAACTATAGGCAATAAAGCTAGTGAACCCCAACAATAATTCCTCAGGCGACGAAACTTTACAGTATGACAAAGTATCATGAGTTAAACGTATATTATAAATATCCAATAAAAAATCAAAATAAATACTTAAGCGCTTAAAAGCAGTTTAGGTTTGATAATAAAATCGGTTTAAATATTGATTTTCTGCATGAATATTTTGTTTGATATTTTGGTTTTGAGTGTAAATATATTACTTACTATTATTTAAAAATAATAATAATAATAAATAATATCTGTGTAATAATATCTCTATTTGCAAAATTGCATAGGTTCACATTAATAATTGGGCCTCTATCTCCCAAAAAAGTAAATACTGTGTTATGGGAGCTAGTGCCTTCCCTGTAACATAGGTGCTTTTTTGCATTTTTAAATTATTATTAGTTAGTTTTAATATGCAAAATATAATACAATTATAAAGATGTGTATATTTGTGGGTGTGTGGTGAATGTGTGAGTGGTGTTTATGTGTGTGTGATGTTTGTATGTGTATGGGTGGGTATGTATGTGTGTGTAAGCTATTGTTATGATATGTGCGAATATGTTAGCGTTTGTTTGTAACTATGCGTGGAATATCGGGAATTATTGTGGAATTTTTATAAGTTCTTCAGGATTTTCTTAACTAACGAGAAAATATTTAGTCATTAATAGTTTTAGGTATAAAAACCTAACTTCCGCATGGTTATAAGTTTTGGTTCATACCATATTACAACCCTGCCCAGTTTCAACGACTGAGGATGTAATGGCCTTCATACAACGAACCGCCCCGTTACCTAGACTAACAATGCTTTGCCGGTACTCGTGGTTTTAGCATCAAAAGCCGTGAGAAAGCGATGTCGCGCTGATTGTGCTTGGGCTGTTGATCGAGCAATAAAATATGAAGTTCACCAACGTTCTCCGCAGTAAAACTGTTGTCAAACGTTGAAAGTTACTTGACATTACCGAAGAAACTATTTGAGTCGAGCAAACGCATTACGAGGTAGAATTTACCAGTTTCAGTTATTACACCTTTGCTGTTTAATGTAAGCATTTGTCAGAAAGTGCGTCTTCCGTTTCTATACAAAATCTAGGATATTTGAGTTAGGTACGTAACTTAATTTCATCAGATACTTAACCATTTAAGTTTCCAGGCATTCATGTAACTTAAGTGTAGTAAGGTGCCACATGTAATCTCCTACTGATGGAGGGGATACTTAATAACTTGCACTTTACTACAATTAATTTATTCTGCACATGTGTACAGTGCAATGTTCCGATAAACACTAAACTGGATACATAAATATTTTGTAATGAAACCTAAAGGCAGTGGTCCGACCCGTTGACTTAGCGTCAGAAATTGAATAGAAGCAGGCGTTACTTTGCGGAAGTCCATGATAGTGAATGAACTAGAAATTTCGTTTAGTTTACGTAGATGATATAATCATATGTTGGACGGGGATAGTGGAACAACTGGATGTATTCGTTAAAAAACTTAATAGATTGCACCCAAAAATTAAATTTAAGTCAGAATTAGAACAGAGCAAATCTTTGAATTTCCTTGACTTGACTATATCCCGGGTTAATAATAAACATGAGTTTTAAATTTATCGCAAGCCTACATTTACTGACACAACTATATCCGCATCGTCTTGTCATCCTTGGCAACATAAACTCGCAGCATTCCATAGCTATGTACACAGGTTATTGTCCATTCCACTGTCAAAAGAGGACTATAGGAAAGAATTAGAGGTTATATACCAAATTGCGCATTCAAATGGATACAATCAGAATATTGTAAATAATATAATTAAAAAACAGCAGTCAGCACAAATTAGAAAAGATCTTTACATGGCTACATCGGATAAAATTAGTAAATATAAAGCCAGTTTGACGTATTTTGGACCTATATCTGAGCGCATTGCAAAGACGCTCAGATCACATGATGTGCATGTCGCGTTCCGGACAAATAATACACTTCGGAGGATTTGCAATGGAAAAGATAAATTAAAGAATCATCAAAAATCGGGTGTTTATGAGCTTGAGTGTCCTGAATGTGGTGCCACATATGTTGGTCAAACTGGACGCAATTTTGAGATGCGCTATAAGGAACATATGTCTGCTTATAGGAACGATCAACCACAAAGGTCCCACTTCGCTAAACATCTTTTGGACAGTGGACATGAGGTGGGCAATAACCATTCATATAAAATCCTGCATAAATGTAATAAAGGGTTACGAATGTGCGTTTGGGAGCAATTAGAAATAATTAAACACAATAATAAAGGATTTAAGTTGCTAAATGAACAAATAAACGTATCAAATTCACCTTTACTCAATTTATACAGTAATAGGGGAGGAGGCGGGGCTTCAGTATGAGCCATGCCAAAAAGGTATATAAGCCGGAACTTGCGATACGATAGTCACTTCACAATCGTGCATTGTCGAGTCAACATCTCCTGAAGATGCTCCGGTGTCGGAGTGAAACGTACGTTGAGAGTGATTTGGAGGATTTGTGTGGTGTGGTGTTGTGCCTGTGCGAATTGCTGGGTGGTGGGTGTCGCATGTTGCAGGTGAAAGACACGCACTGTACCACACAGATTTGTCTACTGTAGCGGATTATAGCGAATTAAACTTCTAGTTCATTCATTAGCGTCAGAAGTCATGTTGCACTATACACGTGTCCCTACATGTACCTACTTTTTTTATCCACTACAGGTTAGCCCTAGACTGCGATCTCACCTGATGGTAAGTGACGATGCAGTCTAAGATGGTAGCGGGCTAACCTGTTAGGGGCATGGCAGTTAATTATTAAATCGATACCCTTATTCGGTTTCTACACGGCATCGTACTGGAACGCTACGTCACTTGGCAGCACATCTTTGCCGGTAGAGTGGTAACTAGCCACGGCCGAAGCCTCCCACCAGGCCAGACCAGGGAAAATTCAGAAATTATAAATTTCTATATAAATATAGAACCTACTTAAAAAAATCCTACCGGAATACGGATTACGGATTACTATATGCTCACATTGTAATATATATCTGGATTCCCGCTGTCATACAACAAGGCTCTCTCGTACACCTCCTGGGCTTCCTTCGTCCTATTCAACTTGATGAGTATATCACCCCTATTTATATACGCCTGAGTATAATCTGCCCTCATACTAATCGCCTGTCTATACAGCATATCTGCTTCTTCCAAACGGGTAGCGTTCTTGGAAATTAGGTTCGCTAGATTGAGTATGGGTTTTACAGGAATATTTAGCATTTATATTAAGTATAAGTATAGGTATATTATATATAGACATTATAAATGTATGTACTATACCTAGTATTTATTTTTGTCCATTGCCCAGATTGCTGCAATCAATACCAACGATGATTAAGTGCTTATAGGAAACTATAAATTAGTGCACCAGGGAAATCGCTGCCATGTACTTGTACCTACATACTTACTGCGTCAGACGACGTGTTTCGTTAGTCGTCAAGAATATGGCTATTTTTAATAATTATTTCATTCATAAGAATAGTTGTTCATCCGCCAACGTGTTTTTATTTAAGTTATATAGAATTGACGGTGCGATAAAAATACTCTTATAATATCTTGTAATCTTGGTCGACTATATAAAAAATTTTTTTTAAACATTAGGTACTCCACTACAGCCTATTAACGTCCCACTGCTGGGCACAGGCCTCCACTCACATAGTAGAGGGGGAATTAGAGCTTAGACCCACCACGCTGCTCCAATGCGGGTTGACGGGCCTAATAAGGTACCCAGGTACCGAATAATTAAGTATAACTATATTATATAGGTAGTAAGTTATAGAAATTTAAAAAATAGAGCAAGGATTTAACGAGGCAATGATTTAAGTAGCATAATAATAATATATTAAGATATTGGTGTTTTTACTAATCACTAGTAATTACAAAAAATATATATAAAAGACTATGCACACTTTATCGTACATCTGACGTGTCAAGCCATTTTATGAGCGGTGTGTACATTTTTTTTATCCACTACAAGTCAGCCCTTGACTGCGATCTCACCTGATGGAAAGTAGTGACGCAGTTTAAGATGGTAGCGGGCTAACCTGTTAGGGGCATAACAGTTAGGTATATTCAACCCATACTCTTATACGGTTTCTACACGGCATCGTACCGGAACGCTTAATCGCTTGGCAGCACGTTTTTACCGGTAGGGTGGTAACTAGCCACGTCCGAAGCCTCCCACCAGGCCCAGACCAGGGAAAATTCTGAAGTTATTAATTCCCAGATTGAACCTGCCGGGGATCGAACCCGGGACCTCCAAACGTTAAGACAACCGCGCTTAACACTGCGCCATGGAGGTCGTCAAAATTAAATTGAGAGTTCCAAAATAATAAATATTCTCACAGCTTTGCAAAATAATATTACATCTTACTTATCCTAAATTTATTTTAGCAAAACTACAGCATAAAATAAAATGATGAGTGGCTCTTCTAGTTTCAGTGTAAAATTTTCTATTTTACGAGCATATGGGGCTTCAGAACTTAAAAAAACATTTGTTACTTGCTTTAAGCTGCTACAGAGCGCTTGGCAGCTTGATTTATCGCCTCGCTAGCAGTACAGACACCTATATCTACTTGGACAATTACATCAGTATACCCTAATGGTTCGCCCCGAACTGAGACCTCGCGTTCCATCCATCCATCCACTGCACCGTACGCATTGAAACGCGCCGAATCTGATGACGTCAATCGTTCACAGACATCAGTACTATCAGTAGACAATTTTTTTATTGCACGTAAGATGGCGCTAACGTCTATTATTTGTACGCACAAACGAATAAACTTTTACAGAGCGCCATCTATTGACATCATCATCATCATCATCACCAACAGAACTGTGAAGTTCTGTGAAAAATACTGAAGCTCATTAAAAATTAAATAATTTCGTTTCCTTATAATAATTATCTAATTTTAGTATTTGTTGTTACAGTACGGGATATAATTCAAATAATTGATCAAGTTTCATGCTCAACCTTTCAGAAAATTGAGAGTTCTGAGGTTAACTTAGGACAATTTACTTTCGTCAATTTTAAGGGAAGAATAAAAAAAAATATTTTTGGACTCTATTCCTAATTATCTTTAAGATGATATTCCACAAACTTAGGTAACGCTACAAAAAATATTTTACTTCGCATTCGCTTCTATGAGAGCCCCCCTGAAATAAAGATTTTTATAACTTTTTAAGCCATATTCGGCTGGAGGCCATTGGTTTACATATTATATTTAAATTTGAAGAAATTACTTTCAGTAATTCAGAAGTTATAAAGCTCTGACAGACGGACGGATGGACAGACAGACGGACGGACAAGTGAAAATTCACTCAAGTAGGACGGACAAGTGAAAATTCACTCAAGTAGACTCAGAGACCTTCGCTTCGCTCGGTCAATAATATAGCAGATGCTTACTAAATCGTGAAATGTAGAACCTGATTCTCTATGACATTCAAATCCGACAGGATTTTCATGGTGATGGCGCAATGATGAATTTACATGGTATTTTATTCCAAATTCCCTGTATGTACAATTTGGAAATTCACATTAAGTTCTAAATTATCTTTAGTCTCTTCTGGTGGGAGGCTTCGACCTTGAGTTTAGTGTAACTGGCGTAACCATACTCTTAGGCTGAACCAGAAACATGATCCTACTGCCTGTATGGCTCTCGTAAGTGACGGCGCTGTAGGCGCTTGATGAAGAATCGAGGAGTAATGTCAATGTATAATGTCAAATCGAGGATTAAATAAGGAATAAATAATAATTACATAAGAGTTGTATAGAATCAGGCGTTACTTTGCGGAAGTACATGATTTAACAAGAAAAGATTACAATTATTTTGCTATAATCCGGCAACAGATTGTTGATCTGTTGGCGCGTTATAGCAAAATAATTGTAATCTTTTCTTGCTAAATAATTAAGTGGATAAAGAGTGTTTATTTAAGTGGATAAAGAGTGTTTATTTCTAATAACACCAAGTTATTCGGGCAACCACCTTAGACTACATCGTCACTTACCTATGAGATCACAGTAAACAGCTAGAAGATCTGACAGTTTTGACGTCATAGCATGCAGTAACTGAAGAATAGGATAATCTTTAAAATTATAACCGCCCAACTCGTAACCCTTATCAAACTGGGATACGCGAAGAGCCAAATTAGAAGAAAATAGGAAAATAAACGGACGGGCGGTAGAATTTTTCGTTCTTATAGTATTATAAGAAAGGAAGGCTATACATACCTAAAAGCAAATTAAAAGCTAAGTAAATAAGTCGTAACAACAAAACTGACATGTAAAAAATAATACAAAATAAAGACAAAGCGTTACAGTATATGAAGGGCGGCCATCATTTTTATCACTTTGCTTGAAAAACTTTAATAAAAACGGAGACACCGGCGCGCAGGTGAGATATTACATTTTTATGTACCGGTTGCTTTTTAATATTTTGCCATCCTATATAATGAAGTGGTTGTCGTGTACAAAAAAGACGCAATTTCGAATAAACGACTTGCTCAGCGAAGTATGTTTATATCGCGAGGAGCTCATAAACGTGCTTGATTTTTAGCAATTTCTTTGCAATTACGAAGCCGGCAAGTTGTAGTCACTAGCGAGCAATTATAGTTAACATTGCATTGTGAGCTAAAACTACTCCTGAGTTCTTCGTACTTCTTAAAAAGATGACTCATACGGATGTGAAAGCTTTTTAAATATCTTTATTAAATGGTATAAACAAAGACCGCAATTAGGTATTTATTAATTTACTAGATTTCATTTGCGTGGATTAAGATTTTTTGATTCCTATGGGAAATCTTTAATTTTACGGGATAAAAAGTAGTATATTTCCTTCCCCGGGATACCCCAGTACCAAATTTCATCAAAATCGGTTGAGCAGATAGGTCATGAAAGCGTACCAGATAGACAGATATACAGACATGCAGACAGACAGACAGACAGACATACTTGCGCATTTATAATATTAGTATAGTTTTGTCCTTGTAATCAATTAGGTATAACTTCTGACTTAGTATTTGATTTGAAGACTTTAGTGGATTTCAACGCAGTTTTGGCATCATTAAGGCTTAACTAGCTATCACGTAAAATTTTATTTCGATTGGTAAATTTCATACCCCCTAAGCGTTGAACTTGCAAAAATCCATAGCGGATATCTACGCCATAACAGTAGTAAGTAAACCAAATTTCAGCCTGATCCCTCCAGTGGTTATATAGCTGTGCAATTGCATTGATAGATCAATCAGTCAGTCACACTTCTTCGGTTTCTATATTTAAATTTATCAATGGAGGACGACTTAATTATTTTTATATCATAAACGGAGGAAGTTTTTTACATTATTATTACATACAATTTATTTAGGCAAAGATCAATTCCTGAATGAGCTCAAAATAGCAAAAGTTACTCCTATATAGAAATCAGGAAAGAAGTCAGATCCTAATAACTATAGACCAGTTTCCGTGTTGCCAGTAGTATCAAAAGTTTTTGAAAATAATATATATAATAGGTTAGGTAATTACCATAATCAACAAAATTTTATTTTTGATCGTCAATATGGGTTTCGTCCATAGTCAAATACACTATCAGCTACAATAGATCTTGTTACCAAAATCAAAACTAATATTCAATCAAAAAATATTGCTCTCGGTATATTTATAGACTTATAAAAAGCATTTGACACCTTCAGCCATTCGATCCTATTAAAAATACTAAAAACAGGAATTACAGACACTGCTCTTGAAACATTTGAATCATACTTAGAAAATCATTCCCAAATTGAGAAAATTGGAAAATATCAAAGCACTGCTTAGCCAATCACTTGCGGAGTCCCCCAGGGCTCCATACTTGGGCCCCTTTTATTTTTAATATATGTAAATGAACGTGGAAGTTAGTCTATATGCTGATGATGCGTCTATATTTTACTATGGACGCTCAATAAATGACCTTATAAAATTAGTTCAAGAACATCTCAACACTTTACATGACTGGTTCCAATATAACTTACTTACCGTCAATATATAAAAAACGAGCTACGTCATTTTTAAAGCAAAAAATAAAAATATTCCTGATCATAATCCACTTTCAATAAATAATATTTATATAAAACAATCTACCGAAGAAAAATAACTCGGACTAATGATTGACAGTAATTTAACGTGGAAACTGCACATAAGTAAAATAAAATCAACATTGTCATGCCTTCTAGGATCGCTTTATGGTATAGTTAAATGCCTTCCACAAAAGGTTCGAAAAAACATTTATAACTCGCTTGTTAAATCTCACCTTGATTATTTGATGGAAATATGGGGCAGTGCCGCCAAAACAAATTAAAATTTTCTGCAAATAATACAAAATAAAATAATAAAAATTCTCCTAATTTATGACTTTCTCATCCCCACAAAATTTTTATATTCGGAAACCAAAATAATGAACATTCAACAAATATATTACTACTATTTTGATTAAGAAAATTCATTCCCAATGGAAATTTAAAACTAAAAGGGAACTGGGATGCAGTGTTGAGCGCTGTTGTCTTAACGGGTGGAGGTCCCGGATTCGATCCTCGACCGGGTCAGTTTGGGAATTTATATATTTGAATTTTCCCTGGTCTGATCTGGTGGGAGGCTTCGACCGTTGTTAGTCACCACCCTACCGGTAAAGACGGGCCGCCAAGCGATTTAGCGTTCCGGTACGATGCTGTGTAGAAACCGAAAGGGTATGGGTTTAATATAACCGCCATGCCTATAACAGGTTAGCCCGTTACCATCTTAGACTGCATCATCATTTACCATCAGGTGAGATCGCAGTCAAGGGCTAGCTTGTAGGATATTATAAAAAATAATCGTATTTGAAATGATAATAAAATGGCCGATAGAAAAAGCTCAAGCACTAACTGCCGCGAGGCAAATAGCCAAACCATTAATAAAATTGAATTAGTGAGACCGTATTGGCCGACAATGGTCAGTTACAAAGCGTTTTATAAATCTTCGGAACCGAATCAAATCAAAAACATTAGCCGCTACACTGGAACAAAGGGCAATTTGCTAACGAGTCTTTTGACCGATTTGTTGACGCGGAAGGATGGTTTGGAATACATTTCTGAAACAAATTTATGTAGGTTGGTCTAATGTACACTGGATTTTTTGAACCATTGGTAAATTATGTCATACAGTATGACTACTGTTTCTTACCCCTATTCGATTTCTACACGGCATCGTACCGGAACGCTAAATCGCTTGGCGGCACGTCTTTTACCGGTAGGGTGGTAACTAGCTACGGCCAAAGCCTCCCACCGGGCCAGACAAGAGATAATTCAGAAATTATAAATTTCCTAACCCTGCCGGGGATCGAACCCGGGACCTCCGCACGTTAAGGCAACAGCGCTCAACTCTGCATAAATCCCGGCATTTTAACGGGCTTTTGATCTAGGGTCAAGGCTCAAGGTAAGACCTTAAGATAGGTAATTGGTTGCAAGGTCATATCCGGTCAGCAGACATCTTTTTCGATCTCATTATCCACACTATCCATACTTCCATACTAATATTATAAATGCGAAAGTGTTTCTGTCTGTCTGTCCATATCTGTCTGTCTACTACGCTTTCACGCCCCACCTGTTCAACCGATTTTGATGAAATTTGGTACAGGGATAGTTTGTATCCCGGGGAAGGACATAGGCTACTTTTTATCCCGGAAAATTAAGGACTTCCTGCGGGAAATGAAAAAACTTAATCCATGCGGACGAAGTCGCGGGCATCATCTAGTAGGCATATTATGTATGTATGTAAATTAAGCTGATTCCTTGTTTTGTGTGTATTAATGTGATTGATTGGCAAGCGGCGCATCTTTGGTCTATAATGTCATAAATCAAGATAGCTTCCGGAATTTCACTGTTTTGCTGTTTTGTTTATAGCGTGTATACTTTTTATGCTTAACTCGGTGCCTAATTTTATCCATAACTAGTGACCGCCCGTAGCTTCACTCCCATGGCAATTTCAAAAAAATCTATCCTTACTGCTTATCTACATTATAAAGGTCGGTTTCACCTTACTAGATCCGAGGTTTTAGGCTGGGCGTCGATGCGTCAGTGATAGGCAGAATTATTTCTTTAGATAAAGGCTTGTAAAGTTTCACCCGCTTATCTGGCCCGGCGGCTAAAATTTTAACTAATATTTATCACTGTTAGTTTTTCTTTGTATTACCAACTCGTGATAGCAGCGACCCTGTAAACGGGTCAGATAAGTTTTTAAAGTTGTCAATAGTCAATACATTAACATAAAGCTAATTTTGGGTAAGAGCCTAAACGATGCAATAAGCGTGAGAAGGATAGATTTTGCATTATAGAGTACCTGCTTACCGGGAGAGAGATGGCAATTGGGTATTTGACCAAATCAGCAACTTTTTTTCAAACGTCAAAACGCGTGCTTAGTATGCGATTTTGTATGAAATATTGAATAGTAACGTCACTAAAGTTCGACGCACTTTTTTACTTTTATCGATAGTTTTAAATAGTTATTCAACATAAAACTAACAGGGGACGTGTATGTTACGAGTTTTGGGAGATCCTCTATTTAATAATCACTAAAAAATAATTTATTTGAATAATTGTCAAATACCCAATTGGTAACGATGATGAACGATGGCAAAAAACAAAGTAGGTAAGTACGTTTAAAAAATAAACAATTTAAAGAAAAAAAAGCTTTATATGAATGGAGTTTTCGTTATTGTAGCACATATATTTATGATTTCATTAACAAAACACTATTTTCTCATGTGCACATGTTATTTGTGAATTAACGACCACGTATTTCCGTATCCAGCTACATTTAATCCCATGTCCCTGAACAAAACATGCTCGTACTGCATGTTCTCTAATGTAGTGATGTCTTATTTGGGCTGAACACGCGAGGCTACAAATTGGTTAGAATGGAGCTGTATTTATAAACCTTCCATACAATTCACTAGAGAATGATCGCTGTAGGTATGGCTTGTTTTAGAAAATATAGGTACGTTTGTCTTTACTCTTTACCTTTATTAAAATTCATTAATTTTGTTGTCAATCAAGCAAGTTACATTCAAAATTTGCTATTTAAATTAATTTTAGTCTGTAACCACTCATCATTCATTACGTACTATCTACGTTACTAAATGTATTGTACTTACTGTTCTTAATTAATAGAGTTTTTAACGAAAACTTGCGTAGGCATAATCTAGCTTAGTTTTCTTTGCAATTTTAATTACTATATGCCGTAAAACTTCCACCCACTCGAATGCCGTCACGTGAATTTTCGAGTGGTTAAGATTACGCTATGCTATGATTAAAACAGACTTGCGATTAATTATGATTCCAAATTCCAAATAATGACGCTGTCTAAAATAGGTAGAACCCACTAGGCAAGAAGCTTATGGAACTAGGTAAGATTGGTTGCCTGGAAGAGATCGCTATGTAGCGATAAGGCCCCCATTAATAATATTTAAAAGTGTAATCATTAAGATGAAGTTATTTTATTATTAAGTTAACACACAGACCATATGTATGTATGTATGTATATTCTTTATTGTACACCACAAAAACACAAAGAAATAGATTACAAACATGAAAACATAAAACGTAGGTACAATAAGGCGGTCTTATCGCTAACTAGCGATCTCTTCCAGACAACCTTATTTATACGGAGACAATGAACAAATGGACACTGGGAGGTGGAGCATAAAAAAACATACAATACTCTGTGGGAAATTATATTACGTACAATTTTTTTACGTAACATCTATCAAGACACGCGGAAGCGTGTCCAGCCAAAGTTCAAAAAAACTGGCGAGCAGCACCGTGTGTAATATTACACGAACCATTTGGAGCCACTTTTGACCCCCTCATAACTCAAAAACTATTTCACATAAACATGTCAAATTTGGCGCATATATTGAGACCCGTGAGATACATATGTGCTCCAAATTTCATAAGCACACCTTAAATGGTTATTTAGATATAAACGTACAAAAATCGTCATTTTTATGATCAAAGTATAGATCAAAACTCTGACACGGGGCATACTACCATTGCTTAAAGCCGTAATATTTTAATATTGTTGACGTTCATGTTGTAGTGTTATAATCATTATTTTAAGGACGTCAAAGTACGTGACATTCAAACGTTATTTTGAAACAATACTGCTTTAAGCGGTGGTAGTAACTCCGTCGTCCACTTCCTGCGGCAAATTGCATTACATTCTACGCATAGTGCATGCACAACTAAATAAAACAAGAGTTGTTAAGTAAAAAAAAACTCCGATTACATAAATCATACTACTGCAGGTCTTTGTTTAAATTCGTTATTTTGTGTTGTTAACTATTGAAAATGACACATAATTATTATTTTAATATAACTAATAATGAATAATAATATAGATGCATTAAAACCTTACCTTCGTATTCATGCATTTTGTGCAACGAAACGTCATTGACAGAAAAGAAGAAGAAAAGTATTTGAAGTCGTCAGGTCAAGCTGTCAGTCATTGTGATTTGTATTCATTGTATATAGTGGTTTTAGTTATATTGACTGTTTACCGTGCTTGTTTTCAATGTTTCACTAAAAACTGATTTTGAACTTTTGCAATCAAAATTGATGAGATGTAGAAATGTGCTGTAATACCGCCCCGACTTGGCCAAATTAAGTATAAACAGAAAACGCGTTAAAAAAATTCCGGATACTGAATGGGCCATTCACTCGAATATTTCAAAGGTACAAGAAAATATAGAAAATAACACAAAAAAGACAATTATACCCCGTAAACGTAGGAAAATGCAGTAAATTAACAAAACCATTTTGTATAAATTTTATTATGAATAAGTACCTACTAATTTAAAACGTAAACTAAACTAATAGAAAAGTCCTATTACAGTGTAAAGGATTATTTGAATGATAGCAAGGCATGGGTATGAATTGTTACAGCGGCTGATTATGTAATGTTATATTATAAGTACATATATATAATTTCAAATATTTGTGAGATGGTGATAATAAAAAAAACACAGCTGAGTTTATTCCGGGCTCTTCTCAGACCAGGGCACGTTTGGAACCCTCGTAGCTTTAGTTTTAAGATACCGTAGTTAATTATCACCATCACGTCTTATGCTCTTTAAGCATGACGTTCAGAAGGTGTACTTTGTAGGTACCTATTTTGAATAAATATGTTTTGAGTTTGAGATTGAGTTCAATAATTTCTGTACAAAAAGTAATGATATTCCATCAAAAACATAAATGTAAAATGAGAGCCAAGTTCAAAATTGTGATATACATATATGCCTTGGTTGTTGACTTCAGCGACAAAAGAAGTGAGATCTAAATGGGTGCCAAGTTCAATGGTCAGTCCTGCAATTTATTTATCCCATCAAAAACATAAATGTGAAATGAGAGCCAAGTTCAAAATTGTGATATATATGCCTTGGTTGTTGACTTCAGCGACAAAAGAAGTGAGATCTAAATGGGTGCCAAGTTCAATGGTCAGTCCTGAAATTTATTTATAACAATATATAATATTTTATAACAACTTAAAATATCATTTCTTCTTATAACTTAGTATAAAATGTTGAAGACTAAGGCTTTGGCTTGGCTAGTTTTCATATACGAATTAAAGCCTTCACAAGTTGTAAAGTTGTAAGTTCTTATTTTATTCTTCCGAAAATTTGGCTTGCTGGTAGAAACTGTACTTTTAGGTACCTACTTAATAATAATTCGTATATGGAAACTAGCCAAGCCAAAGCCTTAGTCTTCAACATTTTATACTAAGTTATAAGAAGAAATGATATTTTAAGTTGTTATAAAATATTACATGTTGTTATAAATAAATTTCAGGACTGACCATTGAACTTGGCACCCATTTAGATCTCACTTCTTTTGTCGCTGAAGTCAACAACCAAGGCATATATATCACAATTTTGAACTTGGCTCTCATTTCACATTTATGTTTTTGATGGGATGAATAAATTGCAGGACTGACCATTGAACTTGGCACCCATTTAGATCTCACTTCTTTTGTCGCTGATGTCAACAACCAAGGCATATATGTATATCACAATTTTGAACTTGGCTCTCATTTTACATTTATGTTTTTGATGGAATTTATTTTACCTAATACAAAACGACACCTGCGCAGATCCGTGTTGGGAAAAAGTCGCGGAGGATGAGGCAGACGTAATAAGCCTAACTTCATAGAGTTAAAATTCAAATTTAGAATATGTTCTTTCAAATAAACTTTTTGCTTTTGAATCGTTAACTGAAGCTAGCGCTAGTTCGGAACGCCATTCCTATAACCGAGTAGAGCCAGCAAGAAACTGAGCGGTTGTACTTTTTATTAAAAAATCTAAAATTACTAAAATCTAGAATTTGGATAGCTGTGGATAGCTGGATAGATTTGGATAGTGTTCCAGATCTGCGCATTTTATTTAAAATTTTAAGTATTTTCTGGATTAAAACAAAGTAAATAGTAAATACAAAATAGGCTCAGCTTATTGACTATGCTATTCAAACTCGTTAATTAAAAGACAATAATCAAATAATCTACATTTTAAAATGCTCTTAAACTTCTCTTCAAACAGTAAAACATAGTACCTACAGAATAATGATAATTATTAATTTAGGTAGGTATAAGTGTTTGCCAGTCCAAATATTATCGTAAGCGTTTCAGAAATTAATTAACACGAAAATACCAGATATATTTACAGCACGAAAACAAATCTCAAATTTCTCGCAGACTGTCTTCGTATAATTAACAATGTTGAGAGGTTTCCTAAATACCTCCCACCCTCTGAACGTGATTTCTGCAGGTGAAAGGGGCACTTTTTGTGCGGCAGGAATCCCGCAAAAAGGAAGGTAAAGTAAAATTGGCTTCGCGTAGGATGTTTTTGATTTATCATTTACCCAGAATGGCAACGCGATAAATGGGAAAAAATGAAATGAAATTATTAAGCTGTTTGAATATATGCGAATACGAGAAACAAAAATTGAACGTCAACAATATTAAAACAATACGGCTTTAACCGATGTAAATACATGTATTATGTACTATGTCTGTGAGTTTCTTTATTCCACCATAACTTTTAAACGCCTAAACAGATTTGGATGTATGGAATGGTTAGAATCCATACATCATCCCGAGTGACACCGGTTATTTTTTATTGGAAATAAAACTTTTTGGCAAGGCAGTCGTGTTTTTTTTAATTAGTTATATCTAGTATTTCGCACACTAAAATACATCGTTTCTGGCCAACAGCCGCAACGCGTTTCTCTATTTAAAATCCGCTTACACCGACATCGCTCGCCACGTCACGATAGCGAAAAAAAGTTATGAAAGCTTCTCTTTAAGCCCCTTCTGTACATTAGAGTGAATTTTAAATGTACACGTAAACGTATTTCCTCTATTTGACAGTTTCTGAAAGCTTTTCCTCTAATCCCAAGGCAAATTGGTTCCTAGCAAATCTCTTTATCTAATCCTATAAAACATTATAAGTCTCTTCGCAGTTCCTATTAGAAAATATCAATGCAACTTTTAAATAAGTTTTGGATTGGAATAAATGTGGAAAGATTATGAGTTTATGTGTTAATCTATATTGTAGTACCTAGTATCTATTGTAACCTTATTCACCTAAAAGTGTCCTCCCGACCGAATTTCGGCCACGGCGGCCAATCTCTACATAGATTATAGCCATATGCGCGGGTGATATTATAGTGTATTATAGTGCACTTAGGGCGCGAACATAGGAGCACTTTATATTCTCTTACTTTAGCCCGATGGGCCGCAAACTCCGACACGACCGGAGAGAGGTCAGGTGCAGGACCGATGGCTTTACAGTTAACGTACTCTTCGACACACAAGGATGAAACACCGCAAAATTCTTAACTCCGGGCTCATAGTACTGAGAATTTCTTAACAGAAAAACCTAATATAGCCAAGCCTGGGAATCGAACCTGGGACCTCATCAGCCGCAGTCAAACATGCTAACCACTGCAGCACTGGACCAAAGGGGCAGTTAAAGCACCTACCCAATCCTAATTATGGAGAATCTGGAATCTGAATCATAAAGGGACCGAAATAGCGTGAAAATAAAAAAATATTTTTTTAAATCATACCTATTCAAAAGAGCTAAATATACACTTACACGTAATATATGGTGATACATCGCTTACGAAACCCATTAAATGGATTACATTCTTGGCTCGTCTCGACACTACGACACTACGAAAACAACGTTAGCGCGAGAATAATAGCAATAAAGAGCACGTATGTCGCATGTACGTATTCCAATGCCAAAATATTCTTATTAACAATATTGTACCGACAATACTCAATGAAGTTTATGGGGATAGCCCTTGAAGATCATACGTACCTTATTGAAGGTGAAGATGAGTTGGTTTTTTTAAAAAAACGTTACAAAAACAATATAGTCCGTAACCAGATTAAAGTCACCAGGTATTCCAAGTGGGTAGGACGTAACACTTTAACGTCAATTAATAATTGTTGAATTTAACAACTAGTATGTGTCCTTCAGATTATAATACCAGATTCTCAAAATACTATATCTGAGTAGCAAAATAAGAACACAAAACTTAGATTCACGACGGCGATAAATACTTAAGGTATTTTAAAACTAAAGCCACAAGGGCTCCAAACGCGCTCTAGTCTGAGGAGAAGATAAGAACCTAAGGAACCAACCAAGGCACTTCCGCAGAACACGAGGCGAAGAGGGCGCCTTGCAGCCACGTGGTGGGCAACTGCAGCCATACTGAATACGGAGCGCGAAGCAGTTTCAGTAGAAGAAAGAAGAAAAAATAGGAAAAGGGCTAGGAGAAAAAGAAAGAAAACCACTTTTTAAAGGCAGACTTGGTATCATAGACGCTAAAAGAGAACGCACACACCGTAAAAGGCAAGTACAGATTGTTAAAATTGTATGTGCCAACTGCGTGGTATTTACAGGAAAGCTAATTTACATAACAGTAGGGCTCTATGGGTACTTAATTTTGAAATATTATACATTTACAACAGAACATAAAATATTACAAAATGTTTAGGGTAAACATATTGTGTAACTACACACCATAAAAAAACCAAAGAAGAAATTACAAAAAAAAACTACAACAATCGATCTTTTTTTACAAATTTTTGATTTACAAAAATTGTTATTTAGGAACTTTTCTAAATATTTCACAACAGATTGTTTGGTCTTCCAATGCCTATTAAAACTGAAAAGATATCTCCTGTTTAAATAATTTAAAACAAAGGTCATTTTTTATGTAAGTATTCGTAACAGGCAAAATATTAATTTCAACTACCTAATAAGCCATTATTGAAGCGATAAACATGCCTATCGGATAAAAAATGAACGATCTCTTCATTTCATTGAAGTGTAGATACCTATTAAATACCCCCGTAGCGAAAGCGGAAATTAAATATTATCGTACTCTAGTCTACAGTATATTTAACCCGCGACGCAATAAGAGGGGGGTTAGATCTAAGTATGTATAACGTAACGATGATGTAGGTAATAATATCATTCACTCTACTAGCACCCAAGACATAGTACTCATGTATATGAGTTGGTATAAAACCACAGATGGTTGCAGTCCTCAGTTAGATCCTGATTTGTGATTGCACTTACGAATGCAATTTATAAATAACTTTTTTGCATAAAAAGTACAATTACAAAGGACATATTATAACATTACAAACAAAAGATGACCTACAATAATCATTGCGACTGTGCTTTTTAATTAACCGACTTCCAAAAAAGGAGGAGATTCTCAATTCGGTGCGTATTTTTTTAAAATGTATGTTACTGCATATCTCCGTGGTTCATAACCGATTAGATTTTTTTTTTCAGTGGTTAGAGGAAGCTTGCGAGGTGGTCCCTTAAAAAATTCTGACTCCAAATCTTCAATCCTGATGATGTAGGATTGTGTATTGTGTACCTATGACTCAAAACTAGGTAGTTAGGAAATGAATGGTGAATTCATTTAGCAGGTATCAAGTCCCGTGTATACGATTCAACTCTAGAGTTCCAACTCCTCAACCCTGGTACTGCAGGTTGGGTACAACTCCTTCAAAATAGCGATTTAGGGTTTTTATGGTGAATTCATATTGTAGGTGTCAAGCAACGACTTCATACTTAAACCCAAGTCCCAACACCTCAACTCTGATGCTGCAGGGTACTGCACTCATAAGCCGTGGGGATTAAGAGTACCTACACTAAAAAGTTAAAAATAAAAATTCTTTCCAAAAACCGACTTCCAAAGCCACTGCAAATTAAAAAATAATTTTGATTTCTACACACTATGTTGAAGTCGGACGATTATAACAAAGATCTAGGCAAAGACTTGACGCGTCAGGCTCGCCCGACTTATTAACATAGTGAGTGGAAATCAAAATTATTATTTACTTTGCAGTGCCTTTGGAAGTGGGTTTTTTGGAAATAATTTTTATTGATAACTATTATTATTGATGAATTATTAATTATATGTAGGATATAATTAATAATTTTTGTTTCTAGTTTTCACTATTTTACAAGGTGAAAACCTGCTGTCTTTGTTTTATTTCACTGCCTAACTTTGTCGCTCTCTCATACCATACTCTAGGTAGATAGGTAGCACCATACGTCATATCACACAGGCCGTGATGAAACGAGACTACGAAATACGATACAACATTCAAAACGCTAAACAAGGGTACACAAAGGGTTACACAGTCAGGCAAAAAGGTCTCAAAAGCAATTACAGTTTGAACCCAAAGTTTTAAATGAAAGCGTAAAGGTTGTTCGTATAAAATATTGCGTCTGCAAGCCGTTGTTAGATTCATTCTACCACCACGAGGGTATATTGTAGCTACCATTTTCGTTGACTATTCGTAGTCGTATTTCAACATCAAAATAGTCCAATATTGCTATGCTGAAAACATGGGTTTTGATTTCGTCCGTTGTAGGTACTAATTACGAAGGTTGCCAAATATAAAAGGCTTAGGCTTTTTGCCTGCTGTGAGGCTCAAACCACGGCTTATGATGACGTTGGGATGGGTAGGAGGTTGGTTGGACTTTAAAAAATTATCTGCCCTAAAGTTGCCTGAAAAAGATAGCTGTTCAATAAATAAGGCCGCCTTTTACGCCCACATTTTTTAGGTTGTAGGTAAAAATTGTTAGCGGTGTACAATATGATTTTAAAGATTAATTATCCATACTTTAATATTATAAATGCGAAAGTAACTCTACCTGTCTCCCGCAATCACGCCTAAGCTACTGAACCGATTTAAATGAAATTTGGTACAGAGATAGTCTAGAGCTTGAGAAAGGATATAGGCTACTTTTTAATGCGAAAATAGTGCTGCAAGGGGTTGAAATACAGGATGAAAGTTTGTATGGAAATTACGTCATTTTTGAATCTAGAAGCTTAAAACTAATTTTTTAGGCTTTTGATTAGATATAAATAAATATAACATTCAAGTTTGGGGATGAAAATTTTTGTGTGATAACGTCGGCAAAAAAGCTAACGGCCCAGAAGAGAATATAGAAATACATACAGAGAATTACGGAGATTTCCCGAGTTTTACGGAAGTCCATTTCCATATTCGGAGAAAGATCACTTTCATTTGACGACATTCTTAAATTAAATATAACAATTTAAAGCATCAAAAATTCAACAATTCATTCAGTGTTAAATTATTCCAAGTAAAAAGAAACGAACAGAAAAGAATCTGGAAATTTCGCGGCAACTTTTATATTATTTACTTAGTATTTTTTACTCATAAAAGTAAAAAATACTTATATCGTCTCAATGAAAGAATGTCCCCACATTCTCTACATATAAATACTGAACAACATTTGTTCTGCTTTTTTTATAAACTAAAAAAATACTTTTCACTGTACACTCTAGACACTCTTCAACTCCGTGTTTATAGATGAGAATGCTATCTTAGAGCAACCAATTTAAATATTTCAATTTTTATATGGAAAAAAAATATTTCTACTTACCCAGATATTTTTTAAATCGTAGAAAAAAAGTTGTTCAGTATTACGTATGAATACTAAGAGGTATTTAGTATTTTTAAATAATTACAATAACTCTGCATAATCAAGCCTTTAAGATCCTAAAGTCCTGCCATCAAGCGTTGCTGCCGTCCCGCACTCTGCTTTTCCGAACCTATCACACATTTCAGCCGAGTCACGCATTAAATTTGATGTGGTACCGAAAGCGTTCAGTGCCTATCACGAATGTACCAAAAACAGTGGAGTAATGACGTGAGATGCTAAGCTACCTACGTTCTTAAACTACAGTTACCCGATAGGACTATCTATTTACACAAACACTGTGCAACTGCTTTGTTTCTGACTTTACTTGGTCGACCGAGTCACTATTACTATTTACTTATTACACAAAATTATAATAAAAAGTAAGTCGATTAGTAAAACTTTAAAGCGTAATTTTCATCGATCATTGTAATCGATATCCCAATCGCTAGATTACTTCGAAAAAAGAAAGTTAAAAACAGCTTTTATATTCGCTGACATTCGTAGTTTCAGGCACGTCGGCGAGTGGCAACCCTATCTCTCGCTCGTAAAACGAACCGAGCTAAGTCTCGCTAAGTTCGAGGAAAGCTGACTGCGCAAATTCTGCTCCAAGAGGCTACAACACTGAATCGCAAAGGCGATTAAATTTAAAGCCTGCGCAAGCGTTAAGGCTTCTGGAGTACCTACCAATGTTAAACCAATAACATCATTTTACTCATATGTTATACAATATAATATAATGTAAAGTTAAACTCAAAGCACAAACTTGCTTAATAAGATTTCTTGAGAAGTTTTCACCTAACTTTACGAGATACTTTAGGGTTGCCACTACCTAATTTTAATTTAAGTGCCGACGCATACTTACTGCGGTATCACCAATTTTTTAGATTTGGATACTTCAGATCTTGATATTATTACTTAGGATTAAAATTGTTATATTTCTTACCTGTAGCATTTAAGCTCGACTTTTTCAATCAGGTTAAATGCATATAATTGGATCATCTACGATACTCATCCTATATCTCATATTTTTGACAGACCTTTACGAAATGATCATAATAAGAAAGTTCTGATTAAAAATCGTAGTCATGCTAGAACCTTTAGGACGAAAAATATTAACAATGGTAATATTTTTAATATATCATAAATACATGTATTATGTAACTATTCGCCGTACTTCGATATATAAATTGCAATAGTTTAATTTTTTCTATCAGTTCAATTATTTCCAAAGTTTAAGTAAGAATATAACATATTCATACATCTTATTTTATCTTTTGTGTGGTCTGTTGATCCTCATAAATCATAAAACAGTGAACCACTATAAATAACCATATAATAAGGGTAATATTCGTGTAAAACCTTATTAATTAGAGCGTCTCCTAATTAGTTTCGGTAAAGGCAAGTTCAGAATTCAGATTAATGAGAAGTTGTTCAAAAACACCGTAGCAAATGCGCCCTGAATGAGATCACCTGACCTAAACTAGCCAACAACTAATCCATTGGAAAGTTCCGTGTTCATTACGACTTCAGATGCACGAGTTCTAAAACTCTTTCTGCTCTCTATTGATCTCTATGGGGGAGAGGCGTGATAAAATCTCGGGTTCAATTCATTTTAATAGTTGCTTACAAGAAACCAAACTTTTAGTGGAGCTTAAATTATTGTATAATTTTGTACACCTAAAATAAACACTATACAGAAGATTTTTATGTACAGAAGCCTAAAGATAGTAACAGCTGTTATTAAAGACTTTACATTGAGATGGTAACTGCCCGTAAAAGAGAATCATAAAGAAGGAAACAGAATAAAGAACATGTTATGGTCAACAGCTAATAATAGCGTTCTTGTGGATCAATCAAGTAATATCTAAAACTTCAGTTTGAAATTTAAAAAAACACGATTGACTTAGATGATGCAAAATATTATAGTAAATACATTGCTTTAAAAGTATATTCAAGTAAAATAAAACCATAGAGAACATTCATTTTACCAAATTCTAATTGTAATAAAATTACTAATCAAACTACGTTCGAGGATCGATCGGGATTTTAGAAGGCTATTTGAATAAAAAACCAAGTTACGGATAGGAAGTTTATGCAAACTTAGTTTCGCTAGTTACCTTTATACCTATCTATTATTATATTTATAACTACCAAAGTCGCAAGTTTTAGAGTAGGATATAGAAGCTTCCAAGCAGCCTTTATTAATTTAATTAGCGTTTCGAAAGTATTTCCACGTGGAAGCAAGTTCTGACCGGTGTAAAGTTGGACTGGAACTTCAGAACAACTGCCACCTGACCGGATCATCTGTACTAACTAGAGCCAAGTAATCAACAACTCCGTTTTCATTACGAAATTCACTAAAAAGACCGTGGTAAATAGTTCCAACTGTGGAAAGTGTTCACCTTCTAAATCCACATTTAGTTAGTTGGTACTTGTTACTAAACATTTTTTAATCATAGTCACGAGTAACAGAAACGTGAAGTTAAAAAAGTTGAGTGCTGACTTAAGGTACCTTGGGGCACTTTCGTTCCCCTGCAAAGACGAGCCAAAGAAATACCAACTGATTTCCCCCTGCTTTCTGACTAACTAGGACAAGGTTTTATAAGTCAGACAATACTGCCTACTTACCTGTGAAGACACTGAAAGTCTATCTTAACTTTTAGGGATTCATACTGAAAGGTAGGTGCTTTAAAGTATTTTGTGTTCATGCCACCAATTAGTCTCTCCATGTGGCTTAGTACAGGAAGCTAAATGGGTAAGCATGTGTAAGGAAGGAACTAATTTACCTAATGAATTCCTGTTTTCACCTACAATTTTTAAATTTTAGGCGACACTTAAGACCACAAACAAAAACTGTCACCAATTGGCCGTAGGTGTTCCCAAAAATAATGACTTTGTTGGTCAAATCGAGCATAAGAAGCATATTTTTTTAGGTCTAGTAAAACAAAGTCCAGCACGTTAGCCGTATCGGCGAACAAAATTTTTCAATAAACCTGCTCAAAAAATGCACTAACAGAGCTTGTAAGTTAAATTTACTGCTTTCGTGCTTTTTTTGCAGAATTTACTGCCTTGTGCAGTACATTTACAGTATTTTTTTAATTTTTGTAAGTCCACTTTACTTCTAAATAAAAAGTTTTCTTGCTTATTGGTATTGAATTTGTATGTAGGAAACCTAATTAAATTAATTCATGAAATCAAAAATTGTTTGTTATTATTATTGTTTTAGGTTTTATAAATCAAAAAATTACAGGCTGAATAGTGGGAGTTAGGAACTAGAACGTAGAGTCATGAAGCCAATAAAAAAAAACAATGGAGAAGTTTCATGATGTTGTTAATATTATATTCAACGTAATGGTATTAAAATATAGAACAAAACTTATCAATGACTGAATTTTTTTTAAATCCATCAATAAATGACTTAGAAATAGATTATTGAAGTTTTCGTATTTTAGTAGGGAACGTCTTTGGTTTCTGACTTGCCTGTGACGTCATCGGTCCTATCCGAGATTGCCGCGCACCACGAATCATTCAACTATAAATTTCAGAGTCGTGCCAGGGCTCTTGCTTCGTTCATTTACGTAGTGGAAAGTTTCTTTTTTATTTAAGAGTGTGTTGTTTTTATTTCAATATAATGGATGTAGGCTTCGTTAAAGGACAAAGTGATGATTTGCTGATATATACACTGTGATGGACTTTTTTTCTTTAAATCCGTCATAAGTTAGTGCTGAAATAAAAGGATTTAAACTTTTAAAGTAAGTATATACTTTTAAGTTTCTTTCATCAGTCACATGGTCTAATTTACAGTTATGATTTCTAAATAAAAAACTTTTCATGAACAGATTGTAGGTAAGTACTGGTTGTTTGGATTGTCATGTTTACTATAACTTGAAAAACGGCGGACTTTCATTCAAACTTCCAACCCCTATTTAACCCCTTTGGGGGTAGAATTTTTAAAAATTGTAACACTCTTGCTTCTTTATTTCTTATTGAAATCCAAAATATCGAGTTTGGTAAATGTAACTTGAAAAATATCTTGTAAAAATAGGACTTTTATACAAACTTACATCCCCTATATCAGCTCTTTGGGGGTAGAATTTCCAAACGTTCCAAAAAAGTTCATTTTAAACCGGTAGCCCACATATCAAGTTTCATGACTATAACTTGAAAAACAACGGAGTTTCATACAGAGTTTCAACCCCTATTTTACCCCTTTGGAGGTAGAATTTCGAAAAATTCTTACTTAGTGGATCCACTAAGAAAAGATTTTTCACAAAGAACACATTCTCCAAATTTCAATTTCATGTCTCTAGGACCAGCGGTTTAGGCTGTACGTTGATATATCAGTCAGTCAGGGCTTTGAAATTGAAGATATTGAAAAAGATTGAATAGAAGATAACAAACACATTTACATAAAATATATAGTTATTGTTACTTATTAACTTATTCCGAACCTATTTACGTCTCAATAGGTATTTTTTTTTTATTTTATTTTATTTTATTTAGTAAAATAAAATACAGTAATAATGTATAGGTATATCAATCAGAAATAGGTAGCTATTATTAATAGTTCTTACATCAAAATTATCTTCACACACATATTTAGTTCTTTTAGATTTATTAAATACAATTAAATCATGCTTCATTACTTTGCACCACACCACATTTTCCTTATTTTCATATTAATCGGTACACGAAAAAAAAAATTGGGATTATTAACTTTTGTGCTTTGATACGTAGGAACAATACAATATTTGTGAACATTTTTTAACTTCTGCCATCGGGTAATAAACAAAATACGAATCGAACGGCGCAAGCGAGTACATAATACACACTCGGCGAATACGTGCTGCCTCGTCTAGGACAAATGACGTCACACGTCGGAGCGCCACCACCACTACAGCCTATTAACGTCCCACTGCTAGGCACAGGCCTCCACTCTCATAGGAGAGAGGGAATTAGGAGCTTAGACCCACCACGCTGCTCCAATGCGGGTTGGCGGGCTTTAACGACTATTATCATGTTAGTGATAATAACCTGGACCGACGGCTTAACGTGCTCTCCGAGGCACGGGGGTGAAACAACGCCAACTTCCAACTCCGGGCTGGCACTGAGAATTTCATAATTGAAAAACCCAATACCTAACAATTTTTATGCCCGACCGGGAACCGAACCCTGGACCTCGTGATCCGCAGTCGACTACGCTAACCGCTAGACCAACGAGGCAGTCTATACTAAATCTTTAATCTGTGCGCACTATTTTAAAAGTTTCATTGAGTTTTTCGTGCAAATCATACTAATATTATAAATGCGAAAGAGTGTTTGTTTGTTGGTTTATTGGTGTGTCCTTCAATCACGCCGCAATGGAGTAACGGATCCACGTGATTTATGGCATGAGTATAGTTAAGGACCTGAAAAGTGGTATAGGCTACTTTTATCCCCGAAAATTAAGGAGTTCCCAAAAACTTAAACCACGCAGACGAAATAAATACGTGTGGGTTATGTGATGTGGACTCATAAAATGAAATCAACAATTAGGTATTTTAGCTGTGAGAAAAAAATAGCCGCCAGAAATCTCGAAGTAATATAGGCGTGAAAAATTGTGAGTTTTCCATTTTCTAGTGAGTACCTAGTACAAGTGAGTTTGTTAAAATCTTAACGCCGCGGTATCACACAATATTTTTCAATATAAGAGTGGTAAGTAGGTTTTTACTTAAGAGCCAACTCCTAAAAACCTACTTACCGCTCTTATATCACAATCTACTAATAACTACTTGGTGTTAATACGCAATTGTATTAAATTTATTTATGTCAAAATCACAACAATATTACAAAAATAATCTTTAAACTTTAAGTAACTACTTCAAAATTACACAGCAAAAAAGACAATATTTGAAATTTCTAAACAGACGCTACTTAAACGTTTTGCTACGAATTTACCATTGATTTTTATGAACTAAATGTCAGTATTTTTTATTAATAACTAACGACTTCGTCCGCGTGGTTTTAGTTTTTGGATTCCAGCAGGAATGGGATAAAAAGTGGCCTAAGTCCTTCCCCGGGATACAACCTAACCCTTTACTAAATTTAATTAAAATCGGTTGAACAGATAAATTTTTTGATTCCCGCGGGAACCTTTGATTTTTCAAAAAAAGCATATCTTTCCCCGGGATACAACCTATCTTTGTACCAAATTTAATCAAAACCGCAAAAACTTTATTACACGCGGACGAAGTCGCGGGCATCATCTAGTAGCGTTGACTACTAAAATTGTAAAATAAAAAAATTATAAAATAAATAAAAACCGACTTCAATAAAATTTTTAATGTAGTTTCTATAATAATATTTTTGTGGAGTCGGTGCCAATGAGGTGCCAATGTGGAGACCCAAAACAATGTGAAGAATAAACGATTCGTGCGGCTAATAATTGGCACCGACTCCAAAAAATATTATTAAAGAACTACATTATCTTTTCTAAATGTAATATATTCGGTAATAAATAAAATTTTGTTTAGTGTTTGTGGCTATTGAATATTATTTTTATTTATTTTATAATTTTTTTTTCTATACAAAAAGTTCGCAAATATAATACAAAATTGTATTTTTTTTAAATTACCATTACGCAACATTAAACTGGTTACTGGAAGTGATATAAGTAATAGAAGGCTTAAAAGCGCCTGGTTAAGCTTAAATCTTAGAAGTTATAATTATTATTATTATTATTATCTCTTCTACATAGACCTGCTATAGTTAGCTTGATGGAAAAGTACCAACGCAACCGTATAAACACAGACAGATTATAATGCTTCATTTTATAACAATTACATATATCGATATGATTTGACACGCCAAAATTCCTTATTAATTAACAAGCTTTGAAATATCCATTCCGAATTCTCGCATGTCCGCAAACGTAACATATTGTAGTGACATTTTGAACTTGCAGAAATAAAAATGCTATGAACAAACTTCTATCTATATAGTATGTTTCTTCCGACAAACGCTGGGCGGCGTGCCAAAGAGTGTGAATTAAAAATTTTATGTCATACAGAAGCATTCTCATGTTCTAAGAGCTTTAAGTGATTGTAATAATAGAAGTGGGTAACACTCGAACACCTCTATTTTAACAGTAAATATTTTAGCTATTCACAGTTTTATTAGATACATATGTTAGGTTATGTGTCACCGTAAGATTGTAAAAACCGTTAGATTATAATCTAACTCGCGAAATTCTAAACTGTAGAAAGATTGTAAACTGTTCAATGTTCTGAGTGTCAATTTTTGAAATATTCATTTTATTTACGTTTTCTTGTCTCTTTCCTGTAGGTTAGGTTAGGCACTTAGGTTTTATCGGGTTTAAATACCTATCAGATTACAATCTACCGGAAAATAATGCGTTAAATTCTAATTTTTCGACAGTTTAGAATTTCGCGAGTTAGATTATAATCTAACGGTTTTTACAATCTTACGGTGACATATGCATTTTTCTATTACTTATTAGGAAGTTATTCTTTATTTTAATAGCTCAGTCTACATCGCATCTTACTAAGAACTCTTTTTTTATACAAAAGGTCCAAATTACATTTAGACTTTAGAGGTTTCTGGGGTAGCACCAGATTGAATATTCTAGGTAAAATGTATGTAATAATAATGTAGTAATCGGAACTCTTTAAGTTTCCGGGATAGAAAGTCTTTGTCCTTCCCCGGTATGCAACCTACCTCTGTACCGAATTTCGTTCAAATCGGTTCAATCGTGTAGCTGTAAGACAAATATTCTAAATGCCTTTCGCATTTAGAATATTAGTATGGATATCCATAGACATTCATAATTCATATAGCCTAGCCTTATAATCATCCCTATTTCAATAATGATGAAGTAGGTACGTCAATGTAAAATTATGTGGTCTCAATGAAACTTTATGAATCGAAATGTCGCTCGCATATTCCATACTAATATTATAAATGCAAAAGTGTGTCGGTCTATCTGTCTGTCTGCTACGCTTTCACGGCTCACCTGTTTAACCGATTTTGATGAAATTTGGTACAGACATAGGCTACTTTTTATCCCAAAAAATTTTATAGTCTCCGCGGGAATCAAATAAAATTGTGAAAATCTTAATCCACGCGGACGAATCATAATATTATTCGGTTGAGCATTAGTAAGCTCTATTTGCACCGTAACACTGAATATATTGGTGATATTGATTTGCCGGTAGAATGGTAATTGTACACCGCATAATAATATGTCATGAGCTTGAGCCAACATCTAAATTCGCTAACTGACCCAGCCACAAATCAAACGACTTTCCACTTACAATGTACCAGCGCATATCATTGTGATACAGAGGTCGTAAAAACTAGACACGTGGAAACCATGACTAATATAAAACTCGGGTCAATAATCTTGATCTGAACTACACCTATCTACCTACGCGGAGTGGTCTGGAATGTCGCATCTGTTGCTCAGTAACTCATGTTGTACCAAAACACATCTACTTACAGTTTGATTGCAACATGGGCGAAAGCAATATCAAATAACATAGTTAAAAGTACGTAAGAATTTTATACTGACATTAGCAGACAAAATGTCTTAGGGGGTCTACCACTATAGCCCGTTAACGTCCCACTGCTGAGCACAGGCCTCCACTCTTATAGGAGAAAGAGAATTAGAGCTTGGACCCACCACGCTGCGCCAATGCGGGTTGGCAGGCTATAACCGGGACCGATGGCTTAACGTGCTCTCCGAGACGAGGGGATGAAACACCGCCAACTTCCTAATTCCGAGCTAGTACTGAGCATTTCTAGTCAGAAAAACCCAATACTTAATATTATGGCCCGACCCGGGACTCGAACCCGAAACCCCATCAGCCGCAGTCGAACATGCTTACCACTAGACCAACGAGGCAATTGCAGGTTGAATGTTACAGGCTGCAGAGGCGCCTGCCTCTTAATGTCTCCCCCAGAAATGTCACGAAAATACTTTAAAAAATTATAACTCGAAATCTACCTATATCTAAATATTGCTGAACATACATGGGTATTTTCTGATAGGTAGGCACGAGGAATCAAAATTCCTGTAAGTCACTAAGGGCTATTCGCCTATCATTCATGTGATATGTTCTAATAAAACCAGTTTAAATCATTCACTGGCCTTCCTCTGACAAGTCGAGGACTGAGCAGGGTGCAAATAGAGGGCTACAGTTAACAAAGGCCCTAAGGAAAGAGAAGAAAGCACTACAACTAACAAATTATTACCGTGTACCTGTTTCATCTTTTATCCGGTACAAACATCCTTAAACTTCTACTATGTCATAGTATGTATCTGCAAAGACTTAAATCTTTGCGAATCTGTTTATTTTATTTAACGTTATTGTTTAACTTCCTTTTATCAAGAAATGATTTATTGTTAGGCCATTATTGTTGCGACTGAAGGATGTAATGGGTGTAATGGATTGCACATTATTTTACTACGTCGTCCTTTGATGTTGGAACAATACTCTTAGCACCCATCAACAGTTTCAGGCATTCGTGAATCGTATTTTTTTTGGACGATTTTGATTGAACAATTTTTGAAAAAGGTGTGGCCATTTTCAAAAATTGTTCAATCAAAATCGAAATTTCCATGAATGATTATTTGGACGGATCAAAATCGACAGTTTATCGATCAACTTCAACAAAAAGTGTTCGTTTTAAAATTTTCGAGTTATATTTTTTTTAGTTTTAGTGAGATTTCTGAGGAATTGATTTTTGCCAATTTAACAACACAATTTCATGACAAATTTATATTTTTTGTTTACCCTGCTTTTGTCAGGCTTTTTGTAAAGGCTTTTCAGTTTTTTTTATATTAGTTTAGCTACTAAAACCACAGTTAATATTTCGAGAAGCAGGAAAATCAATAAAGAAAATTCTCAACCTTTTAGAAGTTTGAAACAACATTTCATAAGATGAATATTCAAGATTAGGAAAGCAGCCATAATATCTTAAAACCTGTAATGTACTTATGAGCTGCTCGCGCTGGCTTATTAAAAGCTTTAATTAGGACAGTTTCACATTTCAGTTTAAAGCTGATGTCACGGGCCGTCGACGACGTCATACGCGTCACGCACTATTGAAAGACGACTAGTCGACTACGCGCGGTTTTACGATTAGAACGATGACGAATAGATCTATTTTAAATGTCGTGCCAACATATTCTAATAGCAGTACGAAAAAATGTGAAACTACGCGAACGTCGCAAGTCCAATGTGTTATTACAAAAATACGAAATATGTATAGTTTCATGAAAAGTATTCCAAACGGTGTCAAAATCTTTTAGGAATTAGAAGTCAATTTCAATAAAACTAAGTCCTAATGTGCATAAATGAATGAATATGCAATAACAAAACGATACAGAAAACATTAAATTAAGTAAGTCCAGCTGAAGATCCAATGCCGCGGTTGCAAGGTAGACCGTGCAATATAAATATATACAGCTATTTAATCTAGTGTGGTACAAATTACAATAGAGTATTTGACAGGTAGAGTATTTAACTTAACTGTATTTAAAGTATTTAAAAAATCATTATAAAAGGAACTCGTAGGCTGCCGTTCTATCTGGGATTCTGTGCGACGCGACGATGTAAAACCGAAGGATGTGTGAGAAATCTACTATATCACCAGATTAAGGCATGTCAGACTGAGATATGAAAATTTATCAATTCTATTGGTGGATTTTAGGCACATGGCTCCGCACATCCCTAGTGAAAAAAAAACAGACAAATCACCAAATAATGCAAGCCACGTTGCGTAGGGCTTCAAATCGAACGATCCGTAGCATGTGCGTAGCATAAAAGTGATCCGTAGCAGCTTCAGATAGACATCCTTTCAATAGATCATTTTGTTATTCGTCATTTCACACTGGCAGCGAGTCTTAAAGATGGTTGATATCAATTGGACATGGAGATCACTATTTTAACGTTTAGAGTGATTTTCATTTTATTAAACAAGTGTCACAAGTAAATAAGTGACAGTGATACCTACATTTAAATGTATCACCGGTTGTAGGAAAATGGCCGACTAGTTTCTAACACGTCCGGGGCCCTTCTTCATGAGCCTGTTGCGCGACACAGCAGCTGAACATTGACTCCATGTCGGGAGAACAGGCTCATGAACAAGGGCCTAAGACGTATTAGAAACTAGTCGGGCATTTTCCGACAAAACAAGTGAGTTACAACCGGTGATACATTTATAGTTCCAGAGATCAATATTATGCTCTGTAAAATTTAAAATAATTGTTTGTTCTGTGAACAGCTTTGCGTTTATTGTTTAGAATACAATTTACCTATTCTAAATAATTTCTTCTTTCTAATCTTTAGTTTTATATAATTGAAATGTTTCGTCGGCCAAAGCAGAATTGAAGCCGAGTGAATTTTTAAATATTCTTATTTGGCACGTTTTTAATTTCTAAGCTTTTCGAAACAGACATTACCTTAGTTTTTCTTTTGTTAAACTAGGCAACACACACAAAGTATAATTTAAATAAGTACAAATAAAAACCTTCGAAGCTTGTAATGCCTCGGGCCCGTACGGTACTGACACATACTTTTCTTTTCAACGTGCAATTTTAACTCTGAATTACTTTTACATTTTTGTTTTGATTTATTTTGCAGACCTGTTTTCTTTTAATTAATAATGGACTCGTGCTCCAGTTAAATTCTATGGTAGGTAATAGGAATCTAAGAGGGTTCTGCCACAAAAAGTACAGCCGACCTTTGGTGACCTTCCTGGCGCTGTTAAAATCGCTGTGTGGTCTTTAGGAAAATCCTGGGTTCGATTACCTAAGTAAATCGATTAGGTATGGGCAGCTTGGGTATATCTAAAATCTATCTGGTGGGAGACTCACATTAGACTAGCACTCGTTGTTGAAATTTTTGAGTGAAATGAGTCTGAGTCTGCCCTAATACCGTCATGGCCGTGTTCATATGTAACCGATAATCCAGAAGTAGGTATTAATAAAACACTTATTATATTTGTCCTCTCGTTTGAAACTTGCACGAGTAAATGGTTAAAAGTGTAGAGGTTACACGAGAAATTTTATATAATTAGATAAAAGTTGGCTAAACTTAAAGACAATTATTCATTTGATCCGGCCACGATTGGTATCGTTAAGTAATCAGATTGCGATCTAAACACAAAAGTATTCAATAATTGCTGAGTCTGCCGGTAGGAGACTGAACTACTATCGTCAAAACACTCGTATTTATACTAATTATTTTCAATATGGCGTCCGTATCCGCATATTAAATCGAATGACATGAAACGAGTCAAATAGACAGATATTATACTTCCTGTTTCATGAGATATAATGACTAACAGTACCTACCTATGCTAACACATAAGAGCCGTAATAAGACTTTTCCGATTTTAATGTATAAAAACACCTAAGTATTCAGGTCAATATTTTCGTTCATTTTCATTCTTAAAGCCTCACATAATAATATTTTCCGTGACAGACTGGCATAGAGAAACTTCAACATGTACCTACAGTTCGCGCGCGAGTTGAATGCAGAGTAAATGTATGTATCACCATACTCTGTATTCAACTCGCACGCGAACTATAGGATGATTTAGGTTCTTTCTATAACATAGAACTAAAGATTTTAAGAAATTCTAACGGACGCGGATAGAATCGCGTGAGTCGGCTAGTAAATCTAATTTTAATCATGTTTATCTTTCATATAAACTGATACAGTATATCGCACATTAGCACGTCAAGGGCTTTGTTCAGTAACTCAATTTAATTGGATTTCTCCGCGATGAGCAAAACGAGACAAATCACATTAGTCGCCCGTCAACGCGTGATTTGTTTATGCATATGTCAAGGAATAATTTCCTCTCTAGTACGGTGAGTATGACTTGAATTTTTCTACATTATCCGTCATATTTAGATATTATGTATTAGTACGATCAATGCCGGAGCGTGCTAATAATACATTATTCAAATATTACAATTTTGTGTTATGGGCCGATAGATACTAGTTTATAAATAAAAATTATTTCCAAAAAACCGACTTCCAAAGCCACTGTAAAGTAAAAAATAATTTTGATTTCTACACACTATGTTGAAGTCGGGCGGGTATAACAAAGATAGGCAAAGTTGACGCATCAGGCTCGCCCGGCTTTGGAAGTCGGTTTTTTGGAAAGGTTTTTATTTTTAACTTTTTTGTGTACTCATTTGTTCAAACTGATGAAGTCCATGTTCGGCGCCTTTAATTCACCCTCAACAGTTTCTAAATCCCCACGGTACCTACTACATGAATTGACCATCAAAATTTCCTAACTCACTATATTGAAGAATTCTGTACCCTGCAGTATCAGGATTGAGGATTTGGAGTCAGAAATTTTATTGGAACAGCTTCCAAACTTCCTCTAACCATTGAAAAAAATTTTTTTTAATCAGTTTAGATACCACGATATGCACAACATACATTATTTAAAAAGAAAAAGTTACGCGCCGAATTAAGAACCTCCTCCTTTGTTGGAAGTTGGAAGTTGGTTAAAAAAAAATATTATACTCTAAATCATAAATGGTTAGTAGAGACTGTTATGGAAACATGACAATTTTCAACGCGTGTGGTGATTCGGTGATAGGTCACACCGAGTACTTCAAGATAGGCCCTAATGCCCCGTCATAATATTATGTAACAAACCCTACAAGTTAGCCCTTGACTGCGATCTCACTTGATGGTGAGTGATGATGCAGTCTAAGATGGTAGCGGGCTAACCTGCTAGGGGCATGGCAGTTATAATAGGGATGATGCCTAAATCAAGAATAAATTATTTCTAACTGATTATTAAATAGAGGGTCTTCCAAAAGACCTAAAATTCACATCCTCGATTATTTTTAGGTATGTTAACCATTTTAAAATATAGATTAAAGAAAAATAGTGCGTTAAAATTTTATGACGTTACAATGGTGAATTTCATACAACTCCCATACTAGAAGTGCGTTTTTAAGTTTGATAAAAAGTTGCTGATTTGATTGAGTTGTAATCATCCCTTTTAGCCATATCCCAAATCGGGTTCTACATGACATCGTACCGGAACGCTAAATCGCTTGGCGGCACGTCTTTGTCGGTAGGTGGTAACTAGCCTCACACCAGGCGTAAACCATGTGCTTAAAGCACCACAGTCCACATTGCAACGCTGACAAAGTCGCAATAGAAAGTGCGCCAAAGTGTAAGTTTGACTCGCTCATCGCGGGTTCATTTATAGAGTACAAATTTATCAAATCTTAATCTTAATACCCGGCTTAGCACCCGGCTGAGTTTTTTGTGAGCTCTTCTCAGACCAGGGCGCGTTTGGAACCCGCGTAGCTTTAGTTTTAAGATACCGTAACTAATTATCACCATCATGTTTTATATGTAATAATGGACCTCAATATGTGTACTTATAGTGTACCTAAATTGAATAAATGAATGGAAATGAATTGACTCAAAAACAGATACAAATATATAATTTAACTAGCTGATGCCCACGACTTCGTCCGCGTGGTTTAGGTTTTCTTAATGCCCGCGGGAACTTCTTAATTTTCCGGGATAAAAAGTAGCCTATGTCACTCTCCAGGCCCTCAACTTTACCCATGCTAAGAATGACGTCAATCCTTTGCTCCGTTGCGGCTTGATTAAAGGACAAACCAAGAAACAAACACACTTGCATTTATAATATTAGTATAAGATGATGGGGACCTCAAAACAAAAGTTAAGGCTAAGGCAATGGCTTATTGCTTATTTTTAAAACACTGTGTGCGAGTTTTCCATCTAGTTTTTTTATAAAGTTTCTTTATACCTCTATGGTAGTTACCCAAATAAACAAGCGTGAAGAAAAATTAAAAAAGATCGACCAAAAAAAAAGAAAAAGATAGATTTGCAGCAGCCTATACATCAGAATTCAGAATTGTAACCTTATTCAATGGAGTTCAAAACCGCGCCGCAGTTCAGCTATGCTGAGCACGTATCGTTCCATTCAAAGCTTAGCACAACTAAGCCGCTTCTGCCCCTTTGAAAGGAATTGGATGACCATATTCACTATCTACATTTACGATAGATCAAGTATCACGTGAAATACCGCTTACTTGCAAACAGCCTGGATCCTATCTCCATGCCAAAGCCTTATATGTTATCAACGTAGCTGCAGAGACAGGCAAACATTAGGTTATCTGTCCACTGAAGTAAGAGCGGAGCGGAGATATACCTGCTGCGCATCAGTGTAGTGTCATCTTTATAGATTGATCATAATCTATTCTATACTGTACTATAATATTATAAATCCGAAAGTTTGGATTGATGCATGGATGAATGCTTGTTACTCAATCACGCCAGAACGGCAGATCTGCATAAAGGCACAGAGATAGATTATAGTCGAGAATAACACATAGACTACTTTTATCTCGGAAAATTAAAGAGTTCCAGTGAGAACAAAAACATCAATCCGTGCGGACGAAATTGCGGGCATCAGCTAGTAACATCATGTTACACTTTAATATCATATTGTAGTGATGTGCACGTTTGATAGAGCTGATGTACTAAAACTTCGAGCGTTAAATGCTCAAAGAACTAAATAGATTAACAATAATGCAAACCCAAATTAATTTTCTAACAAATTACTACAACTACTACTACAGTTGGCTATGCAAGGAACCTTACACTCATGTTTGTAGGTCACTGCATAATCATATCTTATCTTATTAATATTATAAATGCGAAAGTTTGGATGGATGTATTGATGTATGGATGTTTGTTACTCAATCACGCCCCAACGGCTGAGCGGATCTGGCTGAAATTTGACACAGAGATACATTATAGTCTGGAATAGAACATAGACTACTTTTTATTCTGGAAAATTAAAGAGTTCCTGCGGGAACCAAAAAACCTCAAACCACGCAGACGAAGTCGCGGGCATTTCGCGGGCGGCTAGTTTTCAGTATAAATGCAGGAGAGACCACATTTCCGTAGCAGATTTATAATCCTATTCAATAGGGTCCTATCGCGCATCGATGCGATGCCAATCACGTACGTACCATTCAAACCAAACCGCTGAATAGATTACCAAACTACACCATTCAAATAGGTTGGTTAACCTTACACATGGTGATTGGAAACGATAAACCTTATCAGTCTATAACTTTTGTTTATTCCCTCCCGTCGTTCTTTCATTGCTGAAGAGCCGTGGTTCTGGCTATTGGCGGGATTTCCATTTTCACGAATGTGTAAAATATAAAAAATGATTTGAAATGTGCACATTTCATACGTTGTAAATGAGTTTGAAAGTTAAACTTCCCGGCCTAGGCCAGTAAAGAATGTATGTATTTTCATTACATATCATAAGTTTGAATTTGGAATCTTTCTTCCTGAATATCTTGTAACTTGTTATAATGTTCTTTGGCCTAAATAGTTTAAATTTGGAACTCTACCGTATTACGCGTTCAACACTCACAGCGCAAAAAAATATATGAAAAAAAAAGTCACTTGAGTTTTTAGAAAAGCACTATACACACCTCGACCGGGAGAGCATTTCTGGTCTCGTATATAGCCGGCCTCGCTCGTAGCTCAGCCGTCTAACACTCGACCAGAAAACGCGTACTTCCCGGTCTCGCGATGTAATGTACTATTTCTGACGGCCTCCGTGGCGCAATGTTGAGCGCTGTGGTCTTAACGTACGGAGGTCCCGAGTTGAATTCCCGGCACGATCCATTTGGGAATTTATGATTTCTGAACTTTCCCTGGTCTGGCCTGGTGGGAGGCTTCGGCCGTGACTAGTTACCACCCTACCGACAAAGACGTGCCGCCAAGCGATTTAGCGTTCCGATACGATGCCGCGTAGAAACCGAAAAGGGGGTATGGGTTTAATATAACTCCCATCCCCCTTACAGGTTAGCCCGCTACCGCACTACCATCTTAGACTGCATCATCACTTACAATCAAGTGAGATCGCAGTCAAGAGCTAACTTGTAGTGGACTGGATAAAAAAATTGCATCTCCCACTCATGACCTGAGAGTATAATATTATATTATATAAGATCTACTTGAGACTTGTTCTTAGGGCGAAAATACACTACGGACGGGAGAGGACGAAAGATTCCGCCTCGTTTATTGAGCACACACACTAGGCAACTTGACAAAAAATCATTCCCAATTGAAGCAGACGTTTTATCCTGTCCGATTGTCTTTTGGCTTTTTTGGCTCTTACTATTGCCAGTCCCTGCACTCCTGGACTCCTGCACTGCAGTTATATTAAACCCATACCCGTAATCCGTTTCTAGACAGCATCGTACCTGAACGCTGAATCGCTTGGCGGCACGTTATTGCCGCTATAGTGGTAACTAGCCAGGGCCGAAGCCTCCCACCGGACAAGCAGCGCTGTGCAACATTCACGATAAAAATATTATTTCAATACTTTTATTACCTATCGTTATTATTATTGGGTATCATTAACCCCTAAACCACACATTAATTCAAAGTTATTAAATTAAAGGAATTTTGAATACATAATGAACTCAATTTTTTTTTTAAATATGAAAAGGAATGGTTGTGGGCAATTTTTCATCGTTTGTCATTTAATTATAGTTACAGCGTTTGATGAAAATTCTTATCTTAATTTGTGACCAGTAAGAAATTACCCTCTTTTTTCGAAAGTAACTTTAAACAAAGTGCCTCTGCGAAGATTGATGTCCATTAGGGGGTAATTTCCTAAACAATTTCAGGGAGACAGCCAACGGTAATCAAATCGGTCGCGATATTTCTCGATTCCGAGAAAAATTTTCTTAGATGCCATTCCTACTTAATGCTAAAAGAAAAAATACATACCTACTAACTTTAATTTAACATCGAAATAAGTTGTTAACAAAATAATACATACTTTACTATTTTTACTTTCTGTCTGTCTGTTTATCTGTCTGTACGTCTGTCTGTCTGTCTGTCTGTCTGTTTGTCTGTCTGCTACGTTTTCACGGCCCATCCGTTCAACCGATTTTGATGAAATTTGGTACAGGGGTCGTTGGTATCCTGGGAAAGGACATAGGCTACTTTTTATCCCGGCAAATTAAAGAGTTCCCGTGGGAATCAAAAAATTTAATCCACGCGGACGAAGTCGCGGGCATCAACTAGTTCGACAATAATTTAGAACTAAACATGTTGTTTCTATTTTCAAATGTTTCTTTCACCCATTCTTCGCTCGATTCGGTGCCATTTTATATGATACTTAGCTGATGCCCGCGAATACGTACGCGTGGATAGAGGTTTTTTGGTTCCTGCAGGAGTTCTTTAATTTCTTTAAAGTGCTATTCCAGACTATAATCTATCTCTGTGCGTAATTTCATCCAGATCTGGTCTGCCATTCTGCCGTGATTGAGTACCAAACATCCATCCATACATCAATCCATCCAAACTTTTGCATTTATAATATTAGTATAGATTAACTGGAGAATGTGTGCAATATTGCTCTCGATCCAGACGTTGCGTGTTGTTAAATTTAGCTTATAGGAAGATACGTCTTGCACGAATTATTGTATTCCCCGCGTTCCCTAACAACGATCTTGATTATAGTGACATCTCAAAGCTCTACGTGAAAATTCATTTAAATACATCTCTGTCTTTCCGCTCAGCCGAGCATAAGCCGAATCTCAATTCTAACGCCCCCTGCTTCGTTCACTGAACGAAAATTACAATCTCTAGTTTGGGAACTTCCCAATTCCTGAACGACTCTTTTTTATTTATTTCGGAACCGTTCACTCGAGAAGCTTAATGCGTTTAAATTTTTTTACGGTAACACCGTGCTTACCGGTGAGGAAAAATCTGATCTCGTTTTAATGAGCAAAAAATTTATTTCTACCTAAAGGCTTAACGTTTAATTAAATGTCCGAGTCTTCGGCGTAATAGGTAACTTAAATCTACTGATGCCCGAATTTTATTTTTCAGCGAAACCGAATTTGTTATTTTGGTTTGGCTCTTTTTGTTCTTTTCTAATCAAGTTAGAATATACATTCTAATCAAGCTAAAAAAGGCAAAAGATAGTAGTATTGAAATGTTTATTCTTCTCCGAAACTCTTGCTTTATTCAATCTGGGTAAGAATAATAATAATCCATTCTAACCTCTGAGTCAGACGTTTCTCAGGAAATTCCTATACAATTAGCTCCAACACAAGTGACATATACCTATCTCTCTTCGTGTGTATAATAAAACTTATAACTTAATGATAATATTATAAAGCCGTTAAGGCAATTTGGCTTGATATTTTCGTTAAATAGCACTTGGTCGTGGACTTTATTTTTCTATATCTTTAACATTGCCAAGACGCAATGGTTATTAAAATGGAGCGCATTTATTGAAGTAAACTGATTCTAAATCTAAACATATTTTTCAAGGAAATGTCGATTCAAACCGTACGTCATCCGCACAGACAGACAGAACAAATAGAATCATGACACAGATTGTTCCAAATATCCGGCGCGCAGTCACACACATTCGTCAGTCTACAAATAAACATGAGTACGCACTGAAAATAAAATATTATGCGATCACATTCGAAAAGCAGTGAGTGAAATATAGTCCACTGTCACTGTAACTAGCATCAGAAAGTCAGCAATGCATTAAACAGCAGTAAGTTAGAAAGTTCTTGGGAACTTGTCACGGAAATATCGTTTATTATTTTCTTCAACAGCTGTATTTCAAAGTTCTACCCACCCAAATATATTTTATCGACTTAAATTCAAGTAGACTCAAGCAGTCTTTATATTGATAAAGACTGTCACTGTTTCTAGAGATGAACTTGTTAATTAATTATGTTTTAACATATTATGATATTTATCTCTCTCTCTTCGGTCTTTCCTTCATTGCTGAAGATCGTGGTCCCGACTAGATCCTAAAGTCCAACGGATTATTGGTTTCCATTGGCTTTTGTTGGTAGCCATTCTCACTAAAATACGAAATTTCGACGCGTTAGACTTCCTCAGTTACAGAACCTCTTAAATCAGTCAAAATTTACACAGAAAGTAACATTATTATTAAGCGACAAACAAGCAACAAGCGTTCGATCAAAGAGTATGTATATGTCAGCATTTCCTAGGAAATTTCGACATAAACGGTTTCGATACGTTAGAGCTCGAAATGCGTCAATGAGATGATTTAAGAATCGAGGAATTGTAAACATTAATGGTCCCTCCAATGTAGCTGAATTGATCATTTCACGAAATAATCAAGTATAACATTGAATGGTCATAGTTTTCATCAAGAATGATCACCTAATTAATTGATTATATTATGATCAAACGTCTAATGTTGGTCGTCCATAAAAATGTAGAAGTAAAAAGGATGGGCTACTCCAGAAGACTTGCTTCGTCGCCCCTTCATTCAGCTTCACCTCGCTTCATTCAGGACCTCCTTCGCGAGCTTCTAGGTTCACACTTTACAAAAAAACTCTAAGGGTAGGGCAAACAAGACAAAGTTGAGTCGGGTTATGCTGATTCGGTTTTGGGACTGTCCATCATCACCACTTCTGACGCCACTACCATCAACTCAACCTATTTTCTCAACTCTAACGAATGCAAGGCCGTTTGACCAAAATTCCCTTACTCCGTATTATCCGTATATCCTAGGAAATGTCAACTTACATAACCTAGGTGATATGAGCAAGAAAACAATTATTCCAAATTTAACGGATTTGATACGTTAATGTTGACATCACTTCGTTAATGTGAACATAAACGGTTTTAACAACTTTAACATGTAAATCACTCCGTATACATATGTATATCGTACGGTAGATGTCAAAGACAGCGCTTGACAACACTCAGCGGGGGAGATGCTCCCGCCCGTCACCTTAGGACCCGACTGCATTCAACTCGAGTGCGTACTATAGGCTTTTTCATATTTCAAATGCCTTGTCAGTTTCGTGTTCTCGTTTTTCGTAACTTTTGCATGGGGTGACGTTAACCCTTAATCCTACGCCATGCTTCTATCTTACTTATATCTTCTCCATTTTATTATTTTATACAAAAAAGCAACATTTTATTGTTTACAAAATCAAGATGCGTACTTTAGACGCAAACATAAGCTTTTAAACTTCCGTCTAACAATGAAGGGTTAAAGTCAAAGATGTTCATAAACATAGAAATATAATATCATATAAAAAATTAAACAACAAGTAATTACTTTTCAAGAAAAAAGAAAACACTTTATTAGTTCACGTTATGAACCTCTTTTAAAATTTATAATATTTAAAGGATGCACCAATGTCATTTTTTCATTTTCATGTCCCCTTGTAACTAGATTTGCCCACTGTAGGAAAATAAAGCTCACCGCGCTACTGCCGTCGCCTGCCAAAGCCATCGGGCTCAGAAGTTGATAAAGCTCCATACTGATCATGTTACTATACCTATTAGATTAAGTATTTACAATACCTAATGTAATAGGTGTAGTAAAACGATCAATTACGTTAAACTGACGTTAATTGCCTAAAATCCAAGTTTTCATACTTTAAAAGTAAGTATACACTGGCTCGTTAATCGTTAGTATCCTGAAATATTACTCATGGTCGAGTCGTATACGGAAGGAACTAGGAACTCACCGCATTATTATTCCCAGAAAATCCTTGCGATTATGTGATTAATTGGGTTAAGCAACGTTGATCCAGGTTGGTACTTACCGATGGATGGGGATGGTGGGATGGTTGGATGGGTGACCGAAGTTGGAAGTTCAAATTTGGCCTTTTCGTTTCCTCCGTGCCTCGGAGAGCACGTTAAGCCGTCGTTCCCGGCTATCAGCACTAACGTCTGATAATCGTTACAAAACCCTAAGAGTTTAAATACTTTTAGTCGAGTCGCATGCGGAAGGACGTGGGAACCCACCACATTATTATCCCAAGAAAACTCCTACCATTATTTAATTAATCTAAAGGGAGCACGACCCTCAGTAATGAGGAATACGACGCAGAGAGAGAGAGAGAGATATGTTCTGGCTAGTTAACAAGAGCATAATTGTTTGGTCAGGAATTACTCAAAGTGGAAAATAACAAGCATAATATGTAGGTACAGTTGGATCGCTCGCTCACAGCACGCACGCAATAAACAATGTCAATATTGCGTTCCGCAAACAATCATAACTCACTGGAGCCATAACCGATGGGTAATAAACTGATGGAAAATCTGAACAGATGCCGGTTCAGTTTTATCGCGAGCAACATTGTCAACATCAAACATTGTATCGTGAGCTAGTGGCGTTACACGCTCCACTAAACTAGCCGTAACATTGTTATGTACAGACTACAAAGCTAAGTGGTTTGGCATACTTCTGGCATTGAAGTTCTAGGTAACTAGGTCCGGTCGTCCAATTTATTTCTATAATTACCGGAAGAGATAATCTTTTAAGTTTCAATTCTGACTTTCTTTAGTCAGATAAATAAAAAATCGTTTAAGAAATCGATTAGATCTAGTAACTAAACTGTTCCAGGAAAAAACAATTGCGCCAAAACACACGGTAAGTAGATGGTATTTGAGAAGGACTTTTCCTAAAATTGTATTATAAACAACAATAAGATCCGTATGAATTCTAATACCATAAGTGCAGAAACCGGTCCTCGAGACATTAATAAAGAAATCAAAATGCCCCAGCTGATCTAAGTACTTATCTTGCGCCATTTTGGTACGGAACCCTTATAAGATTACATAAGTCAAACACTGAATGCAGAATAGGAGTAATGAAAAACAAAACACGACTAAGGAAATGTAATGGTTATAACTACGTAATAGTCCTAATACAAAATCATGACTTTCAGTTTATAGGGGATAGGAAATAACTGCTTTACCGAATTGCCATGACACGGTAGAAAAACTGTTTCAGTAAAATATTGCGAAGTGCCTTTGTACAAATATCCGCTATCTCATTTTCCGTTAGGTCTCCCGCAGACCATCGCCATATTTCGCAACTTATTACTTAATCGAGCGAAGCGAAGGTCTCTGACTTCTACTTGAGTGAATTTGCACTTGTCCGTCCGTCCGTCCGTCTGTCAGAGCCTTATAACTTCTGAATTACTGAACGTAATTACTTCAAATTTGAATATCAAGACACGCGGAAGCGTGTCCAGCCAAAGTTCAAAAAACTGGCGAGCAGCACCGTGTGTAATATTACACGAACCATTTGGAGCCACTTTTGACCCCCTCATTACTCAAAAACTATTTCACATAAACATGTCAAATTTGGCGCATTTATTGAGACCCGTGAGATACATATGTGCTCCAAATTTCATAAGCACACCTCAAATGGTTATTTAGATATAAACGCACAAAAATCGTCATTTTTATGCTCTACCTAGGCATAGATCAAAACTCTGACACGGGGCATACTACCATTGCTTAAAGCCGTATTATTTTAATATTGTTGACGTTTATGTTGTAGTGTTATAACTTATAATCATTATTTTAAGGACATTCAACCGTTATTCTGAAACAATACTGCTTTAAGCGGTGGTAGTAACTCCGTCGTCCACTTCCTGCGGCAACTTGCATTACATTCTACGCATAGTGCATAAAACAAGAGTTCTTAAGTAAAAAAACTCCGATTATATAAATCATACTGCAGGTCTTTGTTTAAACTCGTTATTTTGTGTTGTTAACTATTGAAAATGACACATAATTATTATTTTAATGTAAATAATAATGAATAATAATATAGTTGCATTAAAACCTTACCTTCGTATTCATGCATTTTGTGCAACGAAACGTCATTGACAGAAAAGAAGAAGAAACGTATTTGAAGTCGTCAGTTCAAGCTGTCAGTCATTGTGATTTGTATTCATTGTTTATAGTGGTTTTAGTGATATCGACTGTTTACCGTGCTTGTTTTCAATGTTTCACTAAAAACTTTTGATTTTGAACTTTTGCAATCAAAATTGATGAGATGTAGAAATGTGCTGTAGAGGTAGTCTGACCATAGATGTAATCTGTCAATGTCAGTGTAACTCTAGGTACACTATATATTTTTCTTGAGAATTCTCGTCTTTAATTATCTTGTACAATGAGTCGTACAATAGAATTACTGGTGGGTGACACACTGACCTTACACCGAGTAATAAGTACCTACTAATGTAAAACGTAAACTAAACTAATAGAAAAGTCCTATTACAGTGTAAAGAATTATTTGAATGATAGCAAGGCATGGGTATGAATTGTTACAGCGGCTGATTATGTAATGTTATATTATAAGTACAAATATACTTATAATTTCAAATATTTGTGAGAAGGTGATAATAAAAAAAACACAGCTGAGTTTATTGCGGGCTCTGCGTTTATGAAAACTAGCCAAGCCAAAGCCTTAGTCTTCAACATTTTATACTAAGTTATAAGAAGAAATGATATTTTAAGTTGTTATAAAATATTATATTATGTTGTTATAAATAAATTTCAGGACTGACCATTGAACTTGGCACCCATTTAGATCTCACTTCTTTTGTCGCTGAAGTCAACAACCAAGGCATATATATCACAATTTTGAACTTGGCTCTCATTTCACATTTATGTTTTTGATGGGATAAATAAATTGCAGGACTGACCATTGAACTTTGCACCCATTTAGATCTCACTTCTTTTGTCGCTGAAGTCAACAACCAAGGCATATATATCACAATTTTGAACTTGGCTCTCATTTTACATTTATGTTTCTGATGGGATAATATTTATACCTATGGCGTCCAGCCGAATATGGCTTAAAAAGTTATAAAAATCTATAATTCAGGGGGGCTCTCATAGAAGCGAATACGAAGTAAAATATTTTTTATAGCGTTACATTGCGGTATATCATTTTAAAGATAATTTGGAATAGCGTCGTTTATTCGTTTCTCCAATAACTGTTTAGCTCTTTTGCGTCTAATGTTAAAAGTTAACTATTTACAATATGTAGTTAAAACTATCTTAAGGATATCGCGAGGTCTCAGTTCGGGGCGAACCACTAGTTATTTATTTATAAGAGAGCCTCTGAGGAGAGAACACATAAAACTCCTGTCCCACAGTGAGACGAGTAATTATTATTGGTATTTAATCCAAACCGGAAATTCGACTGGCATATCTATTAAGCCAAGTTCTCATGCAACAGGTCCATGCATAGAATATTTCTTTTCAATGAGGAATTATTAGTGATAATTAGTAGTAATTTTGTTTAATAATTTAAGTATAAAAATTGGTGATCACTTTTACTCAAGCAAATACATGTGTATAAATGCGAGTGCTAGTATTTATTTAGTTTTCAAACACACGTTCACAAAACGTCCCTTCTCCACCGACGCGGAAGTTTCACGCATTTACTTATCTCAAAAATGAAGATAGAGTCTCACCAATATAAAAAAGTGAATTCTATGCCAATATTTATAACATAAATCCTTTTTTTAAGAGAAATTTTTTTTAGCATTTAGACGACCTCCCTGGCGCAGTGTTGAGCACTGTTGTCTTAACGTGGAAGGTGCCGGGTTCGATTCCCATTTGGGAATTCTGAATTTTCTCTGGTCTGGCCTGGTGGGCGGCTTCGGCCGTGGCTGGTTTCCACCCTACCGACAAAAGACGTACCGCCAAGCGATTTAGTTTTCCGGTACGACTCCGTGTTGAAACCGACTAGGGGTATGGGTATAATATAACTGCCATACGCTTACCAAGTTGGGTAATAAACTGATGGAAAATCTGAACAGATGCCGGTTCAGTTTTATCGCGAGCAACATTGTCAACATCAAACATTGTATCGTGAGCTAGTGGCGTTACACGCTCCACTAAACTAGCCGTAACATTGTTATGTACAGACTACAAAGCTAAGTGGTTTGGCATACTTCTGGCATTGAAGTTCTAGGTAACTAGGTCCGGTCGTCCAATTTATTTCTATAATTACCGGAAGAGATAATCTTTTAAGTTTCAATTCTGACTTTCTTTAGTCAGATAAATAAAAAATCGTTTAAGAAATCGATTAGATCTAGTAACTAAACTGTTCCAGGAAAAAACAATTGCGCCAAAACACACGGTAAGTAGATGGTATTTGAGAAGGACTTTTCCTAAAATTGTATTATAAACAACAATAAGATCCGTATGAATTCTAATACCATAAGTGCAGAAACCGGTCCTCGAGACATTAATAAAGAAATCAAAATGCCCCAGCTGATCTAAGTACTTATCTTGCGCCATTTTGGTACGGAACCCTTATAAGATTACATAAGTCAAACACTGAATGCAGAATAGGAGTAATGAAAAACAAAACACGACTAAGGAAATGTAATGGTTATAACTACGTAATAGTCCTAATACAAAATCATGACTTTCAGTTTATAGGGGATAGGAAATAACTGCTTTACCGAATTGCCATGACACGGTAGAAAAACTGTTTCAGTAAAATATTGCGAAGTGCCTTTGTACAAATATCCGCTATCTCATTTTCCGTTAGGTCTCCCGCAGACCATCGCCATATTTCGCAACTTATTACTTAATCGAGCGAAGCGAAGGTCTCTGACTTCTACTTGAGTGAATTTGCACTTGTCCGTCCGTCCGTCCGTCTGTCAGAGCCTTATAACTTCTGAATTACTGAACGTAATTACTTCAAATTTGAATATCAAGACACGCGGAAGCGTGTCCAGCCAAAGTTCAAAAAACTGGCGAGCAGCACCGTGTGTAATATTACACGAACCATTTGGAGCCACTTTTGACCCCCTCATTACTCAAAAACTATTTCACATAAACATGTCAAATTTGGCGCATTTATTGAGACCCGTGAGATACATATGTGCTCCAAATTTCATAAGCACACCTCAAATGGTTATTTAGATATAAACGCACAAAAATCGTCATTTTTATGCTCTACCTAGGCATAGATCAAAACTCTGACACGGGGCATACTACCATTGCTTAAAGCCGTATTATTTTAATATTGTTGACGTTTATGTTGTAGTGTTATAACTTATAATCATTATTTTAAGGACATTCAACCGTTATTCTGAAACAATACTGCTTTAAGCGGTGGTAGTAACTCCGTCGTCCACTTCCTGCGGCAACTTGCATTACATTCTACGCATAGTGCATAAAACAAGAGTTCTTAAGTAAAAAAACTCCGATTATATAAATCATACTGCAGGTCTTTGTTTAAACTCGTTATTTTGTGTTGTTAACTATTGAAAATGACACATAATTATTATTTTAATGTAAATAATAATGAATAATAATATAGTTGCATTAAAACCTTACCTTCGTATTCATGCATTTTGTGCAACGAAACGTCATTGACAGAAAAGAAGAAGAAACGTATTTGAAGTCGTCAGTTCAAGCTGTCAGTCATTGTGATTTGTATTCATTGTTTATAGTGGTTTTAGTGATATCGACTGTTTACCGTGCTTGTTTTCAATGTTTCACTAAAAACTTTTGATTTTGAACTTTTGCAATCAAAATTGATGAGATGTAGAAATGTGCTGTAGAGGTAGTCTGACCATAGATGTAATCTGTCAATGTCAGTGTAACTCTAGGTACACTATATATTTTTCTTGAGAATTCTCGTCTTTAATTATCTTGTACAATGAGTCGTACAATAGAATTACTGGTGGGTGACACACTGACCTTACACCGAGTAATAAGTACCTACTAATGTAAAACGTAAACTAAACTAATAGAAAAGTCCTATTACAGTGTAAAGAATTATTTGAATGATAGCAAGGCATGGGTATGAATTGTTACAGCGGCTGATTATGTAATGTTATATTATAAGTACAAATATACTTATAATTTCAAATATTTGTGAGAAGGTGATAATAAAAAAAACACAGCTGAGTTTATTGCGGGCTCTGCGTTTATGAAAACTAGCCAAGCCAAAGCCTTAGTCTTCAACATTTTATACTAAGTTATAAGAAGAAATGATATTTTAAGTTGTTATAAAATATTATATTATGTTGTTATAAATAAATTTCAGGACTGACCATTGAACTTGGCACCCATTTAGATCTCACTTCTTTTGTCGCTGAAGTCAACAACCAAGGCATATATATCACAATTTTGAACTTGGCTCTCATTTCACATTTATGTTTTTGATGGGATAAATAAATTGCAGGACTGACCATTGAACTTTGCACCCATTTAGATCTCACTTCTTTTGTCGCTGAAGTCAACAACCAAGGCATATATATCACAATTTTGAACTTGGCTCTCATTTTACATTTATGTTTCTGATGGGATAATATTTATACCTATGGCGTCCAGCCGAATATGGCTTAAAAAGTTATAAAAATCTATAATTCAGGGGGGCTCTCATAGAAGCGAATACGAAGTAAAATATTTTTTATAGCGTTACATTGCGGTATATCATTTTAAAGATAATTTGGAATAGCGTCGTTTATTCGTTTCTCCAATAACTGTTTAGCTCTTTTGCGTCTAATGTTAAAAGTTAACTATTTACAATATGTAGTTAAAACTATCTTAAGGATATCGCGAGGTCTCAGTTCGGGGCGAACCACTAGTTATTTATTTATAAGAGAGCCTCTGAGGAGAGAACACATAAAACTCCTGTCCCACAGTGAGACGAGTAATTATTATTGGTATTTAATCCAAACCGGAAATTCGACTGGCATATCTATTAAGCCAAGTTCTCATGCAACAGGTCCATGCATAGAATATTTCTTTTCAATGAGGAATTATTAGTGATAATTAGTAGTAATTTTGTTTAATAATTTAAGTATAAAAATTGGTGATCACTTTTACTCAAGCAAATACATGTGTATAAATGCGAGTGCTAGTATTTATTTAGTTTTCAAACACACGTTCACAAAACGTCCCTTCTCCACCGACGCGGAAGTTTCACGCATTTACTTATCTCAAAAATGAAGATAGAGTCTCACCAATATAAAAAAGTGAATTCTATGCCAATATTTATAACATAAATCCTTTTTTTAAGAGAAATTTTTTTTAGCATTTAGACGACCTCCCTGGCGCAGTGTTGAGCACTGTTGTCTTAACGTGGAAGGTGCCGGGTTCGATTCCCATTTGGGAATTCTGAATTTTCTCTGGTCTGGCCTGGTGGGCGGCTTCGGCCGTGGCTGGTTTCCACCCTACCGACAAAAGACGTACCGCCAAGCGATTTAGTTTTCCGGTACGACTCCGTGTTGAAACCGACTAGGGGTATGGGTATAATATAACTGCCATACGCTTACCAAGTTTGCCCGCTACCGTCTTAGACTGCATCACTTACCATCAAGCGGGATTGCAGTCCAGTGCTAACTTGTAGTGGCGTAAAAAAATTTGCATTACATTATTTAGTATGCATACTTACACAAGGGAAAATAGGAAAATTCCCATCACGCATTTCGTGTAGGGCCGTTACGCATCATTATAACAGTTCCGTAAGCCATTGGCTCAAAAATATCACATTAAACCTTGAAACGTTGAAACAATATCAGATCGGCGTATAGGGACACCGAGATCATTTATTTGCTGGCCTGTGGGCGTTGCTATTGTTCCCACTAGAATGACTATCCAATATTATCGTTGCAGAGACTGTCCTTACTTTGGGGCATATTATTAATACAGCTCCACATGCTCGTATGAGATCCTAACTCAGGAAATGTTATTTATTTGAATGTTATCGCTTGTTAGTTAACCTTAAAAACCAACAATTCTCTGAACCATTTTAAGGTGGGGCTACGGCGTACGTAAATTCTGTGTACGAGTTTGTATGGAGCTGGGCCCACTTAATAGGCCTATTACACTGCACTTTTCACAGGGACCCTTACCCTTGAATCAGTGTAGTGTAATAAGCTTTATGAAGAAAGGGTCCCTAATTTAATCCATAATGCTGTATAATAAGCGACGCTCTAACTTCTCTAACGCCACGCCCACCCTTACCACAGGGCCCTGTGGAAAGTGCAGTGTAATAGGCCTATAAGCGACGCGGCATGGAGATGCACTGATACATACTAGTACTCAGCATACTTATCGCTACGTGTCGCGCCGCGCCGTACCTCTGTAGTGAGGCCAAACCTTTATTGTAAACGAATGGTTAATTCGTAAAAAAAATTATGTAAAGCTAAACTAAATGAACAGATCCGGGATAATTAAAATAAAATGGCTACCACTTTTTTTTAAATTCTACTACAAGGTAACCATTGACTGCGATCCTAACTGGTGGGTGGCAAATGATGATGCAGTCTACGTGTAAATTTCCACATTCCATTTGACTATAGTGTCATTAAAACCATCTAATGAGGAATATATATAACAACAGTGTACCAAGGAACGATGAGCTTAATTTAGTATCTGTATCGGGCATCAGCTAGTAACTTCATAAAAACTCATTTACGTCCCACTGCTAGGCACAGTCCTCCACTCTCATAGGAGAGAGGGAATTAGAGTTTAGACCCACCACGCTGCTCCAATGCGGATGGGCGGGCTTTAACGACTATTAACATGTTAGTGATAATAACCGGGACCGACGGCTTAACGTGCTCTCCAAGGCACGGAAGTGACTCACCGCCAACTTCCAACTCCGGGCTAGCACTGAGAATTTCTTAACTGAAAACCCAGTACTTAACAATATTTATGCCCGACAGGGAATCGAACCCAGGACCGCGTGATCCGCAGTCGACTATGCTAACCGCTAGACACGAGCCAGTCACGGTTTAGTCTGTTTTAGCTAACTCAGTTTCTCGTTTCTTAGTAGTCATGGACTCCCGCAAAGTAACGTTTGTTTCTATCAGATTTAATATTTTATCAAACCAGTTCTGCAATTTTTCCATTGGCCTTGATTACTTTACTCTCACATTTTGAAAATTCAAATTGGGACTTCCAGTTTAAAGCCCGTAATGGTGGCACTACTACCAACTCACTATCGTGTTTGGCCGCGCGCCAAAACGAATGCGAAGCTATGAGCCACGCAGGTTACTAAGACCTGTATCGGTTAATCAACCCGATACGAGGATTGTGAAATAACATCACTTTGTTGTAAGCCATGCGTGATTAGTTAACAAATTTATTTGGACAATGTCCAATTCTATTTGGAAATATAATTAGAGAAGTCAAATTGTCCCACAATATACTCGTAGCTACTTAATCTAAGAGTAGATTAAACCCATTTTCACAATTCAGCCATGTTTGTACCAATTAATTCAGGCTCCTTAATAACACCGAAGCAAGTTCAACATTCTCATCTGTGACCACTAGAAATTCCAACTTCAATTTTTAAAAAAATCGGTCAGATAACCAAAACAAAAATAATGGCGACCAATTTTTAAATTAATTTTTAGCTAAAGAGACTGAATTTTGTATTGAAAATTCTGCCAACTTGGAGCTACCCTCCGCCGTCCCGCGATTACTGGCAGGAAATAACTTTTCTCCCAAGGCCATGATTACACTATTAAGTTTTACTCACATAAGTCACTTATCAGACTGTGCCTATATATGTCACCGTAAGATTGCAAAAACCGTTAGATTCTAATCTAACTAGCGAAATTGTAGACTGTCGACAGATTGTGAACCGTTCAATGTTCTGATACACTCAGAACATTGAACGGTTCACAATCTGTTTTTTAAATATTCATTGTATTTACATTTCTTGTCTCTTTCTTGTAGGTTAGGTTAGGGTTCGACATAAATAACCAGGTAACGCACTTAGGTTTTATCGGGTTAATATACTTAACAGATTACATCTACTGAGAAATAATGCGTTAAATAATCTGTCGAAAGTTTACAATTTCGCTAGTTAAATTACAATCTAACGGTTTTTGCAATTCTACGGTGACATATATAACCTTCGTCATTGACTACGTAAATATCAATTCATTCATAGGTACCTTCAGCATAATTCGAAATGCCTCCCAAAATTCAATAGCGACAAAATCTCATTTCCGGTTAGCCGTCGGTTAGTCAATTCCACCGGCAGGTGTTCAGAACTTTTTCCAAAGGAGGTATTCAAGAACTTTCCACTCTTATTTCCTTACCTGTACAAAACTTTTACCGACGTTTAATAAAAAGGAGCGTCTGATTCAGAATTTGACCGAGCTTTATCTATTGGTATCCCAACCTTAAAGATTTTGAAGGTTTGTATTTATACAAATAAAGTATAAAGATTTCTGTTACATGAAATTATACATCATATAATTTCTATACTTACTGTATAGAAACTTAGATACTTGGACAAGCTATATTTGGACGAATGCCTATTAGATACTTATTATGGGTGATGCCTATATCAAAAATAAATTATTTCTAATTTTATTAAATAACTAGAGGGTCTTCCAAAAGACCTAAAACTCACATCCTTGATTTAACTGAGGACCAACTCTTGAGCGAATTCAAAATTTAGCTATTAGGTGTATATTTGGTTTGCGCAAATATGACCATGTCTCCGAATTTCGTTCAAAGCTCAAGTGGTTACCCATTAGATTTCGCCGGAATCTTCATATTGATTATCTTCTGTAGTGTGTATTGTTCAATCCCATGACTCCTGGTTATTTAAAGGATAAGTTTAAATATCTCGGGCATGATAGGCCAGATAGGGTCCTCCGGTCAGCCGGTAAACTTATTCTTAAGGTGCCTACGCATCGCACTAAATATTTAAAAAGTTCTTTCTCACTCAGGGCCACTAGTCTATGGAATGAACTTCCCTCACATATTCATCGTCCTAAAACCCTTAGTACCTAAGTTTAAAATTGACGCTAAAAATTATTACTTATCTCTTTGTTATCATAAGAAATGACATATTTATTGTTTATTATGTGTTTGACTTCCGCAAAGTAACGCCTGCTTCTATTCAATATTCTTTCCAAAAGTACTTATTTATTATGTATTTATTGGTATGTCTATTTAGTTTATGTAAGTCTATTATTATTATTTTATATATATTAGTTTATCAAAATATGTTGTAATATATGGTATTGGTTAGTTTATTTAGCTATTAGTATTTAAGTTTATTATTATTTTTGCACCACCTCCCTTTATCTTCTTTTTCATTTTCTCCCTAATGTTAAGTTTGTCTGGAAGAGATCGCTGCTTAGCGATAAGACCGCCTTATTGTACCTACTTATAGCTGTTTTCTTGTTTGTAACATGTTATTTTTGTATATTCGTGGTATGCAATAAAGTATATACATACATACATACATCCTCGGTTAGTTTTGAGTTTGTTATCTAATTTAAAATATAGATTAAAGAAAAAAAGTGCGTTGAAATTTAATGACGTCACAACTGTGATGTCATCAAATTTCATGCAACTTCCATACTAGAAGTACGTTTTTAAGTTTGATAAAGAGTTGCTGAGTTGATTGAGTTGTTATCATGCATATTGAAATAGGTAAGTAGTTTGTATAGAAATAGCTACCGCTGGGTACGTATACCGCAAAAAAAGCTATTGTACGGTCCTTCAATCTTATATAATAAATTCCATCTTAATAATACTAATATTATAAATGCGAAAGTTTGGATGCATGTATGGATGTATGGATGTTTGTTACTCAAGCACGCTCCAACGGCTGAACAGATCTGGCTGAAATTTGGCACAGAGATAGTTTATAGTCTGGAATAGCACATAGGCTACTTTTTATTCCGAAAAATTAAAGAGTTCCCGCGGAACCAAAAGACCTCGATCCACGCAGACGAAGTCGCGGGCATTAGCTAGTATTCAATAAATAACTTCAAATATGCCTGAAATAAATTCATCCAGCCGAATAACGAAACGAATTGAGCCATTATAATTAGTCCGGATACGAAGGAGATCTGGGAAATTAATGCGGCCTCTTCAAATGTGCCCTCAAATAAACAAATCAAAGCCAAAAGAGATAAGTCTGAGTCTCCCGGATCATAACTTCCTAAGCCGTCCATAATTGCCTGATCGTCTCTACATTTTCCCTTTAATGGCCGTTTCTCCGAGTACGCGACAAGTTAAGCCTGGAACCGAAACGATCTTGATTATCAAAATAATATCTGTTGGTTCCATCATTCACAACAGATTAGTAGCTATTCGTCCAGTACTTTTCCTGATAGCAATTTCCACTATTCTATTGAAATAAAAGCATCCATACTAGTATTATAAATGCGAAAGTGTTTGTTTGTTTGTGTGTACTTCAATCACGCTGCAACAGAGCAACGGATCGAGAAGATGTTTTGCATGACTATAGTTGAGGTCCTGGAAAGTAACATAGACTACTTTTTATCCCGGAAAATTAGGAAGTCCCCGTGGGTATTTAAAAACTTATTTCAATTTGCGGGCATTAGCTAGTTAGTTCATAAATACAGATTTTCAGTATGTTTCCCATATGATGAACATTCTAAATATTAGAAACAATGTTATCATAACTACATGTTTTTTTCAGTTTTAATAATAACCCATGATAATTTATTTTAGTATTGTTAGATGGCCAACACTTTCTCTATTTCTCATTTAGATTTATTGTATTTGTAAGGAAGAAGACGACGACGACGGTATGATGACCTCCGTGACGCCTCCGTGTTGAGCGCTGTTGCCTTAAAGTGCGGAGGTCCCGGGTTCGATCACCGGCAGGGTTTGGAAATTTATAATTTCTGAATTTCCCTGGTCTGGCCTGGTGGGAGGCTTCGGCTGTGGCTAGTTACCACTCTATTGGCAAAGACGTGCCGCCAAGCGATATAGCGTTCCGGTACGATGCCGTGTAGAAACCGAATAGGGGTATGGGTTTAATATAACTGCCATGCCCCTAACAGGTTAGCCCGTTACAATCTTAGACTGTATCATCACTTACCATCTGGTGAGATCGCAGTCAAGGGCTAACTCGTAGTGGATAAAAAAAAGAGCTCGGAATAGTTAAACCGTATCTACCTACCTATAAGTATCAATAATAAACAAATATTACGGAAATATAATATAGTATACGACAAGTATCCAGATTATAATAGTAGTACGAATGAGGTCATAATATATCTAGTTGGCCTGAATCAAGTAAATCGTAGGTATACCATCAGAAAATTCTGAATAACATGCTACTTATGTTAGTGAAAGGTTTTTTTTATCCTTTCAATAGGAATTCCACGTGTAGCGAGGCCGTTGGCGCAAAAGTGGCTTAACCTCAATATAAAAAATGTAGAGAAAGTGGATTTGGTGAATACAATTGGCTCTATAAATTCATAAATAAACGAGAGCTTTCAGATAAATATTCTGACTGATAAATAAAATAGTTTTTACATTGTAAATTCGATTGATAATAAAATTAAGCTCTATATCGATACGGTTAAGTTTCGTTTTACTTGTGACGCAAATGTGATCGTACGCTCGAATACGATCAATCGAATTTGCAATTTAAAAACTAAGCATACTAACAAGCATGAGTATTGGAAAGGAAAAAATCGTTGTAGGTACCAATTACAAATGGAATTAATGAATGGTTAGTCCTAACCATTCATTAATTCCATTTGTAATTCTCCTGTAATTCTCTCCTGTCCAGGAGAAATGCGCGATACACGACACAATGTTACTCAGAGAGAAAACACTTACAGTCTGTCATAGGCATTTATCATTTCTTTCTCATCCAGAGACGAACAACGCTACATTAGAGGCCCTCGTTCCAAAATATCGAATTACTTGTACATTCGAAAAGTTCCATAGTACAAATAAAGTTATTTGTAAGACATAACCAGTTATTAGTAAGTAAATGTTAATGTAACAAAAATTAATGCTGACACTAGTATTTAAAAGCATAACGGCTTTCTTATTATCTTACTAGATGATGCCCGCGACTTCGTCCGCGTGGATAAATGTTTCTGGTTCCCGCGGGAAGTCTTTAATTTTCCGGGATAAAAAGTACCCTATGTCCTTCCCCTGGATACAAACTATCCCTATACCCAATTTCATCAAAATCTGTTGAAGAGACAGTTTTTTTTTAATTTCCACGGGAGCTCTTTCATTTTCCGGGATAAAAAGTAGCCTTTGTCCTTCCCCGGGATACAACCTATCCTTGTACCAAATTTCATCAAAATCGGTTGAATAGATGGGCCGTGAAAGCGTAGCAGATAGACAGACACACTTTTGCACTTATAATATTAGTATGGATATGGATAGTATGGATTTGTCGTATCCACATAACATAGACATTAAACATCTCACCCAAAGCAACTTTGTAAACACTTTTTGATCCAAGATAGCCACGCGACAACCCATGAGAAGTTTCATGATCCCTGAAGTTTGCCAATAAAACTTTTAGTGGACATCATTTGTCACACGCAATCATCTAAACTATAACTTATTCACTACGCGATATTGATCTTGATACAATCATGCGACACCAGCAACTTTTTATCCAATTTACGTAGTTGTCTGGCTTTCAAAGTTTTTTGAAAATCTCCTTTATACAGAATAACATTTTATGTAATTTTCTTACCTCTGCCTTTCTCTTTTATTTCCTTTAATGTGTTTATCACCATATCAAATAATTGTATACAATATTATAATTGCGAAAGTTTGGATGGATGGATGTTTGTTACTCAATCACGCCAGAACGGCTGAAAGGATCTGGATGAAATTTGTGAGAGTCATATAGACTCTGTGCCAAATTTCATCCAGGCAGAGCATAACTCAAATAATACTTTTTACCCCGGAAAATCGAAGATCAACCCACGGGACTCAAAAATCCTTCATCCACGTGGAAGAAGTCGGGGGCATTGGGTAGCAATATCTTAAAAGAATCACATCATGACGTATTTGCGAATCGCTGACTCTCCTTTTATCCTATCGGCTCGCGTTGACGGATATACGATCAAGCCGAATAAATATATATATATATATATCGAGACGCGTCATTATGTCTGTCGCTGCCTCATAAGATTATAATTTTAGATTCTTCAGATAAATATAAAAAAAATTGTATCCATCTAATCTCATTTAATGAGCAGTCGTTAAATCTATACCTATTAAGACTAAACGAAAATAAATGAGTCGGTAGAATTCAGTTTAAACACAGTGTAATTCGATGAAAACGAGATCAAGTGCTTTTTTCATCTACAACATTGCTTTCTAGAAGTGTCTGTCGTTGTCATCAGCAATCACTGGAATTCGTGGAACAAAGGCGTGAATTGAGGTTTTTTTGGTCCCCGCGGGAACTCGTTAATTTTCCGGTATAAAAAGTAGCCTATGTGTTATTCCAGACTATAATCTATCTCTGTGCCAAATTTCAGCCAGATCCGTTCAGCCGTTGGGGCATGATTGAGTAACAAACATCCATCCATCCATCCATCCATACTTTCGCATTTATAATATTAGTATGGAGTATAGATGACATGATGAGACATGTCACCGGTAATAACACACGTGTTTTTTTCGGAAAATGTCTGACTAGTTATATGAATGCGAAAGTTTGGATGGATGTTTGTTACTCAATCAAGCTAGAACGGCTGAACGGATATGGATGAAATTTGGCACAGAGATAGATTATAAGAACGACGTGGGAAAAAAGTCTTCTTTTTTTGAAACAGAAGCCTAAACTAAATAACCAACGCTACTACGATAGTTAACCTTTAAAAAATTTAAACGGGTCTCATTTAAATGTTAACGTTAACTTTAACAGTACGTAATGAATGTCTTTGCGGCCGGAGTACTATGAGCAGAAATATACTGTCAATTTAAGTTCGCCTGTGGGGGAAAATCCAAAGTTAAATTGCCACATAACTCAAGCATACGAGATAAATCAGCCCGTCTTGCCAACTCATTTCAATAATAGCATACGAAACTGAAATATGCAACTCGGTTTACGGTCTATCAAGCTTTGCTATGAGCCTTTCGCATAAGTGAATTGGCTGCTACGAATATCCATACTCGTAGTATGGAATCCGCGGGAACGGCAGTGGGTTTTATTGCCTGAGTTTTCTCGAAGAGTTGCCAGTTCTACCCTCGTGATAAATTATGTTGTTTTCGCAGAGCTGTTTACTCCCCTTTGCGGTGGGAATCTATCGAACCGAGGAGGAGAACGCTGTTAGGACTAAAAACATCGTGGCGCCTTTTGTGTTTATGTCTGAAGGAATATTTAATCAGATCAAGGTCGGGCTGTCACATTAACGCGTTCTATTTTGTGTATCACCCTTACGTAAGTTAAATAGAAGATTATTTTTATGAATGAATGAATGAATGAATACACTTTTATTGTGCACCGCAAAGGAAATTAATAAAATACAGTAAACTTAAGCTAAAAATAAAGTAAGTATAGTGGCCTTATCGCTACATAGCGACGATCTCTTACAGGCAACCAATTATTACAATACCTACTGAAAGGATAAAAAGTGCCATATGTCTGTACCCAGGATGCAACCCAACTCTGTACCTTTGTAAAAATATGTTAAACAGATCGGCAGTGAAAACTAACAGATAGTCAGGCAGATAGACAAATACATTTACTTACAACATGAGCTATCTAATTTTATAGCTCTCGCTATAACGCCTAACATACTTCTAAAATACTTTGCTATGAGTTTTCTCTTCTTCTTCAATCTTTGCTATGAATTATTACTATGTAAAAACTAACCTATATCACTGTCCAGGTTCTCAATATACCCATGCAAAAAATCACGTCGAACCATTGCTCTGTTACGGGCTGCGGCGTGATTGAAGGACAAACCAACAAGCAAACACACTTTCTCATGTCCATCTACTCTTGAAAAAGCAAACAAAAGAATACAGAAAGCATATACTTCATTATTTTATTTCTTTTACAGCTTGTAGTTTTGATTCTCTTGTAACGTGTTTGACATCGCGAGAAACAATGTTCCAATAGTTGCCTAACTAGGACGATCTCTGCATTCATCTCTGTCACTCCTTGAGCCAATCTCAATCACCCGTCTCTTTTCCGCTCAACCTGCGATCTAAGACGCCCTAATGATATTTGTGGTTGATTATAATTATACATGCCCTCCTTTGAAATGTCAAGCAGTATTTAATTAGAGACGCCATTTATTTATAGATCGGATGTTTTTTGTCTTAAAAGAAATAAAAAAATTGTGTTAAAGATCGTTTTTGTGTTTGTAACTTAACAAGTAACAATAAGACGACGCGACGACGGTGATGAAGGTGTAATTTAAAGGCAAAAATCAAAAAAATAATAGCTGTATATTATGCCTTAATGTTAGTCCTAAATTTTAAGTACCTTCATCATCTCCTAGGATAAATTGCTAAATAAACCGCTACAACTGACTTTTATTCCACTTCCACTTCCCCTGACTGCCATCTCACCTGATTGTAAGTGATGATGCAGACTAAGATGGTAGCGGGCTCACCTGTTAGGGGTATGGTAATCATATTAAACCCACGCCCCTATCGGTTTCTACACGGCAACGTACTAGAACGCTACTCATTTGGGGTAAGTCTACCGCTAAGGTGCTAAATAGCCATGGCCGAAGCCTTCCTACAGACCAGACCATAGAAAATTCAGAAATTACAAACTCCCACACTGACCCTGCCGGGAATCGAACCCGGGACCTCCCACTATAAGAAAAGTCACGCAAAATCTCTTAAAATCTTTCAAAAAAAAAATGATGAAAAAGAAGGTACCTTAAACACGTATCCGTCATAAACCCAGATGAGTTTGGAAGTCTGAGAATATATTAAAACTTTATCAATGCGCGAACTTCTATTTCCTTGGGTGTTGGAAGTCATTCTCAGGGGTTCAAAACACTAAATCTAGATCTCCACACACACACGTCATCTTAATGTAGAGCAAAATGCATTGTTTGAATTTCCTTTACACTTTCTCGTCAGTATTAATTATTTATTACCGCTGTACCGAACTTCGTCAAAATCGGTTGAAAAGATGTGCCGGGAAATCGTAGCAGACAGATAGATAAACAGACAGACACACATTCGCATTTATAATACTAGATGATTGCACGCGACTTCATCCACGTGAATTGAATTTTTTTCATTCCCGCGGGAACTTCTTAATTTAAAAAGTAGCCTATGTCCTTCCGCGGGATACATCCTATCCCTGTACCAAATTTTATCAAAATCGATTAAACAGATTAGCCGTGAAAGCGTAGCAGACAGACACTTGTATTTATAATATTAGTAGGTAGGGATTAGTATGGACTATGGATGATACGCCGTTTAACCACAGCGTTTAACATTGCTAAGCCGTCCAACATTTCCTCTCGAATATCGTACACAGTATAGAAATCTTTTTAAAATCCAAACAAGAGCTGTATTGCGCTGAACGAATTTTGATTGATGACAGTCAAACTTTATGGCACTTTGTAATCGACTGCTCTCCAAAACGTGTGTTGGCGATAGTAGAGTGATTTATTGTTTAATACACGAGTCTTGAACTGTACACGTTTATCATCTTTTAAATATTCCTGTGTGTATCTTCCCGCCGCCAACCTGCATTGGAGCAGCGTGGTGGGTTTAAGCTCTAATTCCATCTCTCCTGTGAGAGTGGAGGCCTGTGCCCAGCAGTGGGACGTTAGTGAGCTGTAGTTGTGTGTGTCTCCGTTTCACTGGATATTTTGGCATACGTATGTATAATCGTGCATTTTATAGAAATATATATTTTTCAAGATTAATTATTTCTACGTGCTGTAAGAACTACGAGTATACCACTTGTGATTACACCATACAGTCTTAGGGAAACGGAAGAAATCGCTATTAGATATATACCTAGTTGTGTTTAGGCTGCTGTAAAAAAAACTAGACGGAAAATAACTTGAAAAGTCGCCTACTTGACCCGTTCAAGGCAAGCGATATGTGCTTAGTGGTAAACACTTCGACCTCTTATTCAGGATGTCAGAATTTCAATCCGGACTAAATCCCGATAAAACTTTTCTAGTTAGATATTGTGCGTTTTAAGTAATAATTAACTATATTAAAACTATAAATGTAAGCGTCGAGGAAACTTGTAGGAAACCTGTACCTGAGGTTCTTCATAATATTTAAAAAAAAAGTCTGAAAATGCGCAATTGGCCGGCGGTGAAGGTGTATTCCTTAAGCCCTTCTCATTCTAAGAAGTCATGGAACTAGGAGTCTGCTTATACTATAAGAAGTGGTCGGTGCTTAGTAGCGGACCGGCGATGGGAATTGGGATGATGGGCATTTTGCATAATTACAGTTTAATTCATCTAGAAATCTTTATGCATGCTAACGAAAAAGACGTTAAAAAAAATCGAGTAGTTATACTTACTTGAAGTCTAATCAACTATTTTAAAGACCCAAAGTCCCGAGGCGATTCCAAATATACGACAAGATATCGAAGCTGTAACAGAGTGCACTCTCGTATTGCGATAAAGCGAATTCATTGAATAGGATGCATCTCCAGCTAATGGATTAGATTTTATTTGCGCAACACATTAAGCAGCGGAAGTACATAGATAAATAACCTATTCGATTACGCGGAAATAGATAGGCCCACCAATATACGATGTATAATATAATAATAATACGATTTTGTCTTTTTGAGTCGAACGTTTCTGGTAAAGAGCGAAAACCCATAAAAAAAGTGACCGGGCAAGACAAACTCTCCGCTAAACATCCACGTCAGAGGAGATCAATGACGCGGCGTTTAGACCTGACACCATAGCGTGTGCAGCACTCTTCGACTCACTTTATTATCAATCCTCGTTTTAATTGAGGGTCTCCCAACGCTGCGCGGTACGAGGATTCCATTCAAGTAGGTACTCATATGTTGGAATGCATAACGAGTGTTGAAATTCTGTGTGACTATCTATAGGACTTCCATCCCGCCTATGTACAACTTCGTGAAATTTTCAAAACCCAAAGCAATTAAGTAAATTTTATATATTTAGTGTATCGACTTTTGGTACCTACATACTTTTCTAATTATAAACTCGAGTGACTCAGCCAAGACAAAAACTGGAAAACTTAACCAGCCGAACATTTAATTAAAGAAAATAATTATTTGTCGAGCCTTTGCGTTAATTCTCAAAAGCTTCCAATTAATTTGCGTCGGCTGTCACGCTTACAATAATTAGAACACTGTACAATGCAATCAATTTTAAACATAATAACAGAGATCTACGAGGGTGCGTTTTTAAGTTTGCGGAATGGGAGGTAAGGGGGTAAATAAAATTCGCAAATATTTTGCTTTTTCTATACATATATTCATCTGCTAGCCTAATAAATTTTTCAGATCATTCAAAAAGCTTATGCATACCATCTAAAAAAAGATTCATTTTTGTCATCAAAATACGTCCCTCACTTCAAGAAAATTTGAAGTGATGAACTTCAAATTTTCTTGCCACGAAGCTCTTTTCTCATGTTTGACAATAGATTATAATTGTAGGGGGCCAGGTCTGGACTATATGGTGGGTGGTTGAATATTTATTATTATCTTATATATAAAATTCTCGTGTCACAATGTTAGTTACCATACTCCTCCAAAACGGCTTGACCGATTTTTTCTGTTTTTCATACCCCTAAAACACCCCAATCCACGCGGACAGAATCGCGGGCATCAGCTAGTTATTGTTATATAATTATCATCCAATATAAATTTTTTGACTTTAACGATGATTTCGGGCGTGATCACCTCGATGGGGCGTCCAGGCCGGGGATCGATACCACTTGTAAACCATAGTCTTACAAGAGCAAGAGTGTCCATAAACGGAGGACATCTGTTTCGTAATGGTTTGGACGTTTTTTCAATCTAAGGAACCTTAAAACGGCGCAGTGTTCGATTTTCTCCATTATGTACGCTGTCTTCCCGATTAAGTTGCTTGGTTGATGATAGTTCAGAGACTAGCAAGCCGATTGTAATAAAACTCGGTATTTATTCTAATAGTGAATCACTCAACACGTTGAATTACTAATGAGACTCCTCACCCCTCTCCAACCCCCCGCATTCCGCGAACTTAAAAACGCACCCTCGTACATATAACGAGTCAATCCATCGTGCAGTCGAATCACCATATTAAAATCAATCCTAGATTCACAAAGAAGTCTCAAAAGCACTTTTAAAAGTTTAAGTATTTGAATAAAAATCATTTGAGTTCTAGTTTATCCATCCTAATCTTAGTAAGAACGCTATAAACTACCATTTCGCATTCCATATTTTGGGCACTCTGGAAAATTTGTATTGTAAGGGGACGTCTGAAATCCTTTCAGCTTCTACATACAGAGACCGACGTCCGTGCACGAACCCTCGATGCAGCCAAAACAATAGCTTGCAAAAACAAAACGAACGGAACCTTTAAAACGCCAGTGACGTCACCTGAACGAATTAGGCCTTTTGTCTCTGTCATACTTGTCAGCAGACTGGGTCCTCTCGCTCTGACTGCGGGGAGGCAATTGACCTATTTTCGGAGGGCGTGCTATAATTTCACGAAGGGTGGATTACCTAGCTTCCACTACTGATCTATGCCTTTGCACATCTTCTAACAGTAATTGACTCATAATATTATTACACTAACATTTTACATACCTTTATACGTTCAATAATATAACCCAAGTATCGTACTGTATTGTACATAGGTACGTGTATAAACTATACCTAATATATGAATATGGGCATAAAGACGTGTAAACTATACTATAAATATGCCCAGATAAGAGTAAAAAGCTATTGCCAGATAGTCAAAGTAAAACATAGTTACTTGGTTTTCAGTGGTAAACCTCTATTTAAAAATTAAAATATTTTCGCAATGAAACTACGAATAGTAACACTAAGCTAAGTACCCTTAGTGGTTACCTACCTACTAGGTATTAAAACATAGCGCCGAATTGAGAACCTCATCCTTTTTGGAAATTGGTAAAAAATAAATCGATACAAATAAACGGCCGATTTCCAGCGTCTACATTCTACAATAACAATATCTCTGGCCAGCCAATGGGATTGGTAAACAGGGTACTTAAAACAACGTGCCTATTTTCTGACGCAGAATATTATTACTGGACGAAATATAAATTAATCAATTCTGACTCAAAATAATATGCATTTCTAAGTATTGGATTTTCTAAATATCTCTGGTTCAGAATACCGATCTGGTATTATACCTATTCTTATACTTAATCAGAAACAAGTCTACGTAAGGCTATCTTATTTATTTTAAGTCATGATCGTTATGATTATTGTCTTCAACTAGGCAGAGCAATTCAACGTTTGTGCAACGAAAATATTACACGGACTACTATGATAGAATGTAGGTATTACTCGTACGAACGGATGCACCGGATGTTCAGTAGAATAGAGAAAACGGAGCGTATGTAACTCACGCAATATTGATGGCTATCACGTTTTTTTTTTCATTTTGAGGAATTTATTGATTCCGATGCTCCATCCTTGACCGATATCCCCAAATACTCGAAGATTTCAAATAAAGATTTCTTACAAAATATTTACCCTTTATTAATAAGTCACCATAACGTCACAAATTCATCATGACCGACGGGGCACGTACGAATGCTAAATCCAATTTGAACCGGTTCAAATAAACTCAGCAGAAAACGACACGCCTTTTTTGGTTGTTTTTTTATCGCCATCAAAAGGTTGGATCAGCGAGGTTTGTATAATTTTAAGCTTAAGAAAACTCAACTGACGCAGAAAAAGCGGAACTCGGTTGTTTATTTTGCTTATTATCATTGTTTCACGTAGGTACAGTATATACATTGACCCACGGTATATTAATTTGAGCGCGAATTTATTCAATAATACGAAAATGGTTTTAGACCACTAAAATTCTTTTTTAAATTCCTTTTTTCTCAGCGTAGTAGCATACGCCGGGTATTCGCTAGTACCTAATAATTGTCTAGTTCAAATTAGGTAGGTACTGTTGCGGCTACGAATTACCAACACAATATGATCCCCTACAATAGTAAGAACGTAAAAGTTCCTACTATAATTATTAATTCATGAATTTAACGTATAGGTAGGTACAAGAATTTCATTCAATGGATATTCCAAGTTTTTAAAGTTAAAGACTCAACTTTTAATCCTGGCTACATGTATTATTAGGATGGCTAAAAATAACCAAAACAAGACCTCTTCCTTCGCAAAATAGGGGGTGATGCATCTTAGCAAAATAAATTGAGTTCCTGAGGTTCTGGAAGGCGACCCCTCACTGGAAACCGTTGGTAGACCTCTCAAAGTGAGGGACGTCATCAAGCTAGTTGGAGAAAGTCGCTGGATGCACGTGGCGCATGATTGCGGCATGTGATAGTAAGTCCCTACAAAGAGACATATCCACCAGCTGACGACGTCGATGACTATTATTATTATTTTTACTATAGGAACACAGCACGTGACCCGAAGTTATAGTTACTATTCGGTGCCAGAAGTGAAATTGTAGACGACGCCACACTCACAGATTTATCGACAGGATCCGCAAAAAATGGCGGTGTATTAACGCCAGCTGCCCCCGCACAAACTAATAAATCTTTCGCACCAATAATGCCGGATCTCTTTTTACTAAATCCAGTGTGTGTACGTGTTGTGGTTTGGCTAATGCGTTGTATTATCCTCGTTTGTAAATCATTCACGTCGATACCGTTCTTTCAGCTCACCGATTTTACGGTTAAATCTAATGGTAACGCGTTACATCGGCTTTTTAACAATGAAAAAATAATGTGTCATAAACTCCACCGCAATTTTTCTTTTCCGGTTGCTTGACGCCATCTATATTTTTATCTTTATTTTATTTTTCACGTATAGTTTCGATGTATTCATGGAGCCTGCCAACCCGCATTGGAGCAGCGTGGTAGGTCTAAGCTCCAATTCCCTCTCTCCTATGAAAGTGGAGGCCTGTGCCCAGCAGTGAGACGTTAACGGGCTGTAGAGTAGTCGTGGTGGTATTCATTGTATATTAATATAATACCTAGACTAATTAAACATTTTCTCCCTTGAGGCAAATGCTAGAGTAGACCGCATTGACAGCATTAATTTCATTGCCGTCCCTCTGATTTCATCCTATCAATTTAGTTTCATTTACAGATCGTGTACAATAAAGTTAGCCACATTGCTACTTTATATATGTGAGCATTCTGAATTTTTTTATCGTCATCAAAGCACCTTCAAACTCATCAGACATAATGTACACTTACCAACCCTTATATACATCATACTTTACTAATATTATAAATGCGAAAGTGTGTTTGTTTGTTGGTTTGTCCTTCAACCACGTCGCAATCGTGCACCGGATCGACTTGATTTTTGAAGAGTGACATAGGTTACTTTTTATCCCGGAATATTAAGGAGTTCCCGCGGGAATAACACAAAACTTAAACCACGCGGACGAAGTCACGGGCATCAGCTAGTATAATATATTTATATTCATACACACAGTGACATGCAGTTCATAGAGGCATAAAAGCACTGCTTACCCAAATGGAAATACGTCAATTCTCATTTTTCATCAAAAAAGCAAGTAAATAGGTTTTCTTACGAACTGATGCCACTGTATTGGTATCTATATACTGGGCTGATGGCTACCCTAGCCTACCCTAGCTACTACTACTACTACTACTACTAGCTACCCTAGCTTCAAACCCTGTATTACGCACATACCAATGCTTTTCTGTTAGTTTACCTAGATGGTAAAACTATTAAGCCTTAAAACTGAAACGCACGACAACGGCTGCTCTGCTGCATGGCAGAAATATGTTTGAGTTGAGTAATAGACATTTATCATTTAGGCAGCTGAAACGATCTCGGTGAGCAAAAACATAAATCATTAGACGCCCTGCGTACTGATTCATTCGCGACGTAAATATAAAGTGAAATACGAATTTAATGAAAACATCGAAACTTCAATTAGTTACACGTTATATCTACATTTAAATGTTTAAATATTTTTTTTTATGTACGATGACTAGTACTGACCCACATTTACATCTTCATGGAAAGCTATGAATAATGATGTTAGGTATCTAATGCTATGAACATACATACATCACTATGTCACTCGTAATATAGAATGCAGTTGATTAAAAGTTGCATGTATTTTCTCTTATTTGAAGGGACGTAATTTATACGATAGATGGATTTTATTAAAGAATTCAGTTGTAAAAATAAGAAATACCTATTTTTAACTTCTAAGCGATCTTTCTTTTGAGAATTAAGATTTTCTTGTCTTGAAAAGTGATAACACTTAAAAGCTTCATTATATTCAGTAGATACATAAAAAAATGCTTTAAAAAATGTGTACAATCAAAATACTCGATGAAATCCATCAATATTGATTGATGTTTTAATATTCCTACTAGCCAATATACCCGCACAAAGTTATTTAATAATGAAGTTGTGAAACTTGTTAAGAGTTCCAAATATTTGTTATCTATGGATAAATATCACAAGTTAGGTTGGGTTAGCACATAACTTAACCCAACTCAAGATAAAACATTGTTCACAATAAAAATACTTATAGTATTTTCGAGACCACAAGGTCTTTGCAATGGCAGTTGATATAACGGATCGGAATTAATTTGTTAGGTACCTTTCTAGTTTTTAAATGTCGTTCTTTTAAATTCTAATATGGGCGGACAATCGTAGCGAAAGTCTGCGGCTATACCTATATATCACTTCCAAGTTTACCTCATCTCAAACTCATATTTTTTTATTCAAATAAACTTATTGAAAGTGTTTTTGAATCGTCGAGTGAGTCTACCACTGGTTCGGAATACCATTCCTTGGCCATTGCCATTCGGTGGTTGTTCTTTTTAAATAATTCATTTACAATTATTATATCAATGTGTACATATGTAACCGCTGTTCTTAGCATTGCTAGCATCTATCATCTGCAATTACGCAGTACTACTTATGCGGTAACTTACATCATTAAACGATTATGGCAGATATCTCTAAGAATATGTTTGAATGTTTGTTTGTCCCGTCTGTAAGCCGTCTAGACACAGAGTGCGCCCTCTGACATATTTACTAATCTCAGTTTGTCTCAAAACTGTCATGACCAGTCACACACACTAGGTAACCGTGCCAATTGTGCATAGCGCTTGTGCTCTATTAATTATGATAAGAAACAAATGTCTGGAAAACATCATGAGTTTGCATCCCAGACTATCGATATCGAAACAGCTGTGCTATTATATCTTTACATCGTCATGAATTGAAACTGTGTCTGAATTCACACTTAATATTATAAATGCGAAAGTGTGACTTTAAGTTTGCTACGTTTTCACGGCCTTTACTATTTTAGTGTTCAACTGACATTAGCCAAAAATTGGTACGAAGTTAGGTTGTACAGTATCCCACAGTATTTTCAAAGACCTAAATCCGACGAATGCTTATCTAATATTTCTTTGTAATGAGATAATGATCAGGACGAATCAAAAAAGGGCCACGATGGAAATACCATTGATACAAGTAATAAAATTAAAAACCCACGACTAACTGCAGAGCTCCATTATAACTTCCTCATAACTTTGAAACAACAATGAGAACTTAGCAAAAGTATATATAACATAATATCTTAAACACAAAACTGCATCTTTGACGGCTCATTAGGTTTTTTGACCAGCGTGGTGGACTATTGCCAAACCCTTCTTATTCCGAGATAAGACTTGTGCATAGTAACGAATAGAGGTGTCAAATAGTGTTAAATTTTTATAAATAATTGTTAAAAAAATATATCAGTTCAAAAAATACGTTAAAATAAATATTATGGATTAAAAACCAAATTGTGATCACTTAAGGAGTTTCTGTGACCACCTCCTGGCTCCATCACGAGACCCTGAGCAGCATCTAGGTTTAAAGTGCTTGTCAAGACAAATCAAAAGAGTCAAAATACGATGGGTTTACGATGAGAACTTAAGGAGTTCCTGTGACCACCTTCTAAATCACGATTGCAGCACAGCTTGGTTGCTATGGCCCTAAAACATATCTAAGAACTTCTCAGAAGCTAAATATATCTAAAACAAAAAACCGCATCTAAATCAGCACAGTAGTTCAGAAAAAAAGTAACATAATTATTTAAAATAATAAAAATCACGATTGCAGCGCAACGTGGTGGACTTTGACCTTTAAATATATCTAAGAACCTTCTCACAAGCTATACATATCTGATGCATAAAACCACGTCTCAATCGGTCCAGTAATTTTTCAGAAAAATGGTAACATATTGAAAAATTAAAATCATAGACTGCAGATCAGCTTGGTTGTGTATGGTCCTAAAACATATCTAAGAACCTTGTCAGAAGTTATGCTTATCTAATTCAAAAAACCGCATATTAATCGGTCCAGTAGTTTTCCAGGATGATAACAAAAAAGTGCACCAACAAACAAACACACAACCTCTTAGGGCAAACACATATACCGTCTCCGTTTCGTCGAGGGTAAAAATAGTTCTTGGCAATACTATAACACGAGTGTGTAAGAAAATCAACCGTCAGGTTGGAATAGAGACACAGTATGGATTATGCTATTATCACATTAAGACTGTATCGTCGAAGAAGGAGTTAGGAGGGGAAACCATTTAGATAGGGGACCTCTACGAAGCTCTACGCCGCGCGGGCTCTACAATCTTATTGTTGAACTCGACAGTACACAAGACAGTTTAACTCATTGTTACAAAAATTGACTTAGTCTTGTAACGTTAGTGCAGGCAAAAGGTTTACAACTCTTCATCTTTCGCATTCTAAAAATGTAAGGGAGGCGGCTAGCTCAGGTAACGTAAAATACTGCAATTATATACTCTTAGCTGTTTGCAGTACCGGTATTGGAAATAGTAGTGTTCCAAATTCTATCACAGAAAATAGAATTAATTCTCTTTTCAACCCATTTTCGGCTCCTCTCGGAATGAAACAGGTTTGGCCATAGTCCACCATGATGGCCAAGTGCGGATTAGTAGACATTACACGACTTCGAGAACATTATAAAGAACTCTCCGACATGCTGGTTTCCTCACGATGTTATCCTTCACCGTTTGAAAAAAGTGCAAGTGCGTGCCCGGAGATCCAACCAGCGACACTCTTAAAGAGATCTGGTGTCTTAAACACTAATTTAACTTAATTAGGTCTTCCTGAACGCCCCTCCCTAAATCTATAAAATTATGTGCTTTTCTCTCTCTCTAAGAAGGGTTAAGTAAGATATGTTAAAACGTATCTTAGAAGCCAAACCCCAAAGGAAACGAAACGAGAATCAAATTCAGTGAAGTAAATGATATGACTTACTTTGAGGTAGGGACTAGGGAGTAAAATATTTGAGGAGTCTGTTGACTCGAAACTCCTTATTTAATAGACACGTGATTCGTAATTTATAAAAAGCGCCAATTTATGTACTGAGATAACAAAAATACTCCCACGATATCCCGTCTTTAATTATTTATTTTTCATTTACTACTCTAATTTAGCTGATAGGTAATTCTTTTAATATAAGCAAGTACTTGAGAAATAAAACAAATTTCTTTATTTTACCCGTTATTTTATGTATTATAATTGTACTAAATACAAATAATTAATAATAAACGAATTCTCTTAATAACTATCTGATTCTAATATATTTTAATGATTATAAAAGACGTAAAGAAAACGACTGCCTCGTTGGTCTCGTGGTTAGCGTGTTCGACTGCGGCCAACGAGGTCCTGGGTTCGAGTCCCGGGTCGGGCCATAATTTAGTATTGGGTTGTTCTGACTAGAAATTCTCAGGACTAGCCCGGAGTTAGGAAGTCGGCGGTGTTTCACCCCCGTGCCCCGGAGAGCACGTTAAGCTGTCGGTCCCGGTGATTATCACTAACATGATAATAATGATGAACAATGATAATAGTCGTAAAAGCCCGCCAACCCGCATTGGAGCAGCGTGGTGGGTCTAAGCTCTAATTCCCTCTCTCCTATAAGAGTGGAGGCCTGTGCCCAGCAGTGGGATGTTGATGGGCTGTAGTGGAGGTGGTGGAAAAGAAAACCACCTAAAACAATCTATTTCTCCACAATCACTAAAACTCATCATAGAAATTCTTAAAAATGGAAAAGTAATTCCTTTATTGGCCTTTGTGCAAAACCTTTCATCAAAAAATGTTTGTACAACACCCGGCACATTCACTCAGCCTGTGAGAGAAATTCACTCATAACAAACACGGCCTGAAAGACGTAGAGGCGCGAAGCTCTCGCAATGGCCGTTTTACGGACGAAACAAGTGCTTGCTCATTTTAATATTTCCAACTTCCCTCAACCATAGCGTCATTAAACGACCTAGAAAGAAAGCGTTCCGGGCAAAAGTGGGCCGGCGGGGATCCCCCTTAAAATCTCTCGAGTCCATTGTTATATTTTCCTCACCACCCCAACGCTTTTCGCTGTGTAACATGTATTCAAACCTTTAAAAAGAATTTATTTTACATTACAATATTATAAAAAAACTGTGCAAAGGTCTTCTCTCAACAACATTAGTTACATATTACCTGGTGTATAATAGAGCTTCTATGTGAATTGACGGGTGATCTAAGTAAACAAGTCTTTATGTTATTACTTATAGGCTTCAAAGCTTGAAAATTACTGTATTCACAAAAAACGATCATAGTCAGAGAAGCTTTCCAAAATAAAAATATTACCCTAGCTCACTGATTCGGTATAAAGAAGTCTGCAGTCTAAGCAGCAAGATTTTCAACCATAAATCAGGCGCGACGACTGTCAAACTGTGTCGGATAAGATATAAATTACAGTCACTAGTATAGCCTCATTTTAAATTCAATGATGAGTTCCGTAACTCTGTAAAAAAACTAAAAACTTCTGTAAAGAAGTCCAGCTTGCATCCAATATCTCCCAATATTTAAATCATTTCGTTGGTGGAAATGTCTATTTCAAACGTTTAGTATTTATACACAAAATTATACAAGCAACTAACCAATACAACCTGAAATTATTGAGTTTCTGTCGGCCCCCATCCAAACCACAAAAGTAATATAATATAACTATGAAATTGAGACAACAGTTCCCTTTTATGGCGCAGACACCCAATAAGAAAGGATTTTTCCAAATTCAACCCTTGAGGCTAAAAGTTTTTGTAGGATTTTTGTCAGATTATTACGAATATCGAAATAGAAAATAACTTTCTTTATTTTATAATAGTTAGTTTAAAAGAGAAAAGTCTCCAAAGACTTTCTAAGAGCTTAAAATTCTTAAAGGTCATCGTGGACGAAATCAAAGGTATGCAAATGACCGTTCAAATGGTTGACAATTACAACTAAATATTTCAGTACAAATGGATTTAAATAAGTATTTCCACTTTAAACTACTATTAAAAACGTTTTCATGTGTTTTTTAGCTCAAAGTGATGTGATTTTTTTAAGAATTTCGTAGTATATCTACCTACGCGTGTTATATTAATACAATTTTATATTTTTTCTCTTGAAGAGTTTTAAGAACCTTGGTAGAATTTATAAACACGATTCTTTGATAATATTATTAATAACTCCCTAGAATATACTTAAAGAATTGATTTATTATAATTTTTTTTAAAGTCTCAAAATTTTCGTATAAAACAAAGAAACACTATCTGACACCAGGGATTTCTTTATCCGTATTTTACATAACGGCCTTTTTCTGGCATTTAAAATGAATAACTGTAGTTACCATTTCGACTCGACTTACGACTAGAGCTTTTATGAAGAAAGCAAAATGATTCATTTTAAATGTTCTAAAAATATAAGACAGCCTGTCATGGTCAATTTACGTTATCTGAGTGCTGAAAATGTCGCATTCTTTTTATAGCACTGCCTGAGCCCACTAAATATTACTGGAGCATTGTCATTAACTTTTAGTGCGTTAAAAAAGAACGTATTGAATAGAAGCAGGCGTTACTTTGCGGAAGTCCATGACAGTGAATGAACTAGAAGTTTAAATCGCTATAATCCGCCACAGTAGACAAATCCGTGTGGTACAGTGCGTGTCTTTCACCTGCAACATGCGACACCCACCACCCAGCAATTCGCACAGGCACAACACCACACCACACAAATCCTCCAAATCACTCTCAACGTACGTTTCACTCCGACACCGGATCATCTTCAGGAGATGTTGACTCGACAATGCACGATTGTGAAGTGACTATCGTATCGCAAGTTCCAGCTTATATACCTTTTTGGCATGGCTCATACTGAAGCCCCGCCCCCTCCCCTATTACTGTATAAATTGAGTAAAGGTGAATTTGATACGTTTATTTGTTCATTTAGCAACTCAAATCCTTTATTATTGTGTTTAATTATTTCTAATTGCTCCCAAACGCACATTCGCAACCCTTTATTACATTTATACAGGATTTTATATGAATGGTTATTGCCCACCTCATGTCCACTGTCCAAAAGATGTTTAGCGAAGTGGGACCTTTGTGGTTGATCGTTCCTATAAGCAGACATATGTTCCTTATCGCGCGTCTCAAAATTGCGTCCAGTTTGACCAACATATGTGGCACCACATTCAGGACACTCAAGCTTATAAGCACCCGATTTTTGATGATTCTTTAATTTATCTTTTCCATTGCAAATCCTCCGAAGTGTATTATTTGTCCGGAACGCGACATGCACATCATGTGATCTGAGCGTCTTTGCAATGCGCTCAGATATAGGTCCAAAATACGTCAAACTGGCTTTATATTTACTAATTTTATCCGATGTAGCCATGTAAAGATCTTTTCTAATTTGTGCTGACTGCTGTTTTAATGGACAATAACCTGTGTACATAGCTATGGAATGCTGCGAGTTTATGTTGCCAAGGATGACAAGACGATGCGGGTATAGTTGTGTCAGTAAATGTAGGCTTGCGATAAATTTTGAACTCATGTTTATTATTAACCCGGGATATAGTCAAGTCAAGGAAATTCAAAGGTTTGCTCTGTTCTAATTCTGACTTAAACTTAATTTTTGGGTGCAATCTATTAAGTTTTTTAACGAATACATCCAGTTGTCTCACTGTCCCCGTCCAACATATGATTATATCATCTACGTATCTGTAGTAGTAGAAAATACTGTTCTCATTCACTATGTGTTTATTCTCAAAGTTATCCATGAACATTTCAGCCATTAGAGGGCTTAGAGGAGAACCCATAGCTAGCCCCTCTTTTTGATGGTAAAAATGATCATTAAATTTAAAATAATTCTGCTCCATACAAATTTGCGTTAACTCAATTAATTCTGATATTTCATTAGGGTGTAACCGTTTAATTTCTAGCAATCCCTTTAAAATTTCTAAAGTTTCACCCACTGGTACATTAGTAAATAAACTTTCTACATCCAATGATAAAAGCATACATTGGACAGGTAAAATCAGATCTTTTATATTCGTGACCAAGTGGCTGCTATTTTTAAGAGCAAATTTGGGTATAAATGATGTTTTTGATTTAATTATATCATTTAACTCCTTTGCCAGTTCAAATGCTGGTGCACCAATATACGAAACCACTGGTCGTATCGGAATATTGTCTTTGTGAATTTTAGGCAAGCCGTACAATGTTGGGGCATAGGTATTCATCAAAATTACCCTTTGTTTTGATGCATTTTTTGGAAATATATATTCAGATTTATTAACAGCTAATCTAACCTTCGCAGCAAATTTTTTAGTTGGATCAGAAGGCAACTGACTAAACTCATGATCCCTCATCAACTTAATGAGGTGATCTCGGGAGATGAGTTTAGTCAGTTGCCTTCTGATCCAACTAAAAAATTTGCTGCGAAGGTTAGATTAGCTGTTAATAAATCTGAATATATATTTCCAAAAAATGCATCAAAACAAAGGGTAATTTTGATGAATACCTATGCCCCAACATTGTACGGCTTGCCTAAAATTCACAAAGACAATATTCCGATACGACCAGTGGTTTCGTATATTGGTGCACCAGCATATGAACTGGCAAAGGAGTTAAATGATATAATTAAATCAAAAACATCATTTATGCCCAAATTTGCTCTTAAAAATAGCAGCCACTTGGTCACGAATATAAAAGATCTGATTTTACCTGTCTAATGTATGCTTTTATCATTGGATGTAGAAAGTTTATTTACTAATGTACCAGTGGGTGAAACTTTAGAAATTTTAAAGGGATTGCTAGAAATTAAACGGTTACACCCTAATGAAATATCAGAATTAATTGAGTTAACGCAAATTTGTATGGAGCAGAATTATTTTAAATTTAATGATTATTTTTACCATCAAAAAGAGGGGCTAGCTATGGGTTCTCCTCTAAGCCCTCTAATGGCTGAAATGTTCATGGATAACTTTGAGAATAAACACATAGTGAATGAGAACAGTATTTTCTACTACTACAGATACGTAGATGATATAATCATATGTTGGACGGGGACAGTGAGACAACTGGATGTATTCGTTAAAAAACTTAATAGATTGCACCCAAAAATTAAGTTTAAGTCAGAATTAGAACAGAGCAAATCTTTGAATTTCCTTGACTTGACTATATCCCGGGTTAATAATAAACATGAGTTCAAAATTTATCGCAAGCCTACATTTACTGACACAACTATACCCGCATCGTCTTGTCATCCTTGGCAACATAAACTCGCAGCATTCCATAGCTATGTACACAGGTTATTGTCCATTCCACTGTCAAAAGAGGACTATAGGAAAGAATTAGAGGTTATATACCAAATTGCGCATTCAAATGGATACAATCAGAATATTGTTAATAATATAATTAAAAAACAGCAGTCAGCACAAATTAGAAAAGATCTTTACATGGCTACATCGGATAAAATTAGTAAATATAAAGCCAGTTTGACGTATTTTGGACCTATATCTGAGCGCATTGCAAAGACGCTCAGATCACATGATGTGCATGTCGCGTTCCGGACAAATAATACACTTCGGAGGATTTGCAATGGAAAAGATAAATTAAAGAATCATCAAAAATCGGGTGTTTATAAGCTTGAGTGTCCTGAATGTGGTGCCACATATGTTGGTCAAACTGGACGCAATTTTGAGACGCGCGATAAGGAACATATGTCTGCTTATAGGAACGATCAACCACAAAGGTCCCACTTCGCTAAACATCTTTTGGACAGTGGACATGAGGTGGGCAATAACCATTCATATAAAATCCTGTATAAATGTAATAAAGGGTTGCGAATGTGCGTTTGGGAGCAATTAGAAATAATTAAACACAATAATAAAGGATTTGAGTTGCTAAATGAACAAATAAACGTATCAAATTCACCTTTACTCAATTTATACAGTAATAGGGGAGGGGGCGGGGCTTCAGTATGAGCCATGCCAAAAAGGTATATAAGCTGGAACTTGCGATACGATAGTCACTTCACAATCGTGCATTGTCGAGTCAATATCTCCTGAAGATGCTCCGGTGTCGGAGTGAAACGTACGTTGAGAGTGATTTGGAGGATTTGTGTGGTGTGGTGTTGTGCCTGTGCGAATTGCTGGGTGGTGGGTGTCGCATGTTGCAGGTGAAAGACACGCACTGTACCACACGGATTTGTCTACTGTGGCGGATTATAGCGATTTAAACTTCTAGTTCATTCACCAAAAAAGAACGTGACAATGTGTTAATTATTTTTTAAACTAGGACTCTTCGTCGCTAAGAGGATATTTCCCAATAATTTTGTAAAACAAATTATGTCAAAAGTAACATTTAAAAGAGCAATCGTATTCGTATTTGAAGAATGAACGAATTGTCTAGGAATTTTATTCAACGGTTAAAAACGTTCAAAACGCAGATATCATTATCAATCATCATCATCATCACTTCAACCCATTGTCAGCTTGCTTCTGAGCACGAATCTCCTCTCAGAATAAGAAGGGTTTGGCTATAGTCCACCTCACTGACTGCCATTGATAGATCAGCAAGTCGGAAAAGACGATTTAAGGAAAATGGTGCTTAAAATCAAAAATTTAAACGCCATTTTCTCCAAACCTTCTTTTCTGACTTAATGCTCATGATTACCCCGTGGTACTTAATACAGCACAGGCAAGGTGCGGGTTGGCACACTTTACACACTTTTTTGAAAATTATTAAGGACTCTCGGGCATGCACATTTCCTCACGGTGACTTCCTTGGTTAAAGAAAGTGATATCTGTTAAAAACGCTGACATGCCTGAATAAAATTTGCGAAACCATAACTTTCTACTGCTGGCAATAAAATAGTTTTACGACACCAAAATCTTGTTACGTTTTAGAAACGTTTCACGCTTTGATAAAAGAAGAAAATGACGCAATTTAATATCTTCTACACCCAGTGGTATACCGCAGTGCGTTTAGTAATAAATTTTTAAGAAAATATTTCTGGTGGGGGGCTTCAGCCGTGGCTAGTTACCACCCCCCGGTATACATAATATTTTGCGCTGAATATCATTATAGGTACTTGTTATATGCCCATATCTATGCATCAGGTCAGAGAGAAGCGATAATATTTTACGATGCACATAATACACACATTATTCGTGTCACACGTCCAATTAGCGGCTTCTATCCTTGTTTACTAACACAATCAATAAAACACGTATGTAGTTTTAATTTACGTGATAAAAAATTTGCTGAAACTAAAATATCGAAGAAAATGTGTTCAGAATCGCCCGATTCTGTTTTCCCTATGAATACTTTTACGCGGCCTTGACTTGTATTATTAAAATATGCAATGTTTTTTGTACACTTACATTTTGTGCAGGATGTAAATAGATATTATACCTACTTACTGTTTTATTTTTATTACGAATGCAATGCCGTCTGTAATTTAAATTTTCTAGAACAAAATGTGTTATATGTCTTCTTCCAAATCAAATTCAAATTCAAATCATTTTTATTCAAATAAACTTATACAAGTACTTTTGAACATACAGACATAAAAACAGTAGAACATTTGTTTGGTTTTGAAAAGCTAGTGGTTGTAGCCGAAACTAAAGCTTCCCTTTAATAATTAACTGTTTACCATTTTAAAGAACCTACTAATGTAGTGTTAAAGACAAGAAAGAGAAAAACAAAATCTAGCTCCGCGCCTACAAAGTCTTATATATAATACACTTCCTACCGATTCTTTTGTACATGAAAAATATAGAGCTATATGTATAAGATCTTAACGCTCACCATAAAAAGGCTATAAAATTAGTAACACCTCGTAAAGTGCTCACGACAGTACCTACTCCATAAATTGTTTCGTCACGAAATTTTCACGTTAATTTGTTTGATCGCACATCGATTTGCTTTAGGTGTGGAGGCGCAGCAAAAAGTAAAAATAAGCAAAATATTATGCTTTTCAAGCAGATCTTCCTGCCATTTTTGAAAAACAGTAGGAAGATCTTTCGATGTATTGGCATAGACGTGGAAAGATAAAAAAATACTCATTCCACGTGGACGAAGTCGCGATCATCAGCCAGTATTACATAAGTATTCCTGTTTTTTTGTAACATGAAAATAATGGCAAAAATTCCTAAAATAGTTTTAAGAACTTTAAGATGTTGTCAATAGGTCTTGCAACCTGCGACATTGTCAAAACCTCGCAAATGCTCAAAATTCGAAGCAGTTTTTATTAGTCTGAAAAGCATGTACAAGTTAAACCAGTCAACTGCATTTCGCGACTATGTATTTTGCACTACACACTGCTACTGCGACTTTATCTGCGAGATTAATTTTTTAATCCCGTGGGAACTCTTTAATTTTCCTGGATAAAATGTAATCTATGTCCACATGCGGAGGGGCCGTGAAAAGGGAGCAGACAGACAAATAGACAAACGGACAGACAGAAATACTTTGCTAAATTACACGGAGTCCCCAAAGACAATGTATTTTAAATTCGTCACCGAAATGAATATTTTAGTCACGAAGCTTTGTCGAGGAGCCAATTCTACTCGGCTAGCGTTACTGCCAAGGCGAATACTATTGCCGTGATGCATACTGACCTTCTATTGTCAGTTCTATGTACAATCGCATACTTATTATTGTTCTTCATTCCATTCATAATATTATATTCTGATAATCTTACCTATATATAAAATTCTCGTGTCACAATGTTAGTTACCATACGCCTCCGAAACGGCTTGACCGATTTTTATGAAATTTTATATGCATATTCAGTAGGTCTGAGAATCGGCTACTATCTATTTTTCATACCCCTATAACACCTCAATCCACGCGGACGCAGTCGCGGACATCAGCTAGTTTTATATATACAATTCTCGTGTCACAATGTTTGTTGCCATACTCCTCCGAACGGCTTGTCCGATTTTTATGAAATTTTATATGCATATTCAGTAGGTCTGAGAATCGGCTACTATATATTTTTCATACCCCTAAAACACCTCAATCCACGCGGACGGAGCCGCGGGCATCAGCTATTGAAATATAACTATGAGCACATTAACTATAATAGATGAACCCCCTCAGCTTCATCCGTGTAGATTTAGACTCTGTTATTATTATTATTATTAATTATTATTAAAATTCTTTATTGCTTAAACAAAAGGAATACACAAAGGACATTATTACAACATTATAAACAAAAGGCGACCTTATCACTAAAGTGATCTCTGCCAGGCAACCCACATGAATGGACCGTACTTGCTGTGAGACGGGAAATCGCATGAAATAAAACATAAATACATAAACGTACATTCTAATAGTTACATACTATAACAGATAAAAAATTATACATATAATAAATATATATTTAAATATAACACATATTATATACATAAATATTAAATTACATATGACTAATTTACAATACCTAAACACAAATAATAATAAGAACAAGTTTACAGCGATAGGTAATGCTTCTTGACACGACTTTTAAAGGCCGGTAGAGATTTTGATATCAGCTGGGAGTGCGTTCCACAATAAGACCGCTTTTATGGTAAACGAGTCTGCATATCCCTCGGCGTTACGTTTGGCGATTTTAAGTTTGTTGTCACTGGCAGATCGCAAGGTATGCTGGATTGGGAAGGAGCTAAGGAACCTGAATCGTTCCTTTAGGTAAGGGGGCGACCATGGGTGGTAAAGGGTAGCATAGAGAACAGAGAGGATATGGAGATTACGCCTTAGCCTGATAGGGAGCCAGTTAAGTCTCCTCCTATATTCCGAAACATGATCGTACTTCCTTAGGCCAAAAATAAATCGAATGCATAAGTTTTGCAAGCGTTCTAACTTATTTAAAAGATCTTCAGTCAGGTCAAGATAACAGACATCGGCGTAATCAAGGATGGGGAGGAGAAGTGTATTAGCTAACAAGATCTTGGTTTTAATTGGCAAGAAGTTTTTCCACCTTTTAATAGAACCATAAGCGCCAAAGATTTTCCTACTAACCTCTGAAACTTGCGGTTTCCATGATAGATTGCTGTCTATAATCACTCCCAGATTTTTAACGACAGGACTATAAGCTAGCGCAGTACCATCAAAGACCACAGGTGGTAAAGCAGAGTAATCAAGTCTAGACAATTGTCTGGAGTTTCCTATGATAATGACCTGTGATTTACTAGCATTCACTAGTAGACCAAAGGACTCACTCCAGCTGCAGACGATATTAAGTTCGTCGTTTAAGCGTTTAATAGCTTCAGATATCTGTTCAACAGGAGTGGATACGTACAATTGGAAATCATCAGCATAAAGATGATATGGCAGGGAAAGAAGATTAGTGACCGTATTTATGAATATGGAAAAGAGCAAAGGAGAAAGGACACCACCCTGTGGAACACCAGCACTGAGACGGCAGTAGGACGACAGTTTATCTCTAACACGTATGCATTGCGACCGGTCAAATAGGTAAGACTTGAACCAGCTGATAGAAGCAGAGGAAAACTTAATTGATTCAAGAATTGCTAAGAGAATATCCAGGTCGACGGTATTAAACGCGTTAGAGAAATCGAGCAATGCTAAAATGGTTACCTGCTTGTTATCGATTCCAAACCGTATGTCATCACACACCTTGGTCAGTGCCGTAACCGTACTGTGGCCACGGCGGAACCCAGACTGAAAAGAACTAAGTATATTATTTCTATTCAGGAAAAGCGTGAGTTGGGTATGGATAATGCGTTCAAGGACCTTAGATAAAAAAGGGAGAATGGAAATCGGACGGTATTGGGAAAACAATAATGGATTTGAAATTTTAGGTACAGGGATAACCTGAGCAATGCGCCAGCTACTGGGAAAGGTATTAGAAGAGAGGGAGTAGTTAAAAAGATGACACAAGACATGTAGGATACAGTCTAGACTTAATAGAATCATCTTACGGCTAATGCCATCACTACCCATAGCATCTGATTTTACGGCAACAATTTGTTTTTTTATTTCATTCGAACTAATTGTGCTAAAGTTGAAGAAGTCGTAGCTAGGTTTTGGACGCAGGTTAATGGAAGTAAGCGTTTCGGACTTCTTCAGTATATCAGTTGTGACGTTAGAGAAATGGCAGTTGAGGGCATCAATGTCTACATCGTGAGATACACCCTTTTGGTTCCTTCCAATACCCATAGACTCCAAGAATTTCCACACCTTTAATGTACTTTTGCCATCAACAGAGGAGTGTATGTAATTACGTTGAGCATCCCTGCAGATTTTATTACAGCGATTACGTAGCTGTTTATACTTCAATAAATTCGGTTCAGTAGGTTTTAACTTATATTTTGATTTGGCAGCGTTCCGTTTATTCATTAGCAACTTTATATCACGAGTAAGCCACGGTGCAGGTAAATGTTTTAATTTAATTGGACGAAAAGGAGCATGGATGTCAAACAAATCGGATAAGAGAGAATTGAAGATAGTAATTTTGTCATCTAAGGTTGGAGCATTAAAAACGGAGTTCCAGTCTATGTTGTTTAAATCACGCAAGAAGCTGTCATTATTGAAGTTTTTAAAGCTGCGTCGCATAACAACTGTTGGTTTGATCTTAGGTGGGCGCACTTTGTATGATAAGTATACTAAATCATGGTACGAAAATGCTTCAGAAGATAATTGCCCATGCACATCTACGTAATCCTTATTAGAGACGATCATGAGATCAAGTTGTGAAGGAGTACAGTTTGGAAAGTAGTGAGTAGGGTTCGTTTGAAGCAAAGTCAGATTTGAGCTATTAATTATATGTTTAAGTTTATGCGCCCGCGAGTCATCTTTAACTAGGCAAGTATTGAAGTCACCCATGATGATGGTGTGATCTACATTAGGTATATGATTCTCTAATAATGCTTCAAGCTCTTGGAAGTAGTCTATGCGAAGTGACGGACTGTAAAATACGCCCAAAAGCACTTTACGACTGCCAAACAGCAGTTCCAAAAACAGGTGTTCAGATGATTCCGTATAAGCAGATGGGGATTTACTCATGATGGAAAAAGAAATATGACTACGCAGATAAATTGCGACCCCTCCACCACCTTTCTCCTCCCGGTCATTACGGATTAGATGGTAACCCGGGAGTGAGTAAGACGTTGAGGGGAGGCACGGCTTCAAAAATGTCTCCGACACCAGAATGGCATGGATATTATTAGTATCAAAAGAGGCTAAGAAATCTGGGAAATGGGCAGGAATACTTTGAGCATTCAGGTGCACAACGTTAAAATTTTTCGGGAACCCATTAAATGCAGAATCAAGTTGGGAGCTTAACGGTATTGAAGTGCTATGAAAACTTTCATCAGACGAACAAACAGGAGAATAAAAAGAGTCATTGTCAGAGCCATCGCTGTTTACAATATCTGCAACACTATTTGTGAATATATTCATATTAGGTATAAATAAAATAAATATAAAACAATATTATAAATATATGAGTGGATTTTCTGGGATAAAAAGTACCCATTCAGTATCATTTTCTGAAAGACAATATTCTTTGTCAAAATCGGTTTTTTGTATTGTTCTTGACCTCTTCAGTTTGTAACTCTACTTAGAGTAGGTACTTATGTATTTAAAGTCTTAGCTACAATTTTTATTTTTTGTTTTTTTATACGACTGCCTGAAAAAAAGAGGTATATTGTTTTCAGGGTTCATGTATGTATGAATGTATGTATGTATGTATGTATGTATGTATGTATGTATGTATGTATGTATGTATGTATGTATGTATGTATGTATGTATGTATGTATGTATGTATGTATGTATGTATGTATGTATGTATGTATGTATGTATGTATGTATGTATGTATGTATGTATGTATGTATGTATGTATGTATGTATGTATGTATGTATGTATGTATGTATGTATGTGAGTTTGTATATTCCACCATAACTTCTATACGCCTGAACCGATTTTGATAAATGAGGTATCGTTAAAATCATCATCATAATCATTATCTAGAAAATGATGAGTAGATTCCAAAAATATATAACACTATAGTTCAATATCTAGGGATTCACAAAAAAATATCATTTAATAAAAATGTGAATAAGATTATTATATAACTAGATTAGATGACAGGGCAGTCGTGTTTTTTAATTATTTTAATTATGACTTGTTAGATTTAGATTTTTAGAACTGTAGTATTTTTACAGCGCCATTTTACAGACTTTTTGGACAAAGAGATTCACACGTTCAAATAAAATTTTACGCAAAACTTTGCTATACCAGTTTTGCAACTTGTGAGTAGGTATGTACTTAGACTAAGTTATTTACAGTAGGTAGTTGCATGTTTAGGTTAGCATTTATTGTGCCCGTCTGTACAATTCACTTTTCATAAGTTTAAAAATATATATTTTGCGAACCACTCGCATTACTTATATGAAAATAGCTTTTGGATATTCTCTTTCGAGGCTTCGCATTATATAACGCGTAAGCTTGAACGGAAGTTCAACAATACAATATGACGTAGTAGCTTATTTATGAAGGTACTCATATCGATAATATCGTTAAAATTTATGGTCGTGTATTTCCAAATAGCGAATCCTCATAATAACAGATTTTGCGAAGCAAAATAAATTGATGAGTTCGATACTGTGTAAAGACTTATGAAATAAAAATACGAATAAATTTAAGAATATTATCTTAGCCGTTAAATAAAATTTAGTAAATATAGAGGCTAATTTACTTGGAGTGATTTATCTTTATTTAATATTTTATTGAGTGTCCCTCTTAATCAGAAAAGCCTCTCAACTTCAAGGATAAGTAAGCGTTCTATACACTTAGTGACCTAAAGTTCTAAGTAAGTACGTTTTTTTATATTATATTTCTATCTATACATTTTAGTACAAATATTTTTAATTACCAGCTTCTTGTCTGACTTTATTTACTTTACGAGGCGGGAGTTTGTGTTAGAGCTTGATAGAATATGGTGAGATTTGATTTTGATTTAGATTTGTTCGTAGACGTTTACTAGCTGTCTATTTTCAATCAGTAGTTAATAATTAGCATTATACATTCTGTGCTAATAGAATATTCACTACTAATCTCTTATTATTTAAAACAATTTCTTATGAAGTGTATTTGAATAGAAAATGTAGCTAGGACCTGTATTCACATATATTATACAGTTTATGTACATTTGTGTAACAACAATTTTTTTTTTAAATAAATTTGGATCAACACAAGGTCAAAATCTCTGAAACGATACCTATTATCTACTAATATATCATATTATAGTCCGGTCTGTCCCACTGGACTATGAGAGTAAGGGAAAGAGGTAGAGACACATATTATAGTGCATACACATATCTTCGGCGCAGGTGGCTAATCTCTGCAGAAAATGCTGAAGGTGGCCGAATTTCGAAATTCGACCGGGAGGACATTAACTATAATGCATTTTACTTTAGCAAATGCAAATCTATTCCAAAATAATAATATCTGCGTTTCATACCCCTAAGACACCTCAATCCACGCGGACGGAGCCGCGGGCATCAGCTATTGAAATATAACTATGAGCACATTAACTATAATAGATGAACCCCCTCAGCTTCATCCGTGTAGACTTAGACTCTGTTAGTGGATTTTCTGGGATAAAAAGTACCCATTCAGTTTCATTTTCTGGGAGGACATTAACTATAATGCATTTTACTTTAGCAAATGCAAGTCTATTCCAAAATAATAATATCTGCGTTTAATAAAGTCCTTGTCGAGACCTCGGTATTTTACATACAGAAACCCGATATTATAAGTCTGTCTATCCATACAGTTCTAGAAGCATGATTCACTTTGTTTTCGCATAAAATTCAGCAGACATGTTCTGCCAGCGTTATTTCAACAGATAATCCAATGATTAGGTACACACGTTTACGAACGAATTAATTGTTTCTTATTGGTACGTGTTGTGCCTATTCATTGCTTTTAGCTAAATAAGTACCTACACATAAAACTTAATAATCTCTTTGCCCCTAACTCCAAACATTTTTCACGGGCTGCATAACTTAGACTTACAGATAAATTGTTTATTTAAAATATAAAAATAATTCTATATTATTAATTAGCTCAGTCCTAGAGCAATTTAAGAATAAAATGCATATCACCGTAAAGTTATACCTGAACACAAAAACTGGTTACCTACTGATTTGCAAAAAATAATCAATATTAATAGTCTTCTCGAATTTCTCATACTTAATAAACAAAACGAAAACTACCCACCACCCTATTACCACCTCTATTTAAAACATATATGGTAAAAAATCTACATTCTAAATACGTTTAATAAATTAAATACATTTATTTTTTTTCTAATTAAGTAGGTACGTAGTACGTAGAAAAAATGCATTATAATTAAGGATAAATAATAACTACAGAATAATAAATACACGAAGCGTATAACGGCTTACCTTGAACTCGTTCCCAAATATCTTCATACAGTTCACACCCAACGCACCACTAACGTCTCAGAATCACCACATAACTCAAGACAAGCAGTCACAAAGGCCAATTCACCCCCGAAAGGTAACGCAGGTTTTAGCATTCAGTCTCTTATTGTATTCACAACCCAAGGGAAATTGCAAATGGAAAGTTCTTAGCGTAACACACACAACCTTTTTAGCTTCTTTTTGTTAAGAAAGTGAACACTAGAACAGTTTCCATCAATGGACATTATTACTTAACCATTACTGTGTATAAATATATTATGATTTGACTAGAATTAGCTCACAACTTACGAGGAATTACAACCACTTATTATGCATGTCCTAAATCGGAAGGGACAGAATCGTGTACACTCCACTTTTTATATATCACAACCACAAGCTTTGCAGTCCACGATAGTCAAGCATTTAAAATATCGTTAATGTCTCCTCCTACATCACTCTGCCACTCAACGAAACAACAACATTTTAAACTAACCGTTATTCACAACACAGAAGAGGTAAACATTGGTGGAATCCAAAGATTCACATGGCGCTAACTCGCCGCGTCTCTCAATAGAAACATTTCACTATTACATCACAAGAAAAACGCACATGTTGTAAGATGGTCATATTTTACAGAGAGTTCATTATATTATTGTTTTTGGCACAGTCGAGTTACATGTTTCCCACGTGAAGTTCCGTAACGTCAACGTGATGCGAAACTTTCATACACTGGAAGCACTTTTAGTATCGTGCATTTATAAATAGTTATTTTTAACTAAATGTGGCGGCCCGTATTCTGAAGGCGATAAGCCGCCGTACGGAGGACGCTGAATGTCAGGTAATGTCGGAACTGTCAGGGAAACTGTTTTCAGTTTTCGGTTACGACGTGTGTGCCGTTCTGTTTGTGCTGTGTTACTAGAGGCACGCGTTCTACACTGCAACTGCTGAAAAGCGAAACCTGTTGAAATGGGACAACGTGCCGAGCGCGAAGGAGACGAGTGGATGCTGCGCTGGACCGCTACGATTTTCAGGCGCTTATTTTGCGACGAGCACGTGTGTGCGTGAAAAGTTGCGTGGCTACGAGCAGTGAATCGGTGTTAGTGAGTTGTGGAAAACTCTCTTAGGATGTTTTCACAAGCGCGCACATTTATTCAGGAGCTTTAATAGAATAATAAGGTTTCATATTGTACGTCCTCTGCTCTCAAGTAGCTTTTATTTTGGAGACAATATTAAATGTAGGCACATATTCTGGCTTCATATTATTTTCTCAGTAAATTGGTCTTTTGAACTTTCATGAAAAATATAAAAAATACGAACAGTTTTTCTAATTCAAAATCATAATAGCGTATTTTGAGGGCCTTGAACTGAAAACATAACCACTTCCACTAAAACTTTATGAATTTTATCAATAAGTAAATCCAGAAAGGAAATAGAATTACGAATATTTCGACTATCTATTATAAGTAACTATTTACCAACCTATTTATTATTTAAAACCATATATATACCAGCTGATGCCCGCGATTCCGTCCGCGTGGATTGAGGTGTTTTAGGGGTATGAAAAATAGATAGTAGCCGATTGTCAGACCTACTGAATATGCATATAAAATTTCATAAAAATCGGTCAAGCCGTTTCGGAGGAGTATGGTAACTAACATTGTGACACGAGAATTGTATATATATTAAGAGATAATAGGAATTCAGTAAGTACAATTTAGAGTTTGGTTATTCTATTTCATTTTTTTTGAAAACAAGGTCAGTTATCAACGCTATAATAAACTAAAAATATTTTAATCATATTATACTCTTATCTTAAAAGCACCATCAAACTAACTCTATCATGTAAGTATATATATTTTAACAAATTGTCACAGTTACCGTTGCCTGAACGGTAACTAGGTTTAAGAATCGAAGGTGTTGTAGTAAGAATTATTCAATTGAAAGTAGATCGCGACCAATATAAACAATTGGCAACACAGACGCATGACCTAATGAAATAGCACGCAGCTTCGTAGGTTATACTCATAGATGCGAGAGAGACGACACTACGCAAATGCGCACGCAGGACCTCCCCTACCCCTCCACCGCCTATGGATCACCCCCAACTCAACCCCTCGACTCTATACCAAGAGATGAGGCAACCACCTCTGACAGCGATGTAACGATGTACCCTTCATTATAATGGGAATCAATCGGTAAATTCGGACTAACCCGACATTGCAGTCGGACGCTGATCGATACTTTTTTAATCTTGGCTCAAAAGCACCACTCCACAAAGAACACCCGAAATATGTCTTTGAATTCAACTTAAACTCGAGGAATTCGATCACGGATATTCACGGTCTCAAAACCTGTGCCATTACATTGCCTCATTACCAATGATGTTCTATGTATATTAAAAAATTAAAAACCACGACTGCCCTGCCATAAAACTAACGAAAAAGTTAAAAATCTAAATTAATCTAGTTAAATTAGAATCTTATTCACATTTTTATTAAATAACTAGCTAATGCCCGCGACTTCGTCTGCGTGGATCGAGGTTTTTTGGTTCCCGCGGGAACTCCTTAATTTTCCGAGATAAAAAGTAGCCTATGTGCTATTCCAGACTATAATCTATCTCTGTGCCAAATTTCAGCCATATCGGTACAGCCGTTGAGGCGCGATTGAGTAACAAACATCCATACATCCATCCAAACTTTCGCATTTATAATACTACTATGTATAGTGTTATATATTTTTGGAATCTACTCATCATTTTCTAGATGATGATTATATAGCTAATATTATTTTCGATTTTTTTTTTCTTTAGTCTTTAATGCGAGACCATGGTCACCCCATCAATTTTTTTTTTAATTTGACTAGCCTATATCACCTGGAATAAGCTAGGGATTCTAACGATACCTCATTTATCAAAATCGGTTCAGGCATATAGAAGTTATGGTGGAATATACAAACTCACATACATACATGAACCCTGAACCATGAACCATAAACAAACCTTTTTTCAGGCAGTCGTATAAATAAAGAGGCTTTTAAATCTTAACGTCTTTAAAAGCTCTCTTATCACCTGTATTAAAAATCTAAAAAAAAGTGTTAGTAGAATTGTAGTAAATATAGTGAGACTAAGTATATTTACATTGTGCTGCCTCAGCCAAATCTGCTCATAAAGGTGATTCATAAACAATGCAAAATTTTGCATGAAAATTGCTAAATAAATTTAGCTCTATGTACAAACAAAAATACCCCAAACTATTCTTATATCGCGTCCATCGTCGTGGGTAAAAATAATTCAAAGAACACGTGCAATAATTTCCGAAGCACAGCTTGCAAGTGCAGATTTACTTCCGGCCGAGTAAATCCACACACAAGAGGAAGTGGGGAAAGATGAAAAATATTTCACCCAACTATAAAACAGCCTGAAGAACGTGAATGGACTAAGACGTAGAGACGTTTGCCCCTCTAAGCGATTAGATATTTTATGGAACTTTATATATCACTAGAAAATGCGTGGATTGAGAATTTTTGGTTCCCGCGGGAACTCTTTAATTTTCCGAGATAAAAATATGTTCTCCTTTCCAATTTCAGCCAAATCGGTTCAGTGAGGAAGGTCGGAGTGAAGAAGTTACAAACATCCCAACTTAAAAAACATCCAAACCGCATGTAATATTTGTTGGATTAGTAGGATTGTTTAGAATTTTAGGTTATAAGCATAGGCATATTGTTATATCTGATAATAAGAACTGAGAATACGAATTCATAAACACTGCTTTGCGAATAAACGCTTCCTTGTGGTTCAATTTAAGATTTCTGTGTTATAAGCTGTAGAAGCACAAAATAGTTTTATTTATCGATTAAAAGCATACCGTTTATTACCTATTTTGTGTTACAAGTTAGCCCTTGACTGCGATCTCACCTGATGGTTAGTGAAAATGTAGTCTTAGATGGAATAATAATTGGTTTCTAGATCTACAGGACATTGTACTGGAACGCTTAATCATATGGGGGCAGTAACTTACTTGTCGCTAGGGTGGTAACTAGCTAAGGCCGAAGCCCCCCACCATAGTAAGCCCGAGGCAATTTAAAAATAATTATATCTCAAATTCCACCTGGAATCGAACCCGGAACTTTAGTCAACGCTCTGACAACGCGCCAAAGAGGTCGGGATTGTACATTTTTTTATGAGCACGAAATAAGTCCGCAATGGCGATTTTAGATAAAAGCAGCAATTGATTTCGTTGGCCGGAGCTTTCGCGGTTAACCCCGGCACGGATGTGAGCGCGATCGATGCGAATTAAATCCTTCGAACTGTTTAAAACTTGTTCAAGAGATACGCCTAAAGCTGTAATTAGTATAGGTAACATTAGTTTCTTGGTTTGTCAATTGTCATCGCGTGACGTGTTTTTTACCTAATAGTAGGGGGAGCCCAAGAGGGGATTATTGGAGGGGATACTCCAGCGCGGTAGATTAATATAAGGTGGGATTCCTTGGACCATGTAGAGCGTTTTTTGAAAGGGTATACTTAAGATTAAAATTTTATTAGGTATAACCTTTTTTCTCTTCAAAATTCTTTAGGTCTCCACGAAGCTCAAGTAAATCCACATTTAGCATGATAGACTGGGGAGTCTATCACGGTAAATGTGGATTTGATGGTAGGGGTACCATAAGTATTAAGTACTAGTGGTTCGTCCCGAACTGAGACCTCGCGGTATCCATAAGATAGTTTTAACTATACATTGTAATAGTTAACTTTTAACATTAGACGGAAAAGAGCTAACGAGTTATTGGAGATGGCTGAATTTTTGAGTACTTTTTTACATAGCACAAGCCACAAACGAATAAACTTTTACAGAGCACCATTTATTAACATCATTGTGAAGTTCTATTAAAAATACTGAAGCACAATAAAAATTAAATAATTTCTTTTACTTATAATATTTATCTAATTTTAGTATTTGTTGTTCAAGTACAGGATATAATTCAAATAATTGATCAAGTTTAAAGCTCAGCCTTTCAGAAAATTGAGAGTTCTGAGGTCAACTTTGGACGTTAGAAAATCTCCACTTTGGTAGCCCCCCATTTCGTCAAGTTTAGTTAAGTTTCGCTTCGCTCGGTCAATTAATACTCAGGTAAAAAGACAAAACACACATCATTTTAACATCATTTACAAAGGTAAGATAATCCATACTAATAATAATAAATACGAAGTTAGTAGTCAGTCTGCTACGCGTTCACGTCTTATCCCATCTCTCTATGGTGGCGGCGTCGGTAGGTAATCCATACTAATATTATAAATGCGAAAGTGTGTCTGTCTGTCTGTCTGTTAACCTTCCACGGCCTATCTGTTTAACCGATTTTGAGGAAATTTGGTATAGGGACAGTTTTTATACCGGGTTAGGACATAGGCTATTTTTTATCAAATAGTAGCTTTAGTTTTAAGATACCGTAACCGATTATCACCATCATGTTTCATAGTAAGTAATTTTTAACGTCAATAAGTGAACCTACAATGTACCTATATTGAATAAATGATATTGAGTATTGAGTATCCCGAAAAATCAAGGAGTTCCCACGGGAATACAAAAAAACAACCCATACGGACGTAGTCGTAGGCATCATCGTGGTGTTATAAAAGGGTGACAATATTATTCAAAAATGCGGATCCGTCTCAATACCGAATCAGCACAATCCAGCACAATCGAAGCCGAAGCCTCTGCCAGACAAGACTATAGACCATAAATTATAAATTCCCAAATTGGACATGTCGGGGATTAAGCCCGGGACTTCCGGCTCATAAGATAACAGATCTAACCCTGGCTACCCCAGCTAGGTACCTGTCTGATAGTAGTACATACTCTTACCTATCTGTTCGTATAAAAAACTTCAAATAAAAATTGTACCTAAGACAGGATCTATTATATAAAGAAACGCTAAGATGGGCAAAAGGTTGCAAAAAATAGCTTGAAAGTACTCGTTCCCCGATTCGCTTAGTCATTCGCTTAATGAAAAAATGTTTTGTGTGGTCAAAGTTCCTTAGTCATGTCGTTTTCTTGAATTTCCTATTAGGTATACCTATAACGTAAGTATGAAAACACACTATGGACCGAACAGGACAAAAATCCGCGCGAAACATTCGTCTCGGAGTGGGAAACTAGGAACGCCGTTTCGCACGAAATTACGCGGCCTTGCCGACTTTACCAGTGCGATCTGTAAGTAGTGTGTTTTCGCCCTTATTGTAGGTACAATGATAGCAAACTGCACTAAACTAGTAGTTCGCCCCGAACTGAGACCTCACCATAAGATAGTTTAAACTATAAATTGTAATAGTTAACTTTTAACATTAGACGCAAAAGAGCTAAAGAGATACTGGAGAAACGTATAAACTTTTACAGAGTGCCATCTATTGACGTCATTGTGAAGTTCTGTTAAAAATACTGAAGCTCATTAAAAATTAAATAATTTAGTTTCCATAAAATACTTATCTTATTTTAGTATTTGTTGTTCAAGTACGTAATAATATAATTCAAGGATATAATTCAAATAATTGATCAAGTTTCAGGCTCAGCCTTTCAGAAAATTAAGAATTCTGGGGTCAACTTTGGACGTTAGAAAATTTCCACCAATCTCCCATTCCGTTTTAGGAGAAAAATTAAAAAAAGAATATTTTTGGACTCTATTCCTAATTATCTTTAAAATTATATACCACAACCATATGTAGGTAAATCTATAAAAAATATTTTACTTCGCATTCGCTTCTGTAGAGCCCCCCTGAAATAAAGATTTTTATAACTTTTTAAGCCATTTTCGGCTGGAGGCCATCGGTTTACATATTATATTTAAATTTGAAGTAATTACGTTCAGTGATTCAGAAGATAAAAGGCTCTGACAGACGGACGGACGGACGGACAAGTGCAAAATCACTCAAGTAGACTTCGCTTCGCTCGGTCAATAACATTCTTACCAATAATCAAAATTATAAAATACTAGCGGATACCAGGCGTGTGCTACTACGTTACAAAAAAAAGGCATTTTAAAAATAATTAGTGGTCTAAACTCATCTTCGCATTAATGCCTCCTAAATAAAGGTTCGGGGCACATCGGTTGGATGGTTTCAGTCTATAACGGAAATAGACCGTAGAAACATTTTTTGTGTTTTTTATAAATAATAGAACTAGCTGATAGCTGATAGTATTTTTATTCCCACGGGAACTCCTTAATATTCCAGGATAAAAGTAGCCTAACGATCCTAGGTTCTATTGCGGCATGATTCAAGGACAAACGAACGAACAAACGAAAACTCTTCCGCATTTTTTTATCTAATACCTATAAATTTATTTAAACTATTACAGGCGATGTCAAAGTGCTTAAAATATAAAAAGGTTGTTACCTTTACCTTACCTTACCACCTCCAGGGTGTTACCTTTTAGACGTTTGGTAAAAAGCCAAAAAAATTTTTTTTACAAAAATTGCGGACTTTACAAAACTTTACAAACTATGCTACATAAATCCTAAAACCGTCGCGATTTTTCTTATACCACCTACTACGATGAGTATTTATTGTATTTTAACTTGAATGACGTGTTTGATGCAATTCCTAAACGCAGTTTTTGTGACATTGACATTGACATTATGGACATTAGACAACTGTCAAACCAGTGTCATAATAGTAGAATTTTGGTCAAAATCAAAAATTACGATGATCTCATTAGAATTTAATTTACCATTGACTTAAGATTTGGGTAATTAAAGTGCTAATCGTCCCAATTAAATCTAACAGCAATGCAACAGTCACCGTTTGAAAATATTTTTAATATTATTGGAGGTTTGTCAGAGGGGAATGAAAAGCCCATGAAACATGGATTTTACAACGCCTTCGCCCTTTTCATCCTTGCGATCTGTTGTGCGGCGTTCTACGTTCTATTTTTAATCCTAGAACCCTTTTTTAAACCGCTGTTTTGGGCATTACTTGTCGGTTCCTTACTTCACCCTTTCAAGTACAAACTGTCTAAGAAAATCAAGTCATGGTTTCAAGATCTTGAGAAATCCAATTCGTCTGTGATATGTGGGTTGATGATAATCCCAGTCAATGTCGTAAATTATGCCTCGGATACTGTAGGTCAACAGTTCAAAGAACATTATAAGGTATGAAGTTTTAATTGTTCTTTTTTGGTATCTTGACTGTGTCTTAATATTTCGCCTCCAGTTAGTAAAAAAATCAAATAAAATCATATATGAGTTGCCATGTAATAATATCTATAATTGACCATTTCTATCTAAATTCTATCTAACCTAAAACCATTTTGTAGTATTTGTGAACAAATTGCATTCATATAACTGTTTTTTGGAACTCTGAAATTGTTTGTCTATATGTTGTGTAGTGAGAACAATTCAGTGTTTCTTTTTGGTGTCAATGTGTGTTATACTAGGCAATCTATTTAGCACTTAAACTACTTTTTTATTAACAGTTCTTTTCTTTTTAGGCTGTCATAGGGTTGCTAACTGCGATATTTATTCTGCCATGGGTGTACAGTGCTATACCGAGGAGCTTTGCCTGCATTTTCTGGCAGTTGGTCAGTTTCATCAGCTTTACCACTACACTTCTAATAAGACTGTGCAGCTCTTACATTGTAAGTATTCAATAAACAACATTATTCATGCTTCAAGTGATCGAGACACTGGTGTTTGAGCCCAATGGCCAATTACTATTTATTTATTTCATTGTATGAATACATAGGAATTCCGGTTCCATACCGGCCCAACGGTGGACAGCAGACCAGCGACAAAATATTACTACTATTAATCATTAACATAAAACCATAGTTTGACAACCTCAGTGGTGAAGTGGTGAACGCTGTTGTCTTAACGTGTGGAGGTCCCGGGTTCAATGCCCCGCAGCTTTGATTGGGAATTCATAATTTTCCCCGGTCTGGCCCCTGGTGTGGATAAAAAAAAGCACAAAAGGTTATATCGGGTACAATTTACAAATAATTTAAAATTACTCTATTTCAGACATTAACATTTGCTCTCGCATACATTATAAGTGTTTATTTTCTCTGGAGTCCCTCAAGAGCTGGTATATTCAGAGTAACATCCCATATTCTTTGGCTTGTCATTGCAAGCTTCTTAGCTAACCTTGCGGGGCCCTATAAAGTGTACATGTTCATATGGTTACAAGCTATTGGGATAACTGGATTTGTTTTGGAAATATTGCATGTTCATAAACAGTTGCTATTAAAAGGTGAGTAATTACTTAATGTATTAAAGTAGAAATCACTCATGATAGGGATAGGGGTCTTTACACAGTAACAAGTTGCAAATTTTGTCACGATTTGTGTTCCCTCTGTTCTGTTTTTTGTTTGTATGTAATAAAGTGTTTTTACTCCTTTATGTACTTACTTACTAATTGATAACTGATATCAAACATGCATAAACATCTAGTCAAATCAGCAACGTTTTTTCAAAAACCAAAGTTCATGCTTGGTATGGGATTTTGTATGAAATACTGTATAGTGATATTATCAAAGATTGACGCATTTTTTTACTATAATCGATCCATGTCCCCTGTTATTATTGACTATCGATATTGATAGGGAAAATGGATATTACGAGTTTTGGGTCTCTATTTAAGTAATCACTAAAAAAAATTTTTTTTTACTAGTACATTTGTTATTGAAATAAATTCTTTTTTAGTGATTATTAAACAGAGGATCTCTCAACAGTCGTAATATCCATGTCCCCTGATAGTTTTATGTTGAATTACCATTTTAAACAATCGATTAAAGTAAAAAAGAGTGTTGAACTTTAATGACGTCACGTTTTAGAATTTCATACAAATCCCATTGTTAGGGCGCGTTTTGACGTTTGAAAAAAGTTGCTGATTTGACTATTTGTCAAATACCCAATTAGTGTATTACTTTGTTGAATAGCTTTTAGAAAAAAGTTTATGAAGTGAACCAAACCAGTACCACCATTTAAAAAAGGTTCTTTAAAAATAAATCCCATATTAATGTTTTAGCCACCATTATAATTTAAAATGCATTCACTATTCCCTGTTAAAGAAACAATCAATAATTATATTCTGAAATAAATATTCTGATTTATGATGTATGGACTGTTAATAATCATTTATGTTTTAGATCCAGAAGCTTCAATAATGACAGCATTACATGCAGTTTTAACCAATCGTCATTTAGAAGCTTCTACACTTGAAAATATAGACGAAAAACCAGAAGAATCAATTCAAGGTGTTGGTGAAAAAGAATCACCTCCAGAAGTAGATTCCCCCATGACCCCAGAACCAATACCTAAAAGTGATAGCTGGACAGGAAATGAATCTATACAAAGTTCACCAAGAAAAGCCAAAATGCTATTCAAAACCAGAACATTGTCAGCTTTACCTTTGCCGAATCCAAAAACAAAGATGCCATTTGAAAATCGCCTTTTGGCCTCCTTCAAACAAAGATCCTTAGATGAAAATTATATTCGAAACAATTTCAGTGATGATGAAACAGCCCTGTACTTCAAACTCCTTTTCTTTGGATGCTTTTGTATGTTGATTTGGAAGTATATTTGGTTGTTACCAGTCATGTTGTTCTTCTTGGTGATCCACATCATCAAGATATTGTTAAATTTCTTTGGAGTGTGGCTGTTTTTCGAAAATCAGTACAATAATCTAATGGCTAAGATTGGTGGTTGGTGGAATGACAGGTAACATTTTTAATTTTATGTCAACATATGCCTTTTAACTGCCTCGATGTTTGAGTCCCGTTTTGTCCCGTTCGTGTTCCAGACCTGGGACTCAAACATGCTAACCAATAGACCAACGAGGCAGTTAATCGTATGAATTATGATTAAGTATTGGATTTTTCTGTCAAAAATTTCTCAGTACTAGCCCGCAGTTAGGAAATTGGTGGTGTGTCACTCCCGTGTCTCGGAGCACAAAGCCTTCATCAGTTTTGCGCTCTCTCTGGTCTTGTCAGACCGACCCATCGGGCTATGAGGATAAAGGAACGGAGAGTGCACCTGTGTTTGCACACATACTTAATATCTCCCGCGCACATGGATAATCTCTGGTGATTGGCTGCCGTGGCTGAAATTCGGTCAGGAGAACATTATTATGCAGCAAAGTGAAAACCAGAGCCGAGCATTATTGGCAATGCTCCGTAATGCTGAGTTTGCTACCCGTTGTTTATTGTTAAGTTTTCACTCAGTCTTAAGTGCATTCATTGTTTTTAATAAAGTTTTATTCAATAAAGTTTTTATTTGTTCATTATTATTATACTAAGAATAAAACATTTAATTGACCACTGAAATGGGCTTATTATAAAGAAGGGAATCTGCAAAAACTTGTATTTTTTTTAACTAAAATCGTTTTTTTTACGTATCCTTAGGAAGTCAGCGTTAATACCGGCTGAAATCCACGGTATTCGCAAGATGCTGTCAATTCTAAACCGCAGCGTCATCGACGTAGCTTACGAGTCCATCGATACAGTATCTACATGCATAGTTATTATTGGCTTGATATTCTTTGTAGCTGTTACTACAATTTTCATAGTTATACAGGTAAGTATTAATCGCATTGGAATTGTTCCTTGAATGGCCCACATTCCGCCATGCCCTAAGTAATACATAGGTAACGAATCAAGTTTTAAATTGACCCTCGGTTTTTTAACCTTCGTAACACCGTACTATGAATATTTTTACTGAAGTAAAAGATAGCAAGATGTAGTAATTTGTGATTATTCAAATTCTTAAAATACGGAATGTCCTACAGAGGATATAGCATTTTACTAAACTCAGACTGAACCTGACTGACCCTGCTTGCTTGGCAATACGGCTCTGCCGTTAGGACTGAGGGTGGTCTAATCCAATCCATACTTTATACTAATATTATAAATGCGAAAGCTCTGATCAATGACCTCTGCGAAAGTGTGTCTGTCTGTCTGCTACGCTTTCACGGCCCGTTCATTCAAATGATTTTGATGAAATTTGGTACAGGAATAAGTTGTATCCCGGGGAAGGACTTAGGCTACTTTTATCCCGGAAAATTCAAGACGTCCCGCATGAAGCTATAAAATTATCTATTCAACCGATTTTGATGAAATTTGGTACAGGGATAGGTTATATCCCGAGAAAAGACATAGGCTATTTATGCTGGAAAATTCAAGAGGGCCCTCTGGAATCGAAAACCTTAATTCACGATGCCGAAGTCGTGGGCCTCAGCTAGTTAGTACTAATTGGTAGAAGTAGAATAAAATCTACCAGATTATACTTTTGACCATATGGGAACTCCAAATGATATTAAAATAATGTACTCTTTTAGATATACTCTGAAGCCATCGTTGTGGTACAACTAAGTGGAAGTCTTTTGAATAGTACATTCGTGCAGAATAGCGAACTTCACGCGTATTTGCCTGAAGGGTGGGAAGAGAAGTTAGATTCTCTCATTGATAATGCATACACTTACGGGAGGGAAGGAATCTCTACGGGGGTGAGTACAATAAGTTTACTTTATTGAAATTAAAGTTTTGCCCTCAATTTAGACTAGGCGATCCTTCAACTATTTTGATCTTAAAATAATATGATTTGTACCCAATTGCTTGAAAATAATACAATAGAACTTAATGCTAGCTAGCCTAACCTAATTACTATATAAATCATGCCCACGTGGAATGGTGGCAAGAATGCTGGCTGCATTTCCGCGCAGGACTGCCAGACTGATCCTTTGCGCAAAAAATGATTGCTTGATAAAATATTGTAGTTTTTAATGCAATTCTTTTAGTTCGCGACCCGCGACTTCGTCCGCGTACAATTTCTAATTTCCTATGAGATTTTCCCGCCGCAAAAGGCCTACTTATAGCAGCTATAGCATTGGCAGATTTTTATTATTTAAGACTAATAAGCCCTTAATGCTGACTTCAAAAACTTATAACCTTCATGCAAGCTTTCAACCCCTATTTCACGCCCTTTGGGGTAGATAATCGTAAAATTGCTTATGCAGTTTATTATTACTTAAAACTAAAAACCTTTATGCCGATTTTCAAGTATCTAACTTCAAAAACATAGAACCCTCATGTAAGCTTCCAAGCCCTATTTCACCCCCTTTGGGGTGAGTTTTTGTAAAATTGCTCATAAAGGTTATTATTATTTAAATCGAATAACCTAAATCCTGATTTTCAAGTCTCTAACTTCGAAAACACAGGACTTTCATACTTAGTTACAACCCCCATTTCACCCTCTGTGGGGTAGATTTTCCTAAAATTGTTTAAACAGTTTATAATGTTAAGTTATAAAACTTAAAACTAATAACCTAAATCCCGATTTTTAATTCCCTAACTTCAAAAAATTGGGAGCTTATGTAAGCTTCCAACCTCCATTTCACCCCTATTGGGGTCGATTTTCGTTAAATTGCTTATACAGGTTTTTATCATTTATAACTATTAACTTAATTGCCAATTTTCAAACTTCAAAAATAAAGGACTTTTTCATATAAACTTCCAACCCCCATTTCAACCCCTTAAGGGTGAATTTTCTCAAAACTGTTTCTTTGCGGATGTCTGCAACATAGAAGGAACCTACCTTCTAAATATCAAGTTTGTATGCTTTATAGGTCCTGAGATATCGTGATTAATCAGTGACCTTTCGCTTTTATATTATGTCACCGTAAGATTGTAAAAACCGTTAGATTATAATCTAACTCGCGAAATTGCAAACTGTCGAAGCATTACAATTTAACGCATAATTTCTCGGTAGATTGTTATCTGTTAGGTATATTAACCCGATAGAACCTAAGTGCCCGGCCTGCGGCCTGCGGCTACCTGATTGTTTATGTCAAACCCTAACCTTACCTACATGAAACAGACAAGAAAACGTAAATACAATGAATATTTCAAAAATTGATACTCAGAACATTGAACGGTTCACAATCTTTCGACAATTTACAATTTCGCGAGTTAGATTATAATCTAACGGTTTTTACAATCTTACGGTGACAAATATACCTATAGATTACCATACCCTTTAAAAATAAATGTAAAAACTACAAAAAAATATATAAATCCTTTTATGGGAAAATAAGGTGATTCGCCCACGTCGGACTTTTTGTAAATCCAATAATCCGGCCAACTTTACCGACTTTGTACCCGACGCAACGCACACGTCCGTCACTTTGTCGGTGGCAATCTTAGGAAGTGCATTTCACGAATTCACCAATAATTATCTTTGAGTAGTAATATACGTTAGCTCAGACATTTCCGAACGTTTCATTTTCCATCGATGCACGGGATGCACAGATTTTATTTTTGAACGACTTTATTTAGGACCTGGGCGTCTCAATATTGCAATCAGTATTTCATTTTCGGCGGACCAAAAATTGGCCACCGATTGTCTGACGTGGGTTGAGCCCCTTAATAGAAATAAGATTCTAGAAGTATCGTATTTTCTGTAAAATGTTTGTAATGGTTCCTTAAAATAAAAACGATCACTAATAGTTACAAAATCCTTCCTTCCTGTTGACCTATGTATTGTGTTACCGTTACGGCAACGTTACGTTGATGAAATAAAATAATAATAATTTGTCTATTTTTATGCCAACCATTGGATCAACGCCAGATAATGAGATACGTAAGTTTGTCATAATGCACAATCCTGTATTTCTGTGCATTCGCAAAGCCTTACTAACTTTATAATATAACTGATCTAATGGGAATCCACAGGCAAGACTGGTCATAGAGGACGCCACTAGTAGTCCGGCCAGGTCTACAGTTGAAGCTATATTACGTTATTGTAGATAAATGATAACTGCCTCGTTGGTCTAGTGGTTAGCATGTTTGACTGCGGCCGGCGAGGTCCCGGGACGTCGAGCCATAATTAAGTATTGGGTTTTTCTGATTAGAAATTCTCATTACTAGCCCGGAGATACGAAGTTGCCGGTGTTTCACCCCCGTGCCTCGGAGAGCACGTTAAGCCGTATGTCCCGGTTATTATCACTAACATGATAATAGTTGTTAAAGCCCGCCAACCCGCGTGGTGGGTCTAAGCTCTAATTCCGCCATAATGCGCCACCGATCGGGGTGAATAGGCGGTGTGGATACCCATTAATAAAGGGAGTATTAGATGCTAATCTAATCCCCAAAAATTAGTAAATTAAATTGGATTTAATTTGTATGATTCTAGCCTATAATAGAGTGAATGTTGCTTTCCAGCACCAAGTGATGTTTTTATCCTCACAATTTATTATTTATTTCTTCTTTTTCTACCTAGCCTATAAAAAAGAGTAATCCAAAGCTGTTTTGTCCAGTCCAGTTTTAGCTTACTAAAATAAAGAAAACAATATTATGCTTCTAGTAACAAAAATGCACACCAATTTATCTTATTTACATTGTGTACTGAAAAGCATGTGCCCAGATTCTATAATACTATGATCAATGCCCAATGGTTATTAATAATATTGTAGATAACTCTCTAAAACTAGGAAACTACTTCCATACATTGTCCATCCGATTAAGTTGAAACTTTGTACAGTTGTTGTTGGGACTTGTAGTAAAGGATCTGACATACCATCAACGTAGATTATTGCGAATAAGGATGCGTGACTCGAATTACATCGCATCCGAGCATAATAGCTAATAAACAATAAAATGGTGTGTTCATTTGTTTATTGGTCTATAGCCGTAATTGGAGATTGTCACAAACACAATCCACCACACATGATATACAATGGTGTACAAATAATCTATTTGTCCCCAAATAGGTTAAAAGCATCCTCAAAGAAGGTGATCCAGAGAAGATAGCGCGAGTAGAACAGCAAGTTCTAGAGCTGTGGGACCGCGTGTACCAGAGCTGGGTCTCGGGGACCTTTGCTTCACAGTTGGGTCCGCAGGTCGATAGCTCGGCTGTTCAAGACTCTTGGGACAGCTTAGTCAACGACGTTTCTTCTTCCACTGGTAAGTAATCCTCCTAACAGTAATATGTTTGTGTAGTTGGCCATATTACCGTACTTGATTATGTACTTTTTTTTAATATCTTTGTTTGTTTTACAGGGCTTTTATATACACTATAATATATATTGCAGTCCTATCGTGCTTTACTAAATATGCATCCTAATCAAAAAGTTATTAATTCTTATTTTATATATAATCATGTGATCAGTCTATGAGCTGATTCAAGGACAGTTTTGTATAAAAAATCTTTACTACCTTTAAATCTTTACCTTTACTACCTTTATACAGGGTTACAGGAAAAGTCGACCTAGATCCGTTAAGGGCGTGTAGTACACATCATTTCTGAATGATTTCACTATGGAACCCCCCATCCTAAACTTAACCGTTTTCGAGATATTCGAGTTTATTTTTTTTTATGAAAATGCCCAATTTTTCGGCTATTGAATTGAATATTTTGAATTTTTTTGACTCTTATGATTATTTTTTTGGTTTTTTACATGAAGAATGAGATGCTTAATGACCTCAATGACTAAAATTGCACGTAAGTTAACTAAATAGTTCATTGTAGACGATCGAAACTTAAGAAAATAAGTACAAATTATAAAAAAATATTTTTCTTTTCTGGATATCTCAAAAAATTATTATGGCACTTGCTCTGCAGATGTGCTTAAAAACATCTACATTTTATCAGCTATCCAACGAGGTATAACAACCTAGGGTTGTATTTAAACTCATAGAAAAAAACATAGTTGGAAAGGTTCAGGTAATAGGTCTAACGGGTGATTGTAGTAAACTAAATGAAACAATAAATCAGTTCAAAATAACATTTATTCACCTAATGTTTTTGAATAAATTTTTATAGTTCATGTTCTACGTGTCCACCTCTATTTCGCACACATTTTCTCATTCTTTCACGTAGTCCACTTTTCACTACACCAGTGGTTAATGTTCTTCTTATGTCGTTAGCAGCATTAATTATCCTTTCTTTGAGAACTTCCACTGACGATATGGGGTTGGGCTCACTGTAAACGAGGCTCTTCATGTGCCCCCATACATAAAAATCCATGGGGGTCAGGTCGGGACATCTGGCTGGCCAGGGTAAAGGACCACCTCGTCTAATCCATTTGTTAGGATAGTTAGTGTCCAACCATTCCCTAACGCTTCTTCTGAAATGAGCAGGGCAGCCATCATGTTGAAACCACATGTCCCGCAGTAATTGTAATGGGAGATCATCTAGTAGGTCACCTAAGTGATCTCTTAAGAAATTTTCATAAGTTTCACCATTCAGATTGTTTGGAAGAAAGTAAGGCCCAATCAAATGGTTGGAAATGATGCCCATCCACACATTTACACTAAATCGTCGTTGTGACCCCTTTATTCTTTTCTTATTTGGATTGCCTAGTTCTTTAGGAGCCCAATAGTGTGCGTTATGGTAATTAGTAATCCCGTCCTTATCGAATTTGGATTCATCTGTCCACAATATTAATTTTAGGAAATTCGGGTCCTCGATATCTGCATTGAGCATGAATCTGCAGAAGTCCATGCGTCTCGCGGGATCTCCTTCTTCAATTACATGTACCGGCGTGTAGTGATAAGGATACAGGCCTGCCGTATGAACCGTAAACCACACTTTCCACTGAGTTAGGCCCAGTTCACGGGCAACAATATTGGTCGAAGTGGTTGGGTCTCTTCTGAACCGTTCTACGATTTCGTTGTCTTGTTCCTCGTCGTCATCAATGACACGTGGTCTTCCTAAGTCCGTACGTCGTCGCGAAACAGAGCCAGTTTCACGAAGTCGTCGGTAAACTCCGTCGAAAACGCTCACATCAGGTACTCGACGGTCGGGATAGCGTCGCATGTACTCAGTCCGAGCTTGTGCGGACACGCAATTGCAGCATCCGTAGCAAATAAGCATATCCGCATATTCTTCGTTCGAGTATGTTGCCATTTTCAACAGTCCAGTATCACAAGCACAAATCAGAGTCCAGTAAACAAGCACAGTAGTCACAGTTAGAAAAATCAGTCCAGAAACAAAGCCAAGTCGTGTGGGAATCCGAAAGCACAATAATTCGCATCTACCATGGACGAATCGCATGAGCAGACTAAAATGGATGGCAAGCAAACAAACGACCAAATACAAAACAATGGGCATGTTGTATCCCCAAACTTGTTTTTGCACATTATTTTTCTCACTCTCACCTGCATAAATCGTAAGTTGTCTCGCTCACACGCACCGGATTAACTTGAAGGACAATAGCCGAGGGACCCGTTAGACCTACTACCTGAACCTTTCCAACTATGTTTTTTTCTATGAGTTTAAATACAACCCTAGGTTATTATACCTCGTTGGATAGCTGATAAAATGTAGATGTTTTTAAGCACATCTGCAGAGCAAGTGCCATAATAATTTTTTGAGATATCCAGAAAAGAAAAATATTTTTTTATAATTTGTACTTATTTTCTTAAGTTTCGATCGTCTACAATGACCTATTTAGTTAACTTACGTGCAATTTTAGTCATTGAGGTCTTTAAGCATCTCATTCTTCATGTAAAAAACCAAAAAAATAATCATAAGAGTCAAAAAAATTCAAAATATTCAATTCAATAGCCGAAAAATTGGGCATTTTCATAAAAAAAATTAAAACTCGAATATCTCGAAAACGGTTAAGTTTAGGATGGGGGGTTCCATAGTGAAATCATTCAGAAATGATGTGTACTACACGCCCTTAACGGATCTAGGTCGACTTTTCCTGTAACCCTGTATAAATAAAAGTTAACTTAAAAATTTCACGTACTTCCTAATCTATTTTTATATAAAATTTAAAAAGAATGTTAGCTGAATTCGAATTCGGTTCTGCTAAAAGGCTATTTATGAATCCAATATCATATTTTAATATTCAATAGTGTCCATTAAAGGCTGATGATCGCAATTATGAAATTTTTTGTTAAAATTAATCAAATTGTTCATCGCACCATATCGAGACTTGTTTCAACAGGTATATTCGACTACAGCGGCGTAGTCTCGTGGGTACAAGCCAATGTGGGGACTCTGAGTGCGATCGCGACCGGCATGTGGGCGCCATTGGCCAGCAATGTTTCGCTGTTGGCGGGTTCCTTGGGCGCCTTCACATCGCTCCTGCTGTGTGGCGGGGGTGCCATTATAAACATGTTCATTAATTTGGTTAGTATATTTATTACTACTTTAGTTATACACTGATTGACTCGTCAATGAGCAATTTTTTATTTTTTAATACAAAAAATAAAACTTTTGCAGTCTGTATGAGACGACCATTCAGTAATCTCTGATTATTCGTTTTGTATGTTTGTATTTCATTTAATTTCGTTTTAGTAACGTTTTTGCGATTATAAATTTGGGGAGACCCTTAGTCAAATCAGCAACTCTTTATCAAACGACAAAACGCACGCTTATTATGGGAGCTAGTATGAAATACTGACTTGTGGCAGGCATCAATATGGAACGCGCTTTTTTATTTAATCCTAATAATTCCTAAAAACGTCATTAATATTGTCTTGCTTTGAAATTTTGTCCATACAACATGTTACTTAGGAACACTCTACGTGTAAATTAGAGTAGTTTCCTTTCAGTATTCGGCCTAACCACTATTAATAATGAACAGGTGGTGTTCTTCACGACACTGTTCTACTTGTTGGCTTCAAGCACCGCTCTCTACAAGCCGGTGGAAGTCATCACACGCGTTCAGCCGAATTTCGGACCGAAGCTTGGCATTGCACTATCTGTCGCTATTAATCAGGTTTACTTTACTTTACCTCAATTTTCTCCCTTGCTATTGCTATTAGCAGTTGGCATCGATATTTTTATTCAATCCAATATTTTATTATTTATTTGAAACCACTACAGAAAGGATTCTTATGCTGAGATCTATAGAGCGTACTTTGACTCGGCTCAGACTTTACTTGGAGTTAAAACGGGATGGTCTTATGTGAGTAACATAAATCTGTCTCGTTTTAACCATGTCTTAAGTCTAAGATAAGTTCGCTCTATAGATCTCACCCTTAAACTCTCGTTGAAACATCTGATATTATTTTTAGGTGTTCAGAGCGTCTTTCAAGATGGCACTTTTCTACGGGCTTTGGACGTGGCTAATTCATAATTTATTTGGAGCCAAAGTTGTCTACCTACCCTCAGGTAAGACGACAGAATTAGAAAATGAAAGTTGGAACTCTAAAATGAAATTTGGTACTAATAGAAAAGGATTTGGAACTAATATGGAATTTGGGACTGGAATTCTTTAATGAGTAGATAAGTACATAAATAAAAGTACTATACGGCATAAAGTACATTTTATTGGGATCTCCTACAGACAACCTTTGGCAGAAAGATTACAAAAACGAACATGTACAAACTATTATATCTCTCTATATGTATTAGATACGGACGCGCAGTTATCGGAAACAACATAACGCATAAAAATAGCACTTATCAAAAATAACTTCATACGGTTATTAAGTAAAATCAATATACATGTAATATCCATACTAATATTATTAATGCGAGAGTGTGTGTCTCCATATGTTACCTTTTCACGTTTCCTCCGCTTAACCGATTTTGACGAAATTTGGTAGATAGCTTACATCCCGGGACGGACATAGGCTACTTTTAATCACGGAAAATGTACGGGAAGGAGTTCTACGGGAATTTTTAAAAAACCAACTCAGACGAAATCGCAAGCATCTTCTTCTGTCAAATGATGTCTGGTTTAGCTAGGCAACTAACTGATAATATCAAACTCTAATTTTTGTATTGAACGGACCCTGTGCTTAAATAAATATTTACTTGCCATCTATCCCTAAAATAGAGCAATTCTTTCGTTTGTTTGTGAGGGATTTATTTGCAGGCTGTAGTTCAATCTTTCATGATACTTGTTTTGGTCGTGATTCTAGGTGAATAAACCGTCACCTCAGTTACGTTATGAAATTCAAGTCTTATTTGGTTCATACATAATCGATTTTCCTGATAAAGTACTAAATCCGCCAGTAGGGGTAAGTTCACTGGTACTTTGAGAAGTTTTCAAAAACCTTCCTATAGTAAATCTGGAAGAAAGAAGAAACCAAACCAACGAATTTCCTGTATTTATACTAATCTCGGCCGGGGTCATTGAGCCTAGATTAATTTTGTGCGGTTCCAAATTGATAAATTAATTTCAATATTGTTTTGTAGCTTCTTACATTTTAGTCAACCATTATCACGCGATGATGCCCATTCGCGCCCGGTATCACATTTTTATTGCTCGTCTTTTACGCGATAGCTTTTTAACTTTTTAAACGCTATACGTTTAGAAGCGATTACATCATCGTTGTTGTGACAATGTGTAAGAGAGATGTTGTGTTGACTTTGACGGTGTTGATTCCTCTCACGATTGGAGTACGGATCAACTTTACCAATTGCCACTATCCGGAATGGTCCTGTACTAACAACGTTCCTAATGAGATTGTTTATTCTTGTTCTGCTGTAAGAAGTAGTGTAAGTGCCATTATATGTTTTTCTCGATACATTATTTTGTTGCTAAATTATTGACGTTTTTTTACTCATTATAAGGACAACCCTTTTGATTTTATAGTTGCTTAATTAATATTAAATAGTTTATTTTTGTTCCAGGATTTCATTATTCATCTCAAAGACTTTTACACGGACCAAATCCAAAGTATCACGGTTCAGAATTGTAGAGACTTAAGAGTGGTGCTCGATTGTCCTATACTGCAACGTGCCTCTCGGTTGCAGAAATTAGTTATCAAAGACTGTGATAGGCTCGAGTTCATTTCATTGTCTAGCAACTCACTGACACAGACACCACCTGAAGTGAGAGTTGAAAATGTAAGAGAAATTGTTTCTTTTCCAAAAAATATATTTAAATCTCCGAGTACTAATACAGAGCTGAAATGTATGGGAACAGCTTCATTCAAAAAGCTGCACGTTATTAATAGTAAGATTAACTCAATTAATACCAGAGCTATCTACAATGTAAGTGGTATTAGAAGTATAGAATTTGAAAATGTAACAATAACAGATATCCAAACCGAAGGCATAGAAGCTTTTATGGAAAGCAATAATAGTCAATTTTCCATTATAAACAGCAAAATTGAAAACTTAGATTTCAAAGCTATAACTGTTCAGAGCTTCACAGTGAAAATTTCCTCTACTGTTTTTGCTGACGTAATAGCAAACGTTATAAATATTTCATCAGATAATTTATTTATTGTCAGCAATACGTTCAGAGAAGTATGTGCTAATGGTATAAACACAATGTCAGTGAACACTAATATTACAGATAACACGTTCGAATCTATAAAAAGCAACGCCGTAGCAAACGTTAAGTGTTCAAAAAAACGCTCAAATAAGAAGCATATAAATTTCTTAAGAAACACCTTTATAAATGTCGAACCATATTCACTATATTTTGATCATGCCAGTTGTAAGGCAGCAGGAACACAAATTACATTTCGCGAAAATAAAATGGATTGCCGCTGTCGGAACATTTCATTTTTGAATTCGCCCACATATAATGAGCAAAACAGTTTAATGCTAAATCTGGCTAATAACAACACATGCTTGGTAACACACTGTATACTGCCGGTTGAAGTTGTAAAATTACTGATGGAATTAGATATGTGTCATTTGAATCTTGATCCCCAAGTAATGTGCTTACTTTACAATGATAAGCAATCGAGTAATAATAATAACAATGAAGTAACGACTGACGATGAGGTAACTGAACCAGCGCCTACTTTCTATTTGATCAGACAGGCGAACTCTCTCAATAGTGATACAGGTGCCGCAATGACAGCGATCGATAAGGATGATCTTTTAAAAGATAGTAATCTGAACTTAACAAACAGAACTTTAATAAAGTTTGTGTTTGATTCATCTAAAGATTTTGTTGAAACTTTGAGAAGCACAAGTAGAACTCGGAATAGACCAACGGAAAAGTCTCCTGTGAAGGAAGAATACGTTAGTCACTGTATTGGTACGCAGTGCAGAAACGATAACGTTTATAATCGCCAAAGAGCCTTGGATTTTTACAAATACGTCTACGCCCAACTACGCACACCAAGACAAGATGATAACAAGTTAAACAAAGTTTAAGTGTAGTTATCAATGAAAAATATATGTGTATATAATATTTTGTTGACTTATTTGCCCCTCAAATACTACTTTCACATATAAGTTGGAAATTACACAAGTTCAAACAATTCAAGACAATAACAACTGTGAGAGAATAGTTTTGTCACACAATTGTTATTGTCTACCTTAGTATTTACAATCTATAATAGAGGAGCGTCAGTTGTAAGAAAGTAATACACCAACGAATCCGTGCATTAAATACTACTTGCAGCAAAACTTTTTGCTTCACTGCTGGTATTACAAATAAGCCGTAGTATAATAAAGGTTCGGACGCATAAATGGTCAACAGTATTTTCCGAGCCGCCCTTAGTCCGTATGTCCATTTTTATGTTTGCCTCAGAAAACAAAAAGCTTTACCCCAAAAACTTGGGTTTCCAGTACTAGCGGCAGTGTTAGGTGCGGCCCCGTTCCTCGGGCCGTACCTAGCGGGCATACCAGCCGCGCTTGATGTCTGGCTGCAGGGTAGGCCGATGGCAGCCTGTCTTTTGCCGATAGCCCAAGCTGCCCCCATCGCTTTCCTCGATGCTGCAGTGTACGCTGAGATAAAAGAGTGAGTTTAATTTTACTAACTTCTCTTATTCTTCGACAGTTTCAAGATATTTAGGAGCCGGTCCAACCAAACCTTAGTGAAATATGACTCAATTTGACGTCCTTAAAAGTTCTGGAAAAGTTCTCCACTACTAAGGAGGCAAAGGGAAATTACCGGCGCATACTGATTACTGAGTGTAATATTACGCACACTACGGGTTTTTACTTTAATACGTCACCGTAAGATTGTAAAAACCGTTAGATTATAATCTAACTCGCGAAATTGTAAACTGTCGAAAGATTGTGAACCGTTCAATGCTCTAAGTGTCAATTTTTGAAATATTCATTGTATTTACGTTTTCTTGTCTCTTTCTTGTAAATTAAGTTAGGGTTCGACATAAATAACCAGGTAGTGCACTTAGGTTTTATCGGGTTAATATACCTAACAGATTACATTCTACCGAAAAATAATGCGTTAAATTGTAATCTTTCGACAGTTTGCAATTTCGCGAGTTAGGTTATAATCTAACGGTTTTTACAATCTTACTGTGACATATATAACCGATAATTCGCGAGCAAGTTGAATGCAGTGTAAATGTATGCATGTAATATGCATACATTCAACTCGCGCGCGAACTGTTCAAGAAAGGGACAAGAAAACATAAATTCCATACATATTGCAAAAATTAATACTCAGAACATTAAACAGTTCACAATCTTTCGACAGTTTACTATCTCGCGGGATAGAAACAGTTAGATTATAATCTAACGGTTTTTACAATTTTACGGTGAGATATACAAACCGGAGTGGCTTTCATTATATACATATTAGGTATATAATATTTATTATCACTTATTTTACATTGTATGAATGAGTACTAAAAGCTAATAAGCGTCAATCACTAAAAAGGTTGAAGTTTATAATTGGAAACGCGAATGTGTGGTTCAGTTGAGTGGTTGAATCGAGAAAACGTAACGTACCAACTCTTTGTTACCTTTTCTCGATGTAACCATTGAACATTTACGTAAAAGATTAAATCCTGGGACACAGACATTGGGATACAAGTCATAATTAAAACAATAAAAAAATACGACTGCCCTGCCAAAAAACGCACTAAAGAGTTAAAAATCTAAATTAATCTAGTTAAATTAGAATCTTATTCGCATTTTTATTAAATGATATTTTTTTGTGAACCACTGGATATTGAACTATACTTATTTTTAGTGGTGGTCATCCCTACGTGACTGGTCTAGCCATAGCGGGCGGCATCTTCTACTTAGGCCCCGAAGGTGCCATCCTCGGACCGTTGCTTCTGTGTTGCCTCATGGTGGTACTCAATCTGTCCTCTTCCTTTCTCCGAGATACTCCTTCGGAAGAGCGGGCCGCCTTACACTCACGCGTCAGGTAAATTCGACGTATTAAATATAAATAACAAAAGCACAAATTACTCTTCTCTATAAAAAATAATTAGTAATTCTTTAATCATGCATAAGACATTTTTGTAGTTCTTGCATAATACTTTTAGTCTTAAGTCTTCGTAAATCTTGAAATATTTATCTTTAACCATAATATATTCAAAACTTTTGTTACAAAGATAATAATATGCAAGGTCTTGCATTTCGCTGCTTTTAAAACTTGCATTTTGTAATATTTTTAATAACGGTTATTGTTACATATTTTTTTACTTTAGGTAAATGAGTTACTTTATATTTATAGATTTATATGTTTTTTAAAAAAAACGATTTTTGTGGAATATCATTGTTGTACCTCTTTGTTTTTGTGTGTGTGTGTGTGTGTGTGTTGTTTATTTTAGTGTGTGATATTTCATTAAGTTTTGGCAATATTTTAATTAAATGTACTGATACATACGGAACGATTTTTTAAATTTTATTTAGCATCCCTTTATGATGAATTTAATTATGAATCATAATAGAGAAATCTTCACTTAGTTTAACTAAGTACAAATATTATGTCCGAAAATCGCAAACATTGTACAAAGAAACCATACTATTAAACAAATTGTTATTTAATGTTGAATGTTTCTAAATATTACTTAATATAATATAATGTTTTGCTAAAGTTTTCTTTATTTAGGTCTTTATTGGAATGTTTTTTAAAGTGAGGTGTGTATTATTCATAAACACTTCGGTCTTTGTGTCCGTGGAGTCAATGCACGTTTTATTCCATAACAATTAATATCATTGCACGCACGCACTTTCTAGCGTATGAATCACATTCAAACTCAAGATTATTCCAATGCACTTATTTAGCATCTACTCGTAGCTAACCGGTCCCTAGCGTAAAGAAGAATTCTTGAAATCTAGTAAGGGGATGGAATCCAAAACACTTTCAAACGTGTACCCATTTATAATTAATCGAAAGCCCAAACACTCATAGATGTTTATTGCAAAATGACGAACTTGTATACAAAGGAACTGACCAGTGGAACTATGGGAGCTTGCCTAGAGATCAAAAATCAATGTGCAGCGATGATTCCTTTATTATTGCAATTTTAATATTTTATAATTTTCAAATAAAAAAGTTTCAAGAGTCTGAAGGCTCTGAAAACGAAGAAAATAAATAAACAATGGTGCCGATTCTGTAATGTAACATCTCTAAACTAAACTAAAATGGCAGCTTTAAATCTAGTTCTGTCCCTTTCCGTAGCGAGTATTATGAAAGGGTTAGCAATATTTATAATGCTCTAATTTTAGTTTAGTTTAGAGATTGTGCACTACAGAATCAGCCCCATTGTTTCACCAAATAACTGCTTTCCCAGACTAGATGGCGCTAGTTGTTGTGGTTAACGTTAACGAGTCTAAAAAAATATTTTCATGTATCGCTAACCACGTTTCTAAGGAAAATAATTAAGCTTTGCATTATTTGGGCATGGATGAGCATAATACTGAAACAATAGAACTATATTTGCAAGAATTATGTAATTCCTTTAAAAATCACGCTACATTGTACTGCTGCCACAGTAGATGGCGCTAAACGTTTTGTTTAGCAATACTTTTCTACTATTCGACAGCAGATGGAGCTAAACGTTTTGGTTAGCGAGTTTTTTGAACTATTCGACCACAGATCATAGAGTACATTATCCACAGATGGTAGAGATGCAATGCCGTTACGTTCCTTTAAACGCAGTGGTTATTTGAAAATGCTTTGTTCGACCATTTACACGTTCCATTGAGGCGACAAGCCTTTAACTAACAAAAATTATTATAAAGAAAACATACCTTTCCTTTTCATTACTATTTAATAGCCCGCCAACCCGCATTTGAGCAGCGTGGTGGGTCTAAGCTCTAATTCCCTCTCTCCTATGAGAGTGGAGGCCTGTGCCCAGCAGTGGGACCGTAATAGGCTGTAGTGATAACTATTTAATTGATCAAAAATAAATCACTCATAATATAGTGACTAAGGTACTTAAATGATATTCAATATTCCTGTAGGGTTACATGATTATTATTAGGCATGTATAAAACGGAACGTAAAAATGGAGTAGTGCATAAAGTGGAAACAGGACGCTCAAGATTTAAACAATAAACGTGTTGTTTTTTTAGACATTTTAACCTTGACCTTATTCGGAATAATAAATCCATAGTAATTTCGGTTTTAATTTTTGTCTTCCCGCCTGTCAAAGCCTTATAACTTCTGAATTACAGATCGTAATTACTTCAAATTTAAATATAATATGTTAACCTTCTTCAGCTGAATATGGCTTAAAAAGTTATAAAAATCTTTATTTCAGGGGGGCTCTCATAGAAGCGAATGCGAAGTAAAATATTTTTTATAGCGTTATTAGGGTTGCGGTATATCATTTTAAAGATAATTAGGAATAGCGTCCAAAATATTTTTTTCCCCCTAAAAGTGACGAAATGGGGGAAAGGCTTTCAAAGTGCAGATTTTTTTACGTCCAAAGTTGACCTCAGAACTCTCAATTTTCTGAAAGGCTGAGCCTGAAACTTGATCAATTAATTGAATTATATACTGTACTTGAACAACAAATACAAAAATAAGATAAATATTATAAGGAACCGAAATTATTTAATTTTTAATGTGCAGGCGCAGCAGGGGTCTTCTCTGGTTGGCCCGTGAGGGCCAAGCGGGGGTACGGGCTAGGCCTGGCCTCATTAATGATTTTAATGAGCTTCAGTATTTTTAACAGAACTTCACAATGATGGCAATAGATGGCGCTCTGTAAAAGTTTATTCGTTTACTCTTTAGCTCTTTTGCGAGTAATGTTAAAAATTAACTATTACGATATATAGTTATACTATCTTATAGATACCGCGAGGTCTCAGTTCGGGGCGAACCACTAGTTATACCTTGCTGTTAAAACGGAAATCCTGCACATTGCCCCGAAACGGAAGGCAGTTGCTGTTCATGTCATTTTCATTGACCATTTTATCCCCATTGCAAAGGGGGGAATATTAAATTTAATTATTAAAAAAAGATATTTTCTTAGTCATAAAATAAACCCACTACGAAAATTTCAGGTTTCTAAATTCAGCGGCTTAAGCCTTGCGTTGATATGATAGGTTAGCCAATCAGTCAGGAAAAGTCTAAGTTTTATATTAACATTTATATTAAAATACCGTAAGCTATAGACGTTGCAAAGTAAAACTAAGCTATTTCAACTTCCGAAATAATGAGAACAATTATCGTTCAAAATGCTAAATGCATCAATTTGTGGAGTAGGTACAGCTATACAGTTTTCATTAAATATTAATTTTATGCAAAATTCACGTCTCTATTTTTGATTACTAAAACCTTTAATGTTGTGTCAAATTTTTTTTAATAATATTTTAACCAATCTGGTAATAAAAGTGAAGTGGAAGCATGTTAATAAAAACATATAGGTACATAATATATCATTACATTTCTTGTACTAGCATGTGCAATATGCATTTCTTCGCATGTATTTGCCTGAATTTTGCTGCATATACTGTTAAGATATTGACAATTCAGATTATATTTATAACACTAAAACATATGGATATTTCTTTACAGGCTCGGTGCTTATCTGTGAACATGCATGGACTAACATTATAACAAGTGGAGAGGAAATCTCGGTAGGGTTTAACCCACGTACGGCGGATATGTTCGAATTAGATCAACACAGTAGGCGTATCACTCACAGAGCCTAGAGTCGAGGCGGCCATGCGGCATAAACATTTCTCTTCGTCTCTTTTGGACTCTCTCCCATCTGCACCGGTGCCTCTGTCATGCTACTGGAGCAGATGGGAAAAAAGTTTCATCGGCCCCGGCAACCTTGGTATGTTTACATGTTACGTAATGGTAGATGAAACTTTTTCACACAGATCAAGTGTCATTAGCCCGGGGCAAACTAAGAAAGTGCACTTTGCCAGGCCCTAGAAATCTAGATTCCGCCGCCATTTTGTTGTTTTGTATCTACCGACCACGTCATGTTAATGAGTGAAACAAAGCATTGTATCCGGGTCTCTAATATTTTTGTTCACCTAGACGGCGCGTTCTACGCCGCTTCAACTTTGCAGTGAGCGATCCCTTAGCTTATATTATTTGAGCTGGTATTAGCAGAGGTCTAATTTACTTGTGACTAAAGGGTGACAAAATAGCAACTGCCACGTTGAGGTCCCATTAGGGATGGGGGATGACACGAATCAAAACAAAAGACCATCACAAAGTGTGGCAGGGGGGTATGGTTTGACGAGTTCAACATAATTGACTATAAACCCCGTATTTGTGCCTCTTGTAATTATTGTCATCGGGATTAAAATATATTATTAGTGTTCTTTATATATATAATAAAAACTAACTAGCAAACCCGGCGAACTCCGTTTCGCCACCAGATGGCTTCCTTTTCAATTTTTCCTGAATTTTCTTTGCTATAAACCTCACGGAGCCCGAGACCTTTCCAACGAATGCAAAACCGTGGAAATAGGTTCGTGCGTTCTGGAGTTATAGCGTCAGGAAGGAAAACCCGACTTATTTTTATATAGTAGATGTATGTAAAGCATATTTTGGATCATAAAATGATTATATTTAATAATAAAATTATGGGTCTATTCCCAGTCAATACTTACATTTGTAAAATTCAATATTAAACATAAATAATATGTTGCAAGTAATATTTTTTTAAATATTATATTGATAAGAGATATTCCACTTAGTTAATGTATTGAGATTAATTTCTAAATGGACTGACTGACTCAACAAGAACTTTTATTTTGTAAATACGTGGACAATAAGAGTTTGATTGTATTCGACTCTAATGTGTTTTTCTACAAAAAGAAAATTATGATAAGTAGCCGATTTTATACAAAAAACATGCTGGATTTTTACTTCGTATTACACTTTAAAACATCAACAAAAAAAAGATTAGATAATAAGTACTACGCCTTTTCAATTTTATATTTATTGTTTGTTATATCATTGTATTACCTACTGAGTTAATTACATATTTGTATAATGTTATAAGTATGTCAGTTAGATGTTTAATACAGTTAGTAGTCACTTTTCAGCGATGGTGTTATTAGACCGTACACAAATACCTAAACTAAATCTACAGATCTAAAAGTATCTAACGAATATTTTTTGCACGGAGCACTGTAAAAAGGATAGCACGATTTTGAACTCTCTCGTCTAGTTTAAAAATCTGTGCACATCCGAATTAGCTCCAGAGTCTCATTAGGCACATCTTGTATTTATTTCATAAATATTTTATTAAGTTTCAACGTGAGCCAAAATGACGCTTATTTATAACCTTAAAGTGAAAGCATGCCAAACTAACATATTATTAATGTATATTAATGTTTATGGAATTTGTGCAATTATTTTGTAAGTTGTAGCTTTTTTATGAGTCTTTCTGAATCCTGTAGCGATGCAAGCTGGGGCAAAGTCCTAATAAACTACAGTGTTATTTTTATACGACTGCCTGAAAAAAGGAGTATATTGTTTTCAGGTTTCATGTATGTATGTATGTATGTATGTATCTATGTATGTATGTGAGTTTGTATATTCTACCATATAACTTCTATACGCCTGAATCGATTTTAATAAATGAAGTATCGTTAGAATCCCTAGCTTATTCCGGGTGACATAGGCTAGTAAAATTTTAAAAAAAATTGATGGGGTGACCATGGTCCCGCATTAAAGACTAGAGTTGAAAAAAAATATTCGAAAATTAAATTAACTATATAATCATCATCTAAAAAATTATGAGTAGATTCCAAAAATATATAACACTAAAGTTCAATATCTATTGAGTCACAGAAAAATATCATTTAATAAAAATGTGAATAAGATTCTAATTTAACTAGATTAATTTAGATTTTTAACTTTTTAGTTCGATTTTTGGTAGGGCAGTCGTGTTTTTTAATTATTTTATTTATGACTTGTTAAATAAAAACTTTTAGTGGTGTAAAACATGATTTAAACATTATATTCTGGTTTCTCCTGCGGATTTTTTTTGAGAGAATATCTTATTTACAAATTTCTAATTTAATAAAGACTCTGATACTTAGAACACTTGGACAATACGCACCTCACTTGTTCAATAAAACCTACTTTTCTATAATTACACGCATCTTTACGTACGTGTATATATTTTGAAATTTTCGTCACAGATATAAAGTGACAAGCTTAAACTGCACTAGCTTTAGCACTATTTAAATTTGTAATATTAAAACTGTTCTGTGTATTAATTATTTAAGTATTACGAGATTGTTTTCGACTTCATTTTTAGTAGAAAAGGTTTAATTCGGTTGACACTTGACTGGAAAGCAAGCTGTTGTGAATTCCAGAATAATTTTTTCAAAATCAAACTGGTATCAAAACATATTAGCACTTATAACATGGGCCATACTGCCAACTCTTAGCGTACATATTCATAAGCAACATTACCTAAAATGGCAGTTGGATGTCACGTACCTTGATGTTCCTAAAATAAGGAGTATAATAATTCTAAAACACGAAAGTCAACAGTAATGAAACAATATGGCTTTAAGCGTTGACAATATAGCCCCCAGCTTGTCTTATTCCACAAAATTTTACCATTTATTTTTAAAACATGGTGCCTAGTTTAATATAAGGTAAGGGCCCCTTATTATGTTTTGGCAAAACCGTACTCTTTATTTTGTCTATCGAAATCCATGCGCGATAATACGCCCAATATACCTACAGATTGTATACGCCTTCGGTCCTACAACTTTTGAATGTTTCCTTCTGATACTTGTCCTCCTTAACATATTAAATATTGACAAATATTAAAATAATAATCACATTGTAAGTAAGCAATATCCTGTATGTTAATTAGCTGCTATTGTAAAATAAAATATAATATTCAATATTCAAACAAAACGAAAAGCCCTTACCAGTTCAAGAAGAATCGTCCAAAAATTAATTTATACGCAATTATTGTACTGCAAGTAAATTAAGTATCTATTAAATGCACGCATACTCAAGAAAAATAAATGTAATTGAGTTGCTTTTTAAAACTGCCTTTTATTTTCTTAATGCTCTCTTTTAAATATGTTTCAAACTTCGAAGATGCCAAGCTAAAACCCTACTAGGTACTATGAAACCCTATTCCCTATGGATCATGATCATGAGTTAAAATAAGAACAAAAAGTGACTGATAAAATATAATTTATTGAATAATATAGCCACATAATTATTTAGCAGAATAATTATGCTTTGCGAGGTGGATATAAATAAGGAAAAAATAAAGTTATTAATAAGGAAAATTTTAGAATTTCGCTGCACTGCTAATGATCGTCATTTGCATGTACCTACTTACCTAACTTTTGTCGGCTTTGCTTTTAAAGAATTGATTTTTTAGAAAAGTTAAAAGATTGTTAATTTATTTATTGTTAAAGGCTTAATTAAATTGATATTTGACTCATTCGATGTATTTCACTCGGTTCGTTCTTTGGCGGGGATACGCCATATTGGGATAATTTGCATAAATACGAATATTTTGACGTTTGAAAGTTAGTCTCCTGCCGGCAGACTCAGCGATTATTGAATACTTTTGTGTTTAGATCGCAATTTGATTTGAGCTTAACGATAGCAATCGTGGCCGGATCAAATGAATATTGTCTTTAAAGTTTAATCAAGTTTTTACATTAAATCTCTCGTGAAACCGCTACACGTTGTGACCATTCGATCGTGCACGTTTTAAAGAGAGTACAAACATATTTATAAAAAGCAATTTAATAATTATTCACCCACTTCTGGAATTATGCTTACACTTTACATATCAGAATGATGTGTGTTCGTACAATACATAGTCCTACCGCGATACTAATATTGTATTGTAAATGCGAAAGTCTGTTTACCTTTTAATTGCTGAAACGAAGTTTGTCACAAAGATAGCTTCAATCTTGGACGTAGGTTTATCAATATCACGAAAACAGGGAAATCATAAATAATCCGAACGATGTCGTTATTAGCTAGTTAACTAATCTTCAATAAGTACAACGGAAAATTATTTTTTTCCGAGCTCTGCGCTATAAGGTAACATAAATTAATGTAAATAATACTGATATAATATCGATTTTTCTAGATCTCTTGCGCTTATTACATCTTTGGTTGTAAAGTCAACATCGAAATTAGCTTCCGTTACAACAAAGCCATTTTCTTCGAATTTTCCATTCACGGAGTCTGCTTCCAACCAAAGGAATATTATTATAGTATCTACGTTGATGTTTACTTTGAATGTATTTACTCCGATATTTTTTTCGTCTTTTTTCAGCACTGTTATCTGTAATCAAAAATTTGCAATACACCAACCATAAGATGCTATTTATTCAATACATCAGAGAGCCACGTTTCCTATCAGTTGTAATTTGGAAACTTAACAGCTTAATTTGAACATATTTGGGTTCGGTATATTCAAACATGCAAAGAGGGAGAGAATGAGAGTTGAGACGCTTATAAAGTAGGTACAGCATAATATTGAAAGAGTATTCCGGCTGCATACTTACACTTATATTAGGTACTTTTAATCCTTTAGCACTCTTCAATGGAACGGGGAATAGATAATTGTATGGGGAAGAAAGTACACCTTCGGCTTTTATGCAAAACCTAAGGAAGATGTCATCCTTATTATCAGCATTCCATAAAGTAAATGTTGCTTGTTTTCTTGTATTAAGAGGCCCTACATCTGCTGGGTAAGTTTTAGACTGGATAGGAACCAAGCTACTCCAATTGAAGACATCGACTGTGACTTTGGCGCCGATTATTGGCACAAATCTATCGTTGATCAGGTATATGTCCACGTCGCCTGTCTTGGTCAAACGTGGAGATATTAAAACAGGAGCGAAAAAGGTCTTTGCAAAATAATGCAACATTTTCCATTTCCCACCAAACTCTGTAAGTAAAGAGAAACTTATTCAATAGACCACAAATTATAATAAAAGTAATTGTTTTATACTGAATTGCCTTGGTCCTACCAATGCCAGACCAAGATGGAGCCTGCCACACATCATTCAGTTGCCAGTATAATGCTCCCATTGTATACCAGTTTGACTGGCTTTGTCTATAAAATTCTGTTTCCGTTTTTATTGCCATGGCTTGTGATATCTAAAAATATAATTTAACTTTGATTAATCACTGTGCTGCGATGCTTAAAAAAATAACGGAATATGACTCTAAATTATGAAAATATCATACCTGGCTATAAAATACTAATTTCTCGAAATATTTTGTATCGTTCGTATCGAGATTCAGTCGTCGATTAATCTGGGCCTCGATATAACTGTATCCACCGGGACTGTGTTGTCTGTGCTTAGAATAATCACTGTCAACATAATAATCTTCCGTTCTATTAGTTGCAGTTCTCATAGTTTTGATTGATGGCAAAGATTGGAAACCATACTCTGACGCAAATCTAGTTTGAGGGTAAATATTAGCGTCCCAACTGTCCGCCAAGTAATTGTAATAGTGTGTATCTCCATAATTAGGATCGTAAGGATTTTGAGCTATATAACCATCTTCTTCACTTTTGCGACCGTTCGATGGACTTGAAACGAGGTACCGTCTCCCAGGGTCGATACCATTTACAATCTGTTTTATTGTGTCTACGTATAATTTAATATATTCTTTTTTGTACTTATCGAATTTGGATTTCGTGTTGTACCAGTTGCCTTGTAATGCGACTTCGTTTTCATTGTTCCCCGCCCAAACTGCGATTGAAGGGTGGTGCTGAAGGCGAATAACGTTTTGTTCTATTTCAGTCTTAACGTTTCTAAAATAATAAAATTACTTCAATATCCTGAACACACGAGCACGAGTGCGTCTTTATAGTCGCTGTAATTTTTTTTTAGAAACCATCTAATAAGTACTATTATAATCAAATTATATGGATGTGGCAGAGCAGAAATCGAAACTGATACAAAAATTTGCTGCCTAATACTTAGAAGCTATTATTTAAATTCGTGAATATTGTATTACTCTAGAAATTCAGGATCCGCAGGATACATTGAGCACGCGAAGAGAAAGTCTTGCCATATCAAAATACCGAGTTCGTCGCAGCGCCTATAAAAGTAGTCCGATTCATAAATGCCTCCGCCCCACACCCGGATCATTGCCATGTGGGCATCTCGAGCAGCGGTTAGAAGATTATCAACTGAAAAATTCCAAAAATGAAAAACACTTGAAAAATTGAGGTGCATTTGAGTTTTTCAGAGGAACGCTTAGAAACGGTACGGTTGATGATTACTCCGATAGAATTTATTCCTAGCATGATGACAGTATCCAAGAATCAATGAAATTATGAATTTATCTAATGAAATAGGATTCATGGAATATAAAAAACGTATTTATTTTTCTATTTCGAGTGAGATTGTTATTTATTTTGATAAAATAAAACTATGAAATACAGCAATCCGCCATATTGTATAAAACGCCACTGAAGCGAATAACGTCACTATTGTTTTCGAGGTTTGACCATCGACCAACAATCTCTATAAGTACAGGTGTTTTAAATGTTTATCAAGTATTTTCGTGTTTTTTTGTTTTCCAAAAATCATTTCCGTAATCTAGTTTTCTTTTACCGAATCCAAAGATATGAAATTAAAAATCGTTAGCCATGGATCAAGGATTTACCAAAGCTACTAGCTCTAATTTGCCCAGGATTGATTTGTTGATGCTGGGTATCTTGCATTAAACAAAGACTTTTGTTCAGCAAAATTTCGCAACGTCAAAACTTCCATCCAATATTAACATATTTATATTATTATTTAATAATTTATAGGTTTTAAAGTCTAAAAAAGTTCTAAGCACTTTATGTTAGGTATTAGAGGTATGAAATGTTGTTTTTTAAAACTATACCGTATAACTTAATATGAGCGGTGATTCTATCTAATATGAGCGGTCCTTCTATGACGTCTGCCTCCTATTCGGGGCGTATGGGGTTCGATTCTTGGTACGCTTCTCTCAACTTTTTGCAGTTATTTGTGTTATAAGCAAAACAGCATCACTACATAGTATAAAACAAAGTCGCTTCCCGCTGTCTGTCCCTATGTATGCTTAGATCTTTAAAACTACGCATCGGATTTTGATGCGGTTTTTTTAATAGATAGAGTGATTCAAGAGGAAGATTTATATGTACTTTTTATCCAGGAAAATTAAGGAGTTCCCGCGGGAACCAAATAACCTCAATCCACGCGGACAAAGTCGCGGGCACCAGCTAGTATTAGAATAAAGCATAAACTTACGTCAAAGTGATCTTCGCAGAAATAAATGGTAGAATTTAGCCCTATAGCTGTAGGATCTCGCCGTGCAAGATTAGGCTACTTAGATCACATTGTTTTTTAAAGTGGCGCGTGAATAAATAACTTGCTTGGAGTTAATTTTGATGTGTTATCACACTGGGACACACACGACTTACAACACTTTAGAATTCATATTATTTACACAAAATATCTAAATTGCTGTAGGTACGAAGACTTAGTGTTTACTGCACACGGTACATTAGAGTACATTGGTAAAAGCAATAGTGACGTCACAAACGACGCCATGACAACCGCGAGCGCTTTGGCGTTATTTTTAAAATTGAAATTTCAAATGCCAATTTTATCTACCAAACCTTGTTTTTCTGCTGAAATAAGATATTTTTCCGAAATAGTATATACTTCCGAACATAATCTGACCATTTCTCAAAATCAGTCATCATGCCTATTTCCCCCAGTTCGTCGTATTTGCTACATTTTGTTTTACCGAAATCCGGCAGTAAATCCCTCGTTCACTTGTGTAGGTTCACTCGTGAACCTAACAATATTCTCAATAAAGAGGTTCGTCAAGTTTTTTTGCGAGTTTAAAATTGTGCTGGGTCACTTTTTCCGGGTAAGTACTTACTTGTTTTTCTATTCTCTGCTTTTTCAGGTAGAACATTTGAAGGTATCCAATTAGATCCCTTCATGAAAATTGGATAGCCGTTGACTTTGAAATAAAATGTCAAACCATGTCCAGCAATAGTGTCGTTTCCTGTGATAAAAAATAACTCAATTATTAAGTAGAAAAAATTAAGCCTGAATAGCCTAACCAGCTGATATGGACAGATAGTTAGCTAACCTAATATTAACGCAGCATCTTCTTCCACCAGGTCTATGGTACGAAATCCTATTTTAGCATGTTTGCTGGAAATCTCTTTATCAGTTTCATTGGTTGTGAAGAAAGCTAATAAATTGTACAACCGTTGATCACCATATCCATTAGGCCACCATTCTGTGATTAAATTCTGTAACAAGAAGAAATGAAAATAAAGAAATTATTCTAAAGCCAAAACAATTTGAAATATTAAAAAAAATTGAAATTAAAAATCACTCCATTGGAGTCTCCGCTCCTGTAACAAGGAATAAAGACAACCAAACTTTTCGTAAAAATCATGACAATTTTGGTTATTGACTGAAGTACTGAACTTATGGCAAAGCTTGAGGTGCAGTTGGCAAGTAGCAATCTAAGTATATTATCATCTTAAGTTAGAGTATCGTTGTGATATTTCTTACCTACCGCACTAATACTCATTTCAATTTCAGCTTCAACTGTTCCATCATCTCTTGTTGCTACGTTAAGATATTTCCCCACTTTAAACGTTTGATGTCCTTCTACACTTATGTACACGCTTAAGTTTCCTTTAATACGTTTAATGTTTTCACCCGTTTGCAAATAAACTTTCGTTCTTAAGGACCACGATGAGTCCTTTTTTTCTGTATGCGTCGTAAGAAATCTTATGACGGCGCCGTTGTAAAATTCAATTGTAGCTGGTCTCCTGAAAAAAAAAAAGCATTTTAAACCTCAACTAGATTCATCTAACATCGTAATCGGTTCTTTTGGCGCTTTATCCAAGTCAATTGTCTTTTTCCATCATGTGCTACTGATACTTTTCTGTCTCCATATTCTGACCTATGTTTTTGCATCTGCAATGTTTCAGTACGTTTTAGTTCAGATCTTTCACAGTTTTTTCGATACATTTATGATAACATTTAAATATAAGTATTTTGAGTTAAGCATGAATATGTGCTGCTACTTACTTATACGAGCGAAGCGATATGTCCATCCACTTACCAGATTCCAACAGAGGGAAAAGCTGGCCCCCAATCCCAACTAAAAGAGGCCTGCATTTTTCTGATTTGGTTCGCGTGACATTCACCATTATAAATATCGGGCACGCAATCCGGCGCCGTGAAATATTTCTCCGAACGAGTTTTGGCAAACTTCACCGGTGACTCAAATGTTAACTTCAATTCATTTTCTCCTACCTGAAAACAAAGATGAAGTTGTTTAAATGCGATGGCGATGGGGAGAGCTATACTCGGAGTAAGTATCCCTGCGCCATCAAATCAGAAATGAGGAGATCCGTAGGTGAACCAGATTAACCGACATAGCTTGAAGAGTCGCCAAGCTCAACTGGTAATGGGCGGGGCACATACATAGTTCGTTGAACAGATAGGCGTTGGGGTCCCAAAGTACTTGAATGGCGGCCTCGCCCCGGGAAGCGCAGTGTTGAACGACCCCCCACTAGGTGGACGGACGATCTCAAGCGTGCAGCTGGGAGCCGCTTGAAACAAGCGGCACAAGACCCTGCTCTGTGGCGATCCATGCAAGAGACCTTCGTCCAGCAGTAGACGTCTATAGAACGTCTAAACGACGATGACGACGCTATTATAACGTGAGGTTTTACGTATGCTTACCTTAAGATATTGCTTTACATTGAACACGTATCGCACGAACATGTTATCTGTCAAACCAACCGGTCGACCATTTAGTTCGATATACGCAACCGTGTCCACGCCTTCCAATACCAACTGAGCAACTGCATTTTCCAGATTGTTTGTACTAACTAAAAAAACAAATGAGTTTTTACGCTGCCTTATTGAAGCCAAGTTACTGCTTATTCTAAGGTCAAGTACTCATATCTCAAATTAAAGGCAAAATAACTATTTGGTATCCGTGCCAATGTGAGAGTTCACTTTATCTGGATGGTGAAAAGAATTAAAAAAATAAATTAGGTAAAATGCCATGTGGAATCGGAACTTAGGGAGGGGTCTGTGCCCAGTCGTAAATATTTTCAGGTTAGATTAGCATGACAGGTATGTGAACATCTTTATGGTGGTTCTACCATTAAATTTCCCCGTGTAAGTCCAAGAGTCATACGCGACCCAGCGAGTGAGGACATCGTTGAATCCTTCCAAAATCTCTCCAATGATGCCAGCCCTCTGAAGATCAGAATAAACCCCACCGGGGGCTGAACCAGCTACCGAGATCGCTGTAAGTAAAGGAAGTTAATAAAATATTTCACTTTAACAGTAAACTAGCTTTCACCCGCGACTTCCGCGTGGATTTAGGTTTTTAAATTCCGTAGGAATTATGGATGCATTTCACTTATTGTGGTGTTCGGTTTTATAACTAAATACCGAGTAATACCTTTAACAGATCTAACAGATCTTAAATTCAAAGAGTAGGTATATTAAAAATAAGTTAATAAGTAAGGCATATTATAGAATAAATGATTAGAAGTAGATGATAGACAAGCTTGGATTAGGTACATACATCATAAGTAAATAGATCTTTTATACACATTGACGATTGTTTCTCAAGATTATTAATTTATTAACTTAATAAGTTTATGTATTTTGTAAATTGTTACTTTGATCTTGTTTAATTCTTTTAATTTTATTATCTGGTTTCATGTTTTATTTTTTGTAATTTTGTAATCTTATTTGAGTTAATTGTAATTTTATATGACATTCGTAAGAGCTATAAACAAGCCAAAATTGAAATAAATAAATAAATATGAATACCTATGAAAATTGGCAAGTTATTTTACTTTAGTCATAGGTAGGTGGGTTTGGACTTTGGAATACACTGGAAATTTCGATTGAAATTACCAGTTCTTTAGAGCAGTCGGATCATTATAACATTGTATTGAATCATTTATTAGAAAGGTATTAAAAAACATAAATACGTAGTCAATTAACACAGAATAACACATAGGTCAAGTACCGACTTTTTGTTTTATAGCTGTTTATTTAGCTGTTTATGCTGTGTTATAGCTGTTATGTTTTTTATGACGCTGTTGGATTAATAAATAAAAATTACAGCAATCAGTATTTTAAAAACTTAAAGCAGTATACAAAAATATATATATTTTGCGATAACTCCTTCGATTTTATTTTTCGAATAAGTCTCAAGGGGCGTGTAGCCTGGTCATCACCGTCATCGTCACCAACCGATAGACGTGATAGGGACTTCCACTCACCGCGGTCTTGCGTCGCCTGGATCCAGCGGCTCTCTGCGACTTCTTTGATATTGTCATCCGACCACCTAGAGAGGAGGTCTGCCAATGCTACGCTTTTGAGTGCTGGGTTGCCTCTGTAGCACCTTGGAACTCAATCGTAAATCGGTTCTTCGAACTATGTGCCTCATGGTTTCATCTCAGTTTCGCGAATCGTCGAGCTAAGTCGGTGACTCTGGTTCTCTAACGAAACTCCTAATTTCTGATTTGATCATGTAGGAGTAGGTACTCCAAGCATAGCGCACAACTGAGAACCTTTCCAATTTATTTTTTGAGGAAAAATAATCTTTTGAAACACAAAATCAAAAAAACAAAATCTTTTGAAATAGTCAGCCGTGAAAATATAGTAGACAGACAGACAAACACTCTTTCGCTTTTATAATATTAGTTATGTATATACTTATACCTAGGTAGGTTTTAAGAAAAACTTACATTTATTTTTGTTTTCCACTTTCCAAACAACCTTTCCATATGACGAATCCAAATTGAGCTTAGACAAACAAACGATACTATTCAAGTTCAAACAAATAATACCTATGGCTAATTTTAAACGGAATAGCTTCATGGTGAAATAGCCTAACTGTATAGGTTAGATTTAAGTAAACAAATCATAATTCCAATTGACTTAGTTCGACAAGCCAACGATAGAGGGCATATTGTCACAGTATCGCTTGATTACGTAGCATGCTTCGTAGTTACTAGGTAGGAGCATTAAAACTTATACCTATCGATAACTTTTGTTCTTCTTCTTGTGTTAGCGCCGCTCGACTGACTGATGGCTCTATACCTGTGAGGTGTCAAAGCAGTCGTTACCCGAGGTTTTCGCCAATCAGAGAAGTTTCCGCTCATGTGGCAGCTACGTTTAATGACGTGACCTAACAACACTGAATATTACATTAGAGCAACTTCAAAGTCTTTAACCATTCAATACTCAGATTTGCCTCGAATAGCAAGAGTTCTAGAAAGTAGACCTATTTATTTATTTTATACTGGTAGCTCAAATATCAAGTTTCATGGATAATACTTGAGAAATTACTGACTTTCATACAAACTTTCACCTCCTATTTCGTCCCCTTAAGGGTAGAATTATGAAAAACTGTGACATACACAAAACATGTGACATAGTTATCAACTATAGGGGAATCAAATTAACATCGCACACCCACAAATTATGTTCGAGTTGGCGTTCACCAGGGATCAACAATTAATCCATTACTGTTTAACCCTATGGATTATATCACAATAAATATACAGGCCGAAATCCCGTGATCATACATGCTGACGACATTGTTCTTATGGAAAGGAGCGCATCAGCGCTGCAGAAGACCTTCAACATTTGGCTGCAAAGACTTGAAAAACATGGATTGCGCGTTAGTCGCACTAAAACGGAATATATGGAATGTGACTTTGGTGGTTCGGAAAAGGTTGGGTGCAGGATACAAATCGACAATACATAGGTAACTACCCAATGTCAAAATGCATTAATATCTGGGTTCCATGTTAACGACGCACACACATATCGATGAAGATGTTAATCATCGAGTGAATACAGCCTGGTTGAAATGACGTCCCTTGTCTGGTATTCTTTGCGATACTAAAATGCCCATAAGAACCAAGGGCAAACTATATAAAACGGCGGTAAGACCTGCACTGCACGCACATCGGACACTTATGCTTAAATGCGGATAAGCCCAGAGGAAGAAGAAGAAGACCTGCACTGACATAAGGAGCGGAGTGCTGGACCACCTTGAAGAAGCACGAACAACGACTGCAAACCACCGATATGAAAATGTTATGCTGGGCGGGCGGCGTAACTCGTTTAGACAAGATTCGCAACTAATACATTAAGGGAACTTTCAAGATAGCACCGGCGCAGGAAAAGCTTAAGGAGAGCAGGCTTCTATGGCACGGCCATATAATGCGAAGACGCGATGCCTACCATATAAAGAAAGTGCTGAATATCCCCACCAAACCACGAGGGAGAGGCAGACCCTCAGCCACACGGTGGTCCAATGTCGAGAGGGACGTTATAGCCCTTAACATCACGCCAATGGCGTGGAGGCTCGACCCCAAATGAAATGGGATGAGGGCATGGGAAAAAAGAAGGTTTTTTTAAATGAGTAATTTGTTCTACCTATTTTTTCCTAAATCCTAATAACAAAGAATGATTCCTTTAGCAGAGCTCTATGCAATCGTCATTAAAAGCTTTTAAGGAAATGTTGCTAAATATTTTTCTTGTAAAGTGACAATTAACAACATAATTTCTGTATAACGACATACCTATCTTCTTATTATTATTAATTACTGATTAATTTTTGGAGTCCCACAACATTCTGTCAGAAAGACAATTCGGTTTCAGGCCTTTCTTCTGACTTCAACTGTTTCTAGAATTCTGGACCAGAAGAAGGGTTGTATAGGTGTATTCTTGTTACTTGCTAAGGCTTTTGATACTGTTTCAAACACGGTGCTGCTAAAAAAACTCGAGTGCGCTGGTATTAGAGGTACACCACTGGGGTGGTTTAAGAGTTATCTGTCGAACAGAAAGCAGTGCACAAAAGTAGGCAGTATGAAAAGTGACATGCAAAGTATTAATTTCGGTGTTCCGCAAGGTAGCATACTTGGTCCTACGTTGTTTATATTATATGTGAATGACATTCATAACTTACCACTCAAAAACGCGGAAGTTATCTGCTACGCCGACGATACGGCCTTGATTTTTCACGGCTCCACCTGGGATGAAACATACTACAATACGCAGCAGGGACTTTCTGGAGTCTCGAGGTGGCTGAGCAGAAACTTGCTGACGTTAAACGTAGCTAAAACAAAATACCTGCGTTTCCATAAAACTGCAATAACCGCTCCTCGAAGTTCTCACAACCTCAGCCTTAAGATACACAATTGCGGAAATACAACCGGTTCTACAGGATGCCAATGCAACTGTAACGAGATCGATGTGGTCGACGTCATCAAGTACTTTGGAATCCAGGTGGATTGCAAACTTTCCTTCAAGTCCCATATCGCTTCCCTCTCTGGCCGAGTTCGTAAAGTCGCCGGTATTATGAGAAAATTACGAGATGTAGCAGACGCACCTACCCTAAAATATATATATATATATATATCCCTCTGTCAATCGCTTCTTAGTTATTGTATACTATGCTGGGGAAGCGCAGCTAAAACCTTTTTACTAGAAGCAGAAAGAGCACAGCGATCCGTCCTAAAAGTTATGCTTAATAAACCATTTAAATACTCAACTACACTCCTTTACAAGGAAGCTGAAGTGCTTACTGTCCGCCAATTGTTTATATTAAAATCTACTTTACTAAAACATAAGCAAATTCTACAATCCGTAGATAAAATATTCAAGCGAAGAGTGGTTAAAGTAGATCTGCCAGCTGTAAAAACTACCTTTGCTGGAAGTTTTGGGCCTTTTATTGTTGCACAGGTCTACAACAATGTATCACGGTCATGCAACTTTAGAAACTATTCAACAAGGAAGGCCAAAAAACCCTTGACAGAATGGCTGAAATCTCTAACATACAAAGACACTAAAAGCATACTAACAACTTTAAAAACATAATCTTTATACATTATTATTAATCTTTATAAATATTATTTGTGTGGATGTACATTATTTTACTCTTCTTATACTGATACTCACGCTCTCATCATAATCAAATATACTTACATTATCTTACCTTTTAGCACCATTATTTATCCGTATATGTATGTATACTCATAATACTTATCTCAAATTAAAATTAAAAAGAAAATTAAAAATCCGAAATTATTGATTTGCAGAAGCATAAAATTTGTATAATGATTTACTCAATAAAAAAAAAAAAAAACAACTTGTGGCCTAGTCAGTCCTCGGTTAAGTCTAATTTTAAAGGTCTCCACGACACAGGTTCCCTAGCGCGGAGACCAAAGTTAAAATAAATTGACTGTAACTGTAAGTATTGGCAACAAATATTTTTTTTATTTTATTTTTTTTAATTATTTGTCAGTGAAACCAAAATTCTGAATAGTCTTTTAGAATAGAATTTTGTGACATAGTCCATATTACGCGTACACGTACGCGTTCGAAGAACCGATAGGCCTTGGGGCCCTAAAGTTATGAAAAGGCGATCCCACACTTTTTGTTAGCAGACCAAACTAGGTGAATGGATCCCATTAGGCGATTTACAGGCGACCAGATAATTAGATCTTTAGATCACACAGTTACCATAGATCCAGGCGACACGACGCGACGTAAGACCGGGGCATGTAGACATTCCTACAAAAGATTTCTCTTTCTCAAAGTCTTCAGTGCGGTGAACTTCTATAGGTTGACAACGACGATGACATTGTGCCAACGTAATATACTATAGTAACGTAAGTAAGTCATCGATGACATAAAATTTTCGCCATGTCCCTACACTATGAAACGAATTATCTCCAACGCAATGAACGTTTGTAAAGTAAATCAGTACGTATACTCGTACCTACCTACTATATATTAAGAGTTCAGACCTACATTTCATATGACGGCGACGCGATAAGATTGGTCATAGGTACCTACCTAGTTACCTACCTACATTTTTTCCAATATACTCACGATTTGAACACTTGAAGTATAAAATACTAGGACTATGCCCGAAATTTCTTTTGTGTGGGTGGATTTAGATTTTTTTAAACAGATTATGGTTCAAGAAAACTTTTTTAGCGGGGCTGCCCATTTACTATTCCATTGCAGAGTTATCATGCCCAGACTATAGATTGATCGAGCGCCAGATGTCAAGCGCTTGCGTGTATTAAGTCTGTGATTTAATTATGTAGGTACGTTGACGTCTTGTTGACGTTGACTCTATCCGGAGACTGGACCAAAGACTGGACTCTATCGAATTGGGAGAGAATCTTCCATGGTCGTAATAATTGTCAACTTGCCAAAATTTAATAAGATCAATGCGTCAAACTCATGATGAGCCACAGATGAGCTCTTAAGAAATCGACGGCAGTGATTTACGGTCAAAAATCTGAATAATACGAAAATAATTCCACAATAAATTCATCAAATAATAATTTAATTTTAATATTGAACCATGTCTTGAACGTTTCAAATACACTTATTACCAGGTTTTTAATGAGAACATGTTTTACAGACAATTTGATGATAATATAGACAGGATCACTTTATACGAAAAGTATAAATTAGTCGAAAGAACAGAACCTGAAGTCAATGGAGTCTGGAAAGGTAAACAAACAAACAAGATTGACTGTCAACTCTGACAAAGTATCATAAAATATTTGACTTGTTATAATTGCAGACCAACCCTCCCGTCAGAGCAAGACTAACTATAAAAAATTGAGATGAACTGGAAATCTAATTCTTAAGTTAGGGTCTACAAAGACCTACTGCATGTACCAACCTAGTCTACTGCATTAGGACTGCACGCCGACTGCAAAATTGTAGTTCCGACCCGGTTTTTCTGCAGTTGGTATAACTGAAATAGAACTGCACAACAGCTTGTTCATTTTATTAGAACTGCGCAGCGACTGCAAGCAAACTGTGCAGCCGGTATGCAGTTTCAATGCAGTTATGCAAACCGTACCACAACTACAATAAAAGTGCAATTTTGCAGTCGGCGTGCAGTTCATCGACCTCGGATTCCCAGGGGTCGACAGAAACGAAAACCGATTTTGGGGGTATATTAATTAACATAAGTTCTTATTTGAAACTTTCAAGATACCGTATAACTAATATTTTAGTCGAAAGTACCCATTGCTGTATTTTTAAAAAACTTTTCATCATCATACCTAGTCGAAAAAGGCTTCAGTATGGTTATAAACATTTTAACAAAACAAGGAAACCGTTTGAAAATCAACGAACGGGGAGATTTAAGGATTAAGTGAGTAATCACTTAATCAACCGCAAAGTTTTTAAATTGAGAAAAACTAGAGATAGGACTAACATTTAAAGTTCCAGGAGTATTTATTGGTGCTGCCGTTTTTGACTGCACTGTAGAGCTGGAGATGATCGTTCCTTGTGAAAACGGTAATAGATTTCTTGATAATGGTAGAATTTTAGACTGCATAGGAGACCCAGATCTGATTGGTTCTTTCAAACATGGTGACGGACTTTTTGATAACGGGCTTTGTGGGGTCAAGATGGAAGGAGACAGGCTTTGAAATTGATCGGTGGTACATTGATATTGTAGATTTGATAATTCAGGTGTTACTTCTATGATTTTGTCGACGGCCTCAGATCTACCAAAGGCCTCAGAGCTTGCAGTATTTGGATAAGCACGCTGTTGGTCTTTTGACGAGCTTGCTGGACTATCAGCGACAAGGCCAGATTGTTCAACTTCTCTGTCTGTGACCTCACTTGGTGCGAAATCTAAATCTGTAAATATATCCCTATTAAAAGGATATATTCCTGTGCTTTGAAAGGCACTGCATATATTTGTTGGGGTCATAGACTTCATCTGAGCCTCTTTAATATATTGAGATATAGATCGATCGTAAATAGAAAAAGTCTTTCCAGGGTTTCTCATAAGCCAACTATCTACTGCCGCATTATATGCGACCTTAAAGGGCTTAAATATTGCCACATCTAGTGGCTGTAATTTTCCCGTAGAATGAGGAGGGACGGTGAAAATTGTTACGCCATTTTCTTTTGCGAGGGTTATTACTTCGATGCATATGTGGGCTTCGAAATTATCCATTATAAGCAATGACGGATTTTCTTTACTGCTCTGAGTGTAATTGATGAAGTGTTGCATTGTTTTCACAAAAAGGTCACTGTTCATCCATCCAGATGCAGTCGCAAGACCCAGAGTACCAGTAGGGGCGCCAGATATCATATGTTGCTTAAAGTGAACTCGAGGAAAGATCATAACAGGAGGTAAAGCTTGACCTAAAGCATTAATAATATAACAGGTTGTTACGAGCGTTGCTTTTTCTGCACTTGTAACTTTGCTTACTTGTTTTTGGCCACGTACCGCTAAGACCTTACCTGATTTTTGCGCTGTCATCGTATTTGTTTCATCTAGGTTAAATACTCTTGTGCCATTGCCAAAGCTTGGTTCTCTTCGCATGACATCCTGCAGATTATCGAAAAGAATTCCTACGTTGTGCCTATTAAAGGGTGTGACTCTGCTTAAACTGCAGCCTTCTGGGGTCCTCAAACTTAAGACTGAATGACGCTTTCTAAAATGATACAACCAATCAACGCCAGCTAGTTGTGTTTTATGCCACTTTTGGGAATTGTGATATTATTTTTGTAAGCCATTTCATTTGCAAGTTTACGTACTTCCATAGGAGTTAGCCCGTAAAACATCTGACTGCACTTCACAATGTATTCTACTAATATATTATTTTCTTGACAAGTCGTGAAAATTTTTCTGTTTTCATAATTTGGTTTAAACCTTATTATATTGCCTTCATTTCTTATAAACTTTTTATAGTATCCGTATATTGTAGTGTAAGGAACTTCTATTATTTTGGCAACTTCCCTTATCTTTTTGCCTTCCATTATTAAATCAATGCCTTCTTTTATTCTTTCTTCTGGATGCATCCCAGTTCTGGTTTTTCGTTGACGGTTGCGTACCATTTTGGTTCTGAATCAATAAAAAAGGAAGATTAGATTAAATGAAATATATGGGGTACTATGGATCACGATCCACTCTGCCACATATAGAATTAGTTCAAAGAACCCCACGATGGTCAAATAAAAAAAAGTTATGAAAGAACTAGCTACATTCATCGTAAAACAATAAAATAACTATGATTTATGTAGCTAATTAAACGGTTATTCAGAAAAAAACAAGAACATACACTATTTAAACAGTCAAGTACAGTAAAAAGTTTCACAAAAATAATGTCGAAAAATAAAATGACGGCTTACGTGATGCCAAGCGCCCGCGGCGCGACCTCCAGCAGCGAGAGAGCAGCTGTGACTGGCATGAGGGAGGGGTATTGGATAGATCACTCGATCGTTGGAAGTGAGTATGTGTGTATAGTCAATAGTGCGGACAATATTAGTGATTAACCACTGTGCCCCGTGATTCACTGAGCCCCCCGTTCCCCTACTAGGTACGTTATTACCTAACTATAGTATTTTATTTTAGGTGCTCATCTGCTGCTGTTTTTCTTGGCTTTTGTTTTTGGTTCGTTCTGCACGTTTTGCTTCCACATGTTAATGTATCTATTCGACGAGAAGTGTGTGTTGTTTCCGAAGCTGATGTCTCTTTCGTCTCTACGTCAGAACATAATCTACGAATTCATTCCCGACGATAAAGATTCTGCCGACAGTAAGAAACTAATAACCAAATATTGAATAGAAGCAGGCGTTACTTTGCGGAAGTCCATGATAGTGAATGAACTAGAAGTTTAATTCGCTATACTTAATCCGCCACAGTAGACAAATCTGTGTGGTACAGTCTTTCACCTGCAGCATGCGACACCCACCACCCAGCAATTCGCACAGGCACAACACCACACTACACAAATCCTCCAAATCACTCTGAACGTACGTTTCACTCCGACACCGGACCATCTTCAAGACTTGAAGTTGACTGTATATTATATATACCTATTTGAATATAATATTTTGCTTTTGAAAAAGAGCAACTGCTGAGTTTCTTGCCGGTTCTTCTTAGTAGTCACTCACTTCTTACCCAACCAGTGGTAGAGTCAAAACATGACGTAACAAAAGAGACACTTATGTCCTACATGGAATAAATTAATTGAGTATTGAGCATGCCGGTTTCCTCACGATGTTTTCCTTCACCGTTAAAGCAAGTGATTATATTTAATTGCTTTAAACGAACATAGGCAAGGCAGAAAAGCCCAGAGATCGAACCCCGGACTCCCCGAAAAAGGTTGAGGAACCACCGGGCTATCAGCGTTTGAGCGTAGCTACGCACATGTATTTGTGAGTGTGCCTATTCAATAAAACTTTTAAATTACTATATTTAAAGTGCTACCAGTGGATTTCCTAAGCACGCAATGGGTGGAAAAAAGTGCATGTCTACTGCCGACGTATGTGCCACTTGTCTCCGGCATCTTTGGACTCGTCTGGACCACAATGTTCCTGATGTGCTCGATTGGAAGTAGAGTTCTGACTGGGTAAGTCTAAATAACCGGCTTGACTTTAGTAAAGTTACACAAGAACTAGGACTTTGTCAATTTCATTTAAAAGTTTGATTTCAAAAATAAGAAAGAAAGAAAAACAGATTATTGGACAATGGTGCCACAGACAAAACACAGATAACAAGTGTAACAATTTCGTTTGCAACACCGCCCAGAATGGGTGTACCGCTCAGCGTTAAGCCCTGCATTGTATGCCAATAAATTGCATACAAAGCAAGCCGCTGGTTTTTAGCTGAGACCCGGGTGACATCACGGTAACAAAAAAGTACAGTTTGTAATAAAAATTAAGTTTTTGAAGATGTTTGTCTACTTGTGATGTTTAAATTATTGCTCTTACAATTTATTTGTTTTCACTCAATTTTGAAATCATTGGAACTGCAAAATAATTCAGATAAACTTCGATTCATCTTGGAAACTTTAAGCACACTATCATAACACTAATGAATTTTGTCAGTTTACAGAGACCATGGCGTGTGTTACCGCCAGTTTTCTTGTTTTCCGTAGTAATGGGCGGTGTTTGTGTCTACACCTCCGCAGTCACACATTATGGACTGCAAGAGTTGTGTGTCAAACTGAACGAAATCACCGGAAGTTCCTCGTACGTTTTATCATATTTTGCTATTATTTCGACTTAAGATAAACGTTGAGGCACGCGTTTAAGCGCGCGATCGCAAAGCAAAACAACATTTTTTTTCTAAATAGACCAATGTGATTCCATCTCTTACCTATTTAGGTCATTTTGTATTTGTATATTCCGATAAACATATTTTTTAGAAGAAAGGTTCTGCTGACAGAAAAGAGGAGTCGTTATTGATTACCACCATATTATTGAAGTGAAACTTCTTTAGAATCGTTGTGATTCGAAAATTCAATTAAACGAAAAAGCGCCACTAAAAAGAGACACATATTCATATTAGGATTTATAGGCCTATTACACTACACTTTTGCTGCGTGGGGTGAGCGTTGGATGTTGAGATGAACGCGGCGCCGCTAAGAGCACGCCGCTCACATCTCCTCTCGTCTCCGCTGCGCGCCGCTCATATCTCCTCTCGTCTCCGCTGCGCGCCGCCGCCAGCTTGCGAGCCCACAGCTCACATCTCCGCATCGATCGCGCCATACAAATATGATACATCTCCGCTCAGTGGTATGCACTGAAGCTGAGCGGGGACGAGATGTGGGAATAACGAAATTCTATGGGTAGTTTAAATCACATCTCCTCTCCTCTCTTCTCCTCTCCGCTTTGGTAGAGTCCGGGCCTTACACTTGAATCAGTTTAGTGTAATAAGATTTAGGGAAAAAGGGTCCCTAATTTGGTCCTTATTGCTGTGTAATAAGCGACGCTCTAATTAGCGGCCACACCCACCCTTACCACAGGGCCCTCCTAAAAGTGCAGTGTAATAGGCCCATTAGACTGCGAGAGAATAAGAGAGAGAGAGAGATTAACTTCAAGCTATATGTTCACAACCAATATATGGCGCTGTACGATATTGAGTCGCGCTACTGCTCAAAAGGGTATATTTATCTCATTCTCTCGTAGGCTGCTTTTCTGAAGTTTCATTTCTGCCGTATGTGAATTGCATTCACTTTTTTTTAATTTGCAGATGCTCTTACACGATAAACGTAGCAACGCTCGCCTACCAGCGCAGGATACGCGGCGTGTATCAAGCGACCCGGCTGACAATTGCATCGGCTTGGCTTCACACCGCTTGCTGGGTGCTGTCGGCACTACTAGCATTAGTGAGGGTTCTATTGGCAGTTGACTTCAAACTTGTTCGAGTAAGAGTGCAGTTGCAAGGAAACATCGATAGAATGCTGGTAACCTATTTCTAACGAATACAATTGCATATAGCAAGTTTGTAAATGTAAAATAACTTCTGGCCAAAGTTCATCGTGTGCTACTTACTTATCTCTCTCCGGTGGTGTTGGATTTTTCGTCATATCGGGCTACGAGAGTAAAAAGGCATCATCTAGGCAAGCGCGCTCCACCATAAGCTGCATCACCACTTGCAAGCAAGTCTGATTGCAGCCAAGCCTTTATATTTAAATAAAATAGAGAAGTGTTCCTGTGTTTACGCACACGCTTATGCACTTAATATCTTCCGCACAGATTGCTTATTTCTGTGAGGATCAGCCGCCATAGTTTTCTTCGGGAGAACATTATTATTAAAAAGTTTGCATGCAGTGTTAGATTAGATGTGCTGTCGGGTTTCGGAAAAATGTCTGTCTAGATTTCCTCATATTTGAGAAAATATTTTCTGGTACAGTTCTGTGCGCAGGAGTCTCTGTGCGCAGAACTGTATATAATAGTATGTGTATGTGTAGTTACTAAAATAATAGGTAGTTATTGTGTTCAACAAGATAGCAAAGTTAGTTTTTGTTGGGAGTGCCTAGTTTGAATCCCGAGCAAGCGAAGGATTCTAGAATAGATTCTAAGAATCCGTGTGTCTATTCGAGCTAGAGAGGTATTAAATTAGAATACAATTCGGTGCAAAATTTGTATGCAACTACTTTATGTATTGAAATTTTCTAGGAGCGTCATGAAAGACACATACGCACAGTATCACCAGCGTGGAATGAACATCTTAGCATTGCTCAAAGTTCACAAAGCAGCATCAGAATCCACTTTATAAAGAAACTTTTAAGAGCGAACTTAGTCGACAAAAATAAAGACGGCAATTTACTATACTACACTGAATTACCTCGTGAAACGTCTGAATCAGCATTGGTCACAACCGAACGTCTAAAGTTAGACAAAATGACAGCAATCGGCACAGCACCTGAAGAACATCAGTTCATAGTTGAAATGTTATACGATTTACTAGATACAGCTGATGGCTTACATCACTTAGATTTCAGTTCAGGCTCCATTTCCTCAGCTACTGGAACTCCACCAATTACTCGACAATACGGCCAACAGAAAATAAGTTCAACATTGTCAATTCAACATTCAGAGCTCGGTGAAATCACATCTGAAGATATTCGACAAGCTGAAGAAATGGCTCTAGAGATCAAGCGGCAAGTGCAAGCGAGACTTAATGAAGATCTAAATGAATTAAAAGTAATTATTGATGACAACCCAAAAAAAATTGCTTTTAAATCTTCTTTATTGATTTCTGTTGAACCGCAATTAACTGTAGATAAAAATATCACAACTGATACTGAACAGGAATCGACTAATGTCTCCGAACCAGGTACAAGTAAGGGTTTACCCTTACTTTACCCTAGGAAAACTTTGAAATCGAGTTTAAGGCAAGTTGGTGTACAAACTGATGAGCAAATGAAGGATAAATCTCATAAAGTCCAAATAAACTCTCAAACTGATACGTCTGAGTCAAAAAATTCTCAAGAGAAAGAAACGCAAACAAAAAAAGAAAAACAAGACTGAGATTTTTTGCCAAGTTTCAAATGTAATATTATTATTAAAATAAAACTATAAAATATATTCATCGGTGTCTTATTATTTTACTTGACGATGCCCGCGACATCGTCCGCATGTATTAAGTTGTTTTAGTTTCCACGGGAACTCCTTAATTTGGATAAAAATACAGAAGCGTATGTCCTTCCCCGGGATACAACCTAACCCTATAAAAAATCGAATCAAAATAGGTTGAACGGATGGCCGTGAAAGCGTAGCGTACAGACATACGGACACACTTTATTATTTATACTAAAGTGTGTGTTATATTAAAAATAATTATAGTACACACTAGTATAAATATTAAATATATTTATACTAAAGTGTATACTAAAGGGTACTGTACTGTATAGTGTTAGTATGGATTTTGTCAATTATTTTAATTGCATACTCATACGTCTGCGTCTAAAATTAATTAATCTTCTCTTTAAAGTGTTACACCACGTCGCCTCAACCAATCACGAAGCGGTAATTTACAAGCAGCCAATCATAGTCAATCATAGCCAAGCCAGCCAATCACACAAGCCTGCTTGTTGCCACTACTCTTAGTACCGGTAGCCACCGGTAGAGGGGGTAATGCCATGCCTAGCCTATAAAGTGCTACGCCAGCCTCAGTTTGCGTTGTTATCGCCGTTGATCACATTGTAAGACGAAACGCTGTCTAATTGTGTGCAGAAAATACATGAGCGTGATTATGTATTTTTGTATCTTTTATTTAGTGAATGAACTAGAAGTTTAATTCGCTATAATCCGCTACAGTAGACAAATCTGTGTGGTACAGTGCGTGTCTTTCACCTGCAACATGCGACACCCACCACCCAGCAATTCGCACAGGCACAATACCACACCACACAAATCCTCCAAATCACTCTCAACGTACGTTTCACTCCGACACCGGAGCATCCTCAGGAGATGTTGACTCGACAATGCACGATTGTGAAGTGACTATCGTATCGCAAGTTCCGGCTTATATATCTTTTTGGCATGGCTCATACTGAAGCCCCGCCCCTTCCCCCATTACTGTATAAATTGAGTAAAGGTGAATTTGATACGTTTATTTGTTCATTTAGCAACTCAAATCCTTTATTATTGTGTTTAATTATTTCTAATTGCTCCCAAACGCACATTCGTAACCCTTTATTACATTTATGCAGGATTTTATATGAATGGTTATTGCCCACCTCATGTCCACTGTCCAAAAGATGTTTAGCGAAGTGGGACCTTTGTGGTTGATCGTTCCTATAAGCAGACATATGTTCCTTATAGCGCATCTCAAAATTGCGTCCAGTTTGACCAACATATGTGGCACCACATTCAGGACACTCAAGCTTATAAACACCCGATTTTTGATGATTCTTTAATTTATCTTTTCCATTGCAAATCCTCCGAAGTGTATTATTTGTCCGGAACGCGACATGCACATCATGTGATCTGAGCGTCTTTGCAATGCGCTCAGATATAGGTCCAAAATACGTCAAACTGGCTTTATATTTACTAATTTTATCCGATGTAGCCATGTAAAGATCTTTTCTAATTTGTGCTGACTGCTGTTTTTTAATTATATTATTAACAATATTCTGATTGTATCCATTTGAATGCGCAATTTGGTATATAACCTCTAATTCTTTCCTATAGTCCTCTTTTGACAGTGGAATGGACAATAACCTGTGAACATAGCTATGGAATGCTGCGAGTTTATGTTGCCAAGGATGACAAGACGATGCGGGTATAGTTGTGTCAGTAAATGTAGGCTTGCGATAAATTTTGAACTCATGTTTATTATTAACCCGGGATATAGTCAAGTCAAGGAAATTCAAAGATTTGCTCTGTTCTAATTCTGACTTAAACTTAATTTTTGGGTGCAATCTATTAAGTTTTTTAACGAATACATCCAGTTGTCTCACTGTCCCCGTCCAACATATGATTATATCATCTACGTATCTGTAGTAGAAAATACTGTTCTCATTCACTATGTGTTTATTCTCAAAGTTATCCATGAACATTTCAGCCATTAGAGGGCTTAGAGGAGAACCCATAGCTAGCCCCTCTTTTTGATGGTAAAAATGATCATTAAATTTAAAATAATTCTGCTCCATACAAATTTGCGTTAACTCAATTAATTCTGATATTTCATTAGGGTGTAACCGTTTAATTTCTAGCAATCCCTTTAAAATTTCTAAAGTTTCACCCACTGGTACATTAGTAAATAAACTTTCTACATCCAATGATAACAGCATACATTGGACAGGTAATAAGGTAATTGGACAGGAATTAGAACAGAGCAAATCTTTGAATTTCCTTGACTTGACTATATCCCGGGTTAATAATAAACATGAGTTCAAAATTTATCGCAAGCCTACATTTACTGACACAACTATACCCGCATCGTCTTGTCATCCTTGGCAACATAAACTCGCAGCATTCCATAGCTATGTTCACAGGTTATTGTCCATTCCACTGTCAAAAGAGGACTATAGGAAAGAATTAGAGGTTATATACCAAATTGCGCATTCAAATGGATACAATCAGAATATTGTTAATAATATAATTAAAAAACAGCAGTCAGCACAAATTAGAAAAGATCTTTACATGGCTACATCGGATAAAATTAGTAAATATAAAGCCAGTTTGACGTATTTTGGACCTATATCTGAGCGCATTGCAAAGACGCTCAGATCACATGATGTGCATGTCGCGTTCCGGACAAATAATACACTTCGGAGGATTTGCAATGGAAAAGATAAATTAAAGAATCATCAAAAATCGGGTGTTTATAAGCTTGAGTGTCCTGAATGTGGTGCCACATATGTTGGTCAAACTGGACGCAATTTTGAGATGCGCTATAAGGAACATATGTCTGCTTATAGGAACGATCAACCACAAAGGTCCCACTTCGCTAAACATCTTTTGGACAGTGGACATGAGGTGGGCAATAACCATTCATATAAAATCCTGCATAAATGTAATAAAGGGTTACGAATGTGCGTTTGGGAGCAATTAGAAATAATTAAACACAATAATAAAGGATTTGAGTTGCTAAATGAACAAATAAACGTATCAAATTCACCTTTACTCAATTTATACAGTAATGGGGGAAGGGGCGGGGCTTCAGTATGAGCCATGCCAAAAAGGTATATAAGCCGGAACTTGCGATACGATAGTCACTTCACAATCGTGCATTGTCGAGTCAACATCTCCTGAGGATGCTCCGGTGTCGGAGTGAAACGTACGTTGAGAGTGATTTGGAGGATTTGTGTGGTGTGGTGTTGTGCCTGTGCGAATTGCTGGGTGGTGGGTGTCGCATGTTGCAGGTGAAAGACACGCACTGTACCACACAGATTTGTCTACTGTAGCGGATTATAGCGAATTAAACTTCTAGTTCATTCACTATCATGGACTTCCGCAAAGTAACGCCTGCTTCTATTCAATATCTTTTATTTACTCCTACTGTTTCAATAGAAAAGTTTTTAATAATAAAAACCTGCATAGTAGGCTTTTTACAGCGGGAGAATTTCATAATCTCATAGGAAATCAGAAATTGTAGGCGGACGAAGTCGCGGGCAACCTCTAGACTTATATATAAAATTCTCGTATCACAATGTTAGTAAACATACTCCTCCGAAACGGCTGGACCAATTTTTAGGAAATTTTATATGCATATTCAGTAGGTCTGAGAATCTGCTACTAACTATTTATTTTTCATACCCCTAAAACACCTCAATCCACGTGGACGGAGTCGCGGGCATCAGCTAGTAATCAATATACGAGCATCTTTAATCTATCGATAAGTTGGTTATTAAGTATACACATATAATATATACCTATCTCCCTTGATGTATAATTTTAGTAAGTACTAGGTAGATGATGCCCGTGAATTTATCCGCGTGGTTTAAGTTTTTGTGATTCCCTGGGGAACTCTTCGGGGGAATATTCCGGGATAAAAAGTATGTCTTCCTAGCCTGTGTCCCTCCCCGGCATATAACCTATTATCCCTGTACCGGTTGATCAGATGGGCCGTGAAAACGTAGCAGACAGATAGACACATTTTCGTATTTATAATATTAGTATGGATTCGGATGGATGTATGTAACGTTATCTAAACTAATAATATTATAAAGAGGAAAAGATATGTTTGTAATGGATAAACTTAAAAACTACTGAACCGATTTTAAAAATTCATTTATAGAAGGCTACTTTATCAGCGAGTAACATAGGCTATATTTTATTTTCAAAAAAATTTGAGATCCCTACGAAAATTGCAATAATGTGAATGAAGTCGGAAAAAAACGTAAAATCTGAGAGCTTCCGTGGCGTGCGTTGCGTAAATAGTAAAAGTTACACGAAAAAAATGTATGGTGGAATTGTGCCTCTTAAAAATTTCAAAAAAAAAAGTCCACGATAGCATATATCTATATTTTAAGGTAGTCTCACAATAACCATTTTTATGATTTTAAAATTTGCCTGAAACAAAGTTTTTTTTCGAAAGTGTTATTACTAACATTGTATTGATTCTTATCAAAATAAAATAGTTTGTCATCTCAAGTATTTAAGATAGACCAAATTCGTCTTTTACACTATTTAATTCAAATGAACATCTTAGAAGATATCATAGAAATAATGTAACGCGCAATAGAAATAGGGGCCGCGACCTGCAATGGCAGGCGGGGTAAAAATATATCGCAATGCTAATGTACAGTTATCGCGCGATGTCCGAGGAATCTTATGGAATATTAATGAGATAGTGTTGTAATTTAGTCGATATTACATTATCGATACTGACACATCTTTAGTATCTGGGCGGCTGTATTGAATTAATTATGAAATAATAATTCTATGAGGATAGTATGTGCAATAAGGAAGAAAAAAAGAAATTGTGAATGTAAAATTGTTAAAGGTAATAATCAAAATACGTAATGACTAATTTTTATACGACTGCCTGAAAAAAAGAGTAGGTATATTGTTTTCAGGGTTCATGTATGTATGTATGTTTGTATGTATGTATGTATGTATGTATATATGTATGTATGTATGTATGTATGTATATATGTATGTATGTATGTATATATGTATGTATGTATGTATGTAAGTTTGTATATTCCATCATAACTTCTATACGCCTGAACCGATTTTGATAAATGAGGTATCGTTAGAATCCCTAGCTTATTCCGGGTGACATAGGCTAGTAAAATTTAAAAAAAAAAAATTCGTTATATTAATTTCACTTGTTAAGTTTCTAAATCAAAGCTATTTTTATTTTATTTTATTTTATCATAAAATATAACTGTAATGATCTGTACAAAATGAACGTAAAATCTTATAAATCACTATCGCAATCAGAATAATCTGTACTTTAAGGATTTGATGTACTATCGTCACTATCTATCGTCAGAATGGATAAAAGAATAAAACAACAACCAATAAACTTTATCGACACTAACATTATGAATGCGACAAGGTGTCTTGTCAGTCTGTTACGCTTGCACGGCCCATCTTTTTATCCAATATGGATGAAATTCAGTATAGAAATAGATTGCATCCCAGGGAATCAAAAAACTTACGCCCAGTTTCACGGACATCCCCTAAACAATCACATAGTTGAAAGACCGCTACGCTAAAAGGTCCCCTAAACCAACCCGTAACTAAAATTTATTTTCACGTACGCAACGGACCCATAACTAGGAGACTCCTTCATATGGGACAATTTTTTTACAACGATAGTGCATCCATTCAAAAGAAACCGTTAGGTAAGTAGGTAGTACTCTAGTCGTCAACAGCTATCGCAAAATTAAAAACAGAACTCAATACAAGTCATAATTTAAAAAATTAAAAAACACGACTGCCCTGTCAAAAAACGAACTAAAAAGTTAGAAATCTAAATTAATCTAGTTAAATCGGAATCTTATTCACATTTTTATTAAAAGATATTTTTTTGTGAATCACTGGATATTGAACTATAGTGTTATATATTTTTGAAATCTACTCATCATTTTCTAGATGAGGATTATATAGTTAATCTTATTTTCGATTTTTTTTTTCAACCTTAGTTTTGAATGCAGGACCATGGTCACCCCATCAATTTTTTTTCAAATTTTATTAGCCTATGTCACCCGGAATAAGCTAGGGATTCTAACGATACCTCATTTCAAAATCGGTTCAGGCCTATAAAATTATGGTGGAATATACAAACTCATATACATACATATCTAGATACATACAAACATACATACACCCGCCCGCTACCTCATCCCCCGATTCCTCAGAGCAGGCGCGCGGACTATAAAACCTGATGTGCTGCCCATTGCCGACTGGCTATTATTGGGTATGGACTATTACAATGATTAGTGCTACCCGTGCGAAGCAAGAGCGGACCGCTAGTTATTTTATATATTACTAGCTGACGCCCGCGACTCCGTCCGCGTGGATTGAGGTGTTTTAAGGGTATGAAAATAGATAGTAGCCGATTCTCAGAGCTATTGAATATGCATATAAAATTTCATAAAAATCGGTCAAGCCGTTTCGGAGGAGTATGGTAACTAACATTGTGACACGAGATTGTAAAAACCGTTAAAAAGATTACAATTTAACGCATTATTTTTCGGTAGATTGTAATCTGTTAGGTATGTTTACCCGATAGAACCTAAGTGCCCGGCCTGCAGCCGTGGACTACCTTATTATACCTATATGTCGAACCTAACCTACAAGAAAGACAAGAAAACGTAAATACAATTAATATTTCAAAAAATGACACTCAGAACATTTCACAATCTGTCGACAGTTTACAATTTCGCGAGTTATAATCTTACGGTTTTTACAGTCTTACGGTGACATATATAAGATTTTTCACTAGTAGGTAAAATCATCGCTATAGTAAACTTTTCGATAGTTATCACATAGATCGATTAGGTACTAATTTCAGCCGATAATTACCAACATCATTATAGATCACCTATACACAAAACATTTCAAAATTCACAAAACAAGCCTTCGCTTCTGTTTACGGCAGCCATGACACGAATTTGTAGAATTCCCCACACTACCTATCTATACACAACTTTAATACCTACAATACGGCTTAAGCACAGATTTTAGTAAGTAACTACCTATCTGCATTTTAAACTAAATTTGTGTCTTATGATTTTATTAGATTACTAGCGACCCGCCCCGGCTTCGCACGGGTGCAATTTTGTATTTGTAATAAGTATAATCGTAAAATAAACAAAGTAAACAATTTACAGATTTTACATAAGTACTATATTTACTTAAATTAAAATTAATACTTGTAATGTAAGTATGATTTTTTAGCAATCACTGTCAAAGTTGACCTAAGTTTGTTAACTGTGAATGACGATGGCAAGATTACATGTTGACCGATATTTGAAGGGTCAATACTCGCGTCTTGACAAAGAGCATCTCTGAGATGGATGTAGTCATCAGTCCTCAGCCGTTCTGGATTTCGAAATATGTAATTTAATCTTTCTGATATTATCATTTCAGCCAACATATCGACACAATATAGAGTAAATAAGTCTCTTTAATATTGTAACGGATTAAAAGAACTAACTCTAACCATCAATCTAAATGCATAAAATTGCATGCAAGAAACATTTTTATTAGGTGCTGAATCTTTCTGAGGAATGGTCAAACTATATCCATCTTCTCCCCTTAAAAATATTAAAGGATACTGTAATGGATCATAGGAGCGGTGTAATTCGGAGACTCTTTATAGCTGGCCATCCCTGCAGCACTATATCCCTGGGATCTGTTTCTTCATCAACCAAGAGAACGGCTACCTCTTATAAAGTTGGAGCATTATATCTACCTCGGTGTTCTGTTTGTGGTGTGCGGTCTGAGTGAATAATTAACTTTAAGTTATCTGAAGAGTTAAGTTCTAAGGTTTGTTTAAAACTTCGTATGTAAACATTGTGACTATCTAAAGCGATTTGTTCCCTAATTAAATCAATTTTCAGCATTGGGGCTATGTTTGATCGCAACGATAATGTAACGATAACGTTTGTAATGTTTCTGCGTCTGAAATGAAATATATTTGCGAGTATTGTTGGCTTTGGACCGATGGTGGTAAAAGGTTGCCTATGAGATGATAAACTTGTCCTTCTACTTTAAAGGTGGGCGTAAAATTTCCTTCCCAAATTTCTTTCGCGCCAAACGAAATTATTTGAAAGACGCTATTATACCTGCGCATGTTCGTCATAAAATGATCAGATAGCGGATGATTATTTGTCAAAGGATTTTTATGGTGACTCCAGAATATCCGGAAGACTAATTTTTCTGGAAGCACAGGTTAGGTTCATCAGTCCATTTTTTGGCATGGCCCCTATGCAGCAGCAGATTTTATTTATAGCTCCAATTTGGACGAAGGTCCGTTGAGAATAATCAACCAGTGGATCGTATCTAAAAGCCAATCTTTTACTGTGAACTAAAACTCGATCGTGAATTCTATTTGTTGACGCCTGCTTCTATTTGTTCTCTCTATGCTCTTAGTTGTTGGGTACGCTCGGCACTCTACTCTCGTGCGCGTAGCTGTGTGGTTCTCAGATTTTGCTTAGCACGACGTTGTGAACGTTCGGCCACAGTAAACAGATAGATACAAACAGTAGTGAAACTACCTAGAAACGTTCGAAACAGCTCCCTCACACAAACATGCGCATCGACGAGACTCCTAAGCAGTCGTCGCGAGGCCGTCAGTAGTGAGTGCCGCGTCATGACGAGTGGTCACGTTTATGTCTATTTCTGCGATCTTTTTAAAAATGCCAGGAGTGTATTGCGTAGTATACGGCAGTTTGAACTCCGCTGAACTATCGTTTTTTAATTTCGTTCAAAATCGATATTTGGGGCTCCCTGGGGTCACAAAACAGGAAACTGGTACCAAAATTTTAAAAAGTCAGCGTCATTTTGAAATTCTTTGTTATTGAACCGATTTCGTTCAAAATCGATATCTGAGGATCCCTAGGATCACAAAACAGGAAACTGTTACCAAAATTTTAAAAAATCTGCGCCAATTTGAATTTCTTTGTTATTGAACCGATTTTGTTCAAAATCGATATCTGACGATCCCTAGGATCACAAAACAGGAAACTGGTACCAATATTTTAAAAAGTCAGCGCCATTTTGAAATTCTTTGTTATCTAACCGATTTCGTTCAAAATCGATATCTGAGGATCCCTAGGATCACAAAACAGGAAACTGGTACCAAAATTTAAAAAAGTCAGCGCCATTTTGAAATTCTTTGTTTTTGAGCCGATTTTGTTCAAAATCGATATCTGACGATCTCTAGGATCACAAAACAGAAAACAGGGTACCAAAATTTTAAAAAGTCAGCGTCATTTTGAAATTCTTTGTTATTAAACCGATTTCGTTCAAAATCGATATCTGAGGATCCCTAGGATCACAAAACAGGAAACCGGTACCAAAATTTTAAAAAGTCAGCGCCATATTGAAATTCTTTGTTACTGAACCGATTTTGTTCAAAATCGATATCTGACGATCCCTAGGATCACAAAACAGGAAACCGGTACCAAAATTTTAAAAAGCCAGCGCCATTTTGAAATTCTTTGTTATTGAACCGATTTCGTTCTAAATCGATATCTGAGGATCCCTAGGATCACAAAACAGGAAACTGTTACTAAAATTTTAAAAAATCAGCGCCATTTTGAAATTCTTTGTTATTGAACCGATTTCGTTCAAAATCGATATCCGACGATCCCTAGGATCACAAAACAGGAAACCGGTACCAAAATTTTAAAAAGTCAGGCCAATTTTGAAATTCTTTGTTATTGAACCTATTTCGTTCAAAATCGATATCTGAGGATCCCTAGGATCATAAAACGTGAAACTGTTACCAACATTTTATTAAATCAGCGCCATTTTGAAATTCTTAAATTGATTTAATTACGGAATTACAGACCGCTTTAAATAGTCACAATGTTTACATACGAAGTTTTAAACAAAACTTAGAACTTCAGATAACTTCAGATAACTTCAAGTTTCCGGCGCGGAATCATATTTCGGGTGCGGGCTCCTCATAAATATGTGGTCCCGTAACCAAAATATGCTTACCATATGCGAAGCACTCCTCATGCTACCGGACGGGTCGGCGGGTTGCGGATTGCCGGATCTGCCTGGGTCTGGCCATGCATTTGCATGGCTGGAACCGGACAGAAGCTTACGGGCCCCGGACAAGAGATCTGGCCAGGGACACGCCCAACGCTAGTCAGGTTCCCTACTAACCGCACTCCTTGATCCCCCCCCAAAAACTTCCCCCTGTTTCCGCCCCCAACACTCGCATGCACTCGTACTGTAACACACACATACTCAAAAACAAGTCACGTACACATTAGCGAAGATCCACACGGCGTGTTTCGGCTCTACCGGGATCCTGCGGGGATGGGGGGCGGGGAATACGCGTCGCAGACGTGGTCCCCCGGCTCCTGCGCCGCGGGAGTTTCGGGATGGGCCGGGGACGCGGTGGTTTCGCTGCATCAGACAACACCCACACAGTCACACATGCACACATACATGGGCAGGTACACAAATCACAAATAACACATAACCTCACAAAAAATGGACAAAAAGACGACTCAGGAAATAGGACCCCAGAAGGGTACCAGCTCCACCGGAGCTGGAGAATCCCTTGCTGTGGCTCGCCCTCCGGGAACGGCAACGACCGGAGGACGAGCCACAGGCTGCCCACCGTCGTCGCACCCACAACCCCTGGCGCAGACTAAACGGACACCGATGTACGATCACACATAGAAAACGACCTTGGCGAACGAAAAACGGACAGACGAACCACCTTCCCTTCCTCCGGCCACCGCGACCCCTCTCTCACTGTTACCAATGGACCAGAATCCATGGACGCAGGTGGTTGCAAAGGCGAAAAAGAAGCGGAAAAAGACCAGACGGACAGACTCCTCCAAGGGTCGGAGCGGGGATCGGTCAATACTGACACCCGGAGGATGTACGGTCACTGATACCGAACCCCTGGCAACAGACTCGTACGGTCCATGCGGAGGTGGGCGACCGCCCCAAAAAGGCCGCTGCCCGCCCGCGGAGACTGTCGTCTCGGGCTAAGGGGAAGGAGGAGTGGGCGCACACCTACCGGGTGCTGGTCGTGACCCGATCTCTATCACCCAGAAGACTACGGGTCGTGGCGGAGATCGGCCACGGCCGACACCAGGAGGGTCCGCGGCTACTGATACCGTACCCCTGGCAACAGGCTCGCACGGTCAAAGCGGAGGTGGGCAGCTGCCCCAAAAGGGCCGCTGCCCGCCCGCGGAGACCGTCGTCTCGTGCCAAGGGGAGGGAGTGGTGGGCGCGGGCCAGCCGGGTGCTGGTCGTGGCCCGATCACTGCCACACACACAACAAACAACCAAACCAACAGTGCTAACTTCCCGGCCCAAACCCGGCCAATCCCTGTCGCCCGCCGGTGAGTGATGTACCACCCATGGGGTCCTCTGAGCCAGGAAGGAACAAGAACACATCAACGAAACCCGCCACGAACACTAACATACAGACAGACGAACCACCTGCCGACCCCTAAGAACCATCTGTCAGCACCATGCTTGATAACATCAACGCGGTGTTGACAGAGTCTCCGCCGACTCCCAAACCAGACAGGACAGAGTGGCAGGAGGAGGCGGGGACGGACGCGACAGACTTGACGGACACAGCAACTCAAGACCTCCAGGAGCTGCTGAAAACATGGGCCCCTATGGCGGGTAGCAAAGAACGGTCCCCGGACCTGTAACCCCTACCCTACCTAACATTCACGCACATAAATATAGTGCAGACCAACCTCCAGCATAAACACCTAGCGACGGCCACATTAAGAAAACAGCTGGAGGTTGCGGCCGAGACCATAGCCCTAATCCAGGAGCCGTGGGTTCGGGCAAATCGTGTATGCGGCCTCAGCAATTGTGACGGTAAGGTCTTCTACCATAGCTCGCAAGAGCCACCACGTACATGTATATACGTACCACGCTGTATCACGGCGACATTACTAACACATTACTGTTACAGAGATCTAACAGCAATAAAAATACACAACGAAATGAAACAGAACAATGGATGGACGCCTCGACCATTAGTCTTGGCATCACTGTATCTACTAATTGAAGGCCAGATCCCTACGAAGGAAGTCATGGACCTCATAAACCACTGTGAAGAACAAGAGATAGATCTGATCATCTCTGCTGACAGTAACGCGCACCACACGTTATGGGGCTGCGATAAAAACAATGCAAGAGGTGAGTCGCTGGTTACATTCCTACTAACAACTAACCTAAGCATTGTAAACAAAGGTACAGAACCGACCTTTGTGTCCAGTAGATATCAAACGATAATCGACATTACACTAGCATCGCAAAACAAAATAGATCAAGTCAAAAACTGGCATGTGAGCAAGGAACCATCGTTGTCAGACCATTGCAGAATATGCTTTGAACTTGATCTAACCAGAACGCCAGAATTACCTCGAAGAAATCCGAGGAGAACAAATAGGAAACATTACAAAACACTGATAACAAGACACATAGGACAGAGGGACACACCCAAGATCCAGAATGTGTCACAAATAGATACCAATATAAACGATCTAACGGGAAAAATAAGGACATGCTACGAGGCAGCATGCCCTCTGAAGACACGAAAGACAAAACAAGAACCAACACACAGCTGGTGGGGCCTGGACCTTGAAAAGAAAAGACAGAGGTTAAGGCACCTATTCAATAGAGCAAAAAATACCAGACAAGACCTCGATTGGGACAACTTCCAAGAGGCACAATCGCAATACAAGAAACTCGTACGAAGCAAAGACGAGAAGTCATGGCAATCATATGACACAGCGACTAGAATCAGGAAAATTCTAGCCAACGATAACAATCGCACGCTAGGCACATTGAAGAAAGCTGACGGTAACTACACCAAAGACGACAAAGAGGTCAGTGAGACTCTCATACAAACACATTTCCCCGGCAGTGGAATAGTAGACAACCCAGACTGGGCGGATGATCTACAGAGTACACCCTCGGAAGCTGACTGGGAAATAGCTAACAGATTAGTCACGCACGAGAAGGTACAGTGGGCAATAGACACCTTCCACCCCTTCAAATCGGCAGGAACAGATCAAATCTTCCCCGCCCTCCTACAGTGGGGGGCAACAGAGATAACACCATGGCTAGTACAGATTTTCCAAGCTTGTATAGCCTTTAAATACATACCAATCTCGTGGAGAGAAGTGAAAGTGGTATTCCTGCCCAAACCAGGTAGGAATGACTACACCGAACCAAAGGCTTTCAGACCTATCAGCCTTACTTCCTTCCTGCTGAAAACGCTGGAAAGACTCGGAGACCGCTTCCTTAGGGACGGAGCCCTAAGGACCCCTAAGGACAATACACCGAAATCAACATGCAACAACACCAACAGAGACGGCTCTCCACAACGTGGTAACAAAAATAGAGCACGACCTAGAAAACAAACTATCAACGCTAGGAGCCTTCATAGACATTGAAGGAGCTTTTGACAAAACCACCTTCAAGAGCATTGACAATGCTTTACAACGATACGAAGTACCCAAAACTCTAAGGCAATGGATAGGAGCCCTACTTGAAAAAAGGGTCATTCAACTTGACATAAACGGCACAACAAAGGGCATAGTAGCCAGAGGGTGCCCACAAGGAGGAGTGTTATCTCCAATCCTGTGGAACCTAGTCGTTGACAGCTTGATAACAAAAATGAACAACAACGGATTCTACACCATAGGTTATGCAGATGACATAACAATTCTGATACGTGGTAATCACGAAAACACACTTTGTGCAATAATGCAAGATGCAATGAAACTCATAGAGAAATGGTGCATAGACAACGAACTAACAGTGAATCCAAAAAAGACTGAACTAGTACTGTTCACAAACAAAAGGAAACCAGATGTACCAAGAATGCCAACACTCTTCGGTACAAATCTAACACTATCAACAGAAGTCAAATATCTGGGGGTAACTTTAGATAACAAGCTTAACTGGAAGAAACATGTAGACATGAAAATACAAAAAACAACAATAATCCTAAATCAATGCAAACGCATGATTGGGAAAACGTGGGGATTAAAACCAAAAATAATGCTTTGGCTGTACCTGACAGTGGTAAGAAGCTCATTAACATACGCGTCACTAGTATGGTGGCCCAGAACGCTTCAGACGACAACTCAACAGGAACTACAAAAATTCCAAAGACAAGCATGCCTAGCGATTACTAGCTGCATGAGCACCACCCCAACAGATGCTTTAGAGATAATATTGGGAATCCCCCCCCTACATCTTCACATAAGAGAAGAAGCTACCCTCGCAGCGCTAAGAATTAAAGCCTATGGGCTGTGGAAAGACACAAACACATCACACACCCGGATACTGTCGGGTGAAAACAAGAAGTGTCCAATGCTAGGATGGCTTTGTGACAAAACACAGAAACAACACATAATCGAGAGAGATTATAAGATCAACATCTTAGAGACCGTAACACACAAGACTACTATGGATACGATAGACGCCTACACAGACGGGTTAAAATCCAACCAGGGAACCGGTGCAGGAGTGTACTGTCCCGAGTTGAATATGCATATCGCCCGCGCGCTCGGTAAGAACAACTCTGTTTTTCAAGCGGAGTGCGTCGGCATTACTGCGGCGGCCATGGCTATGGCTGACAGACAGGTAACAAACTTTCATATTAACATTTATAGTGATAGTCAGGCAGTCCTACGAGCATTGGTCAAAAACACGATCTCATCTAAGCTCGTATTGGATTGCCACAACGCACTGCAAACATTAACAAAATCGAACCTGGTCTCACTTGGCTGGGTTAAAGGTCACAGCGGCAACATAGGTAATGACGCAGCCGACGAACTAGCTCGACGAGCCTCAAACCTGAAGGTAATGGGACCCGAACCGATTGTTCCAATACCTTTCAGTGAGTACAAAACTTGGTTAAAGCAACAAACAGTAGGTACACATGCCGAATTATGGGCAAACATCACCAACTGTAGACAAACAAAAGAGGCAATACCCAGCCCAAACCAACGCCTAACTAAGAAACTACTGCAATTAAACAGAGTTAAACTCAGGACGGTTATAGGCATGATAACAGGACACTGTCAACTTAACAAACACCTATATGTTCTAGGTATAACTGACAGCCCTCTGTGCAGAGCCTGCATGGAAAACGAAGAAACACCAAGACACGTACTACTCGAGTGTAGTGCTGTATCCACTCAACGAGAAGCCTACATTGGCTCCCCAGCAACACTCCCGGAAGTCCTAGCCGACCTGGGCGGCCTGCTTGGATTCTGGAGTGAGCTCGGCTGGCTGGAGTGATCCAGCGGGGAGACGCACCAGAGGTCTCACGCACAACGGGCATTTATGCTTAAGTGCGGAAAAGCCCAGTGAGAGAAGAAGAAGAAGAAGAACTTCAAGTTAATTATTCACTCAGACCGTACATCACAAACAGAACACCGAGGCAGATATAATGCTCCAACTGTAAATCTATCTACCAGTCTATCTATCTACCCGTGCGAAGCCGATATATATTGGGGCGGGTCAGCTATCAAAAACTGCTGGATCGATTTTAATAAATCTTTCACTTTTAGAATACTTAATTATCCAGAAGAACCTAGCTACCTATTTATTATCCCGATATCCTCACGGGATCAAGATCTACGCGAGTGGTTAGTTATAATTTTCTATCTGTTTTAAATGCGCAATTCTGAAATAACAGCTATAGAAATGAAAATTTATATTGATTACTAAAAATACTTTCTTACATTAATAGTATTAATTTTAATTAATTTCCATTTAAGTAAAGAAATATGATAATATGAAAAAACCTGTAATTTGTTCACTTTGTATTTTCACGATAAAATTACAAATCTAAATTGCACCCGTACGAAACTGGGACGGACCGCTAGTCAAGAATAAAGGTATTTTTTATGCAATGTTTTTTAATTACTAGGTATCACACGCATTTTTGGGGTTGAAACGCGGTACGCTTCAACCCGAAAATGCATGACAAACATCCGAAAACAGAGCTGATGAGCCCTGCCCGCGCACCACCTGCGGCGCCTACCGTGCGCCCAGCCGCGGATCGCGTACACTCCCGCCAAAACATGTAAAAGTTTACGCCATAATGATAAGTTAGTGACCTACAAAAAAAACAAAGATCTACAAGTTATTGTGTGTCAATATTAAACTGTTTGCCGTATTTTAAACTATCAAGATTAACCGACGCCATGAGATATTTATTTAATTTGTATTCGTAAACTAGCTATTTCAATTCAATTAATTGATCCCTACAGAACATAGAATGTTTTGATTAACAAAAACAAAATTAAACCATAAAACATTAAAACTGACAACCCTATTGCTTCAATGGAGCGTAGGTAAATAATTTATCAACTTGGCTTAGTTTCCATACTGGTTGTATCTGTTTACTGTGTAGTTCGGCGCTCGATTCTCTGGCCCGCGATTGCGACGCGTATTCTCTCTTGACTAATTGCAAGACGATTTTCATTTTCAAATGAAGATTCATCAATATGGCGTATTTTCGCCCTCGCCTGGGAACTAAATATGTTTAGAAAGGCTCTTTTAGGCATTTCGCTGTCGGTCTACAGCAGTTAGATATTAAAATGTTAAAAAAAAATTGTAAGTTCGCTTGTATTAATTATGTTTCTTTTGACAAATATGATATAAAAGACAGTTAGAATTTGAAATATAATAAAAACATTAATAGATGAATAGAGCTTTAACGTAAGAAGTTGCAAAAATCACAATATTATTATTGCAATTGTCATAGGAATCTCAATTTTTTTTAAAATAAATTATAGCCTACGTTACTCGCTGATAAAGTAGCTTTCTATAGGTTAAAGAATTTATTTATTATTAAAATCGGTCGAGTAGTTTTTGATTTTATTCATTACAAACAAACAAATAAATCTTTCCTGTTTATAATATTAGTTTAGATGATTTTATTTCACACAAATTGCTTAGATATTTCATCTTTATTTTGACTAGGTAATATTTTACTTTCAATGTAATGATGCATATTAAATAATTGTTGGGAATCCAGGTAAGCACCTATTAGTGAAAAGCTGTTTGCTGATTGTTGTAACAAATGTAAGTATATTATTAAAAAACAGGGACACGTTCAATAAAAAGGGCAAAACTAATGCTTATATGCATATAGACGACAGCATGGCAAAAAGTAAGTTTTTTTTTACAGTTCAATCTATGAAGTTAGTTAACTAAACTTATGTCTATGGTATTGAAACCATAAAAACCCAACATCCCCCCGCGCGTTGAAAGACTGCTTTAAACACAAGAACATTGAAGAGTCATCCGACGGTGTCCAGAGAATAAATTGAAGCCAATCAAGAAAATAATTTAGACACCAGTCCCTTCCACCGGCCCAGAAAATTTCGTCGAAGGAACTCGTTGCAGTTTACCATCATCGTAAAACCAGGGTATTCCCGGCCCAGTGGCAGAGGTGTCCAGGGTTATCCCGGCCACAACATAGAGGTGTCCAGGGTATTCCCGGCCCAGTGGCAGAGGTGTCCAGGGTTATCCCGGCCCAATCCGTTGCTGTAAGAAAAGGTGCAGATTCCAGATCCACTGCCCCACCAGGGACGCGGCGAGTGAAACCAGTCATCAAATCAAGACGACCAAGATCTACCAAGAAGACCGAAAGCCGAAAGTTCCAACTTCAAAACGTAAGTGCTATTTTATTTTTTTTACTTCGGACTGGCCCAGTAGGAAAATGTATTTTTAATTTTATTCAATAAAGGAGTAAGTAAGCAATTCATTGCGTGCATGAATAATAATTAAGTAAATGATAGCAGAATTAAATTTATTACACGGATAATTGAAATATTTAAAAGAATATGTACGTTACGAAATTAGAAAAAAGGAGAAATACAGAATTAGCTTACAATAAACTTCAAGAAGCTGAATCGATTTACAGTCGCACGCTAATATTAGCTAATTGACGTGCGACGCGCCTTGAGAGAAAAATATTAATAAAAAACGTGAGCTGTGAGAATACTGAATTGGCTATATTATTTTGTTCATTATTTCAATAAACGTATTAAACTATGTAAATTGATAATAATGAAATTCACATCTTGTTTTATACTTTTTGGTATCCAAGCAGTCGTGTTTTTTGTTTTTTTAATTACTTTTTTATTTATTTAAACTATTAGATACCTTAATTTAGATTTACTAACTTGACTCTTAATTAGGTAGGTGCCTATAAACTATATTAATATAACTATACCTAACTTTAATTTTACCTGTACCTATTATGTAACAAAATTAATATGTACCTACCAATTAAACAATTTATGAAAACGCGTCAAAATTTCTTAATTTAAGCTTCACAAGCATAGCATCAGGACGCTCGCACGAAATTGTTGTCAGTCGTGCGCGGTGCGGCTGTAGTTCGTTTTACCACAAGTACCCCAGTGATCAGTCCCCCTTCGACCCCGATGACCAAATCACTACCGACAATGCACTCTTCTTAGGGCTACACACAAACACCAACCAAACACAGCGTCTTCGCCGGCAAAGACGAGGACCCCGATATCTTACGTCACCCAGACGCGGTCTTAACTCACGGTCTTGGGGGCGTATGGACTAAGCCGTGGTCCGAGCCTCACAGGAAGCGCCCTTACGTTGCCCCCCTTGTGAGTCAACCTTATAAAAGATAGTTATATGTTATCGCGGACTTCTTTTTGGCACTTTTTGAGAGGAACGTTTCCACCATACATTGTTGTCGTGTAACTATAACGATTTAGGCAGCGCACGTCACGTAAGCTCTCAGATAAGATGATTTAATCCGACATAACTCACATTATTGCAATTTTCGTAAGGATCTCCAATTTTTGTGGAAATAAAATATAGCCTATTTTACTTGTTAATAATGTAGCTTTCTATAAGTGATATAATTGTTAAAATCGGTTGAGTGGTTTTTGAGACAATCCACCTAGTTTGATAGATAATATAGATGATATGAGTAGGAACTTTAAACATTTCCTTTGAAACCTCGTAAATCCTAAATTATCTTTTAAACGGAAAAATGGTTTATGGAACCTAGGTGTGATTTTAAAAGACCTATCTAACGATACCCCACTTCCCTATAACCTATCGAGTATCGACTTTCATTTATTAATTGACTTCTAGTGGACGCCATTTTGTTTTTCTCAAATTCGGCCTCCGTAGTGACACTCGGAAGATTAAGATAAATCTAGTGGTGCAAGTATTATCAAAATCGGTTCAGCCGTTTTGTCTGTAGTGCGACACAAAGGAATACACTAAAAATTAACCTTTGAAACCTCGTAAATCCTAAATGATCGTTAAAATGAGAAAATGATGAAGGAAACCTAACTATGATTTTGTAAGACCTATTCATCGATACCCCATTTGCCATATTCTATTGACTTTTATTTTTTAATTTGTTACATTATGGCTTCTTGAGGCCGCCATGTTATTTTTTCTCAAATTCGGCTTCCGTCATGACACTCGGACGATTAATATATAAAGCTTAATATAAAGCGACACAAAGGAATACACTAAAAATTAACCTTTGAAAACTCGTAAATCCTAAATGATCGTTAAAATGAGAAAATGATCAAGGAAACCTAACTATGGTGTGGAACACCCTCCCAGCGCAACTGTTTCCTGACACATATAACTTAAGTACCTACCTTCAAGGCAAGAGTGAATAGGCATCTTCTAGGCACTAAGTATGATTGTCGTCAAGCGCAAGTCTATCACGCAATAAAAATAAAAAAATAATAATCAATTTCAGGGTAATAGAAATAATAATCAATATAATAGAAGTTTTCCTAATCGGAATATTAACAACTCGCGTTTCACAACGCGACCACGACGACGTGTCAGCAAGAAATTCAAGCTGATCGCCTCGAGTGCATATTCCAGAACAGGTGGATGAAAACAATAACGACGAATTTAATAATGATAATTATATAAATGAGCAACCGGAAGATATTTTTTTTTCTATCCTAAAGAAGAGAACATACAATAATATTATTTATAGTTATAATAATTGTAGTAGCTTCACTTTTGGAGTAGGAATAAATTCTATTGTGAGGCTACGTATAGACAGTGGAGCGTTTATATGCGTTATTGAGTAAGTACGGATGGGTATCACAGCATAGCATATCTACTTGAAAAAATTGTACAGGATAAAATTACAATAAAAGGAATAAATGGAAAGTTAGTATCTGAAGGCCACATTTATTTGAATTTACAGTATGGAAACTCAACGTTCATTTATAAATTTTATGCTTTTAAGGACATTTGACGGTATCTTAAGAGAAAACTTTTTCAAAACATATTGCTATCACAGATTATAGGAAAAATATTTTGCAACTAGGTTTAAATAATAATAGTGTATCAATTAGTTTAAATGAGACTAGGAATTGTAATAAGCACACAATTCCAGCCCAGTGCAAAACTATAAAATACGTAACTAACACTTGCAGTGGCGATTGTGTAACTTTAGCGGATGAGGTTATGAAAGGTGTTTATGTAGTTGATGTTATTTCCCTGTATATGTTTAAGTCCCAGGATTGTTTCATCCCTCTCAGGATATTAAACACCACTGATGAGGATGTTGAAATTGATTTTTCAAATCTAAAAACATACGATTTAAAAGATGTTGATGAATGTGCGTTTAACAAGCATAACAATACTGCGGATAGAGTAAAAACATTTTTTTTTTTCGGATTGAGTATGCTGCATAGGCCCTACTGGCCGCTACAGCGTCACCGGGGGGATGGGTGAGCACTAAGCGTCGCCGAGAAAAGAGCCCTAGGGCTCGATGACATCGGGGGAGGCAACGTCTTCCTAAGGGCGCCTCCTATGAGGCTTGGACCACGGCTTAGGATGACGTTGGAACGAATGGGAGGTCGGTTGGACTAGATTAGTCCACACGCCCCCGAGGCCGTGGGTTAAGACCACGTCCGGGTGACGTAAGATATCGGGGTCCTCGTCTTCGCCGGCGAAGACGCTGTGTTTGAAATATTGGGCTATGGTAGGGAGTTCGAGATCTCTATGGAGATCGACGTTGCGTACGAACCACGGGAATCCCGTGGCCATACGCATGAACTTGTTTTGGAGGACCTGGAGACTGTTAAATCGAGAGTGAGGGAGGTGTGCGAATAACACGCATGCGTAGGACATAATAGGGCGGATGCACGTTTTATAAAGCGTGACTTTGTGTCGCAGGGACATTTTGCTTTTGCTGCATATCATGGGATATAGGCGGAATGAAACATAGCTAGCCTTGTTACGGACTCGGCGTATGTGGGCGTTAAAGCTGAGTTTACTATCAAAGGTTACACCTAAGTATTTGGCATTCTTTTGCCAGGGAATGGGGCGACCGTATAAGGTAATTTCGGGGAGGTCTAGCCTCTTCCTACGCTTGGAGGGACAAAAGAGCATAGCGGCGCTCTTTTCGGGGTTGACTTCGATTTTCCAACGGCGGAACCAGTCACCTAATCTACTAACTGCCGCTTGAAGACGGGATCTAATAAAAAGACGGTTTGACGAAGAGCTATATAGGGCGGTATCATCCGCGTACTGGGCCGTGCTGACATGAGGGGACGCGGGGATATCGCTGGTGAACAGCGAGTAAAGAAGGGGGGAAAGTACTGAGCCCTGTGGGACGCCAGCACGGATCGGTCTGGGGGAAGAAAGGGTTCCGTCTATCCGATAGCGGAAGGTGCGATTTGTGAGGAATTCTCGTAGCAGAGGTACGAGTCTTATCGGTAAGCCTAGATGGTGAAGCTTGTAGATTAAGCCGGCGTGCCAAACCCTATCGAACGCTTTTGCAACGTCAAAGAAGAGGACTCCGGTTGGGATGCCTCTGCAGAGGCGATTGAAACCTGTGTAGATATGTTCCGTGAGGCGGTGCGCTTGATGAACGCAAGAGTGTCTGGCCCGAAAGCCGAATTGCTCGTCGTTTAGGAGCTTCTTCTCTTCGACGACGGACTTAAGCCGGTTGAGGATAATTCTCTCATACACCTTTCCAAGCGTGTTGAGTAGACTTATAGGACGGTAGCTAGTTGGTAGGTTACGGGGTTTTCCCGGTTTAGGGATGCTTCCTTCCACCTATCGGGGAAGGAGCACCCGGCCATAAGGGCATTAAATATTACAACTAGGAGATTTATGATCTGATCGGGGAGAAATTTTAATGTTTTGTTATTAATTGAATCGGGACCTGGAGCTTTCTTAGCGTGTAACTCTTTGATAATTCCTCGGACTTCGCCGCAAGTTGTGGGAGGGAGAGGTTCCTTTTCAGGAGAGGGGGAGGAGGAGAAGAGGATAGCTAGTTCGTTATCGACTAGCTCTACGTGGGACCTATCAAGGGAGGTTGTGCTTGGAGAGCATTGGGCTTCCAGGCTATCAGCTAATAATTCGGCCTTATCGACATCTTCAAAGGCGGGCGGCTGGTTGGGACGTATAAGCGGAGGGGTAGCTGAGACAGGGTCGGCTTTGAGAGTCCTAGCCAACCTGTAGTACGCTACATGCGATGGCGAGAGCTCGCTCAGCTTCCTGTCCCATTGTTCGTCGCGGTGTTCGGCAAGGCGAGCCTTAACCTCCCTCTGGGCTCTCCAGAGTTCTCTCCGGTTGTCAGCGGTCGGACATGCGTCATGGGCTCTACGTTTGGCGTTTTTATTTGTAATTAATTCTCTAGCGTCGTCCGGTAGTTGCTGGTGGATAAAACCGTTAGGCATTTCCCGGGAACAGACACTGAGAGCATCGCGGATGTGATTGGTTAGGTGCAGTGAGGCTGCATGCGCTTCGTCTAAGCTTTCTATGTTATCAGGAATTTGAGAGAGGTGCACTGAGTCTATGGACTTAAGATACTTGTTACAAACTCATTTACTTGTTATCATAGATACGTATCATAGATTCTTATACTTGACTTAAAAAAGTAAAGTTTGCCATTCTGTCAGAATAATTAGAAAGAAAGAAAGAAAGAAAAGAAATTTATTTCCAAATTGTGCCATACATAACAAGCATACCTAAAGAGGTAGATCACCTCTGCACCTCAACGATCTATAATCTAAACAACAAATTACATATTATCTTGTACGGAACAATAAATAAAATTACTTAATGCTACTACAAAAGGCCTTTATTTTATTGGCGACGAGTAAAAATTGTGTTGTTCAGTAGGAAACACAAACACCATGAACGCTGAACAATTCACGGCATTCCTTACCGCACAACAAGACCAACAGAAGGTACTAACAGCCATACTACAGCAGTTCGTACAACAGCAACAACACGAGGGAAGCCCCTCAACAGACATCGGCACCAAAAACAACTATGGCAATGAAGCACCCACAACATCAAAACAAAACATTGTAAAACATTTCAAGTGCGACAAGTTTAACCCAGACACAACCACTGCGGAAAACTTTATCGATCTGTTTGAAGCGAAATGTCGTATATGGGGCCAAGAGACTGTTAGTATTCAAAAAGACCTACTTATAAACTGCATAACACCAGAAATGTACCACGAACTGAAGGTAGCTTTGACTCCTGATTTTGACATAGCAACATACGACGAAATAAAGATGAAACTATTGGATTTACATAGAACAAAGAAAACACGATACAAAGCTTTAATTGACTTTTGGAACTCCACGAGAGAAACCAACGAAACTATGGAGCGTTATGCTAATAGACTAAAAGAACTCTCGAAGGACTGTGGCTACGAAGGGACGATGCTTGAAAGACAGCTCCGTGACCGTTTTGCAACTGGCTTGAACCATACACAACTAGAGGTAGATCTAAAGCAAAAATGGCCTGAACTACGTGAAGTAACAGAAGGTGGCAAAACGAGAGAGATAACTTTCACAGAAATATTTGCAGTCGCCCAATCACGCGAAGTTGCAGAGAACGATAATAACACCTTAAATAACAACCAAAATGTTAACAGGATTCGACAAAAGAGACAAAGTAAACGCACTAATACTAAGACCAGTTTTGACACAGCTAGAAAGTTGCAACCTGATCAATGCCGACGATGCGGAAAGCGTAACAAACATGACTTCGACGACTGTACAGCTAAAGACCACCCTTGTAAGGCGTGTGGCAGCACAGGACACTACGAAAGTGTATGCATCAAATCAGGTAGAGCATATTTAACATCAAAACCCAAGCACTCTCAACGTAAAAACGAGACTGATAAACGCAACAGAACACAGAAGATTAACAATCGAACAGATGCATCAGAGACCTCATCAACGGCAACATCACACTCTGACTCCTCGACGGAAGAGAGTGAAAGCGAGTACAATCCTGTCCACAATATCAATAGGAAGACATCCCGGTGTAAGAAAATTGACACGATCATTAATGGGGTAAAATGTACGATGGACTGGGATCCGGGATCAATCTACTATATAATTTCCACAAAAATGTGGAAAACGATTGGAGCTCCAGCATTAATCAAAGCACCAAAACTTCAAGCTTATTGCAATTTCAAGCTCAAACCAAAAGGTATAACTGACGTAACAGTGGAAGTGGACAACGCACAAAAAATATTACCTGTTGTAGTTATGGACAAGGCAGAGCCTATGCTTTTTGGGTTACAGTAGAGCGAAATGTACAACATGATTTTTCCCAATCCTGTCTACTCCATCAAACGCACCGCAGAGACGTCACTGGACCACGTGCTAGCTAACCACACCGACCTATTCGACAATAAGTTAGGAAAAGTCAAGGATTACAAAGTTAATATCCATATCAAATCTGGCAGCGAAGCAAAACATCTACCGGCACGACCCATCAAGTTCAGCATGCGCAAAAACATCGAAATAGAACTAGAACGGCTTCTGCGTGAGGAGATAATAACAGAGGTGGATCCCAACATGACACCGATAGAATGGGCTACACCCACTGTCAATGTTTTAAAACCAACTGGCCAAGTACGCATTTGTGGCGACTACCGAACAACAATAAACCCGGTACTTATAAAGCATACTCATCCTGTACCCCTATTTGACCAGTTAAGACAACAGCTTGCTCACGGAGATAAATATTCAAAAATTGACCTAAAGGATGCTTATCTTCAGTTTGAGATAGCCCCGGAATCGAAAAAGTACCTAACAATATCAACCCACAAAGGATATTTTATCTACAACAGAATGCCCTTTGGTATTGCTACAGCACCCTCAATTTTCCAGCATTTTCTTGACAAACTACTAGATGGCATACCAAACGTCGCAGTATTTTTTGATGATATTGCCATCACTGGGAAAAATGACAAAGAACATATACAGACTCTCTCCAAGGTGTTCAACAGATTGAAACAAGCCGGACTCAAAGTAAATCTAAAAAAATGCACTTTCCTACAACCTGAAATAGAGTATTTAGGACATATTATTGACAAAAACGGAGTTCGACCAACAAAGTCTAAAATAGAAGCTATCTCGAAGGCACCACCGCCTACAAATACTAAAGAATTGAGGGCGTTCTTAGGACTCATAAATTTCTATGAGCGATTTATTCCACACTTACATAGTGTATGCGCCGATTTACATGAACTAACAGGTGGCCGCCGGAAATGGCAATGGACGGATCACGAGAACAAAATCTTCTTAAAGACCAAGAGATTGATAACTAGATCTGAATCGCTAGTAGCATTTGACGAGCGTCGGCCTCTTTTTCTCGCCTGTGATGCTTCGGAGAAAGGAGTAGGCGCGGTGATATATCACAGGGATAAAGATATCGAACAACCTATTGCGTATGGTTCGAGGAAACTGAAACCGGCTGAAAGCAAATACTGTCATAGACCGTGAGGCATTGGCAATATTCTACGGTATTCAAAAATTTGACCAGTATCTCAGAGGTACTAAATTTACACTAGTTACCGATCACAAACCATTGATCCACATATTAGGTCCTCAACGAAATCTTCCGAAAATTGCGAATAATAGACTGGTAAGGTGGGCACTCGTGATTGGAAATTATAACTATGACATCATTTATCGAAAAGGTGAACACAACATAATTGCTGATTACCTCTCTAGAATGCCAAATGGCGCGGAACAGCCGAATGACTCAGAGGTATCAATAAATAGAATAACTGAATTGCTGCAGCATAGTAAATTAGACGATTTGTCTTTATGTGAAGAGAGGATCAGAGAAGAGACGAAACAGGATGCCACATTGAAGCAAGTACTGCAATTAATTAAAACCGACTGGTATAATTGCACACAGTCTGAGCTGAAACCGTTTCTTAGAAAACGTAGCGAACTGTCAATAGAGAACAAGATAATCATGATAATGATGGTTATACCGAACAAATTGAAGCTGACAGTACTACGTTATTTGCACATTGGCCTCCCTGGAACTTCTGCAATGAGAGCTCTAGCACGTTTCTATGTATGGTGGCCAACGCTCGAAGAAGACATAGATAATTTTGTAAAGCAATGCCAGAAATACCAGGAAAATCGACCCAACAATACAGAACTCCCAGTATACTCTTGGTCGGTTCCAGAAAAGGTATGGGAAAGAGTTCACATCGATTTTGCCGGGCCCTTTGAGGGCAAATATTGGTTAGTCTTGGCAGACGCTCTGTCAAAATGGATAGAAATTAAACCCATGACAAAAATAACCACCAAGACATTGTGCAAGAAGCTAGATGGTATCTTTACCACTTTTGGATTACCTCAGATTATAGTCTCTGACAATGGGCCTCAGTTCATTTCCAAAGACTTTCGAGCATACTGCACATCACAAGGGATAGTGCACATGACCTCTTCACCTTACCATCCAAGAACCAATGGGTTGGCTGAGCGACTGGTGCGTACATTTAAAACGAGAATGGCTGCAAGTGAAGCTGATATAGTTAATCCAAAGCGAAGACTGCAAAATTTTCTTTTTTCGTATCGAAACACACCACATACCACCACAGGGAAGTCACCTGCCCAAATGATGTTCGGGAGACAGTTAAACTGCTTGTTGGATAATGTGAAACCAAATATGAGAAGGACATTACGACACAAAAACATCCAAGCCAACATCGACTCTGAACAAAAAACACCACATTTCCAGAAGGGGGAAGCAGTGTACATTCGTACTAAATTGGAGAATAAATGGAAACCGGCTGTAATAGAGGAAAGGAAACATCGGTATTCTTATGTGGTGAGAACGCCAGAAGGAGTCTTGAAGCGCAGACACGCCGATCACATACGGCCCCAGGGAAGTGTGACTCAGTCACCAATCGTCGAGCGACAGACTGAGACGGAATCATCTGCACCTGCTGGCTCAGCAACGTCACATGAACTGCTACCGCGTGCTAGTTCAACGCCACTCAGTCAGCCGGTGATTGAAACCGCTTCCTCCTCGCCGCTAACGCTCGAACAGACACCGGTGTTAAGGCGTAGCAAGAGGACCGTACGACCGCCGCACCGCCTCATAGAACTAATGTCTTAGGCCGAGAGGAATGTTACAAACTCATTTACTTGTTATCATAGATACGTATCATAGATTCTTATACTTGACTTAAAAAAGTAAAGTTTGCCATTCTGTCAGATTAATTACATATTATCTTGTACGGAACAATAAATAAAATTACTTAATGCTACTACAAAAGGCCTTTATTTTAATACTCGGAGAGTTTCTTGAAGTCAATGACTGTTTTGGTCGGGGGGGCTGCGTTTGGCCCCCCCAAACGCAGCCCCCCCGACATCCTAGCCGGAGTAGGACGGGGTAATGGTCTGAACATAGTTCGGATAGCACTTCCAAAGGACTCGCCTGTAAGGCGATGTTCTTTAGCAGTGATATGTCTAGTATGTCCGGTCGGTCGGTAGTCCGTTCTGTGTTAGGATAACGAGTCGGTGTGTCAGGGGCCAAAAGTACAAAATTAAGGTCCTGTCGGTTTGTCAGTCTTTCGAGTATAACTCCTCGTTGGTTTGTGGTGTTACAGTTCCAGCGGCGGTGTTTGGCGTTAAAATCTCCTGCCAGAATGACGGAGTCTCCGAGGGAAAAGAGTGCGCTGATGTCAATCCCTAGGAGCTGTTTTGTTGGAGAGAGATAGACAGATGCTAGTATGACCGTCGGATGGCCGGACATACTAACCTGACAAATAGATGCTTCCATGTTGGTAAGGGGAGGAGTGTCGAGAGGAGTGCAGTGAAGAGCCCTTCTATAGTAAATCGCGGTACCGCCGAGGGCGGTTGCTCTGTCGTTTCGTATTAAATTATAATTGGCAATTCGCGGGTTGCTTCTACTAGGTTTTAAGAAGGTCTCTTGCACTAGAAGAATATCGGTTTGGTGTGCACAAACGAAATCGCGGACTTTGTCTATTTGGTCGATAAGGCCGGCCGCGTTATAAAATGCGACAGCTAGGGAATGCGGTTTTAATCTACTTTGTGTTGAATTGGCCATTTAGATTTCTAAGTAAGTGGTTCATCGAAATTAGGAATTTATAATGCTTTTTGAGGAGCTGCGGAGGATTATTTAAGGTCAGGAAGTCGGTTGCGACCTGATGTAGTTGGTCGATATTGACGTTATCTAGATAATAAGTGATGATGTCTAGATTCCTATCCAGGTTATCCATGGCATCAGAAGATGGGGGTGTCTGGGCTGGACTGGCCGGTCTGGGTGCTGGCATAAAAGCCTGGGACGGGGCTGGATTAGCGGCTTTTGCCGTGGGAGCAGGAGGGTTCGTCCTGGGGAGTGGTTTATCCCATGCATTAGTGGCCGGAGTCGGGGCTGGGACGAATTTTTGGTTGGTTTTGAGGGGGTGGCAAAATTGCGGCCGGCCGGTTTGACCCTTCGCTTGGGCTCCTTGGGGGCTTTAGGGCATCCGCGATAATTCGCAGGGTGCCCTTGAGACCTGCAAAGAACACAGCTTGGGGGTTCCTCGGTCGGTTGTGTCCTAGCACAATCTGCCGTGCCGTGGTCCCCTAGGCACTTGACGCACCTAGGGCGGGCGAAACAATTCCTAGCAGAATGGCCGTATAACTGGCAGCGATGACACTGCCCTAATCTACCGCACTGACGGGGGGATTCGACCTTGAGGCCGGAAAGGTCGGAATTGTCGTGAGGTTATAGATTCTTTTACCCTCTGGGCTAAGGTCTAGGATGCCTCAAAACATCTCGTATGGGGTAGTCCAAATGGACTGGGCGTGGTACATGCGGTGTACCTCACGAACTGGAAAACCTTGGGCAAGGAGATCTTCCTTTATGGCGTCTGAGTATAATTTCTTTGGAATGTTGCGTACTACGACGCGGAGGACGCGCTCCTCGGGCAGAGCGTAGGTATGGAAGCCTATGTTCTCCTGTCGGAGAATAGAAGTAAGGTCTTGGGAGGTAGGACATTCGACTCGAATGCCTATGGCGGTGGAGCGTTTTTCAGAGAAGGTGATGCCTTTCTCTGTTAGAATTGGTAAGATTCGCTGCCAGCTCAGCTTCTCTCTAATGTAGAGAGGAGGGACTTTTTCCCTTACTGGTTCCTCCATCGGGGAGTCTTCCGACTCCTCTCCGGAGGTCTGGACGGCGGAGGGACCTTGGGATTCGGGAGGGTCTGATGGGGTTGGGGGTGTCTGGGCGGCAAGACCAACCTTCTTAGGAGGGTTTGCGGAGGATTTCGAAGCCTTTAGCTTTCGCTTTTGGATTGGACGGGGGCGAAGTCGTCCGATTCTGATGAGGCGGGAGAGGTCTCATTTTGAGGTTCCTCGGATATCGCTGGAAGCACGGGTCGGGGTACAGGGCCTTGGATAGCTATTGCTTTGGATGGAGTTGGTTTTGGCGGGGCGGTTGAAGGCCCAGAAGGGGGTAGGGAGAGAAGCTCCTTGGTTTTGGGGGTCGCCCGGGCGACCTCCATGGCTATCTCCAGTGGGGGTGTTGTCGGGTGCTGTCTAATGGGCTGGGTGGCTAGCGATGTCTCCGGGGGGATTGATATCTCGCGTGCGACATAGAAATGGCTCAGGTACAACGGGTTGCGGTTAATGAGGTCATTTATTAATGCCGGGATATTTATAGGATAAGATCCTATCTTTGCCGCGAGAGCTGGTAAGTCGATGGATGAGGGGTCCATAGTGGACCCGGGAGCTAGAATTGTCCCCCCTGCCGGGGCAGGGAGGTGGGTACCTAAGGTGAATGCCCTAGCTGAGTCCCCGTCCTTTAGAGACGGGGGTGTGGACCTATGCTGCGCTTAGAATAGTGTACTCACGGAATCCTAGACCCTGGAACTACACTACACTATACACAACGCTGGAACAATGTCCATCCACAACAGTAGCACAATCACTTTTGGAGTCGGGCGGCACAACACTTGCGCGAGAGGGAAGTCGGAGCACTGTAGACCGGGCATGGGAGACGTCCGCTCGGGGCGAACGCTATGCACGGAATGAGTAAAAACATTATTCGATCTTTTCAATTTAAACTAGGTAGGTACTTGAATCCCGAAGAAAATCTTATATTAGGTATGAAATTGGCGTTTTGTTTGGTGGTTAGGAATTTCAATTATTATACTACCTATATATTTATTTATACAGCTATTTACTCATGCTTTTGTGTTTTGAAAACCCCTAATTCATTTGTTTTTTCCTCTTTTGGTTTTTTCTTTGCGTCACTCAGTTTACAAAATGGAAAGCTTGAATTAACGCATTATTTACGAGTACGAGTTCCATCGTGGCACCAGTGCTGCAGAAACGGCTCCAAGGATTGCGGCGGTGTCGCAAAATAAAATACAGTGCGTTTTTGATTCCAACGTTTTCGTTCTGGAAATTTCGACCTAATAATAATGTGATTTTAAATCGAATTACTACCTGTCATGAAAAGTGGATCCTGTACGATAATCGGAAACGCTGATTGCAATGGCTGAACCCTGGCGAACCAGCCAAATCCAGCTCAAGCGAAAATTGGCTCAAAAAAAATTACTTGTGAGCATTTGATGGACTAGTGCCGGTGTCGTTCACTATAGCTTTCTTAAATCTGGCCAGACGATTACGGCGGTTGTCTCTTATCAGCAACTATAAACCATGATGGAAAAGCTAGCTGCTAAACAACCGAGGCTGGTTAATCACTCTAGGCCACTGCTGCTTCAGGACAACGCTAGACCACACACTGCACAACAGACGGCTACCAAATTAGAGGAGCATTAGTTGGAATGTCTAAGACATCCGCCGTACTCCCCGGACCTTGCTCCAACAGATTACCTATTTTTTCGAAATTTGGATAACTTCTTGCAAGGGAAAAAATTCAACTCCGATGGGGCAGTCCAAAACGCCTTCAAAGATTTTATTTATTCCCGTCCGAATGTTTTTTTTATTAAAGAGATCAATGAACTACCTATGAGATGGCAAAAGTGCGTAGATAGCAATGGTACATACTTTGATTAAATAAATGTATTATATTTAAAAACTTATGTTCCTCCCTTACAAAACGCCAATTTCATATGTAAGGACCTAATATTAAGCAGATATGTGCAAAGTACGCAGGTATCTTTCACCTTTTAGGCGATAAGTTGTCGGTCACAAATTTAATGGAACACACTATTACTCTCAAAGACAAAGCTACTTCTGTGTACGTCAAGCCTTATAGAATTCCGCATGCATTAAAATCGGAAATCCAGAAACAAATACATAAGTATAATGATATCATAGAAGATTCAACATCTGAATGGTCTGGTCCCGTCCTCCTAGTACCAAAAAAAGCTGACAGGTCTAATGAATTAGAAATGGTGACTAGTTGTCGACTACAGACAGCTTAATAATAGGATTGCAGACGACGAGTTCCCACTCCCGAATATTACCGATATTCTAGACGCACTTGCCGGCAATATTTACTATTCCAAATCAGATCTTTCTCAGAGTTACTACCAGTTGAATCTTAGTGAAAAAAGTCGAAAACATACAGCTTTCAACGTAGATAAAATGTATCAACTCTCACTAGATAAAAATTTATGGGCTTACACAGCTTTTACGACAGATAAAATGTATCAAATAAAAAGGTGCCCAATGAGTCTTTAGACTTCTCCCAGTGTTTTCTCAAGATTATTAACTATAACCCGGTCTGGTTTTAACTATAAACAAGCATTTTTAACAGACTTCAAAAAAAAGGAGGTTATCAATTCGACTGTATGCTTTTGTATGTTTGTTAAGTACGCGATTACTCCGCCAATTATGAATCAATTTTGACGATTCTTTTTTGTTTGATAGATCATACTTCCGAGGTAGTCCCATATAAATTTGATGAATATCTTCGGACATGGCGAATGGAACTCCTCAATGGATAAGAGTAATTTTGATGATTCTTTTTTATTGGATAGAAGCAGGCGTTACTTTGCGGAAGTCGACCATCATAATGAAGGAACCAGAAATTTAATTCGCTATAATCCGCGACAGCAGGAAAATCTATGTGGTACAGTGGTCTCACCACACCACAGAAATCCCCCAAAAACTACCACTAACGTAGGTACGTTTCACTCCGATACCGGAACATCTTCAGGAGATGTTGCCTCCACAATGCACGATTGTGAAGTGATTGATCGTGTCGGAAATTCCGGCTTTTATACCTTTTTGGCATGACTCAAACTATATCCCCGCCCCGTCACCTCTAGTACTGTATAAATTGAGAAAAGGTGAATTTGACATGTTTATTTGTTCATTTAACAGTTCAAAGTCTTTATTATTGTGTTTAATAGTACATAAAAATAATACAAAATTATTTAGAAATAATGACTAAAAAATGTTTTTAAAGTAGGTTAGTATTAGTATAGTTATTTGTCCTATTTGTAAATCACCTTTTCTTTCCAATCCCAACTACTAAACTTTACAAAACGTATGTAGATTAGATTAAGCAAGCCCATGAAAACAGTAGGATGTAAGATTTGTTTAATGATATTGTTAGTACATAAATTTTGTAGACCTTCGATTAATATACTCGTCTCCATCGACGTCTTTTTTTTACCAACCAACATTCCACATATATTTCAATCAAGTTATGGACAAAGTTAGCTTTTAGCTTATGCTTTTTCATGATGAGACTTTTACAGAACATTTAATAATTATCTTTAAATAAATTTAAATACAACTTCTTTTATTTTAGTCTCAAGAGCCCGTTAGTTTCCTAAGCCGTATCCACACGCCGCCTTCCGCTGCGCACACTAATGCTGAAGCCTTAATCTTCGTGGGCACCTCCGTCCGTCCATCGAGTATCAGCTCATATTTCTGCAATAACTTCACTAAAGCCAGTTTCGACTGAATGTACCCTTGGCGGAGACCTAAAACGATTTAATTTTATCAAGAACGATTTTAAAAAAAGATTTAAGAGCCTTAGTTCACCAACGACTCGAGTTCAAAGATTTTCACTGAATAGAGTTAGATACTATTCCTGAGTGGGAGTTTTCAAAGAATCAGCTCGTTATAATTATATATGATTTTATCATATATAATTATAACGAGCTGATTCCCGCGACAACGTCCGCGTGTTTTGAGTTTTTTTGGTTCCTGCGGGAACTTCTTAACTTTCCGGGATAAAAAGTAGCCTATGTCACTCTCCAGGTTTTCCTCAACTATACCCATGCCAAAAACCACGTCAATCCGTTGCTCTGTTGCGGCGTGATTGAATGATAAACCAACAAACAAACACACTTTGGCATTTACCTATAATATTTGTATGATTTAATATTACTTATATTGTTTATTTAATATTACTGACGCCCGCGACTTCGTCCGCGTGGAATAAGTTGTTTAATTTTCGTAAATTTTCCAATGTTTTTAATAATTATTCTGCTATTCGGGACGGAGACAAATACAACAAATCAAAAACCATAAAATCGGTCCAGCCGTTCTAGAGGTTATAAGGTCTAACAAACCCGACTTTGATTTATATATTAACATAGAGGTCGCCCGCGACTTCGTCCGCGTACAATTTCTGATTTCCTATGAGATTTTCCTGCTGCAAAAAGCCTAGGTACATATAGCGGCTAAAACTAAATAAGTAATAACCTTAATGCGATTTTAAAAACTTATAACCTGCATGCAAGCTTTCAACCCCAATTTCACATGGTGGAATTTCGTGAAATTGCTTGCACAGGCTATTATTATTTAAAACTAATAACCTACATCCCGATTTTCAAGCTTCTAACTTCAAACACAAAGGACTTTTATACAAACTTACAGCCCCCATTTCACCCTCTTTGGGGTTAATTGTCGTAAAATTGATTATACAGGTTATTATAATTTAAAACTAATAACCTAAATCCCGATTTTCAAGTCTCTAACATCAAAAACTTAAAACCCTCATGTAGGTAATCTTTCAACCCCTATTGCACCCCTATTGGGGTAGATTTTCGTAAAGTTGCTTATGCAGGTTAATATTTATTTAAATTTAATAACCTAAATGCCTATTTTCAGGTCTCTAACTTCAAACACATAGGACTTTCATACAAACTTACAACCCCTATTACACCCTCTTTGGCGTGAATTTTCGTAAAATTGCTTATATGGGTTTTTATTATTTGTAACTATTAAATTAAGTGCCAATTTTCATGGCTCTAACTTCAAAAACAAAGGACTTTCATACAAACTTCCAACTCCCATTTCAACCCCTCAGGCATGAATTTTCTCAAAACCGTTTCTTAGCTGCCGTCTACACCATAGAAGGAACCTACCTTCCAAATTTCACGTCTGTATGCTTTATAGTTCTTGAGATATCGTGTTGAATCAGTGAGTGACCTTTCGCTTTTATATATATACTATTTTTTCGCTCTGTGCGCGAGCTGCTAAAGCAGCTCACGGGATGTGGTTAGACTTACAAGTAGTACAGGCTTTGCTGTATGGATTTTGAACGAAATCGGTCAATTAACAAAGAACTTCAAAATTTTTTTTTTTTTTTTTTTTTCTGTTATTGAGTACCAATTAGCAGGGGTGCTCAATATAATTACAATCTAGCCAGACTATTTGACTAATAAGTAATTTTTCTTTAACCTAAGCTTATAATTATCTTATGTGCTAAGAACTTGTCCAATGACGTATCTTAGTCTTTATTGTTGCTAATAGACACTTTGTTCATGTGTTCTTTTATGCAGCACTATCACTACACTATCACTAGTCACTATGCACTAACTCAAAGGGTTTTGTCCTTTTTAGTCTTCTCACTAATTGCGTAACGTCGAGCAACTGGATTGCCTCAACGTTAACGTGATGGTGAAGCCGAAGATCATGGACTTCTGCAAATTTGGTGATGACTTTGTCGACGTATTCAACTTGTGGGGATCGTGAATGATGCCATTTTTTCCTCTGTTTTCTTTTCTCTTTAATGAGCTTGATGATTTTACTGGGGTACGTTGCCCCATTTCGCCACTTCTTAGAAGTTGGTGTGTTCTGCCAAGCCGATTGCTGTATATCTATTATAAATTGTTCTAGTTCAAAGTTAAGTTGCTCAGGTGTTTTCAAAGGAACTTGTAAGTTTATCCTATTATTCAGGTCAATCTTAAAGCTATCCCAGTCAGTATTTTTAGTAACTAGTGTAGCGTTGATCTCTTTACATGCTATGTTTTCGCTAACTGTCAACATGATAGGAGAATGATCGGAGTTCATGTCGTATTTTTGTTTAATATTTAGATATCTTGGTGATATATTTTTATATATGTAAAAATCTATGAGATCTGGTATCTTTTTAGGGTCTGTAGGCCAGTATGTTGGCGTTCCTGTGCTTACTACATCGCAATCAATACTTTGGATAGCACTCAAGAGTTCTTTACCTTTTGTTGTAGTAAGTCTCGAGCCCCAGAAGGTATTCTTGGCATTGAAATCACCTCCAATGATAAATCTGTTGCCAAATAGTTTTAAAAAATCTTTATAATAATCCTTCTTAAGCGCATATCGCGGCGGAAAATATACAGCAACAATGGTTAAGGGAAAACGTTCTGTTTGGACACATATTGCCACTGCTTGTACTTCTAGTTCTTCGTACTTGCTTTGTTCGTAATGGTTTAGATGTTCTTTTATTATGACTGCACTACCTCCTCTTGCAGAGTTATTAGGATGTAGTGCATGATAAACTTTGTATCCTCTTAATCGGATGTAAGATTCTTTTGTGAAGTGTGTTTCTGATATTAAACACACATCAATGCTTCCGGTATCAAGGACTACTTGTAACTCATGCTGGTGTTGAAGTAGTCCATTTGAGTTCCAAGCCATAATCTTTAATCCCATAATTAATTATTTTCTTGCTTTGTTGGTAGCATTTTTGTTGCTACTTTCTAGTTTGCTTAATCGTTGGTCAAATGAAGTCATAAGTTTGAGAATTGCGTCTAGTTTCTCTTCGAAAGGGCTATTTGCATGTTCATTGCTCTTTGTTATTTTATTAGCTGCTATTTGAGCATATGTAACAGTCTTAGAGCTTTTCTTAGTTTCTGCGCATTGCTTATTATTGGATGTTTTTTGCTTACCTGTTTCACGGGGTACCTGTGAGTAATTGACAACAGCTGGGGGCTTTTTGGTAGCCTTGTTCTTAAGTGATTGCATTTCTTTGGCAACTATGCATCCTCTATAATTGGCCGGGTGAGATTCACCACAGTGAACACATTTAGGTTTTTGATCTGCTGGTTTCTTGCAGTCTGCGCTTAAATGTTTGCCAGTGCACTTTACGCACCTTGGCTCTCTGCAACAGTATTTCTGAGTATGCCCATAGGTTTGGCACCTTTTGCACTGAGGAACTAGCTTCCTCCGTCTCTTTAGCTAGTTCCTCTTCATCCGTTTGGTATTCCGTGGGATTTCTTTTTTCATCACATCAATAAGGTGCTGAAGATTTTCTTTCTGAGCTTTTTGTTCATTATAAGCATTGAATAGCATATGCTCTGTTTCCGTTTTAATTTTAATTGGCGAGGCCATGACTGCAGTATAACACTAGTTTATAAATAAATTATATTATCGTAGCGATGGTCTTACGCAGCAATAACCAAACTGGGTCATTGTAACGTAGGTACGCGACGCGGGCGCGAGCGCATTGCGCTGAGTCAGCACGTTTCGCGAGAACACTAACACGGCTGTTGCTAGCGAGTATCAGACACTGAATGTGAACTTCAAAATGGCGCTGATTTTTTTTAAATTTTGATACGAGTTTCCTGTTTTGTAATCCAGGAAAACCTAAGTATCGATTTTGAACGAAATCGGTCAATTAACAAAGAATTTCAAAATGGCGCTGATTATTTAAAATTTTGGTACCAGTTTCCTGGTTTGTAATCCCAGGGAGCCCTAAATATCGATTTTGAACGAAATCGGTCAATTAACAAAGAATTTCAAAATGGCGCTGATTTTTTTAAATTTTGATACCAGTTTCCTGTTGTGTAATCCCAGGAAAACCTAAGTATCGATTTTGAACGAAATCGGTCAATTAACAAAGAATTTCAAAATGGCGCTGATTTTTTTAAATTTTGGTGCCTGTTTCCTGTTTTGTAATCCCAGGGAGCCCTAAGTATCGATTTTGAACGAAATCGGTCAATTAACAAAGAACTTCAAAATGGCGCTGATTTTTTTAAATTTTGATACGAGTTTCCTGTTTTGTAATCCAGGAAAACCTAAATATCGATTTAGAACGAAATCCGTCAATGAACAAATAATTTCAAAATGGCGCTGATTTTTTTAAATTTTGGTGCCAGTTTCCTGTTTTGTAATCCCAGGGAGTCCGAAACATCGATTTTGAACGAAATCGGTCAATTATTAAACAATTTCAAAATGGCGCTGACTTTTTAAAACTTTGGTATTAGTTTCCTGTTTCGTTATCCCAGGGAGCCCCGTCGTGGGTAAAACGGAACCGTATCCAAATCTTGCAGTTCTACACTGTTCAATATTCGCCATATAATTTGGTATGAAAAAAAATATTCCGCCATCTTGATTTTTTTTCATTTCACTAAATAGACCTCCTCGTCCAGATCATCTCTTCCCAAGAAACCACTCTTCTATCTTTTATACACTCCGAGACAGATACTGACGAAATTTGTATGGCGGCCATCTTGAATCCGCCATTTTTAAATTCTTTAATTCCAGTTTTTTTTAAACTCACCGCCAATTGGATGCGGTTTCGAGTGACATTTGTTCGAGCACCCCGCACCTATCTTCAATACCTTGGCCGTGCTCTTCACCCGTCTCAAAAATCCTCAATCATCAGGTGTCTCCATATTTTACTTCAAGTTATATTTTCTGACTTCCATACGAAGTCATAAGTGAAAAAAAATATTTTCATACAAAATTTTACAGGAGGAAGTTTTTAGGGAAAATCTCGAAAACTACCCCGAATGTGGCAGCACTGTTTTTATTTCTCGATACTGCCCGTCGAGTTACACAATCGATCCATACATATCAACTTTTCCAAATGATGCCAACCACCTCTAAGACGTGATCGAAATTTTCAAAAACACAAAAGGAATACAAAATGGCCGCCACCTCGTTTCACAGAATCATTTGACATAGTTTTATAATTTTCCCGTGAACTACAGGATACACCGCTCCTGATGACGTTTCAATTTTTCATCTCGCTCGCACTTAGCCGAAATGATAGCCCCTGAAAAAAGACCATGGCGAAAATCACTTTTTCTTTGATAAATTCCAGTGTTGCCAGACCTTGGCGACGAAAATACTTAAATGTCATTCGTACAAGTGGGACACGTGGTTGCTCGTACTCGAACTTTTTAAAAAATTCGTATTTCGATTTTTTTATTTTTGGGGTAAATCTTGAAAATTTCCCGAGAAATGGGGTAATTTTATTTTCCCAATCCATACCTCGAGTCTGTACACACAATCTTTCCGTAGAAGTCGAAACGCTCCGACGTTGCCAACTGCGAGAAATTTGAATTTTAAAATTGCGTTTTTTCGTAACTCAAACAGAACGGCCGCCGTGACAGCCGCCATCTTGAATTTTGAAAAACCACCCCCATTCTCTCAAAATACAAGATAATTGTAGGCGGAAATAGATAACAAAATTATGCTCGACCGCGCCGTTTCGGATCTGTAACGCAGAGGTTCGGGTCTAAAAATCAAAAATTTGAAAACACTACATCTCGGCCGCCAACTTGTTTTTCTAATTTTTTCCACTTTTTCTAGTAATCTTTTCCTAATATCTTCAATCATTGCGAGTTGTTACGAAATCGGTTTGAAAACAAAAGAGTTACAAGAATTACATCGGCCGCCATCTTGTTTTTCCGAAATGTCATAATTTTTTCAAACTCCCATCCCGCAACCCTGTAGAAGTCGAAACGCTCCGACGTTGCCAAGTGCGAGAAATTTGAATTTTAAAATTGCGTTTTTTCGTAACTCAAACCGAACGGCCACCGTGACAGTCGCCATCTTGAATTTTTAAAAACCACCCCCATTCTGTCCAAATACAGGATAATTGTAAGCGGAAATAGAAAAAAAAATTATGCTCTACCACCCCGTTTCGGATCTGTGGCGCCGCGGTTCGGGGTCGAAAAATCAAAAATTTGAATAGATTGTTGTAGTACGGTATCTTTGACAGGTTAAAAAATGTTTACATTGGCGGTAAGCTTTTTGCCGACGTCATCACACAAATCTAATATTTTTATCCCATTAGTGTAAAATTTATACAAACTTTATTCGTCGTATTTATTTATATCTAATCAAAAGTCTAAAAAGTAAGTTTCAAGCTTCTAGTTTTAAAAATGCTGTAATCTCCATACAAACTTTCATCCCCTATTTCAACCTCGTACAGCCCTGTTTTCGCATCAAAAAGTAGCCTATGTCCTTTCTCAGGCTTCAAACTATCTCTGTACCAAATTTCATTTAAATCGGTTCTGTAGTTTAGGCGTGATTGCGTAACATACAGACAGACTGAGTTACATTCGCATTTATAATATGAATTACGAAACTGATTATCTATCAGACATAATTTTATGTAGAAGACCGTGACCTAGTAAATATATATATATAAATATATATATATATATATATATATATATATATATATATAGGCATATATATATATATATATATATATATATATATGAATATTTTAGTTTACGTATAATCTTAATGCTTGGTCTAAATAGCTACATGTGTGAATAATACAAGCTCCACAGAACTCTGTTTACTGTGACAGAACTCTAGGTTCGAAGATTTTTCACCTATTATCTGGTTTATTTCATACCGGGACAGTTTTTTCAGAATAGCGAAAGTAATTAGGTAAGTATCAATGATTTTACGCGGGGTGAACCACAACACGGCTTAATTGTATAGAATAGCAAAAAGATCTTATGTTCTTACGGAGTGTCCAACGAAACCACACGCACAAAATTCTGTACGGCGACAATCTCTCGCTATTTTGACATTTCTATGTCTATTATTAATTCCGTGACAAGCTTTTATGTATATATACCATTCTAAAATACGTGAGATTTTAATCTCATTGCGTTTTGTTTAAACCCGAGAAAAAGAGATTGCTTAACTAGGTCAAGCCGGCGCATAAATGATTTCAATGTCAATATCAGTTGTTAGACCGGTTCAGATTCCAACTAAAGTAAGTAAAGAGCTCGGCTCCACTTTTCACATGAAGTCACGTCCAAACCGATATCGGAATCACCGTACGTTGCATAACGTAACTATAGGTACGCGCCATACCCGTACCTACACGCATACGCGCGCATCCAATGCAACATCCTTCATAGTGCGGGAAGCGCGTCCGAAATGTGTAATCAGCATAGAAATCTATATCCTTCTTTCATACTTTAAAGTGTTTCTGTCCGTCTGTCCATCTGTCTGTCCGCTACGCTTTCACGGCCCACCTGTTCAACCGATTTTGATGAAATTTGGTACAGGGATAGTTTGTATACATAGGCTTTTTATCCCGGAAAATTAAGGAGTGCCTGCGGGAATTGAAAAAACTTAATCCACGCGGACGAAGTCGCGGTCATCATCTAGTAAAATAATATTTACCTAAGCACTTCCTGGGGCCTTCTCCAAAAGGCATCCAATGGCACGGATGCCTATTCTTCTTTATCTCTGGCGAAAATCTCTCAGGGTCGAAAGTTTCCGGATCAGGAAATATATCCGGATCCATTTGTATTGCATGCACTGGCACAAAAACCTGCGTGCCTTCCTCGATGATAACGTCGCTGTTTGGCAACTTGTAGTCTTTAGTACATCTTCGGAATAAAGCTCGCAACGGTGGGTGCATTCTCATTGTTTCTAGAAAATAGATATTAAAGTCTCTTTATCACATTGGCAAATAAAATATAAAACAGTCGACTGGAACAGGTAGATACTCCACCTCGCACCACCTCGAAAGACGAATATAATGCCTCAATTTTTCATGAGGTTTTATTCAACTTTGACATTTTTACATTAGTCGAGAATCAGTAAGTATACAGATTTTCAGTATCTATTCACCGAATTTTGTTTTCCTAAGTAATATCACTGAAAGCTCAACAGAATTAATCTCTATTTGATCTTATTTATAAGTAAACTCATGCACGATTAGTAGAATTCTCAACATAGGGGAGGAGATAAAAGTCATTTGTTACGTTCATCCCGTGTTACTTTCATACCGTCTCCCCTATCATTAAAAAATCTTGATGTTTAAGAAAATATTACTTTACTAACCGTCGAGTACCATATTCATGTAGATCATATCATTCTGCGCCTCATACGTACACTCGCCATCATATTTCGCAAGAACTCTATTTATTTCCTCCCTGGCGCGATCCTGTACGTGAGGGTTACGGGCCAGCTCGTATGCTGCGAACTGCCCGGTGGTTGCTGAAGTCTCGTACCCAGCAAACATATATAACATAGTATTAGCCGCTATGTTGGTAAGCGTGAATGTAAAGTCTTTGTCTGAAAAAAATATTTATAACAAATCCGTGTTCAATATAAATAGAAACAATTTTATTAGAATACTTACATGCTTCGAAATCTTCCAATGGGACAGAATGGCTATATATGTGCTCTATCATGGAATTTTGAGAATTATTTTCTTTCAATTTCCTAAGTACCTACTTTTGGCTTTTCTTGCTGGTTCTTCTCGATGTTTTTGAAAGAACTTATGTCAGTCTCAAAATTATATATAGAGGCTATAACTATAGCCTCTATGGGCAATTGTTCAGGTTCAAGGTCCGCGTTTTCAAAACCGTTATTTAGATTTCGTTCAAACATGGTTAACTAAAGCTTCGACATAAGATACGTTTAAACTATAATATTAAATAAAAAAATATTAACCTTCATTTCTATTCTGAGAATTTTCCTTCAACTCAATAAGTGCTTGCAAAAAGTCCTTGCGCTTGTAACAATATTTGTATCGATAATCAACTGTTTCCTTAACCAAGTTGTAAAAGAAGCTGATAATTTCTGGATTGATGCGTTTCAGCTTCAGCTTATCAAATAATGTGGGCATTACAAACGCTAAAGTTCGCACTATCGTCCTGAAATATTGAAAAATATCTGAAACTAACATTACTATTATAACTTAACTATCAATAGATGATAAAATATACGTATCTGCTTAAATACTATATAAACTATGCAAAATTGCTAACCCAAACTTCGAGTTAGTATATTGCTTTCCTAATATTGATCTAACATACTTATTCTATTTTTTAACTATCAACTTGTAATCATTTTGGTAAGTCATTATTCAAATCTGCCATAAAATAATGGTTAATTTATCTCCTGTATTTAGTATTTTGTAAGGACTCACCAGTACACAGAAGTAGGATTAAAGTATTCGCTTCCGCGCAAATAAAATTCGGAACCTGAATTTTTTAACCCATTACACTCCACTCCGAAACCAACACTTCCAACAACCTCCATCGCATATTTCTCATAGAACTCCGAAAAATTTATGGCTTTATTATTCACGTGTAACTCTACAGCATAACCGTGTGCTTCTTTAGCGATTTTCTCCACTAAAGGATACATGGACTTTAATTTAGAAGTCGAAAATACAGGCGACATTTTTAATCGTAACATTTTCCAAGGTTGGGAATGCAAATTGAATAGATGTCCGGCTAAAGGGTCGCCTTTTCCTCCGGAAAATATACCGTGTGATTGAAAATGCTCAAAATCCTTTATCAATATACGCTTAGCCAAATCTGGATCGTTTATATTCAACACTGGTTTATGAAAACAATACATTCCAATGTAAGGTAAATCTTTATATCTGTAATAGTTATCACAAAACGGCTGAAAGAACTGTTCCTTCCTTTGCACTACTTTCTTTAAGTTTCCGAACGGAAATATTGGTTTCGGTCCCATAACACCTTTCCTTGACCAGTACGTAAACTTATATTGGAACCACAAATATACTATTAGAAGAAACAACACCAATATGATAAACATTTCATATGAGAATATTTGTAACTTGAGGAAAGCCATTTTCATGAGTTTCGTTATATTTTCAAGAAGAATTTCCGACACAACACATTTCGTTTGTATACACAAAAAATGTATTTATCCCGACACTTAAAAATTATTAACCGCAAAAAATAAAAAAATTAACCGTAAAAAATAAAAAAATTGCGACCGTAATCTTCAATGGCTGCTGCAGCAATCGAAGGTCCACTTCACTACACTGGACCCGAGTATTGCAAAATATACGCGCTCAAGCCTCCACATTAACTGAACATTATATATAACAATGTATGCATATATATACCTAATATTTTATTGAACACATCACAATTCGCAGTGGAAAAAGAGCATAAGATGAAAATTGCAATTTTACAGGACAGCAAAAAAAATGTTAAAATAAATTGATATTTATCATTGCAATTTTTTTTCTGTAGACGCAAAAGCATGTTTTGTAGATCCTTAAAAGATAAAAAAATACAGCAGAGCATGAATAATGAATATATTCGTTTATTCTTAGGTTTTAAGATTTCCTAAATAAAGAGAGATTAATATGTTGTGCTACTTTTCCTAATTAATGGGGCCGCCAGTTAGTGCGTCGCTTACACAGCACTATGGACCAAATTAGGGACCCTTACTCCCTTTATATTATTACAAAAGTGTAGTGTTATAGGCCTATATTACTGAATGCCCCGTTATTAGTAGTTTGTTATATAAGAGCGGTAAATAGGTTTTTACTGCATTCTTTACTTTTAATATTTTTTGATTTTACTCAGTATCTTCACCTGATCATTTTATTTCATTAAACATTTTTTAAGTCAACTTTAGTAAACAATATTACCACTCTTCTTCGTTTAAAATATGAATTTATTTTCTGTAGGTAGGTATAGCCGGAGTTATTACAAAATCAGATAATAATTTTGGTAAAGCAAAGAAGTCGCATATATATATTTTTTAGACATTAATTTATTTATTTAATATTTATACAGTACTTGATGATACCCGCGACTTCGTCCGCGTGGATTAAGTTTTTTTCCCGCGGGAACTCTTTAATTTTCTGGGATAAAAGCTTCCCGGGATTCAAACTATCCCTATGCTAAATTTCATCAAAATCGGTTGAACAGATGGCCCGTGAAAGCGTAACAGACAGACAGACAAACACACTTTCGCATTTATAATAGGTACTAGATGATGCTCGCCGAATCAACAACGTCTTTGATTACCGCAGGAACTCTTTAATTATCCGGGATAAAATGTGCCTATGCCTATGTCCTTCCACGGGATGTAACCTACCTCTATACCAAATTTCATCAAAATCGGTTAACCAGTGGGCCGTGCCGTGCCGTGGGTAGGCCGTGAAAGCGTAGCAGACAGACAGACAGATAGACAGACAGAAACACTTTCGCATTTATAATATTAGTATGGATTAGTATGGATTATTCAAGTCAAAAAGTATTTTTATTTCTACAACCTTAACTTATGTATGTGAGGCACACTCTTATTTTAGTTTTTATACGACTGCCAGAAAAAAGGAGTATATTGTTTTCAGGATTCATGTATGCATGTATTTATGTATGTATGTATGTGAGTTTGTATATTCCACCATAACTTCTATACGCCTGAACCGATTTTGAAATATGGTATGAGGTATCGTTAGAATGCCTAGCTTATTCCGGGTGACAAAGGCTAGTAAAATTAAAAAAAATTATGGGATGACCATGTTCCCGCATTAAAGACTAAAGTTGAAAAAAAAAATCGAAAATAAGATTCACTATATAATCATCATCTAGAAAATAATGAGTAGATTTCAAAAAATTATAACACTCAAGTTCAATATCCACTGATTCACAAAAAAATATCATTAATAAAAATGTGATTAAGATTTTAATTTAACTAGATGAATTTAGATTTTTAACTTTTTAGTTCGTTGTTTGGCAGGGCAGTCGTGTTTTTTTTAAAATGACTTATTATACATAACTAGCTGATGCCCGCGACTTCATCCGCGTGGATTGAGGTTTTTTGGTTCCCGCGCGAACTCTGTAATTTTCCGGGATAAAAAGTAACCTATGTGTTATTCCAAACTATAATCTATCTATGTGCCAAATTTCATCCAGATCCGTTAAGAGCCGTTCTGGCGTGATTGAGTAATAAACATCCATACATCCACCCACCCAAACTTTCGCATTTATAAAATTAGGTAAGTGTAGATTCAAAGTATTCAAATAATAAAACCTGAAATCAGTCTCAAAACTAAATAAACATTAAATAACACTTTTAAAGATTTTAAAGATATCAGATTTTTGCACATAAGCAAATAAAATTGCACAAAAGAATTAAAAAGTAACAGTAAAATATTCTAAATGGTATTATCACAATAAACTTATCACATAAATTTATTTTAATTGGTATGTATAAAATATTTTTCAAAACAAAAAAGTGTATGATTAATGGTGAAACCTGAAGTCAGTCTCAGGGGGCTTACTCCCATCGCTGAAAGCGCTATTATTTTAATGTCGTTGACGCTCTTGTTTAAGAATTATAATCGTGATTTTAAGGACGTCAAGGTATGTCCTTTATAACTGTCGTTTCGAAATAATACTGCTTTAAGCGATGGTAGTATGCCCCCAGAACAAAGTAAACAAAAATAAGACATAAAAATACTGTTTTTTGCACTTTTGCAAATATTATAAAATTATTATCAAATTTCTCTACCAAATCTAATTATAAAAAAGAACGAAATAAGGAAGAGTTATTCGGCCCTTAGACAATTCTAGCAACTATCACAAAATAGTTGTAAACAGGCACGTAATCTAATACCATTAAACGAGCAATTCTTGTGTATATATATATATATCTATTATCTATAATCTATATATATATGTCACCGTAGGATTGTAAAAACCGTTAGATTGTAATCTAACTCGCGAAATTGCAAACTGTCGAAAGATTACAACTTAGCGTATTATTTTTCGGTAGATTGTAATCTGTTAGTTACATTAACCCGATAGAACCTAAGTGACAGCCTAAGACAACAACTTAAGACAACCTAAGACACCTGATGGGTTATTTATGTCGAACCCTAACCTAACCTGCAAGAAACAGACAAGTAAACGTAAATACAATGAATATTTCAAAAATTGACACTCAGAACATTGAACGGTTTACAATCTTTCGACAGTTTACAATTTTGCGAGTTAGATTATAATCTAACGGTTTTTATAATCTTACGGTGACATATATAAAAGCGAAATTATAATAACACCCCCCGTATGATATGATATCAGTTGGGTTGAGGTCGTTGTATGATACGATCTTAGACCACTACTGTTACCTTTGTTTAAATTAAAATACTATGTCTACTTTAGAACAGTTCAGTTAATTAGAATCTTCTTTGATCTAATATAACCCATTATAAGTTTATTATTTTTAAAATAAATCATCCAGCTAAAATAATTTCGTAAACGAGATGCGCAATGTAGCTGACAGTATATTTACATGCATACGCTGTGAACGCGAGTATCACCACAGAATAGGTGATACTAGCTACCATAGTAGCTACTAATTATGACTCTGCCATTTCGTCCCGCACCGACGTATTCTCGTATACCTACTCGCGATTTTATAAAATGGTATAATATATGCGTATTATTACTAACTTTATGAACATGTATTTTTTATGTTATTTTTCTATACTTCCACTATACTTAATATTATAAATGCGAAAGTTTGGATGGATATATGGATGTATTGATGTGTGGATGTATGGATGTTTGTTACTCAATCACGCCCCAACGGCTGAACGTTGGCACAGAGATAGATTATAGTCTGGAATAAAACATAGGCAACTTTTTATCCCGGAAAATTATTGAGTTCCCGCGGGAACCGGAACACCTCAATCCACGCGAACGTAATCGCGGGCATCAGCTAGCATTTAATATATATGTCGCCGCGGAGGCTAGGCGGGCTTTAATCTTTATACCTTAATTCCTTAATTTGATTATAAACCTATTAGATTTAGTTATTCTTTGATTATTGTCGATGATACTGTGTTAAAATAGTGAACAAACAGTTAATGTAATTTAAAATGACGAGTTCTTGATGTAAGTACCTACTTGTTAGTTTCCTATTTATTTTAACGTTATGAATTTGCTGTCCAAGTTGCTGGAAATTTATGTTTAAAATATTATTATGATTTACGAAGTTATTTTGGTGTGTTTAAACATTTATTAGCTTATTTATTAAGAAGTGAATACTTTAATTGTTTGTTACCATCCAAACGAGACAATGCCGTCCGACCAATAAGAGCGAAGTAGCGGTGATGTCATACAGCGCGATCGGAGGGGCGCTGGCGGCATGGTCACGTTCAAGATGGCGAATTTGGATTATTAACTTTTGGACGCTCGCTAGCGATGGTCGGTAAGGGGAAACCCTTGTCGATTTCCGTGCCAAAGTAGAAACCTAGGTTTAGCTAGGCTTCATTTATAAGCGTAGACCTAGTCTAGTGTTACTAAATTGCGAATAACATTTGTGGTTTCAAAGTTAAAGATATTACAAAATCATGTTTTAGAATTCCTGTTTCGTTTTCTTGCCATTGTCGTTGTGTGTTGTAATTATAACCTTATTTTCAAAAACTAGCATGTGGCGTTTCTTTTGTTTTATTTGAGGGTGATCAATAATAAATAAATTAGTGACAAATCCTTATTGTAGACGATGACTTAATGGCGACGGGTTTTAAATAAATTTATTTAACTTTGGTTTCTTATTTGATTAGCTTTGCTTTTAGTATGGATAGTGATAGCAGAATCGGTGACCCACATGAGGTCAGCGATTCTGCCGTTTTTAAAAATAGTGGCGAGCTCATTTCTCCGATATATATAATATTCATAGTTACTAATAAAAGACGTAATCGCGTATAAATAAGTAGGGAAGAAAATTAAAAAGTGAATAAGGACAATTATCATATTTATTTTATTTTTCTTAATAAGTTAAGGTACAGATAATTACCATATGTGTTATAACGTTTAATCAAACAATAATATTTTCGCGTAGATTAACTTTCCGTTATTTACTCATTAAATAATCTGAATTGTCAAACAATGTAAATTATGATTTCTAGCATAAAAATTAGCCAAGATTAATGATAAAATTCTGAAAAAAATTGAGCATATGTAACTTTAGTCGCTCTTTTCAATCATATTAATAACTAAAATTCTGAGTAACACGTGCTACTTATGATTTTTTTGTCTGGGGGTGCGAGTCATCACAAAAACAGGAAAAGGCTTATTACAGATCTAAAAAATTCTTCAAGTAAAAGGAGAAATTAAATGTTGGTGGTACTATACTATCATAAACTTTGAAAATTGTTGATCTTATTTACCCAAAGGGTAAAATAAGCAAATTATACGAAAATAGCATAACACAATAGTGTGTACCTACTTGATTAGGAAATTTAAATATTAATTGATGAACTATCAAGGATGAGGTTCTTTACTGATGTAACTTAGGATTTTTAGTCATCGCTGGAACAGTTCTCTCAGGTTTCAAGTTCGGGGTCATATCCTTCTGTAAGCAAACCATATTGATACGTGCGATCCGTCATCATCTTTCCATTCATATCTTAATATAATCATTTTATTTAATGTTTACATTTTGTACATTTATTTTTAAAGGTCATAAAACTTTTACTTATAATCTTGCTAAATTAATCTAAATAAGTATTAACTATTCCAGTTCAAATAACGTTAGATTTATTCACTTATTGATCAAAGCATATAAAATATACGAAATAGTTTCTAATCTAAACCTTATGACTAATTATTAGATACTCATAATACAATACAGAGAAATTAATTAATAATTACTCAAAAATTACCGGAAAGAAAAATCAATTTATGTTCTTTAAAAGACGCTTTCAACAGACGATTAACTTTAACACTTTATTCTTCAAAGGCTTAATTTAGCTTAAAGTATCTGATCTAACTGCTGCCTTTCTCAATTTTATTAAATGCTGTAAATATTCAGTTGGAGTACGTTTATAAGTTTCGAAACCATAATAGTAATTTTTCTCTTTGAAATCTTCAAGGTAATTTTTATATCTATTGACTGAGAATTCCAGGCTTCTACAAGCTTTTTCAACATTCCTCCCAACTGCAACGAACGAGTTCTCCATTCTATATTTACTATCAAATCTCTTATGTTTGTTTAAGTTATTTTTATTATAACAATAGTCGATCCAACGATGTTTTTCCCTGGGTAATTTCATTGCACAAGAGCAGCTATCTTCATTATCCATCGCTAAAAACATTTGGTCTTGTTTAAATCGATATTTAGAATGTTTATCTAAATCCTTCCAAATAAAACTATCGTTTTCACTTGTCTCTAATAAATCAGAATCACTCTCTGTATCCCTAAAACATTCATATTCATTTTTACCAATTTTTGATTTTATGTACATATTTGATTTTCTGTGTATTTTTGCACTAGAACATTTTGAAGGCGGGACATCTAAATTTTCAAATCTTATACCTCTACTCGTTTCATCTCTTTGCTTTGTTGGAGAAAGTTTTATGTTGTATGGATAGAGATCTCCATTACGACCAAGAATTAAATCTGTGTAGTCTTTTTTACCTACTTTTCTGCTACAATCTACGGTTACACGAGGTAGCGGAAATTCATCTTCAAAACAATCAAAATCAATAATTTCTTGCTTTATATTTTGCGATGTATTTAAGTTGAGAGCAGCACATGGTTCATCCAATTGATCTGTCAATTGAACATCTGTTTCGACTATTTGAATTTCCTCCATTTTTCTTACAATATTATTATGATTTGTCAATAAATCTGGTGTAGATTCTATACTACGTTTTGCTGTTTCAACTTTTGTTGTGTTTTCGGCTGTTTCTACTGAACTTTGAGATTCGGAATCTGATTGAAACATAGGAGATATATTGATATTTATGATTGAGGACGCATTTTTCTCATCCGTACTAGACTTCAAATTTTCAATTTTCTTTAAATATCTTGAATAAATAGAGCTTGTAAATTTTTTCCGTCGAGGTGGTGGTGGTTTAACACGTGTTTGAGTATATCGATCACTCGTTGTTAGAATATTCGTCATAACCGATGAACTTCTACATACTACCTGTTTATTTTCAGTTGTCGTACCCCTATCATCGAAACATAAATTACTGTACTCAGGTCCAACTGCTATTTCTTTTGACCGTGGTGTAATAGGACTGGTTTCAGTACTGGCATCTTGTCGTATTATGCAATTTCGATTTTGGTGCCTTACGTACGATTGTAGATCTGTCTGAATATCAATTCCTTGATCTTTAACGCGAACTACAAATCTACGCGTTTGTGTATGTGCCGGTATTCCTATTCTTCTCTTATTCTTCAATGATTTTTTGCTTATCTCCATAAGACGTTGCCGTGCATTAGAACAAATTTTTAATTCATTTAAAGGTACAGCTTTTACTTCTACATTACTAGGACTTTCATTCTTTTTTAGTTTGGAATACAATCTTTCTGTTACCGAAGCTATAATTTCTGCTCTTTGATTGTCATAAAGAATCGGCACTCGTGGTAATCTCTCTTCCTTGTTCTTATTGTCATCATTACGTGTTTCATCAGGATCTGCGTCAGATAATCGATCACCTTGATAATGATGTAATGACCTGTCGTTGGAAAGTACTTCCTGAGAGCGAAATTGCTTTTTTCTATGTTTTAAAGGTGCAGCTACTTCTATATCACTCCCACTTCTTGTTCTTTCAAGGGCGAGGCCGAATAGTTTATCCATCTCTTTGTTTATCTCGTTGCTTATTTCTGCGTTGTTATCCATGTTGCTTATGATATCCGAACTACCACTTGCAATTGACGATGGTGTGGACTCCGAATTACGAGCGTCAGTTTTCGGATATCTAAAATTCATTATGTTCCCTATTTTTGCTTCTTGATTAACAAACGTTTTCCTTTTATTTATTTGTAGCTCCCAGTGTTGATCATCGTAAGCAATTTGTCCAGTCTCTGGTTTCTGAAAGATAAAACGATTCGGTAAAATTTCGGTATTTTACAAACTAAGCTTAAAACTAACTTTCATCTAACCAAACTCGCCCCAACTTTGACCTTATCATTGTTTGCAATCTTGCATCTTACTTTTTGATAAGTTATATATTTAGTATGGATGAGAAATAACTTACGTATTCAATAAAATGGTTAGCGAGTTCAGCCAATAGCTGATTGAGCTGAGCTTGTAGTGCCGCTTTAGATATCACTTGTGTGGCAGCGAGCGGTCGAGCAGTTGGCAGACAGCGCGCGTTGGCCGCCCAGCGGAGCGTGGACACGGACTCCCCGTAACACGCGGCTCCAGGCGATACTGCTATAGGCACAAAACAATTATTTAAATATCAAGGGTCATGTGAGTAGGAAGTGGGACTAGAGTCGAAAGTGAGTCAGCACCAACACCACAGATATTTTTGTATGAAACAACTAATTTATTTTCCCGATTTAAGCATTTTTTTTAAAGTACTACCACCAAGGTGGTACGTTAATACTAGGTCGTTATCGTCACCCAATAAATGTTCTGTAGGTACCTACGTTATAGGTGTATTATAAGGACTTTCACAGACTACGCATGGGACTCTAACGCCTATCCGAACTCACATCCGCTGAATGCAACTCAGCTGGGCAGCGTTCAAGAAGCTTCTCATCAAGATCTGTTTCTCATCCACTGACGACTGAAGACCAGTCTTCAAAGTTATATGTTCATGGGTCTCATAGAGGCCAGTACCTAAGTACTCACTTGCAATAATAAAGATGCTTCCACCACCAGTAAAGCAATCTTTAAGAAGCCAAGTCAGTGCTGAATCGCGATAGGGCACGAACCTGCCGCGATCAGAACCACGACTCACTAAAAAAGATAGAATCATAATTTAACCTCGTTTCATAACACAAATCGACTAATATACTACGACCTTGCCATCACACATCCCATACTAATGAACAGACATTGAACAGAAAACAGTAGAACATGCAAAGGGAGCAACGTCTGAATGAAATGATTAAATTTCATACATACCAAGGGCTGATACAACATTGCTGAGGGCTACCAATGATTTGTTGATATTAGCTCCTTCTTTTTGGAGACCACCGCAACCTTCCCAGCCAGATTTTTCGCTAAAATAATAAATGACAATTATATTTTTCCCCTGCAGGGGACCTTGTACTATGTCTACACGGCATAGTATCGTTACTATGTCGTGTAGAAACCGATTAGGGGTATCATGAGTTTATTATACTAATAACTAGCTGATGCCCGCGACTTTGTCCGCATGGTTTGAGTTTTTTGATTCCCGCGGGAACTCCATAATTTTCCGGGATAAAAGCTTAAGTCACTCTCCAGGTCGTCTACTATACACATGCCAAAAATCACGTTACGAAACATTTTGTATGGGAAAATCAAGGGAAAATGATTTTTCTTTTATTTTATTTTTTCGTCAATTTTCCAATGTTTTTAATATTTATTCTGCTATTCGGGACTGAGACAAATACAACAAATCAAAATCGGTCCAGCCGTTCTGGAGTTATAAGTGTTCGAACAAACCCGACTTTGTTTTATGTATTAAGATATTATTGTTTAGAGAGTAGAGTTTAATATATGTAACTGCCGTACCAGCGTAATCGGCTTAGCTCCTTCCCACCCCATCCAAGTGAAATTTCAGTTGCCAACTTTTAGTAAAATTAAAAATTAAAATCTACTTATGGTACGTACGGTAAGATATCCCACAACTAGACGGCATTGTCGATACAATATGACACAATTAGTGATATGCCGGATATCCGTATCCGTATCTGCGGATATCCGAGGGTGAAGAAGGATCCGTACTTTTTTGGCGGATCTTTTACCTTATTAATTTTCAATACAAAGATGAAATTTTATATATAGATGATTAGGTAGCAATGAAAAACTATTAAATTCTGCTCAGATAATTTCTTAAAATCAAATATTTGGCACCTTTAAAATGCAAACATTTATCGTAGCATATCCGCGGATCTTGACACCAAATATCCATACCCGTATCCGATCCGTATCCGCGGATATACATTTTTATTTTTAATGATCCGGCACATCACTAGACACAATAATAACAGCCTCAGGAAGAAAAAATATCTTAATTAAGGGCCAAGGCGAGGGAAAGGTCAATACCGTTTCCTTGATATCTTAGTAAAATAATTATTTCATGTCACTTTCTGAATTCCGTCGCCCTTCGTCACAATACACATATTTATTATGACTTACGAAGATTTTAAAAGGTAGTCTACGTTTTTGTTGTAGGTTATCTGTTTGTAGGTGTGTACATAGGTATTTGTAAATCCCAATCCAATCAAAAGTTCGAGAAATCAGACATTTAACTATAGCTTGGTCAGCGTTCCTGAACTTCAATACGAAGACGTAATGACAAAACCAACATGGCGGAGCTGCTAAAGAAGTTCGTTAAATAACCATGTGCGTTTCGCAGTCAAGTAGAAATGAAACAATATGACAAACATGGGTTAAAGTCTTAGAAGATTTGGTAATATCATATCATAATAAGCAACCACCGATTGCCATTCCATCCATCCAATCCATCGTAATGCCATTCCTTCCTCTTCTCGGTAGGAATGTCATTCCGAACCAGCAGTAGATTCACTCAACGATTCAAAAGCACTTAAAAAGTAAAAGAAATAAAAAGAGTAAAAGTCTGCTTAATAAAGAAATATTGATTAAGTTTGCAGTTAATAATAATTATCTTGTACTTGCAAGTTGCACAAACTTAACTTTTTTTGGGAGGGAGGCTCCTTTGAGCATTTAGTAATTTACATTAAGTAGCATGCTAAATAGGTATGTCTTTACAATAGCTTGCTACTTAGTCTAAATTCTCCTCCAAACCTCGTACTGGAGGTCGGGTGTCTTAGCCACTAGGCTATCACCGCTTCCTCTCTCACCTAATATTATTTAACTTAACTATTTAGCTTGCCGTATATTACCTTGTAGCTTTCTCACTGGGTTTAATCCGTTTTTTTGCATGGTTGCCTGGTAGAGATCGCTTTAAAGCGATAAGGCCGCCACTTGTACCATAGCATAGTTTTATTGTTAGTTGTTTTTTTTTGTATGTGTTTCTTGGTGTACAATAAAGAATTTTTCATTCATTCATTATTTACCTGCCAGCAAGATCAACGAGATGCAGCTTGCAGTATGGAGTGATCAATTCGAGCAGAGCATGTGATCTGGAGGAAGATGTATTGCGTCTGGTTGCGGCAGTGTGACGTCGCCGCGAGCCTTCTGTCACCACGGTCAGCAGAGACTCCGCGTCGTGCACCGTCACTTGACGTAGATCTTAAAAGAAAAGTCTGTCATACTCATTTCATACAATAAACTAAATGTTCTGTCTTGGAAGCCCAGCCCAAATCCTTGAAGAAATTTCCTAGAAAACTGAAATTTTGCACAGAGGTTTCCTTTAAAATCAGTGAATAAGGCTAATCGCTGCCACGCCAAGCCCGACCAATGAAGTTGCAAGAAAGCAGAATGCTTTTTGATTTCTTGCAACTTGATTGGTCGGTGGCGTGACTTAGCCACTAATCACTATCACTGTTTTCCTAACGCGGACAGACTAAGCATGTGCTCTTTACGTGCAGCGCCGCGCACGTAATAGTTATACCTACCGGTGCGTCTTTCTCCAAACTAACTCATCACAATCGTAGATACCTATTATATCTTTAATATGTGCTCATCACACAGAGTAGGTACGGAAAGGTGTGATTTTTCAAAATTCCCACGGGAGCGTAACCTCAAGCGGTCGTTAGGAATTCATAATAAATAAGCAATTATTCTAATTATATTATAACTAGCTGATGCCCACGACTTCGTCCGCGTGAATTAAGGTTTTTAATTTTCCGGAATAAAAAGTAGCTTATGTGTTATTCCAGACTATAATCTATCCCTGTGCCAAATTTCATCCAGATCCGTTTAGTCGCTCTGGCGTGAAAGAGTAACAAACATCCATACATCCATACATCCGTACTAACAAACTTTCGCGTTTATAATATTCGTAGAATATACCTAGGTATCTACTACCACTAATGATAACGCGACGTCTAATTGATGCTTAAACCTTCGCTGGAGCAGCTTTATTATACCTACTGCTTTATTTTAAGACTACTTTTATTAAGCACATTATTATATAATAACACTATAAAACGACCTACCCTACCACACACACTACTAAGTACGTAGTAATAGTAAGTTCTAGTTGGCTCATTTTTTGTCATTTTTTCATTTTTTTTTTTTTGGCTCATTTTTTGCGCAAAGGATCAGCCTGGCTGTCCAGCGCGGAAATGCAGCCAGCATTCTTGCCACCATTCCACGTGGGCATGATTTATATAGTAATTAGGTTAGGCTAGCTACCATTAAGTTCTATTGTATTATTTTCAATAAGTTCTAGTAATAACAAAAGGTACAAAGTGTAATAATGCTAAAATAGCAAAGTAAAACAATCAGCTTCAAGTGTCTCTATTTATACTTACTTTGTACATAGGGCCCCTTAGTAGGATGCTCCCGGACCCGCAAATCTTTACGAGCATTACCTTTCCTCCTTGGAAGGGAATTAACTGGCAACACTTCACCCGCTAATAGATCGTTCACCCGCTCGTTATAAATCTCTAGGAAACTGAAAAAAGTTTTTTTTACTTTTCGTAACTAACTTTCGTCTTGTTTTAAGTCGATTTGAAATTCTCTTTGTTATGTTAGGAACACTTCCCGTGATAATAAACCAAAACCAGGTGAAGCTCAAATGCTCAACTAACTACATTAAAATCCATGCAGACAAACTCGCGGATAAACTAAAACATGAAAATTATTAAACTCTACAAATTATAGCGCCCATATACGTATATGATGCATTTCCTGGTACCCTTTAAAGATAAATGGAATAACAGCTGTGGGGATATTATAGTATTAAATTAAAGGTCATCTTTAGTTGGACACTCCCATACAAATTTTCGGAATAAATACCTACGTTTCTACGAACGCAAGAACTGCTGAAAATGACGAAAAATGGGGTCCAGATAGGACCCATAAAGCTAGAACAGCTACCTACATATTTTAACTTGAAAATCACAAAAGAGTATGGCCTATATAGTCCTCTACCCAAATACTGGATCAATATACATACAAATAAATACTTTGTCATTTATGATGCATTTATGTGTCACACAAAAAATTCTTCATACATTTTTACCGCTTGGCGTTTAGCGCTCAGTACACGGTGCGCGCGTACGCGCTCGATGTCCGGTAAAATAATGAATTTGGAATTTTGAACTTGGACTTCATTTTTATGTGTCTTCAATAGTCAAGAAAACATTATATTGTGCTTATATCATGTCTCTTTGCTGTTTTAATATTTTTCAGTCATCTAAATTGGGATTTATTCCTTTTATAAAGCATAAAATGCAAAAATATGTTACGTTTCTATTGACCCTCAATGGGTTCAATGGACACGAGGTATGGGGTGAATAGATAAAAATGCTAAGGTTGGCTTTTTTGCATTAAATTTATTACGACAAAATGAACACCGTGTTGTATACTGCGCTTGATAAAACTTGATATTGTTAACCGACATTCACAAAGAAGAATCAATTCTCAATTGTACGCGTTTTTTTTACCCGATTACGGCCAAATCAAAAGGAAAGGGTACGATCTTGAGAGTCTATGTATCTATGTATGTGTGTGCGTGCGTGCGTGCTTGTGTGTGTGTGTGTGTGTGTGTAAGTATGTTGGATGTATGTATGTATGAATGTATTAATTGAAGTCTATGACACTCCAGGGCCCATAACTACACTCAAATATTACTATAGCCAACTATACCTTTGCAAAAAATTACGTCTGTACGTTACTCTCTTACGGCGTGATTGAAGAGCAATCCTACTGACAAACCTACTTTTTCACAATAATTTTAGTACCATTTTAAAATTCTTTGTTATCGTACCGATTTCGTTCTCTAACGAACTACACTCTAAAAATAAGTAATGACTCTTCAAAAACAAGTCCGTACTTGAGACGCCTCCGACAACCCCTATGTGATAGAATGTTGTGACGATATCCTAAAATTTGATGACGACGTTACGTTTCTACACTGCTAATACTATACTTACGGTTTTATTACGTTACTCATCCCTGTTTTTTTTAACATTATTTTACAATGTAGAAAACTGAGTATTATTGTGGCCGCGAGTGTTATATCGGCGCATACCGCAATCGCGCAACCGTGCCGCGGAATGTGGCGCGGAGGCATAGATAAGTAGTAAATAAATAATCATCTAATATTCTCAAGTAACAAAATTGTTGTAGTTGGCTATAAAATCGAGCGTACAGCGTAGAGCTATATGTACTTGCAGTAATATGCTGTATTGTGGCGAGTTAAATACCTACACATTTTTACTTTATGGTCTTAATATATTGAGTTCTACACGTAAATTGGTCAACCAGCCGTCTTGAACTTAGCACTAGATACCTAGATAATAGTAAAGTAAAGTAAAGTAAATATTTATTTGGTAAAATATGATACAGGCAAGATGTCATTAGGTTAATAAGTAGGTACAAACTAGGGCTTCCAATACCGGGATCCCGGACTTTTTTCGTCCGTTTTCAATACCGGTATCAAAATGTCTAATACCGGGATACCGGTATTGGTGACATTATAAACGAAACAGTGAATATTGCTTAAATTTCTTAAAACATGCCACTTTTTTATTCGACTAAGTTTAAAACTTGTATCTTAAGCACATTAGCTCATTATGAGCACTTTTATTGCTTAAAACCAGTGAAGAAAAGTCATTTTTGATCACTCAGAGGGAAAAATTAGTTTTTGAATTTGGATCCCTGTGGCTTGGCATTTCTATATCATTGACTCGCGAAACATTCAGAAATCTGTTTTTTATCCAATGCAATATTTAATTGTGGCTTATTTTCTTTTTTCGTTTAAAAAATAGCTATTGAATTTTTAAATAATTCGTGTTTGGACTAAACTCTATGTATTTTTACGAATAAAAAATGGCATTTCTTCATTGAATTTAAGCAGAGGCTCTTTTGGAGTTAATGTGGTCAAAAAATATTTTTTATGGAAAAACTGTTTTTTATGATGCACTTTCCTTCAGAAAAGACTAGTTTTAAAAACACTCTACCTAATTTTAAGTTTTACCCAGTACTGGGAACCCGGGATCCCGGTATTGAAAAAATATTTCCGGTATTAATACCTGTATTGAAAAAAACCGGTATTCAAGAGCCCTAGTACAAACATATTTAATCGTTACCGACGTCCAAATATTGAATTAATATTCTTATTTAAGAATTGAAGAATTATTGTACCGAATAAAAACAATGATCTAAAAGATACTCGAAAAATCCTTTTTTAAATGATGGTAGATTAGAGTTCTTTTAGTTTATTCGGTAATTTATTATAAATTTTTATGACTTTTGTTTTTACCTTCTACGATGAGGGTAGTTTCGTCTGCAAATAAAATACACTTTTGTCTATATGATGTAGTCTGGAAACTCGTTAATGTATACTAAAAATAGTAGAGGGTCGAGGATAGAACCTTGCGGTACACCGTACTTATTTATTTTGAAATTTGATCGATACGTTTTTTTAATGCACCCTCTAAAACTTATATTTCGACACACTATTGTCTTGAAGATAGATAGCTTTTCAACCAATCATTAGCTGTGTCTCTAATACCGTACCTGTACCTCTGTATCTATTCTAATTATATTTCATGTGACACTACATCGAAAGCTTTAGTCATATCTAGGAAAATAGATGCAGTTGGGATTTTGTTATTTAGATTTTCTGTTATTATTTTTACAAGATTAAAGCAAGTTAAGGATGTAGAACTATTTTTTCTTAATCCAAATTGATGAGGTTCTAATAGATTGTATTTAATTAAGAAGTCATAAATTTTGATATACATTACGTGTTAAAATATCTTTGATTTAACTGGTATTAATGGGATTTATCATGATGATTATTTATGTCTATTTTATTCCCTTTTTATATAATGGCTTAAGTAGTGAAAAATTTACAGAAGTCGGGAAAATGCCTTGTTCTAGTGATAAATGTATGGTGTGGCATAGCGGAGTTGCTACATCTGCCGCACATACTTTCAACACCTTAGTTGTAATTTCATCATAACCATAAGAAGTGGTGTTTTTAAGTTTCAAAATTATATTGTAAATATCAGTAAATAACATTGACCGTAGTTAAGAAAATGGAATGATCAAAATTAGACAAGTTATTAGTACTTTTAGTATTGTGTAATTTTTTACCATTAGATGCTAGTGATATATTCGAAGGCAAATTTATATAATAGTTGTTAAAGGTTTCTACCACTTCTTCAGGTTTATTAAAATTTGTATTATTATGTTGTATTTCAACTATTTGTTACATATTTTGGTCAGTGTTAGTTATGAATGCTTAGATATTTAATTGCTTGTAATATGTAAGCGTGGTTTAACCACAATTGGACCATAAAATTATCATAAACAATTCCAAACATAAATAAAACTTGTTACAGAGTTAGTCTGCTATAGAATAATTCTGGCACATTTGAAATCGTAGTCGTAGTAGAATCATAGAATTGGCCAGAATTCGTAGACCTTCGGTGCTATTGGATGTTGGGAAATTTATAACAAATTACTGAAAGTTTCGGCGCCTTTCTACGGAATGTTACGGGCAGACACCTAGCTAGGATTAATATAGAGCAATCAGATCAAAATTGTTATTTTATAGATAAGTTTGATCACAATGATAATACCTACCAGCAGGAATTCAAATAAAACTAAACGACACATTTTCTAAAAAAATTGAATTCATTGTTTGGAAATGAGTGTTTTTCATCATAATATGCAAAAAATTGAGCTTTTCCGGAAACTTATACAGAATCCTTGGTACAACTTACAATAAGTAAGTACCTCGATAAAAGATGGCCGCTTCAAAATAGCAGATCAGTTTGACGACCATTCACGACGAAAATAATCTTATGTTTACCAACTAAAAAGTATGCGCCGAAGTTAGAACCTGTGAACATGTAGTTAATGTACATACATATTATAACATAATGTATATGTCACCGTAAGATTGCAAAAAAATATTTATACGGGTTATATACGGGTTAATATACTCAGATTACAATAAACCGAAAAATAATGCGTTAAATTGTAATCTGTCGACAGTTCACAATTCCGCCAGTTAGATTACAATCTAACGGTTTTTGCAATCTTACGGTGACATATATAAATATTGGTTAATATTATATAATATACTACCTTATGCCCTCCACTTCGTCCGCGTGAATTGAGGTTTAATGGTTCCCGCGGGAACTCTTTAATTTTCCGGAATGAAAAGTAGCCTACGTGTCCAGACTATAATCTATCACTATGCCAAATTTCATCCAGATCCGCTTTGCCGTTTTGGTGTGATTGATTAATAAACATCCATCTATTTATTATCCAAACGTTCGCATTTTTAATATTAGTATAATATGGTCGGGGAAAAAGTTTCTTCGTATTTTATATACAAATTCAAGACTTTTTTTCATAGTTTAATTATAGATAGTATGAGCCATTTTGTTTGATAACTTTCTGCCATCTTGTAGGGAGTGACATAATCCCGTTGCTCTAGTTTTAGTTTTACTAAACAAAAATACCGTAACTGATTATCACCATCATGTTTTATAACTAATCGGAATCAATACGCTAATTCTCAGATTTCGTGCAAATAGGACGAAAATGAGAGAATTTTTAAAATGTTGAAATTGCTGGTCCGTTTGGATCAGTCACTCAAAATATAGGTAAAATTAGACATATTCACCAAAGTTATAATGAATTGCACCAAATTATTGCCAAGATACGATGCCGACCTCCAGCTCGCTGGTCCGATGACCTAAAGAAGGTTGCGAGAAGCGGTTGGATGAGGAAGGCGGAGGACCGTGTTTGGTGGCGCGCTCTCGAAAAGGCCTACGTCCAGCAGTGGATGCATACGGGCTGATGGATGGATGGATGGATTGCCAAGATAAATGCATTTGAAATTTGATGTCACTGAAATAAATGAGAACTGCTGTGCTGGTAATGATTTTGGTGAGGAAGGCATATTAATGTGATGTTAATGAAATGAAACTTCACCTCCAACAATAAACGCATTTTTAATAATCAAATACATACAGTGTTAAATACATATATATAAGCAATAACCGAAAATACTGTCGCAATGCTACGAAAATTTTAATACAACAACCAATTGAACTTGCTGCGTGCAATATTTTATGTTTTTTAAATCTTTGTTTGTCTTTTATAATCATAATGATATTTCTAAAGGGACTCTCAACTTTCTTATCTAATGCTTTAGAACGAGAGTTCATTTATAATGAAATTCACATTTTTAAAGTAATTGGTAATTTTTTTATTCGAATTGAAATGCGATTTGCACGAAATCTGATAACTATCCATTATGTGTACAGTGTACCTAAATTGAATAAATATAATATTTTGAATATATTTTTAATCAAGCCACAGTCATATTATGCGGTTGCATAAACTACCTTGTGCTCTTGGTTACGGCATTTGTCTTCAAGCTTCTTTACTCAGGATTCCGTTCCAGAAGATACTGCTGCAGATAACACTCTGGTTCAGACTTCAGATTGAGTCACGACATTTTTAATACACGAAATTAAGTCCACATATTACAGGAAAATATATGGCATCGAAATATTATGGAAATACCGATGTAAACAGTATATTATGTTGACGGCTGTTGACAGATTTTCTCTTGGTCGCAATTTTTTATAATTAATTTTGTTTCCTTCAAACGCCACCAAGTATAAGTAAGCCACCAAATATTATTAAGTCCTAATCAAGTGAATTGCTGTTGAGGAGTTTTGTCCTCTATCTCTGATAATGTTTATCAAATCTTCACCAAAATTGGGCAAAACTTACCTGATGATAGATAGGTACCTTCTAATAAAGAAAGATTTATTCAAATCAATTCAGATTTGACTGAGCTATGGAGTAAAATCAACAAAAAGTCCTATCCTGGAAGAAACTTATTTTGTATCGGGATAAAAACTATCCTATATATTGACCCGGAGTATCAGCTACCGTTATAATAAATTTCATTTAAATCCGTTCATTAGTTTTCGCGTGATCCGCGGCCATACAGACAGGCAGACAGACCAAAATTAAATAAAAATCTGTTTTGAGCTCAGTATCGATAGTAAAAGCATACCCCGATTAAAATTTTCAGAATATATTAAATGTACAGAAATCTTTCAGTTACAGCTTTATTATAAGTATAGATTTTTTGTACTAGGTATACCGCTCTCTTGCTCTTGCTCTCTTAGATAATCTCCTCGTTCCAAAGATTGCCGAAGAGATTGCGATTTAAGGATATGTATAACTAGTGGTTCGCCCCGAACTGAGACCTCGCGGTATCCATAAGATAGTTTTAAATATATATTGTAATAATAGTTAACTTTCAACATTACACGAAAAAGAGCTAAAGAGTTTTATAGAGCGCAATCTATTGAAGTTCTGTTAAAAATACTGAAGCTCGTTAAAAATTAAATAATTTCGTTACATTATAATATTTATCTTTTTATTTATTTAATATTTTAGGATATAATTCAAATAATTGATCAAGTTTCAGGCTCAGCCTTTCAGAAAATTGAGAATTCTGAGGTCAACTTTGGACGTTAGAAAATCTCAACTTTGAAAGCCCCCCATTTCGTCAATTATAGGGGAAAATTTGTAAAAAAAATTGGACTCTGTTCCTAATTATCTTTAAAATGATATACCGCAACCCTTTATGTAACGCTATAAAAAATATTTTACTTCGCATTCGCTTCTATGAGAGCCCCCCTGAAATAAAGATTTTTATAACTTTTTAAGCCATTTTCGGCTGGAGGCCATCGGTTTACATATTATATTTAAATTTGAAGTAATTACGTTCAGAAGTTATAAGGCTCTGACAGACAGACGGACGGACGGACAAGTGCAAATTCACCCAAGTAGACTCAGGGACCTTCGCTTCGCTCGGTCAATTATTTTTACCTTTTGCGTATTGTCTTTTTTTTTAGTGCATGCAATAAAGAGTTTATATCAATCTAAGTATCTCCTTCTTTTTTACACATCTTAGGAGGTTAGAGGAGGAATCAAAATATGAACTTATATATTTTGTGAATCAAACCCATCTTGTCTCTCCTGCAGCAAAGGCCTTATGGGGTAATCAGCCCGAAATTTCACGCTGCTTTGTCTAGTTTCTATGAGTAATAATTGGCAAACGACATAATACGAACTTTGCGTGCTAACACTATTTTTAGTAACGTTATTTTATTTTATTTTATTCATAAGGTTCGCTAGCGATTTTTACAAAGGATAATCATAAGTTATAAATGAAACAGTAAAATTGGTATTTGGTATTTGTACACCATGATTAAATTCCATAAGAAATATCTGTTATCTAATTGATGAGACGGACAATAAATATTATTTTTTTACGTTATTTTATTTTATTTTATTCATAAGGTTCGCTAGCAATTTTTACAAAGGATAATCATAAGTTATAAATGAAATAGTATAATTGGTATTTGGTATTTGTACACCATGATTAAATTCCATAAGAAATATCTAAGTTATCTAATTGATGAGACGGACAATAAATAATTTAGAATTAAAGCGTTCGGATTAAGGTACTACTTTAAGTAACGCTCAAATAATGAAGATTTTATTCGCGGAAGGTCCGATTTGTTAGAATTTGCAAAAAAAAAACTGCTCAAGGTAATGTTCGAAACACCGCCACCGTCCACCACAAAAACTTTATGCTAAAAACATAACTTTAAACTTAATGGTACATAAGTAGTTAATTAACTGATTTGCTCTAAAATATAATTACGTACCTCTTTTTAATTATATTCATCCAAAACCCATGCTGCGACGACCGCGATGTAGTTATATCAAACTTTATTGATAAATCTGCTTCGATATAAACAGCTATTAACTGGGACCGATCCAAGCGCTAAACTCAAACTATTGCGGACTAAGCACAGAAGGCGTAGGGCGGGCGACACGTTACCGCTCGCGTATAATCCGCCCAAGTGTGAAGCCATACAACGCTCGGGGAAGGTGAAAGGGCATTAATCGACGGTCTGCGTTAGTAATTGGGAAAGTGTAATTTAACGTGGTGCAACAAAATAAATATCGTTTAAAATTTAATGCTCGGCATTTAAAAGGTCTATTCACAAATCGATGCGTTTAAATGTATATGTTACCGTAAGATTGTAAGAACCGTTAGATTATAATCTAACTCGCGAGATTGCAAACTGTCGAAATATTACAATTTAACGCATTATTTTTCGGTAGATTGTAATCTGTTAGGTATATTAACCCGATAGAATGAATGAATGAATATTTCAAAAATTGACACTCAGAACATTGAACGGTTCACAATCTTTCGACAGTTTACAATTTCGTAAGTTAGATTATAATCTAACGGTTTTTACAATCTTACGGTGACATATACATCGAAATCCTCACAGTTATTTATCATATAATCCTGGACCGACTCTGTGTGATTGATTCGATATGACTTTCATTTAGTTTTTCGTATTGTCCGTCGATCGTATCTAAAATTGATTGTCTCGTCCTTCAAACAGTCATGTACTATAGGTAGGTATTAGATATCTATCATCTTGTCTATCTCTCGTCTCGTCTATCGTTGGTCTGATTTATCGATCGTCTGTCAATAATCTTGCCAATCGATCTCATCCGTCGATCGTGTCTTCCGTTAATCATCTCGACAGTCAATCGCGTAGTCTTCCAACCATCTCTTGCATTAATCGTGTGTCGTGTCGTTTACCCTCTCAGATCTTGTCTGCTATCGCATCCATAACCGTGATACACACATAAATATGTCGCGTTCGTACTTCGTACCGTTGAACTATGAAGTTTTAAAGTCATTTTCTATCAAATCTATCACAACTTTGAGCCGTAGCACGCATCAAATTAACTTTTAAGTTAGAACAGTGATAAAGAGACGTAGCGCCACCAGTTCAAGGGCGAAAAGACACGCAAAGCTAGCACCCTCGCCTATAACTCTTTATCGTTCCTAATATCTACAAACTGTAATGTGGTATTGGATATTTTATGGTAAACGGTAACTGCTTATCTTTCGGATATTCATTCCAATGGCAGAGAATTGTACTCGAGCAAGTAAAGTTACATGTAGTCTCATTGTTGAGGATCGCAACCTTCAGATCTTTAACGCGTTCAAGTACACATTAAAGCTGATTCTGCACAATATCTAAACTAAACTAAAATGACAGCATTCAAAATATTGCTAGCCCTTTCCTAATACCAGGCCCGGATCTAGGGGGGGGGGCAAAGCCGGGGCCCGTGCCCCAGGCGGCAAATTCAGAGGGCGGCAGATTCGGCTTGGCAAACGAATACACTACTCAGCATTATCGCAACTTTGCGATGACAGACGCGCAGAATAGTAAATTTATTAATAAATAAAAGTTGTTTAATTCGGACAACTAAAGGATCCATAGAGTGGTAGTATTAAAGTAGGTTAGTAACAATAAAACACAAAGAACTTGACTGACTGGTAGCTAAGCTATCAACGCACAGCCTAAGCCGCTAGGGTTAGAGGCTTGAAATTTGGACAGTAAGTTCCTTTTGTGACGTAGGCGCCCACTAAGGAAGGATCTTTCAAAATTCCTCCCCCAAATAGTACAGGTTCGATAATTTTTGAAACCAAAAATCCAAAAAATATCATTGTAGGATGAAACCAATTGGAAAAGGCTCCATATGTAAAAGATAAAAATAAAAAAACTATTTGAATTTTTCAAATAAATTTTGAGGTTATGTGAAAAAAGTGTGAATACAAAAGTTGTAGATCTCTTTATTACCTACAACTTTGCCATTTAATTTTTTTCCATAGGACTTTTAGTTTTGCCGGAAATCGAGATAACCCGTTTTTTACCCTTAAAAACCACCCCCTTTCACTTCCCGACCTCAGGTCGCCCGTAAATTATTTTTTCTTTCCTTTTTGTTATATTCTCTTTCTTTTCCAATGGGTTTCATCCTACTATGTTTTTTTTTTCACTTTTTACCATTTTCAAAGGCTTCAGTCCTGGTCTAAAAGGGGTAAAATAGGGGATGAAAGTTTGTATGAGGATTTTTTTTTCGGCTTACATCGAAAAAAAAATGAAATTCGATTAAAAATTAGGAAACACAGCGACATGCACCCGAGCGAAGCAGGGGCGGGTCCGCTAATATAAACATATGAGACACAGACATGTCCACTTCCCCGCGTCGAAGGCGATTAAAGAAACGAGCTGGTTTTCGTGCACCCTCTGCACAAGGCACCTCTGTAGTGGCGAATTACTTAAACCAATTAATTATAGTCTTTAGTGTTCTACGAATCAGGGACATAGATGGTTTTTTTTTTGCGAATGACAGCTGCGACATCCCTGACGCACTGCAGAAGCGGAGAAATCCCATCATCATCCTAATTGGAAGCGCAAGTTGTCCAGCGATCTTTTGGCATACCCGACCCACAGGTTGTGTATACGACAAGCTCGGGCCATATGCCTTGAAAAGCATTACCCTAGCTTGCTCAGTACAACGGGAAAATCTGCGAGCCAACATATTATTACCTCTGTCTGCCAAAGACCTGCGCTTTCTTTCAATATTGATTGAATCAGAAAGATTCACAAAAGAAGAATGTAAGTATTGATGATGCTCAATTTGGCTTCCGCCCCGGGATTTTAGTTTTTTTTTTCTTTTCGGATGTGTTAATATTATAAATGGCATATAATATAAATGTACTTGCTGCTTACTTGTTTCTACTTATGAACTTTACTTTTGTTTTATTACATTAATAATTTTTGCTACTGTGGCATCACCCGGGTCACAGCCGAAAACCAGCGCCCTGCTTTGTATGCAATCATTGGCATACAATGCAGGGCTTAATGTTGAGCTGTACATCCATTCTGGGTGGTGTCACAGACAAAATTTTTACATCTGTAATCCGTGTTTTGTCTGTGACACCATTGTCGAATAAACTGTTTTTCTTTCTTTCTTTCTTTCCCGGTCTCTCGACGGACTCAGCTGTCCTCAGTCTCAAACATACAGTACAATACTACACAAAACGTAACACATCTGTGTATGCATGTTTTCTGGACCTGAGCCGCGCATTTGATCTTGTGAACTATGAAGTTCTCTGGAACAAATTGCATGTTGCTCGGGTCTCGGATGAGATAACGAGTCTGTTGAGATACTGGTACGGAGGCCAAGTGAACAACGCAAGATGGGGCGACGCGACGGTACGTCAAAGGGGACTCACCTCTCCAGATCTTTTCAACGGCTATATCAACGGTTTGATCGAGGAGCTGAGAAGCGCCAGGGTAGGCTGTCATTTGGGAGATGTATGTGTGAATAATCTCAGTTATGCAGATGACATGGTGCTGCTCAGCCCCTCGATCGGAGGGCTAAGGAGACTTCTTTCGGTCTATGAGCGTTATATTAAGGATCATGGATTAAAATATAACGTTTCCAAGTCAGAGATGATGATATTCAGATCGGGGAAGGGTCCGGAGAGGGTGCCACCGGTCTTTTTGAATGGTTCTACAATTCGGGAGTGACCACATGTCCTAAAATGTGGTCACTGAGGACCTTAGGGATGACTTGGACATCGAGAGAGAGAGAGAGAAGAGCACTGTCGGTTCGGTGCAACATGCTCGCGCGCTGATTCTCTAAATGTAATACCGACGTAAAGCTAACCCTGTTTCGTGCATATTGTCAATGTTTTTACACTTGCTAATTATGGGCGAAATTCAGGCGAACGACAATGAGCACCATGAGGGTGCAGTATAATGACTCATTCCGTATGCTCATGAGGTTGCCGAGGTACTGCAGCGCGTCGGGCATGTTTGCCGAGACGGGAGTCTCCGATTTCTTTGCGATCAGGCGCAATCGTATAGCTTCTTTCTGGGAGCGATTGCGACTTGCGAATAATGTAATTCTTAGGGTCATCGGTTAGGATAAGTCTAGTAATATAATCAAGCACTGGCGCTCTGTCCACCGAGGCGCAAATAAGAAATAGGAAGTAGTAGTAGCTTTTATTTTATTTTATTTTTATTCTTTTTTGTTTTTTCATTTATTATTTATACTATTGTAACATTGGATTTTTATCTGAAATAAAGAACTGTTATGTTATAATATCAGCATCATCTATCAATAGGCTTATGGCTGAAATGATGGTGATGATAAAGGTGAAAATATTGGCGGGCTAGGGCGGCATTTTTCAATTTTTGCCCGCCTCGAAAAAATTCAAGATCCGGCGCTGCCTTATACTCCCTACTACTAGATTTGAAGCTGTCATTTTAGTTTACTTTAGTTGAGAGAATATGAAACAGAATTAGCCTTTTTCCTCTGAAGATTGAACAAGTCATAATTAAAACAATTTAAAAACACGACTGCCCTGCCAAAAAAACGAACTAAAAAGTTATGAAGTAGAATCTTATTCACATTTTTATTAAATGATTTTTTTGTGAATCACTGAATATTGAACTATAGTGTTATATATTTTTGGAATTTACTCATCATTTTCTAGATGATGATTATATAGTTAATCTTATTTTCGAATATTTTTTTCAACTTTAGTCTTTAATGCTGGACCAATGGTCACCCCATCATTTTTTTTTAATAATTGTACTAGCCTATGTCACCCGGAATAAGCTACGGATTCTAACGATACCGCATTTATCAAAATCGATTCAGGCGTATAGAAGTATGGTGGAATATACAAACTCACATACTTACATAAATATATACATACATACATACATACATACATGAACCCTGAAAACAATATACTCCTTTTTTCAGGTAGTCGTATATAAATGGAATTAACGGAAGATGATGTACCTTGAGCAAAATGGAAACTTGCAAAAATTCAAGAGCATTTTGTCCGGGATTTAAATCAATGGCTTGCATGCCGTGGTTTACCTGTTTCAGGTAACAAAAATGTACCAACTCGCAGAAAGGCTAGTTGTCGTTTTCAGTTCGTTTTATTGATTTATTTAATAAATAAATAACTTAAATTTCAATATTTAATTTTTATTATATTTGCACAAAATATCGTCTTAAAACTAAAAAAAAGTGGACAAAGGTAAAGCTTATCTCTAAAATCTGTTCCAGCATTCCTTGAAATTGAGTAAGGTACTATTATATTATTCTGTGGTAAGGTGAAGTTCAAAAATAATATATTTTATTGAAATTATAGAATTCTACAATATGTTATCAAGCTAATATTATAAATGCGAAAGTGTGTTTTTTTGCTGGTTTACCTACTGGTTTGTTGGTTTGTCCTTCAATCACACCACAACGGAGCAATGGATCGACGTGATCCCGACCCATTTTGACATGGGTTGAGGACATAGGATACTTCTTATCCCGGAAAATTAAGGAGTTCCCGTGAAAATCAAAAAAAAATTATTCCACGAGGGCGAAGTCGCGAGTATCAGCTAGTACTTAATAAATTGGTACACTGTATTACTTAAATAAAAACGACATACTCCTTACACAAACAAAATTCATATATACAACTAGACGGTGCCCGCGTCTTCGTCCGCGTACAATTTCAGATTTCCTATGAGATTATGAAATTTTCCGGCTGCAAAAAGTCTATATAAAGAGGCTTATGCAGGTGTTTATTATTTTAAACTTATAACCTAAATCCCGATTTTAAAGTCTGTAACTTCAAAAACATGGAACTTTCATACAAACTTCCAACCAACATTTCACCCTCTTTGGGGTAGATTTTCGGAAAATTGCAGATATATATTTTTTAAATATATAGACTAGCGCTTGGCTGCAATCAGACTTGCTTACAAGTGGTGATGCAGCCTTAGGTGGAGCGCGCTTGCCTAGAAGATGCCTATATTCACTCTAGATTTGATTTTATATGCTATAATTATATTTATAAACAAAGTTTAATGATAAATATGTACCTATACTATAATATTGAGAGATAATGCTGTTTAACTCTGAATTCAAATAAATGTACTGACTGACTTTCCTTTATTTGTTCACGAAGGGAGTCCATGTACGAGTAGCTTCTGCTGTGAAAGGACTTTTATAGAAGATAGTGTTATAAGGAGGAATTTAAAGACATTTTTACAACGTTAGTCTTAATTGAGAAATCAAAACATATAATATCCCCCCACTAATGCTGCCTCTAGCGGATTTTTTTTGAATCTTCAGAGGAAAAAAGCTCATTGGCCACATTATATTCCGTATAGGCTCAGCCGTTCGATACTTAGGTACGTACGATTAATAGCTAATCCAATCTGTTTGGATTTCCCCCATATGAGCAAAAAATTACGATGATAGCGATATCTTTGAAAAAATACAATGAACTTGCTTTACAACCAAACCTAGAACCTACCAAGAAATACAGGTGCCATAAAGAAATATTCGCGTGAAGCAATTTTCGTTTCGCGTGACTTACAACAATTGCCATGTTTTCTCTCAACTCTCAATCTTAACTGCAGCTACAGAAACGGAAAAGAATCGAAGATACGTGATCTTTTGTGAATTAGGGTCCAGAATTTTCAAAGTAAGAATCCAGTTTTTCATCCAAGATTTTTTCCAGTATATATGTCGCCGTAAGATTGTAAAAACCGTTAGATTATAATCTAACTCACGAAATTGCAAACCTAACAACTTTTGAAATAATGTACATAGCTATATAAATTATTTTAATATTTAATAAATAAATATAATACTTATAAGTAATAAATATTATTGCATGATAGATACAAATAAATAAGAATATATTCCAGAATAGGATGAAAATATTCTGGATACGCCAAGGGTGTAAAACAGATCAAATGATTGGGTTTTATCGTCCATATTTACCCTTGGGCTGATTTAAGTATACCCTACGTACCCAACCCTGAAAATCCGATTTTCTACTCAGTGGTTTGTAGTTTTGCACCACATACTTATTGATAGCAGCGAAACAATTTGCCGGCGCTGACAAAATTGCCCCATACATAGGTATAATAAAGAAGATTGAACGGCGTTCAATTTCATGCTTTAAAAGTTTAACAGTTCATAAAGGCGCGAGTTGTCTGAGCTTTCGATTTGTTTCAAATTATACCTCCATACATAATTTTCAAAAAGCGTATACGAAAAGGAAAACATCTGAATTTAACTAATTAAAGATTAAATAAGTAAGTACATATCTTCACACACACACACACTTCTTTCTCACACTTCAGGCCTATCTCTATCCTTCCGTTTCTTTTGAAAGTTCTGGAGCGCATCGTTCACCATCAACTCCAACCTTTTCTGTCCAACCAAAGTCCAAATACAACGTCCTTAGCCCGCACCAATCCGGTTTTCGGGCTGGTCATAGTACTATCACTGCCTTAATCAAGGTCTGCGACGACGTTAGATCAAATATGTTAGTATTATAGCACTTCTTGACTTTAGTAACGCTTTCAACACCGTTGATGTCGATATTCTTTTGTCCTAAGGTCAATAAATATCTCTCCTGAAGCTGTGAATTGGCTTGATAGCTACCTGCGCGGTCGTTGGCAGCGTGTTAAAACCGATGAGAAATTTTCCTCTTATAGCCTTATTACTGCTGGCGTGTCGCAAGGTGGCGTCCTATCTTCTCTTCTTTTCGCTATTTATATTAACACTGTTACTTATCTTCTCTCCTCTCCCTATCACCTCTATGCTGATGATCTTCAAGTATACAGCTGCACCTGTCCATGACATCCATATTGCCATAAAAAACCTCAACCGGGATTTGAACCAAATTAGCACTTGGAGCGAATCCTATGGACTGTCTATTAACCCACAAAAATCTCAAGTAGCTCTAATAGGTGGCTCCAAGCTGCTTGACAAGATCATACGAAGCAATTACCTCCCATCCGCCTCGGCCCAACTACCCTGGACTCGGTCAAAAACCTTGCCAATTATATTGTGTAACTTTGAGCACGTGTTCGAGTACAGAGCTCTGTACTCGAACTCGTCGACGAGAACGTCTGAAGTGGCTCCCAAACAGACTCCGTCGCAATCTGCACATGCCGACACTCCCCTACTCTATTCTTTACAATCCTCATACTCCTTCTTACCTCAAACAGCGTTTCTCCTTCTTTGGCTCTAACAATGAACGGCAACACCTAAGGTCATGTACGGATAATGACTTGCACATTCCTGCCAGTTGCACAGGATATTAATGTAAATCTTTTACGCGTAAATCCGTATTATTGTGAAACAGCCTTCCAGCGGATATAAGTACGACAGTCTAAGTCAATCTCTATCTTCAGAAGTCGCTTGTACAAACATTTCCTATCAGGTAGCAGTTAACACACTTTGGTCCTATATTTTATTTTTTCATTTAGTATTATTTAGTATTTATGTTTATATGTATCTTTGTATGTATGTATTTATGTATGTATGTATGTATGTAGATATGTATGTATGTTTGATACATATATATACATAAATACTCTTGTTTGATAATCTCCTCTCCCCAAAGGTTGTCTAGAAGAGATTGCTTTAGCAATAAGACCGCCTTTGCACCCTTTTTGCAATCTTTTAACCTGTTGTTCATTGTTTTTGTTTGGCGTGTGCAATAAAGAGTTCATCTATCTATCTTCTTATGTAAGTATATGTAAACCTACCATGATTAAATCATTTTAAGTGGGGACTACAAATATAATTAATTTTTTATGCTTTCCTTACCCTTTCCCTTGCATCACGCCTTTGTTCGCTACATAAATTAGTGTATCCCAATCCAGATGCTATTCGACATAATCTGGATATGATACGACATTACTTAGATACTTATTAAGTGTTGTGAAATATGAACTGTGTATTAAATTGTTTCGGACTGCCCCGTAAAGGCAGAGACTTTCATCCTAAGCATACCTTCGTCTTAGAATCATAGTTCTACATCTCGTATAACTTAGGTACCTTCACGGCAAGCGCGTTCTAACCTAGACCTCATAATTCCTTTGCACTAAGCATGATTGTCGTAAAGCGCAAACCTATCTCACAATAAAAAAACACGCCTTCGCACTTCTTAGTAGTGGGCGATGGATTGAGACGACGATGATGAACATAACATAACATAACAACACCCAAGCATAACAAACATACCTGACAGTGATATCAAAAGGCCTTGCATCAGCCAAAGCCATACAAATGCGCGGTACCAGGCCCGGGTGCGTTGTGGAACCCATCATGGTATGGGTCTTCCCCGTAGCACTCTGGCCGTAAGTGAGAACGCATGCCGATTGGCCTTGCGAGATCTTGCTTAATACTTGACGACCAATTTTGTCGAACACCTGAAATCTTCTGGATTTTCATCAATATAATTAATTTCCTATTATTATTATTATTATTATTATTTCCTATTAGTCCGGTCAGAACAGACATTTCAAATAACAAAAGCTCCGACAGAGCTGAATTTTACTAGAGACCTTGGGTACACCAGTAGAAATAAAGTGCTAAAAGTCCCCATCGATCCCATGTGTGCTGTAAAAGTTATTCAAGGTCAAAGGTCAAAATTTTCTGTGTTTTGTATTTTCTCGAAAACGGCAAGTTTTATCAAAAATATATTCCAGAAACAAATTGTAGTTCATGAAATTATCTACAAAAAAGGCCCTAATAGTTTTTTTCCTAACAATCACCATTCTTAAAATATCGCGATTCTAAAAGTTGAAGGTGTGAAATTCGTGTGTTGAAATTTTATAAAATCCAAAAAAACGATTTTTTTAACCTTTGACCTTGAATAACTTTTTTAGCACACATGGAATCGATGGGGACTTTTAGTAATATATTTGTCACCGTAAGATTGTAAAAACCGTTAGATTATAATCTAACTCACGAAATTCTAAACTGTCGAAAGATTGATTGTAAACTGTTCAATGTTCTGAGTGTCAATTTTTGAAATATTCATTTTATTTACGTTTTCTTGTCTCTTTCTTGTAGGTTAGGTTAGGGTTCGACATAAATAATCAAGTAGTGTAGGTTTTATCGGGTTTCAATACCTATCAGATTACAATCTATCGGAAAATAATGCGTTAAATTCTAATCTTTCGAGAGTTTAGAATTTCGCGAGTTAGATTATAATCTACTTGACGGTTTTTACAATCTTACGGTGACATATTCAAATAAAAGATTGTTTGGTCTTCGGTGTATATTTATTTTCTCACTTTCTTATTATTTAATACTAGCTAATGCCCGCGACTTCGTCTGCGTGGATCGAGGGTTTTTGGTTCCCGCGGGAACTCCTTAATTTTCCGAAATTGAAAGTAGCCTATGTGCTATTCCAGACTATAATCTATCTCTGTGCCAAATTTAAGCAAGATCTGTTCAGCCGTTGGGGCGTGATTGAGTAACAAACTTCCATACATCCATCCAAACTTTCGCATTTATAATATTAGCAAGATTAGAAAGATTAATATTAAAATACAGGTCTGTCTACTAGTGATACAAGTTCATGAGAGGATGTGTCAATCTGACAACTGTTAGAGCCTGACGTTTGACAATTTACATTGGCAACGTTCCGTTACTACACTTTTGGCACTTTATTTCTGCTGGTGTACCCAAGGTCTCTTAGAAAATTCAGCTCTGTCGGAGTTTTTGTTATTTGATCACTATTTTGATGTCTAATTTGACCGGAATATATTTGAAGTAGTAAGTAGGTATCGTAAATCTTAATCCTGCCTGCCTAAATAAAGCCTGACATCGTGCTGTTGAACGGGCCACAGTCGTGGGTGTTTTTGATGGACATCACCATTCCATATGACGAGAAACTTGTGAGAGCTGAGACGGAGAAGAAACGAAAGTATCTCGATCTGGCTCACGAGGTTTCCGCCATGTGGCATGTGGGAAACCATCCACATCATCGTCATATCTGCGAATGGTTTAATCCCAGCCAGCCTCGCTCACCACCTTAGGCGACTGGGGTTCCGTGGCAGTTCGCTCGCAGCCAGGATGCAGATAGCGGTGTTGTTAGATTCGGCTAGGATAGTCCCCCGTTTTCTCAACCTGGCGCCCTGACCCCCTGCCGTTTAGTCTCCCCTGCGGGGTGTAATCCTCAAACCGGTACAAATATGTAATGGATAAGTAAGTTTATTATATTTATTTTTGGCAATAGGTATATGTATGTATTTACTTAGTACACGGGCGTGAGAGTAAAATGTATAGGGATAATAATATGCGATTATGCCTATAGGGTGACAAGCATGTGAACTTAAGACGTGACATAATTATGTTATCTTTATTCTTTACCTTTTCCTGTGAAGCGTAGTCCGGGTGCGTTGGTGGGCATGCGCTATCGAATGTGTAGTCAGCATAAAAACGACGCACGCGCTCGCGGCTGTCACCAGCGCCTGATGCGCTTACCTAGCATTTTTAAATATTGAGTAAGTAATAAAAGTTAAATAATCGAAGCGTTGATTGGGGTCGTAGTGATTGAATTTGGGGTCGTGCGTTCCATCCCCTAATACCAACCTCAAACCTATGTGCAAGAAATTAAATACCTATAATACCACTTGCTTCAAACGGTGAAGGAAAGCATCGTGAGGTGAAGGAAACCTGCATGCCCTAGAGTAAAGTAGAGTCTACCAATCCACATTTTGCAGGCGTGGTGGACTAAGTACCTATAGCCAAAGCCTCATAGACTATGTTTTATAACAATCGAGTAAACTTTGATTAAATTTATGCATATCTAAATATTATACTTACCAGCTATAATATCTAAGGTATTGTTTGTAATACCTCTCGCGTCTCGTCTATTATTTGTTGATATTTCATTAAGTAAGAAACGTCACGCAGTCGCCAACAACAACTGTACAGCTCTAGGTATATAGAATTACTAAACTACCTGACTCAATAGAATAGACGGACAGTAGATATGTCACCGTAAGATTGTAAAAACAATTTAACGCCTGCGGCCGGGCACTACCTACCTGATTATTTATGTCGAACCCTAACCTAACCTACAAGAAACAGACAAGAAAACGTAAACACAATGAATATTTCAAAAATTAATACTCAGAACATTGAACGGTTCACAATCTTTCGACAGTTTACAATTTCGCGAGTTAGATTATAATCTAACGGTTTTTACAATCTTATGGTGACAGGTATATTTAATAGAATCTATAATATTAATTTGTAAGTATATTAAAATTACATACCTACTCACCTTTATATTTGTGATGGTTACAGTATTTTCATCAACTACACTCACAACCGGGACACGTTCTTTCTCTGATTTGAGTTCTCTAAAAATCAATAATTCGATTAAACTTTGCAACTAGTTAATTAGGTAAATAACTAATCAAGTAACTAAGTTTATACAACTAACTTCTCTGTAAACGGTCTAACTCGTATAGCTAATTTTACGTTAGACATGCTAGTATTAAAGAATTACTTATTATGCAAAGTCAAATAAGTTTCTGTCGACTGAAATCCTATGCGCTGACATCGGATGAACGAATAAGTTACTTATCTACCTAGTTATTTTAGGCATCACGCTTTCCTGAGGGGAGGTTCAAATAAAAATAGATCCTTCATCTCATACGAACGTGCATACGTTACTGTGCGGGACAGTTAAATAAACAGTTATTAAATATTATAGTGCTCGGACGCGTGAACATAGTTATAGTAAAGTAAGGTAATAATTTGTAATAGGATAAGTTTTATAATTGTATAAAATAAACTAGTTGTATAAAATAAATTGTTAGAGTAGTGCAGGGTAGAGAGGGATAGCAGACAAGCGCTCCCCGCGCCTTCACACCCGCGCGGCCAGCACCTCTCGCGCTCTCACCCCCTCTATCCTGATTGGACATTAATAAGCGTTTTGATTGGTCGAGTGCCAATAACCAATCAGAGGGCCTTTATTTCCGGGCTAAATTTGTACAGGCCTCGGAAGTGGTAGCAACAAGAATAAAGAGGAAGAATCAAAAAGAAGTGTTTTCTTCGGAAGAACCCCAACCAATCCAGCGACAGCTAATGTACCATCGAGTACATTGAATGGTCCTTCGAGCCGGATCCGTTGGGAAATCCTGAAGAACAATCTTCGAGCCAGCTTCGGGACAGCACCGAGCCAGCTTCGGGACAGCACCGGGCCAGCTTCGGGAAAGCACCGAGCCAACTTCGGGACAGCACCGAGCCAGCTTCGGGATAGCACCGAGCCAGCTTCGGGACAGCACCGAGCCAGCTTCGGGATAGCATCGAGCCGGCTTCGGGAAAGCATCGAGCCAAGTTCGGGACAGCTTCGAAAAAACCTGAACCCAGCAAGGATGCCAGTCACACGTCAAGAAATCAAGAGCCGCAAGACATCCTCCGAACAGACGCCTTCCACATCGGAAGGCACCGCTACTACCTCACCGAGCACGACTGAAACAAGCACGGAAACAGGCACAACCTCTACAGCCACGGGAACGGTCGCCACGGAGACTACAGAACAGACTACAGACGCCTCCGCAACGGCAGCGCCCTCTACAGCGCCATCCGTTGCAACAGCGAGAACGAAAGTTTCAGTTGCTGCTGCCTCGACTACACCCTCCATCGCGCCGACACTGCCGGCCGGCGCGAAACAGTTGGGGCCCCCTGCAACAAGGGGGGTACCTACTACAGTACAGGGGCGTAGCCAGGACACAGAAATTTCAACAGGCAAGACAAGGTGAACTGTCAACCCACAAGAGCTGAAGCTACCACAAGACCTCCGACCTCCTAGCAAGAAGGGGGGAGGGGGTGGATCAACCTATAGCAAAGCCAAAGCTCATAGAAAAAGAAAGATCAAAGCAAAAGAAGAATTACTGCGACTTCAGGTCGAGCTAGCTGCCGCACGCATCGCCGCCCTGGAAGCTGAAGATACAGAAGATGAATTATTATATATATTTAATACAGAAGAACAAATAGAAGAAGGTGTTCCCGTTCAAGAAGCCGAGCATATGGACAACTGGTTCAACAATCAGCCGCCGCCCCCTTTGTTGGCGATCACCGAGGCACCACACTACCCTATAGAAGACCCGGTGGTCATCAACGTGGAGCAACAGAAACAGCCAGACGAACACCCTCACACCGAGTCACAGCTTCAAGCACCGGCGGGAGAGCAAACAGATATCGAAGCTAGCTACAGCCATCACACTTGCAGTCAAAGCAGCTCAACGTCCAAGGTTCATCGAGCTACCCAACTTTAGTGGATCACATCAAGAGTGGTTACCTTTCCGCGCCGCTTTCTTTGAAACGGAAAGCATGTTCACAGCAATAGAAAATACAAACCGCCTACGAAGAAACCTCAAGGGAAGAGCGAAAGAAGCAGTGGAGGGGCTACTAATCACCAGTGCACATCCTACAAAAATTATGAAGGCCCTGGAATCAAGATTTGGAAGACCAGAATCCATTGCCATGATGGAAATGGAAACGCTTCGAGCACTACCACGCCTCACCGATTCAGCGCGTGACATCTGCATATTCGCAACAAAGGTCTCCAACGTAGTAGCAACATTGAAGACTCTCAGCTGCATGAACTACATGTACAACCCTGAAGTCTCGAAGACCATCGTGGACAAACTCACACCCACGCTGCGTTACAGATATAACGACTTCACAGCAATGCAACCAAAGGAAGATCCAGATCTAATGAAGATGGAGAAGTTCCTCAAGAGAGAAGCGGAGCTATGCGGACCGTATGCGCTACCTGAACAGGTAGCCTCACATCCGTCAACCCCTCAACAGAAGAAAACACAGAAGATTCACAACGTAACAGAGAAGACTCACATACCCAGGTGCCCGGTGTGTGACGAAGAAGGACATAGCTCGATGGATTGTGAACAATTCAAGAGTTTAGATTCAAATGGAAGATGGGATGCAGCGAAATCCAAACGCCTATCCAGCTGCAAGAATTATCACAACAAGATGCTGCACTACACCAAGGCAACAGGGAAAAAAGAAGACAAGGAAGCTGCAGAAGTAATCAATTCGACATGGACTATTAAGAAGAAGCAATCCTACTTGAAGATTATTCCAATACAAGTTGGAGGTCCCAAAGGAGTAATCAACACCTTCGCCTTGCTGGACGACGGGTCAACAGTAACATTGGTCGACGACGATGTAGCCGAACACGTCGGAGCAACAGGACCCGTCGATCCGCTGAAGATAGAAACCATCAACGACATGAAGACTTCAGAAGCAGCCTCAAGAAGAGTGACCATCAGATTAAGGGGTCTCAACAATAAGGAAGAGCAAGCGCAAACAGTGAGAAACCTGCAAGTATCGTCGCAGCGGGTCTCAAAAGAAGTGGTGGATGGGTGCAAACATCTGGCAGACATCCGGGATTACCTCATTTACGCAAACTTGAAGCCGCGAGTGCTGGTCGGTCAAGACAATTGGCATCTTCTGCTGACTACAGAAGTGAGAAGAGGAGACAGAGATCAACCAATAGCCTCTCTCACACCACTGGGGTGGGTGCTGCATGGTACAGAAAGTCGCAACTTTGGGCGCAGCATCGACTTCGTATCACACGTCACAGAAGAGACCGAAGATAGCCTGGACAGCCTAGTCAAGCAGTACTTCGAGATGGACGCGCTTTGCATACAGCCCAAGAAACCGAAGACGGATCCAGAGGAACGGGCCTTACGCATCCTCGAGAAAACCACCAAGAAAACGCCAGAGGGAAGATACGAAACTGGTCTGCTTTGGCGCAAAGAAGAGGTCACGTTTCCCGACAACTACCACAACTCGCTGAAACGGCTCTTAAACATAGAAAAGAAGATCGACAGGGACCCCGAGCTGAACCTAAAATACACTCGACAGATGGAAGCTCTTATCACAAAGGGATATGCCGAACTCGCACCAAAGCAGAAGACTGCAGGCAAGACGTGGTACTTGCCGCATTTCGCAGTCTTCAACCTTAGAAGCCCGACAAGCTACGAGTGGTGCATGATGTAGCAGCCAAAACGAAGGGAGTAGCTCTCAACGATATGCTACTCAAGGGGCCTGATCTCTTACAGTCCCTACCTGGCGTAGTCATGCGATTCCGGCAGCATGAGATTGCAGTCACAGCAGACATCAAGGAAATGTTCATGCAAGTCAAGCTACGACCTGAAGACCGGGATGCACTCCGATATCTGTGGCGCGGGAAACGACGAGATGATCAACCGCCCGAAGAATACAGAATGACGTCATTGATCTTCGGCGCGTCAAGCTCTCCGTCAACAGCGATCTACATGAAAGACCTGAACGCCAAACAGCACGAGGAGGAGCATCCTGAAGCCGCGGCTGCCATCGTACAGAAACACTACGTCGATGACTACTTAGACAGCTTCAGAAGTTTAGAAGACGCGGTACGCATCACGAAGAGCGTGCGTGAAGTGCACTCTCATGTCCATTTTGAACTAAAACAGTGGAAATCAAATTCATCATCTTTACTGGAAGCATTGGATGAAAACGAACAAGCAGAAGACCTGGAGCTCTACAAATCAGAAGATAAAACAGAACGAGTACTGGGCGTGATCTGGAAGCTCAACACAGATGAACTCACCTTCAACCTCAACTTGGCACGAATTGCACCAACAGTCACCAATGGAAAAACACCAACGAAGAGAGAAGCGTTGCGAATAGTCATGTCACTATTCGACCTCCTCGGCTTTGCATCACCCGTAACTATAAGGGCGAAACAGCTGCTACAAGAAGTATGGCGAAGAGGTACGCCGTGGGACGACGAACTCGATCAAGACCTGGCTGAACAATGGCAGGACTGGATGACACATCTGAAGAATCTCAGCAACGTGACGATTCCACGGCGGTATCTCCACTACAGCGACGCCACATCATTGCAGCTGCACGTGTTTACTGACGCCAGTGAAGCAGCCTACTCAGCGGTCCTTTTCTGGAGATCAATGGCACCGAACGGTGAAGTCAGCCTATCTCTCATCATGGCTAAAGCGAAGGTTACGCCGTTGAAGTTGACGTCCATCCCGAGGTTGGAGCTACAAGCGGCAGTCATGGGAGCTAAGCTCGCCGAAACAGATATAGAACAACACAAAAAGAAGCCTGACTGCAAAATATTCTGGACCGATAGCTAGACTACTAGATTCGGACAGGGTCGCGCACATTCAAACCGTACGTAGCGCATCGCCTGGCCGCGATCGAAGAAACTTCTACAGTCTCCGAGTGGCGGTGGGTTCCGACGAAGTTGAACGTTGCGGACGACGCAACGCGAGATGTGCCCGTGGCTTTCGATAAAAATCACCGCTGGTACAAGGGGCCCGACTTCCTCTGCGAGGCAGAAGACCAATGGCCAATAGAAGTTTCTCCAACAGAAGAGCTAGAACCCACTGGGGAAGAAAAGACGAACCACGTTACAGACAGACAGAGGCCGAAGCTTGCATTGGCGCTTCCTGAGGTCTCTCGGTTCTCCAGTTGGGACAGGTTACGATACGCGACAGCGAGGGTCCTACAATTTGTCCAGCTCTGTAGGCCCGCAGCACAGAGGGTGAATTACAGAAGAACCCAGAAAGGCAAAGAGGCGGATCCGAACTGGAAAAGAACAACTAAGTCTGCGACGAAACAGCGAAACACAGTACAGAAAACGTCATCATCAAACAGAAGGTTCATCCCAGTCTCGGCCGAACACCTTAGAAGGGCGGAAGAGCTCCTAATGCGTTCCTCACAGGAAGCCTCCTTTGCAGCCGAAATAGAAAACTTGAAGAATGGTGAAGCCCTAAGCAAGGAGAATCGTCTATACCAGCTCAGCGTCGAACATATCAACGGTGCGGTCAGGCTCAGAAGTCGTATCCAAGCGACAACAGATGTAACAGAAAACTTCAAGAGCCCTCTGGTACTAGACGGCGATCATCCCATAGTCAAGCTCTGGGTGAAGGCCGTGCACCAACAGCTGCATCACGCCGGTGTCGAAGCCACGATTAACGAATGCAGGCAGCAGTACTGGGTGCTACGCGTGCGTCCCGTCACAAGGACAATACTACGGAGCTGCCTGTTCTGCAGGATAAAGACGCAAACGCCACCGTACCCCAGGACTGGGAATCTGCCGGCATGTCGCTTAGCGCACCATAAGCGGCCGTTCACCTTCACCGGTGTGGACTACTTCGGGCCGCTATCAGTGACCGTCGGTCGGACGCGACAGAAAAGATACGTAGCTGTGTTCACTTGCCTAACGATGAGAGCCATTCATTTAGAAATTGCCGGCTCACTCAGCGCCGACTCGGCGGTGATGGCGCTGCGACGGATGATGGCTCGCCGAGGCTGTCCTACTGAAATTTGGTCGGACAACGGGACGAATTTAAAGGCGGCGGACAAAGAACTTCGACAGGCGATGGACAGCGCAGCGTCAGAAGAAGCAGCGAAGAAGACGATCTCCTGGCGGTACATACCACCAGGGGCCCCGTTCATGGGCGGGGCCTGGGAGCGCATGGTCCGCTCTGTGAAAACAGCCCTCGCTGCCACTCTTCATGAACGCCACCCGACGGAAGAGGTCCTCTCCACTCTGCTGACGGAGGTGGAGTATACAGTAAATAGTCGGCCACTGACACACGTCTCAGACAGCGCCGATGACCCAGAAGCATTGACGCCGAACCACTTCCTGTTGGGCGGGCCAGGACGAGTACCACAACCGGGTTCCTTCAGCGAGCAAGACACTGTTTCATGATCAAGTTGGCGAGCAGCACAACGGCTGGCAGACGTTTTCTGGACGCGCTGGGTGAAGGAGTACCTTCCCGAGCTTCAACACCGGCGGGAGCCGCGAGGGCGAGGGCCAGCCATCAAGAACGACGATCTAGTACAAGTCGTCGACGCCAACCTGCCACGCAACGTGTGGATCCGGGGCAGAGTCATCGCGACGTACCCGGGACCAGACGGCGTCGTACGCGCAGTGGATATCAAGACAAAGGGAGGAGTGCTGCGGCGGCCTGTGCGGAAATTGGTGGTGCTACCCCTGACAGACAACGTGCCCGCACCGTCAGAAGTGCGACGCAGTCGCACGGCGGGAGAGATGTGCGGGACAGTTAAATAAACAGTTATTAAATATTATAGTGCTCGGACGCGTGAACATAGTTATAGTAAAGTAAGGTAATAATTTGTAATAGGATAAGTTTTATAATTGTATAAAATAAATTAGTTGTATAAAATAAATTGTTAGAGTAGTGCAGGGTAGAGAGGGATAGCAGACAAGCGCTCCCCGCGCCTTCACACCCGCGCGGCCAGCACCTCTCGCGCTCTCACCCCCTCTATCCTGATTGGACATTAATAAGCGTTCTGATTGGTCGAGTGCCAATAACCAATCAGAGGGCCTTTATTTTCAGGGCTAAATTTGTATATAAGCGGGGCCGAATCTGTGGTCAGACACAGTTCGCCGGCAACAGGCCTCGGAAGTGGTAGCAACAAGAATAAAGAGGAAGAATCAAAAAGAAGTGTTTTCTTCGGAAGAACCCCAACCAATCCAGCGACAGCTAATGTCCCATCGAGTACAGTTACGAACGTTTTGACAACCTGTTTAAACGTATTGACTTAGACTAATAACGCCGTATTGACTGAAAAATATTTTAGCCCCAAATACTTCTTACTTAAATACTTATATTTTTTTAAAATTTAAACTATAATCAATCGCGGTTATCATTTAACTAGATAAAGCAGGACTACATCACTCGCCCACGAGGCACGAGATAATTGGCCTGATCTACTAGTTCCTACCAACGTATCCCCCTGGGGGGTAAGAGTGGATTTTTTTCCACCTGTCCCTGCTGGTAGTGTATGAGTGAAATTCATCGTTAAATTCATACCAAAAAATAACTTTAACGAGGTCTGCTGTGCTATAGACTCAGTATATTTATCTTTGATTATGTGAGATATTAATTATAAACTACTAGTGGGCCCGGCAGACGTTGTCCTGCCCTGAACCTAGAACCCGATTGCAGCGCCCCCTACTGGGTCCAATTATGAATATGAACCAGCCCTGGATCCACTCAAATACACACAAAAAATTCAATGTAAATAGGTTAAGCCGTTCTCGAGTTTTAGCGAGACAAACAAACAGCAATTGATTTTTATTTTTAAAATATAAACCGGTCCGTTAATAATTTAAACTAGGGATTCCTAAAGTGCTCGATATATACCCCTTGGGGTCGATATCATTGTCCAAGGGGTGGTGATAAACAAAAACTGATTTTGAGGGTCGTCGACCCCTATTTTAATGATTTTTTCAAAATATACTAGGTAAGTTTTTTTATTATTTTAAGTATTTTGACGTAATTTGTATTAATAATTATTAATTAGGTACACTTGATATTTACTGAATTTTATGTCTATATATTTTGTTAAATTTTGATGAGAAAATGATGTCAAGTTTAAACCAACCGACCAAAAGTTTTTGAATTGGTAAGTATTTTGTATCAATAGGAAAAAAACTAGAGATTAGATTTTTAAAGTAATTTGGCTTGATTTGGTTTGAGGTATCAGTTCATTTTGGAAAAGAGGTCTCTTGCCCAAAATAGTTTGGGAATCCCTGATTTAAACATACCGTTCCGTATACCTACACACCTTTTTTACTGTGCCTTTGATTCTATAAAACAAACAAAAGCTACACCCTTTCTACACCATGGTACACATTGTCTGTGACTACCGTACATTATCTGTGACTATTTTTGACAGGACTATGCTAACTCAGGGACATTGATTCTTTGATTATTTATGTCACCGTAAGATTGTTAAAACCGGTTAGATTATAATCTAACTCGCGAAATTGTAAACTGTCGAAAGATTGTGAACCGTTCATTGTTCTGAGTGTCAATTTTTGAAATATTCATTGTATTTACGTTTTCTTATCTGTTTGGTTAGAGTTCGACATAAATAATCAGGTAGTGGGGGTCAGGTAGGTACTTAGGTTCTATCGGGTTAATAAACTTAACAGATCTACCGGAAAATAATGCGTTAAATTGTAATCTTTCGACACTTTCCGATTTCGCGAGTTAGATTATAATCTAACGGTTTGTACAATCTTACGGTGACATATATATATTTAAATAATCAAAGAGTGATTACTTCTCTTGGTTTATGGCTTTGAGTAGTGCCAAGCCAGCACAATGCACTTCGCCAGTGTCGAGTAACTTGAGGGAGGCACGAAGGAGATTAGCCGGAAAGAGTGATTTGATTTTGATTACTTGATTTTGATCATTTTGACTTTGATTAAATTGTATATTTTTGACTAGTGTCAAAAACGAGCTGTTAGGCATAGTAGGACTAGAATCCAGAGCCGTTAAACCAGTTAAATTAAAAAAAAATGGCAAAAAAAACTTTCAATGTCAGATTTTTCTGCCTTGTAAAAGAAGCATCAAGCAGGCATCAAGCAAGCAAGAAGTAAATGAATATATCTACCATCATAAATGTTATTTGTCTCTGATGAATACGATTCGACGGAGTTATCGTTGTGATTACTTGTATTAAAACTTAATTATTACTTCCAAGTTCATTTTCTCAATTTTCAATTATTGTAGCAAGTTTTTTCAATACTAAGCCGCGAAAATAATTTCCATTGCGTGTACAAGAATCGTATTTAACATCAATGTTCAATAAATAATCAAACGCAAATATTATAAACTAAAGGTAACATCACACATTTCTCTATTACTATATTCTTTCCGCAATTATTTCAAGCTTTAAAACATTCAGATAGCTTCCTTGTTTTATATACAGCATGTTAATAATATCTTGTTGCACTTCTCATACAAGGTGCCCAACTTCGAAGTGAAAGTGGATTGATTCCGAAATCGTAAAGTGAAAAATGTGAAAAAATTCTCTGTGCAAACTTCGTCTGCGTGAAATAAGTCTTTTAAATTCCCACATGATCTCCATAATTAGCCATTATTATTTTTATTTTTAACCATACCATAAATCACCTCGATTTGTTGCTCTGTTGCAGAGCGTTTAAAGGACAAACCAACAAACAAACACACTTTCGCATTTGTTATATCAGTAGGATAGTTAAAAGGAAAACTATCACAGCTAATTTTAAAAATCAATTCCATTTTAAATTTAAGTTTCAGTATCAGATATGTTAAAACTTTATAATTTTTCTATTGCAGGTGCTATGGTCTACCATAACTAATTGATGCACATTACATATAACCATTTTTATAATGAATTTATTAATTTCATAGTAGTTACACTTTAATTTTCTCTGTAATTGAGCATTAATTGTATGCAAGTAACTATAAAAACAATCCAACAATCTTGGGATTTTAATCAATAATTCCTATTTCAACTCACCTTCTAAATAGTTGAAACTAGCTTTTGCCTGCAGCTTCGCTCACATTACTCCCTATTTCCACACAAATTTCTAGGACTGAGACCAATTGAATTTATGTGATCACATGATAGTTTGATGTTGCGATAACTCCTAAGAAATTATTTAAAATTGTATGGTGTATAGACTATTATTATTTTATGCATGACATGCTTAAGTTAACTAACATATTTAATTTGTTAAAAATAATACTTTCGGATGGGCAAAATAGTTTTACCACATTAAATGTGAATTTTTTTTACTTTAAAATGGGTATAGTAAGCTATCCTTAAAAGATAGACAGATGCCATCCTGGACTTTTATGTAGTATAAAAGATGAACAATTCCACCATACATTGTTAAGTTATATCTCAAAGGGGCATTAGGGGCAGTGTTTTAGATGCAGTTGGCTTGATTTTATCCGACATCTTTCACATTCAACAATAGTCATATTTCATCGAAATGCCACAAAACATTAATGAATTATACACATAAACCTTCTTCTTGAAACACTGTCCATTGATAAAAAGTAAAAACCTTATGAAAATTGGTTTGTTAGTTTTTGAGTTCATCACTTTTAAGGACCTGGCAGGGGGGACTTTTTTTTATAATATGTAGTGATGTTCTGTATTGTGTATTAGCATTTCAATGAGTTCCTAGACAACAATGATAACGATTTAATCTGGATTACAATATGTACACACATATATTTAACCAATACAAAAAGCTACTAGAATGTTAGAGTACAAAAGATCTCTTAAAAGCAATCTTTCAGATAACCTTTGTTATTGTCAGAGAAGATCCTTCACATAGTCACTGGTACAATCTTATACCAAATATTTTAAACTGTAAAACATCAAATATTAATATCAGGGGCACAACTGTAATACCCTCCAAACAAATAAGATGGGCAAAGCAGTCTGTTTCTCTTAAGCAACTTATGGTACTTTTTATTTATTCAAGATGCTTGTCAGACGGTTCACACAGTCACTATGGAATACATTGAAAGTAGAAAAGAGGTACTTATCCTCAGAGCCAGTCAAACCTGAGCCGAAGGAAGATGAAGATGGATTAGATCCAGCACAGGTAAGTTAATAACACAAGAATTTTAATGATTTGCCAAATTGATTTGTGTAATGTGATAAAACTGAGTAGTTCAACATTTTATTTTATCAAAAAAAGTATTTTAAGAGGTGCATATTAGATGTACAATAGTTGATGTTGGATGCTGTTTAATTATAAATGCGAAAGTTTGGATGGATGTATGGATGTTTGTTACTCAATCACGCCCCAATGGCACAGAGACAGATTATAGTCTGGAATACCACATAAGGCTACTTAATAGCACATAGGCTTACCAAACTGGGTGTGGTATTTGCATGACCTTTACAAATGTATATTAATTACAATAACTTCATGAAATATTGTTTCATGCAAAGACTTCTGCGCTCTATATGACTGATTTCAGGTTTTTAATATATCATACTAGCGAATGCCCGCGACTTAGTCCGCGTGGATTGAGGTTTTTCGGTTCCCGCGGGAGTCTTTAATTTTCCGGAATAAAAAGTAGCCTATGTTTTATTCCAGACTATAGTCTATATCTGTGCCAAATTTCATCCAGATCGTTAAGCTGTTGGGGCGTGATTGAGTAACAAACAATCATCCATCCAAACTTTCGCATTTATAATATTACTAGCAGTAATTTATTACTTTGTCCGCATACAATGTCTGATTTCTTAAGAGATTTTCCCGCTGCAAAAGGCCTACTATTGACGTCTATATAACTTCGGCAGGTTTTTATTATGTCGACTTAAACCTAGAAGACCCGTCATGCAAGCTTCCAACACCAATTTCACCTTTTAGGGTGAATTTTCGTAAAAACGCTTACACGGGTTATCATTACCTACTGAAGACTAATATCCTTAATCTCTATTAAAACAGAACTTACATACAAACTTTCAACCCATATTTCACGCCTTTTGAGGTGGATAATCGTAAAATTGCTTATGCAGTTTATTATTACTTAAAACTAATAACCTAAATGCTGATTTTCAAGTCTCAAAAACTTAAAACCCTCATGTAAGCTTCCAACCCCTATTGCACCCTTATCGGGGTAAATTTTCATAAAATTGCTAATGCAGGTTATTACCTACTATGTAAAACTAATAACCTAAAGCCCGATTATTGTCGTGGATTTTCGTAAAATTACTTACGCAGTTTATTATTACTTAAAACTAATAACCTATGCCGATTTTCAAGTCTCTAACTTCTAAAACTTAAAACCCTCATGTAAGCTTCCAACCCCTATTTCACCCCTATTGAGGTCGATTTTCGTAAAACTGTTTATATAGGTTTTTATTATTTATAACTATTAACTTATATGCCAATTTTCATGTCTTTAACTTCAATTACAAAGGACTTTCATACAAACTTCCAACTCCCATTTCAACCCCTTAGGGGTGAATTTTCTCAAAACCGTTTCTTAGCTGACCATAGAAGGAACCTTCCAAATTTCAAGTCTGTATGTTTTATAGTTCCTGAGATCTCGTGATGAATTAGTAAGTGACATTTCGCTTTTACATAAGAAAATATATATTTGAAGATTAAACATTAATAATGTAAAGGGATAATTTATCCTGTAAGAGGCACTTCCAAATAAAAGCCTATATACTAATAAGAAAAATTTTAAATTTTAATCTTAGATCTTTAACTCGCAATACGCAATCTTATAGTAATTACTACTCATTTGTTTAATTAGGCTGCAGCCCTGGACAAAGACATGTGCCTACTGGTGGACGAAAAAGACAACTTCATAGGGACAGCAACTAAAAGGGACTGCCACAAAGTGGGGCCAGATGGCAAAGTGCCCTTACATAGAGCATTCAGCGTATTCCTGTTCAACCAGCGAGGTGACATGCTGCTACAGAGGAGATCAAGCCAAAAAGTACTAATTATGGTCTCTTATGGCGCGTTTAAATTAGGTTGGTTTAACCATATTATTCGACTGCTGATCTGATATGGTTTGCGACCACAGACTAATGTAAACTGTAATTCAGTCACAGTTCTTTTGCTGTGATTGAATTTGTTTACAAGTTGTTATGATTGGCCGTATTCGGTTATAACTGACTTATGGATACTTGCTGTGGGCCGAATACGGCCGACGCGGTCACTTAACTAATGTAAACAGGCTAATTCGGTTAAACCAAAGGCGGCTGGCGCATCTATCGCCGACTTAATGTAAACGCGCCATAAGTTTGTAATAAAATTGTCACTTCAATGCCTCATGAAAAATAGGTATTTCTTCTTCCAACTAGAATAGATATAATTCCAAGCTCCCTTCTACTTGATGTACTATAAAACATTAATTTGGACGTGTTTATTCGCAGGTAACATACCCAGATTACTACACAAACGCTTGCTGCAGTCACCCTCTGTACATCGACGATAAAGCCGAAGACATCATCACCGCGGCAAGACGAAGACTCAACCACGAATTGGGCATACCTCTTGACCAGGTAACAACAATTGAGGCCGATTCTGTTGTGCAACATCTGTTAAACTAAACTAAAATGGCAGCTCTGACTATATTGGTATCCCTTTCATAGTACTGCCTACGAAAGGATGCACTACAATTAGAGCTTTCATTTTAGTGTAGAGATTGTGTTATACAGAATTGGCCACAATGAGGCCAATTTTTTTGTACACCACCTCTAAACTAATAAATAAATGACAGCTCTATTTATAGTGTTATCCTATTCATATTACTTCCTGCTAAAAGCTGTCAGTTGAGTTTAGTTTAGAGATTGTGTTCAACTGAATTGGCCTCAATACCATTCGAAAACTATAATTATACATAAAAAATTGTTTTACATAATATTATATACTCTTAAGATTTATTAGTCCATGTTGAGTTACAATTTGTCTCTGCATAAAATCTCAAAGTTAGATGCGGACAAAAACGCTTTGTAAAGAGGGTCTTAGGTTGCGTGTCATGACGTGACCTTGTTGCTTGATTATTATTTATGACCCAACACGAGGCCATAACGATATAATGCAGTGGCGATTCCTCTAAGATTGCGCAGCTTGCGCCGCAAAAGCAATAATTATGAACAAGTTACTTACCAATTATACTAGATCTATATAAGTAATATACTAATATTTTGTTACATGAAATAGGTACCATACACAAAACATACAAGTTTATCAATTAAATGATTGCGTTAATTGATAATTATTAAAATTCACGCGGTCAATAAACGCGTAGCACGTTGGGTGGGCGTCAGGCGCCACCGCATCGCCTCGTGGCTAGTACTGCGAGAATCTTCTACCTCCGCAGTCCGCGTCCGCCGCCCCGCGTCGCCCGCTCACTCACGATTATACGGGCCGAATTGCGAATAGACTGATTTTGAAAAATGGTCAGATTATGTTCGGGAGTTTCTACTATTTCGAAAAAATATTAGCAGAAAATTAAGGTTTGGTAGATAAAATTGGCATTTGAAATTTAAATTTTAAAATTCACGCCAAAACGCTCGCCGGTGTCATGGCGTTGTTTGTGACGTCACTTTTGTTTTTACCAATGTACTCTGCAGTGTGCAGTAAAACAATAGCGTGATTGTCAAAGCTTGAAAACAAACAATTGTGACGTCATTCGCTTCTTGGTGTTTAATCCATTATGGCGGATTGCTGTATTTTATAGTTTTATTTTATCAAAATAAATAGCAATCTCACTCGAAATAGAAAAATAAATACGTTTTTTATAATCCATGAATCCTATTTCATTAGATAAATTCATAATTTCATTGATTCTTGGTTACTGTCATCATGCCTATTGTTTGCCGCGTAGTATTATTTTCGAAACGTTATGTTTATTTTTAGTATAACAGTAAAGAACAATGGACGATTTTGTATGGGGCGTGGGCCCAGTGCTGTAACACTTTGGTACCTATCTTAAAACGAAGATCCAAACAATCTCAACATTTTATTGTGATGCAGCAAAGCTCTAATGCATCGAATAAAAAAGTTACAGCAGTTCCGTCATGGATGCTAATATTATGACTGAATGATATAATAATAATAATAATTGTAAACTCTTTCTCAATTGACTTGCGAGATATTTTATGAGAAAATATCTAACCATCAGCTAGCGCAAACCCAAGATTGATCACCAGGAATCGCCACTGATGTAATGCTAATACTATGGAAATTCACGACAAACAACGCCCATAGATTAAGTGCCACAACAGTTTCATTTGTACTGTGCGCCGCTAAGCTTAATGAATTTGAACTGAAATATCAAAAGTAAGTTGTTCCAATCTAAAGTACATATTTGCATATAAGACATAATATACAATGAAGCAAAGCCAAGGAAAAATATACTATCCCGATTGTATTTTCTCAGAAAATTGAACAACATACTACCCATTGGGTTACCATATACTTAAAAGGAGGTTCCAGCCTCAATGTGATTCAATTGTATTGTGAACTGGATTATATAATTATTTGGTCTTATGGAAAATTTTAACTCAATTTTATAGATGGACCCCGAAATGTTCACGTTCCTGACCCGCGTGCACTACCACGACCCGGGCGACGGCGTATGGGGCGAACACGAGATCGACCACATTCTGTTCTTCCAGTCCAACGTCAAAGTTAAACCCAACTCCAACGAGATCTCTGAGTACTGCTTCGTGCCCAAGAGTGAATTCAACGCGTGAGTACTCGACAAGTAATAGCTTTATTTGTGCACTAGCGATCCGCCCCGGCATCGCACGGGTGGCTCTAATAATCCTAATAGTCGATACCCAATATAGCCAGTGGGTAGGTTTTACATAAAAATATAACATTATACGCCCCACTCTCACTACACCTGCCACTGCCACCAGCCCTCAGGTTATAGGTAATCTGAGCGCCGGCTGTAGTCGCGCCATTTTCCCTTGCACGTTACATTATTTCTATGATATCCCATAAGATATTCATCTAAATTGAATGGTGTAAAGGACAATTTTTATCTTAATAGAATACTTGAGATGACTAACATATTTATTCTGATAAGGATTAAGTAATACTATGGTATATTAATATACGGTAAAAACACCTTCGCAAGTAAAGCATTGTGAGTCAACCTTAAAAGATAAATATATATGCTATCTAGTTGTGTCGATGTGGTCAGGATTCTAAAGCATTAATCAAACTGTAATCCCGGGTGCCATATACTGGTCTACAGGTAAAGACCCTGGGACTGAACCTGTTAGTGGGTCCACCGATTGGATACAAAGCTCAAAGGTATAAAAACAAGGTAGTAGTATCTTGTTCTTGGTACTAAACACCTTACTTCTTGGACAGTAAGACTATTTATGTCCTAACTTATATACATCTTACTGTGAGGACATTCTGGAGAAGCAGTTTTATAAAAATTTAAACAATTATTCTTACACCAATCGATTGTTTCAGATATGTGCCGACATTGGAGGGCCCAATAACCCCGTGGTTCAACATGATCCGCCGCCACCGACTGAAGCTGTGGTGGGACAATCTGCATCGCCTGAAGGAATTTGCGGAACCCGACAAAATACAAAAATTCCTCAACGAAAAATAAATAAATAAATAATTAATGTGCGTGGTTGCTATTTTTAGCAGATGTGGAACTTCTGAACAATTGGGATGATACCTATGTCAAAAATAAATTATTTCTTAATGATTAATAGATAGAGGGTCTTCCAAAAGACCTTACATTCACATCTTCAGATAGATTTAAGTTTGATAATCATTTAAAACTACTTATAGATTAAAGAAAAAAGTGTGTTGTAATTTGATGATGTCACATATTTCATACAGATTTTCAAGAGTTGCTGATTTTACTGAAATGTCATCATCCCTATTGTATTTCTTTTTTACGAAAGCTGAATGCGTTTTTAATAACCACTGCTTCAGTCGATTATATGGCATATTTCTTATCTTTTTCAGGATTAGATTCAAAAATTCGATTAATTCCACTTTTAATATTGCATTTATAATTTTTCAAAACAAGAAGTAAAGTGTATTATGTACGAATATGCGTATCATCCAATACAACAAATCTGTATGTACGTGCGTACGCGGCTTTATAGAAACAAAGTGTTGTATATGTCACCGTAAGATTGTAAAAACTGTTAGATTATAATCTAACTCGCGAAAACGCAATCTGTCGAAAGATTACAATTTAACGCATTATTTTCCGTTAGATTGTAATCTGTTAAGTTTATTAACGCGATAGAACCTAAGTTACTACTACTACAAAACTAAAAAAAACACTACCGGATTATTTATGTCGGACCTTAACCTACATGAAACAGACAAGAAAACGTAAATACAATGAATATTTCAAAAATTGACACTCAGAACATTGAACGGTTCACAATCTTTCGACAGTTTACAATTTCGCGAGTTAGATTATAATCTAACGGTTTTTATAATCTTACGGTGGCATATACATATATTACTAGGTACACATTAATTTTACAAGTTACTTTAACTTGATATAAATTAATGATTATTTTAAAAGATTTTGTGAGTAAATCTATTGACTAATGTATGCACTGACCCTTGAAAGTTTCACATAAGTTAAATAGAAGTTTAACATCAAAAAAGCTAATATTTTACTATACATAAATAATGTATTTATTATTAGGTTACTACAATATCATAGGATTATGAATAACATACTGTATTAAGTTTATATATTTTTGTCTGAGGCTGAGATCTTTAAAGCTTACTTTGACTTGGCTCAGACTTTACAGTTAAAACGAGATGGAGTTGAGTATGTGTATAGATGTGAGTAACATACATCTATCTCGTTTTAACAATGTCTTAAGTCTTATAGGCCTATTACACTGCACTTTTCACAGGGACCCGTACACTTGATTCAGTGTAGTGTAATAAGATTTAGGCAGAAAGGGTCCCTAAATTGGACCTTATTGCTTTGTAATAAGCGACGCTGAAACTAGCAGTCACGCCCACCCTTATCACAGGGCCCTGTGGAAAGTGCAGTGTAATAGGCCTATAAGCAAAGTCAAAGTTAGCTCTATAGATCTCACCTTGAGTTAAGTTCAGTAAGTTATCGAGTTTATTGGTCTACCATTGATTAATGGTTTTATTTTCATTTTTGTTTGATCGTACCTATGGAAACCAAATTCTAGATTAAATTAAAATAAGTATAAGGATTAGTAGATGGTATGTGAAATAAAAAAACTCTAAAATGTGGAGAGAATATATTTAAAGCCTCATTTGCGTGAATAAAATAAGGCAATGGTTGTTATAAATGTTCTAGTTTCATAAAATTTAATATTTCCAAAAACGAGTGCTTGAAATATAGATTTGTATTTTAAGTTTCTTATTTTATTTTACCTAACGTACCACACAATAGCTACTCGTTGTTTTAGAAGCAACACTTTATTCATAAATAGGTTTCAATAACTCATCAGAGCTATTTAAATCTGATCCCGATGACGTAGTGCATCGTCTTTTCGGCCGATACGTCGCGGTCACCCACTGTAGAGTGCGAGCTTGACGATATCTCCTTTTCTTAAACATTTTCTTCTTAGTCCCGTCATCTACTTTCGTGTCTGTAGTTGAGCGGAGTAAGTACGCTTCGCAAGTGATTTGGTTTCCGACGTGCAGACCATTTTTGTACGCCGTGTGGAGATAACGCACGGCTATGATTTGTAATATCTAGAAATGATGTTTGTTTTTTTTTGCTAAAAGTTAGCCCTTGGCTCGCAGTCACTTACCATCTGAGGTCACAATAAGGACTCACTGACAGGGCAGCTATATTAAATACAAACCCCTAAACAGTTTCTTATAGCATAAGTAGTACTGGTAGGTGATACACTAAATGCTTGGCGAAACGTCTGGACTATATTGTGTTTTCACGTATCTACACTTGTGTACGGAAAAAGGTATCTCCTCTGCAAATTCGGCTATTATTAAAACTCATTTCGGAAATTGTAGTATTAATATAGTAAACATCTTACCATCGCTATTATTATAAGAGCCATTACTGCATTAAAACGCCAGGAGACTGACATCATTTCGCCTATTAATTTCTCTTCACAGCCATCTTCCCAAATTGTTAGATGTTGCTAAGAAAATAATTATTTTTAATAGCTAAAACTTGAACAAAAAGCAACTAACAGGGGGCAAAGTTGGCACAACTCAAAAAAGAAGGTGATTGACCAATTACTATAATCACGTGCTCCCTGCAGAAATCCTCTCTCACCTCCTACGGTTTGCCAGAGGCAAAACATTGTTCATAAGTCTCCTATATTCAACCATTATAGTTTGGTAGGTACGTTAAACTATCGTGAGTGATATGCGAAAGTGTGTATGTCTGTCTACTAGGCTTTCTCGGCCCATCTTTTCGATTTTGACGAAATTTGGACCTACCTATAGAGGTAGGTTGCATCCCGGGGAAGGACATAGGCTATATCACGGAACATTAAGGAGTCCCACGGGAATCGAAAAAATTATTATCGAAAGTATCATTAAAAATATATAACACTTTTATATCAAACAGTTGACTTGTCTTATATGTTTATAGTTTGGTAGGTACATACTTACTGATGGATCATACTTGTAAATATTCCCGATCTGCGTAACCCCGTGGTGGATGCAAGGCCACATCGCATTCATGGAGCAACAGCTGTACGGCACGTTATCCGCCACGAACTTGCGAAGCGATCTGAAAATACGACAACCTGATAACTTGGTGTTACGAGTCGTATCTGCTCAAATCTTTATCAAATCAAATCAATATTCATTTATTCAAAACATAATAACACATGATGGTGATAATTAATCAGTTACGGACTACGGTATCTGAAAACTAAAGCTACGAGGGTTTCAAACGCGCCCTTGTCTAAGAACAGCCCACAACAAACTCAGCCGGTTTTTTTTTTACTTATCACCATCTCACAAATCATCTTAGCTAAGCTAAGGAATTATCAGAGCCATAGAGGTAATCCTTTACATGGTAATAAGATTTTTCGATGAGTTTATGTTTTACATTAACTTTGAACTTATTCAGAGACATCTTCAACATGTCTTCTGGACTTTATTTTTTTAAAGATTTAGGACACATGTTCCTATTTATAATATTAGTAAGTGCTTATGGATTCTATGTCGTCACAGCAATGCAAGTGCATCTACAAACAGTACACAAACAGTACACAAACATCTTAGGGCGCGTGTAGCGTCTGTGCACTGTGAATCGTCGCTGGTAGTCGCTGCGACCAGAGTCTGCTTTATCGCCGCCACGCTGCTCGAACAACACGGCAAAAAAACTTACAGTGAGGGTATATCCGTGTTCTGTCCAGCTGTGTACCAAGGAATAAAGAACCACTCCTGGTAGTTGACGCGGCCGCAACAATGGAATCGCGTCTGCAAGCGGTCCACCGCCACCTTGGACGGCAAATGTGTGGAGTACCGAAGCATCGCTTTCGTTATTCCGCCTTTTATTTTTGCTGAAACCAAATTTTGGTGTAGGTACTACTACTACTAGGTACTTAGTTATACCTAAGTAGGTGTGTCAGGTATTTTATTTTTAGTTTATAGGCCTATTACAATGCACTTTACACAGGGACCCTTACACTTGAATCAGTGTAGTGTAATAAGATTTAGGGAGAAAGGGTCCCAAAATGGATCTATATTGCTGTGTAATAAGCGATGCTCTAACTTGCGGCTACACCCACCCTTACCACAGGGCCCTGTGGAAAGTGCAGTGTAATAATACTCCTTTCCCCCTTAAACGAGCAGGTGGGTAGGTACCTACCTACGTACAGAAATAGTCGGATGGGTCAATCATACAAAAATTATACATCAATGGTGACAATATACGAATAACAATATTAAGATTTATGAGCTATTGAGGCTTCTTTGTGCCTTCGTAATGAGACCTATTACCCACAACATTACTTATCATTAAGTTTTAGTAGCAGTTACTACCTACTAGAGATCCCCAATCCTCAATAATAAACTCATATGCCGATAGTATAATACCTACTGCAGTTTTACGGTAACTAGTTAAGTATTACCTAAAAGTGATAAACGATGGATTAAAATTTGCAAACCTCTAATAATAGTTGATTGAAGTCCAGAATAAAACATAATCGCCAGAAATATTATGATGATAATAATGAGAGCCCACACGTAATAGTATAGCCCATTTGTTACATTGTACTCTCTCTTCGGTAATCCGGCTTTAAACAGTTGGTACAGTCCATACAACTAATTACAAAAATCTTCTTCAAAATAATCTATACTAATATTATAAATGCGAAAGTTTGGATAAATGTATGGATGTTACTCAAGCCAGAACGGCTGAACGGATCTTCATGAAATTTGGCACAGAGATAGATAATAGTCTGGACTAGGCTACTTTTTATCCCGAAGAGTTCCCGCGGGAAACAAAAACCTTAATCCAACGCGGATGAAGTAGCGAGCATCAGCTAGTAAGTATATAAATTTTTATTAATATCCATACTATATTATTAGGTCCTTACATAAGAAATAGGCATGATGACAATCCAAGAATCAATGAAATTAAGAATTTATCTAATGAAATAGGATTCATGGATTACAAAAAACGTATTTATTTTTCTATTTCGAGTGAGATTGTTATTTATTTTGATAAAATAAAACTATAAAATACAGCAATCCGCCATATTGTATAAAACACCACTGAAGCGAATGACGTCACAATTGTTTTCGAGCTTTGACAATCGACAAACAATCTCTTTATGTACAGGTGTTTTACATGCTTATCAAGTATTTTCGTGTTTTTTTGTTTCGCAAAGATCATTTCCTTAATCTAGTTTTAAAATCAAGATTTTAAAAACCGTTAGCCATGGATCAAGGATTTACCAAAACTACTAGCTCTAATATGCCTAGGATTGATTTGTTGATGCTGGGTGAGTATCTTGCATCAAACAAAGACTTTTGTTCAGCAGAATTTCGCAACGTCAAAACTTCCAAGTACATTAATAACTTAATAATATAAAGGTCCTAAACCCGTAAAATTTGCAATTTTATATATTAAGCACTTCATGATAGTTACTAATAACTAACAAACAAAAATTGTTTTTTATAACTATACCGTTTAACTTAATATGAGCGGTGACTGCCTAGTGACTTTGACGTCTGCCTCCTATTTGGGGCGTCTGGGGTTCGATCCTTGGCACGCATCTCTGACTTTTTTGCAGTTAGGTATTTGTGTTATATGGCAAACAGCATCACTACATAGTAGAAAACAAAGTCGCTTCCTGCTGTCTGTCCCTATGTATGCTTAGATCTTTAGAACTATGCATCGGATTTTGATGCGGTTTTTTTTAATAGATAGAGTGATTCAAGAGGAAGATTTATATGGATTTATTATCCCAGAAAATTAAGGAGTTCCTAGGGAACCAAAAAACCTCAATCCACGCGGACGAAGACGCGGAAATCAGCTAGTATTAGATTAAAGCAAAAACTTACGTCGAAGTGATCTTCACAGAAATAAAAAGTAGAATTTAGCCCTATAGCTGTAGGATCACGCCGTGCAAGATTAAGCCACTTAGATCGCATTGTTTTCTTATGTGGCGCGTGAATAAATAACTTGCTTGGAGTTAATTTTTATGTGTTATTACACTGGGGGGCCGCACACGACTTACACACTTTAAAATTCATATTATTCACACAAAATATCGAAATTGCTGTACGAAGACTTATTGTTTACTGCACACAGTACATTAGAGTACATGGCTAAAAAAATAGTGACGTCACAAACGACGCCATGACACCCGCTAGCGTTTTGGCGTGATTTTTAAAATATAAATTTCAAATGCCAATTTTATCTGCAAAACCTTATTTTTCTGCTGAAATAAGATATTTTTTCGAAATAGTAGATACTTCCGAACATAATCTGATCATTTTTCAAAATCAGTCTTCATGCCTATTGCCGTTTTCTCGTACTGGCCCCTTTGATCTCAAATATCTCCTCTTTGGTTAGGAATTTCAATTTCAAAGGAAATGGCCAGTGGAACTGTGGGAGCTTGCCTAGAGATCAAAAATCAATGTGCAGCAATGATTTTTTTAATATTGTAATTTTTATATTCTATAGTTTTCACACAAAAACGTTTCAGGAGGCTGAAGGCTCTGAAAACTAGGAAATAAATTAAAAATGTTTCACCAAATAACTGCTTTCCCAGACTAGATGGCGCTAGTTGTTGTGGTTAGTGAGTCTAAAAAAATATTTTCAAGTATTGCTAACCACGTTTCTAAGGAAAATAATTAAGCTTTGCATTATTTGGGCATGGATCAGGATTATAGTGGAATAATAAAACTATATTTGCAAGAATTATGTAAATCCTTTAAAAATGACGCTACATTGTACTGCTGCCACACTAGATGGTGCTAAACGTTTTAGTTGACGAGTCTTTTCAACTATTCGACAACAGATGGCGCTAAACGTTTTGTTTAGCGAGTTATTTCAACTACTCGACCACAGATGGCAGACATGTAATGCCAGAGGGCGTTACGTTCCTTTAAACGCAGTGGTTATTTGAAAATGCTTTGTTCGATCAATTTCACGTTTCATTGAGGCTTGTCATCTAACAAAAATAATTATAAACAAAACATACATTTCCTTTTCAGTACTATTTAATTGATTAAAAATAAATCACTCATAATATAGTGACTAAGGTACTCAAATAGTATTAATGTAGGGTTAGATTATTTTTACAAGATTATTATAAGGCATGAAGGCATGGATAAAACGGAACGTGGAGTAGAAGAAAATGGAGTAGTGCATAAAGAGGAAACTAGACGCTCAAGATTTAAACAATGAACCTTGACCTTATTCGGAATAATAAATCCATAGTAATTTCAGTTTTAATTTTTAAACCTTTTTTTTTTTTTTTTCGAGGGGCAAATCTTCCTAAGATACCCAACTTCTGGGGGAGAAGTCGGGTTATGTAGGATTTGTACCTACTAAAACCCCCTCGGTGGCCACCCTCTGCATATTGGGAGGCTCCGAGATCTCTATAAAGAACGCATCGGTGCCTCCCTTGCGCAATGCCCTTTGGGCTCATCCCGGAGAGTAGTCTGGGGTCACACCCCAGACTACTCTGCTCTCGCTACTATGGCTGCCTGAGCCACAGCAAGCAGCCATATTCCCAAGGCCACTTAATACATGGACGATAAAACGACCGGAGCCCCCACCCCAGCCGTTCGTGACCTCGAAGGTCCCTTACATCAGGTCTATCGGATGGACGGGCCGGCTTACGGCATCGCCCCGGCGCCTTCGTCTCCTGGCGGGATCGGCTATTTCACGGACCCGCTCAGCAGCCTCCTTCTCAACCATTACGGTTTCACAGAAGGAGACCACTGCCTTCCAGATTTCCTCTTTTTCCAGCATAGCCGCAATTATAGCCGCTGGGGAGAGGTCATTCCCCACACAGTTTATTAAGGCGCTACGTTGTACTTCCCACGCAGGACACTCCTCAAGGGTATGCTGTGCCGTGTCTCTGTCTCCATCGCAATGATGGCACTGGGGAGTAGCTTCACGACCAATCCGACACAGGTACTCACCGAAACACCCATGTCCAGTTAGCACCTGTGTCAGTCTGAAGGTGACATTGCCGCTTTTTCTTTTTAACCAGGCCTCAAAACTAGGGAGGATTGCACCAACAGCGCGCTGGCGTACGTTCCTGTCTTCCTCTAGACGCATACGCCAGTTCACAAGTGCCTGTTGGTGCGCTCGTCTTCTTAACCCTTCGGGCTCCAGCCCTTCTCCACCCATCTAGCCGTCGTGGGTTTGGGCATACACTCTCGCATCCATATCAGCCAGTACGTCCAATGGCGGGAAACGGGCCAGAATAGTGGCAGCCTCGAAGGATATAGTACGATATCCTCGCGCGACTCTGATCGCTATCTTGCGTTGCACGCTGTTTAGCTTTGCTCTAAGGCGTTGCACACTAGATATTCTCTGCGACCAAACGGGTGCCCCGTAGAGGGCCATCGATCTCACCACGCCTGCGTATAGTCGGCGGACTCCTTCTTGCGGTCCCCCGAGATTAGGCAGAAGGCCGTGCATTGCACCTGCTACTTTCTGTAATCGAGGGACCAAGCGTTCGAAGTGTTCCTCGAAGCCCCACCGGCCGTCCAAGATCAGACCTAAGTATTTAAGATACCGGCCAATTTGGACGCCCGTATCTCCTACTCGAATCGAAAGGCTGGGTGGATCCAATCGCCTGGGAAGCTTGTGGAACCAAGTGGCTTCGGTTTTGTGAGGCGCCGTTTTAAGACCCAGCCCGTGGATCTTTGAGACTACCAGAGACACACCGACCTCTGCGAGTCTCAACGTCTCCTCAAAAGAATCTCCTTCAGCTAACACTAGAGTGTCGTCCGCGTAGCAAATTAAATTAACTCCAGCAGGGAGGCTGGTACGTAAGACAGCGTCGTATGCTAAATACCACAAAAGTGGCCCTAAAACAGAGCCCTGTGGAACCCCGCAACTAATTTCCCTCGTATACGCGCGTCCCCCTCGCCCAGTATACTGGATATGCCTGTTGGATAGATACGCCACTATGATGTCACGCAGGTATGGGGGCACATTGTGGTGAGTTAGCGCTTCTCTGATAGCTGTCCAGGGTAGCGAATTGAAAGCATTAACGATGTCTAAACTCACCGCCAACGGGACTCCCCCCTTAGAAACTATCCTCTCCGTAATATTCCGGAGGCAGAGGATTGCGTCCACTGTTGATCGGCCCTGCCGGAAGCCAAACTGGCTTTCAGATAAACCAGGGCCGATATGTGACAGGTGGTCACTGAGGCGTGCGGCAATGATCCGCTCGAACAGCTTACCCACCTCGTCCAGCAAGGATATGGGCCGGTATGCAGATGGAGAATCAGCCGGCCTACCTTCCTTTTTCAAGAGAACTAATCTCGCTTCCTTCCAACCAGATGGGAAAACACCTGATCGTAAACAGCTATTAAGGAGTTGTCTCAACCTATTCCCTAAGGCCTCTAATGCTAAGACCCAAGCCCGGCCCGGTATGCCGTCTGGCCCTGGAGCGGTGTTGCGGCTCGAAAGACGCTTAATTGCTCGTTTCAGCTCCTCTTGTGTTACTTCTAGCTCACTAGACCAGATGGTGTGTGTGGTATCTGCACTAGAAATATATATAATTTTTAAACCTTACTGTACAAACGGAAATCCTGCACATTGTCCCGAATCGGAGGGCAGTTACTGGTCATATCATTTAAACAGCTATTTATTCATGCTTTTGCGTTTTGAAAACCCCTATTCATTTGTTTTTTCCTCTTTTGGTTTTTTCTTTGCGTCACTCAGTTTACAAAATGGAAAACTTGAAATATCGCGTTATTTACGCGTACGAGTTCCATCATGGTACCAGTGCTGCAGAAATGGCTCGAAGGATTAATGATGTGTATGGCGGCGGTGTCGCAAAAGAAAACACAGTGCGTTTTTGATTCCAACGTTTTCGTTCTGGAAATTTCGACCTGCAGAACAAGCCCCGTGGACGGCCGGAGACCAAAGTTGATAATAAAGAATTGAAGGCTATTGTGGAAACGGATCCATCGCAAACCACGTCCGAGCTAGCTACAGGTTGCGGTGTTAGTGATAAAACTGTTTTAATCCACTTGAAGCAAATTGGGAAGGTGAAAAAGCTTGAAAGGTGGGTACCTCATGAATTGAGTGCATCAAACCGAAAAACACGCGTCGACTGCTGCGTTACATTACAAAACGGGCACAATAATGAAGGCATTTTAAATCGAATTATTACCTGTGATGAAAAGTGGATCCTGGCGAACCAGCCAAATCCTGCCCCAAGCGAAAATTGACTCAAAAAAAATTACTTGTGAGCGTTTGGTGGACTAGTGCCGGTGTCGTTCACTACATCTTTATAAATCTGGCCAGACGATTACGGCGGATGTCTATTGTCAGCAACTGCAAACCATGATGGAAAAGCTAGCTGCTAAACAACCGAGTCTCGTCAATCGCTCTAGGCCACTGCTGCTTCAGGACAACGCTAGACCACACACTGCACAACAGATGGCTATCAAATTAGAGGAGCTTCAATTGGAATGTCTAAGACATCCACCGTACTCCCCGGACTTTGCTCCAACAGATTACCATTTTTTTCGAAATTTGGGTAACTTCTTGCAAGGGAAAAAATTCAACTACGATGGGGCAGTCCAAAGCGCCTTCAAAGATTTTATTGATTCCCGTCCGAATGGTTTTTTTAGTAAAGGGATCAATGAGTGGGCAAAAGTACTATAGATAGCAATGGTAGGTACATACTTTGATTAAATAGATATTATATTATATTTTAAAAAAATCGACTTTATGTCCCTCCCTTACAAAACGGCAATTTCATAGGTAAAGACCAATATAAATCTGAAACGGTGTCTGTCAGATAATTATGTACCTTTTTGAGGCACATCCCGGGAAAGACATAGGCTAGGTAATTTTATCCGGAAAAATCAAAGAGTTCGTACAAGATTTTCCAAAACCTACGAGGATGATATCGCAGCCGTCCCAGGCAATTTAGATTTTATAAAATAAATAAAATAAAATCAATTGCAAAATTGCCCCTGCTGACGAAAATCGTACACGTGACCTCCGGCAAAGACTACAATATTAAACTGGGACTTCCAGCTGAGATCGCAGTCAAGGGCAGCTATAGTACGCGCGCGAGTTGAATGCAGTCGGGGCCTGAGGTGACACATAACCTAAGCTCTGCATTCAACTCGTGCGCGAACTATACGTTCTCCTCTCATAGAATTAAAAAAAACATTTTATAATATTAGTAGCATTACTTGATGAAGATTGTTCTTAGCTATTTTTAAAATAATGTTTTAAATATCGTAACCTCAATAACAACTGCCACAATAGATCCGCATGCTATGATGACTGGGATCACATTTCCATCAGGCCAGCAAACTAGATCCAAGAGGGTTCCTTCTTCGCTCCGAATTCCTTCTGATGTATTGACTAACCATATCAAATAGAATATAACTATAGGCATACAAGCCATTAGGAGCATCCTTATATTGTTAAAAGAGGACCAAGTTAGAAACATATCCAATGCAAATCTTTAAATCGCAACAGGTAATCATTTTCGTTTTGCTTTTTAAACTTAACGGAACTGTAGGAATAACAATTTTTTTTATTTAACTGGTTTAACGGCTCTGGCTTCTAGTCTTTTTGAGCCTTAGGAACATCAAGTCAAAGTTGTTACACATAATACAAATAATATTACTGGAAAGCCCCCAAAATCATGGTATGTAGAATATACCATGAATATACATAATCAAAGGGTATAACGTAGTTAATCAATAGTCAAAGTATTGTCTAAAAGCTTGGGCCCAAGTATGGAGGGTAGAGTAGAAGGACATCTCGGGAGAAAATTTACCAGTGGTTGCTATAAATAACCGTTCGAAAATCTTCCACAGTGGTGCTGGTGTAGCAAAGGGTATGGTATGAAGGTAGCAATTTTAGAATGAAGTGAAGTATGCCGAGTTAAAAAAAATCATATTATTGTCGACTAAAATAGGAAAATTTCAACAACTTACGTTGAACAAAATAATGATAAATATTTTCTTTCCTTGTCTATTTCTCAAACCTACTATACCAATATTTGGCGCTTCCTTTTAAATTTACCCTGATGCTAATGTGGTGCCCCCAATTTAATGCATTTCGACGGACACATTTCATATACACAGATGATTCTCCTTAACTCTACCCTCCATAGTTCGGCCACAGTCTGGCACAGGAAATTTACAAATATTGCAGGTATTTTTTATTTCTACACTCTTGCATTTTGACCTTTGACACTTTTTATACAAAAGAGATGTTACTCGTTCTACTCTACCCTACATAGGCCCAAGGCCGTCAAAAACGATAAAAAAGTAGATATGTCAGAAACATGAAAACCACAGAGTTACAGAGTATCATCAGAGTATATTGAATATCTGTTGAATAAATTAATTGATCATGGGATGAAAACATTGGACAGAAATCAAAATGATAAGATTTTTATCACCGAAAATAAATAAGTAATTTTTATTCGTATCAGCCTTACCCAGCTTTCTCTAAAAGCAATTACAATTTTATGATTAGTCAACGTTCTCAAATCATCTAAATAATATGAAGGAAGAGAACTTTGCTAAGCTATGGGTGCTGAAGTTTTGCCTGAAAGTTTTGTATCCAAAGTTCAATGTTTATACATTTCTCGTTTTCCTAGCTATTAAGTACAGGTATTATTACCATAAGGGACTATTGTCGCACTGGAAAATGAATGTTTATAAGGTTAAAAGCCTTCCTAAAAGCTTCACAACTTCACTCATGAAAGAACATGTTCAAGAGGACAATGTACATATTCTCTCCCATAAATGTATCATTGTACCAATGGACCAGTTCATACAATTAACTGTAGAAAATTTCTTCTACAAAGACAATGGAGTATTATGGGTAGTTATGAAATTATCACCAAATTTGAAAAAGAAACACAAAGACAAAAGCAACTGCCAAAAAGATAAAAGTAACTTGAAATGTAATCTTGACTTTGTCACATCTGAAATTCACAAAAAGCTGTGGAGAAGCTCCAACCCAGAGGCCATTGAAAACGAAAGGATTGTACCTCTCGTAGGATCAAATGTTGTGCATGGAGATATAGTGTTTACCAATGAAGACGAATTGCTTAGCATAGCATCATCATTCCATCTTGATAAAAGCACAAATGTTGAAGTATCCTTTCATCCAATTTCTTCGTTTGACTATTCACCAAAAATTGCTGCAACAGCTGAAGTGAGCCTCATAGTAAATGAATATGACCTGCAAAATGACTTTCTCAAAGAAGTATTAAGTAACCATTTTAAAATTCCTAAAATTGTAAGCCTAGATGATGTGATTAGTATAGAGCTTACTCCTTCAATAATATCAAAGTATAGTAACAAATATTTAGACATGATTGAATTTACCAAAAAACTTTACTTCTTATGCAGAAAACTACAAGGAGATGAGACACAACAAAACAGTAAAATTGTAAAAACATATTATATTATTAAAGGTATTACACAGTTAACTCTAGGGGAGAACACTCATGGGTACAAACCAACTAATAAATATTTTGAAGTAGAAAATTTTGAAGGATATCTGCATACTAAAATGAAATTACATTCATGTCCAGATGGGTTGAGAGACAAATTTAATCAAATTCAAGATGCTATTGATCCATTTCTGACTGGAGAAATAGGTAATTAAACATAAATAAATAATTATGTATAGTTCTAAACAATCTTAGTTATCTAAACTAGCATGTTCCTGTTTTTAACCAGGGCCTATTACTTAATAAATTTATTGTAAACAAACAGTTTTTGCATAGCAGGACTGTTTTTAAAAGTTTATCTTTACCTGGTTTTAGCTCCCTCTTTACAATCAATTATTTCCATTATTAAATTAAAACATTTGCTAACATCTACTAGTAAATAAGATCAAATGACATAGTAAAAGACACTGCTTACTTTATTCATTTTAATTTCTTCTGCATTAAAATACTGTTTTTCTTAATACAATTCAACGATCAATGTTACTGATACTACATATGTTTAATTTTACAGCTGAATTGTCTGCTTCACTAGCAAGTCCAATTATCCCAATGCTACTTCTCACAGGTGGTACTGGTTCTGGAAGACATTTGCTGGTGAAAACACTAGCCAAATGTAATGGTAGGTAATCGTCAGTATATTATGTGTAGAATCACAAATTATTGTCAGCATAATATAATGAGCTAATTTTTTTAATGTTTACCTATATTAATAACAAATTAAAGTAGGTAAACATTAAAAAAAATAGCTTGTGTTGCCCCAAAATGCAAGCTATGTAAAAGGTATTGATGAAATTTGGTTAAGATTAAATTCCATCAATATCAGTTAAACAGATGGGCTGTGAAAAAATAACAAACAGTTATCATATATTTTATAATATTTAGTATGAATGAATAAAAGTTATATGTATTCATATATATACTAATAAAAATTATAAACTAATAAAAATATCAATTTCAAGGTCTCAACTCTTTGCATATTGACTGCAATGGAGTACAAAACTCAACTGCAAAACAAACTGAAAGTAAAATAAGCTCCTTGATACAGAAGGCTAAAGCAGCTGCACCTGCTATAGTTTTATTAGACAACTTTGAGGTAACTTATAACATATTTTTCAAATTATTTAATGGATAAAAATGTTTTGTGCAAGTAGAATGTTATTCACATATAGATTATAGGCCACTAACACAACTTTGAGGTGCCATTCTATACATATAGGTGAATGATTCTAATGAGTAAATTTATTTTTTACAAAAAAAAAATTCATTATCTATATTTTTTTTGGAACTGTCTTGTGCATAGAATAAATGGGGTTGTAGATGAATATTAATTTTTAATTAGGTTTTAGCTGTAGATGCCGAAAACAATGAAGATTTTCGAGTTATGGAATACTTCATCAAATCAATAACAGATTTGTATGAAAACTACACAAAACACCCCATCATATTCATAGCGGTAACCGAGAAAGTTGATTTGAAACCAAACATGATGAGAATATTTTTGGAAAAATTTCACATTCCAAAACTGAATGTCCAGCAAAGATATGAGCTTTTGCTTTGGTATGCCGCTGCTATGGGTCTAAATATATATGACATTCAATTAGAAAATAATACAAACCAAAAATATGCAAACAATCATAGTGAAGGAAAGGAGTATTTAAAAGATATATTATACAGAGTGGCATCAAAGACTGATACTTTTGTGTATGGAGATTTGGATACGCTTATGCACTTTGCAATGAGGGAGTCGTATTTGAAACAGACTAAGGGCAAATGCCAGATATCCAGTGATCCTAATCTCAGCCTTGTTCAAGAAGAGGATTTTAATAGCGCCTTAGGTAAGTATTTAACACTACCTTTAACAGAAACTTTCTGCCAGAAAATATGATTTCAAATATTGAATAGATCGAACATGGAATAAAATAATTACAGTCACGACGAGTCATTTGACGACCTCCGTGGCGCAGTGTGTAGCGCTGTTGTCTTAACATGCGGAGGTCCCGGGTTCAATCCCCGGCAGGGTCAATTTGGGAATTTATAATTTCTGAATTTTCCCTGGTCTGGCCTGGTGGGAGGCTTCGGCCGTGGTTAGTTACCACCCTACCGGCAAAGACGTGCCGCCAAGCGATTTAGCGTTCCGGTACGATGCTGTGTAGAAACCGACTAGGGGTATGGGTTAAATATAACTGCCTTGCCCCTAACAGGTTAGCCCGCTACCATCTTAGACTGCATCATCACTTACCATCAGGTGAGATCGCAGTCAAGGGCTAACTTGTAGTGGATAAAAAAAAAAAAAAAAGTTAACAGGAAAAATGCAATTATCTCCATTTCATGTTCTCAGAATCTATAAGAAGCCTTCAAAGTCAACATTTGGATGCGCCTAAAATTCCCAAAGTTTACTGGGAAGATATTGGAGGATTAGAAAAACTTAAAAAGGAATTATTAAAAACTATAGAATTTCCAATAAAATTCCCGCATCTGTTTCAAATGTCTTCCCTAAAAAGATCCGGTATGTATGACGTATATGTGTAGTACTTTCTCATATAAAATACTAGCGAACGCCCGCGACTTCGTCTGCGTGGTTTGAGGTTTTGGTTCCCGCGGGAACTCTTTAATTTTTCGGGATAAATAGTCTATGTGCTATTCCAGTCTATAGTCTATCTCTGTGCCAAATTTCAGCCAGATCCGTTCAGCCGTTGGGGCGTGATTGAGTAACAAACATCCATACATCCATACATCCATCCAAACTTTCGCATTTATAATATTAGTAAGATTTACTTAAGATTGCACCTAATTCTAAACTCATTTTCAATGAATGAATGAGTAATGTAGAACTCACTATGAAATGTATTTTTTTTAAATAAAAATATGTCCGTTTTTTTGGAGCAGTGGATTAGACCAGGCTTTTTAACTTTAATTATGGCATTTGATCTCAACTTTTAAACTCAACATCTATTTATTAACATATCAGTGAATAATAGTGTAAGATAAATAATAATAATAATAATAGTGAAAGATTCAGCTTTTTTATTACGAACTAATATGACGGGGCCAGTTGACAATAGTTTTAATTTTTACCAGGTATTTTACTGTATGGACCACCCGGGTGTGGCAAGACCCTGGTCGCAAAAGCAGTCAGCACAGAGCTCAATGTTAGCTTCATGAGTGTCAAAGGACCTGAGCTATTGAACATGTACATTGGACAGTCTGAGGAAAACGTCAGGAAAGGTAATCTTAGATCTTGAACCCAAGAAAGAGCTGATAATATAGAACTTATAGCCATTTCCATACAATTTCACGTCTGACACTATGATGGCCTTCATGTTTTAGTTAATTATATTTATGATAAATGGAAGACTATGGGACTCAAAAGGAAATGAAACCCTATTTTAAAATGTGCTTGTGAAATCCTTCATAATATTATGTTGCCCCACTTTTCCTAGTAGGTATTACGACCATTTTGGTCCTAATGAAAATAATATTTTTTTATTAAAAATTTAGAACTATATCAAATCGAAAGGATGGAGCCAAGAAGCCGAAACCGTGTCTTTTTTTATTTTTGTTCAACTTCATCCTACGTCTTTAATAATCTGTATATTTTTTGCTAATAACGGTGTTATGTTTGTTAGTATTCGAAGCGGCGCGCGCGTCGTCGCCGTGCATAGTGTTTCTGGACGAGCTGGACGCGCTGGCGCCGCGCCGGGGCGCCGCGGGGGACTCGGGCGGCGCCAGCGACCGGGTCGTCAGCCAACTGCTGGCAGAGGTCGACGGGGTTGCCAGTGGTGAAGGTATGTTTGTTAGTATTCGAAGCGGCGCGCGCGTCGTCGCCGTGCATAGTGTTTCTGGACGAGCTGGACGCGCTGGCGCCGCGCCGGGGCGCCGCGGGGGACTCGGGCGGCGCCAGCGACCGGGTCGTCAGCCAACTGCTGGCAGAGGTCGACGGGGTTGCCAGTGGTGAAGGTATGTTTGTTAGTATTCGAAGCGGCGCGCGCGTCGTCGCCGTGCATAGTGTTTCTGGACGAGCTGGACGCGCTGGCGCCGCGCCGGGGCGCCGCGGGGGACTCGGGCGGCGCCAGCGACCGGGTCGTCAGCCAACTGCTGGCAGAGGTCGACGGGGTTGCCAGTGGTGAAGGTATGTTTGTTAGTATTCGAAGCGGCGCGCGCGTCGTCGCCGTGCATAGTGTTTCTGGACGAGCTGGACGCGCTGGCGCCGCGCCGGGGCGCCGCGGGGAACTCGGGCGGCGCCAGCGACCGGGTCGTCAGCCAACTGCTGGCAGAGGTCGACGGGGTTGCCAGTGGTGAAGGTATGTTTGTTAGTATTCGAAGCGGCGCGCGCGTCGTCGCCGTGCATAGTGTTTCTGGACGAGCTGGACGCGCTGGCGCCGCGCCGGGGCGCCGCGGGGGACTCGGGCGGCGCCAGCGACCGGGTCGTCAGCCAACTGCTGGCAGAGGTCGACGGGGTTGCCAGTGGTGAAGGTATGTTTGTTAGTATTCGAAGCGGCGCGCGCGTCGTCGCCGTGCATAGTGTTTCTGGACGAGCTGGACGCGCTGGCGCCGCGCCGGGGCGCCGCGGGGAACTCGGGCGGCGCCAGCGACCGGGTCGTCAGCCAACTGCTGGCAGAGGTCGACGGGGTTGCCAGTGGTGAAGGTATGTTTGTTAGTATTCGAAGCGGCGCGCGCGTCGTCGCCGTGCATAGTGTTTCTGGACGAGCTGGACGCGCTGGCGCCGCGCCGGGACGCCGCGGGGGACTCGGGCGGCGCCAGCGACCGGGTCGTCAGCCAACTGCTGGCAGAGGTCGACGGGGTTGCCAGTGGTGAAGGTATGTTTGTTAGTATTCGAAGCGGCGCGCGCGTCGTCGCCGTGCATAGTGTTTCTGGACGAGCTGGACGCGCTGGCGCCGCGCCGGGGCGCCGAAGGGGACTCTTTTGTGACACGGACTATACTTCTTATTTAATAACGGATTATAGCCGTTTGGAGTAATCAGAATATTGTTTTATATTTTGAATGAAATCGGATAAACGTTACTTAAATCTACTGCAAGATATGATGGCCCTTTTGACGTGTTTGCGCTCATGAAGTTCTGTAAAAAATTACAGTATCGTTCAAAAGAAGTAATCTTACGTCAATAGTGATGTGGAGTAAGTACAATAATTAAAGTAAACCTAAAGTAAGTACCTAAAGTATTAGGTAATGGAAAGACACAAATATTATTTCTTCATTCCCATTCAGATGCCGATACATCCAGCTTCGTGTTCATAATGGGCGCAACAAACCGACCGGACTTGCTCGAACAATCGCTCCTGCGGCCCGGACGCCTTGACAAACTCATCTACGTCGGACCTTACACTGGGCTACAGGAGAAAACTTCCGTTCTCAATGCGCTTTCTAGAAGGTAAGCTCATAGGCAAGTGTCCACTCGCAAAACGTGTGGAAGTTAGCTTTGGCAAGTCACTGCATGGAAACTTAACAACTATATATAGCATGTCAATTTCTGCAAGTTTTCTTTCATCGTACTGTAATTCTGTAATTTGACTTACGTAAGGTTTATTGCTAGTGGATACGTGTTGTTACAGATTTGACTGTTTTTAGTGTTTACGGAAATAAAAATCATTTATTTATTTTCTGGTAGCGATTTAGGCTTCCGGTACGATGCCGTGGAGAAACCGATAAGGAGTATGGGTTAAAAATGACTGCCATGCCTCTAATAGTTAGGCCCGCTACCATCTTAGACTGCATCATCACTTACCATCAGGTGAGATCGCAGTCAAGAGCTAACTTGTAGTAGATAAAAATAATCATTTCAAATATTCTTCTTTCTATCCCAATATTCTTATTTTTATTTAGAGTTCTATCAAGTATGAAAACATTCATGTTAAATCCGACCTAGTCGCGGTTTAACGTTTTTCAGCCCTTACTGATCAATTTGTTTTTAATATTTTTATGTTGAATTTATAACTAAACAGCTACAAGCTCCGTCCAGAAGTGAACTTGGCAGACGTGGCGGCGGCGCTGCCGGAGCGCTGCACGGGCGCGGACCTGCTGCAAGTGGTGTCGGTGGCGCGCTCGGCCGCCGTGCGCGGGCTCGTCGACAAACTGCACGCCGGTACGTAGTCACAAGACTGCTGCAAGCTCCGTCCCGAGAGGAACTTGGCAGACGTGGCGGCGGCGCTGCAGGAGCGCTTCACGGGCGCGGACCTGCTGGAAGTGGTGTCGGTGGCGCGCTCGGCCGCCGTGCGCGGGCTCGTCGACAAACTGCACGCCGGTACGTAGCCACAAGACTGCTGCAAGCTCCGTCCCGAGAGGAACTTGGCAGACGTGGCGGCGGCGCTGCCGGAGCGCTGCAGGGGCGCGGACCTGCTGCAAGTAGTGTCGGTGACGCGCTCGGCCGCCGTGCGCGCGCTCTTCGGCAAAACTGCACGCCGGTACGTAGCCACAAGACTGCTGCAAGCTCCGTCCCCAGGGGAACTTGGCAGACGTGGCGGCGGCGCTGCCGGAGCGCTGCACGGGCGCGGACCTTTTATTTTTCTGGTCAGTCTCTAGCGAATTCTTACCTAACAGAGCCCAGGGCAAATAAAACATGCATTTAATGTTAAAATAAACTAAATATTTTGTTTCACAGGTCAGATAAAAGAAAGCGATCTTAGCAGTGAATCCGTATTAATCGGCGTATCGGAACTTTGGCAAGGAGTCGAAGCGTTCCGACCCTCCGTCACAGAAGAAGAGTTGGCGTATTACGAGTCACTTCAGTCACAAATGTAATCCCCTAGTCTCATAGTCATATTTTGTTGACGGCATGATGAGCTTGATAAAATAAAAATAGACAATTGTGGGACGTTGTTCTTTGTGTTGATAAAATGATAGATATTATATGTTTTAGTGGACTGTATTTGCTGATGATGATAAATGTTAATGATAATTGATATAAATTGATGTTGATTTGGAGTACTATTCGCGCGGACGATCGAACCGTACTGATTTTATCGAACTGTCCTCCTTAACGTGGGGCAGTTGCGTAAAGCGCTGACTGCGCAGTGTTCGGTTACACGCAGTGTCCCGAACAACAATCAAACTCTTTTATTAAATTATTCTTGTTGTATGAATAAACTCGTTCTCAAGTATCGGTCACATAAACTTATTATGTTACATTCACCTTTTTTTAATAATTAGTATATATAAATAAGTGTGTCAACTAGAATAGAATATATATTTAGAATAGAATATTTACTTATTTACAAGATTGTAAGTAGGTACATAGTACGATGTTATTATGTTATGAGGTGAGCATGGTACAATCAGCCACGCAATGGCGTGCAAAATACTTAAAACTAACATAGGTCTTATAAAAATTACTAAACAACATCGAAATATTACGCATAGAAGGTCAGTAGTCGTGCGCGGAGTGTAACCGGTTCATAGTAGCCTTTAAAGGCTACGTACGCCTGTCGACATTGTTCTCACGCTTGTGTGCGTGTCGTCGAGCGTAAATACACGACGCTCACGCACACATAGTGCATTACAGTGTTACGAGTTAAGGAGGTCCTGTTGTATGAAACTATCGGTCTTGGCGCTATTAGTCTAGGATAAACAAGTTCAAAGCTTCAACATTTTTTTTTTAATATAAATTAAATAAATAAGTGTATAAATGAGAATAGTTTTAAAATTCAAAAATTCTTTTAAAGAATAGAAGTTACGGGCTACTAGCCATTTAAACAACTTATTTTTAAATTATTTAATTGGTAATGCCTTAATAGAATATCACCTGCAGTGCGTTTTGATACGAGACGTCTCTGTAGCCACAGCAATCAAAACATTCGCAGGTTTTCCTTTGAAAGTTTGAACCGCGCGGCGCTCGCTAGGCGGCTCACAATTCACATGATTCTATAGACATACTAAAGATATAGGCATATTACACTGAACTTTTTACACGGCCCTGTGGTAAGGGTGGGCGTGGCCGCTAGTTTGAGCGTCGCTTAATACACAGCAAAAGGACATATTCAGGGACCCTTCCTACCTTAATTTTATTACACCACACTGCTAATCTCAAGTCTAAGGGTCCTTGTGAAAAGTGCAGTGTATAAAGGCCTATAACGTGATAGTGGTACGACGAGAAATGACAATTCCTTCTCTACGAGTTGGTAAAGTCCTCTCCTTTATACTTAATCGAAGATTCGCACCGCACCACCGACCGAAAGAAGCACCGCACTTTTCCTAGTTACTTGTCTCTGCGCCGTACCTAGACCACAGACTAATATTATTGTAGTCTGTGATTAGTAAACTCCTTTCTGTGTCATTTAAATTACGGTCCAACTCAAAATATTTTTGTGACATTAGTCTGTGTTCGCGTCAAATAATTTCTTTTCATTTTCAAAATGGTGAGTGTTCATGCGAAATCCGAATTTTTATCAAAGAAATATTGAAAACTCGGTTCTGTATGCTCCTTTCTTTTAATTACTAATTGAAATAATGATGTATTCATATTTTTATTGAAGTGTAGTTTAAAATCGATCTAATAACTAATTGTAAGGTGGCTAAGTTTACCGCGTGGCTACCGAATGCTAAAATGAATTTTATTTTTATAGCCTCCCAAAAAGGACGCGAAATCCTCGGCGAAACAGCCACAAAAGACCCAAAAAAAGAAGGAAGGGTCAAGCGGGGGCAAAGCCAAAAAGAAGGTGAGAAAATAACATGTTTTCAATTGAGGTTATATGATAACGTGAAGAGATGGCAAAACAGCGTTTCTTACCAAATGATTATTTAAAAAATGCTTGACTGTTCTGAGAGCAAAAACAAACTGATATATTGAGTCTGATGGCATAAAAGTCTATAATTTTTTGTGTTGGTATGATAACTCTTATGTTGATGCAGTGGTTTGTAATTGCAGAAGTGGTCCAAAGGAAAAGTACGTGACAAGCTAAATAACCAGGTGCTATTTGACAAGCCCACATATGAGAAGCTCTACAAGGAAGTGCCACAGTACAAGTTGATCACACCCGCTGTTGTTTCTGAAAGGTTGAAGGTCCGAGGGTCCCTTGCAAGGAGAGCACTCATTGAACTTAGAGAAAAAGGTAAGCTTCATAATACAGTGTAAACTCTTTATAACGAAACTCAAGGGACTGAGCATTTTTTGTTGTTATAGAGAGTTATTGTTATATGGAGTGAACAAAAAAACAACCAAACTCTCGCAGTATGATGAATTGTTTTCTCGAAGACCATCACTTCCGAGAAAACAATGCATCATACTGCACGTGTTCAAGGCAATTAAGAATAACAAAAGCTAGACCGACCTCGGATGTTTCGGAGCTTCAAAGTCTTTTGTTACCTGATAACATAACATAAACAATAATACCACAGAGCAGAAACAAAGAGGAGATATTGTATTAAGATTTCCCTATGAAATATCAAGTGACATTTTGCGGGGTGAGGGGTTGTGGAACGCCGCCCACTTCTCAATTTTCCATCTGCGGGTTACTAGCAAAACTACTCGCTTAGCGACCTAACATCGATATATTGATGTCACTACATAGTTCAGCTATCTCATACTAGATGTCAATAAGTGTAGAAAGCAATGGGACGTACTCAGAACTTTGAGCTTCAAAAAGTTTGTGTAATAAATGAATAAAATAAGGGTTAACATTTTTACTGATTTGTATGTGTACTTACGTACTTAAAATTTCTCAGAAAGCAAAAAAAAATTATTGTTTGGATTTTTATTTTTAATTTAATTTGAATTGAATTTTAGTATTATTGGATTTTTAATGTTAATATCGAGAATTGTATTGAAGGAAAATGAAATAAGTTTATTGTACGTAAAATCAAAAATCACACGTGATACTGTGTGTCATTCTAACATTAGTTTTTCAGTTATAAAATTCTTACTAACACTTGTATTGATGTAAATCTGAAGTAAATAAATAAATAAATAAAAATAATAGACAAATCTTTATAACGAACATAATTTTATTTACAAAATTCAATTACCTGAGAAAATAATAGTTTTTGTTAGTTGTTGTCTCTTAATTGCCGTATCGTTTTGTATGGTTGCGAAATGCTTAAAACGAATATCGATATATTTTTCTGATATAGATTTAATCAGAAGTATAACATGATTAACAGTTGGTGATTGGTCAAAAATGTGGTTGGCCGATTGTTTGAAACAATCTTGTCCAATAAGGGACTTTAATGTATTTCTTTAATGTATTAAGGGACTATATTGTATTATGATACAATTTTATGTTTACGGAAAATAGGAGAATTCAGAGATTGCGATTTAACTGAACAAATACTGCATTCGGTTTGTATACATATATTTATGACATCTTTAGATGGGAAAGTAAGACCACCTTTATTTTTAGTTTTTATTAAATAAAGGTCATCATCATTGTAGTTATCAGCATATAATTCTTTGAGGCAGCTCTCACATTTGATCTTGGAATGTAAATATTTGACTACATACCCAGATATATATGCTACTATTTGACGGCGCAAAAAATCACCTGTCATTGTATTTAGTTGCTCATCAAATTCTAACAACAATTCATCAGGCATGGGTTTGACATCCGTGCCATTCAATGATTCCAAGCTCAAATCATTTTGTAAAATCCGATAACGTGCTGATGTGATATTAATTTTTTGTACAGAGGATTCATTCAAAATTGAAATATCCTCTAAAGGAATGCAATTTCCTCTGAAACCATCTTTCAGTTCTGTATTTATCAGAGTTTTTTTGTAAGCTGCCTTAAACTGGCGTGAGGTTGAATTATTATTAGCTCTTCCATGTGCCCTTATTACCCCAAAAAATAGTTCCAAATGATCTTGCGAAAATTTGTACAGAGTAAGATACTTTAGTACCTTTCCTTTTTCAATCAGGCGGTCGTACAAAAAAAGAGTACTGTTGATACATGTTAAAAGGCCTACAAAGCCAGTTTTTCGGTTCGTAACGATAACAGGCTTATCTTCATCAGGATCTATTATATACATCAAGTAATATTTTGCGAATTCTAAGTACTCTTTTTTTTCAAACAAGGGTTTTTTGTACTCCACCTGACACATGTTTCGAGAGTTGAGAATGTCAAAGACATTGTTAATCAATCGGATAAAACTAATTGTTGCCGCTGCATTTTTGAATCCAACATCACTTTTCGCAAAGGTGGAGTGCGTCAGCTACGCTATTACTAAAAAGCTGACTAGCTAATTTTACTTTCATTTTTTGTCGCTGAAAATGTATATGCTTGTCTTTTAACTTGTTCCCGAGATGAAGACCTTCAGATTTTTGTAGATTATTGAGCTTGACGAGATAAGACCATTCTACATAATTGCCCTGATAATCAAGAAACCTCTTCTTATTTTCTAAGGCGTTGCGCACAAGTTTTAGCATATGGCATGCATCGAGGAATATTGCTACGTCGTATTCAGCACTAGGATGTCTAAAAGTCGTTTTCATAGCTTGGGGTTCTAACGAACATCCTAACTTTTTTAGCACGGCAATATTTGCAGCGCAACCATCCACTGTAAGTGAAACTACGTCTACACCATTTTCTTGGCACTCGTAAAGACACTGTTGGACTATTAAAGCCCGTTGTTCTCCGGTCATAGAATGAATCAAAAAGAAACCCACGTAGTAACCCAAGTAACAGTACTAAAGCCTGAGACGCTTGTTCAGAGTTATCCTTTTGTACGTCAGTCGACAGTTTCATACCATTTAGAAATGGTTCTCGGATGCGGTAAGCATGTATCAAAAGTGTTTCTCACATATGAGTACGCATGTGGCGAAAAATAATAAAGCGTTAATGCGAATGATCTGAGGGCAGGAGAAGGAGGAGGAAAGGCCTCTTCAAGGGAAGCTTTTTAATTTTTGATAATTGTCGCCCAACCAAGTCTTTCAACTTTATATTAATCGAAGTTAAAATTTCGGAATCCTCTCCCTGTAGAAGATGTTTGCTTTCCAACTCTTTAATTAAAGCAGTTAAGTTTTGAACCTGAAACAAAAGTAAAACCGTAGGGAGGTACTTGATTTAGAAATAATCTTTGGTGGTACGTGAAGCAAAAGTAGTGTGGCACTAGACAAGTACCTTTTTTTTCAAGCGCTTAACTTTCATTTGAAGTCTTCTGATCTTTAATCCACTCTTTTTCTCTACATCGAAGTTGTTCTATTTCTTGCTTAGCTTCTTTTTTCTAGGCGTATCATGAAGTATCAAGAATTCGTTTAAACCACTTGTGGTAGGCTCCATAGATGATAGTACGGGCTCTGGTAATTTTCTTTTAAGCTGTAATATTAAAAAAAAAATTAAATACATACTTATTCTCGCAAAATAATTAAAACTCGGTTGTACAAACAATATCGAAACCAACCGACAAATCCAGTTTTAAACTAGGTAAAGTGCCTTTCTTTAATTTTTTATGGCCTTTTTTAAGTTAGTTAGTTAGTTAGTTACTTAGTTACTATGAAGTCTGCATCATTAAAATGGCAAGAACAAATCTTTGTATATTTAGTCGGAGTCCAACCCTGTCTATTCATTTTTGTGATCCACTGTTGTTTTAAATTATCATCTGATGGAAATCTAAAAAGAAACATAAAAAGAAATGAAATTAATTAGGTTCTAAATTATCATTAATATGGATAAAATGATTATTTAATATTGGAAGTTCTTTCAATTGATGAATGAGCAGTCACGGAGAATAATATGTATACATCGCCAGAACTTTGTTACTTAAAAATATTTGCTATGAAAATGTTATTTCATACTGACCATAGCCGTCATATTTGGTACGTTGAAAATACTTAACGATAGATGGCGGCCCGTTCACAAAATAATTATAAAAACTACTAAGGCACTGTTTTGGCGACTAAACAGTATTTTAGGACTAAATGTATATTTTAGTTTTCAGTATCCACGAATGATTATTACAATATACTAATGCGGAACTTTACGTACTTATATTTTTAATACACAAAAGTTAAGCCATCTAGTGTCAATTAGTATAATTTATACTTGAAAGCCGAGAATTTTCTAGAACTATTTTAATAATTACGTATAAAATTACTTACAAATGAAATGTGATACCATTCATAGAATCAGAACGTCTGTCTGAATAACTTTGACACGATAAAACACAACACTTCATCCTTTTGTTCTTAAAAACGCGAAAACACACCGATAATACGAGTCTCAATATATGTGAACCTGACGAACGCAGACAGCATACTTGCTTAGGCCAACTCCTCTTTGTTTCTGCTCTGTGAATAATACCGATAATAAATATTTACTGTCTACAAATATGAACACATTTCTTCGTAATAGAGAATGGCATATCGCTATAGAGAGTGTTTCAATATGTGGGTTTTAACGCAAACCAACCAAGTTGGGCTCACTTCAACGTTACAGGGAGTTTATTGTTATAAAGGATAACGTTATAAAGAGTTTGTCACTGTATTTAAAACTAGATAATGCCTGTAACATGTGTGTATAGTTAAGTTTTTTATAGTCCTATAATCTTTTGGCTATCTTTGTACCAATTTAGTCAAAATTTAACAGTTTTCGGAGTTACCAGATTAGTTCTTTATTGTTATTTACTTGAAGAATTTATATTATATTATGTGGTGGTATGGGACAGTTTTTGTAGTTAACTTATTCTGCTAGATCTATTTGAGATTGTTGATGCTCGACTACTAGAAATCTATGAAATTCTTGTTTAGTCTCGACTAACACTAAGCTCTTTACCTATCTGTGATAAAACTATGCAGGGAGCACAAGCTCTTTGTTTGCTTTCTGCTATTTGTCTGATGCTTATGCAACATTACTTAACCTCAGTGTATTTAAGAAATTGGGTGACTCCTGTTCTAAAATGCATTTTTACTAGTTAAAAATGTTGCTTGCATTCGTTTTTGTTATATGCAGCCATTCTCACCCAAGGGCTACGATGCAACAAAATAGCATTGCGCGCACTTACACATGCACTTTCACACACACACCTACCCACACACACACTCACGCACACGCGCACACACATACACACGCAGATACGCTCAGTATTCCACACGTAAATAGGTAATTAGTTTTTAGTTATATTTTCACATGTATCACTGGAAGGAACTACCCTCTGCAATACAGGTTATCCTAGCGTAGAGGGTAGGGACCGTTATTTAATCATGTCAATCATTTATGAAAATAAACATTATTCTTATTCTTATTCTAGTAAATTCCCATGTCCCACTAAGCATATTGTGATGAACTCTTACCCTGGATTAACCGTGACAGTTAAAAAGTGATATATTGAGTCTGAATATGCACCAATTGAATAATTACTGCAGCAACTTTTGCTTCATGTTAATCAAAAAATTTTCTTACAGGACTAATCAAGCAGGTGGTCCAGCACCATGGCCAGGTGATCTACACACGGGCAACAAAGGGTGACGACCCCGTCGCTTAGGATTATGTATAAGATTTAAAATAAACAAAAAATCCAAATTTCTGCATTTTTATTTAATAAACCATAATAATATATCAACATTTTTGATTTTCATTATAAATTACAAAATGAAAAATAGATAATCACAAAAATTATGAATTAAATATGAAAAAGACTACAAGAAAATTTCTTTAATTGGTATTTGTAACCTATATTAATTGTTCAATGGTTACACTGTAATTGTGTTTTGAGTGATGTTTGAGGTTTTGTGATACAATAAAATGTTTTAAGTATTTTATATAAATACTTATATTATAGTAATAATAATTGTAGGTATTGAATAATTTACCGTATACCAACTTTGTGCTTATCATCAACATCAAGCAATGCAAATCTGATTGTAGGATAAAGATCTCGTAGATGGTCCCTAAACTTTGCTGCGTGTTCTTCATTCGCTGTCTCAACCACCACGTTAGCCTGTGAAAATTGTATAAAATGAGTAAATCACTGAAAGAAAATTTTCTGATTTTGATAATTGATTATTTTTAGGGTTCTGGAGTCAACAAGGACCCCAATTATTTTCACTGTCTGTCTGTCTGTCCGCGGCTTAGAAATAAACAAGTAATAGTTTACAAACATATGTTTAAAATGTCCGCATGTTGACCTACCGCAGGCCCCGGCTTCAATCCGCGGCAAGATTTATTCCTAAATTGACTATGGTCTGGGTCTTTTGTATGAACGTTTTTATTTATATACAGCAAACATCAATGTACTTCTAAGTATAGGCAAGTATGAATATTTTGTGGTTATTTAAATTGGGACAAAACCAAACTGCTGGTTCCTGACCAGTAGTTTTGTTTGAGTACATCTTAATTATCCACCTAATACGTACCCAAGTAGTCCCAACATCCGTGTGCACCCACATTTGTTCGGTAACCAGACTCTTCAACACTGCTTGCTGGTCAGCAATGGCTTTCGCGAGCACCTCCAGTCCCTTGCAGTGGTCGGGCACCGCCACCGCAAAGCGCATCAATCGCCCGCTAACGCCGAGCCCGCGTTGGATCGTACGAGAGAGTCTGCCAGAATCAATATTTCCACTACTAATAATACAAACCGCACTGGAACAAACGGAGAACGTGAGAATTAGATATTATTAGAGGATCGGCAATGAGTGAATCTAATACAAACATGCGACTGCAGTACTACCTGGCGAAGCTCAAAAAGATGGTCACGTTTTAGGATAGGCCATCCAATAGCTGATATTATTCCAAGAAAGCGGCCCATAAGGAACGGTGTTACGACCCCGCCTTCGATAACAATGTTCTGTGGCCACGACCCTCATTTATAATTAATGCTAAGACGCAGAGAAAGTATAAGTATTTTAATTTTATTAATAAATTAGAATATGAGAGAAGCTGCCTAGTAAAACAATATTTCTCTCGTTAAAGTAGCCCGTATTAACCGTTTTCCTCTCAGTTCTGGTACAAGGCCCTGCATCACAGCAGCCAAGGCGCAGACACCGGCACCGTCCGCAACCAGTCGCTCGCGCTCCAGTACATTTATCACAGCCTTGGCGATGAAAGCTTCATCCACCACCAACTAAACACGGAGCAAAATCGTTTTGGAGTGATGTTGCTGCATTGATGCGAAATCAACTAGCCCATGAAGTTTGGGAACCTGGGACCTGATTCGCCACTCTACTACCTAAGTACTATACAAGGTTTTATAATTTTTGATAATAATTAATATGCAAGTCTTTTGGCGCTTATGTAAGTAGGTACCTTTTTTTAACTTTTTCCGGGCCTGTTGATGATTTAGACCCAGACCTGGTGGTTATACAGACAAACTAGTTAGTGTCTTACAATAAAATGGTACCATTCTATCCAATCTTCCTCTGATAGTGGCAAAAGCGTTTTCTCCAACGATACAGGAGCTGAGACCTTGCGCTAAGTTGGGCACGATCGGCACCGACACCGGGTGACCGGCTTGTAGTGCCCTCATCATTGTCGGCACCTTCGCACATTCTGCTCCCTATACACGAATAATTCTAAGACTAGATGATGCACGCGACTTCGTCCGAGTGGATTAAGTTTCTTGATTCCCAGGGTAACTCCATAACTTTCCGGAATAACTTAGGCTGCATCACCACTTGCAAGCAAGTCTGATTGCAGCCAAGCGCTAGCCTATATATTTAAAAAAGATTAAAAATGCTAGCCTATGATGACCTGCCCCGGAATGTAACCTACCCACTATATTAATGTCATCAAGATCGTTTGAAAAGATGTTCACGTAAAGCGTAGGAGACAGACTGACTGACACAGTTTCGCATTTATAATATAAATAGGTAAGTATGGATATGGATTTTATCAATGAGTAGGCTAGGCTATTTGTCATAGAAATCTTAGGATAAAAAAGTTGCCAAGCTAGTAGTGGCGTGCAAAGTATTCGGAGCCAGGGTAGGCCTTTATTAGGTGGATAACTAAATATTTTTCGGCAGGGCAAATGAAAAATAAGCATTAAGCTCTATATTAATAAGGGAAAGCCATGCTTTTATGCCTCTGTTTAGTGCACGCCACCGCAAGCTATAAAGCTTGGACCAACATGGACCATAGCTTTAGTAACGGTTTTGTGAGACTGGCTTTCGAAATAAATGGTCGTGTCGCACGTAAACCAAACAAGTGCACTTGAGTTTCTTGCACGCAACGAGCGTGGCGGCGAGCAGCCCGCCCGCGGCGACCGGCACGATCACCGCGTCGGCTTCCGGCAGCTGAGTGATGATCTCCACGCCCACCGTGCCCAGGCCCGCCATCACTAGCGGGTCGTCAGAACTGCGGCAATCAAATAAAGAATATCTAGCTATTAATTTTAATCGTAATGTACTTTAGATAGGAATGGTAACTCACATGTTAAAAGTTGTTAAATATGTATTATGCTTCCAACTGTTATCCACATTTCAATCACACGATGTCTCATGATGCGTTTCTAATGAAGTCTTAGTCTATATAATTCAGGTGTCATAGCCCGCTGTCATCGAAAAAACAGAAATTTGTGAACCTTAGCAAAATATGCCTTCCATCCCGGTTGACTTTCTTAGCGTAGCTGACGGTGTCCTCCAGGGTATCCCCGTAGAGCACCACATCTGCGCCAAGCTCCGCGCATCGCTGCGTCTGAGACGGCGGACTGCGTTCAGGAAGCACCACTGTAACCTAATCATCAAGACAGTTTCGATAATCATCAAGATCTGAATTCTGATGTCTCATACGTAGTCAACATTTGTATTCTTTCTCATTTTTGATTCGAACCGCTAGTGCGATAGTGCCGCTAGACAGCCCGTCCGGCTTCCGTTTTCTCTTCTTCCTTCGAATCAAGACTGCAAAAGCATCAGGCAAACTCGCTCAACTTAAGTCCACGTTTTCATTATAATATTACGTTCTCTCATATTGTACCTAACTAATTACTGCTGTGCTGTACCTACACGTCTTTTGCCTTGTTTTAAAAATAGTAGGTAATTGTGATGTATGACATTAGGTCAATATTGTCAAAATATTAAAAATGTTTGAATGAAGCAGCTAACGTATTTTAATAATAATCCTGTAATGCTGTTGGATTCCCTTTTAGCATGGAACACCACAGTATTAGTACATGAATAATGAATATACTTACCATTATGATTCATAAATATGGTGTCTTTGGAAATTTCATCTTACTGGAAAAAAATATTAACTACCGGTATGCCCAGAGCACTGCCGTGATAAGCAGCGCCGAGTGCCATATCTCCGTTTGAAGGCACGATGACTCCTCTTTGAAACATATCATCTTGCTGAGCGACGAAGGCATTCCGTATTCCACGTTCAGCACAACTACGACAATCATAAATTTTCGAGATAATAAATATAACTTACAACCAAGATAAGAACCTTTTAAATTATGTTAATTGTAGGTACATTCACCGAATGTTAGATAAATTACCTGCCCGTGTATTGTAAATTGTCACATTTCAAATATATCTTGTAATCCATGTATTTGCTAACTTTTGCTTCCTGTAAATTCAAAGCTTTTGTTGTTTCTTGTTTTTAAAATTATCGGAACGTCATCGTATATCGTAGTAGAGGTAGATGGAGAGACTTACACAAAGAGGCGTATGTATAATTCCGTCTTCAATTCTTTCAGTTGCGTGCTTAATTTCGGTAAAGGATAATATATTATGTGGTTTGCCCGACGTCGCTTCTAGATCATCCTGTATGTAAATGAAAAATGGTTTATTTGAAATTAGTTATCCATTCGTCTCTACTTTATTAACTAGTTTTGCACCCTTCCATGCCTAAAACCTTGATTAAAATCGAATAGATCCGTTAAGTACGTAAGTAGGTACCATTTAAGTATGTGAAATATTTAATTCATACCATTTTGATTAATTTTCATGTAGGTTTTCTTGAATGTCTCGTATGGTCTCGTTCTATAAATGTTAGATTCTGTAGGTAACGCTGCAGGCACAATAAATTTATACCTACTCTATTTTTTCGGTTAAATCTAAATTGACAATTTGCTTTATTTGATCAATCAACCAACAACTTGTTATTCAAATCACTGTTCTGTCAAATATTTTTCTCTGTTAATTGGAAAGTTTTTAATGGATAAGTATACTTATTATAAAATATTATGATTACAATTTATATGCATTTTGAAATTACTAGGCAAGATTTTGGCACCCACATAGTTATTGCAGGAAATCACATAATTTCATCAAACGAATAGGATCATACCTACAATATGTTCTGTATTACTTAATATGAAATTTGTGATAGAGGATAGTCCTTAAGCAGTTTCTTTTCTAATTCTTTAGCTTGATTTGTATTGCTTGGTTCAATTAACACTTTGACCTGAAAATAAATCGAAACCCAAGTTTTTATTTACCTACTTATAAATTTTCACCAATAGTTCATAATATTTTTATCGTATTAATATCGAATCTGTTTTAATGCATGCCACTTTTAATACAGACATTTAGGTAGGTACTTAGTTTACCTATGATTTATTCTTGAAGATGTTAAACAAAAGTGGTCAAAGATTACACCCTCGTATTACCACAGTAAACAATTGTATCTGTTTACTGTGGTATTACCGACCTTACTTTATACCTAGACTAGCTGATGCCCGCGACTTCGTCCGCGTGGTGAATGTTTTTTAATTCCCGCGGGAACTGCTTAATTTTCCGGGATAAAAAGTAGCCTATGTCACTCTCCAGGTCCTCAACTATACCCATGCCAAAAATCACGTCGATCCGTTGCCCCGTTGCGGCGTGATTGAAGGACAAACCACTAAACCAACAAACACACTATCGCATTTATTATTAATTATGAAAAAGTGTGATTCCTAATACTAAAGTAGCTCTGAAAAGAACTTTTTAAGTGAAGCATAAAAATGTGTAAAAAAAACTCGAAATATTCAATGTCGCTTGCGTCCACTGCGTAAGGAGCCGCGCGGCTACCTAGTGGCTAGTTCATAATGGTGCACCCCCTTCTCCCGCACTGCCCCTCTCACGAAGAGTTAGTTACTCTGTACTCAATGCGCTGCGTGGCGGCCGCCGCCGGCATGTATTTTTATTTTAATTTCATGATATCTTTTGAATGGAATGTCCGATTTCAATAATTCAAAAAGTAATCATCAGGTATTGAGACAGTCTTGAATATTAAATTATTTATTTGGATAAAAATTTATAAATGGTATGGATAACACGGTCTGATTTTGATCGGCATTTCTATCAATTTGTTAAATGTAAAAAAGTAGTTATAGTGACGTAACTACAATAGTTAGACACATGGTCTCGCAAAGTTTTTGTAGATATTGATATATTCTCTAATATTGTCGAACATTTTTTTGTCCTATCATTAATACTCTTCGCAGCGTATGCTATGAAAGACATTTTATGGCTAATTTTTTTACACCTTCGGTTGGTTTTAATAGGAATTTCTAAAGATTTCTATAGTAATCTAGTACTAAATATAGCCTATGTTACTCAGTGATAATGTAGCTTTCTAATGAAAAAAGAATTATTAAAATCGATCCAGTACTTTTTGAGTTTATTCGTTACATACAAAAATACAAATCTTTCCTCTTTATAATATTAGTGTAGATATCTGTTGAGTACCTATTTCGTGACCGTTGGCGGTACCTTTGTATTCTATACCTGACAACTGATTAACTCACATTTATGTTAAGCACGTCTTTTCTCTCAGGTACAAAACTCCTAATATCCGCTCCAATATCAGCCACCTTGGCCAGTAGCTTGGCCAAAGCTCCCGGAGAGTCAGGCAATGTGGCGCAAAACGTGAGCAGGCGACCCTCGGCCAACATTCCGCGCTCTATCAGGTGTGGCAAGCGTGACATGTTCACATTGCCGCCAGACAAAATACACACCACCCTGTTTTAAATAAAATTAGCTGATCATTTCTCCTATGTAGCGAGGCCGAGAACTCTTCTAAACTTTGCATTACTATGATAGGTGTAAATAATTACAGTTGAGCGCGCGATTTCGTCCACGTAAGTACATAGTTAATTAAACTTTAAGAGTTAAAATGTTCGATTTTTGATAGGTACCTAAGTATGTAAAGCGTCTTCTAAATCTTGTCAAAATCAAGTTTAATAAGCTGGTAATCAATAAAGTAGAATTAAAGCGCTGGACTCCCTCAGGTTAGGTATCACTCGTTTGGAATTTGGATAACAAAAATAAAAATTAAGCCAACCCGAAAATCCAGAAAAATTAAAAGAAATTACTAAGAAATCATATTGAAGTAGAGGTCGCTGGTCGTCTTATCTAAAAATGAACGCTACGCTACGGTACTAACGAGGATATAGGTACCAATATACTTACCTTTTCCCCCGGAGTTCAGGCACTTTGCCCGCCATGATGGCTGAGACGGGTTCCACCACAACTTTTTCCCTGTCGAAGATGCTGACTACGGCACGAGAGATCCAAGTTTCATCGACCATGATCTGTTGTAAAGACTCCATGTTCTGATTAATACAGGTACCTAAGTAAGGCCATAAAGGCAGGCCTACTCCAATGGTTTGAAATATATATGTGCAGATAGAGGTTGTCTAATTAAAAAAATGAACGCGCGCCTCTTATGCGTTTACGCTCACATGTTAAGTGTATAGCAATCTACAATTAAGTATTTTGGAAGTAACTACTTACTATTTCACCTGTGTTACATATGGTTTTGTACTCTTACAAAAGTTTAAAAACATAAAGTTCTTATTTATTAACCATTCTGTCTAAGAATCCGCGTATGATATTAAACGCGTTGGTGCTGGCTATGACCTCCGCGAGGCTGTCTGCAATCGATGGCTTCATAGAAATCAACACTGGTTTGTTCTCCTGAAGAGCCTTAGTCATAGTTGGCATTACTGAACTCTCGACACCCTACAAACATTATTATTATTGCTGATTAACTAAATACAATTAGATAACTGCATCAACAATCAGTAAATCTATTCAGGTCATAATTCTGTTATAGGTCCCTACTATAGTTACCCATCTTACTTATCCGTCCACCGAAGGGCCACGTTTTCTAAACTTTAATTAATATATTTTAAAGTAGACAAAGTTAAGTAGATACATACGTAGATCAAACAGTTTGGTTTAAGGGTTATAACAGCAATTAGGATGCTGGCGACTAGACCTCCGGTACCCACAGGGCATATAATGGCGTCCTGGCCGTCCATCTGACCGAGTATTTCTAGCCCTACCGTCCCGTATCCGGCAAGCAAGTCCAGCCTTTCAGAACTGCATCAATAAAACACATATCATCAACCCATCGCTAGCCCACTATTGAGCCAGTGAATCCAGCCAAAGTCTGCCTCACAGGCTTTTCTAAGCTATAGTCCATACGCTGGCCAAGTGCAAATTAGATTGACAGAGTTTTCACACACACTTTGGAGAACTCACGATGGAGGTTTCTTCGCGATGTTTTTCTTCACCGTTAAATTAGTGATGCCTATATTTCACATTAACTTAACTCCGAAAAAATAGGAGCGTGGCCGGGGATCGAACCCCCGAGCTTCTCACGAAAGGCCACTAGGCGATCGATTTCTTAGCATCTGCACAAATGAAATAATAGATACATACTTTTACACTTGCACCATGCCTGTCTGTGCGCCAAGACAGGCACAGTTAGGTTACCCACGCATCACATTCGCACTCGCACTTTGCACTAGTTAAACTCGCAAAAAGGTACGAGCGTGGCATGGCGCGAAATGCAATCAAAAGTTAGGGAAGTAAAAAAAACAGTTACTTAATATTTTGTCAACTTCACTAATCGAATAACGGATTTAACGGTTTTCTGCCGAGCATGTGGGTACCTATAAATTAAATTAATTATAAATAGGCATGAAATCCTCCTCACTTTGTTTCGGGTTGTAAAGTTTAACTGAACAAGATGCTAGTTAACTAGTCTGGTTTTACAGATGAAAACTGCAAACCTACGAGTAGGTTACCTACCTGCGAACAAAATTTGATCCAGTTGATTCGCATAACTCCAATGCATGTAGTAGAATCATTACCATTAACTTTTATTATGGCAAAGCTTTCTTTATATCTTTGCCTATCTGCTATTGGGCAGTCTCGTGGGATGACCAGGGTAACAGGTACAGATTCTTTCAAGCCATAGTGAGACATCGCTAGCAAGAAGTTTCGTCCACCGGATATGGTACAACCATTGCTCCTTTCCCCAGGAGCTGTACTCGATAGTACGTTACAGGTTCCACGAGCTTTGAAGCTTTAAAATAAACGATGCATTACAGAAGAGAAGACTGTTAATAATAGTTAGCAACTCTGGCTATACCAATTCTACCACAACTATGCTAAGATTTGTAGAGCGCGTAGAGAAAATGAACTACCTACTTTGACTTTACTCAGCCTTAACTTGGAGTTAAATGTCATGCCTCAGACGAGACATCTAAACATTTAAATCTTAAGTAATGCTGAGCAAAATGCAAAGAGGTTTGATCTCAGCCTTAACTAGCGAAATAATAGGTATACTCGGTGAACCAACCTTCCAGTTATTTGCAAATTTTCGCATTTGAAAAAAACATGACAAAAGTTACTTCCAACATATTTGGCTTCCTGAAATAATGTTAATTAATTAGTTTGACTACTATTTGGCTTCAATAAAAGATACCCGTCTACATACTTAGATATCAGCTATGATCAAGTTTTACTGTAGGATTAGAAACGGTACCCTCCTACCTATTCTATCGATTATTAATTAAGTATATTTATTTATCGACGGACTTACTACAAGTGGCGTTTGCATGATTTGAGTTTTGATTCTGTTATGTGCATGTTGTATATCTTCAAGCTTCAATTTTATTTTGCTGACTGTATCAACTTCTGGTTCCTAAAAATACTTAAAACTTAATAATATGTACTAACCACACTAGACATAGAAAGGTATTCTCTGTGGCAATCTTACAGGAATGCTAATTCGCTTAGTGGCACAGATTTACTGATGGAGCAGGTAGCTTTATTGCTTATTTCCCTAGCCTCACCTTGCCTCGCCTTCACCTCCCACCAGACTATGAGACAGTTTAGATATATATATATTAGATATATTATGAGTACTTTCAATTGGAATTTCCAGGAATAAAACCTGGGACATCTCACTTAAATAAGGCCACAATGGCACTCAGCACTGCACCAGAGATCCAGAGGTCACATCATCTATTTGGGTTTTTGCTTTTATATTCTGTGTTAGAACTAACACATACAGTGCTCTGTGCTTAACTAATGGAAGAGATGAAAAAACAAGTTTAATTTTATTGTATATAGTTCTAGGTACCTCGTCTCCAAACCTTGCACTATGTTCCTTTGCATTCATGTTTGACTTTGGACCACTTAATGTCCACATACATAATCATATACATAATACATTTCCACTACACATAATTTTTTAACTAAGAATAATAACTGTATTGAGTCACAATGTGTGTTTAGAACATAATTTGATAATAAATATCACAAAAAATTTGGATATGTTGGTAGAAAATAAATTGCAAGTCTATGGTGTACCTACGTAATACTATTGACATCTGTTAATGTCTTAATTTTGTAACAAAATGTTTATATAAAGAAGCCAATCATAAATGCTCAAAGCTCTGAGTAACAACTTCAAGCCTCAAACATACATTAGGATACATCTTATTGATGTAAGATAATCTAGAATTTTGCATAATATACCTGGAGTGGTTAATTAAGCTCGAAGGTAACACATAAGATATTTTTTACATCATAGACCTAATATAGTCCAAAATGCAGGCTATGCTTAGAATAATAATAATATTATTTAAGATTGAGGAGTTGATATTATAACACAGTAACACATTATTTTTAAATCATTCATTTATTTAATTAATTGCTAAAGCATCATTTTGTGTTTCCTGAGCTAGCTGCACCTGTAAGTTAAGAAGTTTATTTTTTAACACAACAATACCCATAAGAACAATATTTTCTGGTTTGAGTGCCCCTGAAGACTCCACATTGTAAAAGAATTTATTTGGTTTTGCCTCCCAATTGAATTCTGCTTCATACTGGTCTTCATCCAACTCTGTATGTTCACTTTTGGGCCACTCGTCAGGCCTAGGGTAAAGAGTATGTCTCATAATATTGTCTGGGTCATATTCAAAAGATACACCAGCTGTAGGATTCCATTTTGCATGTTCCTTACCAAATCCCTTTTTTGCATATGCTCGCAGCTTGAGTTCTTGGCCTTTACGTAGCTTGATAATTAATATTTCATCAAGTTCCCCATAATCAGCCTGATCTTCATCTCTATGACGAGATGTGACTGGCACCACTCGAGGATCACTGGATTTTAAATCTGCAGTTGTTACATGTCTTGTTTGATCCCCTGTGCATTTAACGTCCAAAGTAAACTCCACACTACACTCAGTGCAGAAATCTGGACACATGCAATCTCTAGAGTAACGAATTTTGTCCACAACATCGTCGGATATAAGGGGTATCAAACCGATGCGGTGCGCAAGGAACTCGTCACTCAGCACAGTAGAATTAGCTTCTAACTGAACCCAATCAATGGCCATTGTAGGTGTTTCAGCTATAAACACTCGTCGCATGCTGTTTGCAACGCTTAGTTCGGTATCTTCCACAACAAACTTCACATTGTCGTCGGTTAGTTCTGTGATGTGCACGGATGGCTGGTTAGCGTACGGCATCTTGTTTAAACAATCAATATAACAAATCAAAATTCATGAATGTTTTACTAAACACCAATGATAGAATTAATAATAAATTGCATTTATTTAGTTTTTAGCATTTTGAGCTGATTTTGAGTGGAAAAATCGAAAACGTCGTCAACTGTCAAACTAAACAAATGTCAAATGTGACAAATAACAGAATTTTCAACGGCTCTGACTTCTACTATTTTTGGATACAAAATTCAAAATGGTGTGCAACGGTTTAAGTGTCCAAGAAATATATTTAATGACTCTTTAACTCTTTTTAGCTGGATTACACTTTGTGAATTATGGTGTAGCTATCCTGTATATTGTATAGGGGTGATCCTTGCAGGTTCAAAGTACTACTCTCTACTCCTAACACTCGCACTCGCACTTCACATTAATGAATAGCGTGACCATAGAATAATCCATACTAATATTATAAATGCTGTAACTCTGTCTGTCAGTGTGTTACTCAATCACGCCTAAACTACTGAACCGCTTTAAATAAAATTTGGTACAGAGATAGTCTAGAGCCTGAGAAAGGACATAGGCTACTTTTACTATATTTTTATCCCGCGCGAATAAGAAAAAATTATCTCTTCAACCAATTATGATGAAATTTGGTAAAGGGATTGTTTGTATCCAGTGAAGGGCATAGGCTTCTTTTTATCCCGGAAAATGCAAGATTTCCCGCGGAAATCAAAAAATTGTATCTTCAACAGATTTTGATGAAATTTGGTATAGGGATAGTATGTATCTGTCACCGTAAAATTGCAAAACCAGTTAGATTGTAATGTAACTGTCATATATCCAGGAGGACATGGCCTACTTTTTATCCCGGAAAATTCAAGAGTTTCCGCGGGAATTAAAAAATGTCTTTTCTACTGATTTTGATAAAATTTCGTATAGAGATAGTTTGTATCCAGGGGAAGGACATACGCTACTTTTTATCCCGGAAAATTAAAGAGTTCCCGTGGCAATCAAAAAATTTTAATCCACGCGGACGAAGTCGCGGGCATCAGGCTAATTCTCAGATTTCGTGCAAAATGAGAGGGTTTTTAAAATGTTGAAATTGCTGATTCAAACCAAAATATAGGTAAATTAGACATAGTCACCAAGTTATAATGAATAGCACCAAAGGATTTCCATGATAAATGCATTTGAAATTTGATGTCACTGAAGATAATCAGATCTGCTGTGCTGGTAATGATTTTGGTCAGGAAGGTGTTGATATTAATGTGATGTTAATGAAATGAAACTTCACATTCAACAATAAACGCATTTTTATTAATCAAATACATACAATACTGGTTAGCCCGCTACCATCTTAGACTGCATCATCACTTACCATCAGGTGAGATCGCAGTCAAGGGCTAACTTGTAGTGGATAAAAAAAATACAAACAGAGTAAAATACATATATAGGCAATAACCGAAAATACTGTCGCAATGCTACGAAAATTTTAATACAAAAACCAATAGTTGAACTTGCTGCGTGCAATGTTTTATGTTTTTTAAATCTTTCTTGGTCTTTTTTATTATACGATTTGGCCGTCAAAAATAGTCCAGCAATGTTTACTGAAAAATTCATCATTACCTTCAGTTCAGCATCATTACCTTCAGTTTTTAAACTGAAGGTAAATGAAGGTAATGATAGTGAGGGAAGTGAGATTTTGGACTTTTTACCAATTTATCAGCGTATTTTAAAACCAATAAATATAAACAATAAACTACATACTCACATCGTTTAATGTTCAATAAAGAAGATGAAATTATTAAGATAAACTAGTTACTTACCCTAAAATGATTACGACGGTAAAGAGTGATTAGTCGTGACAAACACCATCCTCGGACATAAACATGAAAATAACTTTGTTTCGACAAGCGCACGGCCACTGTCTGCAACGTGCCTGGATAGATTAACTAGTGCTTAGCATGGGGCAGGGGGGAAAGAAGTGCAATAAGTACACTGCAAGGATATTTTGGAATTACAATCTACGCCGAAGGTAATTAGTTTTTATCCGTGACAAACCCTTGTTTTTTTTTTATAAATTAATAAAGGGATTCGTACGTGTGAAAATGCAGTTATATTTCTCCTCATAGTGTATGTTGTAATTTGTAAAAAACTTAGCTCGTTTAAAATTGGCATCTTGGAAAATCATAATGATGTATCCTAAGACTCGTGTTTTCCCCCCTGAATGTAGTGAGTTTTAGATATGAAAATCGTGATTTTTAAATAATCTTTTTTGAATTTTACTTCTTTTCTTACAATTTTGAATTTTGGGGCACTCTTAGCTGATTATACGAGAGTTCATTTATAATACAATTCACATTTTAAAAGTAATTGGTTATTTTTTTATTCGAATTGAAATGCGATTTGCACGAAATCAGAGAACTAGTCATCATCTAGTATAACCCATAACCCTAAAGCATTAGATGTCTGTGGCGTGTGGACCTGTGAGCTCAGGGCTGCCAGATGTACGATTTTAATCATACTCATACGTTTTTTTGGCATTTTTACTCATGTACGATCGCTAGACCAAGATCGTACGGAAAATGTACGATTTTTATAAACCTGGCAACATTTCATAATGAAACAAACGTCATCCACTGGCAAGCATGAATTTCGGGGAATTCCCCAACTACCTAACTCGTGCATAAATCTTTTACTTGAATGAAGACCCTTTTGTGCAATCATCTATAACTCATCAATCTCGAATCGATCTGTACGTAGTTTATTTGTGTAGACTTTTTGTGTTACCTAACATAGCATATCATATCAAGCAAGAATGAGTGATGAAAGTGAAGAAGAGCGACCTGCGCCAGGTACTCCAAAAAAGAAATTACCTACTTAAAAGAGGAGAGCTTTCTGCATCACAGAGGGACAAACATAGGGCACAAAAGTATCGTCCTGATTGGGAAAAAATAGACTTGTTTAAGGACTGGTTAGGGCCTGGTAAAAACCAATTTAAAGCCAGGTGCACTGTTTGTGACGTCGAAATGGTATCAGAATATGGAGTTTTAAAATTACACTCTTCAAGGCAAAAGCACATAAAAGCTATGTCTACAAAATCAAGCAAAACAAAACAGCGTGATATCATGTCTGCATTTGTTACTAAAGGGGTGATGCCGAAAAATAAAGTTGTTACAGCGACTGAAATCAAGTTGGCGGGCTTTTTAGCTGAGCATAATATTGCGTTCCAAACTGCAGATCATATGTCAAATTTAATAAATGGCATATCGTCCCTTAGCTTACAACACCGCTCAAGTCGAAAATTGGCGGTTTTCACATTTGAATGCCTTTCGATGGAGCTGCTCATTGCGCGTCTAACCATTGGTCACATGATATAGATTTCAGCCAATCAGAGCCGTAATTCGAAAAGTAGTGACAGCGCGCAAGTCGGATGGCCTCTCAACACCGCACAAGTCGTTAGTCTGTCATAGTTCCGATGGCTGTTGTGCTCAAAATCGCAATGTTACCTTAAGCATTGCTTTATTAGGTACGTTTAGCGATTGAAAAAAATATTGAGATTACTCAAAAGTACCCGAAAAAAGGCCATAGCAGTACAATAGAGTGTAAATTAAAAGGTAAAGAAATTTACCTTCCACAACAATACATGGCCATAACTAAAACCCCGCTAGGAGTGATCCTATGCCTTATGAAGCTCGTTATTTGGACTATACATTTTTTTACCGACTTTATTATTTATAAATCTATACGGCCTGGTAAAAAGACAGGTGGCCCAGTCGTCACAGATGCACGTATGCTAGAATACAGACCAAATGGCACAATTTGGTATAAAATTGGTTTTGATGACGGTTTTCAGCCGTTACCACATCGTCCCACGCCAATTAACAGCATTAAACAAATAAATCACCTGCAGAAACTGAATGCAGCTATAATACCATTTAAAAGCGTAAGTATGATGATTTGCAAGACCTAGAAAGTGTATTACCATCTAGTTGCCACTCTTTCTAAGATGACCTTCCGCACAGCAATCGCTAATAGGCCTATTACACTGCACTTTAACAAGGACCCTTACATTTGAATCAGTGTAGTGTAATAAAATCTAGGGAGTAAGGGTCCCTTAATTGGTCCTTATTGCTGTGTAATAAGCGACGCTCTAACTAGCGGCCACATCCACCCTTACCACAGGGCCCTGTAGAAAGTGCAGTGTAATAGGCCTATGAAGACTGCAACTAACTATTAGACTAGAGATTTTGAGTATTATTTTTTATTTTTATAATTTTATTACTATTATATCTTGTTTCGTTGGAGTTTATAGACTATGTTTTAAATATTATTTACCAATTAAAATAAAAAAATAATAATTGCACTTACGCTCAATTGCAGATACCTCTGTTATAACGATTGTTAATTATTCTTGAAATATTTCTTAATAAAAACTTTTCTTTGTAAATCATCTATTAATATCTTATTCCCTAACATTTTTGCAAAGAACACCGCCTTAATCTAATAAAATATCAGTCAACACAGCTCAAGTCATACAATAAAAGCCAAAATAAAGTAAATCGTCAAAATAAGTATAAATAATTATTTCTTAACCGCTAAATAGGGTATTTAATAAATAACAACAGAAAAATTCCACCGATTTTTTAAAATAGACAGTTTTTTTCGTCTCCTGTAAAGTTGGTAAAAATGACTTATGCGGTGTTGTTAGCTAAGGGACGATATTGGAAAATTTTGGAGTGCAACATAAAATTTCCATGAAAAGAACAAAGGCTACAGCTGTAATCACCGAAGTAATTGGTGAAAGTGAAAAATCGTCTCTAGCCGAAAAACTGAAAACTGAGAAATTCAGTGCTATGTCTGATGAATCAATAGATGTCAGCACTCACAAGGCTAGTTGCATAATTGTTAGATATTATGATGTTGATGAAAATAAAATTATGAGTAAGTTTTGGGATCTTTGCAAAATATTCAGCTCTGATGACCAAAAAACAACAGAAGAAGGTGCTACTGGAGAAAAGTTGTATAACATACTGATGAAGTCTTTTTCTGACCGGGATATACCGACTGAAAATATGATTGGTTTCGGTGCAGATGGTTGCAACGTGATGATGGGTGGGAATAACTCTGTTGCGAGCAGACTCAAGGAAAATTTGCCAGGTATATTTGTGATGAAATGTGTTTGCCACTCTGCACACCTTAGCGAATCCGAATCGTGCAAACAATTACCAAGGCGCTGTGAAGATTTAGCGAGAAAGGTATATAGTTTTTTCAAAAACAGTTCAAAAAGGCAGTTTCGCCTTCAACACTTTCAAGAATTTGTGAGTGCATCGCCTCACAAGATTTCGCATCCTTCGCAAACATGTTGGTTGTCATTGGTGGCGGTTGTAGATCGATTATTAGAACATTGGGATGCATTAAAATTGTTCTTTACTGACTGTTGGTTGAATGAACATCTTGTTTCAACAGAACTGATATTTAATAGTTTAAATAACCCATTCATGCTGCTTTATTACCTGTTCTTGTCTTGGATATTGCCCAAATTTACCAACTTCAATAAACTGTTTCAATCGGAAAAAGTAGTAATTACATCTTTAAATGAAAAGGTGGGAGAATTGTTTAAAGATATTTTGCTATGTATTTTGGATCGTGATTACGTCAACAAAACTGAGCTTTCAACTATTGATATTGAACGTCAAGAAAAATTGTTTAAGGATGATCAAATTTATTTGGGAATTCGAGTGATGAACAAAATCACACAGTCTGAAATTCGTCGTCAGATTCCTGCCACCAGGGAGTTTTTTCATCACTGCCGGCATTTTCTAATCACAAGCGCTAAAGAAATTAAAAAAAGATATGACTTACATGATCCCATTCTATCAAAACTTGACTGTATTGAACCTACCAATGCTGCTTCCAGTAATTACAGGAATAAAGTACCAACCTTACAGCCACTTATGATACTTGTTCCAAGAATAGTTAAACCAGACGACATTCAAATGATGCAGGCAATAGATGACGAATGGCGCAGTTTTCCCAACATTTTGGATAAAATTGATTTAAGCATGAATACCGACGAGTTTTGGGGTGTCATCAAAAAACAATTTGATAATTATAAAACACTGGCTCAATTTGCTTTAAATTTGTTATGTTTACCCCATTCTAGTGCTGATTGTGAACGAGCATTCAGCGAAGTGAATTTAATAAAAACAAAACTTAGAAACAGTTTATCCACTGATACACTGAAGGGCACATTATTAGCCAAGCAATTAATAAGAAGAAACGAAAATTATACGAAGTTTATGCCAACAAAAGAAATGTTAAAAAATATGACCACTGAAAATTTATATAAGTCTAACAAACAGTTTTATTGCATTTCTTTTCTAAAACTAAACGAATTTGGATTATTTTTAATAAAAACTTTGTACTTAAAAGGTTGTACGATCTTTTTATTTCAAAATTTCCTAGGCATACGATTTTTTTTGTAGTTGGCGTACGATCACACCTTTTTTGCACCTGGCAGCCCTTGAGCACTTTGCAGAGTAGGCACAGTGATACCGTCCGTCGCTGCATAATCAAAAGTCGGCCGTCCACAGCATGAGGATCATTGAGGATGGATCAGGCACTCCTCAAACCGTTTACTGTTTAAACAAAGGAAGCGAAATGTATTGGAAAATCAATGCAGACTCTGTCTGAATGCTGCAAATACGTTTATTTCCTATTTAATACGGGAACGCACGGCCAATTTTAAAAATTTCCATATTTTTTATAATATACCTAACTAGCCTAATTATTTAAAAAATGTATGTATCATAATTTACAAGTACCTAGTCATAGCAACCAAAAAAAATCATATTTTTATAAAAACATTAAACTATTTAGTATTTATTAACTATGACAATTTTCAAAAGGTTCAAAGTTTAAGGGTCAGTCCTAAAGTGTTATAATAGTAACTATGCTGTCTTTGACCAATGTTAAATGGTAGGCTTTCAATCCAAGTCAACCAAATAGCTTAATGAAAGACCTAACCTACTAAATATTATAGGTCTACCGATACGCTCACGTAATGATAAATAATTGATAACAGTGTTAATCATGCTCGTAAAAACGTGTTACAGTCAGTCATAAAGTCCGCAACAGCATTTAAAAACTACGAAAGGTCATGCTTGAAATACTATACTTATACCCACTTAATCTGCACTGTAACAAATAAACACTGCGTTTGATTGTATAAAGACGCGTTCGTTTAAAATATTATTTTTATGGAACAATATGCGAACAGACATTTAGTAAGTGCCTATAAATTACCAGTACCTTCAGTATTACTATTTGATGTTAGTAATATTAAGTAAACAATTACCTTACGTATTTAATTATCTTCTAATTTTCGCGTTATCAATCAAATAAAAGTATATCAATAAGTAAACTAAAACATTATGATAATTACTCTTGTTACCCTTGTCATATATAACTAGTTAGAAGATCGCTGAATAATTAAACATTAATTATATTTCATGCTAAGAAATAGTACCCATGCTTTAAAAGTCTAAGTCCATCTAAGTCTAAGTTTTAAGTGCCTATAAGCATTGTTATGAGTCAGATACCTTGACATCTGTCTTTCCGGTAATATACCTACAATTAAAAAAAACTGGTCACATAGGAGTTCGCTCACTTAGGGTTCCCCTGTAGGTTGTGATTTATCGGCGTCAAATTAGTGGCCTAAACGCCGTATCTTATAATTTCGTTGACTTTAGAAGCTTAATTTGTTACAGCTCCATGGGACCATAGTCCTAAGTATTTGATATTAATTTCAACTTGATACTTCTACGCGTTCCCGAAAAAAAGGTGGTTGACAGACAGACAGATAGACGGACGGACAACGATGTGATCATATAAGGTTTTCATTTTTTCCTCTTGTGGTACGGAACCCTAAAAAAGAACTAAGTATTTATTCAGTAGCAGAAAAGTGGGCACGTCATAGGGGATCGAATCCCGTAGGTAAGCCCAACGTAAAACCAACCAAACAAATTGGAGGCCGAGGCCTCTAAAGACCTCTCGTTGACCGAGCGAAGCGAATTTTTCCCGTAAAATTGATGGGGGGCTTTCAATACTAGTGGTTCGCCCCAAACTGAGACCTCGCGGTATTTTTTTATTCCATGTACGTCGGTGCTCGCGTTTATTATTTCTTCACAAATGAATAAACTTTTACAGAGCGCCATCGATTGACATCATTGTGAAGTACTGTTAAAATACTCCAGCTCATTAAAAATTAAATAATTTCGTTTCTTTATAATATTTATCTAATTTTAGTATTTGTTGTTCAAGTACAGGATATAATTCAAATAATTGATCAAGTTTCAGGCTCAAGCTTTCAGAAAATTGAGAGTGCTGATGTCAACTTTGGACGTTAGAAAATCTCCACTTTCAAAGCCCCCAATTTTGACGGACGGACGGATAAGTGCAAATTGCAAATTCACTCAAGTAGACTCGCTTCGCTCGGTCAATTAAAATCATCTAGCGACTGACTGACAGATCTATCAACGCACAGCTCAAATCATTGGACGGTTCGGGCTGAAATTTGGCATAGTTCCTACAACTAGTTTTTATGACGGACTAGACCAGGGTAGGCCTTTAAAAATAATAAAAAGTGAAAAAAAATAATAGTAGGATGAAACCCATTAGAAAAGGAGGGCAATATTATAAAAATGAAAGGAAAAATAATTTACGGGCGATCTGAGGTCGGGAAGGGGATGGGGGTTTTTAAATTTGAATGAAAATCGAAATTAACGTCCTCGAAGTAACGTGAAGCTTTTAAATAACACAACCCTTTTTGTACCCTATCTTGTCGAAAATAAGTAATAGATAATTAGATTCCTATGTTAAACAATATCGACAAGCAAAACTTACCGATTACCGATGTTTTAAATGTGTTAAAACAAGTACCGATGTTTACTTATCTACTTTAACAACTTGTAAATAAGTAAACATTTATAATTGTCTTTTAAACAAAGGTTATTTGATAACGATACAGCAATTATGGAGACATCCATCAATTATCTACGGCGCTCACTATCTTGAAGTTCAATGATGAAATCACCTCTGACCTTTCTTACTTCCTCAGCAGACAAAGAGTTTCAGAAGAGTAGACTTAATTATTAATTATTAGTGGTGGGAAGTAGTATTATGGTAAAATTTAATAAAAATAAGAATTAACATTATGGTGTTCCAGACGGTCGAGTTTGACCCCATGTGTGACAAGGAGAACCCACAGAAGATATCCTTTGAGGATGTATCCGCTGCGACATTCAGGATACAAAGTGGGATCACTAAAACGCCCTGCGTGGTACGTACCTAAGATCCGCCCATGCTTTCGGCTGTTCGAATCACGATCGAAGTCAAGATGAATATTTAAAAATAACATGGGTTTACATATCATTATAAATCGACTAGTAAGTAGATTTTTAAGTAAGGATTTTTTTTATCTCTTGGATGTCCACCAGCAGTTAGTTACAGTTCCACCCACTTATCTGGCCTGGTGGCCTAGATTTTATAACTACCAGTTTAGTTTTTGTAATTTTATTTTTAATATTATCGACGCTGTCACCGGGTCAGTTATGTTGTGCGAATATAATCTGCTTAGTTTTTTTTATCATTACAGAAATCTCACATGTCCTCAAAATATGGCATGGATATTTACCTGAAAAATGACTTTCTTCAACATACCGGCAGGTCAGTAAGTACGAAATGTTAAAAAAAATATAATCCTTATACCTACTTACCTAATGTTTAATTGAGGTCGTTGTATTGGGGTAAATAATTAAGTGAGTAATTACACTTGTGTGACTTGAATGAAGGCTATTGCAAAATTCAAGTATTAGTCCATGAATTCAAGAGATATTTTTTCCTTATGCAGCTTTAAAGAAAGGGGAGCTCGAAACGCGTTACTCCTGTTATCTCCAGAGACCAAGGCGCGAGGTGTAATTTCCGCCTCACTGGGAAATCACTCACAGGCGCTCAGCTACCACGCTAACCAACTTAACATTCCCGTGTCTGTGGTGATGCCTAACGTAGCCCCCATTATGAAGATACAGAACTGCAGGTCCTACGGTGCCAACGTTATAATTCACGGACATGATATGAAAGAAGCAAAGTATCATGCAATGTCTTTGGCAAAAGAGAAGGGCCTCATTTACATCAATGGGTAAAATAAATTTATTGAAACTTTATGACAGACAATTATAAATTGGACGAGACCATGGATAGGATGAGACAGTCCAAAGAGCGAAACGATTGAGACAAGTAACAACAGTGAGACAAATAGATGACAACAGACGTACCTAACGATTAGGGAGACCGTGTACGACACACGGAATCTGAAATATTTAAACGAGACAAAATATTAATTGAAATACAGACAAATGAAGCAGTTAAATAAAGACTTGACTTGATGATAGTTATGACGATAAATGAGACAAAACACGACATGAAAAGAAGACCTATACCTACTTACTGTAGATAGACGATCCAATATAACTTTAGAGACGATGGAAGAGAAGAACTATTGAAAGCTTGAATGACCAATCATTATCAAAAACGACAAGATGACAACCGCTAATGATCTATCAAAAACTGTAGAAAAGCCCACAGACGAGAAGATATGAGATATTTTCTTGTTCTTTAGGGCTATGAAGCAGTGTATTTCTTACTCATGCATTATATTTATGGTAGATATGACCACCCACACATTATGGCCGGGCAGGGAACAGTAGGGCTGGAGATCTTGGAGCAAGTGCCAGATGTCAATGCAGTTCTAGTTCCCGTTGGCGGCGGTGGTCTGTTAGCTGGAGTGGCCACGGCCATCAAGCATCTCCAACCGCATGTTCTAATCTACGTAAGTGACGTACTCGTAACTTGACATTTGCAAATTCATAAAAAAAAATATGCAAATGATTTTACGTACATGATAATATTATTTAAAATATTATCCATAGATGTATCATAGGTGTAGACTGTAGACCAATCCTACATCTATGATACTATCATGTAAAATCATGTTGCATATTTTTTAACTCCTAAACTTCTAATGACTAAACACAATAAATTCAGAAGCTAGAAGCAAAATAGCGTGATTTCAATTCAGGTAGTTTTACTTTGACTATACTCGCTAAACTAAACGAAATACGAATAAGTACCTACTGAACGAACTTCAGTTCAGCACTTATTTCGCGCAGCGGACATTTTAGCCACCCTCGATTCGCATGGATATCCTCACTTATTTAAATCGAAAAAGCTTCAAAATTTTCAAAAACTTTTGAATAGACGGTAGGGTGACATTAATGGTGTGTGTAATTTTATGACAGGGCGTTGAGACAGAGAAATGCCCGAGCATGGAGATGGCCATGCAACACGAGGAACCCATAAGCGTGGACATCCGCTCGACGCTGGCCGATGGGCTTGCCGTACCCACTGTCGGGTACAACGCCTTTCGCACCGTCAAGTCGCTCATTGATAAATTGGTAAGCATATAATAGTGAGATTGAGTCCGCGTGACCGCGTGAATGTAAACCGACCTGAATGTGACCGCGCGTGTTCTTGGGGGTGACAACGGACGCAAAGCTTCAATGGGGCACCCATTTAGAAACTCCTGCTGATAAACTCAGCTCTGCTGCTTACGCTGTCAGAAAGATCCGGCAGTTAACAGCTAGGTTGAAACTGCAAATATTGTACATATATTTTGCTTATTTTCATCGTATTAGGTATATCTTAAGGAATCTTGCTGTGGGGTGAACGTGAATTCGTCCAAGGAGGTCAAACGGCAGATATTGAGAAGTTTTTTGAATTACAAAAAAGGGCATGCACGTGCAATTTATAATTTAAAACCACGTGAATCTCTTCAAGATAAATTTAAGGAAATACTGTATTCTTACAGTAGCCTCGCAAAACGCAATTTTAGTTTACCTGTCCTATTATATACTTACATTCCGAACCAGTGGTAGTGGTATTCACTCGACGATTCAAAAGCACTTGTGAAAGTTTATTTGATTTAAAAACATTTGAGTTTGATTTAATGATAAGCTTTTCATTCGCTGACTGTTTAATACAACGAAAACAAGTGAAATTAATTTAACGAATTAAAAAATACGACTGCCCTGCCATATTATTTTTGAAGTTTACCTCCATAAGAAGTGATTTGCATATACATAGTCAGGTCATAAGTTCTGTCACAAGTGTAATATGAAATAATTTAGACATGTTTATTATTTATGTAACCATTTATATAGCAAAATGAACTTTATAAAACATAGATTCTTATGGTAATAAAGTTTATTCATAATGAAGCCCGCGATTTTGAATACAGGCCTTCTCAATCTGCGCGGCCAGTCGTCTATCGCAGCACGAACGAGGTCCATGTCAATATCGGTGGCTGCCTTAATCAAGGATGCCTTGAGTGACTCCAAATCAGGATGAGGCTTTGAGCAGGCCTTTTCCTCCAAGTGTTACCATATCTTGTAACCTAAGGGACTCAAATCTGGACTGGAGGAGGGCCAGTCTTCGTGCCGGATGAAGTCGATTTCACACGCCGCCAGCCAGTCTTGTGTGCTTTTCGCTCTATGAGCTGGCGCAGAATCTTGTTGGAATACCCAGTGCCTGTTATTAAACATGGTATGAGAAACAGGTTCCACAAGGTTCTTGAGGACTGTATTCTGATACACAACTGCATTCGTTTTTACGCCTTTCTCACAAAAATGTACCTCAGTTAAGCCCCAATAAGAGACTCCCAACCAAACCATGAGCGAGGATGGAAAATGACCTCGTTGGACACGCGGAATACGGTTGCTCGCTTCTTCACTGCTGTGTGCGTACACCTTATCATTTTGTTTGTTGTAGCTCTCTTCCACGGTTAAAATTTTTTCAACCGAAAAAAGAATTTCCCGATGCTTTTTTCCCGCGTATCGCTTCAACAAAGCGCGGCATCTCTTCAGTCTCAGGTCCATTAAACGAGCGTGCAAACGATGTCCTGTTTTTCTTCGATATGCCCTAAGCCCTAAGTCTTCATTTAACACCCTTTTCACTCTTCAGAAAATTCTAAAAAGTACACATTTTTATTTTTATGAAAAATTCGAAATTCGAATTCAATAAACTTTTTTGTGGCCAGCATTCTAAATTCAACAGTTTTTATTGTGTGACAGAACTTATGACCTTACTATGTATAGCCTTCGGAATCTTATTCACATTTTTTATTTAATGATATTTTTTTGTGAATCACTGGATATTGAACTATAGTGTTATTATATTTTTGGAATCTACTCATCATTTTCGAGATGATGATTATATAGTTAATCTTATTTTCGATTTTTTTTTTCAATTTTGGTCTTTAGTGCGGGACCATGGTCACCCCATCAATTCTTTTTTAAATTTTACTAGCATAAGTCACCCGGAATAAGCTAGGAATTCTAACGATACATCATTTATCAAAATCGGTTCAGGCGTATAGAAGTTATGGTGGAATATACAAACTCACTTACATTCATACATACATGAACCCTGAAAACAATATACTCCTTTTTTCAGGCAGTCGTATAAAAAGCGTTAATGAACCGTTAAGTAACATTCACGAAACATGTGCATGACTTAATTACACCTAAAAACGAAAAAAAAATCTTTTCGTGCCTATTTTTATAGAAACATTTTCAATACCTACATAATGCTCTTCATGCTGATAATATAAAATATAACCATCCATCAAAATATTTTAATGAGTACATTAATATTATTTACCTTTTAAGTTTAAAATATGACACTTTCAGCAGAGTTTTAAAACAAATAAAAATTCTTAGATTACAGTAAACGAGGATTGGATTGCACGGGCAATATTACACCTTGTAGAACAAGAGAAGTACGTGGTGGAGGGTGGAGGCGCAGTTGGCGTGGCAGCCATCATGGCCGGCCTCGTGCCTGAGCTTGCCGGGAAAAAGTTGGTATTTTATACGACTGCCTGAAAAAAGGAGTATATTGTTTTCAGGGTTCATGTATGTATGTATGTGAGTTTGTATATTCCACCATAACTTTTACACGCCTGAACCGATTTTGATAAATGAGGTATCGTTAGAATCCCTATCTTATTCCGGATGACATAGGCTAGTAAAATTTTTAAAAAATTATGGGTTGACCATGATTTTTTTTTAATAAAAAAAATAGAAAATAAGATTAGCTATATAATCATCATCTAGAAAATGATTAGTAAATTCCAAAAATATATAACACTATAGTTCAACATCCAGTGATTCACAAAAAAATATAATTTAATAAAAATGTGAATAAGATTCTAATTTAACTACATTTATTTAGGTTTTTATCTTTTTAGTTCGGTTTTTGGCAGTGCAGTCGTGTTTTTTTTTTTTTAATTCTGACTTGTTGCCACTGTACAGGTAATTATATAGGCCTAGCTGCGGTGATTCTATCAAACGGCAACCCCTTCAGCACCTTTAGAGGGCACGGGGTATAGTTCGTGAGGTGTACTTAAGCCGAGTTTTGCTTTAATGTGGGGTGACAACGTCGCGCGATCAGCACGCGTTATACCGTATATTACTTCTTTTAACAATTATTTTCACACAAATCCAAAGCTCCAGGTTACGCCTCACTACATCTATGCAGGAGACGTAGGTACACCTATTATGTATAAATACGCTGTTCAGAAGTCTGTGGATATTAATAGATTAATTATTTATTAGACCGTAGTTTAGGTTAAGTACCTTGTTCAGCGGAGCCACATTTTTGTAATAGGTATAACTAGAGCGTAACATTTGTAACTTGAATTCAAGTTACAAATGCTACGCTAAAAATGTTAAATTTCATACATGCAAGTAATATTTAACGATCACGGTAAAGTCAAAGAATCAATAAATTACGTTATAGAAATATTATATATCTGATTAAAATTTACTGTCCAAGAGATGCTAAGCCCAAAATGTAGGTAGGCGAGGATAACTGAGCATTCAAATTGTGACACTGAAACGGAATCTATTTACTAATATCACATTCCTCTTTCTTCTTATTTATGCAGGGTGGTATGTATTCTCTCCGGCGGTAACATAGACACGACGATTCTGGGCCGCTGTTTGGAACGGGGTCTGGCCGCGGAACAGAGGCTGGTGAAGTTTAAAGTAACGGTCAGCGACCGACCCGGCGGTATTGCAGAGCTCTGCAAGCTCATCGCAAGCATCGGTGTCTCAATCAAGGACATAATGCAGGAACGCGCATGGGTTTTCGGCGACATTTTCAGTGTGCGAGTGAGTGCAGTTTTGCAAAAAGTTCGAATATTCTATTGTGATCAATACATACTATTTTTTTATTTGATTTCTATTGCTTTTCAGGTAAAAGTGGTATGCGAGACGAGGGGGCCCGAACATTTGGAGCAACTCCGTAATATCATCACAAGCACTTACAAGGAATGGTACTTCGCTCGCGAGTGGGACGAAAGTGACTGCAGACAAAGCACATATTCTATTGATGATGTTTCGCATTAATTTTTATCATACGAGTACACTTCCACTTAATCACTTACCATTACCAAGGGCTAACTTGTAGTTGATTAAAAAAAAAAAAACACTTTTTTATTAATAATAATAGGTTTATATCAAGCTCACCGCAGCGCAATATTATGAGCAGATACTTTTAATATCGATTTGCTTACGTGCCCTATTTCTTTTCATTGGGAGTGAACTGGGGAGGCACCCATAGGTGCAGTCTCATTTAATAAATAGGTTTTACTTGCATATTGTATCTAGCTGTGATATTGTATTATAATGTGATTAATTAATAGGGACAAATATATATACCTACTCATAGCATTTTTTGTTTCATTTTGGATCACAAGGCGCGAGGTCCGCTTCTAATAGGTATTTCACTCTGTCATGGCTTGAAATCTAGACCGGTTTTAAAACACCTGAAGCTATGAAGAACACCTATCATAGTTGAGAGAAAGGATGTTGATAAGTACCCATTTTCACCAACAATGCCTAAATTTTAGGGAAAACCTAAGCCGTTATTGTACTTACCGTTACTGTACTTAAACTAGCGGCACGCTATGATGGCCGGTTTGACGTTTGTCCGCTCATGAAGTTCCGTATTAATTGATAACGACTTTGAAGGAAATAATTGTATTACTTTATTGACGATAGTGATGTGCAGAGATTCATAAATTTTATCGAATGTAGTTTCTCATGAAGTTCCGTATTAATTGATAACGACTTTGAAGGAAATAATTGTATTACTTTATTGACGATAGTGATGTGCAGAGATTCATAAATTTTATCGAATGTTTTTAGGTTTAGGACTCAAAATTTATTTATTAAATTGATTTCTTAAATGTATACAAGTGTAGAAAAATCAGTTTGCACCATTTAAGGGGTGAATGTACTTGTGAATATGAACAATTTTCACTATGTGGACAAACCTCTGAAATCGCAAAAAAATATCAATAAATTTTTAAAAATGGAATCTAATACGATCGTCACATAGGATCGCTGGCTAGCACAACTACTACCTCCGGCAAACTCGCGTCAATGCTCAATGCAAAACAAAGCAGTTTCGAATTGACGTTGCTTCGAAAAGTATAAACTGTCAGTGCAATGCGATTGTGATATAGTTTTGACCTGGCTTTGGATTTCAAATATTGATACTGCATTACTGTTGACCCTTGCTCGTTAATTTGGACTCTGTTCAAGCCCTTTGTTGTGGATTTCGTCGATATGACCGAACGTACGCAGAGAACTGTTCTAAATAGTCAGACACGTGAGTTCGTAATACGCCTTCGTAACTATTTCGATCGTGAAGCTCAAAATGGAGGGCCAATTTTACCTATAACGTCAGTGGTTGAACGCGTAGCTGATGCGCTTAATATTGGACAACGAACTGTTAGACGGATAACTAAAAAAAAATATGGCGAGACTGGCACAGAAGAAAATAAACTTCACACACCAAAAAAGAGAAAACGAGCAAAACCAGTCGTAGGCATCGATAGCTTTGATGCCGATGCTATCCGAAGACATGTTTACGGCTACTATTTACAGAAGGAGTATCCAACAAGAAAAAAGTTGGTGCATTCACTGAAGGAAGCTGGATTATTCTTCGGTGGGGAAAGTTCTTTAACGAAGATTTTGAAGACCATTGGATTTCGATACAAAAAATGTAACAAACGCAAAATATTGATGGAAAGATTTGATATAGCGATGGCAAGGTATACTTTTTTACGGCAAGTGAAAGAAATCAAAAATTGGCAAAATGTTGTGTTCTTGGATGAAACATGGCTTAATGCTAACCATACTGTAGGCCGTTCTTGAAACGATGACACAGCAGCATCTACTTCCAAAGTTCCTGTAGGAAAAGGATCGCGACTTATAATTTGTCACGCCGGAACCATCAACGGGTTTGTCGAAGGTTCTCTCATGGCTTTTGCGTCAAAAACCACTGGAGACTATCATGAAGACATGAATGGAGAAAAGTTTACTGAATGGTTTACCTCAATGTTGTGTAGCCTCCCTGAACCATCTATTATAATTATGGACAACGCCCCATACCACTCGATGCAAATTGACAAGCCACCTGCCCAATCCCAAAAGAAAGCTGATATCGTCGCATGGCTTCGTAAAAATGGCGTAGATGCAAACATGAATATGTTAAAAGCGGAATTAGTACGTCTTTTAAAAGAAAACAAACCAACCAAGATCCGATACGTCATTGACGAAATAGCATTAGAACATGGGCACAGAGTTATACGGTTACCGCCTTACCATTGTGAGTATAATGCGATTGAGTTGGTGTGGGCTCAAATTAAGGGATATGCTGCAAGACACAATACAGAACCCCCATTTACCACAAAAAAAATGCTAAAATTATTAGAAGAAGCTTGTGAACATGTGACTAAAGGAGACTGGGAAAAGGTTGTGAATAGAACTGTTAAATTAATAAGGGAAGATTATGAAAGAGATGTGAAAATAGATAATATTATAGAAAACGAACATATAATTATTAATGTATGTGATGATAGCAGTGACGACAGTGAAAATAGTAGTATGGACGAATCTGATTAATTATGGCCTTTTGTGGCACCTTTTTTGGTATCTTTTGTATTCATATGTTTCTTGTGTGCATATAAAGTATGTATATTCATTTTCGTTCAAATATTCAGTTCGTTCAAATAAATTAAATAAACATATACATTTTTGTTTTATTAAACCTATTTAATCAGGTACAAAAACAAAACTTAATTGTTTTTTGTTCGAGAATAAATTGACATTCCACATCACTATTGTAATGTGTCAAACCGGCCATCATAGCGTGCCGCTAGTGTAGTGAAAACTGTCACCTATTGGTCTTACGTTTTCTCTAACAAATCGGACTTAAACAATATCTAATAATTTAAATATTGCAAAATGTACAACTCCTTTAGAAAAGTTTTATCAGAGAATTTACCATTAGTTCTATTGGACTATGGGACCATAGACTTTATTAACTACCGTTCACAAAACACGTGTTCTAAATTTAAAAAAGAGAACTTGATGTTTTCTTGACATGATTCGAGTTATTTTTATAAACAATATTAATTTAAATTAAAATGATAATAATTTAAGAATTAATTTTAATTCAATATGACAAATTCGTAGTTATAATTGATTCTAGGATTCCATTTTTGCTAACGGAGTTCTTACCAAAATGCCCGATGTAAGTAATTTAAACATGAATTCACTGCAATGCCTGCACTTAGTTCTAGTCATCCAACCCATGGAATCGCCTGCTGTGAGTTATAGATTCATGCCTAAAGGTTGAATGAACAGAGTTTGTTGCACAGTCTTTAGCTCTGAAAGAAATTCTCACCTCATAATCAGCTCAGCTGAATTAGTTAAATAAGTGAAGACTGAAGAGTGAATAGGTACTAAAAATTATGACCAATTTGTTTTAAATGATCATAGACTATATGTTTATGCCCGAGTTTAGTATCCTGAATCAAGGTATAGATCTTTCAATTGATAATTTTTTTATAATAATATTTAGAGAGACTAGAAAAGTATGATATTAATCGAAATTCTAAATAATCAATATTTGCATGTTTTTTGATATTTTAGCCACATGACATTGAATACGACGAAAACTGTGATCCGGACAATCCTAGGAAGATAAAATATGACGATGTACTGGCTGCTTCGCGGCGCATTGTGGGAACTGTTGTCCGAACACCATGCACGGTAGTCAAACTATACCAGCTGTTTATGTACCTAGTTAATATATACTTAATGCGGGTAGTCGAAAAAGAGTTAACTTACTAAATAACGCGTCCACACCCTTGTGACAAACAACAAGCACAAGCTAACAAGATTTGGCTTGGCGTTGCCCGTTAATGATCTAGTGATTGGAAATGTAAGCTCAAGCATTAGGAAACAATCCAAACGTGTTTGTCTATGGATTTGGATCGAACATTCAAAATACAACGCACCTTAGCCTTATCTTACCTTGGATTAATAAAATCGTGACTGCCTTGAACATTACAGGACAGGACGTGTACACGTCTTCATATAAAATGCATAACTACGATCGTATTTCGCCAACGGCTAGTGAGCTAATAAATATTTAAATTGTAATTCTTTGTCGATCGGCATTAGGTTAAGAAAGACAAGCCGGTCAAGAAGACCAAGGTTAGGTTCACGCGGAGTAATTAGGTATAAACTAAAAAATAGTTACGATAGTCACTACCTATAATAGGAAATATTTTTTGCAGAGAGCTCACATGTCCGATACACTAGGTATGGAAATATATTTAAAACAAGAATTCATGCAGTTTACAGGATGGTAAGTTAAAATCTAATAAGTACTTACGCTATCACTAAATAAAATAAAAAGAAGTATTCACGGAGGCGCCTACATTAGATATCCAAGGTTGTTCATGTTTAAAATTGATTCAATAATAATTGATAGGAAATATTTGGAAAATTTAAGTAAAAGAGCAGACATCGCCATAGAATTAACAGATTAATTTCATTAGTTTCAAAGAACGTGGTGTTCGAAACACGTTGCTCCTGTTACCGGAAGAACAGAAAAAGATTGGCGTTATATCAGCTTCCACAGGCAACCACGGATTGTCTATGAGCTACCACACCACCCAGATGGGGATTCCCTGCATCGTTGTGATGCCGACTCGTGCGCCGATAACTAAGCTTACTAAATGTCAGGCCTATGGCGCAAAAACGTTGCTACACGGCGAAAATATGGCCGAAGCAAAACATTACGCCATGGCAATGTCTAAGGAAAAGAAATTATACTATATCAATGGGTTAGTATTTTAACATACTTACCTAAATACCTAATACTCTTTTTTATCTGACAAATTAAGCAGTAAGCACAGATAATCCTTCCAGGGTCCTTGAGGATTGTGGACGGACTAATTATGTGTGGAGATTAGCTTTGTTAAGGGAATATTGAATTTGATGATTTAAGTTTTGAGAAGCGCAATAAGTTTTGTAACTTATTAGCTCAAATTATGAGTTTAAAACAATACTCTGATTAATGTCGAGAACATGCCAGTGCGAAGAATATAGGCAATGTTGTAGTAGTAACAATACTTACGAACTTAAAAAAGAAGTGATATTTCGCAGATATGATCACCCAAATGTTATAGAAGGTCAAGGTACGATAGGAATTGAGATTATAGAACAAGTTCCAGACCTAGACGCAGTGTTAGTGCCTGTTGGTGGCGGTAGTATACTGACCGGAATAGCTGTTGCAGTCAAACATCTCAAACCAGACACGGAAGTTTATGTAAGCACTATTTTCAATCAAAATAGGCGCAATAATGTATTACAAGAGAAAATTATCAAACATAGTTCGCCCAAGATATTCACATGATTTGCAAATAGTATCTAAGTTTGAGTTATTTATGTAACAAATTTCAAAATAATCCTTCAGGGCATACAAACAGAAAAGGCTTACAGTATGGTTGAGGCGTTGAAAAGGGGCGAACGAGTTAAGATAAATATTGAATCCACTATAGCTGACGGTCTTGGAGTTAACTTGGCTGGAGTGAACACTTTTTACAATTTGAAAAACGGAGGAATATTAGATAAAATGGTAGGAGAATATAAAAATTAAGTTTAAAATAATATCATAAGATATAGAAGTAGGTATACGAAGGTTTACTTAAACATTATCATGTTTAATCTTTACCAAAACTGGTACCCAATTGTCTGAATGATAATATAGTATTTTTGAAAAGGTTGTTGTAAAAGAAGACTGGGTAGCACGTGCTATCATGCACCTCGTCGAAAATGAAAGATACGTAGTTGAAGGTGCGGCAGCCGTCACCGTGGCGGCCATTATGGCAGGACTCTTCCCTAATCTTAAGGGCAAAAAGTGAGCACTTATATTTGCGTTAAAACACCTTACTTAGCATCATAATTCATAACATTTCTGACGTCAAACTTCTGATCTAAGAATTTGTTCTGTTGCTTGGTTCAAGGGTTGTTTAAACTTTCATGGCGTGAATCATTCTGTGACTGCCTTTTTACTAGAAATGTGCAAGAATTCGTAGCAATAGAGGTGTAATAGGTAAACCCGCAGAAGATATTCTGATTTCTCAATCCTAGCCAACGCACCTAAGCCTATCTGAAGCTGATTTTTGTCCTTACTCTGCAGCCCAGAGTAGGTAAATGAAACGACGGCTTCACATTCGTAAAAACATAATACCCGAACGACAGATCCAATTAAATAGCAGAATAAATAATATATAATAAATATCATAAGCCGGTCGTTATAATCCCTCCCCCAATTGGGTATTTGACTACTAGTGAAATAAATATTTTTTTAGTATTTTTTTATTTTTTCATTTATAAGTTTAAATAAAGGATCTCCCAAAAGTCGTAATATCCATGTCCCTTGCTCGTTTTATTTTGAATAACCATTTTAAAGTAAATCGATTAAAGTAAAAAAAGTGCGTCGAACTTTGATGACGTCACAACTTAAAATTTCATACAAAATCCATACTAAGCACGCGTTTTGACGTTTGAAAAAAAAAGATGCTGATTTGACTAGTTGTCAAATACCCAATTGTCTCCGGCCCCGAAGGATAAAATTCTGCCCATGTCTCCTTCGAGTGTATGAACGACCTTTTCAAGCTATGATAATAGCTACCTCTTTGACGTGTGCAGAGTGGTGTGCGTGCTGTCGGGGGGTAACATCGATACAACGATCCTGGCGCGAGCGCTAGAGCGTGGCATGGCGGCGGAGGGGCGGCTCGTGAAGTTCAAGGTGACGGTGAGCGACCGCCCCGGCGGAATGGCCGACATGTGCGGACTGCTGGCCAACGCAGGTGTCACGCTGCGCGACTGCATCCCCGAGCGCGCCTGGGTTAAGGGCGATGTCTTCAGCGTTGAGGTTAACTTCCCCTCTGTCACTGCTTACTTCATAGTTCTATGAAAAGGTCACAGGATCAACTAATACCTACGTATAGTAGTTCGTAAGTACCTATAGCCAAAAAAGCTTCAATGTTCATCAAATTATCATTTAGTATCACTCAGAAACTAAATCAGACACTAATTCAGAACTACGTTTATCCCGAGGTACGAAATTTTTGAAACGAATATAACAACGATTGATGGCTATATTTACAATGCGTTAGTAGATTTTAATTTTAAGTCAAGTCCAAGATTCAAAATCCAGTGTCTCTTACTGATCTTGCATTCGTACACCCTTGTCATAACAAACATTACTTTTCTAGTTGAAAATTATAGTCGAAACAAGAGGATGGGAACACACGAAAGAACTGGTAGAGCTCGTGAAAAAGAGGTACAAAGAATGTTTCTTCCCAGAGGTGACTGAAAATCCGGATAAAGCCTCTGGCGCTAAACGTGGCCCCTGTCTTGCTCCAAATCCTGTTTGCATGCAGAAATAATACCTAAATCTGGCGAGTTTTGGTTTTCCTACTGATGTTTTCTCATTTATTCCGGATATTAAATTGTTGATAGTTTATCTTTGTGTTATTTGCAGCACTAAGAGGTGCTGAAATCCATACTCATATAAAAGCAAAAGTGTGTTTGTGTCTGGTACCCTTTCACGGCCTATCTATTCAACCGATTTTGATATAATTTGGTGCAGAGGTAGGTAACATCTCGCGGTAGGATATAGGGTAATTAGGAAATAGGCCCGGAATATTCACGGGAATCAACCTTAATCCACGCGGACGACTTAGTCGCGGGCATCATCTAGTAGAGAAAATAAATTCCAGTGAATCAGAGAAGACACGAGTCCGGAACCGAAATACGTAGGGCTTCGGGCTTCGGACTCGTTATTATAATGAAATTGAAAAGTACTTGAAAAGAATCATTAACAAAAAACCTTGTGAATTAAACCTGAACTTTTAGGTATTTTCCTAGCCAGCAATCAGCATAGAGTTAGGAACTTCTTACTGAATGCTTGCGCTAAACTAGATATTTTTAAGGGTCCTATTTAATTTTATCATTTATACTTGGATTTTTAATTCCGTGAAATTCTGACGTTTGTGACGTTCAGAAGTCACAAACACTTTGATCACATGCACATAATACCTGAAATAAATAGTTTATCATTAGTCATAAGCAAAATCCAAATAAGTAGGTACGTATTAACTACTAAAGAATGAAATACTTTAATCCATTATTAGAATTAATAACTTTGCTAAGAAAGGATAAAAGATAAAATAAATAAACAAAAATCAAGATTGATAATCTTTATCCATACTTACTAATATTAGATTTACAAACTAGATTCCAAGTGGATTAAGGATTTTTGATTCTCGCGGGAACTTCTTATTTTTCAGGGATTTTTTATTCTTAATTTGCCTATGTCCTTCTCCGGGATATAATCTACCTCAATACCAAATTTTGTCTAAATCGGTTGAAGAGGGGCCGGGAAAGCATAGCAGACTGACAAACAGACATACACTCTTTCGCAATAATAATATTAGTATGGAAGTATGGGTCCTTTTTTAAGGCAATGAAAAAAAAGCTTATTCCACGCGGACGAAGCCGCGAGCATCAGCTACTTATAAATAATTAAGTATTGTAGAGTAGAGCCACAGTAAACAGATACAACCAGTATGGAAACTAAGCCAAGTTGATAAATTATTTACCTACGCTCCATTGAAGCAATAGGGTTGTCACTTTTAATGTTTTATAGTTTAATTTTGTTTTTGTTAATTAAAACATTCTATGTTCTGTAGTGATCAATTAATCGAATTGAAATAGCTAGTTTACGAATACAAATTAAATAAGTATTTAATGGCGTCGGTTAATCTTGATAGTTTAAAATAGGGAAAACAGTTTAATATTGACACACAATAACTTGTAGATCTCTGTTTTTTTTGTAGGTCACTAACTTATCATTATGGCGTAACCTTTTACATGTTTTGGCGGGAGTGTACGCGATCCGCGGCTGGGCGCGCGGTAGGCGCCGCAGGTGGCGCGCGGGCAGGGCTCATGAGCTCTGTTTACGGATGTTTGTCATGCATTTTCGGGTTGAAGCGTACCGCGTTTCAACCCCAAAAATGCGTGTGATACCTAGTAATTAAAAAAACATTGCATAAAAAATACCTTTATTCTTGACTAGCGGTCCGCCCCGGTTTCGTACGGGTGCAATTTAGATTTGTAATTTTATCGTGAAAAATACAAAGTGAACAAATTACAGGTTTTTTCATATTATGTACTATCTTTACTTAAATGTAAATTAATTAAAATTAATACTTGTAATGTAAGAAAGTATTTTTAGTAATCAATATAATTTTTCATTTCTATAGCTGTTATTTCAGAATTGCGCATTTAAAACAGATAGAAAATTGTAACTAACCACTCGCGTAGATCTTGATCCCGTGAGGATATCGGGATAATAAATAGGTAGCTAGGTTCTTCTGGATAATTAAGTATTCTAAAAGTGAAAGATTTGTTAAAATCGGTCCAGCAGTTTTTGATGGCTGACCCACCCCAATATATATCGGCTTCGCGCGGGTATATAGATAGACTGGTAGATAGATTTACAGTTGGAGCATTATATCTGCCTCGGTGTTCTGTTTGTGATGTACGGTCTGAGTGAATAATTAACTTGAAATTATCTGAAGTTCTAAGTTTTTTTAAAAACTTCGTATGTAAACATTGTGACTATTTAAAGCGGTCTGTAATTCCCTAATCAAATCAATTTAAGAATTTCAAAATGGCGTTGATTTAATAAAATGTTGGTAACAGTTTCCTGTTTTGTGATCGATATCGATACAGATATCGATTTTGAACGAAATCGGTTCAAAAACAAAGAATTTCAAAATAACGCTGTCTTTTTAAAATTTTGGTACCGGTTTCCTGTTTTGTGATCCTAGGGATCGTCAGATAACGATTTTGAACGAAATCGGTTCAAAAACAAAGAATTTCAAAATGGCGCTGACTTTTTTAAATTTTGGTACCGGTTTCCTGTTTTGTGATCCTAGGGATCGTCAGATATCGATTTTGAACGAAATCGGTTCAAAAACAAAGAATTTCAAAATGGCGCTGACTTTTTTAAATTTTGGTACCGGTTTCCTGTTTTGTGATCCTAGGGATCGTCAGATATCGATTTTGAACAAAATCGGTTCAAAAACAAAGAATTTCAAGATGGCGCAGACTTTTTTAAATTTTGGTACCGGTTTCCTGTTTTGTGATCCTAGGGATCGTCAGATATCGATTTTGAACTAAATCGGTTTAAAAACAAAGAATTTCAAAATGGCGCTGACTTTTTTAAATTTTGGTGCTGGTTTCCTGTTTTGTGATCCTAGGGATCGTCAGATATCGATTTTGAACGAAATCGGTTCAAAAACAAAGAATTTCAAAATGGCGCTGACTTTTTTAAATTTTGGTACCGGTTTCCTGTTTTGTGATCCTAGGGATCGTCAGATATCGATTTTGAACGAAATCGGTTCAAAAACAAAGAATTTCAAAATGGTGCTGACTTTTTAAAATTTTGGTACCGGCTTCCTGTTTTGTGATCCTAGGGATCGTCAGATATCGATTTTGAACGAAATCGGTTCAAAAACAAAGAATTTCAAAATGGCGCTGACTTTTTTAAATTTTGGTACCGGTTTCCTGTTTTGTGATCCTAGGGATCGTCAGATATCGATTTTGAACAAAATCGGTTCAAAAACAAAGAATTTCAAGATGGCGCAGACTTTTTTAAATTTTGGTACCGGTTTCCTGTTTTGTGATCCTAGGGATCGTCAGATATCGATTTTGAACTAAATCGGTTTAAAAACAAAGAATTTCAAAATGGCGCTGACTTTTTTAAATTTTGGTGCTGGTTTCCTGTTTTGTGATCCTAGGGATCGTCAGATATCGATTTTGAACGAAATCGGTTCAAAAACAAAGAATTTCAAAATGGCGCTGACTTTTTTAAATTTTGGTACCGGTTTCCTGTTTTGTGATCCTAGGGATCGTCAGATATCGATTTTGAACGAAATCGGTTCAAAAACAAAGAATTTCAAAATGGTGCTGACTTTTTAAAATTTTGGTACCGGCTTCCTGTTTTGTGATCCTAGGGATCGTCAGATATCGATTTTGAACGAAATCGGTTCAAAAACAAAGAATTTCAAAATGGCGCTGACTTTTTTAAATTTTGGTACCGGTTTCCTGTTTTGTGATCCTAGGGATCGTCAGATATCGATTTTGAACGAAATCGGTTCAAAAACAAAGAATTTCAAAATGGCGCTGATTTTTTTAAATTTTGGTTACAGTTTCCTGTTTTGTGATCCTAGGGATCCTCAGATGTCGATTTTGAACGAAATCGGTTCAAATACAAAGAAATTCAAAATGGCGCTGACTTTTTAAAATTTTAGTACCGGTTTCCTGTTTTGTGATCCTAGGGATCGCCCGATATCGATTTTGAACAAAATCGGTTCAAAAACAAAGAATTTCAAAATGGCGCTGACTTTTTAAAATTTTGGTACCGGTTTCCTGTTTTGTGATCCTAGGGATCGTCAGATATCGATTTTGAACAAAATCGGTTCAAAAACAAAGAATTTCAAAATGGCGCTGACTTTTTAAAATTTTGGTACCGGTTTCCTGTTTTGTGATCCTGGAGATCGTCAGATATCGATTTTGAACGAAATCGGTTCAATAACAAAGAATTTCAAAATGGCGCTGATTTTTTAAAATTTTGTTACAGTTTCCTGTTTTGCGATCCTAAGGATCCTCAGATATCGATTTTGAACGAAATCGGTTCAATATCAAAGAATTTCAAAATGGCGCTGACTTTTTAAAATAGTGGTACCAGTTTCCTGTTTTGTGACCCCAGGGAGCCCCAAATATCGATTTTCAACGAATTTAAAAAACGATAGTTCAGCAGAGTTCAAACAGCCGTATTCTACGCAATACACTCCTGGCATTTTTAAAAAGATCGCGGAAATAGACATAACCGTGACCACTCATCATGACGCGGCACTCACTACTGACGGCCTCGCGACGACTGCTTAGGAGTCTCGTCGATGCGCATGTTTGTGTGAGTGAGCTGTTTCGAACGTTTCTAGGTAGTTTCATTACTGTTTGTATCTGTTTACTGTGGTAGAGCTGCCTCGTTGGTCTAGTGGTTCGCATTTTCGACTGCAGCCGTTCGAGTCCCGGGTCTAGACTAGAAATTCTCAGTACTAGCCCGGAGTTCGGAAGTTGGCGGTGTTTCACCCCCGTGCCTCGAGAGCACGTTAAGCCGACGGTCCCGGTTATTATCACTAACATGATAATAGTCATTAAAGCCCACCAACCCGAATTGGAGCAGCGTGGTGGATCTAAGCTCCAATTCCCTCTTTCCTATGAGAGTGGAGGCCTGTGCCCAGCAGTGGGACGTTAATGGGCTATAGTGGTAGGGTAGAAGTAAAAGAAACGTCAATAATAGTAACTCGTATGTATTGTACCATAGATTAAGCATCGGAGATGACTGCAACGGCTATCGATCTCCTAGCTTATAATGATTGGCGGAATCTAGCTTAATCCTAGATTCCCTAGCTTAAGACGTGAGAGTAGACTGCAGTGGCTGTCTTGGTCACTGCAGCGGTTTTCTGCTAGTACGGTCGCTAACTAGCTAATGGAATAAATATCTTTGTTGCGCTCGGGCTTATATAGGGATCCGCCGCTTTGTTCTTCGCAGAGACACGTTGGTCGAAGCGCTCCGAGCGAGATGGTTAGTCGATGTGTGAGCAGGAAAGTATTCGACCCAAGCCGCGCGTGCAATGCTTGTTACAGTATTAAGTAAACTCATCATCATCATCGTTGTCGTCGTCATCCTCATCATCCTCGTCATCTATAGACACTGTCAATCAAATGGGTAATACGGCATATTCTTTAATTACATGTTCTGTGCATTTGCATTTGTTTGAAGCGACGTTAACCAAAAGCTCTTTCACTTCTGCCATCTTATTTTTTGCAACATGCACAATTGATAAGGGGCAATTGAGTACCTACCGTAATCCCTTGTTCTGCTGCCAACTCGTCCACGACATTTTTATAATACTTATTTGCTCTCAACATAAAAGTGTCGAAAGTAGTAATTTCTAATTGAAATTGAAATTTATTGATAAAAATATTAGTCGTTTCACAAACTTTCAAATTTTACTTCAAAAAAGTTTGTTACTCATGCGAGGTGTGGCCAGTTGTTTTGCTTTGTTCTCCCATATAATTGTTTCATCATTGATATTTAATAACATTTCGGATCAGAACGGATCAGCCTGGCATACTAAAGAGGTAATAGCTTTTTCACAAAAAGACAAGAAATACTTTCAGCTCTGTGTTTCAGCTTCAATGTTATTTACTCTTGTTACTTGCTATTGCCACTTTTGAAAATTTGAACGAAAACCAACAACCGGCTGGAAAAAGAATGATATTCAAGCATAGTAAACGTCAAAGAATTTAAATTATGATGAAATTAAGTTGAAGGTAAACTTATTGGACATAGTTACCAAAGAAAAGCATAATTAATATAATAAATATGTTGTGGACGAGATGGCAGCGGAACGAGGGATCGCTGTGTTCCGATAATCTTCACCCTTACCATTGTGAACTCAATCCGATTGAGTTAGTTTGGGCTTAAGCTAAGGGGCATGTGGCATAAAACAATAAAACTTATAAAATGGCGGAAGTGAAAGAGCTTTTGGTCGAGGGAGTGAACAATGTCAAAGAAGCTGCTTTAATGCCCTACTGCCAGTGCTATTTAAAATGTTTGTTCATTTTTATGTAATTACGTTATTTTTTTGCTAAGTAGTTAGTTGTTTTCTAGTTATTATAGTACTGCTTTGTCGATATTAAGCTAGTTTTACCCTCTTGATTTGTCTATTTTAGCTTCATAATTTATTGCGTTGTAAAGCGATCACTCACACTGCTGGCGGGTGTGAAGGACCAGGAAATCTCGTTTTTTTTCTTTCAAAATTTTATAGTTTGTATTAATTATATTTATTCAAGTAAGTACTTATATTATTATTATATTTTATAGTTATTCATAATACTATTATGTTTTCAGACAACACTTGTAGAAGTGAACCAGATAATTTCATAGATTTGACCGATTCTTCGCTCTCAGATGACAGTTACTATAGTGTTTCGCAGCCGCTTAGTACTCTCCTAGATTCTACATTTTCTGCTCATCCAAAAAACTTTAACGTTGTGCATATTAATGCGCAGAGCATTCCTTCCCATTTTCCTGATCTCCTTTCCAGTTTTGACAGCAAAAATATCCATGCGATCTTGTGTCCGAAACATTCCTAAAACCTAGCTTACCTTCAAGCTCTTATTGTCTGCCCGGCTTCCACCTTATTCGGAATGATCGGACGGGCAAGGGGGGCGGAGGGGTGGCAATCTATCTCCGCAGCCATATACCTTTTAGTGTTCTTGATAAATCTCCTTCAATTTACTCAGAATCATCAGAACACCTTTTTATAGAGGTTATGTTCGGGCACTTAAAGCTACTGTTGGGCGTTGTCTATAGTCCCTCCCTACATATTGACTACTTTGATAAGTTTGAAAGCCTGTTGGAGCAATTCTCTACTAGCGTCGACCATACCATAATCATGGGAGACTTCAACACCTGTCTTATCAAAGATAACCTTCGGGCAAGAAAGCTTAAAAATATAGTTAGTAGTTCCAACCTCCACATACTACCAACGAATGCTACCCATTTATCTCCCCATTGTACTCCGTCGCTGCTAGATTTAATGATAGTTTCCTCTCTTCATCACGTAGACAGTCATGGTCAATTTCCAGCGGAAGCATTCTCATACCATGATCTTATTTTTATGTCTTACAAAATCCGGCCTCCAAAGGCTAAGCCAACAATAGTGATGCGACGCAGTTTCAGAAATTTTAACAATCCTCTATTTATGTCTGATTTAAACAATATCGATTGGACTGCTGTGTTTAGCGCTGATACTGTGGATGACAAGGTAAGTATCTTTAATTCTCTACTAACTGAACTCTTTGATATACACGCTCCCTTGAGACCTGTCAAACTTAAACACCTCCCGGCGCCATGGTTAACTGTAGAGATAAAAGTTCTCATGAACAAACGTAATGCGGCTAAAAACAAGTATAAATTATGTCCCACGGATGCTAACCTTTCTAAATATAAACATTTACGCAATCGGTGCAATAAAGTTTGTCGCGATGCCCAGCGTAATTTCATTTCTAATTCCGTTGAAAACTCTAATACTGCAAAAACTTGGAGATTTTTGAACTCGCAGGGCATTGGGCGTCAACAAAAAAGGGTTCACCATATCCCGGACCTTGAGACTTTAAATCGGCACTTTACGACTGTTAATACGCTGGATGGCCAAAGGAAACTAGTGACGCTTACTCATCTAAGATCTTTGCCTGTGCCTGGTTATCCTTCTTTCGAGTTCAGTGAGGTGACGCCAGAGGAAACAAAGAAACACGTCTTGGCCATTAAGTCAGATGCAGTGGGTTGGGACGGAATTAGTCGTAGGATGATCCTTCTAGTCCTTGATAAAATTACTCCTGTCCTGTGTCACCTGTTTAATTCTTCTCTATCCTCCTGTACCTTTCCTTCTGGGTGGCGGAATGCTTTCGTTATTCCAATTCCTAAAACTTCTAATCCTATATCTCCCGCACATTTCCGGCCAATTTTTATTCTTCCTTTTCTTTCCAAGGTCCTTGAACGTGTGGTCAATAAACAACTAAGCCTCTTCCTTACCAAAAATAATGTACTATCCCCGTACCAATCTGGCTTCAGACCAGGTCACAGCACAGTCACTGCGCTTATCAAAGTCTGCGACGACATCCGTCAAGCCATGGATAGCAAATTAGTCACTGTTCTTATACTCCTAGACTTCAGCAACGCGTTTAACAATGTTGACTTCGAATTACTTCTAGCGGTTTTAGGCTCCCTGAATGTCTCATCTGGAGCTGTTGATTGGTTCCGGTCTTATCTATGCGGTCGTCAACAATCTGTTAAAACTGATGGCAACTGTTCTTCGCCCTTATCTCTCGCTGCAGGAGTACCACAGGGTGGTGTCCTTTCCCCTCTCCTCTTTTCTATTTTTATTAATACTGTCGCTACGGTTATTTCCTCTTCCTTTCATTTTTACGCCGATGATGTACAAATTTACACCTCCGATACTGCTGACCGTATATCTACTACCATTAGCACCCTTAATTCCGATTTGGCCAAAATTTGCGGATGGTGTAAATCCTATGGTCTTTCAGTGAACCCTAATAAATCACAAGTTATCGTCGTTGGCAATCCCAAAATACTCTGTAAACTAGATAACCTACCTGATGTTTATTTTGATGGGATAGCATTGCCACTCAGTAATAAAGTTAAAAATCTTGGCCTAATTATTGACAATTCCTTTTGCTGGAGACCGCAGGTAGGAGAGGTGGGGCGAAGAATCTTCGCCACTATCGGGTACCTAAGGCGTTGGAAGAATCTCTTGCCGATCAGTACCAAGATTACGTTAGCCAATACACTCTTGTTGCCAGTGTTAGACTACGCTGACTCTTGTTATCCAGATCTGTCGCAAGAACTTCTCGATAAGCTTGAGAGACTTCAAAATATGGTAATCCGCTTCATTTTTGGCCTGCGGAAATACGACCACATTTCTGAGTACCGTGCTAAGCTTGGGTGGTTGCCAATCAGAAGGCGCAGGGACATGCATGCATTGACCCTTCTATACCGTGTCCTGTTCTACCCCCAAACACCGGCTTACTTGAAAGAACGTTTTAGCTACCTCGGTAAGGATAGCCAGTTCTTTCTTCGTTCCTGCACAGACAATAAGCTAAAGATGCCGTCCAGCCGCACGAAACTCTATGATAACTCTTTCACGAGGAATTGTGTCAGGTTGTGGAATTGTCTCCCCGCTGACATACGTCAGGCAAAATCCCTACATATCTTCAAACGTTGTCTGAAAAACTACTATCTATCTATGTAATGGAGTAGAATGTAGTATATTATATGTTATGTATAAATAGTTATTTATGGTAGATATTTATATGTGTATTATTAGTATGTAGTGTTTATGTAGTCTATCTTATTCTAGGAAAACTAAATTGCTTGCCACGCAACCCATGATTTCTCCAATCCAATCACCAAAGGTTGTCTGGGAGAGATCGCTTTAGCGATAAGACCGCCTTTGCACGCTTCACTACGATTAAGCTTCTCTTTCTGTAATTATATATTTCTATTTATTTCTTGTGTGCAATAAAGAATACAATAATAATAATAATAATGTCACCCCAAACAAATAGCAAGAGTGCGTAAGCTGCAAGCACATGTTATTAAAGAAGAGGACAAACTATACCGTATTGACCATTTGATTGACAGTGTCTGTGACACTTTCATTATAAATGTCGATGACGATGACGAGGATGATGATTAAGATTATGATATTTTACTAATTCACTATGTACAAAAAAGTTTAGTATTATTGTTTTGGATTGGATTGGATTTTTCTTTATCCTTTTTTAGCAAAATTGTTCTTTCTAATTACTTCAATCTTCAGTCCGTAATAAGTATTTGTATTCTGCTTATGTATCTTATTTACATGCATGCGTTACATGTATGCGCATTACGTATGCAAATATAAATGTTCGTAACGTTTGTCACTTGACATTAAAATAGTGCTCTACTAATTAATTAACAATTTAATGATAACTAACACAGTTATAAAATTAATCTTTAGAATCCATAGCATTACTTATATTTTATTAGAATTAGTTACCCTTTTTTTTGTGGGAACTGTTTTGAATATGGTATCACCAAGAAACGTCAAAATTCCACGGAATTAAAAATCAAGATATATATACTTTTTTAAAAGTCTTATGTATGTCAAGTGTGTGTCAAGTTTACATTTTTAAGAGGGTCGGGCCCTTTGGTCGGGCCTTGATATGTATATTGAGATATACCTATATGTCAACGTAAGATTGTAAAAACCGTTAGATTATAATCTAACTCGCGAAATTGTAAACGGTCGAAAGATTGTGAACCGTTCAATGTTCTGAGTGTCAATTTTTGAAATATTCATTGTATTTACGTTATCTTGTAGGTTAGGTTAGGGTTCGAAATAAATAATCAGGCACTTAGGTTCTATCGGGTTAATATACCTAACAGATTACAATCTAACGAAAAATAATGCGTTAAATTGTAATCTTTCGACAGTTAGCTCGTTTCGCGTCTTTCGCCAGTTAGATTATAATCTAACGGTTTTTACAATCTTACGGTGACATATACATAATCAAAGGCTGAAACGAATTCTTCCAAGTCCACAAGACAACCTCGCACTCGCACAACCTTGTCACGACTTCACTTGACTTTTGTCAACGATAATGTCCTGTCAATGTTTATTCAAATTTGCAGACATGGTATAAAATTTTCAGTGATTTAAACACAATTATTTTTTAAGCCTATAAACATTTGAGGTACCTCAACTAAGATGACTAGACGACAGGTAGGTACAGAATTTGTGATTAAGGATTTTTAATTAGGTACATCTATTACAAAATACATACTTTTAATATAAAAGATAGGCACAGATAACGGAAACATGGGACCACGTTAGTAGGTACACTTTTTCCTACTTATCTATCATGACGTAGAAAAATTAACATAAATGCTTACTAGATACCTACTGATATCCTACTAATTATTGTAAAGTACGCGTCTAGTTTTACAGGTTCTAATGATGGAACTTGATACGGAGGATGCCTTCCTTCTTTCCTTAATCAACATGTAAGGGGCCAAGGCTGATTTATATTCATAATTGACGAATTCATGGTTAAGAAGTATCTTGTTTAGTGGCTAAAAGTTGTGCTACCTATTAGCACAGTAAACAGATACAACCAGTATGGAAACTAAGCCAAGTTGATAAAATAATTACCTACGCTCCATTGAAGCAATAGGGTTGTCACTTTTAATGTTTTATGGTTTAATTTTGTTTTTGATAATTAAAACATTCTATGTTCTGTAGTGATCAATTAATCGAATTGAAATAGCTAGTTTGCGAATAAAAATTAAATAAGTATCTCATGGCGTCGGTTAATCTCGAAAGTTTAAAATACGGAAAACAGTTTAATATTGACACACAACAACGTGTAGATCTTTGTTTTTTTTGTATGTCACTAACTTATCATTATGTTAAGTTCTAAGTTTTGTTAAAAACTTCGTATGTAAACATTGTGACTATTTAAAGCGGTCTGTAATTCCCTAATTAAATCAATTTTAGAATTTCAAAATGGCGCTGATTTTATAAAATTTTGGTAACAGTTTCCTGTTTTGTGATCCTAGGGATCCTCAGATATCGATTTTGAACGAAATCGGTTCAATAACAAAGAATTTCAAAAAAGCGCTGACTTTTTTAAATTTTGGTACCGGTTTCCTGTTTTGTGATCCTAGGGATCGTCAGATATCGATTTTGAACAAAATCGGTTCAAAAACAAAGAAAATCAAAATGGCGCTGATTTTTTAAAAGTAACAGTTTCCTGTTTTGTGATCCTAGGAATCGTCAGATATCGATTTTGAACGAAATCGGTTCAATAACAAAGAATTTCAAAATGGCGCTGATTTTTTAAAATTTTGGTAATAGTTTCCTGTTTTGTGATCCTAGGGATCAGATATCGATTTTGAACGAAATCGGTTCAATAACAAAGAATTTCAAAATGGCGCTGAGTTTTTAAAATTTTAGTACCGTTTTCCTGTTTTGTGATCCTAGGGATCGTCAGATATCGATTTTGGACAAAATCGGTTCAAAACAAAGAATTTCAAAATGGCGCTGACTTTTTTAAAATTTTGGTACCAGTTTCCTGTTTTGTGACCCCAGGGAGCCCCAAATATCGATTTCGAACGAATTTAAAAAACGATAGTTCAGACAGAGTTCAAATAGCCGTATACTACGCAATACACTCCTGCATTTTTAAAAACATCGCGGAAATAGACTTATACGTGACTACTCGTCATGACGCGGCACTCACTACCACAGAGTACACTCACTACTGGCGGCACCACGACGAACGCGAGTCTCGTCGATGCGCATGTTTATGTGAGTGAGCTGTTTCGAACGTTTCTAGGCAGTTTCAGTGCTGTTTGTATCTGTTTACTGTGCTATTAGTTTTCTCCCATAGTTGGCTCTACTTATAATGATTGACAAAATAAATAAAAATTCATATTTCCGTGGTGTTTTAACTTTTCAAAATGCTTCTTACACAGGAAGACTTTGATGAGTTCTGTGATCCAGAAAATCCAAAAATGATTAAATATGATGATATCGTGGATGCTACGAAACGTATCAGAAAATTTACTAGTCCTACTCCAATCATAGTGAGTTTTGATTTTTAAAACGCAAGTAAAGTAGACACTTCTATTCTTATTTAACAGAGTAGATACGTGTAATTGACCGAGCGTAGCGAAGGTCTCTGAGTCTACTTGAGTGAATTTACACTTGTCCGTCCGTCCGTCTTTCAGAGCCATATAACGTCTGAATTACTGAACGTAATTACCTACTTCAAATTTAAGTATAATATGTAAACCGATGGCCCCCAGCCGAATATGGCTTAAAAAGTTATAAAAATCTTTATTTCAGGGGGGGCTCTTCTCATACAAGCGAATGCGAAGTAAAATATTTTTATAGCGTTACATAGGGTTGCGGTATATCATTTTAAAGATAATTAGGAATAGAGTACAATTTATTTTTTTAATTTTTCCCCTAAACTTGACGAAATGGGGGGCTTTCAAAGTGGAGATTTTCTAACGTAAAAATTCGTAAAAAAAATTCTGAAAGGCTGAGCCTGAACCTTGATCAATGATTTGAATTATATCCTGTACCTACATGAACAACAATTACTAAAATAAGATAAATATAAGGAAACTAAATTATTTAATTTTTAATGAGCTTCAGTATTTTTAACAGAACTTAACAATGATGTCAATAGATGGCGCTCTGTAAAAGTTTATTCGTTTCTCCAATAATTCTTTAACTCCTTTGCGTATAATGTTAAAAGTGAACTATTACCATATAAAGTTAAAACTATCTTATGGATACCGCGAGGTCTCAGTTCGGGGCGAAACACTAGTATATATTATATTAGGTCCTTACTTAAGAAATTGCCATTTTGTCGTATTGGCCACTTTGATCTCAAATATCTCCACTTTGGTTAGGAATTTTTTAGTTCTGAGGAATCGGGGGCTAAGGTGGCGGCGCGGGGGCGGGAAGGTGCGCACCGTGCCCGACCCGTCGCTTCATACCCCCATACACACTCCCATACTAGTGCCGACCGTGACGCGAGAGTACGCTTTATCGAGTCCTGTTTTTAATTTTGCAATAGGCATGACTGATTTTGAAAAATGGTCAGATTATGTTCGGAAGTAATTCTATAGTATGTTCGGAACTATTTCGAAAAAATATATTATTTCAGCAGAAAAATTAGGTTTGGTAGATAAAATTGGCATTTGAAATTTAAATTTTAAAATTGACGCCAAAACGCTCGCCGGTGTCATGGCGTCGTTTGTGACGTCACTATTGTTTTTACCGATGTACTCTGTGCAGTGTGCAGTAAGCAATAGTGTGACTGTCAAAGCTCGAAAACAAACAATTGTGACGTCATTCGCTTCTAGGCGTTTAATCCATTATGGCGGATTGCTGTATTTTATAGTTTTATTTTATCAAAATAAATAGCGATCTCCCACGAAATAGAAAAATAAATACGTTTTTTATAACCCATGAATCCTATTTCATTAGATAAATTCATAATTTCATTGATTCTTGGTTACTGTCATCATGCCATACTGTCAGCATGCCATGACTGCCTCGTTGGTCTAGCGGTTAGCGTAGTCGACTGCGGATCACGAGGTCCAGGGTTCGATTCCCGGTCGGGCATAAAAATTGTTAGGTATTGGGTTTTTCAATTATGAAATTCTCAGTGCCAGCCCGGAGTTGGAAGTTGGCGGTGTTTCACCCCCGTGCCTCGGAGAGCCGTCGGTCCCGGTTATTATCACCAACATGATAATAGTCGTTAAAGCCCGCCAACCCGCATTGGAGCAGCGTGGTGGGTCTAAGCTCCTAATTCCCTCTCTCCTATGAGAGTGGAGGCCTGTGCCCAGCAGTGGGACGTTAATAGGCTTTAGTGGTGGTGGTGGGTCATCATGCCTATAGCAGGGTTATATTGTACTATAAATAGTACAATACTTAAAAGTTTCTTTGTCTGTGCAAATAGCTGTTTAATTTTCCTTAAAGTACTGATTATTCTGATTGCAACAGATTAATTAGATTTTACGTTCATTTTACATTTTTACAGTTCATTATAATTAAATTGCCAAAGTTCAGCCAAATACGTTTAGCCGGGCATGATTGAGTAACAAAAATACATCCATCCAAACTTTCGCATTTATAATATTAGTAAGATTGCACTTAATATCCTCATGGAATTATTATTTCATAATTAATTCAATGAACGCGCACAGATACTTAAGATATGTTAGTATCGATAAAGTAATATCGACTAAATCACAACTCTATCTCATTATGTTGCATTACGCTAACATTCCTCGGACCTCGCGCGCGAACTGTATCTTAGTATAAAGTAATATTTTTCTTTGCAAATAGCCATCACATTACCAACGGGAGGCTGGTATTAACATATTTTATAAATTGGAAATGATACAACCGACTGGAAGGTATGAATTTTATCGAATAAGTATTTCAAAATTTTCACACATGAATAATAAAATTTATTTTTTAAGTTTCAAGGAAAGAGGTGCGATTAATGCCCTAGAATTATTATCTAGAGACAAACAGAAAGTAGGTGTAGTGGTAGCGTCGCTTGGCAATCAAGCAGTGGGGATATGCTACTACGGGCAAAAAATAGGTGTACCTGTGACGGTGGTGATGCCTACCTGCGTGCATATTGCAAAGCTGCAGCTGTGCCATAACCTCGGTGCCAAAGTCATAGTACAGGGTAAAGGATTGATGGAAGCTCAGAGGTATGCCCGTATCTTTGCAAGAGATAAGGGGCTCACACACATCAACGGGTAATTATCAGAACATCTTGATGCCGATTTTGTTTAATTATTATATAGTAATTGTTTGTAAAGTCTGTTTTAAAAACCTTGTTGCAAGACGTGATTATCCAAACATCTTAACGGGCTACGGCACTATAGCTATAGAGATCCTTGAACAGCAGCCGACTGTGGACGCGATCTTGGTGCCCGTAGGGACCGGCGGGCTGATAGCCGCTATAGCCACTGTTGTCAAACATGTAAAACCTAATTGCCTCGTATATGTAAGTAGCCCCAAATATATTACCTAGCTACCAAAAGCTTACAGAAATTAAATTGATACTGCTCGTTTAAACGAGCGTTTCGTTAACGAAGAAATCTTTTGTAGGGTGTACAACCAGAGAAAATACCCACATTTTTTAAGTCTCTACAAGCTGGCGAGCCGATAACCTTACCCTACGAAAATTCGATAGCTTCTAGCATAGCAATGCCCTATGTTGGCGTAAATGCTTTCAGCAACGCACAAGGCCTTATTGATAAAATGGTAAGAGGTTTATTTTTTAGGGTTCCGTTGTCAACAAGGAACCGATATAATTTCGCATTGTACGTCCGTCTGTCTGTCCGCAGCTTAGCTCAGAGGCTATTAGGACTAGAAAACTGTAATTTGGCATAGACATATTAATCACGCCGACAAAGTGGTTACATAGTAAAATGTAGAAAAAAATTAGTGTAGCCTGTACGTGCGTACACGGTTAAGGAGGACAGATTTTTTTCTCGTTAATCCAGTGTGGTGTGTCGTTAGATAGGTCTTTCAAAAATATTGTGGGAGTGATTACACCATTTTTCGATTAGGAATCCGTTTGCGAAATATTAAGCTTCAAAGTGCTAATTTTTGTTATAGTCATGTGTCGCCCCCTGCCAGATAGCGGTCTTTTCTGTATATGTAAAAAAGTTCATGGCAGTAGTATTTTCTGTATATAGTAGTATGTATATATAATGAAGTTAAAAGGAATACTAGCATAGCTAAGTAGGCTTTACAAAAACGAGTAGGTAATAGTCGACCAACTTATAAAATGTCCGCATATTGTGACGGGCAGCTACGGAGCGCTAGTTTGCGCGTGGTCCAGCACGCACTTGGCCGGTTTTTAATGATAAAAAGGATCATAGACAAACAACCACCACTCGGACATTACCAACCGCCAAGTTACATATTAATAATATCTTCTCGAAACCTAGTCAGTTGCAAAGAAAACATCTAATGTAAGTTTGTTCAGTCTCTCCGTTTTATTTACTAAATATGGTAAATATGTACATAGTTCCTGCTAAGTACAAGTCAGAGTCGCATATTGTTAGGTACCTACTAGAAATGGCGCCCAATATGGGCGCTATGCATCATCATAATATACTTCATGATGCCCGCGACTTCGTCCGCGTGAATTATGGTTTTGATTCCCGCGCGAACTATTTAATTTTCCGGGATAAAAAGTAGCCCGCAATCTATCCCTATACCAAATTTCGTCTAAATCGGTTGAACAGACGCGCCGTGAAAGCGTAGCAGACAGACTGACACACTTTCGCATTTAGAATATTATGAAAGTATGGATATTTAGCAAGAAAAGTACTATTCTATCCAATAGTATAGATATTTGTGAGAACATTTGCTATTTTCGCGCGATTGCTTTTAAAATTGGCAGTATTGAGATAATTTGTATAATTTGTTTAAGCTGTTAGTCAAAGATGACTGGATAGCCCGTGCCATCCTACACTTGGTAGAAAATGAGCGCATTGTTGTGGAAGGGGCTGGAGCGTGCCCCTTAGCAGCTATCCTTGGTAATCTTGTCCCCGAATTTAAAACTAAAAAGTAAGTAAACTATTCCAATAAAATATTGTCCATTATTTATATGTGTATTTATTTATGTATTTAATCTTACGTATGTCTATTTTATTTATCTAATCTAATCAAGACACGCGGAAGCGTGTCCAGCCAAAGTTCAAAAAAACTGGCGAGCAGCACCGTGTGTAATATTACACGAACCATTTGGAGCCACTTTTGACCCCCTCATAACTCAAAAACTATTTCACATAAACATGTCAAATTTGGCGCATATATTGAGACCCGTGAGATACATATGTGCTCCAAATTTCATAAGCACACCTCAAATGGTTATTTAGATATAAACGTACAAAAATCGTCATTTTTATGATCAAAGGATAGATCAAAACTCTGACACGAGGCATGCTACCATTGCTTAAAGCCGTATTATTTTAATATTGTTGACGTTTATGTTGTAGTGTTATAAACATTATTTTAAGGACGTCAAAGTACGTGACATTCAACCGTTAGTTTGAAACAATACTGCTTTAAGCGGTGGTAGTAACTCCTTAACTATTGAAAATGACACATAATTATTATTTTAATGTAAATAATAATGAATAATAATATAGTTGCATTAAAACCTTACCTTCGTATTCATACATTTTGTGCAACGAAACGTCATTGACAGAAAAGAAGAAGAAACGTATTTGAAGTCGTCAGTTCAAGCTGTCAGTCATTGTGATTTGTATTCATTGTTTATAGTGGTTTTAGTGATATCGACTGTTGACCGTGCTTGTTTTCAATGTTTCACAAAAAACTTTTGATTTTGAACTTTTGCAATCAAAATTGATGAGATGTAGAAATGTGCTGTAGAGGTAGTCTGACCATAGATGTAATCTGTCAATGTCAGTGTAACTCCAGGTACACTATATATTTTTCTTGAGAATTCTCGTCTTTAATTATCTTGTACAATGAGTCGTACAATAGAATTACTGGTGGGTGACACACTGACCTTACACCAAATAATAAGTACCTACTAATGTAAAACGTAAACTAAATTAATAGAAAAGTCCTCTTACAGTGTAAAGGATTATTTGAATGATAGCAAGGCATGGGTATGAATTGTTACAACGGCTGATTATGTAATGTTATATTATAAGTACATATATATAATTTCAAATATTTGTGAGATGGTGATAATAAAAAAAAAGCGGAGTTTATTGCGGGCTCTTCTCAGACCAGGGCACGTTTGGAACCCTCGTAGCTTTAGTTTTAAGATATCGTAGTTAATTATCACCATCACCTCTTATGCTCTGTAAGCATGACGTTCAGAAGGTGTACTTTGTAGGTACATATTTTGAATAAATATGTTTTGAGTTTGAGATTGAGTTCAATAATTTCTGTACAAAAAGTAATGATATCCCATCAAAAACATAAATGTAAAATGAGAGCCAAGTTCAAAATTGTGATATATATGCCTTGGTTGTTGACTTCAGCGACAAAAGAAGTGAGATCTAAATGGGTGCCAAGTTCAATAGTCAGTCCTGCAATTTATATATCCCATCAAAAACATAAATGTGAAATGAGAGCCAAGTGCAAAATTGTGATATATATGCCTTGGTTGTTGACTTCAGCGACAAAAGAAGTGAGATCTAAATGGGTCCCAAGTTCAATGGTCAGTCCTGAAATTTATTTATAACAACATATAATATTTTATAACAACTTAAAATATCATTTCTTCTTATAACTTAGTATAAAATGTTGAAGACTAAGGCTTTGGCTTGGCTAGTTTCCATATACGAATTATTATTAAGTAGGTACCTAAAAGTACAGTTTCTACCAGCAAGCCAAATTTTCGGAAGAATAAAATAAGAACTTACAGCTTTACAACTTGTGAACGCTATAATTCGTATATGAAAACTAGCCAAGCCAAAGCCTTAGTCTTCAACATTTTATACTACGTTATAAGAAGAAATGATATTTTAAGTTGTTATAAAATATTATATGTTGTTATAAATAAATTTCAGGACTGACCATTGAACTTGGCACCCATTTAGATCTCACTTCTTTTGTCGCTGAAGTCAACAACCAAGGCATATATATCACAATTTTGCACTTGGCTCTCATTTCACATTTATGTTTTTGATGGGATATATAAATTGCAGGACTGACTATTGAACTTGGCACCCATTTAGATCTCACTTCTTTTGTCGCTGAAGTCAACAACCAAGGCATATATATCACAATTTTGAACTTGGCTCTCATTTTACATTTATGTTTTTGATGGGATCTAGTCTAATCTAATCTAATCTAATCTAATCTATCTTCTAATATATATATAAAATCGTTAAGGGATCAACGCACAGCCTAAACCGCTGGGGTTATTAACTTGAAATTTTGACAGTAGGTTTCTTTTGTGACGTAGGCGCTCACTAAGGAAGGATTTTTAAAAAATCCACCCCTAAGGGGATGAAATAGGGGGTGAAAGTTTGTATGAAAGTCCGTCATTTCTCAAGTTATATCCATGAAACTTGGTATACGAGCTACTGGTTGAAAATGAAGAAATAAATGTTTCAGTTTTTAAAAATTCTAACCCTTAAGGGTTGAAATAGGGGATGAGAGTTTGCATGAAAGTCCTTCATTTCTCAAGATATTCTCAAGTTATATAAACGAAACTTGGTATTTCGGCTTTCGATAAAAATTAAAGAAAAACGTGTGTCGCAGTTTTTCAAAATTCAACCCCTAAAGTGGTAAAATAGGGGTAGAATTTTTTTATGACAGGTACAGCCATGAAACTTAATATATGAGCTGCGAGTTAAAAATCGAGAAATATATATTTCAGTTTTTGAAAATTCGACCCCCAAAGGGGTGAAATAGGGGATGAAAGTTGGTATGAAATGCCTTCATTTCTCACAATATTTTACAAGTTATATCAAGGAAACTTGGTATTTTGGCTTACGGTAAAAAATAAAGAAGTACGTGTGTCACAGTTTTTCAAAATATTACCCCCGAAGGGTTAAAATAGGGGTAGAAATTTTGTATGAATGTCTTTCATTTCTCAAGATATTGCTCAAGTTACATCTACGAAGCTTAGTGTTTCGGCTTTTGGTAAAAAATTAAGAAGTACGTATGTCACAGTTTTTCAAAATTCAATCCTCAAAAGGGTAAAATAGGGGTTGAAAGTTTGTATGAAAGTCCTTCATTTCTCAAGTTGTAGCCATAAAACTTGGTAAATAAACTGCGGGTTAAAATGAAGAAATACGTGTTTCACAGTTTTTGAAAATTCGATCCTTAAAGTGGTGAAATAGGGGATGAAAATTGGTATGTAGGGGCTTCATTTCTCAAGATATTGCTCCAGATAAATCAAAGAAGCTTAGTTTTTCGGTTTTTGGTAAAAAATAAAGAACTATGTGTCTCATAGTTTTTCAAAATTCAACCCCCAAAAGGGTAAAATAGGGGTTGAAAGTTGGTATGTAAGGCCTTCATTTCAAAAGATATTGCACAAGTTATATCAACGAAGCTTAGTGTTTTGACTTTTGGTAAAAAATTAAGAAGTACGTGTGTCACAGTTTTTCAAATTCAACTCTCAAAAGGGTAAAATAGGGGTTGAAAGTTTGTATGAAAGTCCTTCATTTCTCAAGTTATTGCCATGAAACTTGGTATATAAACTGCGAATTAAAAATGAAGAAATACGTGTTTCACAGTTTTTGAAAATTCGTTCCCTAAAAGGGTGAAATATGGGATGAAAGTTGGTATATAAAGCCTTCATTTCTCAAGATATAGCTCAAGTTATATCAACGAAGCTTAGTGGTAAAGCATTCGGTAAACAAAGACTTTCGGTAAAAAATAAAGAAGCGCGTGTGTCACAGTTCTTCAAAATTCAACCCCCAAAAGGGTAAAATAGGGGTTTTAATAAAAGTTTGCCATTAATTTCTAAGTTAGAGCCATTAAACTTGGTATTTTTTGGTAACTTGATTGGGTTTTTTGGAATTTTGGTTTGAAATGGAGAAATACCTGATTCACATTTTTTTGTAAATTTTATCCCCAAGGACGTTTAATAGATCGTTTGTCCTCCAATCACGCCGCAACAGATTAACGTATTTTTTGCATGGATATAGTTTAGGATATGGTTAGTAACGTAGGCTACTTTTTATGCCGGAAAATAATGAAATGCTGTGGGAATTGAAAAAAAAACTTATGCCACACGAACGAGTGACGTTCAATCACACCAGTACGGCTAAACGGATTGATTTGATGAAATTTGACACAGGGATATATCGTTTAAAAATTTAAGAAGTCCCGCAGGAACCAAAAAAACCTCAAATTAATGTTTGTTACTCAATCACGCCAGACCGGCTGAACGAATCTGGATGAAATTTGATACAGAGATAGATTATAGTCTGAAATAATACATAGGCTACTTTTTATCCCGGAAAATTAAAGAGTTCCTGCGGGAACCAAAAAATCTCAAATGGATGTTTTTTACTCAATCACGCCATTACGAATGAATGGATCTGGATGAAATTTGCACAGAGATAGATTATAGTCTGCAATTGCACATAACGCATAGACTACTTTTTATCCCGTATCATTAAAGATTTCCCGCGGGAACCAAAAAAATTCAATCCACGCGGACGAAGTCGCGGGCATCAGCTAGTTTTGTATATATTAGTGTATTAAAACGTTATAATTTTATGATATTGGTTAGTTTAAGTATTTAAGTTAATTTTTTTATGCACCACCTCCCACTGTCCACTTGTTCACTGTCTCCGTATCGATAAGATTGTCTGGAAGAGATCGCTAGTAGTAAAAATCTGCCTTCTTAGTTCTACTGTTCTAAAATCATCACACGAAAAAAATCAGTGACCAACGACGCATTCTATTATCTATCTAGCTGGTTGACAAACAAAGATTTACAAATTGCCCTGGTATCTCATCATCTCAGACTGTGCCAAAAGGAAAATCAAAATCTGCCAGTGCTATAAATGTAGACAGCCATTAGTCATTACAATTAATACTATTTTAAAAAGTTCAGTTACCAAAAAAGTTACTCAGGTCTGATAAACATTGATTACAGCGTGGTGTGCATCCTCAGCGGTGGGAACATTGATGCTGTATTATTGAGTCGCTGCTTAGACAGAGGACGTGCAGCCGAAGGACGACTTATTAAATTTAAAGTAAGGCGCAACAGACACCTGCCGAATAGCCCTATTACACTGCACTTTTCACAGGGACCCTTACACTTGAATCAGTGTAGTGTAATAAAATTTAGGGAGAAAGGGTCCCTAGATTGGTCCTTATTGCTGTGCAATAAGGGACGCTCTAATTAGCGGATGTTACACGGCCAGTGTAATAGGCCTATACGTGCAGAATAGGGGCGGAGCCGAGACGCTGCGTCATTGTAAATAGTATCTAGTGAAAGCTGCCAGTCGATTTAGATTCAGTGACTCAGGTTCAGTGATATTTTCTGCTAAGCTGATTTACCTTATTGTAATCTACTAAAGAAATACGTTTTGATTTAAAATCCTATCAAGTACTCCAAAACAAGTACTAATTACCTATCTGTACCTAGTTACTAAATTCTTGAATGGTAATTGGAACCTTTATTTATCAGGTTCTAGTCAAAGATAATGCAGTAAACATAGAACAGTTTATGAGGCTTATAGCAAACAATGGTTACAACATACAGAGGCAGTTTTGTGATCGAATTTGGATAGAAAATGAAATATCCCTAGTAGAGGTAAGGAAACGAAACACGTTGCCATCTGTATATATTATTACAAGATGATGAGCGGAACTGCATCCGTGTGGATTAAGATTTTTGAATCTCTTCGAATTGATGAACTCCTTAATTTTCCAGGATAAAAAGTAGCCTTCGTCCTTCCCTCTCATATTAGGTCCTTACATATGAAATTGCGGTTTTGTCGTACTGGCTACTTTGATCTCAAATATCTCCTCTTTGGTTAGGAATTTCAATATCAAATTTATACAGCTATTTACTCATGCTTTTGTGTTTTGAAACCCCCTATTCATTTGTTATTTCCTCTTTTGGTTTTTTCTTTGCGTCAGTTTACAAAATGGAAAACTTGAAATATCGCGTTATTTACGAGTACGAGTTCCATCGTGGTACCAGTGCTGCAGAAACGGTTCGAAGGATTAATGATGTGTATGGCGGCGGTGTCGCAAAACAAAACACAGTGCGTTTTTGATTCCAACGTTTTTGTTCTGGAAATTTCGACCTGCAGAACAAGCCCCGTGGACGGCCGGAGACCAAAGTTGATAATGAAGAATTCAAGGCTACTGTGGAAGCGGATCCATCGCAAACCACGTCCGAGCGCCGCTAAAGTGTGGTTGATTCCTACGGAATTGTGCTCCTGAGTTGTCTCCTGTGCTAACACGCTTGTTCCGCCTCTCTCTTGATACTGCTCAAGTCCCCAAGTCGTGGAAAGTTGCAAATGTGCAGCCAGTACCGAAAAAGGGGAGTCGTGCTGATCCGGCCAATTACAGACCTATTGCCATCACTTCTATCCTCTGTAAGAGTATGGAACGTGTGCTTAACAACAAGCTCCTAGCATACCTAGAAGAAAATGATCTTCTGTCAGACCGTCAGTACGGCTTTCGGAAAAATCGGTCTACTGGAGATCTTCTAGTGTATGCCACACATACTTGGGGCGAAGCCATCGAGAAGCACGGCGAGGCACTTGCTGTCTCTCTCGATATATCGAAGGCTTTTGACCGGGTCTGGCACGGCAGTCTTCTCAGTAAGCTCCCCGCGTACGGGATTCCCACTGGTTTCTGCAACTGGATATCTGATTTCCTGAGTGACAGGTCATTCCGGGTGGTCGTCGACGGCTGTTCCTCTGACCTAATGGCTGTCAATGCCGGTGTTCCTCAGGGGTCTGTTCTCTCCGCAACACTTTTCCTGCTGCACATCAACGACCTTCTAAAACCCGGTATCTTTGGGTACGCTGATGACAGCACTGTTACGGAGAGATACATGTCCAGTTCTCGAGCCAGTGCTTCTGAGTTACGTGAGCAAAGAGAGGCCTTGGTGGATCGCGTTAACTCGACTCTTAAGGAGGTGTCCGATTGGGGTGACGCCAACTTAGTCGAGTTCAACGCCACCAAAACACAAGCGTGTTTATTTACCGCAAAGAGGAGCCCCTTCACCTTGGCTCCATCTTTCCGTGGTAGATCCGTACCGATTAGTGATCACATTGAGCTCTTGGGTATTGACATCTCTCCCAACCTCAATTTCGGGAAATGTATCGAGTCAAAGGCCAAAACAGCTGCCAAAAAACTTGGTATCCTGAACAAAGTGAAGCGGTACTTCACGCCAGAGCAGCGCCTCATTCTTTATCAGGCACAAGTTCGTTCTGGCATGGAGTATTGCTGCCACCTTTGGGATGGATCCGCCAAGTACCAACTCGATACATTAGACTCGATAGATCGCCGTGCCCGAAGAATAATTGGCGATCAATCACTTACGCAGGCGAAATTGCTGAGTCTACAACACCGACGCAATGTCGCCTGCTTATCGATGTTCTATCGGATATACCATGGGGAGTGTGCTCTGGAACTTCACAACCTTGTTCCCCCTTCTCCGTTCTACCACAGAACAGCGAGAAACCGTGAGCGTTGGCACCCTTACGTGGTTGACGTTCAATTTGCTCGCACGAAGCGTTTTTGCTCGACGTTTCTGATACGAACCGCTAGGGTGTGGAACACCCTCCCAGCGCACGTGTTTCCTGCCACTTATAACTTAAGTACCTTCAAGGCAAGAGTGAATAGGCATCTTCTAGGCAAGCGCGTTCCAACCTAGACCTCATCATTGCTTTGCACTAAGCATGATTGTCGTCAAGCGCAAGCCTATCATGCAATAAAAAAAAAAAAAAAAAAAAGCTAGCTGCAGGTTGCGGTGCTAGTGATAAAACTGTTTTAATCCACTTGAAGCAAATTGGGAAGGTGAAAAAGCTTGAAAGTACCTCATGAATTGAGTGCAGCAAACCGACAAACGCGCGTCGACTGCTGCGTTACATTACTCAACCGGCACAATAATGAAGGGATTAAATCGAATTATTACCTGTGATGAAAAGTGGATCCTGTACGATAATCGGAAACGCTAATCGCAATGACTGAACCCTGGCGAACCAGCCAAATCCTACCCCAAGCGAAAATTGACTCAAAAAAAATTACTTGTGAGCGTTTGGTGAACTAGTGCCGGTGTCGTTCACTACAGCTTTCTTAAATCTGGCCAGACGATTACGGCGGATGTCTATTGTCAGCAACTAACTGCAAACCATGATGGAAAAGCTAGCTGCTAAACAACCGAGGCTCGTCAATCGCTCTAGGCCACTGCTGCTTCAGGACAATTACGCTAGACCACACACTGCACAACAGACGGCTACCAAATTAGAGGAGCTTCAATTGGAATGTCTAAGACATCCACCGTACTCCCCGGACTTTGCTCCAACAGATTACCATTTTTTTCGAAATTTGGATAACTTCTTCAAGGGAAAAATTCAACTCCGATGGGGCAGTCCAAAGAGCCTTCAAAGATTTTATTGATTCCCGTCTGAATGGTTTTTTTAGTAAAGGGATCAATGACCTACCTATGAGATGGCAAAAGTACATAGATAGCAATGGTACATACTTTGATTAAATAAATATATTATATTTTTAAAAAATCGACTTTATGTCCCTCCATTACGAAACGGCAATTTCATAGGTAACCTATTATATACCTCATCTCTATACCAATCTATACTATTATTATAAATGCTAAAGTGTATCTGTCTGTGTCAGCTACACTTTCACGGCCCATCTGTTCAACTGATTTTGATGAAATTTGGTACAAGAGTAGGTTGTATCTTGGGGAAGGACATTTTTTTTATTCTATTTCATTTATTATTATTAATATTCCCGGAATATTTAAGAGTTCCCGCGGGAAACAAAAATATCTGTTCAACCAATTTTGATAAAACTTGGCGCAGGGGCACGTTGTATCCTGCGGAAGGGCGTAGGCTACTTTTTGTCCCGGAAAATTTAAGAGTTGTCGCCGAAAGCAAAAACCTTAATCTACGCGGAGGAATTCGAGGGCATCATTTATCAAATAATCAAATAAATATTATAAATGCGAAAGTTTGGATGGATGGATGTTTGTTACTCAATCACGCCCGAACGGCAGAACGGATCTGGATGAAATTTGGCACAGAGATAAATCATAGTCTGGAATAAAACAGGCTTCTTTTTATCCCGGAAAATTAAGGAGTTCCTGCGGAAACCAAAAAATCTCTCAATCCACGCGGACGTAGTCGTGGGCATCACCTAGTATCTAATAAGTTGAAAATTGTTGGTTGAAAAGATGGGCCAAAAGACATAGATACTGAGGTTACTAAATATATTAAAGCAGTGTGTCTTAGACTGATAAAGCAGTGCACATCAAGGATTAATTATTGAATAAAGTAATTTCAGTACAATATTTAAAATTTTTTTTTTTAGGTTAAACTGGTATGCGAATGCAGAGATTTAAATCATGCATTAGAACTGAAGAGGCTCATTGAACGAACTTACCCAAACAAATGCTTATTTGAGTCTGAACCCTTCAACACAGACAGGACCTGCCCATGTTATGCTCACAAATAAGAAAACCTAAATGTAAACAGTCATTCCAATAAAGATTTATGTTTATACTTTTTAAGTCTTTATTAACATCATTATGATAATTATTATTTTTAAATATTTTAATTATATAATATAAACTATTGAATAACAATACACAAGATTAAACTATATATTTTATGTTATTACTTACCTAATTTTGGTTAGGAACTTAAATTAAAGTTGATCATTTAAATTTTAATGTTCTCATCCATGAATTTTGCCATTCTTATATCTCTTTTGCTAAGACCATTACAGTCATGTGATGACAGTGTTACCTGGAAAAGTTTAAAAGTAGGCTTTTACTACTAACTTTGAGCACAAGTAAGGACAAACTCGAAAGATACCAACTTTAAGCCAACTAGTAAACTAAAGCAATTTAATTTTTGGCAAATTACCTGCACTATTGAAGCATTTACAGCAAGTCAATGCAATTTTTTAAATATAACTGTAGTGGACACTCTGAGCAAAGCTGAAAAAGTGTTTTTTTTTTTAATTTTACCTGCAGTTTATTATAAACATTGAACCATTCTGGATGATGATCCATTTTTTCTGCAAGCAACGCAACTCTAGTCATGAATCCAAATGCTTGGTTGAAGTCTTTGAATTGAAACTCCTTTATAATAGCATCTCTGTCACTTTGCACCTTCCATCCAGACTCCAAAAGAGGTTTCAACACACTTGCCCGCTCATCTTGAGTGAGTTTATCAGCCTGAAAACAAATAAGTTTAAATATAAAAATCCTCTACCTACCTACCTAGTTTTTCTGTTGTAAAACTAAACTAAAATGACAGCTCTATTCATATTTCTATCGCTTTCCTATTATTCCCTGTGGAAAGGGGCACCACAAGATGTAGGGCTGTCATTTAAGTTTAGTGATTCTGTTAAACAGAATTGGCCACACTAAATCTTATAAAAAATATTTTTTGCTGCTGTGTGAAAACCAGTTTACCTACGCAACAAGTGGTAACTAAGTAACAGGCAGATAAAATACTTGTAGGCTTTGGATGTCAAGGTGTAATGTAAACATGCTGTTAACCTTGAGTTGATGATAGAAAAATAAATAAAGATAATTAATTTGTTTTACTTACCATTTTCCTCTTAATGGACGAAGGCGGGGGCACGCTGGCGAAACCGGCCGTTCGAATCCGACTGACGCGATTTGTAGGAAGCTTACTAGCCGATGTGCCATTGATCGTTATATTTTGCGCCACTCTGACGAGGTGAAAGTGTATCAATATTAAACTCCCGACATTATTTAAACATCGAGTTCGAAACATTATAAACCTTCTCAAACGTAACTTCGGGTATTTGATTTAAATATCTAATAAAGGCTTCAGATTTATTGGGAAAAAAAAATACCATAAATCAAAACTATTGAGACTGTAACAATAATTTAAACGTGAGAAAAAAGCGAGATTGTAAACTGTCGAAAGATTACAATACATATATCGCATTAATTTTCGGTAGATTGTAATCTGTTACATAAAATATCCCGATAGAACCAAATTTTTAGAACCGCTAAGATATGCACACAGAGTACATTATATATGTCACCGTAAGATTGTAAAAACCGTTAGATTATAATCTAACTCGCGAAATTCTAAACTGTCGAAAGATTGTAAACTGTTCAATGTTATTATTATTGTGGTGAGTGTAGAAAATATTTTTAAGTATTACTCACTACTTTTGGTTAACAAGTTCAACTATTCGACCACAGATGGCAGCATATACAATGTGAAAGAGCGTTCCTTTAAACGCAGTATTTGAAAATGCTTTGTTCGATTTATTAGTTTAGAGACTTGTCAAAAAATAAAAATAATTATAAACAAAACATACATTTCCTTTTCATTACTATTTAATTGATCAAAAATAAATATAATGACTAAGGTACTTAAATGGTATTCATGTAGGGTTACAAGATTATTATTAGGCATGGATATAATGGAACGTCAAAATGGAGTAGTGCATATAGAGGAAAGCGGACGCTCAAGATTTAAACAATAAACGTACTGTTTTTTTTGTCATTTGAACCCTGACCTTATTTGGAATAATAAATCCATAATAATTTCATTTTGAATTTTTAAACCTTACTGTAAAAACGGAAATCCTGTGCATTGTCCCGAATCGGAGGGCAATTACTGGTCATGTCCTTTGTAATAAATAAATATTTTTTTCTTATGCCTTTTTTTGTTCATGCAATTCGGATTCTAGCGCTATTTTTTGTTTATGTAGTGTAGCGGAATCTAGCGCTATTTTCAAGCGCTTTTAGCGCCGATTGGCCTCAGAGAGGTGGCAGCACTGATCCCGGAGAAAGATATAGGCTACTTTTTAACCGACTTTCAACAAAGGAAGAGGTTCTCAATTCGGCGTATATTTTTAAGCTATTGCATAGCTTCTATCGCGGGCCTTGAGCGTGGAGACCGAATCCAGAAATTCCGTAACGAAAATAACCTAACACTCCCCACTCCGACCGGCACAGCGGTGATACTTTTTAGTTTTGCCACCTATCGATGAATAGCAGAACTTTTAATGACTTTTGAAATATCACGCTTGTCTCTTTAGTTCAGCAACTCGTCTCTAGGTGGCATTGGTTGTATCGGCGTTACTGCGCATGCGTAATCCCCCTCTTCGCCCCGCAATCTGGTGACTCATGCCCAACTCATGCCTGCTTAGAGTTTCGGCGTTAGGGCACCTCCTCTTTGTATTTACTTCATGGCACGACTCTACGAAGCTTGCACGAATCGAGACGAGCTGCTCCGAAATCGGACGAATACGTAATCAGCTGTTTGTGAGAAATTATATAAGTGTATAGGTATTTATCATCTATGTACAACAGTGAATCTGTTGAAAATCTGTACTCGTATAATTTGTGTACAGTGTTTTATTTAAGTATTTAATAAAAGAAAAAAATTGTTTTCTTATCGGTCACCACGCCCAAAAAGTGTAGCTTGAATTAATATCAAAGAAAAAAAATACTGCATAAATAAAATAAATAAATAATTATAATTGCATAAGTTGATAAACAGCTATGCAATAGCTTTACCACGGCAGTCTCCGAGTGCCACACGTCTTTTTTTTAAATATATGTACACCATTTTCTAAGATGTTTCATAACCGATTTGAAAAAAATAATGTCTGTCTGTCTGTCTGCTACGCTTTCCCGATCCATTATTTCAACCGATTTTGCTGAAATGTGGTATGGAGGTAGGTTATATCCCGGAGAATGACATAGGCTACTTCTTATCCCTTAAAATTAAAGAGTACCTGCGGGAATCAAAAAACCAAAATCCACGCAGATGAAGTCGCGTGCATCATCTAGTCTAGTTCTCAATATATACAAAAATTAGTGACAAAAAAAGTGAAGTAAAAAATTAAAAAGTGTATTATTTATTTATCTCCTTTTGTCCCCTGCCCATGCTCGCCCTGCTGGCGAACTATAACTTTATGCCACTTTTCTCCAACAATCTCATTCACAGAAATCTGATATTAATATTATTATCAACCTTACGATAATCTAGTATTTTGCGGAGATACTAAAAAAACAATTACAAAATATCGCATACATATTTTTTAAATTAGGAAACAGTTTCCTTTTTATGATGACTTTATCAACCAGATATAGATTTTAAAATAATTCGGTCCACTAGCAAACCGTCTTTTTTCATCATTGCGATATTACCCAACGATTTTAGTCCAATAGAAAAAAAATATGGCAACGTACTTTAAGAGCTTAACAACAGTTTATATTTCTGTGATTATATCTAGAACCAGTCTAGAACTCCCTCTATATCGATTGAAAGAAATATTTATTATCTAAGGAATTCGAAACTTTTTTTTACACTACTTACCGATTTAAAACATACCCATGCTAATTTATCAAAAAAATCAGCACTTATATGCTAGCTAACAACCTCAATATAAGAAAAATAAAAATTAACTACTCCATACTTTTTGTTTTTGATTTGATGCGCCTCTATCGCGTTCTCTATTGGCGCGTTAACCTGAGTAAGCGTGTGAACGTGATAGCTGCGCGTTTGAAGTATTGTAATTATGATGACAAAATAATAAATCTAGGTAAGATTGTGTGATTATTTCGCTACTATACCATTAAGTAAGTGTATATAAATTATTTACTTACATATAATTTGATACTCCATCTTTATTTTGTGTATTTGTCGGATTGTTTTTGCACTTAATAAGGGAGCAAAACAGCATCTTGTCGCTTTGTGTACTCATGCGCGATAGGTTGTACATATTAACACAGTAAACTTGTATCTGTTTACCGTGATATTAATCTGTCTGCGCGACTGAGGTGAAAACTGTTCAGAATATCAATTTAAGCACTGTTTGACCGTACCGTTTTTTTGCGTTACGATGGTGCGTCTAATAGGCCTATTACACTGCACTTATGTAAGGGCCCTGAATAAAAGGTGCTCGTGGGCGCTAGTTTTGGCGTCGCTTATTACACAGCAATATGGACCAATTTAGGGACTCTTTCTTCCTACATTTTATTACACTACACTGATACAGTTGTAAGGGTCCCTTGAAAAAGTGTAGTGTAATAGGCCCATAATAATTCAATGTACTACAAATATTTTTATTTGAGATGGATGTAGGATCCAGAGACAAGTAACCTATAGGACAAACAACGTATAGGATTTATTATTCTCTCTGATTATTCTATTGGTTTCAGCGTTGGTCTCGATACGGCAATTGCCGTATTGTACGGCATTCAGGTATCTTAGGCAACAAAAATACGGTATACGGCAGCTATTTGATTACCGTATTAAAATATACGGTAATCTACTAAAGTACACAAAAAAAAATATTTCGTACAATGGAACGCACCAACTTGTGAACCATAGATCACAGAGTACTTTTGCATCGGATAAATAAAGTAGAAGCGCCACGATCAGAAACGTCAAACATTAACTTATTCCCCACATACCACATTGAAAATTGATAAAGTTTTCAATGTGGTATGTGGGGAATCCCCGGAATAATTGTTACTACTCTACTGTGCTGTACCTATCGTGGTTGTGTCATTTAATGCTTTGTGTTGCTTCATGTACGATCTATGAATTGAACTAGACTTCGAAATAAATTAATAACTTCAACTATTAATGGAACTCTTCTAGCCAGACAAGCAATCCGTAATCACGGTAATTGTACAAATTTTCAAGTGCCAAACGAAATTATTTGTAAAATGAAAGATAAAAAACAGGACGATTTAAATGCGACACAATCAGATGTACTGGAAACTATTCAAAACCTATATGGTGAAGAATAAAGTTAGTACAACTATAGTTAACACACTTAAATGTTTACGTAAACAACAGTATTTCATGTTTTTTATTTTAAATTGTAGCGTTCTGAATAAATATTTTGTACAATACGGCATTTTTCTTAGTTTTCCCTAAAAATCCGGCAATTTTAGAATTAGAATACGGCAACTCTAAATTTGTCAGGAACAACGCTGATTGGTTTTGAAAAAAAGGTTTTTGCACTTTTGAAAAACCGGACGAAAACAACAATCGGTGCATCGGTGCTTTAGACGACTGTTTCGTCGCTTGCTGGTCGCTTGTAAATTAAGGATATCTAAATACTTTCTGCTGAAGAAATAATACTTAGCTAACCATGGATATTTTAAAAAATATATTACCGTCGAGATTGTTTGAAGTGATTGAAAAAGCGGGAATTTGTACGCCAAAACAAATAATAACTCTTTCAGTTTGGGACATAAAAAAAGTAACTTATTTAAAAAAGGAAGATATTAAGATTCTTAAAAATATTGTGACTCAGTATTTTTGTCCAGTAAGTCTTACAGGACATAAATTAGGAAAACAAGAAAAAAAACTTAGGACTGGCTGTTTAGCTATTGATAATATTTTAAATGGCGGGTTCAGAAAAGGTACATTGTCAGAAATATATGGTGAGAGTGGAACAGGAAAAACTCAGTTGGTAATGCAAGTAGCAGCTCACTGTGGCAAACAAGGAAGTGTGTTTATTTGCACAGAAGATTTATTCCCTGTAAGAAGGTTTGACCAAATAAGAAAAAATATTTGTAATACACAAGATACTAATTGTGATATATTTATCGAACACCTCACCGAAGCTCATGAACTTGTGTCCTGTATAAGAGTACGTTTGCCGAGGTTGCTTAGTACTAATAAAGTTTCAGTGGTCATTCTTGATTCCATAGCTGCCCCCTTTAGGTGCGAATACACAAATTATGTGCAAAGGGCTGAAGAACTGAAAGAACTTGGAATGTTACTTTATAAGTTAGCACAAGAATATGACATTGCAGTTATCTGTATAAATCAAGTGACATCCTCTTTTGATGACTTTGATAATGTCTTACCATCATTAGGTCTAGTATGGTCTAATATGGTATGTTACAAACTTAAACTTAATAAGTCATCTGAATTATTGCATACAAAAGACCAAGATATCAAAATACGGGAAATAAAAATTGTACATGCACCAGATTTACCCATTGCTAGTGCAAAATTTATTATAACAGCAAATGGTCTAGAAAATGTTTCATAAATAATAATATTTAGGTAGTTAAACTTACCTAACTTAAGTAAGTTCCATATTATCAAGAAAATACATTATAAACTTGCGCCTCATACCTAAAGATGATATTATGTTTATAACATAGATGTAGGTTTGGTCTACATCTATGGTTGATAATCAAGACACGCAGAAGCGTGTCCAGCCAAAGTTCAAAAAAACTGGCGAGCAGCACCGTGTGTAATATTACACGAACCATTTGGAGCCACTTTTGACCCCCTCATAACTCAAAACTATTTCACATAAACATGTCAAATTTGGCGCATATATTGAGACCCGTGAGATACATATGTGCTCCAAATTTCATAAGCACACCTCAAATGGTTATTTAGATATAAACGTACAAAAATCGTCATTTTTATGATCTACCTAGGTATAGATCAAAACTCTGACACGGGGCATACTACCATTGCTTAAAGCCGTATTATTTTAATATTGTTGACGTTTATGTTGTAGTGTTATAATCATTATTTTAAGGACGTCAAAGTACGTGACATTCAACCGTTATTTTGAAACAATACTGCTTTAAGCGGTGGTAGTAACTCCTTAACTATTGAAAATGACACATAATTATTATTTTAATGTAAATAATAATGAATAATAGTATAGTTGCATTAAAACCTTACCTTCGTATTCATGCATTTTGTGCAACGAATCGTCATTGACAGAAAAGAAGAAGAAACTTATTTGAAGTCGTCAGTTCAAGCTGTCAGTCATTGTGATTTGTATTCATTTGTAGTGGTTTTAGTGATATCGACTGTTTACCGTGCTTGTTTTCAATGTTTCACAAAAAACTTTTGATTTTGAACTTTTGCAATCAAAATTGATGAGATGTAGAAATGTGCTGTAGAGGTAGTTTGACCATAGATGTAATCTGTCAATGTCAGTGTAACTCTAGGTATACTATATATTTTTCTTGAGAATTCTCGTCTTTAATTATCTTGTACAATGAGTCGTACAATAGAATTACTGGTGGGTGACACACTGACCTTACACCGAATAATAAGTACCTACTAATGTAAAACGTAAACTAAACTAATAGAAAAGTCCTATTACAGTGTAAAGGATTATTTGAATGATAGCAAGGCATGGGTATGAATTGTTACAGCGGCTGATTATGTAATGTTATATTATAAGTACATATATATAATTTCAAATATTTGTGAGATGGTGATAATAAAAAAAAAGCGGAGTTTATTGCGGGCTCTTCTCAGGCCAGGGCACGTTTGGAACCCTCGTAGCTTTAGTTTTAAGATATCGTAGTTAATTATCACCATCACGTCTTATGCTCTGTAAGGATTCGTATATGAAAACTAGCCAAGCCAAAGCCTTAGTCTTCAACATTTTATACTAAGTTATAAGAAGAAATGATATTTTAAGTTGTTATAAAATATTATATGTTGTTATAAATAAATTTCAGGACTGACCATTGAACTTGGCACCCATTTAGATCTCACTTCTTTTGTCGCTGAAGTCAACAACCAAGGCATATATATCACAATTTTGAATTTGGCTCTCATTTCACACTTATGTTTTTGATGGGATATATAAATTGCAGGACTGACCATTGAACTTGGCACCCATTTAGATCTCACTTCTTTTGTCGCTGAAGTCAACAACCAAGGCATATATATCACAATTTTGAACTTGGCTCTCATTTTACATTTATGTTTTTGATGGGATAGTTATTTAAGCTACAAGTGCAGCATGAAGAAAATTAACACAAACTTCAAAACGCAGATGAAGACATTAAAATTACATTTTCAATGTGAATGTGTATCATGCAATGGGATATACTTGTTTTACAATATGTACTTACATATGTGAATAATATAAAATGAAAAAATAATTATCTATACTATCTACAGTACCTAACTAACCAGTGGAATTCGTTCAACCCTGGAGATATGAATAAATAAAATCAGTTTCAAATTTCAGAACAAACTGTTTCAACATAAAGAAAGAAATTGGCCGATCTGTGCCAGAAAGTTGCTGACGAAGTTATTTCGCATTTATATAATATTAGTATCAGTTGAATGTAAACCTTACAAACAAAACTGTTTCATAATTTTGGCTGGAATACCTAGATATTATGGAAAAAATGTTAAGTACTGAATGATGTGATAATATGAATAATAAAAGTAGATTGATTTTAAAAATTATTTATTTCTAAAATTTAGATAAAAAAGAAATTGATAATATTAATTATACATAACTTATTGCGTTTTTGGATTGATCCTCTAATTATACAAGCAATAAAATTTAAAAAACTAGCGACAAACTTGCAGCTCTCCTTTGTGCCCATAAATTTGAAACATTCATTCGAACTTCTCAGAAGTATGCATATCTAAAACCAAAAACAGCATTTATGTGAGCCCAGTAGTTTTCAAAAAAATGGTAATCACGATTGGAGGGCCTCCTCTTGGCCAGCATAGTGGACTATGGCTGAACCCTTCTCATTCCAACAGGAGGCTCTTACTCAGTAGTGGGTGCTGGCCGGGTGAAATGATGAGTAAAAATATAATCATGCTGCAACGTGTTGGCCAGCTTGGTGGACTATAGCCAAACCATTTTCATTCCGAAAGGAGACTCATGCTTAAATTGGAGCCTGCAATGGGTTGATGTATGTAGTATTATGTTTTGAGAAACATTGTTATTAGTTTCTTAATTGATTGAGATTCTTGCAAGGGTTGCCTTGCCTGTTGCCCAGGTGGTAAATTGCAATAAGAAAGAAATAGTAAAATTATATTATTTGGATTAGAGAAAAGTATTATTGAAAAGTTAACATTATTGTTTTTATTATTCAATACAAACAAGAATATTTTGAGTAAAGATTCTTACTGGCATACGTAGAAATGGGCAGGCATCATCTTTGAGACGCTGGGGGTTAGAGTGTAATTATGAACGTCATTCCCATTGAAATGATGACTACATATTCTACTTCCTTTTGTAGTCGTGAACCCAGGTCTGTTTATAGCATTCAGCCGTCTTAGCCTTAATTCATGATATTTTGGGAATCTGAAACAATCACTAGGTTATCATCGCAACAGCCTAAAATGAGTTTGGCAATATTATAAGTAAAGTAAAAGCTGACTGTTTAATTTCATCTCTCTACCCCTCAGAGTGAGAAACAGTAAGAGTGACATAAAGTTTTAATTTTATCGATTTTCAATTTATTTGTAAACAATACAATCACCACACTATTTATGCACTCCAAACAAAAACATTATATATGAAATAATCCAATTTTTGGGGGACAGCGCAAAAATTGACGTATTTTGGATTTAGTGAAGAAGGAACTAAGCTTTAAGCTCAGCTATAGTATACTGCCCGCTGAGTTGGACGTTCATATTTTTTTACAGATAGGCCTTGATGAGGTAAGCCTCGCACTAAAATATTTTACTCCGAATTTCAATACTTTTCAAGATAATTTTTTTTGAAAATCGCAAATTTTCACCACTTTTCACTACTTCTTACCTGTAACCTGTACCTTCTTACTCTGGTTAACTTGTCTCTGCTTCTTACGACATTTGCCATAGATTTAAGATTACAGACTCATTGACGTTTAGTTGGCGTACTAAAGTTTCCAATTAGAATCCGTTCCAAACATAAAAAGTATTACAAAATATTAATAATCGAGTAATAATCATATTCAAACCACAAAAAATGTCTATCATAGCATTTATAGGTAATAATACAATAGTATATATTTTCTGTACATGGACGTTTTTTATAATCATTCGAATAAAACATCGAGTTTTATGTGTACGGATTATTGGAAAAACGGAACGCGTGCGTTGGCGCCAAAGTGTCGAAATGTTACTATTGAATTCAAATTTCAAACCTATGAGTCATCGTTTTCCGCGCTTTTCAGTTGAGAACATTTTTATTTTTTTATTTTTTTTTGTTTGACTGCCATGGCGTCTTCGAAGCCTCAGGCCTCGTCGTCATCTTCTAGCGTTTCGTCGAGAAAAGTGCAAGTGTTAGACTCTAATGAGCCACTTGCGCTCACCTCTTCGCGTGTTATTGCTCGCCAGTGCAACTGTTGTCTGTTAGATTCTAATGAGATGATGATAATGCTTGCAACTGCTGCGTCTTGTGTAGTGCAGGTGTTGAACTCCAAAACCGAATCGGCACACCCCGACTCCACGCAGTCTTGTCTGCCCTACCCCTAGTGTTTTTTTAAGCGCGAAGCCAGAAGCTCGCGTAGGAGGTCCTGAACGAAGGTCGAGTAGGCGAAGCTTCATTCAGGGGCGACGAAGCGAGTCTTCTGGCGTAGCCCATTCCAATTAAGAAATTAACCTCTTTCCCTCCCTCTCCCACTACTTTTACCCCTCCCCCCCTCTCTCCCTTCCTCAAAGCCACTTTTACCCATTCTCCGTCCTAAATAACAGAGCTAAGCAGAATTTTGGTAAACCTAACCTCAAAATTTAAAAAAATTAATATCTCGGAAACTACTAAAATTCGGATATCGTATCACTTGTACGAGCTACGTAAACACACAGTATGTCATTCAAATCGTTACGAAACATAGCTATTGATTACAGTTAATAAGGATATCGCATTTCTCTAAGGTTTACACAAAAAAATAACAAAAACAACAACAAAAAAATGACCCCGTTTTTGAAAATGTAACCTCAAAAAAATAAACAATATAACCTGTATCTTTGTTTAAAAAAGTTGTTTCACTCTATGGTTAGTCATTCCAGAGTAAAACAACAAGAACCAAAGATTCTGTTCCATTTGTCTATTTCAAGAACATTACACCTTACATTTCGTGTTTCACTGTGGTGTTTCACTCGCACGAAATTTCTACCCATAAATTCATGTCATGGATTAGGGTCTCCAAAAAATTCATACTCTGTCCTTGTCTATCCTATTCGCTACAAAAATTTCAAAGGAATCGAGTTAGTAAATATTTTGAAATTAATTCCCAAACATAACGATAAGAATGAATATGTAGTTTTAACCTAATTTATTTTAATAAAAAAGTAGCAATTCCTACAAAATATTACCTCGGTAATAGTAGCAGTCATAGTTATGTACATAAACTGTGTATATTTTATGATTAATTTTGTAGGTGCATCAAGAGTGAGTAACTCTTATCAGATTATTTGATGTACTAATTGTATTTTATATATATTTTTTATGTACTGTTAAAATTAAATATTGATATACATTCCCAGAACTTCAGCAAGGTTAAAATTTTACGTCCAAATAAAGGAGTAAAAACAAAGATAGATATGGAAACTAGGTGTCGCGAAGATCCTGTTGTTCTTAAACTGGATACACCAGAGTTCAAAGCTATTTTCACACAAGAAGTGTTGGATTTGAAGAAGTTATTCGAAAAATACAATTATGAAATCAGAATAGCTGGTGGAGCCGTGAGGTATTTATTGATGCAATTGCATTATGTTACTTACTTACTTAACATCTAGACACGCGGTAGCGTGTCAAGCCAAGTTCAAGCTAACAGAACTGGTGAGCAGCACCATGTGTAATTAAAACGAAATTACACAAACCATTTGGAGCCACTTTTGATATCCCATCAAAAACATAAATGTGAAATGAGAGCCAAGTTCAATATTATGATATATGCCTTGGTTGTTGACTTCAACAACAAAAGAAAGAGAGATGGGTGCCAAGTTCAATGGTCAGTCCTGAAATGTATTTATAACAACTTGAAATATCATTTCTTCTTATAACTTAGGATGATATATTGAAGACTAAGGTTTGACTTGGCTCATTTTCATATTACTGTTTCACATTAATGTTCTTGATGCCCTCGACTTTGTCCTAGTAGCTAATATAAAGTCCTGTGTTCCTGAATTAATAGGTAAGTAAGTTTATTGTTTTGTTGCAAATTGGATAAAAATACTATACAAGTATTGACCGACATAGCAATTCACTCCCTTGTTTACTTAAAAAGGGACTTGGCTGGCTCCTCATCCTTTTAAAATCACTTGAGAAGTCCTTGTCCTTCCAATATTACTCAGCCTTGAATTACTTTATCCTTTCCAGCCTGGACAGTAATGTACTACAGCTGCACTGACAATATCTTGCTGAATAAGATTTTGAAAGAAAATCACAGCCTTTTTATTATTTTTGTATGTAAAATATGTACTTAGTATTATGTAACTTATTGAGAGGATGGTATATTTTTCTAAACATTTTTTCAGAGATTTATTACTAGGACAGCAAGCAAAAGACCTAGATTTTGCCACTGTGGCCACTCCAGAGCAGATGAAGGAAATTTTCTATGCAGAAAATATTCGCATGATAAATATGAGTGGAGAGAAGCATGGTACTATCACTCCTAGGATTAATGATAAGGATAACTTCGAAATCACAACCCTGAGGGTAGACATGATCACTGATGGCAGACATGCTGAAGTTGAATTCACTAAAGATTGGAAGCTAGATGCTAACAGAAGAGATCTTACAATTAATTCAATGTTCTTAGGTTAATTATATTTTTAATAGAATTTTTAAGCTTCATAAACTCTTACACACCAGCCCGATTGCCAGGGAGTGCTCTTAATAGTTATTTAATCTAATACCACATTCGGTGTTCTCCAATCGGACCCTTTGTCACAGAAACAAATTTCATCCTCACCACCTGGAGGACTGGTCTTCTTCCACCTCCCGTTATTCCAGGTCATTTCTGCCACATACCTGCAAATTATGGAACCAGCTTTGAAGCTGGTTCATTAATTCACAGAATTCACATTATGAGGGAACACAGAAGATCTGTGTTCCCTCATGATTTTAATTTAAAAAGCTTGTTCCTTAAGTGCTGCAATGTTCATGAGCAGCGGTAATGACTTAACATCAGGTGAACCGCGTGCTTGTCGATTCACATAAAAAAAGCCAGCATCCTCTCAGCTTTTAATATTAAATAATTAATTTTACTTGAGGTGTTGCCTCTGTACTATGTTGAATCTGGGCATTCACCCAAGCAAGAAATTAATATTTTTGCAAGAAAATCCCCTACCATTGTGTTCATAATTATTCTATTGCAGGTTTTGATGGTACTATTTATGATTATTTCTATGGTTATGATGACTTAAAAAACAGAAGAATAGCATTTGTTGGGGATCCTGCTGTGCGGATTAAGGAAGATTATTTAAGAATAATGCGTTACTTTCGGTTCTATGGAAGAATTGCTGAGAAAGCTAACAATCATGATCAACTTACGTTAGAAATTATCAAGGCAAATGTAGAAGGTTTACAGAATGTGTCTGGGGAAAGGATATGGATGGAATTGAAAAAGACTCTTCAGGGAAATTTTGTTGGTGATTTGTTAAAAACAATGTTAAAAGTGGGCATTGGACAATACATTGGTAAGGGAAACAAATGTATTGTTTATGTTATCTGTTGAATTAAGAGTTTATATTAAAATATCTAGTTGCTGTTACCACCTTTATCACCTTTTGCTAACATTAAAATATTATGTAATCTTATCTAAAACAAAAAATAAACATTATAATATCATCAATTTATGCAAATTATATATTGTTGCAGGTATTCCAAATCCCAATGTGGAAGAACTAGATATGCTACTAAATAGAAGTCAGCACTTAAAATTACATCCTATGACTTACTTAGCAGCTCTGCTTAGAAATATTGATGATGTAACTCTGCTTAATGCAAGATTAAAGTTCTCTAGCTATGAACGGGACATGGCATACTTCATTGTCGAACATAGGGGTGAAAAAGAGGGTGCAAGGCCAATGCTGTAAGTAAATCTATCTAAAAAACTAACGAGAATCGTGTTTGGGTGAAAAGATTTAATAATTTTGTTTTCTTTATAGGCCCTATGAAAAATTAGTATTAAATTCCAAAATAAAACAAAAAGATGCTGTTGATTATGTTTGTGAAGTACTCAAATATAGAGGTGCTGAAAAATTACTAGAACAATTTAGCAATTGGGAAATACCACGATTTCCTATTAGTGGTAAAATATTAAAGGACAATGGAGTTCCACCTGGCAAGATGTATGGGCCAATTATAAACAAACTAAAAGATATTTGGATAGAAAATCAGTACAAACAAACAACTGAAGATTTAGCCAAATTGTTACCAAGTATTATAGATGACCATAAAGTGAATAAATAGATAAAATTAACATTTTGCATTCTTATTTTAATATTTAACTGTACAATATGTAATTCATTGATTGCAAAGCATTAGCTAAATACTTAATACATTTTACATTACAAAATTCTTTTGAGGAGTATATGGTTCAAATTTATCACAGCCATCATCACTATCTTCATGGTCTTTGAAGCATTGTTTGCAAAATAGATATTTACAGCCAAGGCACCTCATTTTAGCATCCTCATTACATATTTCACAAAATGGTAACTCATTTATTACAGGGTCACTGTCTATATTTTCAAATTTTGCTTCTGCTGTCACCTACAAAAAAAAAATTGATTTTAATCTCCCCCCAAAACAATTTGATCATATCTGCTGAAACCATGACCAAAATAGTGTAAGTTTACTTACCTTTTCAATTATCTTCTTTATAGTATCCTCTTCATCTTCAGAATTTTCATAGTTATCTTGTGATGAAAATTTATCTGGCTCTGAACTTTTAGAGCCTTTAAGCATCTGAAGCCTAGCTTCTATATCACTGACCAGTCCATCAAACTCATCCCCATACTTCTTATCAATATTTCCTTGTTCCATGTACTGCCTCATTAGGTCTTCTACTTGTTCTTGTTCAGTTTTATGTGCAGATATGGTTGGTACCACTAACTGGAATAAAATTGTTAAAATTTAGATTTACTTATTACACAGTTTGAATGATGACACCATAGAAACTCAACTAAAGTAGTGTATAACATCATATGAGGAGCAAGCAAACAAAGTCACATTCACCATTTTTGACATTAGTTGCTTTTTAATAATTTTCAGTTGTACAATCAGGTGTGATCCACACCAAATAAATTCACTTGTGCTAAATGTAATAGGAAATATTACAGCATTTTGAAATGAAAAAAGAAAGCAATTTTTGTTTTATTTGGTTTCTCTAAAGTTTTCTAAAACAGAGAAGTAACATCTTGTTCGCCCACTCCTCATACATTATGAATAAATAAGATCTCTGTCGAAAAATCAGCTAATCATTACTTACTTTAGTCTGAAGAGCACTTAAAGGCACCCCTTTTATATTGGCTAATCTTGATGTCAGTTCTACATCTGATATTGATGGCACCTCTCCTTTAAGTTTTTGTAATCTTTCAGCAACTTCATCAGTACTGGCTTTTGCTTTAGTGTCAATTTTGTCCTGTTTTAGTTTCCTTAGTCTTTCAGATATTTCTTTTTCCACTGAATCTTCACTTGTTGATACTCCTTGTCCTGTCGAACTCTCTGGGCCACTAATTCTTCTGAAATAAATTAAATTTTACAATACAGTTTCAAAAATAGAGTTGCAAAATTATAAGTCCTGCAACTTTGTCAGCATGGATTTAATTATTCAAGGATCCAGTTGGAATTTCTCAAACACAATACAAAAAAAAGTTTTTAGTCTACTGGTTTGGCCTGGGCTTTGTAATCTACTACTATTAATAATATTAATTATTTAGTAATGATCCTTACATAACTTCATTTAACAGAAATTCTTAAGGAATTGTAAATCCAAATAAAAGTTATTAATTATTGTCTAAAATACTTTAAACCAGAAATAAACTTACTTAAAGTATGCATCTGGTGGTTCTATTTTTTTAGAATCATTTGATTTTGTACATTGCTTACATTTGGAACATACCTAAAATATTAATTTTACATAAATACTGCAGAAAGAGTAATAAACAATAGTACAACATATTGAGTAGGTACTTAAAAACCTTACCATAACTGCAGAATTGAGTTTTTGCAAGAATACCTTATTTTTTAGACATTTTGAGCAGTAACTAAATCCACAGCTGGGGCATCCTTTCTAAAAGTGTATCAGAAATACAGATTTTAGTACATAAAAACCGCTATTCACTTAAGTAAGTCTTATTTTACATTTTTAATCTATTTTTATTTGTAATGCGTTCAAACTAGTTATAGACTCTGGCATATTGTGGAAAAATTTCTTTGGAGTGATAAAATCATCATCTTCATTTCAACCTATTGCCAGCTCACTGAGCACAAGTCTCAAGGATTAAGCCATAGTCCATCACACTGGCCAAGTGCAGATGTGCGGCAGATTATTTGAGTTTGTGCGGCTTCACTTGCCAACAAGAAAATTAAGAACTCAAGCATGCCAGTTTCCTCAGTTTTTACCTTCACCATTATATGCAAGTGATATTTAATAAAACGCACTACCACCATTACTCTGAAAAGAGAGTGCGCTCGGGGATCAAACCTGAGTAGGAGGTTGGGTGTCTTATCCACCAGGCAATGCCCTCTTCAACATATCCCTTTAATAGCAGCAAAGGCACATCAAGAGACAAATTAGTTTTTAATAAAAGTCTCATAATGTATTTGCGATTCGCTGTAGACATGAAGAGGTCATTGTCCGTCCTATTCTTAGTTTGAACGGGTAATAAATACCTCGGGATGAAATAGAGAAAATTTCTTCGAGCAGGAATTACAAGCCATATTTATTATAATTGGACAGTTCGTATAAATTTTGATACAAAATCTCAGTAAAGACTAAAGAGTAATAGATTCCTTTTACAAAATTATTTGTAACAAATCTGTGTTTGTAACACAAAATAGACAGAGACAAGAAACAGAAGAACATACTATTTACGGCAGAGCTAATAGGCCTATTACACTGCACTTTTCACAGGGACCCTTCCATTTGAATCAGTGTAGTGTAATAAGAATTAGGAAGACAGGGTCCCTATCTTGGTCTTCATTGCACTGTATTAAGCAACGCTCAACCTAGTGGCCGCGCCCACCCTAACCACAGGGCCCTGTAATAAGTGCAGTGTAATAGGCCTATAAATAAATACCTTTGAATAACCTATAAGTTATTTGTCTCTGCCTTTCGTTTAGAGTTGTTTTATATCCAACAAAACAAATTTCGAACAAACCATGCTATGTCGTCTTCACTTGCCTCTGGTCGTCTTCAAACAAACTTGCTGCTGGGCGACCGCGTATCTCTGACAGCTACAGTATACCGATCGCAATCACCTCCGATTGGATAACACTCTTCCACTATTGGACTAAATCCATTGACACAGCAAGAATACTATAAATTCAGCCAATTACAACAATTGATACTGTAACAATGATTGATGCAGAAGTTACGCAATCGCGGTGCAGGCTCCAAAAAAAGCGCCATCTAGAGGATGTTGTTCACTTGACTTAGTAAAATTAGAGTGTTGCTTTAACTAAAAATACATATTGTCAGTACGAAATTAGTTACAAATTGTCTCTAAAGTCTATTTGTTGGAGCAAAGTAAAACATGTAAACAAATATGGCGTCAGATCACGTGATTATAATTGTCATTGGACACATAGTGATGGAAACATTGACAGACTAGTTGTGACTGAACGATTGAATGAATACATTCTGAAATCGATTACCACATACAGTCGCTTCTACGGACTGATGCTGAGATCTATAGAGCGTACTTTGACTTGGCTCAGACTTTACAGTTAAATCGAGATGGACTTATGTGAGTAACATAAATCTGTCTCGTCTTTGACATGATGTCTTAAGTCTAAGCAAAGTCAATGTTCTCTGTATAGATCTCACACTGATTGATCAGAGCAGGTTTAATCGATTGTAAATCGATTTTCATATATAAGCCCGGGGTATGAAAATTTATGAGGAGTCAATTCAAACTTTCTCCGTTACGTTATGTACATATTTTCATGGTAACACTTGATTATGTTTCCATGACTATGTAATGTATTTTGATGAATATAAATTATATAATTAAATGTATCAAGCATGCTTTCAGTAATATAAAAAATGCGTTCATTTGCCCTCATTTATTTTATAATCGTTCGTACAGAGTAAACTCAAGTCGTACGTCGGAGCTGACACACACAATTTATTTTATAATGTAGGTAATTGATCACTGATCACTACAACCCGTTAACGTCCCATAGCTGGGCACAGACCTCCACACTCATAGAAGAACTTAGACCCACTACGCTGTCCCAATGCGGGTTGGCTGCTTTAACGACTATTATCAAGTTAGTGGTAAGATGTTAGTGACAGGATTAATTATAATATCGTCTTCAACATCACGAGGTAATTTCATAAGCATAGAATGTGGTAATCGATTTTCGATTTTTACAATCGACTAAGCCCGCTCCTATCATGCAGTCTATGAATCTCACTTTTCATGTCACATCTCTATGGAATCATTCTATTTCTATGTCAAACACCCATTAGGTTATTAGTCTTTGTTTTTATTTTGGGATTCTTGCTAAACAATTGATAAATTTTTAGCTTCATAATGCTTGAATTGAATTACTTTTGAGTATATTACGAACTTTGAATGTTTTACTTCAGTAAATAAGACGTTTGTGAATGATTTGTGAAATACAACAGTGAAAATATTGATAGCAAAGTTGAAATGTCGTGACTGGTATGTTTTATTTACATTTTTTACTCTGCCCCTTCAGATAGACTGTACAGATTATAAAAATAAAATATACAACCTCTTGACTGCGGTGGCGCTAGTTAGCGTTTATGAACAACTGCGCCGGGTGTTTGCAGGGGGTCAAATTTCGCGAACTTTCATGGCCCGTGCAAATATAAATAGTATGTGTTCCGTTCTACATCCAAAGTCCCTTTATAGGAGAGTACGCCTTTCCTTGCCACCGGAAGTCGCTAGAGGTCGCTGTTTTCCTCTTTCTGCCACTCCCAAGAGGTTCAATCTGATAAAAAACTTATCCTTCCTCTATTCCTTCACTCAAGCCGCCATGTTTGATCATTGTTGCGTCTTTTCTAAAGCCGCGTGGATTACCTAGTCGCTATTTTAACAAAAAAATTATCAAAATACACTTGAAAGTGTTGTAAAAGTGAAAATGGACGAGAACACCTCGCCCTCAAAGGCGTCTTAAAGGCGCCATAGCTCAAGTTCGGACGATTCATCAAAAACCTCAGGAAATGATAGCAGCTCGGCGCCGGCACCTTCGCCCCCGAAGAGAGCACGTCACGCACGTGGCAGGGACAGGTCCGCATCCCATAATTCCGTCACAGCCGCGATGGAACAAAGATTTACAGCGCTGTCTAACGACTTGGTGAGTCAGATTAATAATCTTTTATTATCAAGTTTTAACAATTATACACAAATGACTCAAGTGGTGCCGGCGCCATCTTGTACTGCTCTCCCCGCGCAAGAACAATTATTTTTGCGCCCTCCTGAATGCGCTAATAAAGCTTTTGAAAATATTTCTAACCTTGCTGTATCAATTATGGAGCCAGTGGTCCCCAAAGCTGTGCCTGAGAGGGTTAGCATGCTTAACAATAATCAACGTTTTGAGTCTACGGATTGGAATGCGGTCAGATATAATGACTCACAAAAGAAGTATGTTGCTTCGCCGGGTTTTGTTGAATTAAAAGTAAACGAGGAACTAAGAAGGTTTGAAGATCCGCATGGCCCATTTAAGTGGTTTCCCTTAGAGATAACCTTTGCAGCTTTATCTCACGCTTTTATGGCTCAGAATGAGGCTGTTAACACGGCTTTGTAATGCCTTATTGATTGGTCATCGTCAGCTGGAAATGAGCTTACATCTCATACCATAGGTATATGAAAAGTTAAAAGTTTTATTTGGAAGCGAGTCTACATATAAAACAGTTTCACATGATGTTTTACAAATAATTTGTGGAAAACGGGCTGAAGTTATAGAAATGAGAAGAAAGGCCATCTTAAAAAATGTTAAAACCAAATACATGACGGAAGACATAGAAAATATTCCACCCTCAGCGGAATACATTTTTCAGCCTGAGGGTTTGTCAAATTATATCCAAAAAATTTGAGGTTTATCCAAATTAGAAAAGAAGCCATATTCTCATCCTACTCGGCCTCACTCACCGCAGCCATCTACATCAGGACTTAGAGATACCTCCCAGCGCATTAATACGAAGAACGAAGCTAACCAATTATCTAAGAAACAAACTACTTTTCGATCCAGGGTTGAGGATAACACTTAAAAAAGAAAGGGGGGGCAAAAATTTAAGACATCTCGGAAATCAAATAGACACAAATGACCCTTCACAATTCACAGGGGGTTGTCTAAGACATTATGTAAAATATTGGCTCCGTTTCAATCCGCCCCCATCTATTCTAAAAATGATTTCAGGTGTCAAAATTCCATTCAATCAAACAGCACCATTGATTTTGCCATCAAAGGAAATATTGTCAAAATTTCAGACACCAACAAGTTCGGAAATGTCAATTCAGATACAAAAGATGATTCAAAGTCATATTCTGGAACCAGCCCCCTTAACTCCAAGTTTCATTTCTCCCCTTTTCATCATAACAAAAGAAAACCGAAAGAGTCGGGTTATTTTCAATTTGAAAGCTCTGAACCAGTACATGGAACCAAAACCTTTTCACCTTTTCAATCATCACCGCATGACTTAAGTCAAGCCTACTATCATTTACCAATTCACAAACAACACAGATGTTACCTGCGTATCAGTTACGAAGGAAGGCTATATCAAATGACTTGTCTGCCGTTCGGCTTGGCAGTGGCACCGAAACTTTTTGCGTCAGTGACAAATTGGACAGCGGAAGTTCTTCGAAAGGAGGTATTCCGAATAGTGGTGTACCTGGACGATTACCTGTTAGTCCACCAGTGCAAAACAACTTTAAGTGCTCAAATAAGTTCAGCAATCAACTTTTTGACCAGTCTAGGTTGGTGCATCAATCTCGAAAAGTCAATCATCACACCCACCAGGGTGATGGAATTTTTAGGAATCATTTGGAATACACAACAGAACAGCAGAAGTCTCCCTATAGAAAAAGTCATCAAGATCAGCAGCTGTCTATCAACCCGTTTAGCTGCCGGCAGTTGGACCCTCAAGCAGGCACAACACCTCTTAGGGTATCTCATCTTTGCAACCTTCATCACCCTACGGGGAAGGTTACATTTCCGAACTCTACAACGCCACAGTAACTGACTTCGTCGGAATCCTCTCTCTGCAGTCAGTTTCTTGGAAGAGGTAAAGCTGGAACTGGAATTGTGGCTACGAAATATCAATCAACAGACACCTATTCATCACCAGAAAAGGCCAACAAATTATATAGTTACAGACGCTTCAGACATTCAGTGGGGAGCATTGGTAAACAACGAAGCCCTGTCAGGGCCTTGGACTCCCGACCAGAACCGTTGGTACTGCAAAGCGAAGGAAATGTATGCAGTAATAGCAGCTATATCTTACAAAGCCCACCAGCTCAGAAATTCAGTGGTGATTCTTCAAAGCGACAATCAGACAGTAATAGCTTACATAAAAAACGAAGCGGGAACCAAGTCACAATTCCTCTTAGACTTAACAAAACAGCTCCTAGCTTTGGTGGACAGTATCAACGTGGTGCTTCTCCCTCACCACCTTCCAGGGGTGTACAATACGGAAGCCGATCGCCTATCGCGCAATTGCGCCGGCTCCGAGTGGTACTTAAGACCAGAAGCAGTGAGTCAAATTTTCAATCTCTGGGGTGTTCCCGAAATAGATTTGTTCGCATCTCAAAGAGCACATGTAGTACCAAATTATGTGACGCTCGACTTGACAGACTCGAACGCATACTTTCACGACGCGTTCAGCAGATGTTGGCATTACGACCTAGCTTGGGTGTTTCCACCTCCATGCCTTCTGCCTCAAATTCTCCAACACCTAAATGACGCTGGTCAGGTCATTTTGTGATAATAGCACCCAAATGGAACAAACCCTTTTGGAGACCAGATTTGAAAGCCAGAGCAGTAACATGGCCCAGAAAGATTCGGGACTTAGAACTCAACCTAGTGGATACAACAACGAACCTGCCTCCAGCCCAAGTCAACACCTTAAAACTGGAAGCTTGGCTCATTTTGGGTGGGATACATTAACAGCTGATTGGTCGCCCCAAGAAAAGAGCTCTGCTTTCTACTTGCTGGAGAGCATCTACTGTAAAAACCTACATACCTATTTGGAACAAATGGTCTCTCTGGTGTGGGAAATTAGGATTGAATCCTCGCTCTCCAAGTCCATCGAGCGTGGCAAGGTACTTAGCAAATTTATTCCTAACTGATAATTATACTACCATTTCTACTACCATTAGCACCCTTAATTCCGATTTGGCCAAAATTTGCGAATGGTGTAAATCCTATGGTCTTTCAGTGAACCTTAATAAATCACAAGTTATCGTCGTTGGTAATCCCAAAATACTCTGTAAACTAGATAACCTACCTGATGTTTATTTTGATGGGATAGCATTGCCACTCAGTAATAAAGTTAAAAATCTTGGACTAATTATTGACAATTCCTTTTGCTGGGGACCGCAGGTAGGAGAGGTGGGGCGAAGAATCTTCGCCACTATCGGGTACCTAAGGCGGTGGAAGAATCTCTTGCCGATCAGTACCAAGATTACGTTAGCCAATACACTCTTGTTGCCAGTGTTAGACTACGCTGACTCTTGGTATCCAGATCTGTCGCAAGAACTTCTCGATAAGCTTGAGAGACTTCAAAATATGGTAATCCGCTTCATTTTTGGCCTGCGGAAATACGACCACATTTCTGAGTACCGTGCTAAGCTTGGGTGGTTGCCAATCAGAAGGCGCAGGGACATGCATGCATTGACCCTTCTATACCGTGTCCTGTTCTACCCCCAAACACCGGCTTACTTGAAAGAACGTTTTAGCTACCTCGGTAAGGATAGCCAGTTCTTTTTTCGTTCCTGCACAGACAATAAGCTAAAGATGCCGTCCAGCCGCACGAAATTCTATGATAACTCTTTCACGAGGAATTGTGTCAGGTTGTGGAATTGTCTCCCCGCTGACATACGTCAGGCAAAATCCCTACATATCTTCAAACGTTGTCTGAAAAACTACTATCTATCTATGTAATGGAGTAGAAAGTAGTATATTATATGTTATGTATAAATAGTTATTTATGGTAGATATTTATATGTGTATTTATTAGTATGTAGTGTCTATCTTATTCTAGAAAAACTAAATTGCTTGCCACGCAACCCATGATTTCGCCAATCCAATCACCAAAGGTTGTCTGGGAGAGATCGCTTTAGCGATTAGACCGCCTTTGCACGCTTCACTACGATTAAGCTTCTCTTTTTGTAATTATATATTTCTATTTATTTCTTGTGTGCAATAAAGAATACAATAATAATAATAATTTGGCCTACCGTACTATTTTAGTTCACAAATCAGTAATCGCCTCAGTCTGTGAAACCCTTGCAGATATCAAAATATCTTCTAGTAATTTAGTAAAGCATATGCTAAAAGCAATTTCCTTATCAAGGCCGGTACCGCCTAAAGCACCTATATGGGATGCTAGAGTATTTATTGAATACTTAAAGTATAATGAACCTAATCCAAATAGTTTATTTGATGTGTCAAGAAGGGTTGCTACAATTCTTCTTTTAGTGTCAGGTCGCAGAGTTCACGATTTAACTCTTTTGCATTGTGATTCCACTCATTTTGTAGATAACTCAAATAATATCATTCGATATCCACATTTTGGTTCAAAAACAGACTCTGTGTCACATCAACAGTCATGTTGGAAGTTGCTGTCTTGCCCTGACCGAAACCTTGACCCAGTTTATTGGTTGAGAGTCTTAAAAGACATTACTAATAATGTAAGAGGCTTAGTGACAAATTTATTTATCTCCATTAGAGAACCGGTCAGACCAGCCACTCCAACTATGATTGGTGGTTGGGCTAAAAGACTTTTAGTTGAGGCAGGCATTCAAGCCACGCCGGGTAGTTTCAGGTCAGCAGTGACCTCTTTAAATTGGATAGAAAATTACCCAATTAATGATATCTTAGAGAAGGCTAACTGGCAACATGAATACACATTTAGAAAATTTTATCATAGAAATATTCAGTCAAATAATGATTCAAATGTTTCAGAAGTCTCTATCAAAATTTTTTGAAACATCAGCCTAACATTTATCTATCTATCACATTGTTGCTTTCTCTGTATCACCTACTCAAGCCACCAGGAGATAACAAACAACTCTCATATAAAGGGACTTTGGATGTAGAACGGAGCACGTAATATAAAAATTTTACCTTGAAATAAAATTTGTATTATTTTTCCTGAGACATCCAAAGTCCCAATAATGGCTTCCTGGTGGAATTTAATATGAGAACAATGATCAAACATGGCGGTTTGAGTGAAGGCATAGAGGAGGGATAAGTTTTTTGTCAGATTGAACCTCTTGGGAGCGGCAGAAAGAGGAAAACAGCGACCTCTAGCGACTTCCGGAGGCAAGGAAAGGTGTACTCTCCTATAGAGGGACTTTGCACAGAGTACTTTGTCTATTTTGGATTCCTCAGGAAACCTAATACAAATTTTATTGCAAGGTAAAATTTTTATATTCATATCTCATATTACATGTACGAACTACATAAACACAGTACCTCATTCAAATCGTTACGAAATACAGCAATAGATTAAAGTTATTCAGGTTAACGCTCTTAAATAAGCTTTACACAAAAAAAAATAACAAAAACAATAACAAAAAATGACCCCGTTTTTAAAAATGGAACCTCAGAAAAATAAACAATATAACCAGTATCTTTGTTTTAAAAAGTTGCTTCACCCTAGTCATTTCAGAGTAAAACAACAAGAAACAAAAATTCTTTTCAAATATTCTCATTCTAGAACAAAAACCATGAATAAACAAGTGAACTTAATTTAACGAATTAAAAAATACGACTGCCATATTATTTTTGGAGTTTACCTCCTTATGAAGAGATGCATATTATATGCCTTTGGAATCTTATTCACATTTTTATTAAATGATATTTTTTTGTGAATCACTGGATATTGAACTATAGTGTTATATATTTTTGGAATCTACTCATCATTTTCTAGATGATGATTGACTATACACGAAGAAATTTTAGTGGTTTTACAGCCGTGGCGAGTTGAATCGCCTTTAGCAGTACTATTGACTCCACTTATTTTTTTTATTTTTAAAGTACTTACTTTTTTGAGTTTGATTTATTTTTCGAAATAAACTCGAAACTGTGAGAACCGTTAGTAGCACTATGCGGCAAAGTTCAAAGAAGCTAGCCGACGTGCCGACGCTATATGGAGGCGCGAGCGGCGTCCGGCGTTCATTCATCGAACCGATTCGGGGTTTAAAACCCCGCCCCCCAATCCTTTGAAACGGCTCGCGCGCCACCGACCGCGTGCGGCTCAGTTACGCACGTTACGCAACTATTACACGTCACACGCGCGGTAAGTGACGCTACTTCGGTTTTCAAATACGCGCAAAAATGGATCGCCATTACGAATACTCCAATTTGGAATACCTAAGTATGGTGCAGATATACGCCATTGCAAATTACAATGTGGCAGAAGCTCGACAGCTCTACGCACAACCGGATCACTTATTACTTAATCTCCCTTCGTCTGCGAGGAATCCGAAACCACAAGTTCCGTCAAGTATAACTATCTTAGCCGCAACGGAGTGCTTAATCGACCATGGCCAATTCCGTACACCAGAGCATGCTCATAGGTCCAGGTCGCTCCCGCGTGTACTCCCCGGTTGATGAGGAACTTTTTGAATACTTCTAACACGATCCTCAGCGAAGCACCCGAATGGCTGCGATTACGCTTAACGTGAGCCAGTATTACGTGTGGAAGTTGTTAAACTCAGAAGGTCCATACCATTTTTGTCGTGTACATGCACTTCACAAGAACAATAGGCCAGCCAGGATTGGGTTTTGTCAGTGGTCATTAAACAATCGTGAAATAAACATTTTGTGGACTAACGAGTCAACTTTTACTGGAATTTTTAACCAGCAAAATAAACATTTTTGGGCCTTTAATAACCCCCACGTGATTCGCCAAAGTGCTCATCAAAGAAAGTGCGTAAATACGTGTAAATAAGATTGTAAAACTTAATACCTAAAATAAGTGTATCCACCTACTTCGTGAGCTGTAAATAATCTGCAATGATGGTAAGTACATCGAAACTTCACCGAATGTTATACAGCTGATAGTCATGATAAAGGTGAACGACTAGTCGCGCGCCGCTCGGTTCGTGCGTCACGTGACTCACTCAGTCAGCCGGCGCTACTAATTGATCGCAAAATTTTCGACTTAATAATTTCTCGATTTTTTATTTTTTATTTTAATACTAGGGTCAGAATAAATGGTAGAAATAAATTGTACTGTTAATTTCGAATCACCTCTCAGAGGCTGTAAAACCACTAAAAATTCAGCTTGTATAGTTAATCTTATTTTCGAATATTTTTTTTCAACTTTAGTCTTTAATAAGCGATCATGGTCACCCTATCAATATTTTTAAAAAATTTACTAGCCTATGTCACCCAGAGTAAGCTAGGGATTCTAACGATACCATATTTATCAAAATCGGTTCAGGCGTATAGAAGTTATGGTGGAAAATACAAACTCACATAAATACATACATACCTTGAAAACAATATACTCCTTTTTTCAGGCAGTCGTATATAGTCGCCTTCTGGACACAAATGTCTATGAGGTTCTTGACCTAATACGAGGTTTAAAAAATGAGTGCGCAGCTGGTATTGATGGAATTACATCAAAAGTCCTCAAACAGTCGGAAGCGATTCTAGCTCCAACACACACTACACATGTCTGTAACATTAGCCTCATGTCTGGAAAGTTTCCAACTATCTTTAAAACATCTTACATCATACCTGTTCATAAAGGTGGCCCCAAAAACTGTGTCGGAAATTATAGACCCATCTCCATTCTTCCAATTCTGTCTAAATTACTAGAGAAAATAATCAACCGAAGACTAACTTCCTTCTTAGAAAAATATGGAATTCTAGCAAAAACCCAATATGGTTTCCGAGAAGCTCGGTCTACTGAACAGGCAGTATTAGATCTTACCAGTTTTATAGTTGACGAACTTGATAGGAAGAATAAGGTTATAGGGTTTTTCTTCACTTAGCCAAGGCTTTCGATACCGTTTCGATCCCAGGTCTAGTGACAAAGCTGGAAAAATTGGAATTCGGGGCAAAACGTTATGTCTACTTGAGGACTTTTTAAAAGGAAGAACCCAGAAAACGAAAGTAGGGAATATATTTAGTGGGGAAGAGTCAATAAGTCACGGCGTTCCGCAGGGCAGTGTTCTTGGGCCTACTCTGTTTTTAGTCTATGTTAATGACCTGTACAATCTAAAATTAAATGGGGGTAAAATATTTTCGTATGCGGATGATACAGCGCTTATATTTAGTGGTTCAGACTGGAACGAAGTTAGATCTCGTGCTGAGCAGGGTCTTGGCATTGTCACACAATGGTTACGTCGTAATTTATTGAGTCTTAACGTAGATAAAACAAAATATATCGCCTTCGCCGGCTCACGTGGAAAAAACCGCAAATAGTTATTAGAGCGCATTCAAATTGCAAATTAGTCAATTGCAGCTGCCCTATACTACACTCGGTTTTAAGCCTTAGATATCTTGGTGTCATTATAGACAATAGATTAAATTGGAAGGCCCACATAGAATCACTCTGTTCAAGGGTTAGAAAACTAATTTTCATATTTAAAAACCTACGGGATGTGACCAATTATGAAACTGAACTTATGGTGTATAATGCACTTTGTAGATCTATTTTGACATACTGCATTTCAACTTGAAATTAAGAATGAATTTAGAATGTCAAATACCTAGTTTTGTTTTCTGCGATATAATACACTTGTTTTAATATTTTTTATTATTCTTATTGTCGTCCATGCCTTGCTTCGAGAAAGTAATTCTGTTCGCAAACTTATAAAACAATTGTGTTATTTCCTAACCGTCTAATATTAAGCCTTCTTTTGTAATGATACGATTTGTATTAAATAAATATTTTTTTCTTATGCCTTTTTTTGTTCGTGCAATCTAGCGGATTCTAGCGCTATTTTTTGTTTATGTAGTCTAGCGGAATCTAGCGCTATTTTGAAGCGCTTTTAGCGCCGATTGGCCTCAGAGAGGTGGCAGCACTGATTTCAAGTTGGGGTGGCGCAGGTATAACTCATATGTTGGCCTTGGAGCGCGCGCAGCGTGCAGTCCTAAAAGTAGCCACATATAGGCCTTTCAGATATCCAACTTCTGATCAATATAAAGAATGTAAGATACTAACCGTACGACACCTATATATTCTGAACTCAATCATGGCTCAACATTGTAAAGTAACTCGACTAGTTGAATCTAACCCAGTACCCAAGCGACGACAAGACAAATGTTTTGACATCCCGAGGGTAAGAACTAGCTTAGCTCAACATCAATCAAAGTATCTTCGTCCGTTTATTTACAACAAAGTTAGTAAGTACATCAAAAATTTCAAATCACTAACAAATAGAGAATTCAAGGTCGCAGTTACGGATTATCTAAAAACATTGAGATATGAGGAAACTGAGAAACTACTAAAAAGTTTAAACTAACATAATACAAACACACCCACCCTCACACACACACACACACACACACACACACACACATACACACGTACACGCACACCTCACCCAAACATACTCTCACAGACTCTTCCTTAGAGTTCATACAGAATATTACAAGTAGATACATAAAACGAAATTATTTTATTTTATTTTCTCTTTGTAAATTTTTGGCTAAATTTGATCCTCCGAAGGGTATGCAGGCTTCTGCAATACAAGTTAGTGATTAGTTAATCTTAGTGCAGAGTCTGCGCATCAATCTGTGTGTATATTTATACAAGCCATTGCATCTCAACTTTGTTGTGCCCATAATTACTAAGCCACATTTGTAAGTTTTGTGAAATAAATAAATAAATAAAAAAAATACGGAACACAATACCAAATGCCCCGTAGGTTTCGCATACTTATCCAACAAAAATTATCGGACGATCGGAAATTCTCATTCGATTAAGTCGTTGTGAATAGCGTTTGTTAGAAGAAATCGACCGATATATACGTCGGTTCGATTCAGTTTCGGTTTCGACAATTTCACTGTCAATACGATTATTCTGAATTGAAAATACATCTTGTCGTACGATACCAAACTGAATCGATCGATAACTAAGATATCGTAAGGTTCTGAATCGGCCTGCAGGTTAACCTCTTGCTGTAAGGTTGGCTAACCTGATTGTCCTGCTAGTTGCTCCGTTGCGGCGTGATCGAAGCACAAACCAATATAGCAAACGTAAACACGTTGGCGTCCGTCACTGGTGTGTCAATGCTATTAATCACTATTGATGCGGTATCATGCAAACTTGGCGAACTAGATCGTGTATTGTCTTTATTCTATAGTGATTCTATATGGACGCCAGAGACAAATGGATGCGCTGCATAATCAAAGTGCAGGTAAACGGGCTAAACCAAAGAGTATAGAAAATCTATTTATTCTCACCATTGTGCCACACATTACAATACCATAAGGTAAATGCTACCATGGCGCCTCCAGCACTTGAGCATTAAACTCATGGCCAAGTCCTAGAGGCACCCTGACAACACTTGTGTGTGGCTCAATGGCACCCAGAACGGCACGAGTATGACCTAATCACCAACGTACGTAAACTGGGTCTAACTACAATTTTGTATTTAAAGTTGAAAATTACTGTGACTGTATATAAGATTTGAACTCATCACAAAAAAAAATAGACTTTTATTTTGACTTAACCTTTATTCAATGAAATGGGTACGCGAGTTTCAACACGCAGTTAGTGGGTATGAATACTAACGGGAAGTTTAAGGTCATTTCCCTCCCATCAGGCTGTTCATCCCACTTGAACCTTGCTGCAGTTGCCGCATCATATTATGTAGGCCCGACATGCCACCCATTTGTTGAAGAATCCGTGGGTCCATCATTTTGGCCATCTGTTGGTTGAGTTTTGCCATTTGAGTTTGGTTAACGTTTTTAGCCATGTCACCACCTTTGAACAGGCCTTTAATACCACCCATCTTTTTAACAACAGCTGCAAACTTAGTATATTGAGCTATCAGGTCTTTTACATCCCGCTCAGTAACACCAGCACCCTGAGCTACTCTGGTAACACGGGTGGGTTGCTTGGAAAACAATTTGGCACCATCACGATGATCAAGTTCACCTTCATTCATAGAGTCCATAATTGTCATAAGACGTTTCAGTTTTGCCATTGATTCTTGTTCACTACCTTTTGACATTAGATCTTGAGAGAATCCTGGTATCATGCCCTATATGAAAAAGAAATTATCTATACTAATATTATGCAAAAGTTTGGATGGATGGATGGATGGATGCTTGTTACTCAATCACACCAGAACTGCCGACTGGATCTGGATGAAATTTGGCACAGAAATAGATTTTAGTCTGGAATAAATAGATAAATTAATATTAATTAATTGATATGTGTAACTAACAGGTATATGTAGTAATTATTAAAATCTGTGGTTAACCTCATGGGTGCATGTTTAGCAATTAATGCACTTTATAAATATTTAATGTTTGTTAATGCACTGCATGCTACTGTTTGTTGATAAATAAATAAAATAAAACTAAAAAATAAAATTAACACAATGGTACTTTTTATCCCAGAAAATTAAGAGTTCCTGCGGGAACCAAAAATTTTCAATTCATGTATAACATATAATCACACTTTAATAATCATCCTAATATTTATATTATAATATATAGTTGTTTACTTCATTGGTACCTAATATCACTGATTTATTGCTATAAATAAATAATACATTAAAAATAATATATGTACCATACCATAATTTGTGAAAAGGGGCCCATTTTCATAATATTCTGGAACTGCTCATACATGGCTCTCAGTGTGAACTGGCCATGTTTAAGTTTTTCTAGGAGTTCGTCATTATCGTCCAACTTTAACTCATTAACTTTGTCCAACAAACCTTCTATATCTCCCATACCCAGCAGTTTATTGATGAAGGGCTTAGTTTTAAATGGCTCGAGATCATCAATGTGCTCTCCAGTACCAATAAATATTATAGGACTTTCTGTCGCTGCTACACTGTAACAGAAGATATTAAAATGTCATTACTGGAAAATTAATTATTGTAAAATTTTTACTCTGAGTTTACTTTGTTGCAAAGTAGGTGGTCACTTGACTTACTTGACTCCACCCAATATAAAAACCTTGATCAAAATATCTTAAAAGGACTTACGCTGATAATGCACCTCCTCCTTTCGCATGACCATCCAACTTGGTAATAATAACAGAACCAATGTCTACTTTTTCTTTAAAAGCTTTGGCTTGAGACTCACAAGCCTGCCCAATTGTGGCGTCCATAACAAATATAATATTGTCAGGTTTCTGTAGATGAAAGAAATTCATAATTATTGTTTTTTTTTTAATGTAAGCTGGCAAAACTCCGGCAAGGTAATCAGAGACTTTGTATAGTTTAACATGCCTTTTTTTACTGTACTGTGGTCATGATTGTTGTTTTAGCCTTACATTTTTCTTCTTATAATATTTTAACTTATTTTAATTATTTTATGCATAAGTAACATATTATTACTTTATAATAGACTAGATGATGCCCGCAAATTTGTCCGCGTGGATGAAGGTTTTTTGATTCCTTCCTCCTTCCTACCTGATTAAAAAGGTCTATGTCCTTCCCCGGGATAAAACCTATCCCTGTACCAAATTTCATCAAAATCGGTTGAACAGATGGGCCGTGAAAGCGTAGCAGACAGACAGACAGACACACTTTGGCATTTATAATATCAGTATGGATTATGTTCTTACATAAATACTTACAGTATACAATTATTTATCTTAGTTCTATATAACAAAGAATTTAATATGTTTAAATATTAAGGTTGAGAGAAGTTTCCAAAAACTATAGCAATACTGCAAATTAAAAAAAAAGCTGCAACCTTAACCTTTGTCAATGTGAGGAGAAACTAAACTTATTTCATAGTTTTCATTGACAAAATCAGCAGGATTGAAGAGTTTTCCTGCAAACAATTTTTGCCTCAGGTAATCAATAAATCTATACTAGTATTATAAATGCGATAGTGTGTCTCTCTGTTTGTCCGTCGGTCCATCTGTCTGTCGGTCTGCTATGCTTTCACGGCCCATTTATTCAACCGATTTTGATGAACTTTGGTATAGCGGTAGGGTACATCCCGGGGAAGGATTTTTTTTTAACAAGGCTACTTTTTATACTGGAAAATTAAGGAGTTCCCCCAGGAATTAAAAACATTTAATCCACGCGGACGAAATTGCGGGCATCATCTAATATGTCAAAAAATTAAATTAATCAGTATCTTACAATAGCATTAGCAACTGCCAACATCTCTTCAAACAGAGACTCTTCCTGTTTGTGCCGACCGCTGGTGTCTACAATAATCATTTCAAATCCCTCCTTTTTGAACATTTCAACACCGGTTGAGGCAATTACTACTGGATCCACTTCTGTATAGCTAAAATACATTAATAAAAATAAATGACTATGATCATGATATTCAATTCAATTCCCAGACATTGGCTTTTAGGTATGTCACAGCGGCTCGGGTTGTTTTGCCAGTGTCGATTATATGGATAAGGCACTAAAGAGATTGTTTGGTGAGCTGAGTTAAAGTTGATTTTGAGAGTCTACAAAATGGGCATTAGTGCTTTTTTTATATGCACATATTTGATAATATATTGTTATTACCTGGAAATAAAGACAAGGTAGATATATAAAAATGATTTGATTACATTGGCAAAAATTTACACAATTAGATATAGATGCATTAGATTTAGAGAACCATGGTTTTGATTTTACATAAAAATCATATTCCAGGTGTTCTTATATGTACATAAGTACATACAGAAAATCTTATACACAGGTCAAGAATTCAAACTGCACTTTTCTAAGAAAGAAATTAAAAGTAATTTTATAGCAGTGGTAAGCATACGAAGCAATAACTGCCTCATTGGTGTAACGGTTAGCATAGTCAACTGCGGAACATGAGGTCATGGGTTACATTTGTGGTCGGGCATAAAAATTGTTAGGTATTGGGTTTTTCAATTAAGAAATTCTCAGTGCCAGCCCGGACTTGGAAGTTGACGGTGTTTCACCCCCGTGCCATGGAGAGCAAGTTAAAATGTCTGTCCCAGTTATTATCACTAACATGATAATAGTTGTATTTTGTTCATACAATTAACTGATCGACCCCCTCTCCAATTTCTCCACACATCCCTTTCTCACCATGCTTCAGGCTGCTTAGTCGTAAGCTAATCACCCTGGCACCAATGTGGACTCAGCCTGCCTCACTGGCATTAAGGACTTTGGGGAATGGGGAGTCCAAAATGAAGCATTAGATAATTTGAGCAAGCAGGTGCATATGCTGTTTATGCTTTAATATTTACCTTCCATAAAATGGTATTCTTGCCTTAGTACAGTTCTGTTTAACTTGATCATAAGCTCCAGCTCGGAAAGTGTCAGCACACACCAGACACGATTTCCAATTTTTTCGCAAATAATGATAGGCTAGTTTGGTGCAAGTTGTTGTTTTACCGGAGCCTTGTAGCCCTACAAACATTATGACATTGGGCTTTCCTTTGATTGGTTGGTATGGTTTGACTCCTGGATCAACTAGCTGGAATGTTACAATTAATTAATTTAATTATGGTTCTGTTGAGCCCCTCGGTCAGTGGTCTTAGAAGGTTATTAAAAATCTGTGAGGACTATGCGGCGGAAAATGGACTCAGCTACAACTCCAAAAAGAGTGAAGTTTTGATTTTCAGGGGAAAGAACAAACCACAAAATTTTAAACCATGTATTCAGCTATGTGGGACTCCCCTGAAATACGTAGCTGAGTTCAAGTACCTCGGTCATATTGTAACTGAGCGCCTGGAGGATGACAGTGACATAGAGCGTGAGCGCAGGGCTCTGTCGGTTAGAGGCAACATGTTGGCCCGTAGATTTGCACGTTGCACGACACAAGTCAAGTTAACTCTGTTTAAAGCCTATTGCCAATCTTTTTACACGTGCAGTCTATGGGCAAGCTACACGCAACGGGCCTACGGTGCCCTGCGTGTACAGTACAACAATGTGCTGAGGGCGGTGCTGAGGAAGCCTCGACACTGTAGCGCGTCGGCAATGTTTGCGGAAGCTCGGGTGGATGACTTCTACGCGATCATACGCAAGCGTGCCGCGTCCATAATGAGCAGGCTATTGAGTAGCTCCAACACCCTCCTTGGCACATTGGTTGTTAAACTGGACAGCCCTCTCTGGAGGTGCTGGAATGGTGCACACAGTCGCGCGAGGAGGCCCCAAAGGGCCTTGTAGTTGTGTTAGGTTTTAATTAGTATGGATAGGTATAGAGTAGGCTAAGTATTTTGTATTTACTAACATAGGTTAAGTAATTGTAACTAACAAAATATGGGACAGTTTCCTGAAATAAAGTTATTATTATTATTATTATTATTATTAATTTATTTTAAATCTAGACAAGACCTTTGATTAAATTATTGTTGTGAACATTAATTTATTTACCTTAATGGGAAAAGCATTCAAATATAGAACTTCACACTCTTTAAGGCAAAAGGTCTTTATTGAAGTTCAGCAGTGACGAACTCATACAAGTTGCTGGATAGATTAATCCAAAAAAGATCAAAAATAATTTCCAATTACACCTTATCACACAAGTGATTTGTGTTGGTTGTGACAAAAGGGAGTTTGGATATTTGGAGTTTTATTATGGTAATCAAATCATATGAATTGATCAGGATACAATTTATAGAGCTAAGTAGGTACTAAAAACCTGATTAAAAATTACCTTGACAAGTTCTTTGAAAACAGCAGATTGTATCATCCGCCGTTTATTGAGCCCTCCAGCCATCTCATCGAAATCAATGACTGCACGCACATTCTCACGAAGATTCTTAACAAGACGAATATTTACATCAGCTTCTAATAAGGCTGCACAGATTTGCTTTAGCATAGAATTCAAAACCTGAAATCAGACATGGGATAAAGTAGATTAGTTAGAGAAGTAAACTAGGTAGTCAATGTGGCCATTTCTGTCTATCATCAATCCTCTTAGATTAGTGTAATAGACAATATTTAAACTTATCTAAAATGACAGCTCTAAATCTAGTTCTGTACCTTTCCGCAGGAGTATCTTTTATTTTAGTTTGGAGATTGTATTCTACAGAATTAGCCTCAATGCTACATTAATTGCGAAACATATTAGTTGAATTTACCTCTTCATTTATTATAGTGGCACGACTTAAAGACTGCAATGCAGTCGTTATTTTCCTGCCCAAGTCTGCTAACACCATTTTGAACACTATTGATACCACTTTCCAATATCTTCGGCTGTCAGCTGTTGTCTTTTGTAGAGTTAAATAAAACCGCATTAAACAGTACAGTAAGGGTTTTGTGACATTTTATGTCATGGCTATGAGTGCAACAATATCAAAAATGAAAAACGTATTTCACACTTAATAATATTCAACTGCACTCCACGACGGAAAAATAATCCAAATTCCGACCAGATTCCGACCAACACAAATCACGATTGACACCACATCCACAATAATCCACATTGACATTGACCATTGACACATTGACATCAAATGACACGTCAAATCACAAATGTCAAAATCAGAGACAAAGTAACGTGGCAAAGACCTTACACTTGTCTTTGATTTTATATATGTCACCGTAAGATTGTAAAAACCGTTAGATTATAATCTAACTCGCGAAATTCTAAACTGTCGAAAGATTGTGAACTGTTCAATGTTCTGAGTGTCAATTTTTGAAATATTCATTTTATTTCCGTTTTCTTATCTCTTTCTTATAGGTTAGGTTAGGGTTCGACATAAATAACCAAGTAGTGCCCAGCCCCAGGCCGGTTAGGTTAGGTTAGGTTTTTTAGGGTTTAAATACCTATCAGATTACAATCTACCGGAAAACAATGCGTTAAATTCTAATCTTTCGACAGTTTAGAATTTCGCGAGTTAGATTATAATCTAACGGTTTTTACAATCTTACGGTGACATATATAGGAGAGGATATGTTGCATTTTACTCAATTATAGTATACGATACATTTTGTTAATAAAACATGTAAAACTATGATTTGACTTTTCTTACTTATTAAAAGCTACGTTATTAGAACGAGACAGGTGTATTATGTTAATGCGTGAACGTGTCGCGCAATTGTCATATGACGTCATCAAATTTAGCTATTGAAGCCAATTTTTTGCCAACTATAAATGGCGTCTGTTGTGCTTCCGGTGTGTCAGTTGTGAATATTTACCTGTTTTTTGAATATTTTCATGTGTTTTTACTTAGTTTTGTGTAATCAACTATGATGAAGTGCTCAGTTGTGGCGTGTCGTAATAATAATATTGTAAAACGCCCAGGAATTTCATTTCATAGGTGAGTAATAAAGTCGTCTAGTTTTTCTTTTTGTGGCTACTATTTTAAGTTATTTCGACTAATTATAGCTTAGTTTCTTCTTTAATGAATCCATAGCACGTACATTTTTGCGCTGTCCCTAAAAATTTGGATTATTTCATTAGTTTTTGTATACAGTGTATATATAGTGCGGGGATTGTATTGTTTACAAATAAATTGAATATCGATAAAATTAAAATTTCATATAACTCTTACTGTTTCTCACTCTGAGGGGTAGAGAGATGGAATTGAACAGTCAGATTCTACTTATGATATTGCCAAACTCATTTTAGACTGTAGCGATGATAATCTAGAGATCACCCGATCTCCGATATGGTGTCGCGTGTTCGAAAATTACAGTGCCTATTTGAGTGGTTTTTGGTCCCTTCATTGTAGCTGTTGTGTATCATTTTAACTAATGTTGTACAATTGTTTCAGTTTCCCAAAAAGTCTTGAATTAAGGCTGAAATGGCTAAATTCCATTAACAGACCTGATTTCAAACCCACAAATGTACGCAAAATATGTAGTTATCATTTTACGTTATCTTAAACCGCCAGCGCCTCAAAGATGATGCCTGCCCATTTGTAATAAATAATATTTAAAATCAGTCTATTTTTATTATTAATATTATTATCACGTTATTCAGTAACAGTTTTCCATAATATCTAGATATTCCAACTAATATTATGAAACAGTTTTGTTTGTAAGGTTTACATTGAACTGATAATATAAATTTATACTAATATTAATTTATTTAATTAGATTTATGGATAGATGGAAGGGATAAATTATAGTCTGGAATAAATAACACATCGGCTGGTTTTTTTTTCCGGAAAATTACCGCGGGAACCAAAAAACTTCAATTAACGCGGACGGAGTCGCGGGCATCAGCTAGTTCATTATAAAATACGAATACTAGTGTTTTTCAAAATATTATGTTTAATTATTTATTAATTTTATTTGTGATAATTTTATATCGATTAAATAAGTATCGATAATACCAGCCCTAACCCACAGCCTAAGCCCGCCCATACGCCACTTTTACTTACCGGAAACTTCAATTTAAATATAATGTTTCATATCCTCTCATAAAATCAAAGACACTTGTAAGGTCTTTGGTATAAGGTGGGTATATGGATAAATGAATATAGAATGATAGAATCCTTTAATCTATGCATAGGGTCAAAGCATGGAGGGTCAAAGTCAAAAAGACATGCCCTGGACATGCCTATTACCAAAGACTTACAGACAAACATACTGTGCAGCTTTTTTTAAAATTAACTTGCTTTATGGCTCTGGGTTCTAGCCCTTCTGAGCCGTGTAGCGCACAAGTGCAGCGTTGTGGTTGTGGCCACGATCTAGCCAATATACAGGCATGATTTCACATTATAATGTTTATTGATATTTTTAATTTAATCTTTAGTACATAATAATACTATACGAAAAAGTTTGTCCAATTTGTATTTTTTTAGAAAGAAAGACGTCAATCAAAGAAAAAACATACCCAAATTGACAGCTGACTTCTCTACAGATTGTATTAGAAAAAAACTGCGAAAAAAGAAACATTCACCAAAATTCGCTTTGTAATGGAGTGTTGCTGACTGTTCCATTATATTTTAATTTTAAAGAGTTTAAACCTAAATAAATTAGTTTTTCAGGGGAAAGAGTGCGAAAATGGTAAGGTATATTACTGAATGAGCTACATAAGTTTGATTGTAAACCATCATTTATGTAAAATGGTTTCTTTAGGGTCAAAATCAATCGGGCAGTGGAAGTGGTGGAGACAAGAAAGACGACAAGGATAAGAAGAAGAAGTATGAGCCCCCAATTCCTACAAGGGTTGGGAAGAAGAAGCGTAAAGCGAAAGGGCCTGATGCCGCTTTGAAGCTGCCTCAAGTGACGCCACACACGCGTTGCAGGCTCAAGTTATTGAAGCTAGAACGAATCAAGGATTACCTACTCATGGAAGAAGAATTCATTCGTAATCAAGAAAGACTTAAGCCCCAGGAAGAGAAAATCGAAGAGGAAAGGTCTAAGGTATGGTTCTTAAACTACGCGTAAAGTAATTTTCATTCGTCTTTGTTTTATGGGACTATGTTCATTTTAATTTAATAAAAGTCCTAACAGGGACACTACTTACGTATTGACCTATGTATCAACAGGTTGATGACCTTAGAGGGACCCCCATGTCTGTGGGCACTCTGGAAGAGATCATTGATGACAATCACGCCATAGTGTCAACATCTGTGGGCAGCGAACACTATGTCAGTATCCTGTCCTTTGTGGACAAAGATCAGCTGGAGCCTGGGTGCTCAGTTTTATTAAACCATAAGGTATACATTTCATTATAATAGCATATCTTCTTGATTTAATATGCAGTTGTACCAAGTTGTATAATTTCTTAGTAAGTAAGGTTATCAATTAGAGCTTAAAAGAGGTTTGTTCAATAAAAAAAATCTATTTCTTAGAAACAAATATTAGTTCTTACTTCTGATAAGGTTTTTATATATTAAATAAACTTAATACCTATAGGTGCATGCAGTGGTTGGTGTGTTGGGTGATGACACTGACCCCATGGTATCTGTCATGAAACTGGAAAAAGCTCCACAAGAGACCTACGCTGACATTGGTGGACTGGACCCGCAGATTCAAGAAATCAAGGTAGTGGTAGTTTTAATTTAACATGAATATTTGCCTCCAATGTGGTTACTCTCACATGCAAAGTAGGTGTCAATACACTCAAATATGGACTTTGTTATAACTCGATCAATCACTGACTATTTGGACATAAATGACCAAATAGTCAGTGATTGAAGTGGATTATTAATTTTTTCCAACAGGAATCAGTGGAATTGCCTCTAACCCACCCAGAGTATTATGAAGAGATGGGCATCAAACCACCTAAAGGTGTCATCCTTTATGGGCCTCCTGGCACAGGCAAGACTTTGCTGGCCAAAGCTGTCGCTAACCAGACCTCGGCAACATTCCTAAGAGTGGTTGGCTCGGAACTGATTCAGAAATATTTGGTAAGTTGTGTCATCCATCAGCCATTGGTCATACCCACTTCTAAGAACGAGTTTTATATGTGTTCAAATACATAATACAGTAGAATCTTGATTATCCAAACATCGATTATCCGGACTCCTTCTTCACGGCTCTAATTACCTCTACTAGATTTTTCTTGATATAGTATTGTACAAATGATGTATGTAAAACTCTTTCTATAATAAAAAAGTTATTAAAATTTAATTATTGGTGGACTTTGAAATTGATTATCTGGATTTTCGATTATACAGAATACCCCTGGTTTTATTTGATTCGGATAATAGGGGTTCTACTGTATTACAAATATGCCTGGTAGTTTACCTTGGTATTTGGTATAAAATAAATGCCAATTGCTCATTTATTCAGATATAATATTAATATAAATATAATTTTATAAAAGTTATAATTTGATGAAATGTTATCCACAGGGAGATGGTCCAAAGCTTGTGCGTGAACTGTTCCGAGTTGCAGAGGAGCACGCACCATCCATAGTGTTCATAGATGAAATTGATGCTGTGGGTACCAAACGGTATGTATCAATTTACATAGCAGTCTGTGCAGACGGAAAAGTGTTCAGCATTCCACTCTCGTTTTTTCCGTCAGACTTCTAGTTCTAAAATAACTTTTATTATTATAGCTTTATGTCCCACAAAATTACAACTTTTTGTTTCTATACTAAGATTATGGAACAGTCTTGGTGTGTGCAGGTAACAGCCTCCTCCATCCTTTTCCATGTTTGTCTATCGGTAGCTATCACTCATCCAATATTTTCCTTCTATATCATCACCCCTTTTTTTCAACAGCCCCTTTTTCTTTAACACAATATTGACATAAAACATATTTTACATGTTAGTAATGTTTCTATACAAAAAGCTTGGCTATCTAACTGAAAATTCATTAAATGACAATAATCAGAATAATGAAATCAGACTGAATGCGGAATGCAGAACTCAGCACGGCTGAACTCTTTCTATCTGTCTAATACTAAGTGATGTAGATGCATCTTTTTCACAAAAAGGTTTTATTATCAGAATTTATTCCAATTTTCACCAAATGGCCTTTGGTGCATTGAAATTTTTAAAAGTTTCAGTACTACATTTACCATAAAAAATTTATAGTTATTAATTTATCTCACAGTTATGACTCAAACTCTGGAGGTGAGAGAGAAATTCAAAGAACTATGTTGGAACTCCTGAATCAACTGGATGGATTTGACTCTAGGGGTGATGTTAAGGTAAGTAAAAGTATTCCATAGCAATAACAAATTCCATTTAATAAAAACTACTAGTTTTATTCTTGGCACAATCCAACAACATTCAAGTAGTAATTATTTTATAGTGAACTGAAATTCTATAAAATTTGTTCATTCAGGTCATCATGGCAACAAATAGGATAGAAACATTGGACCCCGCTCTCATTCGTCCTGGGCGCATAGACAGGAAGATAGAATTCCCACTGCCTGATGAGAAAACAAAGCGCAGGATCTTTACAATTCACACATCAAGAATGACTCTCGCAGATGATGTCAACCTGTCAGAGCTTATAATGTCGAAGGATGATCTTTCTGGTGCAGATATAAAGGTAACACCTTCAAAAATTCTGTAGACCATAATATATCATTGATCACCTCTGATTGGCGGACACTCCCACAATTGGCTAAAAATATGTACTTTCACTGTAAATACTAAACTAGATAAACGCAATCTACTACAATAAGCATCATGTGAGTAAAGCTAAAGAGGACAGAATCAAATGAACCTAATATGGAAGAGATCTCAGGTTTAATTTCGCATAAGGGTCAATTTATAATTTCCAATATATATTTATTTTCCAAATAACTGTCTTTGACAAAGTTACCATCCTAGTGGCAAGGCAGGGAGCCTTTAGCTATTAGGTGATCCAGTAAGATGCCTGTCATTCAGGAATTGAATAGATGTGGGCGTCATCACCTCACTACACATCTTCAAACCACCTTTGAAGATGTGATTACATTAACATTTTATTTATTTTTAGGCTATCTGTACTGAAGCTGGGTTGATGGCCTTAAGAGAGCGACGTATGAAGGTTACCAATGAAGACTTCAAGAAGTCTAAGGAGAGTGTCCTTTATCGGAAGAAAGAAGGCACTCCGGAAGGCCTTTATCTTTAACTACAATATTTGCACACATTTTTAGAATGCCTTGAATCTATTACTCATAATAATCAAGATCAAACATCGTAATAGAAGGCAAATTCTAGAACACAAGTAATGTATCTTTGCTTCAAATAAAAGATTTAAAGCTTTGATGCTAAAAGTTTCATTTTTATACACTATATGGCTAAGGTCCAGCATGCCTTCCAACGATGTGCTAAAGCACTGCTACGCTCTCTTGTACTTGACGTAAAAAGACCTCTTGACCTCCCAGAATGTTGCCTCGACGAGGAAACGCCTGTTCTTTCCACTGGCAAAAGAAAGCTGAGATACAGGCTTCACCTATTAGAAACTGTGTTACTATGGCCCGTATTACTACAGTAAACATTACTGTGGTATTACATTATCATATCTAAATGATCCTACCCTTTGACATCATAGCTGGATGAAGAAGCATGAGCATAGAATATAATCTAATGATCTTCATAGTTTAATATAATTAAGTGTGCTGCACTGTAATGCATATTAAATCCTGCTATTCTAAAACAGTCAAGGCTCAAAAAAGCTGGAACCCAGAGCCAGAAAAAAACAGTCAACTGTTTAAGTAATCAATTGTCATCTAAAAATGACAGCTACAGTGTAACGATCGCAATCGCCTCTGATTGGATCAAGAATACCATATATTCAGCCAATCACAACAATTGATACTGTAACAATGGTTGATGCAGAAGTTACGCATTCGCCCTGCAGTTTAATTATTCTTTACTCTATGAATAGCTGTCTTGTGTTTTCTACGGATCAAAATTAGAGACAGATGAGACCACACTTGATAAAGATCTTGCTGCCATCCTTTAAGCTAACCTAGCTATATGTTACTTGTCTCTGGTCTTGCTGCTGCCTTGCAGAGACAAGTCTTGGTAATATCCTATATATTATCAGTCTTATTCATAAAAATCCCTTATTATAGGTTTACAATGTTCATTAGCTAAAATGCTCATTAGGCCTATTAAACGTTTCATAACTTTCTTTATTCATAAAGGTCCAATAAACCTCTCACAACTAAATTCTGGCTATAGGTTGGTTTCGCTTTATTAAGTTGTCGTACTGACAAATTCATAGACAAAATGGCAAAAATACTGGCCTCTACGCTCCGTGAATAAAAAAGTAACGCATGTGTGACATTTCACATTTGTTAATCCGATCTATGTCTCACTGAGTTGACTACGAATCTGTCATCTGGGTTTGATTGCGAAGTTTTGTTTGTTTATCCCTTCGTCTGGCGCGCAATTTTATTCGGTTACCGCGGATCTGCGCCAATCTCAAGGCCAATCTCAAGATATCAAGTGGCGGTGTCGAATTTCGCCGGCCGGGCGTGTTTATTTAAATCATATCGTATCACTTGTACGAGCTACGTAAACACACAGTACGTCATTCAAATCGTTACGAAACATAGCTATAGATTACAGTTAAAAAGGTTATCGCACTTCTAATAGAGTTTACACAAAAAAATAACAAAAACAACAACAAAAAATGACCCCGTTTTTGAAATAAAAACATCAACAAAAAAAAAAATATAACCTCTAACTTTGTTATTGTTTATAAAGGTTTATTGACACTATGATTAGTCATTCCAGAGTAAAACAACAAGAACCAAAGATTCTGTTCCATTTGTCTATTTCAAGAACAAAAACCAAAAATAAAAAATAGAGGGTATCACCTTACATTTCGTGTTTCACTCGCACGAAATTTCTACCCATAAATTCATGTCATAGATCAGGTTCTCCAAAAAATTCATACTCTGTCCTTGTCTAACCTATTCGCATAGAAAAAAATTTCAAAGGAATCGAGTTAGTAAATATTTTGAAATTAATTCCCAAACTTCACGCTACCCTTCAACTGGCACGCGACCATTTCCCGGCTGATTCCGAGGCCTTTAGACTGCTCTTCCGCAGTTGCCCGGTAAACATCAAAGGCAGTTAGACTGTCGCTCCGCAGTCAAAGGTTATTTACATATTTTAATGGAAAATATGGAAACAGAAATGATGAATCTTGCGGTATCTTTATTAAAGCGGTATCGCCGTTTGAAGTCGAGATCCGGCAAAGAAAACGGGTCATATCTCTTCTGATACAGCTTCTGACGACGACGTAGAGGGTTTTCAATGTACTCAATGGCGGCTATAGCTTGCAGAGCTTGCATTGTGATATGTTGTTATGAATAAAAAATAAAATATGAACTTTTACAATGTTGCAATTTCACTTTTTATACGCAATAAAATAACCTCACTGACATCTCACTTCAAAACTCACAATCAAATTATCAGCTGTGTGAGGAAAAGACGGCCATCTTGTTCTTTATAATGGGTTTATAGTAGGGTCCACCATGTTATAAGATATAGAGTGTGAGGATATGCAACCTCTCGATACCATTCTATGGTTGTGTCATTATCCTTTTGTTTTTTCTGTATGAGTGACAATCAATAACATTGTAAAATTATTGCACAAAATAAAACCACATACTTTTCAAGCGCAAGATATTTCTTTAATTTCACATGGTAGCAGAGCGAAAAATGGATTATTGAATCTAACGGAATAAGGAAATTGCGGAAAAATAATATGTCGGTTGTAAAAGTGCAAACCTTGGGAAAAGACAATTACGATACATGGTGTATTTATGCAAAAGCATATCTGATCAAAAATAAGCTGTGGAAATTCGTGAAAGATAGCCCAAAGGAGAGTGACAATGACGAAATGGCGAAATCGGAGCTGTTGCTGCTGATAGCACCTTCAGAGTTAAAACAGGTGAAAAACTGTAAATATGCTAGAGATGTATGGGTAACACTGGAATCAATATTTGCCAGTAAAGGACCCGCCAGAAAGGCGACACTACTAAAAAGGCTGATCTTGGCTAAACATGGCGAAGGGACTGATGTTCGTGAGCATATTAAAGACATGATGGATATAGTAGACAAGTTACAAGAAATGGATATTACCATAAATAGAGAACTACTCTCGATTATGATCCTCTATAGTCTGTCTGCAGATTATGAAAATTTTAGAACTGCAATTGAATCACAAGACTCGCTCCCAGATCCAGAAAAGCTAAAAATAAAAATTATTGAAGAGAGTGACGCTCGACGTCGTGATAACCCCAGTACTAGTAACACGAAAACCTCTGAAGAATGTCTATACACTTTTTGCAAAATCTGTAAGAAGAAAGGTCATGATACATCAAAATGTTGGTCAAAGAATAAGAAAAAAGGCAAGAAAAATAAAGAGCCGAAAGAAAGCTCAAACAAAGTTGACAATAAAACTGAAACAAACCTACGCAGTTCCTACTGTGTGAATGACAATGCCGAAAAGTACTGGATTCTTGACAGTGGCTGCACATCACACATGACTTTTTCAGATAAGCCCTTTACTGAGATAAAACGTATATCGAAAACTCTAAACCTTGCTTCCAAATACAAAACTGCTGAGATAAAAGGGTTAGGGCAAGCTGAAATAGAAATTGAAGAGGGACGACAAATTGGTATCACAAATGCTCTTTATGTGCCTGTGTGCTAATCTTCTGTCTGTTGGAAAAATGACTGACAATGGACATACTGTCCTATTCACTAAGAAGAAAGCAACAATTAAAGATCACAAGCGCAAAGTATTAATAGAAGCAGTGAGAGAAGACGATGGTTTATATTACCTCCATACTACAAACAATAATGCTAATAGACATAAAGCCAATACTGCAGAAAGTAGTAATGAAGCAGAACATAGTAAGTCAGACGATGACATTAAGCAATGGCACAGAAAAATGGGACACATGTGTGAAAGAGACATGAAGCTTGCCCTAAAGAACGTAAGCCTAATTGGGCTAGATTTCAACAAAGACAGTTCCTTAGGAGAATGCGAGATATGCATACAAGGCAAAATGAGTAGAGTGCCTGGCAAGCCAAGTGACAAAAACACTGAACGTACGACCCAAAGACTGGAGATCATACACAGTGACGTCTGTGGACCATTTAAGCATCCTACACTTAATGGCAATAAGTATATTGTAATCTTCATCGACGACTACACAAGATACTGCCGAGTATATTTCATTAAGAATAAAAATGAAGTATTACAAAAATTCATTGACTACAAAGCAGAAGTAGAGAACTTCACAGAGAACAAAATTAAATGTCTCCAGACCGATAATGGTACTGAATATCTAAATTTGAAGTTTGACACTTTTCTGAAAGAAAATGGCATAGCAAGAAGACTAACAGCTCCATACACTCCGCATCAAAATGGAATCGCTGAAAGGAAAAATAGAACCCTAATAGAAAAAGCTAGATGCATGATGTTGGAATCAAATGTACCTATGTGTTTATGGGCAGATGCCGTCTATACTGCAAATTACTTGTCTAATCGAAGCATTAACCAAAGTATCGGAAACCAGACACCATTTGAACGCGGGGTTGGTAGAAAACCATACGCAAATCACTTTTATGTATTTGGTGCCAAAGCATTCATCCTCAAGAAAGGAAAAGGTGAACACAAATTTGCTTCAAAGGCAATTCCGGGTGTGTTTGTTGGCTACTCGGAACGCTCGAAAGCCTTCAGGATATATGTTCCATCGAAGAAGAAAATTCTTATTTCTAAAGATGTCCGTATTCTGAAAAAGATGTTCTATGATAACGATAAAAATTCTACCACCATTCCTTTCGAAGAATTCAATTGTAATGAACAGTCAAATGAAAATGAAACAAAAGAGGATGAAATAGACATTTATTTCGAAGACACAAACAAAAATACTAGTAGTCAGCAAGCAGAACAAGACAATGTAATTGCAAGCTCTACTGAGGCACCTATACAAATTGAAAATGAGAATAATAATGAATTATTTTACGACGCCTTCGAAATAAATGACACTAGAGAAAGTCTTGATGATCCACCTGAAATCCATGAAGCAGACACAAATGTTGATGCACCTGCGAATGTTCTAGAAGAACGAAGGACATACAATCTACGCGATAGATCTCGAATTGAATCGCCAAAACGTTTTGAAGACTATGTCCTGGCAGTCATGGATTTGGACAATGAGACAGAACCTCAAACATTTAGAGATGCTATGAATAGCAAAGAAAAGTCCAAATGGGTAGAGGCTATGCAAAGTGAAATGAATTCACTGCATGAGATGGAGACTTGGGAAATAGTCGACCTCCCCAAAAATCGTAAACCACTTCCATGTAAGTGGATCTACAAAATAAAGAGGAATCCGAATGGTACAGTCGAGCGATATAAGGCCAGGCTTGTAGTTAAAGGCTTTTCACAAAAACCAGGCGTTGATTACCAGAAGACTTTTAGTCCTGTTGCTCGCCTCAGTTCCATCAGAGCTGTTCTAGGAATAGCGGCTCAAGAAAATATGATACTGAAACAGTTCGACGTATCTACTGCGTTTCTAAACGGTACTGTGAAAGAGGAAATTTATATGAAGCAGCCAGAGGGCTTCAATAATGGCACTAAAAAAGTATGCAAGCTGAAAAGAAGCATCTATGGACTCAAACAAGCACCTCTTTGTTGGAACGCATGTATATCAGAGTACCTTATAAATTCTGGATTCAAGCAAAGCAAAAAAGATCCTTGTCTTTACTTACGTGAGCAAGTTTTGATTGCACTATATGTAGATGACGGTTTGGTGGCTTCTACGAATGAAAATGCTGGAAGAAAGTTCTTTGAAGAACTAAAGAGTAGATTCAAAATAACTGAAAAAACGGCTTCCTATTTTCTTGGACTTGAAATTAACAAAACCAAAGATGGTAGTATAACCCTAAATCAAAGGTCTTATACAAAAAAGATACTGGATAAATTTGGAATGGCTGACTGTAAATCCGCTCCAACGCCTGCAATAAAAGTTGGCAAAAATTATGAAGAAGATGAGACTTCTGAGTCAATTTTTCCATATCGTCAAGCTGTGGGGGCCTTAGCATATTTGATGGTTGCTACGCGACCAGATATAAGTTACGCTGTAAGTGTGGCATCAAGGAATCTTGAAAAACCTACCAAGCTTGATGTAATGAAGGTCAAGCGAATATTGAGATACCTAAAGGGTACATTAAACAAAGGACTTGTCTTCACAAAAAGCCGGGAGAAAAGGATTATGTGGAAAAGCCAGAAACAGCCAACGGTAGCAATCTCTTCTACGGAGGCAGAACTTGTAGCCTTAACAGAGACCGTGAGGGAAGCTTTATGGCTGAAAGAGCTTCTAGAAGAATTGACTGATATAATAAAACTCAATGGAAAACCCACAATCTACGTTGACAATGAGTCTGCTATTAAGCTATCCGAGAATCCGCCTTACGAGTTCCATAGGAGAACCAAGCATATTAAGCTGAAGCATTTTTTCATTCGAGAATGTATACAGAATGGAGAATTTGATATCAAGCAGGTTTCCACGGAGCTGCAACTGGCCGATATGTTTACGAAGCCATTATTTGGCCCAAGACTCGAGACGCTAAGCCAAAAAATTGGACTTGTTCAAGATGTGTCCAAGTTCTAAAAAGTACCGTGGATGTGAGGATATGCAACCTCTCGATACCATTCTATGGTTGTGTCATTATCCTTTTGTTTTTTCTGTATGAGTGACAATCAATAACATTGTAAAATTATTGCACAAAATAAAACCACATACTTTTCAAGCGCAAGATATTTCTTTAATTTCACATAGAGCCGCTATTGAATAATTATAGAGCGATATAGCACTATTGAACGTTTATGAATAATGTTTTTTGAGAATTTGCTTATAACAAGCTAATAAAGCTTCCATATCTTTTTATGAATAAGACCGTATTAAATGTTACTTGTCTCTGCTTGGTACTTCTCTTGGTCTCTTGATGTTACTTGTCTCTGGTCTCTTGTTGTTTTTGATTTCAATGTAAAGATTTTACAATTTTGGTTTGTGAATGTTATCGACATTTTTGGTACAATAAAGCCAACATAGTGTCTATTATGCTAACCACATTAAAATAGTTTATGAATGAGTGATACGGCTAGTGACACAGAGGCGACCGAGCACACAGCACTCATGGATGGCCACATATCCGAAGCCCGACCCGATCGCGAAGTCGCTGATCGGACTGCGAGGAAGCGCAAAACCAGGCCAGACACGCAGCAGAATTATGGTGTAGGTGGATACTTTCGCGATAAATGTCCGTTTGATTTTAGTCATCTATGACTAATCCACATTACACCTATCAGATCTGAGCATTGCTACAATAATTCTACCTATTTAAAATAAAAATTTCATTTATTCTGAGTGTAAGTAAATATTTTTAACTAGCTGGGGTATCCACTTCGCTTAGGCAGTTGATATGAGATTTGTGGTAGTTAGAATAAAAGGATAAAGATTAAAATATAAGAGGTAATTTTTTGATTGAAAACATTATAACTATTACCTACTTATTATTATTATTTACAATAGGTTATGCAGCTTTTGCTGATGAGCTACTTCAAATCTTATTTTATTTTTTTATTTTATTTTATTTTGCTAAATGTGACTAGGTATTACAAGCTGGAGGATGAATATTATATAGTGCTAACACATTTTTTCAAACATTTGGCGTGCAAAATTGGCAGTACAGTTAGTGCTCAGAATACATAATTGTGATATTAGACACAGACAAAATAAATAAGTTACATTACAAAAAAAAAATAATTAAAATGTCATACCTATCCCAGTAATTAAATTTTGATACAATCCTTATTAATTAATGTCATATCTTACACCTAGCTAAAAATTCATTTATATTATAAAAACATTCGTCAAGCAAATAGGTAAACAATTTTTTCTTAAATTAAGATATCGGCAAACTTTTTGTGCTGTCAGTGAGTTTATTATATAAGGTTACAGCCATACAATGTGAATTACGGGAACATAGAGCTAATCTGAGCTTGTGCTTTGTCTTTCCAGTCCAGTGTGTTCTTTACAGAGCTTGATATCACCACATCCTTGTTTATGGGGAACATTTACCATTTATATATATCAAGGGTATAAAATATTAATGAAATCAATATTTTTATTAAGAAATACACTAATTGCACCTTTCATACTTTATTTTTGATTCATAATATGTATATATAAATCGAATTTATTAAATTATGTTTAAAGCCATGGTATAACTTTGATACCATGGCTTTAAACATAAGTTTGTTTTATTCACTCACTGAACTTCATTCTTCATTCTATTTAATAGCATTATTTGCCTCCAAAAATTTACATTATCCTCTGAAATAGAATTAGAATGAAGTCAGCCCCTATCAATGTGCGTCTGAAAAATACTTATTTTATGCACTATATATCTATAAGTGACTATAATATAACTCTTCCTATATTGATCGATAATCAAAATGTACCTAACATTATTTTTAAACAGTAATTTGTGGCCACTAAATATTAGGGTTCCTAATAGTGAAGCGTTCCTGAAGCAAAATGTTTAACTGATCACCAAAATTAGCAAATGGCTCACTCACACCAAATAGGTTGTGCTATTTTCATGAGAAAAGAATACAATATATAATTTCAAATTATAATATGTGATGTTTTCTAGTCAGACTAAGCTTAAGCGAAGCTTAAACTACATTTTTTTGAGGAGAATAATTTGAAGCTTTTAAACATAAAAATGTTGGTGAGTCATAAAATCTGCGGCTTAGTTATTTAATTTGATGGCGATGTATAAATAAGTAGGATAAGTAATAATAATTATTGTTGTTCTTTGCTTGACACTTTCTTTGGAATATTTAGTTACTGATGGTCACAAGTGATGAATGCAAAAGAGACTGAATGAACCTAGGTTCCATGCAAAATCCAATTGACACTTGACTTAATTAATATTACACAACCTACTATTATATTACTTAACACAACTCTGGTGCTAATAGCAGTGCAGCAGGCTTATTATTTTCTTGTAGCAGTTGCATCAGAGATTACTAAGAAGTACATGCTTTTACACTAAAGATTTGTAAATTACAATTTCAGAGTGTGGAGGCATCAGAAGGAATGTCGAGTGCAGTGGGCGGCTCAGGTCAGAACCCTCCGGAGCCACCAACAGAGCCTCAAATAGAGGAGCTAGAGCTCAAATATGGAGCTAGACATGTGATCAAACTCTTTGTGCCCGTCACCTTGTGTATGATTGTTGTAGTTGCCACCATCTCTTCAATCAGCTTCTATTCTGTCAAAGATGTATACTTGTAAGTCCTTGTGTTTTCAACTAATATAAAACCCTTACAGTTTGTACGTTAATACAAGCATTATACCATAACATCACATTTAAATGTAGCATGAAAATAATTTTTATATTTCAGAGCCTATACCCCATTTCACGAGGAAAGCCCCTACGCAGTGACTAAAGTGTGGAATGCTTTAGCCAACTCCATGATCTTATTGTGTGTGATAGCCCTGATGACCGTCCTGCTCATAGTGCTGTACAAGAAGAGATGTTACAAAGTGATACACGGATGGCTCATTTTGTCCTCACTGATGTTGTTGTTCCTATTCTCTTACTTGTATATAGAGTAAGTGAGCACTTGTTCTTTTAATAATTTTGATTTCAAATCAACTAAGAGTATATCTTATACTATAGTTAAGTAATGTCCGCTTTCCAATGACTATCTATGCATTTCCTCATTCTCTAATCTTTGAGTTATTTTAAGTTTCCCTGATGCAGAGAACCTAACTGCTGTTGTACTGCTCAGCCAAAGTATCAGAACAAATTAAAAGAGAAATGTTTTGGTTCCATCAGAGTTCTTTTCACCCTCTATTCATTCTATTATTATTACGCCACCTTAACCACTTGGTTCAAGTTTTTCAAAAAAAATTGTCTCATCTAATTTTGAATAAAAAAAAAATGATCAAATTATTGATTTTGACATCAAATAATGATTTTCCACTAAATTTCCACTGGGGTAATAAATTAAATTACTTGTAACACTAATAATAGAGGTAACTTCTTTACTAACTACTTTACTGAAAATCATTATTTAAAAACTTAAAAGCAAGCTTTTTGATGTACATTGTATACTCCAGCTAGACATTGTTTAAAGTTGTAGAACAAAATGTTGTAGTGTATTATGTAAAGAACCTACCTTTATAGGTTATTGGTATTTTTTAATTAACTGGATATTATTTTATTTCAGAGAGGCTTTAAGAGCATACAACATACCTATGGACTACATAACATTATTCTTTGTGATGTGGAACTTTGGTGTGATGGGAATGATAGTGATTCACTGGAAGGGGCCGTTGCTCCTGCAGCAGGCGTACCTCATATTTATTGCAGCTTTGATGGCCCTGGTTTTTATTAAGTACTTGCCAGAGTGGACCACTTGGGCTGTCCTTGCTGTTATTTCTATATGGGGTATGTACTATTTCTTTAATACTATGATGCTGTTAGCATCAAGCACAGGCCTGAACTAGGGCATTATATAGTTGTACTGTTCTATCCTTCGGTATGCAAAGCACAAGGTTTGCTTCTGTACCAATTTGCGGTAGCAAAGGCACCTCGGCCAATACCAAAATTTGTATGACAGACAGCAAATTCTTATGTCAGAGTGAAACATATAACATTGAGGCCAATTCTCTTATACACAATCTCTAAACTAAAATAACATGCTTAATGATAATTCTTATTGCTATCCCTTTCCTAATCCTGTAGATAGAAGCAACACTAGATTGAGAACTGTCATTTTAGTTTAGGGATTGTGTTAAACAGAATTGGCCACAAAATAAATTTTAAGTTCATAATATTATTGATAACGAAGAAGATATTATGATTATGTAGTTTTAAATACATAGTAAAATGTTAATTATTTCAGATTTGATAGCAGTATTAACACCCAAAGGGCCACTGAGAATATTAGTGGAAACTGCCCAAGAGAGAAATGAACCAATATTCCCTGCTTTAATTTATTCATGTGAGTGCTATTTAAATATAATAGGCATGATGACTGATTTTGAAAAATGGTCAGATTATGTTCGGAAGTATCTACTATTTCGAAAAAATATCTTATTTCAGCAGAAAAATAAGGTTTAGTAGATAAAATTGGCATTTGAAATTTAAATTTTAAAAATCACGCCAAAACGCTCGCGGGTGTCATGGCGTCGTTTGTGACGTCACTTTTGTTTTTACCAATGTACCTCAGATCAATGACCTCTAGATGGATCGATGGTCTGCTCGGTCGCGAGACAGCCATAGTCAAGTGCATTATATACTGTCTTTGAGAGGTATACAGGGTTACAGGAAAAGTCGACCTAGATCCGTTAAGGGCGTGTAGTACACATCATTTCTGAATGATTACACTATGGAACCCCCCATCCTAAACTTAACCGTTTTCGAGATATTCTTATTATATATTATTATATTATTTTTTTTTATGAAAATGCCCAATTTTTCGGCTATTGAATTGAATATTTTGAATTTTTTTGACTCTTATGATTATTTTTTTGGTTTTTTACATGAAGATAAATAATATATTAATAATATATTAATTAATTCATTAAATAATAATATTAATTCATCATCATTCATCCATAATATTAATTCATTTATCTCTTTTACTTTTGTATGATAAGAAAGAAAAAAATCGGCCGTGCGCGCTTGCCCGAAAGGAAGTATTTGAATTTGGGTCCTGGCAACACTTCAAATATACTCATTTTAAAAACAAACTTTTCTTATCAGTTTTACTATGAAAATTGGACAAATAGGCCCCATTTCTTTCATTTACTTCAGTAAACATTAGTTAAACCTGACTATAGTTACTTTAATATAAAGATCCAATGTTAATATCTCACTAAATCAAGATTTTGACCACTTACTTGTGAAATGTGATTCCTTCGATTTTCCTTTCACTGCGGCTTTTGCAGCCTAATATACTGCAACTCACCATTGCGCAATAGCTTATAGAACAACAATCAACTCAAAATTTCACTTACGATCCCACCTACATATGTTTTAAAATAATAATTTATCAAAAACTTTGACTGCTTACTAACCTCCAGTCTCAGTTATATAACCTCCAATGTACATAAGCTGTACATAAGTTTGTGTGCCAAAGAATTACGTCAAAATAAACTTTGGCAGACAAAAAAATTGAACACGCCGACAGGGACAAAAAAAAAGTATTCACTTACCTTTCTTATATATGCAATACGCCATAAAGCTATCTCGTTTTTGCATTGAAAGTTTGGAATATGGCGAAATCTATAGGTTTTTAATCTTAGCAATGTACTCTAATGTACTGTGTGCAGTAAACAATAAGTCTTCTTACAGCAATTTAGATATTTTGTGTGAATAATATGAATTCTAAAGTGTGTAAGTCGTGTGCGGTCCCCCAGTGTGATAACACATCAAAATTAACTCCACACAAGTTATTTATTCACGCGCCATTTAAAAAAACAATGCGATCTAAGTGGCTTAATCTTGCACGGCGAGATCCGACAGCTATAGGGCTAAATTCTACTATTCATTTCTGCGAAGATCACTTGACGTAAGTTTTTGCTTTATTCTAATACTAGCTGATGCCCGCGACCACGTCCGCGTGGATTGAGGTTCCCGCGGGAACTCCTTAATTTTCCGGGATGAAAAGTCCATATAAATCTTCCTCTTAAATCACTCTATCTATTAAAAAAACCGCATCAAAATCCGATGCGTAGTTTTAAAGATCTAAGCATACATAGGGACAGACAGCGGGAAGCGACTTTGTTTTATACTATGTAGTGATGCCGTTTTGCATATAGCACAAATAACTGCAAAAAGTTAGAGATACGTGCCAAGAATCGAATCCCAGACGCGCCGAATAGGAGACAGACGTCATAGTTACTAGGCAATCACCGTTCATATTAAGCTAAACGGTATAGTTTTAAAAACCAACATTTCATTAACATAACCTCTAATAACTATCATGAAGTGCTTAATATATCAAATAGCAGATTTTACGGGTTTAGGACCTATAAATTATTATGTTATTATTGTACTTACATGGAAGTTTTGACGTTACGACATTCTGCTGAACAAAAGTCTTTGTTTGATGCAAGATACTCACCCAGCATCAACAAATCAATCCTGGGCGAATTAGAGCTAATAGCTTTGGTAAATCCTTGATCCCTGGCTAACGATTTTTAATTTCTTGATTTTGGATTCGGTAAAACAAAACTAGATTATGGAAATGATCTTTGGGAAACCAAAAAAATACGAAAATACTTGATAAACATTTAAAACACCTGTACTTATAGAGATTGTTTGCCGATTGTCAAAGCTCGAAAACAATTGTGACGTCATTCGCTTCAGTTGTGTTTTATACAATATGGCGGATTGCTGTATTTTATAGTTTTATTTTATCAAAATAAATAACAATCTCACTCGAAATAGAAAAATAAATAAGTTTTTTATAAACCATGAATCCTATTTCATTAGATAAATTCATAATTTCATTGATTCTTGGATACTGTCATCATGCCTATTATAATATTATTACTAAGTAAGCGTCGCCTGGAATACGGAAAATGGACGGTGTAATGTGTTTGCAGCGACGGTGATGTACTGCGTGGTAGCGGCGGGAGCAGGCGGCACCGGGGCCGGTGGAGGCGGCGGGGACAGCGAGCCGCGCCCGCGAGAGCTGCGCCCGCTCAACCCGCGCGACGCCGGTGCGCGCGCTCATATGCTTATACTTTTCATGGCTGTTTCGAATTACTGCTAAATACCCCTACGTAGTTCATTCACACAGAAAATAATGGTTATGCTTGTAAAACGCTAAATAATTTTCATATAACTCTGTTCAAAACAGGATCCCGTGCACCCCGCGAGGGTCGGCCCCGCGACTCTGCGACGGCGCGACCTAGTGAAGGCGAAGGGGGCTTCGACGCGGCGTGGCAGGAGCGCGCGAGCGGCGGCGTGGCTCCGAGGCGCCTGCGCGTGGAGGGCGACGGCTCCGCGCCCGCACACTACGTCACGCGCGTCGAGCGCCCGCAGCCGCCGCTGCAGGAGTCGGAGGAGGAGAGTGAGTATACACACGCGCGACCGAGCGAGGGCGAGCGCGGCTCCGAGGCGCCTGCGCGTGGAGGGCGACGACTCCGCGCCCGCACACTACGTCACGCGCGTCGAGCGCCCGCAGCCGCCGCCGCAGGAGTCGGAGGAGGAGAGTGAGTATACACACGCGCGACCGAGCGAGGGCGAGCGCGGCTCCGAGGCGCCTGCGCGTGGAGGGCGACGGCTCCGCGCCCGCACACTACGTCACGCGCGTCGAGCGCCCGCAGCCGCCGCCGCAGGAGTCGGAGGAGGAGAGTGAGTATATACACGCGCGACCGAGCGAGGGCGAGCGCGGCTCCGAGGCGCCTGCGCGTGGAGGGCGACGGCTCCGCGCCCGCACACTACGTCACGCGCGTCGAGCGCCCGCAGCCGCCGCCGCAGGAGTCGGAGGAGGACAGTGAGTATACACACGCGCGACCGAGCGAGGGCGAGCGCGGCTCCGAGGCGCCTGCGCGTGGAGGGCGACGGCTCCGCGCCCGCACACTACGTCACGCGCGTCGAGCGCCCGCAGCCGCCGCTGCAGGAGTCGGAGGAGGAGAGTGAGTATACACACGCGCGACCGAGCGAGGGCGAGCGCGGCTCCGAGGCGCCTGCGCGTGGAGGGCGACGACTCCGCGCCCGCACACTACGTCACGCGCGTCGAGCGCCCGCAGCCGCCGCCGCAGGAGTCGGAGGAGGAGAGTGAGTATACACACGCGCGACCGAGCGAGGGCGAGCGCGGCTCCGAGGCGCCTGCGCGTGGAGGGCGACGGCTCCGCGCCCGCACACTACGTCACGCGCGTCGAGCGCCCGCAGCCGCCGCCGCAGGAGTCGGAGGAGGAGAGTGAGTATATACACGCGCGACCGAGCGAGGGCGAGCGCGGCTCCGAGGCGCCTGCGCGTGGAGGGCGACGGCTCCGCGCCCGCACACTACGTCACGCGCGTCGAGCGCCCGCAGCCGCCGCCGCAGGAGTCGGAGGAGGACAGTGAGTATACACACGCGCGACCGAGCGAGGGCGAGCGCGGCTCCGAGGCGCCTGCGCGTGGAGGGCGACGGCTCCGCGCCCGCACACTACGTCACGCGCGTCGAGCGCCCGCAGCCGCCGCCGCAGGAGTCGGAGGAGGAGAGTGAGTATACACACGCGCGACCGAGCGAGGGCGAGCGCGGCTCCGAGGCGCCTGCGCGTGGAGGGCGACGGCTCCCTGCCCGCACACTACGTCACGCACGTCGAGCGCCCGCAGCCGCCGCCGCAGGAGTCGGAGGAGGAGAGTGAGTATACACACGCGCGACCGAGCGAGGGCGAGCGCGGCTCCGAGGCGCCTGCGCGTGGAGGGCGACGGCTCCGCGCCCGCACACTACGTCACGCGCGTCGAGCGCCCGCAGCCGCCGCCGCAGGAGTCGGAGGAGGACAGTGAGTATACACACGCGCGACCGAGCGAGGGCGAGCGCGGCTCCGAGGCGCCTGCGCGTGGAGGGCGACGGCTCCGCGCCCGCACACTACGTCACGCGCGTCGAGCGCCCGCAGCCGCCGCTGCAGGAGTCGGAGGAGGAGAGTGAGTATACACACGCGCGACCGAGCGAGGGCGAGCGCGGCTCCGAGGCGCCTGCGCGTGGAGGGCGACGACTCCGCGCCCGCACACTACGTCACGCGCGTCGAGCGCCCGCAGCCGCCGCCGCAGGAGTCGGAGGAGGAGAGTGAGTATACACACGCGCGACCGAGCGAGGGCGAGCGCGGCTCCGAGGCGCCTGCGCGTGGAGGGCGACGGCTCCGCGCCCGCACACTACGTCACGCGCGTCGAGCGCCCGCAGCCGCCGCCGCAGGAGTCGGAGGAGGAGAGTGAGTATACACACGCGCGACCGAGCGAGGGCGAGCGCGGCTCCGAGGCGCCTGCGCGTGGAGGGCGACGGCTCCGCGCCCGCACACTACGTCACGCGCGTCGAGCGCCCGCAGCCGCCGCCGCAGGAGTCGGAGGAGGACAGTGAGTATACACACGCGCGACCGAGCGAGGGCGAGCGCGGCTCCGAGGCGCCTGCGCGTGGAGGGCGACGGCTCCGCGCCCGCACACTACGTCACGCGCGTCGAGCGCCCGCAGCCGCCGCCGCAGGAGTCGGAGGAGGAGAGTGAGTATACACACGCGCGACCGAGCGAGGGCGAGCGCGGCTCCGAGGCGCCTGCGCGTGGAGGGTGACGGCTCCCTGCCCGCACACTACGTCACGCACGTCGAGCGCCCGCAGCCGCCGCCGCAGGAGTCGGAGGAGGAGAGTGAGTATACACACGCGCGACCGAGCGAGGGCGAGCGCGGCTCCGAGGCGCCTGCGCGTGGAGGGCGACGGCTCCGCGCCCGCACACTACGTCACGCGCGTCGAGCGCCCGCAGCCGCCGCCGCAGGAGTCGGAGGAGGAGAGTGAGTATACACACGCGCGACCGAGCGAGGGCGAGCGCGGCTCCGAGGCGCCTGCGCGTGGAGGGCGACGGCTCCGCGCCCGCACACTACGTCACGCGCGTCGAGCGCCCGCAGCCGCCGCCGCAGGAGTCGGAGGAGGAGAGTGAGTATACATACGCGCGACCGAGCGAGGGCGAGCGCGGCTCCGAGGCGCCTGCGCGTAGAGGGCGACGGCTCCCTGCCCGCACACTACGTCACGCGCGTCGAGCGCCCGCAGCCGCCGCCGCAGGAGTCGGAGGAGGAGAGTGAGTATACACACGCGCGACCGAGCGAGGGCGAGCGCGGCTCCGAGGCGCCTGCGCGTGGAGGGCGACGGCTCCCTGCCCGCACACTACGTCACGCGCGTCGAGCGCCCGCAGCCGCCGCCGCAGGAGTCGGAGGAGGAGAGTGAGTATACACACGCGCGACCGAGCGAGGGCGAGCGCGGCACCGAGGCGCCTGCGCGTGGAGGGCGACGGCTCCGCGCCCGCACACTACGTCACGCACGTCGAGCGCCCGCAGCCGCCGCCGCAGGAGTCGGAGGAGGAGAGTGAGTATACACACGCGCGACCGAGCGAGGGCGAGCGCGGCTCCGAGGGGCCTGCGCGTGGAGGGCGACGGCTCCGCGCCCGCACACTACGTCACGCGCGTCGAGCGCCCGCAGCCGCCGCCGCAGGAGTCGGAGGAGGAGAGTGAGTATACACACGCGCGACCGAGCGAGGGCGTGCGCGGCTCCGAGGCGCCTGCGCGTGGAGGGCGACGGCTCCGCGCCCGCACACTACGTCACGCGCGTCGAGCGCTCGCAGCCGCCGCCGCAGGAGTCGGAGGAGGAGAGTGAGTATACACACGCGCGACCGAGCGAGGGCGAGCGCGGCTCCGAGGCGCCTGCGCGTGGAGGGCGACGGCTCCGCGCCCGCACACTACGTCACGCGCGTCGAGCGCCCGCAGCCGCCGCCGCAGGAGTCGGAGGAGGAGAGTGAGTATACACACGCGCGACCGAGCGAGGGCGAGCGCGGCTCCGAGGCGCCTGCGCGTGGAGGGCGACGGCTCCGCGCTCGCACACTACGTCACGCGCGTCGAGCGCCCGCAGCCGCCGCTGCAGGAGTCGGAGGAGGAGAGTGAGTATACACACGCGCGACCGAGCGAGGGCGAGCGCGGCTCCGAGGCGCCTGCGCGTGGAGGGCGACGGCTCCGCGCCCGCACACTACGTCACGCGCGTCGAGCGCCCGCAGCCGCCGCCGCAGGAGTCGGAGGAGGAGAGTGAGTATACACACGCGCGACCGAGCGAGGGCGAGCGCGGCTCCGAGGCGCCTGCGCGTGGAGGGCGACGGCTCCGCGCCCGCACACTACGTCACGCGCGTCGAGCGCCCGCAGCCGCCGCCGCAGGAGTCGGAGGAGGAGAGTGAGTATACATACGCGCGACCGAGCGAGGGCGAGCGCGGCTCCGAGGCGCCTGCGCGTAGAGGGCGACGGCTCCCTGCCCGCACACTACGTCACGCGCGTCGAGCGCCCGCAGCCGCCGCCGCAGGAGTCGGAGGAGGAGAGTGAGTATACACACGCGCGACCGAGCGAGGGCGAGCGCGGCTCCGAGGCGCCTGCGCGTGGAGGGCGACGGCTCCCTGCCCGCACACTACGTCACGCGCGTCGAGCGCCCGCAGCCGCCGCCGCAGGAGTCGGAGGAGGAGAGTGAGTATACACACGCGCGACCGAGCGAGGGCGAGCGCGGCACCGAGGCGCCTGCGCGTGGAGGGCGACGGCTCCGCGCCCGCACACTACGTCACGCACGTCGAGCGCCCGCAGCCGCCGCCGCAGGAGTCGGAGGAGGAGAGTGAGTATACACACGCGCGACCGAGCGAGGGCGAGCGCGGCTCCGAGGCGCCTGCGCGTGGAGGGCGACGGCTCCCTGCCCGCACACTACGTCACGCGCGTCGAGCGCCCGCAGCCGCCGCCGCAGGAGTCGGAGGAGGAGAGTGAGTATACACACGCGCGACCGAGCGAGGGCGAGCGCGGCTCCGAGGGGCCTGCGCGTGGAGGGCGACGGCTCCGCGCCCGCACACTACGTCACGCGCGTCGAGCGCCCGCAGCCGCCGCCGCAGGAGTCGGAGGAGGAGAGTGAGTATACACACGCGCGACCGAGCGAGGGCGTGCGCGGCTCCGAGGCGCCGTGGTTATATGAGCGAGATTAGTTGCGACAGCTGCTCCATAGTTAGTTTATTTTTTTTTGTAATTATTATACACAATCACAAAATAAAAATTACAAACACAAATTTTTTGAGTGTACATCCAATTACTGGTAAGCCAGCATGCATCTAAACTCGCAAGTTATTTTTAATTTTTATTATTAATCATTAATTAATATTGTTTCAGAGGGTGTGAAGCTGGGTTTGGGAGACTTCATTTTCTACAGCGTGCTGGTCGGTAAAGCGAGCTCTTATGGAGACTGGAATACAACACTTGCCTGTTTCGTAGCAATACTTATTGTGAGTAAGCTATAATAATTTTCAGACGATAACGTAAATTCTATCACAGTCTTTGACAACAGCAAAATCTTAATAAGAGTTGTATGCTCAAGTTTTATCTTTGGATGTAAAACTTGACAGCTGTAGATTTTGCTGTTTCAGGGCTGTCGCTCTATATTTTAATGAAATGATTAGCAATAAGCAGTAAAACCCCACCCTCAGCAGATTTCGGACGGTATAGCAAGCGAATGTTAAACAAGCGTTCGTTTAAAATGTCCGCCACATTGTTCTATTGAGGTGTTTTAAAGTACCGAGGTAGTTAGAGCCTTATGCTGCACTTGTCTTATGCTCCGGTTTTACTTAGAGTTAAAACGAGATGGACTTATGTGAGTGAGTGAGTGAGTTGGTGCCTATTTTTGAAATGATAAAACGAAGTTCCTTAACCCATAAAACGAATTTCTTTGAAAATTTGTTCAGTGTTCGAGCTGTTCAGCTATGGAATGCACTTCCACTGACCATACGCCAATCTAAGTCAATGGACATATTCAAAAATGTTGTCTAGAATCATTATATTGCAAACTAAAAACGACGATAAAATAATTCTTTAAGCTGAGTGGAAATATATATAATAAAATACATATGTATTAGTATATTTTATAATTATTAGTATATATATATAATTTATATTTTGATTATGTTTATTATTGGTTTATGTATTAGTATGTAGTTATTTGAATGTATATATATATATATATTATAGAACCACCTGCAGTCTATTCTCCTTATTTTCTCCTTTTCCTAAGGTTGCCTGGTAGAGATCGCTACCTTAGCGATAAGGCCGCTTTTTGTATCCTACTTCTGTGTTAATTTTATTTCCTATTTTTGTTATTTTTACTTTTTGTGGTGGTACAAATAAAGTATATAATAATAAAACCTATGTGCTTCTATAAAAGGCCGTAACCTTAAATACATGCCGCTTAGTACGTAAGTTTTTAACACAGAAGTAGGTAACCCTAATTATGCACTTGGCTCCGGCCCGTGCATAGTTATTTTCACCTTCATTTAATGAAGAGAATAAAAAAGTTAAATCATAATAATAATAATAATGATCCTTACACTATAGTGATTAATAGTAAGTGCACGTGGTCTCAGGGCCTGTGCCTCACGCTGCTGCTGCTCGCCATCTTCAAGAAGGCGCTGCCCGCGCTGCCCATTTCCATCACGTTCGGCCTCATCTTCTACTTCGCCACGCGCTGGGTCGTCAAGCCCTTCGCGGACGCGCTCTCCGCGGACCAAGTGTTCATTTAGTACTAACACACTTCTCACTATCTATTGTTGACTTGTATATCTGTCACCGTAAGATTGTAAAAACCTTTAGATAATAATCTAACTCGCGAAATTGTGAACTGTCGAAAAATTGTGAGCTGTTCAATGTTCTGAGTTTCAATTTTTGAAATATTCATTGTATTTATGATTTCTTGACTGTTTCTTGTAGGTAAGGTTAGGGTTCGACATAAAGAATCAGGGTTAGGTTTTATCGGGTTAATATACCTAACAGATTACAATCTACCGAAAAATAATGCGTTAAATTGTAATCTTTCGAGTTTGCCATTTCGCGAGTTTTATTATAATCTAACGGTTTTTACAATCTTACGGTGACATATCTATCAAATCTGCAACTCTTTATCGTACGTCAAAACGCGCGCTTAGGCTGCCTGCACAGCGGGCGTGGCGGGATTGCGACGAAACATCGACTGGTCAATTGGGTATTTGACAACTATTCAATTAAATTATTTTTTAGTGATTTTTAACCAAAAGTCGTAATATCCACGTCCCCTGTTAGTTTTATGTTGAATAACTATTTTAAACTATCGATTAAATTTAAAAAAAAAAGTGCGTCGAACTTTGATGACGTCACTATTCAATATTTCATAACAAATCCCATACTAAGCACGCGTTTTGACGTTTGAAAAAAAGTCGCTGATTTGACTAGTTAAAGATAAGACAAATACCCAATTGTATAGCAACGTCTCGGCGACGCCTGACCTGGCGGGGCGCCGTGCCAGTTCAGAGGGGGCTTGCGACTATAGCTTAATGCAGTATTATTTTATTTTAATATTGTTGACGCTCTTCTTTTGGAATTATAATCCTTATTTTAGGCACGCCAAGGTGCTTTATAGAAAACTGCAGTTTTAAAATAATAATGGTACTAGGCCTAAGCACCACGTTATGTCTGGTACGGTAGTCTCTCCACGCCCACCGTGTGGCGTGAGGCTGTGGTATAAAATACTGACTTGTGGCCATCAACATTCGACACTAGTTTTTTAATTTAAGCGATAGTTTAAAATGGTTTTAAAATAAAATTAACAGCGTATGTTGATTTGGAAAACCGTGTAACGACTTTTGGAACATCCTCTATTCATCACTATATTAATCACTTAAATAATATTAATTTTATGCAGCATGTCTATTTACATTTTTCTAGTGTTTAGCGAAGTCAAGACAGTAATATAAACTGATCATGAACACTTGACCAATAAAAATCGGACAACGCCAATTTTCCACTACAAAGTTCTGCAATTTAGCGCCTCGGGCCACAACAGTAGGTACACATCTTCACTGATAAGTATAGTATATATTGCTTTGAGCAGTCTAAGTCAGCTTAAGTTACACTCTCGTTATGTAATCACAACACAGCAATGTGTTTGCTCCATGAAATATCAAAAAAAATATTAATACCGTACTGTGGCTCAATTGATTGTACACTATCTCTAAACTAAAATTACAGCTAAATACACGGTTATGCCTTTCATAATATTCAATGCCAAAATGGACAACACTAGATTTAAATGTGTCAATTTAGTTTTGTTTACAGATCGGGTACAACAGAATCAGCCATGTTGAAATGTGTCAGTAAAATAATTGATGAGCCGATAAAAATGTAATTGGACTGAAAATGTTTTCTTAGGTTAAAGCTATTGCCGAGGAAATGTAGATATTAAATCATTATTATAAAATTGTTATACGAGGAATATAGTAAAATTGTAATGCAATAAAAGTTAACAGACACCAATAAAACTTAATATTTACTAGCGTGTACAATGTACATACGTATAGATAGTTCCATCCGTTGTATATAATGCTGAAAACAAAGGAGGCCACGTTAGCATTGCGATTCGATGAAAAGTGACGTGTGATGTTATGACTTTAAAAAAAAGTAACACGCTTGCGTGATGTCCAAAGATCGTGGCAACGTTTACTACACACGCCATGCGCTTTGACGCTAAAGGCCTTCTCATCGTAACTTTTGATCAAAATAGGGATGATGACAACTCAATAAAATCAGCACCTCTTTATAAACTTAAAAACGCGCGTCTAGTATGGCAGTTTGTATGAAATGCATAGCTGTTGTGACGTTATCATATTTCAATACACTTTTTTCTTTAATCGGTAAAATGATTATCAAACTTAAAACTAACAGATGTGAATATTTGATCATTTGGAAAACCCTCTATTTAATAATAATCAGTTAAAAATACTTCAGTAATTTATTTTTCACATAGGCATCCATCCCTATTACCTGGTGTAAAACAAAGTTTATCTACATACATACCAGAAGCGATGAAAGTATTAATTTTGCTAAGAATTTATATATATAAAAATAAATACCTTATAATATACCTTATTCGTTATAAAAACAATCCAGTGATGTCAAATATGGTTCACAGGTTCACTATATATTTAACCTACGTTCAAAAAGGAGGTTCTCAATTCGGCGCGTAGTATTTGACAAAAATGGCTTATAAATTAAAATAGATAATAATATATCCTGTGGGGGCATTTTTTAGAAATGTAAAAGAAAAACAATCCCGCCAAACATTATCATTGTGTAAAGCTGGCTATTGACGGTAAGTCATTTGACTTAAATTTTTTAGAAATGTATAAGAAAAACAATCCCGCCAAACATCATTGTGTAAAGCTGGCTATTGACGGTAAGACATTTGACATAAACCACGTTAAAAATACAAAACATGACTGTGACTTGTGAGTGAAAATGCCACCCACTGAAATTCCGTGCTGAACAATCCACAGCCTTTGGTCATTTGACGTCATGATATTTTCACCGTGAGTGCGAAATCCATGCGCCATGGCATATCAAGCCGCGTGTCATGGAATATTGAACCTGTATGCGAGCTTAAGAAAGAGCCCCCGTCTTTCGAGACAATTAAGTAGTTTGAACTGATGCCGTGAATAATCACTGACCGAACTTTACACAGACTTTGTACTGATGATGTTATGTGGACGCAATTTATAACCACATAATATGTAGGTAGCTTTTTGACGGGATAACGAATCTCATCGCTTTTCCATTTTCCCCATTATTTTAGAATTTTAGGTCGCCTAAACTCCATCTTCTTGTATACAATGATGCATAAATGGCTTATATAAAACAGAATTTTGGCCCCTAGTGTAGACTAATCCATAATTGGCTATTTGACAGTTTTCGGAAAAATACTTAAAAATGTACGTGGGTTCATTTTATACCTCTTACAATTATCTTTTTCTCAAAACAACGTTATTTTTTAGAAAAAAAAAATATTTTAATACATTATAAAATCGCACGAAAGCCGGTCACGTGACAGTTTCTAGCTGCGATGTCATAGCTCAAAATAAAACAAAGCTAACTACGACGCTCCAAGTCATACAAGATATTTAAATGGAAAGTTTTTAATGCAAATGTGAAAATTACAAGCTACAAGACGTGTGTAGAAATACTAAAATAATAATTAATTAATATCCTGACAAATTGTATAAACGCATTTCTACAATATTGTTACAGTTAATCTGCCGAGACCCGGAATATAAATCGGATAAATCTGCGATATTACTTTGTGAAGACCACTTTGATGTTAGTGTTATGAAGAAATCAACTTAAGACTGATCTAGCAAAAATGAATTTAAGCAAATAAATCTAGCATTTTCTTCATAAAACATAACATAAAATTAAAATAATTTATTTTTCTGTCACTTTAAAGCAATACTTTCTTAGGTCTTAAACACGAGACATAAGTAATATTACTTACTTTGTTTATTTCGGTACATATATGATTTTTTTTACATTACGAAACTCGGCAGAGCAAAAGTTAGAATTACACGCAAATAAATTTGCAACCATAAATGAATCGACATAAGGGTTTGCACTATCAGCTTTTGTATAGTCTGATTCCATTTCGTGAAACCTTTCTTTATCGAAATATTTTACTCTTGTTTTTTTTAATTTTCTCAACAAAACGAAAACGATTTAAAGGTATAACACACGACCTCACAGTGACGTTTGTTTGAGATAAAAAGTACTCTGTGGTTTGAGATCTGACTTGTGACGTCACACGATGCTTATTCAATGGCGCCCGCGTTTTGGGTCTCGCAATCCACAGATAAGGAAACCCAAATTTATTTTGCCAAAATAAAATATTAACAATTTAATTTAATGCAAAAAAACATAGTTTAATAATTGTTATCCTTTGAGTTACCGTAACTAACATAATATTTCATATTTTATCGTTACAGCTGTCAAGTAGCCAATTATTATAATATTACATTGCTTAAGTTATCACGCCAAAAAGCTTTGTTGGTTGCATTAAATAATTTTATATTCGGAAATAGAAATATAGTTAGTGTTTAGTTGGATGAAATTTACAAGTTTCTGTAACAAAGTAAGTAATATCAAGTAAATAATAAATATTATTGCGAATAGTACACCTTAAGAAATTGTAAAGTTTTCTACAGTGTAGAAAGTCCTTAAATATATTTGGCTTAATTTTTTTAAGGATATCGCCAATATTCTTTCCAATTTTTTGATTATTCGCTGTTTGTATTTACTAAAAAAATAAGTCATTGACATTCCAAAAAGACATTTTAGCCGGATCATATATTATCAGAAAGTCAGAGAAAATTCTTGCCATCCCACTTCATCCAAAGCTTCATCCAACCTCAAAGGCGTACTTCCGACATCACACACATCACATAATGTTGCCATTCTGACGACAATGTTAAACTTATTTTGAGTAGAGTAGTTACCTTAAGGAAAGCGCGTACGACTTTTTCAGATTTTTTGATAAAACTCCGGCCGGGCTATTACTGTAGGTATGAGACCACAAAAGTCCTACTGTGTTATGTTTTGAAATACCTAATCTTGTGTTTAGTGTATAACTTGTGTGTATACGTAGGTTTCCTGTATAATTTAATTGCCTACTTTGTAATTTGTTTAAGAAATAAAACTTACCTTTAAATGAAGTGTTTATAAATTATTGTTTTATTATTTACTGTTTTGTTCATTAGTTTTATTCTAGGGGAATATGTCTATGATCGGTAGGTACTGTGAAAAATAAGACTTCAAATGATATTGTAGAAACGAAACATCGCACAGTCAAGGCATACCTGTAATATCAAGAAAAGCTTACGAAAAAATAAATATGTTACTAAGATTTTATGGATTGCAATTTTAAGAGAGAGACAACAATTATTGCAATTTGGGTTCGACAACGTTGGTGCAATACGTCACTAGTGGACTTAAACTCGCCATGGACGTTAAGTCATTTGACTTCAGTGAAATGGATAGACGCTAAAAAAAACAACTAGCGGCATCAGTTCTAATGACTATATCTCGACGGGGCCTCTACTGAGTTCGCACACTCAGTCTTACGTGGCTTGATGCCATGGCGCACCGATTTTGCACTCACGGTCAGAAGGTCGTAACTCCATTGGATTTTATGATAGCCAGGCCGTGGATGGCATCACGGCCAAAAGACTTACAGATTACAGTTACACTCACGAGTTTGATGAATTACCGTCAATGGCCTGTTTTATTCAATGCCTTGGGCGTGCAACCGCGGCTCAATTACCTACCTAAACGGATTATCTTTGGTCCGAGGGCGCATTTTAGTAAGATACCTTTCCTATAAGGAGGGCGCAATTTACACTTGACTTTCGTAACTAATTTTATTTAAATGCTTTCTTGATAATAACTTTAGGCCTTGGACGAATATTATGTTGTCACGTTGATTGCTGTTAAATAAATTCTATACCTTCATAATTTTTAATAGCAATCAACGTGAAGTGAATAATTGCTAATATTTTTTTACAGTATGTATGTTCATAACGTCTTTGAGAGGTAATATCTAGTGAAAGGCCCGATTAATAGCGTCAGTTCTTATACTGTTTACATAGGTACTGCGCATACTTTAATACTTTACAAGAATCAGCCTTACTAGTTATGGTTCATTTTTGGTAACCATAAACCGTCTTTGAGTGGCCATATCTAGTGAAAGGCCCATCCGCATGAGGGCAGACTTTCACTTTTGTCATCAGTGGAGAGCCCTACACCCACCTAATACTGAATCAGCCTTTCTGGCGATAGTAACCAAAAGTGCAGGTATCTCTTATAATATAAGACCTTTTGTCTTAAGAAGAACGTTGTCGGTCTCGCGTTTCCACATTTTACCCCCTACCGAAAAGTGCTCAACGCGCCTAAAGAAGTTTTCACTTCAAAAACTTGAAATGCGAATGCAGATCAGTGAAATCCGTGCGGAGGCCTTACTATGTAAAAATAACAGCTACAGTGTAACGATCGCAATCACTTGGCTATCGTACTCTTGTGCTATTAGTCTTATCAGTAAAATCCATTGATGCAGCAAGAATACCACGAACGTCACAGCAAGCTACATATAAAAATAGTCCCACAAACTTATCTGACCCGGTGGCAGCGTCACTAGTATCTATGAAAAATAAAATATAAACAAACATAAGACATAAAAATTGGTTCGAATTTTGGCTACTGGGCCAGATAAGTTTGTGGGACTATAAACTGTAATGAATTCTATGATCCCAAGACGATTCAGAGGTCTTGCTCATGGGCTATTGGCTTAACCATGCATGTATTTACCCGTGGTCCCAGAATCATGGCCATATCGATAAAATAAAAACTACCCCAGTTATAAAACAAACACCAATTTTTGGATTTTTGAGTTTCTCTATCTCGATGAGGGAGCTTACGATATGAGCAAGTTTAATAAGTATTAATCGAGTGGTAATCTCTACTGTAATGAGATCAAATTGGGATAATTTTCGTTTAGCATTAAACCAAGGACAATCAAGTGGTAAATCCTGGTAAACACGTGCACGCCTAACACGGGTTTTCGGTAAATAATCCCATTCAATAGTTCCCTAGCCTTATGTTATGAAGCATAGAAACAATTTTTGATTAAAACGTTTATTGAAACATTATTGCTCGTTAAATAGACACTTGGTGTCAAATAACCTATAACAAAATATATTTTTAGTAACTATAAAATTTAAAAAAGTGTAAAAATTTTCAGGTATGATGTTATAAAAATATATCTACAGTCAGTATAGTGAGATTTTCCAGAATAATTATTTGTAATATTGCACAATACAAAAAATAATTAACAAGTTTGTCTGTATAAAGATATCGGTATGGATAAATATCCATTATTGATCAAGATAGATCTAATGAAAATTTGCAAAATAAAAAACAAATAGAAGTACATCAAAAGAAAAAAAATAGAGATCGCGAGATATAAAAAATACTGAATACACTTCACAATAACATTATAACAGGGAATGTTCTTGGAATGGTAACCATGCAGACATTATTTTGTTAAAATATCCCAGGAACTATACATGGAAAACGATTTCGTTATTAATAATAACATGACTGGTCACATTATATTCTTTTAAATAAATATACAGCATTTAAATAAAAAGGTTTTAACTATAATTACCACAACCTGAACTTATAAAATAGGATTAGGTATTTCTTGTGGTCCACTCTTTTTTATGACTTTTAATGTTTCCTTATTTGGCATAGCAGTATCAGAGGGGATATTTTCTTTAATAGGTATAGTTTCTGGAACCGATTCACGCTTAGCTGATTTTTTGCCTGCTTCAGCACCAGTCTTGGTAGGTTTGGGTTCAGAAGCAGACTTTGTTTTTGGATTTTGTCTGTCAGATTTTGGTTCTGGGGCTTTTGTTGTCGCTTTAGCGCCAGGCTTGTCCGCGCTGGTTTTGGAATGTACAGGTTCCTTTTTACTTGGTTCTGATTTTACATCATTAGTTTTTGAGGCTTTAGCTTTGCCCTCCGTTTCTTTAACTGGTTTTCCTTGTGTTTCTTGGTTTTTAATTTCTGGATTTGGCTGTGGAGTATTTTGTGGTGTAACTTTAAAATTTGGATCAGCAACTTTTTGCGCGACTTTTGGTTTTGTTTCAGCTTGTGATGCACTTACTTTTGCCTTTGTACCTGTCTCTTTGGGTGCTACTTTAGGCTTTTCTTCACCTTGTTTAGGTACAGCTTTGGATGGCTCATCTTTTTTAACTTCCTTCTGTTTAAAATCTGCTTCTTTGATTTTAGCTCTTTCATTTTCCTTGGGAGCACTTTCGGATTTGACTTCTTTGGAAGGAGTATTTGGTTTTACAACTTTCGCGTGAGGAATGTCACTTGATTTTGTAGCTGGTTTAGATGTCGTAGTTGGTGGAGGTGTTGTCTGTGCTGGTTTAGCATTCTTGGGTACTTCTTTCTTTTGCTCAACTTTAGGTTTATTTGATTCTGTTGGTTTAGATTCTACTTTTGGTTGTTCTTTTGCTTTATTAGCATTAAAAGCTTTGATCAGCTGCGGAGGAGCTGGTACAGCACCAATAAAATTTTGTATATGTGGACAACAAGTATATAACTTATTATTATACACAATCACGTCACTTATATGAAGTAGGCTCCTATCTGTGTTGAAGTATGACGCCACAATGTTGCCATTCCAGTCCATTTGAACTACTCCCGTTTGTTCAGGGGTTAAACCGCTCATACTTGCGAAGTGGCCAATCTGGAAATATAGACTTTTACTATATTATGAGTAATCAAGCCATTTAAATAGGTTTATAGGAGGCCTGGCTCACTGGTCATACGTGACCCAAGATATAATATACCTACGGCGGCGCAATCCGTCGACGGCACTCGTATCAGTCGAGAGTCACGCGCGCATTGCGAAATACGTTTGACTTTACACGTTCGCGTTTCTCATCGATGATTGAAATAAGTACAAAAAGCGATATTTAATCATTCTTGATTCATTTAAACTCCAATAAACAGACTTATCACTCGGAGGACCTTATTCATTAGGTACAAGAAGTTAGAAGACTACTGTAACTTAACTGTTAAATATAACTGCCATACAACTAAAAGGTTGGCCCGCTACCATCTTAGAATGCATCATGATGCTACCGCAGAGTGTGATCACAATCAACATTTAGTGGAATAAAAAACTTACCTTAAATACAATGCTTTCAAATACGAAGTTGGGAAACTGGCTCTGGAGGAATTCGAAGGGTATTTCAATGAGTCGAGTGAGGCGCGCTATGAGCTTCCTGGCGAGTGGCGCGGAGGACATGGTGCGGCTGAGCAGCGGGCTGTCGTCGTCGAAGGCGGTGTACAGCGACGCCAGCACGCCCGAGCCGTCCGGCAGTGCGCGCAACACGTCCGGCACGCCTGCACGACATTGACAACTGTTAACACTGTCTAAAAGGCCTATTACACTACACTTTTGCAAAGGACCCTTAAAGGCCGCTTATTACACAGCAATAAGGATCAATTACCCTTTCTCTCTAAATCTTATTACATTACACTGATTCAAGTGTAAGGGCCCCTGTGCAGTATAATAGGCCTATTACACCTGTGTTGCAGTTGATGTGCAGTCGTTAAGTGCAAAATATTGACACAGATATGTTTGTATTTGTCGTCGTACGTACGCTACTTCTATTACCTATTATTATGTCGTTAAATCACGAAAATAGTCGTAATTTCCAAATGTGTCATTTATTTTCGTGCGTCTACTACATGTGTTGTGCACTTGTGTAAACATTTCGATCTACATTACACTCTAAGTCCTACACATTATCAGTTGATATTACAATCGCTATCTCGCTTAACCAAAATGTATCCTATAATTATATGGATAGTGATAGTCATCGGCAACGAAGTGGGTGCAGAACTGGAGTTCTATGAGACCGATGTAAACTTTAGAGTAGATGCGGGTACGAGGACGTGCTTCTTCGAAAAGGGCGAAGCCGGTCAGACGATGGAGTTATTTTACCAAGTGCTGGACGGCCAACACGGAGACTTCGACATAACGGTTGAGGTCATAGATCCTTCGGGAGCCAAACTCGTGTCCGATTATAAAAAATCACAAAACTCGATAATAATGGAACTGGCACACGACGGCGACTACGTGTTTTGCTTGGACAACACTCACAGTATAATGAATTCTAAGCTAGTGTTTGTGTATGTAGTCATTGAGGACAGATCGGGACACAAAGAAAAAGAAACGGTAGTTAGTGAAGACGAAGACGGAGAAGAGAATGCTGCGGAAGAAATTCTAGAGTGGATAGGTACTGACGCAGAAGGAAACAACTATACTATAGCGGTGACGGTGATAATAGAGTCGATGAAACGTATTCTCAGCCACGTGGTACACGCGCGCCATATGCTCGATAAGTACGCTGCGACTAAATCCCGCGACAGCTACTCAGCGCTAGAAGACACGTTTATAGTTGATCTATGGTCGGCTTTCCAAATTGTCTTCATGATATGCGTGGGAATGTTACAGGTTTACATGATAAAGAAGCTATTTGACTCGCCCTGCTCTAACACTAAGTATTAAAGATTTTAGTGTTGTGAGTTTTTTTTTTTTGTATATTATTAATTAGCTATCATTTTGGTTTGCAATAAAATGTGTTCTGTCACTCAATATTTGAAATTGGTTTGCTGTTTATGGTTTGCAAAAATATCAAAATTGGTTGGCAATTAATGTCATAATGGTTTGCTCAAAAATTATCTGTAAAGACAATTAAATATATGAGCTGCACTAAGGAAGCTAGAATTTCTCTATGTAAACCGAAACATTATAACCTGACCTACTGAATTTTTTTTTCATTAACCAAGTAGATTAATCGCAAATCACTATTTACCTTAGTAATTACTTACTGTAATAAGTTTATAATATTTATGTACCAAGGTTAATCAACATAAAATATGCAAAAACCTTTGACCTGAAGCTAAAACTATATTGGATTATCTACAGCAGACAATGGAATATAAACAATACTATCAGACACTCATTCGCATCCTACCAATATTTTTTTCATCAATGCAAAAGTTTTTTTAATATAAAATATGCAAAAACATTTGACCTGAAGCTAAAACTATATTGAATTATCTACAGCAGACAATGGAATATAAACAATACTATCAGACACTCATTCGCATCCTACCAATATTTTTTTCATCAATGCAAAAGTTTTTTTAATGATTATCCTTTAATCTCACTTCAAATGAGCAACAAACTGACATGAATTTTTTTGAGGATATAGTTGAAGACCTGGACTTCTGTAGACTTTTATTCAGGAAAATCAAGAGTTCTCAAAGGTATTTTTAAAAAGCTTTACCCATTACTTACCCTCACAGATGAAATAATCAGCTGGTAATATAATATAGGTATGGATAACTAATTTTAATTTAGTTCATAGCTAATTGAAAAAGTTTTCAAGTTGCATTATCACATGAAAATTATCATATAATGTAAAATTATGACCCAAACGACCTTAAAACTTACATAAAAACTAAATACGCAACATTTATACTGTGTTACCTAGTAATTTTTTGCTTCTTCAAGGTCTGTCAGAAAAACGGTTCTTTAAATATTTTATAGTTGCATAATATGCCTCATTAATTTTTCAACATATATTTCATTATTATCACATATTTTAGAATTTTTCGTTATAGTACTTAGTTAAATTTATATTTTTACTTTAGAGATCCTATTCTTATTTATATATAGTGGAGCGCCTGGGGGTTTTAACCTCGGACTTTTGTTACAGTGAATGAATTTAGATGGGTTTTGTTTTGGTTTTGTTTTTATACTATAAAGAGTAAAGCTTACCCAAAATTTTTGTGCGTTTGATTTTTTATTATTTAACCAAAAACTTAGATAAGTACTTAAAAACCAATTCAAGTAAAAGAAAAATGAAAAAATAATGTAATAAATTAATTATTTAATGTATTTAAGCCAATAATACTATCCGATATTTAATGTATCACAGTTTTCTAACAATGGATGAATCAAGGACCAGTAGCACAACTAATGAGCATAGCTACATATTATCTGTGAAAAATTCGGTTCATCTTCCGAAATCAATTCAGATTTAGGTGACAAGTTTTTTGATTCCCACAGGCACTCCTTAATTTTCCAGAACAAAAGTAGCCTATATCACTCTCCAGGTCCTCAAATATACCCATGTAAAAAAATCACGTTGATCCGTTGCTCTGTTGCGGCGTGATTGAAGGACAAACTCTCTATTCAACGTCCTTGGGGATAAAATTTTCAAAAACTATGTAGCACAGTATTTCTTTATTTTAAACCAGAAGCCCAAATACCATTCTTCATGACTATAACTTGAAAAATGAAAGAATTTCATACAAACTTTCAACCTCTATTTTACCTCTTTGGGGATGGAATTTTGAAACTGTGACACATGTACTTCTTTATTTTTACAGAAAGCCAAAATACCAAATTTCGTCAATATAACTTGAAACAATATCTTGAGAAGTGAAGGCCTTTTATACCAAATTTTAGTAATTACTTACCTAAAATTTTTTTTTTATTAAATCGAGATCTCAATTTTTTTTTGGGTAAACTTTTTTGTTTATTTATAAGCTAAATGGTCCACTTTGAATTATTAAATTTCATTCACTGTAACTGAAATCCAAGGGTTTTCATGTTTTCAATGCCCTAGGCACTCCACTAATAAGATTGTATACTTATATAACAAGCTGACGCTTGCGATTTTGTCATCGTTGAATAAGTTATATTTTGTATGAGTAGCCTATGTCACTCTCCAGGTCCTCAACTATGCCCATGCAAAAAACCACATAGATCTATTGCTCAGTTGCGGGGTGATTGAAGGACAAACCTACAACCAAACACACTTTTGCACAGTCATTTCAAACTCAAACACATATTTTTTAATTCAAATAAGCTTATTTATTAAAAGTGCTTTGGAAACATCAAGTGAATTCCCTGTTTCGGAATGCCATTCCTACCATCCTGATTCCATTTTAAGCTTATTTTAGTAATAAATAGAAAACTTAATACCTGGTAATCCAGCCACAAATACTTCGGAGGCGCCCTTTTTAGGTCCATTTACGTAATACTTGAGAATTCTATACCGAAATGACTCAGCAACCAATACAAACTGGTTGTCTGGTGATATGAGAACTCCATTAGCAAACCAGAGATCGTCCAGTAACACTTTGCTAATATTCTTGGCAGAGTTGTAGTGGAATAATCTGTGAAAATAATGTTTGTCGTAATTCAAGTTCCAATCAAGTGATCGACAAAAGACATTTTTATAAACTGATGTCTTGCCGCTTAGATACTGCTGATCACTCCAACCAGCTAAGTTATCAGCTGAATCGAAACCGGACTACTCAAATTATACACAACCCATGTATCATGCCACACATTCATTAAGAGCATGAGTACCTCCTGTGTTGTTTTGCCAAGTTCATTTGTAATTTCAATTACTAATAATGTATTTCATTTAGCGCAAATATCTGGCAGTAAGATAAAAAGTTGTTTCTCACAGAATTGATCACAATGTTCTACCTGTACTTATTTGTCGTTGTTGTTGTTGTAGTAGTAATAGAAGATTTTCTAGTTAATGCTATAAGCTAAAATATTTTAATATGCAGATATGCATAATACAAGTTTCATTTAACATCTATCCAAATATTCAAACAGATGTCCTAAGTTCCTGTGTCCTAAGATGTATCAAAGTATATGAGACACTTATTGGGATTATAGATTTACCTTCCAGATGGATCCACAAGTGTTGTAAACACTCCATCTTTTAAATGGAAGTCACTACTGGAATCTGTCCAGTAAAGATCTCCATTCTTATCTAAAGCAACTGAGTTGAAGATCTTTGGGACTCTTCCATCTATCGGCACACGTGGTGAGACTAGCAGCTGCTTTTTATCTGTTGCTAAGTCAACCTTCCAAATTCCAAGATATGCATCAGCAACATAGATAAGTTTATTTTTTTCATCAATTACAAATCCAAATGGACGCCCACAAATGTGCTCTTGATGTAAGCCAGCTGAAGTTAAAAAAACAATTTTTCTTTTCGCTTTATCAGTTTCATTATCATAATATAAGCATTAAGATTAGCATTCAGCATATTATAATGAGACACAATAAATATTTCTGTTGATATGGTCATCATTTTAATATTAGTACTGACATGAAGGAACCTGCACTATAAATCACATATCGCACGAATAGAGCGAGTCCAACACTCCTTCACGAGGTACCTCGCTTTTAAGGACAAATCCTGCCCTTATAGAGCTGACTACGAAACGCATCTAAAACATTTTAAAATCCAACCCCTTGAAAAACGAAGGCTTGTGGCTGATCTAACAGCATTGTGTAAAATTGTCCACTGCACTTTAGACTCTCCCGACTTGTTGAACCAGATTAACATACATGTTCCTCGCCGTCCTCGCAGATTTCCCCTAAAAAACACCTTTATACCAAGCTTTTCCAAAAGTAATCTTGGCAAATACTCCCCAATTAGTCGATTTATTAATTATTATAACAATTTGACCGACCTTGACATTGATATTTTTCACAACACTTTATCTAGCTTTAAGAAGAAACTTTATTCGATGTAATAAATTGACTGTAACAGTAACTTTATGGATGAAATGTTTTTAATTTTTTATTTAATTCAATCAATCTTTAAAATATCTGTGTTGTATATATAAGATCTAATTTAATTGTAATTACATAATTTAATTTTATTGTTCCTAATTTATTAATTTAATTTAAATTAACTGTATAATATTATTATTCATTCCTATACTTTGTTTTAATATTCTTTGTTTTTGTACATAAATATTTAAAAAAAAAATGTATATTGACCGGATAATCTTTAATGCTGTATATGCCTATAGTTAAGTATTGCATTAGAACTAGACATTATTATATTATTTTAAGATTATTAATTGTTTGAGCAATATTTGTTGGTATATCAATAAACAAATAAATAAATAAATGAATAGTTAGGGCTACTGATACTGTATGTTTTTGACTAACCTTTTTGGATTGTGTAAATGGTTATTTTCATTGCAGAAATAAGAATAAAAGTAAACCTTACACAATAAGCAATAACTTACCACAGGGCTGTCCAATTTTAGTAACAAACGTGACATGTCCACCTGGAGATACCTTGACTATCTCTCCGGTCGCAAGCCCCGTGTAAATCTCGCCATTCCATATCTGGAAAGTTTCTGGTCCCAATAACTTATCTTTAAATAAAGCCTGTGCATTATTTAAAACATCGTTGGGGGCCAAGGGTCCCACCCTCGGTTGGGTCGGCTCGAGTCTGTTAAAATAATTAAGTACGAATTCATTATTACGCATGTACATTAGTATGACTTTCACTTTTATGTTATTATCGGTACTATAGTTGGTTAATTCAAGTTCAAAACTTACTCAATACGCGTAAACTTTGTATACGGCGGCAGATTGGGTATCAAAACAATAAAAGCCACTACGAGGCTTAAATATAAAATTAATTTAATGAATCTTTTAACAATTCCGCCAATAAATCCCATTGCGGTATTTAAAGAAAATATTTTCAAAGTTTGATCTTGATGATTGATTGCATCTGGATTGCATTGATTGATCCAGAGCCAAGTTATGTAGCCAGAGACCGCTAGGAGCTAGGAGTGTGAGGAGTATTTTGTGTTCTGTGAGCTTGTCTATGATGCAGAGACAAGAGTAACAAAGTAGGTCCTTACATAAGAAATAGCCCTTTTGTCGTACTGGCCACTTTGATCTCAAATATCTCATCTTTGGTTAGGAATTTCAATTTCAAATTTATACAGCTATTTACTCATGCTTTTGTGTTTTGAAAACTCTAATTCATTTGTTTATTCCTCTATTGATTTTTTCTTTGCGTCACTTAGTATTATAAAATGGAAAACTTGAAATATCGCGTTATTTACGAGTATGAGTTCCATCGTGCCACCAGTGCTGCAGAAACGGCTCGAAGGATTTATAATGTGTATGGCGGCGGTGTCGCAAAAGAAAACACAGTGCGTTTTTGGTTCCAACGTTTTCGTTCTGGAAATTTCGACCTGCAGAACAAGCCCCGTGGACGGCTGGAGACCAAAGTTGATAATAAAGAATTGAAGGCTATTGTGGAAGCGGATCCATCGCAAACCACGTCCGAGCTAGCTGCAGGCTGCGGTGTTAACGATAAAACTGTTTTAATCCACTTGAAGCAAATTGGAACGTGCAAAAGCTTGAAAGGTGGGTACCTCATGAATTGAGTGCAGCAAACCGACAAACGCGCGTCGACTGCTGCCTTACATTACTCAACCGGCACATAAATGAAGGGATTTTAAATCGAATTATTACCTGTGATGAAAAGAGGATCCTGTACGATAATCGGAAACGCTCATCGCAATGGCTGAACCCTGGCGAACCAGCCAAATCCTGCCCCAAACGAAAATTGACTCAAAAAAAATTACTTGTGAGCGTTTGGTGGACTAGTGCCGGTGTCGTTACCTACAGCTTTCTTAAATCTGACCAGACGATTACGGCGTATGTCTACTGTCAGCAAATGCAAACCATGATGGAAAAGCTATCTGCTAAATAACCGAGGCTGGTCAATCGCTCAAGGCCACTGCTGCTTCAGGACAACGCTAGACTACACACTACACAACAGACGGCTACCAAATTATAGGAGCTTCAATTGGAATGTCTAAGACATCCACCAGACTTCCCGGACCTTGCTCCAAAAGATTACCATTTTTTTCGAAATTGGGATAACTTCTTGCAGGGGAAAAAATTCAACTCCGATGGGGCAGTCCAAAGCGCATTCAAAGATTTTATTGATTCCCGTCCGAATATTTTTTTAGTAAAGGGGGCAATTAACTACCTATGAGATGGCAAACGTGCATAGATAGCAATGGTAGATACTTTGATTAAATAAATATATTATATTTAAAAAAATCGACATTGTTCCTCTCTTAAAAAACGCCAATTTCATATGTAAGGGACCTATTATTACTTTGATTATATATATAAATACTAGTGGTTTGCCCCGAACTGAGACCTCGCGGTATCCTTATGATAGTTTTAATTATTTAGTGTAATAAATTGTAATAGTTAACTTGCGACATTAGACGCAAAAGGGCTAACTAAAGAGTTATTGGAGAAACGAATATACTTTTACAGAGCGCCATCTATTGACATAATTGTGAAGTTCTGTTAAAAATAATGAAGCTCATTAAAAATTAAATAATTTCGTTTCCTTATAAATTTATCTTATTTTAGTATTTGTTGTTCAAGTACAGGATATAATTCAAATAATTGATCAAGTTTCAAGCTCAGCCTTTGCGAAAATTGAGAGCGCTGAGGTCAACTTTGGACGTTAGAAAAATACCCCTTTGAAAGCCCCCCATTTCGTCAATTTTAGGGGAAAATTTAAAAAAAAAATTTTTTGGACTTTATTCCTAATTATCTTTAAAATGATATACCGCAAACTTAAGTAACTCTATAAAAATATTTTACTTCGCATTCGCTTCTATGAGAGCCCCCTGAAATAAAGATTTTTATAAGTTTTTAAGCCATATTCGGCTTATTCAAATTTAAATATAATATGTAAGCCGATGGCCTCCATCGGCTTACATATTATATTTAAATTTGAAGTAATTATGTAATTAATTAATTAATTACATAATCACTTCAAATTAATTATAATTATTATAATTAATTATGTAATTAATTAATTCAGAAGTTATAAGGCTCTGACAGTCGGACGGACGGACGGCCGAAGTGCAAATTCATTCAAGTAGACTCAGAGACCTTTGCTTCGCTCGGTCAAACATTGATTGAACCACAATAACTAGCGGTTCGCCCCGAACTCAGACCTCGCGATAGTTATAACTATATATTGGACAGTTAGCTTTTAACATAAAATTTCGTCAATTTTAGGGGAACAATTAAAAAAACTAAAAATTGTACTCTTCCTAATTATCTTTAAAATGATATACCGCAACCCTATATATCGCTATAAAAAATATTTTACGTCGCATGAGACACTATGACATTACTATGACAGAAATAAAGATTTTTATAACTTTTTAAGCCATATGCGGCTGGAAGCCATCGGTTTACATAATAAATTAGATATATACGTTACGTTGTATATTACGTTCAGTAATTCAGCAGTTATAAGGCTCTGACAGACAGACGGACGGACGAACAAGTGCAAATTCACTCAAGTAGACTAGAGACCTTCGCTTCGCTCGGTCAAAAAAGCCAAATACCACTCACTGACTCACTGACTAATCACGATATCTCAGGACCTATAAAGCATACAGACTTTAAATTTGGAAGGTAGGTTTCTTCTTTCTAAGTACAATGTAGACATCAGCTAAGAAACAAGTTTGTATGAAAGTCCTTTGTATTTGAAGTTAGAGACATGAAAATTGGCAATTAAGTTATCAATAATAAAAACCTAAAGCAATTTTACGAAAATCTACCCCACAGAGGGTGAAATGGGGGTTGAAAATCTCTATGCAAGTCCTATGTGAGACTTGAAAATCGGGATTTAGGTTATTAGTTTTACATAGTAATTACCTGCATTAGCAATTTTATGCAAATCTACATTGATAGGGGTGAAATAGGGGTTTGAAGCTTATATGAGGGTTTTAAGTTTTTGAAGTTAGGGACTGGAAAATCGGCATTTAGGTTATTCGTTTATAAAAATAATAACCTGTATACGATATTTTACAAACATCCATTCCAAAAGGGGTGCAATGGGAGTTGGAAGGTTACTTATGAGTTCTATGATTTTGAAGAATAAAACTTGAAAATCAGCATTAACATTATAAGTTTTTAATAATAAAAACCTGCATAAGCCCTTAAAATAGACCTTTTGCAGCGGGAAAATTTCATAATCTCATAGGAAATCAAAAATTGTACGCAGGCGACCTCTAGTTTAACATAACTACATGTACAGTTCGCGCGAGAGGTCCGAGGAATCTTAAGGAAGTTTGACGTAATGAGATAGAAAGATAGATAAACTCTTTATTGCCACACAAGACATAAAAATACAAAGAAAAGAAAACATAACAGAACAAAGTGCGCATGGGCAGTCTTATCACATACATAGGAGCAGAATAGTACAAAAATATAGAAAGCCATACAATATACTAAATAAAGTTTAAATACTAATAATACATAACTAAATAATTTTATAAAAACATATTAACCTGAATATTTACTTAAAATCCTGTAAACTTAATGTACAATACTTAAACATTATATAACATACTAGATAAGTAATAATCCTTTAAATGATTCTTGAATATATTTATAGATTTCGATTGTCTAATGTCATTCAGTAGTACATTCCAAAGCTTAACCGTTTTTACTGTGGAGGAATTCCCATACACCTCCGTATGACTAGATGGTATTCTCAACCTGTTGTCATCTTTAGACCGCAAATAAATAGAGTTGTGATTTAGTCGATATTACGTGATGGATACTACACATCTTTAGTATCTGTGCGCGTGCATTGAAATAATTATGAAATAATAATTCTATGAGGATATTAAGTGCAAAATGGAAGAAAAAACAAACTTTATTACAAAATTTAATTATAATGAACTGTACTAAATGTACGAAAAATCGAATTAATGTATCGCAGTCAGAATAATCAGTACTTTAAGTAATTTAAAAATTAAACAGCTATTTACACGTGTACACTCGCGTCACGGTCGGCACTCGGGAGTGTGCAGGGTATGAATTGACGGTCAGGCGAGGGGCGCACCCGCCTCAGCCCCGATTCCTCAGAGCTGGCGCGCGGACTACACTATATCTATAATACTATAGTCAAACAAAAAAAATGATACGCTGAGCAGGATATGAAAGCATTTTCTCGCTCTGTCACTCCTTGACATTAGCGAATATACTCATTTCGCTTGCTTGTGGTATTATTATTACAATGTCTACTCTTCCTGTATATACTTACTCTGTGTTTTCGGCTCTATTCTCCTTGGCTTGAGAACCCTGAGCCGGCCTGAGCCATACAGTAAAAAAAGTAATAATTTGACGTGAGCGACGTTGACAGTATGGTGACAGTATGCCCTTTTCTTTTCAGATTGTGCCTCAGCCATTTTGTACTTATTTCTGTACGATTATTTGGTGAAAATCAAGTAAAAAAAGATGGGTCACGCAAATATATGGTACTCACATCCCCGTAGATACGGACAAGGTTCGCGCTCATGGTATGTTCGCTCAAATAAAAATAATGAAATCAACTAATAGTTTGGTTAGAACACGTGTTTCACAAAGCTTCTTACTTGCTTTTTCAGCCGAGCCTGCTCTAACCGACACGGTCTTATACGCAAATACGGTCTGAACATCTGCAGACAGTGCTTCCGAGAATATGCACACGATATTGGATTCAAAAAGGTACACAGTAAAAGCTAACCATGTTTTTTTTTGTCATAAAGTGCTTGACTACTAAAATATTCAACATCATATCCAGATGCTCTTAGGATGAAAGCTAGCATTCTATTATTTTCTCTCGAGTATACCTATGAGTAACTAATCATAAGATGAAATGAGAAACATTTTTATTATGCATCTGGATAGGGTTGTTATATGATAAATTAGTTACACATGCATAGTTATTGATACATCTTTTATATTGCATAACTGCCACAAAAAGCACAATGGTCAATTTCCTAACTCACAATTTGTGTCACAATTCTAAACATCTGGTTGGTGCAAAATGTAGAAAGAGAATTCCTCTTTCTTTCTCTATCTAGGGTGAAAAACAATTCTCAATCTCTATATAGGCCTTTACATACTATTACCTGCCCAAAAGTAGAACTACAGCTTTATTTATCCTCCCCAATGGTGTAGTTGTACTTTTCAAGTTGATAGCATTTTATTTTATGCTACTAAAAACAAATGTTGCAGTGCATCAGGTTGAATATTTAAGACCATTTTCTACGTCAATGCTTTAGCTTTTATCATTCGTTCAGTTCCAGTCCTTTTGCTGTTAACTCTTGGTTATCAACTGATTAATAGATCTTAGTTCTAATTAAATTAATAGATCTTAGAGATAAATAATGTGGTGAACAAATAGTATTTAAATGGTTGTTTAAACTAAGGTTAGGGATTAACCAGCCGACTACCTGAACAAGGGATAGAAGTCCAGTCTTTTTTATTTGTCACTAGCTAATGCCCACACTATGTCTGTGTGGATTGTGGTTTTTTGGTTCCAGCGGGATTTCTTTATTTTACTCCGGGATAAAAAGTAGCCTATGTGTTATTCCAGACTATAATCTATCTCTGTGCCAAATTTCAGCCAGATCTGTTCAGCCGTTGGGGTGTGATTGACCAACAAACATCCATACATCCATCCATCCACACTTTCGTATTTATAATATTACTAGCTAAAGCCCGCGACTTTGTCTGTGTGAATTGAGGTGTTTTGATTCATGCGGGAAATGCGGGAAGAAATTAATTTTCTGGGATAAAAAGTAGCCTATGTGTTATTACAGACTATAATCTCTCTCTGTGCCAAATTTGTTCCAGAGTGATGCATCCATACATCCAAACTTTCGCATTTATAATATTATAAGATATATTAGGTGTTTAACGTTCTCAGTGTCAATTTTTGAAATATTCATTATATTTACGTTTTCTTGTGTGTTAGGTTAGGGTTCGACATAAATAATCGGGTACTTTGGTTCTATCGGGTTAATATTAGGTATATTAACCCGATAGAACCGACAGATTACCTGACAGATTACAATCTACCGAAAAATAATGCGTTAAATTGTAATCTTTCGACAGTTTGCAATTTCGCGAGTTAGATTATAATCTAACGGTTTTTACAATCTTGCAACAGCAAACAAACATAATCTTTGTAAGATGACGTAAGATTGTGCAAACCGTTGTAATCTGTTAGGTATATAAACCCGATAGAACCTAAGTGCAGATTACAACGGACACTACCTGATTATATGTATATGTCGAACCCTAACCTAACCTACAAGAAAGACACAAGAAAACGTAAATACAATGAATATTTGAAAAATGGACACTCAGAACATTTAATGGTTCACAATCTGTCGACAGTTTACAATTTCGCGAGTTAGATTATAATCTAACGCCTTTTACAATCTTACGGTGACATATAAGATTAAACTCTAGATGTCATCAAATTCTGTATGTCCCTCACAACTCATCATTCACGCGGATGAAGTCGCGGGCATCGGCTAGTATCCAATAAGCAAATTAACTATTCACTACATATTGGTGAAAGTCTCAGCTGTGTAATCATTTACGATTTTTTCTGGTCCAAGAAAGAGACCATTGTTCTTTTCATTGAACAAAATAATTACTTAATTAATTTTGGATTCTGATTAATTTTAACATCAGCATGACTTTAGCATAAAGTAACCCAATATTTTTTATTGGTTTCTCTTTATTTATAAAGTACTTTCTGTTTTGTTTCAGCTGGACTAATGTCAGAGTTGATTAAATAGGTTAATAAAAATTTAAAACCAAAACTAAATCTTTTCATTGATAAAACTTTCATATGCATTTATAATTATTAGTTCAGTATTACATGACTTTTAGGGCAGCCAGCAATTTTGTTTTTCTAAAATTTATAAAAAAAAAATATACAAGTGTACTATCGTAGGCAGAGGTGGCTATAAACACAGTCTAAATAACAACACTACTTTTTTAATATAAATAAAAGGTATTTATTACAAAATTTGAAAAAGTACAAAACATATCTATCTAATATTTTTACATAACTACATTTTTCTAGAAATATTGTCACCTTATTCTATGTTGACCAATCAGCCTAGTCTCTGTAAAGAAAGAAAAAATACAATAATTATGTTCGAAAAAATAGGAAAGCTTTTAAGGGTCCATAGACAATCAGGCCGCAGCCAACTTTAGGTATATAACTCGCCACACTACAGCATATATCTGTACGCATATATAGCACTACGCTCTACGCTCGATTTTATAGCCAACTAATCAATTTTGTAACTTGAAATATTTGATTATTTATTTACTACATATTATTATCTATGCCTCCGCGCCACATTATTATAGTAAATACTAGCAGACGCACCCCTGCTTCGCTCGGGTGAAATTTTTAAAAATTCCTTGGAGGTCGAATTTCCAAAAATCCTGAAACACGTGTTTCTTAAATCCCTATAGTAAAAATCTATAGGTATTTAACTCGCCACAATACAAAATATTTCTGCAAGCACGTATACTCTACGCTAGACCACAGTAAACGGATGAAACTACCTAGAAACGTTCGAAACAGCTCACTCACACAAACATGCGCATCGACATTGCCGTCAGTAGTGATTGCCGCGTCATGACGAGTGGTCACGTATAAATCTATTTCCGCGATCTTTTTAAAAATGCAAGGAGTGTATTGCGTAGTATACGGCTGTTTGAACTCTGCTTCAACAAAACCGGAACTATCGTTTTTTAAATTCATTCTAAATCGATATTTGGGGCTCCCTGGGAACAAAAAACAGGAAACTGGTAACAAATTAAAAAAAAATCTCTGTTATTGTACCGATTTCGTACAAAATCGATATATGAGGATCCCTAAGATCACAAGACAGGAAACTGTTACCAAAATTTAAAAAAATCAGCGCCATTTTGAAATGTTTGTTATTGGACCGATTTCAGTCAGCGCCGTTTTGAAATTCACTGTTATTGTACCGATTTCGTTCAAAATCGATATCTGACGATCCCTGGGATCACAAAACAGGAAACTGGTACCAAAATTTAAAAAAAGTCAGCGCCATTTTGAAATTCTTTATTATCGTACTGATTTCGTTCAAAATCGATATCTGACGATCCCTGGGATCACAAAACAGGAAACTGGTACCAACATTTAAAAAAAGTCAGCGCCATTTTGAAATTCTTTATTATCGTACCGATTTCGTTCAAAATCGATATCTGGAGTTCTCTGGGATCACAAAACCGGAAACTGGTACCAAACTTTAAAAAAGTCAGCGCCATTTTGAAATTCTTTGTTATCGTACCGATTTCGTTCAAAATCGATATCTGGGGTTCCCTGGGATCACAAAATAGGAAACTTTTACCAGAATTTTAAAAAAGTCAGCGCCATTTTGAAATTCTCTGTTACTGTACCGATTTCGTTCAAAATCGATATCTGGGGTTCCCTAGGATCACAAAATATGAAAATTTTACCAGAATTAAAAAAAGTAAGCGCCATTTTGAAATTCTCTGTTATTGTACCGATTTCGTTCAAAATCGATATCTGAGGATCCCTAAGATCACAAAACAGGAAACTGGTACCAAAATTTTAAAAAATTAGCGCCATTTTGAAATTCTTTGTTATTGTACCGACTTTGTTCCAAATCGATATCTGGGGTTCCCTAGGACCACAAAACAGGCAACTGGTATTTAAATTTAAAAAAATCAGCGCCATTTTGAATTTGTGTTTTGTGATCCCAGGGACCGTCAGATATCGCTTTTGAACGAAATCGGTACAATAACAAAGAATTTCAAAATGGCGCTGAGTTTTTAAAATTTTGGTAACAGTTTCCTGTTTTGTGGTCTAAGGGATCCTCAGATATCGATTTTGAACGAAATCGGTACAATAACAGAGAATTTCAAAATGGCGCTGACTTTTTTTAAATTTTGGTACCAGTTTCCTGCTTTGTGATCCCAGGGACCGTCAGATATCGCTTTTGAACGAAATCGGTACAATAACAAAGCATTTCAAAATGGCGCTGAGTTTTTAAAATTTTGGTAACAGTTTCCTGTTTTGTGGTCTAAGGGATCCTCAGATATCGATTTTGAACGAAATCGGTACAATAACAGAGAATTTCAAAATGGCGCTGACTTTTTTATAATTCTGGTAAAAGTTTCATAATTTGTGATCCTAGGGAACCCCAGATATCGATTTTGAACGAAATCGGTACAATAACAGAGAATTTAAAAATGGCGCTCATTTTTTTAAAATTCTGGTAAAAGTTTCCTGTTTTGTGATCCCAGAGAACCCCAGATATCGATTTTGAACGAAATCGGTACGATAACAAAGAATTTCAAAATGGCGCTGACTTTTTTTAAATTTTGGTACCAGTTTCCTGCTTTGTGATCCCAGGGATCGTCAGATATCGCTTTTGAACGAAATCGGTACAATAACAAAGAATTTCAAAATGGCGCTGATTTTTTAAAATTTTGGTAACAGTTTTCTGTTTTGTGGTCTTAGGGATCCTCAGATATCGATTTTGAACGAAATCGGTACAATAACAGAGAATTTCAAAATGGCGCTCACTTTTTTAAAATTCTGGTAAAAGTTTCCTGTTTTGTGATCCCAGAGAACCCCAGATATCGATTTTGAACGAAATCGGTACGATAACAAAGAATTTCAAAATGGCGCTGACTTTTTTAAATTTTGGTACCAGTTTCCTGCTTTGTGATCCCAGGGACCGTCAGATATCGCTTTTGAACGAAATCGGTACAATAACAAAGAATATCAAAATGGCGCTGAGTTTTTAAAATTTTGGTAACAGTTTCCTGTTTTGTGGTTTAAGGGATCCTCAGATATCGATTTTGAACGAAATCGGTACAATAACAGAGAATTTCAAAATGGCGCTGACTTTTTTTTAATTCTGGTAAAAGTTTCATAATTTGTGATCCTAGGGAACCCCAGATATCGATTTTGAACGAAATCGGTACAATAACAGAGAACATGGCGCTCACTTTTTTAAAATTTTGGTAAAAGTTTCCTGTTTTGTGATCCCAGAGAACCCCAGATATCGATTTTGAACGAAATCGGTACGATAACAAAGAATTTCAAAATGGCGCTGACTTTTTTTAAATTTTGGTACCAGTTTCCTGCTTTGTGATCCCAGGGATCGTCAGATATCGCTTTTGAACGAAATCGGTACAATAACAAAGAATTTCAAAATGGCGCTGAGTTTTTAAAATTTTGGTAACAGTTTCCTGTTTTGTGGTTTAAGGGATCCTCAGATATCGATTTTGAATGAAATCGGTACAATAACAGAGAATTTCAAAATGGCGCTGACTTTTTTTTAATTCTGGTAAGTTTCCTATTTTGTGATCCCAGGGAACCCCAGATATCGATTTTGAACGAAATCGGTACGATAACAAAGAATTTCAAAATGGCGCTGACTTTTTTTTTAATTTTGGGTAAAGTTTTCTGTTCAGTGATCCCAGGGAACACCAGATATCGATTTTGAACGAAATCAGGACGATAAAAAAGAATTTCAAAATGGCGCTTACCGTACTAAAATTATTGAGAAAAAGTTTGTTAGTAGGATTGTTCTTCAATCACGCCGTAACAGACTAACGTATTGACCTAATTTTTTGCATAGGTATAGTTGGCTATAATAATAATTGAGTGTAGTTAAGGGCTCTGGAGTGTCATAGACTTCAATTAATACATTCTTACATACATCCAACATACATACACACTCACACACACACGCATAGGCATACATAGACTCCTAATCTCGTACCCTTTCCTTTTGGCTTTGCTGTAATCGGGTAAAAAAAAGGGTAATTGAGAACTTTCTTCTTTGTGTCGTAAACAATATCAAGTTTTATCAAGCGCAGTATACAACACGGTGTTAATTTTGTCGTAATAAATTTCATGCAAAAAAGCGATACACCCACCCGTTCACGAGCGCATCTCAGCGCGTACTGAGCGCCAAACGCCAAGCGGCCGGCTTCTTTCCATAGAAAATGTATGAAGAATTTTTTGTGTTGACACATAAATGACAAAGTATTTATTTGTATGCATAATGTTCCAGCATTTGGGTAGAGGACTATATAAGCCCCACTCTTTTGTTATTTTCAAGTTAAAATATGTAGCTGATCTAGCTTTATGGGTTCCTATCCAGACCCCATTTTTCGTCATTTTCAGCAGTTCTTGCGTTCGTAGAAACGTATTTATTCCGAAAATTTGTATGGGAGTGTGCATTTTTTATGGGGTCTAACTAGAGATGAATACATTACCTTTAATTTAATACCATAATATCCCAACAGCTGTTATTCCATTTATCTATAAATGGTACTTGAAAAAGTATGATATCTGTATAAGGGGCCTTAAGTAACAATATTTTTTGTTTTATATGTTTAGCTATTCAGCCATTGATTTAGCAACCTAGTCAATGTATTCGGCCTAACATAGTTCCCGTTGACTCGATGCATTAATGCCACTACACACTGAGCTACTGACAGAATCACATGTCAGTAGCTCGATTATGGCAGCTATCCTCACCGCCTGACCAAGCCGCGACTCGAACTACAGTCATGCGGGTTCACACTAGCCGCAGGTTGGGCTGCTATCGGCCCACTAGTCATATGTATTATAAACAAAGAGCGATCACAATAGAAACGTACCGCGGCAGCACCAGCGAGCAAGGCAAAGAGACTGCGCTGTGGCGGGCGACAGTGCTTCTTGCCGCCCTCTGCGCAGCACAGGTTGGGGAAGCAGTCGATGCTCGAGCTGCACCGCTGCGGGAACGAGTCGACCTTGGGCGGCGTCGTGCATTGAAGGTAGGACTCCAGCATACGGACAGCTAAAGGAATTAAATAAAATTAAATGTCATTAAGGAAAGGTATAAAGGGTAACCTAGTGGTTAATATTAAGACTTTGGCCTTATACTCGAGAGTCCAGGTTTCAATCCGTCAGTCAGGTCAGTTATTGTTCATTATATGCAATTAAATATCTCTTGCTTTAACAATGAAGAAATCTGTATGCCTGAGAATTCTCCATAATGTTCTTAAAAGTTTCTAGATGCCGTTTTGATGAGATGAAATCATTAAATCATGAAATTATGAAATATTGATGGTTGTGAATGACATTCACAGATCCAAAGAAGGATGACGTGCGTGCGTGCGGAATGGGCATTGCCGCCGTCACACCATGCTTCGTAGCTTCGTAGTTTGTAGCGTACCACCTAATAGATCGATAAATCAACCACTGCGCAATTTGTAGACTAGAGCTCTTCCGGAAATCGGAATGCATTATCTCCTTTTTAGGGTTTCGTACCTCAACATGGATCACTCTGTCCGTCTGTAGTTTGTCAAGACCCTTTGTCTCAGAAAGGCATGGACGTATCAAGTTATATTTTTCGTGTGAAGTTAGCATAAACCAAATCTTTCCAACGTACCATAACCCTCGGTGCGCGAGTCCAACTCGCACTTGGCCGATATTTTTAAGATACCTGCACTACCGCATGGGCAACTTTAGGCTTTTTTTTTATCCAATACAAGTTAGCCCTTGACTGCGAGCTCACCTGATGGTAAGTGATGATGCAGTCTAAGATGGTAGCGGGCTAACCTGTTAGGGGCATAGCAGTTATATTAAACCCTTACCCCTATTCGCTTTCTACACGTCACCGTACCGGAACGCTAAATCGCTTGGTGGCACGTCTTTGCTGGTAGGGTGGTACTAGCCACGGCCGAAGCCTCCCACCAGGTCAGATCAGGGAAAATTCAGAAATTATAAATTCCCAAAGTTATAATTTCTGAATTTCTTTTCCTTATCCTGCCGGGGATCGAACCCGGGCCCTCCGCACGTTAAGGTGCCAGCGGAGGGTGAATTGCCCATACAAACGTAATACCAAAATGATTCGTAATTCGAGAATATTTCCACCAGATTATGCGATTATTAAGATTATTAAGATTGAATTATTAAGATTGAACTTGTATTTTAGGGCCTAGCCCCTGGATAATTATGTTTTCAAAATATTTTCCCAAAATTAAATGTAAGCGCATAGCGTTTTGCTTGTTTTTACGACATGAATGACATGTTTTCTCCTTATTTGTATCATATTAAAACCGACGATATGTTACGTACTAATTGACAAGGAGCATAGCCTAGATTGTCAAGTTCCCGAATAACAACATGAAGTGAAAAACACAAGTTATCATTCATCATTTTTGGTATTTACGGAACAAGACTAAACGTATCACAAATTCTGTACGCTCATATTGCTATTGCGTTTGCACGCGATCATGTGTCATCAGCCAAATAGAGATAGCAATATACCGGCAAATTTCTATTCGCGGGTTGAATAGAAATTGCGAGCGGCGATCACCGGCCTCTTAAGACAACAGCGCTACACACTGCGCCACGGAGGTCATCAAAAGTAGATACCTTTCTAATAGTGGTATATGTTAAGTGATAACGTCTACGTCCATGAAGAGCTCGCAACAGCCATCAAGATGAACAAAAATGATTTGGTTGGCCATTTTTATTTAACCAAAGTATAAGTAGGTACCAACCTAGCCGTTAAAAGTGGAGCAGGTACTCAGATCAAGATACCAAGTTTTTTGCGCACCGGTCTTTAATAATATTGTTAGACCGTGACATTAATATCGCAATACTTTAAACCTAGCTCCTATAACCTATAAGGCCTCATAATAAACTAGTGGTTCGCCCCGAACTGAGACCTCGCGGTATCCATAAGATAGTTTCAGTGTATATTAATTATACTTTGTTAAAAACTACATCCGCCAACTTAATATCTGTCTGTTTTTTTTAAGAATACTTTAAGCTGTGTACTCATTATTATAATTTTTTTCTAGTTTAGTTATACTCTTACATCATTAAGTCAAGTTTAATTTATTATTCACAATTACTTTACAAAACCTATTTTTGATTCAGTTTTCTCCAAAGGTTTTTTTTTTTTTACACCAACATAAGTTATTATCATACTCTGCCAAAAATATAAAGGCTATATCATTGACGTTCGTATCGAAAGGCGGTCACTGAAAATCAGCGTTGGGACACCTGGCACCTCAGACGTGAGTCCTGACGGCATCGCCAGTTTTAAGTCTGAGAGGCCAGGAGCCCCAACACAAGCTGAGTGGCTCACCTGTTGGTAGCCTTACACTGCTGTACAAACTTACAATTTATAATATGTATGTAGCTCATTTTTAATTTTGATTTATTTTGTGCATCTGTGTTTATTGCTGCCAATAAAGAATTTTCTATTCTATTCTATTATTTTATAGCTTAAATATTAGTACTACTATTCAACGCAAGGTGGCGGTAATAATCGGTTTTCATTAGTAATACGTCACCGTAAAATTGCAAAAACCGTTAGGTTGTAATCTAACTAGCGAAATTGTAAACTGTCGACAGATTACAATTTAACGTATTATTTTTCGGTAGATTGTAATCTGTTAGGTATATTAACCCGATAAAACCTACGTGATTACACTAACTGACATAGCTGGGCACCGTTAATCAAATAGTTAACTTCGTTAATCATTAATCCGCTACAAAAAAAGTTAGCTTCGTTAAACGTTAAAGCGTTACATTTCGGAAGAATTAACGCAAGTTAACGTTAATCGTTAATCCGTTAATATGTGTAAAATTGCATCTTTATATCGTTGCATTAGCATTAGTGAACTTATAAAACCTGTTGGTTTAGCCTTTAGGTTCTGGAAGTTAACAGGTTAGGAATAAAACAAAATACGCTGGAATCCGATCCGATTCCATGTATTCCAACATCTATCGACTATCATATGGTTTTATAATTTATTTTAATAATTACTACACAGTACCACAGCACAGTACATTTTTTCTCTCTAACTAAATGACACTGCACTCTTCTTTATCAATTATCAACACGCAAAATATGATCACTGACAGTAATTTATAATAACAACAAACAAACAAACAAAACAGTAAACACACGTCACTCTAAGCATCGGCACTAAGTAATGAAATGATCAAACGAACCAAATCTCTTCACAGTTTTCTTTCTCACTCTCACGCGCCGGCAAAATATATCTAGTTTAGTTTTTGTTTCACTCACTGCCACGCGCCGCCCGGCACTTGTCTTGTCAAGTTGTCGGTGCCGTGCGGTAACTACTAACTATTAGGCATTGGATTAACGATTAACGGACTTCTGCATATTAACGGAAGTTAACGTGTCCGTTAACATCTTTAAAAGTTAACTTAAAAGTTAATCCGTTAATCAAAATGTTAACTTCGTTAATTAACGATTAACGGATTAACGTGTTAATGCCCAGCTATGCTAACTGGTTATTTATGTCGAACCCTAACCTAACCTACAAGAAAGAGACAAGAAAACGTAAATTATATAATGAATATTCCAAAAATTTACACTCAGAACATTGAACGGTTCATAATCTATCGATAGCTTACAATTTCGCTAGTTAGATTACAATCTAACGGTTTTTGCAATCTTACGGTGACAAATACATTGCAAGATATCGCGATATAAAGATAATTAGTTCCAAATTTAGTAGGTATAATGAACAAACGTAAAATAACAATGAATTAAATTAGTACCACTTCTCGACGCAAGATGGTATTAATATGCTAACCTATTAATTACATCGTAAGATTTAAAGGTGAACGCGCACCTAGACGTACCGCATGTGCCGCAGTTGGTTCTCATGGTTTCGAGCAGTACTACCGAAGTACATCAAAACTCGCAAATACGTGCGCTCAGGAACCGATCTTGAAACGAATAAAAATTAGGTCATTCGCGCCTCCCGCATCGTCCTCACTGCACCGTACGCATTAAAACGCGCTGAATCTGATGACGTCAATCGTCATCCACTTGCGTGGATGGGATACGTATACCTACAGTATTTTACTAAAATGCAGCTCGTTCGGTGAGCGGGTGTTACGTAGGATAAGATTTCAAAATAAAATGTGATAATGTGTGCTTGCGGTTCCTGCGGCGAGCAGATGCGCGCTCATCTTTACGTTCATAGACATCTGTACTATCAGTAGACAATTTTTTTATTCCACGTAAGATGGTGTTAACGTCTATTATTTGTAAGCAAAAACAAAAAAAGTTTTACAAAGCGCCATCTATTGACAACATTGTGTAGTTCTGTTAAAAAAACTGAAGCTCATTAAAAACGAAATAATTTCGTTTCCTTATAATTATTTATCTAATTTTAGTATTTGTTGTTCAAGTACAGGATATAATTCAAATAAGTGATAAATTTTCAGGCTCAGCCTGTCAGAAAATTGAGAGTTCTGAGGTCAACTTTGGACGTTAGAAAATATCCACTTTGAAAGGCCCCCATTTCGTAAATTTTAGGGGAAAAATTAAAAAAAAAAATATTTTTGGACTCTAGTCCTAATTATCTTTAAAATGATATACCGCAACCCTATGTAACGCTAAAAAAAATATTTTTCTTCGCATTCGCTTCTATGAGAGCCCCCGTGAAATAAAGATTTTTATAACTTTTTAAGCCATATTCGGCTGGAGGCCATCGGTTTACATATTATATTTAAAGGAAATGGCCAGTGGAACTATGTGAGCTTGCTTGCCTAGAGATCAAAAATCAATGTGCAGCAATGATTTCTTTAATATTGCAATTTTTATATTCTATAGTTTTCACACAAAAACAAAGGCTGAAGGCTCTGAAAACTGAGGAAATAAATTAAAAATGTTTCACCAAATAACTGCTTTCCCAGACTAGATGGCGCTAGTTGTTGTGGTTAGCGAGTCTAAAAAAATATTTTCAAGTATTGCTAACCACAATAATTAAGCTTTGCATTATTTGGGCATGGATCAGGATTATAGTGGATTAATAAAACTATATTTGCAAGAATTATGTAATTCCTTTAAAAATCACGCTACATTGCACTGCTGCCACTAGATGTTGCTAAACGTTTTGGTTGGCGAGTCTTTTCAACTATTCGACAACAGATGGCGCTAAACCTTTTGTTTAGCGAGTTATTTCAACTACTCGACCACATGGCAGACATGTAATGCCAGATGGCGTTACGTTCCTTTAAACGCAGTGGTTATTTGAAAATGATTTGTTCGATCAATTACACGTTTCATTGAGGCTTGTCATCTAACAAAAATAATTATAAACAAAACATACATTTCCTTTTCAGTACTATTTCATTGATTAAAAATAAATCACTCATAATATAGTGATAGTGATAGATAATACTCAAATGGTATTAATGTAGGGTTAGATTATTTTTACAAGATTATTATAAGGCATGGAAACGGAACGTGGAGTAGAACAAAATGGAGTAGTGCTAATCTAGACGCTCAAGATTTAAACAATAAACGTATTGTTTTTTAGACATTTTAACCTTGACCTTATTCGGAATAATAAATCCATAGTAATTTCGGTTTTAATTTTTAAACCATACTGTAAAAACGGAAATCCTGCACATTGTCCCGAATCGGAGGGCAGTTACTGGTCATATCATTTGAAGTAATTACGTTCAGTAATTCAGAAGTTATAAGGCTCTGACAGACGGACGGATAGGTTTTTTAGACAAAAAAACGTTGGTAACCGAAAGTTTTATTTCAAATTTTCCAATTATTTGAAAGAAAAAAAGTTTTTTTCAAATTTTATGTTTTTATGTCAGCAGGGCGACCGCGTATCTCTGACAGCTATAGTATAACGATCGCAATCACCTCTGATTGGAAAACACTCTTCCACTATTGGACAAAATCCATTGACACAGCAAGAATACCATAAATTCAGCCAATCACAACAATGGGCATGATGACTGATTTTGAAATATGGTCAGATTATGTTCGGAAGTATGTACTATTTCGAAAAAATATATTATTTCAGCAGAAAAATAAGGTTTGGTAGATAAAATTGGCATTTGAAATTTAAATTTTAAAATTCACGCCAAAACGCTCGCCGGTGTCATAGCGCCGTTTGTGACGTCACTATTGTTGTTACCAATGTACTCTGTGTGATTGTCAAAGCTCGAAAACAAACAATTGTGACGTCATTCGCTTCTTGGCGTTTAATCCATTAAGACGGATTGCTGTATTTTATAGTCTAATTTTATCAAAATAAATAGCAATCTCACTCGAAATAGAAAAATAAATACGTTTTTTATAATCCATGAATCCTATTTCATTAGATAAATTCATAATTTCATTGATTCTTGGTTACCGTCATCATGCCTATTGATACTGTAACAATGATTGATGCAGAAGATACGCGGTCGCCCTGCAGAATGTCACCTGTCCTGTCACATTCACAACACCACATCTGACATCTAACATTTCGTTCAGTAATTATAAATCGTTTCCATCATCCGTTTTAACATAAGTGTACCGTTAAAGTTAAGTACCCATATTGAGTATTTTGTTTTACGCATCACAACACAGTAAAGGTTGAAAATAAAGTATTTTATATTTATGCAAAATTATAAAGTATAATTACCAAAAATAAAGTAGGATACGTTTTTATAAAGTATAGATGGCGACCCTAGGACGGACGGACAAGTGCAAATTCACTCAAGTAGACTCAGAATCCTTCGCTTCGCTCGGTCAAATATGTTGCAATAATATACTTATATATTAAAGTTTAAGCTGTTATTTATTAAGTGCCAAGTTTTTCTTTTGCCAATTTATCTGTAAGTATCATTATTAACTCATAGAAACCACTCGTTACCCTTATAAGATTTAAGAGTAGGTATGTGTTCTTGTCACAAAAGTTGTAACAAAGTTGACTCTAGGATTAAGACCCCTTTGTAGGTAGGTACCTAAGTAGGTATCTAAAGTTGCACTGTGAAGATGAAAATAGCGTAGAAGCTTCCCAGTATTGAGTAGAAGTTAGCCGCGAGGCCAGCATCAGTAACAACATATTCACGTCCTTCAATCCGGTTGGCGACTGGGACGAGGTCGAGCCTGGCGCGTGCCGTGCGGCAGTAGGAGCGGGTGCCGTCAGGACAGCAGACGCGAGGCCAGCATTCTGAGTCATTCTTGCACGTCTGCGCTTAGTGCAACAGTTACTCACATGCTTCAATCTGGTTCGCGACTGCGACTGGGACAAAGTCGAGCCTGGCGCGTGCCGTGCGGCAGTAGGAGCGGGTGCCGTCAGGACAGCAGACGCGAGGCCAGCAGTCTGAGTCAGTCTTGCACGTCTGCGCTTAGTGCAATAGTTACTCACGTGCTTCAATCCGATTGGCGACTGGGACGAGGTCCAGCCTGGCGCGTGCCATGCGACAGTAGCAGCGGGTGCCGTCAGGACAGCAGACGCGAGGCCAGCAGTCTGAGTCAGTCTTGCACGTCTGCACTTAGTGCAACAGTTACTCACATACTTCAATCCGGTTCGCGACTGGGGCCAGGTCGAGCCTGGCGCGTGCCGTCCGGCAGCAGGAGCGGGTGCCGTCAGGACAGCAGACGCGAGGCCAGCAGTCTGAGTCAGTCTTGCACGTCTGCGCTTAGTACAATAGTTACTCACGTGCTTCAATCCGATTGGCGACTGGGACGAGGTCCAGCCTGGCGCGTGCCGTGCGACAGTAGGAGCGGGTGCCGTCAGGACAGCAGACGCGAGGCCAGCAGTCTGAGTCAGTCTTGCATGTTTGAACTTCGAATAGCAGCTCTCCCAGAGGCGCCGCGGGGCACTCGCGAGGAATTACACCAAGAATTGCTAAAAGTGATCATTTTCTTTAACTAAGTAGGTACTTTCAATGGCGTTCGGATGTGTCGCACTGTGAGAAGCTTAATCATTACCTACAGGAAAATTGATAAATAACTTTACCTACATAGTTATATTTAAAGAACTCCTTAGAATAGATTTTGTAATGAAATTCTTAATTGTATTGAAGTTCTTTAAGTAATAATAAGCGATTTATTATTTAATTAGGTACAGTAATGTTTATATTATGTTATAAAATATAAAAAATCATAACCCTATTTTTTGCTTCGCCGTAGTCGGGTAAAAATTCAAGTCGTCCATGTTAATACCTAATCATGTACCTACCTATCTGCTCTACGAAGTTTCGAATTTTATTTTACTTGTAATGGGAAAGATTTACCTGCAGTTACATAAGAAAGTTATAAAAATATCTTATTGAGGAGATATGTCACCGTAAGATTGCAAAAGTCGTTAGATTGTAATCTAACTAGCGACATTGTAAACTCTCGACAGATTAGAATTTAACGCATTATTTTTCGGTAGATTGTAACCTGTTAGGTATTTTAACCTACTACCTAGGGCACTAGGTACCTGATTATGTCGAACCCTAAACTAACCTACAAGAAAGAGGAGAAAACGCAAATTCAATTAATATTTCAAAAATTGACACTCAGAACATTGAACGGTTCACAATCTGTCGACAGTTTACAATTTCGCTAGTTAGATTACAATCTAACGGTTTTTGCAATCTTACCGTGACAGATATAAGCATATCGCTAGGTACTTGCATAAAAGTTATAGATTATCGCTGCACTTACTGCGTTTTTATTTCATTACATCATTTTCACAAACACAGTGGTCAGTGAATGTGTTTTAAAATCAAAAAGGTACATAAGTAACATTTTAATTTAAAAACAGTTGCAACATAGTAGGTAATAATAAGTACGGTCTAAGTAGGATACTCAAGTTGGTTGCAACATGCGAAGGGCTGGAGAGCCGGTAGGAAGTTTTGACGAGGTGTTTATGTATAAACAGTGGGTTATCAAGTTAGCTATATTCTACATTTAGGGTACTCGGATCGATACATGAACATTTAAGCGGAATTCTAGCTTGTTATATTTCTTCTCAAATCTCCTCATTTCAGACCATAGAATAAACAGCTATTTTCTAAAAAAACCTGATTGAAATTAACATATTTTTGTCGATTTTCTACTTAAGATATATTACTGGAAAATATTTGCTTGGGACTTTTATTTGGATAAATGGATCGGCAATTTACTTATAAGCTTACGAAAGTGGTTGATTCATCTTAGCACGTTCTCCATACAAAAACTCAATCGTCTGGGTTATGTTTGCACTATTGAGGTCTAAAAGGTGCCTGGTAAGTTGAGCAACTCCTTGTTATTATTTAAAGCAGCGTATGGTGTTGTCCGCTTAACGCGCTTAACGCGCTCTCCGAGGCACGGAGGTGAAACATCGCCAACTTCCTAACTCCGGGGTAGTACTGAGAATTTCTAGTCAGAAAAATCCAATAAGTAGGTACTTAATTCAGGCTCGACCCGTGACTCGGAACATGCTTACCACTAGATCAACGAGGCAGTTATGCCATAGCAAGGAGGCAAATGCCGTAGTTAGTGCCTAATTCTTATAATTAAATAAAAAATGAATTCTTTTTACCTATTGGGTGGTGTTTATTTTTCGGGTTACCCTATATTCATTGAAATAGAATAGATGCTAAAATTCTACATCAATGCCTCTAATAAATAATAATACTTATGATCTTTGTGCGAGTGTATTATGCAACTAGCGGCTTAGGCTAGTGTTGTACAAAATTCATCGTATGCACCTAGCATTCCCATATTTAGTGATGTCGAGCGTATTGGCCATGGTCAGAAATACTCACGTTGATGTGATTCTTCGGAGACAGGTCGGGGCGCGGTCACTCCTTTCACACACAGACCTCCACAGCAAACCTGACCGGGCCCGCTGCTGGCGCGGCATTGAGCATTGGTTTCACACGGTACTGGGAACAACTCTACTGCGGGGTTCTTTGGACACGCCAGTTTTTGTGTCTTGCCTGTTAATATTGACGATTAATTTATTGAGGGCTTCTTAAAAACAACAATTAGGTAATTTTTGGCGGATATTGGGAGTTCTAGGGTTCCGTGCCTGGTAGGAAAATTTCGGAATTTTGGAGTTCTTGCTGTTGCTTATTGTAATTAAGTACCATCTTATTAACATAGCTAAAAAAAAGAAGCCTCCTAGCTTCTTATATGTAATAGGTAGATGTTATATTATATAGTAACGAGCTTTGATAATATTTTTCGGGATAAAAAGCCCAGGCAAAGACAAAGCAAAGATACACACTTACACAGATACGTTTTCTCATTTATAAACAGGCATACCTTACTTATTATTGTATTTATTTTATTAAACATATTTTTAATAGATATTAAAACTTAAAAAGTATAGACAACTAAATATGAAACTTTAAGGAGCCTCTTTAGGACACAAGCGGTGTCTTGCAGATAAAAATTCAAATTCACAATGTTGTCACGATGTCCAATACAAAGCCGTACGGACATAGGTAGGTATCGATACTATTAGATTTCGAAGTTCGAACGGAACTACAAAATGCATTCAATTAAAATGCTAACATTGTTGTTATACCTAAATATTAGTTGATACAAAATTGAGACTATACAAGTGTAGGTATTAGATATAATAATAAATCTATTATCTAAATAGTTATCACCCGAGTTCAATATCACCCGACATTCGATACAATAACGTTACGCTAGAGTGCATTATAATTCTATGTAGTAGATAGAATGTCTCATAAAATTTAACCCGTCGTTTTATTTCCTTGTTTTTAGTAAGGGACTTATGAGAATGTATTTTTTTCAAATTAAGTGGTTAAGCGCGTTTATATAACACACTGTCTGGCGGTCAAGCTGTTACAATATGAAACTATACCAATTATGAAATATTTAAAGGTTACCTTTCATATTTGGATATAACTGACTCATCTTATGTAACTGTAAAACCGCAAAATATGAAACATGACTAAACGAATACATGGGTAATTTTGTGTACTTATTCCATGGATTAAAATCATCTGGGTATATCTATTAAGTACTTAGTTTATGTAACGACTAGAAAAAATTTACTATTTAGTAAAATCTGATAGTCTGCAATAATCGATTTAATTATCATTTCACTAAAAACTGCGATAAATAGTACTATGGTACCTATCAAATGAAAAGATAAATGGGTTACTTACCTATTTTAGCCGGCGCTTTTGTTGGTACAAGCTGTATCGGCAGCAGTTGCAGGAAGGGCCGCGGAGGCTCCGTGGTCGTTGTAGTCGTGGGCTTCGGTGTAGTCGTAGTCGTCGTGGTCGTTGTCGTTGTGCTGGTGGTTGTACTTGGGGTTGTTGTAGTTGTTGTAGTACTAGTTGTGCTTGTTGTAGTGCTGGTGGTGCTGGTGCTAGTGCTTGTGCTTGTACTGGGCTCGACTACACTACTACTCGCCACAGTGGTTCTAAAATATTTAGAATGTTCGCTAATGATGTATTTGTACGTGACAAAAGCCAAAGCGGTGTGTAATTAAGTATGCTATAATTTATTTAAATTAGATACAATCCAACTTTTTTATGTTAGTCAAATAGTTTAGGGCTTGTTATTAGACGAAACTTACTTTGTTTCGTGTTGTATCTCATAAGGTATTCATCGAAATTAAATGGTGTAACGGCCAATTTTGGTGTTAATTGAATACTTGGGATGACTAACATATTTATTTTGATATCTTATTTTAATTTTATCACAAATAAATAACAGATGAGGGTATAAATTTCATAAACGGGATCTCCTACTACTATTCAGAAACTATCAGATGAGACGATTTTTCCAACATCATTCACATTATCACAATTTTGTTAGGGATTTAAATTTTTTTGAAATAATAAAAAAATCGGTTAGGTAAGTTACATATTGTCAGCTTTGCGTTTAAAGTTGAAATGAATTGTTACAAAAGTTTAACAAAAGATTGTTAATTTATTTATTGATGAAGGTTCGATTGTACTGATATTTTACTCATTCGATGTATTTTACTAAGTCAGTTCGTTCCTAACGCCATTTTGGAATAACTTGTATAAATACGAATGTTTTACCATCGGTAGGGCAGTCTCCACCGAGACTCAAACGATTATTGAATACCTTCGGTGTTTAGATCGTTACCTTGTTTACGAGCCTGCGGTAGCAACTGCAGCCTGGTCAAATGATTTGATACTGTAGTATTGTATAACTGAGTTTTATAAACTAACTAATTACATTAAATCTATCTCTTGTGGTTAGAGTACAAATATATTAAAAGTGTTTTATTAATACCTACTTCTGGATTGTTCTCCAACAATATTTTGAGTTTATCCATTACGCACAAACAATGTTCTCTGTATAATATTAGTTGAGACGCAAATCTTCCACGGGCATTCAATTCTGCCATATAAAAGACATCAACGGTACCACAGCATTAAACACTTGAATGGTAGATACGGTTTCTGAATTCAGTTGCAGGGAACAGTTTCAACAGAAGCTATAAGGAAATGATCAATTATTATTACTGTATGTTTATACAGTAAAAGTATAATACTTAGTTATTGATATATACCTAAATTACAAAGCTAACTTCAATGCTAAGTATTAAGTTTAAATTGACGAAGATGAACTCGTAATCATTTATTTTGTAACACATCAAAACATTATATAAACTTTAAAAGTAATACTGGGGCGTTGCAGAAGTCAATCTATCAAGAAATTAAAATGTACCTAATCTTTAATCAATGACCTTAACCTGTGCATTACCGTTCACTTTTTGTATCAGCTTATTCAATCTGAGATTAAAATAATATTAAAACTAGGTAAGTATATGAAAAACAGAGTTTTCATTAGGAAATAAATCTTGGTTTTAAATCATAAGAAAACTGCAAGTGGCCCGTTCATTTTTCTTTTATTCCTAACTAGATACCTAGATTCAATTTTATCCAAATCTTGCCTGTGGGTATTTCAACTCTGATCGTAAATACATTACTTATATTTTTCTTGTCAAGGATAAATAAATTAAGATAATATGTTTAACCGTTTGATTTACCTATATATATATTATTGCAGAAACTTATTTCAGAAGTAGAAAACATGATTCAAGTATGGAATGAATTCACTGCGATTAAGAAGAAAAACGATGTCAGAGTCGAACGTCGAAGACGAGGTTATAAAACGATGCGTGCGCTGCTGGCAGGGGCTGCTCCCTTGACATCCGTCGTTGCGTATCGTTCTTGTGTGATTTTATTTTCTCGCTGTATTATTTTTATTGTTCATGTTAATAAATGAGCCAGGAGAGCTTTTTCGTCTTTCTTCTTCAAGTATCGTCTAGAAATTTGCAAGATCAGAAGTGGGATTCGGTATCAACGTGATGCCTAATCCTACCGGCTATTCTGATTCTATAATTCTATACTTGAGGAAGGAAGGCAAGAATGCCTGATTGTGATCGCGTGAGTGTCGTAGAACTCGTCATAATGGTTGTTTGAAGTATGATTTGGACGCGATACTAGTTCGCGTAAGGTGTTTTGAAAAGTCAGACAGCTACGCGTAATATCACCATCGCCTGATAGGCCTGCAGGTGCTTCTGTTACGCCTGCCATTTAAGAGCTTCATAGATCGTGACCTGTGTGCAACGGAGTCTGAGCAATGCCACTGCTGGACTAGAGGAGCTGAAATGAAGGAGCCCGGGGACGGTCTCGGGTCAGTCTGGCCGTATTGCAGAAACTTGTTTCAGAAGAAGAAAACATGATTCAAGTATGGAATGAATTCCCTGCGATTAAGAAGAAAAACGATGTCAGAGTCGAACGTCGAAGACGAGGTTATAAAAGGATGCGTGCGCTGCTGGCAGGGGCTGCTTCCTTGACATCCGTCGTTGCGTATCGTTCTTGTGTGATTTTATTTTCTCGCTGTATTATTTTTATTGTTCATGTTAATAAATGAGCCAGGAGAGCTTTTTCGTCTTTCTTCTTCAAGTGTCCTCTAGAAATTTGCAAGAATATATTTTTTAAATCAGATATAAGTAGGCGACTAGCGAAAGGCCCATCCATATGCTGGCAGACTTTCACTTTTGTCATCAGTGGAGAGCCCTACACCCACCTAATACTCAATCAGCTTTTCTGGCGATAGTTACCAAAAGTGCAGCTATCTCAGTCTATTAATAGTAGTTATTACGCAAATAAAGATGGTTAAGGGTAGAGGCCAGTGGCCAATACGATCAATACAATTAGTGCTATTTTAAATGAAGATCATTCTGAGAGTTTATTTGACAACATAAGAATAAAACTTTTGAAAAGTTTTGAACCAAATATAAGTACTAAGCTTTTAAGAAAGTCTTATAAACCATTAAAAAGTTTGAAAAGCTACAAGAAAATATGCAGCGATAAGCGTTTACTATTAATTACAAAAACATCGAATATATAGACATCATAATGGTACAAGCACACGTAGGTAACCAAAGCAAAGCTTAGCAAAGGTACTCGTAAGTAGAAAACCGGTGAGCGGATTTTATAATAGACATTTTGTAGTATTTACACAATAAATATCAAGTATTATGGTTTCGATAAACTATCTGACCGAGGGAATAATTTTTTACATGAAGAACTTGTGTAGAATCTAATGTAGATTAGTTTTTATTCAAAACTTACTTCCGGCTTAAGAAGGCAGTTTTTAAAAGTACTTATTTATTGATTCGTGGCAAAAATTTACAATTATTGTTTTTTTAAGACCAATTGAATTTGAATGCTAAATACAATTAATGGAGAACAAAGGTATCAAAAATCTTTTTAGGAATCGGTAAAAAACGGGTCAATAGTTAAGTAGTTCAATTAATCGGTCTTCGTTGTAATAATTTGAAAAAAAAAAACAATATTTTTATGAAGACAAACAATTTGGATAACTCTTAAGCAAAGTACCTGGGTAGGTATTTGCTTAAGAGTACATTCTACTAGGTATCTAAATTAGAGTTGACGTAGGGATAGGAACAGTAAGACCGATAAATATTGATAATAGGCATAGGTAAATTAATTTATTTATTTATAGGCACCTAACTTATCAGTTTTAGATAATAATGTCTTCCCGACCGAATTGCGGCCACGGCAGCCAATCTCCAAAGACACCAAATAGATAATAATAAATGCGCAGTTAATATTTAAATACCACAAACCGTATTGCCTGAGCTATAACTCCTTTGGTGCAGAATCCTTTGCAGCACAGGTGTTGCGTTCCCATAAGTGTGCATTCTGTACTTTTTCTGCAAGGTATGGGGAAGAGATCCAGCCAACCACTGGTCGTCCGTACTTTTGGACACGATAGTGATTGACATTCGCCTGTAAAACAATAATGTTAATGGTTAGCAGAATAATTTTGAAGAGGAAGATGCTCAGAGGCACTTTGAAGTCTTATAATGGGATTCTTTTCGAAAAGATCAACAGCTAGAAGTCAACACCAGAAAAGCCCGAAAAATCCACTTTGCAAACTCTCAGCTTTCATCAAGCACACTCTGGCACTCTGCGGGTTCGACAAGTAGTTCCCAAATCTATACTAATATTATAAAGAGGTAAAGTTTGTGAGTTTGTGAGGTTTTAGGGGGTAATCTCTGGATCTACTGAACCGATTTTGAAAATTCTGGTACCAATAGAAAACCACATTATTTATGAGTGTCATAGGCTATATATTATCCCGAAAAATAAGGGAGTTCCCGTGGGAATTTAAAAACCTTATTTCGAGCGGACGAAGTCGCGGGCAAGTCTACTAGAATATAATAAATCTATGGGGACTGGGGTTCTAGGCTCATAAGTAAATAGGTACTTATGAGCCAGGTGCAGATAGCTGCATATTATTATGGCAGGCAACGACCTCTATGTACACTTATTTAATTCGCGGCAGGCTGGTAAGCAGACGATAAAAAATATTGTTCCTTCAAACAAATAAGTATAAGACGTCTTAGAGAAAATTGATGCCCCGTTTGATTTATGTCACTCAACTGTAAATTGTAATTTTATGTCAATTTAAAAAATAAAAATCAGGGAAGAACGTAAACTTTATACAATAGATAGATACATAATAAATTATGTATGTAATCGTTTTAGTTGTCTAGGTATTCGTTGTTAAATCATTAATGATGGTACTAACGAAAGGCGTCAAACTGCCAGAGTTCTCAGCGCTAAATGTAGAGGAGTGCAATCTTTCGACAGCCACGTTGATGTCAGCAGCCCCTTACGTGGGCAAGCATTGCGAGAGTATAAACAACGAGTTTATGCTGTGCAGATTCGAGTCGAACGACCCTCGAGCCTGCGTCGACCTCGGGAAAAAAGTCACCGCGTGTACGTTGCAGCTGTTCAGGCAAATCAAAGACAACTGCAAGTTAGAGTTCAATCAATACGCGAATTGCGTTGACAAAAGTTCCGGTAACTATTCCTTCAAGAATTGCCGGAAGACACAAGCTGTTTTTGACGCATGCATGAACGATAAACTATGCATGCAACGGCCTGGGTTTGGATATTTTTGCCGCGCGAGAATTCACCACAGCTCGACGCCCGCGCCTCCAGCGGATCCCTGTCCCTGTGCACCTAAGGTTCCCGACCCGACCCCGTCGCTGCCGGACTGCAAGCCACGGCCTCCCGCTCGCTTTGGTAATCGCTTATACTGGGCCATGGAATAATTTTTGGTCTGTACTTATTACTTTAAATAAAACATAATAAATTAGACATGTTTTTCTTAATTGTGCGTTTGTATGAACAAAACTACGTACGTTTTTCGATGGTGCTTATACTTGAAAATATTCTAGAACCTATTTGGTATTCGCTTTAGATCTAGGTTAACGGCGAGCGATTTTATTGTGCAGACAAGACATACATAATGGTTTACTTGCCATAATATATTATACCTACATATATACATAACGAACTGGATCAAACACTGGAAAATTCTAATCTAAACAATGATTAACAGCTCTGTACCTATGTCAATCTCAATTTTAAAACACGACTTATCTAGGCAAGTAAGTAGAACCGTCGTCGTCGTCTCAACCTATAGATGTTCACAGCTGGAGGAAGGTCTACCGAATGGATCTCCACAGAACGCGGTCTTGTGTCGCTTGCTACCAGCAGCTCCCAATTACTCGCTTGAGATCGTCCGTCCACCTAGTGGGGGGTTGTCCAACGTTGTGCTTTCTGGTGCAAGGCTGAGTGACCCTGAGCCTTCTTATCAGGCCATAAGGGCCATATCTATGGGCCTGGGTATATAGAATGTATAATAATTAATAGGAACTTAAAGGTAGGGCTCATGTACCTAGCTACAATTCAGTGGTTTTACATAAAGATATCTAAATTGTTTGTTTCAAATTCAAACTGGAGGAGTACGGTACTAATAAAGTATGAAAATTAATGATCGGTCTAGACTTGCAGCCCTAGGTATGGTAAACAAGAGAGCGGACAAAAGCCGGTCAGTGTTGATTGTTATGAAGGTCACTAAAAATGCACCGTTAAGTGGGTGAACCTCGACTGTGTTGAAATCATGAAGCAGAACTCATTAGTCAGCCGGTCATAATATAATAATAATTTATGGGTATAAAAGATATTTGACTGAGTACTTAAACTTATTTATATAATTATATGGGTTGGCTAGCTAGAGCAACCCGCATCCGGGCCTGCTCCGGGAACCTTTGATTTTTCAGGGATAAAAAAGTAGCATGTTTTTCCCCGGGATACAAACCATCTCTGTAGAAAATTTAATCAAAATCGGCACACAGACGGACACACGCATTTATTATATTAGTATGGATGTCTGGTTAAAAACCTAGTGTTTACTAAGCTATTACACTGATCGCGAGCAATTTACTCTTATCCATTGAGGAGTTCAGTTCTCCATGTCCGAAGATATAATCTGAGTCACGTATTAAAATAATATGCTATGTCTGGTTAACAACCTATTACTTATTTACTAAGCTTTTACACTGATCGCGAACAGTTTACTCTTATCCATTATATATCCGTTCGCCATGTCCGAAGATATTCATCAGATCTTCACGAAATTAATATAAGACCAACTCTGAAGTATGGTCTAAAAAAAGAATCATCAATTTATTCCTATCCATTGATGAGACCACCTCTGAGGTATGATTTATCAAACAAAAAAATAATCATCAAAATTGATTCATAATTGGCGGAGTAATCGCGTAACAAACATATAAAAACATACAGCCGAATTGATAACCTCCTCCTTTTTTTTGAAGTCGGTTAAAAAAACTGTGCTATATTAACTGTGGTATGTGTGCATGGATTTACCTAATAGGAGCGACTATGTAACATCCCGGCAAACTTTACCTTATTGAGTCAGTTCCGGCTAGTTCACTTGTCTCAAAACTGTGAAAATAATCCTCATTACACACTATACTAATACGGAAGTACCTACTTAGAATTGTAATTAGGCATAACATGCTGATGCTCGGTTCGATGACGTAATTTTGAAACTAATAAGAGCAACTTTAAAACCGTAATAAATTATTACCTACGATAGCAAACAAAACATTATTATTGACTTAGCGAACAGAAGGTCTCTGAATCTACTTGAGTGAATTTGCACTTGTCCGTCCGTCTGTCAAAGCCTTATAACTTCTGAATTACTGAACGTAATTGCTTCAAATTTAAATATATATGTAAACCGATGGCCTCCAGCCGAATATGGCTTTAAAAGTTATAAAATCTATACTGCCGTCATAATGAAAAAAGGCACATCTAACATTTTACAAATATGGAGAAAATCGAGATTAAAAATTTTATTGGTTTTTGGCGAAAAATATCGACTATAATATTATTTTTCGAAAATAGATGAATTAAAATAAGTTCAGTTTCACGATTCCTATACGATTATTCAAATATAAATTTTAATTTTATTTGCATTTATTAAATAATCAACATTTTCTCTTTCAAAGTAGCATAAAAAATTAAGTAAAGCTATTAATATTACCAATAGAGGGCATAACTAACCAATTATTGTGACTTTTCATTTTGACATTTTGTGAAATTTAAAAAAAAAGATGAAATATAACAATAAAAAGGCATATTTATTAAAATGTGCCTTTTCATTTTAATAATTATACAAAAAAAAAGTTAAAAAACAATTAGGGAATATTTATACAACTTTTATTTTTAAAAGATAACAAAATTTATCGTCTCAAAACTTAGAAAAAAATTCATTTATTAACTGAAAATTTGCCATTCAAGTAAGCTCGAGAATTTTTCAATTAAAATGTCGAGGAGCACTCTTCAAAATCAAAAAATCTTGATTAATTATCGTCTTTACTATTATGTGAGAGCCAGTATCAGATACAGCTTTGCAGAAATCCTCAAAGTCGTCTATATGTTTTTTTGCTTTAAGAGATCGTTCCACTCTGTGGTGGAATTCATCAGCAGTCATGAATGTATGACCAAGTCGTCATCAGTCACTGTCGATCCTTTATGCCCACGTTATATGTTTTGCGCTTTCTAATAGTTCCTTTCTTAGTCAGTTGAACATGGTTTGTTTCATCATCTGATTCTTCCGATGATTCAAAAATTTTCTTCCTGAAACTGGCTGCGAATACGGTATAAAGTCCTCTGAGTCAGAACCATCACTATTGCTGCTGTTTTCCCGTACTTTTGGTAATTCGTAATTTTTATCCAATACGGGAAATCGCAGCGTTGGCAGACCCCCTACTCGCTGGACAGACGACATTAGGAGAGTCGCAGGGAGCCGCTGGATCCAGGCGGCGCAAGATCGGGGCGTGTGGAAATCCTTGCAAGAGGCCTATGTCCAGCAGTGGACATCTATCAGTTGAGGATGATGATGATGATGATCCAATACTGAGTCGTCAGAATGAAAATCGGACCCTGTATCTAACACAGAGTGCGGCCCCACAACATTCTCCGAGCTTGTTTGCACCGAGAGTTGAACACCACGTCTTATTGACGGCGAGGGAGACCATTCGCCTACAGAATTATCGTTGCGAAAAGCAGCAATAACTATTCTTGCGCTTCGTGATTCCATATTGCTGAAAAAAGAATTAAGTTTATTTTGTAGTATAAACGGGCAGAAACAAGTTAACAATTATTGCGCGTTTCGTATTCTAAATTATTTACGATACAGTAAAAATGTCGTCATATTTTTTTAATTAAATCGCAATTAATCACTCAAAAATTTCGTCAATAAATCATATTAATGTTTTACAAAAGAAGTTTTATATAATAAAAGCATGCAAATGTAACAAAAACTTAATCTTACCAGCGCAGCTACACAGGAAACGTGGACTCGCCGAGACGTCAGGCACAACTGGCGGGATTCGTATCTCGACCCCCTCACTTCACCTCTATTCAAAAATTTTTGGTAGTAAAGGCATAACTGCTAGTTGTGACTTTTCTTTTAAATTAAATTTCAAGGTCTAGCTGGTAAACTTTAAATCAAAGAGCACATCTGTGGTAGTTATGCCTTTAATATTTAATGCAGGTCAATTATGCCTTTTCAAGTAAATAAATTATATTTACCGTGATACAAATAAAAGCCGCATCTATGCATATGTGACCTTTTGACGTACTATAAGTCAGATGTGCTCTTTTTACGTACAAAAACTTAAAAAGTGGCTCAGTTGTGACTTTTAAGCTTACGGTATTTTTGTTTATCTTGTTCCTAAAATTTTACAAAAAATATTGGCGGATGCGTCTTTTTTTCTGATTCCGAATATGTATATAACTCAATTTCGGAAAAAATTTTAGCTGTGCCCTTTTTCCTTATGACGGCAGTATATTTCAGGGGGGCTCTCATAGAAGCGAATGCGAAGTAAAATATTTTTATAGCGTTACATAGGGTTGCGGTATATCATTATAAAGATAATTAGGAGTAGAGTCCAAAAATATATTTTTTTAAATTTTTCCCTTAAAATTGACGAGATGGGGACTTTCAAAGTGGAGATTTTCTAACGTCCAAAGTTGACCTCAGAACTCTCAATTTTCTGAAAGGCTGAGCCTGTAACTTGATCAATTATTTGAATTACCTATATCCTGTGATTGAAGAAAAAATACTAAAATTAGATAAATATTATAAGGAAAAGAAATTATTTAATTTTTAATAAGTTCGGGGCGAACCACTAGTTATATTAGAGTCTTACATCAGTTAGATTTTTCCTATACTGCCTCACGCTTACAGTACGACAAGAAGTCAATGCCTATTTTAATTAATTATATGACTTGCAACAAGTTGCAAAATTATTGTATCTGTTATATAAACAGCAATATTATTATGCCAACCAATACACTTCCTACACTACGGATTAGCAAACTGAAGTGGCAGTAGGCAGACCATGCCTGTCGCAGAGCCCAATCTACCGCCGATCGCGGCTTGGGCAGATGTCCTCTGAATTGGAGATTCAGGAGACTGCCAACTGTCAAGTTGTGTATAGGATGATTTATAAGATTGCTGAAAGTACCTATCTACTAGAAGTTATCAGGAACTTAGAAAGAGTGAAGTGGACGAGGATGGCGGAGGAGCGAGTGGAGCGTACTCGTTTGAAAAAGACGTTTAGAAGTGGACGCAAACAGGCTGATTGAGTTTTTGTGCGATTAACCTCCATGGGCCGCATAGATATATCAGACGTTTTAGATTAATAGAACATATCGTTAACCTATTTCAGTTGATACCAAATTATTAGGTTGAAGCTTTAATTTAACTACTATGCCCGCGACTTCATCTGCGTGGATCAAGCTTTTTTTATTGGCGCGGGAACTCTATACTAAACATCAAAATGAAAAGATGGGCCGTGAAAGGGTAGCAGACACACAGGCTCACTTTTGTTTTTATAATGTTAGTAAGTATGTATTCATTCACCTTTTCGGTAGGTATTTAAGCAAGTACTTACTATTTAATATTTAGGTTGGATACTATGAGAATATAAAATGAGAATTTCACCTCTAAAACACAGAATAGTAATACAACGTGCGGATGCAATCAAATTGCAACAATAATCCGTCGGCAGTCTGACGAAAGATCACAAGTACTATTATAATAGGTGACTAAATTAGGGTTGGGATAGTAACTCACATAGCTTACTGGTCAATCAAACTAGAGTTGTGCAAAACTGCTATAAAACTATAGCACGCTACAGGCTATAAACTATAATTTTTTAACATGCTTTTAAATATGCTATGCTATAGCACGTAGAAAGCATATGACGTCCGCTCGCAGCAGCGCGTTACGCGTGTAACTGTAGGCCAGCGCGCTACCGGCAGGCGGGCGCCGCTACGAGCACTACTAGTGCCACGAAACGAACTACGAAGCATCGCGCGCACTCTCGCGTCATAGCACCGTAGCAACATAGAAGCTTCTCGGATAGCATGCTGTCCGTGCTATGGAAAAAAGCGTGCTATGCTTTTGCGCTACGTGCTTTATTAACCACCTCTAAATCAAACCTAACAAATTGTTATAATATAACCCATTTAAGTAAGGACGCTGGAACAGCAGGATGCTTCAGGCATGCCCAATATAAGCTACTTACTTCCTACGTCATAAAAAACAGATAAGACTGAATAGGTTGACCGTCAATCCAGTCTGTACACGATCAATCGATCGCGAATCGCGATCCTGATTGACTGTGTACCTACGATGCCTTGCCTTCTAAAGAGTACAAGGGATAACTTACTTTAGCTAGAAACAAGGGCGTAGCCAAGGGCAGGGAGGGGCAGTTGCCGCCCCCCTAGAGATTAAAAAATGTAGCCAACTGCAAAGCAAACAAAGTCCTAAGGCCGTGCAATTGTCTTGCTTTGCCGATAAATCCCGCACGTCAAAACTCAAATAAATCCACTATCACTAGGTATAAGTAGATATAGTACAATACAACTTCTAAGTACGCGCTGCCTATTGATAAAGATATAGAGGGACGAGGGGGTGGGGGAGCGGGAAGGCAACATGTCGCCACGTGCGTGCGCTGCCGCCCGCGGCCCGCCGGCCGCCTCGCCGCCGCATCTCCGCCGGCTGTTTACTTGCTTTCACGTTTGTTTTGTATCATTTGTATGCGGCATACCTACGGTCAAATCTATTATAATTCGTGTGTTAGTCAATATTGATTCATTTATTAAATAAGAAAGAGTCCAGTGTTGACAGTTACTGGGTCTACATTCATCATCAATATATGGACATCAGAAAATTTTTTGGTGAGTTACCTACTGCTTTTGTAATTTGTTTATCTTTGTATTTTTTATTTTATTTTTGGTTTGTGGCACTTGTTTTCACATCGTGCTAGTGTCAAGTATTTTTCGCGCCTAATCTCAAAACTTTGTATTTTATGTAAAATGAAATGCCATCAAAAACATAACTTGCAAAAAAAACAGTCTCGCAACGCAGTTCTTCTACTGTAAAAAGTTGTGAGATCCATGTACCTAATACCAAGTCGGTTAATTTATTCAGTCCCTACTTAAGGGTCCTTTATTACGTAATTAGCTAACCTAACAACATCTTATAGTGACCATATCAATATTAAAAATCTTTTATGTTTTAAATAAATAGATTGACTTGGCCATCGCATGAAAACACAATGTATCTCACAGGCAAACAGGTAAATAGTAATACTTAATATTAGATTAAATTAGATCGTTTACTGCGATTGCCAAGTCAATCTATTATGGGATCACAAAGTTATTTATGCAGTTGGTGTATCTAGAAAACTGGACCGAAATTGCAAAATATTTTAGTTTTTCCTTTATTTATACACTAAACACTAATATTATTGTACTTATTCTAAATTTGAAGCTTCTATGTCTGCTAGAAGTGCATTAGGAATTTAGGATCGGTCACTTCGGTCAGTCAATCAGTGAGTGACAAAATTAAGAAACTGTGACTAGTTATAATCTTAAACTACTGGTTCAAATTGTATGAAATTTTAAATATACCGTGTTTATACAATGCTTGCTTGGTTACTGAAAATTCAGGCTTCTAGTTTAGTCTACAACGAAGTTATAGGGGGTTCGAAATTGGCCTGAACTGCTTCGACTTGGTGGGGGCACTGCCGTGCCCCCCGATAATGCCTTTTCTTTCATATACCTAAGTAACTGAGCACACTCCCATGGGAAATTATATTAAAATTTGTTTTATCAAAGTGTTTTGTTTTGCAGGGAGTTTAAAAAGAAAAAAACCGGAAGGATCAAGCAGTGACAGTGATGAACAGGATAAAATAGAGACAATATCGAATGTTTCTTCATCGATCACCACAACGGTGAATACTCAGCCGCAGGACCTACCGAGACCAAGCTCCTCCAAATATCTGGCGTCAAATCCGGATTATTTTATGGATGACGATGACTGCAATGAAAATGACATCGGTCGAATTGTTGGGCGAGCATCTACGTCATCGACCGAAAAGAAGAAAGAATTGCTTGAAAACTGTTGGTCTCCTTCTGCGACGTATGACTTTGCAGAAGATGCAAAACATTTAAAGAGAAAATTTAATAATTCTTGGTTGGAAACATACTCTCCATGGTTGGCATATACCAGGCGCCAAAAAGGGGCTTTTTGTAAATATTGTACGTTGTTCCCGCCAAATCAAAATTCATTTAGAGGCATATTGGGGTCATTTACAATAAGGCCCTTTTGTAAGTTCAAAGATATTCACGAGATGTACAAAAAGCACACGGAAACCCACTTCCATAAGGCGGCACTGGAAGCTGCTAAATTCTTTCTCGGAAGTGTGCCTGTAGATTTGCAACTCAACAAATATTCCCGGGGCATTATTGAAGAAAACCTTAAAATTATAAAAAAATCTTTTATTTCCTGCATTACATTTTGCGGGTCACACGACTTGGCCCTGAGAGGTAAATATTATGGTGAAGGTATTCTCGAGGGTTTATACAAGCTATGAATTGACGCGGGAGATTTGATTTTGAAGAAACACATTGAGCATGGGAAAAAGAATGCAAGCTATCGATCAGTCGATATTCAAAACGAAATTATCGGTATTTGTGGAGACGTTATTAAGGCTAATATGAAAAAAGTAAAAGAATTAGAAGCATATAGTGTATTATTAGCAGACGAAACGGCTGATATTTCTGGCACTGAACAATTATCAATTGGAATGCGATATTTTGATGAATAAAGCCAGGAAGTCCAAGAAATGTTTGCCGGATTCATTGAGCTGAAAGGTTTGGATGCAAAATCGATTGCACATAGCATAGATGAGTTTCTTACAAAGGAAGACCTTAATCCAGATAAATGCGTTGGATTTGGATTTGATGGTTGTTCAACGATGTCAGGAAAAGACGGTGGAGTACAAGCAATCTTACGCAAAAAGCACACCAAAGCCCTTTACTTTCATTGCTCGTCCCATAAACTCAATCTAGTAATCAATGATCTGAATACGCTTCCTGAAATTCGAAATGCCATGGGAACCACCAAAGATATTAAAAATTTTTTTCGGGAATCTGTTTTGAGGAGGAATTTGATACCTAATATTTCCAGACTTTGCGAGACAAGATGGAGTGAGAAGCACAAAACCATCAGAGTTTTCAAAGAGAATCTTCCCATCATTCTGGAAGCCTTACATACCTTATCTCGCGAGGGAAATAGTGCGACTCGAAAAAGTGCCTTCCAACTTCATGCGGCTGCTTCCAGAATTTCGTTTATTCTAGGAATTATTTTGATAGCCAAATACTCTGCTTTGATGGAACCTGTTGTTAACGTACTCCAATCTGTAGCTTTGGACGTGGTCAAGGCTTCGGAACATGTTAAACGGATTTTGCAATTACTTAAGAGCCACCGTGACAGTCCCGAAAAAGTGACAGACGAAATTATAAAGGAAGCTACTGCTGTTGCGGAGAAAGTTTGACTGGAGGAGGACATTACATCAATGCCACGTATTACTGGGAAACAACGTCATCGAAGCAACCATCCAGCAGAAAACCCTTCAGAATACTGGAAGAGGTCTATAATAATACCATACTTGGACTCCATTATTACCTCTCTTGAAGTACGTTTTTCTGAAGAAACACTCCATCATTCGCATTATCTAAATTACACCCGGCGCAAATGCAAACGATGTCTGACTGAAAAACTGAAAATCTCAAAGAAACTTGCAAAACTATCGCCCAATTTTATGATTTATCGAACATAAAGAATGAAATCGAACTTTGGCAGCAATTGTGGCACGATACGACTAACCCAACAAGTCTAACAGTTTTTGATGTCCTAAAAGTAGCAAAAACCTTCTTTCCCGAAACGGGAAAAGCGTTGAAAATTTTGATCGCTCTACCGTGCACAACTGATGATCGAAAAATTTACAAAAAATCCCATCCCATTACAGAAGATTATGATTTAATAATAAATGATATAATATCTTTGTTTCAAAGTTTTATTTATTGTGCTGTCAAGAGCTCGTGAAGCTTTACACATTGAAGATGAAACCATTCTCATTACAATCGCCATAAACGCAAAGACTCGCGCTACAAGTGAAAAGCTTCATGCTCTTGACTGTTCTTACAATTCCTATTTTTCTCATCCTCCATAATATTAATTTGACACCCCCCCGGCCATGGGCTGGCGACGCCCTTGGCTAGAAATACCAAAAATAACGGCAACATTATTATTTAAGGCATATTTATTTTTATCATGCTGATAATCGCGTGAAAGGTAAGCTCAGTTCAGGGCTACGAACCTGTTGCGGCCGGAACTTTAGTTCGTTACATAAACAGTAATTTAGTTACTATGCATAATGAACGAAAAATAACAATAAAACAATAAGCAGGCAGCTATCACATATTGGATCTATCACAAAAACTCTCACTTTTTTACGACTCAGTATCGTAGAGCTACTTTCAAGTTGGAACAGGTAGGTACTTAAAGTTAGTTTCAAATTGTCTTAATCATCTTCGTTAAATTTTATTTATTTTAATAAATTCAGTATGGCGCGACGAAGTCAGTCTGTCACGCCACACCTGCTAATGTAATAATTATTAATGTTGCCCAACCTTATTGCAAATTCAAGCTGGGCCCGGATTTGGAAAAACCTTTTTGTAATTTTCCTGATATATAAGACCATGTTTAAAGATTTCTAGTTCTTTTATTAAATTAATCTCTTCTATTTTGAAATATGCATGAATATGTACCTACTTATCTGGTTATCTAAGTAGGTACAGTACACCTACTACTATAGGTGCCTCACACGACAAGTTTCCAGAGCTAGTTAAATATTTATATTATTATTTATTGCAATAAGTACTTATCAGATGTTAGACATGAAAGTAGGTCTGTAACTACCTATTCTACACTTATAGTCCAATAAAAAAAACTTACTTTAACGTATCTGTTACGTGTACCTAGTACCTACATGTGAATGTCGAGATACCGGTTCGTTACATTTTATATTTCCAGAGAGGGAATACCTATCATGTGAAAAAAGCTCGCAAGTTATTTATAAAGACTTCAATAAGAATTACATAATAAGCTTGATACACTTAAGTTTCATCTTGCTCACAATTTGTCTGTGCTACTTATAAAATATCAAGACATTATTTCTGAATACTAGAAGTGGGGCCTGCCATCCATTGCAATTTGCAAGTAATGATTTATGATTCATTTTTTTATTTTATTTATGTACTACGGCATACCAACGGCGAGTACACAAAGCTTAAATTAAAAATATAGTACATAACATGTAGGTAGGTACTTAAGATCTTTATCCGCGTGTGGTGTGTGAAATATTTCTCCTTGTAAAAAAATCTTGTACCTAACACATTAAATCTGAAACAGTGTTTATAACCTATTTTAGTGAAATTGATAAATAAAAGTCATAAAGCAAAGTTAAATAAAAGCCATCTACATAATACAGTCTTATACCTAGCTTTAATTTATTCGATGTTATAACTCTCGCGTACCGAGGGTTGCTTAACTACCTTGGAAATGGAAAGATTTCTTTTAATTATTCGACCAGCTATAAAAATATGTTTTACCTCTCATGCTCTAAAAAGATGTCATTATAGCTTAGCGTAGGCAGACTAAAGTTGGCTCCGGACTCGTGTAAAAACCTCTAGGGATTAAAGTTTTTTTTTTACTTTTGTCATATCGGTATTCGGTAGTAGGTAAATACCTAGACAATAGGAGACAATAGGTAGTAAAAATTTATAGTGGTTACTATCAACATGCTAATGCCACAAACACAGTCTAAGGAGATACGTTCTTTCCTACCAGTCGTTCAACGGAGGCATCTAGACAAAGCAAAGCTGCTTGGTGACAGAGGCGTGAGGAAGGAAACACAATTTTTATAATACAAAATTCTATCACCCTAATGTCTTTTATGCAGTACAGGTCATTTACTTATAAGGTACACGTGGATAATTTACATGGAGATGGTTTTTAAGTGTAGGTTGTGTTGGAGGATTGGTAATAAGGGCAACGAACGATAACGTAGCAGGTAGGTATCTCCAAAGCATAAAGAAAATCTAACTGAACTGTCCGTGGCCTTACGACAAATGGGCTCAGAACCTTATTTTTTGGTTGGTTTTCTTCCACATACTTAAAATTGAATTAGACAAAATTGATTCATTCCCAATTCCTATAACGAGATTTAAGTGAACATTCTAATATTGGTTCGCCTTCGCTTGATTTTTATAAAAATCAATCTACTTACCTATTAAATAATGTTTAGCTTGCTTACATTGTAATACATCTTTAAATATTACTTGTTGAAGACTACGCATCTACAATAGATAGGTACCAAAATTGATGTAAGCGGTATCCGGACTTACCCGTGTAGAAACATCCGATTGCCAAAATCAAAAATGTTAAAATTCGCGGTTGCATTTTGAATCACTATATATAATATCACAGTTGTTCACAGAGTCTTAAAAAAGCACCTTTTCTTATTTCGGCGGGTCGCAGCCTAGACTGTTTACTGCTTACTGAAGCTGGGGAAGGTAAATGGCATCTCGGACCCGCGGGTTGCATAAGTATCTACTGGTCGCTGTTGATACAGATTATCATTTGGCGGACACTAGTACTTTCGCTGCACAAAACTGTGGCCACACTTTGTTGCTACAATGCTTGTCCTCTTTATGTATCATTTAACAGACAAGTATAAATTAAAATCTCCTCGAGCCCTTGGAGGACCTAGCAGGATCGTATCGATCAGACCTGTGGAAGTCAAGAAACGGATTTTCATGAATCATTTCTAAAATCACTCTAGAACAAATCACTTTTCAAACAACAAAAAAATCTGATAAAAATCTGTTCACCTGTTGTAATAAGATACGGATAAAAAAGAAAAATGTATTTTGACTTATATACTTCAAAAAATAAACAATTCACGCAACACGTTTTTCTTATTAATTTTTACAAATTATTAGACATACAACACGTTATCAGCACGAAGAAACATTTATAATTATGGGAAAGATCGTGTAATTTATTAGAAAGTGAATTTTTTGAGTTTATTTCTCAGAAGTCGCCATTATTCCTTTTTTTTTAGGTCTTACAGAATGAGTCTACTAGAAAGAAGATGGAATTCTTCTATACCCAATTTCTGTCTAAGAAATAAAGACGGATACAAATTACAATGTATGGAAATTCAAAATACGAAATTATTTGATGCACGAGGATTTGTGGGAAGCTATAGTTGGCTACCCTGTTGGACATACAATATCCGTAGAAACCCAAAAGAAAAATGACACGATGGCGTTAACTGAAATATGTCTTACATTAGAGGATTCGGCAATAACGCATGTCAGAAGTGCTAAGACAGCGGTCGAGGCGTGGAGAGCATTGCAAATTGCATATGAAGATAAAGGCATGGGCCTGTTAGGTAAAGACTCCTTCAGTGTGTTTATTCGTGACCATTGACAATAGTCTTTACGAACCAAAATTCAAAATAATTGATTGACAGTAAAAAGAAACAGTGTGGTGTAAAATTTAATTTCAAAGCGAAAAACATTAGATTCCTGTGCTAAAATAAAATCTCGATAAAGTGTTAATAAATTGTATTTCGTGTCTACTACATGGTGTAAGGTGTCCCGCTGCATTCCATCAAGTAAGGTTAGCTATTTTAGGTTATGGGTCAGCAAGCAAGTCTGAGGACCCACATCGGAAATTAAGAACGAGCACTGCAGTTTAAGAATCCGCCCTGCATAATGGAGAATATTACCGGTAAAATACAAATTGGTCCACTAGAAGGGAAAAATAACTGGGATACTTGGAAATATAAAGTCAAATGCCTATTAAAAACCGTCCCGAAAGCGCTTGATGTGGTACAAAGCTCGTTCCAAAGACCCACAGAACCAGTCACCGGATCTGGAGATGCCGTAATGAGTACGTATAACCAGAGTCTAGACTGTTTTACTAAGGCCGATTCCACCGCTCTTCTAATACTAACGACCAATATGCAGGAAGACACACTTAGGAAAGTTATGCGATACACGACCGCGCGTGATGTTTGGCTAGAGTTGCACCGCCTATTCGATGGTAGTGATGAAGACAAGGCATACAATCTTTGTATGAGTTTTTTCGGCTATAAAAAAGATGCAGGAGATGATGTTGCCTAGCCATATGTCTAAATTAAAGAATATTTGGACACAGCTGAATCAAGAACTGAAGAGGGACAATAAAGAGGAGCTACCAGAATTGCTTTTGATTAGCAAAATTCTTGATACCCTTGATGATACCTTCTTTTCTTTTAGAAGCAGTTGGCTGTTGTCACCGAAATCCGATAGAAAAGTGGAAAGCCTCACGAGTCATCTGTGTGCATTCGAGCGTCAATTGCACAACAACAATAGCACTCAACAAGAAGCTCTTGTCACGAACTCCAGCAAGAACACCGCCTCTCAGGAGAAGAAGAAGGATAAGAAATTAAAATGCAATTATTGTCAGGCAATAGGGCATCGAGTAAAGAACTGTCACAAGTGGATAAAAGATGGCAGACCTCCGAAAAGTAGTAATTCGCAACCGACGCCTTCAACTTCTAAAGACGCTAACATGGTCCTGATGTCAGTAGAAAGCACAGAAGTTTTTTCAATCGAACGTGACACAGAAAATTGGTACGTGGATAACGGCGCCACGAGCCATGTAACAAATCGGGCTGACTTATACTAAAATTTTGAACGTTTGGACGAGATTCGTACTGTAACTACGGCTAATGGCAATGTGATTAGTGCTAAACGCAAAGGTTCAGTAAATATCGAGGCAAAAGTTCGAGGGAAAGCGATCGGTATTACCCTGCAAGACGTTTGGTATGTCCCAGCAATAAATAAATATTTGTTTTCAGTTTTGGCACTACACGACAAAATTCCGAACAGCGTATTCTTCGTATCGACGACAAAAGAATGCACCGTCTATGTCAACGGAGAAACAAGCTTAATAGGAAGACGCCAGCAGCAAGGTGGCTTATATCGCCTAGACGTGCGCAATGTACCACCTGCAAGGCCAATCGAAGTCGATACGACATCTGCAACGATGCAGTTATACCATGAGAGACTTGTACATCAGAATAAGAGGCATGTGAAAGCTACGGTTAAACACGAACTGGGCCTAGATCTACCTCTCGACAAGGACTCGTGTGAAGGCTGCTTATATGGGAAAGCCCATAGACTTAAATTCGGTACGAGAGCTAGAGCAACAGCGCCAGGAGAGCTCGTACACACCGACGTTTGTGGGCCATTTCAACCTAGTTTTACGAATTTGAAATATTACGTTTTGTTCAAGGATGATTTCACCGGGTAACGTATGGTATATTTTTTGAGACAGAAATCTGAAGTGAAGGATAAACTCGCCCTCATGATTAATCAGACTAAAGTCGTAGGACATACCATAAAATGCCTTTTGAGTGACAACGGTGGCAAGTTTGACAACCAGGCAGTTCGGCAAATTCTGGATTCACACGGCATTCAGCAACGGCTAGTCACGCCATACACCCCAGAACAGAATGGAGTCAGCGAGCGTGAGAACCGGACGCTTGTGGAGACAGCCCGATCACTGATGTTGCGCATGAACCGATGCCTCAACAACTGTGGGCTGAACTAATCAATACTGCTGCATATATCCTAAACAGAACAGGTCCAACAAACAAAGTATGGAAAGAGGCCGATCATCAAACACCTTCGTGTAATAGGATGCACAGCCTACGTCCATATCCCGAAGCAAAAGAGGAAGAAGCTTGACAAGAAAGCGATTAAGGGCATTCTGATTGGATACGATGAAGATTGTTACCGTATTTGGATCACTGACGGAAAGAAAAATGTTCTTGTTCGTTCGCGCGATGTAATTTTCGACGAGAAGCCTCTACCGATTGCAATTACTGAACCGAGTTGTGTAGAGACCGACACGAACACGAGGGAGTACAAGTTGCTATTGCCGATGGACGGCACCATTGATAAGGGAACGGCTAACCAAGAATTACACGAGGATCCACTAACAGTTCAATCCGAAGGAGACCTGAATCAAGATCCACAGACAGTGCCATCCGAGAGAGACCCTGAACAAGCAGTACTACCGAACGATACTGAACGTGTTCTCGTGGAAGTCCCTGAAGATACAGTTTCGAATGACCTTGAACGTGTTCTCGAGGGAAATGACCTGAAACAAGTCCGAGTCGAAGATAACACCGTTCATGAGTCTGATGTAGATGATGAAATGTTTCATGATGCTGTACCACTGCCACGCTACGATCTCCGCGATCTAAGTCAGTTGAGACGGCCCAAGAGATTTGATGACTATGTGTGCGTAACCGAATCTTTTCCTGAAGATTATAAAGACGCCATGAATCGAGAGGATCGAAACAACTGGCTGCAAGCCATGGACAGTGAAATGAAGTCTCTGAGGGAGCTGAACGTATGGAAGCCTTGCGACTTACCTAAGGGCAGGAAGGCTCTGCCATGCAAGTGGGTTCTAAGAATCAAGAGAAACCCCGACGGCAGCATAGATAAGTACAAAGCTCGGCTAGTAGTTAAGGGATTCAAACAGCGGAAAGGCCTTGACTATGAGCAAACGTTTAGTCCGGTTGCGAGACTCGCTACAATACGAGCACTTCTAAGCGTCAGTGCCCAGGAAAAATTACACCTCGTACAGTTTGATGTCGCAACTGCGTTCCTGAATGGTACATTGACAGAAGAAATCTACATGCAGAAACCGGAGGGATATAATGATAATTCATCAAAAGCATATCGCCTGAATCGTAGCCTTTACGGTTTAAAGCAAGCACCAAGGTGCTGGAACTCTTGTTTTGAAGGTCTATTACTTGAAATGAACTTCAAGCAGAGTGAGGCAGATTTTTGCCTATTTACGAAGAAAATCGGAGATAAGAAGATACTTATCACACTATGTGTAGATGACGGTTTGGTCGCCGCAACCGATACAGAACTGGCAAACAGTTTTCTGGAAGATCTCAGAAAAAGGCTGAAAATCACCACCAAACCTGCCTCTTACTACTTGGGTCTTGAAATTGGAAAAGCAGCGGATGGTTCCATAAATATTAAGCAAGAATCCTACACGAAGAAGATTTTGCAACGTTTTGGGATGGCTGATTGTAATCCAGTTTCAACTCCAATCGAGAAAGAGGGTGTTCAACTACAGAAAGCTTGCAAACAGGAAAATAAGTTTCCTTATAGAGAAGCTGTCGGCGCTCTTGCGTATATAATGGTAGGCACTCGCCCTGATATAGCGTATGCTGTAGGCGTAGTTTCACGAAAACTGGAGAATCCTATAAAAGACGATTGGAATAAAGTCAAACGAATATTTCGGTACTTAAAAGGGACTTCTAACGTTGGAATTACGTACAGCAGTGGACCTAATCACCTCGTAGGTTATAGTGACGTTGATCATGGAGGAGACGCCACCACTGGTCGTTCAACAACAGGCGTAGTTTGCCAATATGCTGGCGCAGTTGTATCGTGGCTCAGTCAGCGACAGGCAACAGTTGCCATATCAACCACAGAAGCCGAAATCGTCGCTGCCAGCGAAGCTGCACGAGAATTGGTTTGGCTTCAGCGGATTTTCAAGATGTTAACGGGTCTAGAAGAGATACCTACTCTTAAAGTGGACAACGAGGCCGCGATTAGATTAGCGCATAATCCGGAGTTCCACAAGAGGACGAAACACATTCGTGTTAGGCATTTCTTTGTAAGAGAGATGGTGCAAAGTAACACGCTGAATGTCATTAAGACACCATCAGTAGACCAATTAGCCGATATGGCAGACAGACACACGCTTAAGGCTTGGGTTAAAAATCCTGTCAACAATACAATAGAATTAGGGAAAGTGTTAAGTAAAGACTCCTTCAATGTGTTTATTCGTGACCATTGACAATAGTCTTTACGAACCAAAATTCAAAATAATTGACAGTAAAAAAGAAACAGTGTGGTGTAAAATTTAATGTCAAAGTGAAAAAACATTAGATTCCTGTGCTAAAATAAAATCTCGATAAAGTGTTAATAAATTGTATTTCGTGTCTACTACATGGTGTAAGGTGTCCCGCTGCATTCCATCAAGTAAGGTCGCTTATATTTAGAAAGGAGGAAGTTATATAGATACAGTCTCAGTGATTTCGATAGCTTAGAAGGATATATTAATGCTGTGGTTTCTACCGCTCAGGATCTGGCGGATATAGGCAAGACTATAGAAGATGTGTCTGTTGCAGCTATTTTATTAGGAGGACTTACTTCGAGGTATGATCCTTTGATTATGGCTCTCGAAAATAGTAATATCGAAGTATCTACAGAGCTGGTTAAATCTAAACTTCTAAATGAGATGTCAAAAAATGATGAATTGACAAAATTAGATTCTGTTTTACGTTCTAAAGATGTTAAACCTAAGAAGAAGAAGAAGCCTATTTTTTGTTATGACTGTAACGAGCCAGGTCATAAACGACCTTTTTGTCCGAAGAGGAAAAATAATAAGGCAATAGACTCAGCTTCAGTAGTAGCACTTGGAACTAAAGAATATGTTGGTGAAGATTACTGGATAATAGATTCAGGAGCCACTAAGCATATGTCTTCTAAGGTTGAATAGTTTGAGAACTTGAAATTATTAGATACGAAAAGGAGAATCATCGTAGCTAACGGTGCTGAAGTAAATTGTAATGGGATTGGTAATGTGTCCATTAGCACTGCATCTAATATTAGGAGTATAAATGATGTACTTAATGTATGGACCTTCTTTGAATAGTAATCTTATTTCTGTTTATAAGTCAGTTGAGAAAGGTTTTAGCGTAGTATTTGATAAAAATGGTTGTAATTTTTATGATTCTAAAACTTTCTCATGTACGGGTAATTCATGGATCACCATGGAATGGTTTATATAAATTAGATTGTACGGTAAATATACCTAAGGATGTAGCTTGTGATGTTCACTCTGATAGTAACATTAAAGACTCTAATAGGTATGAATTGTGGCATAAGCGATTAGGTCACCTATGCCGTATAGGTATGAACCAGTTAAAGAATTATCAGTTAGGTGTTGATTTTAAGGAAATAAGTCAACGGAGGTGTGTATCCTGTGTAGAAGGTAAGCAAGCTCGAAAAGCTTTCAAGAAGATTCCCTTTACTGCAGCGACTTCAGTACTCGAGCTAGTACATAGTGATATCTGTGGACCGATGCCAGAAACCTCTTTACAAGGTAATAGGTATGCACTTTTATTTGTAGATGATTTTACTCGTTTTATATTTATTTATTTTATTTATTCAAAGACAGAGGTAAAGGAAAAGTTTTGTGCTTTCCAGTCATTAGTAGAAAGGCAAACGGGGGCTAAAATAAAGGCATTTAGGACGGATAATGGTGGAGAGTTCGTTAACAAAGAGTTGTCTGAGCATTTTAGTTGTACTGGTATTGTTCATCAAACTACGGTGCCGTATACCCCACAACAAAATGGTGTGGCCGAAAGAACTATTCGGTCAATAGTAGAAAAAGCTCGCTCAATGTTAGCAGAAAGTTCTCTCCGGAAAGGGTATTGGGAAGATGCGTTATAAAAGTCTGTTTATCTAAAAAATAGATCTCCTCATCGCGCTTTAGATTGTTGTATTCCTTTTGAAAAATGGTATGGGTACAAACCGATTCTAAGTCATCTTAGAGTTTTTGGTTGTAGAGCCCTTATTCATGTGCCCGACTGTCAAAGAAAGAAATTAGATATGAAAGCGGTAGAAACAATCTTCGTTGGATACACAGATGATCCAAACAACTATCTGTTCAGGGATTCTCAATATCCTCGACGGTTGATTAAAGCCCGTGATGTTACCTTTTTCGAAGATTGCTTCAAAAATTTGAAGAACAACAAATCTAGTGAAGAATCAGGTATACCAATAAATGATCCAGTTTCAACTCCTATGCTCCTGTTGTCAGGTAATGTCAATCAGAGAGTTAATAATTCTAATGAATTGGATATGTCTCCTCAAATTCATGAGACTGTTGGCGAACTAAATGACACTTTGACAGATGTCTATGAAGATGCGTCAGCTGATGTTTCTTCTGAAGAGACCTGTCTATCTCAAATGGGTCAGGTGGAAGTAAATGATCCTGGTGAAAACCAAGCTGAACGGAGATATCCAAATAGAGATAGGAAACCTCCTGATTACTTCTCTTTTCACACTTTGGGTGAGGATAGAGAGCCTGATACATATTCAGAAGCGATGCGATCTGATGATGCCGGTAATTGGAATCTAGCTATGAAAAAGAGTATGATTCACTGATGAAACTAAATACATGGAAGTTAGTGGATAGACCGAATCGAAAAGTCATTCCATGTAAATGGGTTTATAAACTGAAGACTGATGCGCATGGCAATATTACAAGGTACAAGGCTAGACTTGTGATAAAAGGTTTTAAACAAGTTGCTGGTGTAGACTACTATGAGACGTTTTCTCCTGTAGTAAGACATTCGTCTTTCCGAACTTTGTTTGCTATTGCTGCTGAAATGAATCTTAAAATGCGTCATTTAGATGTAGACACTGAAGATAGAGGAAAGCCTCTATGGCGATCTTCATGAAGAGGTTTATATGAACCGGCCTTTGGGTTTTGTGAAGAAGGGCGAAGAAGATAAGGTACGTCTACTTCAAAGGTCCCTATATGGACTTAAACAAGCTCCTAGGTCATGGAATATAAAGCTTAATGAAACTTTAAGCAATGTAGGTTTTAAAAGATTGCCTACTGAGCCTTGTGTATATAAAAAACTTTTTGGTTCCGATTTTGTCATTTTGGCCATCTATGTTGATGACAATATTGTTTTCAATTTTGGAATCTGTAGGTATACCGCATAGTAAGACCGTTAGCTGCACTCACACATAGACGGCATAGGCCGGTAAAGATACTTTGATACTTTGCGTAGTCAAGTTCATACTATTTTCAAATGTTAATAATTTTTTATAATCGTTATTACTTTATTGCTTATTATTTTATTTTAATAAATGTTTATTTGGTATACATATACTTTTATAAAATATACTTACACACGGTTATATGTAGGACTAAAACCTACATGTTTTTTTTTTCAGGCAGTCGTATAATAATAACAGTATTGTCTGCAATCACTGCGATAACTCTTGAAGTATCGTGATTGCAGATTTGCAAAAATTAGACACTGCATAAGGACGGTGCTACGTGCAAAACGAGCGACATGTAGAGGAGATTATACATATCAGGGAAACGAACAGTAGAGATGAGGCGTATATACTGTAACAGGTTTCAAAACTAGGTTTCACCCAAGACGTATGAGTACCAAGTCTCTCGTCTGCGTACGAAAGCGTTTCAAGTATTTAGAAGTATGTACTAAGAAGTCGTGCGGTGCTTGCAAAAACCAAATGAAAATCAACCTTATTACTGAACAGTTAAGACAGTCTTTAAATCACCTGAACAGTGAACTCGTAATACTCTTATACCACGGACGCGTACCTTGCAAGACGCGTTCGAAGAACTCTTGTTCATTTATTTACTTATCATTAAAATTTATGATTTTTTAAGTTTTAAAACCTAGGCTATCTGACTGTTACTAATAATTAAGGTACACGACTATTGACCAAGTTTTACTACATGGGTCATTAGAGTAATTAGGCTGTCTCAAAACACCATTGTTATTTTGAAAACAACTCACAGATAAGCGATTGGTATTGTGTATTACGCAGGTGCAAAGGATTAGTCTTATATAATATCACAGACACGCGGACCCTCTTAGGTATCAGGATATGTAAATGTTACCATACTTCACGCGGACTATGCAATTGCATCAATTTATGTAGGTCCAAGACCACAAAGTAAAAAAAACTTCCAGTTGGTCAACAAAATGAATTATGTTGTATGATGTATGTATGAAAATTATGACTTTTGCTCTTACCTAAAACAAGTTTGAATAAGAAAATATATTGTGTTAAAATATGTCGTGCAAAACATACCTAATGCTGTTTATGATAAGGTACAAATTGAATTGTAATCATGATTAGTTAAAAGATATAATTATAACCTTACCCTATTTTCGATTCGCAAATTGTCCACTGCAAGGTTATTTCCGGAATTGCAATTTCCAAATATTGTCTGGTCTGGTCTAGTTGAAGGGTTTGGCCGTAGCTATTTATCACCCTATCGGCAAAGATGTGCCGCCAATGGATTTAGCATTCCAGTACGATATCGTGTAGAAACCGATAAGGGTTATGGGTTATAGGATTATGGGTTATAACCGATTGGGGTTATAACCGATTGGGGTTATGACTGCCACACCCCTAACGGGTTAGCCCGCTACCATCTTAGGCTGCATAATCATTTACTATACTACTAAGTTTTAGTGGAATAAAAAAAGCTAAGAACAGTATAGTTTGTTTGTGTAGATATTGTATATTCCAATAGTAATTTATGTGCCCCTTAGATAATTGGTATATGGAAGACGTATGTGATATAATTGGTTTTGCCTTTAGCCACGACTACGTTAAATTTGGGCTCTATTGGATCTCTTGTCTAATTTGATCCAATTGCATAGTCCCGAGTGGTTTAGTTTTAGCAATTTAGCGTTCCGGTGCGATGGCGAATGTGCCATTTTTAGCTGGTGACTGCATCATCCCTCACCACTAGGTGACATCGCAGTCAAGGGCTAACTTTTAGAGGGGAAGGGGAATCAAAAAGAATAAAAAAAAACTTAATTTAAAAATAATATTTATTAAAAATATTTTTATCTTAAAATAGTGTCTCTGAGAGGCATAGATCTAGCTTTTCGGGTATCCATAATTTCTGGAAGTAAAAAATTAAAATTTTACTAATTTATCTGCCATGTTTTTCACAGTTTTAGCCATTATAATTACTTGGAAGCTAGGCGAAAGCTGAAACCATAATGGCGCTATTAGTACGATTTTATTAAAATGGAAAGTCTATACTAATATTATAAATTCGAAAGTTTGGATGGATGGGATGGATGTATGCATGTTTGTTTTTCAATCGCGCCCCTGCGGCTGATCAGATCTGGCTGAAATTTAGCACTAAGATAGATTATAGTCTGGAATAGCACATAGGCTACTTTTTATCCCGGAAAATCAAAAAGGCATTCAGTAGTATTTAATATTATAACAAAAGAGTGTACAGTCATAAGATAGGAGAATGTACGACAAGATAGATAATGATCACTAATATGATTATACACAATATTGGGAATTTATTTCTCAACTAGATGTTTTAGGTAGTTTTTTGATTCCAGCGGAAACTTTAATTTTCCGGGATAAAAAGTAGCATTTGTCCTTCCCCGGGATACAAACTAATCATATACAACTACGACACACTTTCGCATGTATAATATTAGTATTGATTTTCTCTGGTCTGGTCTTCGGCTTTGGCTAGTGACTCTCAAATCTTTCAGGTAACTGAATTTAAATATAAAATAATCTTACCTTGTGATATATAAAACAAGTAAAATCCAATCCAGAAGCGAATACTCCAATCCAATTACAAAGCAAGGGTCTAATTGTTATTTTAACTGATTCCACTGTCAAAGTCCATATAGAGATGCAAAGGTCAGAAAAACAAAAACACTAAATTTGTATGGTTTTGTTGGAAGCAGTTGAGCAGAGCAGAGTACCTCAATGATCGCAAGTGACTAGAAAAGTGACAGTAAAAAATTTGTGGGATTTATAGAATGTAAAAATATAGACATCTCTAGCATTTGCAAATTATTTGTCTTGGAAATACCATTGTAATTTTGACAAACAACATAAAATAACGTTCAAGTATTCGATAAATACAGTGCTTGTGTTTTATGCAGGTGCGATCTGCACGTGCATAGGATTAGGTCATAAATAAGCGACCCTTTCAAGTATCAGGTAATATAAAATACCATACTTCACGCGGGCCATGCAATTGGATCAATTTAGGTAAGAAGGATCTTTTACCTAAATTGATCCAACTGCAAGTAAAAGTCAAAAAACTTCCAGTTGATCAAGACACGCGGAAGCGTGTCCAGCCAAAGTTCAAAAAAACTGGCGAGCAGCACCGTGTGTAATATTACACGAACCATTTGGAGCCACTTTTGACCCCCTCATAACTCAAAAACTATTTCACATAAACATGTCAAATTTGGCGCATATATTGAGACCCGTGAGATACATATGTGCTCCAAATTTCATAAGCACACCTCAAATGGTTATTTAGATATAAACGTACAAAAATCGTCATTTTTATGATCAAAGGATAGATCAAAACTCTGACACGAGGCATGCTACCATTGCTTAAAGCCGTATTATTTTAATATTGTTGACGTTTATGTTGTAGTGTTATAATCATTATTTTAAGGACGTCAAAGTACGTGACATTCAACCGTTAGTTTGAAACAATACTGCTTTAAGCGGTGGTAGTAACTCCTTAACTATTGAAAATGACACATAATTATTATTTTAATGTAAATAATAATGAATAATAATATAGTTGCATTAAAACCTTACCTTCGTATTCATACATTTTGTGCAACGAAACGTCATTGACAGAAAAGAAGAAGAAACGTATTTGAAGTCGTCAGTTCAAGCTGTCAGTCATTGTGATTTGTATTCATTGTTTATAGTGGTTTTAGTGATATCGACTGTTGACCATGCTTGTTTTCAATGTTTCACAAAAAACTTTTGATTTTGAACTTTTGCAATCAAAATTGATGAGATGTAGAAATGTGCTGTAGAGGTAGTCTGACCATAGATGTAATCTGTCAATGTCAGTGTAACTCCAGGTACACTATATATTTTTCTTGAGAATTCTCGTCTTTAATTATCTTGTACAATGAGTCGTACAATAGAATTACTGGTGGGTGACACACTGACCTTACACCAAATAATAAGTACCTACTAATGTAAAACGTAAACTAAATTAATAGAAAAGTCCTATTACAGTGTAAAGGATTATTTGAATGATAGCAAGGCATGGGTATGAATTGTTACAACGGCTGATTATGTAATGTTATATTATAAGTACATATATATAATTTCAAATATTTGTGAGATGGTGATAATAAAAAAAAAGCGGAGTTTATTGCGGGCTCTTCTCAGACCAGGGCACGTTTGGAACCCTCGTAGCTTTAGTTTTAAGATATCGTAGTTAATTATCACCATCACCTCTTATGCTCTGTAAGCATGACGTTCAGAAGGTGTACTTTGTAGGTACATATTTTGAATAAATATGTTTTGAGTTTGAGATTGAGTTCAATAATTTCTGTACAAAAAGTAATGATATCCCATCAAAAACATAAATGTAAAATGAGAGCCAAGTTCAAAATTGTGATATATGTATATGCCTTGGTTGTTGACTTCAGCGACAAAAGAAGTGAGATCTAAATGGGTGCCAAGTTCAATAGTCAGTCCTGCAATTTATATATCCCATCAAAAACATAAATGTGAAATGAGAGCCAAGTGCAAAATTGTGATATATATGCCTTGGTTGTTGACTTCAGCGACAAAAGAAGTGAGATCTAAATGGGTGCCAAGTTCAATGGTCAGTCCTGAAATTTATTTATAACAACATATAATATTTTATAACAACTTAAAATATCATTTCTTCTTATAACTTAGTATAAAATGTTGAAGACTAAGGCTTTGGCTTGGCTAGTTTCCATATACGAATTATTATTAAGTAGGTACCTAAAAGTACAGTTTCTACCAGCAAGCCAAATTTTCGGAAGAATAAAATAAGAACTTACAGCTTTACAACTTGTGAACGCTATAATTCGTATATGAAAACTAGCCAAGCCAAAGCCTTAGTCTTCAACATTTTATACTACGTTATAAGAAGAAATGATATTTTAAGTTGTTATAAAATATTATATGTTGTTATAAATAAATTTCAGGACTGACCATTGAACTTGGCACCCATTTAGATCTCACTTCTTTTGTCGCTGAAGTCAACAACCAAGGCATATATATCACAATTTTGCACTTGGCTCTCATTTCACATTTATGTTTTTGATGGGATATATAAATTGCAGGACTGACTATTGAACTTGGCACCCATTTAGATCTCACTTCTTTTGTCGCTGAAGTCAACAACCAAGGCATATACATATATCACAATTTTGAACTTGGCTCTCATTTTACATTTATGTTTTTGATGGGATTTCAGTTACAAAATGTCATACAAACTCATCTTGTTTACCACAAAGGAAACAATATCTATAAATAAAAACTTTATGACCGTTGAGCTTTTTATTCAAAGTAAATTTGAAAAAGAAATAATATTGTATTAAAATATGTATTGCAATTTGCAATATATACCTTATGCAGCTTAGGATAAAGTACAAATTAAATTGTATTCATGATTAGCTTCTTCGTTTTAGAAGTTCCAATTGTTGCGTTAGTATTTTATGACTTATAATATTGTTTGGTTTTTTTATTGAAAGGCAGTGCTACACGTTACTATTGTCGAAAGGTAAAAGAATAAATAAAATTTATGCTAACAATGAAACCATTTTATAATAGGTACCTTTTATTGACCCGTGATAAGTAGTATTGCTTACGATCAATTTGGGAATTAGAATTTCTGAATTTGCTCCGGTCCGGGGATCCGGGAAGCTTCGGTCGTGGCTAATTATTATCACCCTATCGGCAAAGACGTTGGGCGCTCCGGTACGATGCCGTGTAGAATAGAAATCATCACTTACTATCAGGTGAGATGGCAGTCAAGGGCTAACTAAGCTTGTAGAGGATAAAAATAAATTTCAATATAAGTAATGCTATGAAAACGGTATCTGCCTAAATCTCTCAGCAACAACGTATGCCATGTTGAGTTTGGCAATTACAATTTCAAAGAAGATATAATATTTCAGGAAAGTAAGTTCAAACCCCATACAAATATTACGTATACTTAAATACCGATTTACGAGAAAATGAGATTATAATTGTGTATATCGTACAAAATTATTTAATAGTTATTAAAAAAACTGATTATTAATAATTAAATACCAGTATCACGCATTCATTCCATATCGATTAAATCGGATCAAGAACCTAACATTCTACGTTCATCAAACTAAGGCAGTCGCGCTATGTATTGTTAGGAACACGTTTTTTACAAAGGCTTGTAGAAAGCTCACGCACACATACAAAAGAGCCCATCCAGCAACACGTCCTCCCTCGAAGAGCGCTCGGCTCGGTATGCCAATGCCGGTCGTGCGGTCTGCGATCCATTTTACACGTGACTTTATGAGACTTTTGATAATTTTTTTTGGTCATATAGGTATTTTATAGAACTTTATTTTTTTACAATTTATGTTATTTAAATACTAAACTTTCATGGGAAATTTTATTTAATTTCCAATCTTATGAGTGTGTTCATCATATTAGTATTTTTTATAAGTCATTTATAATAATTTTTCGTGGATTTATATGGGTCAAAAGTGTCACCCAAAAGTGTAAAAATGGTAAACGTCTTCTGCGAGAATGAGAATTTCACTATTATACTTCAATAAACTTAATATTTTTTTTTGCAACAGTCTACTAGGGAGGGATTAATCTTTAATGTTTTAATTTTATTTTTGTCATAATTCTAATATCTCATGCACAAAGCCCGTCAAAAGTTCATAACAAATCGGTTTACGGGGATACGGATTCTTAAGCGCACTATAGACTACTCCCATTGTTTATAGGAAATCGGGAGAACCTCTTATTGGTTATGCAGACGCTGACTGGGCGAATTGCACTCAGGATCGTCGTTCATATACTGGCTATTGTTTTAAATTAGCGAACGGTCCCGTGTCATGGTGTTCGAAGAAGCAATCAACAGTGGCACTTTCTTCTACAGAGGCTGAGAATATGGCTTTATGTGATGCAGTGAAGGAAGCCTTATATTTGCGACGCTTTATCTCTGAGGTTTGTGACTTACAGTATCCTTGCGTAACAATTTGCAGTGATAGTCAGAGTGCACAGAATTTAGCTCTTAATCCTATACATCATGGTAGGACTAAACATATTGATACTAAATACCATTTTATTCGAGACAAGGTATCTGATAATTCTATTAAACTGATGTACACTAAGTCTAGTGTCTAGTGAATTGATAGCAGATGTTTTAACCAAGTGTTTAGGTAAAACTGCACATCAAAGATGTATCACCGGTATAGGTTTAGTTACTACGTAGACATAATATAATTGTTTTTACTAGTATCTTTAATGTTTATTCAATGCTTGGATGCCTTATTTGTTTATTTATAGGTAATTAGCATTGTGGTGTTGTTAGGTAGTCAGGTCATCGAAACCTTGATTAAGGGGGGATGTTGTAATAAGATACTGATAAAAAAGAAAAATGTATTTTGACTTATATACTTCAAAAAATAAACAATTCACGCAACACGTCTTTCTTATTATGTTTTACAAATTATTAGATTTACAACACATCCTTTTGAGAGGGTGCGGTGCCATAGGCAGATACACAAATACACACGTTATTAAACTTACCTATATCACCCTTTTGTTTTATGCTTATGTTATTAGTGAATTTATTAACTTTAAAAAAATGTGAACTTATTTTATTCATACTATTCAGTAGGTAATTAGTTAGGTAGGTATTATTTTGTACACCTATATCACTGTTTGTTCGTAATATCAATGACTAGCTGATGCCCGCGACTTTGTCCGCGTGGATTAATTTTTTTTATTCCCGCGGGAACTCCTAATTTTCCGAGATAAAAAGTAACCTATTTCACTATCCAGGTCCTCAACTATACCCATGCCAAAAATCACGTCGATCCGTTGCAGCGTGATTGAAGGACCAAACAACAAACCAATAAACCAACAAGCAAACACACTTTCGCATTTATAATATTAGTATATCTGTATTTAAATTAATTGAATTTTATTCCCTAGTGTAAAAAACGGATAGTAAATTACCCGTGGTCCCATTGATGGGCTCACGGGTAATTTACTATTTTTATTACGGGTAATGTACGCGTAAATGCTCGCGCTTTGCGGCTCGAGGAAGATGCACAAGCCGCAAAGTCAGCTAAGCAATGTTAGGTAGCGTGGCGCGGCGAGGAGAATCTATAGCCAAGCTCCCATAGCTACCAGATACACGTACATCCTTAGTTCGTGTCTTGACTTCGCATCCCTCGCTTCGACTGGTATGCCACGGCTAAATCAAGTACTTCGATTAATGGGTTTTGATACACATCCGTAACTGAGCTGAACTACGTAGCACATCTCTGGTGAAAATGGACCCTATATGGTGTATCGTCGTTGGTCGGCAACGACTCGTCAGTCTTACGTTTAGTTTCAAGTACTCGAGGTTTTTCTTTTCGTGATTATTTGTTATGTGCATGCGAATCACAGTTCCCATAGGTTCCAAGGAAGAAAAATATATGAGACAAATAAGCCCAAGCCCACAGGAAGATCAGGAGTATCCACCTATGAGGTTACTTATGATTTAAGGCATTTGTGCTTATTAATAAGAATGTATTTAATGTAGTTTTGACGACCTCCATTGCACAGTAGTGAGAGGTCCCGGGGTCAATCCCCGGCAGAAAAATTTGGGAGGCTTCGGCTGTGGATAGTTCCATCCTATCGACAAAGACGTGCCGCCAAGCGATGCATTCTGGTACGGTGCCGTGTAATATAAGTTTAATATTTAAACTGCCCGGTGTACTCCTACCCGAACAGGGTAGTCCGCTAACATCTCATAGACGGCACCATAACTTTCTTATGTCTAATTATTTGTAATGGATAAATAACTTAAAAAGTACTTAATTCAATTTAAAAATTGTTTAATTCGTCTAGTATTGATTTACATTTATCTCTTAGAATTTTAACTGCTTCTACAAATATAACATTCGGTAACATTGCTCCCACAGATTCCACGTTAACTGAAAAATAAATGAGCCTGCTTTATTATTTTAATATAATTTAATCTTCAATCAATCATGCGTAAGGATTATTATATAAAATCACAATAAAATAAAGCCATTTGTGTGAAGAAGCCTCAACATATACATAGAAGAAAATTTTACAGCTCTCAGATCATAGTACAAAGTTGTACGCAGACGGTGAGGACTAAATTCCGTCACGAGCCCTAGCCAAAAACACAACTTCCTCCAACCTCGTACTGTACGACCACATTGCACGAGAGACACTAACTAACAGAATAGAACCTAGTTGTTCCAGGAATAGAACCTAGCATCACTGGCCTGGGTTAGAGCTAGGTCACAGTGGCAACATAGGAAACGACGCAGCCGTCGAACTAGCACGACGAGCCACAAAATTGAAGGTAGCGGGACCAGAACCGATCGTTCCGATACCGTTCAGTGAATACAAAACATGGTTATGGACACAAACCGTAAGTATACATGCCGAATTATGGGCAAAGACTACAGATTGAAGACAAACAAGAGTCTATACCCAGACTCAACCCACACCTTAAGAAGCTTCTGCAGCTGTACCAAGGCAAACTCAGGACAGCTGTAGGCATGCTAACAGGACACTGTTCACTTAACAAGCACCTATCCATTCTACGTATGACCACCAAGCCCTCTATGCAGAGCCTGCATGGAGAGCGACAGCTATTCCGAACCAGCGGTAGATTCATTCGACAATTCAAAACACGTGAATGTACAGAGGTGTATCTCTACCGTATAATTGCAAATACCGTTAGATTGTAATCTAACTAGCGAAATTGTAAACTGTCGACAGATTACAATTTAACGCATTAATTTTCGGTAGATTGTAATCTGTCAGGTTTTATCCGACCACGGGCCGGGCACTGCCTGATTATTTATGTCGAACCCTAACCTAACCCACAAGAAACAAGCAAGAAAACGTAAATACAATGAATATTTCAAAAATTTACACTCAGAACATTGAACGGTTCACAATCTGTCGACAGTTTACAATTTCGCTAGTTAGATAACAATTTAACGGTTTTTGCAATCTTACGGTGACATATCCACCCAATGAGAAGACTACATTGGCTCCCCAGCAACACTCCTGGAATCCCTCGCCGGCCTGGGTAGCTACTTACTTGGATTCTGGAGTGAGCTCAGCTGGCAGGAGTGATTCGGCGGGGAGTCGCAAATCGCAATACAGGTCTCACACACAACGACCAGCTGCATCCGAGTGCGGGAAAACCCAGGAGGAGAAGAAGTACGTACGAAGTACGAGGTCTTTTAATACGAGTTTTGCCGTTATAGTACGGCAAAACTCGTCCATCATATGCATTAGGCTATGAAGTTCTAAGAGATCTTTTTGAAGGAAGACAAAAGTACAGTGACGAATGTCCCTCGTCTGCGCGGGCCCGCGGGCCCAAAGGTAGTAAAATATTTCTGAAAGCTGGATAAGTCGGTCAAATATCAAACCATAATTAACTGAATAAACTCATACATTTTACGTGTTATTTATGAACATTCAAGATAAATTCCAAAAAGCTAGTTAGGAGCCAGTATTACAACTACTATAAGGTATTAATATTAGGTCCTTACATATGAAATAGGCGTTTTGTAAGGGAGGAACATAAAATCGTTTTTTTTTAAATATAATATATTTATTTAATCAGTATAATATATTTAAGTATGTACCATTGCTATCTATGCACTTTAGCCATCTCATAGGTAGTTCATGGATCCCTTTACTAAAAAAACCATTTGGATGGGAATCAATAAAATTTTTGAAGGCGCTTTTAACTGCCCCATTGGAGTTGAATTTTTTCCCTTGCAAGAAGTTATCCAAATTTTAAAAAAATATGGTAATCTGTTCGAGCAAGGTCCGGGGAGTACGGTGGAGTCTTAGACATTCCAATTGAAGCTCCTCTAATTTGGTAGCCGTCTGTTGTCTAGAGCTTTCCTGAAGCAGCAGTGGTCTACATTGATTGACCAGCCTCGGTTGTTTAGCAGCTGGCTTTTCCATCATGGTTTACAGTTGCTGACAATAGACATCCAACGTAATCGTCTGGCCAGATTTAAGAAACCTGTAGTGAACGACACCGGCACTAGTCCACCAAACGCTCACAAAGTCATTTTTTTTGAGTCAATTTTCTCTTGGGGTAGGATTTGGCTGGTTCACCAGGGTTCAGCCATTGCGATGAGCGTTTCCGATTATCGTACAGGATTCACTTTTCATCACAGGTAATAATTCGATTTAAAATCTCTTCATTATTATCTCTTAATTATTGTGCCGGTTGAGTAATGTAACGCAGCAGTCGACGCGCGTTTGTCGGTTTGCTGCACTCAATTCATGAGGTACCCACCTTTCAAGCTTTTTCACCTTCCCAATTTGCTTCAAGTGGATTAAAACAGTTTTATCACTAACGCCGCAGCCTGCAGCTAGCTCGGACGTGGTGGATCCGCTTCCACAATAGCCTTCAATTCTTCATTATCAACTTTGGTCTCCGGCCGTCCACGGGGCTTGTTCTGCAGGTCGAAATTTCCAGAACGAAAATGTTGGAACCAAAAACGCACCGTGTTTTCTTTTGCGACACCGCCGCCATACACATAATTAATCCTTCAAGCCGTTTCTGCAGCACTGGTGCCACGATGGAACTACTCGTAAATAACGCGATATTTCAAGTTTTCCATTTTGTAAACTGAGGGACGCAAAGAAAAAACCAAAAGAGGAAAACCCAAATGAATTAGGGTTTTCAAAACACAAAAGCATGCGTAAATAGCTGTATAAATTTGAAATTGAAATTCCTAACCAAAGAGGAGATATTTGAGATCAAAGTGGCCAGTACGATAAAATGCCAATTTCATATTAAGGACGTAATACATAAATATTACTTATTTCTATATAATTAAAACTTACATATGAAATGATTCCGTATCCTGCTAAGAATAACTGCATCTTTTAAGCAGTCATATCTATACACATTTCTGCTGCAACTGTCATATCTGGCATCTCTTACAAATGCTCTACCGTCAGAATCAAGACCAATCACACATGGGGAAAAACAGCTCTGCAATAGTGTAGCCTCACTTCCAGTCACTTCCCTTGTTAATGTTATTTCAGGTAATAAACGATAAGATGCTGTAGCTGTAAACAAAGACAAAACTTTATACTATCTATCTTTAGATTTATTAGCTAGATGATGCCTGTGACTTTGTCTACGTGACACGTTTTATTCACACGGGAATTACTAAATTTTCCGCAATAATAGTAACCCTTATCAAATTCATCAATTGGTTAATAAGATGGGCCATTAAAATGTAGCAGGCAGACACTTTCACATTTATAATATTAATCAATCAATCAATAATTTATTCAATTAAGGTACACTATAGGTATACATATTGACGTCCATTACTTATACATATAAAACATGATGGTGATAATTAGTTATGGTATATTAAAACTAAAGCTCCGAGGGTTCCAAACGCGCCCTGGTCTGAGATTAGTATGGATATTTAGATTATACTACAGACCTACTGGGGAAAATTTTGCATGATCCTTTCCAATACCCTTGACTGCCACTAAGTGCAGATCTAATTCATGACCTGGCCTCATTTTTGTTATAAGTATATCACTGTGTACTGGGCCCACGTCAGTCTCTTTGTGAACAGATGCTTGATTGCCAATCGGATGCCATTTAATTGATGAAGAATAAACTGAAATTTAAAAGTTATTATTTATTATTAGAGGTAAATTTAAGTTAGTTTGAGGCAAGTTTATTTAAAGTCATGACTAAACAAAAATATAATAATATACTTTATCAACGCTCATATCTTAAAATTCTTAAGAAATAAAAAGTCATCATCTATGAAGTATTGTATATTTTGTTGATGGTTGCCTGTCAATATATATTTGAGACTTCATAGGAACGTTCATAGGAGTTAAATAAATGGTTGGAATTGGAAGGAATATAGGTACCTATATTAATCATTGATATAATTAGAAATATTTTTCTTTTGATTACATACCACTATGGTTTTCATACAAGTCTTCTGCTCTAAATGAGTCCTTGGGCTGTGATTTATTTGTAGTACATTTAATTTTTAGTGTAAACTCAAGTGTATCATATTCCGTTCCCTCTGTTGCATCTATAACCAACAATAAAAAACCATTACTGTACTTAGTTTATTAAATTGCATATTTTGTATTAACAAATTTTGTTTCCAATAGCATGTACCATCTGCACGGAATTCAAACAATCTAGGGTCTGCTTTAAGTGGTATCAATCCAAGTCTGTGAGCAAGCACCTCATCCTGAATGATGGATGTATTATTTTTGATCATAACTTTCTCAATTGCCATGCTGGGAACTTCACTTAACATCAATCTACGGAAAGCATTTGCAAAGGCAGGCTGAATCCCAATTAAATCAAACTCCATTTCAAAGTTGTCCATACGGACTATAACAATATGAAAATGTTTAGCAAATTTTTTAAAATTCCATTTTTCATCTGCCATTCCATAATCAACAGGAGCATTCTGAAATTTCAGAATCAAGGTAACTAAAAGACATCAAATATCACCATGTAGCTTGCTGGTTGCAACTACTGCACGTGTATAGCAGCAACATTTTACTGTGAATGATTATTGTGAGTATATACCTGAGTTCTGAGAGACAATCATATTACAGGAAGATACTATCTTCCTGTAACAACCACTAAAATATGAGGATTGTAAGAAACTTATTGACTTGGAAGACTTGGGTATGTACATCACTCAGTAGGTGCAATCATTATATGAGAAGGAAAAAATAACCCACTAATTGATTATTATTTTAAGTTTATAATATGTACATAAATGAATACCTTTACTCTAAATTCTTCAAGTAACACTCTAGGTTTCTCTTCTAATTTTGGCATTATTGTATGCTGTAATACAGAAAATGCAATACATAATCAATACAGGTGTGACCAAGCAAGTGTCTCAGTGGGTGTAGTCTCATAGGCAAATCTACACATTGTCCATCTTAAAACTTCCAAGTTGATAAATATAATATTAGTTCAAATTTACAAATATTATGTAAATCATTGGCATGTCATAGTCATAACTTTTTTTGACATATAATTTTTAAGATGGCTCTCATTAAAGTAAATTTGGGCTCGAGCATATATGTTGTTTGATGTGGTTTCATTGAAGAGCTTTCGGAATACAGTTCAGAAATTATATTTTACCTTAAAAAATTGACAATTTGTGGAACTTTTAGCAATAAGACTGCCTTTGCACCCTTCTCTGTGTGCAATATACTTAGTTTATGATGTATAAATGTTTATAAATTTTAATGTCTTGTGCTAAGAAGAGGAATCCGATAATCAAACTTCACAAACAAATATGAATAAAATTGTTAATTGGTTCTAATGAACGTCTAGTAGGTCCGAACTCAGATCTGTGAGATACAGCGATGAAGCTTAAAAGGAACACCTATAATTTAACCTCAAAAATCACCAATGACAAAATTACTCTAAAGAAGAAATAGGGAAGGCAAAAAATATTAATTTAATATACAAGGAACTTAGATACTCTTTTAATAATTTAAGTTATCAACACCGACCAGAAAAAGAGTTCTCAATAAATAAAACCAGAATAAAACGCAACGATAACTTTTGCTTTACCTTGATCCAGAGACAAGTAACATATAGGATACTCAGAGACAAGTAACAAGGATAATCTAACCTGTGAATCTGTATCTGACCAGAGACAAGTAACATATATCTGACCTTGATCGTGCCTTGATCCCACAGATTTATAGGAAGCAGATTCAAATATATTGAAAAAAATAGCGTGGCAATTTCAAACACACGGAAACATTACGCACACATAGACAAAACACAGGGCCGCACCTTGTTGCTGCTTAACACATTATTATGTAGGGTTAAGTCGTGTGGAAAAACAACGACCTATACGTTACCTATCATTTGGAAGCTATAATTTGTAAGGGTTTTAAAAATAATAATAGGTCCTTTTATGATTTTTTCATCACAAGCGATCACAACTGCAATGTAATTTCATCTAGCTTTTGCCCGCAGCTTCGCTTACGTTAAAACCGCGCATTTGACACGAACGTCACTAGACAATCTTGCATTGTAAAGTCTACATCTCCTGAAGATGCTCCGGTGTCGGAGCGAAACGTGCGTCGAGATTAGTATAAAAGTCTTGTGTGGTGGTGCATGTGAGTGGTGGTGGCATTGCTTGCTTGGGAACTTGGCTTTCTTGCTTGGTTGGGAAGGTAAACGGTGCTTCGCTTGTAACTGCATGCTTGACCATACAGAATTTTTTCTGTTGGCGGATTATAGCAAAATAATTGTAATCTTTTCTTGCGAGACCAACTGTGACAAGGACGGTGGACAGCTTAAAAAATCACGAAATTAGTGTGGCGTACTTTATGGATGACCCCCTACTTGCCGGCTCACTACTGTGCACTTACTTGTCTCTGCTGTGCACTATAGTATCCTCTGGGAATAAAAAGGGTCAACAAGGATGCACTGCTGTCGTGACTGGTTACTTTATTTTCACTCATCATTTCAATCATCGCCGACTCACTACTGAGTACGAGTATCCTCTCGGAATGAGAAGGGTTTGGCATTATAGCCCTCCGCGCTTTTCAGCACGGGGGCGCTGCATTTTTGATTTTTACTCATTATTTCAACCTACTGCCGGCTCACTACTACTACTAGATATTAAATACCTACTCAGTATGTAGGATATGAGTAGGTAGGCTCTCGGAATGAGAAGGGTTCAGCCTTAGTCCACTGCGCTGGCCAACAAGTGGAATTACCATTTACGTCGGCCCATGTATGATGTTTTAGATGTAATGTATATGTCACCGTAAGATTGTAAAAACCGTTAGATTATAATCTAACTCGCGAAATTCTAAACTGTCGACAGATTGTAAACTGTTCAATGTTCTGAGTGTCAATTTTTGAAATATTCATTTTTTTACGTTTTCTTGCCTCTTTCTTGTAGGTTAGGTTAGGGTTCGACATAAATAATCAAGTAGTGCCCGGCCTGGGGCCTGGTTTAATCGGGTTTAAATACCTATCAGATTACAATCTACAGGAAAATAATGCGTTAAATTCTAATCTTTCGACAGTTTAGAATTTCGCGAGTTAGATTATAATCTAGCGGTTTTTACAATCTTACGGTGACATATACAGTATACACCTATTAAAGGATAAAATATATTCTACTAGCTGTGCCCGCGACTTCGTCCGCGTGGAATAGTGATTTTCGGCAGCATTTTGAATTTCTTAGGCAAATAGAACACATACATACATTAAAATAAGCTAAATAAAACAGTATTTTACTGCAAATAGCTTATTTATGTACATTTTTATACACGACGTTTTTAGTTTTTCCATCTTTTGACAAAACAAAGATTTTGCGGGTTTGACACACGTGAGCATGCCACATAGAGTTGCCCATGGGAAAAAATTTCAACCCCTATCTTTACCCCCTTTAGGGTAATTTTTTGAATGTCATATTTATTTATTATCAAATCAAAAGCATAAAAAAATGATTTGAAGCTTCTAGCTTGAACCAATGACGTACTTTCCATACAAATTGTCATCCCCTTACAGCCCTTTTTTCGCTTTAAAAAGTAGCCTATGTTCTTTCTCAGGTTCTAGACTATTTCTGTACCAAATTTCATTTAAACCGGTTCTGTAGTTTAGGCCTGATTGCGTAACACACAGACAGACAGTTACTTTCGTCTTTATAATATCAAGAATGGTTAAGGATGTTAAACCTATAAGTAGTTATGTCACAGTTATGTCTCAGCATTGATCTAGAATTTTTGGTATGTTAGTACTTAGTAGGTACTTAAGTCTCAGGTCGAATGCGTGACCCATTTGCTGTCTCTAAGGTAACGATTGAATTGTAAACAAACCTAACATGCATATTGTCAATTGTCAGAACCAGAGTCAGAACTCTTAAAACTCACTATTGGCTTACTATGCATAATTCAAGAAAAAATCTCTTATTTATTGCCAATACCACAAAAGCTACTTGTAGTATCTAACATTAAATATGTAAGTACAATGGAAGTGGAGATGAATTCAGATGTTGTAAAAGCCACACAAGTATCACTCGGCAAATATGTGAAACGCCCTCCCCTTACTGAAAAATTGCTGAGAAAACCGCCATTTAGATTTCTTCATGATATTATAACATCGGTATGTGCATAAATATACTTACTAGCTAATTAAGCAAATAAAAACCAGTCAGGTGTAAGTCAGTCTCGCGCACAAAGGGTTCCGTACCACAACACAATCTTTCTTGTTATTTAGTAAATAACAAGAAAGATGACTTATTAGAGTATTTGATATTAATTTCAATTTAATACCTCCACGTGTTTCCGAGAAAAAGGAAGTTGACAGACAGACGGTCGACAACAAAGACCTCCTAGGAAGGTTCCTATTCTCCTCTTGTGGTGCGGAACCCTTAAAATAGATAGAAGCTATAAATAGGTACCTAAGTACGTAAAATCGAGTGTTAAAACACTCAACCTATATACCTAGCTACTTTGAGTTAGTATATACCTACTATTTATTCTAGGTATTGAAATCGACAGGATTTTTTAGTGGCTTATTTGAAGAGAAAGAGTTAATTTCTGACAATGTGAAAGATAGAGAAAGTAAAATATTATTTCTCAACAAAATAATAACAGTCATAAGTGAGTACTAACCTTTATTTTAATCAACCTTCACTTAAAAAACCTAAGTCTGCTACGCATTTAAATACATAGATGGAATATTCATCTTGCGTTCACAGCTCTTGTAGAGACTAAAGACTTCCACTCGCCACGGTTTTTTGTCGCCTGAAATCTGAACACAACTGCTGTTACCTGCAACTTGCCTCATGTCATCAGTCCACCTATAGTACGCACCCGAGTTGAAAGATCTCCCTCCCCCGTCCGCCCTCAACCCCGCGGATAGTGTTGTCAAGTGCTGTCTTTGACATCTACGATATATCGTACGATATACATAAGTATACGAAGTGATTTATATGTTAAAGTTGATAAAACCGTTTATGTTCACATTAACGCTGTGATGTCAACATTAACGTATCAAATCCGTTAGAGTTGGAATAATTGTTTTCTTGCTCATACTATAGGGTTATGTAAGTTGACATTTCCTAGATAATACGGAGTCAACGGCTGTGGATAATATGGAGTACGGGAATTTTTGTCTAACAGCCAAGCATTCGTTAGATTTGAGAAAATAGGTCGAATTGACAGTGGTGGTGTCAGTGTCCTTTCTGTTCTTGTCCGTCCATCCGTCCGTCTGTCAGAGTCTTATAACTTCTGAATTACTGAACGTAATTACTTCAAATTTAAATATAATATGTAAAACGATGGTCTCCAGCTGAATATGGCTTAAAAAGTTATAAACATATTTATTTCAGGGGGCTCTCATAGAAGCGAATGCGAAGTAAAATATTTTTATAGCGTTACATAGGGTTGCGGTATATCATTTTAAAGATAATTAGGAATAGAGTACAAAAATATTTTTTATTAATTTTTCCCCTAAAATTTACGAAATTTAATGTTAAAAGTTAACTATCACAATATATAGTTATAACTATCATAAGGATACCGCGAGGTCTCAGTTCGGGGCGAACCGCTAGTTATTGTGGTTCAATCAATATTTGACCGAGCGAAGCAAAGGTCTCTGAGTCTACTTGAATGAATTTGCACTTGTCCGGCCGTCCGTCCGTCCGACTGTCAGAGCCTTATAACTTCTGAATTACTGAACATAATTACTTCAAATTTAAATATAATATGTAAACCGATGGCCTCCAGCCGAATATGGCTTAAAAACTTATAATTTTTTTTATTTCAGGGGGCTCTCATAGAAGCAAATGCGAAATAAAATATTTTTATAGAGTTACATAAGTTTGCGATATATCATTTTAAAGATAATTAGGAGTAGAGTCCAAAATTTTTTTTTTAATTTTTCCCCTAAAATTGACGAAATGGGGGCTATCAAAGTGGAGATTTTTTAACGTCGAAAGTTGACCTCAGGACTTTCAATTTTCTGAAAGGCTGAGCCTGAAACTTGATCTGTTATTTGAACTATATCCTGTACTAGGATAACAAATACTAAAATTAGATAAATATTATATAGAAACGAAATTATTTAATTTTTAATGAGCTTTTAATGAGCTTCAGTATTTTTAACAGAATTCCACAATGATGTCAATAGATGGCGCTCTGTAAAAGTTTATTCGTTTATCCAATAACTCTTTAGCTCTTTTGCGTCTAATGTTAAAAGTTAACTATTTACAATATATAGTTAAAACTATGGATACCGAGAGGTCTCAGTTCGGGGCGAACCTCTAGTTTAAATGTTTTTATACAACTGCCTGAAAAAGGGAGTATATTGTTTTCAGGGTTCATGTATGTATGTATGTGAGTTAGTATATTCCACCACGCCTAAACCGATTTTGATAAATGAGGTATCGTTAGAATCCCTAGCTTATTTCGGGTAGCTAGGCTATTAAAATTTAAAAAAAAATTGATGGGATGACCATGGTCCCGCATTAAAGACTAAAGTTGATAAAAAAATAAGATTAAATACATAATTATCATCCAGAAACTGTAGAGATTCTAGAAGAAACTGAGTAGATTCCAAAAATATATAACACTATTGTTCAATATCCAGTGATTTACAAAAAAATATCATTTAATAAAAATGTGAATGAGATTCTAATTTAACGAGATTAATTTAGATTTTTAACTTTTTAGTTCTTTTTTTGTCAGGGCAGTCGTGTTTTTTAATTAAAATAATACAACCACCGCTTGTTTTTGTAATTTATCGATATGATTGTCAGTAATAAGGTCACAGCACTAGCACATTCCTAAGCTCTGCATTCAACTCAGGTGCGAACAATAGTTGGGTATCTGCCATCGCTACGCTTTCCCCGCTTTTATGTGCCCTGCCCATTGCCATCACTTCAACTTAGAAAATCGTCGCACTATGTCCTATACTTACCTACTTTGGCTTTCTTATGGCTTTCATTTCTGATTGGATCACTCATGGATACCTAATCCGAGCATAGGTCTCATCTTGCGCTGCTTATCAGAAGGCAGGCCCTCAGTTAACGACTTTATCTCCATTACATAATAATCCATAATGTCCTCCCTGGCGCAGTGTTGAGCGCTGTTGTCTTAACGTGCGGAGGACAATTTGGGAATTTATAATTTCTGAATTTTCCCTGATCTGTCCTGGTGGGAGACTTCGGCCGTGGCTAGTTACCACCCTACCGGCAAAGACGTGCCGCAAAGCGATTTAGCGTTCCGGTACGATGCCGTATAGGAACCGATTAGGGGTACCTATGGGTTTAATATTACTGCCATGACCCCAACAGGTTAGCCCGCTACTATCTTAGACTGCAACATCATCATCATTTTTTTTCTTCTTTTTATCCACTACAAGTTAGCCCTTGACTGCGATCTCACGTGATGGTAAGTGATGATTCAGTCTAAGATGGTAGCGGGCTAACCTATCTGTATGCCTGTCTGCTACGCTTTCACGGTCCATCTTTTTAACCGATTTTTATGAAATTTGGTATAGCGGCCGGTTACATCCCGGGGAAGGACATAGGCTACTTTTCATTCCGGAAAATAAAGGAGATCTCTAGGAAAAAAAAACACGCGGACGATGTCGCGGGCATCATCTATTTTTAAAGAGCACCAGAGGTCTTCTCCCGTTGGTTGGTACGGGCTGCGAGGCCTGGCCTCTTTAGCCAGGAGGGGTGCGGGGTAAAGTTATAGCCCGGTGATTGTCTTCAAGCCGATGGTTGTCTAGGGCCTGCCTTGAACGCTATGGTCCCCTAGGCCGGACCGGCGGATGTCGTCGTTGGTTTGTTGTCCGCACTGCGGGTGACGTCGTCTCCGCCGCGTGCTGGTTCCGTGTCAAGTCCCGTTATCTCGGCGCTACGGACAATGGGGTCGCCCTCGCGCACCGTGATGGTGGAATATGTCACGGTGTAAACGGTTCTAGTCTACTAGCTACATGGCACTGTTCAGTGATAATTTTTATGATTGATGATAATCACGAACAATTATTTCGTAGATTTGTAAAATTTAAAAAAATATTACAGGTACTACAACTGGACAACCTTTGTCTATAAAACCGTCAAAAATAATAGCCGGGCAGGAGCCGGAAAAAACAAATGAAATGTTGCAATGTCTTGCTCTTGCTTTAGATAATAATCTATCTTCAGATGAAGCTGTAAAGCTGTATAAAGAATCTGATAAATTGAATGCATCGAATAACAAGAAAGCCGGAGACGCAACAAACTCCGTAAAAACAAGTACTAACCCAAGAAAATTAAGCTCCAGAAGTAGTGATAAATCAATAAAGACTGTGAAAAGCGATAATACTGTTACCACACTCAAACACCGAGAAAATACTAACGTTAAAAAAGAGTCACATATTAAGAAATCCTCACTCACGTCTAAGAAGGCTATAGTAGCGTCAAAAAAGGTTTCAGAAAAAAATAAACAAACTAATGACCCAAATAAACTAACTGAGACTCAAAATGACGAAATTTCACAAAATAATGAAAATTTGGAAATAGCTCTGGATCAAAATTTTAAATCGGCAGCTATAGACATTCGCGATGCTACAGATGTAACACCAGTTGAAAATGATGATCCCATTAATTCAATTAACAAAGAACATTCATCGCCGCAAGAAACTCCAAGAATTAACGTTCGACATGACCAACCACCTAAAAATCTAAATAATACAATTGGTGATAATTTGAGCACCAGGAATAATAGTGTTGAGATAGATTCAGATAACCAGGACTCAGAGATTCAGATAACAGTATCTCCACAAAAAACTGAATCTCCGCAAATATTAAATAGCCATAATGTTGTACATTCACACGAACCAAAAGTCACAGATACCACCAATATGAAGAGACCATCAAGTGTTAGGCCATCTTCATCAAGACCTGGCGCACCAAGATTTCGAGAAAAGCATGACAGCATTATATCAAACGCTGAAAATCTGTTACTTGGTAAAGTAAATATTATAGCTGAAAAAACAGTTAATGAGGAGGTATGAGCTATTAGTAATAACATGTTGTATTTCAGAAATGAGTATTTGGTATCGATGCTTAAGTATGTACTTTGAGTTACAGGAAGATGAACCTACTCTAGTAATAGTAGATGACATGGAAACTTCAGAAAATAGACAAGATGAAAATTTCCATCTGGAGGCGTCATCCGATCAGCATGGACATTTAGTGCAACAAATTTTAGATGCACAAAAAGAATTCACCCAAGCTGCAGGGAAAACTGAAATTGTAAGTTAGCCTACCTACACTTACATATTATATCGTAATTTTTGTATGGTTTTATGTAACGATATATTTACTATAATATTTTTCTTAGGAGTGGCATTTTGGAGCCCAAAAAGCAAGAGATGTATTGAATCAAGAAATAGAACAAATAAGATTTAACGTGCAGGCGCTGTCGCGAGTTGCTAATCCTCTGGGAAAATTGTTAGACCACATTCAGGAAGATGTTGAAGTTATGCGCCAGGAACTACATCAATGGATGACAGCTTATGAACATACTTCTAAAGAACTATTAATACAAAAAATGTTGGTGACATTATATGTAAAAAAATAATGCTTATTTCAAATATTAAATTTTAGTAAACGGTCGTTAACAATAGCCTATAGCCCAAGTGGTAACCTTTTGAGCAATCGGGTTTCTTTTTTATCTTTTTTATTTACTTAATAATTATTATTAACCATATTCTTAGAATATTAGGACCTAACATTTTATGACACAATAACAATTATAAAATAATCAATGATGCTTTTTATTTCTTTTCAGTGCAAATGAGGAATATTTATTACCTCTATACGCACGGACAAAGCAGTTAGACGTGGATATTGCAGAGAAACATGAAAAAATTAATGATCTAAAAATTATAATACACAAGAATGTCTCGCGAATCGATAAGTTATTATCAAGTCGGAATGTTCAATAAATAGTAATGTTATATTGCAAGTATCTATTTTACTTAAATTGTATTTTTTAAATATATACTTAAACAAACCTACTTAGAACTGTTGAAGTTGCATATTTCAATCAATAAATGTAAAACAAATTTTAGATTCTTGTTCTTTTTCACAGGATATCAGGCTATCGATAACTTACCAAAGGCCATTTGATTTGAAACTTTTAATTAAATTGACCCCGGGCCCTTATATTATTCTAAGTACCTACTGAATTCCACGTCCCGCATTGGTGCCAAAACTTTAGGTTCAAGTTTCGGCGAAGAGAGAAGGGGTTGCTTCGTAGATCTATTATGAATACAGAATGAACGTAGGGACTGCAAAACTAAGTTTTTGTAAAGACAGAAGAAATGGTCGGGTTTCTTTTTAGTTTTATGGTTGCGTACCTGAAAGGTAGGTTTGACTATGTCGATCCGGTCAATTTTGCATATAGGTATTAGTAACTACTAACTACAGACAGGGTTTGTAATTTTAAAGTGGGTTTACTAGATCGAGTGGGGTATCTCAAGAAAGGGTTTACTTTCCTTATTTAAAAAAAAATACTTTAAAAAAAATACTTCTGTAGGTCAAAAAGTCTCTTGTTTTTTGACTTATGGTGAAGAATGACAAGAAAACTAACTTTCCCTCCCCTTATCGCCGAAGTTAACAAAGCGAAAAATTAGAGTTGATAGAAGTTCTTGATAACTGTGCACGAAAAGTAGGTAGGTATATCTAAGTTTGTCAGGACAGTTACTATCTCCGAAAGTTGGAAAGTGGAATTCTGAAATAATTGAGTTGATAGGTATTAGTAAGTTCAAGTTAATATTACACGAAAAATACAACGAAGTTTCTAGCTAGGATAGTTTTAAAATTGGAAAAGAAAAAACTTGTTAACTATATGTAGGTAAGTATGTATGTATAAGAGATTGCTGAAATTGAAATAAATAAAATAATATACCTACCTTGGAACACAAGTGATCCAAATGTCATTTTATAGTTTTTTTTTGTTAATTGATGTAAATACGTTTTTGTCATTCATACAAATCATAGATTACACAAGTCCATAGAAGTGTTCACTACGTTACAATGAACAAAACCTAAAATCCATAAAACTTTGACCAAATTGTCACTTGGATCACTTGTGTTCCAAGGTTACAATTTAGGTATGAATATGTCACCGTAAGATTATGAAAACCGTTAGCTTGTAATCTATCTAGCGAGATTCTAGTAAACTGTCGAAAGATTACAATGCGTTAAGCATTATTTTTCGGTAGATTGTAATCTGTTAGGTACCTATATTATCCCGATAGAACCTGATTATTTATGTCGAATCCATTTTCATGAATAAATAAAAAAACATCCTAACCTAACCTACAAGAAAGAGATAAGAAAACGTAAATAGGTACAATGAATATTTCAAAAATCGACACTCAGAACATTGAACGGTTCACAATCTGTCGGCAGTTAACAATCTACCGAGATAAAAAGCGTTAGATTGCAATCTGACGGTGTTTGCAATTTTACGGTGACAAATATAAAATGAATAGAAGTAACGGACAATTAGCCTGCTAAAACAAGTCGTCATATAAGTACCTAAAGATAACATAGATAAGGATTCAGACATGGTCCTTCAAGGATTCACATATTTCACTTATGTATCGGATGGTTTCACATACAAAAATGATACATACTTACAGATTAATTAAAAGGTCTATTTATTTAACTGAATATTATTAGGCAATAAAGTGACCTAGATCATCCTATTTATAACTCTGTCATGTTAAATTACAACAAAGATATAAAATATCAGCAGTTTTGTTTAAACAGAATTACAGGTCATAAAATTATGATAGGTGGAATTAAGTAATATTTTTAATATAGACATGAGACATCTCTCTGAAAATAATTTAAATCAGTATGTACCAACTACCAGTCCCATGTGCCAGTCGCAAGAAAAGTACCTACCTAAATAATGTGTTATTAATAATAAATCATTCAAGTAAAATTGTGGGTCATAACAGCTGTTGTTTAAAAAGATACTTTCCCGTAGTCTCCTGTCCGAGACAGCGTGCAAAAATTATATCTTTTATCTTTTATTAAATATTATGTTTACAAAATTACCATGGAGTTCAAAGTTTTAATAGGTGTGTCAAGTATTTTACGAATGAAAGTACGTAGGTAGTAAAAACGTACGTACCTCTTAAAAATTCCCTACTCCTAGGCCGCGGGCTTCCCCCCTACCCCCTCAAACGTCCCTCCGACCGCAGTTTTTTGTAATTTTCTCAAAAATATTAGAGTTAGAAAAAAACCATCTATGGTGAAAAAACTCTACTTTAAATAATCTTCCAAATGGCATTCAAATCATTATGATAGGATAAATAGTTTTGGAAATATGCCGGCTCATTTTGCGTATTTGTTTTTTTTACACGAAATGTATAAAGGGTAGGAAAAAACAATAAGTAAGTACAAAATGAAAGTTTATGAAATCCTCTACAAAATGCTTTTTATTTTATTTCAATAGAGAGAATACTTTCGGAAATATTGACGATCGAAAACATGCATGGCAGAAAAAAAAATTGCAATAATTTTGACTTTGTACCTACTCATTCTATTTGATAATGATCGATGCTTTAAAATACAATAAACTAATAGAAATAATCATGATATCTTTATCTACAAAACAACACCAATATATAAAGTAAATAAATATACCAATAAATAGTTAAAATTATATTATATATTATTATTTATATTCGTTCAGTTCAGTTCAGTAAGAACCTGAACAAAATTCTGATATACCTACCTAGGTACGTCTCGAAATCCTTTCAACTATATGTAAATAATGTAATCCTAATAAAATGAACCACCAACATGCAACAGGCATCTTGCAAATAATTTTATCAGATTAACTTATTTTAACTGTTAAAGTCATTTTGAAGCAATGGTAGGTTCACTGGACGATTCAAAAGCACTTGTAAAAGTTTACTTGAATAAAAACATTTGATTTAATAGGCATTTTATAGGTAGGTACTTGAATTGAAATTCCAAAATTCCAAAAAAGTACAATCGGCTACAATTTGAGGGGGCGAGGGGGGTTGCGGGGGAAGGGGGGTTGTGGTAAGTGGGGAGAAAAGAGGACATCATTGGTGCCTAAAATCAAAAATACGTTATTTATTTAGTGGTTAATTTCTATTTATTTCACAGTATTATGCTAAGTCTACATAAGTACCACCGGTTCTTACACAACACCAAGGTATATTTCGAAAACTATCAAAATAAATTAAACACATTTTATAGGTAAATTAATAATCTTTGTACTTTGTACTAAGCTTTTTTCCTAACTCAAATACTTTTTCTTGAAATTACAAAAAACATTCACGGATTTTACAAGGGTTTAGTTTTTTATTCCAGTTAGGCAGCCACTATGGGCAGCCATATTTCCGAAACTAATCGTTCTGTCGAAATAAACTAAAAACTATTTTGAAGATAATTTAATGAAGTTCATTTTTGCTTCTGATGATTTTTTCCTAGTTCTAATAGTTTCTGTGAAAATTCTAAAATATATCCACGGTCTGAACAGACACATTTTCAACCTAAAGCTCCGAGAAACAGATGTGTGCAGCTCTGCTGTGAGACTGCACTTTATCTGTTACTGTCCCGCTTTAATGCACAAACGTAACCTCCTCTTAGGGAAACACTTCGTAGACCCTGAGGAGGCAAAGAACATCCCGGTCAAAAAGCTGCTGCTGTTCCTAACAGCAAACAGTATAGGCCAGGAACTTTAGATAGCGGCGATCACAATAGATCGGCAACGGTCAAAGTGATACTGGGCCTCGTTACAGAGCCCTGCAAAGACTCATCACCATGAAGAAGAATCCACGGTCGTTGAAAAAAAAATCTTTGAATATTGCCATATTTCTCGAATCTATTAAAGTCCTATCTGAATTCATCATAAGACTTTTTTGTAGGTAATTTAGTGAAATTAATTACTCTTCCGAGGATTTTTTCCAGCTCTACTAGTTTTCGTGGAAATTGGAAATAACATAGGATTGTAGCAATTTTTTTATTTTTTTTCGTACACAATACATGGATATATATATTCGAAATTATTAGTCCTTTAAGAACTAAATTATTTTAAAGAAGTGGTTGAATGGTGTTACTTCTGGGAGATTTTTGCTTAGCTCTAATAGTTTTCTAGAAATTACAGAAACCATATAACATTTTGAAAAATATTGTTTTCATGTTAACAAGGACAGGTATATTTTCGAAATTATTAGAGCTATCAAAATGTACTAAAAACTATTATGCACAGTCTGCCAAGAAAGTCATGAAAAGAATGTCTTGAGAACTACAAATTTTTCTTGTACTAGCAACACTGTTTTATTGTACCTGCTGTTATGTTATTGCTCTGAGGTTATTGTGTTGAGTTCAGAGATAAGTTAATTTTGCGATAAAAAGGGTGTTTTTAGCTAAAATATTAAAATATGAATCGAAAGCCATATAAGAGCGGTGCGAGACTAATCATATTTAACGTATTTAAAGAGTGCATGGCCGAATTTCAAGCTGGGAAGTTGCTTTCCAATTTGGATGATGTTTACGGTCGAACAGCAAAGATGACTGGTACGTACACTGTATTTAATCTTTATACACATTAGACGAACTGTTTTCTCTTGGCAATTAATGGTTTTGAGTATTATTTATCGGTTTTAAAGTATTGTTCAAATGTATTGTTTACATTGTGCTTAGGTTATGTTTACCTACTTAAATATGTCACCGTAAGATTGTTAAAACCGTTAGATTATAATCTAACTCGCGAAATTCTAACCTGTCGAAAGATTAGAATTTAACGCATTATTTTCCGGTAGATTGTAATCTGATAAGTTTTTAAACCCGATAAAACCTAAGTGCTCGGCCTGGGGCCGGGCACTACTTGATTGTTTATGTCGAACCCTAACCTAACCTACAAGAAAGAGACAAGAAAATGTAAATAAAATTAATATTTCAAAAATTGACACTCAGAACATTGAACAGTTTACAATCTTTCGACAGTTTAGAATTTCGCGAGTTAGATTATAATCTAACGGTTTTTACAATCTTACGGTGACATATATACAACACCTTCAATAGTCTTGATACTATATAACTGACTTCAAGAAAACTAGAAATTTTTCAATTCATGCTTTTCTTCATTTTAGGTGTTTCCGGAAGCACAATTCGACGCATTGTGGACGAAGGTATGACGAATGACGGAAATTTCGCAACGCCTGGAAAGCACAAGAAAGGCCGACCTAAGAAACAGATAGATGATTTCGATATATGTGCAATTCGCCAAAAAGTTCATTTTTTCTACACAGTTCAAAAAGAAGTACCTACACTAAGAAAACTGTTGGCAGTAGTAAAGGAAGATCTAAACTTTGATGGCAGCCATGAGCTTCTCAGGAAAATTTTGATTTCTATTGGCTTCAGATATAAAAAATGCCTATCAAACAGACTGGCCCTTACCGAAAAACCAGCAATTGCTTCAAAACGCGAGTTCTATTTAAAGCAAATCATAGAAAATAGGAGACTGCCTGAAGAACTCCAAAAAAACATTATTTATTTGGATGAGAGCTACATGCACGAGTCTTATAAAGTAACAAAATGTTGGCAGTCTCTTAATATTCATGGGATCCAACAAGATGTTTCCAAAGGAAAGCGGTGGATAATTGTGCATGCTGGAAGTGAAAAACGATTTGTACCTAATGCACTTTTAATATTTTCTGGTAAGAACAAGCAGGAAGATTACCATTCTGAGATGAATGCTCAAAACTTCACCAAATGGGTTACTGAAAAATTAGTACCCAATCTAACCGAGCCATCTATAATTGTGATGGATAATGCACCGTATCACTCCGTTATAACAAACTAGGTACTTTTTGTATAATATTAATATTTTATTTTTTTTTGGTGTTGAAACTGATACTGATTAACTGATTTTTCCCCTCAGGCTCCTACATCTTCGTCAAGAGTTGATGAAATTAAATTGTGGCTACTGGAAAATAATATACCATTCGATGAATCATTGCGGAAACCATCCTTATTGATGTTAGTGAAGAAATATAAACCTGAACCAGTGTATTACATTGATGAACTTTTAGGGGAACATGGACACAGTGGTAAGGTTACCACCTTACCATTGTGATCTAAACCCAATAGTTAGTTTGGGCAATAGTAAAAAAGAGAATTGCTCAAAAGAATGTTTGTGTTCAAAATGTTGCAAAGTTAGCAGAAGAAGCATTCGAGTCGGTAACACCACAGGAATGGAAAAATTGTGTTGACCATGTAATTAAAATTGAAAATGAATACTTTTTCCGTGGAGGAATTCTATATAATAACATGGACAGGCTTATCATCACAGTAGACGAAAATAGTTCCAGTGAATCGGACGAAGAAGAAATGGGCCAAGGATCAGGAGCTTCAGGAAATATTTCGGGAGTCGAATACCTTGACTCAGATTATTTAGACTCTGATTAATAAATAGTTTTTAAAAATTGAATTTTTTGTTATTATTTTTTGTAAAACTAGTTATTCTCTTACGGACGAGAATAGTACATTATGGTACTAGTGAGTAATGTTGGTGATTACCGCTGAGGCGCCATTGAGATCGGATAAGGATGGTAATCATCAATACACACGTATATCATACGACGTTTTTCAACACACTTGTGAAGAAAATAATGCTAAAAAATAATTTTATTTAGTAATTAAAATAAAAAAAGCTCTATAACTCACTTGTGAATAATAGCAATGAAAAAGTCACAGTTTGATTATAGGTGTCATTATGTGCCTAATTGCGGTGAATTTAGAGCCACTATGAGCAAGTGTGTTGAAAATGAATTTAAATGCAAATCCTTTTCTATATTCCTTAAGTAACAGAAATCATTATAATATTCTATTTCAAAAACTACTAAAGTATCAATATGTTTCAGTTGGAAGTATACGGGGATACCATTTAAACGATGGTGGTGCCCTGCTTTTTTTTTCATGACTTTCTTGACAGACTGTAGGTAATTTAACTGTTTCATAATGCTTTAGTCAGTTTTTTCTAATTCTGTTATTTTTTTTCGGTAATTAAAAACAACTTACAACTTGCTGTGGAGACACTTGGGCCGTGGTCTTAGTGGCAAAATTTTTTTGCGAGATATTTCACCGTGGTTAATTGCCTCATCTGGTGACAGAAGGGCTGGCTCATTTTTTGCGCAAATGATCAGCCTGGCTGTCCAGCGCGCAAATGCAGCCAGCATTCTTGCCACCATTCCACGCGGGCATGATTTATATAATAATTAGAAAAAAACTTACACGGTATTTGCATATTATTTTCTTTAACTTAATCTCCAAAACTATTACTCATATCAAAATAAATTAAATATCATTTTATAGCTCATTTTCATTCGGACATTTTCGTAGCTCTATCAATTTTTATGGAAATTACAAGAAACTACATTACAAAAAGTCATTTATGTACATGAAAAATATTTTCTCTTCATGCACAAAGCGTTAACATATCTCCGAAGCTATTAGTCTATATTATTTTAATGAAGATATTTTTCGCCATAGAAAGTTTTTTCTGTCACTAATATTTTTTGAGAAAATTATAAAAAACTGCGGTCGGGGAGTAGGGGGGGCAAGCCCGCGGCCTAGGAGTGGGGAATTTTTTCAGAGGTACTTCTCAGACCCCAAGGAACAATTGTGCTTTTTAATCAAGTTTACAGTTTTTTAGTGTCTGCTTATTAGTCCCTTACTATGGTATGAAGTTACTGAACTGGAGTAAGTATTTTTTTGCTTGATTATTCACAAGGTAAGAAGCTTGTCTGCCATATGAAAACCTACATATTATACATATACATATATACATACCTATGTATTATTAACATATGATTTTCATACTTACAGACAGACAAAACACATTCTAAACTGGTGGACCGTAAGATTTGAAAGAAAAATTCCTTTGTATGCAAGATGCACTAAGAAACGAATTCGAAATCCAATGGAATCTTTAAAATAAATTTTAAGCCACACAGATGTTTTACCACGGTCAAGTGCGAGTCAGACTTGCAGACAAAGGGTTACCTACCACCACACAATATAAATTATTCTTTTAGTAAATAACAAGAAAGATGTCATATAACAACACAATCAGCTGTGAAATAACTGGCTTACATATTATGACGCTAAACTGGTAGGGCCTGACAAACAAATTGGGTCCCTAAGATATAATAAACCATGATAATATAATTTCTATCAATTTTCAGATTTTTCCTATACTTGTGCTGTGATACCTTGTCAAATTTCATGATTCTAGGTCAACGGGAAGTACCCTATAGGTTTTGATTTATTGGGGAGTGGTAAAATCTGAGGCATAAACAGTTGTACATTTTGATTGCCTTGACTTTTTTTACAGCTTCAAGGGACCGTAGACCTAAATATTTGATATTAATTTCCACTTAATACTTTTACACGTTACCATACCCGAGAAAGTGGTGGTTCACAGATAGACAGACGGACATGAAGTGATCCTTTAAGGGTTCCTTTTTGCCTCTTGAAGTATACAACCCAAAAATAACAAAAAAATATTAATATCTATGTATCTAAACAAACAACATTATTAAAGTAATAAAGTAGTAATAGGATCTTACTGATAAATTATACTATACACCTATCATACTTAAGGACCATTACACCATCAATGATTATGATTAAATTTGGAGAGTTTTCCAGTGGTCCCACTGAGTTGATGCATTTATGATGATTACAACACCACTGGTAATTTATTGCTTTATTTACCTGTAGACTCATTACACTAGTGATTACAATTTGATTAATAATTAATAAGAATCTTGGCCATATAAATATCAACAAAATAAAAACCACTAAGTACTTTGGATTATTAAATATTACTTACAAGGAAGTTTACTCATTAAAGCGAATGTCATTACATTTTTAAGTCTCCAAAGGCAAGCAATAATATGTACACACAAGAGCATGCACAAGTAGCTATGGTTTAGAATATTTTGTAAAAAATCAGAATTTTCTTAGTCTCCATTGCTTAGTGCAGTAGTCTACATCACCAGTAGCCTGATTATGTAAGACCTGCACTAAACTAGCGGCACGCTATGATGGCCGGTTTGACACATTACAATAGTGATGTGGAATGTCAATTTATTCTCGAACAAAAAACAATTAAGTTTTGTTTTTGTACCTGATTAAATAGGTTTAATAAAACAAAAATGTATATGTTTATTTAATTTATTTGAACGAACTGAATATTTGAACGAAAATGAATATACATACTTTATATGCACACAAGAAACATATGAATACAAAAGATACCAAAAAAGGTGCCACAAAAGGCCATAATTAATCAGATTCGTCCATACTACTATTTTCACTGTCGTCACTGCTATCATCACATACATTAATAATTATATGTTCGTTTTCTATAATATTATCTATTTTCACATCTCTTTCATAATCTTCCCTTATTAATTTAACAGTTCTATTCACAACCTTTTCCCAGTCTCCTTTAGTCACATGTTCACAAGCTTCTTCTAATAATTTTAGCATTTTTTTTGTGGTAAATGGGGGTTCTGTATTGTGTCTTGCAGCATATCCCTTAATTTGAGCCCACACCAACTCCGAAGCCATGCGACGATATCAGCTTTCTTTTGGGATTGGGCAGGTGGCTTGTCAATTTGCATCGAGTGGTATGGGGCGTTGTCCATGACGCAAAAGCCATGAGAGAACCTGCGACAAACCCGTTGATCGTTCCAAACCTTGCCATCGCTATATCAAATCTTTCCGTAGTTGTGCTAGCCAGCGATCCTATGTGACGATCGTATTAGATTCCATTTTTAAAAATTTATTGATATTTTTTTGCGATTTCAGAGGTTTGTCCACATAGTGAAAATTGTTCATATTCACAAGTACATTCACCCCTTAAATGGTGCAAACTGATTTTTCTACACTTGTATACATTTAAGAAATCAATTTAATAAATAAATTTTGAGTCCTAAACCTAAAACTACATTCGATAAAATTTATGAATCTCTGCACATCACTATCGTCAATAAAGTAATACAATTATTTCCTTCAAAGTCGTTATCAATTAATACGGAACTTCATGAGAAACTACATTCGATAAAATTTATGAATCTCTGCACATCACTATCGTCAATAAAGTAATACAATTATTTCCTTCAAAGTCGTTATCAATTAATACGGAACTTCATGAGCGGACAAACGTCAAACCGGCCATCATAGCGTGCCGCTAGTTTAATCATTGTTACAGTGACAATTATTTGATTGGCTGAATTTATGGTATTCTTGACACATCAATGGATTTTAGCCAACAGTGGAAAAATTTTAACCATGGATGATTGCGATAGTTACACTGTATCCGAATTTTTACGTAATAAGGCCCCAGGATTGAGAAAATGGGACTAATTTTATCATGAAATTGCTGCTTGGTACGTAGAATATGAATTCACCATCAGCAGTTACTGAATTTTAGTAAATTAGGCAGGCAGTGACCTTGCTGCATCAAGGATAAGGAGTAAATTCAGGAACTTCAAGGGAACAGTTTCATGAACTTCCTCTAGTTATTATACTATATTGAGTATAAAATTAAATAGATAATGCAATTGGTCCAGAAATCAGTGTACATACAGAAAATACCCGCCAAATTGCAAACATCCTCCTATTTGGAAGTCTATTAATATGTAATGAATAAAATCATAATTAGTGGTTTTCATTGAATTAATATGGCCAAGATCGTAAAGTATTATGAAAGTATATAATTATAGTCCCTAGTGCAATGGTCTATGGTTAGTAAAATTACCTGTGATACTATAGGATCAAACTAGTGCGACCATAGGTGGAATTGTTGGTCCTAATGCTTCGTCCCACCATTTCAGGATTTCATCTGAATTTTTAAGTACTGATGATCCCTCTGTATCAGGGGTGTGTATGGCTGTTGTCCCACTCCTGTTATAAAGATATAGTACAAGACTATTATACTGCATACATGAATACTAAATAGATAATACTGGTAGTATTTACAAATGCACTGACACTTGGTATATAATTTACTGAAGCAAAAACTGGATATGTAAAAGCAAAGAGTATAAATGTACATGTATTATGTGGTAAATTTGAAAGGCCTGACATGATAAAGTGTGTTGGTGAGCTTTTTGAACAATTTACATAATTACAACACCTACCTTTCTGCAGTAAAAGGGTGAACCCAAAAAGTTTCAGAATTTACTCCCTATATCCAAACATACAAACAAGTTTTACCTTTACATAATATAAATATAGATAGAAAATCAAAATTTTTTTGCTCTTCCTGTCTCATTATTTAATAAGCCAGTAAATTATAAAGCAAGTGTCAGTGCACTTGTACAACAAGTAGATATCCATACAATAGGGTGGGGATATTTACATATATTTATAGCCGCGTATGAAAAAGTAGGCCCATCAGTACTTATGAATGCCGATGGACCCACTGGAGGGACCAACAGTCCAAAACGGGAACACCTAAAATAGCCCTGGTTTGCAAAGGTCAGGGTTCTTCTTTACAAAATTTGTCTTATCATTATGGATGTAAGAATACCAACTTGCACCACACACTGACCTAGAATTTTGGTGGTGAATTTAAACATTAATCATAGCCATGGATGGAGTAACTAGCCCTTAACATTTGCCAATACATCAGTTACTATGCTATCTTATTAGGCTAAATAAGTTAAGCTAATCTTAAATCTACTTGAAGTTAACAATAGACAGCGAAAATAGCCTAGTTTAAAATTTCAATGTGGTGATTTATACACCAATAACATTAAATTTGAAATTATGGTTTGCATTATTTTCACTGTAGTCCATTTTTAAATACCTGCGAACTTAATGAGAATTAGTACCTACTATTTTATTTTGAATCAATATTAAACAGGCATTAATTATTTAGGCAAAGGAGGATGTGGTGGGCTATTAGAGATGTCGCACAAGCTAACATAGCACCCGCGACCGACACGGGCGCGCCTTTGACCTTTAAGCATATTTGCAGCTTGCTCTATACGCATCACCAATCTATGTTGATTTTCCAAGCGTTCCAAGCAGTTTTTGCATATAGTTTTAGGTAGAGGATCTGAACGAGACACCTAAAAAAAAGTTACTATGAGATTTCAGTACCAACGATAAACATAACACAATATACGAATATCAAAGGAACACTTACGTTAATTGAAAGATATCTATTAATTTTTTCCGAGATACACAAACGTATGCCTTCTTCACCATAAATGTGAAGAACAACACGATGCATTTCGGAGCACAACCGACATATGAATCCCGTTAAAACTCCTCTGTCTAAGCTGCCCATTATTGATTGTTTCTTTCTCGAAGTTTAAATGAGCGAGTATTTAAATTGAACAACTACATAGACGATTTACAATTTATTTAAACGAAATGAAGTATTTTGATCTGATTTTGATTTTGATGGCCGTATCAGAGACAAGTTAACCAGAGATTGTTTAAGTTTAACAGAGATGTTTAGTGCAAAGGTGTAATGCTCTGCTCTATTGCACAGACATAGTAAAGAAAAGAAAAAAATGCATCCCTTTATAAATCTGTGGCTTTATTGTAATTACTTGTCTCTGGTTTATTGTAGTCCTCTATTTTTAACTTTGATTTTATTAAATAATTATAGGAGAGGATATATTGCATTTTACTCAATTATAGTTATACGATGCATTTTGTAAACAAAACATGTAAAACTATGATTTGACTTTTCTTACTTACTAAAAGCTACGTTATTAAAACGAGACACGTGTATTATGTTATTGCGTGAACGCATCGCGAAATTGTCATATGACGTCGTCAAAATTAGCTATTGAAGCCAATTTTTTGCCAACTATAAATGGCGTCTGTTGTGCTTCCGGTGTGTCAGTTGTGAATAATTACCTGTTTTTTGAATATTTTCCTGTGTTTTTGCTTAATTTTATGTAATCAACTATGGTGTAGCGCTCAGTTGTGGGTTGTCATAATAATAATAATGTAAAACGCCCAGGAATTTTATTACATACGTGAGTAACAAAGTCGTCTAGTTTTCCTTTTTGTGCCGAGTATTTTAAGTTATTTCGACTAATTATAGCTCATTATTTTTGCGCTGTCCCCAAAAATTGCATAAAAAGTGTGGGGATTGTATTGTTTACAAATAAATTGAATATCGATAAAATTAAAACTTCATATCATTCTTACTGTTTCTCATTCTGAGGGGTCGAGAGATGAACAGTCAGCTTCTACTTATAATTTTGCCAAACTCATTTTAGGCTGTAACGACGATAACCTAGAGATTAAGACACCCGATCTCCGGTATGGTGTCTCATATTCGAAAATTACAGTCGATTTAAGTGGTTCTTGGTCCCTTCATTGCAGTAATTGTGTATCATTTTAAATAATGTTTTACAATTGTTTCAGATTCCCAAAATATCATGAATTAAGGCTTAGATGGCCGAATGCTATAAACAGACCTGAGTTCAAGCCTACAAAAGGAAGCAGAATATGTAGTCATAATTTCAATGGGAATGACACTCTAAACCACCAGCGTCTCAAACATGATGCCTGCCCATTTCTACGTATACCAGTAAGAATCTTTACTCAATATTCTTGTTTGTGATGAATAATAAAAACAATAATGTAAACTTCTCAATAATGCTTTTCTCTAATCCAAATAATACAATTTTACTATTTCTTTCTTATTGCAGTACTTACCACCTGGGCAGCAGGCAATTCAACCCTTGCAAGAATTGAACCTCAATTTGTGTCCATAAACTAATAACGATGTTTCTTAAAACAGAATACTTCATATTCCAACCCATTTTAGGCTCCAATTTAAGCATGAGTCTCCTCTCGGAATGAAAACGTTTGGCCATAGTCCACCAAGCTGGCCAACACTGGGGCGTTGTAGCATGATTATATATTTACTCATCATTTTACCCAGCCAGCGCCCACTACTGAGTAGGTGCCTCGTGTTGGAATGCTAAGGGTTCAGCCATAGTCCACTACGCTGGCCAACAAGAGGACCTCCGATCGTGATAACCATTTTTTTGAAAAACTACTGCTGTTTTTGGTTTCAGATATGCATACTTCTTAGAAGTTCTAATTAATTTTTCAAATTTATGTGTACAAAGGAGAGCTGCAATAAATAATTTTTAAAATTAGTCTGTTTTTATTATTCATATTATCACGTCATTCAGTTACATTTTTTCCATAATATCTAGCTAATCCAACTAATATTATGAAACAGTTTTGTTTGTAAGGTTTACATTCAACTGATAATATAAATTTATACTAATAAATATAACGTGAAATATTGGATTTATGGATGGATTGAAGAGATAGATTATAGTCTGGAATAACACATCGGCTAGCTTTTTTCCGGAAAATTACCGCGGGAATCAAAACATCACAATTCACGCGGACATAGTCGCGGGCATCAGCTAGTTCATTATAAAATACGAATACTAGGGTTTTTCAAAATATTATGTTTAATTATTTATTAATTTTATTTGTGATAATTTTATATCGATAATACCAGTCCTAACCTTAAGCTCCGCTCATACGAAATTTTTACATATCGGAAGCTTCAATTTAAAAATATATTATAAGTTCATATCCTTCTCAAAGGTATACATTCTTACTCTATGGTGGTATATGACATAATGTGCTCTGTGATTTCTTCACAGATTTATAAAGGGAAGCAGATTCAATATATTGAAAAAAATAGCGTGGCAATTTCAAACACACGGAAACATTATGCACACATAGACAAAACACAAGGGCCGCGCCTTGCTGCTGCTACATTATTATGTAGGCTTAAGTCGTGTGGAAAAACAACGACCTAAACCTTACCTATCATTTGGAAGCTATAATTTGTAAGGATTTTAAAAATAATAATAGATCCTTTTATGATTTTTTCATCACAAGCAATCACAACTGCAATGTAGTAACAAAATTGAAAATTGTAATTTCATCTAGCTTTTGCCCGCAGCTTCGCTTACGTTCAATTCAATTTTCATACAAATTTCAAATACCAGTTTTACGATGGGATAAATTTTCAAAAATATTTTCTCGGCATACGCTCCTAGCTTTTAACCGGTGTGTAGTTGGCTAAGGCCTGCCTCGATAGGATAGAGGCCTGTGCCAGATGTCTATTTCGGGCTTGGGTCCGTACGTATAGTTATAGGCAGAAATAACACGAATGTGAACTCCGCGCTGCGTGTTATAACGTCACTGTGGACTCCGTCAGTATAATGGCCAATCGTTCTCGCGTCGTTCTCGCTCTGCGTCGATGCGTAGGTGCTGGAGATATTATTTAGAAGCACAGTACCAACGGATATCGTATAAATACCGCCAGATTTTAACTCAAAGTTCCTATTGACAATAATTTCTTGGCAGTAAGCCAAATAAATTTTGTAAAACAATCGAATCGAATCGTTATTCCATAAATTAGGTTAGAAGGTTAAATTAAAAAATTACAACAGGTTAAACTCACATGTTATTTATTCAAATAAACTTTACAATTAGTGTTTTTGAATCGCCAAGTGAATCTACCATTGATTCGGAATATCATTTCTAGCGAGTATATTTATTATATATATTTATTAATTTAAAATTAAAATATATATTTATTAATTTATGAATATTATTAATGCAAGTGTGTTTGTTTGTTGGTTTATTGCTTTGTTGGTTTGTCCTTCAATCACGCCACAACGGAGCAACGGATCGACGTGATTCTTAGCATGGGTAAAAGTTGAAAACCTGGAGAGTGACATAGGCTACTTTTTATCCCGGAAAATTCAGGAGTTCCCGCGGGAATCAAACAAACTTAAACCACGCGGACAAAGTCGCGGGTATAAGCTAGTGTTACAATATGTACTATAAAGAACCAGAAGTGGATTAAAGTAAAAAGCAAACAACAAACAAAACTTTATCATACAGTACAATTTTAACAATCTCAAACTGTGAGACTGTGTGTGTGATTGTGACTTGTGAGTATCAATTTTTGGCTTATTAAAATTAATGTTCTGCTTAACAAACAATATATGAATATTATTGTAAATGTATTGTGAAGACACTATAAGTATAGCGATCTCGTTAAATTTTTACATACGTTACAAGTATTACACGTACTTGTGGTAATATTGCTGGTTTATTTAACTGATAAATCCATCCATCCATCCATCCATTTTTATCCATAGGTCTCTCAGGTATTCATCCTTTGGAAACCTGAAATTAAAAGTCGAAGTTATTTAATTAAAATAAAAGGGTAGTCAAGTCCGGCCCTGTAATTTATTAACATGATAGCATGAAATTTACTTACCGATGGAACGTTATTTCTGGGGTTTTCCTGTACGAAGCGTTGTAACACTGGGGGACACAACACTTCACCATTTTATTTCAATAAATATTGGCTACTTAACCTCCAAATTTCACAAAAAATTTATGACAACACAATGTAAACAAACGCCATATGTCTTACCTAACCTTTACCAGACTTCCACGCATTGAATTTTGTCAATGTATGCGTTTGTGTTGCACAATGTTGCAACAAATAAAAAAAAAGATAGGACATAGACATTTTTGCTTGGAGGGAAAAGGACACAGATTCCCATACACGTGTCTATGTGGGTGTGAAATGACATGTCCCAGTTCAGTATAGAGGGTGATTTTTTTTATTCTGAGTGTCAATGAACCAGAACCAAACTGCCATCATATGAAAGAGAAAAAAATATAACATTAAACGGCATTTAAATAATAATTTTAGAAAACCCCGTTTTTTAATAATTAATTTTGAAAAATATCGTTTGTAGAAAATATTTTTCGATGGATGGCAACACTGAAACTTTTTTCATCTGGCATCTTCGCATGTGTTACTGTCACTTTAATGTCATTTTTCATTTTGAACTGCCGAATGTCAAATTCAAAATTCAATATGCGCCGTTACCCCATTACCTCCATGCGTTAATGCGTTACCCGTGTTTATTTTGGATGTTTATGATTTTAATTTTTCAGTGAATTGGCAACGGATTGTTTATTTTACACTCCAATTGATCTACTTTGCGCATTTACAACCTCGAATGTATAATAATTACCATTCATAATTTTTTACGCGGAATAACTTAGCACCTATCTTCGAATTGAAACTTCTGCACTCAAAATGTATCAAAAGTGACGAATGAGTCTAGTAGATTGTTAAAGAATGATACTAGTAGAGGCTGTCATGTGAACTACTGGTTTTTCTGTGTTTTAGATGGTGTGGAAAGCAAATAGTAAGTAGTGTTTAACATTATATCAGTTTATTTAAAAATAAGGCTTCTTTGCTTGACAACTTCTATTTATAGTAGCTCACGACTGTCAGCCTGCATTCATGAAGATTCATTTCCTTTTCAGATTACTCAGATATGGCTCACTGTATTAACTGTAACATAATTAAACCCGCAAATCAGCAGTATATTTATGTCACCGTAAGATTGTAAAAACCGTTAGATTATAATCTAACTCGCGAAATTCTAAACTGTCGTAAGATTAGAATTTAACGCATTATTTTCCGGTAGATTGTAATCTGATAGGTATTTAAACCCGATAAAACCTAAGTGCCAGGCCTGCGGCCGGGCACTACTTGATTTTTTATGTCGAACCCTAACCTAACCTACAAGAAAGAGACAAGAAAACGTAAATAAAATTAATATTTAAAAAATTTACACTCAGAACATTGAACAGTTTACAATCTTTCGACAGTTTAGAATTTCGTGAGTTAGATTATAATCTAATGGTTTTTACAATCTTACGGTGACATTTATAATGCTGTAAGCATGAGTCCTGACATAATTACAATAATTGAAGAATGGATTGCACATGGGGTGATATATTTATTTATTATTAGGTGTTTAGGATGTGCTCACTAGTTTTTTTTTAAAGTGTGTACTTTAAAAAGCAGTGATAGCCCAGTGGTACAGACTACAGACATGCTTTATGTGTGTTTTTGGCAACTAAATATCACTTGCTTAGCGGTGAAGGAAAGCATCATGAGGAAATATCAAAGGTGCGTGAAGCCTGCCAACCCACAATTGGCCAGTGTAGTGGGCTATGGTTAAATCCATCTTATTCTGAGAGCAGACCTGTGCTCTGTGTTGGACCTTAAAAAGGGGTTGAAACAGACTTTAAAAATAATTTATTTAAGTTTTACTTTTTTGATTTAAATTGAAGCAATACCTTAAAGATTATTTAAACAATAAATTATGTTTGTTGTTTTTATTATTATTTTGTTTTTAGGTAACTGATGAAGATCGAATTTGCCAAGAATGCATAAACCTTTTGTTGATAGAATTAAACAATAGGAATAAGAGTAACATTGGTGGGCAACAATTTGGTCATGAAGCAGTTTGCATTTCTTGTGGGATGTCCATCCATAGACGATCAGGCAGACGCTCACGCCTTACTAGGGGGACATCCTGAAAGAGGTCAAATTATGGCCAACATCAACTCCCGTCAGGTATATAATATATATACTATGCTGATCATGTACTCTATGTTTTTTCCTTTGGGTGATCAGTTTAACTTTCGTGGATTTGTTTAAGAGTGCTTTATTTATTTTTATAATGTGATCACTTTGTTCATAATGATTGTATTATTTTCTTTACTTTATTATCAAGATTAAACATAAATTCCATTTCAGGTCCCTGCAAATGCTCGAGCATGCCTGCTGGCAAAGCGCTCATAGCCAAGTTCAGCAACTAGTGGCACGACCAAGTACCCAAGATGTTGAAAGGGAATCTAGCCCTATGACTGAACCTGTCAGTGGTACAAGATATTACCAACCAATTTTTACCTAGCATTAGCAGAAAACCAGCCTGATACAAATTCATGTTGTGCTTATATTATTATAGCGCATTGTGATAATAATATAAGCTTTTATTACTGAATTTGTACTTGATATAATATACACAAATTGTTGTTAATTTATATCTTTTTAAATAGATTAAATAAAGTAAGACACTAGTAAATAAACTGTTTTATTTATTCAGTTTGCCCATGGGCATAGGCCTCCTTCAGGGCTCTCCATAACCATCTATCCTTTGCCATATTATGTTACCACCGCGGGTAATCCGCTTTGATGTCATCCTTCCATCTCTGGCATGGGCTAACTCTTTTCCTTTTTCCTGTTCTTGTGTTATGCGCATTAGTTGTGATTATTAATATACCATTTCGATAAACTACCCATTTTCCACTACATAATGCATACCAGCCCAGCAAATAATTACAACTATATTACCAATTTATTAGGATAAACAAAACTGACAGTGACATTTGACAAAACCCCCCATTTGATAGGATATACATGACAAAGACAATCAAGTTTTTTTTTACTGTTGATAAGATTCAGATCAAGATCTAAAAAAGCCACAAAATAAAATAATATTTTTCTCAAAATTGGGGTCCTCTAAAAATGTGTAAATTATTCTGTAAGCCATATTTTAGGATCTCTATTCACGTGTATTAAAATCATCTTGGTTGATGTTCAAGGCCCAATCTTGGACAAGTCCTTTATGATAAGTCTGCTTTTCTTTATTATGTCTGTGAGATATATGAAGAAAAGGAAATACTTGTGATGTAATAAGGCGCTCTTGATTTTGCAGGCTCAGAAGGACTAGAATCCAGTGCCGTTAAACCAGTTAAATAAAATAAAAACTTGAATTTGAGTCAGAGACAAGTAACTGGTTTGAGTTCAAAAAATTTTGTTCTGTGGTCAGCCATGTCAGCATTATGTAAAAATACCTACTAAAAAACAAAAATCGTAATCGTATTATGCTGCGCCTGAGTGAAAGTAATATCAATTTAATAGTAAGTTCACTGGTAAAGTTAAACTAAATCTCTAAAAAGGAGCAAACCATCTATAAGTGATTATTATAATGCCGCCTAAACTAAAGGCGAAATTAGGACGGCCGCCAGGAGGTAAAAACAAAAAGAAAATTAAGAGTGAAGATGATTCTGAAGTTTGTGTTCTGTGTAAACAATCTTACGAATCTCCCAAGGCCTTCAAACAACACTTGCAATTTTGCGATCGCTCGCAATTGCATGGTAATGATGAGCAAGATAAGGTATGACCATTTTTCTTAGTATTCTTCCTTTTTTGATAACTTTGCATCTATTTTATTGTAAGATTCGGATGAGTATAAGTACAGTCTTTGTTTTAGAGCTACAGTTGCACTGAATGCAATAAAAAGTTTAAACTGCAGAAAAACTTTAAAAAGCATCTTAAAAATGAACACTCAAAGTCTCCAGGCAGCATTAAATGCAAACAGTGCAATGTTGTTTGCCCAAACAGTGAAGTATTGGCTCAACATGTGGCGCTGATTCATCAAAGAGAGATATTTGAGTGCGAGCACTGTGGCACAACTTTTGTAAGACGTTCACATGTCGCCAGGCATAAGTTGCAGAAAGGTTGTGATGGCAAAGGTCCTAATTCGTTCCCATGTGAAGTAAGTATAGTTTGATTTGAGCCTGATAAGGAAGAACATAAATTCCAATAAAATAAAGAGACAAAAGTGAGATTGGTTGAAATTTATTTTATTTAAAAAATCTTATTATCTACATTCTGTTGCTTACAATGTGCTTCCATAACAGGCTCGATATTAGAAGAATAGTTCATGTCGATATATAAGATTAGATAAACAAAATCAATCCTTTGCTCACTAGGAGCCTGATGAAGCACAAACCAATAGACATTAATAATAATTTGCTTTAATATAATGAGTATCTAGTGATTTTAATTGACTTCTATTTGTAATTTTCCTATAAATAAAATAAAACTAAAATCCAAACCAAAATTTATTATTAACCAATTAATCTCACTTGCAGATTTGTGAAGCTGTGTTCACAAGGAAGGATAACCTGATGGTACATTTACGATTGCAGCATATAGCCAAGTATAATTATAGCTGTAAACATTGTGATTATCACACTAGGAACTTTTCCAAGTTGATCCTGCATACACAGAGGTCGCATATGGGTGAGATTAAACTTTATCTAGTGGTTGCCCTGGATTAAGACCACAATAAATATTTTAAGTTTGTGCTTTCCATCTAAAGAGAGAAACTTATGTGAGGCAAATGTATATTAGTTTTACCATCGAAAGAGGAAACTTATGTGAAGAAAAAGTATATTAGTTTTATTTTGATTATTAATTGCCTTATGATATTGTTTTACTTTAAGCTTTAACTGAAGTTATAGGTTTCAGTTTATAGTGTAACACACTTTGAGAGAAACCCTGAGACAATCAGACTTAATAGGCCTATTAATAATGTCTAAATTATTCCTACTATTAGTTTACTCTGGTTCTTCTCTTGTATTAATTCATCTTCCTAACTATAAGCTTTTTAGTTTTTTTTTAAATTACTTCCTATGTAGTATATATGTATTAATATTTATTATTCCACCTTTGTGAGCTATTTTAACTCATGTAAATTCTATCTGTGAAAACTTGTAATTGGCGTTATACTTATTCTTTATTTATGTATCCATTTCTGTTGTAGCTGTAAGTTTTCTGTACTAAATAAAATAAAATAAAATTACACTGCACTTTCTACAGGGCCCTGTGGAAGGATGGGCGTGGCCGCTATTTAGAGCGTCGCTTATTACATAGCAATAAGGACCAATTTAGGGACTCTTACTCCCTATATCTTATTACACTACACTGATTCAAGTGTAAGGGTCCCTGTGAAAAGTGCAGTGTAATAGGCCTGTTAACAGAACAGCAACCTTACTATCTCTCTAAATTGTCATTGTAAATTACATCAAAAATACAGCACACACACAGTACAGCTGTTGTACAGTAGCAGTAACAGTGTATGCTTATACCTATAATCAAAAAATATCTATGTAAAAGGATTTTTATAATTTAACTTTAGGCTATTATTATTTGTGAATTTGATGTTAACAAGAAACAAATACATATAATTTATATATAATAATAGCTGTAAATATACAATACTATAGGAATTTACTTTTCTTTTAGAGAATTTTAATCTTGAATGTGATCACTGTGGAAAAGTGACTGGCTCTCGAGCAGCTATGACTAAGCATTTGGAGATACATGGCGAGAAGAAATATGCTTGTGATGTGGTAAGTTACTGCAGTCAATTACATTTTTAGTTTTTACCATTGTATCAAATATATATAGGATTGGCTATTCTAGACAAAAACCAAATTTGTGTTCCAAAACCAATGTAAATAAAACAACTTGACTAACATTTTATGGACCTTAGGTTAGGTATGATGTCCCCTTTTAGTCTGATTACATGTTTGCTTTTATATTAATTCTTATGTAAAAGTTTTATGAAACAAATTCAAAAATCTAAGTGGCAGTCAAACATAAAATTAAATCGCAAGCATTGTGTGAAGTCTTGTGATTAAATTCGTTTAATCAACACTTTTTTGTAATTGTTTTGTACAACTCAGAGTAACTATACTAATTAATATAAGAAAATATGTCTGCATGTAGCTGCTACCTACTACTGGCTTAGTAACTAATATAGTGTAACTATTCACTCAAAAGCTGCTAAATGGAGATTCAACATTTTGGTAAGTTATGGATTTATATAATAAAAGAAATTGTTTCTTAAGGTTAATTAAAAGAAAGTAACATGTATTGTTATAAGTATTTAATTTTCCGCTATCCATATCCATACATACAAATATTATAAATGCGAAAGTGTGTGTGCTTTCACGGCGCATCTATTTAACCAATTTTGATGAAATTTGGTACAGGGATAGGTTGTATTCTGTGGAAGGACATTTGCCCGGAAAATTAAAGAATTTCCGCGGGGGAAAAAACTTAATTCACCTAGACGAAGTCGCGGGCATCATCTAGTATAAAAAAAATTCTTTGAAAGCTGAAAGCGTTTTAAAGCAAATTATAGTATATTATCTAATAGCTAGTCTAAGCTGTCTTGCACAAAACTGCTTTAACAAACAGACAATCATATTCATAAATAGGATTTAGCCTGCGAGAGAATAAGCTAGAATACAAGTTATATTTATCTCATTCTCTCGTAGGCTACTTTTCTGAGATTTCACTTCTGCCATGTGTGAATAGCACACACACTTTTAAGTATGACCATCTCACAAAAATTTGTAAGAGGTTATAGGCCTATTTCACTGCACGTTTCACAGGGAATCAGTTACACTTGAATCAGTGTAGTGTAATAAGATTTAGGGAGAAATGGTCCCTAAATTGGTCCTTATTGCGGTGTAATAAGCGACGCTCTAACTAGCAGCCACGTCCACCCTTACTGCAGGGCCCTGTAAAAAGTGCAGTGTTATAGGCCTATTATTAGTATTTCTAAATGGCCCGCGTGTGTTGGGCAGTGCGGCTACAGCACGTACACCATCGAGGTGATGCGGCGCCACGTGCTGACGCACGTGCCCGACAAGCCGCACAAGTGCCCGCTGTGCGAGCGCTCCTACATCCAGAAGGTGCAGCTGCAGCGCCACATGCAGGCGCACGACGACCACTGCTGCGCCGTCTGCGGGGCCTCCTTCAAAACAGAGGCCAAGTAAGAACGCACACGCGCTTGAACTCCAACTCACGCTCTCATTACTCCTTCATCCTTTTCTTTCAATAATATTATAATAAACAATAATCTTTATAATAAAGATAATAAATAATTAATACATAATACTGATAAATACGTTTTATTATTTAATTGACAGAGCACCCTTTGGCTGCTGGAAATAGAGTCACTCACTATCACTGACACACATACACACAAAACTCGCAGAAAAAAGGACACCGCTAGAATTCCCCTTCGATACAAATGTTATGGACCATTCTTGCTTCTGTTATCCCCAGTACCTAATTCATTACCTTCAAAAGAGCAAATGAAAAATTATTATGAAAAATCTAAGCTATTAGAATTTGTTAAGGATGAGATCGCGATCTCTACCTACCCTCACGATTCTCGGCTCCGCTATTGACTACAGGGCTCAATTTTGCCTGAGATGCCTCATCATAGGCTTCATAACTTTACCATCAGGTTTTGCAGACATGTCCAGGTCTACTTTATAAAATAAAAATAGGCACTGAATTATTGTGATCTCCTTTTTGATTCAGTTGACACTGCAATCCAGTGTAGGACATAAAAGTACGAGGGTGCATAGTGTATTACTGAATACCATTGCCACTGAGATATGGAATATATTATGCCCATGTGATGAATTAAATTAGGTCCATTTGATTTACAGATTGCTGATGCACCAAAGTAAACACAAGGGTGAGAAAATGATGTCATGCCCATTTGAGAAGTGCCCGTATTATAAAAAGGCCTTTAAGGGCACAGAAAATCTTGAAGAGCACATTAAAAAACATTATAAACGTAAGTACCTAGTCTGTTTGCGTTAAGTCTTTACGCATCATAAAGACAAGACTCTACCACTGGTTCGGAAAACTGGCTCTTCTCAGTAGAACATCTTTTCGAACCGGTCGTAGATTCTTGAGTCTTGACGTATCATAAGTGACACAAGTTGTCCTACGTGAAATAAATAAATCATTTATCATTTAAGAAAATAGTAACACTGTCACTCATCACTGTCGGCAGGCTGCCACGCCAAGCTCGACCAATGTAGATGCAAGAAAGCTGAAAGATTTTTAATATCTTGCAACTTGATTGGTCTGGGGCGTGGCATGGGGTATACATTCAAAAAGAGTAGTTGTGTGAAAGGGGTTCCAAACCATAGCGGTTCATATCAGAATTGTTTATTTTGTATTAAAAACAATTATCCTTATATTTGTTATGTCAGTATGTAGCACATTAACACAATCAAGGTATGTCATACATCTGGTTCTACTGAATTCATAAATTTTAATGAAACTTCAGCAATAGGTAAGTGGGGCTTTTCATTTTATATAACATTTCTCAATGTCTATCTAAGGATATGGTAAGCCACTAAGTAAAAATATCTGGGCTTTATGGTAGAATACTAAAGCTACTAGCTAGCACAGTTGTTTTGATTTCTTACCACATAATCAATCTTAAATATGTGTCCGTAGTGATATATAGAGTCTACTATTGAACTAGATTTTATGCAACAAAGTATTTTGTTCTCTAGAAATAGTTCTTACTGTTTGTGACAGCGTACGAGTGTGAGCTATGCAAAAAGAGCTTCAACAACGAGGCGAACATGCGCCGGCATATGTCGACGCACTCTCTGGAGAAGCCGCGCCGCTGTATGTACTGCGTGACGGCGCGCGCCTACGTGCGCGGCGAGCACCTCATCCGCCACGTGCGCAAGTCGCATCCGCAGGTGTTCCTCGACCGCCTGCAGCACGTGCGCCGCGTCTTGGTGAGCACACTGCATGTACTGTGTGACGGCGCGCGCCTACGTGCGCGGCGAGCACCTCATCCGCCACGTGCGCAAGTCGCATCCGCAGGTGTTCCTCGACCGCCTGCAGCACGTGCGCCGCGTCTTGGTGAGCACACTGCATGTACTGTGTGACGGCGCGCGCCTACGTGCGCGGCGAGCACCTCATCCGCCACGTGCGCAAGTCGCATCCGCAGGTGTTCCTCGACCGCCTGCAGCACGTGCGCCGCGTCTTGGTGAGCACACTGCATGTACTGTGTGACGGCGCGCGCCTACGTGCGCGGCGAGCACCTCATCCGCCACGTGCGCAAGTCGCATCCGAAGGTGTTCCTCGACCGCCTGCAGCACGTGCGCCGCGTCTTGGTGCGCACACTGCGTGACGGCGCGCGCCTACGTGCGCGGCGAGCACCTCATCCGCCACGTGCGCAAGTCGCACCCGCAGGTGTTCCTCGACCGCCTGCAGCACGTGCGCCGCGTCTTGGTGAGCACACTGCATGTACTGTGTGACGGCGCGCGCCTACGTGCGCGGCGAGCACCTCATCCGCCACGTGCGCAAGTCGCATCCGAAGGTGTTCCTCGACCGCCTGCAGCACGTGCGCCGCGTCTTGGTGCGCACACTGCGTGACGGCGCGCGCCTACGTGCGCGGCGAGCACCTCATCCGCCACGTGCGCAAGTCGCACCCGCAGGTGTTCCTCGACCGCCTGCAGCACGTGCGCCGCGTCTTGGTGAGCACACTGCATGTACTGTGTGACGGCGCGCGCCTACGTGCGCGGCGAGCACCTCATCCGCCACGTGCGCAAGTCGCATCCGAAGGTGTTCCTCGACCGCCTGCAGCACGTGCGCCGCGTCTTGGTGAGCACACTGCGTGACGGCGCGCGCCTACGTGCGCGGCGAGCACCTCATCCGCCACGTGCGCAAGTCGCACCCGCAGGTGTTCCTCGACCGCCTGCAGCACGTGCGCCGCGTCTTGGTGAGCACACTGCGTGACGGCGCGCGCCTACGTGCGCGGCGAGCACCTCATCCGCCACGTGCGCAAGTCGCATCCGAAGGTGTTCCTCGACCGCCTGCAGCACGTGCGCCGCGTCTTGGTGAGCACACTGCGTGACGGCGCGCGCCTACGTGCGCGGCGAGCACCTCATCCGCCACGTGCGCAAGTCGCACCCGCAGGTGTTCCTCGACCGCCTGCAGCACGTGCGCCGCGTCTTGGTGAGCACACTGCATGTACTGTGTGACGGCGCGCGCCTACGTGCGCGGCGAGCACCTCATCCGCCACGTGCGCAAGTCGCATCCGAAGGTGTTCCTCGACCGCCTGCAGCACGTGCGCCGCGTCTTGGTGAGCACACTGCGTGACGGCGCGCGCCTACGTGCGCGGCGAGCACCTCATCCGCCACGTGCGCAAGTCGCACCCGCAGGTGTTCCTCGACCGCCTGCAGCACGTGCGCCGCGTCTTGGTGAGCACACTGCGTGACGGCGCGCGCCTACGTGCGCGGCGAGCACCTCATACGCCACGTGCGCAAAAAATTGTCGCATTGTTCTGCGCTGCAGTTGATGGCTGTTGTGTGTAAAGCGTGCGCATGTCCGTCGCAGGGTAACGTGGTGGGCGTGGAGCGCGTGCGCAAGTCGGAGATCGAGTCCATCCTGAACGTGCTGGACGCGGAGTCGGAGCGCATCCTCACCGGCTACGGCGAGGGCGTGCTGTACGGCGGCCTGCAAGAGCTGGCGCCGGAAGAAATCGACGCTGCCAAGGAGGTCAGCGGAATCACCTAATGTTATCATTATATTATACTTGCATATATTTTTATAATTTTTTGCTAACCTGGTATTTAATATGACTGTTTTGCATTCCAACAAAACAGTTATTATGTGTGTGAAAAAACACACAGCATTTATTGAAGAAGCATCCATAGATTCTACCTGTATAGTATGCCTAACTTACTTTACCTGTATCTCTTCAACTATCTGTCACCTTCACTCAACAGCAGAGCGTGCCAAATATCCTGTCAACGCGCACCTGTCAATGTCAACTCATACGTCTTCAATCAGCCACCAGCAAGCATCTTGCTCTAATGCTGTGTGTTTTTTCACACACATAATAACTGTTTTGTTGGAATGCAAAACAGTCATATTATATGTGTTTCCAAAACACACAGCATTAATTGAAGACCTGTTTGATATCTGCTGGTGAAAGAGTACTACAAACGCTATGTGATAATAAAACCAAAATATAAAAATATTTCTCCTGTATATTACTTTATCACAGAAAAACAAAAATTTTTAATCCTGTAATGTATACATGATATACTTAAATCTACTATTAATCATATGAATCAAACAACAGGAAACCAAGGGAAAATAGTCACCCTATTAATATGACCTATTATATTGTGAGATCAAAAATTATTAAAAAAGAAAATCACTATTCCTCTAATAATGCGCATTATGAGATCAAAAATTAACTTAAAACAAACCAACTTTAATAATAATTCCCACAAAGATACCCTGAGATCAAAATACTGTAGGTACCTACAGATCCACTAAGGAATAATATAAACAAAAAATTAGGATTCTCTTGCAAAAAACCACAGTATTAAATCAAAAAAGCTTAAGTTAAAAACACTGATAAATTGTAACTATTCTCTGAATTAACTTAAACCCTCTTTTCTTCTGAATCAAAATCAATTCTCAGAAAAGAAATTCTAAATGACTACAAAATTATCTAACAGCTGATCCCCACTATTCGTACTAGTTAGATTAGACCTATTCTCTATCGTACGACAGTAGAACTTTCTGAAGGTCTGGGACCTCCTCCAATTCGCTCTCTCTAGAATCTCCTCTACAGGTCTATTTTCTAAAAAACTTCTTGACGCAACTGCTGAGCGCACACTGCCTGGAGATGCATCTATACCAGCCTCTCTAAAAATTGTTCTCACCCAATTAGCTATCATGGTCCTAGTAGCTGGTTTAATTATGCCAGTAATCGATATGAACAGACTAGTTATCTTGGCTCCTTCTGAACGTCTCCTCTCTGTGTCCTTAACTAATTTTTTAAGATGTTTCACGGGACATAAGCGTGCATCAGGATGTCGCTTCAGTAACCATCCAGATTGTCTTTTATTAACACTGTCTGTCTTTGACCCAAATCTTGGCCACAAGACCACCTCATCACTGCTGTTATTCACCACAAAGTTATCCTTAGACACTTCCAACAGAGTCAGGTCATGAATACGACGGCCAGAAGCTAATAATAAAATAACCGCTGTTCTTCTAGATGTCTCAAACAATGATTCTACCATCGGCGTATCTCTAAGCCAATTAAAAACCAACTCTGTATCCCAAATGGGGGTTTTCATCTCTGGAGGCTTAACAATTGATATCGCCTTTAAAACCTGATGCACAAAGAAATTTTTTGATATTTCTTCTGTACTAGTTGCTGTATAGGTGGTGACTGCAGACTTATGAAGAAGAATCGTACGATAAGCAAGCTTGTCCTCCAGACACAACTTGGCCAAAAATCTAGCTACATCGCTACCCTGTGGAGACCTAGGATCAATCCTGTTTAACTCACACCAAGATATCCAACGTTTAATCGGAGCTTTATATGTAGCTAATGTGGAATCTCGCTAGCTCCTCCTCAAGAGATCTCTTTCTTGTGAAGATCAATGTGCTACTTTATCTTTCCACCCCCTACCTTCCATGCCAGAAGTTCCAGCTTCTCCACCTGGGGTGGTCTCCTGTCTGTCGTGAGGTCTATCAGGTTCTTGTGCAGGCACTCTATTGGTACTGGTTCTGCTAACGCTCGCGCCCTCAGATCTGCTAGCCAAAAGCACTGTGTCCAATGGGGCGCTATTACTATATAAATACCTGTCGCTTCGTTGAGTTGGCGTAGCACCCGTGGCATCAGATTGGGAGGTGGAAATACCCAAGCCAGTTTGAATCTCCAGGGTCGACTGAAGGCGTCGCAAAAAATGGCTGACCCATCTCTGGAGTCCCATGTTACGTAGCGATCTACTACGGCGGATTCTTTTGAAGCGAACAAGTCGACTTCTGGTACGCCCCAAAACCTGAATACGGCCTCCGAGGCCGGGGGCAACAAGTGCCATTCCGGCACTGGTCGATTCCTTGATAGGCGGTCGGCTATGCCGTTGTACCTCCCCGGGAGGTACGCCGCCGAGAGTGTGATGCTCAACCGTGTGGTCAGCTCCAGGAGCCTTGTCGTTAACTCGAGTAGGGCTAAGGATCGTGTTCCACCCTCGTTTCTTATGTATGCCACAAGTGTTCTGTTGTCTGACTGAACTAATATGTGCGCATTCCTCAGGGAGTTTTGGTGGCGACCTATTGCACCGTACACTGCAAATAACTCCTTTATGTTTGAGTGCCAGGACTTCTGGTGTCCTAACCACCTGTCCGTTACATATTTCTCGTTGAGGTGAGCGCCCCAGCCCGCATCCGCTGCGTCTGTGGTCAAGAAGTGGGTCACTTCCTTCCTGTGCAATGAAACCAGACTGTGGTCTATGGCGTCTCTCCACCAAAACAGTTCCTGTTGTACCGGAGCAGGAAGTGTTCTTCTTTGTCTTGCTCTGCCTGGTCTGAAATTTCTCAAGAATCGCTGCGTTAGTCGACAGTGCAAGCGCCCTTTCGGAGTGGTCAAACTTGCGAAATTCAGGAGACCTAACACCCTCTGAATCTCCCGTAGTGTACAACATCCCCTTCTTATGATCCTTGATAAAACATCCTTTATTCTTGCTACTTTCTTTGGAGGCAAGGCCATGGTATTGTCTTTGGTATTCCATAGGAGACCTAGATATTCCAGCTCCTGACAGGGTGCTAGCACCGACTTCTGATAATTGAGATGCCAACTAAGGCTCTCCAGCATCTTGACGGTCTCCGAGACCTGTTCCTGCAATCTTGCTCTGTCCTGATTTACTATTATGTAATCGTCCAAATAAACCAAAAGACGCATCCCCCTTGCACGCAAGATTTCTGCTATCCAATTGGACAAGGTGGCAAAAGTTCGGGGGGCAGATGAGAGGCCGAAAGGGAGGGCTCTCAACTGAAGTACTTGGTTGTTGTAGTATATCCTTAGAAAGCGACGGTGTGACTCTGCAATAGGCAGATGAAAATAGGCCTGATGCAGGTCTATTTTCGACATCCAATCGTCTACCTGTAGGAAGTCTGCCACATCTCTCTGCGACACTAATTGAAAATGTTTGGTTGCTACATACCCATTCAGTCCTCTCAGGTTGTAACGGAGCTAAGGGTCCAGGATATGGCTGGCCGCGTAGCTCCGTGTGTCTAGGTAGGGAGGCCCTCACAAATTAAACGCGATTTATAGAAACACACACTTAACAAACCTTTATTCACGGTTTTACAGAAAGTACTTAAGTCTAAGCGATCTTCCTATACCTTAACTACAAGGGCCGGGGTCCTGAGGGGACCTGAGGGGCGCGGGGCGTCACCGGCTGACGCACGCGGTACGCGGACACAGAGGGTATCCGCGGCGAGAGGGGGCGAAGGGGAAGGGGAGACAGAAAGATGGATCGTCCATGGCCGAAGCGGCGGAGCGACCGATCTCGCCTGCGTTCACCAGTTACCACTGCCACTCATCTGCCCGGTACCCCCAAGCCGACGTGCTGTGACAGCGGTCGCTGGCGAACTGTGAGTGAACGCAGGCCGGATGCCTTATATAGGCAGTGGCGGGAGAGGTGCGCGGCGGCGGAGTTTTGCACACGGCACGATGGCGCGATTTCGAATGTTCTGGATTATCCATTGTTCGTGCGTGAGTCATCGCCGTGCTGAGCTGCGTCATATCCTCCTCCCACGAGTGAAGATTTTTACCTGTAAAAATCACCGTATCAATAGGTTTACAGAAATGTAAAAACCCCCATTCCCCATTTTCACTCAAGTTAACCCCTTTTTATTTTTTTATTTTTTTTTTTTCTTTACGTCTTGCCCTATCAAAATACTTTTTTTGTAGGTTTGAAGCTTGATTTTGTTGGTTTTTGACTATTTCATATATTTCTTTCAGTTTTTGTTTTTCTTTTAATGCCGGTGTGGGGAATTGGTTTTCGTCGTGGACGTTCCTTAGTTCTCTGCCGAATAGTAAGAATGCTGGGGAGTGTTTCGTGGATTCTTGGACGGACGTGTTTAGTGCGAAGTTGAATTCGCTTAGGTACTCGTCCCATTTTTTATGGTTTTTCTCGATGAATGTTGCTATCATTGTTTCGAGCGTTCTATTTACCCGTTCGGTTGGGTTACACTGTGGAGTGTATGGTGCGGTTAGTTTTTGTTTTATGCCGTATCTTCTTAAAGTTTCTCTGAACTGTTTACTTACGAAAATTTTTGCGTTGTCGCTCAGTAAAGTTTTCATTCCCCCGTATCTCATAATTAACTCTTTTAGAGCGTTCGTGATGGTATTTGCGGTCGCGGTTCTTAGTGGTTTTATTTCCGACCACTTCGTGAATTTGTCGTGGAACACGATGATCCATTGGAATCCTTTCGATGACCGAGGTAAAGGGCCTATTAAGTCCGTTGTTACCACTTGCCATGGTTCTTCCGCATTATTTATGTGCATTAGGCCTGGTTTTTTTTTCCTGTGATGGCTTGTGTTTTTGACATGTTTCACACCGGCTCACGTATTTTGATACGTCTCTGAATATCCCTGGCCAATAATACCGCATCGCGATTTTGTTAAACGTTTTTGAAGTTCCTAAATGTCCCGCATTGGGTTCATTATGGTTTTGCCATAATATTTTGTCCTTGTCTTCTTTTTTGACGCATAATTTCCATTCGGTCGATGGTTCTAGTTTTCCTCCGTATCTTGGGTTGACTACTTTTCTGTATAGTCTCCCATCTCGTATACAGTAGTCGGTATCCAATTCGGGGTTCTTACTTACATTACTGTATTTTTTTGAGTACCAGTCGCTTTCTGCTATTGTAGTGGTGTATAGCGGATTTCTTGATAGTTCATCTGCTATGACGTTTTGTTTTCCTAGCCTATATATTACGTCGAAGCTGTCGATCGGTGAACTGCATGGACTGTTTGACTTTTCGATGATGCCGTGTGCTAACATTTTGTTCACGTGTTCATTTATTTTTTCTTGCATTTTCGGGTTTCTAGGATAATATTTGTGTTGTATGGGTTCTGTATGTTTTAGTTTTATTACGTGTTTTACCCATGTGTTTCCTTTCGGACATTCCTCAGCTTTTTTGAATTCGTCTTTTAGGATGTTTTTTAGCGTTGTTTTCTGTTCTGCCGAGAGGATTTCTTCGTTGCCTGTCGTGTCTTCTCGTCTTTCGGTGCATGTCTGCTCGCGTGCTGTTTCAGTCCATCCGACTGTGATTCCTAGTCTTGCTAACAGGTCCATCCCCATTATCATTATGGTTGTGGATGGTAGGTAGATGACTTGGTGTGTTAATGTTTTCCCATTTATTTCTAATTCGAGGTTAATGGCTGTGTCCGTTTGTACTCTAGAACCGTCTGCTAGATTGATCGTGGTCTCTTTTCGTATTGTCTTCTCGTTGTGTTCTTTTATTTGGTCCATTATGTTTTTATTGATGTAAGTGTTCGTTGAACCTGTGTCTATTAATGCTTTGAACGTTTTTCCGTATATTTTTACCTTGGCGAAGATTCTATTATCTTTTTCTGTCTGTGCCTTCGTTGTGTATGCTTGTTTTGTTTTTCTAGGTGTTTTTCTCTCGTTACAGCAATTTTTTGTTAGTTTTCCTAGCAGTCCGCACTGGCTGCAGAAAATGACTTGTTTATTTCGACATTCCCGAGATGTGTGGTTCCTTTTGCCACATTTCCAACAGCAGGATTCCGGGTCGTATTGCGGAGTTATTGGTTTTCTGTCTGTTTTGTGTTCTTCGTTCTTCCAATTTTCCGGTTTTCGCCATGATTTTTCTTTATGGTCCTCTTTAAGTTGGACAGTCGGCTTGTGGAACGTATTTTTGTTTCGGTCCATGTTTATTTTTTCGTAAGCGCCTGCCAGTTGTATGAGTTCTGGTACCGTATTGAAGTCCTTCCTTTTTATATAGTATTGGTAGTTATATCTCATATTATCGTATATTCTATCTAACTGTTCCTCTTTCGTTAATTTTTTGTATCTCCTCATAAGTGTTTGGATTTCTGTTAGGTATGACACGAAGTTTTCCCTGGCGTATTGACGTCTGTTTATAATGGATTCTAGTAGATTTTTCTCATAATTTCTCGGATAATAGAACAGCTTGAAATTCCCCGTGAAATCTTCCCAGGTCTTCCATTCCTGTCTGTAATTTCTGTACCACAGTGATGCTGTTCCGGTGAGGCATCTCGGTATCACGTGTATGATTGTGTCTTTGTTGACATTCAACGTGTCTGCTAACTCCTCTATCCTTTCCAGGAATTCCACGGCATCTCCGGTGGTGTCAAATTGAATTTTCCAGCGGGATATGGCTTTATCGAATTCTTTTATGTCTTTTTCGCTACCCATGCTGCCGTCTTGGCTCAATTCGTCTTCAGTTTTTACTATAAGAGATAGCTGTTTGCGTAACTCCTCGACAGTGCTTCCCGGTGAAACTTCTATTTTCCTATTTTCGAGTTCCTCAATTAATTTTTGCTTACTTACTGTATATATCCAGGACGTAGGCATTTTTCTTTACTTATCCGAAACTGATTGTTAATTATTTATTTACGGGTTATACGGTATTTGTTTCCAATTTTACGGTTTCCTCTAGTTATTTATGATTTGTTAATCGCTGTCGGTACGGTACGGATTATATTTAACTTGTTACACGGTTCCCCTTGTTTTTCCCCTTATGAAGGCTGTTGTGTTTATGTGTGTATATGTGTTCTACTTCTTTTTTGTCGGATATTCGCCCTTTTTAATCGACCCGGATACCCCTAAGCCGACTGTGAAAGAGCTTGTATCCGTTTGTTTTGATCTTATCTTTTTTTTTTTCTATGGTTTTTCCGCTCCCGGTCGGATATTCGTCCTTTCAGTCGACCCGGATACCCCCAAGCCGACTTTTTGAAAGAACTTGTATCCGTTCGTTAGAATAAAATATAACGTGCGGGTGTTGTGAGGTATGAGTTTCCCTAACCTAGTACGGACGGACGGAAATTTTAAAGGACGCGACGCGAACGGACGGACGGACGGATTTTCGCGACGCGAACCCGGAATGGGTTTTTACGTTGGGCGCCAATGTAACGGAGCTGAAGGTCCAGGATATGGCTGGCCGCGTAGCTCCGTGTGTCTAGGTAGGGAGGCCCTCACAAATTAAACGCGATTTATAGAAACACACACTTAACAAACCTTTATTCACGGTTTTACAGAAAGTACTTAAGTCTAAGCGATCTTCCTATACCTTAACTACAAGGGCCGGGATCCTGCGGGGACCTGAGGGGCGTCACCGGCTGACGCACGCGGTACGCGGACACAGAGGGTATCCGCGGCGAGAGGGGGCGAAGGGGAAGGGGAGACGGAAAGATGGGTCGTCCGTGGCCGAAGCGGCGGAGCGACCGATCTCGCCTGCGTTCACCAGTTACCACTGCCACTCATCTGCCCGGTACCCCCAAGCCGACGTGCTGTGACAGCGGTCGCTGGCGAACTGTGAGTGAACGCAGGCCGGATGCCTTATATAGGCAGTGGCGGGAGAGGTGCGCGGCGGCGGAGTTTTGCACACGGCACGATGGCGCGATTTCGAATGTTCTGGATTATCCATTGTTCGTGCGTGAGTCATCGCCGTGCTGAGCTGCGTCATAAGGTCGAAAATGGGACGCATGCCCCCATCCTGTTTCTTGACCAAAAACACCTTGGATAGGAAGCCGGAATTCAAAACTGGAGGCACCTCCAAGATTCCCTTTCTCTTTAAATCTTGAACTATCATTGTCATCTCGGGAGAAATTCTCGTGTTGAATTTTTCTAGCAAATCCGGTGATAAATGAAGTAGTGGGGGCCTTATTCTGAAAGGTATTCTGCCTCTGCACCAACTGCACCGTTGCACCAAGCTCCCTCCACATTTGTACATGGTGCTTCAAACAGCCCCCCGAGAATTTTCTCTCCCCCTGAAAATAGTCATTTCTGTTTTCTAATCTGCTCTCCGTTGTTCTTCTTGTTGTATGCCCCACGAAAGCTATGGCGCTTGGGAGGGGCTTGAAAATTACTATTCTTAACTGTGTGGTCTGCTTTAGTAACATTCTTGTTATTAAAAACATTACGAGTAGGTCTCTTCTCTGATCTGGTGTTTGAAATGGGTCTTGAGCGATATTGTCCTCTATCTCTTATGTATTCCGGTTTATTCAGCCATGTTTGTGAACCTCCCAGCGACTGAATAACTGGCTGCAAAGCCTGTCTACTGAAAAGGTATTCAGCACTATCGGGAATGTCCCTCAACGTAGCCTTGAGCATGGGACTGTTTATCTCCTTTAAAATTCTTTCTCTTCTTATTTCTATGCATTCACCCCTTCTTCCACAAATTATTTGCATAACCCTTTCCGATGACTTATGAAGTGGGGAACCTGGTCCTAGCAGCCCTGACACCTTCTCAAAAAGACTTGAAGGGTTTAAATCACCAGGGTTCCCAGCAGCCCAGTTAAGTAGATCCTGCAGACCTTGTTTCAATAATTCCTGCCGCTCTAATTCGGCATTTGTCAAACCTGCCAACATATTTTCAGCAGAAGCAAGATAGTCTTTTGTTTTGTTAAAATGACATAATTCTTCATTAACTTTAAGTGACACAAAACCTGGACTTGCTGAATAACCCCCTAATGTTGACTTGTATCGCAAGCCCTTCCACGCCTGCGTTTCAAAATGCTGAAGCTGATTTAACTTATCAAGCCTCTCTTTCTTCGAAGGGGGAATCACCCTCTTCTCATCATAGTCAGTTTCTAAATCACCTAACTGAAACGTGTTATCAGAGCTTGTACAAGGATTAATCAAAAATGGAGTCTGTGCACTAAGTTCTTCCCTGCTACTGGGGACCAGATTACTCTGGTTTTGTGTGTCTTGATTAGCAGCCCTGATGTAATGAGGCAACTGAGACAAATAACCCGAGATAAAGTTAACCTGGTTAACTAAGGAATTAATTTGGTGGTCACGAGATTCACGAGTAACGTGCTTATCAAATCTACGGCGTTTATTGGGCGGCGGTGTTGCATACCCCTGTTCATCTTCCGAAGATGATACAGAGTCGCCCTCACAACTGGAATTACCAGAACGACGTTGGGATGGGCGCTCTCCATCCGAAGCAGCGTCATCCGACCGATCACTGACGCCGGACCTACCTTGCTCATTCCGCACGGAGTGAGCGCTCATTCTCGTGACGAATATACTAAGCACAACCTACGAATAACTACTTAACGCTCACTCACTTTAAAAAAGGTCAATTCAATTCAGTTTTCATGAATATAAAGTTTTGCATGCTTTTGCGGCAAAATCTACAAACGCTATGAGTTGACATTGACAGGTGCGCGTTGACAGGATATTTGGCGCGCTCTGCTGTTGAGTGAAGGTGACAGATAGTTGAAGAGATACAGGTAAAGTAAGTTAGGCATACTATACAGGTAGAATCTATGGATGCTTCTTCAATTAATGCTGTGTGTTTTGGAAACACATATAATGAGGGCCATTTATATGAAGCACGCGGCACGCCTATGAAGTGTCATAAACAGGCAACCATAGACAATGTACCTGCAACAATGATTATAAGTATATTATAGTTGGAACTCGGTGTTATTCTGATTTAACTTTTTCTAGGAAGAACAGGAAGAGCAAGAAGATTCCCCATTAATGTCTGAAGAAGAACTGATCTTAAGTCTGAAGAAGCTTTTGACACAACTTATAGACAAGGACATGCTTGAATGCTTTGGATGGCCCAATGAGTCTATTGATGTGGTATGTCACTAACTAATGGTGGTATTTTATAATAATTGTAAATGAATTTTTTGAATGATTTTTTTAAAAAGCGCTACCACCAAGTTTCTTGCTTCTCAGTAGGAATGGCATTCGGTCAGAGGACATTATTGTTTTATAATATTTTTTATTTAAAATAAAATTAAGACTTATACAAAGCCTTTAAAATTAATCACCTTTGTTTATCATATTATTGCTAAGATACATTATGCCATTTGTAGGTTCTCGAGAAAGTGATCGAGAACTGCGGAGCGCGCGCGGCCGACCGCGACAAGTGGAGCCTCGTGCAGCGCCTGCGCGAGAACGCGAAGCATCTCTTCCTCTACGTCATCGAAGACAAGAACATAGCTCGCATGATGGACACACACACCATCGACCAGATCATCAAGCACATCCTGCAACAGGTCTCCGACAGCGACGACGAGTCCGCGCCGGAGAGTTAGCGAGAACAGGGCGCCATGTTGACGCACTTTACACGCACCATCGATCAGAGCATCAAGCACATCCTGCAGCAGGTCTCGGACAGCGACGGCGAGGCCGCGCCGGAGAGCTAGCGCGAACGCGGCGCCCTGTTGACGCACTTTACACGCACCATCGATCAGAGCATCAAGCACATCCTGCAGCAGGTCTCCGACAGCGACGACGAGGCCGCGCCGGAGAGCTAGCGCGAACGCGGCGCCCTGTTGACGCACTTTACACGCACCATCGATCAGAGCATCAAGCACATCCTGCAGCAGGTCTCGGACAGCGACGGCGAGGCCGCGCCGGAGAGCTAGCGCGAACGCGGCGCCCTGTTGACGCACTTTACACGCACCATCGATCAGAGCATCAAGCACATCCTGCAGCAGGTCTCCGACAGCGACGACGAGGCCGCGCCGGAGAGCTAGCGCGAACGCGGCGCCCTGTTGACGCACTTTACACGCACCATCGATCAGAGCATCAAGCACATCTTGCAGCAGGTCTCCGACAGCGACAACGAGGCCGCGGCGGAGAGCTAGCGCGAACGCGGCGCCCTGTTGACGCACTTTACACGCACCATCGACCTGAAAGAGTATCGCGCACAGCCTGCGTCAAGACTCCGACGCAGGCTACAGACGTAGATATACATACTCCGACGTAGATATCACTACCAGCACAATAGAAGGAGGGTAGCTTATTTGATCGAATCTATCAATCATAGTTTATTTATAAGTTGTTACTGCCTTTTTGGGTAGGTGTTAGTAAGTGTTAAGTTAAATTTACAATCAATATTGCAATAATCAAATATTATTCATTTAAAAATATATATTATTTTGTTGAGGTACTAGTTAGTATAGCACATTAGTGAGAGGAATATACATAATATTTTTATCATCAATCCAAATTAAATATACATCGTTATGTGAGAATATATTTTAGTAATAATATTATATATTGGTGAACTTATTTTTAAGATTAGCGGTGCGGGATATACACAAGAAGCGACGGTCGCGGACGACTAGACTGTACGGTCTGATTGTATAAATATTTCATACAAAATGTATACAAGCGACGGGGGTGCCAGGTATACAGAGGCGGCGAGGCGCGGACGCCGCTTTCATACTTCCAAGGCCACACCTCCGCCGCGCCTCGTATATATCTCCCGCCTTATAAGGTTTAGGTTAGTGATAAGTCTTGGCCACATATTTGACTCTTCCATGTTGTTACATTGTACAATAAGGGGTGAAGGTTTAGCCGCATAAGATTTCAAATTTTTTAATTAAAAATTAATTTTATAAACCCAATAGGAGAAAAAATTGCTGTAAGGTGCCTTATACAGGAATTATTATTATTATCCTCTTTAAAAAATAGTGTAATGAGCTAGTTCCCTGGTCTGTGGTCTAGCCCAGTAATTGGCTAGCCAAAAATGATTTGACAACTAGTCAATTAAATATTTTTTTAGTGATTAATAACTAAAGCACCTGCCAAAAAACATTATATCCACGTCTCCTATTAATTTTATGTTTGACAACCATTTAAAACTATAGACTAACGTAAAAAAGTGCGTTGACTTGTGATGACGTCACAATTCAGTTTTCATTCCAATCCCAAAAAAGCGCACGTTTTAATATTTGAAAGTACCATAATTGACTAGTTGTCAAATAGCCAATTTCACATTACTAAGCATACGTTAAATTTACATTACACGTCTATTGACGTCAGAATGTCAATAATATATCAATCATGATACAATCATCTAATAGCTATTAATTTTCTTTTCTGTTTATTTTATTAGACTTTTTTTATCATAGAAATTATAGTTTTATAGTAACGGCATTAACTGCATTTTAAATAATATAAATGTGTTCTGTTAATATGATGATTATGATGTTAAAACATTATGGATGGCTTTCATGATTTTATATTTTCCCTTTCATCCCTTCCTTTTGGAATGGCCGTGTCTATTTAAGTGTTATCTATGGCCGTAGTCGGGTAAACAAATTCACAACACAACCTCGGGCAAATAAGAATAACTTTCTAATGTGGGTAAAAATCAAGTACATTAATAATGAAAAAAAATTGGCAGTCATAGGGACTGCCGATAGAAGTGAAAACGAATATATAATTAAATTATTTAATTTTCTTTTCTAATAAAAAAAATCAAAATAAAGGGATTAAAGTTCAATTACGAATGTACTATATTATTTATACATAAGACCTGTTGTCATAAGAAGAATACGCTAATGCCAAGTAGTGACAGCGAGAAAATCGCTTTTCTTGTCCTGTTCAGCGTTTTTTTTTTGTTGGACCTCTATGATAGTAGAGGTCCAACAACTATTCTTACGAAATAGACAAAGTGCAAACGAATTGGACAAAGTGGAAACTCGTAGCTTACGAAAAAAGTGGTTTAACATATAGTGTATTGGGTATTTGGCCACTAGTGAAATAGGTAAATAATTTTTTAGTGATTATTAATAATAATTATTAAATAAAGGATCTACCAAGGTCGTAATATTCACGTCCGTTGCTAGTTTTATTTTAAATAAGCATTTTAAACTATCGATTAAAGTAAAAAAAGTGCGTCAAACTTTAATGACGTCGCAACTTAAAATTTCATACAAAATCCATAATAAGCATACGTTTTGACGTTGAAAAAAGAGTTGCTGATTTGGCTAGTTGTCCGATACCCAATTGCTGTGTTAATTTGCAACATACATAGAAATGGGCTGCAAAAGCCGAACTGAGCGTAAATACGAAATCGTAACCTATTATGTAAGTTTACAATTTTGACCTTATTTTTACCTGATACAGATAAAAACAGTTTATATTTGTAAATACTCGTATGAATGCTACAAAATATAGAAATAAATAACAAAAAAAATCTTATTTACCAGAAAATATCGCTGCTAGCTATCGCATACTGTGTACGCTAATAAGCCTATTACGCTGCACTTTAAACAGCAGAGACAAGTTTAACAGGGCCTTGAGGCAAGGGTGGGCGTGGCCGCAATTTAGAGCGTAACTCAGCTATAGTTTACTGCCCGCTGAGTTGGAGACGCTCCGTAGTGTTTGGCAACACTGCTTGTAAAGGTTAATTGTTTTTTTTCTCTGGTACGAGAACATAGTGATAGCCTGACTATTACTTGTCTCTGAGTATCATAAATGCATGGAGGTAACAAATCTCCATGCATAAATGTTACTTGTCTCTGTCTCTGAGCCTGACTGAACTAAGAAATTGGTTTTTTTTCTGGTCGGTGGTGCTACTTGTCTGTACTGGTCTCAGTGCCAAACAAAGACATTTCATTTTTGAGATTTTTTGGAATTTGTTTTGCGAGATTAATCAATAAGAATGTCCACCACAGTGCCATTGATTGTAAGACTTTTGGCTTCCTCGGTGTCCATCGCCGGTAGAGCTGGGAAAATAGTGAGAGATGTTATGAGTAAGGGTGAGCTTGGTATTGTTGAAAAGGTTCATATCAATTTTATTGAAATTTAATAATTATTAAATTTATCATACATTATAACATGATCATATTCATTATTGTGATGATTGTGTGTGTTGCAAATGTTATAATTTCAGGGTAAAGATGATTACCAAACTGAAGCAGATAGGTCAGCACAGAGATGCATCATAGCATCTCTTTCTGCTCAGTATCCTAAAGTAAATATTATTGGTGAAGAGGATAGCCCAGATGATGAGGTATAAAACTAGGATTAACATTGCCCTGACTAGTCAAAATTACTAGTTATAATAATTAATACTTCCGGTGCCTCCAAAGCACATAACTGAATAATGATTTTAATTTATACCTTTAATGTGGTCTGCCAACATTATTTTTGTTACTGTCATGCGCTCTGTATGCATTGACCTTCTAAAATGACCTTAGATTTGTAGTTCCAATTAAACAAACAAAGAAAACTTGACAATGAAACATTTAAAAAAACTAAATTACTTTCAGGGTGAAGTCTCAAGTGAATGGCTTGTCATAGATGCTGATAAGGAAATCTTATCTATTGAGTGTCCATCTTTTCTACAAAGTGTGAAAGAAGAGGACATAGTCATTTGGGTTGATCCTCTAGATGGAACGTCAGAATATACCCAAGGTTTATGGAATATATTTACTTACATAATTTATCTTCAAAGTTATTCACTTATTAAAATATCAATTTATTGTATTGTGTGCTTTTACATATTTACATATTTACTTTCACATATTTAGGTTTTTTCTGCATTATTAATAATGTACATCATCATTTATTTGAAATAAACTGATTACACTGCCAGTGTAAGTGTGCTTCTAAAATATTTTAGGTGCCCTAATGTTGAAGAGAGATCCTTGGGAAAGATGGAAAATGTATTTGACTCATCCACTTATAAGTATCAAGTGGTATTTAAGTTTACTACAGTCACACTATGGTAAATGGAAAATTTGATGTAGTGTATGTAGTTCTGTTTGGGATTTTATGAAATAACAATCACTTTTTTAACTGTATGAAAACATTTTATTTTAACAAAAAAATTATACTTAATCAATAAAAATAAATTAGACCACTATAATAATTATGTTGGTACACAATGTTTGGTGCATGCATCACAGATGGCTTTTTAAGATATCTAAATTGTTAATTATTTACTATTCACAAAAAATCCATAAAATACATTCATGTCAAACATCAAAATGTTTAGAATTAACTGTTTGCAAGAGTATAAAATTGTACAATAAAAGGCAAAGGTTTTCTTCTGCCTTCAGTAATTGTACTAGTTTCAGCTGTAATATATTATGCAATATGCATGCTACATTAAACTAAACTGTTTTATTATTTTTATCATTATTCAAAACGATTAATTGTTCCAGGTTTTCTTGAACATGTAACAGTTTTGATTGGAATATCAGTTAATGAAAAACCAGTTGCTGGTGTCATACATCAACCCTACTTCAAAACCTTGGTTGACGGTGAGAAAAAGATTGGAAGAACTATCTGGGGTCTGCAGGAGGTGGGTGTGGGTGGATTCACTCCCGCTCCACCACCTGACTCTCTTGTTATCACAACAACAAGGAGTCACTCTAACCCAATAGTGGAAACAGCTTTGCAAGTTATGAACGCAACTCAAATATTAAGAGTTGGTGGAGCTGGCTACAAGGTGGGATTAATATTTAACTCTTTAGCTGTATAAATAATGGTTAATTTAGTTAGAAAAAAAAACTCAAAAGAAAAGGAAAAAGAACCGTTCAGAAAAGGTGTCTGACAGACAGACAGACAAGTGAAGTCAATGAAGTGATCCTCTAAGGGTTCTCTTTTGCATCTTGAGGTACAGAATCCTAAAAATGAGTATTTAAATCAGAATTATAATAGTTGTAGATTAAAGGTTGTTCTGTAGTATCAGTAGAAGTTACCCTTGACAGGTTATTAGTATTTTTAAACTGACCCTGTTTTTTTTTACAAAAGTAATTTATTCATAGCTTCAAAAGAAGCTATGAATAAATTACTTTTGTAAAGCTGGAATGTTTTACTATAAAATATTTTTATTGCAGGTATTACAGTTACTGGAGGGAGTAGCATCTATTTACGTTTTCGCTAGTCCTGGCTGTAAAAAGTGGGATACTTGTGCACCGGAGGCTATTTTAAATGCAGCAGGTGGAAAACTGACAGACATTCTAGGAAACTATTATAGATATGGAGCTTCAGAGACAAGACCCAACAAAACAGGAGTGCTAGCTGCCATCAACAGTGACCTCCATACCTATGCACTAAATAGAATACCTCAGGAATTAAAAGATAAACTAGCTAATAAGTAATTTAACTTAAATACACACTGTAACATAGCACCATCACCTTACAATATGTAGCAGCCAAGTGGCATGGCAATGCTTGTGTGTGCATCTAGCTAGTTACAACTGTCGGCATCCTCTAATAAACGTTATTTAAGGGGAAGGCTGCTGTATATATTTGTCATACTAGCTAGCGCCCGCGACTTCGTCCGCATGAATTGAGGTTTTTTGGTTCCCGCGGGAACTCTTTAATTTTCCGGGATAAAAAGTAGCCTATGTGTTATTCCAGACTATAATCTATCTCTGTGCCAAATTTCATCCAGATCCGTTCAGCCGTTGTGGCGTGAGTAACAAAAATCCATCCATCCAAACGTTCGCATTTATAATATTAGTATAGATTCTTCGTGTATCTTAAAAAGATAAAAAAAAAAAATTTTTTGAGTATCACTTTATGTACAGATTTTTTGAACAGTTTTGTCATATTTATATAGAGAATATTTTCTTCTGTTAATATATATCAATTGGTTAAATCGTTTTTATTATTACCAGGTTTTTTATTACAATTATTGAGTACTACATAAGCAAAAGTAACTATAGTCCGTGCGCAAGCTCTGAGGAATCCTATGGAATGTTATAGTAATGGCCTTGAGTTGTTTAAAGTGCAAAACAATACTGCTATCGCAAAATTACACCCGTCAAGCTCGAAACTAGTGCTGGGAGCGAGCTGGATATGCAGCGACGGTCGGGGGTGGCGTACAGCCGTCGCTTCTTCAGAACCCGATTCCTCGGAGCTCGTGTGTGGACTATAAGTTTAAAAGCTGTTGATTTCAACAATAAATAATAGTGATTTTTCAATATTTTGCCATTATGTTACGTTAAGTCAAACAGGTACAAAATAAAAAGATGTCTTTTTTATATACCTAATGATCACAATATTAGTATTACTAATGGAGTAACTTACATTAATTTTTACAATTATTTTGTACTGGGCTTTTCACTTCACAGTTTACTCATAACTTTGGCATCTAACATTTTTCTTAGTTCTTTTCTCAAAATCTTACCCGAGGGATTCTTTGGTATTTCTTCAACAAAGATGACACCACCTCGCAAATGTTTTGCAGGTGAAACCTGAAAAAATTTGAGTAGTAAAGAAAAATATATCTCATTGTATGTCTTTCTTGTAATCATGATATTGCAAATAGATAATGTAATCTAAATTAGTTTCTACAGAGTTATATTTAGACAGTTACGCATTAGTATTATTTGCTCGAGTAGTATTAAGGTGGTTTCAGACCGGCGAGACGAGATTTAGTATGGCAAAATTCCGTCATCTTCGGTGTGAAAGGTATTGCGAGAATTAAAATATTAGCTGATATTATGAATTGAGTATTTATTTCTATAACAAAAGCAAAACGCAAAAAGCAATACACAGACTTCGCACCGGCCGGCTAGCGCGGAGTCGCGCTTTCATTAGGGATGACGACAACGGATAAAATCAGAAACTCTTAATTAAACTTAAAGACGTACTTCTAGTATGGAAGTTGTATGAAATTCACAATTGTGACGTCATCAAATTTCAACGCACTTTTTTCCTAAGGTTATCAAACTTAAAACTAACCGAGGAGGTGAATTTTAGGTCTTTTGGAAGACCCTCTATTTAATCATCAGTTAGAAATTATTTATTTTTGATATAGGCATCATCCCTATTATATCTGCAATTCACTTCTCGCCTCGCCGGTACTGCGAGATTTCTGCCAGCCAGTCTGAAACTACTTATAAAGTATTGACTTTCTCGAAATATATCGAACCTCAATATATTTAACTCGTCGAAGGCTTTCTTTCGCCGTAACGTACTGGCATCCCTACGTAAGGGAGCCAATTAGTTAAGTTATTATTCTGTATATTATGTAAGTAATTATTCTGTATAATATGATTTGTATTACTATTCATATAACTATTGTTGTAATTTTCTCATTCCTCACTGCATCTTGTGTAAACCTACCATACTTAAATTTTGAAATGTTTTTATCCAAAAATCTTTTGTACTAGCCAGTTGTTTCTTTTTGTGCTATATATCTTTTGTCTTTATGTCTCTTTGTAATTTATATATACTTTATTTTACGCATGAATGGTTGGTCGAATAAAAAAAAAAAAAAAAAAAAAATGGCAAGCAACCAGTAGCGACCAACCTTGGCGGCGACGTAGGCCTGTATCTCGTGCGCGGTGAGGCGCGCGCCCGGCTGCGGCACGACGAAGGCGACGGGCAGCTCGCCCGCGAGCTCGTCGCTGCGCCCCACCACGCCGCAGTCCGCCACGCCGCCCAGCCGCAGCAACAGCGCCTCCAGCTCCGCGGGCGCCACCTGCCCAGTGACCCACCAGCCGTGCTAATATCATCATCGCGTGCCTTCTTCAAAATGAACTTTGGCGGTCATCATCCGAAAAACTTCTCTATTTTGTGCCGAATCTTTGAGCTTCGGATAGCTCCGGATAGTCCACTCCCTTATATCGTCCAACCACTTGCGCCTTTGGCGACCTGGAGCTCTCTTGCCTGCAATTCTTCCTTCCAAAACTAATCTTGGAAGTGAGAATTGGGCTCCTCTTTGTATATGTCCGAAGAAAGCCATTTTTCTCCGTGCTAATATACCCTTTTCAAATACTAATAGGTTTAGCTTGACGCCCACAACTTCGTCCGCGTGAATTGTTTTTTTGATACCCATGGAAACTAACTTCCGGGGATACGTAGCCAGCAAGGATATTACACTGCACTTTTCACAGGGACCCTTACACTTGAATCTGTGTAGTGTAATAAGATTTAGGTAGAAAGGGTACCTAATTTTACTACTATTTATATCTGTCACCGTAAGATTGTAAAAACCGTTAGATTATAATCTAACTCGCGAAATTCTAAACTGTCGAAAGATTGTAAACTGTTCAATGTTCTGAGTGTCAATTTTTGAAATATTCATTTTATTTACGTTTACTTGTCTCTTTCTTGTAGGTTAGGTTAGGGGTCGACATAAATAATCAAGTACTTAGGTTTTATCGGCTTTAAATAAATAAATACCTATCAGACTACAATCTACCGGAAAATAATGCGTTAAATTCTAATCTGTCGACAGTTTAGAATTTCGCGAGTTAGATTATAATCTAACGGTTTTTACAATCTTACGGTGACATATCCACTACAAGTTAGCCCTTGATTGCGATCTCACCTGATGGTAAGTGATGATGCAGTCTAAGATGGTAGCAGGCTAACCTGTTTGGGGCATGGCAGTTATATTAAAACCATACCCCTATTTGGTTTCTACACGGCATCGTACCGGAACGCGTAATCGCTTGGCGGCACGTCTTTGCCGGTAGGGTGCTAGCCACTAGCCACGGCCGAAGCCTCCCACCTGACCAGACCAGGGAAAATTCAGAAATTATAAATTCCCAAATTGACCCTGCCGGGGATCGAACCCGGGACCTCCGTACGTTAAGACAACAGCGCTATACACTGCGCCACGGAGGTCGTCAAAATTCGTCACTATAATTCGCACCTGAAATCCCTTGTATTTGATGAGCTCCTTCAACCGGTCGACGATGTAGAAGAAGCCGTCATCGTCATAGAAGCCGATATCGCCGGTCTGCAAATAGCCCTCGGCGTCCAGCAGCGCGTCACCAGCCGCTCGGTCGCCAAGGTAGCCTTTCATCCTCAGCGGAGACTTGATCCATAGCTCCCCTTCCTCGTTGGGGCCAAGCTTCTTGCCTGTTTCTACATCTAACACCTGGGAGATTAAAACTGCATAAATTAATTAAGCCTAACCCTAATAGTTTTTTTAGAAATTACAGAAAAGATGTAAAATTTTGATAAATATTTTTTTTCATGGTAACTATGACATGTATATTTTCGAAAACCTAACTTTTCCCGGAAATTAAAAACAACCTACACGGTATTTGCATATTATTTTCGTTATCTTACACATAGCTACCTATTGTGTAAGATATGCCTACGCATATCTCCAAAACTCTTATCAAAATAAACTTAATATTATTATAAAGATAATTTAATAACCTTTCATTTGGCTTCAGACAACATTTTCTGAGTTCTATCAGTTATTATGGAAATCACAAGAAACTAAATTACAAAAAGCGATACATGCAGTAAAATGCACTGCATAATTGCACTGCATTTTCTTCGGGGAAGGGGGTCTCTAATCTCTGGAAAAAAAAATCTGAGGGTTTGCATACAAAGCTGGCATAAGCTCAAAATGGAGTAGGTACCATTTCATCGACATTAACTAGATTGTTACTTACAAGGCACGTATGTATTATGACCTCGCGGTTCCCCGCATGAGCTTTTTCGATAGATTATATTCGAATATTATTTCAGGATTTACCGACTGTTTATGTTTTACAAACTGGTATATAAACAGATTAACATAATGTTAAGTAACTATATTACTGTTAATCTTTTTAGATAACTTATCGAACGAATCAGATAAATTGTTGTCTGCTTATCTCTATAATTTTATCTAGCTATAAATATAACAAATTAGTAAGAAAGAAGATTAAATTTTATCGAAAGCGTAATAAATATAAAAAGTTGTAAGTTTAACTTTTACGTATTCAGCGGCGCACTAGGAGTTAATACTACCTACCCAAGACTGCTTTGACTTAGCTACTCACACTCACAAGTACTTACTTCCACCACACCACCACCACCACTACAGCCCATTAACGTCCCACTGCTGGGCACAGGCTTCCATTCTCATAGGAGAGAGGCAATTAAAGCTGAGACCCACCACGCTGCTCCAATGTGGATTGGCGGACTTTAACGTCTATTATCATGTTAGCGATAGTAACACGGCTTAACGTGCTCTCCGAGACGGGGGTGAAACACTACCAACTTCTTAACTCTGGGCTAATACTGAGAATGTCTAGTCAGTACTTAATTATAGCCCGACCCGCGACTCGAACCCGGGACCTCGTCGGTCACAGTCGAACATGCTACGCACTAGACCAACGAGGCAGTAATAAGCCTATTACATTGCACTTTTTACAGAGCCCTGAGGTAAGAGTGGGCGCGGCCGCAAGTTAGAGCGTCGTTTATTACACAGCAATAAGGACCGATTTAGGGACCCTTCCTCACTAAATTTTATTACACTACACTTCTGCAAGGGACCCTTTCATTATATCAGTGTAGTGTAATAAAATTTAGGGAGAAATGGTCCGTTATACGTTAAGGTTATTGCTGTGTCATAAGCGACGCTAAGTAGCGGCCACGCCCACCCTTACTACAGGGCCCTTTGATAAGTGCAGTGTAATAGGCCCATTACTTACTCAGCACTCATAGGCCTATTAAACTGCACTTTTCACAGGGACCCTTTAACTTGAATCAGTGTCGTGTAATAAGTAATAGGGGGGAAAGAGTCCCTAAATTGAATTGAACCACGCCCACCCTCAAATCAGGGCCCTTTGATAAGTGCAGTGTAATAGGCCCATTACTTACTTTGATTTTCATGCCGGGCGCGGGAGTGCCGCAGGAGCCCGGCTTGGCGCCGGCCGTCAGGTCGACGCAGCACGCCATCGTCAGCTCCGTCAGCCCGTAGCCTTGCCGGATGTGCGCTATGCCTGCCCTGCGGGGATTCACTGCCATGCAGTCAAAGTAATAGGCCTATTACACTGCACTTTTCACAGGGACCATTAAGCTTGAATCAGTGTAGTGTAATAAGATTTAGGAAGTAAGGGTCCCTAAATCGACTAGCGGCCACGCCCACCCTCAGCACAGGGCCCTGTGGAAAGTGCAGTGTAATAGGCCTATAAGCAAAAGCTACACTTCAGGTACCTACGCTTCGGTGGATAGGTGCCCTTGGTTCCAGTTTAGGGAAAATTCAAAATCCATACTAATATTATAAATGCGAAAATGTGTCTGTCTGTCTGTCTGCTACGCTTTCACGGCCCATCTATTCAACCAATTTTGATGAAATTTGGTACAGGGAAAGGTTGTTTCCCGGGGAAGGATATAAGCTTTCCTTTATCCCGGAAAATTCAAGAGTTCCCGCGGGATTAAAAAAATTTATCTCAACCGATTTTGATGAAATTTGGTACAGGGATAGTTTGATACCCAGGGAAAGACATAGGCATTTTATCCACGCGAAGTCGCGGGCATCATCTAATTTAAATAATATGTCTCTGCTCGTAAGCTCGCCATTAAAGATAAGTCATTGGTCTCAAGTAAAATGCATGGACGCAAAAATTTTTGCCGTCTCACGGCACCAGTCCAAATGCCTTCTCGTAAGCGACGTCACCTATGAGGGTTTACAGACACACATGGTGGGCACAAAAGGCACATTTCCATCAGTTGGCATTGCACCAAGGCTAAAATATTTCACACTCACTATAAGATTTTGGATATATAGCGATTTACCGTCAATAGCGGTTAATTTTTTTAAAAGCTGTGGCACAGACATTCGGATTGGACGAAACTATTTAAGGGTTATTTGTCTCACTGCACCTATCCATTAAAAATGTGTTGTGAGCTATGAGTACAAATATGTTTGAGGCTTACCTCTGGGAGACGGCTGCCTGTATCTCCTTGGAGAGGGGTGCGGCGCCGCACCACACCTCGTTGAGCGACGAGAGGTCGTAGCGCGGCACCAGCGGATGCTTGGCCAGGAACACGGCCAGCGGCGGCACGATTGTCATCATGTTGATCTGCAACAGCGTACGTACTCGGTTTCAGGCAGTGGCGTACATAGTATTCGGAGCCAGGGTAGTCATTCGTTAGGTATATTCCTATTTTCAGGCAGGAATGGTGAAAAATAGGCATTGAGCAATTTTAACTAGGGTAAGCCATGCTTTTATGCCTCTATGTGCAAGCCACTGCTTACAGGGACGGGCCACTATTTCATACAAACCAGATAGCATTTACTTTAAAATGTGACAATACCAACCGCTAAGACATGGAAAGCCATTCTCTGGCTATGTAAACCATAGCACCTTACAAACCACAGTCCAACCTAGACCCGCTCTATCAATAATAATAAGATTTTTTTAAAGCAGTAATTCTAAGCAGAAAAATTAAAGCCCATCTGTTGGCATAAAGTATAGAGAAATGTGGATTCAGACATTTGATCAGTTCAGTTGAAACAATGCACAGTGGGTAGAAACCCCGACTACAATAATAAAATGAAATGTGCAGTAAAACTAAACAATGAGTGAATTATCACCTTATACTTTTGTATAGTCTCCAGAAATTGTTCCTCCTCAAAACGAACCAGGAACACGATCTCAACGTGCATGCAAATGATAGCCAATGTTGTTATGAACCCATATGCGTGGAACCAAGGTATCAGAGATAAAGCATTGGCCACTTTATGCTTGTGTCGCTGCTGTGATGATTCTAAATAATACCTGTACAAAGAAATTATATTTTTTACACATCTTATTTTTTGTCACTTAATTTAATTATATGAATTGAATAAGTTAGTAAGTGGTTATTTTGGGTACCTATTTTTTGTGACTAAATAATTATTTTAATACACCTTTTATTGTTGAGTTTTAAGTTAGATCGAATAATATTCTTACTAAAGTATTAAAAAATTGTTGCGTTGCCTACCACAGGTACTTACTTCATATGCACAGATAATGTGAGGAAATTCACATGAGTCAGCATAACACCTTTAGGCAATCCTGTAGTACCAGATGAACACATCACAGCAACAACATCCTCTGCTCCATTCACATCTACTAATGTAAAGTCATTTATGTTCACATGGTTTTTCACTAGATCATTGTAGAATATACCAGGCACTATATCATACTCTCCGAACAATATAAGCTTTTCTACATGCTGTAGATCTTTACTGCAGTCATAAATGTTTTGGGCAGTGACAGGTGATGTAAAAATAAATTTTGGCTTTGTTATGTTTAAAATATGTGTGATCTCACCTGAAATGTACAAAAAAATATTGATTAAAGTCAAGTGAAAAAACATATCCTTTTTTATGCTACTGCTAATTTGTACAGTTCGTTTTTTTATGCCATATGCAAATTCTTTTCATTTAAATTTCATCACTGATTTTGCCCAAAACCACTAGGAATTATGTAATATAGGACTTAAAAAAAACTGATTTGGTGTTAATTTCATTTTGATAATGAGGCTAAAAAAGAACAGTTTAAAAAAATCCTCACCAGGAGAATAAGTAACATTAAGAGTTGATAGCACTCCACCGCAGTATATAATAGCAAGGGATGTAACAGTGAATTCAAACCGGTTTTCACTACTAAGAGCTACTACATCACCCTTCTTTAATCCAAGTCCTTGTAAAGCCACAGCCAGATTAACACTGCTTTGCAGTATCCTCATATATGTCACAGATGTGCCTGTTTCTGAACATACCTAAAAATGATAAAACATTGAAATGATACATTTGACATAATTAGTGTTACATGTACCTCTAAAAAACTGCCACCAAGCCAAAATGATTGTCCATTGAAAATTAATACAATATACTAGCTTCGTATTAATATGTTCACAATAAACAGTCACACACAATTCCTCAGTGCTTTAATACCAAAGTCTATGAACAGTGCATGGTACAAGTGATACATTACAGATCCATGACCATGTGTTGCGCTGAAGTGGCAAAGGGCAGTGCACATAGTATGTGTGTGTGCTAGAGTAGAGAACCCGCACTGGGAAGCCTCGTCCTCCCCACTCGGTGGAGGACGACATCAAACGAGTCGCGGGTAGACGATGGATCCAGGCCGCGAAGTGAAGAAGCCCTTCCAAGAGATCTACGTTCAGCAGTGCATGTCTATGCTCTATAGGTTGACGACGACGAAACCGTATTGTTTTATTACTTGAAATGGTATACTTACTTGTGCCGTTCCATTGCCACCACTTTTTAATTTATCAAATACAAATTGGCCGTATGACAAATGAGCAGGAATTGATCTTTCTTCTGGACCACTCACAATATTATTGTGTATAAATGCCATTTTCTTATAGAAAATGTTTACTTTCCTGGCAATAATTATAAAGTTTACACTGAACTTGTACAAATAATACAGTTTTTTTTTTAATCAATTGTTAAATAAATTTCTAAATACATTTAATATATTAGGTCTTTGAAAGGTTATCAGCCATTCATAAAATAGGTTGGTTACTTCGTTAGCTCTAATCGGAGAGTACATTGAATATACGGGGCCAAGGAACATATTTACTACTACGGGGCTATGATTATCGTGATTGATAACTTGATAAAGTAATCGCGCAAAGTAAAAATTAAATATACTTAAATGAGTGTTGGAAATCAAAAAATTTAATGTACAAATTATATCCCCGTCAGTTATTAAACTGTGATCGCTGCTGAGGATATTATTATTTATTCTAATTTAAAGCGATTATATCCATCTCCCCGTATTAAATATGTTCCTTGGATTCTATGCTGCTGAACATGGAATGACCTATGCTTAACAACCAATATACGGCGGACAAGAATTTAAATAGGCCCCCGATTGTGTGGAAATCTCGTTTGTTTACTGTGAAGTATAGAGATGCCTGCTCATTCACAAGCATGTATGACATGAACTCTTTATACATGATAGAAACCACCCATGGAAACCACCTACATACAGTTCGAGTAATACGGTCTGGCTGTCAAATGATTACGATGGCGACCGGCCAAAAATGACAGCTAAATCGCACTGAGAATCGCAATCACCGAATGGTTCTAAGCCTATTACACTGCACTTTCCACAGGGACCCTTCCTGTGAAATAGTGTCGCTTATTAAACGGCGATAAGGATCAAATTAGAGACCCTTATATCTTATATCCTAAATCCTATTACACTAATCTGATTCAGATGTAACGGTCACTTCCAAAAGTGTAGTATAATATGCCTATGACGCAGTCGCACTGCTGAGCCATAATGTAGGGTAGCCCATATAGCAAAAATTACAAAGACAGAAAACTTGCAAGGTATTTGTTACATAGGTTGGCATAGGATTGCTATACTTAACAAACGAGCAGGTTACGAAAGACCAGCTTGAGGAATCAATATAAACCATAGAAACTTGAGAATAAAACCCATAACAGTGTAGCTACTATCTGAGGTGAACGATAAATGTTAGTATGATGTTGTTGTTTTTTTTACCACTTATTTGTTATTTCCTGGAATGTCCATAAGCAAGCGGTAACATTTTAAAATTACCTTATTATCGAATCCTCTTTATTTTAATTCACGTCAATAAGTAATAATACCAAAATATTAAAAATTTCGTCTCGGTAGGTATTAATGCCTATTGTCCGTTCTGTGCTTCTATCAGGCCCGGATCTAGGGGGGGCAAGCCGGGGCCCGTGCCCCGGGCGGCAAATTATTCAGAGGGCGGCAGATTCAAGCTTGGCAGACGAATACACTACTCGGCATTATCGCAACTTTGCGATGACAGACGCGCAGAATAATAATAATATAATAATTTATTAATAAATAAAAGTTGTTTAATTCGGACAACTAAAGGATCCATAGAGTGTATATTATAGTAGGTTAGTAACAATAAAAACACAAAGAACTTTACTGACTGGTAGCTAAGTAACCTAAGCCGTTAGGGTTAGAGGCTTGAAATTTGGACAGTAAGTTTCTTTTGTGACGTAGGCGCCCACTAAGGAAGGATCTTTCAAAATTCCTCCCCCAAATAGAACAGGGTCGATAATTTTTGAAACCAAAAAACCAAAAAAAATCATTGTAGGATGAAACCAATTGGAAAAGGCTCTTCCTTTTCAAATTGGCTTCATGTAAATATAAAAATAAAAAACTATTTGAATTTTTCAAATAAATTTTGAGGTTATGTGAAAAAAGTGTAAATACAAAAGTTGTAGACCTTTTTATTACTTTTAGTTTTGCCGGAAATCGAGATAAACCGTGTTTTACCCTTAAAAACCAGCCCCTTTCACTTCCCGGCCTCAGATCGCCCGTAAATTATTTTTCCTTTCATTTTTGTTATATTCTTTTTCTTTTGCAATGGGTTTCATCCTACTATGTTTTTTTTTCACTTTTTACCATTTTCAAAGGTTTCAGTCCTGGTCTAAAAGGGGTAAAATAGGGGATGAAAGTTTGGATGAGGATTTGTTTTCGGCTTACATCCGAAAAAAAATGTAATTCGTTAAAAAATTAGGGAACACGTGTTTCAGTATTTTTGGAAATAATTCCACCTCTAAGGCACCCGAGCGAAGCAGGGGCGGATCCGCTAGTATAAACATAAGAGACACAGACATGTCCACTTCCCCGCGTCGAAGGCGATTAAAGAAACGAGCTGGTTTTCGTGCACCCTCTGCACAAGGCACCTCTATAGTGGCGAAGTACTTAAACCTTAGCTATAGTCTTTAGTGTTCTACGAATCAGGGACATAGATAGTTTTTTTTGCGAATGACAGCTGCGACATCCCTGACGCACTGCAGAAGCGGAGAAATCCCATCATCATTCTAATTGGAAGCGCAAGTTGTCCAGCGATCTTTTGGCATACCCGACCCACAGGTTGTGTATACGACAAGCTCTGGCCATATGCCTTGAAAAGCATTACCTTAGCTTGCTCAGTACAACGGGAAAATCTGCGAGCCAACATAATATGCTCTGCATGCGCTTTCTTTCAATATTGATTGAATCAGAAAGATTACTGGATCCCGAATTACAGAAGAATGTAAGTATTGATGATGCTCAATTTGGCTTCCGCCCCGGGATTTTAGATTTTTTTTTCTTTTCGGATAGCAAATGTGTTAATATTATAAATGGCATATAATATGAGTACTTGCTGCTTACTTGTTTTTACTTATAAACTTTACTTTTGTTTTATTACATTAATATTTTTTGCTACTGTGGCGTCACCCGGGTCACAGCCGAAAACCAGCGCCCTGCTTTGTATGCAATCATTGGCATACAATGCAGGGCTTAATGCTGAGCTGTACACCCATTCTGGGTGGTGTCACAGACAAAATTTTTACATCTGTAATCCGTGTTTTGTCTGTGACACCATTGTCGTCTGTCGAATAAACTGTTTTTCTTTCTTTCCCGGTCTCTCGACGGACTCGGCTGTCCTCAGTCTCAAACATACAGTACAATACTACACAAAACGTAACACATCTGTGTATGCATGTTTTCTGGACCTGAGCCGCGCATTTGATCTTGTGAACCATGAAGTTCTCTGGAACAAATTGCATGTTGCTCGGGTCCCGGATGAGATAACGAGTCTGTTGAGATACTGGTACGGAGGCCAAGTGAACAACGTAAGATTGGGCGACGCGGCGGTACGTCAAGGGGGACTCACCTCTCCAGATCTTTTCAACGTCTATATCAACGGTTTGATCGAGGAGCTGAGAAGCGCCAGGGTAGGCTGTCATTTGGGAGATGTATGTGTGAATAATCTCAGTTATGCAGATAACATATGGTGCTGCTCAGCCCCTCGATCGGAGGGCTAAGGAGACTTCTTTCGGTCTGTGAGCGTTATATTAAGGATCATGGATTGAAATATAACGTTTCCAAGTCAAAGACGATGATATTCAGATCGGGGAAGGGTCCGGAGAGGGTGCCACCGGTCTTTTTGAACGGTTCTACAATTCGGGAGGTGCGGCAATTTAAATATGTCTCGGTGACCACATGTCCTAACATGTGGTCACCGAGGACCTTAGGGATGACTTGAACATCGAGAGAGAGAGAGAAGAGCACTGTCGGTTCGGTGCAACATGCTCGCGCGCTGATTCGCTAAATGTAGTACCGACGTAAAGCTAACCCTCTTTCGTGCAACTTGTCAATGAGCACCATGAGGGTGCAGTATAATGACTCATTCCGCATGATCATGAGGTTGCCGAGGTACTGCAGCGCGTCGGGCATGTTTGCCGAGGCGGGAGTCTCCGATTTCTTTGCGTTCAGGCGCAATCATATAGCTTCTTTCTGGGAGCGATTGCGACTTGCGAATAATGTAATTCTTAGGGTCATCGGTGAGGATAAGTCTAGTGATATAATCAAGCACTGGCGCTCTGTCCACCGAGACGCAAATAAGAAATAGGAAGTAGTTTTAGGAAATAGCTTTTATTTTATTTTTATTCTTATTTGTTTTTTCATTTATTATTTATACTATTGTAACATTGGATTTTTATCTGAAATAACGAGCTTTTATGTTATAATATCAGCATCATCTATCAATAGGCTTATGGCTGAAATGATGATGATGATAAAGGTAGGTAAAAATATTGGCGGGCGAGGGCGGCACTTTTCAATTTTTGCCCCGCCTCGAAAAAATTCAAGATCCGGCGCTGGCCTATACAGTTTGCCGCGGAAAATAAATGATTCTTCTTCTTTTGTTTATTGGCTCCTCGCGTCAAGCGATTGAGCCATAGTCAATTTTTTTTTAAACGGAGAAAGTTATCTAATAATAAAATCAAACTATTAAAAAAAACGGAATTTTGGAAAGGATCATAAAAGGATAGAAAATAATATAAAATGGAATATACATATTTACAGTTTAATATCATTATGTAAGATAAATGAGGAAAAAAGTTTATGCGTACTTTATAGAAATATTAAATAGGAACATTAATCTGAGAATAGGAAGATTAAATAACGGTTTTTATGAAATGATAATTGTGAATTGAAACACTTACCTTAAAATATAAATTATACACTGTTAACTATTAAGACTAGATGACTTAATAATAACAAATTACTTAGGTAAAATAAGTACAAAGCGACGAGCAACCGTGACAGCTTCAGATCAAGGTATTTAATCTGAAGCTTCAACCGATTTAAATAAAGTTTTGTGTGTACTTTTTGTCCCGGAAATTAGGAATTCCCGCGGGAATTTAAAAAACTGAATCTTATTTATTTCATCTTTCAATATTTTCATATAAGATACTATATATTGAGAAGGATATGAAACATCATATTTAAATTGAAGCTTCCGGTAAGTAAAAATGGCGTATGGGTTTAGGGCTGGTATTATAATTATCGATATAAAATTATCACAAACAAAATTAATAAATAAATAAACACAATATTTTGAAAAACATTAGTATTCGTATTTTATAATGAACTAGCTGATGCCCGCGACTTAGTCCGCGTGAATAGAGGTTTTTTGGTTCCCGCGGTAATTTTCTGGAAAAAAAAAACTAGCCAATGTGTTATTCCAGACTATAATCTATCTCTTCCATCCATCCATAAATCCAATGTTTCGCGTTTATAATATTAGTATAAAATATTTATAATATTATCAGTTCAATGAATGAATGAATGAATATACTTTTATTGTACGCCAAAAAACAATAACAACAGGAAACTTAGCTAATAACAAAGGAAGTATATAATTTGGCGGCCTTATCGCTTCACAGCGATCTCTTCCAGGCAACCAATGGTTTAAAAGAACATAGCTACAGAAACAACCGGTAGATGGTGCAGAAATAATAAAATAAAATAAAATATTGATATAAAGCTACAAATTATAATACATATACATATATACTAAGTATAACAAAATAAATAAAATATAATATACTAAATAAAAACCATAAATACTACACATATAATATATAAGTAAACATACATACTTATATATACTCACAAATAAACGAAAATATAAATAAATAAACGTTAACCTCAAAAACAAAAAAAAAAGAAAGAAACAATAGGTATCAAAATATATAAAAATAAACTACAATGTAAATAATATTATTGTGTCAAATAGTATTTCTTTACAAGTCTTTTAAAGATATTTATCGATTGATCCTCTCTGATGTCAAGAGGCAGTGCATTCCACAACTTAACAGCTTGTACAGAAAAGGATTTATGGAAGAAAGAAGAATTATGAGTAGGCGTCCTTAAAACAAGTTTCCTTGTACTACGTAAATGTTCTCCTGGACGGCCTACGAATTCAAACTTCTCCTTTAAATAAGCAGGAGATGAAGGATTAAATAACACACAGTACAGAATAGAAAGGATATTCAAGTTCCGGCGAAGACGGATGGGTAACCACTTGAGACGAGAACGAAATTGAGATACATGGTCATATTTGCGCAATCCAAATATAAATCGAATGCTAATATTTTGAAGTCTCTCAAGTTTATTTAACTGATCTTCAGTCAGGTTAATATAGCTTGCGTCAGCATAATCAAGAACAGGAAGCAGTAGAGTCTGTGCCAACATAATTTTTGTAGGAATTGGAAGAAAAGATCGCAGACGACGCAGAGAGCTAAGAGATGCAAAAGTTCTCCTGCTAACTTGATTCAGATGATTCGTCCACCCTAAAGTGCAATCCATATGTAATCCCCAGTTTTTGACAGTATCACAAAACGGGATAACTATACCATTGTATTCAATGGGAGGAAGCACAAACCAGTCAACTCTAGAGATTAGGTACCGACTACCTATAATTATAGCTTGAGATTTTTTTGGATTTACATTAAGGCCATAGAATCTACACCACTCCAAAATTGAGTCAAGATCTTTATTTATTTGCTCAATAGCTGCAGGAAGATTCTCAAGAGTTGCCTGGGTGTAAATTTGGAGATCATCTGCATACATGTGGTAGAGGGAAGATAGGTTTTGAGTTATAGAATTAATGAAAACCGAAAAGAGTAATGGTGACAGCACGCCGCCTTGAGGTACACCAGCAGTAATATCGCACCAAGACGAAAGAGTTTCTTCGATACGAATACGCTGCCGACGACCACTAAGGTAACTATGAAACCAGTCAGTTGCTGATGGAGATATATGTTAAGAGAACGCAGCAAACTCACAAGTATATCATGATCCACCGTGTTAAAGGCATTACTAAAATCCAGCAAGGTTAATACTGTGAGCTGCTGATTATCCATGCCCCTACGAATGTCATCGGTAACTTTAATCAGAGCAGTGGCCGTACTATGCCCAGAGCGAAAGCCAGACTGGAAAGGGTTAAATAAGCAATTTTTGTTTAGGAAAAGGTTAAACTGATGGTGCATCAATTTTTCAAGGACTTTGGAAAGAAATGGTAGGATTGAGATGGGGCGAAAATCTGAAAAATAGGTGGGATTAGCCTTTTTTGGAAGGGGTACAACATTCGCACTTTTCCAGGCATCAGGAAATTTGGAAGTCAGAATGGATTCATTTAAAATAAGTGTAATAATAGAAGTAATAATATCAAGGAGAGGAATGATCATATTACGGCTAACATTGTCACAACCGACAGCATTAGAAGAAATGGACAATATGGTCTTCTTAACATCACATGCAGAAAACTGACTAAAATTGAACGGAGGATAAGTGGCAGTTGGAGTTGTCAAAAGAGAATGAATGGTTTGTGATTTATTTGAACTATTAATAGAGTTCTGAGGAGAAGTGAAATATTGATTCAGAAGATTAACGTCAATACTAAGAGGTGATGAATGATGAGATTTTTTACCAACTCTAACAGTTTCAAGAAACTTCCAGACACGAGAAGAGTCGCCGTTCTCGACTGATGAATGAATATGACGTCGCTGTGCATCTCTACACAATGTATTGCAGCGATTCCTAATTTTGTTATATTTCCTCTGATTCTCAACAGATGGATTGCACTTAAGCTTGGACTTCGCTATACCTTTCTTAACAATTCTATTCTTTAACTCTAGTGAGAGCCAAGGCGCAAGGCAAGAGCAAGGCGCAAGGGGCAAGAGCAAGGCGCAATGTAAACCTTACAAACAAAACTGTTTCATAATATTAGTTGGAATATCTAGATATATAGAAAAATGTTACTGAATGACATGATAATAATATGAATAATAAAAATAGACTGATTTAAAAAAAAAAATTATTGCAGTTCTCCTTTGTGCCCATAAATTTGAAACAATAGTTAATTAGAACTTATATGAAGTATATGCATATCTAAAACCAAAAACAGCAGTAGTTTTTCATAACCTAAAAAGGAAATATAGCTGTTGTGTTGTTGCTTAGCCTATATTGAGTTATAACACAAAAGTATAGTAAATTATTGGATAATTGTTTCAAGGAAAATTAATTTTCCAAATTTTCTCATCGTCCATCCATATATGTACTTACCTGCTGGGCCACTGGGAGTTCATCCATTAGAGATAATTGGATCGACAATCTAACAATGTTATTGCTTGTGGATATCTAGGTATAGGTAGGAAGGTATTTTGAATCCACAGTAATCAATCATGCTAGTAAACTATGCATCGTATTAAACTATGCTGAACGTATAATGATAATATCATGTGCTTTCTGCAGTTTTGTCAAGTGCGATTGGCATGACAATAACTTCTTTGAACTCATTCATTAAGTATATTATCATGATTTCAAAACATTGCCGGCTTCTATAGACATAATCAAAGGCCGGCTTACTACTGAACACTACTTACTGTCTTTAAGTGAAACTTTTTAGAATCGTGGTGACGAAAAAGCGACACCAAAAAGAGACAGTTATATTACACCCATACCCCTATTCGGTTTCTACACGGCAACGTACCGGAACGCTAAATCGCTTGGCGGTACGTCTTTGCCGGTAGGGTGATAACCAGCCACGGCCGAAGCCTCCCACCAGGACAGACCAGGTTCAGAGAGAAAATTCAGATATTATAAATTCCCAAATTGACCCTGCCGGGAATCGAACCCGGGATCCCCCACGTTAAGACAACAGCGCTCAACACTGCGCCACGGAGGTCGTCCAACCCAATAATTGGCATACTTCACACACCTTCGAGAACATGATGAAGAACTCTCGGGCATGCTGGTTTCCTCACGATGTTTTCCTTCACCGCTAGAAGCAAGTGATAAGTAAGTATTTCTTATTACGAAACGAAAATTCAGAGGATCGTACCCGCGACCCAGAACAGGAGCCCGTGTCAACCACTAGGCTATCAGGCAAAGACATTTAATTACCGCGTCTCAGTTTCAGTTTGAACTAGTCGTTCTTTATATGCTCTTTATTTATTTGTCATGCCTTTAATTGAGTTATTACGGGAAAGGATTAATTAATATTCTGTGGTAGGTCTGGTCTACCTTCACAATCACATCAACAAACGCGGTCGACTATTGAGTTTCCTGACTATTCACAATGTATCTACGATTAGTAGGAATGCACACAGCACAGCTTCATAGTTTTTGTACAATATCAGTTAGCTATGCGTAACCTATACCTTGATAGGTATAGGTAGTAGGTACATTTAAAATAGGGGGTACCTAATATTATAATATTATGTCGCTGGGGAATAGCCGGAACATCGCCCGAACAGTCATACAAATTGGCAAGCTAAAATACATTTTACTAATTAATTAGGTTGTAGGAACCGATGGTAGCTGTATTGCATTGAAAGGACATGACCAGTAATTGCCCTCCGATTCGGGACAATGCACAAGATTTCCGTTTTTACAGTAAGGTTTAAAAATTCAAAACGAAATTATTATGGATTTATTATTCCAAATAAGGTCAGGGTTCAAATGACAAAAAAAACAGTACGTTTATTGTTTAAATCTTGAGCGTCCGCTTTCCTCTTTAAGCACTACTCCATTTTGACGTTCCGTTATATCCATGCCTAATAACAATCTTGTAACCCTACATGAATACCATTTAAGTACCACCGTGGATTTATATTATGAATGATTTATTTTTGATCAATTAAATAGTAATGAAAAGCAAATGTATGTTTTGTTTATAATTATTTTTATTTTTTGACAAGTCTCAAACTAATAGATCGAACAAAGCATTTTTAAATACTGCGTTTAAAGGAACGCCTTTTCACATTGCATATGCTGCCATCTGTGGTCGAATAGTTGAACTCGTTAACCAAAACGTGTAGCCGCTAGCGTCGTCTAGTATCGGAAAGCAGCAGTACAATGTAAAGTGATTTATGAAAAGAATTACTTTTCTTGCAAATTATATAAATCATTGACCTTATCCGATTTATTATTTCTAATAAGGTAAGGTTCAAATGTTTAAAAAACAATAATACGGTCGTTAAGTCCTTTGACAATGCATCTGCCATATTCTTTCGATCATTCACAGAACATATATACTCCTTTCAAGTGATGTGCCGAGTCGCTGTTTTGGTGGATCGAGTCGGCTCGAGTCGGTTTATACAGTATTTTTTTAACCACTACAAGTTACGGCCAGTACTCGCTTTCTATGTTTTGTATTCGAATTTAAGGGGGAGGAACCTGCTGCCAAAGCATCTCGATTACATTTTTTAAAATGCTAACTGGACACTGATTAGAAATTGATGACTGTTTGAAGTGTGATTTAAATATATTTTGTTTCATTTTTATAATCTGTAGATAATATGACAATTTGTAACTATTATAATTTCGAACTAATAATCGAACCCAATCGAATTATCGAATCGAATTATACCTTTATTTGCATAATCGATTAGATAAATAATCAAATCGGCACATCATTAAATTGTGGCAACATGGCAGTCCCTCGTCTCGGTTCTCGTGCGTTTCTAGTTTCTACTCGTGAGTCGTGGTGTATTAAGTGTTTGTTGAGAAGGAACTGGGTGAATATTGTGAAGAATTTCTAACGACCATAGTTATTCTATACGGACATTGATATTTTGAAAACCCGATTACCCTTGCTATTCATACTGGACATTTGATTTTCTCTACGATTTGGATAATAATTATTTTATGATGAGGTGCCATAATTGTGGTATATCCGTAAGGTGGATTCAAAGGCATACCATGTCAACGCTAGCATTACCTTTGCAAGCAAGACTCGCTCGATGGTTGAACAATCAGGTATGTACCCTATTTGAACTAAATTGACAGTTACTGTTGTGCTGTGCTAATATTATAAACTAGCTGATGCCCGCGACTTCGTCCACGTGGTTTAAGTTTTTGATTCCCGCGGAAACACCTTTTAATATTCCGGAATAAAAAGAAGCGTATGTTACTCTTCAGATCCTCAACTATACCCATGCCAAAAATCACGTCTATCTGTTGCTCCATTGCGGCGTGATTGAAGGAGAAACCAACAAACAAACACACTTTCGCATTTATAATATTAGTATGATGGGTCTTTGTTGTTTAGATCTTCTTTTTCTTGAACATAAGCAGAACAACAAATTGAAGTATTTCGATGGAGATATTTTATGGGTAGCAAATACAGAGGCTAGGTTTTACACACGTAAAGAACACAATGCTTTTGCGAGCCGCTAGCCGCTTGTATCCCCAGTTTATATATCTGCACATTACCTACAATCTATTAGCATTATCAACCTATTGCCAGCCCACTACTGGGCATGGTTCTCCTCTCAAAATGAGGATGGTCTACTACTCTAGCCAAGTGCAGATTGCCAGACTTCATACTTCCTATAAAGCACCTTTTATTTTATTGATTAAAAAGCACATAACTCTGAAAAGTTAGAGATGTGTGCCGGGGATCAAACTCAGACTTCCCGAAAAGGAGGTTGAAATCTTAATCACTAGGCTCTCTAACCACTCCTCACTATCCACTATGTATGATATTTTCATTTTTCAGTTGCCATTGGATGCATATATTTGTCATCCTTGTTTCAATTTATTGAATACTGAAGAGGCTGACAATGTGAGGTTGCTAGGCCATTTAATGGTCTGCCGTGGGTGTGGTGTGTCAGTCAGAAGATCTCGTTACTACACAATTGCTGCAGACAGCCCATTACTACCCATTATTTCAAATGATAATTGTCAGGTAAGTTAATTAATTATTATTTTATGTGTAGGTATTAAAGTAACAAGCATTCATAAGACAAAATGTAACTTATATTCTGGTATACTGTTGCATGACGAAAGACCAATCTTTTAATAGCTAAAAAATTTTATGTTAATAAGTCATTCTATTTTTAGATTAATATGACAACAATTTATGCATGTTGGGCCTGTTGGACTCAAGGGAATCGTCGGCTAATTCAAGATTCATCAAGGGCTTTACCACATGATGTGGTTCCAGCGTTGTCACATGCATCACTGACACCAACGTCTCCACCACCAATACCACCACCACTACCACCACAGCCACCACAACCAGTACATGCAGCATCCGCATACAATATAGTTGTACCAAATTACAAGCGCGCCAGTAGTACTTCTAGCCGTTGTATATTCAATAGTTGCAACAATCGTACATTTCATTTGATACCTATGTTTATTGAAAGGATTTTAATAAAAGAGCACAATTTTTATGTGCCTCGTAGTTGCAGAGTTTGTAATAGTCATTTAATGTCTAATGAGTGGCACCTATTACCACAAAATACTACTGTTATATCCACTTTCAATGGTAGACAAATAGAAAACATGCTCAATATAGCAAAATTGGATGGGGAGGTTTTAGACTTCAATAATGTGGAAGAGATGCCAAATAATGTTTGCCATTATTGGACTGGGCGAACAGTAACTGGATTTTTAGAACTCTACAGTAGTATACCTACGAACTATGCTAAGCAACCAAAACGTGCTTTAGCAATTTATTTAATTAAATTAAGAACTGGTGACAGCAATAGAAGACTTGCAACATTATTTAATTTGTCACAGTCGACCATTCAATTTCTTTTAAAAAATGTTAGAAATTGTCTTAACAATAATTTTGTAACCCAACATATTGGTCCAGGTCATATTACGCATGAGCAACTTATTGATAGAAACTTAAGAATACCAGAAGCTCTGTTTGGAACTCCAAATGCAGAACATCGTTCAGCAATTGCCATGTTTGATGGTACATATATCTACATGCAGAAAAGCTCTAATTACCTTTTTCAAAAAAAGGCCTACAGTTTACATAAGTATGATAACCTCATAAAACCATTTGTGATTTGTTCTTGTGATGGACACATAAATAATAGATGTGGTAGGTCCATATGCCGCTACGCAAAGTGATGCGGAAATTATGAAAACCCTGTTTCAAAATGATAATAGTCCATTACGAAACCTGTTTCAGCCTAATGATATTTTTATCTTGGATAGGGGTTTTAGGGATGCCATTCCATTTCTAGAAGAAATAAACTACAGGGTGTATAAACCTGAGTCTTTGGATGAAGGGCTTCATCAATTGACATTTTCTCAAGCAAATAAAAGCAGAAAGGTGACTTTGTGCAGATGGGTCGTTGAAATTATAAATGGACGATACAAGCGAGACTACAAATTATTTCGCCACCGATACTTTAATATAGCAAGTCCAAATATGATGACTGATTTTAGAATCGCGGGAGCACTATTAAATAAGTTTCATCCATTAATTGAGGACAGCCCAAATGCTGAAGCAATAATACAACGAGTTCAACGATATATGGACGAACCAAATCATCTCGGCTATTTCATAAATGAATATAACCTCAACAGAAGAAGAGTGATGTTTAGTCGTATAGATGGTAACCTGCCACAATTACATTTTTTTCCTGTTTTGGAATATAATGATTTCTTTTATTTGCATTAGGGCCATACCAGGTCAAGCAAGCAAGGTCATATTACGGGGAGCACATAAGACAAAATGGAATATACCATGTTGAAGTATGTCCAGAGCTGGAACATTCCGCAGAAATGGTTTAACATGTTGGTGGGAACCATCCATATTTACTGAGAGGTAGAATAAAATCAAGACATGTCACTCAAAAAATATATTTTACCTATATATTAATAGATAGAGAGCCTAGCAGCAATTCTGCATTGGATGCAATATTAGGTTACTATTGCAACTGTATAGTTGGCAATCGTACAGTTGGATGTTGTTGCCATGTGATGACACTAGTCTGGTATCTTGGGTGGGCCAGACACCAAGATAACGTGCTAGCACCAGCATCATTTCTTGAAAATGTTTTGGTTTCTGTGGAAGAACAGTAAAAACTATGTTTTTTTGCTATTTGTATCAAAATATTGTTTTATGCAATGCAACATGCCCAAGACAAAGTTCATTGTAATGTATAACTTCTAACTCTGAAAGTTCTCTGGACTTCCAAACCGAGACTGTATGCACCAATCAGACAGTAGGTTCAATAATTGTTTTTCTATTATTTAAATCTATTAAAATAATTCGTACAAGTATGATTTTATTATTGTGAGACCTACTGTATAAAAATATTATTGTCATCACTTAAAGGCCATTCCAAAATATCCCTCAGCTGGGTACAGGCTGATTCTTTCATAGAAGGGAGTGATTTATTAGTGAAATGTATTAAAATTATTACATAATTCTTGCAAATATAGTTTTATTATTCCTGTGTAATCCTCATCCCTGTCTAAATAATAAATACCAAGCTTGATTAATTTTCCTGAGAAACGTAGCAATACTTAAAAATATTTTCTAGACTCACCACAATAACTAGCGCCATCTAGTGTGGGAAAGAAGTTTTTGGTGAAACTTTTTTTATTTATTTTCTCAGTTTTCAGAACCTTCAGACTCCTGAAGCTTTTTTATTTGAAAACTATAAAATATAACAATTACAATAATAAAGAAATCATACTTGAAAATATTTTTTAGACTCGCTCAACACAATAAATAGCGCCATCTAGTGTGGGAAAGCAGTCTTTTGGTGAAACTTTTTTTATTAATTTTCTCAGTTTTCCGAGCCTTCAGACTCCTGAAACTTTTTTATCTGAAAACAGTGAAATATTACAATTACAATAATAAAGAAATCATTGCTGAACATTGATTTTTGACACCCAGGCAAGCTGCCATAGTTCCACCGGTCAAGTCCTTTATCGTCTAGGTCAGTGAGGAAGTACTTACAGGAAGGTACTTTTCTAGGAGCAGCGCCATCTTCATCATTTGGAGGACGAATAATGATATTATTAAGTATTAAACCAAATCTGTCCTGTTACGTAATACACCTTGGTACGGAACTCTCCGTGTCTGAATCGCACTTGGCCGGTTTTTTAAGTTACATACCTACCTACTTTCTCAGTTGCACTCAATGGTCCAGGCTCTACATACTTTAATATAATATGTTTGAACCACTTCACATTTTTAATAATTTTTTTTTTTTTTATTGAAAATAATACAATAGAACTTAATGCTAGCTAGCATAACCTAATTACTATATAAATCATGCCCACGTGGAATGGTGACAAGAATGCTGGCTGCATTTCCGCGCTGGACAGCCAGGCTGATCCTTTGAAAATGAGCCAGCCCTTCTGTCACCAGATGAGGCAATTAACCGCGGTGAAATATCTTTGGACAAAAAAGTCAAAACATTTTCGGCACATTCTGACAAATTGGGCGCTCTATATTCTCACATTGCATTTTCGATCCTAAAATATTGCCTTTTTGTACCTAAATTAATTTATATTCTCCGTGTGAGCCCAATTTGGAAATTTCCTGGACTACTCGATATCATGGATATCGAGTAGTCCATGAAGTAGTTAAGGTACCACCTTAAGTAGTTAAGATATCACCTTAAGAGATACGCTAGGAAAAATTCTAAATTTATCTTTTGATGATCAGTCCTGGAATCAAGCTACTTTACCGGTCAAGTATGGTGGCATCGGCATGAGAAAAATTTCCAGTGTTGCTCTTCCGGCTTTTCTGTCCTCTGTGCATAGTATAAAAGAGCTTAGTTCTCAGATTCTTAATTCTAATTCATTTTCATTGACCTATGCCATAGAGGCCTTAGAGAGTTGGAAGGTCAGGTGTCCCAATGACGATATCCCGAAGGAATGTTTCACACAAAAACTTAGGGATGTGCCGTTGGTTCGGCTGACACATACAAATTTGGTTCAAAATCTTACATGTGAAAGAGATCGAGCAAGGCTTCTAGCCTTATCTGAAAAAGAATCCGGGTATTGGCTTCATGCCTTGCCATCGAAAAATCTCGGCACTCTTTTAGATAATGAAAGTTTTCGTGTGGCTCTAGGTCTCAGATTGGGAACACCCCTGTGCTTCGAGCACAGATGTCCGTGTGGAAAAGAGGTCGATAAATTTGGAATTCACGGACTCTCTTGCCAAAGGAGCGCTGGTAGGCTTTTTCTCTCAATGATACGATCAAAAGGGCTATTGCCACCATAGATATTCCTGCGTTCATTGAGCCGGCAGGGATTAGTCGGGATGATGGCAAGAGACCTGAAGGATTGACGCTGGTTCCCTGGGAACGGGGACGGGCGCTAATGTGGGACGCAAAATGCGTAGACACATTGGCCCCGTGTCATATCAGGGAGACAGCATCAAGGCCGGGAGCCGCAGCAGAAAAGGCTGAAACCGGCCAGCGGCGGAAGTATGCCTCTCTCATAGAGAGTTACATATTTGTTCCGTATGCCGTGGAGACCCTTGGGCCGTGGAGTCTTAGTGCCAAAAATTTTTTGCGAGTTATTTCACCGCGGTTAATTGCCTCATGTGACAGAAGGGCTGGCTCATTTTTGACGCAAAGGATCAGCCTGGCTGTCCAGCAGGGAAATGCAGCCAGCATTCTTGCCACCATTCCACGTGGGCATGATTTATATAGTAATTAGGTTAGGCTAGCCAGCATTAAGTTCAATTTTAATTTCAAATTTGTGTCCATACTAATATAAATTCGAAAGTGTGTCCGTTTGTCTATTCTGTCTGTCTGTCTACTCCATTTTTCTCAGGAACGCGTGGAGGTATAAACTTGAAATTAAAGCCTCGTCTCCTGCGATGTTTTTTTCGAAACATTTTTGTCGTTTCAGGTATGTGCATATCAACAATTTTGCTTTCCGTTCACGAAGGGATATTTATTATATTCATTTCGCCTTGCGGGGGTAGAGGGGCAGGGTTTTTTTTTAAACTTTCGCGGAACGGATAAACTTTACGGAACCTTTTGTGCGCGAGTCTGACTCGCACTTAACCGGTTTTTTCCACCCTATATATAGTACTATAGGTATATATGTCACCGTAAGATTGTGAAAAACGATAGATTGTAATCGGTCGAACGATATTGTAAACTGTCGACAGATTACAATTTAACGCATTATTTTTCGGTAGATTGTAATCTGTTAGGTATATTAATCTATTAGAACCTATATGTGCCGGATTATTTATGTCGAACCCTAACCTACAAGAAAGAGATGAAAAAACGTAAATACAATGAATATTTCAAAAATTGACACTCAGAATATTGATCGGTTAACAATCTGTCGACAGTTTACAATATCGCTAGACAGATTACAATCTAACGGTTTTCACAATCTTACGGTCACATATATATGGATATCCTAACAAAAGGAGGAATTACTGTGATCAACAAAATGATACGAAGCAGTTTCGTAACTCCGTGATTGCATGCAGAGAAACTATACTTACTTATCTGTTCTCCCAAGCATAATATTATAAGATACTAGATGATGCCCGCGACTTCATCCACGTGGATTGATGTTTTTTTAATCCCTGCGGGAACTCTTCAACTTTTCGGGATAAAAAGTAAGATGTCCGGGATATAAGCTATCTTTGTATCATCAAAATCGGTTGAGTAGCTGGGCCGTGAAAGCGTAGCAGACAGACAGACCGACACACTTTCATATTTATAATAATAAAGTAGTAGGTACTTTTCGAGCTACCTAGGTAGATGTTTTAGGAGAGCAACAGTCAGACTGAATAAATAAATTGGTCCGGTTGATTAATAATTTTCACCGTCTATATTTAGACCGATTAAAGAATTCTTTCAGACTTGAACGTTTCAGATGTTTACCGTTTACGAAGATGTTGTTGATTTTAGCTAAGAATTTTAGACCTCGTAAAATAAATCTATTTTTGTGCTTCCGTATGAATGAATTTCGAATGACGGTTGAATACCTACATCTTCGGTACAGAGTATAAAATTTAATACGTACCGTAGCATTCGTAAATCCGTGACGTGTGCGGTTAATCGGTTTAGCGTAGGAAAAGTGCGCGCACCGGACGCCGCCGCCGCCGCCACGCCGAGTCGGAAGCCGTGCGTCCCGACGACGCGACTCAGCGCTCGCACACTTGTACTCGACACATCCGTGAAACGCCACATGCGGACACATAACTGGTACACTGTTCCTAACGGATTTAATTTTCAAACGATACTGAGTCGTAACATGTTTCGGTAGCGCGATGTCGGGGTCCGCACAGGAAGGTGACGGCAGCACGGCGGAGGCCGGTGCCTCGCCGGTCCAGGACCTCTACAGAGAAAAGCCTCAGAGCACAGTGGTTCGTGTAATGACTGTCCTTGCGTATCTCCTTTCTGTGTCCTTCGCAGCGATCCTGTTATCTATTTACTATATTTGCGTGTGGAAATCACCTGTTATTGAAAAACTAACCGACAACCGGGACATGCTGGGTGCAAGGCGCGGCGATCCCAGCGACTACAGTCTAGCCTTCACGCCCGAAAATCCTCATAATTTTACGGGTAGGTTAAAGAAAATTTTAATTATATGTTTATGTACTGTACTAATAATTAATACTGTACTGTAATATAAACTAATATTTAAATAATAATTGAAAAGTTCGTACTTCTTAGAGCTAATGCATTCGCGGAGCGGTTTTAGGTATGAAGATAATTAACCATTTTATGACCCTTTTCAAAAGTACCTCTTTCGTGAAGTGTACGGGAGGCCATATTATATTTAAACTAGTTGTCAATGTCCGCGACTTCGTCCGCGTAAAATAAGTTTTTTTAATTCCCTTCCTTAATTTGCCGTCATAAAAGTAGTCTATATGTCACTCTGCAGGTCCTAAACTATACCTACCCATGCAAAAAATCACGTCGATCTGCGGCGGTTCTGTTGCGGCGTGGTTGAAGGACAAACCAGCAAAAAAATACACTTTCGCATTGATAATATTAGTATGATACTAACTAGCTACTAGGTATGTTGAATAGCTGCACGGACCACTAATTTGAAAACTAACGGACATGCAAATTTGTTTTTAAAAAAATGCAACCATTGTGTTTATAAACGACTGCCTGAAAAAAGAAGTATATATTATTTTCAGGGTTCATGTATGTATGTGAGTTTGTATATTCCACCATAACTTCTATACGCCTGAACCGATTTTGATAAATGAGGTATCGTTAGAATCCCTAGCTTACTACGGGTGACATAGACTAGTAAAATTTAAAATAAATTGACGAGGTGACCATAGCCCCGCATTAAAGACTAAAGTTGATTTTTTTTTCGGAAATAAGATTAACTATATAATCATCATCTAGAAAACGATGAGTAGATTCCAAAAATATATAACACTATAGTTTAATATCCAGTGATTCACAAAAAAATATCATTTATTAAAAATGTGAATAAAAGTTTTTAGTTCGTTTTTTGGCAGGGCAGTCGTGTTTTTAATTTTTTAATTATGACTTGTTAGACAATCGATATAAGTAGTTTAAATTGTTAAGACTATTTGGGTCTTAAACTAGGTACTTATAAGGACAGTCCTGGCACCACTTACACGAATTTTAATTTCTAAGGCCCACTCGCACAAGGACTCTTAAATTGATTAAGTTAAATATATTAATGTTGTCCCTTTTTGTCAACTGCAATACGTATTTGCCATAAAGGGACAGCATTACAAAATTGAACTAAATCAGTTTAAATGTTCTTGTGCAAGCGGCCCTAAGTTTCATATTTTTCTAAGACTTTTGAAAGAAAGTGATTAAATTAAAGGAAAAAACATTTTACATGAACTGAGAAGTAGATATTCTTACTGATGTATTAAAAAAATCACATCACTCATCTACATTTCGCAATTGTATTTTGTTTATATACTTACCTACTAATGTAGATAGACATACTTAAATAGTTTTTTTTTTTTATTGAAAATAATGCTAGCTAGCCTAACCTAACTACTATATAAATCATGCCCACGTGGAATGGTGGCAAGAATGCTGGCTGCATTTCCGCGCTGGACAGCCAAGCTGATCCTTTGCGCAAAAAATGAGCCAGCCCTTCTGTCACCAGATGAGGCAATTAACCGCGGTGAAATATCTCGTAAAAAATTTTTGCCACTAAGACTCCACGGCCCAAGGGTCTCCACGGCAAACGGAACAAAATATGTAACTCTCTATGAGAGAGGCATACTTCCGCCGCTTGCCGGTTTCAGCCTTTTCTGCTGCGGCTCCCGGCCTTGATGCTGTCTCCCTGATATGACACGGGGCCAATGTATCTACGCATGTTGTGTCCCACATTAGCGCCCGTCCCCGTTCCCAGGGAACCAGCGTCAATCCATCAGGTCTCTTGCCATCATCCCGAGTAATCCCTGCCGGCTCAATGAGCGCAGGAATATCTATGGTGGCAAGAGCCCTTTTGATCGTATTATTGAGAGAAAAAGCCTACCAGCGCTCCTTTGGCAAGAGAGTCCGTGAATTCCAAATTTATTGACCTCTTTTCCACACGGACATCTGTGCTCGAAGCACAGGGGTGTTCCCAATCTGAGACCTAGAGCCACACGAAAACTTTCATTATCTAAAAGAGTGCCGAGATTTTTCGATGGCAAGGCATGAAGCCAATACCCGGATTCTTTTTCAGATAAAGCTAGAAGCCTTGTTCGATCTCTTTCACTTGTAAGATTTTGAACCAAAGTATGTGTCAGCCGAACCAACGGCACATCCCAAAGTTTTTGAGTGAAACATTCCTTCGGGATATCGTCAGTGGGACACCTGACCTTCCTACTCTCTAAGGCCTCTGTGGCATAGGTCAATGAAACTGAATTAGAATTAAGAATCTGAGAACTAAGCTCTTTTATACTATGCACAGAGGACAGAAAAGCCGGAAGAGCAACACTGGAAATTTTTCTCATGCCGATGCCACCATACTTGACCGGTAAAGTAGCTTGATTTCAGGACTGATCATCAAAAGATAAATTTAGAATTTTTTCTAGCGTATCTCTCCAGCGTATTTCCCTGGACTACTCGATATCCATGATATCTAGTATGCCAGGAAATTTCCAAATTGGGCTCGCACGGAGAATATAAATTAATTTAGGTACAAAAAGGCAATATTTTAGGATCGAAAATGCAACGTGGGAATTTAGAGCGCCCAATTTGTCAGAATGTGCCGAAAATGTTCTGACTTTTTTGTCCAAGATTGGTTGTATGGCTTCGTCAAAAAGAGGAGCACCAAGAAGACAAAGTGAATGTTTATCAAGAATCTTAATATTAGGGGCAATTTCATTAAATAATTCAGATGCCGATGATATTCTATCTTGCGATAGCTTTTCTGTGAAAAACAGTTCACATTTGGAAAAAATTAGTTCTTAACCAATTTTGCCAAATTGTTGCTTAACATCGTTAAGATCTTTAAGAACGTCATCCACGTTGCCTCCAATGGTTCCATCGTCAAGATACCATATGTTAAATTTTGATGTTAAATTTGAGATATGGTTGTGGATCCCTAAGCTGAACAGGGCTGGACCTAAAGGATCCCCTTGCTGAACACCTACAGAGGACTTAATATCGCCATCTTCATCTCATCACATTCATATCTGTAAAAAGTGGCTGACTATTTTAAATACGAAAGTAGATTATTTACCACTTTGCCTACTGAAGGATTAGCGAAAGTACCTAACCTAACAGAGTAGCGCGTCGCGAAGGCGTATAATATTTATTTATATATTATTAATATCTTCATAGGATAATAATATTATGACGCCTTCAATATGAAGCCATACATTTTCTTACTAAGGTTATTTCAAAGTAGGTTAACTCAACCAGTAACACTCTCGATCTATAGATAGGTATAAGGTACTCAATTACCTAGGTACTTGGGTTACCTAGGTACTTGGGTTACCTAGGTACTTGGGTTCAGAACAGTACGATTGCGAATTTGATTAAAAAAAGCGCGAAAGAACTTTATATCAAAAGTACTCATCTTATTTTAAAAGAGTAAATAAAGTGATTTGCGATTAATCTACTCGGTTAACGAAAAATAATTTGGTCAGCTTACAATGTTATATAAACGAAATAATTTTAATAACCGTAGCGATACTTGATAATTGCACTTAATCTTAAAATGATTTGCAAATAAAGAAATATTCTGTATGCTTGACATATCATACTTAATATTATAAATGCGAAAGTGGGTTTGTTTGTTGGTTCATTGGTTTGTCCTTCAATCACGCCGCAGTGGAGCAACGGATTGACGTGATTTTTGGCATGGGCATAGTTGAGGATGGAGTGACATAGGCTACTTTTTATCCCGTTAATTGAGATAAAAATCTTCGGGGAATCCAAAAAACCTAAAGCCACACGGACGAAGTCAGGGCAACAGCTAGTAATGTATAAATGCAAAATAAATAGTTACGATGCAAAATAATTACTTGGTTGGCAAAATAATGCTTTTGGTTCGTGGTAAAATCATATATATGTCACCGTAAGATTGTAAAAACCGTTAGATTATAATGTAACTCGCGAAATTGCAAACTGTCGAAAGATTACAATTTAACGCATTATTATTCGGTAGATTTTAATCTGTTAGTTATACTAACCCGATAGAATCTAAGTGCACTACCTGATTATTTATGTCGAACCCTAACCTAACCTACAAGAAACAGACAAGAAAACGTAAATACAATGAATATTTCAAAAATTGACGACACTCAGAGGCCCAATTGTATTCATTTAACAGTTCATAACGTATAACTCGAACTATTTAAGGAGTACATACATGCGGTTTGACATGCAAGAATCTATGACCTCCTTAAACCGATCGAATTATACGTTTGACAGACGATTACGATTACGATTTCCTTACGTAATTAGGGGCAGAACATTGAACGGTTTACAATCTTTCGACAGATTACAATTTCGCGATTTAGATTATAATCTAACGGTTTTTATAATCTTACGGTGACATACATATGCTTTATATTCATATGGGTTAGCATTTTAAATGATGGTTAGCGTTTGTAATGAAAAATTGGCAATGGACAGCGCACTGAATGAAAATAATATACTATATATAGCTTTATACCTATATAGGTGCAGCGCGGTAATCAGCGGTCATAAATAATAATTAATTAATTTAAACTAACTTTTTTGCTGTGCAAAATTCTGTACATGTCGCTGTTCGCGAGGATGTCGGTCACGTGAATCCACATTTTTTCCCCCTACCAAAAAGTGCCAACGTGCTCAACGTGTCTTATGAAGTTTTCACTTCAAAAATGGATTAAATAATCTCCAAACAAAAGTAAATGAGACATAAGACAGATCGGTTGAGTAGTTTTTAAGAATATACTGTCACCGTAAGATTGTAAAAACCGTTAGATTATAATCCATAATCTAACTCGCGAAATTGCTAACTGTCGAAAGATTACAATTTAACGCATTATTTTTCGGTAGATTGTAATCTGTTAGGTATATGAACCCGATAGAACCTAAGTGCCCGGCCCTTCGGCCGGACACTGCCTGATTATATATGTCGAACCCTAACCTAACCTACAAGAAAGACACAAGAAAATGTAAATACAATTAATATTTCAAAAATTGACACTCAGAACATTGAACGGTTCACAATTTGTTGACAGTTTACAATTTCGCGAGTTAGAATCTAACGGTACTAATCTATAATCTAACGGTTTTTACAATCTTACGGTGACTTATCCATTCCAAACAAACAAATATTTCCTCTTTATAATATTAGTTTAGATTTAGATATTCTTATTTATATACATACGTATAGTTTAACAAATAGAATTTTTATTTTCATAACATATATTTCATGGGCTTTAAAAATAATTTTAGAGTAAACCATTATGATATTGAATTGCCAACAAATTTTGATATTTTTGCAAACAATAACCAACAAACCAAGCTTCAAATCGATGAATCACTTAGTTAGATAAATCTCGTATACCTACTTACTTATTACCTGTAGTAAATACTTAATAGGGATATCCTTGTTTCATTTTTGGTACCGAAACCTGAACATGGAATCATTGATAAATATATAACTATACTAAATATACATCAAAGACTATCAAAATTCATATTATGTATTCCATGTCAACAGTAGGTACGAGTATGATCGATTACAATTAATTAATGTAGATAGAATATTGAAGCAAAAATATTGCTAATATCGATCCAATTAATTATGTCTAATGGATAAACTCCCCGTGGCTCGGTAGGAGGACTGCTGAGGACAAAATTAGACAAATGATAAGCAAGTACACAATTTCTGAATTAGTTGAATTATTTAACGACATTTGTTAACTGAAGTTGAGTTCGATTTATTGTCTCTATAGTTAATATAATTTTCTATACGAAACGTATCATAAGACCAAACTAAGTTCATCGAAATAAGGAGTTGGAACCCGAAGCAAACATTTAATGGGGCAACGGGCTAGTTATCTCTCTCATCGTCCAGTGAATACAGGTTAGAGTGTGGGGCCAGTCAAGGAGGGCTGACGTCTCCGGACCTGTTTTTAACCTTTACGCCAACAACCTTATTGGGGAGCTGAGAAGTACCAAAGTCATATTGGTAACGTGTGCGTTAACAATCTGAGTTACGCTGACGACATGGTGCTTCACAGCCCATCAATAAAAGGACTTAGAAAACCAATATTTGTGAACAGTTCGCTAAAGAGCATGGACTCAAATATAAGCGAAAACCGAAATGCCCGTTTTCAAAGCGGGCAAGGGTCCGGAGCCCATTCCGCCGGAGTTTTGAATGGGTAGTCAGTTCGGGTTGTTAAGAGATTTATATACTTGGGACATATCTTAACATAAAGGATGACAGAGACATGGAGAGGGAGCACAGGGCTCTCTCGGTACGAGCTAACATGATAGCGGGCAGATTCACGCGTTGCTCGGATGACGTGAAGATGACGTTATTTGAAGCATTCTGTCAATGCTTGTACACTTGCCAGCTGAGGACAAAGTTTACCAAGCGCAGCTATAATGCGCTTAGGATACAATATAACAACTCCTTCCGCATCCTAATGAAGCACCTACGTTTCTGCAGTGCTAAAGTCATGTTTGCTGCTGCGAGAGTCCCTGACTCCTTCGCCATACTCCTTTGTTTCCTTCTGGGAGAGACTAAGACAAAGTAGCAACTTTATCTTGTGTGCCATTATCGAGGATTTGAGTAATCCTTTTGCTAAACACTGGTCTTACAGCTGTGCGACAACAACCCTTTCACTCAGGTTTCTTTTTTTTAATTTTTTTGTCCGATTTAGATACACTTTTAGATAATCTTGAATATTATTTATTTTTAAGCTTAAACTTTTGTCTCACATTTAACGTTACTGTTCTGTTTCATATTGTCATTCTTTGTCAACCCATAGTAACAACTATTATAGTTGTTACTATGGGTTGAATTGTTGCCTGAATTATAAGTTATTTATTTATTTATTTTATTTAATCTAGGTATATCTCAGTAACTAAACTAATATAGAAATCCCATGAGAATCAGCCCCCCGATTGTCTAAAAGTTGCCGATCAAATCGTCAAAGTTCGGCGTCAAAGTAGGTACGATATATGTACGATACCCTAAACCGATGAGAATGTATACACGAAATTGAGCTCTAATACAATGCTGTTATGGTTTATTTTACTTTGACGCCAAACTTTGACGATTTGATCGGAAATTCTTACACAATCGCACCTCATATCATGTCATACCTACATACTTTAAGGTAAAAGTTGGCCTAGTAGTTTTCAGTTATATATATTCATGGGTTCCTTAACCTCGCCTGTAGGCACTCTCTCAATACGTGGTTTGGTACAGTCTATTTGACGGGGCAAAGTAAAACATGTAAACAACAGATCACGAGATTATAATTTTCATTGGACATATAGTGATGGAAACATTGACAGACTACTTGTGACTGAACGATTGAATTAATACATTCTGAAATCGATTACCACAATACATAGTCATAGTCCACTAGGGACTGATGCTGAGATCTATAGAGCGTACTTTGACTTGGCACAGATTTACTTAGAGTTAAAACGAGATGGACTTATGTGAGTAACATAAATCCATCTTGATTTAACCATGTCTTAAGTCTAAGCAAACTCATAGTTCTCTCTATAGATATCACACTGAATGATAGGAGCAGGTTTAGTCGATTGTAAATCGATTTTCATATAAGCCCGGGATATGAAAATTTATGGGGAGTAAATTCGAACTTTCTCCGTTACGTTATGTACATCTTTCCATGGTAACACTTGATTATGTAATGTATTTTGTTGAATATAAATTATATAATTAATATAAATAAATGTATCAAGCATGCTTTCAGTAATATAAAAATGCGTTCATTTACTCTCGTTTATTTTATAATCGTTCGTAAAGAGTAAACTCCAGTCGTACGTCGGAGCTGACACACACAATTTTTATAACGTAGGAACTTGATCACTGATCACTACAGCCCATTAACGTCCCATAGCTGGGCACAGGCCTTCACTCTCATAGGAGAGAGGGAATTAGAACTTAGATCCACTACGCTGCTCCAATTGGCGCGCTTTAAGGACTATTATCAAGATAAGATGTTAGTAAAAGGTTTAATTATAATAACGTCTTCAACATCATAAGGTAATTTCCATAGAATGTGGTAATCGATTTACGATTTTTACAACCGACTAAACCCGCACTTATCATTCAGTCTGAGGTTCACTTTTCATGTCACATCTTTATGGAATCATTCTATTTATAAGTATATGCCAAACACCCATTAGGTCATTAGTCTTTGTTTTTATTTTGATAAATTATTGGCTTCATAATGCTTGAATTGAATTACTTTTGAGTATATTATAGACTTTAAATGTTTTACTACTACTTAAATGTTTTACCTAAGACGTTTGTGAGTGATTTGTGAAATACAACAGTGAAAATATTGATAGCAAAGTTGAAATGTCGTGACTGGTATGTTTTATTTCCATTTTTTACTCTGCCCCTTCAAATAGACCGTAAAAACTTTATATTTTTCTTGACGTATATTATGTATGTTTGTATGTAGTGCCAAGTGCCAACTGCCAAGGTATCTTGACGTCATCTATAGCCTATGGCTTGTCCTTGCGGAACGTTAAGACGAAGCCAGAAATATCTCAAAATAATCAAAATATAAATCAGTATAAAATAAGCATGTATTCGGGGATCGTTGAATCGACAAAACCCAACCGCTACGACGCGACGAGTAAATTAAATTTTATTACACAACTACTGATGTGCAAGTCTTTGAATACTGATGTGAAGTTCTGGAATATTTACACTGTGTGTTTTAATTTAATTTGGCTCATAATAAATTATTTTGAGTTCTATGAAAGAAAGAAAATCTAAGTCAGTGATATCTCGTAGGCAGTAGCCTACGATAAAGCCTACCGGCAAGCTACGACTGCTACGAGATACGGCGATAGAACATAAACCGCAGCGGTCTACGGCTACGGCAGTGGAGAGATTTATTAAAAACCATACTAGGTATCATAATATAACCTAAATGCGAAAGTATGTATGTAGGTATGTACTGTCTGTCTGCCACGTTTTCTCGGCCGCTTTTCAAGCGATTTTGATACAGAGGTAGGTTGATATAGGTAGATACTTTTTTACCCCGAAAAAAAAGAAGTACCTAAATGCGAAAGTGAAAAGTCTGTCTGCTACGCTTTCCCGGCCTATCTTTTCAACCGATTTTGACGGTTGATTGATTGAACTACAAGGCAACAGCTTTAAGTACCTAGATAATATTATATCAAATCAAATGTTACAATGAAGTATCTTTGCTACCTACCTATGTTTTGCTAACTTGAATGATGTATACCTACTAATATCCGAACTTCCACTTGATTGGATACAAACCCGGGCAGTTCGAGTCGCGGTCCGTCGACAATATCCCAGAATTGCTTGCTCGTTGAAGTCCCTAGCGCACCAATGAGACATGAGTTATCTTTGCTTGCTATAAACTAATCAAATACCTCTTCCCTGTTTTCTGATTGCACTTTACGTCATAGAGAGCAATATCTGGATCAGCACTGGTATTTTCCTTCCTTTCCATGACCTGGAACACCGCAGGTCTTTTTTGTCACGTTTATGCCTACCTATTATGGAGTGACCTTCCAGCCCCATATTTTAGTTTAGTATAAAGGGCGGATATAACCCTGTGCGTTCCGCAGTCGGGTAAAAATAAATCCCTAAGAGTCGGCAACGCATTGGTAGTTCTTATTGGTACTTACTGCAAAGTTTCATGGGCGACATTCACTGACAGGTGACCCAGGTACTCATATTTTTTATGTCTTTCTACTTCTACTACTAAAATCGTGTTTCGAAACGAGGGGTTTCACTATGATCCAATTAGTGGTATCTGAACCCAATTCACAATTGTGTCGGACATTATTTTCTATCCTATTTTAACTTACTACACAGTAGAGTTACCTACTGCAAACTATAGATATATTTTTGTACAAATCCAACATACATATGTATAAAGTGTGTGCTCATAGAATTTATATACCTACCTATAATGTGGCCGTGTGCTTGAAGGTACCGTAACTACAGTTCCCGCGCGAGTTGAGTGCAGAGCTAATGTATGGTGATACATAGGTACAAAAGCTCTGCATTCAACTCGCGCGCGTACTATAGTTACTCTGAAGTGCCATGAATGCCATGCTCATCATTCCACTACCGAAATAATTTGAATAAAAGGTATGTCCAAGTCTCATTGTATGAGGATTGAGGTTCGATTATTATAGTAGAGTCAAACGTCGGCGGAATGTAATATGTATGTCACCGTAAGATGTACCTACTGTCGAAAGATTACAATTTAATGCAATATTTTCCGGTAGATTGTAATCTGATAGGTATTTAAACCCGATAAAACCTAAGGGCACTACTTGATTGTTTATGTCGAACCCTAACCTAATCTACAAGAAAGAGACAAGAAAACGTAAAAACAATGAATATTTCAAAAATTGACACTCAGAACATTGAACAGTTCACAATCTTTCGGCAGTTTACCATTTCGCGAGTTAGATTATAATCTAACGGTTTTTACAATGTTACGGTGACATGTACCTATTTATATTTACATCTGCTGATTTAGCAGTACTACTCCGTATTTGTTACGTTTTAAATCGGTTTTTAAAACCGTTTAAATCATCTGCGTTTGCAAAATTGAAATTGAGATTGCGAATTTATTGATCACTTGTGTCAAGTTGCGGAGGCAGCGCCTGCCCGTCGCGCGCCGCACGTGGCCGCTGCCCTCGCCGCCCGCCCCACTGCCGCCCGCCCTGCGGCGGCTGTCGGCTTGTCACTAGTGCCGCGTTATCCTCTTCCAAATTAACTTTGTTTGCGTATTGTTACACTCGGACACCACTCGACACAAATAACGTGCGCCGACTTGCCAACCTAAACATCTGTCGAGCCGCTCGCTCGTTAACGTTAAATCGCGTATACGCGTCGAGTGAGTAATCAGGGGGAAATTTCTTTCGCAATAGTATAAAGTCGATTGTGTTTTTCATATTAAAACAGGGCTCATAAAACAATACATAATATTTTCCCGCTCATGACAAACGAATCGCGTTTGTGCGACTACGTCAGTAACTGGAATAGATTCGGTTATTACGGGGCGTGAAATTAAAGGATAAACAAATGAAGTCGGCAGCAGGCGCCATAATAATGAAACAGCAGTCGGCATCAAGAGGTGTCAAGCTGCAGACACGGGCGGCGTGACCCGGGACACGCTGGGCCGCGGCGCATCGCGATCTGGGGCATATCGATAAGCGTGCCCTACTTAGCCGGGCCGTGGGCTGGCGGCGCCGCACAGCATTGCAGCGACTAGCGAGGAGATGTCGGGCACGTCGTACACGTCGGGCAGCGTGCGCTCGGGCGCGGGCTCCGTGCGCCTGGGCCCGGGCGCCGGCCACGAGGTGGTGCTGGACGCGCTGTACGACCGCAAGCGCGACAAGAAGACCGTGCGCGTGCTCACCGTGGTCGTGTACGTGTTCAGCGTGTCGCTCGCGGCCATCATGCTCTCGCTCTACTACGTGTTCTTCTGGGAGCCCAAGGACGCGCACTATGCGCAACGCAAGGTGTCAAACACAGTCACGCCGCAAACCAGCACCACACCAATGCCCACTTGCTTTTTGTCTCACACCGGTAGGTCACACTTTCGACACGCTTATTGTACCTACCTATCTATCATCGTTTTTTATTATTATTTTGTCTTATTTTAACAGCTACGTTATTGTATTTCGTTCCCTTTTGTTTTAATACCTATCTATACCTACTTTAGTTTCTTTTTCATGATCCGTTTATTATACATACCTACCTTTACCCACATACAGGCCACGTACAGCACCAAATTAACTAATCCGTAAGATTTTGCCGAGGTAGGTAGGTAATAGGTATATTCCACCTTATATTTATTTACAGATTCTGTTACTGATTCTGAACGAACTACTTTCAGGTTTTGCATAGACTAAAACTAACGTTGTATAAGTTTTCTACTTCCTATCTGGATAAGTAGATGTGCTTTGTGTGTGTGTGTGTGTGTGTGTGTGTGTGTGTGTGTGTGTGTGTGTGTGTGTGTGTGTGTGTGTGTGTGTGTGTGTGTGTGTGTGTGTGTGTGTGTGTGTGTGTGTGTGTGTGTGTGTGTGTGTGTGTGTGGGGCAACATCGCATTTTGTTAGAGTGACATTTACTAAAAAATTTGAAAGAGGCTTACCATCGCCACTTACTTACCTACTGAAAAAGTTAAAAAATCTATGATCTGTGCCTAAACAAACCACATTACGACATTCTGAGTTCTAACACAGGTGGGTCCATGCAATTATGAACCATAAGGTGGTAAACATTTTCTGACCGCGACTGTACCTACCTAATAGGCCGTGCTAGAATAATATAAGTAGGTACCAACGTAATAATATTATAGGTGCTATTACTAGCTGGTACCCGCGACTTCGTTCGTGTGGCATAAGTTTTTTTAATTCCCACGGACACTTCTTAATTTTCCGGTACAAACCTATGTAACTCCCCGATCAACTATACCTACCGATGCGAAAATCTCGTCGATCCGTTACTCGGCGTGATTGAAGGACAATCCATCAAACAAACATACGTTCGCATTTAAGTATAATTTTATTATGATCATAAAGCATCAACTTTACGTGCCTACTAGAGTTTTTACATACTTACATACCTATCATGCACCTAATATATTATGTAACATCAAGGTACTCTTTAAACAGCTATTACAGTTAAAACAAATTGAATACCTGGGTGACCGAGCTGTGCTCGGTATTTTTTTGGTAAATCGTGTTATAAATAAATACAAAATACATACTGAAGAAATATGAATAATATTTAACGATCTTACCGACATAATAATAAAAAAATATGAACTGGTTATTTAAATAAAAAATCGAGTGCAATTGGGCTCCCAATAATAGTTTTTCTCACAAAAGAAGGAACTTTAAAAAAAGGGAAAAAATAATCGGACTGGTGATAACTAGAATCGAACCGGGCCTTCTGGTTTTTGGACCGCCCAATTTCCCATCTGAGCTTTTATAACCTTGTAGATGACGGCGAAATTTACCTTCTTATTCTAATGATATTGTAGCAGTTTTCACTGAAAATACGATTAAAACGAAATTTTCTAAAAATGAATCCTAGCTAGATCGATTCATCGCCTCCGAAACTCACTAGACACTAAATTTCATGAAAATCGTTTTAGCCGTTTCCGAGATTCAGATTATGTATAGGTAATCTGAATCTCGGAAACATATTATATATATATATATATATATATATAAATAAAATATATATATATATGTAATATATATATATAATATATATAATATATATATATGTTTCCGTTTTTTGTTTGATATATATATATATGTCACCGTTAGATTGTAATCTGATAGGTATTTAAACCCGATAAAACCTATGTATAAGTCAAGTACTTGACTATTTATGTCGAACCCTAACCTAACCTACAAGAAAGATACCTACAAGAAAACGTAAATAAAATGAATATTTCAAAAATTGACACTCAGAACATTGAACAGTTTACAATCTTTCGACAGTTTAGAATTTCGCGAGTTAGATTATAATCTAACGGTTTTTACAATCTTACGGTGAAATATACAAACAAGAATTGCTCGTATAAAGGTATTAGATTTACAAAGTACTTACTACTTATAAAATAAAGCAAATCTAACCCGAAATTATAATAAGTAGGTAGGTATAGTTTACAATTTCGCGAGTTAGATTATAATCTAACGGTTTTTACAATCTTACGGTGACAGATATAAATAATATCTCGTTACAAACAAAAGATTTTTTAACAAAAGTTTCGGATTATAAATTTTATTATTAAATTATTCTATAGGTATGTTAAAACAGAGTGTTAGATGTTGCCAAGTTGCATAGTTACCTAGATACAATTTCGTCTAGTAGGCAGTGTCTGAATTGATACCGAACCAATTAAAATTTACAAAAAATATTCAATAATAGTAATTTGCCTAGTACGTAGTAGGTGTAATAAGTGTATGAGATATGGATAGAAACCACAGAATTGGGAACCAACATATTTTGTTCTGTAATAGAAACTCGACATAATTTTCACCCGTAGGTACTTATTATAATATATATAAAATTCAAAGTCCTGACTGACTGACTGACTTATATATCAACGCACGCCTAAACCGCTGGTCCTAGAGACATGAAATTTGGAGAGTGTATTCTTTGTGAAGACTAGGTATCCACTACGAAAGGGTTTTTCGAAATTCTACCCCTAAAGGGTAAAATAGGGGTTGGAAGTTGTAAGTGTATGAAAGTCCTTCATTTCTCAAGTTACAGCCAAGAAACTTGGCATGCGAGCTACCAGTTAAAAATTAAGAAATACGTGTTTCACAGTTTTTCAAAATTCCACCCCCAAAGGGGTAAAATAGGGGTTGAAAGTTTGTTTGAAAGTCCATTTCTCAAGTTATAGCAATGAAACTTGGTATAAGAGCTGCGGGTTGAAAATGAAGAAATACATGTTTGACAAAGGGGTGAAATAGAGGATGAAAGTTGGTATGAAAGGCCTTCTTTTCTCAAGATATTTTTCAAGTTATATCAACGAAACTTGGCATTTTGGCTTTCGGTAAAAAATTAAGAAATACGTGTGTCACAGTTTTTCTAAATTTTACCCTTTACTATTTTTAAAGGGGTAAAATAGGGGTTGAAAGTTTATATGAAAGTCCTTCATTTTTTTCAAGTTATAGGCATGAAAGTTGGTATTTGGGCTTCTGTTTAAAATAAAGAAATATGATTTCCACAGTTTTTGTAAATTTTATCTTCAAGGACGTTAAATAGAGTGTTTATCCTTAAATCATGCCGCAACAGAGCAACAGTTTTTTTGCAAGATGAGGACCTGGAGAGTGACATATTTATTTTATCCCCGATGATTAAAAAATGCCTGTGGGAATTAAAAAACTTAAGCCACGCGAAGGAACTCGCGAGCGTCCGCTATACGCTATATGAAGCCTTTATAGATAGGCTGTTTGCAGCGGGAAGTTTTCATAATATCATTAGTCCAGTCATTATACACATTTGGAAAGGCAAGTGAAACGAGAAAGCTTAAATTTGGATATTACGTGGGGGAAGCCAAGAACAGCTAACTTCAAATTTTCGACCAAGATTTCCAATGTGCATTTTCCGCCATCTTGAAAAAAGCGTTAAATTCAGTTTTTTCACAATAACTCGGTTCTCCATTGAGATACGAAAATTTTGAAAAAATTCTTTTTTGTTGCTTTTTTACGATCTACAATTAAGGTCTTTTTAATTTTTCACCTATCGTTCATCGTTCTTGATATAATCGAAAATACCATTACACTAGCGGCACGCTATGATGGCCGGTTTGACACATTACAATAGTGATGTGGAATGTCAATTTATTCTCGAACAAAAAACAATTAAGTTTTGTTTTTGTACCTGATTAAATAGGTTTAATAAAACAAAAATGTATATGTTTATTTAATTTATTTGAACGAACTGAATATTTGAACGAAAATGAATATACATACTTTATATGCATACAAGAAACATATGAATACAAAAGATACCAAAAAAGGTGCCACAAAAGGCCATAATTAATCAGATTCGTCCATACTACTATTTTCACTGTCGTCACTGCTATCATCACATACATTAATAATTATATGTTCGTTTTCTATAATATTATCTATTTTCACATCTCTTTCATAATCTTCCCTTATTAATTTAACAGTTCTATTCACAACCTTTTCCCAGTCTCCTTTAGTCACATGTTCACAAGCTTCTTCTAATAATTTTAGCATTTTTTTTGTGGTAAATGGGGGTTCTGTATTGTGTCTTGCAGCATATCCCTTAATTTGAGCCCACACCAACTCAATCGCATTATACTCACAATGGTAAGGCGGTAACCGTATAACTCTGTGCCCATGTTCTAATGCTATTTCGTCAATGACGTATCGGATCTTGGTTGGTTTGTTTTCTTTTAAAAGACGTACTAATTCCGCTTTTAACATATTCATGTTTGCATCTACGCCATTTTTACGAAGCCATGCGACGATATCAGCTTTCTTTTGGGATTGGGCAGGTGGCTTGTCAATTTGCATCGAGTGGTATGGGGCGTTGTCCATAATTATAATAGATGGTACAGGGAGGCTACACAACATTGAGGTAAACCATTCAGTAAACTTTTCTCCATTCATGTCTTCATGATAGTCTCCAGTGGTTTTTGACGCAAAAGCCATGAGAGAACCTTCGACAAACCCGTTGATGGTTCCGGCGTGACAAATTATAAGTCGCGATCCTTTTCCTACAGGAACTTTGGAAGTAGATGCTGCTGTGTCATCGTTCCAAGAACGGCCTACAGTATGGTTAGCATTAAGCCATGTTTCATCCAAGAACACAACATTTTGCCAATTTTTGATTTCTTTCACTTGCCGTAAAAAAGTATACCTTGCCATCGCTATATCAAATCTTTCCATCAATATTTTGCGTTTGTTACATTTTTTGTATCGAAATCCAATGGTCTTCAAAATCTTCGTTAAAGAACTTTCCCCACCGAAGAATAATCCAGCTTCCTTCAGTGAATGCACCAACTTTTTTCTTGTTGGATACTCCTTCTGTAAATAGTAGCCGTAAACATGTCTTCGGATAGCATCGGCATCAAAGCTATCGATGCCTACGACTGGTTTTGCTCGTTTTCTCTTTTTTGGTGTGTGAAGTTTATTTTCTTCTGTGCCAGTCTCGCCATATTTTTTTTTAGTTATCCGTCTAACAGTTCGTTGTCCAATATTAAGCGCATCAGCTACGCGTTCAACCACTGACGTTATAGGTAAAATTGGCCCTCCATTTTGAGCTTCACGATCGAAATAGTTACGAAGGCGTATTACGAACTCACGTGTCTGACTATTTAGAACAGTTCTCTGCGTACGTTCGGTCATATCGACGAAATCCACAACAAAGGGCTTGAACAGAGTCCAAATTAACGAGCAAGGGTCAACAGTAATGCAGTATCAATATTTGAAATCCAAAGCCAGGTCAAAACTATATCACAATCGCATTGCACTGACAGTTTATACTTTTCGAAGCAACGTCAATTCGAAACTGCTTTGTTTTGCATTGAGCATTGACGCGAGTTTGCCGGAGGTAGTAGTTGTGCTAGCCAGCGATCCTATGTGACGATCGTATTAGATTCCATTTTTAAAAATTTATTGATATTTTTTTGCGATTTCAGAGGTTTGTCCACATAGTGAAAATTGTTCATATTCACAAGTACATTCACCCCTTAAATGGTGCAAACTGATTTTTCTACACTTGTATACATTTAAGAAATCAATTTAATAAATAAATTTTGAGTCCTAAACCTAAAACTACATTCGATAAAATTTATGAATCTCTGCACATCACTATCGTCAATAAAGTAATACAATTATTTCCTTCAAAGTCGTTATCAATTAATACGGAACTTCATGAGAAACTACATTCGATAAAATTTATGAATCTCTGCACATCACTATCGTCAATAAAGTAATACAATTATTTCCTTCAAAGTCGTTATCAATGTCGGTAAGTCTGTGCCCAGTTTCGATAAAGCCGCTCTCACGGTTGTATCCACACGTCAAAACGAATTATTACGATACCAAATAAGTTAATAAACCAGCCAAATTATAGATAGCTGATGCCCGCGGCAGAAAATGCACATAGGAAATCTTGGGCGACAATTTGAAGTTAAGCTTTTCTGAGCCACCCCCACGGAATATCCAAAATTTAGCTTTCTCGGTTCACTTGCATTTCTAACCCCTTTTTTTCCGACTTAATGACTGGACAACATAGGACATCAGTAATTGTACGCGGACGAAGTCGCGGGCGACCTCTAGTTTAACATAACAGTACAAACCTTAACAGTATAAATAAATACATACCTATAAATTACATTCTAATTTCTTTAACTAAACTTACTTAACTTATATTATTCCTACGTTTTGCACTGTTTAGAATTAGTTAGAACTGATCATTTACCTAACTTGATAATGGTGGACCTGCCTAGAATATTTACTAAAAGGTCCTAAATATGCTCGTGTAATATTACTTAATGGAATTAGAAATTAATAGGATAAGTAGATCGTAATAAAGTAGTAACTAGGTATGTAGGTACAATCTGTTATATCCAGTAGGTACCTACGTACATGTCTGTATCTTTATAACTTAACGGTAAGGAGGATGTGGAGAGAACTCGGCGAGTGTTCCCGAGAGCTGGCAGCAATAACTCTAATTTTAGCTGAGGTAGGTAAGACTTACAATAACCGGCACTCGGCTATTCACTGATCATGTTTATTAGATATAAATCACTAAAGATTTCAAACGAAATGCTCTGGAATAGCTATAAGCAGAGGCAGACTACAACGGACTACACAATAAATAGCTCCCATAATATTATGATAGACATACCTACCTACCTATTTACTAGGTACCTACATAATTACCCTACTTGGAAAAGCGGTGCTTGCTTAGATTATTTAGACGTGTAAGAATTCATTGTGAGTAGGTCAAAAAGGTTAAAATCTGCTTTTTATAATAATTACACTGACGGAGATTTACCTATGTTTTTAATTTTACCGTTGCGGAGTTCCGCGTCTATTTCCGAATTATTTATCAATATTTTTTTTAATAAGTTACTCCGTACGCCACTCTACCACAGTTGCATATAATTTCAGTAACCAAGCAGAATTTTTGAGGAGGTCAGCCAAGCCCAGTGGGGGTTCCAAAAGACGATGCATTACAAAGTCAAATTAAGGGATTTCTGGCTTGCATCAGATTCTAGAATTGATACACTATAGTACATTTCAAGAATTTACCTCGTAACGATCTTGTCACCTTAAAAACTAAATGTAGTTTGTACCTACTTAACTAGTAACTTAGAAATAAGTAACTAGGTATTTAAGCGTAAATAAATGTAATGACAGACAACCAGCCATGAAGATATCGTTGCCTCAGTGAAATTGATGTTCTACATTTAAATCATTGCTGCAAATAAATATAATTCAAGTAGGTATGTTCGCTGGAATTCAGAGTTCGATTACCTACGTACATTTTACAAATTAGGTAGGTACCTACATCGTTACATACCTGCTGCGAACGCCGAACGAAACACAGGACAGGCAGGGCATCTGCTAGTTAATTAGTGCAGAAGGCCACGTGTTATTGACTAATCTTTGTTTACAAACCAAAACCTATACACAGCTCTTGAAAGATAGTTACGGCTCACTGGTTTAAACTAAAGTGTTCATTCCGATGTCCATAAATCCGTGCTACGATTTCACGGCTAACACGGGGTTTTTTCTAAATATTTAAAAGACCTCGACTTTATTTTCTTAACAAACATACGCGCTTGTGATGTTTGTAGCTCTGTTTTTCAGTTGCACATAAAGAACCCTACCTATACCTACTCTCACTACTAGATAGTTAGATACCTACATAATAGTAGGGGAGTCCAAGAGAGGATTTTTGGATTAACTCCAGCGCGTCAGATATTGATAGCGTATAGTATGTGTCTCTGTTATCGGATTTACAAAAGTATGCTACTCTGTCGGTTTGCATGGCGGGGTTAGCCGTACGAAAGGGTAGAAAATTGGTAAGTATTCTGACGATTCTGTTGTCTGACATACCTAACGCAAAGTAACTGCGGTTTTTTCAAAATGCAAAAGAATATTGCCATTATGAAATACCCGAGCGAGCGCGTCAGATTATCATACAGTTACAGGTCCCAAACGTGCTGACCCATAATCTGACGATAATCTAGTATCGAGGAATTTTCTTAATCTGATGATTTGATTTAAAAAAAAACCTGTAGACGGTCCCCCACCTTTTTTCTTTACATCTGATAACCTTTTTTTTCTTTCTACCATCTAATCTTCAAAATACATTAAGGTTTCAACGACGCTCGAGTAAATCCACATTTAGCATCATGGACTCCCCTAGTATACTTAAGTACCTACTCCTAAGAATGCCTTAAATTTTCAAACCCAAATTGCTTAACACAGCGTACGTCTGTTTTAACATCTGGGCCTAGAGTGTTAAATTGTAAAACGTGAAGCGGGTCTTCTGGCGACCCGATTAAAAAAAACTTAATCTTTAATAATGGTCTAAGCATCAGCCAGCCAGTTCATTAATTAAATGTTTTATTACCTAGACGCTACGGCTGAATATCATTCAGGCCGCTAGTTGAACGGCGACATTTAGTAAAAGAGGCTAGGCTGTTATTTGATAAGCTGCGAGATATAGACAAAAAAAACGGTCAAGTGCAAGTCAGACTCACGCACAAATGGTTCCGTACCACCACACAAAATAAATTATTTTAGTAAATAACAAGAAAGATATCATATAGCAACACGTAATCAGCTATGAAATAACTGGCTTGCATAATGGCGCTAAACTGGTAGAGCCTGACAAACAATTCCTACCCTATACGGTGACATAAATATGTTACCGTAAGATAGTAAAAACCGTTAGATTATAATCTAACTCGCGAAATTATCAACTGTCGACAGATTGTGAACCGTTCAATGTTCTGAGTGTAAATTTTTTAAATATTAATTGTATTTACGTTTTCTTGTGTCTTTCTTGTAGGTTAGGTTAGGGTTCGACATAAATAAGTAGGTAGTCCCTCGGTTCTATCGGGTTAATAAACCTAACAGATTACAATTTACCGAAAAATAATGCGTTAAATTGTAATCTTTCCACAGTTTGCAATTACGCGAGTTAGATTATAAACTAACGGTTTTTACAATCTTACGGTGACATATATAATAAAAAGCGAAAGGTCACTCGCTGATTCAAAACGATATCTCAGGAACTATAAAGCATACAGACTTGAAATTTGGAAGATAGGGTCCTTCTATGGTGTAGACGGCCGCTAAGAAACGGTTTTGAGAAAATTCACCCCTAAGGGGTTGAAATGGGGGTTGAAAGTTTATATGAAAGTCCTTTGTTTTTGAAGCTAGTTTATCTAGCTTCAAAAAAATTGGCAATTAAGTTATTAGTTATAAATAATAAAAACCTGTATAAGCAATTTTACAAAAATCTACCCCAATAGGGGTGAAATGAGGGTTGGAAGCTTTCATAAGGACTCCCAAGTTTTTGAAGTTAGAGACTTGAAAATCGGGATTTAGGTTATTAGTTTTAAGTTATAATAAACCGTATAAACAATTTTAGGAAAATCTACCGCACAGAGGGTGAAATGGGGGTTGTAACTTTGTATGAAAGTCCTGTGTTTTTGAAGTTAGATACTTGAAAATCGGTAGGTAATAAAGGTTATTAGTTTTAAGTACTTAATAATAAACTGCATAAGCAATTTTACGATTATCCACCACAAAGGGCGTGAAATAGGAAGGCATGAAGGTTATAAGTTTTTGAAGGCAGCATTATGGACTTATTAGTCTTAAATAATAAAAACCTGCCGATGCTATATAGCTGGTATAAGTAGGTAGGCCTTTTGCAGCGGGAAAATTTCATAGGAAATCAGAAATTGTACGCGGACGAAGTCGCGGGTGACCGCTAGTATATATTATTCTTAAATTAAATTGGGTTTGTTTAACTTCGATCCTAACATTCCCATAGGTTAACCAATAGATATCGGACTATTATAGAATTGTGTTGTGGTAGGTAACTATATGCGCCACCTAATCTATTTTAAATGTTACTTTCTTTGTTTGCAGGAGGAAGCGATACCACAGTGAATGAAACTGCCACACCACTAACCCTTGACAGCTTCGCCAATTATACAAATACAAATGAAACGATGGAAACTATAGATACGATAGTTGAGTACGTAGAGACCTCAACGATATCCTCCGAGCAAGATTACACCTCCAATGTCAACGAAACCCTCAACGTCACAACTATTACATGACAGCTCAAAGAACCCTCAAAGAAACCTTACAACAAAACTATTTGTAGTTAAATCGAGTAACTACATACAGGTTGAACTAGATAGATATTGCCGACTCGTATAAAGCGGCCTTAAATTGTGATCAAAGTAACGTTCGCCGTCTTTTTAAGATTAAAATATGTGTGAGATTTGTTCAGTGAATACGTATTACCTTAACTACTTATTAACAAATAGGTACAAAGGGTCGAATAATTGAAGCGATACCAATTTACACGCCCTAATGTACCTACTTATTTAAATATTTTTAATACAGGGTTATCACTTTATCAGTTCTCAGTCATCAACTCACCACTGAACTGTCAAGGGAGGTCTGAAATATAAAACACCAATTTAATTAAACTAGAATAGTCATTTATATTATTTATTAATAAGTATTTACTTATGGTAATTATTTAAGCACCTGTGTTTAATTTCCAAATAGCAGAAAGGTAAATTAGATGTACCTATATTAAATTTAAAAAAAAGATAGGTCCTAATAGATAGGGTGTGCCTACTTATTGTTAGCTATACCTAATATTTTTATACCAGCTAGGTACGTAGATTTGAGTCTATTAATTTATTCAATTGACTATAATATGATCTCATATATAACATTTGGGTTTTTTAATTCTAAAATTTTACGTAATTACATACTCGTATATAGGTAGGTATACGAATTATTTACGATACTTATTAAGTTGCATTAAGATTAGAGTTACGATTACGATTGGTCGTTCCGGCGAAAAATATGTTCAGTAGAGTAACGATAAACTAAGCCAGAGCTTTAGCCGCGAATAGTTTAAGATACATTAAATTAGGTACAATCTGGCCTGTGTATGATCGTTAACACCAGAGTAACACCACCGTGAATACCTATTCACTAAATACTAAGACTAACTACACATTGTAATCATCGATTTAAGTCAATGATTGTAATTTGTAGACTTTGAGGTAGGTATAGTCTACCTACGTCCCTATACTGATTCGCAGACCAAGTGCAGTGTACGATTTAACTATACTATAAAGGTAGTATAGGGTGTGAAGGTTAAGGCGTCAGGCACGAAATTAGCGACGGCCGAGCGATGGCACTCGACCGCCTTCTGAATCTATAAGTAAAGGCAAAATGGGTAGGTACAATTTTGCACAACGTTAATATATTTCGATTATCGAAACATTAATTAAAACGTTAAAGCAAAATGGACTTTAAATATGCTTCACGACAATTATATTCTGTCATCACATCAATAGCCAGCGCCATTGGCCGAAAAATCGTAAAACAAGACGGATCCTAAAATATAAAGGACAGAAAAAACTTTAAAACTAAGTCGCGTTTACGTCAATTTTACTGTACATATTTAACATATAAACGGAGAGCTGGCGACGAATTTCGGGAAGATCCGTTTGGCAAGCTGAAATTGTGAAAAAAATATTATTTCGTTAATTGGCGAATCCAGTCCTGCCAGTTTGGTAGAGCTTTTGCGGTTATTTCGCTACTGCGCAGCATTTGCAAAAAAACTAAAAAGATTTTTTTTGCCAACTTTTTTTTTAATCTTTTGATTTAGACTTAATAGAATTCGAAAAAAAAACAGTCATTTTTCGGTTATAAAGTATTGCCTCTTCATAGTCCGGTCAATTTAGACCAAAAAATGAGAGTGAAGTTACATAAAGTCCCAACAAGCTGAAATTCAATGAAATTGTTCAAAACATAATTATAAACAATGTCTAGAAGTTCCCCATCATTCCCGTGTATGGATTTTTTTAAATTCAAAGTCAAAGGTCAAAAAAATGAGTTTTTCGCGATTTTCAGCAAAACCGTAAGTTTTATCATAAAAGTACCTCAGACAAAAATTGTAGATCATAAAATTATCTATAAAAAATGTATCAATACTTTTTTCTTACGAGCCACCGTTTCTGAGATATAACGATTCAAAAAGTTATAAAAGTTGTTATCGTCATAATATGCACACGTTTCCACGCCACCTATGAGGTAGTTTACTAAGCGCGTTTTTTTTAACGTGATTTCCCCAGTAGGCCTACTCCACGGGTCAGTTGTGATCCTGTTTAATGTAAAACTATTGCAAAATAACGGAAAAGATAAAAGCGATGTAAATTAAAAAAAGTGTTGAAGTTCATTCGTCTGATTCGTAAGTTTCAAATTCTTGTTCTTCTTCTCCTGCTTCTTCTTCATCTTCATTTTGGATGCAAGTAAATTGCGTCAATAGCGATGTATCGCATGATACTTCGTCGGAATCAAACGAATCCTCCATTGTTTGTGATTCAATATTAGAGCACGACCGGCCTTGACAATTTGTGCATGCCAAAGAACAAAACAGCCCGACTTTTTTGCAACCACATTTAGCACTGCATCCCTTTTTGCAGTTGCAAAAAATAGTGTTCAGCAGTTTTTCCGGCGCAGGTGGAAGTTTTGAACTGGCTCTAATATATTGTTGACCAACTTCCAACCCCAGTCTGTAGGGTCTAGCTGATAACCAAGCCACACTTGAACTTGGTAATATACTCGAAAAAGATGTTGGTGAGCAGCAACTGAGGTTGGAGGAAGACAAGCTAATTGAACTTGTTTTTTATTTTTAGTACTTATTTTTTTTTTGTGTTTGTGTGTTTTTGACCTTTGACCTTGAATAAAATTTTTTCCATACACGGGAATGATGGGGAACTTCTAGACATTGTTTATAATTCTGTTTTGAACAATTTCACTGAAATTCAGCTTGTTAGGACTTTATGTAACTTCGAATGTCTAAATTTACCGGACTATCAAACATTTTATTAAAATTTCCAAAACATATACTTTTTGCAATCAGAAAAATTTAATCACGTATTTATTGAGTAATTTCAATAATACCTACCGGCAAATCGCGAGACAAATGTTGCGGTTTTAAACAATTTCCAGACATTAATAAAGTTTTCAAATGAGTACGACATACGAAATAACTGCAAACGCTCTACCAGACTGGCAGGACTAGATTAGCCAATTGACGAAATTATACCTATTTTCTCACAATTTCAGCTTGCCAAAAGGACCTTCCCGAAATTCATCGCCAGCTCTTAGACCATTATATCATTTCGGTGTTCTATCAGAGCAGATTATAAAGGCATAAAACACTAAGTTCTTACTTATGTACTCTAGTTGTAATAATTCGATGCTACATTATTTCTTAACATGGCCCATCAGTAGGTATCTGTCTTATAAACCGTTTTTATGCACTAAGTAATGTTGGCGAAATGTGCAAAGTTGTACTAATTAATAATTGTAAGGTAGGTCTCAGTAGATAGGCGAACATTGCCTTTTATTTACGTTTACTATATTATGTACTTAGTTGTTATAATACTCAATTTTGTTCATATTTGTACGTTTTATATGTTAAAACGAGACGCGCGCACAAGTTCAACTGTTTGCCTTCACAGCATATTCCACTTTTACATCTCGCCCTACTGAAAATAAAATACACAAAGCTAAGTTATTAACGTGTTGTTAGTTTGTTTCGTAACGGCCGACGACGCCAGTCTGTACCTACTAGGTATAACGTACAATTACCTATTCTGTGTCTGTTGATAATCGTACCTACCCTTGAGGACTAAAAAGTTTCTTTGTCCGCGCGTCTAATAAAATATATTGTGTCCGTTTAAGTATTTATGATTGTACATAATATATTAGGTTATACCTACCTGTTTACATAGTAAGTAAATATAGTCGACTATGAACTTGTGTTATTTAAATATGGTATCCAAATATTGGCTTTCCTAAAACTTATAATTTACTCCCATTTATCTGTACACATTTTTATAAAATTATTTCTAAACACGTTTTACTTAGATATATAAAAATACTATACAAAACACATTTAAAAATAACTTAACATTTATCTTATTATTAATAATATTCATTTTATTTCAGTTTTAATAGTAATATTTATTAAAACTTTAATTAATGATAATATTTATTTTAAATACGATTAATATTTCAAAAATTGACCCTCAGAACATTGAACGGTTCACAATCTGTCGACAGTTTACAATTTCGCGAGTTAGTTAAACATCTATATGGAGTAATGTATGGAGTAGTTATATGGAGTATATCTAGTGATAAGAGAGCAAGTAATTGGCGGGATTTTTTTAAAAATTAGGTCAGGTATATTTAATAACTGTGTACTAAGACCCGTATTAATAAACCGCCAATCAGATAAAAATGCGTTCTCAAGTATGGGTCAGTTTAATTGTTGCCCGCCTTACTTACTACCAGCCGTACTACAAAGCACATGAGTAAAGAAATACAAAGTATTAACACGGCCAGTAAATCTTTTCCGTATTACTACAGGTAAACTACGTAGAGACCAAGAAGTAAGACAAGAAATTTTTACTAGATACGATATTTATTAGAAAACATTAACTTACCTGACGTTGGTTTTGAAACTGTAGGGCGATTGTGTAAAACCTGCATCAATCCTTGTTATTAGTTACAGTCTCAATTGTTTTGATTGGCTGAATTTATGGTATTTTCGCTGTGTCAATGGATTTTGGCCAATAGTGGAAAAATGTTAATAACCAGTCAAATGTGATTGCGATCGTTACACTGTAGCTGCCATGTTTAGCCAATCGAGTAGACCGTCTACTTAGGTCTACTCGTATTTTTTTGTTTAGCCTTGAGTTTTGTATAGCCCAGTGCTGCCAATATCCAAAAATCCGAGACTCAACTTATTCTCAGTTTTCACTATATTTAGATTTATTATGGATTACGACAACTCAATCAAATCAGCAACTTTTTATCAAACTTAACACTTCTAGTCACGGAAGTTGTATGAAATACACAGTTGTGACGTCATCAAAATAAACTCGCCGGCATATTTAGCGGAACATAAAAAAAAGGTTTGATATCAGTATCTTATAAGGTTGCTGGCTGGTTTATACGTCATTTAATTTAAAAATAAATATTTTCAAATTTAAAAATAAATATTTTCAAATTAAGAAAACAACTGAACATCACATTTTAATTTTATTCAAATACACCTTAACTGGAGCGAACTTCGAGTATTTCTTCCTTCTGAGTTTGATTTAAAATTTCATTGAAATACTGTTTTTTGTTAGTTTTTTTAAATCGCGTATCTTTCTGGAGTTGATGACTGAATTATGCCCGACTTAGGGCGCTTTTAGTGTCACGCGGATTTGCTCACGCACGCGGGATTGGACCGCATGCGTAGCATCCGCAAAGAACAATTTCATATAGGTATCTATTGTAAAGCGTGATAAACGCACGCGGGACGCGGGGCGCTGTGCGGGGCGTCACCCCGGTGCGGGGTATCCGCATGCGTAAGCGCTGCCTACAACTTCAGTGCCCATTTTAGAGTCGAGCGGGGCGCACGCGCCGTATTGTACTACCGAAATGAAAATCGATACAGAACGAGTAATCATTGAAGTTCATCTGCGGCCCGTTTTGTGGGATAAACGCAATGAATTATACAAAAACAGGGACGCGAGGGAGGCTGCATGGAGAGATATTTTGAAGGAATTGGCACCTAACTACGAAAATTTGAGCGAAGAGGAAAGAAAAGAGGCGGGTATGTGTTTGGTTCATTATTTTATTTATACAAGCATCATTACTTTATTAATATAAGCATAATTATTTAATTCACAAATAACATCAAAAACCTTCTAAAACCTTTTGAGTTTAGTTAATTAATTATATATCGGTGTTGCCAGGAGACTTTTCCTTCATTGATAAAGTAATCTGCAAATATATCTCTGATATTACTTGCCGACGTATTACTACTTTCAGTCTGCTGCCTGGGTAGTGGTCCCGTAAAACCATTTGTGACAAATGTATGGCTGACCTTGTAGCCATCCCGTTTCCTTATGAAATTGTGAAGTACACATGCCGTCTTGACTATTAATTGTACTAGATCTAACTTGACATTCATGGATCTGTGAAATATTCTAAATTTATTTGACATAATTCCAAAAGTGCATTCTATGTACCTTCTAGCTCTGGACAGACGGTAATTAAATATTTTCTTTTTGTAAGGTAAATTATCACGAGCATAAGGCCGCATCACATGTGATGATAAACCAAAACTTCGGGGCACTCCTTCTAAAGATGGTTGAATCGGCGTTGCTTCCACTGGTACCGACATTAATATATGTAAAATTATAATCAGCATCACACATTGCGAGGAGCACTACAGAATAATATTTCTTATAATTAAAATATAGTGATCCACTGTGCGGCGGCCGAATCACTCTTATATGTTTTCCATCAATTGCACCCAAGCAATTAGGAAAATTTGTATATGTGAGAAATCCCTCTGCGATTTCTTTCCATTTGATCCCATTAAGCTGTGGAATACATTCAGACTTTAGTTCAATCCATATTATGTAACAAACTTGTCTTACTATTTCGCTAATTGTTGCAATTCCAATCACATAGGAATAGTGTAGATCAGTGAATGTATTACCAGTTGCCAAATATCTGAAAACAAAAACAATATATTAATAATATGATAACATAATATATTAATAATGCTGACATCAGACATAAGACAGCATGCACCGCTCGAATTTTACTTCAGAAGAAAAATAAATAGCCTTCATTAAAAAGATTCACTAGATATCAAAAACTAATGTTCAGAACAAAAGTGTTAAATATAGTTATGGAAATGGAAAGTCAAACACAACCTGCATACTACAGTCCCATACCTACAACAAGTTCTAGTGCTTTTACTGAGCTTGACAGTTTGTCACCGATAAATCAAGATTACCAAACCAATAGTATAATCCAGGATACTTCGAGTCTTAACGACAATGCTATTAGTTCTGCTGCAGTGAATGACAATGAAACTCTTATTTCGACTGAAAGCGGCCTGTTTAATATCACGTCATAAGACGTAATTTATACCCCAGCAACAACATCATCTACAGGCGAAAGTAATGTCAACGCTCAGGATACAAATTTACAAAGAAATGAATGATGTAAAATTTGATTTTTTAATTTATGAATAAAACTCTTTTTATTAAAATGAGTACGATTAACTTTTTTTCTCCACTTTCTCTCTAATTGTTTGTTTAGTCATATGAGTGCGGTTGTACACACGGCACAGATCAAGTTACTCAAATCCAGTATAAGCGGGACTCCGACGGGTTACCTAAGTATGATAATACGCAAGGCGCGAGTTCCATTTATGCTGGTTTTGGGTAACTTGATCTGTGGCCATGTGTACTTTATCAGATAAAAAAAAGGATTGTGTATGTAGGTTGAACGTACCAATCCCAAACCAATTAAGGACTTTTTTGACTTTAAATTACTGTCATGTGCAAACCTATAACTTTTATCTATATTATAATAAGTAGCGTGTGATGAAAGGTAGGAATGATTCCACTTTAATGGCGACATTTTATGAGTGAAATAATCTTATTTAATGAAATTTCAACATGAAATTGAATGAAATTATGAACAATGAAATTTCAGAGTACATGACAAAATTTTTTTTTTTGCACATGTAAATTTACACATGACAGTAATTTGAAGTCAAAAAACGTTTATCCTACCTGTTCAAATCCCTTTCCACTAAATCATAGCAGGAAATTAAATATTTAAAATTTAAAACTTACCTTAATGTAATAGCGAGCCTCTCAATCGGTTGTATTGTAATCCTTCGTAAACTGCTTTTTTGTAGCTTATTCTCAATTTTACACAACAGTTCATCAAAAGAACGAATGGACATTCGAAAGTAATTTTTAAATTTACGTTCATTATTTTGTAGTTTTCCAAAGCGTGTAACAAACGCCCCAGCAAGAAGCCTATTTTCAAGAAAGGGATCAACATGTACTCTTGTCTTCTTGTTTCGTCGTTTGTAAAGTATGTAAGCGACACATATTCTTCTGACATTGATCATTTTTGAACACGTCTATACCGTTACGCAGCCCGTAGAAAACTGAAACTCATGCTGCGTATGATCCGCAGCGTGAAATTTTACGCATGCGGTCCAATCCCGCGTGCGTGAGCAAATCCGCGTGACACTAAAAGCGCCCGAAATGCGAAGAAATGGTCAAACCTACAGAGTGATATCTAGAGATCTTCGTCGACCAGTTTCAACGATCCATCGCGATATCCAACGATTCAGGGAGACCGGTACTTATGTGAGAAGACCAGGACAAGGCAGAAAAAGACGCACTTCGAGTAGGGATGATCGTTTCATTCGGCTTCGTGTACGTAGGAACCCCCGTTTGACGGCCGTCCAAGCCCGACATGAGTTAGAAGCAGTGCGGGGTGTAACCGTAAGTCAGCGTACGGTACGAAGAAGGCTCGAAGAAGCTGGTTTGGGTTCATTTGTGCCCGCCAAGGCTCCAAGGCTCGAGGTAAATCATCGTAGAAACAGGTTAACTTTTGCTCAGGAACATCGACTTTGGAACGCGGACCAATGGAGTAAGGTATTGTTCAGTGATGAGTGCAGAATTCTCTTAAATCAAATTGACGGCAGGCAAAGAATATACAGACGCAAAGGAGAACGATACATTCAGACAAATTTTGAAACTACAGTTGCATACGGTGGTGGATCAATAATGGTTTGGGCGGATATTTGTTTGGGTGTTCGCACAGACTTGGTAGTGATTGACAGAGGGAGTCTGACTGCAGACTGCTATATCAGAGAAGTTTTAGAAGAAAATGTCGTACCGTTTGCCCCATATATCGGTGAAGATTTTGTTTTTATGCAGGATAATGCTCAGCCGCATACCGCTCGGGTAACTCAAGCTTATCTTAATGATATGAATATCACTGTTATGGAGTGGCCGGCGAGATCACCGGATATGAACCCAATAGACCACATTTGGGACTTGCTGAAAAGAAAAGTTAAGTTCAGAATTCCAGCTCCTGCCAACGTGGGAGAACTGCGAATAGCCGTAGTTGAGGAATGGCGGAGACTATCCCAGGAGACCATCGATAACATCATTCTCAGAATGCCTAGAGCACGTGGAGGAAATACGCGATATTAATTACCATTTTTCTAATTTAATTAATTGTTATTTTAATATTAAATTTCACTTTTCCCGGTTACATGAAAAGTTCAAAAATGTACCATTTTTCACAAATAGCCTTTCCTCGCAAAATCTGTTCTTAATGTGATCTCATTTTAAGTAAAACAAATGAAACTTTAAATAACAAAAGAAGTGTAGTAAGTAGATTTTAAAATAAAACCATATTTTTTTAATTATGGACCTTTTTTTTATGTTCCCCTAAATATGCCGGCGAGTTTATGTCAACGCATTTTTTTTCTTTAATCTTTAATTTAAATGGTTATCAAACTTAAAAATAACCGAGGATGTGAAATTTTAGGTCTTTTGGAAGACTTTGTATTTAATAATCAGTTAAAAATAATTTATTTTTGATATAGGCATTATAGGCCTATTACACTGCACTTTTACAGGGCCCTGAAGGAAGGTTGGGCGTCGCCGCTAGATAGAGCGTCGCTTATTACACAGAAATACGGACCAAATTAGGGACCCTTTATCCCTAAATCGTATTACACTACACTGACTTAAGTGTAAGGGTCCCTGTGAAAAGTGCAGTGAATTAAGCCTATTATCCCTATTGTGACAAAATAAAAAGCAGTGGTGTTGGGATGTAGCGTTTATTTGTCCCCCGTGAGGTACATGTGCACGGGCTTGTCGGCGGCGGCGAGCGCGGCGGCGCGCGCGGCCCCCAGCAGCGCCGCCACGCGCGCCGCGTCGTACTTGCAGTGCAGCACCGTCACAGACATGTTGCAGTCGCTGCCACCGTACTTGTTTTGATTGCTTTCCTGTTCAACAAAAAAGTTGTGCGTGTTATAGGCCTATTACACTGCACTTTTTACAGAGCCCGGTGGTAAGGGTGGGCGTGACCGCTACTTAGAGCAATAAAGACCGCTATTACACAGCAATAAGGAGCTATTTAGGGATCCTTACACTAAATCTTAATACAATACACTGATTCGAATGTAAGGGTCCCAGAAATAAGTGCAGTGTAATAGGCCTATAACCTATTACGCGCTGTGTAAGTTTTTTATTTTTGAAGTAAAACTTCTTTGCGCGCGCTTGACTTGGGCAGTACGCTGATGAATGCATGACGAGAGCGTTACGAAATGTGTGATCGGGCGAGGCGAACGGAAGTTGAGAGGGAGATACAAGTTAGTGAAGATAGAAAGAGAGAAAGTTACGTTTCGCATATTACTGTAGGGGCAAGAGAGAGAGGTGCGAGCACACATTTTATTTCTCTCTTTCTCTCATAGCCAGTTACTAAGTTTTACTTCAGTCGTGTGGTCTAAAGCACACTCGTTTATTTTTTTATTCGACTACAAGTTAGCCCTTGACTGCAATCTCACCTGATGGTAAGTGATGATGCAGTCTAAGAAGGGCTAACCTGTTAGAGGCATGGCAGTTATATTAAATCCATACCCCTGTTCGGTTTCTACACAACATCGTGCCAAAACGTGAAATCGCTTGGCGTCTTTCCCGAAAGGGTGGTAACTAGCCACGGCCGAAGCCTCCCACCAGAAAAGTTAAATCAAGAACTTTTTTCTAACGTCAAAACGTCATCGATAACGTTGTATAAAATACTGAACAGTGACATCATCAAATTCGACGCACTTTTTTACTTCAATCGATAGTTTAAAATGGTTTTCGATCATAAAACTAACAGTGATCGTGGATATTACGACTTTTATCCCTCTATTTAAAAATCACTTAAAATTATTTATTTGAACAGTTGTCAAATACCCAATTATGCTTGTCTGGCGTCACCCAAAAACTAAACGACCTCGTGTTAGTACTTGATACGCCCGGTGTTCAGAAAGCAGATTCATTAATTATTGGCTACTTAATGGAGACAAACAATAGGGCAACAATCTAGATGTCTTTTTTTAGTAATTCAAGTAGCGTACCTGCATAAGGTTACACATTTCCGCGTAGAAATGTGGGTAAGTAGGCGGTTGGTAGAATATAATGTGCCTGATGCCCTTGATGCGAAACCTCCGGAAGAAATGCACTCTCTCCGAGTACAGCAGGAAATGTGCTTCAGTGTGGAAGAACATGTCTCGTGCTCGAGCTATTTTGGCATCCTGTGAATAAGGAATACCCACTTTATTGAATCGTATGGCATTTTATTCGTAATAAGCGATTTATATTATACTACATACTGTTTTATATTTTAATTTAATACCCACTGTTAACCACAGAGTAGTGCACACTATTAACCACGAGCCTCCTCTCAGAATGAGAAATTTTTGTATATAATCAACTACCCAAAGTGCGACCAATCGGTGGACTTCACACACCTTTGAGAACATTATAAACAATTCTCAGGCATAAACCTTTCCTACGCCGTTTTTCTTCACTGTTAAAGCAAGTGATTATATGTCACCGTAAGATTGTACACACCGTTAGATTATAATCTAACTCGCGAAATTGCAAACTGTTGAAAGATTACAATTTAACGCATTATTTTTCGGTAAATTGTAATCTGTTAGGAATATTAACCCAATAGAACCTAAGTGCCCGGTCTGCGGCCGAGCACTACCTACTTATTGATGTCGAACCCTAACCTAACCTACAAGAAACAGACAAGAAAACGTAAATACAATGAATATTTTTAAAAAATACACTCAGAACATTGAACGGTTCACAATCTTTCGACAGTTTACAATTTCGCGAGTTAGATTATAATCTAACGGTTTTTACAATCTTGCGGTGACATATATATTGCTTAAAAGTTTAAAACGCAACGCACATAGCTCTGAAAATTTAGTGTGCATCCTGAGTGACGCGTATGCGATCGCGTATCGCGTATGCGAAAATCACGGCGCACCAAACACCACCCGAATAGGAAGCTGATCTATCAAAAAAAAATTATAAATGCGTAAGTTTGGATGGATGGATGTTTGTTACTCAATTACGCCTGAACGGATCTGGATGAAAGCTAACATCATAATTATTATCCAGATGCTATTAGGATAATAATATCAGCCTTCAATCCTTTTATCTCGAGTGACTAGTAATAATATGAGAGAGATTAACCTTTTTTTATTATCTTAATATCATATGGATAATTTTATAATATGTAAAATGTATTAGTTGCACTAATTGGGTATTTGACTACTATTCAAATACATTATTTTGTAGTGATTATTAAACAGAAGATCTCCCAAAAATCGTATTATCCACGTCCCCTGATAGTTTTATGATGAATAACCATTTTATACAATCGATTAATGTAAAAAAGTGCGTCGAAGTTTAACAAAGTCACATTTCAGAATTTCATATAAATCCCATACTAAAGACGCGTTTTGACAATTGGAACAAAGTTGCTGATTTGACTATTTGTCAAATGCCCAATTGCCGCAGGACTTTTTCGTTACACGGGACTACTAGAACCTTCCAACAAGAAATTATAGTGTCAAAGTGACAGTACCTTCGAATATTCGCAAATCTGAACGAATCCAATGTCTTCCTTCTTGAAGTAGTTCCGGATGCGCACGAAGTCGAAGTAACTGGGCACGTACACGAGCGTGTGCGCCGTGAGCGCGTCGCGCTGACGCGGGACCACCTCCTTCACGAAATACTCGAAACGCGCTTCCACCGCCGCCAGTGGACTGATCGCGGCAAACCTGACAATGGGCGCTTTTATACTTTAGTCATTTATTTAGATAGCTTTCATCATTCATGTACGTGCCTTACAGGCCTATTACACTGCACTTTGTATAGGGCCCTGTGGTAAGGGTGGGCGTCGCCGTTAATTAGAGCGTCGCTTATTACACAGCAATAAGGACCAAATTAGGGACCCTTTCTCCCTAAGTCTTATTACACTACACTGATTCAAATGTAAGGGTCCCTGTGAAAAGTGCACTGTGTAATAGGCCTATTACTTGCTTATACATAACTAACAGATGCCCGCGATTTCGTCCGCGTGAAATAAGTTTTTAAATTCCCACGGGAACTCTCTAATTTTTCGAGTTATTATTTTCTTATGAGACTCACAAATAATGTGGCTTTCTATTGGTACCAGAATTTTCAAAATCGGTTCAGTAGATCCAGAGATTATTCCCTACAATGTCACAAACTTTACCTCTTTATAATATTAGTAAAAGTATAAATATTATTAATGACAACATTACAATTATAAATTTAACATAACATAGGTACGCTGCCCAAGTTATTATGGTCTATTCACATAAAAATCATCTACAATGTAAAAACATTTTTGTATGAGCCAATCTTTTAATTTTCTTTTAAATATTACTTCTTTTGTCTCATCTGTTATCTTTGGTCATATATTATAATAAAATTATTACTGATGTAAAATATGGGCTAATTCGAGATGGTGATATTAGGTCGAAATAAGGTTCACACAATTTATTTTTTCTGCGGTTGCCTCTTTTAGGTTTTGTACTTCTACAAAAATTTAACAAAGACTGACTATTTTCTAGAAAAATCGAATCGCAATAATTCTCCACATAAACAGGATTAATTTAAAAACATTATTAACCTAAATATAGTAGCTTCTGCACGTAATAGTGAACAACTTTACGACTCTACGACTTTTAAAATTTTTAAATCTATAAAGATTTTTTCATAAAAATACATAAAACGTTACTCCACGCGACAAGTGACCAGCACGCGATGGACCCGCTATCGCTCGACGAGTCGAATACTGCCTACTAAAAACACGGGGTTGAGGAGTGTCTAGATTCTAGAGTGTACAACTGTACAGTGAAAAGTTTAAAATTTGTTTTAGTGAAGTTATTAAGAGTTTGAAAAGTTGTAGAAAATATATTAAGTTGCCCTGAAGAAGTTGCTGAAGTTGGTAGTATTAGTATTTTTAAACAGTTAACCCTGTATTCATTATAAATAAATGTGAAAGTCTGACTGTCTGTCTGCTACACTTACACGGCCTAATAGTTCAACCGATTTTAATGAAACTCAGTGCAGAGATAGCTTGCACTCACAGGCTTCTTTTCCTCTTTTTGAATCATAAAAGTTGCCACGGTGTTTCCAAAAATCCTAAATCCACGCCGACGAACTCGAGGGCATTATCTGATTATTTCATATAGGACGACTGGTGTCACTTAAGATAAAAAGAGGTTCTGCCACCGTTTCGGAAAACAGTCATACTGAGAAGAGGCGGTAAAAAACTCGGGAGCTGCACTTATGCTGAGATCTATAGAGCGTACTTTGACTTGGCTCAGACTTTACTTTGAGATAAAACGAGATGGACTTATGTGAGTAACATAATTCTGTCTTGTTTTAACCATGTCTTAAGTCTAAGCAAAGTCAAAGTTCGCTCTATAGATCTCAGCATTAGATTAGCAAGGATATCATGGTGCTGGACTTGGAGTCAAACTGACCTGTGAAATAGCTGCGGCACTTGAACTAGAACCTGCTGAATGCTGCCCGCCCCGGGCGCGTTCGCGACCACCACTTTACCGGCGTAGTTGGCGCACTTCCTGTTCAACACTGACTTGATCTCCGGCAGCGACACTGATGAAAACACCAGGGTTTGTCTGCGAAACGACAACAATATGCATTTTAGCTAAGAAAGCTCTAAATGTTCCTCATACAGCTTAGTTTGAACTTTGCACATCTGCCTAGCGAAGAGTAAAGCACTGTAGTCATATATAAATTGGAGCTTCTGGGTTAGAATGTTTTTATTTTAATTTATAGGGATAGGGCTAATCTGCAATCAGATTAGACTGCTTGCAAGTAGTGCAGCCTGGTGGGAGCCAGGTGAGAGGCTTGCCTATAAGATATCTATTCACTCTTGATTTTAAGGTACCTAAAATATACATTAAGAGGTGGTAAGGTAAATATTATATTAAAAGTGGAAGGAAAAATGGACTCCATATCCTAGCAGTTCGAATTAGAAACAAGGAAGTAAATATTTTGTACAACTAGATCCTTGGCTGGGACAATTAGGAAATTTATTAATCCTAAATTGTCTCGGGTTCACCAGGAGGTGGGAGACTGGCCGCCAAGCGATTGAGTGTTCCGATACTATTTTGCGTAAAAACCGATAAGGGGTATGGTTTTCAGATCAATCGTTTTGGTGCTCTAATTTCGTTGCTTGCCACTTAACGTACCTATAGAACTTTGCCCACCAGACTCTAGTCAGTGCCGTGAGTCTTTTTGGGGTTGCAAATAAAAGCAATCCAAGACGTGCACCAAATGGTGGGATTCTGCTTGAGGAACACGTCTGCCTGGTCTAGCACCAGCAGCTCTACGGAGGTCAGTCGAGCACTATTTGTCAAGGCGACATAATTTCATTGCATACCAGTTAACTTACCTATAGTATTTCGCCCATCCATTAACAGCCCAGGATCGGACTCTAGAAAAGTCGGTGCCGTGCGTCTTTTTGGGTTGCAAATGAAAGTGATCCAAGACATGCAGCAAATGGTCCCAGTTCTGCATGAGGAATACGTCCGCCTGGTCTAGCACCAGCAGCTCTATGGAGGCGAGGAAGTCATAGTCGCGCTCCTCCTCGCCCTCCGCGCCCACTATCATGCGGAGGCCGAGGGGAGACGCGATGAGGATGTCCGATGAGTAGAAATCAGTGTACAGCTGCAAAATGTTTATATTTATTAATATTATTATTATATTAGTAGTTTATTATATTACTTATTATATTTGACGACCTCCCTGGCGCAGTGTCTTAACGTGCGCTGTTGTCTTAACGTGCGGAGGTCTAGAGTTCGATCCCCGGCAGGGTCAATCTGGGAATTTATAATTTCTGAATTTTTCCTGGTCTGGCGTGGTGGGAGGCTGCGGCCGTGGCTAGTTACCACCCTACCGACAAAGACGTGCCGCCAAGCGATTTAGCGTTCCGGTACTATGTCGCGTAGAAACCGATTAGGAGTATGGGTTAATTATAACTGTCATGCCCCTAACAGGTTAGCGCGCTACCATCTAAGACTACATCATCACTTAACATCAGGTGAGATAGCAGTAACTTGTAATGGCTAACTTATAATGGTGAAAAAAATAATATCATTATTAAAGTTATTTGTTGATAAGTATATGTTTAGCTATGAATTATTTAATGGAAGATACCAACCTAATCATACTTCAATATGGGAAAAAGATACTTGAATGAGCCCAAAGTTGGGAGAATTACTAAAAGTAAATGAAGAGCTTCACTATCCACCGCCTGGTTCATCAGGTCAGCTTAATGGACCAAATTACTGTATTGCATAAAATCGCATAGTTTTAAATTGATATGAAATTAGATTTTGCTTAAATTTTACTTCCAAGAATTGTTTAAGGCCCTGTGATAGCGTAAAATCGGCAAAACGGAGTTTTTTTAAAGCAGTTTATTCATCAAATGGTGACACAATATATGCCTGTAGAAATAATTTGCTGTTTTCAAGACCTTTAAGCAGCCATTAACGCATCTCAAAACACAATATAAAAGCGAAAGGTCACTCACTGATTGTCACTGAAAAATTTACCCCTAAGGGTTTGAAATGGGGGTTGGAATTTTGTATGAAAGTCCTTTGTTTTTGAAGTTAGAGACATGAAAATCGGCATATAGGTTATTTAATTTAAATAAATAATAACTCTATCCCAATAGGGGTTAGAGCTTGGGGCTTTAGAGCCGGATGGAAGCTTAAATGAGAGTTTTAAGTTTTTGATGTTAGAGACTTGAAAATCGGGATTTAGGTTATTAGTTTAAAATTATAATAACCTGTATAATCAATTTTACGAAAGTTCACCCCAAAGAGGGTGAAATGGGGACTGTAAGTTTGTATGAAAGACCTTTGTGTTTTAAGTTAGAGGTTTGAAAATCGGGATGTAGGTTATTAGTTTTAAATAAAAATAAAAATAACCTGTGTAAGCAAATTTACGAAAATCCACCTAAAGGGTGTGAAATTGGGGTGGGAAGCTTGCATGTAGGTTAGAAGTTTTTAAAATCTTATTACTTATTAGTTTTAGCCGCTATATGTACCTAGGCTTTTTGCAGCGGGAAAATCTCATAGGAAATCAGAAATTGTACGCGGTCGAAATCGCAGGCGACCTCTATCTTAATATATAAAACAAAGTCGGGTTTGTTCAAACACTTATAACCTCTAGAACGGCTGGACCGATTTTCATGGTTTTTGATTTGTTGTATTTGTCTCCGTCCCAAATAGCATAATAACTATTAAAAACATTGAAAAATTGACGAAAATTAAACAACTTATTCCACGCGGACGGATATTTTTTTAAATATACCTCTTAGTTTACCTTTTAAAGTTATTTTTCTCCTTATTTAAACTAATAATTAGGTCTAGAAATATAAGATAAAATTCATATTTCTAAATCAAACAAATTGTCAGATTAATTTGTATTGAACAGTAAATATTTATTTTTTTACAAATTATTTCTTCCATTTTTTGCGACTTGCGCTTGCTCGATTTCACACCCGCGCGCCTATATTTTTATCTCGTGAACTCACAGCACCTTAAATACATAGTTATAGTTTGTTAAGCTAGTCATAAAATAACTAGCTTACTACTTATAAGAATGCTAAACAAATGCTGGAAAATCCATCAATATGTTGGTTAGTCCTTTGCTTTAAAAATTGTTTACCTTCAATGTTTTCTTTGTCAGTGTCAAGCCCAGCCTAAAAGTATCATCAGTGTTGCCACTAAACAAAAGCTCGTAGTCCTCTGGCTTGCGATTCTTACTGGGCATTATTAATTCCCCCCCTGTGAAGTCTTGCTCAAACCTATTCTTATTTACAACTTGACCCGCTTCCTTGGGCACTACTATATCAATCAATGTCTTCACTACTCTATATGCTGCGTCTTTGAAAGGGACCATGATTAATACCTGGAATTCATATATAAAAAGATAAGAGCAAACAATCATGAATTTTTATTCACATTTGTATACAAAATTCAATCTACACTTACAGGTTTAAGCAGGAGAGACAAAAGGGCAGCAGGTATTATTATATAAATTTACTTTTTCAGAATTTGCCTTTGCTGTGGTTTGGTTTGTGTGCTCAGAATACACATCTCATAAGCTATGTGTTAGATAGATATATCAAGTCTGGGAAAAGAATGGCTAATTCTCAACCTGCCTCCCTAAAAAATAAAAAACCTTTACCTTTGGCCTAACTAATCCCTGATCCTGAAAGTCTTCTGATAAATCAGACTTCTTGGCTATTTTTGCATTGTGATGCAAAATTTTTGTTCTAGTCTTCATCATGTGATTTACAACATGCAGACAGTATGTGAAGCGGATTTCATCTGCATTGGTGAAAGTTCGTTCAGGATAGTATAAATCCTGGTAGTTATTCATTATGGCAAAAAGTTCCTTTTGTAGTGGAGTAAATATGTCAGTAAGCTCCATATCTCTTTTTATCAAATTGTTTTTATTGGCAGAAACAATGTTTCCACATATTTGAGACTTAAGATGCAGTTGTTTAAAGTCAACAATGTTTATTATATGTGGCACTGTAGCTGTAGATGCATATACTTTCTCTTCTAGTAACGAAACTTTTGGCTTTGTTTTCATAGATGATGTTACAAGTGGTTGTGGTATGCTTAAAACTAGATTTCCAAGCACTGGCCATATTTTGCTACTTTCTTTCACAGTTGGAGGTGAACTTGACAGGGCAACAATTAATTCATCTGGTAAATCATGTTGAAGGTGTTTTGTAAAAGGATCATTTGAGGTGGCTATTTCATTTTCCATTTCAGTTTCTTCTATCTAAATAAAAAATGATCTAGATTAGAATCATTAGATGATAACATAAAAGACTGAAAATGGATAAAGATTAGATTTAAATTATTAATTTTGTAAAATCTAACAAATGACAATAGGTACATATACTAAATTAACAAAAATGGGTTCAATTTATTCTAGAATTTTACAAGGTTTTTGTTACACGTTTTGAATTATAAATGAAAAATCCAAAAGGCAGAACTTCTTAGGAAGTTCTCAGTTCAGTGTGAAAAGCTTCATTAGAGTGTGTATCAGTTTTACTTGAATTATAGTTAAGTGGTTATAACATAAATAGTATCCTCATACCTAAATCTGCCTTGAGTGCATTGGCAAAGGCTTTGTATCTACCTATCTATCTATAACTTACAAATATTATAAATGTATATCTGTCTGGTATGCTTTAACAGCCCATCTATTCAACTTATTTTGATGAAAATTGGTAGAGAGATAGGATAGATCCGCATCCTGCAGGAATAAAAAAAATACTTAAACTACGAGAACTAAGTCGCGGGCTTCATCTGGTACACCAAATTTATTATTTATTATATTTATATACTGTATTATAATAATAAAAGTATGTGATGATATGTATAAGCAAACCAAAAGCTACAACTTCTTTTTTTTAAGTATTAATTTCTCAGTTCTCAGTTAAATAGTAGTCCATAGATAATCAATTTTACTGTTATCTTTATATAAATAAAGACCCAATTTTATTGATGAACTAGCAAATGCCTGTGACTGCATTGTTTGAGGTTTTTGGTTCCCGCAGGAACTCTTTAATTTTCCAAGATAAAAAGTAGCCTATGTGCTATTCTAGACTATAATCTATCTCTGTGCCAAATTTCAGCAAGATCATTCAGCCGTTGGGTCGTGATTGAGTAACAAACATCCATACATCCAGACATCCATCCAAACTTTCGCATTTATAGTATTTATTATTATATTACATTATTTGATTTGATTTATTTGATAAAACAAAAAAAAACAGGCACAATTATTGCAGCTAATGCTATCATGCAACAATTCAATTCATTTATTCAGTTTAGGTACACTATAGGTACACATATTGACGTCCATTACTTACATATAAAACATGATGGTGATAATTAGTTACGGTATCTTAAAACTAAAGCTACGAGGGTTTCATACGCGCCCTGGTCTGAGAAGAGCCCACAACAAACTCAGCCAGGTTTTTTTTTCATTATCACCATCTCACAAATCATCTGAACTAAGGAACTATCAGAGCCATTAGAGCAAATTATTACCAAGCCTCCTTGTCATTTAAGTAATCTTGGTAATAAGATTTTTCAATGAATTTACATTTTACATTAACTTTGAACTTATTCAGAAACATCTTTAACATGTCTTCTGGGAGCCTATTGTAGAAGCGGACAATGTTTCCAACAAATTAATTGCTGGTTTTACTAAGCCTAGAAGCAGGCATTACAAGTTTATTTTTATTTCTATTATTGACATTATGACAATCACTTTTCTTCTTGAATTTATCAATGTGTATATGCAGGTATACAAAATTTTCCGATTTAAATTGGTTGTGCACTGTCATAATATTGATTTCTTTAAATATATCTCTTAGTGACTGTCTTGGTCCCATATATTATATATGGCTCGAACAGTCTTCTTCTGCAGCACAAAAATAGAATTAATTTCAGAATTAATTAATATCCCCATAATAATATACCATATGACATAAAATAACCAAAATTAACCAATCTCGCTGTTTCTTTAACTATCAACTGGCGAATCTTTTTAACCGCGTACAGCCAACGCATACTTTCTGAAGACAATTTGAATGTGACTTATGTTAATTACTTACTAAAACATCCCGTTCATCAAAACTTCCATCTTCATGTGAATAATGATCACTATTCTCAATTTTCTCCATGTCTACACTTTCTGCAGTTCTATTTGCACCATCACAATCATCAGATTCCTCACCAGATGTTTCTTCATCACTTTGAGCAATCTTATAAGTGTTATCACTGCGTTTAAAACACGAAACTAGCTGTACGTACGAATCCTCCTCTACCTCTTCTTCACTTTCAGAACAAACAGGTAGCTGTCTTCGAAAGCTTTGCTCCATCTGCTTTTTTTTGATGAATTCCTCTTCAACCTTTTGTTTGTCTTTATACCGATTAAAAATAGCTTTCTTATTCTTACCTTCATGTTCCTTATGTATATATTTTTTTCTTTTGCTTACTACTTTGAATGAGCCTTTTCTTTTTTTATTGAAAACCTTTTTGCCTTTTCCCATTTTTCAGAATCAGAAATCAGAACAGACGGAATATTGACTGATAAAGGAATATTGATTAGTTAGGAATTTATGATATAAATATTCCTATCGTCTGTAAATAATTAGGTAAGCATACTAAAATAAAATGTGTATATAATATTTTTTGTAATTTCATAACCTCAAAACTGATCAAAATGTAGGTACATGTATTTCATGCCATGCAATACTCAGATCAATGATAGTATGATAATGTACTCTGTGGATCAATGAGTCTATACCACAGACAACATTGTATATGTCTATACCAAGGAACATAATTACTACGGGGAGTCAATACTCCTTCTTTTTTTTCACTCAAAATTTGATCACTGCACTATAAATAATAACAAAAGAGTAGTAAAATTTCCATTATCAGTTGCTAACACAAGTTTTGCCCAATCGCAATTTGAATTCAGCTTATCATATGCATATAATATATTTAGTAGGGCAAACAAAGAAATAAATTTGAATAAAATTAATAAATTTAACCTAGCTAAATGTCTTAGAAGCTGGCTAGCACCCAAGGGCTACGATGCAACTGAAAATATTTTAAAAATAACAAAATAGCATTGCGCGCACTTACACTTTCACTTGCACTTTCACACACACACACCTACCGACACACACGCACACATGCACACACACTCACGCACACACGCACACACACATACACATACACACGCAGTTACGCTCAGTTTTCCACACATAAATAAGTAATTAGTTTTTAGTTATATTTTCACATGTATCACTGGAAGGAACTACCCTCTGCAATACAGGTTATCCTAGCGTAGAGGGTAGGGACCGTTATTTAATAATGTCAATCATTTAAGAAAATAAATATTATTCTTCTTATTCTTCTATTCTTCTCTTTCCGATATATATCTCTATCCGTTCTCTCTCGATGGAGTGATATAGCTTTCGGGGAAAACGCAATTAAGACTGCATTTGTCAGTGTGACCAGGCAAGTAAAAGGACTAAGTTTATGGTTATTATTTAAAATTGAATCATTCTGCAAAACACCTGAAACTATATGTTTTAGAAAAAACGTACATAAACTTGAAGTCATTGAGTAGATAAGTAATAAATTAAAACACAAGTCGAGCTGCAGCGCTCCATTGTGACCTATGACTATGAAAAAAAATTAGAATTTCTAAGAAGTATGCATGATATATAAAACAAATAACCGCATCTTCGTCGGCTTAGTAGTTTTTCTGTAAAACGGTAATCACTATAGCAGCACGGTATAAAATCTTCTAAAGTCGTAAAATCGTCGTACGGTTCCATCATTGGATAGGCATAAAATTAAATTAATCTTACCAACTGATTAACTAGTATAAACTGCATTAATCTTTATGTAAAACTAAAAGTAAAAAATTATGAGTTACATGCAGCGCTGGTATTGCATTCTCATACAAATATGTCCTGCTCAAAATGCCTAGATCACAGGCATGCATATTTTTTGGCTCCCATCGCTTTATCCCTGTGGACTCAATCCATAATTTTCGAGCATGGATTTTTTTTGGAAATCTGAAAATAGTTAACAAGTATCGTTACGGGTGTTTTACTATTACAACGAGTTTCATTAAAAAAAATCTTATAAATATATTATGAAATGAACCTTTGTTATGTATAAAGGAAAGGATATGTTTCATTTTACGCAATTATAGTTATATGATGCATTTTGATAATAAAACATGTACAACTATGTTTTGACTTTTCTTACTTATTGAAAGCTACATTTTAAGAACGAGACAGGTGTATTATATTATTGCGTGAACTTGCGTGAACGTTTCGCGCAATTGTCATCAAAAGGTATTGAAACTAATATTTTGGTACTAATAAATGGCGTCTGTTGTGCTTCCGGTGATTCGGTTGTGACTTAGTACCTGTTTTGTGAATATTTTCATTGTATTTTGTTGTAGTTAAAAGTAATCGACTATGGTGAAGTGCTCAGTTGTGGGATGTCATAATAATATAATAATAATAATGTAAAACGCCCAGGAATTTCATTTCAGAGATGAGTAATAATGTCGTCTAGTTTTTCTTTTTGTGGCGAATATTTTAAGTTATTTCGTCTTATTATAGCTAAGTTTCTTCTTTACTGAATCCAAAACACGTAAATTTTTGCACTGTCCCCAAAAATTATGATTATTTCATTCGTTTTTGTTTGGAGTGTATATGTCACCGTAAGATTGTAAAAACCGTTAGATTATAATCTAACTCGTGAAATTCTAAACTGTCGAAAGATTAGAACTTAATGCATTATTTTCCGGTAGATTGTAATCTGATAAGTATTTAAACCCGATAAAACCTAATTGTTTATGTCGAACCCTAACCTAACCTACAAGAAAGAGACAAGAAAACGTAAATAAAATGAATATTTCAAAAATTGACACTAAGAACATTGAACAGTTTACAATCTTTCGACAGTTTAGAATTCCGCGAGTTAGATTATAATCTAACGGTTTTTACAATCTTACGGTGACATATAGTAACTATGGGGATTGTATTGTTTAAAAATAAATTGAATATCGATAAAATTAAAACTTTCTCTCACTCTTACTGTTTTTCACTTTGAGGGGTAGAGAGATGAAATTAAACAGTCAGCTTCTACTTATAATATTGCCAAACTCATTTTAGGCTGTAGCGATGTAAACCGAGTGATTAAAACACACGATCTCCGGTATGGTGTCTCGTATTTGAAATTTACAGTGACTATTTAAGTGGTTTTGGTTCCTTCATTGAAGTTATTATTTATCATTTTAACTAATGTTTTACAATTGTTTCAGATTCCCAAAATATCATGAATTAAGGCTAAGATGGCTGAATGCTATAAACAGACTTGAGTTCAAGCCTACAAAAGGAAGCAGAATATATAGTCATTATTTCAATGGGTATGACATTAATAATTATACTCTAAACCACCCGCGTCTCAAAGATGATGTCTGCCCATTTCTACGTATACCAGTAAGAATCTCAATATTCTTTGTAATGAATAATAAAAACGATAATGTAAACTTCCCAATAATGTTTTTCTCTAATCCAAATAATTTAATTTCTTTATTATTGCAGAATTTACCACCTGAGCAACAGGCAAGGCAACCTTTGCAAGAACTGAACCACAATTTGTGTCCAGAAACTAAAAACGATGTTTCTCAAAACAGAATACTTCATACTTCAACCCATAGCAGGCTCCAATTTTAGCATGAGTCTCCTCTCGGAATGAAAACGGTTTGGCCATAGGTTCTGCTGCTAACTATCGTCCTATATCCCTGGGTACAGTAATAGGTAAGATTCTAGAACGTCTAGTACAACCCGAACTGCTTAGAAATGTGGTAATCGATGATGCACAGTTTGGTTTTCGTCTCAGCGGTCTCTCGACGGACTCAGCTATTGTTGGTTTGAAACACACGGTACAGTACTACACTAGACGTGAGACCTCTATTTATGCGTGCTTTCTAGACCTGAGCCGGGCTTTCGATCTAGTTAATTATGATATTCTCTGGGAGAAATTGTACCGGTCCCAGGTCCCAAACGAAATTGTGGGTCTGTTGAGACACTGGTATGGGAACCAAACAAATACTGTGAAATGGGGCGAAACGACCTCTAATTCATATAAATTAGACTGCGGTGTTCGCCAGGGAAGAATTACTTCTCCGGACCTTTTTAATATCTACATGAACAACTTAATAGAGGAGCTAAGGGACACCAATGTCGGATGCCATATCAATGGTGTTTGTGTGAACAGCCTGAGTTATGCTGATGACATGGTGATCCTGAGCCCGTCTATCCAAGGACTCAGAAAGTTGCTTTCCGTCTGTGAGCATTATGCGATTGCTCATGGACTGAAAAACAATGTTGATAAAACTGAGATGGTAGTTTTTAAGTCAGGAAAAGCTCCGGGAAGGGTTCCAGGAATAATCTTGAATGGTAAAGCAGTTCGGGTTGTACAGAAGTTCAAATACCTTGGACATATTTTGACAGAGCAGTTAAAGGACGACAGTGACATTGAGAGAGAAAGGCGGGCACTCTCAATTCGTTGCAATATGCTGGCACGTAGATTTGACAAATGCAGTAAGGCTGTTAAAATAACGCTATTTAACACCTACTGTCAGTGCTTTTACGTGCCAGCTATGGACTAACTTTTTGAGGAAGTCATACACTGCAATACGTGTGCAATATAACGATGCTTTTAGAATACTCATGGGGCTACCGTGGTATTGCAGTGCTTCTACAATGTTTGCCGAAGCGAGAGTGCCCGATTTTTATTGTATTGTGAGAGCTCGTATGGCGTCTTTCTGGGAAAGGCTTCGGAGCTCTAACAATCGAATCCTCAAGGTCATCTGTGAGGGTCCTAGCCCTATTTTTGACTATTGGCTGTCTGTGCATCGTGACAAGAACAGAAAGTAGTACCTACCTGTGACCTGCGACATCTGAAATGAGTTTTTTAACCATTTCAGTTAGCCGTAAGTTTTAATGTGTTTATGTATTGTGTCTTTTGACTTGTGACATCTGAAATGAGTTTTTTAACCATTTCAATTAGCCGTAACTTTTGAATGTTTTATATACTGTATATTTCTATTGTGTTTTGTGACTTGTTTTATATTGGGTTTTATATGCCTTTTAATAAATACATTATTATTATTATTATTATTATAGTCCACCAAGCTGGCCAACACGGGTCGTTGCAGCATGATTATATTTTTACTCATCATTTCACTCCGCCAGCGCCCACTACTGAGTAGGCTTCCTGTTGGAATGAGAAGGGTTCAGCTATAGTCCACTACGCTGGCCAAGAGGCCCTCCGATCGTTATTACCATTTTTTTGAAAAGAGTTTTGGTTTTAGATGTGCATACATCTGAGAAGTTCTAAATAATGTTTCAAAATGGGCACAAAGGAGAGCTGCAAGTTTGTCGCTGGTTTTTAATTTTTTTAATTTTATTACTTATATAATATTAAGAAGAGCAATCCGAAAACGTAAGAAATTATGTTTAGTGCAATATTATCAATTGCTTTCTTTTATCTATAAATTTTAGAAATATAAATTTTTAAAATCAGTCTACAATTTTTCACATTAAATTATTATTCACATTAACACGTCATTCAATAACATTTTTTCCATAATATCTAGGTACTCAAACTAATATTAAGAAACATTTTTGTTTGTAAGCTTTACATACAATATGTAACAAAAACCCTGTTGTTCCTTTTAGGTACGTATACATTATCATATAAGTGTACCAAAAATGAAAATCTTATTTAAAAAAAATCAAGCACTGCTCAGTTATTGTTTATAGTCAAGATAGCTAATAAAATAGACACATTAAAAAATTGTTTGTAACATCTGACAGTACCGCGAAATCGGCTCGGTCAAATGCGAGCTCAAAGGATGCCGCCGCGCCGCCTAACCCTTTTAGTACGCCGCCGGCTCCGCTTACCCCGTGTACTAAGCCGCCCGCGCCCGCCCACTGTTCACTTCCTATTTCTTACTTCCTCTTAGTCACTCGCGCAGTTTTCTATCGAACGGACGTACGCATTGCGTTGCCAAATTACGGGTAATGTCTTACACAAATGAAGAATATTTTAACATGTTGATGTGTATCGGGAGATGTGACTGCAACTATGCAGAGGCGCGCAGACTATACCAGGAGCTCTACGCAACTCCACGACGCTCAACACTGCCGTCAACGATGGCATTCCAACGTCTACACATACGGGTGTACAACACTGGCAGTGTGCACGGCCGTAACCAACATCATGCTGATGCAGGAAGGCCGAGAATTCACGACGGTGACATTGAGGAGCAAATCTTGGACATGTTTGGGGAAGACCCTGCGCGAAGCACACGCTCGGTGGGACGCGAACTAGGTGTTAACCACATGCGTGTCTGGAGAGCTCTCAAGGAAGACGGTCAGCACCCGTTTCACTATCGGAGAGTTCAATCCCTTCTTCCCACGGACAACGAGCCTAGAATGGTGTTCAGCAGATGGGTACTAGGCAAGGTCGAAGAGGATACCGAGTTCCTGAGCCGCGCACTATTCACTGATGAGTGCTCATTCGTTAGAACAGGAGTATTTAATTCACACAATGAACACGTATGGTCAGTCGTTAATCCTCATGCCACTAAACCAAGTCATTTTCAACACCGATGGAGAATAAATGTTTGGGCGGGAATAATAGGGGACAAAATCATTGGTCACTGTTTTCTAACCCAAACTATGAATGGTGGGAACTACCTGCGGTTCTTGCGAGAAGAGCTGAGTGAGGAGCTTGACGAGTTAAACCTCGATCTTGTACGTCGTTTATGGTTCCAACATGACGGCGCACCACCGCACTTTTCGCGCCCAGTAAGAGACTTTTTGAATACGGAATACGGGGAAAGATGGATTGGCCGGGGTGGACCAGTCAATTGGCCCGCAAGGTCACCAGATGCTCAGATGGTCAATGCTACGCAACGCCAACAACAACTAAAGATGATCTAGGGTGGGAAACAACCATATCAACAAACAAGGCGAGTAAACTTACAATAATTAATGTATTTAAGGGCGACAAATTTAACCCTTCGACTACGTCAATAGACAACTTCATTGATTTCTTCACTACAGAAAGCACTAACAGAATTTTGGAACTGCACAAGACAAACTTCTGAAAACATGGAACCATATGCAAACAGATTGAAGGATTTAAGCAAAGATTGAGCGACAATTAAGGGACCGTTTTGCAACAGGTTTAAATCATCAGCAGCTACAAATCGACTTGAGACAAAAATGGCCTGACCTTTTACAAATTGTAGACGGACAAACAAAAAAAGTAACATTTGCTCAAATATTTGCTATTGCACAGTCTAGAGAATTAGCAGAATCAGATATGCCCAAGGAAGAAACTATTAAAAAAATTAAAAAAGGGAATCACAAAAATAAACACAGTAAGAATATACGTAAACTATGTTCAACACAATGTAAACGTTGTGGAAAATATAACAAACATACATTCAACGAATGTGTGGCAAAAGAACATGAATGCAAAGAGTGCTAAAACATTGGACATTTTGAAAGCTGTTGCATCAAAACTGGGCGAGCATATCTGGAAACTAATTTAAGAAACCAAAAACGAACAAATAAATATAAATCAAAATTACAAAAAATATCCTACATGTCGAGCTCGAGCGACGATGAATCTCAACCACCAGTATCAGTATCATCATCAGTATCAACAGAAAGTTAGACACATAAAATAAACACTACAAGGAGATGCAAGAAAATCGACCCTATAATTAATGGTGTAAAATGTTGCATGGAATGGGACTCCGGCTCGATTTACTCCATCATCAGTACCAAATTCTGGAAACGTATCGGATCTCCGCCCCTTGAGGAAGCACCACGATTAAGAACTTACTATAACTACAAATTAAAACCTAAAGGTTTGACTAATGTGTCAGTTAGTTTGGACGGGGAAGAGATTACATTACCTGTAATAGTAATGAAGCATGCTGAGCCCATGTTGTTTGGATTAAATTGGAGTGAAGCATTTGGCATGCCTTTTCCAAAAGCGGTCTATTCAATTAAAAGTAAACCTACTATTAAGACATTGGAACTGTTGATTGATGAACATTCCAAACTGTTTGATGGTAAATTAGGAAAAGTGAAGAATTATCAAATAAACATACACGTAAAACCAGGAATAGAGCCAAAACATTTATCAGCAAGACCAATCAAATTTAGTATGAAAAAGAACGTCGAAACTGAGTTAGAGCGGTTAGTTACAGAAGGAATCGTTACAAAAGTAGATCCAAACGATACACCGATTGAATGGGCAACTCCCACAGTAAACGTAGTGAAACCAAACGGTCAAATCAGGATATGTGGTGACTACCGCATAACGATAAACCCTGTACTACTTAAGCATACGTACCCGGTACCACAGTTTGATCACTTGCGTCAACAATTAGCTAACGGAGAAAAATATTCCAAAATTGATTTGAAAGACGCATTTCTACAATTTGAAATTGCCCCAGAATCTAAGAAATTTTTAACAATTACAACACACAAGGGCTATTATCAATACAATAGAATGCCATTTGGAATTACTACGGCACCATCAATCTTTCAACATTACTTGGAAAAACTATTAGACAACATACCGAACGTAGAAGTTTATTTCGATGACATAGCTATAACGGGTATGAACCATACTGAACATTTAGAAACACTCTGCGAAGTTTTCAAAAGGTTGGATCATGCGGGCCTTAAAGTAAATTTAAAGAAATGTACATTTTTGCAACCTGAAATAGAGTACCTTGGACATTCAATTGACAAAAATGGAATCCGACCAACGAAATCAAAAATAGACGCAATCAGCAAGGCTCCACCACCAACAAATATAAAGGAATTGTGATCTTACTTGGGCCTAATTAATTTCTACGAGAGATTCATTCCTCACCTTCACAGCAAGTGCGCATCACTTCACGAATTAACAGGCGATAAACGGAAATGGCAGTGGACAGCCCATGAAGTTAAAGCTTTTGAGGAAACTAAAAAACTTATTTTAAAATCAAAATCTCTTGTTGCGTTTGATGAAAAACTGCCACTGTTTCTTGCATGTGATGCTTCTGAAAAAGGAGTTGGTGCAATGCTTTACCACAAAATACAAAATCACGAACAACCAATTGCATTTGCATCAAGAAAATTAAAACCAGCTGAGAGTCGATATTCGGTTATAGACCGGGAAGCGTTGGCTATATTTTTTGGCATTAAAAAGTTTGATCAGTATTTACGAGGAGTTAAGTTAACATTAATAACAGATCATAAACTTTTAATATACTTACTAGGACCACAGCGCAATCTTCCTAAGTTAGTCAATAACAGACTAATTAGGTGGGCACTTTTAATAGGCAGCTACGACCACGGTGCTTTCACTACGAGCAAATTGACTGGAAAGCGTATTTGGTATAGTTTAGGAACCTATCGATAGATGGCGGTGATAAATTTTGAAATATCAACACTTAAAATTATTTACACTGGCATCCCCTTTTTCTTGTGTCGTTGAATGTTTCATTTCACGCAGTAGTTTCAATAAATAAAATCAAAATATCGTGTAATATCAAACAATTTTGACCATAAAAAATATTTAAATAAATTCACGGCTAATTTAGTTGTATAGCCATATTTTAATATTAATTTTAGCGTTCTGTAGTTGTAAGTTTTTAAATAGTCACATTAAAATGTCACCTGTCAGTTGCCAATCACGAAGTTTTTGTCATTGATTGTCTTGTCAGTTGTCACTCGTGTTATTTTATTCATTGAAATTGAAGAATTGTCTAAATTCATTATAGATGCCTCCTGTAATTTATTTTTGTACAGCTGGTGCAAAAACACAAATAAAATATTAAATGGTGCGGCAAAAGATGTAGATGTACAAGATTTTATCCAAAAGTGCTGTATTGAATATTATAATAAAAGAAAAAAATGAATTATGTTTTTCTTTTCATTTTGACACACGCTTTATGCTCTTTTTGTTTAATTTATTTTAAAGCTACCAGAAAGAGCTAAAGCGTGTGTCTGTAATGTCCTCAGAATTTACTTATAAAATTTTAATATTGGGCAAGCTACCTATATAGTAAAGTTCATTATCTATAGCTATATACACAAGAAAATTAGTTCAGGAACCAACCACCAGGAGCGCTGGTTTCCATAGCTCGTATATTAAGTGGGAGTGATAACTCTATACCCTTTTATACATCCTACTCTATGGCTACGACTACGATATTATATATAGGAGGGGTGAAAACAACACAATAGCCGATTATCTGTCACGCATGCCAAACCCCGAAGAACAACCCACTAAGGCAGAAATGCATATACATAAAATAATATCAAGAGTACAAACTACAAAAATTGAAGATATCGCATTAACAGAAGATATTATCATAAAACAACAGACAAAAATTTGCTAAAAACGAGTTGGACAAATTATCATACAACAAGTGAACTGAAGTCTTATTTACGTAAACGCAATGAATTATCTATTGAAAACGATATTATTATGTGGCAGGGAAGGATCGTAATTCCAAGCACATTACAAAGATCAGTTTTAAAATATTTACATAGTGGCCATCCAGGCATTTCAGCAATGAGGGCATTGGCCCGGTTCTATGTTTGGTGGCCAGCTATAGATGAAGATATAGACACATATGTTAAGCGCTGTCATAAATGTCAGGAAAACCGACCAAACATTCCCGAACTTCCAGTTTTTTCGTGGTCTATACCTGATAGTACGTGGGAAAGAGTTCACATAGATTTCGCTGGACCATTTGAAGGCAAGCAATGGTTAGTGTTACAGGATGCTCTATCCAAATGGGTGGAAATAAAACCTATGACGAAAATCACTACCGAGAAACTTTGTGACAAATTGGATAGTATTTTCACGACATTTGGGCTAGCCAAAATGATCGTATCAGACAATGGACCCCAATTTATATCACACGAATTCAAACGATTTTACGAAACGAGAGGTATAACACATGCAAAATCATCTCCCTATCATCCACGAACAAATGGTCTAGCTGAACGTTTGGTACGGACTTTTAAAACAAGAATGGCTACTAGCATCAACGACCAAATGACATTGAAATCGCGACTGCGAGATTTTCTCTTTACATATAGAAATACGCCTCATTCTGCAACCGGTAAATCACCAGCACAACTAATGTTTGGACGATAACTGACATGTTTGTTAGACAATATTCGACCAAATATTAAGAGAAACCTAAGATTCAAACAGTTTCAAGATAATATTAATAACGCAGCGGACATAAGATCGTTCACACCTGGAGATGAAGTATACATCAGAAATACAACTAAAAATAAATGGGAACCAGGAGTAATACAGAAAAGAACAAACCGGTATTCATATATAATAGAAACTCCATCAAACAATTATAAAAGAATATACGCCGATGCAATCCGCACCAAGAGAGCGGACAACGAACTAGTGGTGGACAGTCGGAGCATCGCAGACGGGGCGCAACCGCAATTGACGGGTATACAGGCAGAGAGTGAATTGCAGGCCACAGAGCAGTCTACACCACGGCCACAGCTAAGACGCTCAACCCGCCTGATCAAACCACCGCGCCGGTTGATTGAAGAGATGTAGTCTTAATATGGCCGTGGAGGAATGTAGTAAAACCTCTAACAACTTCTTTATTAGCAGTCAAAAAGTCTACATTAGTAAAAATAGAATTTTGTGAAGTTTATGTCAATCTGATATTATAACAACACATTGAATTATGTTTTATTTTGTATTTTAATAAAGGGTCTATAATAGGCCTATTACCGCACTTTTCTTAGGGACCCTTAATCAAATTGAGTGTAGTGTAAACCACAGTAAACAGATTTGTATCTGTTTACTGTGGTAAAACGTAGTGATCTTAAACTCTTTGGTGTAGTGTAAAAGGTTCAAGGAGGAAGGGTCCCCGATTACGCAGTGACCACTGGTGATCAATGGTGATAAAAATAATTTGTTTTTATAGCTATTCTATAGTAATATTGTGATCACAGCCCACATAAAGTAGTATGTATATAGGGTAAGGCATATAATGTTCGATGGTGTGATGGTGATCACTGATCATCATAATATGAAATAATTTTTATGTAAATATAAAATAACTAACATTGTTTTTACCGATAATTTAACACTGATCAAGTAAGTAAGAATTTTTAACAATTTTAATAAATCGATGGGTAAAATCATAAAAATAGACTTTATGACATTTTTATTACTCTAGTGATGACTAATCACTAATGCATTGTATTTAATTAAAAAGGTTAACATTCATCAAGCATAGAATAAAATAGATACACTTCAAAGGCCACAAGCTTGGCACGATAATGAAGCAGATGTTGTGTTCTGCTATTTATTTGGATAAGACAACTGCCAGTACTAGCTAGTTGTGATCTCAAAACACGATAAATGAAATAAGCACGATACATATTTTAGCCTTCATCATGGAAAATCATATTCGATGCTTTGATGATATCTATAAACAAGTTTTTAAAGATGAAGGGGTTACAACAAATTCATCATCAGAGCAGGTAAATGTTTAAACAAATACAGTATATGCTTGATACCCTAAATCTGGAGTAACTTGACTAATTTTATTCTTATTTTCAGAAATATGTTGAAAATTTAATTTTGAAAATATACAAACAATTTGAACAGAAAGCTTCCATTGATCCAGATTTGCCAAAACTTAACAAGAATGCTCATGCAAAATTTTTAAAGAATGCATTAATCAGTTTACCACAAAGCTATACATGTTTAGATGCAAGTAGGCCTTGGTTAATTTACTGGATATTGCATGCTTTGTGGGCTTTGAAGGATATGCCTGATTCAGAAACTCTATCACATACAGTGAGTTTCCTGTCTCAATGTCAGCACAAGGAAGGAGGCTATGGTGGTGGTCCAGGTCAGTATTCACATTTGGGCACTACTTATGCTGCTGTTAATGCTCTAAGTATTATTGGAACAGATGAAGCATACAATTCAATTGATAGAAGCTCTTTACAAAAATTCCTTTGGACAGTTCGTGAAGTTGATGGTTCTTTTGCTCTGCACAGAGGAGGGGAACAGGATATAAGAGGAGCTTATTGTGCTGTGAGTGTTGCAAAAGTAACCAACACTTTCACAGAGGCATTGTTTGACAAAACAGCAGAATGGATTGTGAGTTGCCAGACCTATGAAGGAGGGTTTGCTGGCTGCCCAGGAATGGAAGCACATGGAGGTTATGCGTACTGTGGGATTGCTGCACTAGCATTGTTGAATAGAACTGGGCTCTGTGACTTAGATGCATTGTTGAGGTGGTGTGTTAATCGTCAGACATCTGTTGAGGGAGGATTTCAAGGTCGCACAAATAAACTTGTTGATGGTTGCTACTCTTTTTGGCAAGGTGCTATTTTCCCAATAATTAGTGCAATATTAGCTCAAGGTTTGTTATTTACAGTAATTAGTCCAGTACTTTATGTATATTGTATTAAAATGTATTATTTAATATCATTGTTAATTTTAGATCACAAGGAGATGATAGAAACTGTACTATTCAATCAAGGTGCCTTACAAGAATATATTATTGTATGTTGTCAAGCCCCTGATGGAGGACTCATTGACAAGCCTGGAAAGTAAGCTATAACTATAACTAATTAAGTAACTACTGATTTATTTAATTTTAAGTTTCAAATGTGTTAAAATGAATGACACATTCTAGTTGAAAGAATCTATTTCATTAAGAAACTTAGGCAAAGTGAGAACTGCCTATAATGATTCAATATTAATTGATGAATTCAAGCATTTTCAAATATTAAAATATAATCTTACTAGATGCCCGTGCCTGTGTGAAGTAAGTTTTTAATTCCCGTGGGATTTTCGTGGGAAAGTAGCCTATGTCCTTCCCTGGGTCACAACCTGTCTGTAACAAAGAACAATGACCAGTCTGCACTAGAAAAAAATCATAAATAGTGACAGAGATGAGACTTTCTGAGAGAGAAAATAAAAAGATGTGTGTGCAATTCACACACGGTGGAAGTGAAACTTAACAAAAGTAGCCTTTTTATATGACTGCCTGAAAAAAGGAGTATATTGTTTACAGAGTTCATGTATGCAAGTATGTATGTGAGTTTGTATATTCCACCATATAACTTCTATACACTTGAACCGATTTTGATAAATGAGGTATTGTCAGAATCCCTAGCTTATTCCGGGTGAAATAGGCTAAAATTTAAATTTAAATAAAAATGTAGAAAATAAAAATTGCAAATAAGATTAAAACTATATAATCATCATCTAGAAAATGATGAGTAGATTCGAAAAATATATGGGTATGGCAGTTATATTAAACCCATACCTAGTCGGATTCTACACGCCATCGTACCGGAACTGTAAATCGCTTGGCGGTAGAGTCAGGGCAGTCTTTAACCTATTGGAGGCCCTGAGCACATTAGCATAGTGGGGCCCCTATGAATTTGACATTTCTGTTATGTTACGGACTATTTTGTTAAAACAGGCATAAGAAGTAGATAAGCAATATTCTAGATTTATTCAACTGTCATGTTCACTTTCTTTCTTCTCATCTTACTTGAATATCGTTTATCTATCGGTAGATCTGGCTGGAACTAGGGGGCCCCATCGATTACGGGGCCCTGGGCACGTGCCCAGAGTGCCTAGTGTGGGTAGAGTGGTAACTAGCCACGGCCAAAGCCTCTCACCAGACAAGACCGCGTACTCAAATCGTGTTCAATATAAGGAACTTAACCTCAAATCGCGCACGGGTTTGCAAACGTAATTTTCTTCGAAATGCATGTTCAATTCAAGATGATAAAGCTGACAACTCCATTACAGTGTTACAGATTAAAAATATTATACCTCATAACCTCAAAACTCTTGGTTCTTACTCGATTCTCCCGAATTTTAAAAATATTTTGAACTGAATGATGCCCGCGACTTCGTCCGTGTGGATTAAGATTTTTTGATTCCCGCGGGAACTCTTTAATATTCCGGGATAAGTAGCCTATGTCGTTCCCCTGGATACAAACTATCCCTTTAATCAATTTCATCAAAATCGGTTGAACGGTTTTAAGTCAGTGGAAGCGTAGCAGACAGACAGACTTTCGTATATATAATATTAGTATTGATGCTGTTCTAAGTTATATTTATAACGGCAAATGAAATGGATTTTGATTAATCAAAGTAAATTTTTCCGATTTTTCTAGTCCAAGCATGTTAGAAAATTGGCCAAAGTTATTTCATTACACTTAGATTATAATCTAACGGTGACATATATATAACAATTTATTTTCACAGGCCAAGGGATATATACCACACTTGCTATACACTAAGTGGATTGTCAGTTGCTCAACATGGCACAGGGGCCAATGATGCTTATGTTGTGGGATCGCCACACAATGAATTGAACAGGATTCACCCTCTACATAATATTGCTCCTCATCTTGCATATAATGCGCTACATTATTTTATTAGGCATCCCCCACCAGTTAAGGATAAAAATTAATTAATTTTCTAGATGCATAATTTGTTGTTAAATAATTACATTAGTAATAAATATTTAAGTTAAAAAAGTTGTGGAAAAGATAGTTTGTCATGTAAGGCTAAGACTGGATTATTTTTATTTTACTTTTGGCAGCTGGAGTCAATGATGTTCTAACTTCGCGTTACTGATTCGATTTTTGATTTTTTGATTCGACTTTCTCTAAGAGGAAGTTTTAATCATTTTACACATTGATATTTATTTTTGCTCAGCATATTTTTTTGTTTTATAAACATAACCAAGCGTTCAAATGACTAAACAGTACAGTAAGTGTAATATGAATCAGGCAGGTCATTCTAAACCATGCATCGCCAAAGAAGTGTGTTGCAAGGACAATCAAGAAAGCTTGTACTGCAGCTTCGTGACTATTTTGAAAGGAAATTCATACTGGAAATTACTAGATGAGTATACTAGTCACGAAATGTCGGATAAAACGGACGGTTACCAGTAATTAATTATGAAACTTCATACTTCATAGGCGTGCTTATGTCAAAAGTTAAAATAAATGGTTGGACAAAATTATAAACTAAATTCTTTTGACTATCGGTTTTCACTAGAGAGACTTTATTTGGTTCATAAAATCCTTGTCCTTTTATTGCCAGAATTTTATCGCTAATATTTTTTTATTTCCTTTCAACATATAAATGTCACCGTAAGATTGTAAAAACCGTTACATTATAATCTAACTCGCGAAATTCTAAACTGTCGAAAGATTAGAATTTCACGCATTATTTTCCGGTAGATTGTAGTCTGATAGGTATTTAAACCCGATAAAACCTAAGTGCCCGGCCGCCGGGCACTACTTGATTATTTATGTCGAACCCTAACCTAACCTACGAGAAAGAGACAAGAAAACGTAAATAAAATGAATATTTCAAAAATTGACACTCAGAACTTTTAAACAGTTTACAATCTTTCGACAGTTTAGAATTTCGCGAGTTAGATTATAATCTAACGGTTTTTACAATGTTACGGTGACATAAACAAGATAAAATAAAAGCCTCATATGAAATAATTTCTTTACTAGCTCTCACTTAGGATTTATCTGACTAGATACCTAAATATTTTATGTCGCTCACATGAATCTCCTTTTTGCACATGATTGGCACAGGCAGTGATTTGTTTGGCCGAGGGTCTGGGGTCATATTGCCAATGTTTAAAACTAAACTCGCCGGCATATTTAGCGGAACATAAAAAAAACGTCCATAATTAAAAAAATATGGTTTTATTTTAAAATCTACTTACTACACTTCTTTTGTTATTTAAAGTTTCATTTCTTTTTCTTAAAATGTGATCACATTAAGAACAGATTTTGCGAGTAAAGGCTATTTGTGAAAAATGGTACATTTTTGAACTTTTCATGTAACCGGGAAAAGTGAAATTTAATATTAAAATAACAATTAATTAAATTAGAAAAATGGCGATTAATATCGCGTATTTCCTCCACGTGCTCTTATTAAAGTTTCTACCCGTTCTAGGCATACTGAGAATGATGTTATCGATGGTCTCCTGGGATAGTCTCCGCCATTCCTCAACTACGGCGATTCGCAGTTCTCCCACGTTGGCAGGAGCTGGAATCCTGGACTTAACTTTTCTTTCCAGCAAATCCCAAACGTGCTCTATTGGGTTCATATCCGGTGATCTCGCCGGCCACTCCCTAACAGTAATATTCATATCATTAAGATAAGCTTGAGTTACCCGAGCGGTATGCGGCCGAGCATTATCCTGCATAAAAACAAAATCTTCACCGATATATGGGGCAAACGGTACGACATTTTCTTCTAAAACTTCTCTGATATAGCGGTCTGCAGTCAGACTCCCTCTGTCAATCACTACCAAGTCTGTGCGAACTCCCATACAAATGCCCGCCTAAACCATTATTGATCCACCACCGTATGCAACTGTAGTTTCAAAATTTGTCTGAATGTATCGTTCTCCTTTGCGTCTGTATATTCTTTGCCTGCCGTCAATTTGATTTAAGAGAATTCTGCACTCATCACTAAACAATACCTTACTCCATTGGTCCGCGTTCCAAAGTCGATGTTCCTGAGCAAAAGTTAACCTGTTTCTACGATGATTTACCTCGAGCCTTGGAGCCTTGGCGGACACAAATGAACCCAAACCAGCTTCTTCGAGCCTTCTTCGTACCGTACGCTCACTTACGGTTACACCCCGCACTGCTTCTAACTCATGTCGGGCTTGGACGGCCGTCAAACGGGGGTTCCTACGTATACGAAGCCGAATGAAACGATCATCCCTACTCGAAGTGCGTCTTTTTCTGCCTTGTCCTGCTCTTCTCACATAAGTACCGGTCTCCCTGAATCGTTGGATATCGCGATGGATCGTTGAAACTGGTCGACGAAGATCTCTAGATATCACTCTGTAGGTTTGACCATTTCTTCGCATTTCGAGTGCCCTGGCAATCTCCGTTGGGGCTAAGTCGGGCATAATTCAGTCATCAACTCCAGAAAGATACGCGATTTAAAAAAACTAACAAAAAACGGTATTTCAATGAAATTTTAAATCAAACTCAGAAGGAAGAAATACTCGAAGTTCGCTCCGGATAAGGTGTATTTGAATAAAATTAAAACAATTGCATAAAATGTGATGTTCAGTTGTTTTCTTAATTTGAAAATATTTCTTTTTAAATTAAATGACGTATAAACCAGCCAGCAACCTTATATGATACTGATATCAAACCTTTTTTTTATGTTCCGCTAAATATGCCGGCGAGTTTATATTGTTTCATTATTGTTGACTTTAGGAACGTCAAGGTATGTGATATCAAACTGTCATTTTAAGTATAGTCCGACAAACTTAACTGACCCGGTGACAGCGTCGCTAGTATCTACGAAAAATAAAATGGACACAAATAATAACCAGGCATAAAAATTAGTTCCTATTTTGGCCACCGGGTCGGACAAGTTTAGCGGACTGTAATATTGTACTATATGCTTAGCGTGCGATAAGATAGTCAGTAGTAGTAATGATGTTTTGCCTATAATTTTAATTTGCTTGGATCTATTATCTATACCAAAGAACTAAGCCTAAGGTATGGATAGTATAAGGATGTATGGATGTCTGGATGTTTGTTACTCAATCACGCCCCAACGGCTTAAACGGATATGGCTGAAATTTTTCACAGAGAAAGATTATAGTCTGGAATAGTACATAGGCTACTTTTTATCCCGGAAAATTAAAGAGTTCCCGCGGGAACCAAAGAACCTCAAACTACGCAGACGAAGTCGCGGGCATTCGCTAGTAATTTATAAATACTTTTTGTGTCTAATTTTTTAAACACACCCTTAAAATGAGATAGAAAAAGTGTATTTTAAACTAATTTTCTCACAACAGTGATATTTAACATAGTTTTGTACTTGTGAGTTCAAAATAAATTTTATCTACGCTCTTATTTTAAACTTTATTATGATTAATTAAAAATTTGTGGTTTAATGACATCGATTCATAGAATGACTACTGCCAAGGCCGGAAATAAAGCAATTCACTGCGGAGTCATATTGGAAGGACAAGGCGAAACGTAGGACTTCCCAAGTGATTTTAAAAGGACAAGGTTCTAGCAGAGGCCTTTTTAAATAAACTAATTTAGGCCGAAACTTATATAGTGCTTTTCTCTAAGTTGCGCGTGTGGGTCTTCTCCGTTTGGCCCGTGGGGGCCGAGCGGGGGTACGGGCCTCGAGGCTGAGCCTCCTTACCCGGGCGGGGCGCGGGGCAACATTGTGCCCCGGTGGTTATCTTGAAGCCGGTGAACCGGCTAGGGCCTGCCTTGTAGGCTACGGGCCCCTAGGTCAGGTGTCTCTTCCGGTATTGGGTCCGCACTGCGGGTGACATCATCACCTCCGCGTGCAGGACCCATGTCTTCTCCAGGTATCTCGGCGCTGCGGGCTATGGGGTCGCTCTCGCGCGCCGCGATGGTGTCAAGGCCGGTGGACTCCGCGCTGCGGGCGATAGGGTCGCCGTCGCGCGCGGAGTCGGTGTCAAGTCCGGTGTGTGTCGCGTCGTCGTCGTCGCTACGGTCGCCTGCGTGCCGCGCAGGTGATGGCGATCGTAGGAGCTCACGAGGTAGTGGACGCCCGGTCGGAGGTCGGGTGGTCGACGGTGCGATCCCGTGGAGGTGTTCGTACGGTCCGTTGTCCGCGCGCGCAAACATGCGCCGCGCGAGTGTACGGACATACCCCTCCACGGTGGGCGTCTTGAGGTCGCGATGGATCACGTCGTTCCTCACGTACCTCGGAGCTCCCACGATTTGGCGCAGGCACTTGTTCTGCCGGACTTGTAGGCGGCTCTTCTGGTATGCAGAGCACATCGCATACCAGGCGGGAGCCGCGTACGTCAGCCGCGAGCGGACATAGGCTCCGTAGATCCGGAGCTTGGTCTTCGGTGTGAGGCTTGAGGTGAGGACCTGGTGCAGCATCGACGCAGCAGCCGTGGCGTGGTTCACAACATGATCAATCATGGGAACCATGGCCAGGCCGGCGTCAATGTGGCACCCCAAGTAGCACACCGAAGTCTGTCACTCTATGTCGTGGCCTCGCAGTTTGAGCTGACGCATGTGCTTCCGGGCGCCGAACAAAATGGCGGCCGTCTTCCCCACGTTGACGGCCATTCTCCATTTGTCCAGCCATTCCGGAAGTAAGTCCAGCAGACGTTGCATGCGATTTGTAGCGACGATTTGGTGGTACGACGACGCGAAGTACGCGCTGTCGTCAGCATAAAGCGACAACAGCACGTCTTCCTCCCCCTCGCGCAGATGGTCGGCGAGGGTAGGGATATCGTCCGTGTACACCGCGTAGAGACACGGGGATAGGCAGCTGCCCTGGGGTACTCCGGCCCGTATAGGACGCGGTTGGGAGTCCGCGCCTTCAACGGCCACTCGGAAGGACCTGCCTTCCAGGAATGATGCTACCAGCCGCACGATCGCAGGTGGTAGGGTGGTCGAGAGGAGTTTCGCCAGGAGTCCATCGTGCCACACACGGTCGAAGGCCTTCTCGATATCGAGAAAGACCCCGACGATGAATTGGCCGCGATTCCTCTCACTGGCGATGTAGTGCAGTCCTCTCGCCAGCTGGAGCGTCGTTGAGTGGTTGCTGCGAAAGCCAAACTGCTCGGCACGCGGTCGAAGGTGCGGAGCGAGCCTTCGCAGCAACAGACGCTCAAACAGCTTGGCGATGTGCGGCAGGAGGGTAATGGGGCGGTAGCTTCCTGGCAGGCGGCGGTCCTTTCCCGGTTTGGGGATAGTGATTACTTTCCCCAATTTCCATGAATCCGGGAAATGAGCGGTGCAGAGTACGCCGTTGAAGAGTCTCGCTAATGCAACGAGAGCTCTTCTCGGCAGCTGCTGCAGGGCGGCGATCGGGATCCCGTCGTAGCCTGGCGCCTTCCTTTTAGGAAGTCGGAAGACGGCCTTCCTCAGCTCGGACGGGGAGATGAAGTCATCTCCCCGGAGCGGGGGAGTCGGGCTCGACAGGAAGTCCGCTATCTGTTGTGTGATCGCCGCGTGGTGTCTGGACACGGTGTCGTCGGAGGCCGGTAGATTAGGGGTGAACTGTCCTTCCATATACTCCGCCATGATCTCAGCTCGGTCCATGGCGGGGTATCTTCGTCTACCCTCGTCTAAGTTGCGAAGATTGTTAAGAAAGCTTTTCCACATTGCCGAAAGATGGCGTTGATGAGTCAAGTCTTCCACGTCACAATCTTGTGCTGTATGGGCAATAATATTGCCTACTTGGAACACAGAGGCATGAAAAGATCCAATGTATAGTCCCACCGGTGACGGCGTCGCTGCTATCGCAAATTTAGTTTCGTTTATAAATATTTAAAAAAAAACTAAATAGTCATAAAAATTTTGGCCACCGGGCATTATTATTCGTTCTTGACGGCCAACACGGCAGAGTAGCGTTGAATTCACGCGTCACCATTTTTAATAACCCATAATTATGCAACCGTTTCACTACTATGCAACTTAAGGTAGTCTAATAATGAGGTCAATTCTGCTGAACACCATCTCTAAACTAAAATGACAGACAGCTTTTGATGCTTTTGGTTGGTTTTTAATGGTTAAATAAATGATGATGATAATATGTTCAGAGTACTTCCAGCTAAAGCATTTTAGTCATATTTTAGTTTAGAGATTAAACTGAACTGTTTCGAACAACTCACTATAAAACTGACATGACATGCATATGTGCAGTTTTTATATAATTATATTAGGTATAGTATTATATATAGTAATTTATATTATATTTTCATACTATCATAATATTAAGATTAGAATGACAGTAAGCATTCTATCCTTTTCTCAAGAGGAAAAGAGATAGACCTATTTTTATTATGGACTAGATAAAGCCCGCGACTTCGTCCGCGTGGATTAAGGTTTTTTTGATTCCCGCGGGAACTCTTGAATTCTCCGGGATAAAAAGCTATGTCCTTCCCCGTGATACAACCTATCCCTGTACCGAATTTCATCAAAATCGGTTGTACAGATGGGCCGTGAAAGCGTAGCAGACAGACAGACACACTTTAGCATTTATAATATTAGTTGGATTTGGTTAAACATTATGATTAACATGAAGGAAGATTTAAATATCTTTAATCAAGAAAATATTTGTATGATGTAACAATAATTCAGTAATTAATGTTTTGTAAAGATAATAATATTTTGTTATTGCATTATAAAACCCCCTTTTGTGTATAAATAAAGTAGTTAAAAATTTAGTCTTATTGCATGATTGTAAGGAATGCTGTTGAATATGTGAGCCTTAATTTCAATGAGGATGAAGGGTGGGAGGTGAAGCGATCCTGGGACACATTTTATATTTCACGGTAAGCAAAAAAATTTTTTTTTTAGCTTCAATTTGGTATATATGAATCCAATCAAACCTAAGTGGCTGCGACCAGGCACATGAATATTTATGTCCAACCCCAATCTAATCAAAGCTATGGACAAATATAGTATCCTAGTTGATGCCCGCGACTTCGTCCGCGTGGATGAGGTTTTATGATTCCCGCGGGAACTCTAATTTTCCGGGATAAAAAGTAGCATATGTATTATTCCAGACTACTATGCAACTTAAGGTAGTCTAATAATGAGGTCAATTCTGCTGAACACCATCTCTAAACTAAAATGACAGACAGCTTTTGATGCTTTTGGTTGGTTTTTAATGGTTAAATAAATGATGATGATAATATGTTCAGAGTACTTCCAGCTAAAGCATTTTAGTCATATTTTAGTTTAGAGATTAAACTGAACTGTTTCGAACAACTCACTATAAAACTGACATGACATGCATATGTGCAGTTTTTATATAATTATATTAAGTATAGTATTATATATTATAGTAATTTATATTATATTTTCATACTATCATAATATTAAGATTAGAATGACAGTAAGCATTCTATCCTTTTCTCAAGAGGAAAAGAGATAGACCTATTTTTATTATGGACTAGTTAAAGCCCGCGACTTCGTCCGCGTGGATTAAGGTTTTTTTGATTCCCGCGGGAACTCTTGAATTCTCCGGGATAAAAAGCTATGTCCTTCCCCGTGATACAACCTATCCCTGTACCGAATTTCATCAAAATCGGTTGTACAGATGGGCCGTGAAAGCGTGACAGACAGACACACTTTAGCATTTATAATATTAGTTGGATTTGGTTAAACATCATGATTAACATGAAGGAAGATTTAAATATCTTTAATCAAGAAAATATTTGTATGATGTAACAATAATTCAGTAATTAATGTTTTGTAAAGATAATATTTATTTATTGCATTATGAAACCTCCTTTTGTGTATAAATAAAGTAGTTAAAAATTTAGTCTTTTGCTGTGCCAAATTTCATCCAGATCCAATCAGCCGTTATGGTGTGATTGAGTAACAAACATCCATTTGAGGTGTTTTGGTTTCCGCGGGAACTCTTTAATTTTCCGGGATAAAAAGTATATATTCCAGACTATAATCTATCTCTGTGCCAAATTTTATCCAGATCCGTTCAGCCGTTCTGGCGTGAAAGAGTAACAAACATCCATACATCCATATCCACAAACTTTCGCGTTTATAAGATTAGTAAGGATATTAAACAAGATTTGTTAAAGGTATTTACTTTCTTTGATATACTACTTAGTATGTAGGTAACCAGTGTTAATTTGATGTGCAATCAGTATTTTTGATATAAAAATCACATTTTTTTAGTGCGGCAGTTCATAGTTTCTGTGGATTAATATGCCTAGCCTTAATATGCTAAAAAAATATTTGTTTTCTATTTAAGTATTTTCAAAACACAAATTTTTTGCACGCCGTAAAATTTAAAAAGGGGCCCCAGAATTGCTTCACCTCCCTCCCTTCATATTCACTTAAATGAAATTAAGGCTCACTTATTCTATAGGGCACCCTGATTGTCTACAACAGTTCTTGAATAGTTAAAAATTACTTTACTTCTTTTACCTAGGTTATTTTATAATAGAAGATAACAAGCTAATTTAACCTTGAATTACTGAACAGAAATATATTCAAGTACTTTCCATCTTCAAGTACTTTTTAAGAAGCATTTAACTACTACATACTACTTATAGAATTTTTAATAGTGTTATAAGTAGATTAAACTAAAACAAATTCTTCTGACTCCATATCAGTATCACTATCTTGAACATTTGGGGTCACCCAATGATGGTCAGATTCAATTATTGAATTTCGGATGTTAGGAGGGTCCATAACTGCACTACGCGAACCACTGTGTAGTGTAAATATTGGGTACTCATTACATGATGAAACACCCTGCGGTACAAGAAATGAGCTGATTACATTAACAAATGTTTCAAAATCACTATGTGTTGCAAGGTAGAAACCAATGCAACAAGATGGATCCATTTTGGTAATTGGCATTTTTCTTGGGGAACGGCAGTGAAATGTTTGCAATGAAAAATTTGGTTGCCAAACATCAACCATTTCTTGGCAGTAATGGGGATCTAGATGAATCAGTCTATCATCTTGATAACCAACAAAATATAAAGAATGTTTAGGCCTCCCTCCAATGATCCCTATACAAAAATCCAATGTCAGAAGAGAAGTAAGACATGGCCCATAAATAGGATTTAGCTTATCTGTCCCTAACTTCACCGGCACAAGTAAAATGAGAGATTTCCATGAACCATTGGTTAACCTACAGCGAGAATAGACATCTTGAACATATATAGTAGATTCTTGAGCAACATAAACTTCTAATTTATCAAATTCATAATTTTCTTTTGAAGCCGAAACCATGACAGCTTTCAAACAGTGTGCCACAGATGCTGGTCCATACCAATCACCAGGCTTTTTTCCAAGAGATTCTCCCAAATTCACCATCTGATGAATGGAAAGGGGGCTGTTTACTGATGATTTATCTCCAAACCATTTTATTATCATACGATGGAGACAGTCCTCTTGAAATTCTCTAGCATTCTGGATAGGCTTTTCTGGTGTCCATCGCCATGACCGACCGAGGAAATGACACACTAAAGCTTGAGCTAACATCATCTGACCACTGCGCAACATGCAGCCCCATCCACAATCTGTTGTGAAAGTAGATCCAGACATCATGGGAAATTCTCTCCGGTAAGTCATCCATATTTTGCTAATGAAATCAGACTTAAAGCCTTCAATACCTTCCCCATAAATTTGCTCCATAGGATCATGAGCTGTAGCCTCTGTGCCAATTTCAGTAGATGACTCTAAAGAACCACTTGGGCTTAATTTACGATGATAGCAACGACCCAAAAGCCACACTGGTGACTCTTTAGAAAAGTTTGTTTTCAATTTCACCGTCCATCCGAATTTTACATTATTCCACATAGATAACAAACGTGATTCCACTTTTCCCTTGAGATCAAGGAGATCTTCTGCACTGTCACGAGTGCTATCTCTCGATGTATCGGCGTGGCTAATGCTATCGACCTTCATACTTGTCACACCTTGTCTAACACCACTGCTCGAAGTCATAAGGGCAGAACCCGTCAGCCCTGTGCCCCGTGTTCCGTTCATCATAGTTCACTACAAGCTAAAGCGATTTACTCAGTTCTTACATGATTTCTTATCATTTTATTTGATTGCCTAAAGATTAATTTGGATAAAAACTCATTTTATTAATGGGCATTTTATTAAACACATTTTATAACAATATCACTATTTTTCTTTTGATTGCACATCTTAATTACACAAAAGGAAAGCTTAATCACACCGAGCACGATAAAACCCTTCAAAAACTCGTGTTTGCTAAATACGATGATTTCCTAACTTGTCCCACAAATCACAATACAATTTGTACTGTGGTACATAGATACTAAATCTATGTAAAAATCACAGAGTACATTATATATGTCACCCTAAGATTGTAGAAACCGCTAGATTATAATCTAACTCGCGTAATTGCAAACTGTCGAGAGATTACAATTTATCGCATTATTTTCCGTTAGATTGTAATCTGATAGGTATTTAAACCCGATAAAACCTAAGTGCACTGCTTGATTATTTATGTCGAACCCTAACCTAACCGACAAGAAAACTTATATACCATCGAAATATAAAGGTTGATTTACACAGGGTCAGTAACTGACTACAAATTCGAGGCAAGTCAGTGCTGACCCGAAAAAAACCCTGTGTAAACTGATTTGAAGTCAGTACAGTGGCTTGAAGTCAGCGCTGACTTGAATATTCGGACACGAATATTCTAAAGTCAGTTGGCGCCCTCCGCCACCCGCGCACCCCCGCGCCAGCCAAATAAACCCCGTGTAAACAGACAAGTCAGTGCGTGGTTAGTCACTGCCGCTGCGTTGTAGAGTGACCACGTGTTTTTCGCTGGCGATAAAAATGACGCGAATGAAGCTTAGCGAAGACGAAACCTTAAAATTGGTGCAATTATATGGCGAAAACGAGTGCCTTTGGGATATTAAATCCCTAAATTACCGCAATAAAGAATGCGGTCAACAGCGTTGCATAATATGGCTCAACAAATGCAAATCCAAGGGCTCACTTCTACTGAAGTAAAAAATAAAATTAAAGCCATAAGGGCTACATATTATTTAGAGCTCGACAAGATACAAAAATCCACCAGATCTGGCGCTAGTGGGGACGTATATGTCCCAAAAGTCAAGTGGTTTCAAGAACTGGACGGCTTTATAAAAAATGCTATTGTAAAAAGGAAAACAATGGTAAGTATTTATTGCAACTTATTAATTTTATGTGCATCCTAGGTACCTATACAAAATTAATGAATTCTATCCAATTGCCATGGCACACTTCCAGCACTCATAAAGAAGTTCCTATATAGGTCTCGTTTTTCTTTAGCAGTCATGGAATGGTTGCCTCTTTGTTGTTCTGAAATGCTTGGTAGTGGATTTATTTCCGATCTCCATGTTCCTTCTATTATTTGTCCATCATTGTCCTCTCTGTCTACACAAGTAGATGTTATGTAGGAACTTGAACGCTTTCGCAACCAATTATGCAGGGCACAGGCTGCACAAACAATGGCATCAACTGTGTCCACATGGGTTGGAATTGCTTTTTCGAACACTCGGAATCTAGAAACCAGTATACCAAAAGCATTTTCACTTATGCGCCTTGCACGCGACAACCTGTAGTTAAAGACTTTTTCGGCAGTACTTAGCTGCGTACCTTGTCGCCATCTCTATTTGGGGATTAAGACTGCCAACTGAGTCTTAACAGATGGTGATACAAATTGCCCAAGTTCTATATTATTTCTTCATAATGGATTAGGTTATTGCAACATGTTACTCTCACCTTATATTCTGCCACCTGTAGTGTCCAGTGTACCAGCAGTTGGAGTCCACTGCCACCAACTGCCTATCGAGCTAGTGCTTCGCCATCTGTAATAGTTTATGCCACTATGATTCCGACTGCTGGAATCGTTAAGTGCCTAAAGTTCATACATGTATAAAACACTAGCAATGTGTTATGTTATTTATATTATTGTCATTACTCTATGTATAATTTGGACCCCTTAGCGATAGAGCGATCGTTTACCTCGGACTACATGTCTAGTGTCCGGACCCTAAGTCCGTACCCACTAGACGCCGAAAGGGTTTAGTGTAATAAGTCACCACGGCAAGCTACCTAACAGGCCCAATGCCGCCCGCGCGGTGCATTGTGAGATGTACCGCCTGAGGTCACCCTAACTACCGGTAGTTGTCCAAACGTTTGGTTGGACGATCCCACGCCTTTAATTATAGCGGGGAGTGGTCATGATCAGCTTGCTCACATGGCTTTGCGACAGGGTATTGCCGTTAGGTCCGATTCCCTGTGGAAGGAACCGGACCTCCATTGGTTGTACTTGAAAAACAGTACGTAACTACGGGTCAGATTATATAATATCATTATTAGAATATAGAGAAGCTTTCGACGTTAACTAATAAACCTGAGGTACTTAGCTGATTATCATCGGCTTGGATGTTACTGCCCGCTGACACCATCCAGCACTTTGTCACTAACTTTAATATGAACTACGATACTACTTGAGATTGGCACATGTAAACTTTGCAACTAGAGCAAAATACTTTCCCGCGCATTTTGCGGCCATATTTCAAACAAGTATAAACTTTAATAGCATAGAGAAACCATAGACATACTCACTATAGAGTATCAGTGTTGCTATGTACAATATTTACATTCGCGGAAGTGCCGCGACATACCTGGATAGGGTTTTAGTAAATAATTCTTCAGTGGAAATGCTGCATCACCAACTATTACTTCATTTGTAGGAAGCAATCCATCTTAAAACCGACGATATAATGAGGAATTTTTGAAAACACCTCCATCAGAGGCGTTTCCATTCGCTCCAACGTCTATATATGAAAAACAATAGTCGTGGTCTACAAGTGCTAACAATACTGTACTATTGGTTTTTTTATAATTATAAAATTCACTTCCACTATTTGGAGGAGCTTTTATTATAATATGCTTCGCATCGATTGTTCCATAACATGAACGGAAATTCCACTTGGTATTGAAACCGTCTTCAATAATTTTCCATTCTTCCTCTCGTTCTGGAATCTGTATACGAAAAAAATAATTACAACCTAAATACGTATTATCATCAACTAATGATTTATTAAACATTACATTTTATTCTCATTAACAGGATAACTCAGGAACCAGCAACGATGACGCTGAGTTGGGTGAAGCTGAGGGTGTTGGTGACGGAGCTGAAAATGTATCAAGATCTACTGAAAATAATGATAATTCTACTGAAACGCCAACTCAAGCCATCCAGATGCCAGTTGGAAATTCTGTGACAGCTCCCAATCAATCTGGGCCTCCGCGATCAAAACGCTCCAAAATATCTCAGATGGCCGCCATGATAAAGGACTTAAAAAGTGTGTCAAATGATGTTAATATGTCACCATCTGAAGAAGAGTCTGACGCTTATATTTTCGGTAAACATGTGGCGGCTCAACTAAAAAAACTGTCTGAAGAACAATCTGTTATTGCACAAGAAGAGATCCAAAAAATATTATCTAAAGCTAGATTGGCTGATATACAACAAAAGAAGTATACAGAAAATGCACACTCTTCATCCCCTAACTATTTTATCCCTAGTCCGGCAGCAACTACAACAAGCAGCACAAGTAGCATGGGATTTTACTCCCTGGAGCCCAACCCAATGACTGCATCAAGCGACAACACCATAACATTTTACCCGCCAGAGGTTGCCGAGCCTGCCACTAGCAACAGCTCTTTAGGATTTCATCCTTCCGATCGATCAACGAACCCCACATTTGTAAACCCCAGGCAGGTTATTATTACACCCTCAGGTTTGAATTACAGCACCACGATCAACGAAGAAGCTGAAAGTGAAAATAACACTGCTGTTAACACGATTATGCCTATGAAAATTCTTAATACTATTTTTTATGTTGTATTTCTTAATTTTCTAATAATTTAATAATAAAAATTTTCTTACCTTAATGTGTTTTTAGTGCCGTATATATTGCCCAGCACACTTCTAGTATTAGTTGAGAAATTGCTGGTTTTGAGACACGATAAAAGTAACTAAGGAACCGATAGTACATTCCTGAAGCCAAAAATGTCAGCGTTATTTCCAGTTTAATTTTGGCTGGTAAAGCATCTCTCATGAATGTATCATGTCGTTGAATAGAGCTCGATATCATTGACAGCAATTCGTCAAAATTCTGTGTTGACATCCTCATAGCCAGTTTGTGCTCCGCAGGATCTTCAAATCGCAAATGCTTCAGCAACAAAGCAGAGCCACCAGTTTCGTTTCTATCTTCAATCCATTTTCTTACCCATTGTCGTTTATTTTTAGTTGTCTCATATTCTACCATTTCTATTAACTCATTCAACAGCAAAATTGATAAATTTTTCAACAAATAATTAAATCGTCGTTTCAGTTGTTTTCGCGAATTCATTTTTCCCACTGACTTCACACACGTGTGTTCACCGTGAGAAACGCACCACTACTACTTACTTCATGTAAACAGTTAAAGTCAGTCGCGGCGCCGACATTGGCGCTGCGACTGACTTGTCTACTGACCCCGTGTAAATCAGCTATAACGCATAGAAAGTCAGTAGTCGCGCGCGGAGTGTAACCATTTAATAGTAGCCTTTAAAGGCTACGTATGCCTATCGGCGCTAAGTGTTCCAGACCGAGTCGTAGAACGCAGAGCTCGCACAATTATTAAAAAAATGACGTACTGTGCTGTAAAAGGGTGCCACAACTCATTACACCATCACCAGAAACATTTAAAATTCCACGGGTTAGTACTTCCAAAAATCTTATATACTTCACATAAATATTATACAAAACATTATAATGAATCGTAAACAAACGGACGCCATTACAATGAAAATATTGCTAGCTATGGTAAAAATATTTTACCCCATATTTATTTTTTCTCAGTCTAAGTACCTACTTGGCTTTAATCCCAATTCACATTAATACAATTATGTGTTATTAGGGTGATCAAATATTGGTAGGGTGACAACATACTATTGTAATTAAAAAAAATGATTATAAATACATTTGAATAAGTTTTCAACATGTTACTCGAATAGGGAAGGCAATAAACTAAAATTTCTTCGACTATTCCTTTTTAATTTCAGGAGATACTTTATATCTAAACTTATATTATAAAGAGAAAAGATTTGTTTGATTTTTTGAATGTTTAATTATGAAAGGAAAGGAATGAAATGTTTTAATACCTATTAATCAAAATTATTTACAAAGTATTAAGTTACTTTATAGTTTTTTATTATATTAATACAATTTCAAGATTTAATTTTATTTTTTACTTACCCAAACCCATGTCGTTATAATGCAAAGACTCAAACTTATTCTGAGTGAATCTTTATATAACTTATAACATTTAATGGGCATTTTCTGAACGCCACCTTAACATACGAATATTATGAATGCGAAAGTGTCTGTCCGTCTATCTGTTTGCTATATTTTCACGGCGCACGGAGTGTTTAACCGATTATGATGAAATTTGGTACAGAGATAGGTAAAAACCTAGGAAAGGCAATTTTTCAATCATGAAACGAGTACCCATAGGAATCAATAAATCCTATTCCAAGCGGACGTAGTTGTAGGCATCACCTAGTAATCAATGACTAATGAAAAAGACAACCTACATGATAATCTGATACTTGTTCATTCGTTTCATAATTCTAAACACAACCTAACTTTTACCTATCCAATTTCCCTACTTTTTGGGGACAATGCAATTTACTTGCAACATTATTCGCACGCTTGTGTGCGTGTCGTCGAGCGTAAATACACGACGCTCACGCACACATAGTGCGAAAAAGTGTTACGCGTTAAGGAGGTCCTGTTGTATGAAACTAACGGTCTTGGCGTTATTAGTCTAAGGTAAATACAATTAATATTTCAAACATTGACCCTCAGAACATTGAACAGTTCACAATCTTTCGACAGTTTACAATTTCGCGAGTTAGATTATAATCTAACGGTTTTTACAATCTTACGGTGACATATATACTGGTAGTAAAAATGAGAGAGGGTAACGATCGCAACCACCTCTGAATGGTTAAGATCGTAGATAGACTTGTTAGCGTATACATTATGGCGATAGCGATAGTTTAACACTTGACTAAGTATATTGAGAAGGATATGAATAATCATATTTAAATTGAAGCTTCCGGTAACTAAAAATGGCGTATGGGTAGAGGTTAGGGCTGGTACTGTCGATACTTATTTAATCGATATAAAATTATCACAGAATATATACAGAATTGAACATAATATTTTGAAAAACACTAGTATTCGTATTTTATAATGAACAAGCTGATGCCAGAAAAATAAACTAGCCGATGTGCTATTTCAAACTATAGTGTATCTCTCCCATCCAATATTTCGCGTTTATAATATTAGTATAAATTTATACTATCAGTTGAATACCTTACAAACAAAACTGTTTAATAATATTATTAGTTGAAATATCTAGATATTATGGAAAAAAAATTACTGAATGACGTAATAATATGAATAATAAAAGAAGACTGATTTTAAAAATTATTTATTTCTAAAATTTATGGATAAAAAAAGCAATTAATATTACATTATACATAACATCTTGCGTATTCGGATTGATCTTCTAATTGATTATACTAGTAATAAAATTTAAAAATTTAAAAAACCCGCGATGAACTTGCAGCTCTCCTGGAGTTGTGCTCATAAATTTGAAACATTAAGAAAGAAATAGTAAAATTATATTATTTGGATTAGAGAAACGCATTATTGAGAAGTTTACATTAATGTTTTTATTATTCATTACAAAAAATATTGAGTAAAGATTCTTACGTAGAAATGGGCAGGCATCGTCTTGAGACGCTGGCGGCTTAGAGTGTAATTATGAATGTCATTCCCATTGAAATGATGACTACGTATTCTGCTTCTTTTTCTAGGCTTGAACTCAGGTCTGTTTATAGCGTTCAGCCATCTTAGCCTTAATTCATGATATTTTGGGAATCTGAAACAATTGTTAAACATTAATTAAAATGATACACAATAAATGCAATGAAGGGACCAAAAACTACTTAAATGGACATTGTAATTTTCGAATACGAGACACCATATCGGAGATCGAGTGTCTTAATCACTAGGTTATCATCGCTAGAGCCTAAAATGAGTTTGGCAATTTTATAAGTAGAGGCTGACTGTTTAATTTCATTACCATCGTCCATATGTTAAACCACTTTTTTCCTAAGCTACGAGCACAGGTACCACTTGGTCCAATTCTGATTTCGTACGAATATGGGCGAATAACAAAAACAACACAGGATTGTCTGACCTCTATTATTGTAGAGGTCCAACAAAAAAAAGTACGCTGAGCAGGACAAGATAAGCGATTTTCGCGCTCTGTCACTCCTTGGCATTAGCGTATATACTCATTTCGCTCACTTGTGGTATTATTATTACAATGCCTACTCTATCTATGCTTTATATTCTTACTCTATGCCTCTCAAAGACAGTATTATATGTCACTATAAGATTGTAAAAACCGTTAAATTATAATCTATATCACGAAATATCCAGGATCTAGGAAATCATGCCATAGTCTCGGTAACTTTAAACTTAAAAAAGGAAAAGTCACCCCCCTGTTGGATAGTGAGTAGGCCTTTAAAAACTCGATTCCTCTCTAACTTTGGCTGAAACGAATAGGATAGACAAGGACACAGTAGGAATTTTTTGGAGGCCCTACTCTATGAGATGAATTTATGGGTAGAAATTTCATGCGAGTGAAACACAAAACCGTAATTTGACACCTTTATTTTTTATTCATGGTTTTTGTTCTAGAATGAGAATCTTTGAAAAGAGTCTTTGTTTCTTGTTGTTTTACTCTGAAATGACTAACCATAGAGGTACGTAACTTTTTAAAACAAAGATACTGATTATATTGTTTTTTTTTCTGAGGTTTTATTTTTAAAAACGGGGTCATTTTTTGTTGTTGTTTTTGTTATTTTTCTGTGTAAAGCATAAACAAGAGCGATAACCATAATAACTTTAATCTATTGCTGTATTTCGTAACGATTTGAATGAGGTACTGTGTTTACGTAGTTCGTACATGTAATATGAGATATGATTTTTTTATATTCGCGCGGGCCGCGAAATTTCGCGAAATTTGACACCGTGCAAAACTCCGTCGCGGATGTCCTTCAGCGCCAACTAGCGCCACCGCAGTCAAGGGGCTAGTTAAGACGGACAATGGGTAAAAGTGGCTTGGAGGGAGGGAGGGAGTGGGGGGGGAGGGGTATAAGTAGTGGGAGAGCGAGGGAAAGAGGTTAATTTCTTAATTGGAATGGGCTACGCCAGAAGACTCGCTTCTGGCTTCGCGCTTACAAAAACACTCTAGGGGTAGAGCAGACAAGACTGCGTGGAATCGGGGTGTGCCGATTTGGTTTTGGAGTCCAACACCTGCATTAGTGCAAGCACAAGTGGCTCATTAGAGTCTAACACTTGCACTTTTCTCGACGAAACGCTAGAAGATGGTGACGACGACGAGGCCTGAGGTTTCGAAGATGCCATGGCAGTCAAACGAAAAAAAAAAAAAATGTTCTCAACTGAAAAGCGCCTAAAACGGTGACTCATAGGTTTGAAATTTGAATTCAATAGTATCATTTGGACACTTTGGCGCCAACGCACGCATTCCGTTTTTCCAATAATCGGTACACATATAACTCGATGTGTTATTCGAATGATTATAAAAAAACGTCCATGTACAGATAATATAGACAAATATGCATAATGTATGCAATGATAGACATTTTTTGTGGTTTGAGTATGATTAGTACTCGATTATTAACATTTTGTAATACTTTTTATGTTTGACACGGATTCTAATACGTAAAACGAAACTTTAGTACGCCAACTAAGCGTCAATGAGTCTGTAATTTTTCGGCAAATTTCGTAAGAAATAGTGAAAAGATTTGAAAAATTACGATTTTCAAAAAAAATTTTCTCGAAAAGAAGAATTCGGAGTAAAATATTTTAGTGCAAGGCTTAACACATCAAGGTCTTTCTGTTAAAAAAATATGAACGTCCAACTCAGCGCGCAGTAAACTATAGCTGAGCCGCCATTGGAGAACTAAATTGAGTGCTTTCAGTGCTGTGGCACAGTAATTACATATATAATGTACTCTGTGGTAATTACTGTGGCTGTGGTGACCGACTAGGACACCACACCTTGGATGGGGGCTTTGATTATATGATGGCGGCACCCCAAGTACTCGGATCAACAAGACAATCTTGTAAAATGAGACTTATTTCTCAAAACATAGAGACGTATTTTCATAAACTTTTTACGTTAGTTTTAGATTTATATGACCGCTACCTATGTACTCTACTGTGTAGAGATAACGTATTATAAATCATAACGTCTTGTTTACGAGTGTAGCAACGCCAGGCGCCGAAGTTTGTTTAGAACTTTGTAGCGATCAAGCGTTTGAAATGTATGTTAAACGATAAATGTTGTAGGAATAGGTGTTTTTTTTTGTAGGACCAAGATTACAGCACAGCTGTCATGTGGTAAGCAGGGTGACCGCGTATTTCTGACACAGTGTAACGATCGCAATCACCTGATTGGATAACACTCTTTCACTATTGGACACTAACCATTGACGCAGCAATAATACCATAAATCCAGCCAATCACAACAATTGTACTGTAAACTAAACTCCTAGCGGAGTCGTCGACTGGTCATCGATACGAACAACAAAAACATCTGTTGGTGAATGAAATTCACAGATCAGATATCAAATTAATTTAGTTTAAAGATGATGCCTGGAAGGATTGGCCACTTGCCTATTGCATCTGAAAACCCCTTGGGCCTGTCGTGGCACGATTCTGCATGGATCCCATCTTTAAATCCTTCAAACATAATGGATTACTTTTCGGAAAGATCCAATCCATTCTTTGATAGGACATGTAATAATGAAGTTGTTAAAATGCAACGTCTTAGTATGGACCAATTGCAGTAAGTACCATATTGATTTCACTATCCAAATCTATTTAAACATTTCAGTCAAAGCAGAAACTCAAAACACTCTGAATCATTCAGTCAACTCTAGGGGTGGTTTTATTATTCAATTATTGCTAGTGTAAAAAATATTGTAACAATGATGATTGACGTGTGTTTTTATTATAATTGAACTCCAGTATCAACTTTATAATTTTCGAAGCAAATAAAAAAACTGGAGAACACTTTGACTAGTTAATGACCTAGAGACAGACCCATCTCTAACATCTTTCGGTAAACTAAATAGTTTTTTTTTGTTAAATACTTAATTTACTTTTAAAGGTTGTATTAAAATTTTGCAGAAACATGACAGGTCTGGAATATGTGCTGTTACATGTACAAGAACCAATTCTTTATGTGATCAGAAAGCAACATAGGCACAGTATCAATCAAACAATACCTTTAGCTGATTATTACATAATTGCTGGAATTGTTTATCAAGCTCCCGACTTAGCCAGTGTGTTGAACTCTAGACTGGTATGAACCAATAGCTAATAACTTATTCATGAATCCTAATTAATGTAAATAAATATAAACCCTTTGCTGAAATGTATGTTCCCGTATCACTTCAGAACAACTGGACCTATTCTGATGGATGTTAGATACCATCCTGGGATGGTATATATAATTCAGATTTAGACCCGGCAGCTGGTGCTGCAATCGGGTTCTAGGTTAGCATCTGACTGGCCCTCTATTATTAGTATAAAGTAGTGGATGCCCGCGACTTCAACTTCATTCACGTGGCATATTCGCAGGCATCTGCTAGTATATATATATATATGTCACTGTAAGATTGTAAAAACCGATAGATTATAATATAACTCGCGAAATTGCAAACTGTTGAAAGATTACAATTTAACCCATTTTTTCGGTAGATTGTAATCTGTTATGTATATTAACCCGATAAAATCTAATACTACCTGATTGTTTATGTCGAACCCTAACCTAACCTACAAGAAACAGACAAGAAAACGTAGGTAAATACAATGAATATTTCAAAAATTGACACTCGGAACATTGAACGGGTCACAATCTTTCGACAGTTTAAAATTTCGCGAGTTAGATTATAATCTTACGGTGACATATATAAGATGCAAGATAGTGACTGTCTGTACCTGTGTCTGTCTTATCTGTTACCTTTTCACAGCAGCCCATCTATTTAACCAATTTTGATTCAATTATAAACTGAGATAGTTTGCATCCTATCCTATCCTAGATGGATAGGATGGATGGATAGTCTAGTAAACTATCATTACTTCATATGAAATATGATCCATTTAACTTATGAAAATCTTGTCTTTTAGCTGTCTGCAGTTCACCATCTACAGAATTCATTTGAGGAAACTATGTCTTATTCAAAGTATCATCCAAGCAAAGGATACTGGTGGGACTTCAAAACTAATAAATCAGGTAAAAACTAGTATCCTTTTCACAAGACACATTTGCCTTGAACCACTGCTGTTTAGTACAAAATCACTACAAGAGTAAAACTAATAGATTGAAGTTACTTTTATCACTAGCACTTAGCTAGCTGCTCATCAAAATAAAATATTTATATTTATTTATTATATGAAGTTTACTGTACAGGTTCGTTTAACTTGAGCCAGTCAGCCCCTAAAGAAGTTTCTAGTGCACCTAAGGAGGAGCCATCTACACTATTCCAAAGACAAAGAGTAGATATGTTGTTGGCCGAGTTAGTGAGACAATTTCCACTGCCCATTACGCAGACCACAGCAAACCAGGTGAATTATTTGTTAACTATTCTTTTATCAATGAAAAGGTTGCTTCCAGAGACATTACTCTACGGAGATTCCTGAAAAAGATTGATTGCAAACACCAAATTAATAGGAAACCAGATTGCAATAAATAGTTTACCGATATCCAACTCAGGTAGTATCTGTGGAATCTACAAAGAGACCCAGGGTGAGATTTCATTAAACTAAAATGCTGTCGAATAATGAACACTTCCGGTAATGGAAACAAGGTTCCATATGCATGCGGGGATTGTTGGCAGAGAAATGTCAGGGATCAGCCCTGAGAGACAAGTGATTGAATTTTGTAGTGCAAAATCTGTCAGCTTGGAGGTACCCTCCCCAATCACCCTGACACCCCACAGCGTTGCTCTGTCTTGACATCTCCGCCTGAGACTGCATAGTGGCTGGTAGGAAAGAAAGTATTTCCTAAGACTGTGGGTAAATGATAAAAGAGTATGCATTTGACTAGCTCCAGCAAACCAGTAAAGCTGCAATCACTTTGCATTCTAGAACTGTAGATTCATTTTATGTTACAAAGGTTTTGAATAAAATTCTTTTTATATGACTGCCTAAAAAAAGGAGTATATTGTTTTCAGGGTTCATGTATGCATGTATGTATTAGGGCTTTCGAATACCGGTTTTTTTCAATACCGGAATTAATACTGGAAATATTTTTTCAGTACCGGGATCCCGGTATTGGGAAAAACTTAAAATTAGATAGATTGAGATGAGATTTTTAACTTAAAACTAGTCTTTCTGAAGGGAACTGCACCATAATAGTTTAGTCAAAACACAAAACAATTGAAAATTCAATAATAATTGGAACGAATTCCTTATCGCGCGTTTCGAATGGGGGCTAGACGGAAAAAATTAAGACCAAAAGTTGTAACGACACTTTTTGCTATAGTTGTAAGCCGTGCGGCGTGCGCGTGTTTCTCTGTCTGTCTCTCTCTCTCATAGAAAGCAAGCCAGTTATTTTCGTTTCGTCTTTCTATTTCGCATTGAACAGTGTGGTGTCGCGACGATTATTTTTTGTACATTATAAATAATAAAAAATAATAACAATGAATCCTGACAGTGTTTCTGCACAAGTTCCGGATATTGCTGATGAACTTCCTTCCATCCGGGTGTCCCTTGACACCACTCACGTTTTTTTTTTAAAGAAAATAAATCAGATTTCTGAACGTTTCGTGAGTCAATGAAATAGAATTGCCAAGCCACAGGGTTCTAAATTCAAACACTAATTTTTTCATCTGAGTGATCAAAAATGACTTTTCTTCACTGGTTTTAAGTAATAAAGGTGAAACTCAGCCGAATAAAAACAGTGGCATGTACCAAGAAATATATGTAATAGTCACTGTTTCGTTTATAGTATCATCAATACCGGTATCCCGGTATTAGACATTTCAATACCGGTATTGAAAACGGACGAAAAAAGTCCGGGATCCCGGTATTGGAAGCCCTAGTATGTATGTATATATATGAGTTTGTATATTCCACCATAACTTCTATACGCCTGAACCGATTTTGATAAATGAGGTATCGTTAGAATCCCTAGCTTATTCCGGGTGGCATAGGCTAGTAATTTTTTTTTTTAAATTGATGGGGTGACCATGGTCACGCATTATAGACTAGAGTTGAAAAAAAATCTAAAATAAGATTAAATACTTATTTATCATCTAGAAAATGATGAGTAGATTCCAAAAATATAGGTATAACACTATAGTTCAATATCCAGTGATTCACAAAAAAATATCATTTAATAAAAATGTGAATAAGATTATAATTTAACTAGATTTATTTAGATTTTTAACTTTTTAGTTCGTTTATGGGCAGGGCAGTCGTGTTTTTTAATTTTTTTTATTATGACTTGTTATCAAACTTATTTTTAAAAACAGGTACTAGCCTCCCTTTGACCTATCTTGTAGGGATGTTCTCCCTTTTTAAATTGGGGGAACATCCTACAATGCTGTTCAGGTCATAACTGTAGAAGTTATCTTTGTCACGATCGGATTTTTGAAATTTTGACCAGTTATTATGAAGTTTCAGTTTAAGGCCGATGAAGCAGTCCACATTAAAATAAGTTTTATACTGTTTCAGAATGGTGTTACTGTTAAGTCTGAGAACACAAATGATAAAACCTCTGAGAAGGGATCAGATGGAACTAATATTAACATCACAATAAAACAAGAGCCAGTGGATTCCATTAACTCTGAGATGACTAATGGTAACATGCAAGGCCAAATGGAGATTAAAACCGAAATCAAGCAGGAAAATATGAAACCACCACCAGAGAAAAAGCCCAGAACTTAAACCATTGGAGTATTATTTAATGCCCTTGTATTAGTGTTAGGGTGTTTCCATCAGAGATGTATAAGGTAGCATAGCAGTGCGTGAGGGGATCCTCTTCCACTAATAGCGGACTTGTAGTTTTTCAGAAAAGTATCAAAAAAATATGAAATCCTTTTTACTTCTACATTTTTATGGACACCCAACATTTGATCATATTATAATCAATTAAGGTGATCATTCTTGATGAAAACTGTGACCATTCAATGATATACTTACTTGAATATTTCATGAAATGATCAATTCAGCGATATGATTTCGCGATTTAACAATGGAGCGACCATTAATTTTTACTATTCCTAGATAAAGTTCGGAAATCATCTCAATGACGAATTTTGAGGAACGTATCGAAATTCCTAGGAAATGCTGACACTGAAATACTCTTTGATCGAACGCTTGTTGCTTGTATGTCGCTTAATAATCAAGGTTCTTTCCGTGTTTTTTTTTTTATATGACTGATATAAAAGGTTTAGTAACAAAAACCGTGTTTTTATTCTTCTTGTGTCCTGGGATTATTTTCCGCACTTGGACGCATGCGTCCGCTGTGCGTGAAACCGCTGGTGCGACTCCCCGCTGGATCACTCCAGCCAGCCGAGCTCACTCCAGAATCCAAGCAGGCTACCCAGGTCGGCGAGGACTTCCGGTAGTGTTGCTGGGGAGCGCCAATGTAGGCTTCTCGTTGGGTGGAAACACCGTTGCACTCGAGCAACACGTGTTTCGGTGTCACGTCGCTCTCCATGCAGGCTCTGCATAGAGGGCTGCCGGTGATACCTAGAATAGATAGGTGTTTGTTTAGAGGGCAGCATCTATCTTGAGTTTGGCTCGGTTGAGTTGCAGAAGTTTTTTAGTTAGTCGCTGATTGGGGCTCGGTATCGCCTCTTTTGTTTGTCTGTAGTCTGTAGTGTTTGCCCATAAGTTGGCATGTGTACTTACTGTTTGTTTCCTTATCCAAGTTTTGTATTCACTGAAGGGTATCGGGACGATTGGATCGGGTCGGCTGCATCGTTTCCTTTGTTCTCACTGTGGCCTTTTATCCAGCCCAGTGATACTTTGTTCGAGTCGGTCAGAGTCTGTAGTGCATTGTGACAGTCAAGTACGTGCCTGGAGGTAGTCGTGTTCTTTTCTAGACTCTCAGTACAGCTTGACTATCACTGTTTATGTCAATTTGAAAATTTGTTACCTGTCTGTTGGTCAGAGCCATGGCTGCTACCGTGATGCCGACGCACTCCGCTTGAAAAACAGAGTTGTTCTTACCGAGAGCGTGGGCTATGTTTATGTTTAGTTCGCGACGGTAAACTCCGGCGCCGGTTCCCTTGTTTGTGTTTGACCCATCTGTATACACATCTATTTTGTCTATGATGGGTGCTTGAGTTGTGGTCTCTGCGATGTTTACCTTATACCTTTTTTTCGATTATATGTTCTTTTTGTGTTTTATCACATATCCACTCTAGGTTCACCACATTTTGTATGTTCACTCGACAATATTCGGGTGTGCGTTGCGTTCATGTCTTTTCATGGCCCATAGGTTTTTATCCTTAGTGCTGCAATTGGTAGCCTCTTCTTTTGCGTGAAGATATAGAGGTGGTATACCCAGTATCACCTCTAGGGCACTGGATGGAGTTGTGCTCATGCAGCTGGTGATCGCTAGGCACGCTTGTCTTTGAAAGCTCTGTAGCTCCTGTTGTGTTGTCGTCTGATTCGTCCTGGGCCACCATACCAGTGACGCATATGTTAGTGAGCTCCTTACTACCATTAAATAAAGCCACAGCATTATCTTCGCTTATAGTATGGGCACGGACCTCTTGGCTAGGGTGACTTTCATAAAAGACCTAGGAGTTACCTTTGACCCTAAACTCACTTTTCATAGTCACATTACTACGTTCGCCTCCGAATCGTTTCGACGGCTGGGATTTGTGTTGCGGAATACCCGTGACTTCCATGACCGCCACACTATAAAACTATTATTTGATTCGCTTGTACGTAGCAAATTTGAAACCAGCTCTTGTATTGGGAATCTTTACGAAAGTAGGTACATACGCTCTTCAACTTGAAAAAGTACAAAAAGCCTTTCTGAGATACTTATACACGCGTCTCCATGGATATTACCCATATCTCTATATCCAACAAAGTTTCTTTTAGGCCACTTGGGATTTAATGCACTGGAAACCCGGCGAGCATGCGACCAACTCGTCACTATGTGTAAAATTCTTACAGGAAAAATAGACTGCCTAGAGCTTCACAACAACGTGTGCCGCATATGGGCACCTAATAATTAGGTACACCCAACTACGTCAGTGCCGCTGTCGCCGATTTTTTGCTGTTCGGCCTTGCCGCGCTGTGTCACGGGCTAGATCCCCAATACCGGGCACACTGACCGCACTGAATACGTTGTGGACTGAGTCTCCCCCCTGTGATTTATTTGCAGACCAATGGATCATGGTTGTGAGTAGGTGCTTGAAGTTTTGCGAAGGTTACAACTCGCAAACCATGCAGCTCTCATAATTGTTAATGATATATTATTATTCAAATTATTTTTTTTTATTTAAATTTTTAATTAAGTATTATTTTTATTAACGTAGTGGCACCAATAATCGACACTTAGGAGAGCCCCACTAGGGCTTCTTTATAAAATTAAAAGCCATTAAGTCATTTTTAAACCAAAAGTAACGATTGAGTAGGTAATGTATATTCTTGAGATAAGAATAGGATGTAATATTTTTTATTAAGTATTACAGACTAGAAGAAAATCCAAAAAAATAAAAAAGTGTATTAATCTCCAATCATCGATACTGAATCTCCAGTAATCAACACCCAGTTATCGACAGTTACCAGTAACCGACACCCAGTTATCGACTATTACCCGTAATGTGTATCTGCCAGATCACCAAAGTATATTACACACAGACACTTAATTATAATATGTTATAAAGGTCAATATACTTAATAAAAAAAAACAATTGGGTATTTGACACTAGTCAAGTGAATGGTTTTTTAGCGATTATTAAATAAAGGATCTCTTAAAAGTCGTAATATCCACGACCCCTGTTAGTTTTATGTTTGAAAACCATTTTAAACTATAGATTGAAGTAAAAAAGTGCGTCGCATTTTGATGACGTCACAATTTAATATTTCATACAACATCCAACCAGTTGCTGTTTTGACTAGTTGTCATATACCCAATTTTCAAAAATTTTAAATTGCAAACATCAACAATATTTACTAAAAAGTTATTCTTATATAACTTAGTTATTAAATCTTTATTCGTAATCACTCTTTTAGTTCATAATCAATTAGGTACTTATTTGGAAAAAATGTTTAGAAATTAGGACTTCTTATAACTATATAAAAATCAGTCGTACCTAGGTCACTGCCTTGTAATAATATAACATCTGTAGTCTTGTAGTAAATTCAATTAAAAACATAATAGCCACCGTAAATGAGATCTTTTTCAATAACTAAGTAGCTTTTATACATATACGAGATATATTTGTATTAAATAACAGATTTTACTGTGATAAGAGATCCTTCTATCAAGAGTATCTAAGTATTATATGACATCTGTTTTAAAAGCCATAGGTACATATTTGGTAAATATTTATCCATTTCCGGTATTTTATAAAACCCTCTCTTGTTTAAACATATAGGTTCCTTTATTAATTCAATTATTTCCTCGAGGTTATAAAAAAATTTATCGGGCGGCTTAGGCCATTTAAAAGAATTTCCAGTAGTCAATTTCATGGTACTTATTTCGTAGGTGTTCTTTCTCAAGCTTTCTATCTTGCCTGGAAAATACTCCCCTTCATACTTAATTATTACAAAATTTCCTATCGAAAACTTCCTGTTTTTATTTGGTTTAATTGCTTTTGAAGATGCAATCTCTAAGTTCGAGTCTATAGAATCAAGGTCTAGTTGATTCTTTGTTTTTGTTATTTCTGCTCTTTCTGGTTCTTTGTCCTCGTCATCTTCTAAATTATAACTAATATCACTTTCAGCGTATGAAATCTCCCCATCTGGCTCTTCTGAAGTTGAATCTTCTGGGACGGTTTTCTTTGTTTTCTTAATCTTACTTTTATTTTTCTTTTCAGTGGTTAACTGTTCTTTTAATTTCTTTTTTTCTATTCTCTGTCTTGCTCTTTCTTCTTTTTCTTGCTGTTTTTTATTTTTCTCACTTTCTTTTTTCTCGTGATATTCTTTCCAAGCTTTACTTGTTACAGTTGATGGAATTTTTTCTCGTTTCATTCTTTTCTTATTACTATCCAAATTTTCCGGCCAAAACAAACTCCTTTTGAAAGGAGATGGAACAATTACTCCCAAAACATTTTCCAAAGACTTCTTTTGTGGTGTTGTGTACTCCAGTTCCATGGTACTACTCATAGGTCGTTGAGTTAGGCTATTTCCTATTACTTCAGGGAAACTGGATGAGGATGAATAATTCAGTGGTAGAAGTGCTTGGTCGAGTAATGTATTAACTGTTGCGTTATTATTAGGTTGTTGCTTTTGGCGGTGTCCTGTTACTTCAGGTGAACCGATCGGTGAAGTATGTTCCGGTATTAAAACAGGTTGTTTAATAACAGTATTAGTCTTGGGGATATTGTTAAGTGGTAGCATTAGAGAATCTTTAAATAAATCGGTCAGTAAAGAACATTCCGCTGGTGGAAGAGGTTCGGTAACAGCATCAGCAGCAACCCTGACGTTATAGTTTAGTCGTTGAGGAAGATATTCTACTATTACTGTAGGCAAATCAGTAGACGATATGAATATTGAATAGAAGCAGGCGTTACTTTGCGGAAGTCCATGATAGTGAATGAACTAGAAGTTTAATTCGCTATAATCCGCTACAGTAGACAAATCTGTGTGGTACAGCGCGTGTCTTTCACCTGCAGCATGCGACACCCACCACCCAGCAATTCGCACAGGCACAACACCGCACAACACCACACCACACAAATCCTCCAAATCACTCTCAACGTACGTTTCACTCCGACACCGGATCATCTTCAGGAGATGTTGACTCGACAATGCACGATTGTGAAGTGACTATCGTATCGCAAGTTCCGGCTTATATACCTTTTTGGCATGGCTCATACTGAAGCCCCGCCCCCTCCCCTATTACTGTATAAATTGAGTAAAGGTGAATTTGATACGTTTATTTGTTCATTTAACAACTCAAATCCTTTATTATTGTGTTTAATTATTTCTAATTGCTCCCAAACGCACATTCGAAACCCTTTATTACATTTATGCAGGATTTTATATGAATTAATGTTACAAATAAATCGTTAGAAACATTAGCAGTTGATGCAGAGTTGGCTATTGTCCTTAGTAAAAAAGATAATATTGTTAAAAATATTGTTGCACACCAAATAAAAACCGCTACTACCTCTCCAACTTCTAATCTGGACACGAGTATTAAAATCACTGCAAAATACTGTTAAAGACAATAACCTTGTTATTACAAAAGCCGATAAGGGTAATGCGGTAGTAGTTCTGAAGCGTAATGATTATTTAAATAAAGTTAATGAGGTGATCTCGGGAGATGAGTTTAGTCAGTTGCCTTCTGATCCAACTAAAAAATTTGCTGCGAAGGTTAGATTAGCTGTTAATAAATCTGAATATATATTTCCAAAAAATGCATCAAAACAAAGGGTAATTTTGATGAATACCTATGCCCCAACATTGTACGGCTTGCCTAAAATTCACAAAGACAATATTCCAATACGACCAGTGGTTTCGTATATTGGTGCACCAGCATATGAACTGGCAAAAGAGTTAAATGATATAATTAAATCAAAAACATCATTTATGCCCAAATTTGCTCTTAAAAATAGCAGCCACTTGGTCACGAATATAAAAGATCTGATTTTACCTGTCCAATGTATGCTGTTATCATTGGATGTAGAAAGTTTATTTACTAATGTACCAGTGGGTGAAACTTTAGAAATTTTAAAGGATTTGCTAGAAATTAAACGGTTACACCCTAATGAAATATCAGAATTAATTGAGTTAACGCAAATTTGTATGGAGCAGAATTATTTTAAATTTAATGATCATTTTTACCATCAAAAAGAGGGGCTAGCTATGGGTTCTCCTCTAAGCCCTCTAATGGCTGAAATGTTCATGGATAACTTTGAGAATAAACACATAGTGAATGAGAACAGTATTTTCTACTACTACAGATACGTAGATGATATAATCATATGTTGGACGGGGACAGTGAGACAACTGGATGTATTCGTTAAAAAACTTAATAGATTGCACCCAAAAATTAAGTTTAAGTCAGAATTAGAACAGAGCAAATCTTTAAATTTCCTTGACTTGACTATATCCCGGGTTAATAATAAACATGAGTTCAAAATTTATCGCAAGCCTACATTTACGGACACAACTATACCCGCATCGTCTTGTCATCCTTGGCAACATAAACTCGCAGCATTCCTTAGCTATGTACACAGGTTATTGTCCATTCCACTGTCAAAAGAGGACTATAGGAAAGAATTAGAGGTTATATACCAAATCGCACATTCGAATGGATACAATCAGAATATTGTTAATAATATAATTAAAAAACAGCAGTCAGCACAAATTAGAAAAGATCTTTACATGGCTACTTCGGATAAAATTAGTAAATATAAAGCCAGTTTGACGTATTTTGGACCTATATCTGAGCGCATTGCAAAGACGCTCAGATCACATGATGTGCATGTCGCGTTCCGGACAAATAATACACTTCGGAGGATTTGCAATGGAAAAGATAAATTAAAGAATCATCAAAAATCGGGTGTTTATAAGCTTGAGTGTCCTGAATGTGGGGCCACATATGTTGGTCAAACTGGACGCAATTTTGAGACGCGCTATAAGGAACATATGTCTGCTTATAGGAACGATCAACCACAAAGGTCCCACTTCGCTAAACATCTTTTGGACAGTGGACATGAGGTGGGCAATAACCATTCATATAAAATCCTGCATAAATGTAATAAAGGGTTTCGAATGTGCGTTTGGGAGCAATTAGAAATAATTAAACACAATAATAAAGGATTTGAGTTGTTAAATGAACAAATAAACGTATCAAATTCACCTTTACTCAATTTATACAGTAATAGGGGAGGGGGCGGGGCTTCAGTATGAGCCATGCCAAAAAGGTATATAAGCCGGAACTTGCGATACGATAGTCACTTCACAATCGTGCATTGTCGAGTCAACATCTCCTGAAGATGCTCCGGTGTCGGAGTGAAACGTACGTTGAGAGTGATTTGGAGGATTTGTGTGGTGTGGTGTTGTGCGGTGTTGTGCCTGTGCGAATTGCTGGGTGGTGGGTGTCGCATGCTGCAGGTGAAAGACACGCGCTGTACCACACAGATTTGTCTACTGTAGCGGATTATAGCGAATTAAACTTCTAGTTCATTCAAGACGATATGAACTCAGATGGAAGTGTCTCATCATCAGTGGTGACTTTTTTTGCTACAGGTAAAGTGTGAGTCACGCCAATGTTATCATCTACTGATTTTTTCGAGTTATGTGCTGATGAACCAGTCTCTTTTAAGTCATTCAAGTTGGCATCTTTTAGTGGATTTCCAGTCTGCCCGCTGTTGAAGTGCATTTCTTCAGTTTCTGTAGACACAGTGCGATTGGCATCTAACGAAATAGCCATTGCAGTCGCCTGTGCCAATGTGTCAGAAGTTGTATCCACTGAATTTGAATGACACAACGCGTCTTCGGATTTGTTTTTGGCCTAGATCACATATAAAGCCACGTCTTCATTAAGGATTTCTCTTTCCAGTGTATTTCTGTTTTCAAAGTATAATTTGTTGAATTGCTGTAACTTTTGAGCTGAGAACACGTTTACGATTTCACTTTCTAAATATTTCACAAATTCTTTCTGCATCGGATTAGTTTTAGTCATGGTTTCTTTTCCTGTTTGTCTAATTTTAGACATGTCTATGTTATCAGGACCAAATGGAAAGAGGCCCGCCGCTCGGAATCCAATTTGGACGCAATCTTTTGTTTTATTTGTGAGAGTTTTTTGCAGCACTGAGGCAATGTTCTCTTTTCGAAGTATTTTGCCAAGGTTCTCCATTTTCCATTGCATCACGGCTTTTTTCCAATGAGCTTTGAGTGGCCTGAATACTGACAAGTCCATCGGTTGCAGAATATGCGTAGAATTTTTGGATATAAAGCTACGACTTCAATACCATATTGGGAGCAAAAATTTGACAAATGAAGCGTCAGGTGTGATTTGTGGCCATCCACAAAGAATAAGACCGGTTTTTCGATATTATTCTGCTCTAACCAACGATTGAAGATATTAGTCATATATTCATAGAACGTGCTGCTACACATCCACCCACTCTCCGACTTACCTATTGCCCATTCATCGGGAACACTAGCAGCGATAGATGAAGGAATGCGTTCGTAATTAAATATGATCATTGGAGGGGCAAGGTCTCCAGCTGCATTTCCAGTGATTAGGACAGTAAGATTGTCCTTGTCATCGCCGCAGCTACTGTATGGGTGTTTATCTCCTTTTTTGGTGAGTACTCGCCCAGGTTTCGGTGACAAGAAGAACGCACTCTCGTCTGCATTGAATATCCTGTGTGGATCGCTTAGAATATTTTTTAAGTTATTTTCGTCCAGATAACTTTCGATCTCAGTAAACCAAGTCCATGTTATTTTCAGACAAATTATCTCGAGCTCTTGATAAGTTGTCTGGCACTCTTTGTGTCAGGTTTGGATGTCGTTTCATGAACGACTGAAACCACTTCTTGCTCGGCCTATTGTCTGTAAAAGGATTTGGTCTGTTTTGATCAATAATAATTTTTTTGACACTATCTAATAGCGAATCTTTTGTCAGTGGAATATGTTTTTCAGATAACGCTAATATCCACTTTTCTAAAATTTTTTCTTCCTCTTTACTGAAAAGAAAACGGTGCTTGGTCCCATTGGGCAACCAATTGTCGTTTTCCCCGAAATTTTATAGTACAGCGTAATCTTAGGTACTCCGAAACGTTTCGCCGCAACTGCAATCGTTTCGCCATTTTTTACAGCTTCAACGGCTTTTTCTATTTGGTCGGGTGTATAATTTTTTCTTGGAGCCATCTGTAAGAACCAATCATCGACACATATTATTACCCAATAATCATCACTTGTCGATTACTGGTATGTCGACTTTGAATAGTCTATTTAAAATATCTACGAAATAAGCAAAGCAAAAAGAACCATATTCGCTTGTCAAATGAAATATTTTTCAAAATATTATTATCGACACGTGTCGATTATTGGAAAAGTCAGTTTGTGAAAACCGGTGATCGACATCAACAATTTATCTACTAATAAAATAACCTTAGACTTTCGTTATAACAAAAATCGATCCTATAGTTCTTATAACCCGTGAAAAACATCGAATTCGAGTAAATCACATTACATTAGCATAATTACCAAAAAAATGTACTCACTACCTTAAGGATTTCTTTAAGAAATGCTGTTATTTTCTCCAGATCTCTAGCCGCACTCAGTTCTCACACCGCCATTTTCAAACCGAATGGCGGATTTTGCTCAAATGTCAATAGGTGTCAGTCAAAAGTGTGGTGTCTATGGCGCAGTGTTGCCATATTAAACGGTTTCCTACTCTTATTTTCTTGGATTAAAAAAAAAGTGACTGTTATTGGTTCTTGTCGGGCATTGGTGCCACTGCGTTAATTTTAATTTGTGTTAAGTATTTTTACAAAATTTTTATTTTTTAAATTAATTATTACTGTTATTAATTGTGAGTTGTGCTGTGTAATTTTTAATTAATTAGTGTAATTGGTCTGTCCGTACTAATAAAATAAAATAAATAAAATAATAAATAAATCTTTGGGTTTCAGGCCCCAGGTTTTCCCAATCATGCGTTTGCACTGATTTAGGATGATTGTTGACTTTCCTATTTTTGTTTCTATATGTTTCTTCCAGTTAAGTTTGCTATCTAGAGTTACCCTTAAATATTTCACTTCTGATGATAGTGATAAGCTAATGCCAAAGAGTGTTGGCATTTTTGGGATGTCAGGTTTCCTTTTGTTTGTGAGCAGAACCAATTCAGTCTTTTTCGCATTTACTGTTAATTCATTGTCTTTGCACCATTTCTCTATAAGTTTTAGTGCGTCTTGCATTATTGCACTAAGTGTATTTTCATGTTTTCCACTTATCAGGATTGTTATGTCTTCCGCGTATCCTATGGTGTTTTTATTCATCGCCAGGCACAGAAAAAGGCGAAAAAGCTTTGGATGTGTGTACTGAAGAAAGGCAAAATAACTTTTTGACCTTGCCTTTAACGGCAGACCGAGTCGATACTATATCGGAGTATGAAAAATAACATTATCTGTAGTACAAAAAGAAGCTAAAGAAGCTTACGAAGAACGAAGAGGTTGTTACCTCATCATTCTTCGTATAAAATATGATTATCGTAGTGTAATTCACAGAACTATAGAAGACTTTTATCTGACGAAAACTATCGTCCCTATTAATTGTCTGAATGATTTTATTTTCTTTACTTAAGAAATGAAGTAAATTTTGGACTTTATTATTGTGTTTCAAATCAATATTTTAAATGTTTTTAAAATAATACAACCACTGCTTGTTTTTGTAATTTATCGATATAGCTGTCAGTAATAAGGTCACCGCACTAGCACATTCCTAAGCTCTGCATTCAACTCAGGTGCGAACAATAATATAAATGTAAATAATGTATAATGCAAAAAACCTTTTTATAATCGGTCCAGTAGATTTCCCCTAAATTGATTGAATTTTTCGTGAATGTCGCTTCTGGAGACAACTGGGATTTTAAAAATCTATTATTCCTAATTGTCTCCATTGAAGTGCCATCACAAGTGGCAACTAGGAATTATTTTAAATAATAATTCTAGTTTTCCCTGGGGACAATGGCGGTCGTAACAACTGGGAATAACCAATGGAACCACAAGTCCACAGTAAAAATTACAGAGTTTCCATGGGAATCAAAAAAGTTTAATCAAAGTTATCAGATTGTAATAATAATTACATAAGTATAATGTTCATATTATTTTAAATATTCATTTCATTGTTATGCATCCTTTCAAATCAGGTAGGTTTTTGCTTTTTAGGGTTCCATATTGTACCTACATAAGCTCGCCGGCATATTTAGCGGAACATAAAAAAAAAGGTTTGATATCAGTATCATATAAGGTTGCTGGCTGGTTTATACATCATTTAATTTAAAAAGAAATATTTTCAAATTAAGAAAAAAACTGAACATCACATTTTATGCAATTGTTTTAATTTTTTTCAAATACCTACACCTTATCTGGAGCGAACTTCGAGTATTTCTTCCTTCGGAGTTTGATTTAAAATTTCATTGAAATACTGTTTTTTGTTAGTTTTTTTTAATCGAGTATCTTTCTGAAGTTGATGACTGAATTATGCCTGACTTAGGCCCAACGGAGATTGCCAGGGCACTCGAAATGCGAAGAAATGGTCAAACCTACAGAGTGATATCCAGAGATCTTCGTCGACCTGTTTTCGTCGGTTCAGGGAGACCGGTACTTATGTGAGAAGAGCAGGACAAGGCAGAAAAAGACGCACTTCGAGTAGGGATGATCGTTTCATTCGGCTTCGTGTACGTAGGAACCCCCGTTTGACGGCCGTCCAAGCCCGACATGAGTTAGAAGCAGTGCGGGGTGTAACCGTAAGTGAGCGTACGGTACGATTGTACGAAGAAGCTGGTTTGGGTTCATTTGTGCCCGCCAAGGCTCCAAGGCTCGAGGTAAATCATCGTAGAAACAGGTTAACTTTTGCTCAGGAACATCGACTTTGGAACGCGGACCAATGGAGTAAGGTATTGTTTAGTGATGAGTGCAGAATTCTCTTAAATCAAATTGACGGCAGGCAAAGAATATACAGACGCAAAGCAGAACGATACATTCAGACAAATTTTGAAACTACAGTTGCATACGGTGGTGGATCAATAATGGTTTGGGCGGGCATTTGTTTGGGAGTTCGCACAGACTTGGTAGTGATTGACTGGGGGAGTCTGACTGCAGACCGCTATATCAGAGATGTTTTAGAAGAAAATGTCGTACAGTTTGCCCCATATATCGGTGAAGATTTTGTTTTTATGCAGGATAATGCTCGGCCACATACTGCTCAGGTAACTCAAGCTTATCTTAATGATATGAATATCACTGTTATGGAGTGGCCGGCGAGATCACCGGATATGAACCCAATAGAGCACGTTTGGGACTTGCTGAAAAGAAAAGTTAAGTCCAGAATTCCAGCTCCTGCCAACGTGGGAGAACTGCGAATCGCCGTAGTTGAGGAATGGCGGAGACTATCCCAGGAGACCATCGATAACATCATTCTCAGTATGCCTAGACGGGTAGAAACTTTAATAAGAGCACGTGGAGGAAATACGCGATATTAATCACCATTTTTCTAATTTACTTAATTGTTATTTTAATATTAAATTTTACTTTTCCCGGTTACATGAAAAGTTCAAAAATGTACCATTTTTCACAAATAGCCTTTACTCGCAAAATCTGTTCTTAATGTGATCTCATTTTAAGTAAAACAAATGAAACTTTAAATAACTAATACTAAAAAGAAGTGTAGTAAGTAGATTTTAAAATAAAACCATATTTTTTTAATTATGGGCCTTTTTTTTATGTTCCGCTAGTTTAATTGTACTTGATAATTATAATTGAAAAATAAATTTGAGTGAACACTACTTCTTCTATTAAAAACAAACTATTTTATTTATAAAAAATCCTTTAAATAAATTAAAAACAAAATAAGTATCATAGCTACTTCTATGTTTTTGATAGGTACTCATCATTTTTCTCTTGTTGTGAGTTGACTAAATTGACAACATTTTGTGATATAATCGTACGATTTAAGCAGATTTGGCAGTTGATTCTGCGGGGGTCTGTTTGTCTTTCTATAACACTTGGGATATATGTTGGATGCTCACTGAAATAAATGAAAATTAATAGATACTTTGGTTTAGTTTAGTACTAGGTCTAGCATAGTTTATTAATAGTTTAGAAAGAGTTGTCAGTAGTTTTGGCTTTGCAGAGAGTTGTCTCTGTCACTCAAGAAGTCATATTAGTCGCCATGCAAAGTAAGATCAATGAATCCAATTTTGACCCTCTGGTGATACAGTGATAAAAGGCAGCCATAAGCCATAAGATAACATATTTTATTGCTGATTGATTGGTCTGCATTAAATTACATAATATGAGTTTACCAAACTTCTTTCAAACTTCCAAACTTCAAAAATTGTGTAAATGTAGCCTATAAAGTCTTTATCAGGAATGCCTAATGACATTTAAAAAAATAACTGTACAAGCCCACAAACCAATTTAGGGGTCCGCGCAGCCAAGCAACATACTAATCACTTTCTAAAGCTCGATGAGTAATCTTTACAGCCAAGTTCTTTACATGCAAATTAATGAAGTATGCACTGCACTGACAAGTTATTGTACCATGGCTCGAGAGGTCTAATGCTAAACTGAATATTTTTTTTATTTTTTTTGTGCTATATCATGCGATCAGTCTTCCGACTATGAGCAGATGTGTGGAACGTCGTTTTGTGATTTTCTATGATTTTCCCACTGGAAAAGTCATATACACTGAGCCTAGATTAGGGCTATCCAGGTCTAGAATATTTTTCCTTTTTAGGCGCCTGAGACAGTCTGGAACAGTGAGTTGTACTGCCAGCTGATTGGGATGGTGCTGTAGCCGCTATTTGGCACTACAAAGCTGTATTTCTTCTTTCACTGTTTTAATATTGAGATGTTCATGAAGCTCACTACTCTTTATAAACCAGGGGGCATTGGCTAGTTGTTTCAGTATTGAGTCTTCGGCCCTTTGTATTATTTTTATGTTATGTCTAAACTGAATATAAAAAAGTTAGGTTTAGAATTCAAATCTAGCTAGTTCTGCAGTTTTTGATACTTAACCTTTTTTTATTTGATAAGTTTAATAATTGACAAAAAAAACAAAAATCTAAATCATACATACGCAGCTAATTTGTAACCTAGAGCTAGTCCAAACCTCAGTCCCTCACAGTAACCCATATCAAAACTACTTTGGAATGCAGTATTTTGTCCATCAGTAACACCATCAGAATATCCAACCTACAAAAAAATTACTTAGTAGATATGAAAATGAAATCCATTTGAAATGAAATCAATGTGGCATACAATTAATTAAGTACTCAGATTATTATAAAATGAGAAGACATCCGACTTACAGTTTCTTAATTGATAATAAGTATGTGCTTTGGTTCTGACCATTAAATGACTTATATATACTTAAAAAGGTTTATAATGATAAAAGTGACGAAATGAGCATTTACTAGTAGTCCCATTGAGTTTGCCCATTTATGGAATTATTGACCAAGCGAAGCGAAGGTCTCTGAGTCTACTTGAGTGAATTTGCACCTGTCCGTCCTAGAGTTGCCAAAAAAAATTGTCCGTCTGTCAGAGCCTTATAACTTCTGAATTACATAACATAATTACTTCAAATTTAAATATAATAACTAACCAATGGCCTCCAGCCGAATATGGCTTAAAAAGTTATAAAAATTATTATTTCAGGGGGGCTCACATAGAAGCGAATGCGAAGTAAAGTATTTTTTATAGAGTTACTTATGGTTGCGGTATATCATTTTGATAATTAGGAATAGTCTAAAAATATATTTTTTTAATTTTTCCCTTTAAATTGACGAAATGGGGGGCTTTCAAACTGGAGATTTTCTAACGTCCAAAGTTGACCACTAGTTATAGTTGGTTTTAATTTTAATTTAATTAATGGCCACGATTTTTAATGAGTATAATCAAACCGTAGGACCTAGGTAATGGGACTACAGGTACAGGCCGCAAGACCCATCAATGGGACCAAGGGTAAACGAAAACTCTAAACGAAATCAGGTGTTCATGCATTCGGAGTCTACATTTACAACGCTAAATATTATGGACCTACCTTGCTTATGTTTTCAACAATTCGTGTCCAAGATCTAACAGAAATATTGACGCTCTCATCAATCATAATATTAGAATAAGTATCTGTTTATGGTCATTGATATTAAAATAAATGTGCTATGGTGATATGCTAGAAACCGTAGGTGATCAAAATAAATTAAAATAGAATTTAGAAACAAAACAAATGTATCAGCAGGACAACTTGCCTCTGGGTTTCAGTCAGAGACAAGTACCATAAAGGTTTCAGCTGGGTTTCAGTATGAGAGATGACCAGAGACAAGTAACATATAGGATATAGACAGGCAACTCCATAGACACGATTTGAACAAAATAGCGGGCAGTAGTGTGAGTGTACATCGACGCACAGATACACACATACGAGCTTTAGGTACATCTATATATTTCATTCATAAAAAGATCGTGCATCTCACTCTTCCACTTTATCCATTCATTTATATTTGGTTATGAATGAATTTTCATTCATGACCAAGCCTATCCTTTCTTTCACGATATATATAGCCTACTGATAACGATATCTACTATGGTTATGGCGGAAACGGAAATAGTAAATTTAGGGATGAGCCAATCAATAGGGTTGGATAATCAATATCAATAAAATACCGATTTTTCTCACATATCGATTTTCGAAACTACCGATTTTTAGTTCAGCAATGATATTTTTAAATTATTTCTAGGTTTAAAAATAAAAGATGAAGGATGTTAAAACTGATTTAATTATTTTCATATTTTAAGCTACCACCGGTTCGGAATGTTGTTTCCAATTGAGAAGAACCGGCAAGAAACTCAATGGTTACTCTTTTAATAATATATTTTTGTGGTGTTTACAATAATTATAAATGTGTAAAAATTAATGTTAATAAATAATATATATATGGTAACAATTGATTTGATTTATAAAATAGCGTTTGTCTCTTGAAACTTAAGTCGGTAAAGTAATTAGTGTTTTTAGATACTGGCAACATTGAAGCAAAAAAAAAAACATGCCACCATTTATTTAAAATTTCCCGCCATTTCTCCCGCCTCTCCAAAATTTCACTAGACATACACTTTAAATTTATTATCTATATATTTAAAAGCGAAAGGTCACCCACTGATTCATCACGATGTTTCAGGAACTATAAAGCTTACAAACTTGAAATTTGAAAGATAGGTTCATTCTATGATTGGTGTAGACGTCAGCCAAGAAACGGTTTTGAGAAAATTCATCCCTAAGGGGTTGAAATGGGTGTTGTAAGTTTGTATAGAAGTCCTATGTGTTTGAAGTTAGAGACCTGAAAATTGGCAATTAAGGTGATAGTTATAAATAATAAAAACCCATATAAGCAATTTTACGAAAATTCACCCCAATAGGGGTAGGAAGCTTACATGAGGGTTTTAAGTTTTTGATGTTAGAGACTTGGAAAATCGGGATTTAGGTTATTAGTTTTAAATTATAATAACCTGTATGATCAATTTTACGAAAATTCACCCCAAAGAGGGTGAAATGGGGGCTGTAAGTTTGTTTGAAAGTCCTTAGTGTTTGAAGTTAGAGACTTGAAAATTGGGATGTAGGTTAATAATTTTAAATAAAAATAACCTGTGTAAGCAGTTTTACGAAAACCCACCCTAAAGGGTGTGAAATTGGGGTTGGAAGCTAGCATGTAGGTTATAAGTTTTTAAAATCGACTTTAAGGTTATTACTTATTAGTTTTAGCCGCTATATATACCTACGCTTTTTGCAGCGGGTAAATCTCATAGGAAATCAGAAATTGTACGCGGGCGAAGTCATGGGCGACCTCTATTAGTCAATAATTTTCAAAAATAATAACTTTATAAAAAAAGTCAGGTACCGCATATAATATTAACATTGGTTCATTGTAGTGCAAAAAACATACATTGGCGTGGCCTTTTTACTTGTGTTTATAGTACAAGCACAGGTATTACTTTGCATGATATCAGATACTAGGCTGGATTTTTAATTTGTAGTAAAATGATTATTATTACTAAAACCCAAAACGGCATGCCAACTTACATTAGTATTTTATGATAATAATACATACAGCTTGGAAAACTTATCTGGGCATGGTTCGAGGCGCCGATATCTATTAAAAAAACAACATTTAAGGATCAATACAAAGTAGACTGTTAGTTCCACATTAATTAGGCTCAGGTATGTTTGCCAAGCTATATAAATACTATTCATTATAGTTATATTCGTTTCTAGATTGATATCTCAAGACAACTAACTAAGAGAATTAAAAAAAGTAAGAATATACTGAAATTTGGTACTACCACAATATAACTTTTTATACCAGTGCTTAAAATAAATTTTAATTTTATGTATTTAAGTATATTCTTACAAATTCTAATTTCATGCTAATCTCGGCTTTAATAATTAATCATACACAGAAGTATTTACAGTACTTGCATAATGTACGTAGAGCAAAATAAAATTTACAAAATGATCACAAAAATATATACTCCAACAAAGTGATACCATACATTTTTGATATTTTTGGTTAGGGAAGTGAAAATTAATTAAAGTTTTGCAAAAATCAACTCTTTTTTTGACCGTGTATATAGTTATGCGCCATTTAAATATTTTTATACTTAGTCTGTCTAGTGAAGTGCAATATGAAAGGAAATTTTAAAAAGTAGTTTGGGTATCTCTGGAAATACCTGAAATAAATAGACGCACTTGATCTTTTCGTATATTGCCCCCGTTAAATGATAATAGTAACGTTAGAATAATGCACTTAGCTTTGACTAGACAGGCCAGAGTAAAGAAATAGCATTATTAAAATCAGTCCAAAAATTAAGTATATTTGCACCAATGCTAATTAATTACATAGTTTTCCAAAAAATGTGAAGATAAAATATAGTACTTACTTACTTATAGTTCAGTACCAAACTAATATGTGTTTAATGATTTTCCCTAAGAGATTTTTAGAGTACATAGTAGTTGTTGTACCTTTTAGTGAACCTGTGAAGTTGTCACTATGCACTCACAAAAAATACTTTTAAAACTAAGGCTATATCAAACTTCTGCTCTATTAAATATAAAGACTTGCATATGAGATGTACTATATTTTGTTGTGAAACGACATCTTAATAGTTACCATAATATTAATACTGCATATTTATCAAAAGGATAATCTAAACTCATAAAAATGTTCTCAGAAATGTGAGGATATTCTCAAGTTCGATACTGATTTAATACTGAATAGTACAATCATAATCATACTTATATTTATATCAGACAACACTAACATGAAATAGTAGGAAAGTAGTACTTAATTACCTCAATAATATATTATAATAATGTATAAAATAGGTAAGAACTTATATAAAAAAAATGTAGGTAGGTGTGTTTTATCTTCACATTTTGGTGCAAATACCTACGAGTGTAATTATAGTCCCACCAACTTATCTGACCCGGTGGCCAAAATTGGAACTAATTTTTATGACTGATAATAATTTTTAAAATATTTTATTTTTAGTAGATCGCAGCGACGCTGTCACCGGGTCAGATAAGTTGGTGGGGCTTTAATTATTATTTCGTAAACTGAGTTTCTGTATCAACTTAATAAGTATTGAATTCTAAACCAAGAACTCCACCACCACTACAGCCCATTAACGTGCCACTGCTGGGCACAGGCCTCCACTCTCATAGGAGAGCGGGAATTAGAGCTTAGACCCACCACGCTGCTCCAATGCGGGTTGGTGGGCTTTAACGACTATTACCACGTTAGTGATAATAACCGGGACCGACGGCTTAACGTGCTCTCCGAGGCACGGGGGTGAAACACCGCCAACTTCCTAACTCCGGGCTAGTATTGAGAATTTCTAGTCAGAAAAACCCAACACTTATTATGGCCCGACCCGGGACTCGAACCCGGGACCTCGTCAGCCGCAGTCAAACATGCTAACCACTAGACCAACGAGGCAGTCAGAGAGACCAAGAACTCATCTTTGTATAAATTAGCCACTAGGCAGTTACCTACCTAGATTATTTATCAAGCAGTAAGCACTAACAATATTTTTAACTGAGTGTGTCTCTGCTATGCTTCGGCACATCTTATTAACCGATATTGAGAAACTTGTTGTAAACATAGTTTGCATACACCGGATGGGCAGCATACGTTTTAAGCCGGAAAATTAAAGAGTTCCCACGGAAATCAAATGATGTTAATCCAGAAAATCCAAAGATAAACTCAAATCGTAATTCAAAAAAAAGTGCACAAACAAACGTACAACCTCTTATGGCAAACACATATCCCGTCTCCGTTCCGTCGTGGGTAATTAATACCTATTATGTTGACACAGAAAAGTTATTGTACACAATGCAACTTATTTTAAAATACATAATTATTGGATAGATGAGAACAGAAATGGAAAATGGATATAATTATATTTTAACTGAGATTCTGTATTAACTTAATAAGTAGGTAGGTATTTAGTTTTAAACCAAGAACACACTTTTGTATTAATTAACCACTAAAAAGTTACCAACCTAGTTTACCAAGCCAGTAAACACTAAAATCTCTAAACAAAGACAATCCAAACTAATTTTATAAATGCGAACGTGAGTCTGTCTGTCTGCGACGCTTTAATGGCTTTTATTCAACCAACGCTGACGAAATTTGGTACAGCAATAGCTTTCATGCATGTGAAAGACATAAGACTTCTTTTTATTCCGTATAAACGAAGTCGCGGGCATCGAGTATAAAATATATTAATAAAGTTTTCATCCTTAACAGCTTTTATCTGTGATAAGGAGGATATGACAATGTTACTCAAAGACTTTGACGTCGTACTATAACTGGCACCCTTGGTAACTTAGTAGCAATCAGGTTTTCCATTCCTGCTCCCTTTTCCCTTGAATCAACATTGTGAATTCTTCTATTAAAATAACACACCATTGTCTAACTTGCATTCTTATAACAAACAACCAAAAAGCTTTCAAAAAATTTGATTTGTGATCATTGCAAGTATACCAAGACGTATCAAGATCTTCAAATTGTTTAAATAATTCAGAATATATGTAAACTTTACAAAGTGTTGGCAAGATATGGTCGATAATATAAATACAACGCCATACTAATGTCGACAGTTTATCTGAAGGATAATACAATTTTCTGTTAGTAGAATCATATTCTTTAATTGATATTAAAGAATGAAATGGTTCAATTTCGTTAGACAACAGAGCGTTTTTACAATTTTGACATTGCGAACAATTTAGTCTGGGAAATAAATAACGACAGACTGCACCAGCAATATAAGCTACAGAATGGGTCTGAAAAATGTTTTCAGAAGGAATACATTTTTCAATAAAAATAAAATTTTGAGCATCAGAGCTGCGGTCAATACTATCAACATTATGTTTCCGGTTAGTAACTAAATTTCTTAAAGTGCCTAGCATTTTATCATCATCCCTAGTACAATTTGTGTATAAAGATTTCCCAGTTGAAATATCATTCATGAGCAATGTCTTATACAATGCAACAAACTGATGACAGTCTGGATGTGTGTTACATCCACCCTGTCCTCAAATTTGTCCAAAAAAATTTTCCAGAGGATCCTGGTTTAAACGCTTCAGACTTAAGAATTTTATTTCTGGAATCAATCTGAGATCCGACCAAAGGTGCTTTACAGTTTTTATGTCATGAATGAAATTGTGTAACATCAATGGCTTACTTTCTTTTGAGTCTGAAGCGTCAAATTTCATTGATTCTAACTTTTTCAAAGCTTCATTCCAAAAGTCTAAATGGTTTGAGTTTAAAGACAAAGCATTCTGTAAACTACCACGTGTATGGCCGGTACAATTCAGGCTGTCAAATAAATTATTAAAGAACAAAAGAATCTCAGCTGTGAAAAAGCCATCATCAATGTTGACTAATAGCACATTATAATTATGCAGTCTTCTAAGGTCTTCATATATCTTCATCTGGTTGTTCAACAGTAGCGACACCTGCCTGCTGAACACTTGCGCAGCATACACAACCTGTAAATTTTAAAATGCTCGTCATTCTTACAGAATCGCATAATCTATGTTACTTATTATAAATTTTTTTCTACTATATAATATAATAATTCTGTATTCAATAGCATGCTGCATTCTTATTTTTTATTTTAAAATAAACGATTGTTTCTTCTGACAGAAATTTGATATCAAATCAATCAAATGAAATATCAAACAAATGTTATAAATGCGAAAGTTTGGATGGATGTATGGATGGATGTTTGTTACTCAATACGCTCGAACAGCTGGAATAACACATAGGCTACTTTTTATCCCGGCAAACTAAGGAGTTCCCGCGGGAACCAAAAAACTTCAATCCACGCGGACGTAGTCGCGGGCATCAGCTAGTCTTCAATATATAAATATTATTTTTTCTATACTTAATATAATAAATGCGAAAGTTTAGATGGATGTTTGTTACCCAATCACGCCCCAAAGGCTGAACGGATCTGGATGAAAATTGGCACAGAGATAGATTATAGTCTGGAACAATACACAGGCTACTTTTCATCCCAGAAAATTAAACAGTTCCCGCGAATCGAAAACCTCAACCCACGCGGACGAAGTCGCGAGCATTAACTAGTTAAAAATAGAGGAATGCTTCCTTTGAGTGGAATTTCATATAGCTTCATAATTTAAAGTACATTTCCTCCAGGGTCCGTTTGTGTTTTCCACCCCTTAGTAAGATTTTTATCTATAAATCTTTATATTTCCCCCAAAAATTCTAGAAAAAATATATATACTAACCAAATAGATACTAAATTATTGTGCAGAGCCAAATGCAAAATACGGCAGGGCGACCGCGTATCTTCTACATCAATACATTGTTATCAATTGTTGTGATTGGCTGAATTTGTGGTATTTTGTCCAAGTGGAAGAGTGTTATCCAATCAGAGGTGATTGCGATCGTTACACTGTAGCTGTCAGAGATACGCGGTCGCCCTGCAGCTGAGCGCTTACGCGGAAATTAGAACACGTGTCAGAATGACTGTCCACTTAAAAAAAAATATTTTTTCATTATTAATTAGTACATAAAGGCCTATTACACTGCACTTTTCACAGGGACCCTTACACTTGAAATAGTGTAGTGTAATAAGATTTATTGAGAAAGGGTGCCTACATTGGTCCTTATTGCTGTGTAATAAGCGACGCTCAAACTAGCGGCCACGCCCACCCTTACCACAGAGCCCTGTAAAAAGTGCAGTGTAATAGGCCTATAAATATTTAGACAAAGGTACTAAATAAGTACTAATATCCTATATAACTTCTTTTTGGTGTCGCTTTCTCGTTTAATTTTTTTGTTTTGTTTAATTTTCAAATGACATTGATTCTAAAAAAGTTTCACTTCAAAAACACATAATAATTTGGACACTTGCCTTCATCTTGTCATAAGAATTTGGTTTGACATGTTTGTCTGTGAGTTTGGTTGTCCTTGCAAGACCATGTGCACCATCTAATTCATAGACCCTCAAGACATATTCCCATTGAATACGCTTGTTTCCGATGAGCAGGTTCTTTTTCTGAAAATTATTTCGAAGGCATTTTAACAAATGGGGTACGTCGTACATATGATACACCTTTTTTCCATTAATTTCATAATGTATTATATTATATGGATCATTATCGGAACCAGACCTGAGTATGTTTTCACGTGTATCAGATATTAGTGAATTTATTGCAGCAACATTGGCAGAGCCCTGATCTGACACAGTTGATCTAAAATTAAATCCAGATTTAAAAACTTCAGCAATAATCTCTTTAAGAATATTTTTGAGACTCAATGTTTTAATACCATCACGGACAAAGTAAAAAGCAATGGGTATAACTCATCACTTAAATTTTCCGAGATAAAGAGTAATCTATGTTACTTTCCAGATCATCAACCATTCCCATGTAAAATCACTTCAATTCTTTGCTCTATTGCAGCTTGATTGAAACAAGAATACAATTGAGACAAAACAACCAACAAAAATACATACCTACCTACTTTCATATTTTAAATTTAAGTGTTCATTATACTTAGTTGCTCAAACGAGTTAAATGAGGATACCTTATTAATATCTTTGATAATTTACCTTTAAATATTCAAAGATTAACCTTACTTACCAATTTTCAAGGGAAAAACAGTCAAACTAACCTCACTAGTCACTTCCAAGAAGTCTGTGTAGGCTTTACACTTTAGACTACGCCTAATCGCTTACCAGTTAAATAACAAAATAAGTAATACAAATCACCGCAATTCGTAGTACAAAACATTAAACTTTCATAAACCAATTTTAATTAATTTTAAGGTTAGGACTTATGATTTTCATTGTCATCCTCGGCTTGCGTCGGTTTTTCAGCGAAAATGGCGTCGACCAATAAAAGTGAAGTGAAAACCCCGCGAAATTTAAAATATTTTGTGTGCGTAATTAGAGCGAGATACAATGAGTACTACAATGCCTGAAATGTATGATGATGAAAGAGATGGACAACCCGATAACTCTTGGTACCTTGCACTTCGGGACTCGATAGGGCCTGGAGATGACCACCGAGATGACTGCGCGCCATATGTTACTTGTCTCTGCTGCGCGCGTCCGGCATCACGGACAATGACATATCATACGTCATTATATTGATCAAGAGTGTCACTGTGATGCCTATGGTCATGGAGGTAACAAACTACGGTCGAGACCATAGGTAAGTATAATAAATAGGAAGAGGAGACATTGTACTGTACGCTAATGCCAAGAAGTGACAGAGCGAGAAAATGTTCTCTTGTCCTGCTCAGCATATCACTTTTTTTTGTTTGACCTCTCCGACAGTTTAGGTCAGACACTCCATCGGAATTGGAGAAAGTGGTAACTGTGCTCGTAGCTTACCAAAAAAGTGGTTTAACCTATAGATGATGGTGTATTGCTTTGTATTAGGCGAAAACATAACTTATAAGTAAGTTTACAATTTTGAGCTAATTTTTACCAGACTATTACTGATACAAACAGTTAAAGTATATTTGTAAAGACTCGCATGAATGCTACAAAGTAAAGAAATAACAAAAAAAAAATCTTATTTAGCAAAAAAAAAAAAAATCGCAAACTGTATACGCTGACGCCATGTGTCTTTCTTTGTTACGGTGAAATCATGTGACACGTTTTCTCAGGAATATTAAAATCAAATACACTTAGGGCCGGTTTTTGAGACGTAGTTAAGGCAACCAATAGTTAAAATTTGTAACAAATAGTTAACTTTCGGAAAAAAAACGTTTTTTGAGACAAAGTTAGGCTAACTAATGGTCAACAAACCTGACCATTTGTTAAAATATTTAACTACAGCAATGCCGAGGGTTATGCAGATGGTGGATAGTTAACTTTTGTTAGAACATCTGTTCTTTTCAACTGTTTATTGCTTTATACAACATTTTGTGAACATTATTCGTTGAAGTGAGATTATATTCAGTAGAAAAATTTGTGTTTTTGCTGATTTTATAATGAGCAAAAAGAAAGTAGTTTAGGAAAAATATTATTAACAATACATAATATTTTGTAGGTCCGTATAAGGACATATATTGATATATATTATTTGAAAAGTATTTAAATTAATACATGAAGAGAGAACTTTGTACTTCTGTTATTCAAATTATGTGCACAGAGGATTGTGAAATTTCAAGTTCATAAAAGTAGTGTCGCCATCTCTATTTTGGGGATTAAGACTGCCAACTGAGTCTTAACAGATGGTGATACAAATTGCCCAAGTTCTATATTATTTCTTCATAATGAATTAGGTTATTGCAACATGTTACTCTCACCTTATATTCTGCCACCTGTAGTGTCCAGTGTACCAGCAGTTGGAGTCCACTGCCTATCGAGCTATTGCTTCGCCATCTGTAATAGTTTATGCCACTATGATTCCGACTGCTGGAATCGTTAAGTGCCTAAAGTTCATACATGTATAAAACACTAGCAATGTGTTATGTTATTTATATTATTGTCATTACTCTACGTATAATCTGGACCCCTTAGCGATAGAGCGATCGTTTACCTCGGACTACATGTCTAGTGTCCGGACCCTAAGTCCGTACCCACTAGACGCCGAATCGGACTACATGTCTAGTGTCCGGACCCTAAGTCCGTACCCACTAGACGCCGAATCGGACTACATGTCTAGTGTCCGGACCCTAAGTCCGTACCCACTAGACGCCGAAAGGGTTTAGTGTAATAAGTCACCACGGCAAGCTACCTAACAGGCCCAATGCCGCCCGCGCGGTGCATGGTGAGATGTACCGCCTGAGGTCACCCTAACTACCGGTAGTTGTCCAAACGTTTGGTTGGACGATCCTACGCCTTAATTATAGCGGGGAGTGGTCATGATCAGCTTGCTCACATGGCTTTGCGACAGGGCATTGCCGTTAGGTCCGATTCCCTGTGGAAGGAACCGGACCTCCATTGGTTGTACTTGAAAAACAGTACGTAACTACGGGTCAGATTATATAATATCATTATTAGAATATAGAGAAGCTTTCGACGTTAACTAATAAACCTGAGGCACTTAGCTGATTATCATCGGCTTGGATGTTACTGCCCGCTGACACCATCCAGCACTTTGTCACTAACTTTAATATGAACTACGATACTACTTGAGATTGGCACATGTAAACTTTGCAACTAGAGCAAAATACTTTCCCGCGCATTTTGCGGCCATATTTCAAACAAGTACAAACTTTAATAGCATAGAGAAACCATAGACATACTCACTATAGAGTATCAGTGTTGCTATGTACAATATTTACATTCGCGGAAGTGCCGCGACACTCCCGCCGGGAACGATTGATTACAGCAAGGTAAGCAAATTGCGCGTCCATTCCCTTATCCTTTCAAGGGCTCGGACAGCTGCAATTCGCTTGTGTCCATTTTCTTCGGATCGTTCTTCAACAGTATCATCATTCGTTGTCATCGAATCTTTGTCCCTGACATTAGAATCATCTCTCGGATCATTCGCAATTCTATCTTTATCAATGCTCTCAGTCTCTATGTTTGCTTCATTATTTGTAACCTCTACCGTATTTTCTGTCTCATCTAAGTTTTCAACTTGTCTCATTTCAATGTCATTATCCGTTAATGTTTCCTTTTGTGTATTCTCCGTTTCTATTGTAACGTTATCTGGTAAAGCTACTGACTCTTTAGAAGCTTCATTAGGTAATTTTTGGATTTCATAATATGGTTTAGCATCTTGAGGTATCGGTTCCCATTGGACACTGTCTTCTACTTCAAGCGGATATAAGTGGGCAATAGAACGAGTAAATATAGTGTCTCCCACTTTCACTTGAGCCACTCTCGTTAAACCATCAGAACTCTTAACTAAAGAAACTATTTTGCCTACTTTCCAGCCTTCACGATTCTTATCTCCTTTCATCTGAACCAACTGGCCTTCTTTTGGGATCAGCTTTGAAGTCACACGTGGCTGTTTGAGCGAGTGACTATATCTCTCACGTAAACTCGGTAAGTAGCGATTACGAAACATTTCTTTAAATTCTTCTAGTAGTACACGAGCTCTTCTCCAGCCCTGGACTAGGGTGGTCTTTGTCGATGTACCTTGCAATGGAATGTTATCTTTTGCTGTTTCCAAACTGATACATCTGTCCATTTGTAGAAAATCAGCAGGTGTCAGAACATGTTCTAGTTCTGAATCTACGGATGTTAATGGTCTGGTGTTTATTATTGATTCTATTTCCTTAACTATTGTTGCAAGTTGATTATCCTTTAAAAGATGTTTTTGAAGCGTTCTTCGCATGCAATGTTTTACAAGTCCTACAAGCCTTTCATAGAACCCTCCATACCAAGGTGCGAGTTCAGGTATAAATCGCCATTTTATCTTATTTTCAACACAGTATGCGTTGGAAACTATATCAGCTATTAGTTTGAAATGTAAGGCGTTGTCAGATGTAATTAGCGTTGGTACTCCTCTTGTCGAAATCATTCGCCTCATAGCGAGTAAACCTTCTTCAGCTGACAAATCTTCAACAACTTCTAAGTGTACGGCTCTGACTGCTAAACATGTGAATAAGCATATCCATCTTTTGCTCGTTCCTCTTTCTGTTTTAACTAACACTGGTCCAAGATAGTCAATTCCAGTAAATGTAAATGGCTTGCTATAATTTACTCTTTCGTGTGGTAATGCAGGTGTGGGTGGTGCTTTAAATGGTCCACCGCCATGTTTCACACAACGTGGACATTTTTCCAAAACCTTTCGAATTTCACGTTTACCTTGTGGTATCCAATATTTATGACGAATCAGGCTCAGAGTATGACTGACACCCACATGATAGTTCTTTTCATGTGTTTTTGTGATAATTTTACTGGTGAAATCACAATCTCTAGGTATAATTATGGGATACCTCTTGTCGAACGGCCATTCAGCATATTGAAGTCTACCTTTACATCGCAAAATGCCGTCAATATCCTTGAACAATCCCAAATTACGACTGAGACTTGTTTCTTTACCATTCACTTCTTCTTTGAAGTATTCAGCCTGTATTTTCTTAACTTCTTTTAAGGTGTTATCCTGACTTTCAATCTCTCCTTCTTGTTCTGTAGATGTCTTGTCTTGTATATTGTTCTCTATAGTATCTTCCAACTCCATTACCTCTGGAAGCTGTTCTTGAACCTCATTAGTGTTCATCTGATCTTCTAATTACTTTTGTGGACAATCTTGTGTATCATTCGTCTTCGTCAGACCCTCCCCAACTAAAAGAGTATTGACACTGAATTCCGCTGGCCAACTATCAGGTTTCTGAAGCGAAAAATCTGGTCCATTCAACCATCTCTCCTTATCTTCCTTCGCGCTTGTTGGTCTGGTAGCAACATCAGCCGGATTCAGCTCTGATGGTACGTATCTGACGACTAAATTTTTATTTTGTTTGATCTCATTGATCCTTCTGGCAACAAATGGTGTTAGTAATTTAGTTGAGTTAATCCAATCAATAACGATCTGACTATCTGTCCACAACATTTGTTTAGTTATATTCAAAGTAATGAATTTGAGAACATATTGTATTAATCGGCTTCCAATTAATACACCTAACAGTTCTAAACGAGGAATCTTCAGGTTTTCTTGATCTTTTATCGGTACTAGTCTCGATTTTCCTATAACAAAACTTTTCTGATCATTTCCAACGATATAGACTACTGCTGCATAGGCTCTTGTCGAAGAGTCCGTAAAACAATGAATTTCTAATTCGTTACACTGAGGATTCTTCATATAGCATCTAGCTAAACTTATTTCCTTGACTTCTTTGAAGTCTTCTTGAATGTCTTTCCATTTTTTAACGATATTCTTGGGTAATGGTGAGTCCCATTTTATTTTCATCTTCCACAGGTCCTGCAGTAAGAGTTTTGCAACTAACAGAGTTGGAACTATATATCCACATGGATCGAAATAAGACGCAATGCTTTTCAGAATACCTCTTTTGGTATTAGCATTGTACGTAAGTCTGTTTGTCCTCAAGTGTAGTGTATCCTCTTTTATATGCCAGTCCAGACCCAATACTTTTACTATCTCATCTGGACAGCCATCGGGAATTTGTTGCATAAAGTCCGTTGAATTAGAACTCCATTGTCTCAAATTCATTGAGATTTCTTGGAATGTCTCCTTTGAGCTTCTATATAAATCTTCGACTTCCTTTGCAGTATTGGCTCCAGTCACAACGTTGTCTACATATATATCATTAGCTAATTTCCTAACGCTTTTATTTCTAGTGTTCATCAGGTGATGTTTGACTGTAGCGTTTAATATAAATGGGCTTGATATGATTCCAAATGGAACACGAGTGAATCTGAAGTAAAGAAGATTATCTTCTGTTACTGGTTTCTTGATATCTTTTAACCATAGAAATCTTGTGACATCTCTGTCCTGTTCTTTAAGTCCAATTTGTAAAAATGCCTTTTCAACATCAGCTGTTATTCCAATATTATAACATCTAAATTTAATTAGCAATCCAGTTAAATCTTCTAATAGCAGTGGTCCACAATAAAGATATTGATTTAAACTCTTATTATCTTTGGTCTTTGCTGAAGCGTCATATACAATTCTCAACGGTTTTCCCGATGTCGAAACTCCATGATGTGGTATGTAGTGTATTGGATGGTCTTTTTCCTCTGTGTTTGGGACTTCTTCAATGATTTCATTTTCCTGTTGTTCTCTCAATGTTTGATCATACATTGTTAGAGTATCAGAATCTAGTCTTTTAATTAAACTTACTAGACGTCCGAACGCTAATCCAAAGTTAGATGGTAAATCTGTTGGATAGTCGTTCCATGGCCAACTAATATAATATCTGCTATTTCTGTACTCAGTTGTTTCATTGAAGTGTTTGATAGCTTCTTCATCACGACTTGATTTTGGTGAATCGGTGATTCCTATGGACTCCAAATCCCATAAACGGTTCAAGTCTCCATTGTCTAATGGTGGATCTGGTGGATTCAGTCTGACTTCGCAAGAAGATTGAAAATATGTCAATACTGACAGTTGTTCAACTATGTTGTTATTCTCTGACATTCTGCCCGAGAGTATCCATCCGAATTCCGATTCGACGAGATATAAATCTTCTCCAATACGAATCTTCTTCGTTGACATAATCGTGTAATAGTAGTCATTTCCTAGTAAAATGTCTACTCTGTCTGACAATGTACCATCGTCCGCTAAGATGTAATTTTCTTTGCTCATGCAGTCAAATAGGTCCTTTTCTGGATGTGGAACTCCATGAGATATTGAGGGTACCACGTTGACATGTATAGTCCTAATTGCCTTTGTCTGTGTAACTAATCCTAGTTTAACTAGTGGACTTTCTAGTTCATTGGGCTTCTGTGCTCCAAACTTAAATATTGAAAGATTGTTTTGTTCTTCAGCTTGAAGATTCAAATCCTTGGCAATCCTTTCAGTGACATAGCTCCTTTGACTACCACAATCCATTAGAATTCGACATGTCTTTGTATTGTTACCGTATCCTCGGACTTCAACTACAGCAGTCTGCAATAAAGTAGATCCCCTTCTGTTTGTGTGCATTACACTAGTGCTGGTGGATTCCTTCTGTTCCTTTCTTTGTTGAAATTTGCTAGGACATAACAATTGGTGATGAAATCCTTGTTTATCACAGAATTCACATTTCCTTTTAATTGTGCATGCACGCATTATGTGTCCTTTTTTAAAACAATTAAAACATCTACCTCTCAATTTCGCTTTCCTTTCTTCAATGGTTTTTGCTTTGTTACAATCTTTATTGCTGTGGTGTTCCCCACAGAAAATACATGACCATTTTCTTCTTTTATCTTTAATAAACTTGCCATAACCATTTCTCTCTGGTTCAAATTTTCTCTTAGTTGGTAAATTTTTCTCTCTATGATAACTATTGTTCAATCCAGGTTTAAAATTGTTCCAATGACCTTTATTATGTTTTGATCCATTAGTCTTATTCATCTTAGAAGAATGTCCTTTGTCTTGAAGAGTACTTTCTTTGACATGTAAAGTTTCCACAGTATATTGTGAAGCTCCACCCATGGTACTTTCTTGAGTTATCATTCGTGCTTCCTCTTTAACCGAGATAACTCTTGAGAGTTGCTTCAATATGTCGTCGACTGACTCTGTCTGGTCGGAGTCTAATCTTATTTTCATTTCATAGATAATCTCTGTTGGAAACTTTTCCATAATAAGAAATCGCATTTGATTGGAATTTGTATTTTCTCCCATAGATTGAAGTACTCGGAGATGTCGTTCTATTTCATCCAAAGTTCCTTTACAATCCTCCATCCTTTCCGCTCGCTTGACTCTCTTTAGAGCGTTATGATGCGCATATACAATTTCATTTTCTTTCCCATATCTTGCTTTTAAAGTGTTAACAGCAATCTGATAGTTTCGATTTGTTGTATCGAGTCCATCTACAAGTCTAGCAGCATCTCCTTTGAGAGAACTCTTGAGATAAAGCAGTTTATCGACATCATTCAACTTTCTTCGGTTCATGTTTGATGTGAACTGGTCCCAGAATTGGTGCCATTCAAGCAAATTACCACTAAACTCTGGTAAATGCAAATCTGGTAGTTTACTGTATGATGAATAGTCATTTTGCTGAGGTACCATCGCTAGTCTATCACTCCTCATGGCTAATCTTGCCTCTAGCTCTGCTAAATTTTCTTCACCCTGAAGTTGGTAATTAGTTAAATCTGATATCTCGTCTGGATTAGGATCATTACAAATTTTGAAATAATTATATAGTTCAGTAGTGAACCGAGACAAAATTGTTTTCAATTTAGACTGCACAATCCTTGCTGATTCCAAGTTTTCATCTTTTTCATTTAGGGTTTGACCTAAATTGAGAGCTTGATCTGAGAGAGATTTCACTTCTTTGGCAAATGTGGACAAACGACTTATGAGTATTTCTTCCATTTTGTGGTCAAATATTCTGGAAATACAATTTAGCCTAGGTATAAAAACCTACAATAACTCTAGGTATATAATAACCTACCATTATGTATACCCACTTACACCCATTTTAAATAAGTCACATGAGCCACAAGACATTCAACCTTATGCCAATGGCACAAGTACTTCAAAAAGTAAAAATATTTCTCATACCTTAGCTACACAAAATTCTACTCTATGTCAATGGCACAGGTGCTTTGTCAGGTAAGAATGTTTAAACTTTCAACTATGGCAGTTGTTACCATTAACTTAATTTATGAATAAAGAATTAAGTTATTTCCCTATTACTGAAAGTTGAAACAAGTATGTTATCTTCTACCATTACATATCAGCAAAAACCACAAATCCATGCAGGTATGTATCATCACCATCAAATTATAATCAAAACAATGAAAAACAAAATATAAAAATATTTTAAGAATTTACAATTTATGATTTATGCCAACTGTATATACTCCTATTATAACCATAGCATTAAACTATAATTTAAATCATTTTGGCAAATGTTATCTTAGACATATTGATTTACTTATTGCATGGAATCTGAGAGCAATAATAATACAATGGCAGATATTTATTTAAAATCATTCATGGACATTGTATCCTTACATACTTACTATACATATGGACATAAAACTTCAAATAAACTCTACTGGTTGACTTGAATCTATTTTTTAAATCAGATAAAATGGTTCTTGCAAATATATCACAAAGATAATAAAATTTTGTAATTATCCGACTCATACAAACAATTATTCGTCCAGAACCGTGGGTCAAACTTATACCTCCGAATATTATCTTACACTTAGATAATTCGGCTTAGCATAGATACCCTAGGCTAGAGTGCTAGAGAATAGGTAATTAGAATTCTTACTTGAAAGTACTACTGTTCCTATGATTAAATATTATTATTTAAATTATCCGTAACGTACCTTCTACTGTTTTCTGTGAGTACTTAGGAGTAAAATACTGAACGTGTTAAAAAACTCGCTTTGATAAAATCTCGATATGTATATATAAAAATCAATTACCTACTGTTTGTTTGTCGTAATCCAGGAAGGTTTAAACGTTGAGAAAATATGTAAAAATTGCGAGGGAAAATTAAAGAGTTCCCTCGGGAACCAAAAACCTCAATCCGCGCGAACGAAATCGCGGGCATCAGCCAGTAAACAATAATAATCACGTATTCCTAATGGTTATTGTTCTTTTTACTTCGTACTTAGTTTATATCTTTGATTTGACCGGTGCAAATAAAACTTTTCAACACCGAACTCGGCACGAGTAGCGTGCTCAAATTATCAAAGCGATAGAAATATAATATTATTCATATGAAATACAGAACGAATATGCTTACCTGAAAGTAATGCAACAACCGTTTACACCACAACACAGCTAATTATATTTACTTTTCACCTTTTAACCGAACTCGTTACATTCCGTTTGTAAGAAATGGCCGGCACCGATTTGAACCTCGAAGTAGTTAGCGGCGTATTTACGCGGCAAAATTGAAATATGCTACTTGAATCTTTTATCTTTACAAACGGATTCCGAAATTTATCTTAAAATTAGTCTTATAATTAATCCTTATTATAAACTTAAATTGCTTGAATATTAAACGTTTAACCACATTTAGTAAATGCTCGTATGACTAGTTAACACAAATCAAACATGGAAGAGACGCCATTTCCTATTTTTCACGTCCGGTTTGCCCAATTTATTAGATCGATAGATCAGACTGTCGTTTATCTAAAAATTGCATTAAAATGGTTTTACATTTGTAATACCTGTATAAAAATTCAAAATATTCCCCTCTTAATATTGTTACGTGACCAATCTCAATTTTATAAGAAAATAGCTCGTTTTACTATGAGAAACGATTATAACTTGATAACATTAGTTTCGTTAGTGAACGATAGATGGCGTTGAGAGTAACAAGTTACAAGATTTCCAATAAACAAAGATTATAATTTTGGATTTACATTCTTCAATCCAAATTGGCAAATATGTGGATTTGTCAAATCCCAGCACCTCCACCATGTCGCCATCTCTATTTTGGGGATTAAGACTGCCAACTGAGTCTTAACAGATGGTGATACAAATTGCCCAAGTTCTATATTATTTCTTCATAATGAATTAGGTTATTGCAACATGTTACTCTCACCTTATATTCTGCCACCTGTAGTGTCCAGTGTACCAGCAGTTGGAGTCCACTGCCTATCGAGCTATTGCTTCGCCATCTGTAATAGTTTATGCCACTATGATTCCGACTGCTGGAATCGTTAAGTGCCTAAAGTTCATACATGTATAAAACACTAGCAATGTGTTATGTTATTTATATTATTGTCATTACTCTACGTATAATCTGGACCCCTTAGCGATAGAGCGATCGTTTACCTCGGACTACATGTCTAGTGTCCGGACCCTAAGTCCGTACCCACTAGACGCCGAATCGGACTACATGTCTAGTGTCCGGACCCTAAGTCCGTACCCACTAGACGCCGAATCGGACTACATGTCTAGTGTCCGGACCCTAAGTCCGTACCCACTAGACGCCGAAAGGGTTTAGTGTAATAAGTCACCACGGCAAGCTACCTAACAGGCCCAATGCCGCCCGCGCGGTGCATGGTGAGATGTACCGCCTGAGGTCACCCTAACTACCGGTAGTTGTCCAAACGTTTGGTTGGACGATCCCACGCCTTAATTATAGCGGGGAGTGGTCATGATCAGCTTGCTCACATGGCTTTGCGACAGGGCATTGCCGTTAGGTCCGATTCCCTGTGGAAGGAACCGGACCTCCATTGGTTGTACTTGAAAAACAGTACGTAACTACGGGTCAGATTATATAATATCATTATTAGAATATAGAGAAGCTTTCGACGTTAACTAATAAACCTGAGGCACTTAGCTGATTATCATCGGCTTGGATGTTACTGCCCGCTGACACCATCCAGCACTTTGTCACTAACTTTAATATGAACTACGATACTACTTGAGATTGGCACATGTAAACTTTACAACTAGAGCAAAATACTTTCCCGCGCATTTTGCGGCCATATTTCAAACAAGTACAAACTTTAATAGCATAGAGAAACCATAGACATACTCACTATAGAGTATCAGTGTTGCTATGTACAATATTTACATTCGCGGAAGTGCCGCGACAAGTAGTGCAGAAAGCAGACATTAATGAATTATGATTGAAGGACTCTCGAACACCTATGTCTCTCTAATTAGGATCAGTCCAGCAGTTAATCCATGTAAAAATTACAGGTAGTATAATATATAATAGTAACAGTTGCCATGCGACTTCGTTCGCGTGGCATAAGTTTTTAAATTCCCACAGGCACCCCTTAATTTTCCGGGAAAAAGTCTATAGTGTCCTATGTCACTCTCCAGGTCTTCAACTACACCCATGAAAAAAGTCGCGTTGATCCTTTGCCCTGCTGCGACGTAATTGAAGGACAAACTCTCTATTTAACGTCCTTGGGTATAAAATTTTCCAAAACTATGAATTACTTATTTCTTCAATATACCAATTATCAAGTTTCATGGCTTTAACTTGACCTTGAACTTAAAAAATGAATGACTCATACAAACTTTCATCCCCTATTTCAAACCTTTGAGACTCGAATTTTCAAAAATGGTGAAAGAGGTACATTTTCGTATTTAAATGAAAGCTCAAATACCAAGTTTCATGGCTATAACTTGCAAAACGACGGACTTTCATACAAACTTTCAACCCCTATTTTACCCCTTTGGGAGTAAAATTTCGAAAAACCCTTTCTTAGTGGACCCTTCACAAAGAACACACCCTGCAAAAATACAACGAATTAACCTATAAATCACCACACAAGTCACAAACAAAACGATGTCACGTTATTTTCATCTGTCAAAGTCATATTACATTGGATATTACTTCAAGTGTTGCCGTAAAAACAATAACTCCCTAAGAGAAATGATCTCGATTTACGGAAATAAAGTGTTCATAGCAATGGCAATACTATGGATATTAGTTAATGCTAACTATTGTTAAAATCACGATCAAAAAACGAAAAAGTTGTTTAACAATTTGTTAGCGACTTAACTATAGTAAACTTAACTAATTGTCAACTCTCTGTTGACTTTGTCTCAAAAAACCGGCCCTTAATAACTAGACAGTGTACCAAACATTTTTGTTAAGCTAAAATGAGATCTATGCCATGGTTCATAGGGTAGCTATTTCATTAAAGGCGGTAGCTAGCTAAAAGCGGTCCTTGCGAGAGGGCTTCCGGTGGTAGTGTGTCCTTGTCTGACGTCTTGCCAGTTCAGCTAATTATTGGGTTTGGTAGAAATGGCAGCAAATTTTATATTTTGCTTTTTTAATTTACCAAAACGAACAATCCATAAACTTTGGAAAATATTTTAATTTAACTAAAGTTTATATAACAATTATTTCGTTGTATTTAAAAAATAATTCATTAATACTGAGTAAAAGTAGTACTTAAATGTTTGGGACTGGTAATACCAAATGCAAGATGGTGGTTTGCAGAGACAAGTAACATATAGGATATAGACAGGCAACTCCATAGACACAATTTGAAGTAGATAACGGACAGTAGTGAGAGTGACCTTGAACGTAAATTACATCTATATAATTCATTCATAAAAAAATCACGTCTCTCACTCTAGCCTGTTACCTCTTCCGACGGGTTTCATTCATGACCAGAACGACTCACTCTAACTTGATATACATAATTCAATTTTGATGACGCAATTAGCGGAACCGGAAGTAGTTATGGGCAACCTATGCGAAAAACCGGTAATAGTGATGTGATTTGAACGTATCGGTTTTAGATTTATTTAGCAAATACCGGTTTTTCTAATTACCGGTTTGCTAGTAATTCAGGATACTATTGAATTTTTCAAAAACAAAATTAAAATAAATTTCAGAGATCAAATTAATTTATTATGAACAAAAATCTTACATCGAAATCATATAAAAAAACTATGATATATAATAATAATAACTATGTATATAATATTTAACTTTGTGTTTGATCCAGCAAAACATACATATTATATAATAATTAGGTGTATTCATCTGCTTTTCCAATGTCTTCGATACTTCCATACTGAACAACTGCACAGGAATACAGCATACCTGTAAAATATTGAAATAGTATTTATTTTCGTCATAAATAAAGTAATAAACTAAATAATAATATTATACTGCCACTGTACACAATATGTGATATGATTATATATATAAAATATCTATATAAAATCATAGGTGATACATGTGCATTATAATTATTATCTTTTGCATCGTTAGCTAGTTTGGGGTTAAACTTTAGCAACTATAATGTTAATATTATTATACTTACAATACACTAGTGCCAAACTACACTGCATTGTCAAGAATTTGGTTAGTATCTCGGTCCAGAAGCTCTTTCATCTCGCATCTTGTATATTTCTATCTCATGCATGTGTGCTGTGGCATTCATGAAGCACATTCTTCTGAAAATAATTGTTACAAATGTTATAATTACATGTTTTCAAAAGCATGTCTTAAACTACCATTCGGTGTACTGTTTTACATTATTTTCTTCAATGGATAGATCAATTTCACAAGGATCACCAGATAATGCCAACTACTCGTGAATTTAGACTTTCGTAAAATCGAAATATTTCTTTCGGGGAACTCATCACTTAAATTTTCCGAGATAAAGAGTATTCTATGTTACTTTCCAGATCATCAACCATTCCCATCACCCATGTAAAATCACTTCAATTCTTTGCTCTATTGCAGCGTGATTGAAACAAGAATACAATTGAGACAAACCAACCAACAAAAATACATACTTACCTACCTACTTTCATATTTTAAATTTAAGTGTTCATTATACTTAGTTGCTCAAACGAGTCAAATGAGGATACCTTATTAATATCTTTGATAATTTATCTATAAATATTCAAAGATTAACCTTACTTACCAATTTTCAAGGGAAAAACAGTCAAACTAACCTCACTAGTCACTTCCAAGAAGTCTGTGTAGGCTTTACACTTTAGACTACGCCTAATCGCTTACCAGTTAAATAACAAAATAAGTAACACAAATCACCGCAATTCATACTACGAAACATTAAACTTTCATAAAACAATTTTAATTAATTTTAAGGTTAGGACTTATGATTTTCATTGTAATTCTCGGCCTGCATCGGTTTTTCAGCGAAAATGGTTGCGACCAATAAAAGTGAAGTGAAAACCCCGCGAAATTTTAAAATATTTTGTGTGCGTAATTAGAGCGAGATACCATGGGGAATACAATGCCAGATGAAAGAGTTGGACAACGCGATAACTCTTGGTACCTGGCACTTCGGGACTCGATAGGGCCTGGTGGTTTGTTTACTTGGTTGTTTGATTGATTCCCGTACTTCGATTTGAGATTGTGTAAATTTTCATAATAAACCTGTTTGTTTTTCATGAAAAATGGTGAATTCATGTTGTGTGACAGGGTGCAAAAATGAGTCATATCCTGGTAGCAGCTTTTCTCAACAATCATATTCTGTAGGGTAACCATGAATTATGTGGATCAAAGATTTTTCTAGTCTCATAGAAGAAGTTAGGTAGATACGTACCAATTGACTCAAATTGGAGTTATTTAATAATACTACTATTATAATAAAAATGAATCTCCGAAATGTATGTACGCCCATAACTTCTGATCGACTGCACCAAATTGGATATATATTTTTTTATTGTGGTTGTTATTACCAGGTTTGGTAAAAAATATTATTCGAAATTCCCGGGCGAAGCCGGGTCGGGCAGCTAGTTTCTAATATAGAAAAATCTTAGTAAAAGCTCGAAGTTGGAAATACCGTCCGACGAACGGCAAAGCTCTTGACTTGCCCTCTATTACGTATACCCATACGTAATAGAGGGCAAACATAGCTGGTGAAATGTGGGTGACATTCACCTCTGCAATCTGCATACACCTTTGGGTAGGTAACCTAACAAGGTTACGCTGTTATGTTAACTTGACTCAAATTTTTTAAGGAACAGTAACTCAATCTATGTTAGTAACTATATTTCTTGTATTGTAAATTTCCGAAGAATGAAAATCAGAAATTTAACTGATGAAATGCAGTGCCTGGAAAAATCTCAAATTCTGCATTTAATATATTGTACTACATATGTATCTGGCTACATTTTAATGAAAATATTAGACAAACTAACATGTCAACATTGCCGAGCCTTGCTGATAACGCATCGTACACATAAACTAAGAAAAAACTACTATGGTTGCAAAGCGAATTTATTTCATCCTTTACGTCCAAAGTTATCATAAATTAAAATATAAATATTTCGAGGCTCGTAACTTTAATATCAATATTTTTTCAATGATTTATTTATCAATAAACCTAGATAAAGACGAGACAAATCGATATTATACTTAGTTTTGAGCTTACCATATCAAATAATGTAGTAATCACCCTTCTACGTTTGTATGAAGAAAGTAATTTATTGGGCACCCTTAACCCAAGTGTAAGATTCTAAAAAAATATACACGATGTTTTTTACTCACAATAATTAAGGTAGGTAGCGTAGTTAGGTAGCATCAATATATCAGGATACTTACACAATCGTTTTTATACTCCGACTTTTACTTAATTAAAAATGTAATTTAGTAAATTAAAGAAACTAAAAAAAATATTTAATCAAAGTATTTCACATAAATATTATTTTACTAAGGAAGTCCCTTTTTTCAAGTTATAATATTATTATCGACATAAATTTAGTTCTCACGCCCGCATACAAAATAAAATAAATACACATATGGCCTAAAGAGTTATAATAAACTTACGTAAATAAATATAAGTTAATAAACTTACATACACAAATACACAAATAAATAGTTGTAGCGGGCGGAGGATTACACCCCGGCAGGGGAGACCAGACGGCCGGGGGTCAGGGCGACAGGTTGAGAAACCGGCGGACTATCCTAGCCGAGTCTAGCAACACCGCTTTCTGCATCCTGGCTGCGAGCGAATTGCCACGGAACCCCAGTCGCCTCAGATGGTGAGCGAGGCTGACTGGGATTAACCCATTCGCAGATATGACGATTGGGATGGTTTCGGTGGACCCCACATGCCACATGGCGGAAACCTCGTGAGCCAGATCAAGATACTTACGTTTCTTCTCCGTCTCAGCTCTCACAAGGTTCTCGTCATATGGAATGGTGATGTCCACCAAAAACACCCGTGACTGTGCCCGGTCCAACAGCACGATGTCAGGCTTATTCGCTAGAATAGTCCTGTCCGTGATGATGGGCCGGTCCCAAATATTATTATTATTATTATTATTATTATTATTATTATTATTATTATTAAACAACTTTATTGCATACAAAAGAACAGTTACAAAGGACATATAATAAAAGTAGTGATCTCTGCCAGGCAACCTACACTAATGAATCAATTATTACTGTGAGACGGGAAATTGCTTATATATTTAAGAGTTTAAATGCATACATAAACATATACATTCAAATAGGTACACACTAATAATATATACCGAAATATGATATACTAATAAAATATATAAATATGCAATAAATACATAAACATTATATGATACATATTATACATTATAAACATATACATATATACAAATTAATTTCGTCAGATAGTGCTTTTTGACACGATATTTAAAGATTGCTAAAGATTGAGATTGTCTGATGTCAGCTGGGAGTGCGTTACACAATATTGCTGCTTTTATGGTGAATGAGTCAGAGTAGCTCTGGATGTTTCTTGGCATCATTTTTAGCTTATTATCCCTGGAAGAACGTAAGGTATGCTGGATGGGATAGGAACTAAGGAACCTGAAGCGTTCTTTTAGATAGGGGGGCGACCATGGGTGATAAAGAGTGGAATAAAGGATAGAGAGGATATGAAGATTATGCCTTTGCCGGATAGGGAGCCAGTTAAGTTTCCTGCGATATTCCGAGACATGATCATACTTCCTCAGACCGAATATGAATCTAATGCACAGGTTTTGCAAACGCTCTAGCTTATTTAAAGGGTCTTCAGTCAAGTCGAGGTAACAGACATCGGCGTAATCAAGGATGGGAAGAAGAAGTGCATTAGCTAGCAGGATCTTGGTCTTAATTGGTAGTAAGTTTTTCCACCTTTTAATAGATCCAAAAGCGCCAAAGATTTTCCTACTAACCTGTGAGACCTGCGGTTTCCATGATAGATTGCTGTCAATGATAACTCCAAGATTTTTCACAGTATGGATATATGCTAGCGCAGTACCATCAAAGATTACAGGTGGTAAATTAGAGTAGTTAAGTTTGGACATTTGTCTGGAGTTACCTACAAACGTGACCTGAGACTTATTAGAATTAACCAGTAAGTAAGCCATAGGAATCACTCCAACTGCTGACAACATAAAGTTCATTATTTAAACGTTTAACAGCTTCAGATATCTGTTCAACAGGAGTGGATACGTATAATTGGAAATCATCAGCATAAAGAAGATATGGCAGGGAAAGAAGATTAGTGACAGTATTTATGAAGATGGAAAAAAGTAAGGGAGACAGGACACCACCCTGAGGAACACCAGCTCTGAGACGGCAGTAGGATGACAATTTTTCTTTAACGCGTATACACTGCGACCGCTCATATAAATAGGACCGGAACCAACTAACAGCAGCCGAGGAAAAATTAATGGATTCGAGGATTGCCAGGAGAATATCTAGGTCAACTGTATTAAATGCTTTAGAAAAATCGAGCAACGCTAAAATAGTCATCTGCTTGTTATCAATTCCAAACCGTATGTCGTCACAAACCTTCGTCAATGCCGTAACAGTACTATGCCCACGGCGAAACCCAGACTGAAAAGGACTTAGTATATTATTTTTATTTAGGAAAACTGTGAGTTGTGAACAGATAATGCGCTCAAGGACTTTGGATAAAAAGGGGAGGATGGATATCGGACGGTAATGGGAAAACAAAGATGGGTTCGAGATTTTAGGCACAGGGATGACCTGAGCAACGCGCCAGCAACTTGGAAAGGTATTAGAAGTAAGGGAGTAGTTAAATAAGGCTTCAGAAATGTCTCTGAAACTAGAATAGAATGAATATTCTTAACCTCAAAAGAGGCTAAGAAGTCTGGGAAATGGGCTGGAATACTTTGAGCATTTAGATGGACTACATTAAAATTTTTAGGGAATGCTGAAAATGTAGAATCTAGGTGGGAGCTTAAATGTACGGAAGTGCTATGGAAACTTTCATCAGACGAACACACAGGAAAATAGAAATAGTCATCATCAGAGCTATCATTGTTAACACTATCTGCAATATTATTTGTAAAAATATTTATATCACTCATAATAATAATATAGATAAATAAATATATAGGCATAAATATATAAATTAGGTGAAAAAAAATAGGTGTATTAGTAACAAGCTAAATTAAAATAAAATACACATAAATAATCGCCTGCCAACAGTGTATAAGTTCCCTAATAGTTGTGAATTTTAACGAGTTGTAATTTACTGAGTAATTAATTTAAATACATAGTTTACTTAGTACATCATAATAAGCCTTTAGAGTCACATAACTTAAAATGTAAACTCAGAAAGAATAAAATTCTTTGATAATATATATTGAGAGACTTATGGACTATAATCTTTAAAAAAAACCACTAAGAATACAAAGTTACTAGAATCATAAAATTATTTTAGTAACAGTTTTTAAAGGGTACCGACGTTATAGCTTGTGAGCTATTGCTGCGGTTATTAGTCTGTAATGAGTTTTGTCAGCTGTCAATGTCAAGGGACACTTGTCCTGCACTTGACCAGTCACAAGCCTGACATTGACAGTAAGTAAACAATGAAACTTCAAATTTTTAACTTTTGTGAGTATCTAAAATAAGAAGAACCAAACTAATTCTATTGCGAAAAAAGCAACACTCGTTAACAACTATCAAAAATAAGTTATTTATGAAACCGCAAGTTGCAAGGCCGATAACAACTAAATATGCTTAGCCATACTTTGTTGTAACACAAGAAACCTACTTTTTGATAACCCTTTTGGTTCTTGAGGACTGTGAAGCTTGGACCCGGCTTGGGGCTTGGGGAATCGAGCACAGTTCGGCCTTAGAAGTTATAGAATAGCGCTTACCGTCGGACCCAATCACTACAACCTGCCCATCCTTAGTCCAGCATTTTGAAATGCCAAATTGCTGTCTGGCTGCCATGAAAGCATCATGTCGGCTCTTTGTTAAGAATTCAGCCAGAGTAATCCCGGTTCCTTTGAGGCCTCTCTTACTGAACCAAATCTTGTTCCGTACTTGCAGCTCATGAAATTTAAGCAAGATGGCCCTAGGCTTATCACCACCAGCCTGCCCCATACGGTGGCACCGGCTGATAGCTAATGCAGAGAGCTCAGGCAATTGCAAATGTTGTGTTACAACCTTAATTACCGCCTCAGACACATTTTCCTTAGCAGCCTCCGGGATACCCTGAATCAAGAGAATCTTCCTACGGCTTCTGGCTTCTTGTTGGTCCATTTGCTGACTCAAAAGTAAAATATTTTAAGGTATTTAGTTGAAAAATAGGAGATTTATTTGAGTTTAGTAAAATACGAAATGTCATTTTACTGCATCTAATTAAATGTGGGTAGTCCATTGAAAAGTTACATTTGGGGTTGCGTTTTTTAGAGGACGCAATTTTATTTTTTTGATGTGTAGGGGGGGTCAGTGTAAAGTTAAAACCAAGTTTGTGGGGCAAGTTTCAATGGACTAGGGAGTATCTAGGCAATTTGTCCTGTATTGTGTTTTATCATGGTCACCTAATTAGAAAGGGACACACTACCAACGGGAGCCCTCTCGCGCGGACCGGTTTTTTCGCCATAGCGCACAGCCTAGTTATTACGTGTAACGTCTTTGATTAAAATAGATGGTCTTACAAAAGGTGTGACTTGCCGGGGTTGATACCCGACCACTGTGCCAGGGAGGTCGTCAAAACAGAGGTAGAAATGGACTAAGAATCTGTCATTCAATCACGCCGCAACAGAGCTCCCGGATCAAGATGATTTTTAATAAGTATATTATTATTAGACTTGGGAGAGGGACAAAAAGTATATTAACAAAAAATGAGTTAATCAATGGAATTATTCTTCGCCTAAGCCACGCGACCGGAGCCGCTGGGAGGGGATAGCTCATCAGCAATTATTAAGGATGCATAAATAATAAACACTTTACAGATCAATTTTATATTGAGTTATACTTGACCTGTCTGGAAATGTTGTACGTAAAATAAACATATTATTCACTTCTGGTGTAGAATCTAAAGTGTCTAAATAACCAAACCAATATATTACAAGCCCAGGGCCAAATCTGTTCCAATAGCACATCAGCTGCTCCTTCATATACCCTAAATGATTTTCTTCATCACCAAATAAAGCTTTACTTTCTATCCAGTTAATGATAAAGTTATCAACAGCAACTGGAACATCTAGTTTGAAGTCTGGAGTTTTGTCATATCCTCTTAGTCTTAGTAAATTTTCATCAGAAAATGAGATATTCATCATTCTTAATTCTCTTTCCAATCTTAGTTCATATTCTAATCCTATAGATCTGAAAGTTTATAGCATTATTATGTAATACATATTTGTGTTATTAAAAAACTATGGTACTTAGGGTCTATCTATCTATCTAATATGAAGCTTAATTTTAATAGGATCTTTAATAATAGGTCTTTGAACCTATGACATTGCTGTTTTGTAAGGGAGGGACATATAGTCGATTTTTTTTAAATATAATATATTTATTTAATCAAAGTATGTACCATTGCTATCTATGTACTTTTACCATCTCATAGGTAGTTCATTGATCTCTTTACTAAAAAAACCATTCGGACGGGAATCAATAAAATCTTTGAAGGCGCTTTGGACTGCCCCATCGGAGTTGAATTTTTTCCCTTGCAAGAAATTATCCAAATTTCGAAAAAAATGGTAATCTGTTGGAGCAAAGTCCGGGGAGTACGGTGGATGTCTTAGACATTCCAATTGAAGCTCCTCTAATTTGGTAGCCGTCTGTTGTGCAGTGTGTGGTCTAGCGTTGTCCTGAAGCAGCAGTGGCCTAGAGCGATTGACGAGACTGGGTTGTTTAGCAGCTAGCTTTTCCATCATGGTTTGCAGTTGCTGAAAATAGACATCCACCGTAATCATCTGGCCAGATTTAAGAAAGCTGTAGTGAACGACACCGGCACTAGTCCACCAAAGGCTCGCAAGTAATTTGTTTTGAGTCAATTTTCGCTTGGGGCAGGATTTGGCTGGTTCGCCAGGGTTCAGCCATTGCGATGAGCGTTTCCGATTATCGTACAGGATCCACTTTTCATCACAGGTAATAATTCGATTTAAAATCCCTTCATTATTGTGCCGGTTGAGTAATGTAACGCAGCAGTCGACGCGCGTTAGTCGGTTTGTTGCACTCAATTCATGAGGTACCCACCTTTCAAGCTTTTGCACCTTCCCAATTTGCTTCAAGTGGATAAAAACAGTTTTATCACTTACACCGCAACCTGCAGCTAGCTCGGACGTGGTTTGCGATCCGCTTCCACAATAGCCTTCAATTCTTCATAATCAACTTTCGTCTCCGGCCGTCCACGGGGCTTGTACTGCATGTCGAAATTTCCAGAACGAAAACGTTGGAATCAAAAACGCACTGTGTTTTCTTTTGCTACACCGCCGCCATACACATCATTAATCCTTCGAGCCGTTTCTGCAGCACTGGTACCACGATGGAACTGGTAATCGTAAATAACGCGATACATATTTCAAGTTTTCCATTTTCTAACTGAGTGACGCAAAGAAAAAACCAAAAGAGGAAAAAACAAATGAATAGGGCATGAGTAAATAGCTGTATAAATTTGAAATTCAAAGTCCTAACCAAAGAGGAGATATTTGAGATCAAAGTGGCCAGTACGACAAAACGGCAATTTCATAGGTAAGGACCTAATATTTAATTACTACTTGGGCTCAGGACATAACAGGAATATTTTAAATATTAATAATTAACCCATACTAATATTATAAATGTGAAAGTTTGGATGAATGGATGGATGTTTGTAAATCATGGCTGAACGGCTGAACAGATCTGGATGGTATTTGGCACAGAGATAAATTATATTCTAGAATAACACAGACTACTTATTATCCCGGAAAATTAAAGAGTTCCTGCGGGAACAAAATTCCTCAATCTACGCTGACCAAGCCACAGGCCAGCCAGTAATGTATATTTTAACAGACACTCACTGTTTTATTATGTCTGCATATGGACCATACTGATTGTCATTCATAATTCCCTGTAAGATTAAAAGTGAAATGTAAGCAAAATATTAAAGTTAATGTAATGAATAATTATTAATATTATTATTTTATTTTATGTTACATATTTTTATAGTAAGAAAATAATAACAAGATGCATAGAGTTTAAAAAATAACTTGTATCACATCTATTTCAATACTGACTTATGCTTACCAAAAATATTTGATATGCTAAATCTTTGTTTTCAATTAATGTTGTGTCCTTAAAGTATTTTTTGACTACAGAAGAATCAGATGAAACATTCTGTAGCAGTGACCTTGCAAACAGTGCTGGACTAATGCCTTGCCTGTCTGCTAATCTGTGAACAATTCGCTGAATCTCTACATTGTGCCACATCAATGGGAAGTAGGAGCAGCTTGCCACATCAATGGGAAGTAGGAGCAGCTGAACTTTGCTCAGTCATCTTTTGGTTTGAATGATGTGGGATACTCAGCATGACATCTTGACTGCTTCATTGGTTATCCTTTGTTCGTTCAATTTTCTCTGGCTGGTGGGGTCCAGGGGTTGGAGACCCAGTTCAGGTCATAATTAAGTATTAGGTTTTTTCTGACAAGAAATTCAAAGTACTAGCCCTGTATAGAATTTTATGCAAAGCTAAAGAAACTAAATTAGGTGAATTCCAGTGGGAACTAAACAATTACTGTATAATTGATAAGTAAAGATGAAGCATTACTATAAATCAAACAAATAATATTACTCAAGACTTGCATAACGGCAACCTGCTAATTCAAAATAAACAACTCTGCTATGTATTAATAATTTTCAAAAAACTGAGTCTATTAACCTATCTATATATGTAATAAAATATCACATTTACAACAAGGAACAATTATTATCTTTGTACATGGTTTTCACATAACTTACTTAAGTATAATATCCCCTTGATTCTTGTCTTTCATTAGTTCTTCATAAAGCTCATAATATTTACTTGATATCACTGGAGACTTTCGATAGCTTTGCTTCATAGATCTTTGCACAAGTAACGAAATTATGCTGCCCATTGTAGAGGCTGGTACACTGTAAATCAGTATGCCACAAGTAATTCAAAACAGGAACATTTTAAAAGGTTAAGTAACTCCAAGTAAATAATATTTTTTATCGACATATTCATTGACTAATGAATAAAAATTTGTGCCAATTTTCGATGTTACCTAAATAATTAGGTAACATTGGATAATAATAAGAATCGGCTTTTGAGCCATAAATATAGTGGTCCCTTAAATGTTGTTATACTTTAACTAACTTTAACTGTAATTGTCCTCTTGACTGAATTTTAGTCATAGCATGATAGTAGCCAATTTTCTCAGAGAATAGCTACTTAACAGACCCAGGCAGTTACCAAATACCTAATAGAGAGACGCCATGAGCCTATGATGATATGATGATTATGGGCATATAATACGTAAAGTACGATAATTTATAGTTGACTTGGTAGATACTTACTCTTTGTACTTCTTACGCAGTTCATTTTCAGATTTTCTACTGAATGAAGTAGATTTATTAAAATCTTTTACGATTGCATTGTAGACTTTTAAAGGCATGGGCTTTAAATTTATGTTAGCCATTTTTGTTGCCTAGCCTCAGATCAATTTAATCTGAGTATCTAGCAATTTGAAAATTAGAAACAGAGACACATAAACAACAACACTAAGTTACATAATACTTTAAGTTACTTGTCTCTGATGTTACTTGTCTCTGTACAACAACAAACTAAGAACCAGAGACAAGTTAAGACATACTTAGAGCAGACATAGACGAACGAACTCCATAGACATTTTTGAGACACGTACAGGCTTTACAATTTCACCCTACAGTCTATTTGACGAGGCAAAGTAAAACATGTAAATAAATATGGCGTCAGATCACGTGATTATAATTGTCATTGCACATAATATAGTGATGGAAACATTGACGGACTAGTTGTGACTGAACGATTGAATGAATAGATTCTGAAATCAATTACCACATACAGTTGCTTCTACGGACTGATGCTGAGATCTATAGAGCATACTTTTGTTGAAGTGAGGCCTTGGATTGATTCTTTATAAACACATTTTAATTATAAATAATTATTTATTGTTCAACCATATTCATATTATTTTCAATAAGCGACAGCAAGTGACTTAAAATGTAATTGACAATATTATAAATAAAAAGTAAATACAAAACGAACAAAGACCTCTTTTCTTTAACACACCTTCTTGAGTTTTGTATTTCTATAACATTCACATTTTAATTAAATTATACATAATAAAATAAAACTTCCAATTCTTTATTCAGTAAACATTAATTAAATATCTTAAGTTTTGGAATTTATTTTTACTTAAAGCCTTAGTTAAAATATCAGCTAGTTGATCAGCAGTATTAACCTTTGTAACACATATAACACTTTTTCTTTCCTAATCGGTTAAAAAGTGATAACTTACATCAATATGTTTAGAAGTTTTACAAAATTTACCATTTTAAGAAAGAGCTATAGCACCACTATTATCTTCATATATCTTAATTGGATTTTTAACATCAATATCTAAATCATGAATTATTCCTTTAACTGGTAAAACCTCTGTAACACAATCAGCCAATGTATAATATTCCGCGTGCGTTGATGCGCGTGAGACAATTTTCTTTTTCTGTGTTTTCCACATTACTGGATTATTGTATACTCTTATAATGATTCCAGTCGTTGATTTGCGATCGTTTTTATCAGCTGCCCAGTCGGCATCAGCAAAAGCATCTACACATTCATCATATTCTGAATTATAGTTTAGCTTCAAATCACGAGTGTAATATAAATATTTCAAAACTCGTAATGCATATTTGTAATGTGTTTCATCATACATATTTTGGAAACGGCTTAGGTAGTTTACACTATATGAAATATCTGGGCGCGTTCCACTTGCTATGTATAAAACAGCTCCAATCAAATTTCTGTATTTCAGGTTATCATTACTTATTTCTCCTGAATCAATAGATAAATTCTGTTCCATTGGTGTTTCATATTTCTTAGAATCTTTTACTTTATATTTTTCTGCCAAACTTTCTATATACTTGCTTTGACTTCATTGAAGTCATTTTCTTTAGTTCCGGTGTATAATCAATTTCAATCCCTAAATATTGTGTTACTTTTCCTAAATCCTTCATCCTAAATCTATTACTGAGCATTTGCTTAACCTGTTTAATTGTATTTTCTTTTTCTGCACAAATTAAAATATCATCCACATATAAACAAATATAAACTTTTTCATTATTAATACATCCTGTGTACAAACAATAATCATAGTTTGATCTTTTAAAATTAATAATCATCATAAATTCATTATAACATTCATACAAATCTCTCGGACTCTCCCTCAATCCATTCAAAGCTTTTCTTAGCTTACAAACTTTATTATCTCCAATTTCATAACCATCTGGAGGATTAATATAAACTTCAGATTTAATTACTCCATTTATAAAAGCTGTTTCTACATCCATACTCTCTATATGCCAACCTCTAACACACGTAATCGACATTAAAATTTTCATTGTTATCATTCTAGCCACAGGTGAATATATTTCTTCATTTTCATCATAAATTTGTTGAAAACCTCTCGCAACAACACTCGCTTTATATCTTCCATTCGATTGTATCCTAAATATCCATTTAACTTCAATTACATTTTTATCTATTGGTTAATCAACAATTTCCCATGTTTCATTTTGTTTTATGCTATTTATCTCGTCATCCATCGCTTTCTTCCACTTATTTGATTCTAGACTGTTTATAGCTTCTTCGTAAGTTTCAGGTATAATAGCATAACAGACATTCACATAAACAAAACAACGTGATCATCAAATATTTTTGGTAATTTTATTTCTCTTTTTGGACGGCTTTGTCCACTCACCTCCTCAACTCTAAGTTTGTTTCTTATATCTTCTTCAATAGTGTCATAAAATTCTTCACTTTCACTATCAAACCTTTCTTTTAATTCATTATTTTCATTATTCTTTAATTCATTTTTATTAATTTCTTCATTAATTCCGTTTTCTTCACATTTCTCTTCTTCATCTGACATTCGAAACCTTACTACTTCTGCTTCAGGGTCTATAAAGATTACATGACGACTTATAACTATTTTATTTTCTATTAAAATTTTATAACAGGTATCCGTATAACCTACTAAAGTACCTTTCATTCCTTTTGGATTCAACTTAGACGTTCTTTTTTTCAGGTATTTTCACGAAGGATTTACAACCACAAACTTTCAAATTTTTTACATCTGGTTTCCTCCTAAAAAATATTTCAAAAGGACTCTTTTTCTCTACTGTATTTGTAAGAATTCTATTACTTAGATATGTGGCAGTTAAAACGCATTCAGGCCAATACTTTTTGTTGTTTCCGTCATCAAACATCTAGCTCGATCCATTACTGTTCTATTATATATTTCAGCAACTCCATTTAATTGATGAGTATAGGGTGGTCCTGGTTTAAGATAAATTCCATTTTGTTTAGCAAATTCATAAAAATCTCTGTTTAGGTATTCAGAACCATTATCGCACCTAATTTCCTTTATTCGCTTTCCTGTCTGATTTTGAACTGCATTCGCATACGTTCTGAAGCATATACATCGCTTTTATTCTTGATCACACATACAACTGCATATCTGCTATAGTCGTCTATAAATGTTACAAAAAATCTTTGATCAATATAACCTACTGGAGTAATCGGACCGTTTACATCAGTATGTATAATTTCTAATATTTTTGTTGCCCTTCTTCGATTGTTTTCAAAAGGTAAATTCGTCATTTTATTTTGTAAACAAATTTCGCATTGAACATAATTCTCATTTAGTTTTTCCGGTAATCCATCTAACAGTTTATACCTACACATAGTTTTTAATTTAGCAAAATTAACGTGACCTAATATTCGATGCCATTTCTCTTTTTCTTTCATTGATGTAAGCTGTTCATTTACATTATATACATTTCTATCATTAACTATAACCTGACTTTCGAGTTCATACAATCTATTGTTCTTCTTAGCTACAGCTATTAATGTATGTTGCGAATTAAATATGAGTGCTACCTGATTTTGAAATTTTATCATATTTCCTTTATTAACAATACATGAGACGCTTAAAAGATTTCTTTTCATATTTGGTACATAATAAACATTTTCAATTTTAATTTGACATACATTGTTATTAACCTTAGAATGAATAATTATTTTAACCTATTTTTTCTGACTTTAAAGCAAATTCATCTCCTACTTTAATATTTACTGGATTGTCTAATGTTTCATACTCACAAAATAGTTTATCATCGTTAGTAATGTGGTGAGTACAACCACTGTCTAGCAGCCATATTGTATCCGTTGTCGCTTCTGACTCATTCGCTGAATTCATTACTTCTACTATAAAAGCACCTTGGTTTTCATTTCTAACTCCTCTATTATAATATCGTCCTCGAAAGTTTCTAAATCCTCTACCTCGATGTACATATCTTGGATAGTTTTGTCCTCTCGTGTATTCTCCAGTTGCATAGTTATTATGTCCTCTTGTGTATTGTGTTCTTCCTCTTGGTGCATAATTTGACTTTCTTGTATTATATTGTCCACGTTGATATTGACCTTGTGAGTAATATCCATGATAATTGTTAAAAACTTGTTGTTGTTGATGATCAGATTAATTTTTCTTGTATTCTAATATTAATTTTGATTTTACGTATTCGACGGTTTGACTTGATTTGGGCAGTGCATCCACAATATTAACTATATGAGAAATTTTTTCGGGTAAAGTTAGCAATAGGTAATTGAGTCTGTCTTCTTCTGTGATTATTTCTCCGGCAGTTTTTAATTCGTTTATTAGTTTTTCAAATATTTGGAATAATTCAACAGGATCTCCTTCCTTAAATTTTGTATCAAGTAATTTCCTTTTTAATAATAGTTTGTTTGCACATCCTTTCATTAAATACATATCATCTAATTTCTTTTAACATTTTATATGCCGTATTCTCTAATATTATAATATTAAGTTATGAATTGCTAATACTATTTACGATGTAATTTTGAGCTTTTACATCTATTTCCGGTTTCACTTCTTCCCTTAAAACGGCCTCCTCGCAATTTTTTAGTTTCAAAAATAATTTTATTCTGAATCTCCATAACTCATAATTATCACCGTTAAATGTAGGTATTTTAAAATCATCTTTATTATTATCCATTTTTATCAAATTTTTTTCGCCTCTTTCAATTGTTTTTTTAGTATCTTACCTACATAAATCTTATTTTTACATCTCTTACCATTTCAATATATTCATTTCACGTAATTCCATACGCTCTGCTACCATGTTGAAGTGAGGCCTTGGATTGATTCTTTATAAACACATTTTAATTATAAATAATTATTTATTGTTCAACCATATTTATATTATTTTCAGTAAGCGACAGCAAGTGACATATAATGTAATTGACAATATTATAAATAAAAAGTAAATACAAAACGAACAAAGAACTCTTTTCTTTAACAACTTTGACTTGACTCAGACTTTACTTAGAGTTAAAACGAGATGGACATAAGTGAGTAACATAAATGTATCTCGTTTTAACCATGGCTTAAGTCTAAGAAAATTCAAGGTTCTCTCTATAGATCTCACACTGAATGATAAGAGCAGGTTTAGTCGATTGTAAATAGATTTTCTTCAATAAGCCCGGGGTATGAAAATTTATGGGGTGTGAATTCAAACTTTCTCCGTTACGTTATGTACATGTTTCCATGGTAACACTTGATTATGTTTCCATGACTATGTAATGTATTTTGATGAGTATAAATTATTTAATTTATATAAATAAATGTATCAAGCATGCTTTCAGTAATATAAAAAATGCAATCATTTACCCTCATTTATTTTATAATCGTTCGTAAAGAGTAAACTCCAGTCGTACGTCGGAACTGACACACACAATTTTTTTAATAAGTAAGTACTTGATCACTGATCACTACAGCCCATTATCGTCCCACAGCTGGGCCAGTACAGGCTGTGTCACTACAGCCCATTAACCTCCACTCTCAAAGGAGAGAGGGAATTAGAACTTAGACCCATTACGCTGCTTGGGCTATAACGACTATTATCAAGTTAGTGATAAGATATTAGTGAGAGGTTTAATTATAATATCGTCTTCAACATCACAAGGTAATTTCATAATCATAGAATGTTGTAATCGATTTTCGATTTTTACAATCGACTAAACCCGCTCCTATCATTCGGTCTATGGTTCACATTTCATGTCACATTTCTATGGAATCATTCTATTTCTATATGTCAAACACCCATTAGGTCATTAGTCTTTGTTTTTATTTTGTGTTTTGGGATTAGTGCTAGCTAATTGATAAATTATTAGCTTCATAATGCTTGAACTGAATTACTTTTGAGTGTATTATGAACTTTAAATGTTTTACTTCAGGAAATAAGACGTTTGTGAGTGATATGTGAAATACAACAATGGAAATATTGATAGCAAAGTTGAAATGTCGTGACTGGTATGTTTTATTTACATTTTTTACACTGCCCCTTCATTTAGATTGATTAAATCTAATTTATATATAAAGTCGATAAGGGATCAATGCACAGCCTAAACCGCTGGGGTTATTAACTTGAAATTTTGACAGTAGGTTCCTTTTGCGACGTAGGCGCTCACTGAGGAAGGATTTTTCAAAATTCCATCCCTACGGCTGTGAAATAGGGGGTGAAAGTTTGTATGAAAGTCCGTCATTTCTCAAGTTATATCCATGAAACTTGGTATATGAGTTACTGCAGTGCGAGCATGGGCGGGGAGATTTTATCCACGGGGAAAGGATACAATTTTTATCTCCTCACTCAGTTTTATCCACCCGTAGAGCATGGGCATAGCGGTGGAAATAATATTCACGGTGGATAAAATAGGGGAAAGACTTGTCCCTGCAATTGTTGCCATTTTAAGAAAATCATGGTAGTAAGATGTAAAATGCCACAATACTTCAAAATTCATCTCAAGTCTAAGTCAAGGAGTCATTATTTTTATCATAAGTCTGTGTTAATAATTTTCGTTTCGGCAAAACAAAGTATTAGGATTCACCAGTTTTACTTGGTTTATATTTATAATTTATTGTTACATAAAAGGCGAAAGCGAACATGAGTGCCAAAAGGCAAGTAGATACTATCTTTGTTTTTTTTTTTTTAATTGAATGTAATACAATAGAACTTTATGCTAGCTAGCCTAAGCTAATTACTATATAAATCATGACCACATGGAGTGGTGGCAAGAATAAGAATGCTGGCTGCATTTCCGCGCAGGACAGCCAGGCTGATCCTTTGCGCAAAAAATGAGTCAGCCTTTCTGTCACCAGATGAGGCAATTAACCGCGGTGAAATATTGCAAAAAAATTTGGCACTAAGACTCCACGGCCCAAGAGTCTCCACGGCAAACGGAACAAATATGTAACTTTCTATGAGAGAGGCATACTTCCGCCGCTTGCCGGTTTCAGTCTTTTCTGCTGCGGCTCCCGGCCTTGATGCTGTCTCCCTGATATGACACGGAGCTAATGTGTCTACGCATGTTGCGTCCCACATTAGCGCCCGTCCCCGTTCTCAGGGAACCAGCGTCAATCCATCAGGTCTGTAGCCATCATCCCGACTAATCCCTGCCGGCCCAGTGAGCGCAAGAATATCTATGGTGGCAAGAGCCCTTTTGATCGTATCATTGAGAGAGCCATGCCGAAAAAGCCTACCAGCGCTCCTTTGGCAAGAGAGGCCGTGAATTCCAAATTTATCGACCTCTTTTCCACACGGACATCTGTGCTCGAAGCACAGGGGTGTTCCCAATCTGAGACCTAGAGCCACACGAAAACTTTCATTATCTAAAAGAGGCAAGATTTCGATGGCAAGGCATGAAGCCAATACCCGGATTCTTTTTCAGATAAGGCTAGAAGCCTTGCTCGATCTCTTTCACATGTAAGATTTTGAACCAAATTTGTATGTGTCAGCCGAACCAACGGCACATCCCAAAGTTTTTGTGTGAAACATTCCTTCGGGATATCGTCATTGGGACACCTGACCTTCCAACTCTCTAAGGCCTCTGTGGCATAGGTCAATGAAACTGAATTAAAATTAAGAATTCCCATGGTCCTCGCGCACACTCTTAAGAGTGTGGGGAAATCCGTTCGGAGCGATTTGCTCCCTGCGGATGGGATTTGCTGCGTACCGTAAAGACGGCACGGTCCTTGTTGCGGCCGTTAGTTGGCCTACGGGCTTAGGGCGATCCTTCCGCTCCGCGGTCGAGCCCCGCCGGGTGAAACTCGCTGGTGGGAGGCCCAGCGAATATGCCCGAATATGTGGGAACATGGAGACATCGGCCCGCGTAAAGACTCTGTCAGTCAGTCGGATGACGAAGTCATCTAGGCTCTCGATACGTAAGTCTCTCGCGATGGTGGAGTTCCTTACGTATCGAGGGGCGTTCGTTAGCAATCTGAGGACTTTCGACTGCTGGGCTCTGAGCGTCTTTCTACTAGGCTCCCTCACTAGCGCGTACCACGCAGGTGCGGCGTACGTGAGATGGGGCGTATATATGTTTTGTACACCCCCATCTTGGTGCGTAGTGGAAGCGCTGATTTGAGCACCGGACGGAGGGCATTCACTGCGATTCTTGTCCTGGCGACGATCTTCTTGATATGGGGCTTCATACTGAGGCTGTTGTCAATGGTGAGTCCTAAATATTTGACTGTGGTACTCCATTCAATAGTCTCTCCCAACAAGGTAAGTTTGGGAGGGGGAGTCACTTGGCGGGGGCCAAAGCATATCGCTTGCGTCTTTTTGGCATTTGCGCTCATCCGCCATTGAGTCAGCCAGTTTGGGAGTAGGTCCAGAGTCTGCTGTAGCTTTTTTGCAGCGTGGATGTGGTTCAATGACGAGGCCACATATGTTGCATCGTCCGCGTACAGGGCCAGGGTTGTGTAGTCCGGTGCGGGGATGCCATCCGTGTAGCGGGCGTACAGCACCGGAGAGAGGCAGCTGCCTTGGGGTACGCCCGCTAGTATTGGCTTCTTGGGGGAGAGCTCGGATTCCACCCTGACTCTGAAGCTTCTTCCATCGAAGAAGGATTTGATGATCCTGGTGATCTGGATAGGCGTCGAGGAGGTGGCGATCTTGAATAATAGGCCAGCCTCCTCTGACTGACGGACTGCCTCGTTGGTCTAGCGGTTAGCGTAGTCGACTGCGGATCACGAGGTCCTGGGTTCGATTCCCGGTCGGGCATAAAAATTGTTAGGTATTGGGTTTTTCAATTAAGAAATTCTCAGTGCCAGCCCGGAGTTGGAAGTTGGCGGTGTTTCACCCCCGTGCCTCGGAGAGCACGTTAAGCCGTCGGTCCCGGTTATTATCACTAACATGATAATAGTCGTTAAAGCCCGCCAACCCGCATTGGAGCAGCGTGGCGGGTCTAAGCTCCTAATTCCCACTCTCCTATGAGAGTGGAGGCCTGTGCCCAGCAGTGGGACGTTAATAGGCTGTAGTGGTGCCACACTCGGTCGAACGCCTTCTCCATGTCCAAGAAGACCGCCGCTGCCTTTTCTTTTTTGTTGAGCACAGATGTGATGAGATGGATTATTCGTATTAGTTGTTGTGTGGTGCTATGTTCAGCCCGGAAGCCGAATTGTTCGGGACGTGGAGTCAAGTGGGGAACAAGTTTCTGCAATATAAGAGCCTCGAAGACTTTCGAGATGGTCGGGAGGAGCGTTATTGGTCGATAACTTTCTGGCTTTAGTACATTCTTCCCGGGCTTTGGTATCATTATGACGACGCCCACCTTCCAGATATCAGGGAAGTGGCCCGTACGCATGATTCCGTTGAAGAGGCGTGCCAGTGTCACGACTATATCTCGTGGCAAGTGTTTGAGGGCAGCGTTGGTGATGTTGTCAATGCCAGGGGCTTTTAGAATTAAGAATCTGAGAACTAAGCTCTTTTATACTATGCACAGAGGACAGAAAAGCCGGAAGAGCAACACTGGAAATTTTTCTGACGCCGATGCCACCATACTTGACCGGTAAAGTAGCTTGATTCCAGGACTGATCATTAAAAGATAAATTTAGAATTTTTTCTAGCGTATCTCTTAGGGTGGCATCCATGATATCGAGTAGTCCAGGAAATTAATTAATTGATACTATCCGTACCACATAAAATGTTATAAAGTAATTCATTAGAAAGCGAAATGTAAAGTGAACTAATTATGTCGACAAATCTTTCTGTTTACCTATTATTGATACTATTTTAAAACATGTTCGTCTATTTTTGTCACCTTATTTAACTATTATTATTTTCATTCAGATCAAGAAGCAACAAAAAACAAATAAATATGTTTGTCGACTTCATATCGATACACGACCACCTAGCCAGTGGTGAGTTCACAGGACTGTTAGTGCCCCTAACACTAAAGGGCGGACTCCCAGTGGCAAAAACTTAAAGTATCCTAAAAGATCATGGGCCAGGCAGGACTGTCGAACAGTGGAAGCAGGTAAGATCACAACATATTTCAATTTCATACTTTAAGTCTGTAGGTACACAAAATAAAATGATATAAACTAATTTTATCGGCGAGAAAGTAATTATTATATTTTTATTTGCAGACTTGGAAAGTCAACGCGGAGACTGACCCCACTGTTTCGGATATTAGCACCAAAGTGCTTAATCTAATTGGGCACAAGTCCTCCATAGTCCATAGGCATTGGGCCAGAAGAAGCCAGGCCAATGTGTGTACTCATTTTGTTTTCAACAAAAAAGGAATTACCTACTCTAACAAAGTTATTGCATGAAATGCGAAGCGAGATAGAATTCAAATTAAGTCGTACCACTTTGTGGAGAATAATGAAAGATATGGGGTTTTATTTTTTTAAATGTTGATCCAAAAGGAAAGTCCTAATGGAGAGATACGATATTGTCGCCTGGCGTTATCGATACCTGGAAGAATTGCGAAATAATCTTCGCGGAAACCAGCGCCCAATTGTATATTTGGACGAGACATATATAGGTACACTCAACATATTGCGCCGGAAAATTTTGGCAAAGCGAACAAGAAGAAGGTGTATTATCATAATACTCCAAAGGGCCACGTTGGATTATCGTCCACGCGGGTGGTGCTATGGGTTTCATTCCCAATGCTCAACTGATCTTCAGATCTCAGTCACAAGCGGCCGATTATCACGATGATATGAATAAAACGAATTTCAATAAGTGGCTTAATGAAAAGCTTATATCGAATCTGCCTCCCCAATCAATTGTGGTGATGGATAACGCCTCCTACCACACGGTACAGCTTAACAAAGCATCAACAATGTCAACCAGAAAGGCAGAAATGCACAGCTGGATAACATGTTATGGTCTTTCTTACTTGCCAACTATGGTAAAAGCCCAGCTATTTCAAATAATAAAGGAGCACAAACAGCCGCCCGTTTATGAAGCCGATATAATGTTGGAAGCGCATATGGGCATAAAGTGGTAAGGCTTCCACCTTACCACTGCGATTTAAACCCCATAGAGCTGATATGGAGTGTCTTAAAAAGACGAATTGCTGAAAAAAACCTAGGTCAAGAAGCAAATAAAATCGTCCAAATCACAGAAGAAGCCTTTACAACGATCACCGAAGAAAAATGAAGAAAAGAATGTGAGCACGTAAAAAAAGTGGAAGAAAAATATTACGCCGATGGCCCAGTTATCGATAGCGAGATGGACAGGTTCCTATTTAAAGTGGGAGACGATAGCGACACTTCTGATGACGATGATGATATGGAAGATGAAGATGACGACGATCTCTCGGGTATAAGTCCGTTGGATGAGCATTTTTTGTCAGATCATAATTATAATAAAAATTATTAAATAATTTATGCTTTTTATTTCTGTCCTGATTTTTATTTAAATGATAATCGTATAATTTATATTGAAACAACTTCTACGGATATTATCGCGGTAGTAAAGTAGCGGCGTAAAAGTTGTTTCATTATAATGAGTCAAATTCGCGTAAACTTTAGAAAACAATCGAATAATTTGTAAATATTTAAGAATCTAACTAAAAACATACTTAAAATCACTGTTTCTTTGAGGTAGGTTATTATAAGTAATGTGGCAACACTGGAAAACATCGCTGCCAACATAACCCCATAGGTACTATTCGTTGAAACGAGCTCTAACTGAAATAAATAATTTACCTATCATTTGTCACAAGCAAAATCAAAATAAGTACTTATTACTTACGAAAGAATGAAATAGTCTTTTATTACAATTAATTACTTTGCTAAGAAAGGATAAAAGATGAAAGAAAGAAACAAAAATCAATAATGATAAACTTTATCCATACTTACTAATGTTAGATTTACAAACTAGATTCCGCGTGGATTAAGGATTTTTGAGTCTCGCGGGAACTTCTTAATTTTCCGGGATACAACCTACCTCAATGCCAAATTTCGTCAAAATCGGTTGAAGAGGGGCCGGGAAAGCGTAGCAGACGGACAGATAGACACACTTTCGCATTGATAATATTAGTATGGAAGTATGGATCCTTTTTAAGGCAATTAAAAAAACTTATTTCACGCGGACGAAGCCGTGAGCATTAGCTAGATATAAATAATTAAGTATTGTAGGGTAGAAGTAAAAGAAACGTCAATGATAGTAACTCGTATGTATTGTACCATATAGCGTCGGAGATGACTGCAACTTATAATGAATGATGGAATCTAGCTAAATTCTAGATTCCCTAGCTTTAGACGTGAGATTAGACTGCAGTGCAATGCTTGTTAACTCATCATCATCAATCATCATCAAGTAAACTCATCATCATCATCATCGTTGTCGTCATCATCCTCGTCATCTACAGACAATTGCAGTTGCTAACGCCTACCTCCAGATTACAATTTCATGAGAATTACACATTAGGAACATAATTATTACTTATTAAACGTAAAGTGAACTGTCTGTGTTTGTGTGCATGTGTGTGTGTGTGTGTGTGCGAGAGAGAGAGAGAGAGAGAGAGATCTTGTTCATGAATGTGTTATAATGGATTATTTCACGATATCTTCTGTGTCACAGTTTTCTAAGCCATTTATATGTAAGTATTTTACATGAGCGTAAGTTTTCAGGGTATATTTTTAAGTGATAATTAACTTTATTATAAATTATTGAGCTAGCATAACAGAAGTGTTTTCTTGCTTAATCTTTTTTTTAAATTATTATTTAACATATTGTTAAAGGACATGACTAGTAATTGCCCTCTGATTCAGTACAATGCACAGGATTTCCGTTTTTACAGTAAGGTTTAAAAATTCAAAACGAAATTATTATGGATTTATTATTCCAAATAAGGTCAGGGTTCAAATGACAAAAAAAAACAGTATGTTTATTGTTTAAATCTAGAGTGTCCGCTTTCCTCTTTAAGCACTACTCCATTTTGACGTTCCATTATATCCATGCCTTTTTTTTTTTTTTTTTTTTTATCGCTGGGAAATGCGTTTAGGCATCCCTCTCGGAAGCAGGCAGTGTGAAACTGCGATGCTTCCGAAAGGGTATGTGGGACTCACTGGCACTCCAGAATACCCACTAAAACCCAGCGGCGCTCCTGCGCATCGCCTTAAGGCTGGGTTACGGGAACACTTGCGCAATCATCCGCGACCCAGCCAGCGACATCCGCCCAAGCGGACCCTCCTGCGGGGGGCATGCTGCCCCGACTCCCCCTCGTGTTCCTCCGCGACTGAGGCTCAACGGGCGACAACGACGACGACGACGACGAAAACGACGACGACGACGACGGGCTGGCCGCCCGGAGCTCCCGTCAGGGTGGAAGGCGTCGGTCTTGCGCGCATTATATCCATGCCTAATAATAATCTTGTAACCCTACATGAATACCATTTAAGTACCTTAGTCATTATATTATGAATGATTTATTTTTGATCAATTAAGTAGTAATGAAAAGGAAATGTATGTTTTGTTTATAATTATTTTTATTTTTTGACAAGTCTCAAACTAATAGATCAAATAAAGCATTTGGAATACTGCGTTTAAAGGAACGCCCTTTCACATTGCATATGCTGCCATCTGTGGTCGAATAGTTGAACTTGTTAACCAAAAGTAGTGAGCAATACTTAAAAATATTTTCTAGGCTCACCACAATAACTAGCGCCATCTAGTGTGGGAAAGCAGTTTTTGGTGAAACTTTTTTTATTTATTTTCTCAGTTTTCAGAGCCTATTTGAAAACTATAAAATATAATAACAATTACAATAATAAAGAAATAATACTTGAAAATATTTTTTTAGACTCACTCAACACAATAAATAGCGCCATTTTGTGCCGCCTTTTGGTGAAACTTTTTTTGTTCATTTTCGCAGTTTTCCGAGCCTTCAGACTCCTGAAACTTTTTTATTTGAAAACAGTGAAATATTACAATTACAATATTAAAGAAATCATTGCTGAACATTGATTTTTGACACCTAGGCAAGCTGCCATAGTTCCACTGGTCAAGTCCTTCGACACATAAGAAATAAATAAAGGAGTCTGAAGGCTCGGAAAACTGCGAAAATGAACAAAAAAAGTTTCACCAAAAGACTGCTTTCCCACACTAGATGGCGCTATTTATTGTGTTGAGCGAGTCTAAAAAAATATTTTCAAGTATTATTTCTTTATTATTGTAATTGTTATATTTTATAGTTTTCAAATAAAAAAGTTTCAGGAGTCTGAAGGCTCTGAAAACTGAGAAAATAAATAAAAAAAGTTTCACCAAAAACTGCTTTCCCACACTAGATGGCGCTAGTTATTGTGGTGAGTCTAGAAAATATTTTTAAGCATTGCTCACTACTTTTGGTTAACAAGTTCAACTATTCGACCACAGATGGCAGCATATGCAATTTGAAAGGTCGTTCCTTTAAACGCAGTATTTCAAAATGTTTTGTTCGATCTATTAGTTTGAGACTTGTCAAAAAATAAAAATAATTATAAACAAAACGTACATTTCCTTTTCATTACTATTTAATTGGTCAAAAATAAATCATTCATAATATAATGACTAAGGTACTTAAATGGTATTCATGTAGGGTTACAAGATTATTATTAGGCATAGATATAATGGAACGTCAAAATGGAGTAGTGCTTAAAAAGGAAAGCGGACGCTCAAGATTTAAACAATAAACGTACTGTTTTTTGACCTTATTTGGAATAATAAATCCATAATAATTTCGTTTTGAATTTTTAAACCTTGCTGTAAAAACGGAAATCCTGTGCATTGTCCCGAATCGGAGGGCAATTACTGGTCATGTCCTTTCTAATTTTCAGTCAAAAAGGTTTGTTACTCATGCATGGTGTGGCCAGTTGTTTTGCTTTGTTCTCCCATGTTAATTGTTTCAATATTTAATAATATTAGCTTGTAGGTAGGCAGATTAGCTTGTAGGTAATAGCTTTTTACACTAAAAAACAACAAACAATTTCTTTTTCTAGGCGTCTGTCATGCCATTCTATTTTCAGCTTGAATGTACAAATGTGCTCTTGTTACTTTCTATTGCAGTGTATTTGTTGTTTCGGAAAGTTTAAGTTTATTTTCCTGGTTGTTATTGTTGTGCTCCGTTTTTTGTTATTGTCTGTGGTTGTCTTATACCACTCACGAAAAGTTGAACGAATACCAACCACCGGCTGGAAAAAGAATGATATTCAAACATGGATATCGTCAAAGAATTTAAATTATGTTGAAGGCAGTGTTGCCATATATACAGATTTCTCGGTATCCATACAGATTTATAACATGTCATACTGATAAAAAATTAGGACTTAATTTTATACAGATTTTGGTTGTTTGCGCCAGTTTTTTACAGAATTAGTACTTAGTAGTTTTCAGAACGTAATAATGGCAACATCGATAAACACATGTAGCCCGCGTTCGAGAACATCTCCCTGCCGACCAGGGGGGTACGATTCTGTAAAATTGACATTTGCAGTGACGATCACTGTTGACTATGGTTTACTATACATTTCTGCTATAATAAGTACAACCAAAATAAGACTTTGTGGCGAACCTTCAATGGATACAAATAAGCTCGGTGAAACGAGTACAATTGAAGGGTACATACTAAACAACTGCTGCATAATAAGCCTTGTTATGAGCTAAATGTTGATTCTAATTTGTTAACTAAAATGAATAAAGATATTTACAATTAATCGTTAATTTCATTTATTTTTCTCGAAATCGAATCAAAATGTTAAAAATAGTCGTTTAATACAAATAATATAAACAGAATTTAAACCACACATACAGATTAATGCAGATTTTCATAAATTTACTAAATACAGATTATATACAGATTTTTACAATCCTATATACGGATATTGGCTCTCCAGATCTGGCAACACTGGTTGAAGGTAAACATATTGGACAGAGTTAGAAAATAAAATCATTGATATGTTGTGGACGAGATGGCAGCGGAACGAGGGATAACTGTGCTCCGATTACCCCCTTACGTTTGTGAGCTCAATCCGATTGAGTTAGTTTGGGCGCAAGCATGTGGCATGTAGCAAAAAGTAATAAAACTTATAAAATGGCGGAAGTGAAAGCGCTTTTGGTCGAGGGAGTGAACAATGTAACCCCAAACAAATAGCAAGAGTGCATAGCACATGCTATAAGAAGAGGACAAACTATGCCGTATTGACCAATTGATTAACAGTGCCTGTGACACTTTCATTTTAAATGTCGGTGACGTTGACGAGGATGATGAGTGATGACAACGATGATGATTATTTTAATAATTAATTATTTACAAAAACGTTTACTATTATTAGTTGTTGGAGTTTTCTTTATCCTTTCTTAGCAAAATTGTTAATTCCAATAACTTGGAACTTTTTCAGTCTTCAGTCAGTCGGTAGGTAATAAGTATTTGAGTTCTGCCTATACATGTAATGTACATTAGGTATGTAAATATGAAATGTTCATAACTTTAGTCAATTGTTATTAAACTAGGTCTCTATTAATTAATTAACTATATAATGTAAACTAACACTTATAAATTTAACCTTTAGAATCCATAGCATTACTTATATTTTATTAGAATTCGTTACCCTTTTTTGTGGAAATTGTTTTAACTATGGTATCACCAAGAAACGTCAGCGGTCAGAATTCCACGGAATTAAAAATCGGTGTTCATTAAATGATTAATATGATGTAGTTGTAGTGTGGATTAAATTAAAATGAATGAAAAACATGATGACCAGGTGACAGAAAAAATACTGAATGCCGCTAAGAAAAATCCTAAAGGGATGTCTGATATGGATATCGCAGCAGCAGTGCCGGGACTTTCTTCGGCTGAACTCGTTGCTGCTATTAACAAGTTACTGCAACAAGGACTGTTCGATTTGTATAATCAAGGCGGCTCGCTTATATACAGGTAAACAAGAATCAGGGGCTCAACTCAATAAGCAAAAAGGCCATTAACTGTCCTTAGAAAAAATCAAATATGGGATTCATCGCCTCATATAAATGGACAATGTGATCGGAGAAATCCACCTCCGCATCCGCCCCGGCTTCTGCTAAGAACGTCTCTGTTACAACCCGAAAGTGGACCAACTACAGGATTAATCCCATGTAAAAATTATGAATTATAATGTAATAATATATGCCAAAGTTCGGAAAGTAACCATAATAGTTAGCTGAAAAGCTTAACTAACATAAACTAAGAGAATCCCAGTCCTTGTTTGGGTTCAGATTGATGAACCTTTTAGATAGTTTTTAGATCTGGAAAATAAATTTTGAATAAATTAAGATACAAATAAATTCCACATAAAGCTAAATTCCATCAATTTGGAAGTTGGATATCTATAGCTTTGCTTAATTTAACTGAGATGCTTGCAAATGAGGCCTTGAATGAATGAAATTGTTTATCTATCATTGAATGATCTATCCCAGTAAATTGACCTTGAGAACTTTTACAGGTATATAGGTACTTATGTTGCACCTAATGGTTCATATCTAATTTTTTAACCTAGATAAGCTATGCAAAGTCTAGCTGACCATGCCCCTCTTATTGCTTGAATGGAATTTCAGAAAATAATTTCTTGACTTATATTATAGGGAAACAAGAAGATCTCAAGTTGGATGGCATTGGATTAGTAACTTATGTTAAGTTTTTGCAACTTGTTTTACAGATTAAAAAATCAAGCTTCAAAACAAGCAATCAAAGGTGCTGACAATGAAGAGAAAGTAGTTTACAACCTTATTGAGGAAGCTGGTAATAAAGGGATATGGATAAGGGACATAAGGATACGGTCAAACCTTGCCAATACACAACTTACAAAAGTTTTAAAAAGTCTGGAGAGCAAAAAAGTCATCAAAGCTGTGAAATGTGTCAATGTATGTATATCTAAGTTATAAAACCAATATTATATTTTCAACTAGCTGATGCCCACGACTTCCGAGTGGTTTTAGTTTTTTTGATTCCCGTGGGAACTTCTTATTTTCCGGGATAAAAAGTAGCCTGTCACTTTCCAGGTCTTCAACTATGTCCATGCCAAAAATCACGTCAATCTGTTGCTCCGTTGTGCCGTGATTGAAGGACAAACCAATAAACCAACAAACAAACACACTTTCACATTTATAATATTAGTATATTTTCTCAGTAAGTAAATAAATTAATAACTGTCATAACACTTACAAACAATAATAATTACAAAAGTTTTAATTAATATTACAGGCATCAAAGAAAAAAGTTTACATGCTTTTCAATCTAGAGCCAGACCGCTCTATTTCTGGAGGGGCCTGGTATCAAGACCAAGACTTTGAATCTGAGTTTGTGGATATTCTTAACAGACAATGTTTAAGGTTTCTACAGCAAAGGGCAGATAAAATTAAAAATAACTCAAGAGGTCCAATTGTGGGAAGAACACAATCCTATGCAACTGCAGCAGAAGTTCAGAAGTATATAACTGATTTAGGAATCAGCAAAGTAAGTTGTTACTTTAGTAAACCTTTGGGCGGGAGTCTGACTTGCAATTGATCTGTTTTAATTTAATATACTTAGGTCCACTTGCGCAAGACTGTTAAAAACATGTTTAAGCTAAACCAAAACCAAAACCAAAACTTATATAAAAAGATCCAAAAAAATCCATGCAGAAGTTAGTACTTATACCTAAAAGTACAATTAGGCAATAGCTTAATATTTTGGACTGAATAATACCTTGATTTCTTTTTATCAAAACTGAAATATTAAAAATAATTATCACGCAAACCATTAATATTAACGCAATCATGTACCTTCATACTTTAACCATTGGGTATAGCATAAAAATTCCTTTGAAATTAATACAATACATAACTCATGATATTTTGTCACCTTAGAAATTAATGTTTCCGTTCACTTAGCATGTTAGACTAGTGATGAACATCAAAAATAAAAAATTTAATCAGTATAGTCAGTGATGTGCTAGTCGGGCTAAATTTAAATTTTTATTTCCTATTAAAATATTTATTTCAACTAGGTGAAACTGGAAGTTGAGGATGTTATAACAATTTTGAATACACTGGTCTATGATGGAAAAGCAGAAAGTAGTGTATACCCAGATGGAAACAAAGTGTACAGAGCTATAGAATCTCTCATATCGCCACCAGGATTAGTTCAGGTTCCCTGTGGAGTTTGCCCACTCATACACAAGTGTGGCTCCACTGGACTAATAACACCACAAGAATGCAAATATATGAGTGAATGGCTTGAACAATAAAATAATGTATTCTATTTTTAAATTTTTATTTCACCACTAGTTCAACTTTTGTGGTTTTAAATCACTAGACATTTCTTTTAACATTTACAAATTATACAATTTCAATATAATGTTAGGTTAGGTTTAAAAAACAACTTTTCTGATTTTTATAATGACTGAAAAACATCAGGCTTCTGCACAAATAATATTGTGAATCTGAAGTGAAGTAATTATATTATCAAGCCTTAGATCAAATCACACCACAGCACATTTTATATGTGGTAAGGAAATTACAGTGTCTACACATACATAAGGTGTAGACGTATTAAAGTCCTTATTTGCTTGGACATATTATGGCGGCATACGATAGCAGCCAACCGCATATTATTGATAGTTGCCCAACATGTTTCTTGATATTCTTGTTCCATCCAAGTATGAACTTTGTTCAAAAATGCTCTTAAGATGCACTTCCTTGCAAATTGAAGAAAACTTTAGTATATATTTAATTTTATTGTAAGTATATGTATGTATAGTATATTTAAGTTTATATGGTATGTATATATTATATATGTTATTTTATAATATATTTATTATGCATTGTATGTATTAAGATATATGTGTATTGTTGTCTATGTATTTATGTAGTTTTTTGTATGTAGTATTAGTATAATTGTGCGCCATCTGCAGCCTGGTTTCCTTGTGTTCTCCTAATAAGGTTGCCTGGAAGAAATTGCTACTTAGCAATAAGGCCGCCCTTTGTACTTCTTTGTTTTATTTTGTTTTCTGTAATTTAATTTTGTTAAGTGTGGTACAAATAAAGAGATTAATAATAATAATAATAACTTTAATATGTATGTGTAGACACTTTAATTTCCTTAACTGCATGTAAAATATGCTATGGTGTGTTTAATGTGAATCTTCCTTAACACTTAGGTTTAATATAAATATATGTAATAAAAAAAGGAGACAAAATAGAAACAGGTAAGTTATACAGAGCCCCATTAGGTTCTAGAGTTCTCAAAATGTATGTAGAGCAGTGTAAGAAACTTGGTTCCTCTAAATTGTGTTCTGGTACTTGGGTTATCATCACTTGATATGATTATTTTACTCAAGATTCAAAATATGTGTGTTGAGGGCTCTGAGATTCCAGTGATCCATAAGGTCCTAGGGTTCGCAAACTTGTTTCCCCAAATTTGTGTTAGGCCACACAATTACACTTGTAAATTTATATGTAAGTAAAATACGTGACTTACATAACTAACATTTGCATATGATATGCAACTTACTGAGACTACATTTTGCAGGTAGGTAGGTAGGCAGGTTTGCAAACATACACGCTAAAACAAACAGGAGTAATCGTAGCCCTAGGGTAGGTATTTGGGTTATGATCACTTGATACAATTATTTTACTTGAGATTCAAAATATTTGTGTTCAGGGCTCTAAGATTGTAAAAATGTTACATGCTTATAAATTACAACAATATTTCATACTTTTGACTTGAAATTAACCATATCACTTAACTTAAAAAAACTATCTTACATAAATTATATTAATAATAAATAGTATACTACTATTATAAATCACTGTACAGTGTACGTAGAGTATTTGAAAGGCTTAAAATAAGCTTCCAAAATTGTTTTCTATATTATGCAATGCCTCAGAGAGTAATGCAGGTTCTCTTTTGGAATAGGTTTGTGTTTTATCAATCATTTGATCATTTTGGTTAGAGCCATTGAAATAAAAACTAAAGACATCCATTTGTATGTAATTCAAAGACTGCAGAATTACGCCTGTATCAGGGTAAGGTGTCAAAGATGCTGTCCTGTTGATGTGATTTATGTTTTGTGGCTGTGGTGCTGGAGGTGTGGGCGGAGTGGTTGGTCCTGAAGGCGCACTGGATGTTGGAGGGTTGGAAGGCAATTTTTTGCCACCTAAAATGAAAAAAAAACTTATGACATGACTCATGTTCTAACTAGAAAAGCTATGAAAAAAGATGTTAGCCCATGTTGGCCAAAATATTTAAAAATATCAATATTTGATAATTAATAATTAATCTATACTTATTAAATACAAAAGAATGTCTGTCTGGAACAGATCATCTTTTTCACCAATTTTGATGAAATTTGGTATAGAGTAAGAATGCATCCTGGGGAAGGACATAGGCTAGGTTTCCACTGGACTAAAAAAACGTAACGCGGATAAAGTCTCAGGCATGATCTTGTATTTAATATTCATGAATAAAATCTATTAATAATTAAAATTACTTTATATTCCTTGTTTTTATTAACATGGTTAATAATACTAATTAAGTACCAAAGGAATAATCTTCTAAGTCAGTGGAAAATCTCATAAGTTGCTATAGTACAAAAAGCCCAGGACCTCATGAGACATCATCATACTGACCGAAAAGCTACCTGTAATTACTGGATAGTACCTACCCAGTAGTAGATTCACTCAACAATGCAAAAGTACTCAAAAAGTTTATGTGAATAAAAACATTTGAATTTGAATTTAAAAGAATCTTACTCAACTGGTTTCTGCTCTAAACACAACACTATGGAGCAGATACACCACCTGGATGTAATCAGTAGAACCATAGAAAATAAGGAATACTCTAATGTCTTTGTACACATTGGACAGGATTTTAATAAGGTTTGGCATGAAGGCCTACTGCATACATGATTTATTCATATTTAACTTTAATGAAGTCCATTTTTATTCCAAGAAAATTCCTTTCATTATGTGATTAATGGAAAGGGGTCACAACCCTCAGTAATGAGGAAATCTATATAAACCTATATGGATGGATACAGCTTGTGTAAAGCCAGTACAAGTTATGTTAAGATGTTGGAAGTTTTTCAAATAAGGCCATGAGAATTATTATATTTTCAACATGGGGGGATGTTTGAACATGAACAAAAACACAAGCAACAAAAACACAGGAAGATCTCAACATCAAAACCGAAAAATAAATAGAGGCATAGTAAAAAATATCAGTGATTTGTGATTATTATAAAACTGGAGGGATAAGGCAGCCTCCAATACTGTAGGTTGAAATGAAATTAAAAATTCATCACAGAGAAAAAAAACCTAGTTAAAAAAATTGAAATCCTCCATGCACAACCCCATTGTTGCAAGACAGACTGATAATCAGGAATAAACATTAATGAAAAGAGATTTACCGATAGTGTGAATCATTCTCTCCATTTCCCTAAGTTGCGTTTGCTGTTGCTGAACAGTGAAATATAGGTCTGTTATTGTTCCTGTAATATGTTTCATTTCTTCTTCACGCTTGGCTTCTTTTGCAGCTTCCTTTTTACTTTGCCTGAAATAAACATTATTTTGAGTTTTTTTTTATTCATTATAGGCTTATGCTTGACCACAGTCACACCTGATGGGAAGCGATGGTGCGGCCTAAGATGGGACGCTCTAGCCTAGATGACTATTCACTCTTGATTTAAATATAACTAGATTGTAATTGGTGGGAAACACAGTTTTTGGTAGTGTTGCATACCCTAGCCATGCAAAAAAGGATTGAAGAACAATCTCTTTGTACATGTAGATGGAATGTCGACAACATAGTGGTGGAAACCTTGTGGATTTATTGTTAAATTAGTTGTTAGGTAACATGCAAATACCTATTTTTAAATACTTGTTGGTTAAGAGTACAAATGTGACTATAGATATTTTGCTGTTGATGTAGTAATCACAGACACGGAAATTAGGACTACAGTTGATAGTACTTGCCTGTTATATTCAATGATGAGCAGTCCAGCTCCAATAACAAATATGACTGATTCACCAAGTAGATTAGCACCCAGTTCTATGGCCATTTCTTGACTTAACACTGGAATATTTACTGGTTTCCCTAGGTTTAAAATCCACATTTTTGCCTTTACTTCACACCAGTTGTAAACTGAAACACCGAAAATGTTATTCCCCACAGTAAACTTGTAATAGAAATATCTGAAATATTCCACCAACTATACATTTACTATACATACATTGGGCTGGGGGCATACACACATATGTTCTAAAAAAAGGACTATTTTTGGCCCTTTCCTTGCATACATTTGCAATAGGTTTACTGATCTGTTTAATTAGCAAAACGGATAATTTCGCAATGGGAAATGCGCCGACAACCATTGTAGCCCAACGTATCGGCTATCGAGGTTCAACTTATTACTATCTTGGATAGTTGATGTGTCTTGTTCCTTGGATTATAATCACAAAACCTAAGTTTCATTTAAGCCTGAGGTTTTGAATATTAATTTCTACAATTTCAAATTATTTCTTCAATAATTTTAATTTCATTTCATGATTTCATAATATGACCATACAGTACAGACCAGTTAACCAGAGATTATGACAAACAGAGACAAGTTAATGACAAATCTTTGATTATGTAAAGGGCAGAGACAAGTTAACCAGAGAAAAGTAAAGGTAAAGGGTAAATGCACAGTCTGTGGGCACAGTAAACAGATACAACAGTAGTGAAACTACCTAGAAACTTAGATTATTTACACGACTTCATTGGACAACACAATGTAAACAAACGCCATATGTCTTATACATGTCTTTTATCCTATTAGCAGACTGCCACGCATTGAAATTTTGTCAATGTGTGCGTTTGTGTTGCAGTGTTACAAAAAATAAAAAAAAGATAGGAACATAGACATTTTTGCTTGGAGGGAAAAGGACACAGATTCCCATACACTTGTCTATGTGGGTGTGAAATTTATGTTAAGTCTGCTTTTCTTTATTATGTCTCTGTGCCTAAAAACGTTCGAAACAGCTCACTCACACAAACATGCGCATCGCCGAGACCCCTAAGCATAGATAATATACTATGCCTAAGCGTTCGTCACAGTGCCGTCAGTAGTGAGTGCCGCGTCGTGACTATTGTCTATTTCCGCGATCTTTTTAAAAATACCTGCGCAATACACTCCGTAATGCGTAATATACGACTGTTTGAACTCTGCTTCAACAAAACCGGCACTATCGTTTTTAAAATTCGTAAAATCGTTTCAAAATCGATATCTGACGATCCCTAGGACCACAAAACAGGAAACTGATACCAAATTTTAAAAAATCAGCGCCATTTTGAAATGTGCATGATGACTGATTTTGAAAAATGGTCAGATTATGTTCGGAAGTATCTACTATTTTGAAAAAATATATTATTTCAGCACAAAAATAAGGTTTGGTAGATAAAATTGGCATTTGAAATTTAAATTTTAAAATTCACGCCAAAACGTTCGTCGAAGTCATGGCGTCGTGTGTGACGTCACTATTGTTATTACCAATGTACTCTGTGCAGTGGCAGTAAACAATAGTGTGATTGTCACTGAAAGCTCGAATACAAACAATTGTGACGTCATTCGCTTCTTGGTGTTTAATCCAAACACATTAAGGTTACAGATTGCTGTATTTTATAGTTTTATTTTATCAAAATAAATAGCAATCTCACTCGAAATAGAAAAATAAATACGTTTTTTATAATCCATGAATCCTATTTCATTAGGTAAATTCATAATTTCATTGATTCTTGGTTACTGTCATCATGCCTATTCTTTGTTATTGAACCGATTTCGTTCAAAATCGATATCTGAGCATCCGTATGATCACAAAACAGGAAACTGGTACCAAAATTTGAAACAATCAGCGCCATTTTGAATTTCTTTGCTATTGAACAGATTTCGTTCAAAATCGATATCTGAGGGTCCCTAGGATCACAAAACAGGAAACTGTTACCAAAATTTTAAAAAATCAGCGCTATTTGTAAATTCTAAAATTGATTTAATGAGGGAATTACAGACCGCTTTAAATAGTCACAATGTGTACATACGAAGTTTTAAACAAAACTTAGAGTTATACTACTCTTGAGATAACTTAAAGTTAATTATTCACTCAGACCACAAACAGAACACCGAGGCAGATATAATGCTTCAACTGTAAATCTATCTACCAGCCTATATATCTACCCGTGCGAAGCCGATGTATTGGGGCGGGTCAGCTATCAAAAACTGCTGGACCGATTTTAATAATTCTCTCACTTTTAGAATGCTTAATTATCCAGAAGAACCTTGCTACATATTTTTGATCCCGATATCCTCACGGGATCAAGATCTACGCGAGTGATTATCTATCTGTTTTAAATGCGCAATTCTGTAATAACAGCTGTAGTAATGAACTTTGATAATGATTACTAAAAATTCTTACTTACATTATAAGTATTCATTATATTTAATTTACATTTAAGTAAAGATAGTACATAATATGAAAAATCTGTAAATTGCTTACTTTATTTTTTCACGATAAAATTACAAATCTAAATTGCACCCGTGCGAAGCCGGGGCGGACCGCTAGTCAAGAATAAAGGTATTTTTTATGTAATGTTTTTTTAATTACTAGGTATCAGACGCATTTTTGGGGTTGAAACGCGGTACGGTTCAACCCGAAACTGCGTGACAAACAGCTCATGAGCCCTGCTCGCGCGCCATCTGCGGCGCCTACCACGCGCCCAGCCGCGCCCAGTACGCTCCTGCCAAAACTTGTAAAAGGTTACGCCAAAATGATAAGTTAGTGACCTACAAAAAAAACAGAAATCTAAAGTTGTTGTGTGTCAATATTAAACTGTTTTCCGTATTTTAAACTATCGAGATTAAGCGACGCCAAGAGATACTTTAATAAATTTTATTCGTAATTTAGCTATTTCAATTCGATGACGTCGATGACTTTTAACTAAGATTCTAGATTAATCGATTGGTCACACAAAGGTCCCATACTAGGACCGGACAGCACAAACAATTTTAATTATTTAAATTTAAATTTGTATTATGATAAAAATAATGACTCTTAGCAAATTAAAATTTAAATAAAACTAAACTAAAAACTAAAAATATCATCCATGCCGATGCAATAAGGCAATGTGCCCAGAACACTGGCTGCGTTACCCCGCTGAATAGCCAAACTTACGAGTATAATATGTTGGCCGAGGTAACTGCCAGCCCTCCGGTGGTTTGGAGGGAGGGAGGGAGTGGGGGAGGGGTATAAGTAATGGGAGTGGGAGGGAAAGAGATTAACACAGAGTACATTATATATACTGGTATAGAGTTGCTACTCGACTTTCCATGTACAGCGACATCTATCGGGAAGTTGTCCAACTAAAATATGTATATATATGTAACCATAGCACAATGCTATAGTACTATATATTACAAAGTGATAATAATTTATCTTAATTATTACAAGATCACCTAATTCTGCAACTATAGAATTATGTGACCTTGTCATAATTAAGATAAATTATTATACGATAAACACAAACTGTAAAGATGTTCAGATGTTAGTAAATGAAACGCATGGTGATTATTTTCTCTTATATTCTCAATTACAAAAAATATACATAAAGTATAACAATTATTCCACAGTTTCATGTTTTTCACATCATACACACTTAATACACACACACACTCTATTAATATAGTTTCACATTGTAACGAATTTATCAAAAAAATATTAATAATTTTGTTTTATCCACCCGGCATCCGGCATGCCAGAAAACGTCAATGTCAATGTCGAATTTCAAACTTTAAAATGGCAGCTGTCCACGTTTGGAAATTAAAACACAAATGTTTTATTAAACTTCTGGCTCATTCCACTAAACTTAATTTATAAGAGATAAATCTTTATAAATTATCTAAGATAACTCATATTCTGCAAAAAAAAAAAGTTTTATATATTATTAGCTTTGTGTTTATATAAATGGCAAAATCATTAATTTATCTAAAACATAAGCTTCTGAACGAACACTTAGTTCAGCGCCATCACAGACCCTGATCACAGACTTTTAAGTATACATACTTTCAGTACAAAATAAGCGCCATGAGCGCCATCCTTTAGGGAGTTGTGGAACTAACATCCCCATACAACAGAAAAATGTTCTAAGTGCAAAGGCCCTGGAGATTAATTTCTTAATTGGAATGAGCTACGCCAGTCGACTCGCTTCTGGCTTCGCGCTTAAAAGAAACACTCCAGGGGTAGGGCAGACAAGGGCGTGGATTCGGGGTGTGCTGATTCGGTTTTGGAGTCCAACAAGACTGCCTGCAGAATGTAAGTTTTGGTTTTGCCTAGTTAGTGCAGGCACTACACAAGAGGCAGCACCTGCAAGCACAAGTGGCTCATTAGAGTCTAACACTTGCACTTTTCTCGACGAAACGCTAGAAGATGGTGACGACGACGAGGCCTGAGGCTTCGAAGACGCCAAGGCAGGCAAACAAAAAAAATAAATATAAAAATGTTCTCAACTGAAAAGCGCGTAAAACGATGACTCATAGGTTTGAAATTTGAATTCAATAGTAACATTGGGACACTTTGGCGCCAACGCACGCGTTTCGTTTTTCCAATAATCGCTACACATAAAACTCGATGTTTTATTCGAATGATTATAAAAAACGTCCATGTACAGAAAATATATATTAATATGCATAATAAATGCAATGCTATTCTAGACATTTTTTGTGGTTTGAATATTAACATTTTATAATACTTTTTATGTTTGGAACGGATTATAATCGATAATACCAGCCCTAACCTTATACGCCGCCCATACGCCATTTTTAATTACCGGATGCTTCAATTTAAATATGATATTTTCATATCCTCTCCTTTAAACATAAACAAAGGTTTTTACAATTTTACGCTTACATATAATATACACTCATTACGCACACTTGTCGTATTATTACACAGTTATTATTACAATACTACTCTTGCTATACAATCTTACTCTATGGTACGAGCCCTGTAAGGCGTGACGTCAATTTAGTATGCTTCGAAGCCATTCCTGTATAGTGGTAGTAGTTAGGCTACTGATTAAAATGGAACGCAGTCAGCACTGAGACCACCTTACCTCGAAAACGCCAGTGCTCATAGTACAAAAATGGCGATGATTTATGACGTCATATTATATTTCCATAGGATACTGCGGAAGTAGTCCTACTGTTAGTCCATAACGGAACGAATTTCTCCCCAATAAGAGCACTGAACAGTGCTTGCAGTGTATATCGGTACATACCCTTATTCTGCAGGGCGACCGCGTATCTTGTGCATCAATCATTGTTACAGTATCAATTGTTGTGATTGGCTGAATTTATGGTATCCTTACTGCGTCAATGGATTTTGTCCAATAGTGGAAGAGTGTTATCCAATCAGAGGTGATTGCGATCGTTACACTGTAGCTGTTAGAGATACGCGGGATGGTGACAGTGTGACAGTGATTTTCAACGACAGAAGAGTGATTTTTATCTTTTAAGTTACTTGTCTCTGATTTTTATGTTTTGCTACAATGAGGCGGGTAGCTTTTCATAAATTATTTTTATTGTTGTTTGTCTTGTTGACTGTTGTATATATTTACTCAGTAAATAACCGCAAAAATGATGCTAATGCTGCACATGTGCGTATGTAAGTTTTGGTTGCATCTTGTTTTGGTGTCACAATGTTAGTTACCATACTACTCCGAAACGGCTTGACGGATTTTTATGTAATTTTAGCATATTCAGTAGGTCTGAGAATCGGCTACTATCTATATTTCATACCCCTATAACACCAATCGACGCGGACGGAGTCGCGAGCATCAGCTAGTTCTCTATGTAATTAATTTTTTTTTTCACTTTTTTTGTAGTAGTAGTTCATCTATCCAGGGGTGTGTGTTTGATTCAGTACACTATTGGTTACGTATTAAGCGTAATATATTTAGTATTGAAACATCCTAATCATCATATTTAGTGGAATCTATTATGGGCCACTTCTCTACTTAATATTATTTTTTTGTCTTCTTTTATAAAAGTTTATTAATTTTTTTATACTTACTTCATGATTTACATTCATATTTTTTTTTTACTTTCGTATCTTATAAGACTGACATCCCAGATAACTGAGTGCACCAATGTCTGAGTGCTACACAAATCAGAGCTGTAGTGTAATTATGTACTAATTGGGATATGCCAGCTCAGTTTCATTTGTTGTACCTTAAATGATATAGATGCTTAACAAAGTCATCTGTAAGTACAGTGTAAACTCTTTATAACGTTACCCTTTATAACAATAAACTCCCTGTAACGTTGAAGTGAGCCCACCTTGGATGGTTTGCGTTAAAACCCACATATTATAACACTCTTTATAGCGATACACCATTCTCTATTATGAAGAAATGTGTTCATATTTGTAGACTGTAAATATTTATTATCGGTATTATTGTTTATGATGTTATCAGGTAACAAAAGACTTTCAAGCTCCGAAACATCCGAGGTCGGTCTAGCTTTTGTTAACCTTAATTGCCTTGAACACCTGCAGTATGACGCATTGTTTTCTCGGAAGTGATGGTCTGCGACCAAGCATACTGGGTACCAATGGTATTATCAGTAACTAGTACCTAATCTGTGTATTTGTCTTAAACCTACTTTGAAACAGTTAACATGGCCAGGAAACGGAAAGTGATTAGTGTTGACGAAAAAGTTTGTGTGATACGTGCAATTGAAAAGGGAGAAAAGAAAAGTGACGTTGGAAAGCGTTTTGAACTAAGTCTTGAAAATTCTTGTTAATGTGGTTGTTTTTTTGTTCACTCCTTATAACGATAACTCTCTATAACGACAAAAAATGCTCAGTCCCTTGAGTTTCGTTATATAGTGTTTACACTGTATTTAGGATCTTAAAAAAACTAATATAAATGTACCTACCGAAAGTATACCTGAGGTTCAAGGTATTTCTGTAACAAAGTTTGTCAAAATTGGTTACCTATATCAATGGAATGTGTAAAGGTAAAGGCAAGACAGACTGAAACAGTTTCACATTTAAATTATTAGTAAGTATGGATAAGTACCTCATACAATTTTAAACAAATATACTATGTAAAGGTTGATCTTTTATTTTCTTGTAGATCTACAAAAAGTCATGATAAGGCATACATTGATAGAATTGTGATATCTTTTGTTGTGTGTGAAACAAGATTTAACGAGTCTCTGAATGTGATTAAATCTGCATTACTTTTCACGAATACACCTGTGTATTTTGTTATATTCACGGATGAAACATTAAGGCTACAATTTAATGAGACCCTGATAAAATGGAAGCTTCATATGAAAAATAATCAGTTGGATTTTGAATTGCAAAAGATTAAATTTCCTGAAGCACATGAGGAAGATTGGTTGAATTTGTTTAGTAAATGTGCTGCTCAACGTTTGTTCATTCCAGTAAGTCATCAATGTTTAGTTATCTACTAAAGGCTTAAATTAATAATCAACTTATCAGTAAGCTTTCCTTATTCTTATATTGAGAAAAATGGGCTTATTGTAAAAGGTATCATTGGAATATTATTAAGGTCGGTATATTGCTATCTCTATTTGGCTGACACATAGGGTCCTGTGCAAGCGAGATAGCAATGTTATATTTCACAGTTTGATAAACATTTGGTCTTGATCTGTAATTATCAAAAATGTTAAATGAAAACTTGTTGTGGTTTTCACTTTGTGTTCTTATTATGTAACTTGACAATAAAGGTATGCAACTGATCAATTAGTTTGTTGTTGTTTTTGAAGAAAACATTTCATCTTTGTCATAAAAATATTCAAAATGCACTTACATTTAATTTTAGGAAAGTGTTTTGAAATCTTAAATATCCAGAGATCTAGAATAATACAATTTTAATCCCAATAATTGCTTATATGGTGGAAATATTCTCGAGTTACTTACAAATGATTTGGAAGAGCAAGATCAGCGTTAACCAAGCAGCAGGCCTATACCATATTATCACAGTGGCAATGTTACTTAGATTGTAAACTTATTCTATAATAAGTTCAACAAATATCAGTCAAAACTCGATTTTTATAGGCTTTACTTCAGTTCCAACTTACAACAGATCATTAATTTACTGATAGACATGGATAGAGATGGTATTGACATAGTAACATTGAATTGACACTCTTGGGCCAGGCTAATGAAAAACAGAATCTACGAAAAAGGAAAAAGGCCTATCAGAGTAGCCCCTACCTAGTAGTTAGTATATGGAGATGCAGTTCTAACATATATTGTTCTTACATTTACAGAGGTTGTTATCTCATATAGATGCTATGATATATGTGGATACAGACACACTTTTCCTGGGCCCAGTGGATGAGCTTTGGCAAGCTTTTACCAAAATGAACAGCTCACAAATATCAGCCATGGCTCTTGAAGATGACAATCCTAATGTTTCTTGGTATCCCCGCTTTGCTAAACATCCATTTTATGGAAAATATGGTGAGTAATATGAAAAGGATAAAGTATAGTAAAGGGATATAGTGGGATACATTCAGACTTATTATGTATTGTATATGTCACCGTAAGATTGTAAAAACCGTTAGATTATAATCTAACTCGCGAAATTGCAAACTGTCAAAAGATTACAATTTAATGCATTATTTGCAGAACATAATGGTTCACAATCTGTCGACAGTTTACAATTTCGCGAGTTAGATTATAATCTAACGGTTTTTACAATCTTATGGTGATATATTAAAAAGGAAAAAGTGACTGACTTGTTGACTGACCTGATCTATCAACACACTTGAGCTGTGTGTTGATAGATCAGGAACCACTGGACGAATCGGGCAGAGTTTTGGCATACAGATTGCTTTTATGACGTAGGCATACGCAACAAATGGATTTTTAGAAATTCAACCCCCAAGGGGGTAAAATAAAGATTTAAGATGTGTATGAAAATTGATCTTAGCATGAGCTATTTTGAAATAATGTGAACACATCCTAATTAGTACAAAATATGCAACAGCTCACCAACATTTCAATCATGTCAATCTGGAGGCTGTAAAGCTTTTAGATAACACGGACATATAAAGGAAACTTAAAAGAATGAAACTGTGTTAGTGAATTAGTGCTTGTGGTACTTCAGTAGGTCACAAAAACGTAGTGAATACTAAGGACACTAACATTGGGCTGTAAATTAGATGTAGAAATTATCATAAATGTAGACAGTAGAAGTTTAAGCCAAAATAATATTACTTATTAGCCCATAGGCTAGATGGTAGTAGACAACCGTTGCTATTTTATTGTTGTAATGCGACTTTATGGTAATAAAAAAAAAGCACCAAAATGTGTAAGAGGCTCTACCGTTAACTGAATCCATACTAATATTATAAATGCGAAATTGTGTCTGTCTGTTTGTCTGTCTACTCCGCTTTCACGGCCCATCTGTTCAACCGATTTTGATGACAGTGAATGAAACGTACGTTGAGAGTGATTTGGAGGATTAGTGTGGTGTGGTCTTGTGCCTGTGCAAATTGCTGGGTGGTGGGTGTCGCATGCTGCAGGTGAAAGACACGCACTGTACCACACAGATTTGTATACTGTAGCGGATTATAGCGAATTAAACTTCTAGTTCATTCACTATCATGGACTTCCGCAAAGTAACGCCTGCTTCTATTCAAGATTTTGATGACATTTGGTATAGGGTTAGTTTGTATCCAGGGTAAGGACATAGGCTACTTTTTATATCGGAAAATTAAAGAGTTTCCGCCGGAATAAAAAAAACATTAATCTACGCTTACGAAGTCGCATCTAAATCATCTAGTTAAATATATGTATTTGCATCTTGTGTGGGATGTTAGATCTATACTAGATACAAATTTAATACAACTAGAACTTGTCACTTTCTGATTTCACTTATTTATACATATGTTTAGTTATATTTTTTTTGAACACAATAAATAATCAAAACATTTAAAAAAAATGTCATTTCAGGATTAAATTCTGGAGTAATGCTTATGAATTTAACTAGAATGAGAGATTTTGGATGGGTTGACTATGTTACACCTATTATGTTGAAATGGAAACTATACATTCCTTGGGGAGATCAGGTAAGAAAAAAATATATCATCAAACAAGAAATTCTTTAATTCCTAACTTAATTAAAGGACCAGTGTACACTGGCGACACTTATTAAGTATTTTGAATAATATATCAATGAACTTTAAAATTGAACTTGCCAAATTGAGAATATCACCCCCGCATAATTAAAATAATAAGTATCAAAGTGATATGTCATCTGTAACAAATTATGTACAATATTATATAAATAAATGTGGATTTGTGTGTGAATGTGATGGTGTGTGGGGATTAACAACCTCCCTGGGGCAGTGTGGAGCGCTGTTGTCTTAACGTGCGGAGCGGGTTCGATCCCCGGGTCATTCGGAATCAATTGGGAATTTATAATTTCTGAATTGTCCCTTGTCCGGCCTGGTGGGAGGCTTCGGCCATGGCTAGTTACCTCCCTACCGGCAAAGACGTGCCAAGCGATTTTAGCGTTCCGGTACGATGCCGTGTAGAAACCGATTAGGGGTATGCTTTTAATTTAACTCCCATGCCCCTAACAGGTTAGCCCGCTAACATCTTTGAGTGCATCATTACTTAGTATCAGGTGAGATCGCAGTCAAGGGCTAACTAAAATTTATGGGGTGACCATGGTCCCGCATTAAAGACTAAAGTTGAAAAACAAATAGAAAATAAGAATAACTATATAATCATCATCTAGAAAATGGTGAGTAGATACTAAAAATATATAACACTATAGCTCAATATCCAGTGATTCACAAAAAAAATCATCATTAATAAAAATGTGAATAAGATTCTAATTTAACTTGATTAATTTTGTTTTTTAACTTTTTTAGTTCGTTTTTTGGCAGCGTCGTGTTATTTAATTTAAAAAAAAAATTACTTGTTCTATGAAAGAGCATCTAGGACCTACACATAAGTTATAAAATAAGAAGAAAAACATACATAGTGGACAAGGAAGCATTTATCTCTATAAGAGATCTCTACCAGTGACCCTTGGCAGTGAGAAAGGTTGTGGAGGAAGAATAGGTACAACAAAATATGAGATAGAATGAAACAAGATACTATATCATAAACTTACATAAACACACAAAATATATGCATAAATGAATACATACCAACATACATAGGATATATTATATAATACATAATGATATATCAGATACATATTATTATTTATAATTATGATAGAGAAGATAGATAGTGCTGTTTCATCCGAAGTTTAAACGTGTGAATAGATGGGTTATTCATAACAAGTCATAATTAGTAAAACTAAAAAACACGACTGCCCTGCCAAATCGAACTAAAAAGTTAAAAATCTTAATTAATCTAGTTAATTAAATAAAATAGAATCTTATTCAAATTTTTTTAAATGATATTTTTTTGTGAATCACTGGATATTGAACTATAGTGTTATATATTTTTGGAATTTACTCACCATTTTCTAGATGATGACTATATAGTTAATCTTATTTTAGAAAAAAGAATTTCAACTTTAGTCTTTAATGCGGGACCATGGTCACCCCCATCAATTTTTTTTTAATTTTACTAGCTTTTGTCATCCGGAATAAGCTAGGGATTCTAACGATACCTCATTTATCAAAATCGGTTCAGGCGTATAGAAGTTATGGTGGAATATACAAACTCACATACATACATACATGAACCCTGTAAACAATATACTCCTTTTTTCAGGCAGTCGTATAAAAATACAATCAGGTTATCAGGTATATGTATGGTTGGCTGAGAGTGTGTTTGTTCCAGGATATAATAAACGTGATATTCCACTACCACCCGGGCGCGGTGCTGGTGTTGTCGTGCCGCTACAACTACCGCTCGGACCAGTGCATGTACGGCGACGCGTGCGCCGACGCGACGCGCCGCGGCGTGCTCGCGCTGCACGGCAGCCGCGGCGCCTTCCACGGCCGCAAGCAACCCGCCTTCCAGGTCTTCTTCTTCTTCTTTTGTTTAGTGGCTCCGCGCACCGAGCGATTGAGCCATAGTCAAATTTTTTTTTTAAACGGAGAAACTTATTTTATAATAATAAAATAAAAATTAAAAAAAAGAACGGAATTTTGGAAAGGATTATAAAAGGTATCGGAGCGGTACCTTCCAGGTCTTTATCTTAATTTTCATTATTCATATTTTTTTTTACATTGTTTTTATGTATATGCCACCGTAAGATTGTAAAAACCGTTAGATTATAATCTAACTCGCGAAATTGTAAACTGTCGAAAGATTGTGAACCATTCAATGTTCTGAGTGTCAATTTTTGAAATATTCATTGTATTTACGTTTTCTTATCTGTTTCATGTAGGTTAGGTTAGGGTTCGACATAAATAATTAGGTTCTATCTGCATAATAAACCTAAAATATTACAATCTACCGGAAAATAATGCGTTAAATTGTAATCTTTTGACACTGCGATTTCGCGAGTTAGATTATAATCTGACGGTTTTTACAATCTTACGGTGACTTAAATAATATTTATTTATTTATATTATGTCTCAGTACAACCCTCCCGCTTTCTTTTAAAAGCTTCCTCTGCCCTAAGGTTGCCTGGAAGAGATCGCTGTTTAAGCGATAAGGCCGCCTGTTGTGCCGTATCTATTAATATTATCGTTTTTGTCTTTTCAACTCTTTGTGTACAATAAAGTATATATATATATTTTTTTTTGATTGAATAAAAATAATAGAACTTAATGCTAGCTAGCCTAACCTAATTACTATATAAATCATGCCCACGTGGAATGGTGGCAAGAATGCTGGCTGCATTTCCGCGCTGGACAGCCAGGCGAATCCATTGCGCAAAAAATAAGCCAGCCCTTCTGTCACCAGATGAGGCAATTAACCGCGGTGAAATATCTCGCAAAAAAATTTTGGCACTAAGACTCCACGGCCCAAGGACCAAGCATAATTTTACTTTTACTTTTATTGAAAATTCAAAATTCAACATTGTAATGCTTTTTATTCAAATAAACTTTTACAAGTACTTTTGAATCGTCGAGTGAATCTACCACTGTTTCGGAATGACATTTCTACCGAGAAGACCCAGCAAGAAACTCAGCGGTTGCTCTTTTGAAAAAAAAAATTATAATTTCATTGATTTATAGAATACATAAGTAACAGCTGTCCTTAGCATTGCTGGAGCGAGTCAAATCCATGCTCCTTTATATATGTATATATATATATATATATATATACATCTTGAAGGACATGTTGCGTCCTACATGGCGTTATTTACCGATGATGCTGCGTCCCACTGACTTTGTGCGTCCGGAATACGGACGCAAGATTGACCGACCCTCATTTTTAGCCCAAGGGTCCCTTATGACAGTTAGAATGTAAGGGCGAAAAATTGGCATGGACGTAATTTCATCACTGCAATGCCTTTTAGCGTATAATATAGTTCCGCCATCGTCCGGCTGAAATTTGGAGGGCGCTAGTGTTCAGCGTATAATTTACCACGTATACTTTGAGTTCAGTTCACCCATCTTATCGTGTCCATTGAATATCGTACTTAATTTGTAAAGTTTTTATCATGTTTTCGTGACAACAATCTTGCGTCTCTTAAATATCCTTAAACGGGCACTAGGTACGGTGTCTGAGGGGCCTATTCGGGGTTCACGAGGGACGATGGCGCGGGGCGCGTGGCGGCGGGCTTGTAAACAAACAGACATGTGCCGGCTGTGATGTAAGCTTGCCACCAAAGTGAATTATTTGCAAGTGCGTTAAAAGTGGTTATTTATTTGGTCTATTATTATGGTTAGTGATTATCTAATTTGATCTAATCTAATATTATATATATAAAATCGTTAAGGGATCAACGCACAGCCTAAACCGTTGGGGTTATTAACTTGAAATTTTGACAGTAGGTTCCTTTTGTGACGTAGGCGCTCACTAAGGAAGGATTTTTTAAAATTCCACCCCTAAGGAGGTGAAATAGGGGGTGAAAGTTTGTATGAAAGTCCGTCATTTCTCAAGTTATATCCATGAAACTTGGTATACGAGCTACTGGTTGAAAATGAAGAAATACGTGTTTCACAGTTTTTAAAAATTCTAACCCCGAAGGGTAGAAATAGGGGATGAGAGTTTGCATGAAAATCCTTTATTTCTCAAGATAATCTCAAGTTATATAAACGAAACTTAGTATTTCGGCTTTCGATAAAAATTAAAGAATTACGTGTGTCGCAGTTTTTCAAAATTCAACCCCTAAATTGGTAAATAGGGGTTGAATTTTTTTATGACAGCTATAGCCATGAAACTTAATATATGAGTTGAGTTGCGAGTTAAAAATCAAGAAATACGTATTTCACAGTTTTTGAAAATTCGACCCCCAAAGGGGTGAAATAGGGGATGAAAATTGGTATGAAATGCCTTCATTTCTCAAGATATTTTACAAGTTATATCAACGAAACTTGGTATTTTCGGTAAAAAATAAAGAAGTACGTGTGTCACAGTTTTTCAAAATTTTACCCCCGAAGGGTTAAAATAGGGGTTGAAATTTTATATGAATGACCTTCATTTCTCGAGATATTGCTCAAGTTACATCTAAGAAGCTTAGTGTTTCGGCTTTTGGTAAAAAATTAAGAAGTACGTATGTCACAGTTTTTCAAAATTCAACCCCCAAAAGGGTTAAATAGGGGTTGAAAGTTTGTATGAAAGTCCTTCATTTCTCAAGATATTGCTCAAGATATATCAAAAATGCTTAGTTTTTCGGCTTTTGGTGAAAAATAAAGGAATACGTGTGTCATAGTTTTTCAAAATTCAAACCCCAAAAGGGTAAAATTGGGGTTGAATGTTTGTTGGAAAGTCCTACATTTCTCAAGTTATAGCTATGAAAATTGGTATATTTACAGCGGATTAAAAATGAAGAAATACGTATTTCACAGTTATTGAAAATTCGATCCCTAAAAGGGTGAAATAGGGGATGAAAGTTGGTATGTAAGGCCTTCATTTCAAAGGATATTGCTCAAGTTATATCAACGAAGCTTAGTATTTTGGCTTTTGGTAAAAAATAAAGAAGTACGTGTGTCATAGTTTCTCAAAATTCAACCCCCATAAGGGTAAAATAGGGGTTGAAAGTTTTTATGAAAGTCCTTCATTTCTCAAGTTATAGCCATGAAACTTGGTATATAAACTGCGAATTAAAAATGAAGAAATACGTTTTCACAGGGATGAAAGTTGGTATGTAAGGCCTTCATTTCACAGGATATTGCTCAAGTTATATCAAAGAAGCTTAGTGTTTTGGCTTTCGGTAAAAAATAAAGAAGTAGGTACGTGTGACACAGTTTTTTCAAAATTCAACCCTCAAAAGGGTAGAATAGGGGTTGAAAGTTTGAATGAAAGTCCTTCATTCCTCAAGTTATAGCCATGAATCTTGGTATTTAAACTGTAAATTAAAAATGAAGAAATACGTGTTTCACAGTTTTTGTGAATTCGATCCCTAAATGGGTGAAATAGGGGATGAAAGTTGGTATGTAAGGCCTTCATTTCACAGGATATTGCTCAAGTTATATCAACAAAGCTTAGTGTTTTGGCTTTCGGTAAAAAATTAAGAAGTAAGTGTGTCACAGTTTTTCAAAATTCAATCCCCAAAAGGGTAAAATAGGGGTTGAAAGTTTGAATGAAAGTCCTTCATTTCTCAAGTTATAGCAATGAAACTTGGTTTGTAAACTACGGGTTAAAAATGAAGAAATACATGTTTCACAGTTTTTGAAAATTCGATCTCTGAAAGGGTGAAATAGGGGATGAAAGTTTGTATGTAAGGCGGTCATTTCTCACGATATTGCTCAAGTTACATAAACGAAGCTTAGTGTTTTGACTTTCGGTAAAAAATAAAGAAGTACATGTGTCACAGTTTTTTAAAATTCAACCCCCAAAAGGGTAAAATAGGGGTTGAAAGTTTTTATGAAAGTCCTTCATTTCTCAAGTTATAGCCATGAAACTTGGTATATAAACTGCGAATTAAAAATGAAGAAATACGTTTTCACAGGGATGAAAGTTGGTATGTAAGGCCTTCATTTCACAGGATATTGCTCAAGTTATATCAAAGAAGCTTAGTGTTTTGGCTTTCGGTAAAAAATAAAGAAGTAGGTACGTGTGACACAGTTTTTTCAAAATTCAACCCTCAAAAGGGTAGAATAGGGGTTGAAAGTTTGAATGAAAGTCCTTCATTCCTCAAGTTATAGCCATGAATCTTGGTATTTAAACTGTAAATTAAAAATGAAGAAATACGTGTTTCACAGTTTTTGTGAATTCGATCCCTAAATGGGTGAAATAGGGTATGAAAGTTGGTATGTAAGGCCTTCATTTCACAGGATATTGCTCAAGTTATATCAACAAAGCTTAGTGTTTTGGCTTTCGGTAAAAAATAAAGAAGTAAGTGTGTCACAGTTTTTCAAAATTCAATCCCCAAAAGGGTAAAATAGGGGTTGAAAGTTTGAATGAAAGTCCTTCATTTCTCAAGTTATAGCAATGAAACTTGGTTTGTAAACTACGGGTTAAAAATGAAGAAATACATGTTTCACAGTTTTTGAAAATTCGATCTCTGAAAGGGTGAAATAGGGGATGAAAGTTTGTATGTAAGGCAGTCATTTCTCACGATATTGCTCAAGTTACATAAACGAAGCTTAGTGTTTTGACTTTCGGTAAAAAATAAAGAAGTACATGTGTCACAGTTTTTTAAAATTAAACCCCCAAAGGGTAAAATAGGGGTTGAAAGTTTTTATGAAAGTCCTTCATTTCTCAAGTTATAGCCATGAAACTTGATATATAAACTGCGAATTAAAAATGAAGAAATACGTTTTCACAGGGATGAAAGTTGGTATGTAAGGCCTTCATTTCACAGGATATTGCTCAAGTTATATCAAAGAAGCTTAGTGTTTTGGCTTTCGGTAAAAAATAAAGAAGTAGGTACGTGTGACACAGTTTTTTCAAAATTCAACCCTCAAAAGGGTAGAATAGGGGTTGAAAGTTTGAATGAAAGTCCTTCATTCCTCAAGTTATAGCCATGAATCTTGGTATTTAAACTGTAAATTAAAAATGAAGAAATACGTGTTTCACAGTTTTTGTGAATTCGATCCCTAAATGGGTGAAATAGGGGATGAAAGTTGGTATGTAAGGCCTTCATTTCACAGGATATTGCTCAAGTTATATCAACAAAGCTTAGTGTTTTGGCTTTCGGTAAAAAATAAAGAAGTAAGTGTGTCACAGTTTTTCAAAATTCAATCCCCAAAAGGGTAAAATAGGGGTTGAAAGTTTGAATGAAAGTCCTTCATTTCTCAAGTTATAGCAATGAAACTTGGTTTGTAAACTACGGGTTAAAAATGAAGAAATACATGTTTCACAGTTTTTGAAAATTCGATCTCTGAAAGGGTGAAATAGGGGATGAAAGTTTGTATGTAAGGCGGTCATTTCTCACGATATTGCTCAAGTTACATAAACGAAGCTTAGTGTTTTGACTTTCGGTAAAAAATAAAGAAGTACATGTGTCACAGTTTTTTAAAATTCAACCCCCAAAAGGGTAAAATAGGGGATGAAAGTCTGTCATAAATTTTTAAGAGCCATTAATTAAACTTGGTATTTTGTGGTAACTTGGTTGGGTTTTATTGGAATTTTGGGTCAAGAAATACCTGATTCACATTTTTTTGTAAATTTTATCCCCAAAGACGTTTAATAGATAGTTTGTCCTCCAATAACATTTTTTGCATGAGTATAGTTGAAGATCTGGATAGTGACATAGGCTTCTTTTTATCCCGGAAAATAATGAAGTACTGTGGAAATTGAAAAAAATTTATGCCACACGAACGAGTGACGCTCAATCACACCAGAACGGCTGAACGGATTGATTTGATGAAATTTGGCACAGAGATAGATTGTAGTCTGAAATAACACGTAGGCTTCTTTTTATCTCGAAAAATTTAAGAAGTCCCGCGGGAACCAAAAAATTCTCAAATGAATGTTTGTTACTCAATCACGCCAGAACGGCTGAACGGATCTGGATGAACTTTAATCATGAACGTTCATGACTTTAATACAGAGATAGATTATAGTCTGGAATAACACGTAGGCTATTTTTTATCTCGGGAAATTAAAGAATTCTCGCGGGAACCAAAAATATCTCAAGTGGATGTTTGTTACTCCATCACGCCATTACGGCTGAATGGATCTGGATGAACTTTGAACAGAGATAGATTATAGTCTGCAATAGCCAATAACACATAGGCTACTTTTTATCCAGTATAATTAAAGATTTCCGTGGGAGCCAAAATAAAACAATCCACGCGGACGAAGTTGCGGGCATCAGCTAGTCATTATCATATCTTTAAACGTTGTCTGAAAAACTACTATCTATCTATGTAATGGAGTAGAATGTAGTATATTATATGTTATGTATAAATAGTTATTTATGGTAGATATTTATATGTGTATTATTAGTATGTAGTGTTTATGTAGTCTATCTTATTCTAGAAAAACTAAATTGCTTGCCACGCAACCCATGATTTCGCCAATCCAATCACCAAAGGTTGTCTGGGAGAGATCGCTTTAGCGATAAGAACGCCTTTGCACGCTTCACTACGATTAAGCTTCTCTTTTTGTAATTATATATTTCTATTTATTCCTTGTGTGCAATAAAGAATACAATAATAATAATAATAATTATGATATATGCAGAGCATTATACGGAATTGATTTAAACATACAGTTGGATGGAGGCGGGAATGTGCATGCAGTGTTTTTAACGTATACGGAGATATTCAGTGTGCAAGAAAGATTTAAGAGTGAACAGACGCACAAATTCATTTATTCGGAACCAATCTGAATTCAGTAGTAGATAGATGTAATTTACTTATAATAATCATTATGATATATGCAGAGCATTATACGGAATTGATTTAAACATACATTCGGATGGAGGCGGGAATGTGCATGCAGTGTTTAGTAGGTATACGCAGGTATTCAGTGTGCAAGAAAGATTTAAGAGTGAACGGACGCACAAATTCAGCTAGAAATATTTAATTTGAATATCACCATTTAACGTTTAAATGAAATTTGACGTCGACTTCTGATATGATACTGATTAAAACATCTTACATACGCACTGAAAACATTAAAAATCTCACTACATTCAGTGGACGCCGCAGGGTGGTAGTTTGTAAAGACGCAAGAAGTCCTTCGCGATTTATATATATATATATATATATATATATATATGTAAAGGTTCGAGGGTATGTATACATACCCTCGAACCCCTATTTTTAGAAGTGAAACTTCTTTAGAATCACAGAAACAAAGCGGATAATGAAGCACTTATCTCTATAAGAGATCTCTACCAGTGTCCCTTGGCTGTGGGCAAGGTTGTAAACGAAGAATAGGTAGAACAAAGTTTGAATCAATAGTGAAATTGATGTAAAGAAAATATTGTTTTACAAGGCCCATGTGACTTGAGGTCGTTGTTCCTAAATCGCAACTTATCATAAACTGAGATGCAGTCCAGGTTATTTATTAGTTATTGAGATCACAGCCACATTTCTGCCATTTCAAATTACACTCTATAATATGATCTGATGGTGAATATACATATATATTTTCAGGCAATTTATAACGCCATCGACGAGTTCGAAATTGGTACAGATCCCATGGCAGTATTGACTAAAATGGACAAATACCTCAATGAAGCACCACAATCGCTGTGTGGAAACTTAAAGGATGCATTCCTCAAGGTACCTCAAGATGTACTGTCAAATAATTATACAAGACCAGATAGATAGCACCTATATATTTTAAGATCTGACGTAAATGTTGCGCTGAGTAAAAATGTAAGTTGTACAATTTATTATGGAACTACATATACATACAGCTAAAATTTTTACTCAGTACTTTTTTACTTACATAGTATGAATATGTAAGTAAAAAAGTATAAATATGTAATACAAATATTGTTTTGTTAATTTTTTTCAACACCCATAAAGCAAACAGAACAATTTTATTTTTACAATTACAATAGATCTACAAAATGTACCAAATATTAGTATTAAAAACAAAGTTACTTTAAAACCTTAACAACTCAGATATTTTTATATGATGTTTTTGTGCACAAATAGATATTCTGTGATGATAATTAAATTCGTACTTTATTACTTCTTGTTATTAAATTGTCCATTTTAAAAATATTTTGGATTCATCACAAAATATGCATGCATTTATTTAATTTCAATTTATAAAATCATATAGTCATTAAGTTTCTAGTGGTTAGGTAGGTTAAAATATATTTTGTTTGTTATTTTTATAATGTGGCTAATTCTGTTGTACATTTCCAAAGGCGAATGACAGGACTAACTGTATTCCTTTCATAATACTCCCTCAGAGGAAGACAACATTAGATTTAATTTCAAGAACCTGTTTAACACAATTTAATAACACAAAATAAAAAAAACCGGCCAAGTGCGAGTCGGACTCGCGTACCGAGGGTTCCGTACAAACCTGTAGTAAGTTTAAAATTATTAAGAATATTTTTATTATAATATGATGTAACAAAAAAATTATGCTTTTCGCAATTTTTCCTTTATCTGTGCTGTAAGACGTTGCTTGGTACCAAATTTCAAGATAATGAGTTCACGGGAAGTACTCTGTAGGTTTTGATTCCTTGCGAGCGTCGAAAATTTGCAGCATAAACGACTGTATCTTTTGATTGCGTTGGCTTAGAAGTTTGATTTTTTTCACAGCTACAAGGCAAAGTAGACCTGAGTATTTGATATGAATTTCAGCTTGATACCTCCATGCGTTCCTGAGAAGAAGGGTCTTGACAGACAGACAGACGGACAACAAAGTGATCCTATAAGGGTTCTGTGTTTTCCTTTTGAGGTACGGAACCCTAAGATGTGTAAACTAAACTGTGCTTCTAACAGATCATACAGCATGTATTGCAGTGTAACTATAGAGTTTTAGTATTCATCAGCCAAAGCTCATAGTTGCAGCAAATAATTTGAGCCAATCACAACAATCGCGACTGTACCAAGAATTATTGATGCAGCTTTCTCGGTATAGTGATATAAAAGCTGTATTCCACTTTGTGAAGTAAAAATGCTGATGTGAAGTAGTTGTTTAACATATTTTATGGCGTTAAGTGTAAAGTAAATTTTCACAGTGATCCTTGCAGGTTCGATTTGCGTGTTTGTTTTTAGTTCGGTTCAAAGTGTGTTAGTTCAAGTACGTATAACATATATATATGTCACCGTAAGATTGTAAAAACCGTTAGATTATAATCTAACTCGCGAAATTCTAAACTATCGGAAGATTGTAAACTTTTCAATGTTCTGAGTGTCAATTTTTGAAATATTCATTTTATTTACGTTTTCTTGTCTCTTTCTTGTAGGTTAGGTTAGGGTTCGACATAAATAATCAGGTAGTGCACTTAGGTTTTATCGGGTTTAAATACCTATCAGATTACAATCTACCGGAATATAATGCGTTAAATTCTAATCTTTCGACAGTTTAGAATTTCGCGAGTTAGATTATAATCTAACGGTTTTTACAATCATACGGTGACATATACATAATATATATTTTGTGCTTCGGGCGAGGCTGTTCGTTTGGGGTACTTAACAGCAAAAATAGAACTGTGCTCTAATCACTTTGCTCGGACTCGCACTTCACACTTAACAGCGTGACCATTTACACGTTGCTTTTACTAATAACTTAACACCTGCACTTTTTACCCGCAATGTAAACAAAGTGTAATCCAGCCCTTAGACGTATTTAATGTAGCATTTTAACACCGGCGTTTACATTGTTTTACAAGTTACCTAAATATCTCGAATTTAAGATCTGCGAATTTTATTATTTATGTATTCTTTGTTTGTGTAGATATGTTAGTTATTAAAGAAACCTTAATATTATAATGAACAATATTTAAATATTTACTCATGGCTGAGGTACACCCGAATACTATAACGCCACTTGTAAAGTGCACTTAGTGTTTAAGAAGCATTCTAATATATAGAGTATACCTTCTGTTGAATCCATAAGGAAATAATATATTATTTAAGCTTAGGCATAATTTCACATCTACATCTTTAGATTGTTTTTGTTTTGTAAAATAGACCTTTGATCCTAAACAAATATTGTTAAAATACAGTACGTAAGTACTTGACGATGCCCGCATGTATCTCAGTTCTTTAAAAATCTCGTGGGAAATAATTGATTTTCCAGGGAAAATGTAAGGTATGTCCGTCTCCGTCCTGTAAGCTATCTCTGTATCTATTTCATTTAAAGCGGTTCAACGCGTGGCCCGTGTGAAAGCAATAGTCACACGCATTCGCATTTATAATATTAGTATGAATTCTCGGTACTTAAAGCTATGGCAGATGTAAAGCAACCGGTTTAAAACGATTTAAACCCCAAATAAACCGTTTTAATTGAATGGAAACTCGCCTACAACAAGAAAAGAGTTCTGTGTTTTACACTTCATTATGGGCAATTTTTTGTCACCTGACGTCATGTTTCGCTTCAATTAGTTTATAGAAAGTCAATAGAAAGTACCTACCTACATTACCTACTACACGAAAATTTAAGTTTGTATACCTACCTATACTTATTTATTATTTTATATTAAATTACACACACTAGGTTAGAAGACATTCCGTTTTCCTTGCGCATGAAAGAGACACGTGAATCACAGTGCGACGTCAACGAGAGTGCGAGAGTGTGAGTTTGGTTTTAAACCGAATAAAATTGATTTATTATATCGTTTGAAAACAATGAAAAAAATGTTTATTTACCAACACAGAGTTTTTAACTTGGTCGGACGGACCAACTAGAATTAAACCCGCTAAGTATATAAACATCAGTATATCACACATAAAAAAATCTTTACACAGTTTATAGGTAGGTACTCCGTTAAATCCCTACTTCGGTAAAATCAAGAAAATGTAGCTGTTATAATTAAGATAAAACATAGTCATCAACACCAACGGTTTAAAACCGAAAAAAAATGTTTTATTTCGGTTTTGAACGGATTGTTTTAATTGGTTTTAAACGAATTGTTTTAATTGGTTTTAAACCGGCCCTACATCATATGATCATAGACAGCCTGGACATGATTTGGTGAATCAAACTAACAGTCTAACTTCAAACTTTTTTTATTCAAATAAATTTTTTCAAGTGCTTAAAATCGTTGAGCTGGAAACAAAAAATCGGACGCATCCGTAAGTTACGACTGTCAGCCGGGACTGATATATATTGTGTGCACAAAAGTGAGGCCGATTGATTTCTGGAATTAGCAGAATTTATTTCACATGCGAGCTCTCACGTGATCCTACTCTACTATACTAAATCTTTAATCTGTGGACTCCTGACGAATTAATGCGCCCAGCATCCCGTGCACACCGTCCGCGGCCGTTCGGTTGATAATTTGTTTTAATGGACAATGTTTGTAATTATATTATTCAAGAGGAATCAAATCATGTAGGTATGTACTTATATGTGCGGACTTGAAGGTCAACAACTGTTGAAATAAAAGCCCCAAAATCGTGGTCCGTGGAAATACACAAGAAACAGTATTATTATTACCTCAGGAGACAGTGGCATGTAAATATATATCTGTCACCGTAAGATTGTAAAAACCGTTAGATTATAATCTAACTTGTGAAATTGTAAACTGTCGAAAAATTGTGAACCGTTCAATGTTCTGAGTGTCAATTTTTGAAATATTCATTGTATTTACGTTTTCTTGTCTGTTTCCTGTAGGTTAGGTTAGGGTTCGACATAAATAATCAGGTAGTACCCGGCCGCACTATCGGGTTAATAAACCTAACAGATTACAATCTATCGGAAAATAATGCGTGAAATTGTAATCTTTCGACAGTTTGCAATTTCGCGAGTTATATTATAATCTAACGGTTTTTACAATCTTACGGTGACATATCAATGAACTCATGTAAAATAATAATAATGGATACCATCAAAACAGTCAAAACATAAAATCTATGTATTCTGCCTCATATATTATTTTAGTATTGTACCTATAATGATTGTATGTATGACATTAGGTATCAATAAACATTTTTTAAAAAACATTTTTTACTTTATTATTTACATCCATAGATCACTAGATTAAAGAACCATCCAATGTTGCTTCTGTGTTGTAGCTACACAATCTCAAATATATTGACTGGTCTAAATCTAGTGTTGACCTTTTCCGAATGGAAGAATATGAAAAGGATGAGATGGGAGATTGTGAACAACATAGCTACGTTATCGCAGAAACGCGGAACCGTATAGCCACGCGTATACGCGTTTCTGCTGCAAGTAATGCAATACCCTTACATATTTTAGTAAAATTCTGAAAAATATACAACTATAAATAGTAATAAACCACTATATGTGATCGCATTGGTGGGCTTTCAATGGATCTAAATAATAATTTTGATCATTTGGAGACCATAAGACCAAGAGGTCTATCTCAAAAACTAACTGCTTTTGTACAGTATTAAAATACTGTAAACAGCGATTTATTTATCAGCGATATATATTTATAATCATATACATATGTATATTTTTTTTATCTGAAGAACAGTTCGGTTCCTTCGGGATAGGTGATGGAAGTTCCAAAGTAGGTACCTAATAGGAATATACGGAATTCTTTGTGCATTTATTGTTTTAAAAATAATTAGGTTCATATTTTTATTCTAAAGACCTTTGTCATAAAAAAATTCCAGGAAAAACTCATCATAATTTTAACCGACTTCCAAAAAAGGAGGAGGCTCTCAATCCGACGATTTTCTACGTTCTTATTTAATTATTTTTATGTAGGAAACGTAACAGTCCATACCAAATAATAGCCAGCCGGCACTGGGCAGCACATCAGGTTTTATCATGGAGTAGATATTTTATTATGTTATACTCTATGACAGTGGTTCAATAAAACAATAGTTTTTAAAAGTGTATTCTTTATTAAAAGCATAATAAAAGTACAATGTAACAGTTAGGTACTAATTATTATTTACTTTACCACATGGCAAACACAATAATAGAATATATTCTATTAAAAAAGAAAAAATCTAACTAATGGGAGGTATGAAACTGTTTTTTATTTTTCATCAATTGGTTGATATCAGGTTTGATAGAAGACAGTTGAAGTCTCATATCATGTTCGGCGTCCAGTCTATTCCGATATTTTGTTTTCGTGGCTGCATAGGTCGAGAATCCTGTTTCGCACAAATATGTTGCTGGGAACGGGAGAAGAATATTCAGAGCCATTTTGCCAAGCATTAGATATTCATCACGGATTTTGCAAAAATCGTTGAGAGGCGTCGTTTTGAACAGTGACTCCATACTTGTGTCTGATGACATTTCTAAAAGAGATTCATATATCTCGTTTGACATACTTTCGGGCTTTTTCAAGTTGGGTAAAAAAGGATTATGAATCCATGAATTCAGTTTCATTTTTGTATTCTGTTCTTCGGGAAAATACTTTTCAAAAGATGCGCGCATCGAACTGAGATATTGGACCAATTCTTCAAACACATCATCTTGAAACATTTCTGAGTCGTTATCGCTAACAAACTCACTGAGTGACGTAAAGCTTTCTATTTCTTTCTTACCAACGCAAATAATCCAAAAATCTAATTTTCTTTTGAAGGCAGTTATTTTGTTAGAGGCCTGAAACACTGTTGTCTGTTTACCTTGCAATGATAAATTCAATTCGTTCAGTTTTTGAAAGATATCCGCCATAAAAGACAATCGGAACAACCAAGTTTTATCATACAAACGGTCCTTCAAATTAAAAGAAGTATCTGCTGAAAGAAACATTTGTAACTCGGCTCTAAGTTCAAATAGCCTTGTTAAAGTTTTACCCCGAGACAGCCATCGCACTTCTGTATGGAGCAGCAGTGTTTTATGTTTGCTGCCATAATCTTCACACAATAATGAAAACAATCGGGATTGTAGTGGTCGTGATTTGATAAAATTAATTATTTTGACCGCTTCATCCATAACTAATTTTAGATTTGATGGCATTTGCTTCATCGCAAGTGCTTGTCTATGTAGAATACAATGGCTGGAACTACAATTAGGCGCTTTATTTTTTATTCGTGACACTGCTCCTGCTGTTTTACCTGTCATCGCCTTGGCCCCATCTGTGCAAATGTCAAAGCAATTGTCCCAACTGAGATTATTTTCTTCAAAAAATATATTTATTTTATTAAAAATTTCTTCCCCGGTAGTGTTTGTGAGCAGCGGTGAACACATAAGCATGTCTTCTTCAAAAGAACTTTCATATGGATATCTCACGATAACCAGCAAGATAGCCAAACCAGCGACATCAGTCGACTCGTCCATTTGCAAGGCGAATCGTGTTTTTTGTAAACGTGTAGGTAACTAGTTCTTGTTTGACGTAGATTGCCAGATCATGGATTCGCCGTGAAACAGTATCGTTTGATAGCGGCACAGTAGAAAGATGCTTTGCAGATTTTTCATCGAGCATACATTTTGTTATGTCTAATACACATGGCTTTATTAAATTCTCAGCGATAGTGTGCGCTTCACCTGCTTGTGCAATGCGATAGCTAACTAAATATGATGCCTCCGTGGCCTTTTCGTTGATAGTTTGTGTTACATGCATCATATTTTTTTGACTGTCCAATAACTGATCTGTTTTACGAACAAAAAATTCTTTATTCTTGTCTTTAGACTCGGGATGTACAGTTTCTAAATGTCGGCGCAATTTGGCAGGTGCCATGGAACTATTAGGAAGCAGTTTACTACATAGCATGCAAAGAGGTGAGCCGTTAGAATCAACAAATCCGAAACTGATATATGATTCATCATACTTCCTTTTTTTCGTCTTTGAAACCGTCGAGCTTGACGTCGTGGCATCATCGTTTGGATCGGTGATTGCTATATTCTCCGCGCGTACTGCTTTTGAACATTCAGCGTCATTAGAAGATGTTGTTGCAACACGTTTAACACCTTTAAGCCAACGTTCCATTCTTCTTTATTTATAATGTTACACGTTAGGATGGTGGGGTCTAAAACTAAATAATGCACAATCGTTACTGACGAGGCGCGACGCGCGATCGCCGCTTTTATACTTAGTCCTAAACTCGATCTCGAATATTCTCGAAAATACTCGAGTCGGCGCCTTTGATACACAAAAATCAAAAATAAAAAGAGATATAAACAATAAACAATAATAAACAAAAATAAAAATTGCGTTGTAAACAATCTCGACTTTATTTTTTGAAGTTAGAGTTGAACGTCGCTTGTTGACAACTAAAGTGTATTAGGATTGAATTGAGCTAATTTGTAAACAAATATGGCGGTACTGATCACGTGACCTTATTTTGACGTGACCCCTAATGATGGGACTATTGCTGAATTATATGAGGCATGAACTATTGAACGATTACTGAACGAATTATCTCCAATGCAAAGAATACTCGTATTTTATATGGGAGAAACGGTACTGTTATTGGATACAAGCTCGCTCTGTGACCGTAAGCATCGACGTTCAGAATCGAAAACTTAATCGAATTATTTGAATCACGTTATTTTATTATATTAAATTTACGGATATTTTTATATGAAAATTATTCTAATAAGTCGTAAATTCTGAAGTAATCAATAATAACAAGAAAATTATTACAAAGTTTTTACAGGGGAGCTGTTAATATGTTTTGGCGGACCCGGTATTTAGAAGGTATCGAGATGGTGTGAAATAATAGGGGAAGCGCTACATAACCGTAGAGTTATTGGATATGTAACCACTTTTATGACTTAATTGTATATCTAAAATAAAAAAATGAATATAATGTATAAATAAACATGTTTTTTACGGCAATTTCACAATTATTTTCCAGCGTCTCGATTCCTACCGGGCTTGCCTATAACCTTATTTAACGATTTAAATATATATTTTTTTACTTTTAATTTAATTTAATAGTAACAAACCATTCTTCATTTATTGAACCATTGTTCCTAAAGAAATCTCATAGTCGGATATCAATTTTGAATAAAATATTAGGTACAATAACAAATTAGTTAAAAATGGCGATCTCTTTTTGCGATTTGAATGAATAGTCAATTCATTCAGTAACACAGAAGTTGAAAATGGTGGGCACTTTTAGGAACGAAGATTTCCTTTTTCAGGATTACCACAACAGATATCGATTTTGAAAAATCTTTCATTAATAAAGAAGATCAAAATGGCGGTCAATTGTTAAGATTTATACAATTTTTTTTTTGTATTTGTTATATAGTAAAACAGGAAATGTATAAATATTTTTTTATTTAAGTACATTATTTAAGTGTCGTAAAAATATTTTTATTCATACCTATATATTATTTATGTATAAATATGTATTTTAATTTCGTTGTACAATCATTAAAGTCATAAGAGAGCTTTAAAGTCCAATAACTGTACCGTTTCCCTGTACCATATCGGTACCGACTAAATATTGGGTCAGTCAAAACATCAACGGCCCAATAAAAACTTTGATATAATATTGTTGTTATTTATTACTTTAGTATTTACGACTTAATAAGATAATTTTGAAATGAAAAACATTCGTATACGTTATATAATAAAATAACGTGATTTACAGAATTCGATTACAATGTTTTCGATTCTGAACGAGTTATATCGATGTTTACGGTCACTGACTCAGTATTAGTCATTCGTTTTTAGTCTGTGGTTGCGATGTCGTATCTGAGCAACACTATAAAATCCAAGTAATACAAAACGTCAAAACAAAAATTTTACTTTAATCTGTGGGACTTTATTTGTGTTTTCATTCAGTTTTTATTAAAAATATTGTTTAACTACTGGATAAATGGAAGAAATAATACACTGCATGTTTACGTTGGATGTTGTTTGTGGACTACAAGCAGTTTGTGTGTGTTTTCAATTGCTTTAACATTGTGAAAAGTGTTTACAAAGTTACGCGTTAGAAAAAAGGTTCGTTTGTTTACAAATTAGCTCAATTCAATCTAAATACACTTTATAGCGTCTAATTCAAAGGCGGCTTTTATCAAAGGAACTGCGCGCGCCCAAGTATACAAGTATACATGTTGATACCAAACTTATGAGATATTGTACCAGCTATTATAAGTAACACATGTTTCTACAAATACAAATAAATAAATAAATAAATATACCTACGCGCGGCCGCGGAGTCAAAACGTTCGACCAGAGAGAGGTGTTTTGATTTTTTTTCTAAATTCTTGCGGAACCCCTACAGAGGTATCGCGGAACCCTAGGGTTCCGCGGAACACACTTAGAGTATAGCTGCTCTATGTGTTTTACATTATTAGTGCTGCGATATCTTCGCACTGCCGGCCGCCCCTATTTCTATTGCGCGTTAATTTATTTCTATGATATCTCCTAAGATATTCATCTGAATTAAATGGTGTTAAAGGCGAATTTGATCTATATTAAATAATTGAGATGACCAGCTATTTTATTTTGATAAGAATTAATACAATGTCAGGAAAAAGAACTTCGAAAGTAAAGCTTTGTTAAAACAAATTGTTACGTAAAATTACGTAAAACTTTTCAAATTACGTAAAATTTTTAATGATAATAAAAATAAAAATAATGATAAAAATGGTTATTGTGAGAAGAAGAAGATATTTAGATAGAGATTTGTCTTAGAAGATAGATATAAGCTATCCCTGACTTTTTTTTAGAACTTTTTGAGAGGCACAATTCCACCATGTACATTGTTTTCGTGTAACTTTACTATTTAGGCAGTGCGCGCCACGGAAGCTCTCAGATGTGATGATTTTTCCGACTTAATTCACATTATTGCAATTTTCGTAGGGATCTCTAATTTTTTGAAAATAAAATAAAGCGTATGTTACTCGCTGATAAAGTAGTTCTCTATATTAGTGAAAGATTTTTTAAAATCGGTTGAGTAGTTTTTGAGTTTATCTATTACAAACAAACAAATCTTTCCTCTTTATTGACCGAGCGAAGTGAAGTTCTCTGAGTTTACTTGAGTGAATTTGCACTTCCCCGTCCGTCCGTCCGTCTGTCAGAGCCTTATAACTTCTGAATTACTAATGTGTAAACCGATGGCCGCCAGCCGAGTATGGCTTAAAAAGTTATAAAAATCTTTATTTCGGGGGGGGCTCTCATAGAAGCGAATGCGAAGTTTATTTTGTTTTTCCATTAATGAGTGCATAATAATAGGTTACTAATAATAATACCTATGAAATTACCGTTTTGTATGGAATAAGTGAAAGTACTAATTTTTTCAAACTTTTTTATTTCTGTTATTCGAAGTAATCACCCATGCAATCGACGCATCTTTGCCAACGCATTGGCAGTTTATTGATGCCCTTGTAAAAATCAGCTGGACGGGAGGCAACAAACTCTTCAAAGGCATTTTGTACTGCCTCTCGGGAATTGAATTTTTTACCCACTAAAAAGTTGTCTAAATTTTGGAAAAAGTAATAGTCGCTAGGTGCAAGGTCTGGTGAGTATGGCGGATGAGGGAGAGCTTCCAACCCCAGCTCTTGCAGCTTGGAGACTGTCTATTGCGCAGTATGGGGTCGCGCGTTGTCGTGAAGGAGCAGTGGGTACGACCGATTGACCAAAGCTGGTTGCAGATGTGCAAGCTTCTCCATCATTCTCTCCAGTTCTTCACAGTACACATCTGCAGTAATGCTCATGCCGTTTTGTAAAAAGCTGTGGTGAATCACACCCACACTAGACCACCAAACAGTGACCATCACCTTTTTAGGGGTCATTTTTGGTTTAGGGCATTGCTTTGGTGCTGAACCAGGATCTAACCAATTTGCTGAGCGCTTTCGATTGTCGAACAGAATCCATTTTTCGTCGCACGTAACAATTAGTTTCAAAATTCTTTCATTTCTTTGCCTCTTGACCAGTGCAAGGCAGGTCTCGACGCGTACGGTGCGCTGGCGATCCTTAAGGTCGTGGGGCACCCATCTATCAAGCTTTTTTACCTTGCCAATTTGTCGCAAATGGATCATATGGATGGATATGGATGGATGGATATTGTTTTGATGCTTACATCAAAAGCTGCTGCTAGCTCAGCTGTAGATTGAGTTTCGTCAGCTTCCACAATCGCCTTTAATTCATTATTGTTGACCAAAACCTCCGGACGACCACGAGCTTCATTTTTCAAGTCAAAATTTCCAGAACGGAACCGGGAAAATCAATAACGGGTTGTGCGTTCGTTTGTACAGTTCACTCCGTAAACGTTTTTGATGTTATGTACTGCCGTTTGTGTCGCGTTGGTGCCACGACGGAACTCATATTCCATAATTACACGAATTTTTAAAGTATCCATTATGACGATGTTGAAATGTAATGAAAATACAACGCTAATCAAAAAACAAAAGACTGTGTTTGTAAAAAAAATGTCATGGTTTTAAAACAAAATTAATTTGAATTTAGAATACGTAACCATTACAAACTTTTTTTTATTTGAAATGACCAGTACTGAAGAAAGGCAATTCCTAGGTAAAGACCTAATATATAGTTTAGAGTCTAGCTCTGGTATATCGGATGTGTATAGTAGGTACAGGACCGGACCTAGGACACTTCCTTGAGTTACACCAGCTTTGAATTCTTTCAGACCCGAATAAGCTTCGTCTTGTCTAACTCTGAACATTCTGTTTGTGTGTCTGTAAAAGTTTATTCGTTTATTATTTTCTTACAAATAATAGATGTTAGCATCTTTGATTAGTTTAGTACATTACGTGGAAATAAATAATAGTCTACTGATAGTAGGTACTGATGTGTATGAACGTAAAGATGAGCACACATCTAGACATAATCGCCGTAGGAGCCGCAAGCACACAGTCTCAGTCTCATCACATTTTATAATTTTTTTATTATGAAATCGTATGCTACGTAACACGCGCTCACCGAACGAGCTGCATTTTAGTAAAATACTGTAGGTATACGTATCCCATCCATGCAAGTGGATGAGGATTGACGTCATCAGATTCGGCGCGGTTTAATGCGTACGGTGCAGTGAATGGATACCGCAAGGTCTCAGTTCGGGGCGAACCACTACCTACTTAGTAGGGTGGTTGCTTTTAGTATTTTTATTATCTTTAGGCAATCATAGAATTTTAACGATCTTTTATAATCCATTGCTAGTATTTTTGAACAACAGGTTATTTCAGTAAGATTGTGATTTATAGTAGACGCTAAGGATATGTACTCTAGAATAAATTAATAAAAAGACAAACGAAAAAAGACCTATTTTCTCTAATTGCAGCCACCTTGTATCTAATGCCATCCTTTCGTGTACCTAATATCTACCAGCCTTGTTTAGGGTTATGTCTTTTGAGATTTTGTGTCATGAACATAAACGAAAAATTTACTAATCTTAATATAATTTTGTGTTGGTGTAGAGCAGTGGTTCCCAATTAAATTTTGCCTCAAATAACCTCAAACTCGCATACTCGTTATTTCAGAAATGATAAATAAAAAAAATAATCAGTGTTTTTACTGATTAAATTATCTTAGTCAAGAAATTGCCGCGTGTACCACTTGATGCAACTTCGCGTAGGTACCACTAATTGGGAACCACTAGTGTAGAATTGTAGAGGGTAAGTAGGTCATTATAAAAATAATAAAAAATAATTAGGTATATAATTTTTTTGTTTAATTATGAAATATATACTTAGAAAACATTAACATAGTAGAGTAAGAACAAGTAACATAAGTAAAGTTAGATTTAAGTGATTAAGAAAAATATCAAAGTTCCTAGATAATTTTTTTTATAGTTTATCAAGGTTTTAACCTTGACATTAATCTACTTAGTATACTACAGAGAGTACTTACCAAAATGTCCAATCCAATAAACAAGTGAATACTTACAGCTGGACTGATTTTTTTAAAGATATTTAAGAACATTCTCGATTAATTCACCTTTCAAACAAGAAAAACGAAATCAAAATCGGTACAGCCGTTTGGGCGTTACAATGCCACAGACAGACATACAGATACACAGATACACATGTCAAGACCCGCTGTATAATAATGTTTAATTTATGTGCAAATCGTGGATGTTTAAAAACATTGAAATCCTGAACGTTATATTATTACTTTTATCGAAAAATTGTACAATCAATGAGTTCGAACTTGAATGATGTCCTTTATAATTCTTATAAGTTTGTGGTACCCCTGAATTACACCACAAGGCTGGAATTAGATACTCTGTCCAATCAAATACCAGCCTACTAGGCTGGCGTTGTGTACTCCGTACACTTAATGCATTTAATTGCAGCCCTAATAATTTCCGCTTACAGAAAAGAAACATTTTGTAAATTGACTGAGATTAATTTAATACTATATTTATTACCATACTAATGCTAATTACGCAGCTAAAAGACAAAATTATGCGCAAAATCCCTTCTTTTTGCGAGATCAAAACTTAGCTTAGAATCTTTTTCTTGTCGGTGGCATAGAAATACTCGTAGCAAAATGGCTGACGTCCACACAATACATTTTTCATTCGCTACTGACATCAGAGACAAACTGACATTATCAGATTCATTGCCATTGTTGCCAATTCTGGAATATAGTTAGTACTGCGTGCAAATATTTTTTTAGCTGACTAAATTCATAGGTAACCCCATGAGAAAACTTAAATTATCGAAGAAAAAAAGGCAAAAGGGCTGGTATTAGGGGCAGGGGGGACTTTATCCGAGTGGTTTAAGTTTTTTTATTCCCTGGGGAACTCCTTAATTTTCCGGGATAAAGAGCAGCCTGTCACTCTTCAAGTCCTCAACTAAATCCATGCCAAAAATCACGTCGATTCGTTGCTCCGTTAACAGATAACACTTCTGTAGCAAAGTTATCTAAGTACCTATCTGCCCTTTCAAGCTACTTAAACTCTGGTTCAGCCTTCAGATTGAGTCACGACATTTTTAATACACGAAATTAAGTCCACATATCACAGGCAAACATATGGCATCGAAATATTATGGAAATACCGATGTAAACAGTAAATTATGTTGATGGCTGTTGACAGATTTTCTCTTGGTCGCAATTTTTTATTATTAATTTTGTTTCCTTCAAACGCCACCAAAAAGATATTGTTAAGTCCTAATCAAGTGAATTGCTGTTATCTGTTGGGGAGTTTTGTCCTCTATGTCTGATAATATTTATCAAATCTTCACCAAAATTGGGCACAACTTACCTGATGATACATACCTTCTAATAAAGAAAGATTTATACAAATCAGAGTTATGGAGTAAAATCAACAAAGAACTCCTATCCTGGAGGTACCTTATTTTCTATCGGGATAAAAACTATCCTATATATTGACCCGGAGTATCAGCTACCGCTATATCAAATTTCATTTAAATCTGTTCATTAGTTTTCGCGTGATGCTTGGCTATACAGACAAACAGACAGACAGACAAAAGTTAAATAAAAATCTGTTTTGGGCTCAGTATCGATAGTAAAGCATACCCCGATTAAAATTTTCAGAATATATTAAATGTACAGAAATCTTCCAGTTACAGTTTTATTATGAGTTCAACATTTTCAACCAATTTGAATAAAAAAATTGTTTTTGGTATTAGTTATCATAGCAACATCTAAAAAAAGTCAGTCTTAGATTAGACTTAAGAAAGGCGATGTTGAGTACACGAGAAGGGTGTTTCGAAAATAAATGATGATGATATCATCGAAAACATGTGAAATTTATATTATTTAAGCCTAATTAGTTTCAGTTAATCTTATACTATATCCAACGCACAGTCTAAACCGCTGGGGTTAGTAACTTCAAATTTTGACAGTAGGTTCCTTTTGTGACTTGTGATTTTTCAAAATTCCACTCCTAAGAGGGTGAAATAGGAGGTAAAAGTTTGTATGAAAGCCCGTCATTTCTCAAGTTATATCTTGGTATACGAGCTACGGGTTGAAAATGAAGAAATACGTGTTTCACAGTTTTTAAAAATTCTACCCCCGAAGGGTTTAAATAGGGGTTGAAAGTTTGTTTGATAGTCCTTCATTTTTCAAGTTATAGCAATGAAACTTGGTATGTAAGCTGCGGGTTGAAAATGAAGAAATACATATTTGACAGTTTTTCAAAATTCGACCCCCAAAGGGGTAAAATAGGGGATGAAAGTTGATAGAAAAGGCCTCCATTTCTGAATATATTTCACAAGTTATTTCAACGAAACTTGGTATTTTGGCTTTCGGTAAAAAATAAAGAAGTAAGAAAAGTGTCACATTTTTTCAAAATTTCACCCCGAAGGGGTATATACTATAACTAGGGATTGGAAGTTTGTATGAAAGTCCTTCATTTCTCAAAGTATAGCCAAGAAACAAGTGACATATTGAAATAGTACCAGATAAACATATTCAAATATGTTTATCTGATACTATTTGAATATGTCACTTCCGTGGAAAGAGATTTTCTTTTTTTTAATTTTCATGATAACTACAGGGAAAATAGCTTGCATCATAATGACACTGTATTGTTAATTTAAGACTGCTTCGGACCATGTATAAAAACATTTTTATTTTCCAAAATATTAGTTCCGTTTTTGAGAATATCCCATACCTACAGGTAGGTTCCTATTGTGTAAGTAATTCCATGTGAATCATAAGCATAAGATCATTGACCGAGCGAAGCGAAGGTCTCTGAGTCTACTTGAGTGAATTTGTACTCGTCCGTCCGTCCGTCTCTCAGACCCTTATAACCGCTGAATTACTGAACGTAATTACTTAAAATTTAAATATAATATGTAAACCAATGGCCTCCAGCCGAATATGGCTTAAAAAGTAATAAAAATCTTTATTTCAGGGGGCTTCTCATAGAAGCGAATGCGAAGTAAAATATTTTTATAGCGTTACATAGGATTGCGGTATTTCATTTTAAACATAATTAGGAATAGAGGACAAAAATATATGTGTATTTTTCCCCTAAAATTTACGAAATGGGGGGCTTTCAAAGTGGCGATTTTCTAAGGTCCAAAGTTGACCTCAGAACTGTTTATTATAATTTATAAGGAAACGAAATTATTTAATTTTTAATGAGCTCTATTTGCATCTCATTTTAAAAGTTAACTATTACAATATATATATATAATATACTTAAAACTATCATAAGGATTGCACGAGGTCTCAGATCGGTGCGAACCACTAGTATTAGATAACGTGGAAATCTGGCTTCACATACCTACTTAAGCTGGTAGGCCAATTAGGTACGTACGCGGTACCTATCTATGGATGCGTGCTAGATACCTACCTATTTTGCTTTATTTATTCAATATTGAGATCTCGTGTTTTTAAGATTGTTTTACATCTTTAATTAAACAGATAGGTATTTTTAGGTAAAAACGAATTAACGGAATATTTTTTAAGAAGCTCAAGGTTCTAGTGTGGTTCTAGCGATGTAACACTTTAAAGAACCTATATTTTAAAACATCAAAGTACTTGTGTTCCTATATATCTATACTTAGTATGCGGCAGTGGTCTTTGTATCCAATTAGTACTTAAATCGTAAGTTTGTAAGCCGTGCAGCAGAAGTAATATTATTATTTTGCTTTGTGTCCGGAGTTGTCTCGCAAATCGCGACCTCTGCCTTTCGTTGAAACTGGTTTGCTCATAAACGATTTCTTCTCAATAGCTGCGTCTGCGATTTAGTGAGCAGTCGTCTCATCGGTTTCATAAAATGAATAAACTCTATATTACTGTAGCGGCTCTCATAGCTTTAGCGTTTATAACGGTACGGTGTAACAAGACTCCGGTAGAACAATGCCCAGGTAAGAATTTTTTTGAATTGGTTATTAGAGTACCTACCTACATAATCTACATATAAGCCTTACAAGAAATGTTTTTTTTATGTATTCGTGCTCTTGTCGTTAGTTGCAAAGCTCATTCCACATTAAGAAATATGCACTTAGACTAAGTAATGATTACATTCCCTATATAGTACTTATACATATATTATACAACCTTATATTTTATTATATCCACAAGGACCTCGAAAAATAAATTTAGTGGGGGGGTAGTTATAAGAGAAGAAATTAGAAAAATAAAACATTTTACATCATTTGTGTATTCTACCTATTTAAACTCTAGAAATATGTTTAGTTAAGTAGGTTAGGTATAACAAGCGATGTTACATGTTCCATGCTAAATAATATAGAAATAAAAAATATGAGTAAGTATGTAATGTTCGGGTGGTCAGAAGGGATCTTGAAATTACAACAGCAGCAACGATGATTATTACAGATTTGTTATAAACGAAATTCACAAGGTTTACGCTTAGAAGGGCTGACTCGAACAATGAATATCGCAAAGACTTGCAAAGAGTCTTGGCAAGGACTGTTTGGTAAGAACTTTCTGACAAGAACTCGTTGACACTATTGCAAGAACTAAGTTACAAATTGGGATGGAGGACGTTATAAACCACTATAACACAAATAACATTTGTGAAAGGTAAACAAACAATTTCATGGACTCTACACTCGTTAGTAATTAGTGCTAATTTCCAAATGTGCTTATCTGCTAATTGAGGTACACTCGTTTACAATAATATTATGTATCTAAAAATGTCCACTCAGCTATAAATTATTATATGAAAATACTAGCTAATGCCCGCGACTTCGTCTGCGTAGATCGAGATTTTTTGGTTCGCGCGGGAACTCCTTTATTTTCCGGGATAAAAAGTAGCCTATGTGCTATTCCAGACTTTAATACATCTCTGTGCCAAACAGCCAGATCCGTTCAGCCGTTGAGGCGTGATTGAATAACAAACATCCATAGATCCATACATCCAGACATCCATCCATCCATCCATCCATCCATCCATACATCCATACATCCATTCATCCATCCAAACTTTCGCATTTATAATATAAGTAAGATGCAAATATTACAATCCTCCCCCTTTAAGAAAATAAATACAGTTTATTTTATAACTCAATATTAAAATTGATCAATATAAAACAATTTCATAACTTTTCAATGTAAACACATAACATACTATAAGTACTTAATTTAATCACATAAAATCAAATCATCAAACGAATGTATTTCTTAACAATATATTTTTTATCTAAATCTAAAATCAAAACAATATAATCAAAATATCAAAGTTTAAAAGATTTATTTTATTAATATACTTAATCAATTTCCTTTCTCGCACTACGTCTTAAACGTACATCCGAGACGTAAATCTGATGTAGAAGGTTTCTTCTAGTTCGATATCCTTATTATCATTCTTTTTGTTGTTATTTACTTTTAAAGTTATACAATTTGTAATTTTAGCACAACAAGATGTCTTCTAATGCTAACAATCTATCATTTCTACAACAAAAAATAATGTTTTCTCCATAAATATTTAATTAAACGATACAGTACATAAATCACAACCAATTTTAAAATAGACGAAAATATAAGCAAAATAATAATTATTAACAACTTTATCAAAAATTCTCTCATTTTCCATTTGATCAAATAAATCATTAATTTTGTCTATTTTGTAAATTCAAACTTTCTAAATCCAATTTCTCGTGTACTCTTAATGGTATGAAATTTATTTTAGTTATATTCTTATTTTTCAACTTTTTACAACAATCATCTGATATAATATCAATTAGGGCTAAAACGAAATTATTATTACTTTCTAAACCAACTTTTTGGGTTTGTAACATTATATTACTTGTACCTATATAATTTACAACTATCAGTTTTTTTTTTATAATTCACGTATTTATTAGCTCTATAACAAAAGGAACTTTATTTTTACAATTTAATGTGCCAATAACCTTTCTAGGCGTTACAAATAACCAATGATAATTATTATGATGTAATTAATACCATTGTTCAGTTGGTATATATCCTACTCTTGTATCACATTCAGCAGGTAATGTGGTTTAAACGTACATCAATTCGGTTTCACACGTTTTGCTTGTATGTACTGAATATAATGCTGTTTCTAACTTGCATATGTATCTATTATTCTGAATGATTTTACATTTATTCAAATTTTCTTAACTAGTGTAATGAATTTCATTACTTGAAATTAAAAAGTATTTAAAATTTGGTAAAACGAATATAAATGTATTATGACTAGAACTGGAATTGGAACTGGAAGAACATGATATAAGTAGTAACTAACTTGAGTGATCAAAGGAGTTTTAATTACAAAAACAAGTTCTTCATTTGCTTCATATGATATTTTTTAATAATAATAGTTCTGAAATATCTTTTTCATTGAGTTCTAGAGGATATTTAGTCTGTGGTGGCAAATACGATAAAGTTTTTCTTAATTCTATTCCATATTGTTCCGGGGTTATGATAACCGGATGGATGACATTATTTTTCGCGAACAAAATTGCATTATTAATTGTTGAAATTTCATGGTTAACATATGTAGTTATTAAGTCAATAATGACATGTGCTCGTCAATATCTTCTTTTATTTTAATGCTAAATATTTTATCACCTATCTCTTTCGTATAATTCGATAATAAATTCAAGTTTTCATTAAATATTTTTTTCATTAGGATTAAAATTAGTGGTTGTACTATTAAAATGATTAACTTTTCCTAAATTTTCAATTATCCATTATACTAATATTATATAACTTATCACCACTTTTTACATACGGTATCCATGTCAGGAATGTCAGAACCTGATTCATTCTGAAACAAACGCATGTTTCAGTCTATTGGTATGTACTTTTATTTTCTTATTTTTAATCTTAATTGTAACGTTCGTTGAAGAATTAACTTAAATAATATTGTAAGGTCCTAACCAATAAGGTGAAAGCTTACGTGATTTTTCTAGTTTTATAGCTTCGTTGCTTAAAGTCCAGTCAATTTAGACATCCAAGGTTACAAAAATTCCGACTTGGCTTTATATTTGTAGGATTGTTTAGTACACTATTATAAAGGAAATGTGAAAATTCCTCATCGATCTGGCACGTGCAAAAAAGTTTACTCGTGGTCAAAGGTCACAAAGACGGGTTTTTCGCGATTAAACATATACAATTTAAAATAGGATATTTAGTATATAGTCCGGTCAAATTAGACTAAAAAATAGGGGTGAGGTTACAAAAATTCCGACTAGGCTAAAAATTGGTAGGATTGTTCAATACACTATTTTAAAGGAAATGTGAAAAGTCCTCATCGATCCGGCACATGCAAAAAAATTTACTTTTTTTTTCGTTATATCTCAAAAACGGTGGCTCTTAGGAAAAAAAGTATTTACGCATTATTTATAGATCTGATCTACAATTTTTTTCTGAGCTAATTTTATGATATAACTTACCGTTTTGCTGAAAATCGCGAAAAACCCGTTTTTGTGACCTTTGAACCCGAGTAAATTTTTTTGCACGTGCCGGATCGATGAGGACTTTTCAATTTAAAACAATTTTAAAACTTTTTAATTTAAAACAATTTTGATATTTCTATAATTAAATTAGAGATAAAATCAGCACTTTGGTTTGTTAAAAGAATTTCAGGAATTCCAAATTTACACATGAAATTACGTACAAAACGATCTGCTATTGTTTCTGCATCATGCTGAGGCAAAGGACAAGCTTGAGAATATTTTGTCAAATCATCTTGTAAAGTTATAATGTATCTATTTCTATTTTCTGTTAAAGTCAATGGTCAAGAGCAACTTTTTGGAATGCTTCTGTAGATGTTGAAGTTATTTCCATTGGCTTTTTATTTTTCTTCCTATTAATTTTATTCTTTTGGCATGATTCGCATTATTTAATAAATTCTTTTATATCTTTTTTCATAGCGTCCCATGTATAATTAGCTTTATTTTCCTTTTATGTTGCATAAAGCCGTATTATTTTAATATTGTTGACGTTTATGTTGTAGTGTTATAATCATTATTTGAAGGACGTCAAAGTACGTGACATTCAACCGTTATTTTGAAACAATACTGCTTTATGCGGTGGTAGTAACTCCTTAACTATTGAAAATGACACATAATTATTATTTTAATGAAAATAATAATGAATAATAATATAGTTGCATTAAAACCTTACCTTCGTATTCATACATTTTGTGCAACGAAACGTCATTGACAGAAAAGAAGTAGAAACGTATTTGAAGTCGTTAGTTCAAGCTGTCAGTCATTGTGATTTGTATTTATTGTTTATAGTGGTTTTAGTGATATCGACTGTTTACCGTGCTTGTTTTCAATGTTTCACAAAAAACTTTTGATTTTGAACTTTTGCAATCAAAATTGATGAGATGTAGAAATGTGCTGTAGAGGTAGTCTGACCATAGATGTAATCTGTCAATGTCAGTGTAACTCTAGGTATACTATATATTTTTCTTGAGAATTCTCGTCTTTAATTATCTTGTACAATGAGTCGTACAATAGAATTACTGGTGGGTGACACACTGACCTTACACCGAATAATAAGTACCTACTAATGTAAAACGTAAACTAAACTAATAGAAAAGTCCTATTACAGTGTAAAGGATTATTTGAATGATAGCAAGGCATGGGTATGAATTGTTACAGCGGCTGATTATGTAATGTTATATTATAAGTACATATATATAATTTAAAATATTTGTGAGATGGTGATAATAAAAAAAAGCGGAGTTTATTGCGGGCTCTTCTCAGACCAGGGCACGTTTGGAACCCTCGTAGCTTTAGTTTTAAGATATCGTAGTTAATTATCACCATCACGTCTTAGGCTCTGTAAGCATGACGTTCAGAAGGTGTACTTTGTAGGTACATATTTTGAATAAATATGTTGTGAGTTTGAGATTGAGTTCAATAATTTCTGTACAAAAAGTAATGATATCCCATCAAAAACATAAATGTAAAATGAGAGCCAAGTTCAAAATTGTGATATATATGCCTTGGTTGTTGAATACAGCGACAAAAGAAGTGAGATCTAAATGGGTGCCAAGTTCAATGGTCAGTCCTGCAATTTATTTATCCCATCAAAAACATAAATGTGAAATGAGAGCCAAATTCAAAATTGTGATATATATGCCTTGGTTGTTGACTTCAGCGACAAAAGCAGTGAGATCTAAATGGGTGCCAAGTTCAATGGTCAGTCCTGAAATTTATTTATAACAACATATAATATTTTATAACAACTTAAAATATCATTTCTTCTTATAAGGTACCTACTTAATAATAATTCGTATATGAAAACTAGCCAAGCCAAAGCCTTAGTCTTCAACATTTTATACTAAGTTATAAGAAGAAATGATATTTTAAGTTGTTATAAAATATTATATGTTGTTATAAATAAATTTCAGGACTGACCATTGAACTTGGCACCCATTTAGATCTCACTTCTTTTGTCGCTGAAGTCAACAACCAAGGCATATATATCACAATTTTGAATTTGGCTCTCATTTCACATTTATGTTTTTGATGGGATAAATAAATTGCAGGACTGACCATTGAACTTGGCACCCATTTAGATCTCACTTCTTTTGTCGCTGAAGTCAACAACCAAGGCATATATATCACAATTTTGAACTTGGCTCTCATTTTACATTTATGTTTTTGATGGGATCTTTAACATTCATCAACCAAGTTAAAGGTTTGTGATCAGTTATAACTCTGAACTTACATCTATATAAATAAGGTCTAAAATGCTTCACAGACCATACAATTGCCAATAATTCTCTCTCTGTTGTCGAATAGTTTGTTTCACTTTTATTCAATATTCTACTCGCGTATGCAATTGGAAGATCATCGGATCCTTACCCTTGTGACAAAACACTGCCTATTGCGTTATTACTTGCGTCTGTCGTTAAATTAAAAGTTTGAGAAAAATCTGGGTATTTTAAAATTGGTTCTTCACATAACTTTGATTTTAATGTTTCAAAAGAATGTTGTTGCAAGCTTGTCCAAATAAAACGTTCGTCTTTCGTTAAAAGTTTTGTTAAAGGTTGACTTAGTTTACTAAAATTCTCAATAATCTTCTATAATAACTAGCTAATCCTAAAAAGCTTTTAATATCTTTTGGCCTTTTTGAACTGGATAATTCTTTACTTATTCTATCTTCTTCGGATCTGGGTTGACACCTTTCTGAGTAATTAAATGACCTAAACACATAACTTTAGTTTTCAAAAACTCACATTTATCTGGTTGAAGTTTCAAATTATGTTGAGATAATCGTTCAAAAACTTCTTTTAATTTCTTGTTATGATTTTGTTATGAATTACCATAAACAACAATATCATCAAGATATACTAATCATTTTATTCCTTGCAAACCAACTAATACGTTATTCATTAATCTCTCAAAAGTCGCCGGTGCGTTTTTCAATCCAAATAGCATTCTAGTATATTCATAATATACTACTTGCTAAATGAACACTAAATGCTGTCTGTCTGTCACTAAATCTGGTGAAATCCTGATGCCAAATCTAGGGTCGTAAAATATTTACTATGACCTAACTGATCTAATATATCGCTTATCTGAGGTAGTGGACAAACGTCACCTTCACTTATTTCATTTAACTTTCTAAAATTAACAAGTCGCCCTTTTCTTTTGCCTGACACGTCCATTTTCTTAGGGACAACCCATACTTGTGAGTTCCATGGACTATTTAATGGTTGAATTATTTCATCTTTTAACAATTTTCCATTCTGCCCATTAACTTCCTCTTTAAGAGCTTCTGGATACCTATACGCCTTTGTATTCATGGGAACATTATTATTTGTAGGTATCTCATGCATAACTGTATTTGTTGACGTTAATTTATCTCCTTCTAAATTAAATATATGATTATACTCTGTACATAACTCGACTAACGATTGTTTTTCCTCTTTATTTCCATGATCAGTACGTAATGTTTGCGTTAATTTATCTAAACGACTTCCTTTGTACGACGCTTCATTCTTAATTTTGTTTAATTTAGTTATCGCATTAGCTTCCTGTTGATCATTACCTAATGGCTCTAATTTTACAAACAACTTATTTATTTTAACCTCATTATCTGTTGTATTCAAACACACGGTTAATATCTTGTTTTTGTGGACTTTAACTGTACTTGGACATAAATAAACTCGTTCTGATATCTTAATTGGTTTCGATATTAATCCTACTTTTAAACAAGGGTTCTCTACAAACATAGAAATTACCTTTTCACAACTTGGTTCTATGACCGTTTCATTTATATAGTTTTGTTGATGAACATCACAAATTCTCTCATATATATATTACTTCAGTACTCATTTCATTTTACAATACTTTTGGATAAACTTCACAATCACCTTCAAAAATATTACTTTCAAAATCTTCATAACACATATCATCACTTTTATTCCCTTCATCATACATATTATCTTGTAGACCCTTTTTATTCATCTCAAATGTCAAATGGACACATCCGATTATATCCGTCGGATTAGCATCTTTGTCGATTCCTTTTAATAAAATTTTTATATCTTCAGAAATCATTGTTTGCCCTTCTATAAGAAATCTATTTTAGTTTTCTAATAAATTTGAGGAACATAAATATCGAATTCGGCCTGAATCTAACTTGTGGTCCTCGGGTTGGCCGCGGGCCTTGGACCGTTGGAGTTTAAAGGTTTGTTTTCATTACTATTTACTCCTATTATTAGATTGCCTATTATCATAACGATTATTATAATTCCAACTATTGTTTGGAAGATTAAAACGATTATTCAGAGGAGGTCGACTATTATTATAATTATTCGGATTATTCCAGCAATCCTTAGCCATATGCCCTTTTTTATCACAATAAAAACAAGAAGGAACTGTGGTGTAAGCCTCTAGTTATTTAAGTCAATGTATCTAATATTAAGTGGCCATTATTAAAGCATCATCCAAAACCTGTGGTCGTGTCTCATTCCCATTCATCAGAACCTTATATGGCGACCCTGCCAGCGCGTGCACGAGTCGGTGACCGGCCGTAAAAGGAAAGTTTGACAAAAACAATGAGTTACATCGAGTGCTAAAGGAGCTATGTGATGGCAATTGTGTATTATAATTCGCTACTTGTGAGATTTGTGCTGCGGCGAAAAACTTTTATAAATTTGAAGCAATAATCATGGGCAAGCAGCAAAGGCTCAAAGGAGCAAGAAATTATGCGGTCTGATGTTTATTGGGGCAGAGATACTGCTATTTCGATATTATCAAAGGTGTCATGGAAATTGGATCCAGCGGAGGATCGAGGCATATGATCTGCAAAGGTCGATGAGTAGGTATGTATTGCCGACGACAACGAGAAAACGCTGCCGCTGCAAAGGATTCGCCGGTATGAGTGTGTGTGTCAGTGCGCGGCGAAAATTAAGTTAAAAGTGTCGCGACAATTAGATAAGAATGTCAATGTGCGACAAATATTAGTTAAGAGTTAAATTAGTTAACTATGTGTAATCCTATAATTATACCCTTGCCATATTATTAATTGTAAGGTATTGTGAACAAATTTATTGATTTATATTTAGTCTTGTCTTTATGTTATGGCAGATGAAGCCAAAGAAATATTAAGCGACTTACAGTATATCAAAGATTATCTTACAAAGCTAGGACCTAGTAGGCGGTCACCCTCTATAAGAGAGAAAAAGGCAACCCAGGCAAAATGTTTGTATGATAGATTTTGTTTCTTAAATAATTTAACTGCAACTCAAGTAGGACGTAAGGAAGTTAAAAGTTCAGATAGTCAACAGATTTACAAAATATTTGATAACATTAATTCTCTTTATACGAAAATAGTTCAACTTTGTTCTGAGTGTATTGATAATTATCCAAGCGACATCATCATGGAGAAGTTTGAGCTAAAAACTGCAGTCTCTCTGCTACCAGTTATGACGGGTGATGAGAACGTCACGAAACAATTAATTTCCAATATTGAAATGTACGAATCGATGATCGACGAAAGTAGTAAAAAGCATTTGATACAGTTTGTTTTGAAATCAAGGTTGTCCGAAAGCGCTAAGCTGCGCATGTGTTCTAATTATTCGTCTATTACAGAATTAATCAAGGATATGCAAAGTATATTGTTACCTAAGAAATCTTACACGGCGATTCAGTCTCAGCTGCAATGCAACAAGGTAACAGCAGTATTCAAGAGTTTGGTAAGCAAGTAGAAAAATTATTTGTTGATTTGTCGGTTTCTCAGGCCAACGGAGTTTCTGCCGCGTATGACATTTTGAAGCCAATAAACGAGCGGATTGCGATTAAAAGATTTTCCGACGGTTTGCGAAATAGTCATCTAAGTACTATCACTACAGCTAGGAACTACAGCTCACTGAAGGACGCGATTCAAGGTGCGTTAGACGAGAACCTTTCCAGCACTAGTGAAGAACGAGTGATGAATTTTCAACACAGCAGAGGTAGGTCTAGTTTTAATCGTAACCCACGAGGACGTTTTCTAAATAATTCTACTAGAGGATTTTCTAGGGGGATGCCCGCATCTCAAAATTCCAGTAATTATGGTCGTGGTCGTAGTTATCGTGGTAACTTTCATAATGTCGCTTCACGCGGACAAAATAGTTATCATGGTTCAAGCGGTTTTCGTGGCCATACATGGGTTCGTAGTCAGGCGCGACGGAATCAAATAAACTTAGCCGAAATGAATCTTAGTGATGATTCAAATCAAAAGCGAGATGATAAGGTCCAAAACGATAGTGACAAGGATAATAAGTGTTTTTTTCGTGCATGAACATTTTTATTGCAAAAATATAAATTCGGTTTATATGAATGTTTTTGGTGAAGCATGCAGTTGGCTAATTGATACCGGTGCGTCATTATCTGTAATACGACTAGAGTTATTAGACAAATGGAACATTCCTCTCCATATAGAGCCGATTCGAATAAACGGTATTGGGGGACATATATTTTGCGATGGATTTGTTCGTTTAAAATTAAATTATAATGACTTTTATTTTGAACATAAATTTTATGTTTTGAAAAACTTTTCTTGTAGAACAGATGGTAGGTATACTAGGACAGGATTTCTTAAGTAAATTTAATTGTTTACTAGACTTTGAAAAAAAAAAAATTGGGTCTTCAGCAAGGTACACCCATAGAGATACCTTTACAGATGGGACAACTAGGTTTTAATAGATAAATAACAATCCCGCCTAGGTGTGAATTTACGTATTTTATGCGAACAAACTTAAAGAATGAGTATGTCGTTATGCCTAAACAGTTGAGTGATGGAGTGTTTCTGGCGTCTGTTTTGGTTAGTCCTGTTGGTGGTAAAATTCCACTAAAGATTTTAAATACTAGAGAGGAAGAAGTTAAATTAAGTTATTTTGTTCCTGATGCAGTCAAATTGAATGAGTATTCGTTGTGTTTATTTGAAAAAAGTAACGTTAATCCGGAACGTGTGAAAAAATTATTCTCCTTTTTGAATTTAAACCACCTTACCAAAGAAGAGCAAATCTCTATCGAAAATATATGTGCCAAATACTCTGATATATTTTTACTACCAGGAGATAAATTGGGTGTTACAAACCTGTATAAACAATCAATACATTTGAGAGACAATGCTACTCCTACGTATACAAAGCCGTATAGACTACCAAAAAGCCAAAAGAATGAAATCGATAGGCAAATTAAACAGATGTTAGGTAACGATATTATAGAGGAGAGTAGGAGCGAATGGTCTAGTCCAGTCCTTCTCGTTCCGAAGAAAAGTGATAGTCATGGAAACAAAAAGTGGCGAATTGTAATTGATTATAGAAAATTGAATGACAGGCTCCAAGATGACAAGTTTCCATTGCCTAACATTACAGAGATACTTGACTCTTTGTCAGGAGCTATATATTTTACACATTTAGATCTTAGTCAAAGTTTTTATCAATTAGAATTATGCCCAGAGAGTAGAAAATATACTGCATTTACTACCGATAGGCAGTATCAAATGAAACGCCTGCCGATGGGATTAAAAATCGGCCCAGGTGCTTTTAGTCGATTGATGACAGTAGCAATGTCTGGTTTACAATATGAAAAGTGTCTTGTTTATATAGATGACGTTATATGCTTTGGGAGAAATCAATAATTTAATTGATATTTTTGAGAGATTTAGGACGGTAAATTTAAAAATAAATCCCGAAAAGTGTAAATTTTTAACTAAAAAATTGCTGTATTTAGGCCATGTAGTATCTCCTAAAGGTGTTTTACCTGATCCAGAAAAAACCCGAGTAATGCAATGTTATCCAACTCCAAAAAATGCAGATGAAGTTAGACGTTTTGTAGCTTTTGCTAATTACTATCGTAAAGGACATGACCAGTAATTGCCCTCCGATTCGGGACAATGCACAGGATTTCCGTTTTTACAGTAAGGTTTAAAAATTCAAAACGAAATTATTATGGATTTATTATTCCAAATAAGGTCAGGGTTCAAATGACAAAAATAACAGTACGTTTATTGTTTAAATCTTGAGCGTCCGCTTTCCTCTTTAAGCACTACTCCATTTTGACGTTCCATTATATCCCTACCTAATAATAATCTTGTAACCCTACATGAATACCATTTAAGCACCTTAGTCATTATATTATGAATGATTTATTTTTGATCAATTAAATATTAATGAAAAGTAAATGTATGTTTTGTTTATAATTATTTTAATTTTTTGACAAGTCTCAAACTAATAGATCGAACAAAGCATTTTGAAATACTGCGTTTAAAGGAACGCCCTTTCACATTGCTTAAGCCGCTATCTGTGGTCGAATAGTTGAACTTGTTAACTAAAAGTAGTGAGCAATACTTAAAAATATTTTCTAGACTCACCACAATACATAGCGCCATCTACTGTGGGAAAGCAGTTTTTGGTGAAACTTTTTTTATTTATTTTCTCAGTTTTCAGAGCCTTCAGACACCTGAAACTTTTTTATCTGAAAACTATAAAATATAACAATTACAATAATAAAGAAATACATAATACTTGAAAATATTTTTTTAGACTCGCTCAACACAATAAATAGCGCCATCTAGTGTGGGAAAGCAGTCTTTTGGTGAAACTTTTTTTGTTCATTTTCGCAGTTTTCCGAGCCTTCAGACTCCTGAAACTTTTTTATCTGAAAACATTGAAATATTACAATTACAATAATAAAGAAATCATTTGCTGAACATTGATTTTTGACACCTAGGCAAGCTGCCATAGTTCCACCGGTCAAGTCCTTTATTCCACGTTTTGCCGATATAACTATACCTTTAAATAAACTGTGTAGAAAAGGTGTTAGTTTTGTATGGAGTAAAGAATGCGGAAATTCATTTACTAAGCTCAAACAATCCTTGGTCAATACACCCATTTTGCAGTATCTCAATTTTAATGAAGAGAATGAATTTATATTGCGCACAGATGCTTCTGGATTGGCTATAGGCTCGGTGTTATGTAATAAAAATGATTTACCAATAGCATATGCAAGTCGTACTTTAAATAAATCCGAGCTAAACTATCCAACAATAGAAAAAGAGCTTTTAGCTATTGTATGGTCAGTCAAATATTTTCGACCGTATCTATTTGGCAAAAAATTTACAATTAAAACAGATCACAAACCCTTAGTCTATTTGTTCAGTAATCAGTATCAATAACCCTTCAAGTAGATTGTTAAAATTTCGGCTAACCCTAGATGAATATGATTACGTAATAGAATATGTTAAAGGTGTGAGTAATGTAGCTGCAGATGCATTATCTCGCATTATTTTAACGTCCGATGAGTTAAAAAATATGAATAAAGAAGTTTTGAATGTTATGACTCGACGAATGGCGAAAAAGCTATATGATAAAACAATTGACAATACTGACAATACAGACAATACTTTGCTTAACAAGAGTGACGAAGACAATCGGCCTGATCAACCGAAAGTCGTTGAAATTCTTGGGAAGCCAAAGAATTGTACTGAATTAATTATTTCACATTTTAAACTAGGAAAAAACATGAAATACGTACGTTTTAACGATTTCGTATACGTACCAAACAAGAATAAGATTTATATAGACCCATTTTCTCGATCATGTTTGACGCGAGACGCCTTCGTGAGAGATTTGGATTCTATTTGTAAAAAGATATCGATCGATGAACTTTTCATAATTAAAAATAATGAAAGTAAGAAGTATATAGAATGGTTAACCAAGTATCGTAATAATAATTATAATCGAGAAAGTCCTCGAATTTGTATTTAAAAAAATATAATGAGTATAGACAACGATGACGATAAAAAAGTTAATCTCAACGATTATCATTTACTACCTACAAGTGGGCATGCAGGTATACGGCGCATGCTCAATAATATTAAGAAATCTTACTTCTGGCCAAAAATGGTGGAAGATATAACGGAATATGTCAAAAAGTGTAGCAAATGTCAGAAGCAGAAACATTCGTTACACACCAAACAACCTATGGTTATAACTACTACTGCGCAGTCTGCCTTTGATAAAGTTTTCTTAGATATAGTAGGGCCCTTAATTAAGGATTATTATAATTACTCATATATACTCACTCTTCAATGTGAACTAAGTAAGTATGTTGAAGCATTTCCATTAGTAAGTAAGGATAGTGTAAGTGTAGCGCGAGCTTTCGTGGATAACTTCATACTACGTTACGGGATACCACGTGAGATAGCAACAGATCGAGGATCAGAATTTATCTCTATGACAATGACTGAGGTATGTAAGCTGCTAAATATAAAACAAACTGTATCCTGTGCATATCATCATGAATCTATTGGTTCACTTGAAAACTCACATAAGAATCTAAATGCTTATTTGAGAATTCAAACCGACAACAATTCGAGAGATTGGAGTTATTGGCTACCATATTGGTGTTTTTCATATAATAACTCGGTGCATTCAGCAACTAAGTTTACACCATATGAACTTGTGTTCGGTAAACCATGCAATATACCTTCTAATTTAAAAAACCATGTAGTTGAACCATTGTACAATTTTGAAGATTATCCATTGGAATTAAAATTTAGACTCCAAAAAGCACAAAGTGATGCAAGACAAAATTTAATTTTATCTAAAGAGACTAGAAAGTATGAATATGATCAATATTTAAAACCAGTAATGTATAGAAATAATGATTTATTATTAGTTAAAAATGAAGTTTTTATTTATTTTAATTTTATTTATTTATTTATTTATGTATTTATTAAATCAAAAACATCCAATCAACATGATGCACAGTTCAAAAGTAATACAATAAAGTTTTATGTATCAATTCAAAGTTTTTCATTAATATAACACTTAATTAGTCTATACATCATTTAAATCAGAGCATTTGTTACTGCTGCGCTAGGAAACCTGTATGACAGCAGTAACGACTTCCTCCAGGATATCACTGAGCGACTTATAAGTAACAGGAATTCTTATATTATTAATGTTAAACTAAGTTAAATTAGTAGAGAAGCGGTGTGCGTTAGTTAGTATGTGCATCTATTTGTGTGTGGGAAGGGGGGGGAAGTGTGTGTGTGTGTGTGTGTGTGTGTGTTTGTGAGTGAAAGAGTGAAACTAAGTATTTATGGGTTGTCTCTAATCAATGGAAGTTAATAGGATTAAGATGAAAAACAAATTAAGAAAAGATTGAACAATCATTTTTGAATTTTTATTAAATCTTCTGTTTCTTCGTAACTCTTACATAAGAGAAATTTTGTTAATTCTTTTTTGCATTGAACCAAATTAAGTGAATATATTGAAATAAACTTACTTATGGTATTATAAAGAAAAGGCCCTAGAAAACATTGCTGTCTTTGAGCATGTGAAGTGGAGAATTTTTCAATCGTCATAACTCTGTCCTTACGTCTTTGATTATGAAAATCCTTTGATTTGTATAAATTAAGATTTGTATGATATTTGAGTACAATTTTAAGGATATATAACTGTCTTACAGTCAGTATTTTAGTTTCTAAATATAATTCTTTGGTGGGAAATAGCCTAGGTTTATTATGCAGTACTTTGAGGATGGCTCGCTGAGCCCTTTCAATATTTAACATATACGTTTTATAAGTCCCACCCCAAATATTGATACAATATGCTAAAATAGAATGACAAAGAGCAAAGTATGTCATCCTCCGAATTGATGGATCAGAAATAGATCTTAAACGTTTAAAAATTACAATTAATTTTCGAATTCTACTTGTTAAAATTTTGGAGTGTTCATTCCAACTAAGTTGACTATCTATTTGGATTCCGAGATATATAAGGCAAGAGACTCTTTCTACTGTCGGGCATCTGCAGCTAATTTGATTAGAGGAACAAGAGTGAGCTTTAATGACAATATGTCCCATATCAGGTATAAACCCAAAAGTTTTTGAAAAAGCAATGCACTTAGTCTTGCTAGTATTTATTGATAATGAGTTTGCTTGAAGACATTTAATGACCTTAGCAAGACCTGTTTCAGCTAATCGAGAAACTTCATTCCATGTAGAACCATGAAATAAAAGCGTGGTGTCGTCAGCAAAGGCGACAATTTTTCCACCAGTAAGTTCAAGGTTGCAAAAATCATTGACGTAAATCAAAAACAAACAAGGCCTCAGGATACTTCCTTGAGGTACACCAAAAGAAATAATGGATTCTTCACTCAAAAAGTCCCCTACTTTAACACGTTGAGTTCTATTTGAAAGGTAGCTTTCAAAAAGACTGTACGCAATTCCTCTGATACCTATTGTTTCCAGTTTATTTAATAAGATCGGAATAGAAACTGTATCAAATGCTTTAGCAACATCTAAAAAAACACCAATACATTTTTGTTTATTATCAAGTTTACGAGTAATAAAATCGGTTAATTCAGAAATAGCACTTTCTGTTGATTTTCCTGATAAAAAGCCAAACTGATTTTTAGATATAATTTTGAATTTGTCTAAGTAAGATATTAATCTTTTATATAAAAGTCGTTCTAGAATTTTAGATAAAGCTGTCAAAATTGAAATTGGGCGGTAATTGGACAAACTGCTTCTATCACCGGCTTTAAAGAGAGGCTTAATTAGAGCTTTTTTAAATAAGTCAGGAAAAATTCCTTTTTTAAAGCTTAAATTGCAAATATGCGTTAGAGGGGCAGCAATTAAATGTTTAGACAATTTTAGTATTTTGGACGGGATACCATCACATCCAGTCGCACAATCATTTTTCAAACCCCTTATAAGGGAAATAATCTCAGAAATATCAGTGTCTAAAAGGCCGAAAGTATTTAAAGGACTACTAGAATTGATGCTGGATGTAGGATGGCTTCCATCAGTCCTATTTTGATCAATACTGTTAGCTAATTCTTTCCCAATATTTATAAAATACTCATTTATTTTATTAACAGACAGCTTAGGGTCACCAAACATTAGTAGAAGAGGATCTTCCAAATTATTTTCTTTCTTTATATTAGTGTGAGTTAATTGTTTTAAAATATCCCATGTTTTTTTAATGTTATTACTAGCTTTCATTAATTCAGAGCTGTCGTACTCTTTTTTGACTTTTTTTAGAATCGAATTACAAAAATCCTATACCTTTTATATGAAATTTTAAGAATTTCATTGTCGGGAGCCCTTTTGCTCTTGCGATGCAAAGAATCACGGTGGCGGATACATTTTAAAAGTCCTGGAATGATCCACGGTTTTAGTATACGCTTGCGTGAAGGTATAGGTTTAATTTCCGTATTATTAACAATAGCTGTAGAAATTTCATTAACTAAGATTTGGGCTGTTACGTTAACATCAGACTCGCTCATTACTGAGCTAAGGTCAGCTTTTGCTAGGTCAATCACTGCCTGTTCAAAGTTTATTTTTTTATAAGTCCTGTTTACATTATTAAATGTATTTCGGCAAGCTAGATTTTTTAGTGCAAAAATGATGGTATAGTGATCTGTTATAGTTGTGGGTAATACAAGTGTTGTTGCCGGACAGATTGTTTTTAGCATCAAATGATCAAGACAGCTTGATCCTCTGGTAGGGATAGAATGAGCCGGCAACAAACCATTACTCGCCAGTAAGCTTAAATAAGGCTCAGATAATTTGTTATTAGTGTCAGTATTATGTATGTTAATATTAAGATCCCCTGTTAAAATTATATTCTTAATGCTATTTAAATCGAAAAGGACTTGGTTCAAGGAGTTAAAAAAAATTCCAAGTTTAAATAAGAAGGTGGACGGTAGACGGCAATTATCGCTGTTTCTTTCCCTATTTTTATTACTAAACAGTTACAATCACATAAAACGGGTTCAGAAACCGCGACAGAAATATTATGATGTATATAGACCACTACTCCTTCGTTTTGGGTAAGATGTTTTGTCGTGCAATAAAAATTATAATTTTTTAGCGCAGGTGGGTAACTGCTATTTTTTAACCAGCACTCAGTCAATACAATGATGTCTAGATGGTAACCCAATTGTGTAAGCAAAATCTCCAATTCTGAGAAATTTCTATTAAGACTTCTTATGTTCTGACACATTAGCACTAATTGGTTAGATTTGTCAAGAATATACTGTTTTGATGCGCTGATGTCACAAAGACTAGAACTAGATATATTATAATCATCAATTTCAGAGATAAAGTTATTCAGATCCATTGAATAAATAGTTTGAATAATTGAATAATTAATCCAATGAATAATTAATTTAAATAGTTGTTCGATAAGAATCACACTTTTGCATCAACAGCTTTAAATAAACAAAAAATATCAGAATAGCAACAAGAATTGCAACATAGCAGCTTGTCCAAATAGGAAAAAAAATATATATATTATTTTTTATTTTGCCAAGTTTTCTAACATATTGATTCATGGAATAACTATATATAAGCATACAAGGATCCAAATCCCTCACTTCAAGTTCGAAATGAGTAGTTTTTTTAGAAAAAGTCAAAATGAAAGCATACAACTCATTACAAATTAAGAATGAAAGTAGAATATGAACCTGTGTGTGCAGAGTATAGATGTGTGTATGTATTCTGTTAGTAGTTATGGAAATAAAGTTACATTGTAAACGTAAAGTTTTAATTAATTTTATAACAAAGTAAAACGGGAATTTATAATAATTTAACATTGGTACTATTATGTGAATAATATGTAAGTGAGTGGTATAGATTTGTGACTGTATTTTGAGAGTAGATAGACAAATAGATATATTATAACATTTAGATGATAAAGTAATATGTGTCATAGTTTTACAATAATAAATTTTCAAAAGATAATGTTTAGATTTTTGTTTTAAATACCTTACGAGCAATGCATACAAATAATTTAGCACTTTGCCTTCAAGGCCAAAAAGTTTGAACCAATAATTCGTAGACATAAACAAAGTTATTGCGGTATTCAATTGTAGGTTATTCATTTCTACGTTTAATACAACCAGGTCAGGCCCTATGAAACACAAACTATGTTTTAGATTTGATATCGTAAAGGTGTTTTTCTGATTTGACCACAATCGGAATATCGCCTTCCCTCTTACGAAGAAATATCTTCCCTTTAGAACACCAGCAAAACCTGAACCCATTAGCCTTCGCAAATTCTCGGGATTGAAAGAAAAGCTTGCTAGTTTTCGAGGTGAGGTGCTCAGTTATGTAGACGGGGGCCGACGGTAGGTTAATACGGAGATGTTCTGTGCTGAAGGTTGAAGAACCTCCCTTATTAAATTTTTTGTACGATTGTAACACTTCCTCCTTTCGAATTACAGAATTTAATTTTATTAAAATCGGCGGGCTTGAGTTTCCCTCTTTTTTGGTAGGTAGTCGAAAAGCGTCATGTATATCACTAGACTGGAGGTCAACACTTAGGGCAGAACCGATGCTCAACGCGACCCGCATGAGGTCAGACTTTACTTCGCCTTGTTTCTTAGGAATATTTTTAATTTCAATAGAAGAAGATCGAATAATTCGTTCGAGACTCTCAACCTTTTGTTCTAGTGTGGATATATATAACTTGGTGTTTTCTCTCTCCATAATGACCTTGTCAATGTTTTGCTTCATATCGTCATATTGTGCGGACATAAATTCCATAGATTTTGACATTTCCGCGTTCAATTTACTTATTTCAAGATTCTGCTTTTTTAGGTCACGCAAATCAGTGTGTAATTTAGAAAATTTACTCTCGAAAATCTCTGTCAGCTCCTCCTTGAACGAATTGAATAGGTCGTTCATACCGAGTCCCCGATCTTGTCGCCGCTTGTGGCGTTTGCCTACACTTGACAATTCATTCTCCTTATCATAGTCGCATGCGGCGGTAATATCTGACTCGGACGAACCAGGTGTAATTGCAATACTCGGCGACGAACGTTGCATTATAAATAATGATTATGCGTTCACAATGCTTCACCTATTCGTGTTCTAGAAACAGAGGGGCGGGGCGTATACGCTGGTAACTGAAACACTCGCTCGACCGCCACGCAATACCTACGGGCCAGCGGAACAATATTATGACACCAAATACACGTCTGCACTCAATGAGATCCGGGGGGGGAAATCGAAGTAGGAAATAAGTTTAGTGATGTATATTCTGGTCCATATGTAGTTATAGAAGATATGGAACCAAATGTAAAAATATTACGTAATGATAAGGTAGAACTAGTACATAAAAATAGAACCAAATTGTTTGTAGTGTAAAAAAAAAAGTTTTCATTTCTTTTTTTTTTTCATTTTGTTGGGGCGTGTGGTGTAAGCCTCTAGTTATTTAAGTCAATGTATCTAATATTAAGTGGCCATTATTAAAGCATCATCCAAAACCTGTGGTCGTGTCTCATTCCCATTCATCAGAACCTTATAAACATGATTATTTGTTTGATTACTATGCATTTGTCTAATCGTAGGTTGATTTCTACATTTCTTCAGTGATGAGCTAAATGGCCTAATTTATAACTGTTAATTTCCTGTTCCTCTGAAATCGCTATAGAAACTTCTTCGAAAGTTGAGGGTTTTTGAGATTTAATAAAATATGTAGCTGTGGTAGAAGGCCACTAATCAAAATATTTAAGGCTTGCTTTTTTAATAATTCTACGTTAGCTTCGCGAGCTACATTTGTTAATTTAAAAAGGGTAAAATATGGGTTGAAAGTTTGTTTGAAAGTCCTACATTTCTCAAGTTATAGCCATGAAACTTGGTATATAAACAGCGGGTTAAAAATTAAGAAATATGTGTTTCACAGTTTTTGAAAATTCGTATGTAAGGCCTTCATTTCACAGGATATTGCTCAAGTTATATCAACGAGGCTTAGTATTTTAGATTTTGGTAAAAAATAAAGAAGTACGTGTGTCACAGTTTTTCAAAATTCAACCCCCAATAGGGTAAAATAGGGGTTGAAAATTTTTAATGAAAGTCCTTCATTTCTCAAGTCATAGCCATGAAACTTGGTATATAAACTGCGAGTTAAAAATGAAGAAATATATGTATCACAATTTTTCAAAATTCAACCCGCAAAGGGGTAAAATAGGGGTTGAAAGTTTGTTTATGAAAGTCCTTCATTTCTCATAATATTGCTTAAGTTATATCAACGAAGCTTAGTGTTTTGACTTTCGGTATAAAATAAAGAAGTACCTACGTGTCTCACAGTTCTTCAAAATTCAACTCCCAAAAGGGTAAAATAGGGGTTGAAAGTTTGTAAGAAAGTCTGTCATTAATTTTTAAGTTAGAGCTAGGTATTTTTTTGGAACTTGGTTGGGTTTTTTGGAATTTTGGTTTGAAATGGAGAAATACCTGATTCACATTTTTTGTAAATTTTATCCCCAAGGACGTGTAAAAGATAGTTAGTCCTCCAATCACGCCGTAACAGATTAACGTAATTTTTCGTATGGGTATAATTGAGGATCTGGACAGTGGCATAGGCTACTTTTCATCCCGGAAAATAATGAAGTGCTGTGGGAATTGAAAAAAAACTTATGCCACACGAACGAGTGACGCTCAATCACACCTGAACGGCTGAACGGATTGATTTGATGAAATTTGGCACAGAGATAGATCGTAGTCTGAAATAACACGTAGGCTTCTTTTTATCCCGAAAAATTTAAGAAGTCCCGCGGGAACCAAAAAAACTTCAAATGAATGTTTGTTACTCAATCACGCCAGAACGGCTAAACGGATCTCGATGAACTTTGACACAGAGATAGATTATAGTTTGGAATAATACATAGGCTACTTTTTATCCCGGAAAATTAAAGAGTTCCCGCGGGAACCAAAAAATCTCAATGGGAGTTTTTTACTCAATCTCGCCATTACGGCTAAATGGACCTAGATGAACTTGCACAGAGATACATTATAGTCTGCAATAGCCAATAACACAGGCTACTTTCTATCCCGTATAATTAAAAACAATTCAATCCACGCGGACGAAGTCGCGGGCATCAGCTAGTTTTATATTAAGAATTAAAGACTTTGATACGACGACTTCTGCCGCGCGTATCAAATTTCATCAAAATCGGTTGGAAAGATGCCCCGTGGAAGCGTTAAACTCACATTCGCATTTGTAATGTGTTGTAATCGTCATTTCAGGTCAACACTTCGAAGGTCTTGCTGACAGGGTCCAAGTAATGCCTTGCGGGAAGTCTCGCTGCAAGCTTCGCAAAAACACCAACACCACTGTTGTATTAACATTAAATCCAAGTACGTTTCCTTTTCAACATTACTTAAGTAGAAAAAACATTTTATGAAGACAGATAAGTAGGTATAACTTACAATGTCAATACACCGCCAACTTCCTAACTCCGGGCTAGTAGCCAGTAGGTAAGTACTAAGAATTTATTGTTAGAAGTACCTACCCGATTATGGCCAATACTCTACTTAATAATGGCCCAATCGGGAAACGGACCTAGGGCATATTCATCCGGGTTTTCTTTGCTATCGGGCTATACGATAGTAGGGGAATATGGGATAGTAAGGGATTAGAAATGCATCCGTTTGCGCACTAAAACGTTTTCCTCGTAGATGTGAGATGGCTTATCTTTCTGGAGAGTTGCTGCTGTGGCCATATGATTATTAGTCACAGGACCTTGTCAGCCATAGTCGAACTTGCTAAGTAGACCAACGAGGCCAGCAATACAACAAAGTAACATAGAAATACACTGTTGTATTGAACTCGATCACTTACGTCTTCAGTAGATCGTTTATGAGTTGCAGTTTTGTGATATTTTGTAATCGTATATAGGTACTACTAGCGGTCGCCCGCGTACAATTTCTGATTTCCTATGAGATTGTAAAAATTTCCCGCTGGCAAAAAGCCTTTCTATAGAGGCTATATATAATATATATACGGTATAGCTACCTTATGAAGGTTTTAATTATTTAAAACTAATTATACCAATTTTCAGGTTTCTAACTGCAAATACATAGGACTTTCATACAAATTTCCAAACCCATTTCACCCTCTGTGGGGTGCCGACTGCCTCGTCGATCTAGTGGTTAGCATGGTCGACTGCGGCCGACGAGGTCAAGGGTTCGATTCCCGGGTCGGGCCAAACAAGTATTGGGGTTTCCAGACAAGAAATTCTCAGTATTAGCCCGGAGTAAGGAAGTTGGCGGTGTTTCATCCCCGTGCCTCGGAGAGCACGTAAAGCCGTCGGTCCTGCGCCTGATCTCTCTCCGGTCGTGTCGAATTTTCCGTCCCATCGGGCTATGAGAGTAAAGGAACCGAGAGTGCATCTGTGTATGCGCACACACTTGTGCACTATAATATCTCCCGCGCAGATGGCTAATCTCTATGGAGAGTGGAGACAGGCCGCCGTGGCCGAAATTCGGTCGGGAGGACATTATTATTTATCATTATCTAAAAATCAATAATGGTTGTCTTTCAGAAAACGAAGTTAAAGTGCTTAAAAATAATGTGTTCGCTGTGCTAGCTGGTATACCCCTGCCGTTCGCCGGAGTGTCAGGAGTGAGCGCGTGCCCGCAAGTCAAGCACGCGGCAACGGGGGAGCCTGCGCGTTGTCCCCTCGCGCCCAATCAGGAGTACGTCTACACCAACCATTTCCCCATCGAGTCATACTATCCCTCGGTTCCACTTCGCGTCCATTGGAGCCTTAACGATGGCGCTAAAGACATCCTTTGCTTTGAAGTACCCGCTGTGATAACGTAGACGAAACTAAAGAGAATAAATTGCTCTGGAGAGCATTCATCAGATGAGCGATCATGACACGAGCAGCTGCGACGCAATACGTTTTCCATACGTTTCTGTTTGAAAAAGCGTGCAAACTGTGTAGTACAATGTTCATGTAGTAATTCTACGAACTCGTGTTGCGCAATACGGTATCTCATCATGTTCGCTCACCTTAAAGCATTCCTATTATATTATTGCTACTATAATGAACTTACATATTATTTTCTATTTCTCGTCTTTGCATTTCTGTTAAAGTTTCATCCCATATCACTCTCTCATCGTGTTTTCAGGGGTCAGACGTGCTTATACTATAATAATATAATTAAAGATGATACTTTAATTACTAATACTAGGTAGGTAATTAAAAAAATATGGATAAGTATAATATACTTCTCACTAGTGTCTTAGTTGTATTTATTGAACATTTTTTTTATTTTATCTTTGCTTTCTTGTGTATATTCAGAGGCTTTAGTAAATAAAAACAAATTATATAACTTTGTAATATCTAGGTCAGGTCAGGTAACCACGAATGAACTTTTCACAAAATGTGCCATGCGTAGGTACTGGGACTTTTTAGTTCCCTAATTGTCTATTTTTAAAAAATGCAGTGCAGCAAGAAAAACTATATTAAATTATTGTAACCAGTTAAATGAAATAATATGTATTGAAACCTTATGCTGATAACACTTATAAATATACATAACAATGTGAACAATCTATTTGCTCGTCATAGTATCTGCCTACTTAGGGAGATCTAGATTTTTCCTCAGGGTGTAGTAAGTAATTAATAGATCAGATTAAAAAAGGTTTTGGGCAACATATCAATATAGACGCCGGTGCCATCATTAAATAATATCCGGTGCACTTACACAACCTAAGAATAAAACTTATTTAAAAAAAATCCTTGGTGGATTATAATTTTTGAAGTAGCACCTCCATATAAAATAATCCCCCCGGCGTATATGCTACATACCATAATAGTAAAAAAATTAGAATATTTTTGCAGGTACCTCAAAGCAGATAATATCTTTCTCTTTGTGCTGCAGTGCCCAGTGCACTTTGAGTTCTATGGAGGGATAGATATTTAATATCGGGAAGGAATCCTTGTAAATATATTTGGTGCCTGCTTGCAAAGGACAGGATACTTTCTCGCCCGCCTCGTTTTCAATTTTATCGCAGATGTTGGCGCCGTCCACACCTGGGAATGGCAACTCCAATCCCAATATAGTCGCGGTGATGTGGTTCCTCACCTCGTTCATCTCACTCACTGGAATACATATAATTATGTCGATATTAAAGGGTTGAAACGATAAGTCTTTTACTTTACAGATTTTAATTTGTTCATAAAATTGGATATTCGGAGCTATCTGGTATATCTGGTATCTGTATCTGGTATCTGACATCTATCTGGTATCTGGTCGTTATTTTATCAAAATCGGTGCATTATTGAGCAAGATATGGACTTCTAAAAAAATCTCGCAAGGTGTCATCTTTGGCATATTTAGCCATTACTAAGCATTGGGGATTTAGAATCTATTTAATGCTGATGGTGTTGATTTTTAACACTTTAGCTGCTCAGCTAAATATAAATGGAAAAAAAAGAAATGGAATCCCAGAAAAGAACATTATGATGTATAATCAAAATTATGACCTAGTTCTTTGTTAGGCTTTTGTTGACTAGGCATCATTTTTTACGCCTTAATAATGTGGATTCGAAATGTCGCCAAGCCAACAAAGCCTATAGCAAAGAACTTGGTCATAATTTTGATCTCAATACTTTATTTTTGAGTGCCAATATTTTGGATAGGAAGTTAGCCATATAATTTCACATTAAAATATTTTTCAGGCATCTAGTTTCACGGCACGTAGGACCTAGGTATGTTCTGTCTTGTCTTCGCCTTCCCTCCATCAAATTAGCGCCTTCTTTTACTAATAGTTCGCCAAAATTTAGCGGTAAGTATAGGTTACTTTGCCATATTGTTACCAGTTATAATACCTATTCTATTAAATGTAGAACAGGCATGGCTTGAACTACCTTCCGTAAAACTTACTTGTTAGTCTTCATGACTCCGCACTGGAGACGCGTGCTAGACAAAATTTTAATAGCATAGCTTGGCACGCGTTGAACTCTAATTTATAGAAAATTAAATTGGGTAAGTAAATGTTATTTTTAACCGACTTCCAAAAAAAGGAGGATGTTATCAATTCGGCTGTATGTTTTTGTATGTTACTCAGATCATATCTTCGGACACGGATATCGGAACTCCTCAATGGATAAGAGTAAACCCTGAGAGCCTGATGCGTCAACTTTGCTTATCTTTGTTAAGTCCGTCCGACTTTAACATAGTGTAGAAATCAAAATTATTTTTTACTTTACAGTGGCATTGGAAGTCAGTTTTTGGAGTCAGAATTTTTTATGGGACCACCTCAAGAGCTTCCTCTAAGGACTGATTTTTTTTTTCAAATCGGTTCGGAAACCACGGAGATATGCACCGACATACATTTAAAAAAATACACGCCGAATTGAGCACCTCCTCCTTTTTTGGAAGTCTGTTAAAAAGTAAATTATTTCTTACTGAATTAATTATTATGAAATAGAAGGTCTTCCAAAATATCTGCTACGAGATTTTCGCACGAAAGAGAGTGCCGATTTGATTTGTTGGTAGATTATGTCGTTTAATCTAAAAATGAATGCGCCTGAGCACGCCTGTATCTATTTGGACACATACCATAGGTACATAGGATTACTACTCTAGGTGGTCTTGGTGGACACATACATCACTCAATAGCCGGTGACTAAACGACCAACACGACGTCCGTTCAACGTCGTCGAGTGCGTAAAAACACATTTTGATGCACGTTAGTTTTTAGATTACGCGACATGTGCATAACGTCCCAATTATGGTAGATGGAAACGGCCCTTAGGTGCAAATACCATTTCACATCTAAAAGTATAACTAAAACAACAATTGCCTATTCAGTGGTATAACATTCGCAGTATTATTAATAACAATTCTTCAGAGAGTACTGATAAATTTTAAATATAGGAAGGATAGGTCGACGTACGTACCAGGAGTGAACATAATTGTAATGTGTTGATTGCTCCCTTTCTTGAGCCGACATGGTGATTTCTTGCACGGCGATAATTGTATATGGTTTTTCAAATCAAAAGACTGTCCTGAAATTAAGAAATATTAGAATAAAAAGTAATTGTAGATATCATATAGGTACAAATTATAATAAGTAACAACAAAATGTTTTATCACTATAAATTATAATTTTTTGACCAAGTCTAATTTTATTTCAAGTGATTATGTATGCAGTAGCGTTACTCCGAGTTTTTACATTGCAAATTCGATTGATCGACGTGAGAGCTCACCTCGCCAAGTGTAAGCGAATATTTCCATACCATGAGTTTGTCAAACGGGCACGTTTTGTCAAAGTGACTAAACGGAGTTAGTAAATCGTATGACAAAACGATCGCAACAATTGTCTCTCTCATACATCCGCAAAAAAGTGAGACAGATACATGCGGCATTTTGGCATTTTTCATTGCGTAATTTGACAGTTTTTTGGCAGTTTGACACTGACAGCCTAGCGCACACTATGCTACGTTTCTTTATGGTAGAATGTCATAAAAAAGTATAAATGCCAAAATCTTCATTGTCTCTAATCAAAACATTCAAAAAGCTTGGGGTTTCCAGTGTTGCCACTTTAGCGAGTTTTTTTATTATTTTAGGGAGTTAAATATAATGTTTAGCAGCTAAAAATATTATATTGATTCCGTTCAAAATCGATATCTGAGGATCCTGGCAACTGGCCGGGAGGTGGCTAAATGACAAAACATGAAACTGTAACCAACATTTTTTAAATCAGCGCTAGGATAGGCTGTGTGATAGGCCCGCAGAGTTGCCAGACGTATGAGAAATCTGTCAGAAATCAGCACATTAATAAATTCATTACTCATCACTAGTTGTCATTAAATGCAAGATGCCTACGTTATGTCTTTGAATCCCCGTTATATGTATTTCTATGCAACTATTTATCCACAGGTGAACTACTGGGGAATAAAAACTCAGTGGAACTAGTATTAAGTACCCTCGAGGTACCTACCCCAACCAAATGCATACAACATTAATTATTAATAATAATAAATAATTCCAATCTGTCTCCTCAGGGGGACAGATATCTCCCGCGAACATGCAAATCGATGCTGAAAAGTGTGATTTCAAGGAGGGGGATATCGGACGTACGTACTACGAGGTAAAATAGCAGCCAGTACCACCAGACCACACTTGACTGTTGCAGTCCGAGGCAGAGAGACTTGTCCTCGCAATTGTTGCCATTATAAGAAAATCATGGATGTAAGATGTAAAATGCCACAATATTTCAAAATTCATGTCTACTCTATGTCAAAGAGTCATTATTTTTATCTTAAGTCTGTGTTTTATCTATGCACGGGATCATGGTTCCCAACTTAGGGCTTTTGGCCCCAAATTTAGGGCGTAAACAAATGCGAAGGGCTTCTTTTAGGGCCCTTATATTTTTAGGGATTTTTTGGCTTCTTATATTTTTTACCTATTTTTTATTTCTTAGATCTATCATCTACTACCGATTCTTATTATTAATAATGCGGAGTTGAATGAATAACAAGTCAAACAAAATATTGGTTGTATAATTATTATAATTTTTTGAAGTTACTTGTTCAATATTTAATTTTCTAAAAATAATGTTTATTGTAATTTTTTCTTACGATCAATAAGAAAACCGTAATTCCAAAATTAAGATTTTCATTATTAGCGAAAATTTGAATCATTCATTGTGAATCTTAATTTTGAATGTACGGTAAACAAGTGAAATTAATTTAACGAATTAAAAAATACGACTGCCATGCTATATTATTTTCGGAGTTTACCTCCTTATGAAGCGATTTGCATGCCTTTGGAGTCTTATTCACATTTTTATTAAATGATATTTGTTTGTGAATCACTGGATATTGAACTATAATGTTATATATTTTTGGAATCTACTCATCATTTTCTAGATGATGATTATATAGTTAATCTTATTTTCGATTTTTTTTTCAACTTTAGTCTTTAATGCGGGACCATGGTCACCCCATCAACTTTTTTAAAAATTTTACTAGCCTATGTCACCCGGAATAAGCTAGGGATTCTAACGATACCTCATTTATCAAAATCGGGTCAGGCGTATAGAAGTTATAGTGGAATATACAAACTCACATACATACATACATATATACATACATACATACTTACATACATACATACATACATGAACCCTGAAAACAATATACTCCTTCTTTCAGGCAGTCGTATAAAAAATATATTTGGGGCTTTTTGACTTATGTTTTAGGGACAAATATTTTCGAGAGTTGGTAACACTGCTCGTGATATTGACCAGCATTTTTTGTCGGTATTCTGCATCAATCATTGTTACAGTATCAATTGTTGTGATTGGCTAAATTTATGGTATTCTTGCTACTTCAATGGATTTTGTCCAATAGTGGAAGAGTGTTATCCAATCAGAGATACGCGGTCGCGCTGTAGTATCTAAATAATGTACTCTGTTTTATTTACAATTAATAATTTTCGTTTCGGCTCCTATGTAGCGGGTAGTGGTATTCGGATTCACCGGTTTAACTTGTTTTTTAATTATAATTGATTGTACATGGAGGGAAAGCGAACATAAACTGTGCCTAAAAGTAAGTAGATGCGAATGCGAAATGTCAAATTTTCTCGACAAATCTTTCTGTTTACCTATTATTGATATTAAATTAATATTTCATATTTATTCAAACGTGTTCGTCTAGTTTTATCGCCATAATCAACTATTATTCTCTTCATTTAGATCAAGAAACAACAAATAAAAATGTTAGTCGACATACGACCACCAAGCCACTGTGGTGAGTTCACAGGACTGTTAAGCGCCAAAAGGGTGGACTTCCAGTTGCAAATACCTAAAGATATCTTAAAAGAGCATGGGCCAGACAGGACTGTCGAACACTGAAAGCAGGTAAGATCACAACATATTACAGTACTTAAAGTCAAGTAAACTACAATATAGACAAAATAAAATGATATACAGTGGCATGCAGTTCATAAAAGTACTGCTACCCAAATGGATATAAGTCAATATGTATTTATCATCAAAACAGCTAGTAAATAGTACTAATGCCTACTCTAGATTCAAACCCTGTGCATGCCACTGTTGATATATACTAATTTTATCCACAAGAAAGTTGCAGGTACATAATAATATTATATTTTTATTTGCAGACTTACGAAGATTTAAAAAAAGGTGCCCGCACTGAGAACACTGCAGCAGTTCGGGCACTCAGTGCAACTGGAAATGCGGAGACCCCACTGTCTCGGAAGTTAGCACCAAAGTGCTTAATGTAATTGGGCACAAGTCCTCAATAGTCTATCGGCATTGGGCCAGAATGATCATTGATTAGTTAGTTAAATGTGTCTACTCATTTTGTTTTAATATTGTGTTGTGTTTGTAAAATAAATTGAAAAGGTTGAAAAGGTAATCATACAAATATATTTTAGTTGAAATATTTATTGATTAATCTGTCTCTTTTGTTGGGCAATTGTCAGCAGCCTGGTTTGATCCACAAAAGATGCGATGAGAGGATTGTTCACTTCACTTGTTACATCAGAGTTGTTATCCGTGGGCTGTTCCATTGGAATTCTGAAATATTCAAATTTAATAAATAATTAACACATTTTTGTTAAAAAAAAATTAATATACACAACAGACAAACTAGAGGCAGATGTGTAGGATTCCAGTAAACAATTTTATGAGTATCAGTGTGTTTTTTTTCCCTTAAATTATGTAAATTAGCCCGTTAGATATTGTGGCCAATTCTGTTTAACACAATATCTAAATTAAAATGACAGCTTTAAATCTATTGCCGGTCAATTCCACAAGAAAAATAAATATAATGTAAAAGGGATAGCAACTTAAATAGAGCTGTCATTTAAATTTAGTTATGGTGTACAACCAGTGGCGTGCAGTTCATAGAGGCACAAAAGCACTGCTTACCCATATTGAAATACATCAATGCTCATTTTTCATCATGACAGTCAATAAATAGGTATTCAAACTAATGCTTAACCTAGCTTCAAACCCTGTGTACAACAGAATTGGCCTCAATTATTTGGTTTGCTAAAGAAAATTAATTTAAAATATCATACCTAAAAGATAGTATTGCCTGATTTACATGCAGGCATTTCAGTTCAGCTTTAAAATTGGAGTTTTAACTTTAGCTTAAAGATGAACTCATTGTGGAGTCATACTGGGTATCTTGGGTTGATGTTAATGATGTGGCAGTCAACATCCACAGCCTGTAACATTTAATCATGAAGTAACCACCAATAGCTCAATGGTTAATGGTTGTAAGATCTATCGCAGGTCTATTGTTGTACCTATTTCTAGCACAAGCTTTATGCTTATTTTCAGGGGAGAGGGAAGTATATGATTATAACACTATAATCCATACTAATATTATAAATGCGAAAGTGTGTGTCTGCTATGCTTTCACAACCCATCTACTCAACCGATTTTGATGAAATTTGGTACAGGAGTAGATTGTTTTTTTTATCCACTACAAGTTAGCCCTTGACTGCAATCTCACCTGATGGTAAGTAATGATGCACTCTAAGATGGTAGCAGGCTAACCTGTTAGGGGCATGTCAGTTATATTAAACCCATAGCCCTATTCGGTTTCTACACGGCATCGTACCGGAACGCTAAATTGCTTGGCGGCACGTCTTTGCCGGAAGGGTGGTAACTAGCCACGGCCGAAGCCTCCCACCAGTCTACCTGTATCCTGGGGATGGACATAGGCTACTTTTTATCCTGGAAAATTAAAGAGTACCTGCGGGAATCAAAAATCTTAATCCACAGTCGCGGGAATCATCTAGTTTTTTTTATATACATATTTCTCCACATTAGGATGGTTAAGTGCCTCTGTGATGCACATATTTGCTCAGTTTGCTGTCCAAGATGACAGGCCTCACAAACCATCCTCTGATAATCGCCATTGGCATAAAAAAGCAGTGCACTAAGCAGCTGTAATTTGACAGAATTATGTTTTAGGTAGGTATTTAAGTGTGTATGAACCTTTGTATTTTAGTACAAATGTAGGTAGGTAAATGCATAGCTCTACGTTTAGTAGATAAGTAGGTACGTTGCGTTGTTAATACAGCGACTTAGAGTTACTAATAAAATAAATACATAGTTCTTGGGGCTGCTACAATAAATATAACCTAAATACTATGTGGAATTAACAATACTTTCCAAATGAATTGTCATACGTACCTTCGTCTCCAGCGATACTCTTTGCGAGCCTTTGAGGTCACTGTTTACCCTCGACATTTTGCACAAATAAATAAAAGCTCTCTTCGTGAGCCGATATAGCTGAACGAAATTTTCTGAGACGCGGTTAACTTGGGCCTTATCACGCCTCTCTTCACGTCGGTCATTCCGCAGCGTCCATTATCTTTTTCCAAGCAAAATAAAGCCTCGCAGTCATAATCGAGTCCCAATATAATAGTTTATCACTGGAATATTTTCGGTGAGTTAAGAATCCGCTATCGAATGTGAAAATTACGTCATTCTCGCATTTTGAGATGTCAATCTGTGTAAAAAGTAACACTCGGAGTGCCAAAATAGCAAATGACATTACTCATAACGTATTTTTTGTACGTTTGGTGAGTTAAAGACTCGATCTTTCTCATCGAATTTCACTTGGAGTGGGAATGACTCGGTGACTTTTTGTTCACCATGTTGCCGCTTGGAGCGCTGGCTGTAGATGTATGGAGGAGCTCACTCTCGCCTCACTTTAGTGAGACGTATTTCAAATTCGATCAAACTCGGAGTAACCGTACAGGTAGGGTTCGTAGAAGAGGTGCTCATAACGCACTCTACTTATTAATGTTTATATAAACAGACAATACATAAAAGTGCTATCTACAACTGAGTTTATACTTTATATGTTAATAAAGAGGCTGATTGAATAATAAGGATACTTTGCTTGGTTTCAGGTATCAACCTAGAAGTAGGTAGGTAGGTTGTTTTTTAACTCTCCAACTCCTTTAGGTCTCGCTCAAATCGTCAGATTATTTGAATGTACACTTTTCAGCATGTAATTAACTCACTCTACCTTAATCTGACGCGCTCGAGTATTTCTGATGATCGATTTTATTTATCTAATATTCTGATTTGCTGTCCTAGACAGACCCACTAATATAGTTACAGGGCTCATATATGGTGAAGCTACAGGGTCCAAGGAATCCCCCTTTGAAATGGAATGAAAATATACTTTATTGTACACCATACATAAAACACATTTAAAGAAATACAAGATATTATGAAAAACTGTACAATAGGCGGCCTTATCGCTGAGAAGCGATCTCTTCCAGGCAATCTATAAAAGGAAATAATAACAGAAAATTTGAATGAGGGTAGGTAATACAATTTAGGGATAAAACACTTAAATAAAGGTAACAATCTAAAGACTATCTTAATATATATAAATCACGTGTCACGTTGTTTGTCTGTAAATTAAATTTGCACACCGTGTGCAGTTTGATCCAACTTGAAAGATAGGATACCTACAAATGTTTGCGAGTCACTGAGGGTCGCCATATTGATTTTAGTTGATTTTGAAAAGACAAGGCGACAACGTGGTGTGTAACGTTTAAATGAATAAGTATGTATAATAATAAGTTATAAAGATTAATAATATCGCAGTGCTTAATGTAAAACCTGATTTTCTGCCCAGTGCCCACTGCCTACATTGGGTATAATAATTATGATTATTCGTGCTACCCGTGCGAAGCCGGGGCGGGTCGCTAGTTAAAATATATAATACACAAATCTGTACACATAAAATACATGTAATATATAAAAACATTTTTATTTTAATCTGCCGCGCTGGCTTATAGTAATAAGAGCTTCCATACAAAATGTATACACTGAGTACAAATTAATGATGCGCATGCAGATTTTCGCTAATTGTCGTATTCCCGGAAACACCCGAGTCATTGAATCGTAAGAGCCCTAAACAATGCACTTGCATTTTACACCTTGTTCAAAAGAGATAGGAGTCAATATCATGTGTATACAATCGAAAACAATTCGGGCGGTCAATTATGTTCCTTGGTCAAAGGTCCGTCAGTCGTCTTTATTTATTGGTGGTGATTGCACGTGTTCTCTCTGTGTGGAATTATATACAGCTGCTATTACACACCCTTCTTGGTTTTGTTTTCAAAGGTGAATTTAATTTCCAAATAAATTTAATATTTGGTCCCAAATAAAGCAACACGTAGCCAAAAAAAATATTGCAATGACTTTTTTCTTCTTCTAATATAAACCTTGTGTTATATAAACCTTCTTTTCTTCCATCATAACACCAGCTTCAGTAAGACACTTGAAAAGTACTATAAAATTTTCGAAGTAAATCAATCCAATAAAGATTGTAGCATATTCGCAATCGTGTGGTTATCCTCGCTATTTACTTACATGGAGTTATCGAATCAAATTTCGTTACTGATAAATCAATATTTACCTCTTTTAGCACAAAACACATAATTCTACTAAATTATGCATGAAGAAAATGAACTAAAACCACTCTATATACATATCGTCTTCCGACGCTCGGGGAATACGACCGTTGCCGAACCATGACGAAGATTTCTATGCGCATTATCACTTTGGGAGCACTGTACGTGTGTTTTTCCACTGATTTTTCCCAAACTAATAATGGTATTGTGACCACAAAACAAGACAAAAACGGGTAGAATGGGGGATAAAGTAAAAAAAAATGTACTTGAGAGGTACTTAATGTTTTTTTTAATTTGAAGAAATTAAGACAAAAGGACGCGACGGTTAGATATGAAAACAATAAAATAAAAATAAAATGCACACAAGTAGAGTCCAACTCTATTTGTCTGCCCCTAGCTCCGCTATATCAATATCGGATACCTTCCTTTTCTCGACAACTTGTCGTTATATTATGTCCAACGAATTTTAACTTAAAAACTGTATTTTGTTGTTGTCTCTTTTTTTTGCAATACGGAAGCACTTTATGATTTACGCGAAGTTTTTGAGCATATTTATTAAGGCTTTAAGAGATGACAAACTGCCTCAGTATTAGGATGTTTAAGTCAAATTGTCTTAATAACTGATAGTTGAATCCGTAAAGAAAAAATATGTAACGGAAGATATAGGCTTAATAAACATTTCTACTGTAAAAAATGTTTACTTTTTTCAAACACTCTTTCAGAAAAAAATCCCCAAAGAGTATCTACTTTTGTCATACTTTGAAAATGTTCTGCAAAACGGCACAAGCTTTTTAATTAGTTCTTGCACACAAAAATAGGTCTGAAAAATTACAATATTTTTAACGGCGAGTTTTATTTTTACTCCCTATAACATTCGTGCAAAGTAATTTTCCCCCGAAATTTAAGTATATTAGTGAGAACGTGGCTGCTCCGTCGCCCTGTAAACACCCGCGAGCCCTTCGGCAGTCCGTTTCGGGACATTGTCGAAGGTGGACTGCACGTCGGTGTCGGAGCGAATTTTTTAAAGTTAATTTTCGATTTTGAAGGGTTTATACTCATTTGTACATATTTAAAATTTTTGAAATACTTAGTTCAGTATTTATCTGTAAATTAGTAGGTGTAAATATTATTTTTTAAGAATTAAATTTTTTAAGTGTGCAAAGTAGGTGCAAAGACTAAATAAGGTTGTGTAGTGACAAGTGATTGTAAAAATTCAAATCAAGATGATTTTGATGAGGAACAACCTACCTGCACTCGCTACTTAAATTTTGATTGTTTTTAAAGCTAATAAGCTTTAACTTGAATGAATAACTTTGTTTTGATTTTTTTCCTCCGACCCGACGGAATAGATTATAATATTTTTAATGCAAAATTACTTACTAATAATATTAATGCTACTAATAACTAAAATACATACTAATAATAATTATAATGTATGCGTAAGTGTGTCTTTCTGTCTGTCTTTCTCAGATGTTAATGTGCCATTTTTGAATTCTAACAACTTTTGTTTTAGTAAATCGATTATGCTACCGAGACAAAATCATTTTGTCTGCGACTGAGAGACTGCGGAAAAGCAAGCATTATAATTTCAGCGTGTATAATATGTATGTATGTATGTATATTCTTTATTGTACACCACAAAAAACACAAAAGAAAAAGAACAAACATGAAAACTTAAAATGTAGGTACAATAAGGCGGTCTTCCAGACAACCTTATCGATAATATCATAATATGGAATCGAAATTCGTGATGACAAGCTGGGAACACCTGCACTCCTATTCTCTAACTCCGTGGCTATCATCATATATTAATTACTATATATTTTATATTCATCAAAATACATAACATAGTCATGGAAACATAATAACAACATGAATTTCAAAATGGCGCTAACTTTGTTAAATTTTGGTAACAGTTTCCTGTTTTGTGATCCCAGTAGGTCTAGGATGCGCACAACGAGATTATCTCGTGACGAGAGAGAGAGATATTGTCGTTGCCGGAAAATTTTTCATTTACCCTAACATGCACAAAATGCAGTAAGAAAATAATGCGCAAGAAAAAAGTAGTCGACATGTAAAGGCTCGTAGAGAAAAATACCACAGATTAGAAATATTACTTTTATCTCTACTTTTGACGTAACGAGACAAGTAACCATGTTAGCTTCGGTAGACAGAGAGAGATAACGGGTAGACATAATTTTACTCGTAGTGCGCATGCTAGCCGTGCTGAAAGCCGTAAATATCGATTTTGAACGAAATCGGTCAATTAACAAAGAATTTCAGAATGGCACCGACTTTTTTAAATTTTGGTAACAGTTTCCTGTTTTGTGATCCCAGAAAGCCGTAAATATCAATTTTGAACGAAATCGGTTATATAACAAAGAATTTCAAAATGGCGCTGACTTTTTTTAAGTGACTCTGTGCTGAGAGCTGCGCATGACGTAGTACTGCACATAAATTTTCATACCACAGGCTCATACATATGAAAATTGATTCTAAAGGAGTAAACTCACAAAAAAACTACGCAGCTCCAGCAAGTGGGGTTTATTGTGATCAGTTAGTACCTGATTCTCTATCTCCTCTCCCTGTACCCCACTCATCCCACGGTGGAGGTAGCACGTTTCAAAACTTTTAGCTTGATGTCAACTATCAATAGTTCTGTAACACTAACTTGAACTACCTACATTTTAGCATTGATCCAATACGAAATATTACTTGCACCTATACCTAAATCTGTGCCTACTACAAGCGCAAACAATATTTAGTATCGGATACGATATCGAACATTTCATGACAAGGTTTCAAGGTAAAGCTAAAGGTAGGTATTAAAGAAAGTTAACGTATTTGTGACCTATGATATTTATGCGCAAACATAAATATAGGCATTATCCCATAAAATAGCACTTATTCCCTCTGCAGTCTATAGTCTTTGGCCTAGTTTGCGTAGTTCCGGGCGTGGCCGCTATACGGCATTACCGTCGGCAAAAGCTGGTCTGCGTTTCGTCAAGGTCATTCGGCCTTCTTAACCCCTTAAGGCTATTAAAGTCGTAGGTATAATGAAACCGCGTCTACGTGACACAAATATGTAGGTACTCGAATCTATTCGTCTTCGGAAAACCCCGAATCTATGTGTGTGAAGTATTAACGCATAAAAAGCTACCTGTTTTTATTATCTATTTGTAATTTCAGACTCGCGATTGTTATCTAATTCTATGCACGCTATACCTACGTCACAGAATATTAACTACCTAGGTGGGTATTACCTAGGTATCCTACGAAGGTATCTACTTCAATGCGGAAATAGGTCGAGACTCAAGATACCTACCTTCATAGACAGGTCATTTGAATTCATGTAACATAACTTTTTTAAATTAATTCATATGACTCCACCGCCACAGCCACATCCGCTCGCACTCCAGAAATTAAGTAACGCCAAGATGTCGCCGTTGGCGGATACGCCAAGGAGGTCATCATAAATTTACCTTGCTACATAGAAGCGGATGCCCGAGACTTCTTCCCTGAGGTTGTAGATTTTCTAAAAATACCGTGCATTCTTTCTGTTTGTCTGTTTGTCAACCACCTTTTTCTCGGCAACGCGTGGAGATATCAAGTTGAAATTAATATCAAATACTTAGGTCTACGGTCACTTGGAGCTGTAAAAAATCAAGCTTCTAAGTCAATGCAATCAAAAGATACGGTCGTGTAACATTTATGCCGCATATAGGTCGACTCGCTAATACACTCGCTAATAAATCAAAACCCCGGGTACCGGGATCAAAAACAGGTACTTAAGTACTTCTCGTTGACCTCTCTAGAATCAAGTAATTTGGCAAGGAGCAAGGTCTCACATAACAAGTATAGGAAAAAGCCCAAAAATCGTTAATTAGAGTTCCATATTCATAGGGTGTCGAATTGTTTGTCGTGCGCTACCAGTATGTAAGCCATTTATTTCACAGCTGCTCCCCAATTGTGTAAGGAAATCGTAATCGTTTGTCAAACGGATAATTCGAACTAAGGAGTTAATAGATATCTGCACCTCAAAAAGCATTTATATGAGCTCCATAAACATAGCATTATACGTTTTAAGCTGTCAAATGATTACGATTAGGCCCCTGCCCCCCGATTATGTAAGGAAATCGTAATCGTATTCGTCTGTCAAACGTATATTCGACCTGTTTAAGGAGGTCACAGATGCTTGCATGTCAAAACGCTTGTATGTACCCCTTAAAAAGTTAGAGTTATACGTTATGAACTGTCAAATGAATACGATTGGCTTAGACAATTGGGCCTCTGATTACGTGTCGTTATGACAATTTTTCTTGAATTTATATTGTGTGGTGGTACGGAACCTTTAGTGCGCGAGTCTACCTCGCACAGGTCCGGTTTTTCGCGACACAAGTAGCCTTTGTCCGCCCTCGGGATTTTTTTTGTGCATGTGATTTAAAATGAGAAATTATTTTATTATTTATCTAATTTTCTTGTATTATTTCTCAAAGTAGTGTCGAAAATGTCACCTCCATGTCGTTCACTCAGGACGATTTATCTAAAAATAAATGTTGCAAATCTTAAATTATTTAACGAGTGCCTACTGTTTTGCTATAATAGATCGAATAAAGTTTCCAAAAAACACCAGAAAATAGAAACAGCCCTAAAATAATGATATAACATTTGTGCATTGTGGAAATGTCACCTCCATGAACAAACATATTGAATGCTGCCATAATTTATTGAATAGGTAAAAAAGTATTTAAACGGTCATAGAGAACGAGCATGTCGCCATCTTGCAATTTTTTGAGAGTTTGCCAATTTTGGGGGAGAAATGTCGGAGCCCTGACTTAAAGGTGAGATTTTTTTTAAATTTATATGATATAACGGTCATTTTTGTGGATTACGTATCACCAAGTATTATTCAATTAAGGTCCACTAGATGGAACGTGGAATACTACGAAATTTAAGCCATTTTCGAGGTATTTTGTTTTTATAATAAATTAGTGAGTTTATGAAAAGAACCGGGGATTAAATTGCAAATGTCACCTCCATGGTTGTCACACATGTGGATTCTAGTCCATGGAAGTAACAATATTATCAACATTTTAATAATTGTTGATTATATTGTTTTAAAAAATGTTAATAATTTAATAAATTTATAATAGCAATTTGAATAAAAATTTTGTTTTTGGTATAAGTAATCATGGGACCATCTAAAAACAGTCAATTCTTAGATCAGAGTTATGAAAAGACGATGTTGAGTTCACAGAGTTTGTTTGACCACAATGTGAGGGTGTTTCGAAAGTAAATTATGATGATATCATCGTAAACCATGTAAAATGTATATTCTTTTGGCCTTATTAATTTTCTTTATTACTTAACAGTTAATTAATATATAAATAGTTTTAAAAATATGCTTAATTCTGCAACAATTCGAATATGTATAACTTTTTAATTATTTGAATATGTCACTTCCATGGAAGAAAGATTGTCTGTTTTTTTAATCTTCATGAAAACTACAGTGAAAATAGCTCAGATTATGGCTGGAAAATAAATAAGGACACTGTATTATTAATTTAAGACTGCTTCGGACCATATCAAAAACGTTTTTATTTTCCAAAATTTTAGGGATGTTGTTTTTGAGATTTGCCCAACTATTTAAGGTACGCTATTTCTGTACCTATCCTTCAAAATCCTTTTAGTTTGGATTCAGGTTGGTTTTGGGAGCCGTCTGTGAGAAGAAAACTTAAACTTATGAGAGACAGTAATTATACTCTAAGGATCCTCATCGATTTAAAAAAAAATGCATTCAAAGAATATTGGTTCATAGAGATAATAAAGATTACGGGTTACGGGTCCAAATAGTTATAATATTACATCTATTCCTGGTAAATTGTGAATTGTGATCATATAATTAATAAGAAGGTCTAAACCTAAAGTCTGTGATTTTGATGGACGTCTGAATAAATTGCGAACGCTTGATTCGATCACGGAAATAATTTATGTGATCGAAGATTGCGAATTTTTTTGTGTCAATAAACAATACCTATTGAGCGTTTTTAAACTGATTGTAAAGAGTGATGTCATACTGAATAATCAAGTATTAAAGTTCAGGATAAAGCCGGAAAAATACACGATTAGTTTATATATCTTTTAATAAGTGATTCAAATATAATTAATTAATTTAACTAGTAGAGCACACGCACACGTTGTCCACTGCCAACGAATGATCTATCCTTTTTTTTTTCTATTACCGCCACTATAATTTATTTTTCGCCGCGCTGCGTCTTTTTAAACATGGCGTCTTGTTCCGATGTCAACAACAAAAATAAAAGTAATGAATGAAAGTTATTTGAGATATAAAATTAAATTGATTAATATTTTAATTTAGAAAATCAGAAAAATAGATCATTTGCTAAACATTTTAAATTATGTAATGGCTTGAAGCTAACAGACGGCCATTCTGCCGCGGGGATGTCCCCATCACCGAATTCAGCTCGGCCATTCGTTAGATGGGTATGTCCCCATACCGATCAAGCAGGTGCATATTCATAAACGTTTGATCAATCAAACACAATATCAATCAAAGATAAATACATAGGTACTTAATATAGTAGACCGGTAGGGTATATATTTATCTATTATTATCAAATATGCACCTCATTCGAGACATAATATTATGTAGTAGGTACAGACATAATCAATGTCTGAATCGCTTGACTTGCACTATTGTATAATAATACATTTTTAATTAAGTAAATACATAAAAATAACAATCAATAATTAATTTTGGTTACAAAAAAAAATACCAATCAATAATTAATTTTAGCTACACTTTATATATTACATATAGCCACATTAAGGGTACAATGAATGTTACATTTATCATAAGCACCACACTAGGGGTACGCCACATGTCACATTTTCAGCACCACACTGGGGGTGCGTAGCACGTTACATCTTGCGTAAGCACCACACTAGGGGTACGCCGCATGTCACTTTTTCATTAAGCACCACACTAGGGGTACGCCACATGTCACATTTTCAGCACCACACTAGGGGTACGTAGCACGTCTCATTTTACGTAAGCACCACGCTAGGGGTACTACGCTTATAACAAATGTAGTCCAACTTTCATATAATATGCACCACACTAGGGGTAAATTTTCCACTTGTTCACACAACATTAATTGATTATTCACACTAGGGAATTTAGGTGACTGATTCAATAGCCAAATCCAATCGGCTGACGTCCTTTTGACAGTAGATGACAACCGTGTGTCTTCCACACTAGGGTAATGGCACGGCTCAATCACTAGTCACCCCAATTTGTTGCAGTACCTAGGCTGTAAATGACAGGATAGGAAGGTGGGGTTTAGTATACTAAATAAAACATTGAATAATTTACTCTGACTCGTCACTGTGAGAACCAGCATCGCTGCTCGAATGCAGCGTATCAGTCATTGTGATCCATGGCTTTACATGGTCAGCTGGAAATATATTTTTATATGGTCGATTTGAATGCCCCTCAATGCTCGAAACTTCGTATCTATCCTTGTCCAAAACACCTGAAACCTTAAAAGGACCCTTAAATCTAGGGGATAACTTTTTACTTTTTCCTTTATCAGGGTGATGGTTAGGGATCATTACTAGATCACCTTCATGAAAAGTTTTAGTCGGTGCCCTATTCTTATCAAATGCCTTTTTCATTTTTGCCTGATTATCATCGATATTTTCCTGTACCGTTTGTCTTAGTTCTTCTCTTTCTGTGTCCGTCATCTGCTCTGGTTGCTCTAAAGCCCCTTTTAGAATCCCCTCTGACTGTCCTATCGTCCTTTGCCCAAATACTATTTCGGCAGGGGACTTGCCCGTGCCCTTATTGACTGTATTGTTTAGACTCCACTGTAGACGGCCTAGATTGATATCCCAGTCCTTTTCATTTCGACCATGATTCATTGCCCCCAGAGAGTTTAAAATAGTGCGGTTGTACCGCTCAATCTGCCCGTTTGCCCGCGGTGTTGCCACCGCGTTACATACGTGCCTTGTACCAATCAAGCCAGTAAAATTTTTAAACTCACTGGAGGTGAAACAGGTCCCTTGATCTGAGATGATAACCTTAGGTTGGCCAAATATAGAAAAAACTTCTTCTAAAACTTTAATCGTTGTTTTTGATTTAGTATTTCTCACGCCCTTTATAATAATGAACTTACTAAATGCATCAATGATACCAAGAATGTAACAATTTCCACGTTTGCTTTTTATAAATGGGCCTAAGTGGTCCATATGAATAGTATGAAATATTGCACTGATTTTTGGTATAGGGTGTAGGGAGCCACTTCCCTTTCCCGCCAACTCCTTACTATATGCGCAATTGATACATGCCTTGACGTATTTCTTAATAAAGCGTTTCATTTTTGGAAACCAGAAGTCGGAAGCTATCTTTTCAAAAGTCTTTTCAAAAGAGAAGTGACCCGCTTCATCGTGGTTCATCTGGCATATTCTCCAACGTGCGGAGTGTGGTACTACCCATTTAAGTTTGTTCCCGACCTTTCAGTATATTTTGTTGTCGCGGCAAGTATAATTTTCTGTAATGTCCTTAAGATCTTTTTCGTTTGTTTCTAGGATATTTTTAATGTTTTTCAAATGAGGATCCGTCATTTGTACAGTTTGAAGCCAATCGTTAGTGGTGATATTCAGAACCACTAACTCCTCCTGATCCGACAGAGGAATTGGGTTCCGACTGAGTGCATCCACGTGCTGCATGTTATGCCCTGGCCTATATTCGATGGAGAAATTATACTCTTGGAGTATAAGCCACCATCTTGCGATTTTGGGCAATAAGTCTCGCTTTGTAAGGGTGGCACGTAGAGCACTACAATCAGTAATGACTTTAAATTCGATGCCAATCAAGTACACACGAAACTTTTTCAGAGACATCACAACAGCCATGGTTTCCAGTTCATAAGAATGCCAGAACTCTTCTTCTCGAGTAGTTTGGCGACTAAAATAGGCTACAGGACGAAGTGGTGTCTCTTCATCAGGTTTCTGCAAAAGTATCCCACCAACGCCAACCTTACTAGCATCACAATGCACTTCTGTAATGAACTCAGCATTGTACAATGCTAGTACCGGTTTGGCTATAAGCTTTGATTTTATGTCAAGAAATGCCGCTTCTTGATCTTCACCCCATGTCCAGATGGCATCTGCCTTAGTCAGTTTTGTCAGAGGCCTGGCAATGCTTGCAAAGTTATAGACAAAACGCCGGAAAAAGCTTGCTAGACCGACAAATTGTCTGACTTGGTGAACATTATTTGGTCGGGGAAAGTCTTGTACAGCCTGTATTTTTTTACTACCCGGTTTTAGACCCTCCTCCGATATCTCAAATCCCAGATAGTCAATCTCAGATTGAAAAAAAAAACATTTCCTAAGATTCAGAGTAAGGTTGGCTTTATTTAGCAGTTCGAAAATTGATTTGAGTTTGTCGAACATTTCGTCAGTACTGCTACTCGAACATAAGAGATCATCTAAGTAAGGTATGGCTAAATCAAAACGTTTCGGACCAAGCGCTTTATTGATCATGCTCTGGAAGACGGCAGGAGCATTTACAAGGCCAAAAGGCATCCGGGTGTATTCGTAATGCCCATCGGGGGTAACGAAACCCGTAATATGCCTCGAGTCTTCAGCCACAGGGATCTGGTGGTAGCCTGAGGCAAGATCTAAGCTTGTGAACAATGACTTTCCACTTAGTCGATCTAACTGATCATCAATGACTGGCATAGGATAACTATCTTTGAGTCTTTTTGTTTAGTGCCCGATAATCGACGCATAAGCGACATTCACCGTTCTTTTTGCGTACAAGGACAATAGGGCTGGAGTATGCTGATTGTGATTCTCTTATGATATTGTTCGATAGCAGTTCACCAATTATTTCCCTAACTTTTGCCCGTTCGCTAAATGGCAGTCGGTATGGCTTATAGGTGACTGGTGTGCTATCATTCAATTTAATATTCATCTCCGTAATATTGGTTAGGCCAAGTTCCTGTATATTTAGTGCAAAACAGTCTCTAAAGTCATTTAATAAGCAGACTAGCCGATGTTTTTCGATTTCGCTTATTTTCGAGCCGATATTAACCATGTCCACCGTAATTGGACTTTTCACTGTTGAAACTGAATCTACCTGTTCTGTGTCTACATTTATGTTTTTGACATCAAGTGACTCAATATTAGGGAGAAACACATCTTTTTGTGGTAGTATAATAGCACGAGCTATCAACTGGTTTTTCTTAAAATAAATAGGTGTATTGGACGAATTTACAATTATAAGCTGACCCATACTATTAGTAAGCTGGTATACCCCTTGCAGTAGAACATATTGATTATCAGGTTTCATACAGATACTTCCCGGTACAAAAACTGGTCCCGAGTACTCCTTATCTAGCCGTATATCTAAGCTATTTATGCCAACCTACATTGTTTCATCTTGGAAACAGTAAAGATTTACTCTTTCTAGCTCCGAATCATCACAATATAATCTTAGAGAAGAGCTAGTTTTATGCGCTACTACCGTTGGCAATTCAGTCAGGGATTGACCTATCAGGACCTCCGTATCCAATAGAAAATCTTCAACAATGTAAGCTTCTATATCAGCTTCTACTGCGTCAACTATAACATTGACGAACGTTTTGCCTAGAGGCAACACACTTCCCAGAGCAAAGCCCTTAATGGAGGGTAGTCCAGATTTAACTAAGGGTAACTGACATTCGTCCGCTACACTTTTACGAACTAGTGTACATTGACTACCAAAGTCAATATACGCATAGCGTTCGGTATTATTTAGGGTTATAGATTTAAAATACTTGCCATTGTTTTCATTACTGGGTGAGATTTTCAAAACTTTTTGCACAGGCTCAGTTTTATTTTCAGAGTTCTCTTTAGTATTAACTATGGGTTTTCCGCGGATATTATTAACTAATTCACACTTTTGGCTGTCATGTCCAAGTCGCGAGCATTTATCACATCGTCTTACAGGTTTCGTGCATGTACGAGATGTGTGGCCTACTTCGAGACAATTGAAACATTGAATCTGCCGAATGCCCTCTCGAAGTACAGTAGCAACTTTCTGAGTTCCTAGATATGATTGCTTCTCCCCCCTCTTCGCATTATAATCAGTCTTGCCCATCAAATTAGTCTTACGAAAAGGTATGATGTTTCTCTTCGAGATTCGACGAAGATATTTTAGCAATTGTGATGGCTTCTTAAAACTAGAGCCTTGGGCATTTAGCCGAATGTTAAAATCGAATATTCCATTAATGATACAATCAACTGCATCACGTCCTGATAAGCCACACATCTTTACCAGTCTTGCCTTGTCATGATAATAATCTTCTAATGTTTCTTCTCTTCTGCTTTTCCGTTCTAACATTTCCGATAATCTATCAGCATAATTGCGATCATCAGGAAAAGCTTTAAGTATTTTCTTCTGCCATTCTCGCCAGCTGAGGTCAATTGTATTCTGCCCCTGATACCACTTTTTTGCATGGCCAGCTAATTTGGGGATGGCGTAAAAAATAATTTGTCTGTCGTTCCATTTGTAGATCTTAGCAGTTTCATTCACTTTACGTATCCAGTTAACAGCTGACTGGTCATTTGCGTCTGGGTTGAAATCAGGGATTACATTTTGAGCCCCTTCAAAATGGTGATCTGTCTTACCGAATAATCGTGCCAATTTCTTTAGTACATCATAGTCCCGAGTAGTCTCTGATCTAGAATATCTTCGTCTTTTTCTATTCTTACTTGACCGATATTTTTCGCGCGATGGCCTTCCTAAATCAAATTCAGATGACAGTGAGCTATCAGAAGTCGTAGAATCAGTTCGACGACGTTTTCCTTTCTTGAACCGAGAGCACCGATCATCAGTAGAATAATCAGAATTTTGAGTCAATTCAGAAGCAGAAGAGTGTCGTCGATACTGAGTTCTACGTCTTCGTCTTCGCGTCTTCGTTCGCGAGGAACTACTATCAGTATCTTCAGTTCTTCAGTGGATCGTTGCCGGCGCGATCTACTACGATATGTCTCACGTTTGCGTCGGTGCCTATGGTCCGGGCTAACTTCAGGCCGTGGTCTTCGGCTGGGGCGATCATAGCGATCCTTACTACGAGAAGGTCTTGTGTTCTTTTGATTCTCTATAGGTGGTGTATAGCGAGATGGCTCCGACGAAGACATAGTTAGTTTTATCGAAGATGGTTTAGGGTGGAGCCTATTTAAGATTTTTGTATAATATTATGTATTTAAGGTTGGCGAATATAATCGAGGGTGGTAAGTAGGGAAGAAACAGAGAAAAGAATAGAGTTAATAGAGTACATAGTAAGGTTTTTTTTTTTTTTTTTACTTAACTCCTAATCAATATAACGAGATCTGTCAAACACTATAAAAAAAATATCATTTTAATACTGCATAATACGAACAATAAATAATTACGTATAAATAATAACCAGTATGACCCCACGGCACAAACAACATTATTTACTGTGTGATATGTCGTATCAGAAAATATGAGTACAGCTACCATCCCGGAACAAGTGTTTGCAAATCATGTAGATACCTATTGTTTCCACTTCCACGGCGGGAATCGAACCCGCAAGTCTGTAACCTCTCACGTCAATATTATCATTAATTTTAACCGTATTATGGTTATACCTACCTACCGTTGTGAAAACAATTTTGTCTCCAATTGCAGATTGCCTATTCGTTGTTTTCTTGCTATGGTTGGGTGTTATCATCGGTCACCTATATCAATAGTCTAATAGTATTTCAAATAATTATAGTAGAAACACAAAACAGTATAGTACACATGAGAAGGTAAAAGAAATGCACTAGAATTAGAATAAACAGCTAAGTACATACCGCCAGGTGTTCTCCAACGTTCTTACCACTTCTGAACTATTAAAGTTCAGGATAAAGCCGGAAAAATACACGATTAGTTTATATATCTTTTAATAAGTGATTCAAATATAATTAATTAATTTAACTAGTAGAGCACACGCACACGTTGTCCACTGCCAACGAATGATCTATCCTTTTTTTTTTCTATTACCGCCACTATAATTTATTTTTCGCCGCGCTGCGTCTTTTTAAACATGGCGTCTTGTTCCGATGTCAACAACAAAAATAAAAGTAATGAATGAAAGTTATTTGAGATATAAAATTAAATTGATTAATATTTTAATTTAGAAAATCAGAAAAATAGATCATTTGCTAAACATTTTAAATTATGTAATGGCTTGAAGCTAACACAAGGATGTTATAATATTATCGTAATGTGACTTTAATATAGGTATCTAAATTTACATCCTTTAAGCTAGTGCTTAACACGTCACAATCACAAATTGGATTACTTAGTTATTAATAGACTTTACTTAGGGAATCGAGAAGTAGTTTCCTTGATAACCTGAGGCCCAATTGTCTAAGCAAATCGTAATCATTTGACAGGTTAAAACGTATTAGATACTCGAAATGCTTAAGGAGTTCATAAATGCTAAATATTGAATAGAAGCAGGCGTTACTTTGCGGAAGTCCATGATAGTGAATGAACTAGAAGTTTAATTCGCTATAATCCGCTACAGTAGACAAATCTGTGTGGTACAGTGCGTGTCTTTCACCTGCAACATGCGACACCCACCACCCAGCAATTCGCACAGGCACAACACCACACCACACAAATCCTCCAAATCACTCTCAACGTACGTTTCACTCCGACACCGGAGCATCTTCAGGAGATGTTGACTCGACAATGCACGATTGTGAAGTGACTATCATATCGCAAGTTCCAGCTTATATACCTTTTTGGCATGGCTCATACTGAAGCCCCGCCCCCTCCCCTATTACTGTATAAATTGAATAAAGGTGAATTTGATACGTTTATTTGTTCATTTAGCAACTCAAATCCTTTATTATTGTGTTTAATTATTTCTAATTGCTCCCAAACGCACATTCGTAACCCTTTATTACATTTATGCAGGATTTTATATGAATGGTTATTGCCCACCTCATGTCCACTGTCCAAAAGATGTTTAGCGAAGTGGGACCTTTGTGGTTGATCGTTCCTATAAGCAGACATATGTTCCTTATAGCGCGTCTCAAAATTGCGTCCAGTTTGACCAACATTTGTGGCACCACATTCAGGACACTCAAGCTTATAAACACCCGATTTTTCATGATTCTTTAATTTATCTTTTCCATTGCAAATCCTCCGAAGTGTATTATTTGTCCGGAACGCGACATGCACATCATGTGATCTGAGCGTCTTTGCAATGATGAATCCGGGATAAAAATATAATCAGTGTTAGCTAAAAGTAACTATGCCGAGTTACATTTCAAGACGATAAGTAGCTTCAGCGTGATGGCGTAACAGCGTAACAGACAGACAAAAAAACTTTGGGCTATATCGTATCGTATCGATATCGTATCATACCGTATCGTATCTAAGGCTGAGTATTGAAAATTTTCAAAATATATTACAGGATTCATCAATTAAGAGGCATAATATAGATTCGCTTTTATAAACTGGCTCAAATTCTGTTTAAAACAGTTTTTAGGGAAGGTGAAAAAACGGGAATCCTTTGTCCTGTTGTCCGTCTATCTGTCTGTCTGCGCGCATAATTTCGACTTTGGGTCTTCGAAATACAAAGTTCGATACATATTAAAACTGGTAAAAGTATTAGATATTTGTGAATTATAAGTACTCAGGTAATTTTGTTAAATCAATCAGTAAAGTAGGTATACGCTCAGTCAAACATTATTATGTTATCTGCTCTAAGTTACTTTAGATATTAAACTGAGTACATGAAAACACAATAAATACTATTGCAGAAACTTAATAGGTAGATACTAGGTAGGTATATAAAAATAATATGTTAGAGTAGGTAATTGGTTGACCATTAATAAATAATAATATAATCAATAGGTCCGCTAGCTAATGACCGACTTAAAGATAATAGACCTTTGTCAACATAGTACGTAGGTACCTACTTAAGTATAATAAGTACATTAGTAGGAATAATAATGATTACAAAGCATAATTCCACTAAGAATTATATAAAGTTATAGCTTAGTTCTAAAAAATTATTTCCTAATCACATTCACATTTCAAAGGGGTTTTTAAAGACGAAATGGCATCTGCATGACATTGAAAGAATAGATATTTAACAATAATATTGTCTTCGCGCTGCTCCTTATATAGAGTCCCATAACACCCGATAAGGACACAGGATAGGGACAACTGCAGCTTGGACCGATACCTATGAAAAACAGCGTAAGTGCCTAGCTTATAGGTAGGTATGTTATTAGGTTAACCAAGTTACAGTCATATATGCCATCACTAGTACAAAAAAAAACTTATAACTGGACAATTTTGACTTTGCTTGCCTACACGAAGTGCTCATAGGGTGCATCCGAGCCCACTCAGACTGGACTGAAAATTGGACTCAGACTGGATTTAAGAAAATTTCCTAATGTAATTATAAATTACCAATTTGCCCCCGCTGGAAAGCAAACATTAAACACAAACTCAACTGAATCAATATATCTATTAAAACATTGAAATTATTCAACAAATAACTAGTTAAAATTTAGGTATATTGTTATGTCCTACTAGCTCATAGTTTTTATACTAAAAACTCAGTTTTCTTAAGAGTAATACGAGACAAAAACCGGGTCGGAATACGGTTACGTAAACAAAGTGCTTACCGGAGCATTGCTGCACGTCGGTAGCAACGGCGGCCGCGAGCATTGAGCACACAACTACACATAAGAAAAACATGGTCAGGTCTGTGCTCAGAGACTGACCACTAGCTAACTGCGCCGTGTTTGACTCTGCACTTGCTTTAAACGTCTGCGGTACAACAACGTGCTTGAGAGCTCACTTCAAGAATACAATACACCTATCCACTTTAACATCATATATATAACAAAAAAATGCATGAATTGTATATTTTAATATGTATTTTACTAAATAGCATTTAACAATCGATGGAGCACTCAGGACTGAATACATTTTCACTCACACATACATGGAAACAAAAACACACACAAAAAAAATTGCCAGTCATAGGGACTGCTGGTAGTAGAAGTTAACACGAATATTTAATTTATTTTTGGGGCCCCGTGCAGCGAGGTGTCGGTGACGGTGTCGGTGACGCAAATCCACAAGTTTACCCCCTACCAAAAACAAACATACACTTATGTCTATCACCATTTCACGACTATCAAGAGCTGGCACCTATTTAGATTTTATCCATTATGCAAAACTCGCATTAAAACGGTCTCTGACGTCTTGTCAGAGGGTAAATTAGTGCGAAACATAAAAAAAACATTTAAAGGAGAGCTAAAATTGCTTACAAGATTTAAAGTTAAAAAGCTAAGGATAAAAATTCTTTCCAAAAAACCGACTTCCAAAGCCACTGTGAAGTAAAAAATAATTTAGATTTCTACACACTATGTTGAAGTCGGGCGAGTACCTATATCAAAGATAGGCAAAGTTGACGCGCCAGGCTCGCCGGACTTCAACATAGTGTGTAGAAATTATTTTTGACCGAGCGAAGCGAAGGTGTCTGAGCCTACTTGAGTGAATTTGCACTTGTCCGTCCGTCTGTCAGAGCCTTATAACTTCTGAATTACTGAACGTAATTACTTCAAATTTAAATAAAGGTAATATGTAAACCGATGGCCTCCAGCCGAATATGGCTTAAAAAGTTATAAAAAAAATTATTTCGGGGGGCTCTCATAGAAGCGAATGCTAAGTAAAATATTTTTTATAACGTTACATAAGGTTGCTGTATATCATTTTAAAGATAATTAGGAATAGAGTCCAAAAATATATTTTTTTTAGTTTTTTCCCTAAAATTTACGAAATGGGGTGCTTTCAAAGTGGAGATTTTCTAACGTCCAAAGTTGAATTTTCTGAAAGTTTGTGCCTGAAACTTGATCAATTATTTGAATTATATCCTGTACTTGAAAAACAAATACTAAAATTAGATAAATATTTTAAGGAAATGAAATTATTTAATTTTTAATGAGCTTCAGTATTTTTAACCGAACTATACAATGATGTCAATAGATGGTGCTCTGCAAAAGTTTATTCGTTTGTGCTTAAAAATAATAGACGTTAGCACCATCTTAAACGTGGAATAAAAAAATAGTCTACTGATAGTACTGATGTCTATGAACGTAAAGATGAGCGCGCATCTAGACATGCTCGCCGTAGGAGCCGCAAGCAAACAGTCGTAGTCCTTACATTTTATATTTTTTTATTATGAAATCGTATGCTACGGAACACCCGCTCACCGAACGAGCTGCATTTTAGCACAGAATAATAACTAGTACTAGGATTTTAGTAAAATACTGTAGGTATACGTATCCCATCCACGCAAGCGGATGACGATTGACGTCATCAGATTCGGCGCGTTTTAATGCGAATGTGAATGGATACCGCGAGGTCTCAGTTCGGGGTGAACCACTAGTTTACTTCAGTGTCTTTGGAAGTCGGTTTTTTGGAAATAATTTTTATTATTTACGCTTCTATTATAATACCTACTACGACGAATTCGCGGGCATGAGCGAATTGGTCCGCGTGGATTGAAGTACTCGAAATTGTTTTGAGGTGATCTCTAATTTAATCACTTTATCTGTCCATCTCATCCAGTAAGTTAGTAACCAGTTAGATCTGTAAGTACACTGAAAAAACGTGAGGGTTAAAAATACATGAAATACTGCTAAAAATGACCCAGCATGTTTGTCAATATAGCACCTGCAAAGTTTGCAGTTAAAAACAAATACGTCAACTTTGCAGCCACTACTCGTCAAGTATTAACCGTTAGAATTGGTTAAAAACAAATGGTAACTACAACCAACCTACTCGGTAGTTACAGCAGTGTTACTCAGTATTCCCAACCAATTTAATCGGTAACTACAACCAACCTACTCGGTAGTCACAGCAGTGTTACTCAGTATTCTCAACCAATTTAATAGGTAACTACAACCGACCTACTCGGCAGTTACAGCAGTGTTACTCAGTATTCTCAACCAATTTAATAGGTAACTACAACCAACCTACTCGGTAGTCACAGCAGTGTTACTCAGTATTCTCAACCAATTTAATAGGTAACTACAACCAACCTACTCGGTAGTCACAGCAGTGTTACTCAGTATTCTCAACCAATTTAATAGGTAACTACAACCAACCTACTCGGTAGGCACAGCAGTGTTACTCAGTATTCTCAACCAATTTAATAGGTAACTACAACCAACCTACTCGGTAGTCACAGCAGTGTTACTCAGTATTCTCAACCAATTTAATAGGTAACTACAACCAACCTACTCGGTAGTCACAGCAGTGTTACTCAGTATTCTCAACCAATTTAATAGGTAACTACAACCAACCTACTCGGTAGTCACAGCAGTGTTACTCAGTATTCTCAACCAATTTAATAGGTAACTACAACCAACCTACTCGGTAGTCACAGCAGTGTTACTCGGTATTCCCAACCAATTTAATAGGTAACTACAACCAACCTACTCGGTAGTCACAGCAGTGTTACTCGGTATTCCCAACCAATTTAATAGGTAACTACAACCAACCTATATTTGGTAGTCACAGCAGTGTTACTCGGTATTCCCAACCAATTTAATCGGTAGATACAGTCAATTAACTTTGTATTATTAATAAAAAATATTTATGCATCCTTCAGGTTCAAAAAACTGAAGGTGGATGCATAAATATTTTTTATTAATAATACAAAGTTAATTGACCTATCTACCGTCCAAATTGGTTAGGAATACTGAGTAACACTGCTGTAACTACCAAATATAGGTCGGTTGTAGTTATTACCGATTAAATTGGTTGAGAAAAAGTTACTTACGTAACGAATACGTACACTTCACTTCAGTAAATAGTACTTTCATGGACGGTGGCGAACTTAGACCTACTTACTTAATTTATTTGGGACAAGGGGTTCTTATAATATTAAAGTTCAAATACACTGTAATACAAAACTGATTTATTTTGAATTTTATCTATAATCTAATAACTTAAATCTATCTTAATTAAATATCACAAATCTTACACGTAGTCGTGCTAGGAAGTATTTATCTAGTATTACCATAACACATATTGTGTTATCTTCTGGAAACTATAAGAGTCCAAAGAAAAGTAAGTATTCTATACAATAAACTTTTTTCTTAAATATGTATTTCAATAAAAGTAAGGCACTTGCTAGGTAGTACAACACATCATTTCCTAAAACAAAGTTGGTACGTTTTTACATCTCTGACAATCCTGACAGTACAATAAGAAATGATTACAAGGGACTTCTTAAAACTATGTACTGCCTACCATCTAGTAAAACGCTCTTAGTATTTGGAATGGGTGAAAGTAACGATTCACAAAATACAGTACAATAGGCAACGCTATTATTAGGAGTGTTGACATGATATGCATAATAATGTTCATCAAACTCGACAGTATCTAACAACTTACCTGAAAAAATTAACTGATTATTATCGTACAGGTAAATATTTTCTACAACTAAGAAAATGTAATGATATTCATCATTGCTTATACTATGTACAAGTATACACCCTATATCATAACGTACTGAGGAACTCATAACCCAATTCACACTTACGAATGATTTTGAAGAATCTAATTTTAATTTTGATTGAACAAACTTAGTTTCCGATGAAAAAAGTTTCTTTTTAGGCCCTATTTTATGAATATCAATAAGACTGCCACGGTTAAATATTTCATTTAGTTGAAGTTGATGTCTCATTGCTAAAGTTAAAGTCGGGTTAACACGGTTGCAGGATGCTTTCGCAGCCATTTTCGAATGTCTATGTTTACCTTCAAATCTCATTGACCATAATGAACAAATAGGCCCGTATTTTACAAGAGCAGAGTGATAGTGAATCATGTTATGAAATTTTGGTTTTAAAGAGTCCTTCGTTAATTTTATGTATAGCTCATTAAATTCACCTACTAATACTTGTAACAAATCTTCTGTGCCTACTGTGACTTTTGCACTAAGAATAATGTCAAGAATTTTTCTCAATTTTACATATAATTTCCAAATATAGTCTTCTCTTGGCACGAAATCTCCAATCATTATTCCCAAAAATCGTAAAAGAGTTAACATCTCCCCTGAAGATAAACGCAAACTACCCCGAATTAGGTGTTCTTTTTCTATTGTGCATGGTCTATTTTTGGAATCTGGTCCTAAGTCCATTGATGATATTTTTTCATTAAGAACAGATAAAGAAAACAAATGAAACCTCTGAGTGTACTGTAATAACATAAAAATTAATAAATATTTTGCTACACCTTCAAGCACATCATGCATGATATCAACCCCAACCTGCTGATACATATCAAAATTTTTAACGTCTAGAAAAACGCATCTTTCTTTAATGCCAGTCAAAGCTACATTATTCAAAGTCAAGTCTGCAGAATACGTATCATTATTGCGTAGCAGAGTTTTGTCTTCGAAGCACTGCTCTTTTAAGACGGTTTTAGTTACTTTACATACTCTACATGAAAAGTTAGCTGAGAAGCTTTCCACAAGTCCTAACATTGAATGTAATCCTAAATTATCACCCAGAATCAAACCGAGTTCAAAATAAATATTGCCTCTATAATTTGGAATGTCTATGGCTATTCCAATTTCACTTAAATAATTGAATTCATCTATTACTGGACGAAATATAATGTGATTACCAAAAGAAATCCTGTCGGATGAATGAAACAATAAAACAAGGAATATATTGGAAAGAGCAGAAGAGCGCCAGGGAGGGAGACATGGAATTGAAACATAAACTGCCCCCAATTTATGCACACCAGCATGGCTACCAAGAACATTTCCAGTCTCATAATCATCAAAATACATAAATAAAGGAATCACTGTTCTGTCGTCATGATGATTCATTCTCTCTTTCCAATATGCACCTTGGATAAAATTCTCTTTTTCCTCTTTCAAATATAAAGTTTCCATGTATTGCAACATTTCAGACAATACATTATTGAGAGACAAAAAATTCTTAAGAACTTCTCTTAGTGGAATGAATTGTTCATGACAGTCTACAGGTTGCAAACGTGTTAACCCTTGACTTTTCACTTTAGTTAGCCGTTGTCCAATAACCAATGGGTGAGGTTTAATGTAAGATCCTTTTTCAAAAAAATAATTCAAGCGTTTACGTTCTGTTAAAAAACTGTTTAGTGGACATATAATTGAAGTCTGTAATTCATTACTTAAACTCTTTGAAATATCAGAAGAGCTGATCGAATTTTCAAACAAAACTTTATTGACACTCTGTTCTATTACTGGGACCAATGAAGTTAGGCAGTCATTTAGATTATTAACAATTTTTTGTACTACATTTCTTGGTAGCAATGTATTACCATAAAGCGATGCTATAAATGTGGAAATTACATTATCAAAAGATTTTGTTGGTTGTGCAGAGCACGACAATTCAGAAGAAATAGAAGATGAGGGCATGTGTACCCTATTTTGATTTATAATGTTGTTTAATGGCTGCAACTCATCAGCATTAAAATCGTTATTTTTAGATACATGAGAATGACATTTCTCTAAGTGCCTTTTAAAAGAACTATATATTTGGAATGATCTCTTACAGTCATCTTCACAGCACCTGTATGTTGCTATGGTTTGGTTGCTGTGTTTAAATTTTAAATGATTCCTCAGTAACTTAAGTTCTACAGAATCTTTACAAAGAAAACAAATAACCATGATGTCAGAAAATATTAACACTATGTAAGCTTTTCAAATATGTAGAATTTGTGTCATATTAAACTAATACCACAAGAATAACGGATCCTTGAGTTCGCTTTTCTGAAAATCCAGATTTTTAGAGTTGTAACCCGATATATCAATGCCCAGATCTCCCAATAGGGTGTGAGCCGAAGTTGATTGACTGTCAAACTTCGTTTTAAATTTTAAAAAAGCGTTGTGAATAAATATCCACGTATTGTGGCACTCAACTGAGTATTGGGCATTGACTACCCAGATCAGTTTAAAGCATGCACTGACAACTGCCAAAATATTGGGAAGATTGTACCACACGTCATCAATTACTACAAAATAAGATTTAATAGTGTCGAGTGATGGACCCACAATTATAATAAAGGGTTGTACTGTAAGACCAAATGGCCTAAATTTTTCTCTTCTAGTGTTTACAACTGACCTTACATCAGAATCGTTTTTCACGTGTGTTCAATGCCCAGATCTCCCAATAGGGTGTGAGCCGAAGTTGATTGACTGTCAAACTTCGTTTTAAATTTAAAAAAAGCGTTCTGAATAAATATCCAGGTACTGTGGCACTCAACTGAGTATTGGGCATTGACTACCCAGATCAGTTTAAAGCATGCACTGACAACTGCCAAAATATTGGGAAGATCGTACCACACGTCATCAATTACTACAAAATAAGATTTAATAGTGTCGAGTGATGGACCCACAATTATAATAAAGGGTTGTACTGTAAGACCAAATTGCCTAAATTTTTCTCTTCTAGTGTTTACAACTGACCTTACATCAGAATCGTTTTTCACGTGTGTAATGAATCCTTCTCTGACTTCGGACTTTGATGGCCGCCAAACTTTTTTTTGGCTGTTTTTTAAACGCACGCTAGTTACAGCCAAAAGTGTAGGAATTAACAGCATGCAGGCAATGTTGGCGGTCTCTTCCGATGCTGAAACAATAAAAAAGCCTGATATTAATTACCCGAACGTGAAGATTTATGTCTCGCGCGTGAAACCGAAATCATCCACTATATCACGGAGACGTACAAAAAACGATATAGCACGTCTGCAGAGGGAAGATCAACCGAAGTGCAGATGAACCTGGAAGAACTGAAGCTGAATAGGATGACCTATTTTAACTCCTACATGCTAACAGTTCCGACTTGGTGCAAATATGTGTCCCTCAGTACGGACCTTTGGCCTGAAAGCATAGTGTAACGTCGCTATAGGGAAGCGAGGGAAAAGTCCCTATACCTAAGTATATTGTTATCATATTGTATTATTAATTTTTAAGTATTATTGTATTTTATTATATGGACTATGTTGCCTGAAATAAATAAATATTACAGTGTACGAGAAACTAGTAATCTAGATAAATAATGTTTGTTTGTTCAAAATCAATTTAATTCAAAGCCTATGGTGTAGTCCTGAGTGTTGCTTCTTAGGGTTCCGTATCTCCAGAGAATAAAAGGAAATCTTATAGGATCACTTCATTGTCTGTATGTCTGTCTTACTGCACAAGCAAATTTGGCAGGTAGCACTGTGTTATAGCACAAGTAAAGGGAAAACTCCGAAATCCATCAATTTGTGGTTACATCACAAAACTAAGTTATTTCTTGTAAGATGGTACGGAACCCTTCATGTGCGAGTCAACAAGTTTTTAAAAACAACAAGAACGAAAGTGTCCTTCCTTCCCTTTATTGATTCTATAGCTATCATTTTAGGGCAGTTTATGATAGACTAAAGTTATTTAATAGCATACTATATAGGCTGGATTGTAATATATTTAAAGTGTACTTACAATCTTGCAAACTGAAGAGTTCATTTAGAATGTTGTCCTTGTGATTATTTTTTCGCTTTTTGGCCAGCTCAAAAATATTTACTTTTAAAGGAGGAAAGCTCTCAAAAATATCTGTATATTTGCCAGCATACAGCTCTTCAAAATCTTTTTCCAACTGTAAACAAAATCAAAGTTTTAGTCTTATGATAATGCTAGATGATATCCACCACTTTGTCCGTGTGGTTTTTAAAAATCCTGCTCTTTGATTTTTCAGAATAAAAAGTAGTCTATGTGCACCAAATATCGTCAAAATTGGTTAAACAGATGGGCTGCGAAAAGCTAGCAGACAGAGAGACAGACACACTTTCTCATTTAAAATATTATTATATATAGATTATTATAATTTATTATATATAGATTCTTGATATCTCTACAAATCAGATCATTAATGTCATCAAGAAAAACGGAAAAGTATACGAGTCTGGCCTCCGGGAATAACAGATAGACAAACAAACGGACATCGAGGTTTCAGTTGTTCCAATTTTGATATGAAACACTAAAATGGAATTAAATATAATCAAAAGTATTTTAGTGTACTTACTAATATATATCCAGTTGGTTTCCTCAAAGCTGGGTATTCTTTGAAATATTGGGATATGAGTAATCCTTTTGATATAGTTAAACGGTACCGAGTAGTTTCTGTCCACTTTTGTAGAACTATTGACCATGGCTCGCTGGAATTTTTCAACCATTGAATGGCATCTAATAGCTCTTCCTCTTCATCTTGCATGACTTCTTCTGGTAGGCGTATTGATGATGAAGATGATAGCGATCCTGAAGATCTAGAAATTCGCCTGCGTTTCTCTATTACTCCAGACTCTCTAAATTTTCGTTTTAAATTATGAATTTGGTCTGGCAATTTCCCAGCCAACCTGGTAATAAGACCACGTGTAGACTCAACAATTTTGCTGTGAAAGTACACTGATGGTTTTTCACATGGAAATACTTGTACTATCTCTCGGGCCCAATTGGCGTAAACGGTAGCTCTAATTGACTTCTCAGGAGTATCACTTAAGATTGCTGTACCTATTATTCGAACCAATCTTTGGCGTGCTGCATTCTCTAAGGGCTGTGTTGTGTTCAAATTAAGAAGGCCTTTGCCTTCTAGACTGCGATTGAGAAGTAGTTTTAAATCCTGAAAAAGAAAACATTAATTCACAATAGTCATCAAGCAACAATCTCATTTCACCAAATTCCAATAGCAACAGTGTTGTAAGCCCATAATAAAATTAACAACCAACAACAATTCCATACTACATTACAGGGATTTACCATAAGTCACATTTTAAGAGTTGCGCTACTATGTCAACTTACATTTTTAAATAATCATGATCATCATTTCAGCCACAACTAACTAACTAACTAACTAACTGACAAATTGACTTCGTAAGTAAATAGGTAATATTTTTTTAATATCAGAATTTAATTGTTTATTAACAAATAAAATTTCTTAATTTTAAAAGCTCATTTGAAGGTAATTAAATTCAATTAATTTAATTGTTGAAGTAATTTGTGTAGGTAGGTATATCCCTGTAAAATAGTCATGGGATATTAATTTAGTCACTCTGTAAGTCACACACATGCCCAATGCAAAATATGCAAAGCAAAAAATATGTACATACATATAGATCAATTTGGTTTTCATCTGGAATGCTTAACATTACAGGTGTGATAGGTGATTGTCTTGTACGAGACGTCTCAATTGCAAGAGATTTTGGTTTAGGCGTGCTTGCAGAAGCATCATTATTTTTATTTTCATGCGGATATTGTAGCAGATCTGTTATTGAGATATCCAAATCATCCTGCAAACCGTAGCATTTGATTAGTAGGAAATAATTCATGTTGGTACACCAAACTTGTAATAAGTTGAACAATTTGTAATAAGTTGAACAATTTGTGTTAAGTACAGCACCAAACTTATGCCGCTCTGAATTTGCAAAAAAGGGTTACATTATGGTAGGTACCTCATACGTTATACAAGTTTAATGGACTCTATAATTAGCAAAAGTATAGGGAAAAGTAATAGCAATTATTATTCAATAGTCAGAGTTTCAAGGAGTTCATTAATTAGGATCTTAATTATTGTCTTAAAAACTGTATAATGCAAAAACTTTAGGTGTCAGTATGTACAAGAGTGCAGGGGGCGAGGCACTACAGCATTCATTCAGGGACAGGAAAATTTGGCGAGGCCTATAGATAGGATTATGTACCAACTTACAATTATAATTGAATTATGGCAGTCAGGGTGCATCGTTTTTTTATAAATTTCTAAATTTCTTAGAAATATTGATCGTGGGCCCACTTTAGGAATCAAATCTTTAACTTCTGCCTCCCCTAATAGGGGCAGCGATAACGATGTTATCTCATTTTCTGTAATAAATTAATATTAAGTAGGTATATATTTGATAAAGATAAAGATTATGATATTTATTCAAGTCTATAACTATGTACATAGGTATATAGAGATTGAAATATTATAATATACTCTAACGCTGGCCATAGGTACACAATCCAGTTTGCAGGGGACAGTCTATTCACATATTATTTTACATTGTTAGGTTATACCTACCTACCTGTTTCGTGTTTTCACACGAGTTTATTCTGCAGTTCAAAAGTTATATCTATTATATTTCCTACTAGGTGAATAGAGGTATAATTTGGTTTATTGTCCAGCAGTGGAAGTCTTTTGGCTGATTATGATGAATAAATTAATTAATTAGCATTGTTAATTGAATGAAAATATTGTTGTACCTAAGTTCATAATTCGAAATTACAAATTATGATGCCAAATCCTCATTTAGGTACATGTGGCCAATTTTGCAACGTAGTTTTGATGGCATAATCCAAAATGCTAAGATAAAAATGTGAAGTTTTACCAAACACGCACCATGTGCCATTTTTGCATTGAGATATGATCACGTCTTAACACGCCTACCTACCTACCTTAGCAAACAAATAACTTTTACCTTTGAATATTTCTATGCCTAGGTAAGTATTGTGTCATGACATGATCTTGCAAAAATGGCACATGGCATTTTTGCATTGAGCTAAGGATCGTGTCATGACATGCCGGCGAAAAACAAACAAAACCTACTTAAATCAAACAATTAACTTACCTTTGAATATCTCTATGTAGTCCTGGAGTTTCCACGCTACTAGCAAGTTTTGTACGTCTTCGTCCATTACTCCATTAACCGTGTTGCTGATTGCTGATGCAGAAAACAAAATAAATGGCTGATAGCAGATGGCTTCACTCACTGGAGGCTGGAGCGCGCGTGTAGTAATAATGTAAGTTGTAACTGCTTCGAGGTTCCCGGACGAAATGAGATCGCAGATTCGTTACGTAGTGGTTATATTCTCTATGAGTGAGAGAAAACGATTCATCACACGACTTGGCCCGAGGCGCTACGATTTCTCGATACATTTACTTATTTAAAAGCAAGTATGCACTTGATTAGAGTTTACCTTTTAGGTGGTTTGTTAAAATCAACCGAATAATGACTTGTTTGAAATCAATTGAGCACTTACTTAAAATTAATAGAGTTCAGTTATTTGTTTTTAAATAAGGATGTTAGTAAAAATCAACCGATATAAATGCTAGTTTAGAATTGAACAAAATACTTAATAAGAATTAACAAAACCACTCATTAGTTTTGTATCAAGTTCGAAAGTGTTTGGATTTACCAATTAAGTTAATTACAAATTATTAATTTTTTAGTTGTTACTAACCAAGAACATTTAACAATATGCACATGTCTATTAAATACCAAGTTTACTTGGCGTTTTTAGATAAGTCTTAGTTAAAATATGCCGATTTGCTTTTAACCGAGCCAAAAAGGTCCTTTGTTAAAATCAAATTTTTTCAGTGTAGGTACATGTATATTTTGGGCGATTTAAAACCACGATTCAGAGTTATATTAATAAATAACTTGGTCATAGTGTCAGTGGTATTCAGTAATAAAATTTCCGATCCATAAAAGTCTATCCCTAGGTCAACAAGAGTGACTATTGCTGCATATACATATATGGTAAGAAAGTATCAATACCGTTGATGACTGCGCGGATTCGAAAAAAGGAAATCCGAAAAAATATCGCTGTCAGTCATAAATCGTTGTCGTCAACCGGTAGTATGCATATTATGATCTGGACGTTGGACGTTGGGACCCTAACCTTATTCTGAGTCTATCAGTTTTTCGAAATAAGATGCTCTGTCCTGTTGTAATTAGTAATTACCTACTTCAGTTGCGCAACCCGTTGAATATGTTCTTACTTTATTTCTTCCACAGATCTCCTCATTTGTGATTTGGAGACGTAAAGAAAATCCGTAGAAATATAGGAATAACTTAGAGCTCTCTCCTTTGCCTGCGTAGTGACTTGGCCTCGTAGTCTAGTCCCACTTGCAGAATATGACGGATTGATCGCAGGCTGTAGCATTTTTGTAAAACACAAGACATACTAGTAGGTAGGTATACTGAACATCGATTTTCGATTATTTATATTCTCTGTAACAGATACTATCTAAACTTCGGCTAAACTTACTCTTCGATTTTCTCAATTTAACCGCAGCGCAGAACAGGATATTGTAGTAACTGGTGCCATCCATCATCCATCCATTCATCAGCCGGTATGAATCCACTGCTGGACATAGTAACTTAATCTGGCTTAGGTATTCGGGAAGTCTTCAAATCTACGAGCGAGACTTCGACGCTCAAAAACAAAATCCATACATACTTATATTATTATAAATGCAAAAGTTTGTCTGTCTGTCTATCTGCTACGGTTTCACGGCCCATCTATTCAACCGATTTAGATGAAATTCGGTATAGTAGTAGGTTACATCACGGGGTAGGACGCTACTTTTTATCGTGGAAAATTAATGAATTCCCGCGGTAATTAAAAACCTTAATCCACGCAGACGAAGTCGCGGGCGTCATCTAGTACTTAATATTATAAATGCGAAAGTAACTCTGTCTGTGTGTTACGCGATTACGCCTAAACTACTGAACCGATTTAAATGGTATTTGGTAGATACAGACATAGTCTAGAGCCTGAGAAAGCACTTATGCTACTTTTTATCCCTGAAAATTAAACGGTTCTCGCGGGAATCAAAAACCTTAACACGTTGAGTGCGAAACCAGGTTCTAAAACCTTGTACACGTCTACGCTTACAGTGCGGCTAAGAAATGTATAGACTTCCTTGTCGCGCGGAAGGCCTAACTTTAACTTGGTTCGGTGTATGACAGAGATGAATATATATCTAAGATGTATTATTTAAATAGAATCCAATGGTGTATCTACCTTAATACCAGGTTTTTAGACCTGGCACCGCACGGAAGAAATAAAATTTCATCATAATGCGAAACCAAGTCGAAGCACCTTGTACCCCGCTCACCTGGTACCGCACCCCGCGTTAGCTTCGCACGACTAGTGTTGGCTTGCAATCGTGAGAAACGCACGTGTCGACATGGCGTCAAGACCAACAAAACGGTGCCGAAAAAATATATTATATAATGTTTGCGAGGACAGTGAAGCAGTGAAAGTTAAATCTAATTATAGATTGATTTATCAGAGACAGGTGAGTCATCATTACTATTTATTTTAATGATGGGAATAAAATACCAAAACTACAATTTGTGGAGGAAATTATCAAAGATTTTACAAAAAAGGACTTTGACAATGATATAGGTAATTTCAACGCAGACGTAAATGAGTCCACACACTTACACATACACATACATATACACATCCACATCCAATCCACGCTCACACGTGCACACACATACACATACAAATAAATAATAATAAATTAATAAATTTATCTTTTCAGAACCCGCACAAAAACTTGACAAACACACTTTGGTAAAAGGTGATAAGAAGAGGAATTGTGTCAGATTTTACGCAAAACTCCGAACCTTTTTTAACCAGTCGCCAAGCTGACAAAAAAGTTAAAAAAAATTTAACTAAATGTGTTCAGTGCAAAAAAAACTTTTGCTACCCATGTTTTATTGAAAAAGATTGATTCATGTTTGTTTTTTTTTTTCATTATATTAAAACTTAATTACAGCTATCGATATTTTTATTTCACATCCTTAAAATACGCACCAGACTTCCCTTATTCAGTGCGGCACAGGGTGATTAAGCCCTGTATTTTGAATATAGCTATAATTTTTAAACTAAACAAGTTGTTAACGAACGCCTTCAGGTGTATGTCAATTAATTCATTATTATTAATATTCAAAGCAAAAAAAACAAATATATATTTACATGAAGCCAAAAAAAGGATTTAAGTTTCTTAAATTTTACAGGGTCTATAAGCCTTGTGCCGCCACAATGGAAGTTTTATTACCAGGTTTATAGGCCTTGTTCCGAAGGAATGGAAAGTATTGAAAACTTACTAACGCAGCAAACGTGTTAATCCACGTGAACGAAGTCGCGGGCATCATCTAGTTTTATTGTCATCATCTAGTAGACTCAGTATGTCTTCTCTTCTGGGAGCATTAAACAGTTCACATGTTCTTTGCGGGAGCGCTAGAAAAAGACTTACCTATTGCCAGTGGATGTACAAAAATCATAGCCTACCAATACTTCTAGATTTGCGGTATGACTTCAAGATACCTATTATGTATAATAAACTAGTGGTTCGCCCCGAACTGAGACCTCACCGTATCCATATAATGGTTTTAACTATATATTGTAATAGTTAACTTTTTTTTTATTCCACGTAAGATGGTGCTAACGTCTATAACTTTTACAGAGCGCCACCTAATGACACCATTGTGAAGTTCTGTTTAAAATACTGATGCTCATTAAAAATTAAATAATTTCGTTTCCTCATAATATTTATTTATCTAATTTTAGTATTTGTTGTTCAAGTACAGGATATAATTCAAATAATTGAACAAGTTTCAGGCTCAACCTTTCAGAAAATTAAGAGTTCTGAGGTCAACTGTGGACGTTAGTTGTGTTGGAAAATTAAAAAATAGTAGATTGTTAACCGAGGGTCGACAGAATCATTTCCCGAGGTATTTAGACGCCCGAGCGTAGCGAGGGCGGCTATAGTCCGAGTAGGAATTGATTCTTTTGCCCGAGTTAAACACTCTACTTTTCATTTCGAATATGAGGAAAAAAAAACTAGTTGTTTATCTAAACTATTTATTGATAATATATAATAATATTAGTAGTATGTACCTATTTAAAATTAATTGTGAAATTAGGACAATTCGTGAAATTGAAAGTTACATTTTTGTTTGGAATGTTTATACTGTTTGATATATTATGACAAATTTGGCTGTTCTGGATATCTGTAAAAGTAGGAGACTCTGGTATTTCATCAGACGATGGATTACATGGCGGATACTCCCTGGAAGTTGTCGGCTGAGGCGAATTGGGTCGTATTTTTATAGTTTCAGCTAATTTGGTTGAAATTTTAATTTTATTTTGGACTGAATCCTCAATGTAGCCTTCGGCGACTGTGCTGGATTTCCAGCCTCCATGTCGTTTTAACGTTGTCATGTTTTCCCCTGAATTGGCTAAAAATGTTGCTGACGTTCGTCTATAACAATGTCCGGTATACTGCTCACAGTTTGGTAAATTCAAATATGTTGCTATCTGCTTCGGCATACCTGAGATTTTATTTTTACCGATCACTTGTTTATAGCATTTTCCCTTCTGATAGTTGAGAAAAAAACGGTCCGTTTTTACATCACTAGGTCTCATTTTTTGATATTTCTTTACTATTTGTGTAAACTCTTCTTGTACTACAAACGAGCGCTCAATATTTGTTTTTGTTTTAGTCAGTTTTACTAGTAATAATTGGCCTTGACTTTCAATGTCCTTAATTGTCAAATTTGTGAGTTCACTGCTTCTGCAAGCGCCGCTTATACCGAGTATCAATACCACCTGTGAAAATCATGTAATTTTTTAGTATTTATGTAATAAATACGTTCATTTTTAGAATAAATCCATGAATACTTAGGTAAACTTACCTTCACTGCCAAATATATCTCGTCAGGAGCATCATTTAAAAAAGTTTCCACTTCATGAGAGGTGAAAACCTTAGATTTCTTACTCTTGAACCCCTGAGACTGTCTTTTCAAAAATGATGTTAAATTATGAAATTCTTTCAAATTTACATTATGTTTTACACTAAGTGTACTTTTGAGCATTGAATATCGGCTCCATAGCGTAGAAGGCTGTAGTTTACTACACAGTCTATTAAAATATGTAAGAAATACACTTTCGGAAAACGATCTTATATTCTTCTCTGCTCGCCACTTCATAAAATTATTGTATGTGTTTATATATCTTTCTTTTGACATTTCTGGCAAAATATTTTCAATAACACTATTTGCTTCGTCTCTAATCGAATCTGGTGTCAACATTTCAGAATCGCTTGAACTCATTTTTAATATTCAAATCTAAGATTAGGTACCTATTAGCTATATAATTGAATTCCGTCACAAATACTTAACAGAAATTAGTATCCCGCCAATTTATGTCGACTTTTTAAATTTTAAATATGGAACTCACCGCGTAATTGTTGTTGCTGTTTATTCCGCTCAAAGAAGTTTGCGCTAAGTTCACACTGGCCGTTTAGAAAGTCACATGGCCGCAGCATTTCTTTTTAGTAGTTTTTTTTTACATAAAAACTCTTTACAGCTGACAGCAGTTCTATTTTGAAAGTTCATTCCGGCCCCTAAGTGGGAAGTAATTGTATGAGTTTTTCCCTCCCTATGGAGGGAAGCAGCATTTTCCACCCAATAATCAGATCAAAACAATACTACTTTCCGAATATAAAAAATGAAAAATATATTTTTGGACTCTATTCCTAATTATCTTTAAAATGATATACCGCAACCCTATGTAAAAAATATTTTACTTCGCATTCGCTTCTATGAGAGGCCCCCTGAAATAAAGATTTTTATAACTTTTTAAGCCATATTCGGCTGGAGGCCATTGGTTTACATACTGTATTTAAATTTGAAGTAATTACGTTCAGTAATTCAGAAGTTATAAAGCTCTGACAGACGGATGGACGGACGGACGGACAAGTGCAAATTCACTCAAGTAGACTCCTTCGATTCGCTCGGTCAACTAAAAAATCATATTATCAGCAAATTATTGCGGTGTCCAAGCGAAAAAGAGAAAATAGTTTGTAAGTACGACAGAGATTGTAATCAGCCCTTCCACCAGCAGGCGAACACTGGGATGTTATCCGACTGGACCGCATCTACCTATTAGATAGATCTAACAGGTCACTCCCGTGTTTTGTTAAAAAACATGTTAGGGCAATTTTTTTACCAAAATAATAGGAAAATCTCAGGAAATTCCTATTTCCTAAGCTCAGAGACTAGTATTGGCATTGGTATAGGAATCACGCCAACAGAGGTAAAATTTAATTCTAAATAAATAATCTAATTTACTTTTAAAAAATATAATTGAAACTTATATTTGAAATAACAAAAATATCAAAATAATACTATGAAATACATTAAAATTTAAATTAAAACCAAATAATAACAAGAAATAAAATTAAAAAAACCCACGACGAAATGCAGCGCTCCATTGTGAGTTGTGAAACAAAAAACCACATCTATATTGGCCAACTCGTTTTTTTGACGGGCGTGGTGGACTATGGCTAAACCCTTCTCATTCCGAGATAAGACTTGTGCTTAGTAGTGAGCCGGCAATGGGTTGAAATGATGAGTGAAAAATAAAACCACGATTGCAGCCCCCCCTTGTTGTTGGCAAGCGTGGTGGACTATGGCTGTACCCTTCGCTGGCATTAGGCATTGTTTACGTACATACCTATTTTCAGGCAGGGAATGATGAGCCGCAGATTGAAACTTTGAGAAAAAAAATAAAATGGTTTCTTATTAAAAAAATAGAAATCACTATTGGAGCGTAGCGTAGTGGACTATGTCCTTAAAATATATCTAAGAATCTTGTCAGAAGCTATACATATCTCATGCAAAAAACCGCATATAAATCTGCTTTGTACTTTTTAAGAAACAAGGTAACATATTAAAAATATAAAAAAAACGGTTGCAGCGCAGCTTGGTGGACTATGGCCTTAAAATATATCTAAGAACTTTTACAGAAGCTATACATATCTAATGCAAAAAAACCGCATTATAATCGGTCGAATAGTTTTCCAAGAAATTGGTAACAAAAAAGTGCACAAACATATTAAAATCCTCTTAGGGCAAACACATATACAAGTATACAAGTATACTGTATCTACCAAATATAAGTATACATATACATTATATTATATTGCCTCCGTTCCGTCGTGGGTAAAAACTAAATTCCAACCGGTGCAATGAGGAAATATGCCCAGAACGGTGGCTGCGTTATCCCCCACAGAATAGCCAAATTATATGTTGCCGAGGTAAATGCCAGCCCTCTTTTTGCTGGTATGAGTTGTAAATGACATGACCAGTAACTGCCGTCCGATTCAGGACAGTGCGCAGGATTTCCGTTTTTACAGTAAGGTTTAAAAATTATAACCGAAATTACTATGGATTTATTATTCCGAATAAGGTCAAGGTTAAAATGTCTGAAAAAAACAATACGATTATTGTTTAAATCTTGAGCATCCGATTTCCTCTTTTAGGCACTAGTCCATTTTGTTCCACTCCACATTCCGTTTTATCCATGCCTAATAATAATTTTGCAACCCTACATGAATACCATTTAAGTACCTTAGTCACTATATTATGAGTGATTTATTTTTGATCAATTAAATAATAATGAAAAGGAAATGTATGTTTTGTTTATATTTATTTTTGTTAGTTGACAAGCCTCAACGAAACGTTTAATTAGTAAAATAACGAAACATAATCTTTATATAATAAATATTATATGTGTGAGTATACATTATTGTACTCTTGTTATATTTATACTCACGCTCTCATCATAATTAAATATAGGTACTTACATTATCTTACCTTTTAGCACCATTATTTATACGTATACGTATGTATACTCATCATGCTTATCTAATTTATTTGCAGAAATATATTACATTTGTTTATATTAAGATTTACTTATTAAATTTAAAAAAATCATCTATTTTGATTTTTGTCCTAGTCAGTCCTCGGTTAAGTCTAATTTTAGGTACTTAATCACCATAATTTTAGGTACAATTTTAGGTTACATAATACGGTCTCCGCGATACAGGTTCCCTAGTGCGGAAACCAAAGTTCTAAATTGACAGTAACCTGTTTATTGGTAATAATTTTTTTTTATAGTATGGAGTATCATTGGATAGATCGTTCAAAAATATTGCAGTTATGGGAAACAAATTTTCGATTCAGGTACCTATCCGTTTGCGAAATATTGAGCTTTGAAGTGCTAATTTTTGTTAGATTCCAGAGTCCCCCGCCCCTCTGCCTGATAAACGGTTGTTTTTGGTTATATGTGAAAAAAAAAACATGGTAAAAATAATATGTAGGTATAACGGAAGACTTCAAGTTTAAACGTATAAATCGTCCGCTTATTGTGACGGGTCATTAGTCTTGGCCGGTTTTGTACTTAGCTTCCGTAGGTATACAACTTATACAACTTATAGCTAATAGCATTAAAATTTAATAATACATCTTTGAATATACCTAAACTCTTATCAGGGGTGGCCTTAGCCATTGCGAGGTTCTAGGCGGTAGATATTTGCGAGGCCCTAATGTTTCCTGGAATTTATGTGAATTAAAAGTTTTTTTATTCAAGATGCTTTACGAGAAATGCAAAACTTATAAATAAAAATAAATTTAGAGTTTTAATATTAGAAATTAACAAAAGTTAACAAGCCCAAATACGGCATTGCCAAAGGTTAAGCGATAAACATTTTACATCTTAGTTAGGTATTAGATACATACTTCACTTACATCAAAGATAGACCTTACTTCATAGGATAATTTCCATAGTAAGCTCTTCACGAAATCAAAGATTAGGTACTAATGTATACAAATACAGATTAGTACCTAATCACTTTTTCTGCTTGGGCTATACCGTGCTGGCGCATGGCGCGAGGCCCCTGGCGGCTGCCCGTCGGGCCACCGCCTAAGGCCGCCACTGACTCTTATATCTGTCACCGTAAGAATGTAAAAACCGTTAGATTATAATCTAACTCGCGAAATTCTAAACTGTCGAAAGATTAGAATTTAACACATTCTATTCCGGTAGATTGTAATCTGATAGGTATTTAAACCCGATAAAACCTAAGTGCCCGGCCGCAGGCCGGGCACTACTTGATTATTTATGTCGAACCCTAACCTAACCTACAAGAAAGAGACAAGAAAACGTAAATAAAATGAATATTTCAAAAATTGACACTCAGAACATTGAACAGTTTATAATCTTTCGACAGTTTAGAATTTCGCGAGTTAGATTATAATCTAACGGTTTTTACAATCTTACGGTGACATATCCAAGCAATATAAAACACTATGTAGGTATAAAACCTAGGCCATCAGAAATCTTCTCATAAATCTATCTTTAGGATCTATCAACAAATATCTAATAATTACTAGGTATGTCTAGTCTATAGGCACAGTAAACAGGTTGTATCTGTATAGGTCAAAAAAAACCTGCCGCCGCGCCGAGTTACGTGCAGGTTTTTGCTACTTGCCCGTAACAAATCACAATAATTTATGCGGTCATTAACTATAAATACGTTGGTAGGCTAAATATTCCTCGTAAACTTGTAAAGTCTACTTATTAGCTGTGAGCAATTTTCTTTCATCTGTGGCTTCCATGAATTTTTTCTCTTATCTGTCACCGTAAGATTGTAAAAACCGTTTAGTAATAATCTAACTCGCGAAATCGCAAAGTGTCGAAAGATTACAATTTAACGAATTATTTTCCGGTAGATTGTTATCTGTTAGGTTTGTTAACCCGATAGAACCTAAGTGCCCGACCTGCGGTACTACCTGATTATTTAACCTAACCTACATGAAACAGACAAGAAAACGTAAATACAATGAATATTTCAAAAATTGACACTCAGAATATTGAACGGTTCTCAAACTTTCGACAGTTTTCAATTTCCCGAGTTAGATTATAATCTAACGGTTTTTACAATCTTGCGGTGACATATCCAAAAACAACCGATGGCTGGCAAAGGGGGCGGTGGACTCATAACGTATCAAAAGACAATAAGAGAATGCGTAATTCGCCCGTACAGCGCTAAGGAAATGTTCGTCAAGCGCTCGGTTTTTGGGTAGACCTGCAAGTTCCTACGAAGGATAGTTTGATGCTTTTCAGGAGGTTGATTACATTATATTAGGTCCTTACATATGAAATTGCCATTTTGTTGTACTGGCCACTTTGATCTCAAATATATCCCATTTGGTTAGGAATTTCAATTTCAAATTTATACAGCTATTTATTCATGCTTTTGTGTTTTGAAAACCCCTATTCATTTGTTTTTTCCTCTTTTGGTTTTTCTTTGCGTCACTCAGTTTACAAAATGGAAAACTTGAAATCGCGTGATTTACGAGTACGAGTTCCATCGTGGTATCAGTGCTGCAGAAACGGCTCGAAGGAATGATGTGTATGGCGACGGTGTCGCAAAAGAAAACAGTGCGTTTTTGATTCCAACGTTTTCGTTCTGGAAATTTCGACCTGCAGAACAAGCCCCGTGGACGGCCGGAGACCAAAGTTGATAATGAAGAATTGAAGGTTATTGTGAAAGCGGATCCATCGCAAACCACGTCCGAGCTAGCTGCAGGTTACGGTGTTAGTGATAAAACTGTTTTAATCCACTTGAAGCAAATTGGGAAGGTGAAAAAGCTTGAAAGGTGGGTACCTCATGAATTGAGTGCAGCAAACCGACAAACGCGCGTCGACTGCTGCGTTACATTACTCAACCGGCACAATAATGAAGGGATTTTAAATCGAATTATTACCTGTGATGAAAAGTGGATCCTGTACGATAATCGGAAACGCTAATCGCAATGACTGAACCCTGGCGAACCAGCCAAATCCTGCCCCAAGCGAAAATTTACTCAAAAAAAATTAAGTACTTGTGAGCGTTTGGTGGACTAGTGCCGGTGTCGTTCACTACAGCTTTCTTAAATCTGGCCAGACGATTACACCGGATGTAGATTGTCAGCAACTGCAAACCATGATGGAAAAGCTAGCTGCTAAACAACTGAGGCTCGTCAATCGCTCTAGGCCACTGCTGCTTCAGGACAACGCTAGACCACACACTGCACAACAGACGGCTACCAAATTAGAGGAGCTTCAATTGGAATATCTAAGACATCCACCGTACTCCATCGAATTGATTGACTTTGCTCCATCAGATTACCATTTTTTTCGAAATTTGGATAACTTCTTGCAAGGGAAAAAATTCAAGGCAGTCCAAAGCGCCTTCAAAGATTTTATTGATTCCCGTCCGAATGTTTTTTTAGTAAAGGGATCAATGAGATGAGATGAGTGAGATGGCAAAAGTACATAGATAGCAATGGTACATACTTTGATTAAATAAATATATTATATTAAAAAAAAATCTACTTTATGCCCCTCCCTTACATAACGGCAATTTCATAGGTAAAGACCTATTATTTGATAAGTTTTTATTAGAATCCGTAACATTTTTAAAATCACTACTGCAAAACAATTGTGTTCGTTTGTCGATTTGTCCTCCAATCATGCCGCAACATAGCTACAGATCGACATGTTTGTTGCATGGGCGTAGTTGAGAATTTAAGCAGTGTCTGAAAATCAAGAAGTTCCAACAAGTTTTGGGAGGCTTCGGCCGTGGCTACCACCCTATCGCCAAAGACGTGCCGCCAAGCGATTTAGCGTTCCGGTACGAAGCCGTGTAGAAACCGGATAGGGGTATGGGTTAATATATCTGCCATGCCCCTAAAAGGTTAGCCCGCTACCAACTTAGACTGCATCCTCACTTACCATCAGGTGAGATCGCAGTCAAGGGCTAACTTGTAGTGGATAAAAAAAAGCTTTAAAATAACCTAATTCCACGCGGGTGAAGTTCTGGGCTTCAGTTAAGTACTAGTCATCATCGATATATATGTAGGTACTAGATGGGCGCTTTCATAGAAAAAAATTGGGCGTCCAACCTTTAGAGCACGTTCCTAACCTGTATAGCCCTGTCCTTGTCCCCACCATAGCGCTGTCTCGCTTTGCCGACTAGATGGCATTAGCAAAATAGGTCCACATTCTTTGTTTGACAGGGCCCGTCTATGTAAATTGAGGTCGTTGCTAGTCATAGATAGCGCAGCGGAGACCAATCCTAAATCTTATGGCCTACCATACTAGTTTGATTTTTATAATATGGTAATTTAACAGTTCAACAAGATTTAATGTGTCAAAATCTATATCAAATAATCAGCAGGGCGACCGCGTATCTTCTGCATCAATTATTGTTACAGTATCAATTGTTGTGATTGACTGAATTTATGGTATTCTTGCTGCGTCAATGGATTTTGTCTAATAGTGGAAGAGTTAAGGTCGCCCAGCAGTATGATGAAACCACAAAAACCTAAAAACATGAAAAATCATTTTCCTGAGTCCAAAAGTTTGTACTATAATTACCACTTTGTGAAAAATAATCTAAATTGTAGTTTTTTAATAAAGGATGTCAATTTAACAGTGCTAGATTTAAAACAAATAAATGAGGGTATAAATTATTTTATTTATTATATTATACACATAAATATATATACTAATACCTACCTATTTTACCTATATTTTATTAATTCATAATGTGATACTATACTTTTAAGCTATCTAATAATAATATAAAGGTAATCCATACTAATATTATTAATGCGAATGTGTGTCTGTCTGTCTGGTACGCTTTCACGGCCCCACTGCTCAACCGATTTTGATGAAATTTAGTACAGCGATGTAAACTTCATCCCGGAGACGGACTCATAGGCTTTTATCTCGGAAAATTTAAAGTTCCCGCGGGAATTAAAATCCACGAGGACGATGCGGACGAAGTCGAGGGAATCATCTTGTAACTAATATATCTGTGAAAATTCACTTTTATGGTACTTATTAGTTTTGAAACTAATAAAGAAGAATTAAAATATCTCGCAGTATAATTATTGACTGTATCCCGAGAAATGGATCGACTCTAGCGTCCAATAGATCCACTAGGTAGGTATTGCCGTAAAAACTTCTGCAAAAAGTTCTGCGTCTGCACCATGACACGATAGCATAAAACTCGTCGGCCCATCTCATTGTACACTTGCCACTGCAGATGACCTCGCTGGTTCTGTAATTAAAAAGTGGTAGTTTTGATTATAATAGGTCTTTACCTATGAAATTGCCGTTATGTAAGGGAGGGACACGATTTTTTTTAAATATGATATATTTATTTAATCAAAGTATGTACCATTGCTATCTATGTACTTTTGCCATCTCATAGGTAGTTCATTGATCCCTTTACTAAAAAACCATTCGGACGGGAATCAATAAAATCTTTGAAGGCGCTTTGGACTGCCCCATCGGAGTTGAATTTTTTCCCTTGCAAGAAGTTATCCAAATTTCGAAAAAAATGGTAATCTGTTGGAGCAAAGCCCGGGGAGTACGAAGCTCCTCTAATTTGGTAGCCGTCTTTTGTGCAGTGTGTGGTCTAGCGTTGTCCTGAAGCAGCAGTGGCCTAGAGCGATTGACGAGCCTCGGTTGTTTAGCAGCTAGCTTTTCCATCATGGTTTGCAGTTGCTGACAATAGACATCCGCCGTAATCGTCTGGCCAGATTTAAGAAAGCTGTAGTGAACGACACCGGCACTAGTCCACCAAACGCTCACAAGTAATTTTTTTTGAGTAAATTTTCGCTTGGGGCTTGATCTGGCTGGTTCGCCAGGGTCCAGTCATTGCGATTAGCGTTTCCGATTATCGTACAGGATCCACTTTTCATCACAGGTAATCGATTTAAAATCCCTTCATTATTGTGCCGGTTGAGTAATGTAACGCAGCAGTCGGCGCGCGTTTGTCGGTTTGCTGCACTCAATTCATGAGGTACCCACCTTTCAAGCTTTTTCACCTTCCCAATTTGCTTCAAGTGGATTAAAACAGTTTTATCACTAACACCGCAACCTGCAGCTAGCTCGGACGTGGTTTGCGATGGATCCGCTTCCACAATAGCCTTCAATACTTCATTATCAACTTTGGTCTCCGGCCGTCCACGGGGCTTGTTCTACATGTCGAAATTTCCAGAACGAAAACGTTGGAATCAAAAACGCACTGTGTTTTCTTTTGCGACACCGCCGCCATACACATCATTAATCCTTCGAGCCGTTTCTGCAGCACTGGTACCACGATGGAACTCGTACTCGTAAATAACGCGATATTTCAAGTTTTCCATTTTGTAAACTGAGGGACGCAAAGAAAAAACCAAAAGAGGAAAAAACAAATGAATAGGGGTTTCAAAACACAAAAGCATGAGTAAATAGCTGTATAAATTTGAAATTGAAATTCCAAACCAAAGAGGAGATATTTGAGATCAAAGTGGCCAGTACGACAAAACGGCAATTTCATATGTAAGGACCTAATAGTTACAATTATCTGATTACTAGAGGGAAAGGGCCAGTAAAATGTAGTGAAGGAGTGGAGAAGAACTGAGTATGTTCATTAATATATAAATTATTATATAGATATTCTGAATAAAACCGGCCAAGTGCGAGTCGGACTCGCACACGAAGGGTTCCAGTACCGTCATACAAGATTTAACACTATGTTCTATTTAAATATTGACTTAAATAAAATAACGCCCCGAACTGAGACCTCGCGGTATCCATTCACTGCACCGTACGCATTAAAATTAAAATCGAACCCTAACCTAACCTACAAGAAAGACACAAGAAAAAGTAGATACAAATAATATTTCAAAAATTGACACTCAGAACATTGAACGGTTCACAATCTGTCGAAAGTTTACAATTTCGCGAAACTAAATTAAAAACAAAGGGGGGAAATTCACACTGAAAAATTCAGCAGTAGTTATTACGGTTCTTGAGATACCGAGCGCATTTGGCGTGGAGTATTAACTATTAATGCTGTCTTAGAGCAGCTAATTTAATGTTTTTATTATTATTAGTTAGAGAAAAAATATCTCACAATTTTAAAAAGTCGTAGGATGAAAGTTATTCAGTATTATATGTACGGAAGTGTGCCTTTAAGAGGTTAGTATTGTTAAATTTGCGTTGCGTTTTACCTACGTTTGTACTCGTAGGTAGCCAGCCTCACCTACGGCCTATTCACTAGTCCCTACCAACGTATCCCCCCTGCTGCCTGCCTGCATGAAACTACGAGAAAATTATGTCTATCCATTTTCTCGCGTTATATCTATTTGTCTACCGTAGCTAACATGGTTAAACTTATGTCTTGTCTCGTGTCGTCAAAAATAGAGATAACAGTAATATTTTTTATATCTGTGGTATTTTTCATGACCGATTATTTTTTCTCTGATATTGACATTTCAACATGGTTATATATCAACTGTCAATCTTGAGGCCGAGATACAACGAGATAGAATATCAACCATTTCACAACAATAAAATTGAAATTTTTCGAGTGGTTCCTCCATGATTACGATGGCGGGTCCATACTACAACTATTTGGTATCGGTATACCAAGAGCGAGAAGCGCGAAAATTATAACGCAGACGAATTAGGAATGTCTGTGATCCATTTGATTTGAGCTAAGGAACATATATGTCACCGTAAGATTGTAAAAACCGTTAGATTATAATCTAACTCGCGAAATTCTAAACTGTCGATAGATTGTAAACTGTTCAATGTTTAAATTTTTGAAATATTCATTTTATTTACGTTTTCTTGTCTCTTTCTTGTAGGTTAGGTTAGGGTTCGACATAAATAACCAGCACTTAGGTTTTATCGGGTTTAAATACCTATCAGATTACAATCTACCGGAAAATAATGCGTTAAATTCTAATCTTTCGATAGTTTAGAATTTCGCGAGTTAGATTATAATCTAACGGTTTTTACAATCTTACGGTGACATATATACTACGGAGAGATTTGAGCGACGGAGAGTTCCAATCGCTTTGGCGGATCTCCAAGCTGATGGCAATCTATATTGTCAAGAAACTTGCCGAGGATTTGGAGCCTGTAACCAGTGACGGCCTGCCCGTTCATTTAAAGGTAAGAGACGTTGTTAATGTGATATACTTACGGTCAACGCGTCGCAGTGTGGGATAAGCCTAAGTCTAGGTACTTTTCGGAGTTGTGTAGCTTCCTATTGGAATACTGTAATTCTATGATATAACATTTTAACAATAAAACATATACAAGTAAAATGTTATTGTAGGTATAGTGTTCCATTCAATTTCTGGCCACAGCCAATACCAAGAGCAATACCACAGCATATGCGAGGCACGGACCACTGCCAGTAGCTTTCTCGGACAATTTCTGACCTCTATATAAAGAAGGTATCATCATCTACTTTTATATTCTCTTATATTATAATGCCTATACTTATGTACAAATTTCAGACTCTTTTGTGAATGGGTGCATTTTCCTGCTACGGAAACAGCCCGGAAGAGTAGCTTCTGGCTTTGAAAATAAATTTAATGTGCCTGGTATATTGGGGCTCATTAACTGCACACACATAAAAATATTACTAAGTGATAATGCACCTAGCATTGACACTTAGTCAGTCTAAGATCCTGGCAGAGTACATAATGCATTTATATGGCATCATTCATCCGTAAGAACGGAGAAGAAAAGGCTCCATGATAGAAGATTTAGAAATTACTTCCTTTTAGGTAACCTAACCATACCTATTTACTAAGGTTAAAATTCAAACATTGTAAAATAAACTTCAGAAACTACCTACAATATAACTTTTGATCTTTTGTTTAGAAGGAACATTGTATGGAGACGTTTTTTACTTTATAGCATTATAAGTACAACATAGTCTACAATTTATTGTTATATAACCTCACATTTAACGCGTCATGGAAAACGTGTATAACGTGTAACCAAGCATTTTAATACTTCTAATGTTGAATTTCCTTGTTATTGTGCAATAAATACCTAAATATTATTATGTAGTATGCTCGCTATATATATGTCACCGTAAAATTGCCAAAAACCGTCAGATTGCAATCTAACGATTTTTATCTCGTTATATAGTAAAGTGTAAACTGTTGACAGATTGTGAACGGCTCAATGTTCTGAGTGTCAATTTTTAAAATATTCATTGAATTTACATTTTCTTGTCTCTCTCTTGTAGGTTAGGTTAGAGTTCGGCATAAATAATTAGGTTCTATCGGGTAAATAATGGACTATAATATATGGAGCTAGACATTCATAGTCATTGCACGGATGCAGGCGGGTGCGGACTTGCTCTGGGAATGGTAACCCTCTGAATAACGGACACCACAGTTCCTAAAAGTTTTCTTTTATTACCTACTATTTTGATAAGAAGCCCTAAAATGGTTTCATAGTACCTACTGATTGTTTTAGATTCGAGACATCAACGTAGACGCTCATGTAGCTTTAATAAACTGTGTACCAAATTCAAATTCAAATGTTTTTTTATTCAAAAAAACTTTTACAAGTACTTTTGAATCGTCAAGTGAATCTACCTACCACTGGTTCGGAATGCCATTCCTACCGATAAGAACTAGCAAGATACTCGATGGTTGCTCTTTTTAAATAATTCATTTACAATTATTATATCATACTTAAGTAACCGCTATCCTTAGCATTGCTGGAGTCATCAAATCCATGCTCCTAATCATTTACATAATTTTCAACAGTATAATAAGCTTTTTTCAGGAACATACTTTTAATGGATTTCTTAAATTTGTGTATAGGCAAGTTTAAAATAGTTGTTCCCACGAATGACCTTCTGACTTTTTTGAGGCGGAGCGATTGAGTCACGAGTCTATTACGGCCTCTGCAAATCGCATTTTTTTTGTAAATATGGATGTGCTATTTACATCATCTACAAAAATTATATTACTGTAAATATATTGCGAGGTTACAGTTAGAATACCAATTTCTTTAAATTTCTCTCTAAGGGAATCACGCGGTTTTTTAATTATAAACTGCACGTATTGCCCTTTTTTGTAGTACAAAATTTGTATGAATATCTGCCGCTTTACCCCACAGTAAGAATCCACAAGACAATGCTATTAAAATAAGCAAAATATACAAGCCTAGTTTCGATGTCAGTTAACTGTCGAATCTTTCTAACAGCGTAAGCAGCAGAACTAATAGGCATATTACACTGAACTTTTTACAGGGCCCTGAGGTAAGGGTGGGCGTGGACGCTAGTTAGAGCCAATTTAGGGACCTTAATACACTACACTGATTAAAGTGTAAGGGTCCCTGTGAAAAGTGCAGTATAATAGGCCTATAAGCTTGCCAAAGTAAAGTAGATTGTTTACCGTAAACCAGTTCGTGACTTGAGAAATTGCAGTATTTACGTCGTCAAAGTTGTCTTTATGTCTATCGACTCAAAAATCAAGGGCGTATCATCAGCAAATAGTACAATATCGCAAGTGTTACGGACAAAATATGGCAAATCATTGATGTACACCAGGAACATGAAGGGACCCAAAATGGAGCCTTGAGGAACACCCATTAGTGAGGCTGATCCGGATGACTTCACATCGTTGATACATACTGTTTGAATGCGATTACTGAGATAGGATGCAATGAGGCCAAGCGCAGTGTCTTTGACTTCATGTCCATACTAGCTCAACTTAACTAAAAGCGTCTCGTGCGAACGCAATCGAATGCCTTAGACAAATCATAGAAAATACCAATAGCATACTGTGATTTCTCCCACGCATTGAATATATGTTTTAACAGCATTGCACCCGCATCAATCAACCTTTAGTAAAACCATACTGCTCAGAGTGAAGAAGTTTATTTGAATTAAAGTGCTGAAACAGCTGTTGGTTGAGCATAATTTTTCCAAATATCTTGCTGAGTGTTGGCAAAATTGAAATTGGGCTGTAATTATTTGGATCGCTTTTGCTACCCGATTTAAAAAATGGTATCAATTTACTACACTTCATAAGGTCTGGAAAGGATCCTGAATCTACAGACTCATTAAAAACTAGAGCAAGATATGGTGCAATAACATCAATAATACCGATTATTTTTACGGATATCCCCCATAGGTCTTCGGTTTTTGAAGTTGTAAAGATTTAAATACTTTAATAATATCATATGGGGTCACATGTCTAAACTTAAACAGCACACTGCACTCGGTGACATTATCCTTGAGGAGTTTATGGGCTTCTGTTGGCGAGGAATTATGGGAACTAGTAGTGGTGACTGGAATATTTCGAAAAAAAATCTCAAATGTGTTTGAGATTTCCGTTTTGCAGTCAATAATACGGTCCTTATTTTTTAGCTCCATAGATGTAGGATCGGTCTCCTATCCGACATCTATGATTGTCAGTTTATTGTCGTCTACTTTAAGTTTCCTAATTTCATCCGTGATTATTTCCCTAACTGCTTTAATTTTGTTATCTGAATTAATATTTTTTTGTTTTATATGAAGTGACTTTGCTTGTATGCAGACATTTCTAAATAATTTTGAATAATTTCTGACGTATTTAACAAATGTGGGGCGTAATTATATTGCTTTGTTTACAATTTTACATTCACTGAAAATATTGTCAACACAAGTTGAACCACTGAAAATCAATTAAACTCACCAAGGCCATACCAGTTGGTACAGACATGACACTGGTGAAAGAGGTTTCGGCGTCAGTCCTTACTGGACACATGACTGTTTCACAAGGATCTAAAAAAATAAATGTACTTATTTAAAGATCCAGGTAGACCTGCTGCCGGCATATATAGGTGGGTTAGCGCGCGATTGAAATTACTACTTCTAAATTAAGTTCGACGCTTCGTAACAACTACACCAGCTGGTGCGACGGCTGATGATCAATTTCCTTGAATCCTTAACTAAGTAAATAGGTAGATCCTAGATACATATTAAGTTGTTCCGTTACCTGGAGTCACTGGTGTTCTTGCGTGGACAAAGTTAATTTGTATTGTGACATCTTGATCCAGTTGACGTGATACGAAATCTGAAAACAACAAAAAAGTGTCAAGATTATCCGAAAAAATGAAATAGTCTGGACGTGCAGAAAAGTGCAGAAGTGCGTAAGGGTCTTTATTAGGTAGGCAGCTATGATTTGTGTATTTACAAACTCATTTAACCACAATCACATACAAGTGAAATTAATTTAACGAATTAAAAAATACGGCTGCCCTGCCATATTATTTTTGGAGTTTACCTCCTTAAGAAGCGAAAAATCTAAATTAATCTACCTACCTAGTTTAATTAGAATCTTATTCACATTTTTTATTAAATGATGTTTTTTGTGAAGCACTAAATATTGAACTATAGTGTTATATATTTTTAGAATCTACTCATCATTTTCTAGATGATGAAAAAAAAATCGAAAATAAGATTAACTATTTATGTTAATCTTATTTTCGATTTTTTTTTCAATTTTGGCGGGACCATGGTCACCCCATATTTTTTTTTAAAAATTTTACTAGCCTATGTCACCCGGAATAAGCTAGGGATTCTAACGATACCTCATTTATCAAAATCGGTTCAGGCGTATAGAAGTTATGATGGAATATACAAACTCACATACATACATACATACATACATACATACATACATACATACATACATACATACATACATACATACGTACATGAACCCTGAAAACAATATACTCCTTTTTTCAGGCAGTCGTATAATAAAATTATAGTTAATTCGATCAGATAGACACCTCACTTCCTAAGAAATCGTCAAAGTCATGTGACGAGTCGGCTTGGCATCTAAGATGTAGGTAACGAGAATTGTAGCAAGTACCTGAGCTACGCACTATAAAAAAAATTTAAGTAGGTAGTTAGGCACCAATGTGCTTAAACATGAAGTCAGAAATCGATGCGGTATAATTTAAGGCGCTGTAGGCGCCCATATAGGCGTTTGTATCTGTTTACTGCTTTAAAGGTGTAATTTTTTTGCGAACGTTAATTTTAATTTTGAAATCCAATAGAATCGGTTTATCCAATTAGAGTCTAGAATACTTCCTTAGGTACTAAGAATATGATTGCAGTAGGTACTCGTAGGTATAGTACGTAAAGGGTTAGGTAGGTAGGTACATTTTTATTCTTTACAAAAATAATTTAAATATGATCACAAGGTTATTCGCACACGTGACACGACTCACAAGCTACATAATTATTATTATTTTATATGCTTACAAAAATAGAATAATGGTTGAGGTAGCAAAAAATATGGAATTAAGTAAATAGTTTTGAATACCAAATGGCAAATTACATAAATAAAAAATTCATATGTAGATTTCGCAGTCCCCGTAAGAATCGGAGCATTGAAAATAAATAAAATTTACGATTTTTTTTTTGAATAGCACATTACAAGTTGAATAATAAGAAATTTTTATTGAGATTTACTTCCCTAAAATTACACAACTACATTACTTAAAAGGCATCTTTTAATATTATTACCATGACGATCGCTCAGCGTATTTACGTTTGCGTGTTCAATAGAAGGAAGTACTTCCTCGAAACCAGCACGGGTTTGTTACACTAACTTCCTTTCAATTCGTGCTCAATTCGAAACACGAGTCCTCTAATCGCGCACGGGTTTGCGGCCTGATAGGTGTATTTATTTCCGTGTTAAATAGAAGGTAGTATTTGCCTTGATGCAACCAGCTTTTGTTGATTCTTAAAAAAAATACTTCCCGAACTCTAATCTTGAAGGTACGAAGCAACGTCTTATAGCACAGATAAAGGAAAAATTGCGAAAAGTATAAATTTTTAGTTTCATCATATAATAAAAATATTTTTAATAATTTAAAACTTACTACAGGTTTGTACGGAGCCCTCGGTGCGCGAGTCCGACTCATACTTGGCCGGTTTTTTTATATACGGAAATAGCCGTTTTTCTACCATTCCAAATCTAAAGGGACCACCATCTACAGACGTCACAATAGGCATGATGACTGATTTTGAAAAATGGTCAGATTATGTTCGGAAGTATCTACTATTTCGGAAAAATATAGATAAAATTAGATAGATTTAAAACAGAGAGAACGCTCGCGGGTGTCATGGGCGTCGCTTGTGACGTCACTATTGCTTTTACCAATGTACCTACTCTAATGTACTGTATGTGTTGGAATATAGCAAAAATACTAGTCTATGATATAAAAGTCTGTAATGACACAACATAATAGTTGTCTATGGACGTAGTTCATACTTCATTCCTTCAGTCACTCTCATACATTCTTCTCACTCACTTAAACAATCATTCACCATTCATTTGCTCTTTGCTGTAGCCTGTACAATATTTTATTATTAAACAGACAGTCGTACAGTGCAGACGTCTTTTCTTTTCCCTGCGAGCTCATATACCAACAGGTTATGGGGCCAGGTCACTTTTAAAATAAAATAAAATAAAAATTAAATTAAAATTCGTGGAAAAACAGTCAACCGTAAAATTTTAAATTAAAAATTAAAATAAAATACGAGATGGAGTCGCGAAGTAAAAGGAATATTCAACCGTTCAACGGAGATCGTTATAGCACGTGGAAGTTTCGCATAAGATCTCTTTTAGATTCGGGAGCAACTGACCATATAGTGAATACCAAGGATTATTTTTCATCATATTCCGAATTTACAACCCCATTAAAAATTGGCGTGGCTTAAAACAGTACTTGCATTGCTGCATTTGGTAAAGGAAAAATAAACGTTACTACTAATTCAGGTTAGCAAGGTACAATCGAAAATATTTTGTATTCACCAGATGTTCCATATAACTTTGTTATCGGTAAGTCGTATTCAAGAAGCAGGTATGACGGTAATTTTTTGAAAATGATAAAACTCTTATATCTAAAAATAACAAAATCTTACTAACACGGGTATGCGTGATAATAATCTTTTTAAACTGTGTTTTCAAGTTGATCAATCTCAATCCTTATTAAATGTAACTAAGAGCTCCATTTCTTATAAGTTATGGCATGAACGTCTTGGACATATAAACAAACAAAAATTTAATATTCTTAAAAATTTTATTGATCACAATCATATAATTGAGAATATTATTCCAAATAACGAACTGTGTGAACCTTGTGTACTTAGTAAACAGTTCCTTTGCAAAGTCAAAAGATAAATCAATTCGAAATAGACCCGTATTCATTGTTCATTCCGATGTTTGTGGCCCAATAACGCCAACTACCTTCGATGATAAAAATTATTTTGTTACCTTCGTTGATGATTTTACCCATTATACAGTTACTTACTTAATGCATTCTAGGTCGGAAGTATTTAAATGTTTTACAGATTATGTTGCAAAAAGTGACAATTTCCTAAACTCTAAAGTAGTTAATTTATACTGTGATAACGGACGAGAATATCTTTCGAATGAGTTCAAAGAATTTTGTGTTGACAAGGGAATTATGTATCATTTGACGGTACCTCATACCCCACAACAAAATGGTGTATCGGAGCGTATGAATCGTACGTTAACCGAAATGGCTCGTACATTGGTTACAAGTGCGAAATTAGATAAACAATTTTGGGGAGAAGCTGTTTTAACAGCCAGCTATTTTACAAATTTGCTACCCACTAAAGCTCTGACAAATAAAACACCATACGAAATGTGGCATGGTAAAAGGCCGAAAATTAATCATTTAAAAATGTTTGGTGCTACTGCATACGTACATAACAAAACGCGTAAAACTAAATTTGACGAAAAATCATTTAAATCAATATTAGTTGGTTACCATCCAAACGGATTTAAATTATTTGATGTTGATAAAAACGAAGTTTTTATATCTCGCGATGTTACATTTGATGAATTAAATTTCGGTCAAACGCGTCCTGTACGTAGTATTAGTGAAAACTTTGAAGTTCCCACAAAAATTTGTAAACCTGACTTTGAATCGGTAAAGCTAATAGAAAGTCAACATAAAGATTTTTTGAACAAAAATTCTGAAAACTCCTCAATAGATAGTTCATCAAACAGTAATCTAAGGAACTAACTCCTATAGATTATATGAAAATGGACGACCCTGATTTATTTTTATCGCTCTTATCTGTAAATTCAATACCATCATCGTTTAAAGATATTTTTAACAGACCCGACACAGATAAATGGTTAAAAGCCATACAGAGTGAAATTGATTCACTTCGAAGTAATAAAACATGGGATCTTGTTGAAATCCCAAAAGATGTAAATATCGTTAGTTGTAAGTGGGTATTTACAATTAAAAACAATGAGTTATGTGAACCCACGCGGTATAAAGCCCGCTTAGTAGCTCGAGGTTTTACCCAAGAGTATTTACAGGATTATGACGAAATGTTCGCACCAGTAGCTCGGATGAATACGTTCAGATTTATTTTAGCTTTAGCAAATCAATTTGACTTACTTTTACATCACATGGATGTAAAAACTGCGTTTCTTAATGGTACATTAAAAGAAAATATTTACATGAAAGTACCAGAAGGGATTATCGCTAAAGATAACCAAGTATGTAAATTAAATAAAACATTATATGGTCTAAAAAAATCATCCAGATGCTGGTATGAGCGCTTCGATCTTGCTCTTAAAGATATGGGTTTTAAAAACTCTGAAGTTGATCCATGTTTATATATTTTAGATAAAAAAATGCATAGATAAAAATGTGTATAGTTTTGTACGTCGATGATTTAATTATTGCAACTAAGAATACAGAAGTTATACAGTTTTACAAAAACAAATTAGTGAATAATTTGAAATTTACATTTTGAATGTACCGACATTAGAAACTTTAATATCAATTTGTGAAAAAATAACTTTGAATGTTAGACGCCACCGAGTTTCTTGCTGGTTCTTCTCGCTAGGACTGTGGCATTCCGAACCAGTGGTAGATTCGTTTAAAATCAATAATGTGAAAGTACTCGTATTTATATAAAATTCGAGATAAAAAGTTTTGTGAGGAAACCAACTTGCTGACATGTTTACAAAAGCGATAGCTGTTCAGAAATTTAAAGATTTAGGAGATAATCTAAATTTATGTTGATTAAATAAAAAATAATACACTTAATTATAGTTAACTAGAATCATGTTTGATTACTTGTATTTTTGAGGGGGACTGTTGGAATATAGCAAAAATACTAGTCTATGATATAAAAGTCTGTAATGACACAACATAATAGTTGTCTATGGACGTAGTTCATACTTCATTCCTTCAGTCACTCTCATACATTCTTCTCACTCACTTAAACAATCATTCACCATTCATTTGCTCTTTGCTGTAGCCTGTACAATATTTTATTATTAAACAGACAGTCGTACAGTGCAGACGTCTTTTCTTTTCCCTGCGAGCTCATATACCAACAGTGTGCAGTAAACAATAAGTCTTCGTACAGCAATTTAGATATTTTGTATGAATAATATGAATTCTAAAGTGTGTAAGTCGTGTGCGGTCCCCCAGTGTGATAACACATCAAAGTTAACTCCAAGCAAGTTATTTATTCACGCGCCACTTAAAAAAACAATGCGATCTAAGTGGCTTAATCTTGCACGGCGAAATCCTACAGCTATAGGGCTAAATTCTACTATTTATTTCTGCGAAGATCACTTTGACGAAGTTTTTGCTTTATTCAAATACCAGCTGGTGACCGCGACTTTGTCCGCGTGGATTGAGGTTTTTTGGTTCCCGCGGGAACTCCTTAATTTTCCTGGATAAAAAGTACATATAAATCTTCCTCTTGAATCACTCTAACTTAGCAGACGTCATAGACGGCAATCACCGCTTATATTAAGTTATACGGTATTATAATTTCATTGATTCTTGGATACTGTCATCATGCCTATTATAACCGATAAAAAAAAAAATCGCCATTTTGTAGTTATTTCCATTACCCTACCTACGACCTTTTTTATTTTTGCTTAAGTCGGTTTTTTTCCGAGATATTTACCTGCCGCGCGTCCTGCTGGAAGGACGCGATTTGTATGAAATTTTATGTGATTCTTCCGGCAGTACCGTGACCTTGACCTTAAACTCATGCTAGCCAGAAGTAAGAAACATTTGATCAGTGAGTAGGTATTTACTTAAAATAAAACTGTATGGTTAAAGAATTTTCATAATTTTATTTATAATAAAATAATTAGGTATTAAGAATTTTTTGTACTATGATTTTCGTCTTCTAACTCTGATTCGAAGGACGACGAAGAGGACGAATCTTTCCGCTCGGCATCAGCATCTTCACCCTATATCCAAATCATAGGTATCTTCGCGTCCTGAAAAACAGTAATGTTCTTACTTAATACAACTAATATTATCAGGTATCAATCTCAATGATACAATAACTATTAGCATTATTGGAGCGTTTTATGCAAAAGGTTAAAAGAATAAAGTTATGTTTTTCTTTGCAATAAAATATTGATAACAATTATGCTTTAAATGTTGCTATACATATGTCACCGTAAGATTGTAAAAACCGTTAGATTATAATCTAACTCGGGATTTGCAGGATTTAATAATTAACCGAAGAAAATTCTGTTGATTCAAACATTTAAATATGGCTGTCTCGATTCGATGAGTGATGGCGTCCACTCCTTTTCACTCGCTAGAGCCCGCCAAGCACGAACCACAGTAGGATATAATTGATGATTAAACGAACTTACCTTAAGTGATGTTCTATCATAATTATACGAAGGCTTCGTCTGAAGAGATTAGAATACTTGTAGTATTACGAACCGTGTGGCCATTCATACACTGTAGTTGAGAAATACATTTTTTTTAGTAAATAAAATAAAAATTCATAATATTTTACGTTCCATAGACTGAACTTCCCATACTGGCAACACTAGTCGCCATTTTCATTTAGCTTAAAGTACATTTAGTTCTTTTTTTTTTTAAATTCATGAATTTAAAAAATTCATGAATTTAAAAACCCTATCATGATAGGGTGTCCAAAAAGGTGGGCGGGAGCTAATCTCTTCAGACGAAGCCTTCGTATAATTATGATAGAACATCACTTAAGGTAAGTTCGTTTAATCATCAATTATACTTTGCTTCGTCTTCGAGATTAGAATACTTGTAGATCTTTAGAGATGTGTCATTTGTAAAAAAAAGCAATAATTACATAGTCATATTTTTATAATTAAGTAATAATTTTTTTTTTATTGAAAATAATACAATAGAACTTAATGCTAGCTAGCCTAACCTAATTACTATATAAATCATGCCCACGTGGAATGGTGGCAAGAATGCTGGCTGCATTTCCGCGCTGGACAGCCAGGCTGATCCTTTGCGCAAAAAATGAGCCAGCCCTTCTGTCACCAGATGAGGCAATTAACTGCGGTGAAATATCTCGTAAAAATTTTTTGGCCCAAGGGTCTCCTCGGCAAGCGGAACAAATATGTAACTCTCTATGAGAGAGGCATACTTCCGCCGCTTGCCGGTTTCAGCCTTTTCTGCTGCGGCTCCCTGCCTTGATGCTGTCTCTCTGATATGACACGGGGCCAATGTATCTACGCATGTTGCGTCCCACATTCGCGCCCGTTCCCGTTCCCAGGGAACCAGCGTCAATCCATCAGGTCTCTTGCCAATATCCCGACTAATTATTGATATAATCTTCAAAAATAACAGCTTAAAAGTAAATCATTGACTAATTTTAAGTACATGATTTCTAAAACAAACAAACATATCATTATTATATGTTTTATGGATTTTGATTTGAAATAGACAGGGCGAAATCATTGCTTTCATCAGTTAGCACAACTTTTTGATAAAATCGTGCGAATACCGAGGATGAGTCTGACCATCCCGCAGTTTTGTGTATAAGGTCAATATTACTTAACTGTATTTTTATAAGCAGTAGACGTGGAAGCATACCTGGTGGAATGAGCTGTAAAAATATTTGTATCAATTCCACTTTTATTTAAAACTTCCTTAAATATCCAACGACTGATTGATTGGGAGCAAACTGGTTTATATGGTATCTTAAAACTAATAAACAGGTCATCATGTTTTCTTATAGAGCCTGTTCTATTAAAATATACTAACAAAGCAGTTGCTGGACATATTTCCGGCTTTTCTTTGAAAAAAGGAATACTTAACGAGGGTTGAGATGAACCAGCTCGTGAGGATTTAATCAAATCTGGTATTTTAATAATTATCCTGTCACTTGCTTTAATTTCAATATTCTGTACCTTAATTTTACTTAAATTTTGCACTCTATGTGCCGTTATAAGAGTTAGGAACAGATAATAACACGTCTGCATTTCTCCCAAGTATTAACATACTATCGCAACATATTCTTTTAAAAAGAGGGTATTTTATAACTATATTTTTTTCCATGATAAAATCACAGCATCATTAGTAACGTGGCGCCACCTGTCATAGAACGCAGATAATCTGCCCGCGGTATAACGTACCTCGGTTATCGGCGTGTCTGTCCGCCCGCGCGAGCGCTGCGGCTGCGCTGACGGCGGCGGCGGCTGACGTGCTCGGGATGGCGGCGGCGGCGGCGGAGGGGCTTGGTACTTGCGAGGTTGTTGCGCTGCAGGCGCCGATCTCCTCCCTGCTCCCGCCTGCCTCGCCAGTGGGAGCGGAGGTTTCTCGTTTAAAGACCCCGATTTACTATTATGTGAGAAGCCTGTCGATTTAGCTTGAGATACAGTCTTCATTTCAGATCCTGATTTATGTATTGCTTTAGCAGTTTTTAGTGTATCGGCTAATTTTTCTCCGAACAGGAAACTATCAATTTCCGTTGAGTATAAGTGGTCTTTAATCTCTTTTTTAATAGTAGACGTGACAAAACTACGTCGCGACATAGACTCAACATACTGAGAATCACACAGGAGTCTAGCCGCATCTAATAGGAGCTTTATGACGTCAGTCTCTTTACTTTTATTTGCAAACATTGTAGTCAAAGCTTGACTTATACAAGTTATAGCTATTGCTTGTTGGTTTTGTTTTACTTCAATAGCTTTGTCCTTTTTCACTAATGCGTCGGACAGAGCAGCCTTAATTTCAGGATTTAATTGGGGGGACCCAATCTTAAGACAGTTTTCTGGTAAGAAATATTTTTCAAGGAGATCTTTTTTCAAATCTTTTGACAGACCCGTGGTAGCAATATGTTCCCATCGAACAGCTAGTTCCGCTTGTATTGATGAACTGTACTTTTTATTTTTAGAAGGAGTTTCACCCAGCAAGTCCAGTATATCGTTATCCAAAGTGATCTGAATTTCAGGTGGTACTGAAGAGGTTGAGGGTATATCGGAAATAATTTCCGTTATCGGTTGATCTGGTTCTAATGGTGATAATTGAATGACATTCATCGTATCGCCTATGCTGTCGGTGATAACCGGCGCATCTTCTAGCACATCCATTTGATTGTCTACAAATAAAGGAGTTGCCTTAAGTCAGTGACTAAGCTCGTAATAAAGACATAGGCTCTATTGACCTATGCTCAAAATGTAGGTGTGAAGGTGTTATCCTCACAAGATAAACTCATCACTTTGTTGTAATAATAAATACAAAGGCGATAGTCTGAATAACTATCCTCATTGTATATTATCATGAAGGTAACACTCTCTATTGAAGTGTACTCAACATATATTTAAATTTCAGTATTCTCATTTAATTTTCCTATGAATTATATATTAAATAATTTTTTACCTACCTTCTTGTAATGACAATTCCGTATGAGAGTTGTCTGAAGATGAATCTGATTTTCGAGCCCGTTTTTGTATCCTCCTCTCTAATTTCTTTATTTTTCGCAGTAAATATTCATCACTGGTTTTATTCTTGCGTTTAGGCATTAGTCACTTAATATTGTGTAGAACAGCCAAGCACTAGGACGCGAATGAAAATGGCGACCAGTGTTGCCAGTATGGGAAGTACAGTCTATGGAACGTAAAATATTATGAATTTTTATTTTATTTACTAAAAAAAATGTATTTCTCAACTACAGTATATGCATGGCCACACGGTTCGTACTACTACAAGTATTCTAATCTCGAAGACGAAGCAAAGTATAATTAAAGATTAATTGAGAATTCCCTCCAAAACTTATCTCCGAAACAATATAGCTGGCGTGGCTTGCTTGCATACATTTTGTATGAAATAATATGATAGAAAAGACGTCGCGGCCGCGCCCTTCGCCTCTCGTGTATATCCCGCGCCTCAAAGTCACACCGAGTTCGAGTCCGAGTTGTCCAGAAACTTACCAGCGAGGAATCTTACGTTAACTGGAATTCTGTCGCCCAGCGTCACGAAACAAGGCAACCGCATTCCACATCCTTGTATATTCACATTTTGCAGATCGTAAGCCGACCCTGTTGATAAATAACAAAATGGATTGGTACCTTCTATTAATGCGTTTATAAATAAGAACACTGATGCAACATCGCCAAAAACAGTTTAACTTTAAAAACGCAATAAAAAAACATTTAATTATTGGACATAGAATCAAGAATTTATGTCTTAACCCAGAATGATTCAGTAGCGAAACGAATAGGTGATTATTGGAAAGGGGCGACGCGACGGAGTGAATTTTCTGGCGTAGCCCGTAGAACTCATGCTGAAGTAATGTTTTAACAATCTTACGGTGACATATACATACCTATAGGTAGATCATAGGACCTACGTTGATGTTTAAAACATTTTAAAACTGAATCTACCTAGTTAAATATTTTTACTTAACTCAGGAATCTGCAGCGCCGATCGCTTTTGAGACATTTCTTTTGTCTCCTCTTTTTAGTTTAGGGATCCGTACTTCAAGAGGAAAAAGGAACCCTTATAGGATCACTTCATTGTCCGCCTATCTGTCTGTCTGTCTATCCGTCTGTCTGTCTTTCAACCACCTTTTTCTCGGGAACGCGTGGAGCTATCAAGTTGAAATTATAATATCAAACTCAAAGTATATTCATTCAAAATACATCTTTAAAGTACACGTCACGTCTCCCAAGTATAAGACGTGATGGTGATAATTAACTACGCTATCTTAAAACTAAAGAAATCAAATTCGGTCTGCGGTCCCTTGGAGCTGTAAAAAAATCAAGAAAGATACGGTCTTTTATGCCGCATATTTTGCATAATTATGTTGAAACTCGCTAATAAATCAAAACCTATAGGATACTTCCCTGTCAAGAAGCAAGTTCTTACAGTACAATTATAGAAAAAAATCGAAAAATCGTTATTTAGGGTTTCGAACTCATAGGGTGTCGAATTGTTTATCGGGCGCTACCAGTTAAGCGCATTTTAAGTAAGCCAGTTATTTCACAGCTGATTACGTGATTACGTGTTGTTATGATAGCTTTATTGTTATTTACTAAAATAATTTATATTTGACCGAGCGAAGCCAGTCTATTTGAATGAATTTGCACGTGTCCGTCCGTCCGCCGTCGCGAATTTAAATATTATAATATTTCGTACGTTTCATTCTTCAGATATATGCCAGTTAACACTAGTAGTTCTTTATTGTAGCTACTGCAACTCGCACTATTTTAATATTAGGGTAGATGGAAAAATTCCCCAGTATCCGATGCTCCGGGCCTCATAAAACGTCTTCCTCGATTCGTTTAATCATCAATAATATGTAAACCGATGGCCTCCAGCCGAATATGACTTAAAAAGTTATAAAAATCTTTATTTCAGGGGTGCTCCCATAGAAGCCCATAAAATACACATAATTCTGAACAATTTAATCATTTGGCACCAGGAATCAAAATTTTAAGTGAATACTCGCTTCGCCTTCTTGGGGCTCCCGTCTTAGTTAATTCTATACCGTTTTCTATCAATGACCAAATTACTAAATTTGATCAATGTTCGGAGCGTCTCTTCCAGATTAATTCACACATGGCCCTTTTTATTATTAAATATTGTCTTTTTGTTCCAAAATTTACCTATTTTCTTCGATGCTCACCACTTTGGAAATTCCTTCCCTTATTGAACGATTTGGATAAGAAAATTAAAAACACTTAATCCAAAATTCTAAATTGTCCCATAAATGGCACGACATGGACACAAGCTTCTCTCCCAGTTCGATACGGTGGTTTAGGCATTCGTAAAATTAGCAGTGTATCATTACCACCATTTCTTTTTTCTGCTTATCGTACGTTTAAGCTCTTTGGCAATATTATAAACCAATCATTAGGTTCTATTGCGCCGTCGTATTTGGCAGAAGCTAGAGTTGCTTTCAACGTGGCATGTCCTAGTAAAGAACTGGTATCTTTGTTTTCTCAAACACAATGGGACGATGCACTGTGTTCGGATGTATTGCAGGAGTTTATAAATTCATCACCTATTGCAAGCGACCGTGCTTGCCTTCTTGCGGTGTCTACGAGGGAATCAAGTTACGGGCTTCAAGCTCTCCCGTCTAAGCATTTAGGCACTCTGTTGGACCACCTCACTCTGACGATTGCGTTGGTCTTAGACTTGGCGCCTAGTTACAACAGCCACATCTATGCCATTGTGGTGGGACAGTGGACGCGTATGGTCATCACGGGCTTTTTTGTATTAAAAGTGCCGGTCGTCTTTCGCGTCATGCTTCCCTGAACGACATCATTCGTAGGTCTCTTGCCACCGCTAAAGTGCCTGCAGTGTTAGAGCCTTTGGCGCGCAATGATGGTAAGAGACCTGACGGGATGACTCTTGTTCCGTGGAAGCAAGGAAGGTCGCTTGTTTGGGATGCCACATGCATGGATACGCTGGCGTTGTCGCACTTGCAGGCGATAGCGGCGATTGAGTCAAGGGGCGCAAATATGAAATTATAGAAAATAATTTGATTTTTGTGCCTTTTGGTGTTGAATCCGGGAGGGGTCGTGGGGTGAAGATGCTAGATCCTTTTTTAAGGATCTATCTTCTCGTCTCACAGGTGACCGGAGGGCTGGTACTTTACCTCGGCCAACATATAAGTTTGGCTATTCAGCGGGGTAACGCAGCCAGTGTTCTGGGCACATTGCCTTATTGCAGCGGCATAGATGATATTTTTAATGTTAAGTTTTTAATTTAGATTTTAATTTGTTCATATGAAACTCGTTTGGAATAAGAGATACATAAAAAAAAATATATATTACGGAAACGAAATTATTTCATTTTTAATGAGCTTCAGTATTTTTAACAGAACTTCACATTGATGTCAATAGGTGGCGATCTGTAAAATTTAATTCGTTTCTCCATTATCTCTTTAGCTCTTTTGCGTTTAATTTTAAAAGTTAACTATTAAAATATATATAGTTAAAACTATCTCATGGATACCGCGAGGTCTCAGTTCGGGGCGAACCACTAGTGTATGGTGGTACGGAACCATTTGTGCGCGAGTTTGTATCGCACTTAAGACCGTTTTTCCTTTGTTCTTATGAATATTCACTCGGGTAAGACTGCAAAATAAACAAATCAGTAGATACGAGACGAACTGGAACAAACAAAATATATATTCGATTTCATACAATAAAAGACAATATTAGTTGCTGAAAATGTGATTGTGAGTGAAAGCATATTGCAAAATATGCTGTTTGTAATGTTTCTCGAGTGCCTAGAGATTAGAGACACCGCTTTCGCATTCATGTATTCAAACTTCCAAAGTACCTAATGGTACAAAGAAATGTAAAATCCCTCTACAAACTGAGTAGGTACTTAGTGTCATATCAATTTGCAAAAATTAGGTAGATAGTCAAGAGATTATGATAACGAATTATTTGTATTCATAGTTCATACTAGCTGATGCCCGCGACTTCGTCCGCGTGGAATAAGTTTTTTCAATTCCCGCGGGAATTTAGTTTTCCGGCAAAGTAGCCTACGTTACTTTCCATGTCCTCGGCTATACCCACGCAAAAACCCGGCGATCTGTTGCTCTGTTGCAGCGTAATTGAAGGACAAAAAATACACTTTCGCAAATTTATTTAGTATGATTTCAATCATGTGCATCATTTTAAGCTAAAGCTAAGGATTTCATTTATCAAAATTGGGACGTGTTGGTAATAAGTAACTAATTACAAGGTATTCTGTGGTAGGTATTGAAGTTGTAAAATGTAGATTATGTGAGACACAATAATCTATACTAATATTATAAAGAGGTAAAGTTTGTGACGTTGTAGGGGGTATTGTCTGGATATACGGAACCGATTTTGAAAATTCTGGTAGCAATAGAAAGCCACATTATTTGTGAGTGTCATGGGCTATATATTAACACGAAAAATGAGGGAGTTCCCGTGGGAATTTAAAAACTTATTTCACGCGGACGAAGTCGCGGCCATCTGGTAGTATAAAATAAATCAACGGTGAGACGTATCTCTGTCTATAGGGTCTTAATAGTCTTTATTCATGTGCCTACTGCCTATAGTCGTATAAGCAAGGAACATATTTATTATTTACAACGGAGTACGGGGAGGTCGTAAGTCCCCTAGACTAGAGGTAGAGGCGGTGCTATAGCCAATCGCGTAGTATAGTAAACATGCGCATGTTTACCTACGCGATTGGCTATTTGACAGTTTTAGGAAATATACTTAAAAATGTACGTGGGTTCATTTTATACCTCTTACAATTATCTTTTTCTCAAAAAAAGCGTTATTTATTGGAAAAAAATACATTTTTAATACATTAATTTTAAATTCGCGCGAAAACAGCCGGTCACGTGACATGTGCTAGCTGTGACGTCATAGCTTAAGATAAAACAAAACTAACTACGACGCTCCAAGTCATAAGTAATTTGGAGTGGAAAGTTTACAGCTTTTTTAATGCAATTATTGTGAAAATTAAAAGCTACAAGACGTGTGTAGAAATACTATAAATTGATTATTTATTAAAATACTGACAAGTTGCATAAACACATTCCTAAAATATTAAATCATAAACGTCGATAGCAGTGGTTACAGTTAATCTGCCGAGACCCGGAATTTAAATCGGATAAATCTGCAATATTACTTTGTGAGTCTTCACTTTGATGTTACTAATAGGTCTTTACCTATGAAATTGCCGTTTTGTAAGGGAGGGACATAAAGTAGATTTTTTTTAAATATTATAATATATTTATTTAATCAAAGTATGTACCATTGCTATCTATGTACTTTTGCCATCTCATAGGTAGTTCATTGATCCCTCTACTAAAAAAACCATTCGGACGGGAATCAATAAAATCTTTGAAGGCGCTTTGGACTGCCCCATCGGAGTTGAATTTTTTCCCTTGCAAGAAGTTATCCAAATTTCGAAAAAAATGGTAATCTGATGGAGCAAAGTCCGGGGAGTACGGTGGATGTCTTAGATATTCCAATTGAAGCTCCTCTAATTTGGTAGCCGTCTGTTGTGCAGTGTGTGGTCTAGCGTTGTCCTGAAGCAGCAGTGGCCTAGAGCGATTGACGAGCCTCAGTTGTTTAGCAGCTAGCTTTTCCATCATGGTTTGCAGTTGCTGACAATATACATCCGGCGTAATCGTCTGGCCAGATTTAAGAAAGCTGTAGTGAACGACACCGGCACTAGTCCACCAAACGCTCACAAGTAATTTTTTTTGAGTAAATTTTCGCTTGGGGCAGGATTTGGCTGGTTCGCCAGGGTTCAGTCATTGCGATTATCGTACAGGATCCACTTTTCATCACAGGTAATAATTCGATTTAAAATCCCTTCATTATTGTGCCGGTTGAGTAATGTAACGCAGCAGTCGGCGCGCGTTTGTCGGTTTGCTGCACTCAATTCATGAGATACCCACCTTTCAAGCTTTTTCACCTTCCCAATTTGCTTCAAGTGGATTAAAACAGTTTTATCACTAACACCGCAACCTGCAGCTAGCTCGGACGTGGTTTGCGATGGATCCGCTTCCACAATAGCCTTCAATTCTTTATTATCAACTTTGGTCTCCGGCCGTCCACGGGGCTTGTTCTGCAGGTCGGAATTTCCAGAACGAAAACGTTGGAATCAAAAACGCGCTGTGTTTTCTTTTGCGACACCGCCGCCATATACATCATTAATCCTTCGAGCCGTTTCTGCAGCACTGGTACCACGATGGAACTCGTACTCGTAAATAACGCGATATTTCAAGTTTTCCATTTTGTAAACTGAGTGAAGCAAAGACCAAATTAAAAACTAATTAAATTTACAAAAAATACACGCCGTCCAAGTGAGATCGTTAATGGGCATGGTGCCCAAAACACTGGCGCTATTACCTCATTGAATGGCAAGGCTAAGCCGTTGGGCTAAATAAGCGCCAGCTCTTTGGTCACCAGAGGCATGGATCAGTTTTTGGGATACAAAATTTATAAAATTCTTCGTGTCCGATGACCATGGGCCCAGAGTCTCAAAAGCAAGCGCCGCAAAAACGTAGTCCTTAGTAATGGCTGAATATTTGCGACGCTGAAGCAATTGAGCAGATTCGGCAGCTGCACCCGCATTTAGGCACGAGCCTGATAGATGGGACGCTGCCAACGTATCGACGCAGTTTGCATCCCACACTAGTGCGCAACCCATCGACCACGGTACTATAGTTATCCCATCCGGCCTCTTGCCGACATCCCTGAACATACCGGAGGGTTCCAGTTGTGCAGGGATGGAAGCAGTGGCCAGAGCGTAACGGACTATATAATTGAGAGCACCGTGGCGATACAAGCGGCCTGCGCTCCAAATGCAACTGGGTCCATGGTGACCAAACTGATCTACGTGGTTGCCACAAGGACAGTGGGCTCACATACCTTAATTCCCAAGCGTAAGCAAACTTCCACACGAAGCGCTGTCCGGTCAAGAATCGTTCTCAGGCTATAAGACGGCAGAGCGTGTAGCCAGTGAACTGACTCTTTTTCGGATACGGCTAAAATACGGGCTTTATCCGTATTTGTGGTACACTGTGCTACGAGATCCGCATGTGTCAAGACAACACGCGGTTTGTCCCAAAAACCCTGACATTCCACAAAGGAAAGCTCTCCCCAGGACAAGATGCACTCCAGGCCAACCTCGCCTCCGCCAGACTCTCAACCACAACATCAGTCGGACTAGTCAGATTAAGGATCTGACTGATGAGTGTAATAGAGCCAGAAGCGGAAGATAAGAAAGCCGGGAGTGCTACACTTGAGATGGAACGTATACTTAAGCCCCCGTATTTCACAGGTAGGCTCGCTTGGGTCCAGGTGCGGTCATCAAATTGTAAATTTAGAATTTTACATAGAGTGTCTTTAAGAGACACATCTAAAGTTGAGATCAAAGAAGAGTATTTCCAAAAGGGGCTGCTAATTATAATATTTATTATAATAATAATTTTGTGGGAGAGCCATAACATTGCCACACATAATATCTCAGGTATCTCTTTTTGAATTTCATCTAACATGGCTCCCCTATCGACCGAATTAAAAGCGTTACGAACATCTATTTTTATGAAGACGTCATAATCATTTGAATTTAAATAAGTTCTGGCAGCATGTACTGCTGCCTCGCACCCTCCCTTGACCCCGAAACCTAGTTGTTTAGGTTTCAGGATGGCCGCCATTTTGTCCTTTAATGCTCGGCAACACATACGCGATGCTAACCTGCGATATGTGCTGCCGACAGCAATAGGACGAACCGCCCCATCTTTTTTGGTCAAGGCCACCAAATTGGCTCTGTATAAAACTGGAACAATATTTTGAGGCACCTAACCAGATAACATTAAATTGATAAGACCGGTCAACTCCTTCAAAAGAGATTTACTTTCATCACATGAAGGAGGATCCATCAAACCTTTAAGGTGTTGGGGTGACAGGCCATCTAATCCTCCTGCAGAACCGTTTGGGAATCCAAAGATTCCAAAACGAATTGCATCCTCCGTCACACGTAGCGGGTTGATGGTAGGACTACATGGGAGGTTACGAAGCCGGGACTAAGGTAAAAGCAGGGGGGGTTTATCCCTGAGAGCAGCCAAAGTCTCAATAGAGTCCGCAGCCAAGAAAAGTCGTCTGAAAATAGCAATTTGGCAGCATTTTGAACGTTCCCATCATTTACTTTGTGTTCAATTAATTTGGATATATTTTGAATGGAGGATTGGCAATTTAGAAGTCTGTTGCATGTAGGAATACTATTGCTCGAAATATTAAGTTTTATATTTTTTTGTAAGGGATGTAACTGTTTTAATGCCGGATACTATATTCAGGACTCTATATGGGAACGTTAATAAATTCTCCCACGCTTCAAGTGAATTCTCAGACGAGGCCCTAGCAACATACTCTTTGAGGCTGCGAGCGACTGAGGGTCGAGCTCCTCTAGGGATGCGCTTGACCAACCTAATCCCGCGCTTAAAGGCTGCGAGCCTCACCCATAAAGGAGAGCTACTTGAGGGCCCACCCCCACAACATGCATCGGAAAAAATACCTGATGCATGCTCTGAAACTTGGGCAAAATTCGGACCGCGTTGGCCCTTATACAGCTTGCCGTCGACACAAATAGAACACTCAAACAACTTAACATTTTCTTCATCAAACATGACATAAAATTAAAATAAATTATATTTCTGTCACTTTACAGCAGCACTTTCTTAGGTCTTAAACACGAAACCTAAGTACTAGTATATATACCTTGTTTATTTCGGAACTTACATGGAGGTTTTATAACATTACGAAACTTGGCAGAGCAGAGATTACACGCAAATAAATTTGCAACCCTAAATTAATCGACTTTAAGCAGGTTTGCACTATCAGCTTTTATATAGGCTGACTCCATTTCGTGAAACTTTTCACAAGCTCAAATCGAAATTTTTATGTTATTTTTCTCAATAAAACGAAAATAGGTATACCACACGACCTCATAGTGACATTTGTTTGAGATAAAAAGTAGGTCTACTCTGTGGTTTGAGATGTGAGCTGTGACGTCACACGATGCTAGATCGGTGGCGCCCGCGTTTCGGGTCTTGCAATCCACAGTTATTTAACCCAAATGACATGACCAGTAACTGCCCTCCGATTCGGGACAATGCGCAAGATTTCCGTTTTTACAGTAAGGTACAAAAATTAAAACAGAAATCACTATGGATTTATTATTCCGAATAAAGTCAAGGTTAAAATGTCTAAAAAATACAATACTTTTATTGTTTAAATCTTGAGCGTCCGCTATCCTCTTTAAGAGCTACTCCATTTTAACGTTCCATTTTATCCATGCCTAATAATAATCTTGTAACCCTACCATTACCATACTATTTAATTGATCAAATTAAATCACTCATAAGTCACTAAGTATATTATGAGTGATTTAATTTGATCAATTAAATAGTATTGAAAAGGAAATGTATGTTTTGTATATAATTATTTTTGTTAGTTGACAAGTCTCAATGAAACGTGTAATTGATTGAACAAAGCATTTTCAAATAACTACTGCGTTTAAAGGAACGTAACGCCCTCTGACATTGCATCTGTCTGCCATCTGTGGTCAAATAGTTCAAAAACTCGCTAGCCAAAACGTTTAGCGCCATCTGTTGTTGAATAGTTGAAAAGACTCGCTAACCAAAAGTTTTAGCGCCATCTAGTGTGGCAGCAGTTTAATGTAGCGTGATTTTTAAAGGAAATACATAATTCTATTCCGGTATTATCCTCATCCATGTTCAAGTAATGCAAATCTTAAATATTTTTCTGAGAACCGTGGTCAGCAATATTTGAAAAAAAAAAAAATATTTTTTAGACTCGCTAACCATAGCAACTAGCGCCATCTAGTCTGGGAAAGCAGTTATTCGGTGAAACATTTTTTATTTATTTTCTCAGTTTTCAGAGCCTTCAGACTCCTGAAACTATTTTATCTGAAAACTATAAAATATAAAAATTAAAATAATAAAGAAATCATTGCTGCGCATTGATTTTTGATCTCTAGGCAAGCTCCTATACTTCCGCTGGCCATTTCCTTTATTTTACAAAAATAAAATATTAACAAGTTAATTTAATGCAAAAAACATATATATTTTGCAAATATTTTTCCATGAGTACACCAATCAGTCATGTATTTCCACTAAGTTCATACAGTTTATTTCAACTAAAACTAAGAAATAAACAACATATAGATTAATAAACCTAATTAATAACCTTTGAACTACCTCAACTAGCTCAAGTAGCCAATTTTAGTATGTAATTAATTAATTAATTCAAAGGAAAACAACACATCTGAAACCAATTGTATTTGAAGGTGTTGAGATGGAAGTGATTAAAGAAATAAAATATTTAGGTATTGTGCTAGACAGCAAACTTACATTTAGAACCCACATAGTAGAACAATGCTCCAGAGCAAAAATAGCCCTACTTCAATGCAAAAGAGCGGTGGGCAGAACATGGGGCATGAAACCGTACGTAGTAAAATGGATATATACGGAAATCATACTACCCAGAATTCTGTACGGAGCAATTGTTTGGTGGCATAAAGCAACAACAAAAACTATTAGCAATGGGCTGACGAGAGTCCAAAGGATGGCTATGCTGATGATCTCTGGGGCCATACGGACCACTCCATCCGCGGCTCTAGAGGTTCTTCTAGGACTATATCCTTTGGACCTCGAGGCCAAGAAAAAAGCACTGGAACACTGGTATAGAATGAAAATGTCTAAGCAGTGGAAAGGCAATTTTATGGATAAAGGACATACTGACGTGGAGAGCATATATGGAGATAAGCTGTCAATGATTATCACACACAATGACCTTATCATAAGGCAGCGTATCTTCGACAAGAAATACAGAGTGCACATAGGTTCAAAGGAGACATGGAAGATCGAAACCGCCAATGAAGATACGATTATCTGTTACACGGACGGATCAAGGCGGGAATCAACTAAGCTCAGTGGTGCTGGAATCTTCTGCAGCACCAATCCTGATAAAGACCAAGTAATTTCCCTAGGTAAATTTGCAAGTATATTTCAGGCCGAAACGTATGCGATCATGGAGTGTGCTTTCGGCCTGATGGATACTTTAAGCAAAGAAACCGAAGAAGTTATCATATATAGTGATAGTCAGGCTGCTCTCAGAGCATTAGAAAGGAAGGATACCACATCAGCTCTAGTGAAGGAATGCAAACGCATCTTGAACTCACTAGCTGAGAGGACAAAAGTCACAATTGCTTGGGTTCCTGGACACTGAGGAAACGAAGGAAATGAAAAAGCAGATGAATTAGCAAGAATGGGAGCAAGCACTCCTTTCTGTGGCCCCGAACCTTGCTTACCCATTCCATACTCGATCACTAAGAAAGTGATCGAAGGAATTATAGAAAGAGAATCGAATTCAAGATGGAACAACTCTACACAATATAGGCAATCAAAGTTGTTCTTGAAATCATTCGATAAAAAGAAGACAAAACAAGTTATATAGTAGGCATAACAACGGGACACTGCCTGCTAAATAGACATCTCACAATAATGAGAATCGAAGATGACCCATCATGTCCAGAGTGCGGCGAGGAAGAAAGCAGCTTGAAAAAGCTGAGTGCCACATGTACTCATTGATAAGGTGGGAATTAATAGGCAAGGACAGGATCAGTGAAGAAGATCTAAGACATGGGGGGGGGGGGGGGTGTAGGCTGCCGGGACACCAGTAAACTGTGTCCTAACACGGAGAAATGAGTGGCATGGTTCCATTAATGGACCGATCACCCGCCTGGCGACGGCGGGCGTCCCCTCTATATATCTTATTCACATTTTTATTAAATGATATTTTTTTGTGAATCACTGGTTATTGAACTATAGTTTTATATATTTTTGGAATTTACTCATAATGTTCTAGATGATTATACAATAGTTAATCTTATTTTATTATATAATATTTTTTTTAAATTTAGTTTTTGATGCGGGACCATGGTCACCCCATCAATTTTTTTTCAATTTTACTAGCCTATGTTACCCGGAATAAGCTAGGGATTCTAATGATACCTCATTTATCAAAATCGGTTCAGGCGTATAGAAGTTATGGTGGAAATAAACTCACATACATACATACATGAACCCTGAAAACAATATACTCCTTTTTTCAGGAAGTCGTACACAAAGTATCAGCTCCACAAAATTGGTGGGGAATTTGTGGAACAAATTGCCGCGGGACTACTTTCGTGACAGGGACTGCAACATTGAAGTAATATGTACTAAAGTACTACATTATACCTCAGTGACTTACAATGACTTATAACATGGCTTATGAATAAACATAGATAAGTACTTATTAACTTACTTCCAAAAATGGAGGAGGTTCTCATTCACAGTTTACATGTAAGTACTAGCATATGAAATGGTAAATTCAATAAAACTACACACAATTTATTGGGTACCGCGGTACTGAAGAAGCGAATATTAAAAAAAAAATATTTTTAAAAAACCGATTTCCTAAGCCACTGTAAAGTAAAAAATAATTTTGATTTCTACACACTGGGCCTGATGCATTAACTTTGCTTATCTTTGTTATACCCACCGTTCCGTACCTACCTACTACCTACCACCACACAATATGAATTATTTTAGTGAATAACAAGAAAGATGTCATAACAACACATGAAATAACTGGCTTACTTATGATAGTACTATAAACCGGTAGGGCCTGAGAAACAATTCGACACCCTCAGACACAAAAACAGAGAACTCAAGTCCACCATCATGCGGAAAAAACTGGCTTTCTTCGGATATCCGCAAAGAGGAGCCAAATTCCCGCTTCCAAGACTAGCTTTGGAAGGAAGGTTTGCAAGCAAGAGAGCTCCAGGTCCCCAAAGGCGCAAGTTTGTATTAAAATTTAACTCGTATTTTTAGGGTTCCGTACCTCAAGAGGAAAAAAGGAACCCTTATAGGATCACTTCGTTACCGTCTGTTTGTCTGTCAACGTCCTTTTTGTCGGGAACGTGTGGAGGTGTCAAGTTCAAATTAATATAAAATACTTGGGTCTACGGTCCCTTGGAGCTGTAAAAAAATTAAGCTAAATAACGTTTATGCCGAATAAGTATTTTCCATATTTTGACACTCGCCAATAAATAAAAACGTATACGGTTCTTCCCATTGACCTAAAAATATCATGAAAGGCAATCTGAAGCAAGGGCTCACAGCACAGGTATAGGAAAAAGGTTAACGAAAATCCACCCCAAATGGTGTTGAAATAGGGGTTGGAAGCTTTCATGAAGGTTCCAAGTTTTTGAAGTAAAAGATTTGAAAACCGGCATTAAGGTTATTATTTTTAAATAATAATATTTAGAATACTATCATACTAATTCTTCTTATAAATGCGAAAGTGTGTTTGTATGTTGGTTTGTCCTTCAATCAGCCGCAAAGGAGCAACGGATAAACGTGATTTTTGGCATGGGTATAGTTGAGGAACTGGAGAGTGACATACCTACTAGGCTACTTTTTATTCCGCATAATTGAGGTTCCCGCGGGAATAAAAAAAACTTAAGTCATGTAGACGAGATCGCGGGCATCAGCTAGTCAGCATATATATTAGTTTTAAATAATAAAACCCTGCTTACGCTATATAAATTGGTTCTATAGATAGGCCTTTTGCAGCGGGAAAATTTCATAATGTCATAGGAAATTTATTCATATTTTTCTCAAACATGCATGGAAATATTGTCATTATTTTCGAAAAAAGAACACGCGATCGATATCGAATTTTCGGACAAAGAAAATCAAAACCATTGCAGGAGCGTTTTTTGAATTTGGAAAATTACAACGCTCCTGCAATGTTGTATGAAACGGCGTGCTGGAGTTATTAAATACTCTTTGATCGGATCTCTTTTGTCATTCTTGGCATACCATAGTCTCTTTGCTTAGTACAAATTGGTGGCTGTATAGCCATATATGCGTTTGCCTGTCGGTACAGATGATAAAAGAAAATTGGCGGCAAAGCTGAAAATTCGTCTTGATTTGTTATTTACATACTTATAATAAATATAAATTTAATAATAAGTAAAATGAGTTCCACCGGTTCAGAGAGTGAAATGGAGATTGATTGTACTCCACCAGATTTAAGATCAGAAGCCAAATTGGCAATGGAAAACCTGCTTCCAGCGAAGTCCAAAGAAAAATACATGAAAGTATATGAAAATTTTATGAGTTGGAAAAACAAGAAAAAAGTGAACATTTTCTCCGTAACAGTATTTTTGGCGTATTTTAATGAGATTGCTTAAACTAAAAAGCCATCTACATTATGGGCAATTTATTCCATGCTGAAATGTACAGTTCATGTTAAAAACGGCATTAACTTGAAAAATTATGGGAACTTAACTACTTTTCTTAAACGACAATCGACCGGATTCAAAAGCAAGAAATCGAAATTTTTTACTGGCAAAAACCTAAAGCAATTTTTAATTAAAGCCCCAGATGATATATATTTAGCGACAAAGGTAAAAAAGTATGTTTTATTTCCCTGCATTCTTTTGAGAAAAGCACTATATATGCCTCGGCGGAAATGGCAATTGCCTGTCTCGTATTAGTGAAGTCCTCGCCTACGGCTCGGCCTTCAAACTCATACTCGACCTGCAATTGCCTATTTCCCAGCCTTTGCAATAATGTACTTTTGCTCAACGGTCACTTATTTTTTTGTTAAATTATAAGCCATGCTTACCGCAATCCTCAAAAACCACTGAGGCGCGGGCGGTTACAAAAACTAACTGAAACACCAAGACGTATGAGAACAACATTCGAACGAATACTAAATATTAATTGCTCTTAATCACAATTTGCCGCACTGATTGAGGTCTCCACAAACACAATATAAAGGTAATTAGTTAGGTACCATCCCTACCTAGTCCCTGCTGATTACCGCTTATCAAAATTCAAATCTAGATAACATGTTACAGTTGCTTGATTTATATTATAATGATACCTACGAGTAATTAATAAGAAAATTGGTTGTTATTCATAAAATTATAATTATATTATCGCTGGTCTAGAGTCTAGACCAGGGATTGCAAAGTGGTCGACCCCTTGGGGCCGATATCGGTTTGCCAGGGGTCGACATAAACGAAAACTGATTTTTGGGCGTCGACTTCCAAAATCAGTTTCAGTATTATAATCAGGTCTAAAAATCGACCCTGTAGAAATTACTCTCTTTGTTGTTTGGGTAGAGCTGGTGAGGCGTGACAGATAGAAACACTCAGTACACACGGGAAGATGGTTTATTCACAAGATGAGTTAAAGTACAGAGAACAAAACAAGTTAAGTTGAACACGTGAGAATTTACAATGTTTCGCAAATAGATGTTAAAGTTACCTAAGTTTCGCAAATAAGACTACTAGGGTTTACTTTAGTCTTATTGGTTTCACTCTCACTTTCAGTCCAAAGATTCCTATGGGTTTTTCTTTCACGTTACGACAGTCCTATTAACTTCACTCTCACTTTCAGTCCAAAGAGTCCTATGGGTTTCACTTTCACTGAATGTAGGGCGGTAACTTTCACTTTTACTTGCAGAGGTGAGGGGTCGATTTTGACGCGTCGCGACTCTTCTTCGTACTGCTGTCTCTTGTAGGCTTCATCCATACAAGGTATGCGGGTACTCTCTGGCCAGTTCCCTTCGTTGGTGAAAATCGGGATGTAGCGCACGGTTTCCAGCGAAGTAGGGTATGGCGTCTAGGAGACCGGGATATATAACGCACGGTTCCAGATGAGGAGTACTGCGTTGTTTGAGTGAGACCGGGATGTAAGCGCACGGTCACTACTCAAGTTGAGTACTGCGCAGCTCTGAAGTGGTAGACCGGGAAGTGGCGCACAGTTACCATTCAGGATCGAGTACTTTGTCTAGGAAAAGGGAAGTGAGCGCACAGTTCCTGACGAGTACTACGACTGCGTGATTCTGAAGGGATGCAGGCCGCTTTTATACAATTCATCTGGCGTGGTGCTATCGGGAAGGGGAAGCATTCCTTTGCACGCGATGACCACGTGACCGGCCGGCCGTCGTAAGCATCCCATCTCAGGCATCGATACAAAAAATCCAACTTCATGGAATTGAGTTTCCGGGTTGTTTCTCGGACAAAGTGTGTGGCTGCCATGTGCGTATCGGGCAGGGGCTGCGATTTAGAAAGTGCACGATCTATTGTTTTAGCATGGGTCCTTCCTAGTCCCTTGTTTTTTGTACGTTGGATGCTCGGCGATGGCAGGAATTTAGAAACCGCAGGCCATTGTCTTCAGATGTTTCGCGCACCCTTGAATTTTTTTCGCGCTACTGCTACGCATTATTAAAATCTACTCTCATCTATATCGGAGCGCATTGCCGAGACTATCAGATCTCATGATGTGCATGTCACGTTCAGGACAAATAATACACTTCGGAGTATTTGCAATGGGAAAGATAAATAAAAGAATCATCAAAAATCGTGTGTTTATAAGCTTGCATTTCCTGAATGCGGTGCCTCATATGTTGATCAAATGGGGCGCAATTTTGAGATGCATTATAAGGAACATATGTCTAGGAACGATCAACAACAAAGGTCCCACTTCGCTAAACATCTTTTGGATAGTGACATGAGGTGGGCAATAGCCATTCATATAATATAAAAAAAACCTACATAAATGTATTAAGGGGTTTCGACAGTGCGTTTGGGAGCAATTAGAAAAAATTAAACACAATAATAAAGGATTTGAGTTGCTAAACGAACAAATTAACGTATCAAATTCACCGTTACTCAATTTATACAGTAACAGAGGGAAAGGGGGCGGGGCTTCAGTATGAGTCATGCCAAAAAGGTATAAAATCCGGAACTTTCGATACGATCGTCACTTTTCAATCGTGCATTGTCGAGTCAACATCTCCTGAAGATGCTCCGGTGTCGGAGTGAAAGTGAAACATACGTTGAGAACAACGACCTCAATTTACATAGACGGGCCCTGTCAAACAAAGAATGTGGGCGTATTTTTAGCAACGCCATCAACGCCATCTAGTCTGACAAGCGGGAACTTGCTTGCAACATATGCGCCATCTTGAAAACGTATGACTCGGTCATAGATTAGTACAGATGCGCTTGTCGAAAATAATACCTACATCAGTGTACTCTCTGAGGTAAACGATAAATGTTAGTATGATGTTGTTATTTTTACCACTTTTTTGTTACCAGTTTCCTGGAAAACCATTGGACCGATTATTATGCGGTTTTTTGCATTAGATATATATAGCTTGTGAGAAGGTTCTTAGATATATTTAAAGATCAAAGTCAACACAATGGGGCGCTGCAGTTCGTCGTGGGTTTTTTTTTTAATTTAATTATTTGTTAATTGTTGATAAGTTTTGTCGACCAATATGGCATCTTTGAGGCAGATTTTTACTGAGATGCAAGAAATATTAAAAGTTATTTTGAGATAAATCACTTACACAGTGTGCATTTAAAAATACGATTAAGTAATAAACACTTGTAAGGAGGTAGCTGTACATAATAGGTACTGAACAACTTTTGTTCAACGAAATAATAAAATTCTGAATTCTGAATTAACTATTTATTTTTCATCAAATCAAATAAATAATATAAATAAACATATAATATATATAACATATATAAATGCGAAAGTTTGGATGGATGGATGTATGGATGTATGGATATTTGTTACTCAATCACGCCCCAACGGCTGAACGGATCGGGCTGAAACTTGGCACAGAGATAGATTATAGTCTGAAATAACACATAGGCTTTTTATCCCGGAAAATTAAGGAGTTCGCGCGGGAACCAAAAATCCTCAAACCACACAGACGAAGTCGCTTGCATTCGCTAGTACAAAATAAAAATTACCAACTTTAATAAACGAAAACTCTTTATTTATTGAAGTTGGTTTAAACATTAAACTCACGTCAATAACTAATTTTATCATATTATTTTATTAGCATAATATTGCGTCTCGGAAGGTATTATTGCCTACTGTCCGTTCTGCCCATCTATGCATTAACTAATCTTGGTTGCATTTTTTTTATCGTACTGGACTGGACTATTCTAGGGTTGGAACCCAAAGCCGTAAGGCCAGTGAGTAAAAAAAAAATATCATACAGTTTGCCGCGGAAATTAAATGATTGCATAATGGATAGAAATATTAAATAGGAAGATTAAATAACGTTTTTTATGAAATGTATAATTGTGAATTGAAACACTTACCTTAAAATAAAAATTATACAGTGCCAAACTAATAAAACTTTAGATGATAACTTAATAACAAATTATCTACACGATGAGCGACCGTGACAGCGCTACGACGGGGACAGACAGGCTTATGACAGGTTATAGGAACGCGCTCTCATAGTTGGTCGCCCGCCATTTTTGTATGAAAGGGCCCATCTAGTACCTACATATATATCGATGGTTGAGAATAATTGACCGACCGAAGCGAAATGGCTTCAAAAGTTATAAAAATCTTTATTTCAGGGGGGCTCTCATAGAAGCGAATGCGAAGTAAAATATTTTTTATAGCGTTACATAGATATCTCATTTTAATTAAAGATAATTAAGAATATAGTCCAAAAATATACTTTTTTTAATTTAATTTTTCCCCTAAAATTTACGCAATGTGGGGATTTCAAAGGCGAAATTTTCTAACGTCCAAAGTTGACCTCAGAACTCGCAATTTTCTGAAAGGTTGAGCCTGAAACTTGATCAATTATTTTAATTATATCCTGTACTTGAACAACAAATACTAAAATTATATAAATATTATAAGGAAACGAAATTATGGCTCAGACCGGGACCACCCGTACTCCCTAATCAGGGATTCTTACTTCCTGGACCTTATTACACTACACTGAATCTCGTAAGGGTCCTTGTGGTAAGTGCGGTGTAATAGGCCTATTATTATGTCAGGATGTCAGTGTCAAATGTCAATTTTTATTGTTTGGATTTCTTTCCTCGTGTCGTGACTCGTGGTCAGAGACAAGTAACTTAAATTTATGATACTCGTGGTTTGCAGAGAAAAAATTGTATTGGTTCTGACTTTGGGGCTTTGGATCACAGAACAAAGTATACTCAGGGGAGAAGAATTACAAGTCCATACAAAGAAACGGGGAACAAAAATTTATACTGCCATCTATTGGCTCCCCAAGATAAAAACTTTGTGCGCCAAGTTTAAACAGCTTGAGAGGGATATTCGAATTTTCAATGGCGTCAATTTCAAATTACGAGCGGGAAATTCTGAATGTTTAATTTTCTGCTACTACCTTTATTTATTTATCCTTCTGGATTCTTCAGGTTTCTTTCAGTATTTGTACCTACAGTTACAATAATAATTAATTTAATGTGCAACATACACAGACAAACAAAGAAACCTGAAAAGGATAAGTAAGTAAGTAAAGTAGCACAGGCATAGGCAGACAGAAAATAATTGAAAATAAAACGCTTTACGTATTATGATTGAAATTAAACAAACTCTTAGGTATCTTTTATACTTGAAATTTATTTAGATATGTTTTAATAAATCAATTTTTTTCTTAAGAGCTATTTTTGAAGCCTCTTCTTGTAAAACCCTATTTTTTAAAACACAAAATCTATTGACACATATATGAAAAACACTATTTAGCAAATAGCTTTTGTTTTTTCTAAAATGCAGAGGACAAATTCTTAAAAACTCATCGTTTATTATTATTAGAGTTGCCAATACATTTGATTTTACATAGCCTTCGTGGCCTTTATCTTGTATAATTTTATTTACCTCCTTGCTGCAACACTCAATATATTTGATTAATTCTTTTGTGCAGTAATTTAACCTACTTTTTAATTCATTATACTCTTTACACTGGCTAAATAAATGTACTTGTGATTTTTCACTTGCTATGAAAATAGTTTTACATTTTTCGCAAGCATCATTACTTAAATTCTTAATTAAAAACCCACAAACATATGCGCATGCCTGCATCTCTCCACTGTCCTCATTGTCAATTTCTGTATCGCAAAATGTTTCAAATTCATCAAGCATATCTGAGGAATTTGAAACATTTTGTGATGATGAAGTTGAAGCTTCAGTGCATATATTTGTGGGGGTTTTGCTTAATAACATTTTATAATTATCAATAATGCTATCATTATTATCTGATTCACAATTTCCTATTGTAATGTGCTCTAAATTGCTCAAAATAGTAGTTTTTAGGGCTGCTACGAATTGCCCAGCAGTGGGATTAACATTAGCACCACAGTTACCCCGAATGCAGCCAAACAGATTTTCGAGAGGGTCTTGTTGTAGCCTGCGGGTAGCAAGACTTTTAACATCTGAATGTTTACTAGTAATCTTTTCCCACAGTAATTCGATTGCATTCAGGGTCCAAGTCCAGCCTTCTTTAGAAGGTGGTGCTCGGTTGCACCCTATAAATTCTATTGACTTGAAGAAAGTCCTCATCTCTCGGAAGAACTGTAAATGTGGGCTGGAGTTTTTTATATTTGTTGCAAATATTTTCCCTCTTCTCAAGTCCGATGAGTCACTGTTCAGCGAATCAAAAAGTTTATCTATGTTCTCTATAACATGCAGAGTTGTTATAGCATCTGTAGTTAGTTCACCTGCAACATATCAAATAAAAGGTTTTGTTATTTAGGACATTTATGTAAGTTTATTCGAAGCATATTCAATACTTATTATAAACAACTAATTTAACATTAAACATTTAACATTTATTATGAAATTGGGACTTCTGATGAAATCACACAGGTAGCATAAGTATAATATCAACATTCATATTACGACAGGATTTTTTTCCAAAATTCTCATCAATTATCATTATAGTTACACAAACATATTATAATACTAGGTGATGCCAGCAACTTCGTCCGCATGGACTAAGCTTTTTGGATTCCCACGGGAACCCTTTAATTTTCCGGGATAAAATGTAGCCTATGTGTTGATCCAGGGTATAATCTATCTCCATTCCAAATTTCAGCCAAATCCGTTCAGTAGTTTTTGTGTGAAAGAGTAACATACACACACATACACACAAACTTCCGCCTTTATAATATTATAGTGTGATTATAGTTTAAATATGACAAAAAAATAACAATGATGCCTCTGTACCTAAACCCAAAGAAATAATATTATTTACCTTGTGATATTTTAGCCATCATTCCAGCTGCAACAGTATGACTGAAAACTTGAGCAGCTAATTTAACTCTCATTTTTTGTTTAGTGTTCGGATTCAAGTGTTCCTGTTTCAGTGCAGGTGCAAATACGAAATTAGGGTTGCTGCTGTCCAGTTCATAAAATTTGATGATATGGCTCCATTTGGCAACTCCTGAAAGCGAAAATAAATCATAAATTCAAATTCAAAAGCTATTTATTTCATGTAAGCCAACCTGTAGCTCTTATGATAAGTCTAGATTCTACCATTGGTTTGGAATGAAGATTTTGCTGTGCAGAGCCAGCAACAAACTCATCAGTTGTTCTTTTACTAGTTATTTTATTTTCATGAACCAAAATTAAGGATCAACCACAGATTGCAGACCTTCTAGTGAACACAGTTGACTATGTTATGACTATGACTATGTTAAGTTTTTAATAAATATTGGCAACTGTTGGCTAATAAGCCAATGCTCCATAAAACACAATGTGTATCATATTTTTCTAGAAATAAGTCTACTTCTAGTTCTTTGCTTTCTTTGTTTAATTTACAGAGCTTCTCCGTTGTCTTGTACAAACAAGTAATAGGCTTGCTATCACTTTAACCAATGAAAGAAATATGGGTATGATATATTGGTATGGCTATGGTAGTATTAATCTTACCTATTCCACGGTTATTGCTTGACTTTATATCAGTGTTACATTTTATGTCGTATTTCATTAGTAAATTTCTAAAACATTTTAGAAGATGAGGAGGATCAAAGATGCTGACAATATCTTTATCATCCACATTGATACATGGCCTATCTACAGTGGCACCCAAGATGCCTAACGCTCTGCGGTTAACACCATCCATGTCACAAACTGTTGCTGCTATATTGAGACCAGCTCTGTAGCATTCCCGTAATACCTAAAAATAATACATGAAGTAGATTAATACTTTCATTTTAGATTCAGGCAGTTGAATTAAAGACTGAAAGGCCATAAAAGGCAATAGAAGTACTATGACCAGAATTAAAACAATTTGGCATAATTTTTGATACTTCAATAGAATTAGCATATGCTAAAGGGCATCTGTAACAAAAAATCGCAAATTGAGTTAAGCATGAAAATCACGTCTTTGATCTTCTGGATAGCTTTACGTAGCCATGCTAAAAGGAATTCAGTCCCATGCACGGTATACCTAGATATTGGCTTATGAACACAGTGGATTGGTTAAAAAAAAAAATTGTGTTGCCTAGAAACCGATTTTTCGTTTTTCTCAAAACTATGTGCTCTGGACTAATGCCCTTTTAGCATGTGCCGATTCAATTTATAAATAAGGTTGGTTAATATGTGAAATCATAAAATTTAATTGAATTTGATTAAGTGTTTACCTCTTTTATCAAAGCTGCTAATCTATCTGCTGTCACATAGCCACTAGACAGATAATAAGCAAGAGGTTGCTTCACTTTTTTTCTTATTCCTGCCACCATGAACACAAGAGCATTTGATGCTATAAGTGGAGATCTGCCTTGATGGCCATGGTCTTGAAATCCTTCAATAATGTCACTTTTTCTATTGTATCTTAAGTTTTTTTTTATTGACATTTCATCAAAAAGTAGTATATACTCATTGTCAGAGGGTTTCTGGAGTTTAGAAAATTTTGCTAAAATGCTGAATATATTCTTATTTATTCCAACATTCATTTCGAATTGACCTAATAAGGTTCTCAGACTGGATTGAGCTGGTAAAGACACAAGCCTCCTCATTAGTCTGTAGCATGTTGGTGATCGTTTATAAAGCCTTAAGGCAATGATTTTTTCTTCTGGTGTCCACCGTCTTCCTTTAGATTTCCTAGAAAAATTTTTTATTTGAGCTTGGAGCAACAAAGCAAATGTTGGTGTCAGTTTTTTCATCAACTCTTGCACTGAATCATTGTTTGAAATCTCTCTTAAATATTCCTTATTTTTTAATTTATTTATTCTATTGCGCAGTTGGCATATTCTTTTCATGTGCTTTCGGCATTTATGGTAGAGATACTTTTCTCGTGCAGTTTTCTTAGAACTCACTGGAATTTGGACATTTTCATCTAAAGTCTGTTTGGCTTCAGGACGCTTTCCTTCTACTAAGCTTCTGCTGTTGCTAGGCTGATTTAGCAAACACATCTTAATTTCATTTTCTTCTGTAGGCTGCATTATTTTGGTTGGATTATCCACACCAGTAAACACATTTGTTTTGTCTTGTAAAGGCACCACATTCAAAGGTTTTGGTTGAGGAACAAATATTGTCATCTGAAATTATTAACAATAATAGTATGCTTAGTGTGTTAATCTACAATTAATCAGCTATTATTTATTGAAATATGTATGTGCAAGCAACATCTTTGATGGTATTCCCTATTTTTTATGAATTAATTGATCCCAGTTTTTTTATGCTATACAAGTTACTGCAATCTCACCTCATATTATGTGAAAATGCAGTCTAAGATGGTAGCAGGCTAAGCTGTTAGGCTGGCGGTTATATTCTGATCAAGCTACCAGCTCCATCTTACCTCTTACATCTTATCTTACGCGCTTACTTGCACAAGCCAGTTTGCGCATATAAGCGCATGCATGTGGACAGCAAAACAGTACCACAAGCAGTTCCAAATATGTGGCTTGAGCAAAGATATTGGACTGCACAGTTAAATTATGCAGTTTAACTAGGCAAGGTGGAGCATTAAACTCATATCCCTAATTGATTTCTACACTACATCATCCCAGAACACTAATTCATTTGACATCCCAATATCAATCTGAAGACCTATATAATAATTAATTTACCTTTCCCACATTTTATTATTAATAATAAGTAAAGTACACATTACCTCTTCATCTGGAACAGCAAATCTATGCAGCTTCTTTGTACTATGGGGATAATCACTGAATGAAGTCCTTTTAAAATGTCTGTGGCACAACATTCTATGTTCCCTGTGCAGTTTTTGTTGGAATTCTTGTGAAGACCATTTTCCATCGGGGAAACAGTATTTGGCCCATAATTCACACCTAAAATAACAATTTATGTCATTAGCATTACAAAGGAATGATACTCTGAATGCTCCTACAGAGCAGATATGTAAAAGGTACTTCTTACAAGTAGTTTGTTTAAAATAATTATGTGATCAAATACCTTCTTGTTCAATCACTATTAGATAAAATGACACAATAATATGGCTTTTCTACAAATTATTAAGTCTTTATACATTTTGAATAATGGCATGTCAATGGCATTCAGGTGTTTCAAATTCATACTAATATTACAAATGCGAAAGTGTCTGTCTGTTAGGCTTTGACGACCCTTCTTTTCAGCCGATTTTGATGAAAGGCATATATAGGTAGGTTGCCCGGCGAAGGACAATAGACTACTTTTTATCCCGGAAAACTAAGGAGTTCCCGCAGGAATAAAAATAATCAACGCGGACATCATCTAGTGATTTTAATAAAGTGATTTTATTACTGTACCTGAGAATGTTGGTTTTGCCAGGCTTAGGATAGCGGAATAGTTTAATATCGGGGTCTACACCCGGTGAATGGCCACACTTTAAACACTTCCTGCTATTTTCTGCCATTTTAAAACCGCTATTTCACCTATTATTGTCCAGAAAAGTTTTAATTGAACGAGCACCTCACACTATTTCTACGGTTACGGAGGAGCAGAAGCTCGACTCGACGTAAAATGTTTAAACAGCAACTAAGGCAAAATAAACGCTTTCAGAAAAGCAAACTCTGAAATGAAGCACCGAGTACTTTTTTGTGTTTGAAAATATTTTGTAGAAATTTAAGTTTTATCCACAAAAAGTACGTTTTCTTGTCTGAAGAAATTAGAAAATTCAAAAATTCAAACTAACTTGCCATAAACAAAATAATGTATGTACCAGGAGTGATTTTTACGACCCGATAATTGAGATCTATGCCACCGCTATCTTTTATTTAAATATTTTTGATAATGTTACGATAAATTTAAACAAAGTAAATATATTTTTATTAACAATTTTTTTTATATTTTCTCTCTATGCTATGTATGAGTTGCGTGTACGTGTCACTAGACATAGAAAAAAATGATAACAATTGTTAATGTAGGTAATGTCTGCTTTGTTGGATTTATTATTCTGTACGCGTTGTTTAATGTGTCAAAAATAACTACCAAAACAGGAGTATAAGCTAGTTGCTAGCAACCTTCAATTATTTTGAAATTCAGAACAGTATTACTATTATGAAAAATAAAAAAGTAGTTTACACTTGGCAACATATTGATTTGCCCAAGTAGGTATGCCGCAATGACGTAGAACAAAGTTGACTAGGCCTGCTTTGGATTGAAAGGAAACAGAGAACGGAGACAAGTAACTAAACAAAAATTACAAAATAACATTATTACGATTTTACCTCAAACCTGTAGTTTAAGTAAACCATAGCGATATAAATTGTAACTATGCTTGCCACCTCGAGAAGTGTAATCCTGCGGCATAGCCTTCTGAAATTTAAGAGATTTCGACACAAAATTAATAAACAACTTGAAGATAAACCCGAACCTAAAGCGGCAGCAGACGTGCTGGAATTTTTAGGAAATTCTGCAGAATATAAAGAAATTGTTGATAAAGTGCCTAAATCACTTCTCAAGAAATATAAGACCCCAGAAACAATGTATTTAATAAATAAAAAAACAGCTAAGAATATCTCTGAGACACTTAGAAATTACATTAGCAAAGATGCTCCAATTGTTGAAATTAATCCTGGATTTGGATTTCTGACAAGAGAACTTTTACTATGTCAAAATAACCCAATTTATTTGTATGAAATTTCAAACCATTTCTCTCAATTTTTAACAGTAAGTTATTGTTTTTATATTATTTTATTCGGATTATGGTCAGGCCTTATAGACAGGAAGCAATAGTGAATTCTGTATGTAATCTGCTATTACATTTTTAGGAAATACAATCCCAATTTCCTGGTAGGATTCATTTTAAATCAGGTGATTTTTTTGGAATGTGGAAATTAGCATTCAAAGACAAACTGGATGATGGCAATAGAATACAGGAATTGCTGGGAGATCTTGCAACTGATGATAATGGTGAGTAAGAAGGTTTTCATGAAAGATTTAAGTAACATTTAAAAGAGAGTAAGAATATTATAGTTATAATTTCTACCTGACTACAGCAAAGCCAAAAGGAAGAGTTATGATTTTAGCAGTCTAAGTATGTATGTATTTATGTTCCACCGTAGGGTCTAAGCTACTTAGCCAATTTTGTGAATGAGGTATCAATAGATTTTTTATTATAGTCCCCAGTAACATGCATATTTTTATATTAAAAAAATTGGGTCACTAAAATATTTTTTATGCTGATGTATTGAGTGGGATGTGAAATGAAAGAAGAGAAAATTCTGAGTTCTTAAATATGAATAAAGTACAATTTTAAAATATACCCAGTGATTGAAAACCAATTTTACAATATTATTTCCATAGCTGGGTTAAAGTTTTTATATTATTATCATTTTTGTATAGGTGTTACTGACAATTTTAATTGATTATGATTTCACATTAACACAAACTTTTCTAGCTAGCTCCAGTTAGAATTTGATGGACAGCAAAAGGTCTAATTTTTTTTTTATTATTTATGTACCAATACATAGTATAATATAAATGAGGTAGATATTCCAAAAGGCTATCTCTAATAGAGATTTCTTTCAGCTCCCCAAGGCTGAGCAAGGTTTTACCAGTGGTTAGATTCTACAAGTCAGAAAACAAGAAACCAATAAATAAAAATCAACACAGATAAATGTGATTCAATTAAATTAATACAGTTCTGACATCAAGCATTCAGTTTTACATTCTGCCGTGCTTTCAGCTCTTTAGTGTAAACAAAAGCCTCTGAGGTACACTGTTGCAAGTATGGGCTTATGGAACAGCCAAGACAGATTTTCCTATGATTTTTATTATCATGAAAATAAGAACAAACATGTTGTCAAACATTTATTTGAAACCTAACTTAAAATCTTGTTATTGTGTCTTCAGATAGAATTTTAAACATAATTGGTGCCATGCCAAGCTTGACTTTTGTGAAACATCTAATAACTACTATTGTTTTTCACAATGAAACCAGCCATTTGGGTAGACCAGACCTTTATATGGCCATGCCTGGACACCACTATGAGGTATTTTCATTTTACTATAGCTCTATTAAAGTGCTAACAGGCAGGGCTTGACACCTCCCACTAACTTCACTAACATATTAATATGTATTAGATGATGCCCCCGACTTCGCACACGTGGACTTAGGTTTTTAGATTCCCGCAGTAACTCCTTAATTTTCCGGGATAAAAAGTAGCCTATATCCTTCCCCGGGATGTAGCCTACCGCTATACCAAAGTTCATTAAATTCGGTTAAATAGATGAGCCGTGAAAGCGTAGCAGACAGACACACACTTTCACATTTTTAATATTAGTATGGATTATATCTGTCACCGTAAGATTGTAAAAACCGTTAGATTATAATCTAATTCGCGAAATTGTAAACTGTCGAAAGATTGTGACTTTTCAATGTTCTGAGTGCAGTCTGAGTGTCAATTTTTGAAATATTCATTGAATTTACGTTTTCTTGTCTCTTTCTTGTAGGTTAGGTTAGGGTTCGACATAAATAATCAAGTAGTTAGGTTTTATCGGGTTTAAATACCTATCAGATTACAATCTTCCGGAAAATTATGCGTTAAATTGTTAAAATGTAATCTTTCGACAGTTTGCAATTACGCGAGTTAGATTATAATCTAACGGTTTTTAAAATCTTACGGTGACATATCCATCACCACTTAGGGATGTAAAACTATCTCTGCACCAATCAAAATTGGTTAAGCATAATGCCTTGAGCATGGCCGCTCTAATATAGGATTAAACTATGCAAAAAAAACCTCGGCTGAATTTGTTGTGGGCCTCGGACGATGGCGTGTTTGGAACCCTCGTAACTTTAATTTAAGATAACTATAACTGATTATTTATCAAATTCATGTTTTATAAGTAATTGGACGTCAATAAGTGTATAGTTTACCTAATTCGAATAAATAAATGTTGATTGACTGATTGCATCATGCGGCACGCGAATTTTATGGTGAATATATAAAAAGTTTTTTTTTAAGTCCTAGACCAAAAGTTTTTCTACATTTTGAAGATAAGTTGCCCTGAAGAGGATATCATTATTTTAAAATTAAGTCAGCCATTTTGCGTGCGAAATTTGTGGGTTACGCCGTGCATCAGGATTGATCAATCCATATCCATTCTATACTAATAATAATATTATAAATGCGAAAGTATGGGTGTATGGATTTATGGATGTTTGTTTCCCAATCACGCTGAACGGGTCTGCATGTAGATTATAGTCTAGATTAACACATAGGCTACTTTTTATCTGCAGTTCCCGGAAACTAAAAACCTCAATCCACGCGGGCAAAGTCGCGGGCATCAGCTAGTAAGATTATAAATGTGAAAGTGTGTCTGTAAAGGACATGGCTACTCCTTAAACTGGTCAATTAAAAAGGTCCCGCAGCGAACCAAGAAACCTGAATCCACGCCGACAATGTCGCGGCCATCATCTGGTTTACCTATAAACGGAATCTTTCCTTGTTTTCAGTTCCTGACGGACAGTTCTATTCAAATGAGTAAATATAAATCGGTACCAGCACTCTTTCAATTACTCTTTGATTTTAAAGTTTTAAATAAAGTGCCTAAAGTGCACTTTTTGCCTTGGATGTTCAGCCAAACCAATGCGAAATCTTCCATCGTAAGTGTTGAATTTTATAACTATTGAAGTACTAATATGACTGAGTAATTCAGTGGCGTGCATAAAAGCACTGCTTACCCCAGCTAATAAAGAAATGCTTGTTTTTCACCTTTCCCTGCTTGTAAATTGGTATACAATATATAATCTACCTAACATATAACCTAACTTAAGAGGAATTCTCCCGCCGGTTTCTCCATACAAAAGTATTTGTCTGTTTCCTCCGTGGAAAATTACAATAGAGAAAATATTCTTGCACCATAAAATCCACAAGTATCCGTGCCATGCCCCTATGTTTCCTTTTTTCGATAAATTAATAATTTTAAGAACTTGGGACCTTCACTAACTGCAAAAAATTGCACAGTTTTCGAGCCATCATCAGACATCCCGCAAATAAATTTGACGGATATAATCAAAAAAAGAAAAACATACCGACATAGCCTGAGTCCTTGTTATATTATTCGTAAAAAAAGAATTGAAATCGGTCCAAGCTGCAGTTGTCCTCATCGGGTATCGGGTATTAATCTAATCTATCTATATATATATAAAATCGTTAAGGGATCAACGCACAGCCTAAACCGCTGGGGTTATTAACTTGAAATTTTGACAGTAGGTTCCTATTGTGACGTAGGCGCTCACTAAGGAAGGATTTTTCAAAATTCCACCTCTAAGGGGGTGAAATAAGGGCTGAAAGTTTGTATGAAAGTTCGTCATTTCTCAAGTTATATCCATGAAACTTGGTATACGAGCTACTGGTTGAAAATGAAGGAATACGTGTTTAACAGTTTTCAAAAATTCTAACCCCGAAGGGTTGAAATAGGGGATGAGAGTTTGCATGAAAGTCCTTCATTTCTCAAGATATTCTCAAGTTATATAAACGAAACTTGGTATTTCGGCTTTCGATAAAAATTAAAGAATTACGTCTGTCGCAGTTTTTCAAAATTCAACCCCTAAAGTGGTAAAATAGGGGTTGAATTTTTTTATGACAGCTATAGCCATGAAACTTGGTATATGAGCTGCGAGTTACAAATCAAGAAATATTATAAGTATTTCACAGTTTTTGAATTCGACCCCCAAATGGGTGAAATAGGGGATGAAAGTTTGTATGAAATGCCTTCATTTCTCACAATATTTTACAAGTTATATCAACGAAACTTGGTATTTTGTCTTACGGTAAAAAATAAAGAAGTACGTATGTCACAGTTTTCCAAATTCAACCCCCAAAGGGGTAAAATAGGGGATGAAAGTTGGTATGTAAGGCCTTCATTTCACAGGATATTGCTCAAGTTATATCAACGAAGCTTAGTATTTTGGCTTTTGGTAAAAAATAAAGAAGTACGTGTGTCATAGTTTTTCAAAATTCAACCGCCAAAAGGGTAAAATAGGGGTTGAAAATTTTTAATGCAAGTCCTTCATTTCTCAAGTTATAGCCATGAAACTTGGTACATAAACTGCGAGTTAAAAATGAAGAAAAACATGTATCACAATTTTTCAAAATTCAACCCGCAAAAGGGTAAAATAGGGGTTGAGAGTTTGTATATGAAAGTCCTTCATTTCTCAAAATATTGCTCAAGTTATATCAACGAAGCTTATTGTTTTGACTTTCGGTAAAAAATAAAGAAGTGCGTGTCTCACAGTTCTTCAAAATCCAACTCCTAAAAGGGTAAAATAGGGGTTGAAAGTTTGTAAGAAAGTCTGTCATTAATTTTTAAGTTAGAGGGATTAAACTAGGTATTTTTTGGTAACTTGATTGGGTTTTTTGGAATTTTGGTTTGAAATGGAGAGATACCTGAACATTTTTTTGTAAATTTTATACCCAAGGACGTGTAATAGATAGTTAGTCCTCCAATCACGCCGCAACAGATTAACGTATTTTTTTGCATGTGTATAGTTGAGGATCTGGACAGTGGCATAGGCTACTTTTCATCCCGGAAAATAATGAAGTGCTGTGGGAATTGAAAAAAAACTTATGCCACACGGTCGGGTGACGCTCAATCACACCTGAACGGCTGAACGGATTGATTTGATGAAATTTGGCTCAGAGATAGATCTTAGTCTGAAATAACACGTAGGCTTCTTTTTATCCCGAAAAACTTAAGAAGTCCCGCGGAAACCAAAAAACCTCAAATGAATGTTTTTTACTCAGTCACGCCAGAACGGCTGAAAGGATCTGGATGAACTTTGATACAAAGATAGATTATAGTCTGCAATAGCCAATAACACATAGGCTACTTTCTATGCCGTATAATTAAAAACAATTCAATCCACGCGGACGAAGTCGCGGGCATCAGCTAGTTCTATATATAATTGTTCAATACCTATTCTCAAAGTTTCCCGTTCATGCCATATCCTCTTAACCAATGGGTATGGGTACCTTAACAGGTTAGGCCCTGGCTCTTAACCCTGTGCCCGCCACTACTGAGTTACCTATATCTAGAGAAACCATCCTTTTTTTATAAAGTAACATAAAACTGCTATTTTTCCTATTCATTCAGTTGGCAGCCGTAGTTACGTAAAGAGAGAAGTTACGCGCTTAATTGAAATAAAGACCTTATTCAGATAACACAGCGGTGTTACTTATACTATTACAGTGTTAATATATTGCCTTTTTGCCCGTTGTTGGCAAAGGACTCCAATTAAAGAGAGTAAGGGAATACAGAGCATTTATGTTTACATACGTACTCACTGTAATATCTCCTGGTAGTTGGCTGGCCACATTGTTATGCGCAGCCATCGACCCATGCATCATAATCATGCATTGCATTATTATTTTATAAGATACACTTATTTACAATATGTTATTCATGATTCATGAACTGAACGTTTCATTTTCTCCAACAGATTGAAGAAAACTTTCTATATTTAGTGAGGATAAGACGGAAAAGGACATTGCCGTGTGCCCCGAGAGATCTGCCACTTCTGTGGTACTTTTTTAAACCACAAACTTTTTCTAAATCTACAAGAGTCATTCCGATGTTAGAGTAAGTTTAAATTTCTAGTTTTTTAAACTAATATTTGAGTAACAGAAAGCCATGAGTAAAAGTTTAATCCAGTTTCCTATGAAACAAATAAGAAATTCGCAGAAGAGATCATAAAAAATCAAGAATGTGAGAAAGATAGATTAAATTCCTGTATTGTACCGAAAAAGAGGAGCAACCAAGGAACAAGTAATTGTTTATTGATATATGTACTTCTCTCAATGATTTGATAGTTTTGCTGAACAAGCCTCCTCACTTATAATAATTCCTACTTCCCCTAAATTCCTTTTTTTTTTATTTAAAAGAGTAGACTAGCGCTTGGTTGCAATTACTTGCGTGTGGTATAAGTGGTGATGCAGTTTGAGGTGGAGCGCGTAATATTAATATTATAAATGCGAAAATGTTTGTTATTCCTTCGCGCTCTTGTGTTTCGTCCAAGTTCGCGGTACAATGACTAAACCGATTTTTCTGCGACATGTAGACATGCATTAACACATAGGCTATATTTTATCCCATAAAATTAAAGAGTTCCTGCGGGAATCAAAAACTCTTAATCCGCTCGGACCAACTCGCGAGAAGGATCCTGTAACTAATAACATAATATAATCAACTTTCCTCCAACTAAGCGTGAAGCTAGGATTAGGTATCTACCATCAGAACAGTTCCATTAATATGGTTCGGCTCCTTAACCGTCATGAGCAACGTTGCTTTAGAAATTACTCATAATTAGGTGCCTAAGCCTGATGATTATTATTTTGATAATGAAAATTCTACGCAGTTATAGATTAATCATAAAATTGTAGACAATGGATTCCTGGCTGCGGCGTTTGGCTCATAACTGGACAAGATCCCCCCGACACCAACAAGGAGGTAGCTCCGGGCAAGCATGATGCTACACTGCCTCACATAACCATATTTACGGAATTTGGTGATCTCAATTTACATCAGAAAGTCACTGTGTTTAAAAGGTGTGTATTTCGTTCGCCAGGACCCAGGTATAAATTAAGTGGTTTTTCGCGGATGGAAAACGTTCGCCAAATTCCACTTGAAAATGTAGTATAAAAAGTATGAAAATGATTTCTTATCTGCGTAAATAAGAAATCCATCTGCCCATGCATATTTTTCTGCATGTTTACGACATCCAAAGCCGGTTGACACGATATTTGGGCAACTTTTACTAAGTGTAATCACGAAATCTGTTCACAAATTAGTGGCCAGAATACGCAAAAAAAGGTTCCATAGTCATGGAACCCTTGCTAAACAAGATTATTTCGTATACAGTATATAAGTAATTAATTAACTGTCAAAGAAACCTTATCATTTTAAAATACCTATGTATTGAGGTAGCACTCGAAGGGTAAACCTCAATTTGTTTTCATACTTTTAATATACTTCTGTGTAGTGATTAACGGTTTCTTCTAGTAACGGATTAGCTCTTGTAGCTATAGTTATTTTTTGAAGAGTTCATTGTTACTGCAGAACCCTAAGTAGACTCCCAGGGACATTGAGATTTACGCTCTATTTTTTGTCATCACAGGTTCATTTCCTGGCCCGAGTTTGAGCAGTGCCCATACAGAGCTACGATGGAAAACAATCTGCCGAAGTTTGCTTCAAATATTGATGATGACAAAGTCACCATAGCTGCTCATATAGACGACATGGAAAGCTCAGACATAGAAATTGAACCTGATCAATAAATAATAGCAAAATAATACAACATATTTCGTTACCTTTTCATATGTCTTATTTATTAATCCCTAACTTTTGTCTGGTGGGCGGCTTCGGCTGTGGCTAATTATTCCTGCCGCCAGACGTGCCAGTTACGATGAGCAAGCGAGTTCAGTTACGATGGCCTGTAGAAACTGATTAGATGTATGGGTATGGATGTCACAGTAAGATTGTAAAAACCGTTAGTTTATAATCTAACTCGCGAAATTCTAAACTGTCGAAAGATTAGAATTTAACGCATTATTTTCCGGTAGATTGTAATCTGATAGGTATTCAAACCCGATAAAACCTAACCTAACCCAACCGGCCATAGGCCGGGCACTACTTGATTATTTATGTCGAACCCTAACCTAACCTACAAGAAAGACAAGAAAACGTTAAATAAAATGAATATTTCAAAAATTGACACTCAGGACAGTTTACAATCTTTCGACAGTTTAGAATTTCGCGAGTTAGATGATAATCTAACGGTTTTTACAATCTTACGGTGACATAATATATAACTGCCATACTCCTAAAAGGTTAGCCCGCTACCATCTTAGACTGCTTCATTACTTAAGTCCAGGTGATATTGCAGTCCAGGGTTAACTTGTAGTGGAATAAAAAAACGAAGCGATCTTAAGGTTTCCTTTTTTCCTCTTGAAGTACGGACCCTAAAAAAAATCTTCACGATAGACAGACTAGAAATTGTAATAGGCTCGTGACTACATCGCTCCTTCTCAAAAGTCCATCGTTGGTTGGCATGAACGTACCTACTCAAATTCCACAATCAATTATTTAAGACTTGCTTTGCACAAGTTTTAAAGTCTACAAAAGTATAGGTACTCTTGAAAAAAGCTTACTTTACAATTGTGGATTGTAATATACTATGAGTTATTTATTTCACGTAGGACAACTAGTGGCACTTAAAATACGTCAGGAATCTACCACTGGTTCGGGAAGATGATTCTACTGATATAGACCGCGTCAAATAAGTTTTTTAAATTCCCACGGGAACTCCCTTATTTTTCGGGTTAATATATAGCCTATGATACTCACAAATAATGTGGCTTTCTATTGGTACCAGAACTTTCAAAATCGATTCAGTAGATCCAGAGATTACCAACTCACAAACTTTACCTCTATTAAACCTAGTAAAGATATAGATATAAAGAAATCAATCAAGTCGGGAATTTTTGATGGATCAGTGGACCAATAGGTCGTTAACCCTGTGCTTACCACGTCACAATCCATTTCTCGTGTAGCAACCATGAACTCCTTTTTTAATTTTGATCGAGAGCCCTATTTCCATATTGTATTGAACAGCTAAGATATTGGTATAATAAGCGCAAGCTATGTCTAGGAGGACAGTACAAAACAACTATTGATCCTAGGATTTTAATATTGAAAGTCGGCAGAATGGTAATTTATTTTTTATTGGACGCCGCTTAAAGTCCGCTGCAAACTTGACGGTAAACTTGATTGTGTAACTGCCTCATATTTTTTATCTTTGAATAAAAAATAATTTAAATAAAACATTCGTTTAATGTGATGCTAAAATAATCTATTTTTACATTTTATACACTTATAACATTATATACAGACAGTCGTAATACTTCGTATTCATAAATATTGCTTTTTCAAAATTAAATTACATTATACAATAATAATTAGGTAATTAAATTATAAATAATTGGATAAAATATAATACAACAAGGTAATAAGGACAGGACAGGTTTGTCTTTTGATAAAATAACATATTTATTTCATATTATGTTTTCCGTGCTAAACACTGTGCTCAAGAAATTCAAGGTGTTAAGTGCAAAGGTAAAATTTTAAATTACTATACTCGAAAATAATTTAACTATATTATAATATGCTAATAATGACATTCCCACCACCACACTATTTACATATAGCTTATATTTCTAACTTAAGTACATAACCATAGTAATATATATATTATAAAAAATAATAACAGTACTGTTATAAATTTTGGAAATGCTTTTCGGAATATGCTTCACGATTACTCGATTTTGGCGTGATATAATTTAAAGTTGGGATATCGAGCGGGATTTGATTGTTTCTAGGCACGAATTTATTTTGGCCAACAGATTTTTGCATACTTAAATTTGTATGAACATTAAAGCTAATCGTGTTCAGGCCGTTTTGGGGTTTCATACTGGGACTCGAAACGAAATCAGTCCATTCGTCATCATCTGCGAAAGTAGTTTTCTTGGGCGTAGGATGTAGTTGTTTCGGCGCGCTAGACACGAAGTCACCCCAAATGTCATCGTCTGAGGTCGGATTGGACACCGCATTGACCGAGTTATGAGCAGGTGACGCAATTTTACTATTGCCCCCAGTGCTTGAGTCGCTTTTCAATGAATGAAGACTATTGATCGGATTAAACCTTGACAAATCTTGCAAATCTATTCCAGGGTTTGGCCAGTTGATTTGTGAGTAACTTTCTAATGACAAGGGCTGCAATATTTGATCTGATTTATGTTGGTGACGATTCAACCCACTGGTGATGACGTTTGTCGGTTGCAACATATCGGAGCTAAAGTTTTGAAAATCAGAAGTTGTTTGTGGAAAACTAAATTCTTGTATATCATTAATATTATTTGAAGGAGAAGGACATTGACTGTCTAAAATTACACTATTAGATTTTTTTTTATTCGTATTTTCCACCTTGACTGATGGTTTATCACAGTTTGCAACAGTTTTCAATTTAAGATTATCTGGTAGTGAGTTTTGAGATCCGATAGTTGTATTGAAGTTCATAACTGTGGATGAAACTGGGGCAGATTGGAATATTTCAAATTCGTCATCCATATTGTCAGTTTGCAACTCTTCTTTAGGGCTTTTAATATTTTGATCTTTATGTGTATCTAAAGAAATGGCAGCATGTTTATCTTTTTCATTATTCCAGGATGTGCTTGATATGAAATCAGAAAAGTCATCAAATGTTTCTTTTACATGTCCTGGATCTGGCCAATTTAGTGTAGGCATAACAGGGTCTATTTTTATAGGCTGTAATATCTGAGCTTGATATGTAACATTACCTTTTGATACAGCACTTTCAGAGAGAGAATTGACGACAGTTCCCGTGGTTGTTTGAGTAATTGTATTTGATGGCAGCACGACTGTGTCGGATCCTTTAAAGTCTTGAAAATCCCAATATTCTTTTTCCCTAGATTCATGTAATTGAGGTAAGTTTTCTGTTTGACTTTTATTAATCTCTTGCACCGGTTGAGGAATGAGACCAGACGGACCACTCTCGTAGTGAATCGTTTTGGATCTTGGCGTTTCTGAATCGGTAGGCGTAAATATGTGCGTGTCGGGTAGATTGATATGCCGCACTGGCTGCAGGTTCATTGTACTTGAGTAAATTTTGCCTAATTTCGTAGATGAGTCGCTTTCAAACACATCTATGTCAGTTGGTCTATTGGGTATCTCAGTTGGCACACTTTTGTTTTCTGCATTGCAAGCTGAAACATATAATCGTCTAATAAGACACAATTACGTGTATATCGTTTGCTTAGAACAGTTATAAACATTTTAAATTATAAATTATAAAATTGGCCTGGACTCAAAACTCCGTTTTGTTGTTCCACAAAAAAATATTATGTGCATTACTTATTGGAGTTAGTTTACTTTGAAACATCTTAGAGAAGACGCATTGCAATATGCCTCAAGCCTTCACCTATTAGTAGGAATTTTATTGAACTAAATATAAAGATATATTTTAAAATTAATATGGTGTATAAATGAACCCAACACACTTTTTCTCTGGAGCATCAGTGAGATTTTATGAACAGTGCAATAAATACAACTATTTGAATTTGTAGGAATACATACATATCATAATTTAACATAAAAAATTACAAACCAATTACCCAAAACTTTTAAAACATTAAATTACTTTAAATTCATACAAATTGGAAGTGCCAAATGGCGCAGTGTCACAAATCATCATGAATGCTTCATCGTCTATATTGGGCCAGTTAGCCGTGCAGAAGTGAATTCATACATATACAAGTTATTGTTGTGTTGCACTAAATTTATAAGGGTAGTATTTAAACGAGCGAATATAAATTTAAATTCAAGGAGTCAAAAATACTGAATATAGCTTATTGAAATACTAAGTTAGCGAAAGACTGTGGGCGCATACAAACGTCGCCATTCAATAAATGCTATAGGTACGCCGTTCAAACTGAATAAAAGCGCAATCAGGTCAAACTAAAAGCTCGATAATAGCTCGATTTCCTTTTGATCCTTTATTTTCATCTCATTATATAAAAGGAAAAAAGTTGACTGACTGACTGATCTATCAACGCACAGCTCAAACCACTGACTGACGGACGGATCGGGCTGAAATTTGGCATACATCAGAACATAACGTAGGCATCCGCTAAGAAAGGATTTTTGAAAATTCAACCAGACAGACAAGACTACGTGGAGTTAGGTTGTGTTGATTCGGTTTTGGGAGAGATCCACTTTTTTAATAATATCGTCACCCTTTTATAGCATGACATTGACTATAATATGCCGTCACACTCCCGCGCTGCTCAGCGTTGTTACCTCGTCCTCCCGCCTCCGAAGGTTTGTAAAAGCCGAAGTTATCAGTTTTCTGCTGCGTTCAAAAGAATAATTATGCTAAATAGAAAAAAAATCTCAAATTGTATTACAATACCTAATAATAAAATTATTACCGCAGCTCACAAAAACATACTGAAAAGTATATTTTTGAAACATTTCATGTACTAACTCAAACCGGTTATATAATTGCTTAGTATAAAATTCGCCAACCCAGTATTTTTTTTTGTTTCTAAACTTTAGTTTGTAATTTGGTCACTTAGAATTCTAATTGCTAGCTTTACGTTAATTATTGCCCTCTTTTAGCAGCGCATTTTACTTATTTTTAGTGATTCATTATTATCGCCACTAAATTTGTTGGTACAGATAATGTAACCCCGCTCGGTTTAGTATTAAAGTATCTCATTAAATAGTCGCCAATAATTTTTTATTCACTCGTTTAATAATTTCCTAATTTATAATACAACTTACCATGTGAAAGTAGCTCTGATATTTTTAGTGTGGAGTGTTTGTGAGCCATTTGGTCTAAAGTGGCCATTAGGTGCTCTAAGTCAAGGAGTAGAGCTTCAGCATAGGTGTCTAATGGATTTTAGGTGTTTGGGAATTGGGAAGAAGCCATATATGCATGGGTGAGTGGTGTGAATCCATGTGCAAGACATGCAAAAAAGTTGATAAAACTGTGTGACAAACTTATGATTAGCATAAGATGTAATTCGAGCTGCAGTCTCTAGTGCTCAAACACACCCTAACTACCAAACTTAATTTATTTGAGATGCATATTAATTCCAAATGATTGCTGGACGAGACTCCAATTTCGCAATAACACCAAGGGTATAGCATATCATTTATAAACTAGATTATTTTTTAATATTTTTACTAGATGATGCCCAGGACTTCGTCCTCGTGGATTGAATTTTCGGGGATTAAAAATAGCATATGTCCTTCCCCGGGATACAAACTATCTCTATGCCAAACTTCATCAAAATCGGTTGAACAGATGGGTCGTGAAAGCGTAACAGATAGACAGACACTTTCGCATTTATAATATTAGTATAGATTTATATGGGCATTATCATCATCTCAAGCCTTCAAGGACTTAATGCCCACCACACTGGCCAAATGCTGACGGAGAACTCTCAGTCAAACGGATTACCTCACGAAGTTTTCCTCAGTTACGAAACTATCAAAAGTAATGTTCTATTACATTCTAACTTTAAATAATATGTTTTAGTTTATAAGTAATTCGGCCACAATAACAATCTACAAGTTTTAAATGTATAAATGTATAGTCTGCGCGCGAGCTCTGAGGAATCCTATGGAATGTTAAAGTAATGACCCAAAGTTGTTTAAAGTACAAAAAAATGCTGCTATCGCAAAATTACATGCGTCAAGCTCGAAACTAGTGCTGGGAGCGAGCTGGATATGGAGAGACGATCGGGGGTGGCGTACAGTTTACAGTTTCTTCAGACCCCGATTCTTCGGAGCTCGTGCGCGGACTGTATTTTGATAGCTGCCTACAATTTGTTACAGAATAACTGGTTTACTACAAAAACCAGCAATTTCTAGCAAACCGTTTATTTTATTTTTCAGTTTTGTAACTAGTATGATCGATGATGATTGTATGATCGATCACACATTGAATCATAGTATGTAGAACAATTTTAAAGTAGATTTTATTTTGTAAAGAGGTACCTTGAGAATATGTATATTCATGTCAGGTTTAAAGGGACACTGAAGCATTTCATTGGTTAAAGTATTAGGTCTTAATTAGATTGTACCTGACAAATTGTTGTCAAACCATTGATGTTAATTATACTTAGGTTCAAGCGCGCGAAAGCAACCGCTCCTTATACATATTGGATTCGATGCATACTTATAGAGTGGAGTGTAGCGGAGACACAGCACTTTATTAATAGAAACTCGGCTTTATTTACTTTGGTATATGGCTGAAATTGGTATTATGAGAACAAAAACACAGTCTTATCGAAGGGTGCACCTAAATGCCACAATACCAAAGTAAATAGAGCTTAAATTGTGTTGTTATCAAAAAAGACATCACTCCACAGCTCCATTTCACTCTGTAACTTCACCATAATATTTAAACAAAATTTTATTTAACTGTGTATTTAGTAATAAAATAAGCTCATAATTTATTATAAATTTCACTTACATTCTTGCCCATCAGGTGTAAAGGGATCCCCCCATGCACCTGCCTCTTTGTTAGGAACCTTTTCCGCAGATTCATTGCTCGAGCTGCCAGTGGGGGTGAATTGCTTCTGCGGCTGCAAGGGCGCCACTGTGAGGTTGACAGCATATTTTGGCATATTGTAATTCCATTTCGGGCCAAATAACTGAAATCAAGTAACATTAACTCCCATTAATACCAAATGAATAAAAAAATGTTAAATCATATAATTATTGATATTTATTTAATTAGGAACCCACTAAAATTTTTAACACTGGTTTATGGTCTAGGATTTAATTCAATGTAATATGAGATGTACACAGTAAGGAATAAAAGAACCTAAAAGAAAACATATGAGATGAATAACTACTAAAGAACTAGTAACTTACAATGTTTCTTGAATCAATGCACAGTGCCTTAAGAAGAGTTTTCTGTCCCAATGAGTTATTCCAGTTGATCATATATGGTTGTCTTACATCAATATTAATCAAGTGACCCCATGTAACACTCAAACATGACTCTAATTTTCCTAATAATTCATTATCAGGTTCAGGTATCTCATTAGCAAATATAGAAGTCAGCACAGTGTTTATGCCATCAACAATTTGGAGATCACTATCAGGTGAATTAAGATTCCATAGGGTGACATCTGGCATAGACATCACTTGATTTGTATCTGCGACAGTTTCTGTGTTATCAGAAGATCTGAAATCATCAAAGTCACTAAAATCCTCATTGCCATCTTCAATAGATGTGCTTGTTTTAATTTCTCCCACTTTACATGATATTTCATCTGCCATACTTTCAACTGGCTTTGATTCTTTGAAATCAAAATTAGCTGTAAAATCACCAAATTCTGGGCCTTCATTCCCTTCTGGACTCTCCCATGGATTCTCACTATTAACAGACAGAACCTGACAGTTTTCAGATGTTGAGGTAAATTGAAAGTCTTCAAAATCTCCAAAGTCATCAACTGCTGGAGATTCATCTTTATCAAGTATCATATCATCTTGACCAACAGAAATTTCTGTTAATATGTTAGTGATTTCATTTGGTAAAGTGATTTCTTCAGTATGAACTGTTGCAGGTTCGGCTAAATCAGTTGCTAAGGAAATTTCATGCACGTCATTTGCAGCACCTTCATCATTATTCACAAGAATACTTTCATTTATATCACCTAAAAACTCATTTTCACCAGAAATTGTTAGTTTATTTATTAGAGTAGAAACACTTAATTCTTTATTTTCATCTTGCTTGTGAATATATGTACCACCTACATCTTGTATTCTTGTTTGTTTGTCTGAACACTCAATCTCAATACTGGTCTCAGTCTCAAATTCTTTAGTCACAACTTCAGTGGAATGAACAATATCCTTATTAACTATCAAATTTAAATCTTCAATAACACTCTCTTCAAATTTAGGTATACTTTCTTCAACTGATTCATTAGAGGTTGTAAAATTGACAGCATTTAATATTTCATCAGATTCTCTCTTTTGGTCACTGTTACTTTCTGATACAATGGTTAGATTTGTATTCCACTTTTCTTTTTCAACATTTTCTGATGTTGCTTGATATATATTGTAAGAAGAAAAGTTGTCATAGTTATACTCATTGCTATCGTCATCTTGTGATACTGAAAATGTAAAAATGGCAAAATCAATATTCAGGTCTATATTTTATAAAATTTATCAGGTCAAGAACAGAAAAAAAATTATACTAAAAATAAGTAGTATTGCATGAGGTGGACAAAAGATTTTATTTCCGAATAACAAACTAAGTATGCTGACTGCAAAGAACATATTTACTTAACCTCTTTGTTATGATAACCAGTCATTTTTGAAAATGAACATGGATTCTAAAGGCTAGCTAAAGCTATTGTTGTTAATTCAGGAGGATTTTTGCAATGTGATGCACAGAGGATGCGGCAGCGCCCCTCGTGCATGAACTTTTAGAGTTCATTGTTTTCAAATCTAAATACATAAATGGAAAAAGTACCCGACTGACTGATCTATCTATGCACAGCTCAAACAACTGGAAGAATCTGACTGAAATTTGGCATGCAGATAGCTATTATAACAAACACATCCGCTTAGAAATGTTTTTTTTTAATTCAACCTCTAACAGGGGTTTCAAATTTGTGTAGTCCACGTGGACAAAGTCGCGGGCAAAAGCTATCACATAATATACAACAGAGTAGGGCACAATGATAGAAATTGAAAAATAATATTATACCTCAAACTGTGATAATCAAGACTATGTAAAATATTATAAAACCCAAGTAAAACTGGAATAATAAGTTTTTCATAGGCCTGTTCCTCTGAGGACAAGACCTTACCACTTATGAAATAAAGGCACTTAATTTTACCCAATTTTTTATAATATTATTTCATAGTAGGTTTGAGAGGAAATTTTGAAACTCACAATTGTATGTTAAATCAAAATCTTCATGGTCTTTGTCGTCCTCGCATTGCTCGGGTGGTGGTGGAGTGCTGCAAACTAGTGGAGGAATCGACATCCTCTTTGAGCAATCAACAGCCAACTAAATATATTATCTTGGCGCACCAAAACATTTACTTTTTTTACACAACATATAATTAATCAGTTTTTTCTCAAAATGTTACGCATAAATAATCATAAATAATGAAACAATTACAGACAGCTGTTCTTCAACCATTCTTATTAAAAAGTTGATCCAGAGTTGATCCTTGTAATTGACATTGACAGGTGGCATTGACAAAAACAACAAGATGACAACCAGCCTAATTTGCGTAGCAACAGTTTACAATTTCGCGAGTTAGATTATAATCTAACGGTTTTTACAATCTTACGGTGGCAGATACATTCGCAATTACTCGATACTTTTGTCTCCACAGACTACAGTCTATACTCCTTCTCTTTCCGATATATAGCGTGCTCTCGCGATGGAGTGATATAGCTTTCGGGGAAACCCCAATTAAGATTGCATTTGTCAGTGTGCCTAGGCAAGTAAAAGTAGCAAGTTTATGAATATTATTTAAATTGAATAATTCTGCAAAATACCTGAAATTATAATAATGTGATTATGTTGTAAAAATAACGTACATAAACTTGTAGTCATTGAGTTACATAGAGTTGAGTCAAGTAATAAAATTTAAAAATTTAAAAACCCAAGACGAGCAAAAATTTTAACTTCTAAGAAGCATACATGATATCTAAAACAAAAAACCGCATCTTTGTCGGCTCAATACTTTTTCAGCAAAATGGTTCACTATTGTAGCGCGATATAAAATCTTCTAAAGTCGCAAAATCGTCGTACGGGTGGTTCCATCATTGAATAGGCATTAACTTAAACTAAACTTAAGAACTGATTAGTATAAACTGCATTGATCTTTAAGTAAAACTAAAAGAAAAGAGAGTTACATGCAGCGTTCGTCTTGCATTTTCATACAAATAATATAGGTCCTGCTCTGTGTTTTGCGAAAGCATTGCTGCTCAAAATGCCTAGAACACAGGCGTGCATATTTTTTGGCGTTCAACGCATTAATCCTGTGGACTCTATCCATAATTTTCGGGCACGGTTTTTCTTGGAAAACTGAAAAATAACAAGTATCGTTACGGGTATCTTACTACTACAATTACTTTCATTAAAAATATCTTTCGAAAACCGGTAAATGAATATTATTTCTAATTAATATATCATTATTATATATTTTAGTCTCACGCCCGCATACAAAATAAATAACTACAAATATGACCAAAATAATTCTAATAAACTTAAGTAAATAAATATATATGAATAAACTCACATACACAAATAAACAAATAAATAGTTGTAGCGGGCGGAGGATGACACCCCGGCAGGGGAGACCAGACGGCCGTGGGTCAGGGCGACAGGTTGAGAAACCAGCGGACTATCCTAGCTGAGTCTATTAACACCGCTTTTTGCATCCTGGCTGCGAGCGAACTGCCCTGGAACCCCAGCCGCCTCAGATGGTGAGCGAGGCTGACTGGGATTAACCCGTTCGCAGATATAACGATTATTATTATGATCGACATAAATTTAGCTCTCACGCCCGCATACAAAATAAAATAAATACACATATGGCCTAAAGAGTTATAATAAACTTACGTAAATAAATATAAGTTAATAAACTTACATACACAAATACACAAATAAATAGTTGTAGCGGGCGGAGGATTACACCCCGGCAGGGGAGACCAGACGGCCGGGGGTCAGGGCGACAGGTTGAGAAACCGGCGGACTATCCTAGCCGAGTCTAGCAACACCGCTTTCTGCATCCTGGCTGCGAGCGAACTGCCACGGAACCCCAGTCGCCTCAGATGGTGAGCGAGGCTGACTGGGATTAACCCATTCGCAGATATGACGATTGGGATGGTTTCGGTGGACCCCACATGCCACATGGCGGAAACCTCGTGAGCCAGATCAAGATACTTACGTTTCTTCTCCGTCTCAGCTCTCACAAGGTTCTCGTCATATGGAATGGTGATGTCCACCAAAAACACCCGTGACTGTGCCCGGTCCAACAGCACGATGTCAGGCTTATTCGCTAGAATAGTGCTGTCCGTGATGATGGACCGGTCCCAATAGAGCCGGACTCCGTCACGCTCGAGTACAGGCACCGGTGTGTACTTGTAATATGGCAGCCTCTCATCCAGGAGACCATACTTCAGAGCAAGCTCCTGGTGAAGGATTTTGGCCGCTTGGTTGTGTCTGTGCAGATACTCAGTGTTAGCAAGCGCCGAACATCCCGAAAGCACATGTCTGAGTGACTCACCGGGATGGCGACAGGCTCGACAGATGTCGTGAGTTCCATCCTTCAGAATGTACTTTCGGTAGTTCCGCGTCTTAACTACCTGATCCTGTATCGCACAGACAAAACCTTCGGTTTCCCCAAAGAGGTCACCGAAGCGCAGCCATTGCACGGACGCTTTTTTATCAAAGTGTGGCTCATTAAGAGCTTTAAAAAAGCGTCCATGCAACTCCTTCTCCTTCCATACGGTCTCCCGGTCAGAGGTGCTAAGTACCTTCAGCGCCTGCCACTCGATTTTGGCTAAGGATAGGGGAGTGAGTCCTTTATCACATTCTACGACCTCTCTATGCATGGGCGACTCGCTCTTCATCTCGAAGTATGTTCTGAGATTGGCTATCTCCCGGTTATGCATGGTCTTGACGCTTAACACGCCTCGACCACCACATTTCCGGGGGATATACAATCTCATCACAGACGACTTCGGGTGGTGCATGCGATAGAGTGTCATAGTTGTGCGGACTTTTCTATCCAGGGCGTCAAGTTCGGTCTGAGTCCATCTGAGCACGCCAAAGGTGTACATGAGGACAGGCACAACCCAGCCGTTATAGGCTCGAACCTTATTGGCACCTGACAAAAAACTTTTACATATTTTTGTCAGACGGCCAAAAAAGGCCTCGCAAACAGACTGTTTCATGTCCGCCTCATTTACCCCCAACGATTGCGACATACCCAGATACCGGTACGATTCAGCTTCAGAGAGGGTCCTGATGTTCGATGGCTCGAGATTCATCTCAGCCGAGTGAGTAACCTGCCCCCTCACCACATGCAAGACCGCACACTTGTCCAGCCCAAGCTCCATTCTGATAGAATTGCTGAACTCAGTGGTGATATTCAGCAATTCTTGCAGACGGGTAGCATTGGGTGCCAGCAGTTTGAGGTCGTCCATGTAGAAAAGGTGAGGCACTCTTGTCCCTCCTCTCCGAAACTGAAAGCCCGTCCCTGAATTCTCCAGCAGTGAGCTGAGTGGGTTCAGAGAAAGGCAAAACCAAAGTGGACTCAGACAGTCACCCTGGAAGATCCCCCGCCGTATCCTTATCCGGTCACAGGCAGCCGCCAACCGCTCACCGTGGAGACAAAGGATCGTACTCCATTGCCCCATGCATTCCCTGAGGAAGTCTCGAACTGTACCATCGACTTTGTACAGTTCAAGGACCCTCAAGAGCCATGAATGGGGCACCGAGTCGAATGCCTTTTTATAATCAATCCAGGCGGCGGAGAAGTTCCGGCGGTTGCGTTTGACCAATTGCCCCGCAACGGAGTCGATGAGAAGGAGCTCCTTAGTACCACGGCTACCCCCCCGACATCCGTTCTGAGCCCCAGACATGATGTTATTTTCGTCTACATGACGAGTGATCTTGAAGCTCAGAACGGATGTCAGTGTCTTATAGATGGTCGTAAGACACGTAATAGGGCGGTACTTAGCCGGATCAGTGGCGTCAGTGGACTTTGGAGCTAGATGAGTGATCCCAGTGGTGAAAAGGTTCGGGAGCGTCCTATGCTCGAGAGCTTCTTGAAATTGTCGAGCCAAGGTCGCATGGCAAACCGAGAAACCCTTAAGCCAGTAGTGATGCAGACCGTCAGGACCCGGACTTTTCCAGTTCGGGGCCCGCCTTACTGCATCAACTACATCCTCCGTAGAGATAGCTACCGGGTTCATTGGTTCAATTAAGGCACATGCTTCCTCTACCGCCGCAATCCAAGGGCCCTCTTCATGCTCAACCTCTCGCGACCACACACTCCGCCAGAAAGCGACAAGGTCTGCCGAGCTCGGCCGTTGAGAGGTAGAGCAGACTGCCGGACACTCCAATTTTTTGTAAAACCTTTTCTGATCACTCGAGAAGAGACGATTTTGCTGAAAGCGCTCAACTCTTTCCGAGTATCGCCGTATGCGGTTCCCCCATGCAGCGATTTTCTGCTTCAGGTCGTCGATGCGCTCCGTTAGCTTTTGGGTTATATCGGGCTGATCCAAGCTAACGCCAAGCCCGTTGAAGGCAATTCTAACGGAGCGCACAATCCTTGGCCTGGTATTGCCCGACCTGAAGCTTTGCAGTCTGCCAATGAGGCCTCTGGCAAGGTTGATACGGCGTTCTATTCTCCTCTTCCAGGCCGGTTTTATTATGATTATTATTACTCTTTATTTTGTACACCACAACACACATATAAAGGACATAAAAACTACATAGAAAACAAAGAACGAAGTAGAATACAAAAAGGCGGCCTTATCGCTGCCAAGCAACCTTAGGAAGAGGAGAAGTTAGGAGATTAACTCGCGGGTGGTGTATTAATATAAACATACAAACAAATACCTACATACTAATACATAAACATATCCCCACAACGCGAGACTCCCAACCAATTTCAGAGAACATACAAAAATGGTCGCCTGGCATCATTACGCTTACCTTCTTAACTAGGGTGGTTAATGCTATAAGATTCGATTAATTTCATAATGCTTATTAAATAACTATATTTTTTTATTATTTCTATACTTGGTAGCATTCATGCGAGTCTTACAAAGTATAACCTGTTTTATCTGTAACAAACAAGTAAAAATAAGGTCAAAATGATAAACTTACGTATTTTAGGTTATAATTTCGTTTTTACATTCAGTTCGGCTTTTGCAGCCTAATACACAGCAATACACCATCGTCTTTAAGTAAAAACCACTTTTTTCGTGAGCTACGAGCATAGTTACTTTTTCTAATTCCGATTTCTTACAAATATGGGCGAATAACAAAACGACAATGGATTGTTGAACCTCTAATAAATTAGAGGTCCAACAAAAAAAAAGTAATACACTGAGCAGGACAAGATTGAGTCCAACCAAGAGCAGTCGATGGTGTTAAATACGCACTCATGATTTTAAAATATCGCAATTTTTTTACTACAAGCGAAAGTAAGAAAATAAAACGAAATTTTTAGTCAATATCTTTCGGTTTTTAAATACAATTCAATTCACTTCCAGGGGGGACACCCTTGAATTAAGTTAAGTGCGTGTTGTATTATGGGAAATAATAAAAAGTAAATACAGATCAAAAGTAGTTTAATTTAAAAATATAACGATCTTATAGGTACAGAATAAGTATATATAACGTTTTCTCCTTTTCATAATCATTATTCTTTCAGTAGCAAGTCCACCTCTTAAACTCAGTCCACGAGTTGAGTGGATATTACAAAAGTAATATATAAACAGCGCCACGCATAAAACTTGTATTGATCAACTGCTGACATAAAACAATCAAGTCTTGTTATGATACAAAATCTTCTAAAGCATCGTACAAGTGGCACCATCATTAGGTAGGCATGAAATAAATTAAACAAATAAATTAAATAAGTGAAACTAAGGAGATCGGTCAGTTTCATACAAACTGTGACCTGACTGTAAAGTGTCGCGACCATAAATGACTTAGGGTGGGATCGATTGATAATAATGCAGTGTATTAAATGTAATGTTTTTTTTTTTTTAAATCCGGAAATTGCTGGTAAATTCATGTTTGGTTTTGAGGTTAGGATTGAATAAGACATCGGCGCCATTATTCAAAAACAACCATTACCACTCCAGCATATTATGTCTTTTATTTATTTTAGAGTTAATGCCATTTTTGCATTTTTTAAGGCCTTAAATATTAAAGTATTACACACACACAGACAATATACTATGGTACTGGTAACTGGTAGGTACGTAAACAGCTATTGGGTATATTATATTTCATATTTTGTAAGTTTAACTATTGTAGTTCGTCACAAATAAGTTACAATATTTTGAAAGATTGTTTGCTAATGTCTAGTTAGCTTGCTATTGCTAGTGCAGGGCTCGGACGTGCGAGTGGGCTGGCAGGTTTAGTTCAGTTTGTTTTGTTAATTAGTTTGAAGCAAAAGCTTTTTTTTTATATAATATAGTTATAGACTTACATACTAACATTTGAATTGCATATGGGATTTACATACAACTAGATTTTAGTTGCTATAAGTTTATAAAAATGTCTATAACTTACATGAGTATGCAGCGTTGGTATTGAATTTTCATACAAATATGTCATGTTCTGCATCTTGTGAAATCATTGCTGCACAAAATATTGCTTATACACCTGCGTGCATAATTGATTGGCTACAAACTCTTTCGCCCTGTCGACTCTATCTTTTCACGTGTGGATTTGTCAGAAGTCCTTCACTGGATACTCAAAAGGCCTGGGACCCAGAGCCGTAAGTCGAAGGCAATAGGTATAGTCCAGAGACAAGTAAGATATGTATAGTCTCGAAGACTATGGTCATCTTCTTTTTCTGGTCGGTGATGGTCATTGGCAATGGGGTCAATGGTCAATGGTCACTATGGTCGTTTGTTGAAAATTCAATTGATTAATTCCCAACTTGTGCTTGTTTTTCAGTTCATTTTATAATTTTTGCCACATTTTAGTTTTATTCATATTTTTGTGTTGAAATATAAATTAAAAGTTTTAGTTATTTGTACAAGTATCGCTTCACTTGGCTTCGGTATGTATAAATTCTTCAAATAATCTATCTAAGATTGATCAAAAAGATCCCGAACCTTTTACTGTGTAAATAACTTGTTTTTATTTTAGTTTTTGAGATGAAGCACATAGTTTGGATCATTGATTATGTTTACTTTTTCATAATATTTGTAGAATGGTTTTATCGGCAAGAATACTGTCAATAACCTTTGACATGTGTCATTGCTTACGTGTCAGTCCCTGTTCTTATTGAGCGAGCTGTATTGTATCAGTACGTGTTTTTTGTAATACCCGAATTTTCTTACCGACTTCTTAATACATAAAACTAACGAGGTACGTCGGATAATGTATTTACGACCATTATTGAATAATTAACCCCAATGATTCCGAAAAAGAATATCGCTAATATTGTACTTGTATTTATACTATTATTAAAATGTAGTATCATCTAGTTAGAAATTATTTAATTGTAAATAAAATGTATATACTTATTCAATTCACATCAATTCAATTATTTGTTGACAATTCGTAAATTATAGGTGTACAGGCAATTCAGCTTCAGTGTAGCATGATACACTTGTAAGAAGTAACTCAGAGGTGGGCAAACTACTGTTTAAAATGTTTACTTTTATTATTGTTGAATCGTTATTTTTTTTTAAATTTAACGCTAATTAAATTTATCTGTTAAAAGTTAACCATACAAAGTTGTACCACTCATGTTTCTCTTAGGTAAAAGATATTGCTGCACGTTATACCAAAGTGTAAGCTTTAATTTTTGTTAACTTTGATAATTAACAATTAACAGGTTTTTGCCCAGCTTTGCTTGTAACATAACATTAGTCATGTATTAACATTGTAAATGTATTAACCTCATTATTGGTGTTTGCAGCAGCTTTATGCAATGGAGCTGCAAGCATTGCTAGTGCTGTGTGGAGTGGGTGTGACCGGAGTGGCTGTCCTGCTCCTCATGGGGCTCTTCTCTGCCTCTGGAACCAGCTATGAAGAAGCTATAGCTCAGCAACGGCGAGCAACCAGTGAACTGTTGGCTCTAGCTGACAATAAGAATAAGTCTAAAAAGACCAGCAAGAAAGCAAATAAAAAGGTAACTTGAGTGTTTCTACATCTATATTTTTGTTTTAATACCTGTACATCCTTGTGTCTTATATGTGCTTTTGTACTTGAGAAATAGAAGAAGTGGTGGTAATTCTATACAGAATATCTCATAACCTTAATTAAAATTTGCCTACAAAAATCTAAACTTAGCTGCACCTGAATTGGGAAGATGTGATGATATACTTGTTTTTAATTCTGGACCGTTCTGTATTCAGCCCAACTGCATTTATTTATTTTAGTTAGATTTGTGAGCTGTTAATAGTATCAATACCAAACTCATATTAAGTAAGTACATGGTTTATGAAATGCATTATCATTGATGAGTAAGACAGAAAATACTAAACATGTGAGAAAATGAGAGATTGTGTAATGGGTAACCCAAATGGGGTATTCTTAACTGCGGAGGGTCCTATGTGCTATCATTTTTATACAATTAATATTGTGTGCAACAGAAAAAGCTTCAAATACCTAGACTAAGCAGCAACTTCTGCATAGGACCTGTTTTCTAAAGACAACAGAGTTCTTTTTTCAAAAAAATACTTTGTGATGAAAGCTATGTGTTCTTTCAAATTGTAAGGTTACTTTATGCCTGACAGTAACATGCATTGCATATAATTTCCTTATTTGCTTTCAATGATTAACACTGATGTTTAAAGTTCAAGTATGTAAAAACACTATTATATGAAGAATATTAAGAACATCAAACTTCCACTCAAATGAAGAGATATATCAACAAATATCTAATTTGTAGGCACACACATGGGAATAGTCATGGTAACAATAAAATATGTTATTAATATTTTATAGTTACAATTCTGGTACTGGCTGGTAAGTTTAATGTTACCTTATCTTACCTGTTACCTTTTCAAAAGTTAAAGTGATTTAATTTGGCAGAATGATAGAGTTAAAGTTGAAAAATATAAATTTAGCTCATAAACAAATTTGCTGAACTTAACCTTTGCTCATGACAATGTGAATCATTAATTAATGTTATCTCTCTTTATCCACATCCTTTCTAACATAATTATAATAAAAAAATGGTGTCAGTCATGTACAGTTCCACAGCCCGCTACTCCAATTTTGATGAAATTGGGTACAGCAATACCTGCATTGCAATTTGGAGACAGATGTCTGATATAGGGCATGTTCTGTCTTTTTTTTAAGGAAATTCAAAGAGCTCCCACAGGATTCATAAATAAATAGAAATCCAAATGGCTGAAGTTGCGGGCAAATCTAGTATGTTATACTTGTAAAACCTTTAATTACTATACTACTATAATCATTAAGATTTAATAAAAACTTTTTATCTGTAGTTAGCAAAGAAGGAGAAGAAAGATAATACAACAGCAGCAACAGGGAGTGAGCCTGAAAGTGAGGCACCAGCTGAGAGTGGCATGGAGGACGAATCTGTTCCACCGAAGCATCACGTTGAGTTCAGCTCATCCATAGTAGTGGAAGTACCCACTGATAACCCGCCCAATGTCAATGTTAAGGTATGTGCCAAGATTTAACTTTTCTTCAATTGCATCAATGTCAAGTTCTTGTTATCTCTACTATTTCTGCAAATAATTATAATCAGAGGAAAAAACGTTATCAAAAAAGTTATTTCCGTTTCACAAATTGCTTGTTATCTGCTCGTTAAGAAATATAAATAAATCATAACATATCATTCGGTTCAGCTATGCATGCATAACTCAGAGATCCCATTATATTGTTATCTGCTTGCAAGATTTCATTGGGTTGTTATTTGATTTTAATGTAATTGATAATTATATTTATCATAAAATTTTATTAAATTTATATTTATGCAAGTTTGAAAGAAAATATTGTAACAGCATAATCTTATCCAATTAAGTGGGTGTAGAAAACCAAAGAAGATTTGTATTTATGTAACACTTGAGTAAACTATATGTTTTACTCAGCATAACTGTAAATTGTAAATTATTGAATTTTAAATAATACTATTGGCTGCTTTGACCTTTTATGTAAAAAAACCAGTATTAAATATAGCACAACAAGCTGCACTTCACTTTAGGGCACAAATATTAGTTGTTAGTGGGTAAGTAGGTAGAAGATAGACTATCTATGGTAGAATATTCCTCTGTATGCAGATTCGCAAACGCGGCAAGGATCCTAAAATAAAGCCGATTTTAATAAATAAAGAGGATCCGAGCTGCGTTAGCGATCCGAGCGCGGCGGCCACACCCATCGCAGAAGTCTCTAACCACTTTGAGGAAATGCATCCCAAGGATGAGTTCGAGTTGTTGCAATCGTCATTAGAAAAAGTGAGTTCCTTGTTCCCATCCTTAGATCCCATCTGTGTTGCCAAAAATAATAATTTGTTAACAGTTAACATATGTTTGTTAATACAAATAAAAAATCCAAATAGTATTTTACATAACACACTAAAATTGTTAGTAACCTGCGTGCTGGAAATATTAATTATAATTCTATAATTTAAGCAAGCATTAAAGGTATTATACTGTAATAAAGGTAGGTTTTTCGAAACAGCTCTAACTACTGGTTCGCCCCGAACTGAGACCTCGCGGTATCCATAAGAAGACATTTTAACTATATTATATTGTAAAATAACTTTTAACATTAGACGCAAAAGAGCTAAAGAGTTATTGGAGTTAAACGAATAACCTTACAGAGCGCCATCTATTGACATCATTGTGAAGTTCTGTTAAAAATACTGAAACTCACTATAAATTAAATAACTTCATTTCTTTATAATATTTATCTAATTTTAGTATTTCTTGTTCAAGTACAGGATATAATTCAAATAATTGATCAAGTTTCAGGCTCAGCCTTTCAGAAAATTGAGAGTTCTGAGGTCAACTTTGGACGTTAGAAAATCTCCACTTTGAAAGCCCCCCATTTCATCAATTTTAGGGGAAAAATTAAAAAAAAATATTTTTGGAATAATTATCGTTAAAATGATATACCGCAACCCTATGTAATGCTATAAAAAATATGTTACCTTCGCTTCGCTCGGTCAACTATTTCAATGATGTTTTACTTTCCAGAGTTATCTGGCTAGGTGTCATGCCTGAATTCCAATTGAAATTAAGATTTCTTACACCTAAACATATAAAAATTGCATGACCCTAGCGAGTCTCAGTCAGTTCATAAACACACACTTAAACAAACTTAACTTTATTTTAAGTGCTCATTTGTATTAAAACTGAGAAAAATGGCAACACCATCCTGACCAATTTTTGTGAGATATGTATCTAGAGGTTTTTTTCTTGTGAACGTAATGATCTGTTATTTTTCATTTATATTTATCCTAGGATGAAATGGTGAATTTTGCTAGGGATAGGGATTTTAATTACATTTGTGATCAGTGCATGCATAAATGGTATTTATAATTATGCATTTTATGGTATTATCTTTATTTGCTTGTTGGATTCATGTGTAAAAGCCAAAAACACAAGTTTTGCAATAATCGCTTTTATTATCTGAATGGTATTGCTTAATTCTGGATTATAGCCTAGATATAATATAAATGTATGCAAGTTGTCTTATTGTTTAATTTTGTGTACCTAAGCAATATAATATTCCAAATTTTTTTGTATTCATTTTCTCAGGGCTTAATTTATTATTTAGTATACCTTTAGAAATCTTAGAATGATACTTTAAGTTATTAGTTTCAATTGAGCCCTGATTCTTCTAGAAGATAATTTTTGGTTTTCTATTAAATAATATATAATATTATAATATTGCCAAAATTAGTACTAGTTGTAAATTATTGATACACGAGTTTCTGTTTTTTGTTTCGTTTAGTTTACTTTAACATTGCAGCTTATATATATTTATAATTCGTAATGTCAGGGTTTTTAACTTTAGGTAGCAGATAAGAAAGAAGAGAAAAAAGAAGAAGCCGTAGTAGAGAAAAAGGAAGGTAAAGCATCGAAGCAATCGAAAGGCGCCAAGGCAACACTGAAACAGAGCCCACTTGAGACTGCTAAGGAGGAACCTGCACATGAAAAACAAAGTTCGAACGAAGCAACTCTTGAACAACGAAGAGGTTAGTAAATAATTGTGTTAATAATAATTCTATTTATTTACATAATTATAGTACCATATTTAATAGTACCGCAGCACTGGCGCCCTACTTATGTACTCAACATACCATTGTTTATTCGAATCGGTGAGTAATCTGTTGTATCTTCGTATGGACGATTCCCTGGAATCCTATGTATATCCCTGTCAAGACTAAGGCAGGCCTGGCTCACTTGACACGTGACCTGTGATGTTTAAGTACTGCTGCCTGGACCGTAGACGGCACTCGTATCAAACTCAAACTCAGACAGGCCGAGATCTCCGGCCGGAGAGGCCGGATGGTCCAAAACTGTTTGGTCATAACTCATAGTATACTGATGATTATTAGTTCTGGGTTCTCTCTGCTGTATTTCCCTTACATTTATTAAATAACTAGTGGTCGCCCGCGACTTAGTCCGCGTACAATTTCTAATTTCCTATGAGATTATGAAATATCCTGCTGCAAAGGGCCTATCTATAGAAGCTATACATATTATATAACTCAAAAAAGAAATTTAGAAACATCATGTAAGCTTTCAAGTTCCAGCCCCCATTTCACCTTTGGGGTAGATTTTCGTAAAATTGCTTATTCAGCTTTTTATCATTAAAAATAAAAGCTTAAATGCCGATTTTTATGTCTCTAGCTTTAGAAACATAGGACTTTCATACAAACTTCCAACCCCCATTAGGGGTGAATTTTATCAAAACCGTTGCTTAGCTGTTTAAATTTGGAATGTACATTCCAAATTTCAAGTTTGTATTCTTTTATTATACGACTGCCTGAAAAAAGGAGTAAACTCCCCGGCATATTTAGCGGAACATAAAAAAAAGGTCCATATTAATTGGTTTTATTTTAAAATCTACTTACTACACTTCTTTTGTTATTTAAAGTTTCATTTGTTTTACTTAAAATGAGATAACATTAAGAACAGATTTTGCGAGTAAAGGCTATTTGTGAAAAATTGTACATTTTTGAACTTTTCATGTAACCGGGAAAAGTGAAATTTAATATTAAAATAACAATTAATTAAATTAGAAAAATGGTGATTAATATCGCGTATTTCCTCCACGTGCTCTTATTAAACTTTCTACCCGTCTAGGCATACTGAGAATGATGTTATCGATGGTCTCCTGGTATAGTCTCCGCCATTCCTCAACTACGGCGATTCAGAGTTCTCCCACGTTGGCAGGAGCTGGAATTCTGGACTTAACTTTTCTTTTCAGCAAGTCCCAAACGTGCTCTATTGGGTTCATATCCGGTGTTCTCGCCGGCCACTCCATAACAGTGATATTCATATTATTAAGATAAGCTTGAGTTACCCGAGCGGTATGCGGCCGAGCATTATCCTGCATAAAAACAAAATCTTCACCGATATATGGGGCAAACGGTATGACATTTTCTTCTAAAACTTCTCTGATATAGCGGTCTGCAGTCAGACTCCCTCTGTCAATCACTACCAAGTCTGTGCAAACTCCCAAACAAATGCCCGCCCAAACCATTATTGATCCACCACCGTATGCAACTGTAGTTTCAAAATTTGTCTGAATGTATCGTTCTCCTTTGCGTCTGTATATTCTTTGCATGCCGTCAATTTGATTTAAGAGAATTCTGCACTCATCACTAAACAATACCTTACTCCATTGGTCCGCGTTCCAAAGTCGATGTTCCTGAGCAAAAGTTAACCTGTTTCTACGATGATTTACCTCGAGCCTTGGAGCCTTGGCGGGCACAAATGAACCCAAACCAGCTTCTTCGAGCCTTCTTCGTACCGTAAGCTCACTTACGGTTACACCCCGCACTGCTTCTAACTGATGTCGGGCTTGGACGGCCGTCAAACGGGGGTTCCTACGTACACGAAGCCGAATGAAACGATCATCCCTACTCGAAGTGCGTCTTTTTCTGCCTTGTCCTGCTCTTCTCACATAAGTACCGGTCATCCTGAACCGTTGGATACTGCGATGGATCGTTGAAACTGGTCGACGAAGATCTCTGGATATCACTCTGTAGGTTTGACTATTTCTTCGCATTTCGAGTGCCCTGGCAATCTCCGTTGGGGCTAAGTCAGGCATAATTCAGTCATCAACTCCAGAAAGATACGCGATTAAAAAAAACTAACAAAAAACAGTATTTCAATGAGATTTTAAATCAAACTCAGAAGGAAGAAATACTCGAAGTTCGCTCCAGATAAGGTGTATTTGAATAAAATTAAAACAATTGCATAAAATGTGATGTTCAGTTTTCTTAATTTGAAAATATTTCTTTTTAAATTAAATGACGTATAAACCAGCCAGCAACCTTATATGATACTGATATCAAACCTTTGTTTGATGTTCCGCTAAATATGCCGGTGAGTTTATATTGTTTTCAGGGTTCATATATGTATGTATGTGAGTTTGTCTACCATAACTTCTATACGCCTGAACCGATTTTGATAAGTGAGGTATCGTTAGAATCACTAGCTTATTCAGGGTGACATAGGCTAGTAAAATTTAAAAAAATTTGATGGGGTGGCCATGATCCCGCATTAAAGACTAAAGTTGAAAAAAAAAATAGAGAATAACATATATCCATATAATCATTATCTAGAAAATGATGAGTAGATTCCAAAAATATATAACACTATAGTTCAATATCCAGTTACTCACAAAAAATATAATTTAATAAAATGTGAGTAAGATTCTAATTTAACTAGATTAATTTAGATTTGATTTAAATTGAAGTAGATTAACTTTTTAGTTCGTTTTTTGGCAGCGCAGTCGTGTTTTAATTTTGACTTATTGTTTATTCAGTCCCTGGGATATCGTGAATAGTGAGTGAATGAGTGGTATTTCGCTTTTACATGTAGATTTTGGGGTTCTCTTGGGATAATAATGATTTTGATGATTTTTCCGCATACCACTAATGATGTTCAATGTTGACAGGATTTTTAATCATTCCAGTGAAAAAGGGTGAGAAGAAGATAGTGCAAGAGATGGTGGAGGTCGCTGAAGAAGTGGTGGCGCCACTGAACGCGCCACAGCCTAGCGAGCTGACCACCGACAAGCTGCTGCGACAGGCGTTGCCGCCCGCGCCCGCTCCCTCGCCGCCTGCTAAGTCCAAGAAGAAGAAGACCGACCAGGACATGCTCGCGTTGATGGGTGAGTAACTTCATCGACACTTTAGGCAGTTATGCCGCAACCGTACGAACTGACCCCCGACAAACTGCTGTAAGAGGCTTTGTCGTCCGCGCCCACCAAATCCTAGAAAAAGGAGGCCGATAAACACAAGCTCGCGCTTATAGGTGAGTATCTATACATGCTGACCACCAAAAACTGCTGTGACAGGCGTTTTCGCCCGCACCCACTAATTCCTACAAAAAGAAGGTCTACCGAAGAAGAAGCAGAAGCTGAATTCTCGCGTTGGAAGATGAGTAACAGTGTGCACCTTAAATGTAAAGTGATAAGATAATAAAGACATTCTGAGGGAAAAAAGAACATCCACCAACAAGGCAAAGGACAACTAAGGCTCGCTTTTACTTGCCTTTAGGTAAGTCACATATTAAAAATGAAGAGGCAGGTAATTCAAAAACTAATTGTAATTTTTGTGATGCCCTTAATTTTTCCCATTTCCGTAATCATGCAGTTGTCCTAGTGTCACTTAGCGGACGCTCTCAAGCGAGGTCATTGGTTTTTATTATCATTGATTTATTACAGTAAAAATATGTTTGAATGCTCGACCGATAGATATTTCTTATAGTTTTACTGCCCCTTGTCCACGTTTTTGCTATAAAAATAGTAAATTACTCGTAGTTTCAGAGGCTATTAAAACTCATGAAAATAAAGATGACGTTCATTTTAAATCGTGACTAACATTATAATCTGCTCAGTAGAGCTATTATTTGACTTGCTAATGCCTTTCTAAATAGAGACTGCACTGTAAACAGCGCAAGCCGCACGAATGATAACAAGATCTAAGGCAAACTTTAAATAAGATGCTGAAATTTTCATGTATGTCTGTCGTCCGATTAATGAACCTGTTTGCAATTCGGTGAATTAGCATTTGGAGCACTCTTTACCCGTGTGTTACCTTGTTAACAAACACGTTGTCATAATATTGTTTGGACATACTTCTGAATAAAAAAATGATGAAAACACAAAGTCACAAACATATATTGTAGACATATTTTTATATCATAATGCAGACATATATTTTACAAGTATAAATAAAACTTTTCTTTGCACGTGCAGTGTGTCCAAAAAATGGGATCATTGCAAACTACATGTAAAACGCATGTTTTAGATCTTGCTTTAAAAGAGCTGTTATATGTTATATTACAAAACTGCATTGTTTCATCAAGTTTTGGTGTATCATTCAAGAATATTTAAGACCATGGACCAAAATACACAGAAAGATGACTTTGAAAGCAATTTGCTTTTATCAATATCTAATACCTTTGAACTTTGTATATATACGAGCGGTCGTCCGCGACTTCGGCCGCGTACAATTTCTGATTTCCTATGAATATATCCCGCTGCAAAAGGCCTACTTATAGCAGCTATATAGCATCGGCAGGTTTTTATTATTTAAGACTAATAAGTTCTTAATGCTGACTTCAAAAACTTATAACCTTCATGCAAGCTTTCAACCCCTATTTCACGCCCTTTGGCTTTGGCTTTCACGCAGTTTATTATTACTTAAAACTAATCACCTCAAACACAACAACAGACAAACAGTCCTGCTTTTCAAGTCTCTAACTACAAAAACATAGGACTTGCATACAAATTTTCAACCCCCATTTCACCCTCTGTGGGGTATATTTTCCTAAAATTGTTTATAAAGTTTATTATAACTTAAAACTCATAACCTAAATCCCGATTTTCAAGTCTCTTACTCCAAAAACTAGGGAGCCCTTATGTAAGCTTCAAACCCCCATTTCACCCCTATTGGGGTAGTTTTTGTAAAATTGCTTGTACAGGTTTTTATTATTTATAGCTATTAACTCAATTGCCAATTTCATGTCTCTAACTTCAAAAACAAAGGACTTTCATACAAACTTCCAACCCCCATTTCAACCCTTTAGGGGTAAATTTTCTCAAAACCGTTTCTTAGCGGCCGTCTACACCATAGAAAGAACTATAATCAAAGGAAGGACCCTATCTTCCAAATTTCAAGTCTGTATGCTTTATAGTTCATGAGATATCGTGATGAATCAGTGACCTATCGCTTTTATATGTATATTGTAAAAACATAAGATTTTACAATCTTACGGTGACATAATATATATATAATATAAATTATATTTTATTTTTAATAAAATATAATTTATTATTTATAGCAATATAAAATACATTATCGTAGAAAGATTTTAATTATACTTGTCTATTTTAATTATAAATATATTTAGTAGTCTATTATTTAGGTATATGCTTAACAGCCGTTTGTGACTTAAGGCACAGAGCTACAGATAGGTTGCATCTCGGGAAAGGATAGGTAATTTTAATTCCGGAATATTACCCCTTTTATAATCAAAATACCTTAATCCTCGCGGACAAAGTCGCGGGCATCATCAAGTTCTAAACTAAGTCCACATAAGTAACTAATAGTCCATTGAACTTATTTGAGTTTATCTGCGTGACTTGTCTTTTGACTGATGCCGCTTTTATGCGTGCAATGAGTGTAAAATTACACATGTCATACGAGATACGACATTATGATGCAATATTACTCGTGTTCAATAAACTATTGCAAATTGTCTTATCTATTTTTACCCGACTGCGGAACGCACAGGGTTATGTGTTCATCAGTCTATATATGTTTGTTTGTACCTTGCAGGACAGCTACAGCCTAAACGCGTGGACCGATTTTGATGATTCTTGCACCAGATTATGCCGAGTATATCATTAGTGTCACTGTGGAAGCCGAATTTGAGAAAAAACAAAGTGGCGCCCTCTAGAAGCCATAATGTAACAAATTTAAAAAATAAAGTCGATAGACTATGGCGAGTGGGGTATCGATGAACCCCACTCCCGGTCCCGGTCTTGCAAAATCATAGTTAGGTTCCCTTGATCATTTTCTCATTTTAACGATCATTTAGGATTTACGAGGTTGCAAAGATTCATTTTTAGTGTGTTCCTTTGTGTCGCACTACAGACAAAACGGCTGAACCGATTTTGATAATACTTGTACCACTAGCTTAATCTTAATCTTCTAAGTGTCATAACGGAAGCCAAATTAGAGAAAAAACAAAATGGCGGCCTCTAGAAGCCATAATGTAACAAATTAAAAAATAAAAGTCGATAGAATATGGCAAGTGGGGTATCGATGAATAGGTCTTGCAAAATCATAGTTAGGTTCCCTTGATCATTTTCTCATTTTAACGATCATTTAGGATTTACGAGGTTTCAAAGGTTCATTTTTAGTGTATTCCAACGGCTGAACCGATTTTGATAATACTTGTACCACTAGCTTTATCTTAATCTTCCGAGTGTCATAACGGGAGCCGAATTTGAGAAAAAACAAAGTGGCGCCCTCTAGAAGCCATAATGTAACAATTTTAAAAAATAAAGTCGATAGACTATGGCAAGTGGGGTATCAATGAATAGGTTTTACAAAATCATAGTTAGGTTTCCTGGATCATTTTCTCATTTTAACGATCATTTAGGATTTACGAGGTTTCAAAGGTTCATTTTTAGTGTATTCCTTTGTGTCGCACTACAGACAAAACGGCTGAACCGATTTTGAGGATTCTTATACCACTAGCTTTATCTTAATCTTCCGAGTGTCATAACAGAAGCCGAATTTGAGAAAAAAATAAATGGCGACCTCTAGAAGCCATAATGTAACAAATTAAAAAATAAAAGTCGATAGAATATGGCAAGTGGGGTAACGATGAATAGGTCTTGCAAAATCATAGTTACGTTCCCTTGACCATTTTCTCATTTTAATGATCATTTAGGATTTACGAGGTTTCAAAGGTTCATTTTTAGTGTATTCCTTTGTGTCGCACTACAGACAAAACGGCTGAACCGATTTTGATAATACTTGCACCACTAAATTTATCTTAATCTTCCGAGTGTCACTACGGAGGCCGAATTTGAGAATAACAAAATGGCGTCCACTAGGAGCCAATTAATAAATGCAAGTCGATACTCGATAGGTTATAGGCAAGTGGGGTATCGTTAGATAGGTCTTTTAAAATCACACCTAGGTTCCATAAACCATTTTTCCGTTTAAATGATAATTTAGGATTTACGAGGTTTCAAAGGACATGTTTAAAGTTCCTATACACATATCATCTATATCTATCAAACTAGGTGGATTATCTCAAAAACTACTCAACCGATTTTAAAAATGATATCACTTATAGAACGCTACATTATTAACAAGAAAAAATAGGCTATAGAATATTTCCAAAAAAATTGGAGATCCTTACGAAAATTGCAATACTGTGAATTAAGTCGGAAAAAATCATCTCATCTGAAAACTTACGTGGCGTGCGCTGCCTAAATCGTTAAAGTTACACGACAGCAATGTATGGTGGAAACGTTCCTCTCAAAAAGTTCAAAAAAAAAGTCCGCAATAGCATATAACTATCTTTTAAGGTTGAGTCACAATAACCATTTTTATGATTTTCAAGTTTGGTCTAAAACAGTGCTTTACTTGCGAAGGTGTTTTTACCAACATAGTATTAATCGTTAATTTCTTATTCAATAAAATATCTTACTCATCTCAAGTATTTAATTAAGACAAAAATTCACACCATTCAATTTAGATGAATATCTTATGAGATATCATAGAAATAAAGTTTATCATGCAACAGAAAACGGAGACGGGTCCGCGAGGAGTGCGGTGCGGTGCGGTGGGGACTGATCTTTTTTTTTCGGATTGAGTATACTGCATAGGCCCTACTGGCCGCTACAGCGTCACCGGGGGATTGGGCGAACGCTAGGCGTCGCCGAGAAATGAGCCCTAGGGCTCGACGACATCGGGGGGGGGCAACGTCCTCCTAAGGGCGCCTCCTGTGAGGCTCGGACCACGGCTTAGGATGACGTTGGGACGAATTAGGAGGTCGGTTGGACTAGATTAGTCCATACGCCCCCGAGGCCATGAGTTAAGACCACGTCCGGGTGACGTAAGATATCGGATTCCTCATCTTCGCCGGCGAAGACACTGTTTGGTTGGTGTTTGTGTCACACAAACACCAACCAAACAGTGTCTTCGCAAATTGTGTGTAGCCCTAAGTAGGGAGCATTGTCGGTAGTGATTTGGTCATCGGGGTCGAAGGGGGACTGATCACTGGGGTGCTTGTGGTAAAACGAACTACAGCCGCAGCGCGCACGACTGACGACATTTGCGTGCGAGCGCCCTGATGCTATGCTTGTGGAGCTTAAATTAAGAAATTTTGACGCGTTTTCTTAAATTTTTTAATAGGTACATATTAATTTTGTTACATAATAGGTACCTAATAAATAATATCGTTTATCTAGTGCAAAATTAAAGTTAGGTATAGTTATATAAATATAGTTTAGGCACCTACCTAAATAAGAGTCCATAAAAAATTAGTAAATCTAAAGGTATCTAATAATTTAAATAAATAAAAAATACAATTAATACAAAAAATAATAATTTTCATTACGGCAATAATATTATTATGATTACCTTGCAGGTAAATAAACAAAATAAATAACCAAAAAGTTTAAAATAAAAAAGTAATTTAAAAAAACAAAAAACCCGACTGCTTGGATACCAAAAAGTATAAAACAAGATGTGAAATTCATTATTATCAATTTACATAGTATAATACATTTAATGAAATGGTGAACAAATAATATAGCAATTCAGTACTCTCACAGCTTACGTTTTATAATAATATTTTTCTCTCATAAATAATTTTGTAATTTATCTAAATTAATACAAATTATCAAGGCGCAGTCGCACGTTAATGTTAGCTAATGGACGTGCGACTGCGCCTTGATAATTTGTAATAATTACAAAATTATTTATGAGAGAAAAATATTATTATAAAACGTAAGCTGTGAGAATACTGAATAGGCATGATGACTGATTTAAAAAAATGGTCAGATTATGTTCGGAAGTATCTACTATATTGAAAAAATATCTTATTTCAGCAGAAAAATAAGGTTTAGTAGATAAAATTGGCATTTGAAATTTAAATTTTAAAAATCACGCCAAAACGCTCGCGGGTGTCATGGTGTCGTTTGTGACGTCACTGTTGTTTTTACCAATGTACTCTAATGTACTGCGTGCAGTAAACAATAAGTCCTCGTACAACAATTTAGATATTTTGTGTGAAAAATATGAATTCTAAAGTGTGTAAGTCGTGTGCGGTCCCCCAGTGTGATAACACATCAAAATTAACTCCAAACAAGTTATTTATCTAAATTCTGCTATTTTTTTCTGCGAAGATCACTTGACGTAAGTTTTTGCTTTATTCTAATACTAACTGATGCCCGCGACGTTCCCTCAGGAACTCCTTAATTTTCCGGGATAAAAAGTCCATATAAATCTTCCTCTTGAATCATTCTATCTATTAAAAAACCGCATTAAAATCCGATGCGTAGTTTTAAAGATCTAAGCGTACATAGGGACAGACAGCGGGAAGTGACTTTGTTTTATACTATGTAGTGATGCTGCTTTGCTTATAGCACAAATAGCTGCAAAAAGTTAGATGCGTGCCAAGAATCGAACCCCAGACGCACCGAATAGGAGGCAGACGTCATATTTACTAGGCTCATATTAAGTTATACGGTATAGTTTTAAAAAACAACATTTCATTAACATAACCTCTAATAACTAAGTACCATGAAGTGCTTAATATATAAAATAGCAGATTTTACGGGTTTAGGACCTATAAATTATTATGTTATTATTGTACTTACATGGAAGTTTTGACGTTGCGAAATTCTGCTAAACAAAAGTCTTTGTTTGATGCAAGATACTCAACCAACATCAACAAATCAATCCTGGGCAAATAAGAGCTAGTAGCTTTGGTAAACCCTTGATTTTTAATTTCTTGATTTTGGATTCGGTAAAACAAAGCTAGATTATGGAAATGATCTTAAGGAAACAAAAAAACACGAAAATACTTGATAAACATTTAAAACACCTGTACTTATAGAGATTGTTTGCCGATTGTCAAAGCTCGAAAACAATTGTGACGTCATTCGCTTCAGTGGTGTTTTTTATACAATATGGCGGATTGCTGTATTTTATAGTTTTATTTTATCAAAATAAATAACAATCTCACTCGAAATAGAAAAATAAATAAGTTTTTTATAATCCATGAATCCTATTTCATTAGATAAATTTATAATTTCATTGTTTCTTGGATAATGTCATCATGCCTATTGCTATATTATTTTGTTCATCATTTCATTAAAAGTATTATACTATGTAAATTGATAATAATGAATTTCACATCTTGTTTTATACTTTTTGGTATCCAAGCATTTGGGTTTTTTGTTTTTTTAATTACAGAAAACAATTAGATAAGTCAAGTAAGTATAGGTTTTGACATTACATGAATATTTGCATTGCAAAAGTAATTTTCCAGGTTCTTGCACGACCTGAATCAACAAAAAAACTATGATGATTCTAAATAAATAATGTACACATTTTTTCTCTGAGATCCCGAAGTTTATTCAGAATACTCTAAAATTCTTTTTGGAAAGATATTAAAGGCTTGTGTATTAGTTAAGATTTACTGTTTGTTTAATGCACTGCGTGCTACTGTCCGATAAGCCGAATAAATCAAAATAAAATAAAAATAAAGATACTTTCTGCTTCGTATTGTATACTTCAAAATTCAGATATTAGGTATATGATAATCGCATAAGTTTGATCACATTTATCTTATCTAATCGTGCAGGTGGATCTTCTACGAAATTCAGACAAACTAATGCAACTTTGTCAACAGCTATTTTCTGACCTATTCTCACGCGGGGAAACCGAATTGAACGCTGCCGCACAAACGTGAATATATACTTACTAGTCATTTTAAGGTGGCCACACACTACTAATGATAAAACTAATAGATTAAGGTATTTTGATTAAAAAAGGGGTAATTTTCTGGAATTCAAAGTACCTATCCTTTCCCGAGATGCAACCTATCTGTAGCTCTGTCCCTTTAGTCACAAACGGTTGTTAAGCATATACATATATACTACTAAATATATTTATAGACTAGTATAATTACAATCTTTCTACGATAATGTCTTTTATTGCTATTAATCATGTATTTATCATATTAAGCAGATTTTAATCAGCTGTAAGTAGTCAGTTGTCTGTGAAATGATAACAACCTATTAAATAGAATATTATTTCACAAAACATGGATATGTAAAAGAAACAATCAAAGGCCGCGTTGTAACAGGCTACACCAAAAACTTTTGAATTAACACATCAATAAAATATAAAACGTACTGCCTAGAAGCGACCCCACTAAAGACGTTTGATCTGCAACTGCTATTGGATTCCTTGCATCGAAGAGAAGGTGTTCTCAGAAAAATTTAGGACTGACTTGATCTACCTCAATTTACATAGTTATAAACATTTGAAATATCAGATGGGTTTACGGTTTCGGATAGATTTTTATTAGGCATAAATCTGTTCGGTTACGGTTGCCTAGCTTCATAGCATCCTTCGTTGAGCTGATAACGTTGTTGTGTGCTGGTCAGGCGGAGAAGGCGGCGGCGTGGCGGTGAGCGAGCTTGTGCGCGTGGTGCGCCAGGCGACGCTTTCTCGCGACGAGATCCAGATTCTGACCGACGCGCTGCTCAACAAGCACCATGACCCGCTGCCGGCGCATTCGGAGTGGACAGAGGTATATTTACATAAGTTATTCTATTCGTTAAGTACTACATTATGCCTTCGTTTTTTTAATATTTTGTTGGAACGTCTGCGAGATCATTAATCTGCCAATGTTTTACCTGAGTGTTGCCGGAGGGATCCTAATGCCTCCAGCAACACTCGGGATATATACGAGAGGCGGTGCGCCCGTCGCCTCTTGCGTTTATTCCGCGCCTTACATGTTAGTAGTCTATGCCCGCCTCTCGCTTGTGCAGAGTGCAGTGTTTTGTTTAAGTTTGAACAAGTGATCCCATATTATGATCATATGATTCAAATCTTTACGACGCAAAAAAACGGTGATCTATTGGGGGATATCAGTAAAAATAATCAGCAATGTTATTGATATAATTGCACCATATCTTGCTCTAATATTTAATGAGTCTGTAGAGTCAGGATCCTTATGAAATGCAGTAAATTGATTCCAATTTTTAAATCTGGTAGTAGAAGTGACCCTAATAATTACAGACTGATTTCTATTTTACCAGCACGCAAGATACTTGAGAAAATTATGCTTAACCAACTGTTTCTGCACTTAAACTCCAATAAACTACTTCACTCTGAGCAGTATGGTTTTACTAAAGGCCGATCAACAACTGATGCGGGAGCTATGCTGCTAAAGCATATATTCGATGCGTGGGAGAAATCACAGAATGCTATTGATGTTTTCTGTGATTTGTCTAAGGCGTTGAGTTGAGCACGAGACACTTTTAGTTAAGTTGAACCATTATCGAATCAAAGACACTGCCCTTGGCTCCATTGCATCTTATCTCATTGATTGCATTCAAACAGTATGTGTCAACGATGTGAAGTCGTCCGAATCAGCCTCACTAATGGGTATTCCTCAAGGCTATATTCTGGCTCCCTTCACGTTCTTGGTGTATATAAATGATTTACCATATGTTCAAAATACGTGCGATATTGTGCTACTTGCTGGACGACACGTCCTTGATTTTTAAAGTCGATAGAAACAAGGACAATTACTGTAAACAATTTACTTTTAAACGCAAAGAAAACCAAGTGCATTGAATTCGCATTGCCGAATTCCACAGGAAACATAAATTGAACTGTAAATAATGATATTTTAAAAATAGAAGAGACCACTGTGTTTCTGGGGGTGACCTCAGATTCAAAGCTTCAATGGGGTACTCATATATCAACTCTGGCATGCAAACTCGGCTGTGCTGCTTACGCTGTCAGAAAGATTCGACAGTTTACTGACGTTGAAACTGCAAAAAATTTATATTTTGCTTCTTTAATAGTATTATGTCTTACGGAATGTTACTACGGGGTAAAGCGGCAGATATTCAAAAAAATTTGTACTTATTACAAAAAAGGGTTAATACGCGCAATTTATAATTTAAAACCGCGCGAATCCCTTAGAGAGAAATTTAAGGAGATAGGTATTCTTAGGACAGCTGTTACTTATGTATGTACAAATTAATGAAATTGTAAATAATTTTTTTCAAAAGAGCAACCGCCGATTTTTTTGTTGGTTCCTTTCGGTAGGAATGGCATTCCGAACCAGCGGTAGATTCACTCGACGATTCAAAAGTACTTGTAAAAGTTTATTTGAATAAAAAACTGATGCATGAACAATGAATGAATGATGGTGAACCAATGAAATTGGTTCATCGCATGTGTCGTAAAAACGGAACTGACAAATTGGCAGACATTGACAAACAGAAAGACTAAATTACATTAAATTCTAGCTTCCATAGTGCAGCTCATAATATATTTAATTGGCTTTACAAATAATTTTAGAGAAAACCATTATGAGTTATAATAACTGCCAACAAATTGTGATATTTTTGCAAAGCATACACAGCAATCCAATTTCATATATTGGCTTACAGAACACATTTTATTGCAATCCAAAACGTTAATATTTTGCCACCCAGTTAAATGATAGCCAAAATAAAGCCAAGAAAAGTCTGTTATGTTTTTTAAATGATAGCCAAAATAAAGCCAAGAAAAATCTGTTATGTTTTTTCAACTATATCTATTTCTTATGGTAATTCATATTTATTTCAGGGTCCTAATGATCCGATGCAAAAGTTGAAGAAACAACTAGCCGACAAAGAAAAAGCTCTAGCAGATGAACTAGAAGCATCCAAAGCCGTGAAAGCCAAAGTTCAAGAGCTCCGGTAAGTACTATCAGACAGAACATTATAATGTGAAATTATATGACCAACTTCCTATCTAAAATATATAGCCAATCAAAGTGACACAGTTATGACGAAGTTCTTTGCTAAGCTTTTGTTGGCTAGGTATCATTTTTACGCCTCTTTGGATGTGAATTTAAAATGTCGCCAAGCCAATGTTGTGCAGCTACTGAAGATGTAATAAACGCACTCTATTTTGACTACTTTGTAATAGAAATATTATTGAATGCTTTCATTTGCACAAGTAGGACAAGCAACTTTTATTTTATAACTATTCCAAATACAAGTCAAGCACAAGTATAGTCGCACCAGGTTCCTTTTTGTAACAGGACATTATGTATGGTACATATAGCTGCAGCCTAATGCTGCGTACACTGATGAAAGGTAACATGCAATGTAACGTGAAAAGAGCATTTCATCAGTGCAATAACATGGTGCAGGATGTGGAAGCGGTGAGTGCACAAACTGGACCTGTACTGTCTGCTTAGAACACGCGAAGAGAATGGAGGGCGACTATTTAATTATCACGTTGGCGATCGTCAGTGCTTCATTAATAAATTAATGCACAATTCGCGCGCAAGGCATCCAGATTGTTTCAATGTTTATTATACCATAATAATTCCTTCTTTTATGTTGCATAATTGCTTAGTGTCGCTTTTGTACATAGTACAACTGCGTTTCAAAAAATCAGATTAGCTCGCTTCCATCTATTGCTAACTTGTCGCCGTTGCAATATTTCTCGATGCAATATATACTTAGGGAAAGTTCCACTCGATAGCGCGACTTAAAGTAAGACAGCGACATCTATCTTTGAGAGTTGACAACTCTTTACACGTAAAGCGTTTGGCTGTGATTAATAGGGTTGTAACTTCAAACTTGTATGTTTGGTTGTTTAACAATTATTATTTTTGATATCATTCTCTTCAAAATACGTCAATGATTTTAAATATGGATTTTTTACTCTTATCATGATATGAAACAATGAAACGTCTTTGAATAGGTTACCAGTGATATTTTTGGTAGAAATAGATTTTCCTCGGAAACTGATTGGCCGATTTTCCGTCAAGGATTACTAGACTGCTTATGTAATTTTGAATCTTGTTTAACATTAACATAGTAATTAACATAGGTATCAATTTGGCACAAGCTTTAAGACACGAGTATAATTGCTTTAAATGTTGATCATACGATACTACAGACCAAGTAGATTAATTAATTTAGCCAAATTGTTGATATGGACAATGGATGTCGCCGTAGAACATTATTGTAAGTGAACCCCGCGCTCACAACAATGTCGGCTTCGACAGGTTGCGTTATGTTAGGAGCTGCGTAAGCAATGACTCGAATTTTACCTCAGGGACGACTTTTGAGTTGTTTATAATAAAGTACTTCTCCTAAGTCAAACGGCTAAAGATGCTATGGCCCAGTTATTTCGGAGTTTCTTCATACTCACGATAAAATGTTGGTTTTATAACCCGATTTTTATTATATGACTTGTCGTCATTGGCGATAATTAGATTGGCTTGAACCATAAACATTAACTAAATAACGACTTGACTACCTCCCTGTTGCAGTAGTGAGTGCTGTTGTCTTATAAGTGGGAGGATCATATTTCGATCCCCGGCAGGGCCGATTTGGGAATTTAGAACTTCTGAACTTTTTAATTCAGAGAGTTTTCTATAGATACGATGTCCTGTAGAAACCGTTGAGGGGTGTGGAAATTAATATTCCTGCCATACCCTTAACAGGTTAGCCCGCTACCATCTTAGACCGCATCGTCAGTTAGATCACTCACGGGATCACTTGTATAAAGATAAAAAGCTTTTGACTCAACCGACTGTGATGCGTGTGTAGTGCGAGCCTGAACGCGGAGCGCGCGGTCGCGGCGGCGGCGCGCGCCGAGTTGCACACGCAGCAGACGCGGCTGCAGCGGCTGCTCGAGGAGCACCGCACACTCATGCAGGAAAAGAACACGGTAAGGCTCATCATTGACAAAAATGTATGCACCGCTGAAAGAGAATTTCTCTAGAACCATACCAAGCGTGAGCACCGCACACTCATGCAGGAAAATAACACGGTAAGGCTCATCATTGACAAAACTTTATGCACCGCTGAAAGAGAATTTCTCTGGAACCACACCAAGCGTTTTTTTTTTTCATTATATGATTACGCATGACCACAATCACACCTGATCGGCAGGGCCGTCTTTAATCTATTGGAGGCCCTGGGCATTTAAGGATAGTGGGGCCCCTTTGAATTTGACATGGGACTATTTTATTAAAACAGGCATAAGGAGTAGATAACCAATATTCTAGATTTATTCTATTGTCATATTAAACTTTCTTCTTTTTTTGCTTGAATATAGGTTACCGTGGGTGATCTGGCAGGAACTAGGGAGCCCCATCGATTGCGGGGCCCTGGGCACGTGCCCAGAGTGGCCAGTGGGAAAGAGGGGCCTGCTGATCGGAAGTGATGATGCCGCCAAAGATGGGACGCACGTGCCTAGACGATGCGTATTCACTCTTAATTTAAAGATTCCCGTATTGTAATTGGTGGGAAACATAGTTTTTGGTTGTGTTTCACCAGACCAAGTTTCACCGAAAGGGATAGCAAATAATACAGTCCTTTTAATTGACTTTCTCAAATAATATGCTCAGTTCTGAGTTCGAGCTGATCTTTAAATTAGGTGGCACCACCACCACCATTTCTTTATTGTGGTACTAAAATGGGTAGTGTGTTGCCGTCTATAGGCCGCGAGGGACTCGTCCAGCATGCATATTCGTAAATCGTAGCACCCAACGCGGAAGAATTCGGTAGCGATCGGGCTGGTAAATGCTCGACGTCTCGTGAAGACGCTTCAGATATTTAACAGAAATTTATGTAATTTAGCAGATATAGCTGGAGTTTACACAGTTTACACAGTTAATTTTCGTTAGCATTAACGTATACGAAGCTGATATTTCGGCTATTCACCACCATCCTCATCATCATAGTGATGGTTATAATCATTAATTCCTCCACTGAGGCCTCAAGGGTGACACATTGTTTTCGCGTTGTTGTCGCGCCTTCATTTAGCTTCGCCTGCTCTTTTCTGGCGTGATGCATTAGCCGGCTTTAATGCTGATAAATGCAATTCCAAACATCAATAATTTAGTAAAATTAATTAATTAAATTAGTAAAAGTGACCATTTTATGTTAAGAATATTCCAATCTGGTATTTTTTCCAGCTTATACAACAAATAAGTGAAAGTGAAGCTCAAGTTTCCCGGATGCAAAATATGGAGTTACTTATCCAAAGGTTTACTGAGGTGAGATAATCTCTTCTAAGATCTTAATTCGTTAGATAGTATACTGTCTTAAGTAGGATAGTAGGTATACGTTATATTTTATGACTTGACTGACTAAAACTGTCTGTTGTTATTATAAAATACTAACAACAGACAGTTACTAGCCCATTGTTAAAAAAAAACGGTTTTTACAAAACCACTTTGAAATCAAAGAGAAAATCAGACACTTTTCGTAAAATAACTACTTTTAGAATATCTTCTAAATCATTGTTTTTGTTCGGTACAAGAACTCTTCAATTCTTAAATAAAAATAGTATATTAATTCAATATTTGGACGTTGGTAACGATAAAATATGCGTGTGCTTATTAACCTAATAACATCTTGGTCTGTAACATATTTTACCAAATAAATATTTACACAACAAGCATCCCGCCGCTAAAATGACACAGATATGGATTTCTATTGAAATGACTGCCCAAAAAAGGAGTGTAATGTTTTCAGGGTTCATATATGAGTATGTGAGTTACTTTATTACACCATAACCTCTGAAAATATTTAGACGTATCGTTAGAATCCTTACATCATCCTGAGTGACATTGGCTATAATTTTTTTTAAAAAAAATTCAATAATGTGGCGACTATAGGGCGCCATTTTTAAAACGGCACTATACTGCTAGGTAGTTTGACAAATAAACGTCAGTTAGTTTCCAACGCTTGTTTGTTATTTTCCATTGGCGACGAGGAAATAAAATTTAATCGTTTTAACTTAATATTACGCGTAAAGGACGCTAGTAGGTGGTTTTAAGGGTTTTTTTTAAATCTTATGGTTGTAAAAGTTACGTATCAATTGTAAGTGAGTAAACATGCCGATTGGGAAAATTGAGCCGTTCGATTTGACCTCTAAACAATGGCCGGCATACGTGCGCCGTGTAAAACAGTTTATACTACTCAACGAAATTAAACAAGAACTCCAAGTGCCGATGCTAATTACGGTGATGGGCGAAGCTACAAACTCTTTGATGTGTGACCTTTGTGCACCCGATCATCCAGAGAGTAAGACATTTGACGCCCTCACCGAGCTAGTCACCAACCATCTGGAGCCGAAACGTTCTGAGATAGCGGAGAGGCACGTTTTTCGGCAAAGGCGACAGCGACCAAGCGAGACCCTTACGGAGTATTTGCAGCACCTAAAACATCTGGCGGTCACATGTAATTTTGGCACGCGATTGGAAGAAAATTTGCGTGACCAATTCGTCTCGGGCCTCTCGAGTGACGTAATGAGATCTCGAATTTTCGCCGAGAAAAGTTTAGACTACAAAAAGGCAGTGGAATTAGCTCTGGCTTTGGAAGCGGCGGAGAGACACGCCGTGGTGAGCGGGGGCTGCGTAACGCCGCCGGCGAGCGGCGTGGACGCGGGCGAGGGCCTGCATGCGGCGCGTAGCCAGCGAGCGCGCGACCCGCGGCCGGGCAGGAGCAGTGCGGGCGGCCCGGGCGGCGCGGGTGGGTCGAGCGGCGGCGGCGGCGGCGGCGCAGGGAGCGCGGCGAGTGCGCCGTGCTGGCGGTGCGGTCGGCAGCATCGGGGGCGGTGTAGATACGCCCATTTTACCTGTGACGAGTGCCATCAGCGGGGCCACCTAAAGGTTATGTGTAAGAAAGCGAGGGAGAATGTCAAAGTTTTATCAGTGAGAGTTCGGATGAGGACTTTTTCAACATTGACATCGTCGCTCAAGGTAACGAGCCTTACTATATTAAAATGAGAGTGGAGGACCATGTACTAGAACTAGAAATCGACACCGGCAGCCGGATATCGGCTATAAACGAAAATTGTTATGAAAAGTTATTTAAACATAAAGAGATTGTTCAGGATAATATTTTGTTACGTAGTTATTCGGGGTCACGAATTGCTTCTCTTGGATACATAATATTTCGGGGGCAACTTAGGTCGGTTATCATTGACGATTTGAAGTTATATATTATTCAAGGTGGGAACAGACCGCTACTAGGTCGCGATTGGCTTCGCGCTTTAAAAATAACACAAATAAATATCAATGAGATAATCGAAGAAGATCAGTTCGTGGCCCGTCTATGTAAGGAGTTTCCGGAAGTATTCAGTGAGAAGCTAGGGACTTGTAATAAAAAACTACAATTACAGCTCACCGATTCGGACGGGGTGTACGTGCGAGCGCGGCCCGTGCCGCTGGCGCTGCGCGAACGCGTCGAGAGGGAGCTCGCGCGGCTCGAGAGTGACGGTACGATTTATCGCGTGGATCATTCGGATTTTGGTACGCCGATCGTTCCCGTGATCAAGACGAATGGGGAGATCCGAATTTGCGGGGATTATAAAATCACTATTAACCCAAAATTGAAACGGGACTATTACCCGCTCCCTCGCATTGACGAGTTGTTTGCAAATTTAAGTAAAGGTGAAGAATATAGTAAAATCGATCTCCGCCACGCCTATGAACAGGTCCTGCTAGAAGAGGGCTCTCAAAAGTATACCGCGATCACTACGCATATCGGAACGTTTGTTTACCGTCGTACTCCATACGGCTTATCGTGCCTACCCGAGAAATTTCAAAAGTTAATGGAAGAGACGTTGCGCGGGGTACCCGGGACGGTAGTTTTTCTTGACGATATATGCGTGACAGGTGAAAATAGACAGGCACATTTAAAGAATCTGCGAGCTGTATTGGAGCGTTTACGACAGGCAGGCCTCACTGTTAAATTAAATAAATGTAGATTCTTACAGAAGAATGTTAATTATTTAGGGTTCGTGATTGATAAGGAAGGCTTGCATCCCGATCCGCAGAAATTAGAGGCGATTAACGCAATCCCAATACCCAAAGACGTATCGCAACTTAAAAGCTTTTTGGGGCTCCTCAATTACTATGGTAAATTTATCCCAAATTTAAGTGAGATTTTGCACCCATTACACGCACTATTGAAGAAAAATTGTCAATGGAATTGGGATTCGCGATGTGACGCTGCTTTTAACACAGCTAAACGAGCTTTGCTAGGTAAACGTGTGTTAGCGCACTACGAGGAAGGGCGGCCGCTCGTGCTGTCGGTGGACAGCAGCGCTTATGGGATCGGGGCCGTGTTGGCACATCGGTACACGAACGGACAAGAGCGGCCAGTCAGTTGTGTCTCTCGCACGCTGAACGAAGCCGAAAAAAAATATAGTCAGCTGGATAAGGAGGCTTTGGCTATATATTTTGGTATAACGAAACACCATCAGTTTTTATTTGGTAGGCATTTTGTTTTAAAAACCGACCATAAACCTTTAACGTTTATTTTCGGTAACAAAAATGGTATACCACAGACTGCGGCTAGTAGATTACAGCGGTGGGCCGTGCGACTAGCTGTTATGATTTTTCAATCGAGTTTGTGCGTTCGGAACACAATGGCCCTGCGGACGCTTTGTCGCGTCTACCCATATCGCACGAGCGACCTTCCCCACGCCCTGACCAACAACTAAGTTACATTAATTTACTAGAGGAATCATTACCGGTCAATTTCAAACAGATTGCTAAGGAAACACGAAAAGATGCTTTGTTATATAAGATATACAAATATGTAATGTTCGGTTGGCCAGCTACCAGCTGTGACGAAGAAAAGCCATTCTTTGCTCGTAAAAGTGATATATGTTTAGATTTAGGATGCCTCATGTTATGAGTGATAATCCCGTCGAGGTTAAGGAAGGCGGTGCTGAGAGAACTCCACGAGGGACACTTGGGTATGAACAAAATGAAGAATATTTCGCGGAATTATGTTTATTGGCCAAACATAGACAGGGACATCGAAGAGCTTTGTCGCGCATGTCTGGCTTGTGCGCGGGTGCATCGCGCACCATCATCCACGCGCCTTTACATCCTTGGGAGTTTCCTCAGCATCCGTGGCAGCGCGTACACGCTGATTTCGCTGAATGCTTTGGTAAGCGTTTTTTGATTGTTGTAGACGCACACTCGAAGTGGATTGAGGTAGCAGAAATGCCCAGCACCTCAGCTAGTTCGACGATCAAAGCATTCAGGTCAATGTTTGCCCGATTTGGGCTTGTAGCCCAACTGGTCACCGACAATGGGCCGCCATTTTTATCTGAAGAGTTTCAGACGTAATGCTTAAAGAATTGTATCAAGCACACGACGTCGGCACCCTATAGACCCCAAGGAAACGGGGAAGCTGAAAACGCGGTAAAGACCGTTAAAAAAGTTATTAAAAGAGCTAAATTTGAGAACGAGGACATATCGATTGCTTTAAATAGATTTCTTTTTCAATATCGAAATTGTGATCACGCGACCACAGGAATTTCAACAGCAGTCGCTTTGTTAGGACATAGACTCAGGAGTGGGGTTGATGCATTGCGGCCAGAAGTCGCTTCTACTGTTCGCGAGGCACAGGATAAGCAGAGGGCAAGAAGCGAAGGGCGAATTCGTGAGTTTAGAGTCGGTGAAGCTGTGCTAGCGCGCGATTATACCCAAAAAGGGGGAAAATGGTCAGAGGGACTAATATCGGAGAAAACAGGTCCTGTGTCTTATAAGGTCAGCGTCGGCCATGGCATCGAGTGGCGGAGACACTAGGACCAGCTGTCCCCGCTGGAAAAAAATAGGTACTCGCTGTCGCGCGCGAGCACAAGCCAGCCCGACGAATTAGGGGCTGCTAGCGGTGCCGAGGTCGAGGGCGACACTGATACACCCGGCGATGGTCAACCGTCTCTGATAAAGGAACATAGGGAGCTTTCGGATTATGAGGATGCTCAGGAAGCGCCGGATCCGTTGCATCCTGCTCCTCCGTCGCCCGGTGCGTCGGCGCGCGCCTTAAGGGCGTATAAACGCTCAACTAGAATATGTACTAAAAAGTAAGAATAAGTTATGGTGTCTATAGGTATATAGTCTCCTTTGTGAAGTAATACGGTAATTAAAGGGGAGGTATGCTAGGTAGTTTGACAAATAAACGTCAGTTAGTTTCCAAAGCATGTTTGTTATTTTCCACATACAATGCTAATGCAGTCTTGTTTTTAATTTTTAAATTATCTTTACTTGTTTCCATAATATATTTGAATGCCGGTGGCGCAAGTTTCTTATCGTTCCCGTGATATGTTTATACTTAGGTACTCTTAGTGAAGTCTCCGCGATACATGTTCCATAGTGTTGAGTACTCTGGCAATCTGAACGTTTTTATAAATTATTTTAGCACAAGATAGATTTTTTGTTTTTGGGGCGGTCGATTATTAAACTAAATAAATTATAGCACGTATCGAGGTTCGAGGTATGAATCCGCGATCCACTTGGCTTGATGTAACTTATTATAATAGGCATGATGACTGATTCTGAAAAATGGTCAGATTATGTTCGGAAGTATCTACGATTTCGAAAAAAATGTCTTACTTCAGGAGAAAGATAAGGTTTGTTAGATAAAATTGGCATTTTAAATTTAAATTTTCAAATTCACGCCAAAACGCTCGCGAGTGTCATGGCGTCGTTTGTGACGTCACTATTGATTTTACCAATGTACTCTGTGCAGTGTGAAGTAAACAATAATGTGACTGTCAAAGTTCGAAAACAAACAATTGGGATGATGCCTATGTCAAAAATAAATTATTTGTAACTGATTATTAAATAGAGGGTCTTCCAAAAGACCTAAAATTCACATCCTCGGTTAGTTCTTCCATACTAGAAGAGTGTTTTTAAGTTTGATAAAGAGTTGCTGATTTGATTGCGTTGTCATCATCCCTATTGTGACGTCATTCGCTTTTTGTTGTTTAATCCACTATGGCGGATTACTGTATTTTAAAGCTTTATTTTATAAAAATAAATAGCAGTCTCACTCGAAATGGAAAAATAAATATGTTCTTTATAATCCATGAAATTTTCATCCTATTTCATTAGATAAATTCATATTTTTATCGATTCTTGGTTACTGTCATCATGCCTATTGTAGTAACCATGTGATGCTGTATACAGACGGAGGTGGCGCTGCGCGCGGAGCTGGCGGCACGCGCGCTGGAGGCGGGGCAGGCGCGCGACGAGGCCATGCTGGCGCACCAGCACGCCGCGGACCTGGCGCAGCAGCTGCAGGTCAGAGCGCGATACCATCATATGCAAACACGACAATCTGCCTTTGCACCGCTACTTTGCTGATCCTAATTGATTTCTTCACGGCATATAACTGTATACGGCTGAAGCCAACCATTATGTAATCTGAGCCATATTGTTTACACGCAGGAAGCGAACCTCGCGATCGCAGACGTGGAGCAGCAGCGCCAGTTCGCCGTGCACGCCGAGCAGCTCGCGCAACAGGAGCTGCGCCAGACGCAGGCGCGCCTCGCAGGTACGCTCTATAGCACGTTGTAGCGCACAGGAGGAACCTCGCGTTCGAGGACGTGGAGCACCAGCGCCAGTTCCCGGTTTCAGTTCGCTAGTTGATTCCCATGATGTTTTAATGTTGACCGTTTACCCGTTCTTCTAGGTGAGCGACAAACGCGAACAAACAATAGCTGACTGTTCAGGTCGGCCGGCACTCTGGCGGCCTACGTTAAGCTGTAGCGTAGATACGTCTATCATTTTCTATGGCGTCGTATCGCGTCTCGTCGTGTGGCGTGCCTTCTGTCGCTCACGTAGCAAAAAATGTGGGCTGCATTTTCCGCTACCAATTAGACCGACTATTTCAAACGACTAAATGAATGAAATAGTACGATACCGTCTTATCTTTATATCTATCGCAAGATATCCTAGTCTAGCATATAATAATATTAAATATTTCGAGCAAATAAGTCATGAAAAACCTTTATTTTAGGATTGAGTGAACTTCAAAACGAATTGCAACGTTTGACTGCTCGAGCACAGACTGCCGAAAGTAATGCTGAAAAACTTAAGGAGGACATGGAAAAACAAAAGGAAGAGGTAATAAATATGGTCCGCATTTTTGTGGCTATCCAAATAAAAAAACTTAATCAGTATTTCATGGAAGATTTTATTTTGTTTGTTTTTGATATGATCTATCTACTGTTGAAAGCTTTCAAAAATATTACCGACTAGGCAACTCTTATACAAACTGCGCTAACATTCCTTTTACAGCTATTGAAGGAGATCAAATCCCTACAAGAACAGTTGGCAGGAAGAGAGGATGAGCTCGCCGAACTGAAGCAATTAAAAGCTGCACCCGCGCAAAACGGACTCCCTCCGACCAGCGTTATTGATGAACAAAAGGTATCATTCTGAAGTCTTTTTAGTGGTATTTAAATTTTAAATACTAGTTTTTTTTTAATGATCCATCCCCAAAGACATTCAAGGACTTCGAAAAAGATATACTTTTTCGAAGTCCTTGAATGTCTTTGCCGGTAGGATGGTAATTAGTCACTGCCAAAGCCTCCCACCAGACCAGATAAGAGAAAATTCAGAAATTATAAATTCCCACGTTAATACGCTCGACACTGAGCCAGGGAGGTCGTCAAAAAGGCATACTAACACATATTTTTGTTTATCTGTACAGTTTGTGAGTTTGTGACGTTGTAAGGGGTAATCTCTGGATCTACTAAACCGATTTTGAAAATAGGGATGATGACAACTCAGTCAAATCAGCAACTCTTTAACAGAGTTAAAAACGTACTTCTAGTATGGAAGTTGTATGAAATTCACAATAGTGACGTCATCAAATTTCAACGTTCTTTTTTTCTTTAATCTATATTTTAAAATGGTTATCAAACTCAAAACTAACCGAGGATGTGAATTTTAGGTCTTTTGGAAGATCCTCTATTTAATGATCAGTAAGAAATAATTTATTTTTGATATAGGTATCAACCTTATTCTGGTACCAATAGAAAGCCTCATTATTTGTGAGTGTCATAGGCTATGATATGTTATCCCGAAAAATAACGGAGTTCCCGTGGGAATTTAAAAACTTATTTCACGCGGGCAAGTCTGCTAGTTGTTAAATAAAATATTAATTGATTGAATAACCCAGGCGGCGGAGCTGGCTAAGGTGGAGAGCACGGTGGAGGCGCTGCGCGGTGAGCTGGCGTCTGCGCAGGACAGCGTGGCCGAGCAGAGGCGGCAGCTGGCCGCTCTGCAGGAGCAGCTCGCGCACTACCGGGACAAGAACAATGTGAGTGTGCGCCGCCATTGTCACCGGCCACCGGGCACGGCCGGCCCTGTCTCAAACTATTAGGCCACTGCACTTTTCTCAGGGACCTATACTCTTCAATCAGTGTAGTGTAATAAGATTTAGAGAGAAAGTTGTTGAGTAATAAGCGACTTTCTAATAGTGGCCACGCCCACCCTTACCACAGGGCCCTGTAAAAAGTGCAGTGTAATAAGCCTATATATCGATACCAATAGGCCTGTTACACTGCACTTTCCACTGGGCCCTGTGGCAAGGGTGGGCGTGGCCGTCGAAGTTAGAGCGTCGCTTATTACACAGCAATAAAGATCAAAATAGGGACCCTTACTTCCTAATTCTTATTACACTACACTGATTCAAGTGGAAAGATCCCTGTGATAAGTGCACTGTAATAGGCCTATAAAGTGGATTTCCTTTTTAGGGCTCCGTAACTCGAAAGGAATAAAACGGAACCCTTATAGGATTACTTTGTTGTCCGTCCGTCTGTCTGTCAAGACTCTTCTTCTCAGGAACGCATGGAGGTATCAAGTTCCTTGGAGCTGTGAAAAAACCAAACTTCGAAGCCAACGCAATCAAAAGATACAGCCGTTTTATGCTGCAAATTTTCGATACTCGCCATGCAATCAAAGCCTACAGGGTACTTCCCGTGAACTCATAATCTTGAAATTTGGTACGAAGCAACGCCTTGTAGCACAGATGAAGGAAAAATCGCGAGAAGCATAAATTTTTTGTTAAATCACATAATAAAAATATTTTTAATAATTTTAAACTTACTACGTACGGAACCTTCGGCGCGCGAGTCCGACTCGCACTTGGCTCTATTTTTAACATAATTATCTATACTTATATACTAATAGTAAATTGTACTACTATACTAGTATACTTATATACTGTTAAATTTTAATTTATCAAATCCTTAGCCTAAAATCAATTAGTTACATATTTACAGTTCACGCGCGAGTTGAATGCAAAGTTGTCACCATACATTTACTCATTCAACTCGCGCGCGATTTATACTTAAGTGTTTTGTTTCCAGTTTACTTATTATTGTATTATGTATATTATGGATATTATTACGTATATCGTTAATTTATCACCAGTCCTCTGGCGCGAATTAGTTTTAGAAATTTATCGTTTGCAATTAACAATAACAGCTTAAATAATAATAGGAATATAATATGACAATCTTTTTTCCTAACAAGTAACTTTCGTATAACCTTTTCTCGCACCTGCCACTCAGGAGTTGCGAACTAAAAACTGGAAAGTAGTGGAGGCGTTACAAACCGCCGAAAAGGCCCTCGCGTCCCGAGCGGCGCCCGCGATGCCGGCCCGAGACGCGCTAGCTGTAAGTGCTGTATGATATTACACGTATACTAATTAGTATATTCGCATTTATATCACAGAGCTTGTCCAAATGTACGCCTAATTTAATGCCACTCTCAAAACTGAACGAAAAATGAACTTTTCAAATGGTCTTGACAATATAATATGAGACATCTAAAATAAACCACCCTCTTTATTATATTTCTCAACGAAAATCTTCACAGTCTTCATTTATATACACGCACGCAATAAAAAGTATTTTATTAATATATTTCATAAGAGAGCAATAATTTTATGCTAAATTTATGAATTCATTGTTACATTGTATATGTTGTTTGTTTATTAAGTAGACTTTGAACAATTAGTTCAACAAACAAACAAAACTATGTAGATTTGGATAAGCTCTTATTTCTTCGGCCGGCTTCGCTTCATAACAATGTGTATACCTCCTGTATCTAACACTATTTCCATATAACTAAGAAAATTATGTCTAAATTAACTATGTAAATCTTTTAATTATCTAGAATAACTAAGTATATGCTGTTTTACTTTTAAGTTGCTCTTATATTTCATTGCCATTTTAACCAGTTAATTTTCTTAACTGGTTAAAATGGCAATGGCCTTTTACAAACTTCGGTACAATAAATGCCACTTAGATAATATAAACTTTTAATAATGATTATGATTCTTAACATCTGATTTATTACCAATAGGAGGCTGCAGTCAAAGCTCAGGAACAACATTTCACGGAAGTAGCGAATGTTCTACGCGCCGTATGTCCCACGGCGGCACCCAACTCTTCAATAGGACAAGAGTGGTTACATGCCTTTGCCGAGAACCTCAAAAAGGAACTTTGGAAGAAAGAAACCGAGAAGCAACAAGTCGAAAAAGATCTAGCATCAAAACTGTTAGAAAAAGAGACCGAGAGAAAGGAAATAGAAACTGAATTGCAGAAAAAACTACAAGAAAAGGAATTGGCGGCGAAAGAAATTGAGACGAAATTGCAAGAACAAATGCAAGATAATGAGTTAGCAAGTAAGAAAATTGAAAGTGAATTGCTAAAGAAGTTACAAGATGAACTAGCTGCTAAGAAACAATCAGAGATTGAATTACAGAAAAAACTACAAGAGGAATTGGCTGCGAAAGAAATTGAGAGGAAATTGCAGCAACAAATGCAAGATAAAGAGTTAGCAAGTAATAAAATTGAAAGTGATTTGCTAAAGAAGTTACAAGATGAACTAGCTGCGAAGAAACAATCAGAGATTGAATTACAAAAGAAATTACAGGATGAATTGAGAATAAAGAAAAAACTAGAAGGTGAATTGCAGAAGAAAGAAGTTGTGGAGGTCCAAGTTCAGGACCCAGTGGTGGATGACTCACGAGTCAAGGACTTGGAAGTCAAGAATGTACAGTTACAGAGCCAAGTTGACAAATACAAGAGAATCATTGATGACACTGTAAGTAATCACAGTAATTGTATTAATTTCGCTTACAATCATGCATCAAAACGTGGTTTTAAAACACTAAAATTATAATGTTGTTGCATAGTCTAACACCAGATATTATATTTACTTGAGTAATAAAACTTATAATAAAGAGTAATCACTTTAACATACACGGGAGCCCGGGCAAGCAATTAGCAAACAACTATACAGACAAACAAATGGTTTGAGTACACAAAATATATTTTTATACTTAGTTTGCTATTCAGCGACTTTACCGTTTTGATCCAAATCAAAAAATTGGAATCTGACCTTTTTACGAACGCTTCATTTTTTAACAGTGGTACGTTATGCGAACGGGACGCTGAGCGAACTAATTATGATCACTTTTAGTAAAGGTTTAAGTTGTTTTGCTTGGAAATGAGTTCAGAGATTTTGTAGTCAGTGGACAATGCGTCCAGGTTAAACAAAAGTAGAGAGAGATTAAATAATTATACCGTTTTGTTCGCCAACTTCGCACCCGTAATTTCGGTTTTAGTTACATTGACACGTAAATTGTTAGGAGAACGTGTTGAGTCGGCTGCAGCAAAACGTGTCGCGCGAAGAGGCGCGCTGGCAACAGGAACTCAGCGACAAGCAGCGCGACCTCGAGGCGCTGCGACAACACACAGTACAGCAGGTAAGAGACACACACACACACAAACGCCCACACACACACACACATACACACACGCACACACATACACTAACACACACACATACACTCACTCACTACTGAGTATGAGTCTCCCGTCAGGATGGGAAGGGTATTGGCGAACCACGCTGGCCAAGTGCGGATTTGACTTCACACACCTGAGAACATTATGAAGTACACTCGGACGTGCAGGTTTCCTCACGATGTTTTCCGTCACTTTGAAAGCAAGTGATATTTAATTATTTAATTTCTTAAAACACACATAGCTCCGAATAGTTTCGTAAATACAAATTGGAAATACGTGTCCAAGGATCGAACTTCAGACCACTCTAATAGGAAGTCGGGTGTCTTAATTCTAAACCCCTGTTAATGTCGCAAGTTTTGTTTTATTTAAGTGTTTATGCAGGCTGACTGCCCTCAACTCTTTACTGGTCTTAGATTCAACACTTACAGTTATATTGTATCAATGTTAAAAGGCTGGTGCTACAAAGTAACTAAATACCCTGCAGTTCTAAATTAGTCTAAAAGTTCCTTTTCTATGTAGGAACCTCTGGCGTTTGCATACTCCTGCATTGAGAAAACGTTACCTTCAATCATGGCAGAGGTACCAAAGTACATTCGTGTGAACCATACGTGTTTTATGTGGCTCCTGTATCAGATGTGGAGAAATTCAGTTTTTATAAAAGTATTTTCAAATTTGTGATGTCATGTTCCTGAGTCCAAGCTATTGGTTGTTGGGATTAAATTTTCGTCAAGGGGACAATGCTCTTCATTTGAACGCGAAATATCTTGTCAGTATTAGTATTAATATTAGATCTCATAGCGTCGCAAGAGTTCGAACGCGACTTAAACGTCAAAGTAAAATGGACATTTCAATGGATCTCAAGATCTTAAATCATGGACGTTTAGGTCCATTTTACTTTTACGTTATTTTGTTTTAACGCTCGAATTCTGTCAACATTGGTAAAATGTAAGTTGGTAAGGTACTCTATACTCGCGTGAATACGCTGCAACACAATACGAGTGCAAAGTCGCCCTTCAAGACATTCCTCGACCGATGACAAAATTTTTGTCAAACTTGAATCTGACTAAACTGTATATTTCATCACGCCAAAGGCAGGCGCGAACGGTCCCTTGTATCATAATAATACATGATAAGTTTTAAAAATTGAAAACTGTATATAGGCTGGCGAGTATCTGGCGAAGCGTAGCATAGAGCATTTATCACTGTCAAACCTCTATCGACTTAACGTGAAAATACTATACAGGTTACAGAATCAATTGACACAAATACTAGTCCCCGAGACTATTGGCACAGCGACTTCAGTAAATTAAATTATGGTTTGGAAGTGAAAATTGCTATGGCTTCTTATTGTACGACTTCTAACTCTGAACACCCATTTCTCTTACTATGGTGATGGTTTTGTGTAAACAAGTAGAAGTTTCCTGAAATTCTATGAAAATTATACCGTAATCATATATGTAAAGTAGATGATGCCCGCGACTTCGTCCGCGTGGATTAAGTTTTTTGATTCCCTCGGGAACTCTTGAATTTTCCGGGATAAAAAGCCTATGTCCTTTCTCAGGCTATAGACTATCTCTGTACCAAATTTCATTTAAATCGGTTCAGTAGTTTAGGCGTGATTGCGGAACACACAGACAGACAGACATTACTTTCGCATTTATAATATTAGTATGGATAAAGGCATTTATTTATTTGCAGATGCAAAACAAAATAGATTCACTTAAAGCGGAACTAGAGAAGTTACAAAGCAGAAATCACAGTCACAGCTTTGCGGACGCAGAAAGAATCGCAGAGGTAGGTACATTATTTACCAGTGTCTATTATCACAGAAGCTATGAAACCGTCATAAGCTAGTAACAGCGTCGTATCGTGTGCGCAAGGTGCAGAAATCCTTGTTGGGTCGAGTGTACGTTTTTATAATATGGTTCCCAAAGAGTTTCTGGATTTGCCATTACATAGATTTAAAGACTGTGTTAAACAGCATTTGTTAAGTCGAGGTTATTACACTATCGATGATTTTATTAATGACAAAGTTGCATGGAAGCAACCGGCCTCGCATCCAGTGACCCACAAGTCAGTGTAATACTTGTAACGTATGTGTTGTGTTGTCTACATTTTGTAACCTTTTCTTTTCTATGAAAAGAGCAACTGCTGAGTTTCTTGCCGGTTCTTCTCAGTAGAATTAGCTTTCCGAACCGGTGGTAGAGTCTTAACGTTTCATAAGTGACACAAGTTGTCCTACATGAAATAAATAAATCTTTTATCATTTATCATTTATGCAAATGCATAATGTTTTGTATAGGTTACCAATGAGTACCTGAGGGCCCAGCTGGATTAAATAAATAAAAATTACAGTTGAATACTTGGATTTTGAAATGCTATTTTATTGGTTTCATAGGAAAACCTAATGGCGGGTTGTGCGGCCAACCACGATACAGAGATACACAATGGGCCACTTCAGGTGAGACTAATTAGTTTTAGTAAGTGATTATTATCATAACTTTTCAAACAGACCCTATTAAAATTGATCTACTAAAAGTGGCTCAACGGCTTTTTGTTTATTTACAGGAACAGATTAAATTAAACGAAATATAACAAAAAGAAAATGCAATGTACAACACAGATTTAAGGCTGGAACTAATCGGCGCGCAACGTCGCGTCTACTCATTCACTGCCGCGCTATCGCTAAGGTGTACTACCTAACCAGGGTGTCCACTTGTACACGGAAGAAAGATAGGACGAATGTCAGGGATTTGGACAGTCTGTGATGGATTTTAAAATGCAAACTTACGAGAAACATTGTTTTTCTTTTCGCATTAATGGTGTTGGATATAAATACTTGTCTTGCTTGTGATGTATTTTGTTATCAACAATATAATATTTCTTTCCAATATTATAATTTAAAAAAAACCATTCATATTCCCATAATTAATATGAATGATATAATTTTACTATAATACAACCATGTCATAGCATCTATTGACACCAAAGTATGCAATTTCAAAACTGTATAATTCTCCTGTTTTCAATAATGGGATTAGAGGAAAGAGCAGATTGATGTTCAGAATCGCAGAAAGGAAATCTCAGTAGTGGACTCCCTGATAAGTGAAACCCGTTTTATACCAGGATTTATATTTTTTGTAATATGTAGTGCACTCGAAAAGAAGTCGACGTAGACAATCTAAACGTAAAAAATATTGTAAAAGTTCTGCTCGATAGTTATTGATATAGGTATACACTTTTGGATTTCCAAAATAATGAAACTAATTCTGTTGTAAACAATCTCAAACTAATCAAAATTATTGTTACTTCGTATTCTAATGATATCCTTTTCCCCAATTATAAAACTAAAATACATATAGACCTACCGTTTTAATTTAGTTTCGAGATTGTAAACAACAGAATCATCTTCAGTAGTCTACGTAATACAACAAGCGATGCGTTTATGTACCTATTTTAAAATTAACTTATTTAAATGGTTTCAGCCGAACATAATTAACAGTTTTGTTTCCAAGTTGCTTCTGAAACCCACTTTGTTTTCAACGTATATTTAAGTTGTAGCTTGTAACACATTAGAGAAATTAACCAGTGATTGTATACATAAAGTACGATGTGTTTATCTCATGTGAAAATTATCATCACATCATATTAAAGCCATTATATTTGACATCACCTTTTATATAACTATAAATTGATTATAGTTTATTATTACTATAAATATATCACCGAATGTAACTCGGCTGAACGACGATTACGGGCTGTCTCGTAGAGAGCTTCACGGCAGACAGCCCGCAGTTGTCGTTCAGCTGCCGCATAACGCGAACAAGCTCATGAAACGTGTTTAAAACTAGTCGGGCAGTTTCCGACACAAGTGAAATTAATTTAACGAATTAAAAAATACGACTGCCCTGCTATATTATTTTTGGAGTTTACCTCCCTAAGAAGCGATTTGCATATATAGCCTTTGGAATCTAATTCACATTTTTTATTAAATGATATTTTTTTGTGAATGACTAAATATTGAACTATAGTGTTATATATTTTTGGAATGTACTCATCATTTTCTAGATGATGATTATATAGTTAATCTTATTTTCGAATATTTTTTTTCAATTTTGGTCTTTAATGCGGGACCATGGTCACCCCATAATTTTTTTTTAAATTTTACTAGCCTATGTCACCCGGAATAAGCTAGGGATTCTAACGATACCTCATTTATCAAAATCGGTTCAGGCGTATAGCAGTTATGGTGGAATATACAAACTCACATACATACATACATACATACATACATACATACATACATGAACCCTGAAAACAATATACACCTTTTTTCAGGCAGTCGTATAAAAATACGTGAGTTACAACCGGTGATGTATTTATAGTTATAATGAACATCACTCAAGATAGAAACATTAAAATAGAATTTGATTGCCAGTACAAAAAAACTTTTTAGAATCTGTCTAGTGAAAGCTTTGAGTTTATTTTAGAGCATTGGCGATTTTAGATACTGAAATCACTGAGGTCATACAAAACTGAAGGCCATACAAAACTAAATAAAAAATCTATATCTGTCCAACCATTTATTTAACTTTTGACATAACCACGCCTATGAAGTGAAGAGGCAACCACCGACAAAAATACAATACTTCATAGACGCAGTTTTTTTTACAATAGTGAAGCGACGTTTGAAGCCGCGTTTTATCCAATATAACTCGTATACTCATCTAATAATTAACAGTACAAATTTTCTTTTTAAAATAATCACAAGTTCCTTAAAGATTGTCCTTTAAGCACCACACATCTTTGGCGATGGATGGTTTCGATGACCTGCCTGATTGATGTACATTTACTGTACTGTTTTACATAAATTATTTATTTTAATACATTCATTAGTATACTTAGTCAGTTAAATGCTTGTGTATGGTAATTAAATGGTCAATAAGATAAATATCAAAGTGTCAAATCGATTAAAACTTCCTCTTAAATAAAGTCGATTGATATCAAAAATCGAATCAGTAACACAGAACATCATTGACTCGATCTGCCAAAAATTATGTTTGGACAGAGAATAGTATAAGCACATATGGGAATATAATTTATTTTTATTTTAAATTACTGGGCATTACGCACGCTCAGCTTTGACTGGACAAACTTTTAGATTTTGTTAAGATTTATTGCCATAAAACAAAATTAGAAGTAAAATGTACCAACATCGTAACAAAGATATTTTTAAGCATATTCTTATACTTTAATGCATATTCTGATTTCTGTAAATCGGGAAGTTTCTATAGCTTTGAATTAACGGGATATAATGAGATATGAATAATGGTTTTTATTAAATAATTATTAGAATAATCTGTCGCTGAGAGTGGAAGAATTAACGTATTTAGGTACTGGTAACACTGGAGCAATACAAAACCATCAAGACGTACGTACGTTTATTTAGTGGTTTATTCCTAGTTTATATGAGTGGATACCGGATACCCGAAATTTTCATTAATTTTCTGCCATTTTACACTCCCAGCTTTCACTGGACAAACTATAATCACATGGTTTGGAAGAAAATATCATTAAAACTTTTTTTTATAACATATAGGTACCTACCAATTTTATTAACTTTGTATACGAGTCATTGATTTCACATGGAAATTTGAGTCACAAAGTGTAATTAAGTAAAACTAAATGAAATATAACTGTTGGTATTCATAGAAAAGGTTGGAGAAACAATGAAATAAATCTAATTCCTAATAGTTAATAAGTAAAAAGTAAGTTTGTGACTGCATAAGTGCGATAATTTCATTATTATCTAAGCAAAGCTTACGTTATTTAATTGAATAAGTTGTATTCGATATCACGTAGCTTCAACAAATGTACCTATTCGATATCATGATTCACATAGCTTTTACACTGTGATTGTGATTTAGGTATCACTTTGTTGAATGTTTTGCTACCACTTATGTTCTGTACTAATTAATTAGGTACCTAGGTTTATATATCGCAATTTATGTTCTAGTGCAATGCCACTCGCGATTTTAAAAAACTAACTTTTAAGCTGTCCTAGACCATAATATGTGAAAGTTTCAAAAATTAACACCGATTAAATACTTCGCTTTTAATATACCTACCATATCAGAAAATTGTCCATCAATAATTCTTTCTATCCCGCTCACTCTGCGAACATTTATAGAGGCGTTCCTGTTCCTTGAGTGAGTAGGACAGAAATATATGCAATTGGCATGTAAAATGTATGACAACAAGCTTCTTGTTTTTGATTAATAAAAACCATGTCTAATTACAGTTTAATGAAGCAGCAAGGGTAATTTAAGTGTATGGTTTTTGAATAAATTATTTATATACTTTAATTTTTTTTTATCGTGCGTCGCTCTTCGTTATTGTGATCATATAATCAATGTTAATAATATAAGGCAAATAGTAATAAGTAAGTAATTAGTAATTTTCTATTTAAAATTTTCCGTTGTTTTATACTAAAATATTTTTAGTTAGTATTTGACAAATTTATTTAAATTGGCTAAATGGTGAATTGTTTGGTATACCGAATTTAAAATTAAGTGTGCATTTTCAATGATTTAAGGAATGTTATTTACTGTTCAGATATTAAGTATATTATTTTATTTTTAACTTTTGTATTAGATCGCACATAGATCATTTCTCTCAGTGCCTTAGAATTTAAATTAGCTGTTTATTTTCTAGAAAAGTGAAATCAAATGCACGCATAACAATAAGCTATTCTGTATTAAAATGGCAATATTAAGCTATTTTTATAATTTTTTTCTGTTGGCTAAGCATGGTTAAACTTTGTGTTCTAAGCTATCAAGCTTTATGGACGTAAACCTTACACAAAGATTATCACACGACCATTACGGCCAACAGTCAACACAACACCACATGAATCGCACACTTTATTGAGAAATGCCGTGTCAAATATCCTGTAATAATATTAGTAGTAAAAACCTAATTATTTTATATTAATTTTAATAAGGCAATTTATATGAGAATTCATTTATTATAAGATAAAGACATTACCTATCAAATAAAGTATTTCTATGATAAAATGCTTGTTTTATTTGCCGTTATATATGTCACCGTAAGATTGTAAAAACCGTTAGATTATAATCTAACTCGCGAAATTCTAAACTACTACGGTGACATATACATACCATGCCGATATGGTATAGATTTAGTCAGATCTCTATTGATAAGTTGCTACGTAAGTATTAGCTAAGCTAATCTTTCAATATTGTAAGCTAACACTACCAAACATCAAAATGGGTTAAACATATTATATCGCAACTGTGTAGCACACAAAAATACACTTCACAGAATTTATAAGCTTCAACCTGATGCCCGGAATTGAGGTTTTTGGTTACTGTGGGAACTCTTTAATTTTCCGGGACAAAACGTAGCCACTAGCATGAGGTGTTATTCCGGACTATAATGTCTGAGCCAATGTACTCTGTGGTCTGAGCTGTGCCGAACGTCCACGTGGGTGAGATCGAGTAACGAACATCCGTCCATCCAAAATTGCATTTATTATTATCTAAATTAGTCTGTCGACGTATAGATTAGTTCAAGCTGTACGGATGCAATCAACTACCTCAATTCACATTATACATGTAGACCGGGCCTAGTCATTAAAAAATTTGAACTAAATTTACTAACGCTATCTAGTCTAAAAAGCGGGAACTTACTAACAACATATGCGCCATCTAGTGTAACAGCTTGAAACGGTCACGTATGACACGGTCATAGATTAGGTCGATTAATAGGCCTTACACTGAACTTTCCGCAGGGCCCTACGGTAAGGGTGGGCGCGGCCGCAATTTAGAGCGTCGCTTATTACATTGAATAAGGATCAAATTAGGGACCCTTCCTCTCTATATCGTATTACACTACACTGTTTCAAAGGTATCAAAGGGTCCCTGTGAAAAGTCCAGTGTAACAGGCTTCTATGTCAAGAAAAAGTCATACGCTGAGCAGGACAAGAAAAAATTTCTCGCTCTGTCACTCCTTGCCATTACTTACTCTAGCGGCACGCTATGATGGCCGGTTTGACACATTACAATAGTGATGTGGAATGTCAATTTATTCTCGAACAAAAAACAATTAAGTTTTGTTTTTGTACCTGATTAAATAGGTTTAATAAAACAAAAATGTATATGTTTATTTAATTTATTTGAACGAACTGAATATTTGAACGAAAATGAATATACATACTTTATATGCACACAAGAAACATATGAATACAAAAGATACCAAAAAAGGTGCCACAAAAGGCCATAATTAATCAGATTCGTCCATACTACTATTTTCACTGTCGTCACTGCTATCATCACATACATTAATAATTATATGTTCGTTTTCTATAATATTATCTATTTTCACATCTCTTTCATAATCTTCCCTTATTAATTTAACAGTTCTATTCACAACCTTTTCCCAGTCTCCTTTAGTCACATGTTCACAAGCTTCTTCTAATAATTTTAGCATTTTTTTTGTGGTAAATGGGGGTTCTGTATTGTGTCTTGCAGCATATCCCTTAATTTGAGCCCACACCAACTCAATCGCATTATACTCACAATGGTAAGGCGGTAACCGTATAACTCTGTGCCCATGTTCTAATGCTATTTCGTCAATGACGTATCGGATCTTGGTTGGTTTGTTTTCTTTTAAAAGACGTACTAATTCCGCTTTTAACATATTCATGTTTGCATCTACGCCATTTTTACGAAGCCATGCGACGATATCAGCTTTCTTTTGGGATTGGGCAGGTGGCTTGTCAATTTGCATCGAGTGGTATGGGGCGTTGTCCATAATTATAATAGATGGTTCAGGGAGGCTACACAACATTGAGGTAAACCATTCAGTAAACTTTTCTCCATTCATGTCTTCATGATAGTCTCCAGTGGTTTTTGACGCAAAAGCCATGAGAGAACCTTCGACAAACCCGTTGATGGTTCCGGCGTGACAAATTATAAGTCGCGATCCTTTTCCTACAGGAACTTTGGAAGTAGATGCTGCTGTGTCATCGTTCCAAGAACGGCCTACAGTATGGTTAGCATTAAGCCATGTTTCATCCAAGAACACAACATTTTGCCAATTTTTGATTTCTTTCACTTGCCGTAAAAAAGTATACCTTGCCATCGCTATATCAAATCTTTCCATCAATATTTTGCGTTTGTTACATTTTTTGTATCGAAATCCAATGGTCTTCAAAATCTTCGTTAAAGAACTTTCCCCACCGAAGAATAATCCAGCTTCCTTCAGTGAATGCACCAACTTTTTTCTTGTTGGATACTCCTTCTGTAAATAGTAGCCGTAAACATGTCTTCGGATAGCATCGGCATCAAAGCTATCGATGCCTACGACTGGTTTTGCTCGTTTTCTCTTTTTTGGTGTGTGAAGTTTATTTTCTTCTGTGCCAGTCTCGCCATATTTTTTTTTAGTTATCCGTCTAACAGTTCGTTGTCCAATATTAAGCGCATCAGCTACGCGTTCAACCACTGACGTTATAGGTAAAATTGGCCCTCCATTTTGAGCTTCACGATCGAAATAGTTACGAAGGCGTATTACGAACTCACGTGTCTGACTATTTAGAACAGTTCTCTGCGTACGTTCGGTCATATCGACGAAATCCACAACAAAGGGCTTGAACAGAGTCCAAATTAACGAGCAAGGGTCAACAGTAATGCAGTATCAATATTTGAAATCCAAAGCCAGGTCAAAACTATATCACAATCGCATTGCACTGACAGTTTATACTTTTCGAAGCAACGTCAATTCGAAACTGCTTTGTTTTGCATTGAGCATTGACGCGAGTTTGCCGGAGGTAGTAGTTGTGCTAGCCAGCGATCCTATGTGACGATCGTATTAGATTCCATTTTTAAAAATTTATTGATATTTTTTTGCGATTTCAGAGGTTTGTCCACATAGTGAAAATTGTTCATATTCACAAGTACATTCACCCCTTAAATGGTGCAAACTGATTTTTCTACACTTGTATACATTTAAGAAATCAATTTAATAAATAAATTTTGAGTCCTAAACCTAAAACTACATTCGATAAAATTTATGAATCTCTGCACATCACTATCGTCAATAAAGTAATACAATTATTTCCTTCAAAGTCGTTATCAATTAATACGGAACTTCATGAGAAACTACATTCGATAAAATTTATGAATCTCTGCACATCACTATCGTCAATAAAGTAATACAATTATTTCCTTCAAAGTCGTTATCAATTAATACGGAACTTCATGAGCGGACAAACGTCAAACCGGCCATCATAGCGTGCCGCTAGTTTAATAGGCCTTACACTGCACTTTCCGCAGGGCCCTACGGTAAGGGTGGGCGCGGCCGCAATTTAGAGCGTCGCTTATTACATTGAATACGGATCAAATTAGGGACCCTTCCTCTCTATATCGTATTACACTACACTGATTCAAAGGTATCAAAGGGTCCCTGTGAAAAGTCCAGTGTAACAGGCTTCTATGTCAAGAAAAAGTCATACGCTGAGCAGGACAAGAAAAAATTTCTCGCTCTGTCACTCCTTGCCATTACTTAAATTATAGGTATTATTATTACAATGTCTATGTAATGACTAAGGAAGTACCAATGGAGTAGTCATACCTACGAAAAAAGCTGTATACCTAAACATTAACGATACACTAAAATGGCGACTTACCAAAGTGCAGCCCTGATGACTATCGATAATATTTATCGATGTGGTTTATTATATACTCAGAATAAAGTTTGTTCTGTATTCTGAGGCAATAGGATGCATTCTGATGCTGGCATAAAGTCCGGATTCTATAGGATAATGGCTGCTAACCCTACCACGCTTTTACGACACAGTACCAACAAAACACAATCTATACTAATATTATAAAGAGGTAAAGTTTGTGAGGTTGTAGGGGGTAATGTCTGGATCTACTGGACCTATTTTGAAAACTCTGTTACCAATTTAAAACCACATTATTTATGAGTGTCATAGGCTATATATTAACCCGAAAAATGAAAAGAATTTTTCGTGGTAGTCGGATTTGCAAAGTCGGAGAAAAAACGTCGAACGAAAACGTTTTTTACGAACGCTGTGTTAACAATTACATGAAGTTTTAGAGAAAAGTTATAGTTTGATAATGCTTACTAAAAAGTCAGCGACAGCATATGTCTATATTTAAGTCACAAAAAGATGAAAAGAATTTGTCGTGGTAGTCGGAACCAAGAAACCTCAATCCACGCGGACGAAGTCGCGGGCATCAGCTAGTATATGATGAATTTAAAAAATTTACGTAATATACAATTGTGAATTCGCAGTCACCGCATGGTGGTATTCTGTGGTTCCACTTGTAGGACACATTGGTACTCAGATCAATGACCTATAGATAAACTGATGGTCATATTCAAGTAGAATAAATACTGTGTGAGAGGTATATAATAAAATATTGCCATATTCATAATTTACTCCCAAAAGTGGTGACTCCTGTCAGATAGGATAGGAGAAAGTTTTGTTTGACCAACACAATTTTTAATTATAAATATAAAATTATATTATATTATAATAATATATTATCAATAATTCATAATATCACGCGAATGTTTAATTAAATACCTATTTATGTAGTTTCATGTATTATTTTATCTGAACTCATATTATGTCAAAATCGAAACCATAAAATGTTAGTAACATACCTACATAATAATTTACCCAGACTTTTCTTGATATTATTCCGTACGTTTCATTGCTATTTGTAGAATGCTAGATGACATAAAACATTACAAAGTATTACAGAATTAGAAATTATTTTTTGCATAATACACATAATATTACAAAGGTGGTAAAAGATAAAAATACAAGTGTATTACCATCGTCATAGCGTGCAATACTTTAAAATAATCGATGTAGCAAATCACGGTATTAATTAATTAGATAAATAGGTGAACAATTAAGTTTTTTTTTGAGATATCGACAATACCTACATATTTTCATATCAACTGAGCCTAAATTGAAAATGTCATACATTTAGATTAAGTATTATCGATAAATTAATATGAAGCACTTGTTAAGAGTCAAAGAAATATTCCTATATAATTATTAAAGTCAACCATGTAGTTGCATAAACCTAGCGTTTCATTTGGCTTGCCACCATTAAAAAATTTATCTAGGCTGTAGATGGCTATAACGTATGTACTTATGCACTTTTACGGAAAATATTAGAATGAAGTACATTAACTTTAATTCATTTTCTCCTTGAATATAACTTTTGACAAACAAAAACAGAACAATAAATAATAATAAGGCCAGAAAAGTTGGTGGGAAGTGAAATAGGGATTAAATCATTTCATTCAATTAGTGTTTTATTTAACTCCTTACTTTTCCGGGATAAAAGTAGCCTATCCTTTCCCCGGGAAATACCACATATCCCTGTACTAAACATCAAAATCGGTTGAAAAGGTGGGCCATGAAAGCGTAGCAGACAGACAGGCAGACATACACACTTCCGTATTTATAAGATTAGTATGGATTATTGTAATAGATAATAAAAGACTAATTTAATAATGACCATAATATTTAGTCATTTGTGTCGCTTTTACCTTTTTCCGTTAAGAGAGACAAAAAATCGGACGTGCGCGCTTGCCCGAATGGGAGGAATTTTAATTTGGGTCCTGGCAGCACTTCAAATGTACTCATTTTAATAACAACTTTTCTTATCAGTTTTACTATGAAAATTAGACCCTATTTCTTTCATTTACTTGAGTAAACATTAGTTACACATAATTATAGTTACGATAATATAAAGATCCAAAGATTAATGTGTCACTATCAAGATTTTGACCACTTTGTGAAATGTAATTTCATCGATTTTCTTTTCGCTGCGACTTTTGCAGCCTAATATACTGCAACCCACCATTGCGCAATAGCTTAACGAACACAAAATTTCAGAAACGATTCCACCTACAAATGTTATAACAATAATAATATTAAGTATATCAAAAACTTTGACTACATAGCTAACCTCCAATGTTTGTGTGTCACTTGTTACTGGTGTGACAGCCAAAAAAAATTAACACGCTGACGGGAACAAAAAAATATTCACATAACTTTCATAAAAAGGCATTAACCCAGAGACAAGTAACTTAAAGGATAGTTAAGCCATAAAGCTATCTCGTTCTAGCATTAAAAGTAGAAATATGGCGAAATCTTTATAGGTATCTAATCTTTGTAGGTATCTAATCTGAGGATCCTTGTTTGATCAAAGAACAAAAGAATAAAGATACATTAGAGCTTTGATTCACAAGTTTATTAATGCTTATCTAATTCTAATAGTGCGTACATAATATTTAGTGAAGGAATTAATACCAAGTCAAAGCTGTGGTTAGCGTCAAGGAACATTGGGTCAGCGTGCGAATTACTCGACTGTAATACAACTTTATGATGGCTTCCGAGGTAGTTCTGAAAAACGTAGACAATGCTTGTGAAACAGCGGAAGAATTCACTAGAGTATTTTATAAACAACTAGATAATAGCAGACACTTAACCTCAAAATTATATCTTGATACGGGGCTATTGGTATGGAATGGAAATGGTATTCATGGGAATGAAAAAATTCAAAAATTTCTTATGGATTTACCTGCCAGCAACCATGTGTTGAAAACTTTAGATGCTCAGCATATAAAAGATAATTTGGTATCAAACAAGCTAACATACCTCATACAGGCCTGTGGAGATGTTACTTATAACAATGATCAGGTGAAAACACCATTCCAACAGACATTCCTTGTTGTAGCAGTTGAAGGTAAATGGAAAATTGCATCAGACTGTTTTAGATTACAAGTGCCACACAACAATTAAGTCCTTGAAATTTTTATAGCTGAGAATTCACTGTAGGATATGTTTAAATATGACTAATACTGAATAAGATTAAGATATAACTCTGTAAATAAAACATTGTTTTGAACTAGTTTTTTGTCTGTATATTTCATCTAAGTCATAAAACAATCTTATTATAATAATATTGACTTATTCTAAGTTTATAATTTTGAGTAACTGCCTAAATAGTAATTACAATTGGAACAGTAGTGATCAGCTTTTTTAAATGTTGAAAATGCATACGGAATCGCAGCGAGGCAACACAGCATACACCAACTGAAAAATTATAAGATCTTTTCATTAATCAATAATTTGATTGGGCTTCTACAAACATCTCCACTTTGGTGAAGAAATGAATGAAGAGTCTAGATTGTTATAGATAAGCTACATTACAAAGGGGAGTATCTGTCCTAAAAGGAAAATCAATTCAAAGATAAATAGCTTTAGATAGGAAGCCTTTTCATCATCACTTCAACCTATTGCTGGCTCCTCAGAACAAAGATGAAATATATCCTAGCTCGTATATGTCAGGATGAGAAGGGTTAAGCCAAAGTCCACCGCACTGGTCAAGTGTAGATTGGCATACAACCATCTGCCTTTGAGAACATAGTGAAGAACTCTCGGGAATGCAGGTTTCCCCACAATATTTTCCTTCACTGTTAAAGCAAGTCATATTAAATTTATAGAGCACATCACTAAAAATATTGAGGTGTGCACCGGGGATGGAACCCAGATAACACAAAACTATTATAATATGAAAACTTGAAGATTGTTTGTATATACTATTTTAATACTCACAATGTCAGTCCACAAATAAAACCTGCAAGCATATGGGTTTTATGTGAACTAACAAATTGCACAGATGAAAGAGCCCTTTTATGACAACTTGGACAATTCAAATAGACAGGCACATTTTTAAATGACTGCTGAACTATTATTGTTTGCTGTACAGGTTGCACTGTTACTGGTCCTCGATTTGTTCTATCTACCATTGTATATGGTGGTGGTGGATCTCTGTGCTGGATTGTCTCCATATCTACACCCAACTGTGCCATTTCTCTGTCTGTTCTTGCTGTATCCATACCTTGATTACTCCCCACAATGTCTTCAATGATATTGCTGTTCAATATGATATGGTTTCAAGTCTTTATCTGATATTCATATCTTATCAGGGCAGGTAGTATGTCACCAAATACCAGATAAATGTTAATAGCAATGTACATGTATGTTGTTTTAGCTTTTATGTAAATGTAAAAATGTACTTGATTTAAGGGGTGGCAAAAATAAGTCACTTTTATTTTAGCTGTTTATTTTTAATACAATAAATATTAAAGGATGTGGAAGAAAAGTTTGAAATATTAAGTATAAGTATGAATCAAAAAAAATTACATAGGTGTAATTTCAAAAATTTTAACTATTCATATTTATTTTCTTTGGTTCTCAATAGCAGTTAAAAAAAATTTATAGATATTGGATCTACATATACAACAGTGATTTAGCTGTTAGCCTTGTTGCACTTTTTAAACAAGTTTTATATAGTGTGCATTACATTTAATCATCTTTAAAACTTATTTGCAAAACAAAGTTGGATAAGAAGTCTTATAATGTTAATTAAAACTGTAAAGTAAAGCTACTAAAGTACAATTTCAAAAATGTTAAGTATATAGGTATTTTAATATCATTAATAAGTAAATTACAATTTTTATTTTGAAAATATCTTTTAGATTTTTGTTTACAGTGTTTGAGTTTCATTCAAATATTATGTAATAAGCCTTATAAATTATAATAATAGATAATGAGCAAAGATGAGAATGAGGTACATTGCTACAATTATTGTAGAATGTAGATTAATAGTTTGCTGCCAACTGAGCGGTAATTTGGATAGTAGCTGAGGGTAATATCATATAATTTACAAGATGACTAAGCAGGCCTGTTAACCACATGTAATATTTTTACTACTCCACATTTTTAAGAACAGTATCACAGTACATTTCCATTAGCTATAAAATGTAAGTATAGTATTATTTACTTCATTATTTTCATGTTTTAAATTATTATAATTCAACACAGGTGGAATGATTGGTTTTATGCTAGACATTGTGAAAACAAATATTTGAAGTGTATAATTAATATTATTATGGACACATATTACAAGAAAAACAGAAATGGTAAGGTAGAACATGTTTACATCCAGCTAAAGCTTAGTTTTATATAAAACTACATTTTTCCTGTATACAAAAATAGTGTCTTATTTACTAATACCTAATATGTAATTTAAATTAAAACTATAAAACACATTTCAAAGTTGAAACAATACATACATTCAAAATAACTTTAAATACAAGTTGTTCCTAATAGAACATAAAAAAAGGATACCAGGTCACCATCCAAAAATACACACCTGGAATTAAATACAAGAGTAATAAAGTTACAAAAATAATATTAAATATTGATTCATAAGTTCATAAGCTTCTTATTTAATTCACAAATGGCACCAGAGCAGTTTCATATTTTAATTTTAATTTTGTAATCTATACATGTATATGTCACCATAAGATTGTAAAAACCGTTAGATTTTAATCTAACTCGCGAAATTCTAAACTGTCGAAATATTGTAAACTGTTCAATGTTCTGAGTGTCAATTTTTGAAATATTCATTTTATTTACTTTTTCTTGTCTCTTTCTTGTAGGATAAGTTAGGGTTTGACATAAATAATCAAGTAGTGCCCAGGCCGGGCACTTAGGTTTTATCAGGTTTAAATACCTATCAGAAAATAATGCGTTTAATTGTAATCTTTCCACAGTTTAGAATTCCGCGAGTTAGATTATAATCTAACGGTTTTTACAATCTTACGGTGACATATAGATTACAAAATCAATATATTTTTTAATTTTTCAAGTATTTTGTGTTCATAAATTTTCACCAACAAACAAAATTTGCATTTATTAAAAAATGCACCCCAATCCAATGTTATAGTCTGTCAAACTTATTTGACCCAGTGGCCAAAATTAGAACAAATTTATGTAAGAAATTTATTTTTCACATCTATTAGCGATGCTGACACCTGGTCAGATAAGTTTAGGACTATAAATAAATATTATGATCATTTACCACATCATTAATTCATGAAGAATCAAATCCTGTGTCACATGGCAATGGGGTTGACAGTTGTCAAAGTTAGCATACCTAGTTTGTTCTAGACAAAAACATTATAAATTTGTATAGTTATTTTCAGTATATTTTCATTATTTATAATGACGGGCTGATTTGTTTCAAAATGCTTGGTTTTACTACTAGTTTTCTGAAGGACAAAAATACCTAAGGCTCTTGTTATGTTGAAAATTTTTTTTGGAAACAGACTACTTGCCATTGCCAAGCAGATCTTTCAGCCCTATCCTCAGTGATCTTCAACTCGAGGCTGGTTGAAAATTGTTGGCAACTACTGAACACCTTAGCCAACACAAATAAGGTGATCCTTCGTTGGGTCCCGGGGCATGCGGGTATTGACGGCAACGAAAGTGCCGACGAACTCGCAAAGCTAGGAGCTAGGGAGCGGCAAACTGGACCTGAGCCTGTGTGCGGCATACCTAGGAGCCTAGCCAACCTCACCCTGTTGACCTACTGCTATTATGAAACACTGATTCTCTGGCGAGATCTTCCAGGAATGAAACACTCCAAAGCGCTAGTGAAATCCTTCAATAAGAAGGCCGCCGCAGCGGCACTAGCGCTACGAGGAAAAACTTGTGCATACTAGCGCGGGCACTGTGGGCTGAACAGACACATGTTCAACCTAAAGCCTAACAGATGTGTGCAGGCTCTGCTCTGGGGCTGAGGAAACTCCTTTCCTTATCTGCTACTGCCCCGCCTTAATGCACAAACGTAACCTCCTCTTAGGGAAACACTTCGTAGACCCTGAGGAGGCAAAGAACATCCCGGCCAAAAAGCTGCTGCTGTTTTAAAGCTTTCACCGGCCAACCCCATTAGTGGAACTATAAACTACATTTTACATAGAATAAAAGCATAAATATTAAATATATTCTATATCTGTTGTGACACGGACTATATTATAATAACATTATATTGTCATTGTTCCTTTTTTTTGTAACACTTTCATAAATTTATTATAATTTTGAGTTATAAACCTATCCCATATATTTCAATATTATGTAATATGTAATTAAAATTAATATTAATTTTATTTAATTTTTTTTAATAATATACTTAGTAAAATTCATTTTGCATGATTGAGGGATATTGAATTTGTATAATATGAAAGAGTAATAACTAACACTTGTTGCTTTTGCCAATGAATGTGCTACAGTTAGGGCAGTAATGTTCAGCATCCTTGAAAGCATCGAAGCAGTATGGTACAAGCCCGAGGCAGCACAGTGAGCAGACCCTATAAATAACACTTTGATTACAATACAGTAGTTAACTAAAGCTTTTATAATGAATTAACAGTAATTTTCATTTCAAAACTACTAACTTATATGATGTGATGTTTGTAAAGTAGGCCAAGTTTTAGTGTTCATCTTACAGTCCATAATACCTTTATAGCTTGTTTAGATACCTTAGTATATTTTGTAAGGATGATTGATGATTAGCTGATATTGTGCAGTAAATTCTTTGATGATGTTAATTGCCAATAATTATAACCTTTGTAAAGGATGCTGGAACAGGTAGGGAAAAACTCTGTAGTTCTCAAGAAATTGTATATTAACAATCTGACACAAAAATAAAATTTCCATGACAACACAACTGACTACTTTTCTTCACATTCTTTCTTGACATTCATTAAAAAAGTTTCAATATATTTTATTGTTTGCATCGCTTAATTCCAAAAATAGATATGAAAGTGTATATGTTACCGTAAGATCGTAAAAACCGTTAGACTATAATCTAACTCGCGAAATTCTAAACTGTCGAAAGATTAGAATTTAACGCATTATTTTCCGGTACATTGTAATCTGATAGGTATTTAAACCCGACAAACCCTAAGTAGTGCCCGGCCCCAGGCCGGGTACTACTTGGTTATTTATGTCGAACCCTAACCTAACCTACAAGAGACAAGAAAACATAAATAAAATGAATATTTCAAAAATTGACACTCAGAACATTGAACAGTTTACAATCTTTCAACAGTTTAGAATTTCGTGAGTTAGATTATAATCTAACGGTTTTTACAATCTTACGGTGACATATATAACTGTCCATTAAGTTCACTTCATATAAGTCTAGTCAACCCACAACCAATTTTGATGAAATTTCTACATGACACACAGGTAGTATGCATCCTTTACAAGGGCCTTCTTAACCTAAAAAACAAAGAATTCCCATGGAGACATGGTTTCATATTTTGCAAGTATAGTTTTTTCATAAAATTGTGAAAATACTTACATAGTAATCACACAAATAGATCCAGCTACCAGGTGAGTATGCCAGGCGGTTGTGTATGTTACTCTTGTGGTGACCACTTTACCACAGTTGTAACAAGTAATAGTGGTGGGCTCACTGCCCACAGCTGGTGGCATTACTACTCCTACAGGCACCGATAAACCAGGCGGCGGAGGAATATCACCCGCTTGAGTTGGAACATTTGCCACCACAGGATGAGGGTAAACCCCCGGCGCAGTAAACTGCTTTGGCTGGAGAAATGCGCCTTCCGCGGGAGGAAAAGGTTCACCCGGCGGTGCTACGAATCCATACTGAGGATTACCAACCACAGCTGCATAAGGTGGAGGAAGATCGTTTGGATTAGGAGGAGCACTTGAGGTGTTGGGTGGCAAATTCGTAGCCATGTTGGAGTGGCACTGGAAGTCACTGATAGATTTAATTAGCACAACACACAATTCTTTGATTTACTAGAAAACTGGTGAACGGTAAATAAAAAGTCCAATAAACAATCAATAGAAAACACAAAAATAAAAACTGCACAATTGCCTAAAGTAAAGAATCTGTGAAGCAGGAAGCTCGCAAAATTTAGATTTTATTGAGAAAATGAATGAATCAGAAATCAGAATTGAAAATACAGAATACAGATACAAAAAGTTTTTGTTGACGTCATCGCCACAAGCAGCAGACAAGAAGTTATTCAAGTTAATGACAAACAGAGACAAGTAACAAGGCTTTCATAAAGGACAAGAGATTGTAGACGTTGGTGAATCCGTGAATAAAAAGTACTCTGTGTCGGTGACAGACTTAACTTATAAGACTTGTCTCTGGACAGACGGAAAATAACTTGTCTCTGATTAGAGGGTAGAGTTATGGAGTAACAACTGTGGGAGAAAAGTTGAAAAAGTGTGGTTGCTATAAATAACAGTTCAAAAACTTTAACCTAAACAATAGCGCTGGTGTAGCAAAGGGTATGAATTTGTAGCAATAAATTGCAGATGAAGTGCAGTATGGAGAGTTAAAAAAATTAATTTCATTGTCGACTAAATTAGTTATTTGTTAAAAATTTCAACAACTTACGTTATACAAAATAATGATGAGTGTTTTCTTTCCTTGTTTATTTCATACTCTACTCGAATAATATTTGGCGCTTCCCTTTAAATTTACCCTCAAGCTAATGTGGCGCCTCCAATTTAATGTATTTGTCGGACACTCTTCATATACAGAGATGATCTCCTTACGGGATCGAGGACTGAAATAAAAACTGAGTTCATCCCTTAATTATTCAATTTTTATCTATTATGGTACGTGGGTGGACTATTAAAACTAATAGCCCTGTTACACTGCACTTATCACCGGGCCCTGAGTAAAGGCCGTTATAGGCCTATTACACTGCACTTTTCACTGGGACCCTTACATTTGAGTCACTGTAGTGTAATAAGATTTAGTGTGAAAGGGTCCCTATTTTGATCCTTATGGCCGTGTAATAAGCGACGCTCTAACTGGCGGCCACGCCCACCCTTACTTCAGGGCCCTGTGGAAAGTGCAGTGTAATAGGCCTATTAGTTTTGGCGTCGCTATTACACTGCACTGACTACCGGGCCCTAACATAGTATGAACGAGAACGTCAAGACAGTTGGACGTGTATCTTGTATGTTCATTATCGTTCACTGATTATGGCACCCATGCTATCGATGCAAAAAAGGAGTATCCATACTAATATTATAAACTAGATGATTCCCGCGACTTTGACCGCGTGGATCACTTTAAAAATATTAGTATATGCTACGATTTCAAGGCCAATCTATTCAAACAATTTTGATGAAATTTGGTACAGCGGTAGGTTACGTCCCGGAGAAGGACATAGGCTACTTTTTATCCCGGAAAATTAAAGAATTCCCGCGGGAACCAAATAAACCTCTATACACGCGGGCGAAGTCACGGGCAGTAGCTAGTAGATCATATAGTATAGTAAATTACTATACTATTCTATATTATAGTTTAGCACACGATATATTGACAAAATTCCAAATGTCTGAGCAAAATGCACGCGCGAGCCTTATGAAATGAAATGAAATGATTTATTTATTTCATGTAGGACAACTTATGTCACTTACTAGAGACAACTACTCTCTAAGATGGTCGTGCGACAACTGAGGTCTCTAACCGCCCTAAATGTTATTACACTACCCGGTCTGCAGAGCGCTCAGGCAGTTAGGTAGACCGGGACCACCCGTTCTCCCTAGACAAGGTCCCTTCTCCCTGAACCTTATTACTGTGAAAAGTGCGGTGTAATAGGCCTATAATTCCTCCAAATCAAATTCTGAATCAAACGACAGAAGTTTTCAAGATTAAAAGCATGAATGAAAAGAAAGAAACTTCTTCCTGAAGAGGAATAAAAGGTCCATCTAAAATGCAAATCTTGACCCAGAGCTAGCTAGCAACCTATAGACGGGCTAAAGATATTTAAATCCCTGAAAATCAAATTCTTTTTTAGCTTAAGTTTGGTATTATAAGTATAACCCAATCGAACCAATTCAATAATCAGGTAGTGCCCGACTGCAGACCGGGCACTACTTGAATATTCAACCCTAACCTAACTTAACTATGGGGGACGATGTCGCTCGCGTCCGTAGGATTTTTACCACCTTTTCCTCGAACAAGGTCCACTTTATACGTATCCCCTGGGTGGTGCAAAACGAGCGACAACGCCGAGCAACAGGCGGCGGTAAATAACCTGTACCCGGGCTTCCACAAGCCCTCTGGCACTAAATAACCCTCTAAAAGTGTGGCAGCAATGCTGCCACACTTTGAAAATGGAATGGAATGTGCAATGGAATGTGCAATGTGCAATGTGAATGGAATGGAATGTCCACGCAATGGAAAGTGCTGCTGATGTTTCTTCCCAGCCCCCCCTTTATGAAATGTCAAGAAATGGAGAGTGCAATGGAGAGTGAGAAATAATTGCTAATACAGCAAACATTCCATCCTAGCTTATTTATATCAAGGTCACGAAGGTGAAGTCCGTCCGGGGGGGAGTCCGTGCTACACGGGAAACCGGTCGTGGTGATAGGCCGGTCTAAACCGTCACCAATCTGTATGCTGTCGCTCTATAGTGGCATGTATGGGATTGGGTATTATTGAAAAATGGACATAATGAACATAAAAAATACATAATTCTAGTAGTGAAGAGTCATCCGAAAAATAATTGCAACAGAGTCACTGTAATGATAAGATATTTTGAAGCACATCAAAATACAACTATACAGCCTCCTGACTGGCAAAGAGTACCCCTAATTAGAAATCCGAAAAGAAAAATCTGGAAAGTTCACCAGATAAAATCGAAACAAGCAACAGCTTTGATGGATTAACAGTTGACTTGACTGAAGATCAAGCAGCGGAACCAAAGACTTAGCAAACCTCCACCGATTATCATAAATGGTGTTGAAGATCTAAACAAACTGGCAGAACTCCTGGAATCAGTTACAAAGAAATCTCATTTTACCTACAAAATTATCAACAGAAATTAATTGAAAATTTTGTAATTTGAACAAGTAATCATCATAGGTAACATTACAAAATGTTAATATCTGTAATACGGGAATACGGTTTGATTGGGCATACCCTAAATCGGAAAGATAACAGAAATTAGGAAACCTGCACCACACAACTCCCTTCCATGCTATTAAGGAAGCTATCGAGGAAACTGGTAATACAGGTGACATAATAAATGCAAACTTTGGTCCTGATAAAAAATCCACCACCACATTCTTCGCAAATCTTCTACCTGGCGCCAAAAGTGAAAGACATAAAAGGTAATATACTTACCACCAAACCGTAATTATAGAAGATCCAAGAAAACGAAAAACAGTAGTACCTACAGTGTCAAAGATGTCAACAATATGGACATACAAAAAACTACTGCATTAAACTATTTCGTTGTGTTAATGGGCTCATAAACCCTCAGAATGTACAAAGACCAATCGCAATACACCAGCCACATGTGCTCTATGCCTGGGCCCTCATCCAGCTAACTACAAAGAGTGTGAGGTGTACAAGGAAATTCTCACCAGAAAAACCAAAAAACCGTATCTTGCAAGACAAAAGACAGACAACTAAGCACATAAAGACAGTGGCAATATAAAAACCCATCCAATTAACTTGAATTCTGTTCATGACAGACCACCAGCTAACAAAAATACAAAGAAAAAGAAAACATACGCTGAAGCCACCAATTCAAAGCCCAATACACAAGAGCCAGATATTCAGTCAACTTCATTTAAAACATTAGAATACATGTTTATCAAACAATCTGGAAAATTTGACTTTCTTAATCAATTCAACTCATTACAACGCTAATTTCCAAGTCTTCAAAATAGCTCGCAAAATAGTTACGTGGAACATTGACGGTTTATCTCCCAACAAAGACGAGGTAGAAATACTATTTCGGTTGCATAAAATTGATATTTTCCTCATATCAGAAACCCACTTTGTTAGCAGCAGTCTGATAAAGTTAAAGGGATATAATATCTATCACACAAATCACCCAGATGGAACTGCTCATGGAGGAACTGCAGCCATATAAAATCAACATTCAGCCATTATAAATTCTTAAAGTTGCCACGCAATGTATTTATACTAATTTCATCTTCGTAAAACAGAACATTAAAAAAAAATGAAAATTCAAAGAAAAAATATGCGATCTGCATGATAGGCAAACTAGAGGCCGCCATAAACTCGTGACTCCATCACTCCACCTCAAGAAGGTCCGAAGGTCGTTCGTGGGAATGAGCATTCTATTTTATAACAAAATTCCACAACCTATTTTAAACTTGCCTCTACACAAGTTTAAGAAGTCCATTAAAAGTATGCTCCACAAAAAAGCTTATTATACTGTTGAATTGAATTGAAGCATGGATTTGACTCGCTCCAGCAATGCTTAGGACAGCTGTTACTGTATTCTACAAATTAATGAAAATGTAAATAATTTTTTTCAAAAGCGCAACCACCGGTATCCAATAAACTTGGATATTTAAGAATCTTCCGAAGCTTAGGTATGGTTGAATAACAGTTGGGCTAGAGTGGGTGGCGGTTAAGTAACCGCATCGGGCCTGGCCGCGTCCGCGTCAGTAAAGAACTCGCAACAAGACGCGCGGGCTTGTCGCCTAAATTATTTTCATAGTTACCTACCAACAATCTCGATTGAACGTGCAAGTGAAGGTTTTCGTCAACAGTTCTTTGAAACAAAAGTCAGCTATTCCTATTTTTTGGTGGTGAAGAGTGGAAGAAAAGACCAAGTGCGTTCGCATATATTTAAACTTAGTTACTTATTAAAATTATGTAATTGGTTACCAACCTAAATTCTTCCGGTTCTTTACTTTCTTTACTTTGACCGCTTTGACGACGGCGTCGCGTAAGCAGTTGTACGAGTAGGTTTTAGGTAACTATACGGTACTGGTAGGTACTCGTATCCTTGAACTAAAAGGTTAATCAAAACGTGCTTCACATAAATGAATTTTTATTTGTTAAAACCAAAAACCTAAGTAGATAGATAGGTATAGTACTCAGTAGGTAGGTATTTTAACCTTAAAGAGTTCCCGCGGCATCATCCAGTTTGTTACAAATGCGACAGTTTGGATAAGCATAGATACAATTACTAACAGAGCCCAGAACATTTTTTTGTAATTGTCGTCTGTTCGGACATCACGCCGAAACGGGTTTGAATGTAACTTTGCACACTTATAGCTTAATAAGACACACCGGGTTTTTTATACTTAGAGGCTCTTTTTTAATTATTTATTTATTAATACTTTATTGCACACAAAAACAGGAACTGGGTTACAAGAAATAAACATAGTCAAATCTTTGCATGCAATCACTTATAGCGATCTCTCATAGGCAACCTTTGGCTAGATGAGTAAGGAGAAAGAACGGAATGGGATATTTTAATTCCAAAAAGCAATAGGGTTTCTTTGGTATACCGATAGAGGATGAAAGTTATGGTCGTTTTATTTTTATTTTCAAAGTGTATAATGTCAGCTTGGTCTCATGTACCTAGTAAACATGAAGACCTGATATACGGTTGGGAAATGGCGGTAAACCTCCTCAGTGGGTAAAAACAAATCAGTTGCGAGCAGTTTAGTGTGCGCTTAATAAAAGTTAGGAAGGTATATCTATACTATACTATCTATACTAATATTATAATTGCGAAAGTTTGGATGGATGGATGTATGTGTGTTACTCAATCACGCTGGAACGGCTGAACAGATCTAGATGAAATTTAGCACACAGATAGATTATAGTCTGGAATAACACATAGGCTAATCACGGAAAATTCACTCACGGAACTCTTTGTTCCTACGGCAACCAAAAAACCTCAATTCACGCGGACAACGTCGCGGGCATCAGCTAGTAAATATATACAGGCAAGCCAACCCGTGGGGCAAATCACCTAGTGTATCGTCCAGTTACAGTTTTATTAAAAGTATAGAATAAACTTAGTTTCAAGTGAGAAAACATTGATTTTATCTAAACCTAATTTTATGTAAATTGAAAAGCGCTAGTTGAGCGTTGATGTCTTTTCAATGGCGATCTTGCGAAATGCTTTATGTCGAAGGTACTACCTTCCTATACACTGCTTTAGTTTAAACTTCTGAAAAATATTACTTATCAGCATACTCCGCCGATCTTCACAGTGCAGAGTTAAGTCACTATTTAATTTTTTTTATTAATAATACTTATAGCAATCTAGGTGTTATTTAAAATTGAAGAGATTATGATTCCGCAGAGCAAAGAGCAAACTCGTCTTTGCGGTCACTATGTTTTAACACTCATAATACAACTTGCGATTGAAGACTTGCTAAATAATATTCTAAATGACTGGTGGTATCCCACCAGTCCTACTTTATCAAGTAGGACACAAATGAATGAAATGGTTTTTGTTGCATTATTAAGCATGACCGTTTAGGTAAAAAGGGAAATTATTTCTCTTGTTTCAGATCCTGTAATACACTAACCACAGCTAATGGGCCACACAACATTGCGACATAAAATCAAAATATAAATTCAATGATTGTCACAAAATCCACAATAAACATGTTTTGTATAAAGTTAATACCGTAGACTTTTTTGCAAGTGAATATTTATTGAGAATTTACTGTGCATTTAACTTTAATTAAGGACAAGTGAACATGTGTGTTCGGTGGTTGTGCGTAGTATGTTTGTGCCTAACCGCTTTGCTGCAATGCGACGCGTTGCCGCCCGCAGCACTCGGTGACGTTGTTGCCAATGCAGCAAGCAGCCTTAACTCCATGAAGGTAAGTCTTTTTTTTCACGGCCGAAGCCTGCCACCAGGCCAGACCAGGGAGAATTCAGTAATTATAAATTCCCAAATTGACCCTGCCGGGGATCGAACCCGGGACATCCGCACGTTAAGACAACAGCGCTACACACTGCGCCACGGAGGTCGTCAAAATCAATAGTTTTATACTTATATATTGCAATATGACTATAATTAAGTACAGTCCTGCGAAAGTGTGTCTATCTGTCTGTTACTTTTTAACTTTGACGAAATTTGGTACAGAAACAGCTTGCATCCTGGACTAATTTTAACCCGGAAATAAGAATTCCCACTTCCCATTTCCCACATTCCCAGGATTAAAAAAATAATCACTCGGACGAAGTCGCGGACATTATCTAGTTGGACATAAATCAGGTAGAGCAAAAATACTTCTAACCGAATACGGATTGGCAATTTGATCCAGAAGCACATAAAGTTGAGCAATTTCGCATAATGTCCTAAACCACGATCTCAAAGATATTTGGCAACATGGCGTGTCCGTTTGCGTGAATCACATACTTACCGCGAATTGTTATGTAACTAAACGCTTGTTTGTATTGAGGCTTTTTGAAACCATCTTTTTTTCTGTATGGCTCTACAGTTTATCGAGAGGGGTATGGGACCTGGGGGGCCGCGGCCTTAGCCATTGCGAGGCTCTGGGCGGTAGATATTTGCGAGGCGCGATCATGTGAGATTCAAACTACTATACTGACGGTAAAGTACGAGATATACTGGCGGTAAATTGTGAAAGGGATTAATTTTTTTAAGATAACAACTGTTGTTACCCACAATTTGGCAAAATAAAAATTATGAATTATGAAATACACATTAGATTTACTACCTAATGACTTTTTCTACTTGGGCTTTAGCGCTGTTGGGCAAGAGCGCGAGGCCCCTACTAGAGCGAGGCCCCGGGCGGTTGCCCTGCTTGCCACCCCCTAAGGCCGCCACTGTGGAGTTCGAACTTCGAACCTCGGACACGCACTCAAGTTATCACTAGCTTCATCGGTGAAGGAAAACGTCATCAAATGTGTGGAAAAACAGAAGTCTGTCTACCCGCACTGGGTTAGCCTGGTGGACTATGGCCTAAACCCTTCTGATTCTGAGAGGAGACCCGTGCTCAGGACTCAGCTGGTGATGGGTAGAGAGGAGACGATGACAATGATGAAATTATGACATCGAATGCTTTGTATATGTCACCGTAAGATTGCAAAAACCGTTAGATTATAATCTTACTCGTGAAATTGCAAACTATCGAAAGATTACAATTTAACGCATTATTTTTCGGTAAATTGTAATCTGTTAGGCATATTAACCCGATAGAACCTAATTGTTTATTTATGTCATTTGTCAAACCCTAACCTAACCTACAAGAAACAGAGAAGAAAACGTAAATACAATGAATATTTCAAAAATTTACACTCAGAACATTGAACTGTTCACAATCTTTCGTCAGTTTACATTTACGTTTACGTTTAGTCTTTAGTTCCCGAGTTAGATTATAATCTAACGGTTTTTACAATCTTACGGTGACATATATACTAAAAAAGACTATCACGTACTATTACTTATTCGCACGTGTCAAGAGCTGTACTGACTCACTTTCGCTTATTTTGTTAAAGAAACGTGGGAATTCATTTACAATTCTTGATACCTAGTCTTCACGCGGACGTGATTTGTGTAACAGTTGAACTGAGCAATTAGCATAATTAAACTGTTAAATAAACTGTCTGTTAAAATCTAATTGATATCTACAATCTACACTTCATGAGATGCGCTATTCCTTTTTTTTATTCTTTAAATAATCTACTTACTTTTATTAGTAAGTACCGACTACCTTAGGCATTCTATAAATAATAATTATGTTCCTATTTATTTATTTTCAGTCAAAGTCAATCCCCTAAAGCCTAAGAACGCATTTCACGGTATTATCTTTTAATATCATAAATTATTGCTCTTATTTCAACAGTTCAATTGGCCTTCTTAATTTACATGATTTTCGATTTTATATGCCGATTCATGTATGGGTACACAGCTGACTAATATGGTATTGGTATGACTTTTACGTGGGTACGTTAACGTGGCAATCACATGTATTCCACAACGTTTTTAAGATGTAAATACGAGTACCTACGTGGCATTTGATCCGTGATACAAAGTTGTTGTTCGAATTCTAATGTAAGTACAGTATCAACACTCATTATTTGAATCGAACATAGTAGACCTAGCTCAATAATTATTTAGGTAAGTAGGTCTACTATAGCGTCTTTAAAAAGTCCATTACTTTCCATATAATTTATTGCAGCAACCTAATTTTATTTATCTATCAAAATATTAAGTGTGTCACTTCCTACTATAATTAAAAAAATACTATAATAAAAAGTATATGATAAAGAATTACGTAATGTAATAAAAATAGGTACCTGCCTACCTGACTACCTACCTAGTTACATATTATATTGAAAACAAGCAAGTGTTACTGAAATTTTATTCTGCATTGTGATCATACCTGCACAGTCACGTCAGCATTGCGTAATTGTTCAGTTTCAATCCGATATTTAGCTTACAGTCATATTGTATCAAACGTAATATTATTTACCTACGCCTACGCGCATTATATTTCGTACATGAATATATTATTTAAGTATTTTTTTCTGGTTTTCTATAAAATTGTTATTTAACACCTTAACCTCGGAGAGCACGTTAAAAGCCGTCGCTAACGGTTATTATCGCTAAAATGACAATAGTTAGTCGTTAAAGTCCGCCAACCCGCATTAGAGCAACGTGGTAAACTCTAATTCCCACCCACACTAGGAGAGTGGAGGCCTGTGCCCAGCAGTGGGAGTTAATGGGCTGTTAAGTGGTGGTGCTAATAACGCCAATTTTAAAACTTTTCTATATTGATAAAATCGGCCCTATTTTTTGAGAATTTATTTAATTCTCTAAATATAATGAAAAAACAATGAAATTATTGTACCTATAAGGTTTGTATATTTTTTTGGTTTGTTCTCTTCTATGTTAATAGTAGATTAGTAGCCAAGGGCTGTAGCTTTCCTCAGCAGAAGTTGATGGCTGCGGATCATCTCTTGAGAAAGATGTTTCATTTTTTGAAAGCTGAATAGTTTTCGTTATTTGGTTGGTAATTTTACTTTTATTTTGTATTGAATCTTCAATTTAACCTTCAGCTACCTTGCTGGATTTCCACCCACCGTGCTTTTTTATAGTGGTTAATTACTTATCGCCCTAGGGCTTTTCTAGCTACATTATTACCCTAGAGCGCTAATTGGTAACCTACAAGCCCCATTTGGGGGTATATAAGGACCTACTGATAGACTACCGAATAATGAGAGATGTAAAAAAGTTTTAGACATTTGGATAGATAGCCATTTATTTATTTCCTGCTATATACAGAAATTAAATACTATACTTAAGTGTCGAATAAGCGTAATGAAGGTACGTTGTTCCGAAAAGGTCAAATAATCAGGTACCTACTCAATATAATTTTCACGCCTTTCGGTCAGCGGTTAAACTTAAAACTTGTATTATTATGATGTCAAGCATCAATCATCCACTTTGAAATAACTGATGTTAATATCGCTATTAAATTGATTTTAAGGTGATATTTAACTCACATTACATTAAAATTATCTTTCCAAAACCAAAAAACCAACAATTTTCATGTCATTGCGAGATTTTGTAGAAATCGTACCTATGTATAATCCACGCGCGAGTTGAATGCTGAGCTTATGTATGGTGACATATACATAAGCTCTGCATTTAACTCGCGCGCGAACTGTAGGTATTTTAAGCTTCAACGTGTTATACATTACCTACCTAACCTAACCTAACCTACCCAAGACGCTAAAGTACCTACATAGTATTTACTCTGTGAAAAGAGACCTAGAGTCAAGTTTTTGAGCTTCAGTCTAGTGTTGTGTTAGGTGTAAGCTATATCTAGTTTTGCCCATTTCATAAGTAGGAAGAGATTTAATTAAATGTTATCTTTTCTCGAGCAGGTGACAGGAGCATGGCGAAGATTATCAAGCACAGTAAGCGAGTCTGTAGGACTGAAGTATGCTCTACGTCGGCTGCAAACTGTCCCAGCGCGGGCAGCACGGCTTGTTCACGCGCTTGTTGATCGCATGCGGGTAGGCGGAGGTCCACTTGTGGACACAAAACTTGGCTCTTTACGCGGACGTAGAGTCGTTGCAAGAACTAGCGCGCAGACGCCGTACTACAGTTTTAAAGGAATAAGGTAAAATTAAATAGGGTCTACAGTTTACACCCATTTACATAATCAACCCCCTCCCTCAACTCATGTATACCCTCGCTATGATTGTGGATTCAAATACCTTGGGTGTAAATGGGTACTTTCCCCCTCGTTTAACAATCTATAGCTGCTGCTATCCACCTGCTGGTCTACAAATAAAAATGACGTAAGCCCGTTGTTGACTCTAGATGCGGGATATTTCTAAATGTAATATCCCGGGTTAAACTGATTGAAAACTCTTTTCAAGTAATAAAATTATGACCTAAAAGCCCACAGAATGATAAAAATCGTTAAGGATTTAATTTGTAATTTCACCTAGCTGTCGTAGCAGCAACTGTTGTGAACTGTATTTTGTTTTTTAGATATGCACAGCCTCCACGCGGCTCCCTGCGGTTCAGGCCGCCGGCTCCGCTGGAGCCCTGGTCAGGAATCCGCGACGCTCTCGAAGAAGGAGCCGTGTGTCCCCATCGGTTCATGCTTTTTGACACCTACAAAGGGGACGAGGACTGCCTCTTCCTTAATGTCTACACGCCCGCTTTGCCTGATAAGATGACCGGGTAAATGTTTTAGAATTTTCTTCCGCGCTCGAGAAGATAATACCGTACCTTCTTGTTCTAGCTTAAATTTTTACCATGCGATTCTTTCAATTTTAATTCATAACTTAATAATTATGTTTATGTTTTGGGTATTTTTCGGGAAGAGTTGGTAATGTTACGAAATACTTTACAATTATGAAAATAAAGGATTTGAAATCGCGTTTTGACACCGCTGGCGGATCTTAACAGCAGTGAGGAACCGATGTCCTAAAATTTCTAGGACATTGAAACGGTCGTACCGAGCCGGTGTGCATCTCACACCTCCACTACCAGGCCTTCGTGTGTAGCTACTAGTCCCCTAGTATCGTTTCAAGGCGTACTGCATTGATAAACTCGGTACATTGAGTGCAGTAGTAAATAATAATAATTATTAGTTAGTTTAAGACTTAAGGTAAGTTCAAAACCCAATTTGACTAAAAATTAAAAGTAACAAACGTAAGCCTGAGGGCTTAGTTTATGAATTAACTCTCTTGAAATAAAGGTATACAGTTTTTTGTTCTGCCTGCATGGGAATCATCTGTTACACACACTTAATATTGTCGCAAACGCTTGATCAGAGCTTGGCCAAGATTCCGTGCCACTGAGTGTATATATTTTTGTGTGTTGTTTGAAAATGTGTTACTTTTGGTAAACAGATACAACCCAAAACTCGCAGTGATGGTATGGATCCATGGCGGCGCCTTCGCAGTGGGGTCTGGCAACGCGTTCCTGTATGGGCCGGATCATCTGATCGGCGCAGGCGTCGTGCTCGTCACTCTCAACTACAGGCTCGGGGCGCTCGGCTTCTTGAGCTTGGACACCGAAGAGGTGTCCGGAAATATGGGGCTTAAGGTATGCAGTTATGCACGCTCTACTTTTAACCCTATACAGCCTACTCTGACCACTAGATCGCTTTAGCACAGAAAAGACAGGCACGAGACGCGAGTTAAAGTTCTACCAGGAGGTCAACGTACGAGATCCTAGAGTCCTTGAGAAGTCCAGCGGCAGTTAGTGATTTTCTTACATTATTTTGCAATTCATGCGATAAGGTATAGTGCTGCCTCTAGTGATAATAGCTCTGCCTTCTATCCTTGGCTGTTATAGTAGTAGTATTGTAGATAGTCTACAACGAAGGGAAGAAAATAAGTCACTAATAATCTAATACTCAATTCACGCGGACGAAGTCGCGAGCACCATCTAGTTTTATAAAACCGCGCAGCGTGCTTTTTATATAACGCCAAATGCATCAAATGTTGCATAACACCTAACTCCGATAATATACCTACAATGAATTAAAGATACATTCACGGATGACTGCATCGTGTCGCAGTCGTCACGCTTTCAACTATGCCTCGTCTTTCTAAGCTTGCTAAAATTGACTCGGTATTTCAAGGTTTGTTGTCAAACTTGCTCACATTTTTTTTTTTAAAAAGATCGAGTCTAATAGAGTCTATTATAGTTTCGCCATGTCCGTCTGTATGTCCGCAGCTTCTCTCAAAGACTATTAGTACTTACTACAAAGTTGTAATTTTACATGAGTGGGTATATATATTATTATATATATTATATATTAGTGACAAAGTAGTACAATATTTATAAAAAAAATTAAGGGTAGGTAATAGGTGCCCCTACAAGTAAAGTGGGGATGAAATTTCGTTTCGGTGTCGTTGGATAGGTCGCGTGGCTCGACATGCATTTGGCCGGTATTTTTATTCTCTCAACACTGGGGCCATAAACAAAAAAAAATTGTAGGAGATTCTTTTAAATTCGCCATTTTGCCCTCTCAGCTGTCACGAAGTGGACTATAACTGGGTAGGTATATAAGAATCGTACCTCATGATAACCAGTGAGTCCTACTACAGAGACCAGAGACCTACTCTGTTCCTGGTTCAGAGGTGGATATCAGAGAAAAAGTCTTCCTTACGATAAGAAATCTCAGCGAGAATTCACGGTTATTCTTGCCTTGAAAAAGAGTTTGTTTCGTGATAGACCTACTTAAATAGGTGCTTAGTACCTACTTACGTCTACGTTCTACAACGTAAAGGGCTAACTGCAGATTCCGTTAGAAAAAATCAACAATCGTTTAGAAGGGCATTTGGAAGCTTTGCGTAAACTCAATCCATAAAATGATTCTAATTTATGCTTGAGTTATTATAAATAAATAAAATTATAAATTATATTCAAGTTATTGAGCAACGCTTAGTCACGGCTTAGAGATATCGGTCAAGTTTGTATTTATGATTTTGATAAAAATTGTGAATATTTATAAAATTAAACAGCTTGTCTCTATCTTGAATGTATTTTTTTTTTTTTGCCATAAAGCCATTATGTATTATTTGTGTTCCCGCGTGAACTTCTTTATTTTTCCGGGACTAAAAACCTATGTCCTTCCGAGTTATACAACCTGTCGCTGTACCAAATTTCATCAAAATCTGTTGAAAAGATGGGTCGCTAAAGCGCACCCCTAAGGGGGTAATTTGAGCGTTGTAAGTTTATATGAAAGTTCGATGTTTTTGAAGTCAGTGACATGAAAATTGGCATTTAAGATAGTACTTTTAAATAATGAAAACTTGCATAAGCTTTATATAGCCTCTATAGGTAGGCCTTTTGCAGCGGGAAAATTTCATAAACTCATAGGAAAACGGAAACTGTAGGCGGACGAAGTCGCGGGCGACCACTAGTAACTAATAAGACGAAGCTGTAAAACGTGAAATCGTCTCACATGATAAGTCCACTTTTTACTTAGGATCAAGTGATGGCTCTCAAATGGGTACGTGACAACATTGAGTTCTTCGGTGGTGACCCGGAACGAGTGACGATCTTCGGAGAATCCGCCGGCGCCGCATCTGTGCACTTACACATGCTTTCATCATCATCACAGGTGAACTCAAACATTCTGATTGGCGTAACATAAGATTGGTTTGGTTTGGTTGGCATATTTCCAGAGATATAATTACCTAAGTCAGAGTCGGAAGACGTCAGATCCTCGAGCCACCCGTGTTTTATAGGGACTCACTCACGATAACACAACTTACTTTTTCTTTTTGAAACACAAAAACCTTTTCTTTCTTATCTTGATCTTTTCTCGTAGGTTTAGTTTTAAGATACCGTTACTGATTATCACCATTATATTTTATAAATAACTAGACGTCAATAACTGTAGTATACCTACCTAAATTGAATAAACATTATTTCACTTTTAAAGTAAATCATGAGTAAATCTATCTACCTAGTTATATATGCTTCTAACATAATAGGCCTAGATAGTTTATCCCACACTCTTTACCTGTATTATTTATTATTTCATAACACGATTACTTACACAAGATTATTATATTTCATATTTTATTTTTAATCGTATCTTTATATATGAAGTTTATTTATTACTTCAACATTACTATTACTCATTGTGACCTTTATTTTCATAGGGCCTGTTTCATGCAGCAATCGCAGAGAGTGGCGTAGCTCTTTCACCGTGGGCCCTGGTGCACGATCCCCGCAATCGCGCCTTTGAGCTGGGTCGAGAACTTGGCATCGATACCAACAGTACAGCAGAACTGCTTGGTAAATATACCTATTCCCTATATTATAAAAAATACAGGCCCTGGCAAACGTCCAGTGCAGCGCAAAAAATACATGTGCTTGCTGTAGAGTGTAGATAGAAGGGACCAGGATTTGAATCCAGGGTACTTAGGCATTAATTTGTCATTTAAGTACCTACTTACTTACTGGCAATTCATACTTGACTGACTAATGAGTACTGAGCTATTTCAACTGTGGTAAGCGGTGCTTTTATGCCTCTATGGTTTGTCACAGAATGCACATGTTAAAAAAGGAACAGGCATGAAGCACGACACGTGGTGCTAGACGACAGCATGTACCTAGGTACTAGGTACTACGTATTTTAAATTATTATATTATGTGCATATGTACCGTTCCTACAATACAAGTTAACTTTACTGCGTGTCTGCGTGTCATAGGTATAAATAGTACAAATATGAATTAGGTATATTATCTTACTAGAGCTTGTTACAACCTAGCCGTTAAAATTCTGACTTCGCATTTATTTTTTGACGACTTTAATTTGACTTAATTTTGAATAATATAATAATGAATTAAAACACAATGAACGAGCTCATCAACACTTAATCATTAAAAATTCCTTCACGTAGGAAATTTTGATTAACACATTTATATTCATCACAGTGCTTTCAAGAGCTGACATCGTCTTACATAAAAGGTGAGCCGTTGTATCGAGGTTAATAGTTAATCTTTTAAGGGTTCCTGCTGATGATACGCTTAATTTATTAGTATGTCTTAATTATCCCTGACCTCTCATCTCTCTCATCTTTATTGTCCCTGACCTAAAATATACGAATTGTTTTTAAATAAAGTAAATGCTATATTTGCTTGTTACGTAACGGAAATTGAGTAGGTAATTTATGTAGGTATTTTGTGCGAATCTAAATATAATAATATCTAAATCTTGGTATAAGCATCAGAAATTCGTAAATCGTAATATACCAATATCATATATAGTGTTGTGTGTTTGACTACGAAAAATCGGACAATACAATAAAATAGATAGGAAGATTCTGGAAGAAGTAGGTAAAAAGAATTACTAATACGTAGTACTATAACTAAAGTACCTACCTATTACTAGGTAGACTAAAGCTAAGACTTACTAAACAGCAGACTTACTGTAAGTGCCATAGACGTTAGGAATAAAATAAAAGCTTTAATCGATGATTATTTTGTTGTTATAGGCTACCTTCGCGCTACACCAAGCGAGTTGCTAGTGAAAGCCGGAGTACGCTTGGCAGGTGCTCCGGGCAAATCCGAGGATCTACACAGCACAGTAGCTCTTCCATTCGTGCCTGTCGTAGAGCAGGATATACCCGGAGCCTTCCTGACGAAACCTCCCAAGGAATTGCTGCCGGGAGCGGATGTGCCATTCCTTACTGGATATAACGCGCAAGAGGGCATTATACTGTTTCGACGTGAGTACTGATCTTAGAACATTTACAGCTACATGGGTATTAGGCTGGTAACTTTAACATTTTTTGGCATCGATTCGCATTTTGTCTTTTAAAAATACCTATATTGTATGAAGATGTATTAGAAAGGAGAAGTGATGTATACCTAGGCATTTTCACATAAAACTATGTCATGCTGGAATGAAAATATGCGTTACAGGCATGGTAAACATATAATTAAGCGATAACCAAAAGTTATCCACAGTTTGCAATCGATGAAAATGGTCATAATGAGCAATATCATAAAATTTTATTTGTAGCATTAAGCCCCAATATAACTTTGCAACCGTGACAAGTCATGAATCATGAAAATAACCAACCTACTGGTCAAAATAAGTATAGTAGGGGCACATTGGTTTTCACTTGAAACAAATTATTAGTTAGTAAGATAATATGTCCAGAATTGGGTGCGTGATGGTGGTTATTTACCAATTTAAATGTCACCTTGCATTCACTGAGCGCGAAAATCCTTCGAGACTTTTCGCAAGTGAAGGGATACGCAAAAGTGCCTTAAACTAGGTAATTTAATAGGTACCTATACTTTTAAAACTAAGTGCACAAAAATTTAGGCTTTCTAAATTAATAATTTGAATAGGGGAAGAAGAAAGATCTAGAGAATCTAGAAAAAACAAGTTTAAGTAGGAACACTAGAATACACTTTAATACAGATTCAAATCGCAAATACTAAATCACGACCAGTTTAAATATTGTGAATAATATAATTTGTATTTTGGAAAGGCACCTCATTATTTCTGGATCTTTTATAATTTTTCAATGTACCTACTTATTGCAATTAATTGGATTGTTACCACTAAGTAGAACGACTAGGTCTGAAGACCGCGGCACGTACTTATCTTAGATAATTAAAATAAATAGTTCAATATTGGCAAATTACCCGAAGCGCTAAATTAGCAACGGTTTCGTTGAACTAAGAATCGCTCCTAAGAAATTTACCAAAATGCTGCGTAACGATTGCGGATGGGTACCTACTACCACAGTAAACAGATACAACCAGTATGGAAACTAAGCCAAGTTGATAAATTATTTACCTACGCTCCATTGAAGCAATAGGGTTGTCACTTTTAATGTTTTATGGTTTAATTTTTTTTTTTGTTAATTAAAACATTCTATGTTCTGTAGTGATCAATTAATCGAATTGAAATAGCTAGTTTACGAATACAAATTAAATAAGTATCTAATGGCGTCGGTTAATCTTGATAGTTTAAAATAGGGAACAGTTTAATATTGACACACAATAACTTGTAGCTCTCTGTTTTTTTTTTGTAGGTCACTAACTTATCATTATGGCGTAACCTTTTACATATTTTGGCGGGATTGTACGCGATCCGCGGCTGGGCGCGCGGTAGGCGCCGCAGGTGGCGCGCGGGCAGGGCTCATGAGCTCTGTTTTCGGATGTTTGTCACGCATTTTCGGGTTGAAGCGTACCGCGTTTCAATCCCAAAAATGCGTGTGATACCTAGTAATTAAAAAAACATTGCACAAAAAATACCTTTATTCTTGACTAGCGGTCCGCCCCGGTTTCGTACGGGTGCAATTTAGATTTGTAATTTTATCGTGAAAAATACAAAGTGAACAAATTACAGGTTTTTTCATATTATGTACTATATTTACTTAAATGTAAATTAATTAAAATTAATACTTGTAATGTAAGAAAGTATTTTTAGTAATCAATATATATTTTCATTTCTATAGCTGTTATTTCAGAATTGCGCATTTAAAACAGGTAGAAAATTATAACTAACCACTCACGTAGATCTTGATCCCGTGAGGATATCGGGATAATAAATAGGTAGCTAGGTTCTTCTGGATAATTATTCTTAATTAAGTATTCTAAAAGTGAAAGATTTATTAAAATCGGTCCAGCAGTTTTTGATAGCTGACCCGCCCCAATATATATCGGCTTCGCACGGGTAGATAGATTTACAGTTGGAGCAATAAATCTACCTCAGTGTTCTGTTTGTGATGTACGGTCTGAGTGAATAATTAACTTGAAGTTATCTGAAGTTCTAAGTTTTTTTTAAAACTTCGTATGTAAACATTGTGACTATTTAAAGCGGTCTGTAATTCCCTAATTAAATCAATTTAAGAATTTCAAAATGGTGCTGATTTAATAAAATGTTGGTAACAGTTTCCTGTTTTGTGATCCTAGGGATCGTCAGATATCGATTTTGAGCAAAATCGGTTCAAAAACAAAGAATTTCAAAATGGCACTGACTTTTTAAATTTTGGTAGGTACCGGGTTTCCTGTTTTGTGATCCTAGGGATCATCAGATATCGATTTTGAACGAAATCGGTTCAATAACAAAGAATTTCAAAATGGCGCTGATTTTTTATAATTTTGGTTACAGTTTCCTGTTTTGTGATCCTAGGGATCCTCAGATGTCGATTTTGAACGAAATCGGTTCAAATACAGAGAATTTCAAAATGGCGCTGACTTTTTTAAATTTTGGTACCGGTTTCCTGTTTTGTGATCCTAGAGATCGTCAGATAAATGTAACAGTTACATCCCTTACAAAAAAGATAAAACTTAATATTTCGAGCAATACTATTCCTACATGCAACAGACTTCTAAATTGCCAATCATCAATTCAAAATGTATCCAAATTAATTGAACACAAAGTAAGTGATGGGAACGTTAAAAATGCTGCCAAATTGCTTTTTTCAGACGATGTCTTGGCCGCGGACTCTTTTGAGACTTTGGCTGCTCTCAGGGAAAAACACCCTCTGCCTTTACCTTCGTCCCGACTTCGTAACCTCCCATGTAGTGCTACCATCAATCCGCTACGTGTGACGGAAGATGCAGTTCGTTTTGGAATCTTTGGATTCCCAAACGGTTCTGCAGGAGGATTAGATGGCCTTTAGAATCTTTAAGGTGTTGGGGTGACAACCCCAACACCTTAAAGATTTGATGGGTCCTCCTTCATGTGATGAAAGTAAATCTCTTTTGAAGGAGTTGACTGGTCTTATCAATTTAATGTTATCTGGTCAGGTGCCTCAATATATTGTTCCAGTCTTATACGGAGCGAACTTGGTGGCCTTGACCAAAAAAGATGGGGGGGTTCGTCCTATTGCTGTCGGCAGCACATATCGCAGGTTAGCATCGCGTATGTGTTGCCGAGCATTTAAGGACAAAACAGCGGCCATCCTGAAACCTAAACAACTAGGTTTCGGGGTCAAGGGAGGGTGCGAGGCAGCGGTACATGCTGCCAGAACTTATTTAAATTCAAGTGATTATGACGTCTTCATAAAAATTGATGTTCGTAACGCTTTTAATTCGGTCGATAGGGGAGCCATGTTAGATGAAATTCAAAAAGAGATACCTGAGATATTAGACTATTTGTGGCAATGTTATGGCTCTCCCACAAAATTAATGTTTGGGGAAAAAGTTCTGGATTCAGCAGTAGGTTGTCAGCAGGGTGACCCACTTGGTCCCGCGCTTTTCAGTCTCGTTATAAATCCTATTATTTCGTCCCTAAATTCAAAATTCAACTTATGGTACCTTGATGATGGGTCATTGGCAGGAGATGCGTCGTCAGTTCTTCAAGATTTAAGAACAATCATACAAAAATTTTCTTATATTGGGCTAAATCTAAATTTTTCCAAGTGTGAGGCTTACTTCCCAAATTCAATTCCCATTGAGAAGAAAAATGAAATTTTTCATAATTTGAGTTTTTTGATACCGGGTATATCTACAGTTTCGAGTCAAAATTTAACCCTTCTTGGTGCTCCAATATTTGATGAAGCATTTCCCTCTGTAATAAATTCTAAATTAGAGAATTTCAATAAATTTTCGCATCGCCTTTTAGACATAAAGCCACACATGGCCATTTATATTTTACGGTTAAGTTTATTTGCTCCTAAATTTATGTATCTGTTAAGGTGCGGCCCCTTTTGGAAATACCCTTCTTTGATCTCAACTTTAGATGTGTCTCTTAAAGACACTCTATGTAAAATTCTAAATTTAAAATTTGATGACCGCACCTGGACCCAAGCGAGTCTACCTGTGAAATACGGGGGCCTAGGCATACGTTCCATCTCAAGTGTAGCACTCCCGGCTTTCTTATCTTCCGCTTCTGGCTCTATTACACTCATCAGTCAGATCCTTAATCTGTCTAGTCGGACTGATGTTGTGGTTGAGAGTCTGTCGGAAGCGAGGCTGGCCTGGAGTGCTTCTTGTCCTGGGGAGAGCTTTCCTTCGGCTGTGGAATGTCAGGGTCTTTGGGACAAACCGCGTGTTGTCTTGACATATTCGGATCTCGTAGCACAGTGTACCTCAGATACGGATAAAGCCCGTATTTTAGCCGTATCCGAAAAAGAGTCAGGTCACTGGCTTCACGCTCTGCCATCTCATAGCCTGGGAACGATTCTCGACCGGACAGCGCTTCGTGTGGCAGTTTGCTTACGCTTGGGAATAAAGGTATGTGAGCCTCATTACTGTCCTTGTGGCAGCCGCGTAGATCAGTTTGGTTACCATGGACTCAGTTGCATTCGGAGCGCAGGCCGCTTGTATCGCCACGGTGCTCTCAATGATATAGTCCGTCGCGCTCTGGCCACTGCCTCCATCCCTGCACAACTGGAACCCTCCGGTTTGTTCAGGGATGACGGCAAGAGGCCGGATGGGATGACTATAGTACCATGGTCGATGGGTCGTGCACTGGTGTGGGATGCAACCTGCGTTGATACGTTGGCAGCGTCCCATCTATCAGGCTCGTGCCTAAAGGCGGGTGCTGCTGCTGAATCTGCTCAGTTGCTTAAGCGTCGCAAATACTCAGCCATTACTAAGGACTACGTTTTTGCGGCGCTTGCTTTTGAGACTCTGGGCCCATGGTCATCGGACACGAAGAATTTTATAAATGTTGTGTCCCAAAAACTGATCCACGCCTCTGGTGACCAAAGAGCTGGCGCTTATTTAGCCCAACGGCTTAGCCTTGCCATTCAACGAGGTAATAGCGCCAGTATTTTGGACACCATGCCCATTAACGATCACTTGGATGGCGTGTATTTTTTGTAAATATAATTAGTTTTTAATTTAGATTTTAATTTATTTCTTACTTTTAATTCTAATATATATGTATAGTTTATTAAAATGGTCTCAAGCTAATACAAAATATTTTTAAATAAAAAAAAAAATAAAAAAAAAAATGGCGCTGACTTTTTTAAATTTTGGTACCGGTTTCCTGTTTTGTGATCCTAGGGATCGTCAGATATCGATCTTGAACAAAATCGGTTCAAAACCAAAGAATTTCAAAATGGCGCTGACTTTTTAAAATTTTGGTACCCGTTTCCTGTTTTGTGATCCTAGAGATCGTCAAATATCGATTTGGAACAAAATCGGTTCAATAACAAAGAAATTCAAAATGGCGCTGATTTTTTATAATTTTGGTTACAGTTTCCTGTTTTGTGATCCTAGGGATCCTCAGATATCGATTTTGAACGAAATCGGTTCAATACCAAAGAAATTCAAAATGGCTCTGACTTTTTAAAATTCTGGTACCAGTTTCCGGTTTTGTGACCCCAGGGAGCCCAAATATCGATTTTCAACGAATTTAAAAAACGATAGTTCAGCAGAGTTCAAACAGCCGTATACTACGCAATACACTCCTGGCATTTTTAAAAAGATCGCGTAAATAGACATAAACGTGACCACTCGTCATGACGCGGCACTCACTACTGACGGCCTCGCGACGACTGCTTAGAAGTCTCGTCGATGCGCATGTTTGTGTGAGTGAGCTGTTTCGAACGTTTCTAGGTAGTTTCACTACCTGTTTGTATCTGTTTACTGTGCTACTACCTACCTAATGCTAATTGTCGCGAGGTAAAATAAGTATACCAAGTTTGCAAGTCTCAACGTAATTTGAAATATATTAAAGCCATGAAGCGGATAGATACTAACTATAAATAAAACAATTTGCAACTACAGCGAATTAAAACTTACCTATAGGTACTAAGTATATAATATTATATATATTTTTAGAACTTCCATTATCATACATTGCACGCCAGAAGTAAATTCCTTGGAAATCCCAAACTAGGTATTCATTCAACTGTCGAGGATTTAAATGTCTTTTCAAATATTTATGACGAAATTACGGGCAAGATGATAAACTAGTAATGTGTGGTACTGGCGCAATTGGATAATTTAATACCTAATTGACAGCTTTGAACTGCTTGTCACAAGCACGAAATATTACAGCAAAATATCACAAGCGAAGCTTAGGAAACTACTAGAACAGCGGGTTTTAACATGCCAAAATTCGGTAATGCTTGCGTAGTATAGCAAATAACAGTTACCAACTACCCGAATGAGTAAGTTTTCGGACCACGGACCGTATGTTATGTTATGGTCACGTACTATGAGAACCTATGTGTCGTTTGTCGCGTGCAATTTCCCGACATTGTTAGATAACAGACAGTGAACTGAAGAGTTATGTAGACCAAATAATGACAGTATGAAAATGTGTCATGTGACCTCATCCGTGACTAGAACAGTTCGGTAATCTGAAATCTGTTAAAAATACTGTACAACCAATTATATATATATATATACCAATTATATATATATATATATATATATATATATAATTGGTTGTACAGTATATATATATATACATGTATACATATATGCCCAAGCGAATATTGACTCAAAAATAATTACTTGTGAGCGTTTGGTGGACTAGTGCCGGTGTCGTTCACTACAGCTTTCTTAAATCTGGCCAGACGATTACGGCGGATGTCTTTTGTCAGCAACTGCAAACCATGATGGACAAGCTAGCTGCTGAACAACCGAGGCTGGTCAATCGCTTTATGCCACTGCTGCTTCAGGACAACGCTAGACCACATACTGCACAACAGGCGGCTACCAAATTAGAGGAGCTTCTATTGACATGTCTAAGACATCCACCGTATTCCCCGGACTTTGCTCCAACAGATTACCATTTTTTTCGAAATTTGCATAACTTCTTGCAAGGGAAAAAATTCATCTCCGATGGGGCAGTCCAAAGCGCCTTCAAAGATTTTATTGAATCCCGTCCGAATGAGTTTTTTAGTAAAGGGATGAATGAACTACCTATGAGATGGGAAAAGTACATATATAGCAATGATACATACTTTGATTAAATAGATATATTATATTTTTAAAAAATCGACTTTATGTTCCTCCCTTACAAAACGCCAATTTCATATGTAAGGACCTAATATATTTATTTTTCCTAACCGGTGGTAGAGTTTGACTTCTGTTGAGTGACACACGTTGTCTTACGTGAAATAAATAAATCATTTATCATTAAACAACGTGTGTATGCTTAACAGATATACGTTAAAAATATTCGATTTCACCATACCTAACAGGGATTTTACAGATTTTTTTAAACATCGTGCAACGTTCACACAGACACGCAAAATTATTTATTTCGACATAGAGTATAGACAAGTTGGTATTTAACCAACTTACTCATCTAGAAAAATTATTATTAAGGCTCTGTCATAGGGTCAAATCGTTAAAAAGGGTGTTTTTTAAGAATTTTATCTATTTTATGATATCTATTGTATGATTGATGACGATGAAGAAATTTTTAAGCAGCCGTTGTAACATCCCAAAACACAATATAAACAACTTCGCTGCATTAAAAAATATTCAAACATACCTCTTATGTCACCTTTTAAAGCAGTTTTTCTCACCATTGAAAAGTATAATTTATTGTAAATAGGAATTTAACATTAAATTTAAAATTTTATGTGACGTTTCTTGTATCATTAGTTTTTATTAAAAAAGAAATATATTTTTGGTTTTCGAATTTACTTGGAGTCTTTTTCACCAGCGGCGCCCGCACCACGCCATTGTTTTGATTTCGCGATTGAGCACCGTTCGCCTTGAAATAATAAACAAACACTGTTGGTTGTGGTTCATGGACCACGATCGCGCCAAAGTAAAATACTGCGTCATCAACTACATTTTCCTTATTTACTTTTACGTCTTTAAATTACCTTAGCCGTGATCATTTAAAAGAACATTAGCTGGTCATAAAGGGCGATATAGATACCTAAGCATAATCTCAGCGTAATCCAAAGAAATTGAACGTAAGGTATCAATAATTACGTACGTAGTTATATCTTCTTTAATCTGAGTCAAATGATTAATGAGCCCGATTAAACAAATAAATAACTTTCATTTAGGTACGTTACCACAAGAAAGTTTTAAATTTCTCTCGTCTAATTATTCAATTATTTAATAACACTACCAGATCAAGTGTAACTAAGTATATTAGTCTCAAGTTCCTGAATCAAATAAGTATAACGCTTTTATTACGCAAAGTGTCTTACGTGAATGACATAATACGATAACGGCAGTCTGTACCTACCAAACGTTACGGTAGGTACATTCTGACTGGATTATGTAATAATGTAGGTTATAATGAACATGTTTCTGTTCTGGTATATTCTGTCCTTGTATTTTATTATTGTTTACTATAGTGTTATTATGGTATTGCACATGATAGGTGTATAAACTCACAGTTTATCTACGCTATTTAACACAATGGACAAAATTCTACCAGAGATGTGAAATCTTGACAGACGCAATAATGATAATGCGCATTTTTTCCTAATGGTTTGTGGTCCCACTATTGGCTTAAACAGTGGCAAGGGTACTTAATGGATCTTATGACGATGGACTAACCTACCAAAAATAAAGGCAAAGGCCGATTGACCTTAAAAATTACCCTGGGCGTTCCGCAGTCAAATAAAAACAATCTTCCACGATGCATGAAGAATAATGACCGTGTAATTAACAAAGATCATAATTCACGATTTGCAGGCCTACAACGTTATCCCAAGATGCTGAGCGAACTGGACCGCGAGTTCAAGCGGGTTGTACCACCAGAGCTGACGAGTTTAGACGAGGAACGCGCCCGCAAAGTCGCAGACCACATCCGGGTCTTCTACTTTCAACAACGCCCCGTTGACTTACACAACATCGATAGTCTTATTGATGTAAGATAACTTATCAAAAGCTTTCACATACAATTAGTATACTATATCTTAAGCTGGGTATGCGTTGACGGTAGGTACTACGGCAGAAACCGTCACGTATAGAAACATTAAAAAAAGTTTTACCTCAATCGGATGAAGGAACGATGAGCGAATCTAGGTAACATATTTAAATAGATTTCTAACATTTCAAAGTAGGCCTTCCGATTAGTGCATAGACCACACGAACGCGATAATAATAAAGTAATCTAATAAAAGAGTTAAATCTGAATTGAGACAGAACTTGGTTACGATTACGACCACATTGGGCAACGACAACAATAGATTAAACAATACTTGACGTGCTCATGCCGCAGAATTAACTATTTGCTAATTTATTAGACATAAAAATACTTAGAAGTAGACTATGGGAAAATGTAAACCAAACTATGAAATGTTTTCAGAATATAATAGTGTTTTAGCTTAATTCTCACGCACTGAATTAAATTAAAAGGGCTGTACTATTATATCATGAATGCCAATAACGGATCACGAAACCGATTTTGTTGAGATTTGCAAATGGAAAATTGCATTAATTGTCGCCAACCGATGTCAATCGATAGATAGACTTTTTTTACTTAGAGCAACTACCAAGACTCTTGCTGGTTCTTTTTAAAAAAAACGGCATTCGTAACCAGTGAAGATTCACTCGACGAATCAAAAGCACTTGTAATAAGTTTATTTGAATAAAAATTATATGAGTTTGAGTTTGAGACGTAACAGCTGGATATCCCAGGGAGTTCCTCATTCCGCGGTCTTGCGCTGTCTATGGTTTATAAGTTTATTACGTCTTGTTAATGTTACAAAGTAGCAGACCTAATACAAAAAAGATTCTTGAAAACCAAAAATGGGGAGTCATGTGTATTACTCAAGTTCTCGATAAACGGACAGAGTGACTTAATTTGTCATTCACTTACCCTTCGATTCCATTTCTGAAACCATTTCCCAGAAATACACTTGAAAGCGTTTCTGTGTTTTCGTTTTGGAGTTATCAAGCTGCATGATACATCAGTCTAGGAGAATTTTAGTTAGAAGAGGGAATATACAGGGAATTTAGGTACATTAAAGAACAAATCCATTGATTTATTTTGTGGAAAACTACAGAAATTCAAAGTCAAACTACTCAAATCACTTGACTATTAATATAACATTGTCAGATGATCCTCTTTGTTTTTTTCTCAACCCTGTATTATAAATTTTATGCATCTATTTTTTTTTTACTTTTTATCCAGTTTTTTTTTTGTAAACAGTAGTTAAAATGAATGATAATTATTGATAGTTATTTTCATTAATTTTTTATAGTCTTGTATCAGTAATCTTAATTATTTATTAATAATTCCCCAATGTATTCTTGTGTAAGTTATGTACGACTTTTCCTATGTGCATGATGTAACTACCTATAAATTGAATTGCTTGTTACCTATTGCCTAAGCCATTCAACATTTTGTATTCCTGCTACTTGTAATTCTGTTGATAGTATAAATTAAAATAAAATAAAAAAAGAGTATAAAATTCCTGTATTTCCTGGATATAGGAATTTTCCACTCTTCTTGCTATAATTAGTAATATGAGATGTTTGTGTAAAGTTGTTCACAGACGTAATGTTCCTGCGGCCAGCGCTGGAAACTCTGCGGTTACAAGCAATGACAAACAGGACAAGTCCGACTTACCTCTACCGGTTCGCGTTCGACGGAGCTCTGGGCCTCTTCAAGCGGATGCTGGGCATCACGCACCCCGGCGCCTGCCACGGCGACGAAATGGGCTACCTGTTTTACTTCTCCAGATTAAACTACAGGCTAGACGACAACTCGCCGGAGTCAACGGTGTCCAAGAGAATGGTCCAAATGTGGACCAATTTTGCTAAGACCGGGTGAGTCTTATTACTAACGTTTACTAATTTTGTATCGATCTTCGAATTAAATTACTGCCACTTGATCAATGAAACAAAATACTTGTTTTATACTAGCTGATGCCCGCGACTTCGTCCGTGGTTTAAGTTATTTTGATTCCCTCGGGAACTTCTTAATTTTCCGAGATAAAAAGTAGCCTATGTTATGCCAGGTCCACAACTATACCCATGCCAAAAATCACGTCGATTCGTTGCTCCGTTGCGGCGTGATTGAAGGACAAACCAACAAACCAATAAGCCAACAAACAAACACACTTTTGCTTTTATAATATTAGTATGATTTTTGTGAGTAAAATAGTTAATCAGATGGGCAAATTTTTGAAAAGACAGAAAGCAGCCGTCCTTGTTTAGCAAAATGGCGTAATAGACTACTAGTGAAATAAATAATTTTTTAGTGATTATTAAATAAAGGATCTTCAAAAAGTCGTAAAATCCAAGTCCCCTGCTTGTTTTATTTTTGAAAAAAAACGTTGGCAAAAAAAGTTGCTGATTGACTAGTTGTCAAATACCCAAAAAGGGTAAAAAATTGCAAACAAAAAAGAAAGAAAGATCATCATCTTTCTAAAGCCTATAGGTACCATGGAAGCTTGCGAGTAAAAAAGAAAATAACAAATTATTTTAAATTTTCAAAATGTATTTGTTCCATTATCAGGAACCCAACACCCCCAGTCGACTACGAGTCCATAGTGGACTTCAAATGGCTGCCAGTGAACCACAGAGCCAACGTTAACTACCTGGACATCACACAAAACTTCACCCTCAGGGTCAATCCCGAACCGAACAGAGTGCGTTTTTGGGATTGGCTCTACGAAAACTATGCCAGTGAAAAATTGTGAATAGTGTTGAGTGAACAACAGCAGTTTAGAACAGTGTATTTAAATATACCTACCTAGTTTTTAAGTGAAGTGTGAATAGAAACTCTAGTATAACTGCCTGTAAGACCTGTAACTATAATAGGTATGTGTAATTCTATGTAATTTAATAAATGTGCGTTTACGTCGTGGTTATTCCTCTTGTTTCATTTAAATAACTGATAGAGTACCTACATTAAGTATCAGGCAGATAAATTAATATTATTTACAAATATTTTTAGTAGAGTTAAATAAACAATTTGATTTCATCACCAAGTATCAATAAATCTGTCAGTTCACTGTGGCCAGTTCTGCCCAATCTCCAAACTAAATTAAAATAATTGGCTAATAATTCAAAAAAATCCTAACCTCACTGTAACATTCTAATAACTACTAAAATATCTTTACAAATTGAGAGCTGATGAAACCCAGAGCCAATCAAGCCTTTTAATGAAGACGAGTTGCAATCACCGAAAGCTTTCAATTTGACCTGAGAAATCTGACCAAATGTTATAGTGACCATAATTTTTATGATTAGCAGACGCAGATTAGAATAAAGCAAAGTCTGGTTTTATGTCCTTATTTTTCGAATTGAGTATGCTGCATAGGCCCTACTGGCCGCTACAGTGTCAGCGGGGGCATGGGCGAGCGCTAGGCGTCGCGCGTCGCCGAGAAAAGAGCCCTAGGGCTCGATGACATCGTGGGGGCAACGTCTTCCTAAGGGCGCCTCCTATGAGGCTCGGACCTCGGCTTAGGATGACGTTGAGACGAATGGGAGGTCGGTTGGATCTATGTCCTATGCACCTACCTACTAGACTCACTTCACATGAATGACGCCGTTATAGGTCTATATGTCACCGTAAGATTGTAAAAACCGTTAGATTATAATCTAACTCGCGAAATTCTAAACTGTCGCAAGATTGTAAACTGTTCAATGTTCTGAATTTCAATTTTTGAAATATTCATTTTATTTACGTTTTTTTGTCTGTTTCTTGTAGGTTAGGTTAGGGTTCGACATAAATAATCAAGTAGTGCCCGGCCGCAGGCCGGGCACTTAGGTTTTATCGGGTTAAGATACCTATCAGATTACAATCTACCGGAAAATAATGCGTTACATTGTAATCTTTCGACAGTTTAGATTTTCGCGAGTTAGATTATAATCTAACGGTTTTTACAATCTTACGGTGACATATATATGTATCTACACGAGCTGTTTTTATACGACTGCCTGAAAAAAGGAGTATATTGTTTTCAGGGTTCATGTATGTATGTATACAGTATGTATGTGAGTTTGTACCTATATTCCAGCATAACTTCTATACGCCTGAATCTATTTTGATAAATGAGGTATCGTTAGAATCCCTAGCTTATTCCGGGTGACACATAGGCTAGTAAAATTTTTAAAAAAATTGATGGGGTGACCATGGTCCCGCATTAAAGACTAAATTTGAAAAAAAAATCGATATACTAATCATCATCTAGAAAATGATGAGTAGATTCCAAAAATATGTAACATTATAGTTTAATACCCGGTGATTCACAAAAAATATCATTTAATTAAAATGTGAATAAGATTCTAATTTACATTAATTTAGATTTTTAACTTTTTAGTTCGTTTTTTGGCAGGGTAGTCGTGTTTTTTTTTAATTATGACTTGTGTAATGAAACCTCTGTTGCGATAGCTGTTCATTGCATAGGAAAAAACAATATTTCCGGTAATAAACACTCCTATTATTTCTACTTTATTATCATTCTCGTTCTGGTAACAGCCAACAGGGTTATTAAGAAAAGTCAATTACCATAGAAATGTCCTTTGTTTAAACTTATCTACTGAAATGGTAAATATACCTGCTACATATTTATGTAGTTAGGTATAATAATTTAATACTTATTTATTGATTCATATTGTTTTCATAGCAGTAAAATACATACCTACTTAATATATAACTGAACAGTTTATAAGAAACTTCGAGTAAGTCTCAGCCGCATTAAAAAATAGTTCGTGATCATAGGTGACATTATATACCTATCGTTAAAAATTATGAAAGTTGATGAATGACTGTTAGTAACATGTTCAATTTAATAAATGCACGAAAATTTACAAAAAAACATAACGAGAATTATCGATGGATATCGCCGTAAGTTTTCAAAAACAAAAATAAATATTCTGTTAACAAATATATAAATATACCTATCAACAGAAAATAATGTCGAGTTGAATTTTCCCGATCTTTTTCAGGTACATAAACAGGGCACACAACAGTATCTTAGAATTCGTTGGAAACACCCCATTAATTAGGTTAAATAAAATCCCAAAAGATCATGGACTTTCCTGCGCGATCTGTATGTTAAAAATTAAAAGTCACTTTCACTTTAATTTATATTATGGAACCAGATTTCAATTGACTTAATTTTTAGATGTAAAGTGTGAATTCATGAACCCAGCTGGCTCCAGTAAAGATCGTATAGCTGTTGCCATGCTTCAAGATGCAGAAGCAGGGGGGCATATATCAGAAGACACTCATTTTGTGGAAGCCACATCCGGGAACACTGGCATTGGAATTGCCTATAATGCTGCATTATTAAGTAACTGATTTTTTATATAACCATCACTAGATATTATAAAACACATCCGTGTAGACCTGCTAAGTTTTTAATCTTGATTATAGATAAGAAATGCACTGTAGTTATGGGTGAGAAGAACTCTAATGAAAAAGTGGACATCATGCTCTTATTAGGAGCAAACGTCATCCAAACAAAAAAGTCCTCTACCGAAATAGCCCGAAAAATAAAGGATACAGATTCAAATAACGTAGTGATGTTGGATCAAGTAAGCATGTTTTAATCTTTATTGTTAGTACCTATTGCTTATTTAACTGTAGCATAATACCTGCAACTATCTATGTATTAGAGACCACTTTGTAAGTTTTTATAATTCTGGGAGAAAACTCTTGCTTGGCCGTAGTCCATCACGCTGGCCACGCGCGGCAGACTTCACATCCCCTCAAAAACATTTTGAAGAACTCTTGGGCACGAAGTTTTTCACGTTTCCTTCCTTCCTTCACCATTAGAGCAATTAATTGCTTAAAAGTTAAAACGCACACAGCTCCGAAAAGATACAAGTACGTGCGCGAGGATCGAACCCCTGACCACCCGAACGTCTCACCTACTAGGCTATCACCATTTATAATAATTATTCTTTATGTTTTAATATTAATCCGCACTTTCAGTTCGAAAATCATTGCAATCCAAGAATTCACTACGATACTACGGGCGTAGAAATTTTGGATGCACTAGGCGACATAGATATGCTTGTCGCCGGCGCCGGCACTGGTGGGACTATCACGGGAGTTGGGTACAGGATTAAAGAGAGATTTCCTAGTTGTACCATAATAGCTGCAGAACCAGAAGGATCTACTATGTTTAATGAGCACGGAAAAAAACATCCATTTTTGGTAAGAGCAAAATGTGTGATAGGAAGAAAGATACTTCAGCAAACATTTGCAAGAAACTTGTTTAGTTAGACTATAATAATATTATAAATATTTCTGTAAGTTTACAGCAAGTCAATTTATTTAAGTACTAGATGTTGCCCGCGGACTCGTCCGCGTGGATCAAGATTATTTTAATTCCTGCGGGAACTCCTTGATTTTCCGGGATAAAAATTGGCCTATGTCCTTCCCCGAGATACACCCTATCCAAATACCAAATTTCACCAAAATCAATTAAATAAGCCGTGAAAGCGTGGCAGACAGACAGACACTCGCATTTATAATTATTAAATTATTTTATTATAATAAAAAATCGAATCACCACTCACCCACTAATCCCGATATTTCAGGAACTATAAAGCATACAAACTTGAATTATGAAGCAAGTTTCCTTCTGTGGCTAAGAAACGGTTTTGAGAAAATTCACCCCATACGGGGTGAAAGAGGGTTGAGAGTTTGTATCAAAGTCCAAGCTTGAAGTAAGAGACATGAAAATCGGCATTTAAATTATTGTTTTTTTTAATTAAATAAAGACCTGTTTAGGCAATTTTACGAAAATTCACCCCAAAGAGGGTGAAATGGGGGTTGGAAGTTTATATGAAAGTTTTTGAAGCATAGACATGAAAATCAGAATTTGGATTATTAGTTTTAAATAACATTATCCCTGCATAATCTATATGTCTCTATAATTATATATTATATAATATAGTCTCTATAGACATAATGCCTTTTGCAGCGGGAAACAATCTCATAGAAAATCAGAACTTGTACGCGGACGAACCGCGGACACCTCTAGTTTATAATATTAGTATGGAAGTATGGATATAATTGATTACAAATAAATATTATGATACAAAAATTAGGTTGAGGGCATTGGAGGTGCATCTGTTCCGATTGTGTTGGATAAGTCTATTGTAGACGGATATGAAGTTATAACTGACGAAGAATCTTTCCACATGGCTAGAGAAGTTATAATGAAGGAAGGTATACTGTGCGGTAAGTGCATGTGACTATGTTAAAAGTAAACACATGTATAATAATATAACTCCTATTGAACTTGGATGTATTGAATGAATTATGGATGTGAAGTGACGTCATTGTCAAGTTGATCATTTAGGAGAGACAGTGATAGCTGCTAAGCATGCTTGGATCAAAAATGTTTCTAATGCGTTGATACCAAAATTTGCTAAATGTGAAAAGGTATGAATTGATAATAGTATGGAATAATTTTAGGAGGAAGTAGCGGAACAGCTTTGGCTGCGGCAATCAAAGCTGCTCGTAAAAGAAAGTTAGGCGCAGGCCAGTGTATTGTCGTGATAATGCCGGACGGGATTCGCAACTATATGAGCAAGTTTGTCACTAATCAGTGGATGGAAGCGCACCTTTTCATGGACCCACCCGAACATACAATGAGGTAATATGCATTTCAGATAGTATTTAAAAATATGTTTAGCGTCAACTTTTAAATAAGTGATACAAAAACCAGTAGATGAAAACTGAGTACCTACTAATTTTATATTCATAAATTTTTAGTTGGTGGAAGGATCCAGTGACGAAATTAACCCTTTCCCAAAAATATCCTATCGTGGACAGCAAAGGCTCATGCATTGAGGCGCTTAAAGAAATGAATAATCAAAATATAGCCGTTGTTGTGAATGAAAAAGGGTAAGTAGAAAATAGAAAAGTTTTGAAGAATTTAGTAGAGTACTCATGTACCCAATATGACAGCGGAAACGACCGAACCCGTAATGTATAAATGAGGTAGATCTTGAATATTATGCGAAAGGGCAACATACTTATCGATTTTAAGGCAAAAGGTTAGTGGCTGATCTAAAACCTGGATTATACGTGTAACGAAATCAATAGATATTGGTAAATTACATTGATAAAGATCATATATTTATTGGAATATATTATTACACTCAGTTATTAATTATACATATATCTATTTTTCAGATGGTTTGTCGGTGCAGTTACAAAAAATAGTCTTCGACATAATGCAACAAATCCCACAAAACTACCGGATAAAAAATCAGAGGAAATCGATTTCAATGATCCTGTTTCTAACCATTTGGCCAAAGATTGTTATACTTTAGCTAAGAACGGAAAGAAGGGCATGCCTACAATAGGCCTGTTATCACGCATATTAGATATTACACCGTTGGTCGTTATTGGGATTGAAATCCCCGAAACTGACGACGCGGGTACGAAATCTATAATTTTATTTGGACAGTTTAATTCTTGAAGATGGGCTTTGGGAGTTTATGTATCACATATAAACTAAATTATTTTTATCGAATTCATTTAACTTACTTAGATACTTAGCTATTTCTTACGTTACAGATCACTTTTTACCGGAAAGTGTTGTCACGGCTGACGACATCCTTGACTACATCTTCAGTCATCGTTAACAACTTATTATGATTTAAGTACTTATTCTAAATATTATTGATATATTTATATCTACACCGATTATACATATTATTAAAAAAAATCATGTTTAACCTTATACCTATTTACCAAATTTAACTACTAATCTATCTCATTATAATCAGTTAATCTATTTATTTTGGCATGTTAAGGTCTTAATAAAACGGATAAAATACCTATTTTTTGGTTTTATTTACTTTATTTTATAAGGAAACTACGTAAATATTTAGTCATAGCGAATCCTAGGAACTTTAAGGAGTACTTACATTAAAAGATATCTGGAAAATACTAACTAAGGTGCATATTAATTCTCAATATCCGAGAATGAGATATATCTCCAAGCAAGGGGCTCCCGCCCACGTCAAGGCAATCGGTAACCGATTTCTTGTCGGCAAAATATGAAATATTTGTCTTTATATTTGTATGGTCTGTGAATACATATATACTTATGTCACCGTAAAATTGCAAAAATCGTCAGATTGCAATTTAACGCTTTTTGTCTCAATAGATTGTAAACTGTCGACAGATTGTGAACCGTTCAATGTTCTGAGTGTCAATTTTTGAAATATTCATTGTATCGACGTTTTCTTGTCTCTTTCTTGTGGGTTAGGTTAGGGTTCGACATAAATATAGAAACGCCGCCGTATGTTTGAAGTAAGAGTAAGTACCTATATAGTCATTGTAATAGGGTTACTCATTATAATTAAACTTTATAATAATATTTTTTATTAACCACAGAGCTAATATCAATTACATTTTTATTGTCCTTGACAGTCATCAAATTTTAGAGGAGATAACCCTTTGAATACTCGGCCGATAAAAAACATACGTAATCAAGCTAAGAGTCTTTTAATACTGATTAGCGTTTATTTTCAAAACATTGCGAACCTCTTGGCAACCTTTCGCCTCGTGCTGCGATACTCAATCGTTGCACCAAATCTTTTAAGCTGTTATTTAATAGTTATTTATTTGCCACAATCGCATAAGATAAGGAGGTAAAGTGATTCAGATTGTGCTCTCTCAAATGGAAAACGCAGATAGATGAAAGTGTTAACAGGCAGCAGGCCCGTCTATTCCTAATAAAATATCAAACGGGAAATGATTTAAAAGCATTCAGTGTTTGTTAAAACTGGTTAGGTATAAGTAATTCGAATGAATGTATATAATATTATTTTTGACTCCAGCCGAATATGGCTTAAAAAGTTATCAAAACCTTTATTTCAGGGGGGCTCTCATAGAAGCGAATGCGACGTAAAACATTTTTTATAGCGTTACATAGAGTTGCGGTATATCATTTTAAAGATAATTAGGAATAGAGTCCAAAAATATTTATTTTTTAATTTTTCCCCTAAAATTTACGAAATGAGGGGCTTTCAAAGTGGAGATTTTCTAACGTCCAAAGTTGACCTCAGAACTCTCAATTTTCTGAAAGGTTGTGCCTGAAACTGGAACAATTATTTGAATTATATTCTGGACTTGAACAACAATTAGGTACTAAAATTAGATATATATTATAAGGAAACGAAATTATTTAATTTTTAATGAGCTTCAGTATTTTTAACAGAAATTCACAATGATGTCAATAGATGGCGCTCTGTAAAAGTTTATTTGTTTGTGCAAGTACAAACAATAGACGTTAGCATCATCTTACGTTGAATATAATGAAATCATGTTCTCTAGATGTATGTAATTATCTACCTATTTTTATTTATTTACCTATTCCTCTTTAACTAGGTCATCAGCGCAAATCAAGCCTTGGTTGTACCTGACCTATATAGATAAATGCCATAATAATACCTAACTATTACGAAGGACAAAAACTCTTCATGAACTGATGGATTGGGTTTTTAGGACTTCATAACTAAGTTTCTACTACTGATATGCATTGATCTAATCATTTTCATTTTGATTTGAAATAAACGCAATAAACCTTAGGTAATTCTAGACTGGATAATTCTTGGGTCAATTACTACATTTTTTTTTACAAGAACCATTTTCAAATGTTTCAAATAACACGAATGGTATGTTATGGTTATTGGCTTTGCTTTGGGATAATAGGATAAGGATCCTTAATAAACGATTAGTGTAGTTTTTTAACCATTTAAATAATGATTTGTGGAAGACTTGGTGGTATCCCTACCAGGCGACATACACCTACATAATTTTTGTAATCCAACATCAGACAAATAAGACGACATCACTCATCGAGACAAACCTAGCCATGAAAACCAAAAACTTGGTGGACCTATGTCGATAATCCTGAAACCAGATACTGGATTCTATCATCACACTGTATTCTAGTGTAAAAACCAAGCAAGGATCGAAACCAAGTCAATACACAAGCCTAAAAACACGACAGGTCTGTTATAAGTTGTCAAGCAGGGTATTCCACAGACCATCCGGCTTCCTGGTTAAGCAAGTCAAAGTTTCCATATAATTTTAGGTTTATTAGGACTTAAGATTTTGACATTTAATCGAATAATCAGGTAGTACTTTCGTTAGTAAATCGTTAAATAGCTATAAATTCAATTTAAAGCTACCTATTTAAAAAACAAATTTATTAAATTGCAAGTCAGATATCACCAGCGTCAGAGATAGTAATATCAGCTGAGGCAATAGTGATGAACTGATGATACCTATGACTCAAAAGTCAAAGGGCTAAACAGATTTCATCAAATAGATTATCTGAGAAATATTTCGATTTAACACTCGAAATTCAACACAATCGATCCATTCGTTTAATTCGTTCTTCCCCAGGATACAAGCTATCCCCGTACCAAATTTCATCGAAAACAGATGGGCGGTGAGAGCGTAGCAGACAGAGAAACAGACACACTTTAGCATTTAAAATCCCCCTTTTGACTATAACTTTGAGTCAAAGGGCCATATGTGATCCACTTAGCAGTCAGCAAACTTTATTAATTTTAGTTTTAAAATGAAAGCAAACTATAAAAGACGTACTCGTGCGAACCGTGTGCACCGTCCTTGGTGTTTGTTTGCATTCCACATTGCATTCAGAAGTGTTCTTCCGCTGCAGCGGGCAGCCAGACGTCGCATCTGTGGTGTGTGGTTGGTGCCATTTCATAGTAGCAGTAGCATCGTCACAAATCACAACACACGCCGTCGGGTGTCGCTCCGACATCGAGCGTTTACTTTATCAGACATCCGTATATATTTAATAAACCGGTTACAGTCGCCTCGCAACACAGTACAATACAAGTCGCGCGTGGAGATTGTTGTGTAAGTTCATTCGTGACTCGATAATATTTTGTGAATTAAATTCTATATCAGTTCAATACAACGAATTATACACACATTCTTTCATTTGTACGCTGCGTGATTTATAGTTAGCGGTAAACTGGTGAAGTATTAATCTAAGTACTTCTAATTCTTGCTTCTAGTTTTGAAGATATAAAACTTTGAGGAATCAGGAACCATGGAGAACGGAGCAACGAACGGCAACTCTTCGGAGTTCTTTAACCTTAAGGAAATGCCACATTTAATTAGACCTCTGTAAGAATTGCTTTAAAATACTAATTTTATTTATTTTGTTGAGGTGACCTAGTTTACACATGACATATACGTATATGAAATGCAAATCTATTCAGTTAAGTAAGTAAGTAGGTACTTTATTCATTTAAAATAAATTCTTTAACTTTATAGGGATAGAAAACAAAAAGTTTACGAAAACATTTTAAATGTGGTGGGAGATACGCCATTAGTAAAACTATCGAAAATCCCTAAGGAGGAGGGTTTACAATGTCAAATGTGTAAGTATTTTTCATAAGTTTATTTAGTTTAAAATATAAATAATAAGTATAGAAAATATTATAGATACATACCTACTTTCGGTAATATGAAAGCCGACTAAGGATTACAAATTGTTAAAACATTTTTAGATGCAAAATGTGAATTCGTGAATCCTGGTGGTTCAGTAAAGGATCGTATTGCATATAGGATGGTCCAAGATGCTGAAAGACGAGGAATTCTTATCCCTGGAAAATCTGTCATTATTGAACCAACTTCCGGAAATACCGGAATTGGTTTGGCTTTGGCATCAGCTGTTAGAGGTAATTTAAACCTGTTTTATTTATGTGAATAATAATATGTACGTATTTACAAAACAAAAAGGATTGAGTAGGTAAAACTTAGTAAAATTACCACTGTTACCACCTGTTACTTCGCTTATTAATAATACCTACCTATAAGATGGATTTAAAATATTAAATTATACCTACCTAAGGACGTTTGATTAAGCAATGCCATTGGCATAAAGACTAATAGTAACACCTAAAACAGCATTTTTTTTGCCATTTTGAGTTAATACATAATTTACTACAAAGTAAGCCCGGACTTTTAAGCGTAGGTACTTAGGTCGTACCTAATTTTAACAAATTTTGTCAGGATACCGATGCATAATTGTACTACCGGAAAAGATGTCGGATGAGAAAGTCAATACTCTGTTAGCCTTGGGTGCCGAGATCATCAGAACGCCAACTGAAGCTGCGTCGGACTCCCCCGAGGGTAACATCATGGTGGCACAGAGACTTTCTAAAGAAATTCCTAACGCGGTTATGTTAGATCAGGTAAGATTTGTTTTTTAACTTCTGCTCTACTGTTTTTATTTACATCTGCAATAGTACATAATATAAGCGTTTAACCTGCACCGAAAAAAGACCAAACACTAAAGCTTTGGTCTCCTAGATCCGGCACCTATAGATCCTAACCAATCAATGACCTCTATACCTAGGTTATTCTAGCAGTGTATTAGGTTCGTCTATCATATCATCGTCATCGTTATCTTATCAACCCATTGCGGCTCACTACTGGGCACGAGTCTCCTCTCGGAATGGAAGGTTTGGCCATAGTCCACCACGCTGGCCTACGAAACACACCTACGAAAACATTATGAAGAACTCTGGGGCATGCACTCTGTAAACTTAAATCTAGAATTAAATAAGAAACATTGAGTGAACAAGTGACTAATTCAAACTCCATATTCTTATATCCGAAATTTAATGGACTATACGGGATAATTCTCATCTCCTACCCATCACATCTATATCTAGATATCTATATCTTGAGCTATACCTATAGGTACCTAATTCGTTGTTAGTTTTGAGGATGTAATCTTCTTTGTGATCCATTTCGCATTCAAGTGATAATTTATATAACCTCGCTGTACCCTATCTACGACTTGCTCTTCCGTTTAGAGCCAAAAATAAGTTGTTTGCTTTAGAAAAGATGATGAAGATCATGTGTGAATTGGTAAGAGATTTTCCATTACGAAAATGGACAGATATAAACTATGTAGTTAGGTAGGTAGGTAAAGTAAATAATCATATATTTACATCAAGTACAACAAGACGTGATTGGTTTTTTCCTAGGATGGAATTTCCTGGCAACTTAGGTATGTCCTTTTAATTTAATTCACCACACCTATTAGTTTACCAACACTAACGCTGCACGTTACGTACTTATACAGCTTCATTGACTGAAGTTTTATTGAAAGGTACTATATACTAATAGATAGGTACAGTACAGAGTTCCAACTCGTTAGTTACATACTTAAAGTAAGTAGTAGTAGTACCTAGTCGGTAGTGTATCTGTTCGGTTACAATTACAGCTCGCTGATGAGTACCCGGTTTTAGCTAACTTGAACCTTTGTTTCAGTACAACAATGTGTGCAACCCGCTGGCACACTACGACGGGACAGCCGAGGAGATCCTGTGGTCACTGGACGATGACGTTGATATGGTCGTCATAGGCGCCGGTACTTGTGGAACAATTTCTGGAATTGCCCACAAAATCAAGGAGCGTTGCCCTAAATGTGTCGTGGTGGGCGTAGATCCTGATGGTTCAATCCTCGCTGAACCTGAAGAGCTTAATGTGACTGACGTTCAGATGTATGAGGTAAATTAAAGAGTTTTATATTTTATGAACTGTAGGTATTCAAGGACCTTCCTCTCATGATATTTTACTTACTAATCAAATAGGTACTGGAAAAATAATGGATAGGTATTTTTAACGACTTTCGATAAAACAATACGCACTAGTTCTGCAACTTTACACAGCACTAAAAGCACTAAAGAAGCTAACTAAAAGTACTAACGTAGGTATACTTACTATTATTATGTGTTACTTAGGTTGTTCAAGCCACGGCCGGTCGTCTTGTTTTCTGATTCAATCTTATTAATAATGCAATAACAACTTTATTTAACATAATATATTATCATTTATTAATTATCAGACTATAAATTATATTATTAGTTTTTGTAGACACTTGCTCTTTGAACCAATACATACGAATAGTACCATACAAACATGCAATATTTCTACCCAGTAACAAACTGTTAAGTATATTGCCATTTCTTTGAATCGAATTGATAACAGCTTTTTAAATACTAGGTACATATAAGTTATCTTAAGTCATCAACAATTTATATAAATAATTTTGACACTGCTATTTAATTATAGTAAGTAGTTACTTACTAATATTTTTTTAAATATTTAATAATTTGGGACCTCCATAATAATAACCGAGCTATGAAATATAACAACTACTAGAGGTCGCCCGCGACTTCGTCCGCGTACCATTTCTGAATTCCTATGAGATTTCCCCGCTGCAAAAAATAGAACGGCTAAAACTAATAGGTAAGTAAAAGGTTATTAATGCCGATTTTAAAAACTTATAACCTACATGCAAGCTTCCAACCCCAATTTCTTCATACCCTTTAGGGTGGATTTATTATTATTTAAAACTAATAACCTACATCCCGATTTTCAAGCCTCTAACTTCAAACACAAAGGACTTACATACAAACTTGCAGCCCCCATTTCATCCTCTTTGGGGTGAATTTTCGTAAAATTGATTATACAGGTTAATGTAATTTAAAATTAATAACCTAAATCCCGATTTTCATGTTTCTAACTTCAAAAACAAAGGACTTTCATACAAACTTCCAACCCCCATTTCAACCCCTTAGGGGTGAATTTTCTCAAAACCGTTTTTTAGCTGACGTCTAGGTACACCATAGAAGGAACCTATCTTCCAAATTTCAAGTCTGTATGCTTTATAGTTCCTGAGATATCGTGATGAATTAGTGAGTGACCTTTCGTTTTGACACTCAGAACATTGAACAGGTTCTTCTTTCGACAGTTTGCAATTTCGCGAGTTAGATTATAATCTTACGGTTTTTACAATCTTACGGTGACATATACATATATAGATTTCGGGATAAAAAGTGGCCTATGTCCTTCCCCGGATCACAACTGGGGGAAGATCACTTTTGTATTTTAGTTTTTGTGTGGCAATATATAATTTATTTATCTTTTTATGTCTGTAGCAAATGTATTCAAAATCGTTTATGGGCCGTTAAAGCATAGCAGACAGACAGGTCATCATCATGGATTACCGGCTCACTACTGCAGAGCACGAGTCTCCTTTCGGAATGATAAGGGTTTGGGCGATTGTTTGGGCGCACATAATTCCGAAAAGTTAATTGAGGTAATCGGGTATCGAACCCATTAGCCCTTGTAGGAGCTCGGCTTTATAGACTCAGGGGTCATATCGACCAAAAGAAAAAGGGCTGAATGGCCGAGTTACCCCTTTTCATTTGTTCTATTTTTTTAGGTCAACTCGACCGGCAGCGTAAAGATAAGGTGTTAATGTACAGTCAAATACAAAGTAATATTTCATTTAATGATTGGGGAAAAAATTTAGCTGGAATCAGTATCAGAGAGGATATAATAGAAAAGAATTTAAACAGCTGCATAAATTGTGAAATGTATTACGTTCATTATTCTCGGTGTCTAAACCAGTAGGTTACACTTACCACCAGTTCCACCAGTACTTACCAGTAGGTTAGTTAGGTTATAGGTAGGTACTTAGCACTACATCTTATCATCTTACCGTCATAAGAATAACCAATAGACCCAATAGTCATAGTTTAGTCTTAAAATATCTCGTTTGTGTGAGTCTCGGAATGGAAACTTCATTTAAATAATTGAACAGTAACAAAGCATTATTATTAGCAAAGCAAATTTTCCTATTTTAGGTGGAAGGAATTGGATACGATTTCCTGCCGCGTACACTTGACAGAAAAGTTATAGATACATGGATCAAGACAAACGACTGCTGCGCCCTGCAGATGTCAAGAAGGCTTATCAAGGAAGAGGGCTTGCTTTGTGGTACGTAGATATAGTTCTGTACATCTATGTAATACACTGCCGCGCCAATAGTTCGGTGAGAAAGTCTAAGTTGGTCTAATACTAGGTACTACGCGACGTCTACGTAGTAACGTAATAAAAGGTACGTAGTACGTACCTACTACGTATATTTGTTTATTATAGATTTATAAATATCCTGATTTTTCGAGATAAAAAGTAGCCTGATGAGGATGCATCATTCAATCTACCTCTTTAAGTAGATACCTCATACACAAAGTTGCATTTAAAATATTATTATGGATAATCTTATAAGGTAATGTGAATCGTGGTAGCCGGATTTATTGTAGCGAATATCTGACATAACAGTAGATACGTATCGTGAGATTAATCAATTAAGTAGATATAGGTACCTACGCATTGTATTATCGGCTACTTTTTAAAGCATTATATCAATTAACTACAAGACCCAATTGGATTTTTTTGAAACTAAAAAGCCATTCTACTATTAATCAACCCTGCAAAATAAGAATTGCACTCGCATCGCACCAAGTCCATTTCTGCAAGTTTTCCTATGGAAAGTAGGCAGCTTCCGCCGTACGACTTTTTACAAAACGCTGAAGTTGACGTGCTACTTGTGCCTATGAAACAATAAAAACGGCTTAAACTTTTTACTTACTAGCTGATGCCCGATAATTTTGCGATAACTGGTCAGATATTATTTAAAATTGTATGGTGTAATATTATGAGTATGAAATACTTAATGTACTTAATGTACTACCTAACTAACTTATTTAATTTGATAAGAGTTAGTATCGTACTTAACCGTCAAAATAGTTTTCTAATTATCACAATTTTTTAAACTTTAAAATGGGTATACCTAGTAAGCTATCCTCAAAAGATAGCATAGTTATATTATGCCATCGAGTATATGGCGTAGACCTGATAAAAGAGGAACAATTCTGCCATACATTGTTTTGTTATAATATCTCAAAGGGATTACCTAAGCAGCGTTTTCGACGAAAGCTTCCAGCTTGATTTTTCAACCAATTTACACAAAACATTAATTATATACATTATGGTGAAAAATGTATGAAAATCGGTTTCGTAGTTTTTGAGTTTATCGCGTTCAGACAGACGCGGCAGGGAAACTGATTTATAATAAGTAATAACTAAGTACTTAAGTAGTTAGTGCTGCAAGAAAACGCGGAAAATATTATGTTGATAGATTTGCAACTTCTCTATTAAAATGCAGCCTGAAGGTACAATCATCAGCTTTGATTTATAAAGTACCTATAGTTCGCGCGCGAGTTGAATGCAGAGCAGATGAATGGGTGCAAATGTATGTAGAGAAACTCGCGCGCGAACTGTATAAGTATACATATTAGGTCCTTACATATGAAATTGCCGTTTTGTCGTACTGGCCACTTTGATCTCAAATATCTCCTCTTTGGTTAGGAATTTCAATTTCAAATTTATACAGCTATTTACTCATGCTTTTGTGTTTTGAAAATCCCAATTCATTTGTTTTTTCCTCTTTTGGTTTTTTCTTTGCGTCACTCAGTTTAAAAAATGGAAAACTTGAAATATCGCGTTATTTACGAGTGCGAGTTCCATCGTGGTACCAGTGCTGCAGAAACGGCTCGAAGGATTAATGATGTGTATGGCGGCGGTGTCGCAAAAGAAAACACAGTGCGGTTTTGATTCCAACGTTTTCGTTCTGGAAATTTCGACCTGCAGAACAAGTCCCGTGGACGGCCGGAGACCAAAGTTGATAATGAAGAATTGAAGGCTATTGTGGAAGCGGATCCATCGCAAACCACGTCCGAGCTAGCTGCAGGTTGCGGTGTTAGTGATAAAACTCTTTTAATCCACTTGAAGCAAATTGCGAAGGTGAAAAAGCTTGAAAGGTGGGTGGGTGGAAACCTTATGAACTGAGTGAAGCAAACCAACAAACTCGCGTCGACTGCTGCGTTACATTACTCAACCGGCACAATAATGAAGGGATTTTAAATCGAATTATTTCCTGTGATGAAAAGTGGATCCTGTACGATAATCGGAAACGCTAATCGCAATGACTGAACCCTGGCGAACCAGCCAGATCAAGCCCCAAGCGAAAATTTACTCAAAAAAAATTACTTGTGAGCGTTTGGTGGACTAGTGCCGGTGTCGTTCACTACAGCTTTCCTAAATCTGGCCAGACGATTACGGCGGATGTCTATTGTCAGCAACTGCAAACCATGATGGAAAAGCTAGCTGCTAAACAACCGAGGCTCGTCAATCGCTCTAGGCCACTGCTGCTTCAAGACAACGCTAGACCACACACTGCACAACAGACGGCTACCAAATTAGAGGAGCTTCAATTGGAATGTCTAAGACATCCACCGTACTCCCCGGTCTTTGATCTTTGGTCTCCATAGATTACCATTTTTTTCGAAATTTGGATGACTTTTTGCAAGGGAAAAAATTCAACTCCGATGGGGCAGTCCAAAGCGCCTTCAAAGATTTTATTGATTCCCGTCCGAATGGTTTTTTTAGTAAAGGGGTCAATGAACTACCTATGAGATGGCAGAAGTACATAAACAGCAATGGTAACTACATACTTTGATTAAATAAATATATTATATTTTTTAAAAATCGACTTTATGTCCCTCCCTTACAAAACGGCAATTTCATAGGTAAAGACCTATTATTTGTCAAAAATAAAACGGCAAGTATATTTGTTTATTTGAAATCGATGTGAGACATCTATTTTTATTAAACCGGAAGAGGAACTATTTACAACAGTAGCACGTACCTACCTATAAAAATATACGTAGGTACTTACCTACCTGTTTCCAAATCATTGATAATATGATTCTTGTTGTGTTTACTACAGGTAATCGATCCGATCGATTGTTGATTATTATACCTATGACGGAGTTATACTTTCAGTATGTAGGTAGGTATAACTAATCCTTTAAGCCATATATCATTAAAATCTGTAGACATAGTTGGCAAGGCCATGTTGTTTTGAGTTAAGGGTTATCAACTAGGTACCTACTTACGGAAAACCACTATAAAATGACTAATTAATTCGACCCTAGCTAACTAATCCGCTAAAATCGTAAACAAGGATATGATATCAAGGGCCGGCGACAGCCAATTCTACGCATTGTCTTATTGAGATTACTAAATATAAATAGAGGCCGTGAGTAGAAATTTCCGCCTAATATGGCTATTAGCAAATGGCAGCATCTAGAAGTGCATCAACTAATAGGCCATATAATAATACTACTTTTCACAGGGACCCTTACACTTGAATCAGAATAATATTATCATTCCGGTCTCTTCCAGGCGGTAGCAGCGGAGCAGTCATGTCAGCTGCCGTCAAAGCGGCAAAGGAATTGAAAGCTGGTCAGAAGTGCGTAGTCCTTTTGCCGGACAACATTCGCAACTACATGACCAAATTCATTTCGGACCAGTGGATGGAAGCACGGAACTTTAAACCCATCCCTAATAACAATGAACTGTGGTAAGGACGAATGCGATTGTTTTTTTTCGCAGGAAACAAGTGATAAAGTTACGAAAGGATGAGTTGAGGTTAACTACTAAGTATGTACCTACTGACTACTGACGGAATATTTTTCTATAAAAAAGTAAGTTTTAAAGTCATTTCCAATTGTATGCAGGACTAGCAGATATGCCCGCGACATCGTCCGCGTGAAATAAGTTTTTTTTAATTCCCACGGGAACTCCCTAATTTTTCGGGATAATAGAAAGCTGACACTCACAAATAATGTGGCTTTATATTGAAATTTCAAGAATTTTCAAAATCGGTTCAGTAGATCCAGAGATTACAACCTACACCGTCACAAACTTTACCTCTTTATAATATTAAGTACTTATTAGATAATTTTCCGCGCGAATTTTGCAATTTCTGTGTTATGTAAAATCAAGCAAGATTTAGATTTTAGTACTTGTCGAATGCCGGGTTAATTGCGAGTTTTCATTTCTGATTTTGCGGCCCTCGATTTTCTCATTCAGGACTCAGGAGGTACACTACCTACTGGTACGAGGTAGTGTACCTACCTTGACAATTTATTTTTCCAAAAGTTAATATAATTACTTCTGTGTAGCGATATCAGGTCCTTTTTATCTGTACCAAATTTCAACTTTACTGCCCTTATTTATATTTAAAATGACCGTGATACACAGACCGACTAGACGAAACTGTAAGGGTTCCTTATTTTATTAGGGAAACATAAACGTAGGTATTTCCTTTGATTATATTATCTTTACCTATATACTCCTTTTATAAAATAATTCCTTATCAAATAAAACGCATTCATCATTATAGACATTTACCTACATTGGACAAATTATTAGATTAAACGTGCCTAGTGTATTAAATTTTCTTTGCAATCAATCATGTAATACGACATCTCTGAGGTCACCGCGAGGACATAGTTAATATTATTGTAATTTTCACGCATCTTTATTAAAATTATAAAATAATAGATACCCGCGACTTCGTCCGGGTGGATCTAGGTTTTTGAAAAATCCCGTGGGATCTCTGATTTTCCTGAATAAAAAGTCGCCTGTGTCCTTCAAGCAATCTATCTGTTCCAAATTTCAACAAAATCAGTTGAAAAGATGGGCCGTAAAAGCTTCGCGGACAAACAGACAGCATTACAGACAGACCAACTCCCGCATTTATGATTATGTCAAGATTCTACCACCCATTACCACACATACTTATTATGTACCTACACCCATAGAAACCTATTAGGGGTAGGTAATCGGTTTCTACACCGCATCGTATCTGGCGATACGTCTTTGCAAGTAGTGTGGTAAGTAATAATTAGCCATGGCCGAACCAAACAAAATAAAAATAAAACATTTTATAACACACAGCACTCTTTACCCAGGGAGGTCGACAAATCAATTCTATTCATTTTCTTATACTTAGGTGGTGGAACAAGCCCCTTTTGGAGAACATGGTTCCAACAACAGTGAGCATCTCACTAAACAGTTCACCCTCTGACGCCATTGCAGCATTACGAAAAAGTGGATCCCCTGTGGTCACGGTCGTGGACAATAAAGGGTATGTTATCCCATAATTTTAATACGTATCTCTGCAACAGTTTAACGTTGCGTCACATATTTCTTATTTGTTATTATTTTCCGCTCGAGCTTATTTCTGGTCGGAGGCTTTGGCCGCGGCTGGTGACCACCCTTCCGACAAAGACGGGCCGCCAAGCGTTTCGGTACGATACATGCCGCGTAGAAACTGATTAGGGGTATCAATGGCTTAACATTACTGCCGTCTACACTCTACCCCTACCAGGTTAGCCCGCTCGATAATGCAGATTGCAGACTAAGATGATATTCTGCATTATCACTATTATGTATTACCACACGTAATAGAAAAAAAAACCGGCGAAGTGCGAGTCGGACTCGCGCACCGAGGGTTCCGTACAAACCTGCAGTAAGTGTAAAATTATTAAAAATATTTTTAATGATTTAACTAAAAATTTGTTTTTCGCAATTTTTCCTTTATCTGTGCTATAAGTCGTTGCTTGGTACAACCAAATTTCAAGATTCCACGGAAAGTACCCAGTAGGTTTTGATTCCCTTGCGAGTGTCGAAAATTTGCAGCATAAACGGCTGTATCTTTTGATTGCGTTGGCTTAGTTAGAAGTTTGATTTTTTCACAGCTCCAAGAGACAGTAGTTTTATACAGCTTAAAGGTATTATAGACCTGAGTATTTGATATGAATTTCAATTTAATACCTCTAGGCGTTCATGAGGAAAGGGGTAGTAAGTTTAAAAAAAATTAAAATATTTTTATTATATGATTTAACTAACGGAACCCTATAAAAAATCATATAAGGTCAGGTCTATCAAAGATAGACCTGAATACAGATACTCTTTTCGGGTTTTATATTATGTCCATACATCTCCCATTTTGAACGTTTAATATTTTTTTAATTAATCAAAGTTGACAGTAGGAAAACAACCATTATATTTTCAACCATAGTTCCAATTCATTTTCAGTTTTATTTCAGCATAACACAAAATTATTATGGTTTGGAATGTTGTTCTTGCTTGTACTTTTAATGATATACACATACATAGTCATATTATTTTTTGATCATATAACAGAGTCTGATTGATCTGATTTCCAACGTAGGTAACGTGCGGTTATTCAATTTCCATCCACAAAAGTCAAAACTAATGCATATAACTATCGTGTTATAATAGAATATAATCGGGGGTATGCACTTAGGCACAAGACGCATTGCAGATACTTACCTCGATGTGGAGAGTAGTAAATATAATCCGTAGTAGAAATGAATGTGCTACCGAAACGCTAATTAGCTTGACGATAGTTAGGTACCTATATTGTGCGGCTTTACGGTTGGTATTGGTAACTGACCATGTTCAGTTTTCCGCCGCTGCCACTGTCACCGATGTCTTATTTATATGCGAGAGCCAGAATCGATAATGGTCCTAAAAAGTCAAAACTTAGGATTAGTAATAGCATTAGCTCATTGCTTTTAGATGCTTAACCGGGGCATTTACTGCGGATAATACGAGAAAGAGGCTTGCCAATATTCCGGGATCAAATACGGAAGGTCTTGAGAAGTTTATAGTGAAGAAGATATACAAGGTTGACCTTTCTAACAACCCCACGCTTGGCGTTGTGTCCCGGATGCTGGATATAGCGCCATATGTGGTTATCGTTAAAACAGGTATAGTTAACAACAATCAATATTTTATGTTTGTAACTATAGTATTAAAACAACTGCCCCCCGGACTAGAATTGATAAAAATTAGATTCGAGTTGGGAACTCGAGCCCAGACTCAAAGCTATTGAACCCTCAAAGCTCGCGAGTCCTCGAGCCTCATGACACTAGGGTCTAGGCACTAGGGTGGTAGTGTTGTGACCTAAAGTTACTTATCGACGCTGATAGTTCAATATTTCTCTTATACTCATTTAATACGTAACTGAACTCTATGATTATTAGATAAGTGCATTGTTTATGTTATGCAATGATTTCCAATTTGATCCAATCAATATTATCCAGAAAAAAACACTTACGCTGTTTTACATCTTAAAAGACGTTTATTAATCGAACTTTTATGCCATTTACGCGGAATTGGAGGAAGAATAAAACAATATAACATTGTTAAAATGAACTTATATTATCTCAGTTAATCACAGTCTCATCATTTGCACTTTGGTAGCTACTAGCTTAATAATTACACATCATCTACATCTTTATAAAAATAAAAAGACTAACAAATCACAAACTTAGCTAAAAAAAAGAGTTACAAATCAAATAACGACCTTTTAATAGTCATTCAAAAAATAAAAGAAGTATTGCTGTATTTTAACAAAATACTTTTACAAATATGTAATAGGAACATCAAAAAGGTTAATCTAAGAGAGATCCATAACCATATTTTGTGAGTTTAAACAAACAAGTAACGTTATTTTTTAAAAGGTAGGTCATCATAAAATTGGTGACAATCTCCGGGAATAACGGTTTTAATTGCTGCAAATGCTGATATTTGCTTTCCAATATCGCCAGCAGAAAGGCCAGGCCGTATAGAGTCATAAACTTTATATTCTTTCATCCCATAATCCTTAGAGAAGGTATGATCAGGTTGAATGACCCTATATGGAAAGGGTTTCTTTCTTGCTTGTTTAGTTAAAGATGCGTATTGAGATGGCAAAAATATTTCAACATTTTTTAACTTTCTCTCGATAACAGAATGGACGGAATCTACTTCCATTCGACTGCGTCCCTTTTCGAGATATTTTTGGGTAATCGTTATATTTTTACCCATTGCCAACCTGAGAAGTGCATTAGAAACGATACTGTTTCTATTTTGGGCTGTACAGCCGTCTGTCCATATCACAACATCTTTTACATCCTCAGCTGATAAATTAGTTATAATTTAGGCAAAGAGGCATAAGTTGTGGCTTTTAAGTCAGTCTCGTCAAACCAATAGCATGTGACATCCTCTGTCCCGAGGTTGTAGACAGTAAAATCATGCACTGTTAGCTTTGTTTTGAAATAAAGCGCACTGGCTGACAAAGAAGGACATAACTTTACTGCTTGCAAATCAGCAGTCACGGTGTGGATGGTTCCACCTTTTGCAAGCTGTTTATCTTTGATGTTTTCATCTCGCGCCATGTCCTTCATTTCAATGTGACGCTGATAATCTTCTTCTGCAACATTTCCCGCTTTATACGCGCAGCAAAGATCACAAGCGTCTTTTTTGGGCTGGAATAAGCCTATGTTTTCGTCTGCTAAAACGTCACAAAACAACTTCCTTAACTTCATCTTTTTCTAGATGATGATTATATAGTTAATCTTATCTCGAAAAATAAATTCAACTTAGTCTTTAATGCGGGACCGTGGTCACCCCATCATTTTTTTTAAATTGTACTAGCCCATGTCACCCGGAATAAGCTAGAGATTCTAACAATACCTCATTTATCAAAATTGGTTCAGGCGTATAGAAGTTATGGTGGAATATACAAACTCACATACTGTCGCGTTGTGTGAAAGCGAGGGAGCTAGCGATTGTCGCGATATGAGAAAGAGAATTATAAGTGAGCGAAAAGGTTGTGGGAGAGAGAACGGATGGTGCGTTTACACCTACTTACGTATCGCACTTACCGCCCTACTCTAGCCCGCCGGATTGGCTCCGCCAGCTGGACCAAAGGACTTTTGCTTCGAGGGCCGTCCTAGCGTGGTATCTCGACGCCTCTCCTCACGGCGAACGGATTGGGGGGAATTAGTTGAGAATAAAGGCTAAGGTCGTTACAAGGAAAACAGTTTAATGACGTTTCCACAAATAGATCCTTATAACTACTTATTACAGAAAGTATTCTAGGATATAACTTACGCTACCGCGCGACACAGTCAATTCTGGAGAATACGAGTACGCACTGAAGTGGAGGCTCGTCGCGCTCGTCAGCGCGACGAACGGCTTGGCATCAGGGTCGATGGCCCTGCACCGGGGCACTCGTGCGCGGGAACACTGGTATACCGTACACGTGGTCCTGTTTCCACTCACTGCACTACACGAGGGCGTTGGCGCTTCGCACTAGATCACTTCGATGCACTACTTATGTCGACTTTAAAACTAGGTATCAATCGGAGTAAAGTACCGAATACATTCCACGATTAATTAATTAAAGTTCATCTTCCAATATGGCGGGAGAAGTTTTCGAGATGACCGTAATCTAAGTGATTCCGGACTCGAATAATTCGGGTCAAAAAATAGTTTTGGAATAAGAGTCAACCATGATCCCCAATGATTGACTTTTAGTGAAAATAATTAAAAGATAAGGTATGCTCGAATACGAGGAGGATTAGAAATCGCGTGGTACCGGGCTGGTCGCCATAATGGCGGCCGGCTTCGCGACCTATCTCAAGAATTTCTTTGATCGCATCTCCGAGAGGAGAGAATCTGGAGAGGCTCGTGAAAACGAGGAAAAAAAAGGGGAAAATCACAGGAGGCCGGATTTCGCGGCCATTCCGGAAGCTGACTCAGGTAGTCCGTCGGCGCTCCTCCATCGCGTCTCGACGCGTGCGTCGCTCGTGATGTCCGGGGGAGAAGAAGGGTCTCTCGCGCGTTTTCGCGCGGGAAATGTGGTAGCCCTGTCTGAGTGAGACAGACGCTTTGTCATCCCTGCAGTGTGAGCGAGATGGGCTTACATTTGCAGGTTGGTACTCCATGAATGGGGTTGCTAGTTTTTATGGGTTAGATTTAATCTCTTTACAGATTATAAAGAATACCATCGAGTATGAGGCAAAGTGGGTAACTTTGGTATAAAGGATGGAGCGAGGTGGGTATCTTTTCACCACGCTACAATACATACATACATACATACATGAACCCTGAAAACAATATACTCCTTTTTTCAGGCAGTCGTATAAAAACTAACCAATTAGGTTTGTGTTACTAGTATTGAAATATTCTGTAATATTCGGAGCTCCACGCAAAAACAACTCGTCTCCCTGTTATTACTACAAACTTACGCGGTATTGGTCAAATTACTTGAGTGTAAACACTTTCGCGGTTTCAACTCGCTGCGATTGGACGCTTTTGAAAGATCGACGTACCGAACTGTCAATGTGGTCCGTAGCCAATCGTTATTCGTATGTCTTAGCCGCGAAATTTCAAATTTGCTACTTTTGTACTTCCGCGGTATCATCCACTGTTAGTTACGCAGTATTGTACTATCACCGACGTTATGCATGTTCATTCACGCTACAATGATCGCGATACTTACCGACAAAAAATATGGTAGTATTCTTTGCATTTAAGCCAACATTGCAAGAGTTTCAGTCAATTTGCGATTATCATATCGTAGCTTTCGAAGTTCAGTGCTACAGTCATAAAATAAAACGATGTCTTGTGCGAAAACTTAAATTACTACCTACAAGCAAGTTAGCAGGTTATGATTTAATATGATTCAAATGTTATTTCTACAGAATCGTCACAAAGTACTCCGAAAGTCATTGGTGCGATCACATCAGATGATCTACTTATGTTTATCAGCAGCAATCAATCGTCTTTACCGACTGCGGATTCTCTAAGCGCCAAAACTCAAAATGGAAACATTGCCTCTCCTGCTAAGAAGAGTCCGAAGTCCTTGTCAGACAATGTTCAAACCATACAAGCGAATTCTGGCATCACAGTATAAAAGAAATCTAAATATAATATACTTATATAGCTGATCATACAATTATTGTTCGGGTCATAGACATACCCTCGTTGGGTAGGTATGCTATTATAATATTCAATTCAAATTTAGTTATAAAATGAGAAGAATAACATACCAAGAATTCGAAAATAATGCTGTCCTGATAATGTGATCAGTTTTAGACATAAGCTTTGTTTTTGTGTGAATGGTCATAACTATTTAGTACTATCAACCACAGCAGACCTGATGCTGATAAATGTAACTAATAGGTTCAAACTATTAACTTTTCAGGCGCCCAGTGCTGCAGAAGAATAATAAAAGCTAGTTTACTATGAAACATACATAAAAACAAAGCTCACAATATTCCAATAATTTTTTCAATATTATTTTTATAAAAAAAAACATTTCTTCACATAGGTAGATCTTACCTATTAATTCATAAATGAAACTTGAATGGTAATGACTAATATGCGATTGTAAAGGTATAGATCGCGCGCGAGTTGAATGCAGAGCAAACGTAAGGTGACACATAGGTACATTTACTCTGCATTCAACTCGCGCGCGAACTGTATATAAAATATTTTAAGGTCTTTAGTTATTTCAAAGAAAATTATCTAACTTTTCTACACAACATATTTTTCTATCGAAGCAAAAAGATAGTTGCTCTATATTATGGCAGTCTTCTGCACAGTATTACCTATTTAAATATAATATTAAGCATATGAAAGCTAATCTAATTTTTGAGAAAAAAATTATATATCATATTATGAAATGAAATATACTTCTGCGTATATTTTGTTGTGTATATGTCACCGTAAAATTGCAAAAACCATTACATTGTAATCTAAATAGCGAAATTGTAATCTGTCGACGGATTACAATTTAACGCATTATTTTTCGGTGGATTGTAATCTGTTAGGTATATTAACCCGATAAAACCTAAGTGAAAGAGACAAGAAAACGTAAAGACAATGAATATTTTAAAACTTGACACTCAGAACATTGAACGGTTCACAACCTGTCGACAGTTTACAATTTTGCTAGTTAGATTACAATCTAACGGTTTTTGCAATCTTACAGTGACATATATACTGCTATGTATTTCAAATATCAGGATAATCTTAAGATATCATTATAATGCTCTTGATCTTGTCATAACGAAAAATCATAGCAACCAGTTTTTGAAAATTATTTCCTTTCCTCTCTGTGTAAAGAACAACACTATTTAGTTTACTAGTTATTAATATTGATATGAAAATTAGTCTGTATTATGAAAAAGCCAGTATTATCAGACTTACCTAATATTCTCGTGGTCAGTGAAATGCGATCGCATGAGCTTTGTATGAAATGATATACATTATATAAGAATTAAAGTATACAACAATATTGATCAACATCAAACACTAGGTACTTAGATGAATTCATTTTTCTCAAATAAAATAAACGAATGTAGGTAGTAATAAATAAACTTATGTAGAAAATAAATAAATAAATAAATTGATACAAGCCTATGAATTTTTATTTACTTAACCATTTCAATATTCTTTTCAGGCAATATTTCTAAGTATTCAGATGATTGTGATCTTTGTCTGGGGTGTTTGTGCCCAATTGATTGAAAATATTGTGAAATGTTATTCAATCCGATCTAACTATTATTCAAGTCTACCCCGACACCCCTATCAAACAATTACTTCTGTTATATACATATGTGCTTCACCAAAATTAAGTTATCAATAGCCATTAAGTTTCTAAGACAGTACTATAATTAAATGACAAATTTATCATTCACCTTAAAGGTGCCAGTGGAGGGTGAATTGCCCATACAAACATAATACCAAAATAATTTATAATTCGAGAATATTTCCACCACATTAAGCGATTATTAAGATTGAACTTGAATTAATCTAGGTCCCTGGTTAATTATGTTTTAAAAATAAGTACTTCCCAAAATTAAGCGCATTGCGTTTTGTATGTTTTTACAATATAAATGACATGTTTTCTCCTTATTTGTTTCATATTAAAACCAACGATATCTTACGTACTAATTGATCAGGAACATAGCCTATATTGTCAAATTACAGAATAACATCACAAAGTTAAAAACACAAGTTTTCATTCATAATTTTTGGTATTTACGGTAAAAGACTGTATAACAAATGTAAATGTATAACAAATTCCGTACGCTCATATTGCTATTGCGCTTACACGAGCTTCTGTCATCAGCCAAATCTCTATTTGGTCAGTATATTTGTCAGTATATTGCTATCTCTATAGCAATATACTGACAAATTTATATTTGCGGGTTGAATAGAAATTGCGAGTGGCGATCGCCAGCCTCTTAATGTTGCTTGAAAAGATAAAGTAAGGGGTACAGATGTGATTGTAGTCTAGCAACATTCTCTTACTAAGAATTAATATAAAATTATAAAAAACAAATTCATTTGGATTATGTCATTTTAATTGTATAGTAAGAATACATTACCACTAAACTGTGAAAAAGAACACTAAGGAGACTGTGGTGGTGAACTCTGCTTGGCATTAGCTGCTAGAATGGCTCCCGGGGCAGGGTATGGCCTCATTTGATACAATGATCCTGATGCAGTGGTATCAACTCCTGTTTTGGCATGGGCATCAAGACCTGAGGTCCAATTGCCTCTAGGGATATCAGAGTATGAAGCTGGATCCATCGGGTCCAGATCATTATCTTTGACTCTATGTTTCTTTTTATCCCTGTGATGAACCATTTCCCGTTCCCTTTCCCTGCGCTCTTGGCGTTTGTCTCTGTGATTCTGCTGGGGCACTTCTTGATCTGATGCTTCACTGCTGTCATCACTTTCATCACCTTCCTTTAAGAGTCTCTCCTCACGCAGATGAGCGGCACTCTCGCCAGGCACAGCGCGAGGATGCGAAGGCGGCAGCCACGACACTAGATTGTTACTGACGTTCCAAAAATAAAAATAACCAGTTCCTTCATCATACACTTCCTCCCAACCCGCTGGCAAAGGCCACAGTTCCAGGACTTTCCTCTTGTTTTCTAAATACTTCTCGCTAGGCGTAAGCTTTCCTTGTTTCCATTTTTTGACACATACTTTCGAGCACTCATGATAAATATTGCTCTTATTGGGGCAGCCTTTATGTCCTTTTATCGGGTCAACATTGACTCCTTCTATGCCTTCCCAAAAGTGTTCTTTAGGGGTCACATCTTCTGGATTATTATCGTAATCTTCTGCAATAATCTCTTCGTTTGCTTGAACTAAAACAGTATCATTGGTAACTTCACCATTCGAAGAATTTGTTTTTATAATGCCTCGTTTCGCTAGACGTGCAGCCAGAGCAGGTGGGAGAGGCATGATATTAATTGATAACGAATCAATTGCACAAGCGTGAAAAAACTAGAAAGCTATTAGTTTAATTGTCAAGTATCTAATAGCATTACTAGAGTACAGCTGTTAAAACCACCGATGATAAAAATGTATTAATTGCGCCTCGCCAAATTGTACTCTTACTTCGTACACAACTATCATAAAATTTATATGTTACCTGAATGTCACTTGTCTCTGCTGGTCTCTGTACACAACAGAGTACAACAGACAACAGAGTACTTTTCTCTGGTACTTTTTAAATACACCAGAGACAAGTAAATACACTATTGGTTTGCGCACAGATTTATTATGTCTGTGGGTTTGCGCCTCAGATTCATTTAATACTTTTTAACTGGCTTCTCGGCTCTGGGTTCCAGCTCCATGTATAAATTCAGTAGGCTTCTCTTACCTCATGTTTTCTGAACTCTGTGGTCAATTTAGCGAAATGAATAAAGTTCATATCCTTCTCAATATACATATCAAAGCTGGGAAGTACCTCTTCGAAATTCAATTTTTTTGGACCATTTTTAAGTTTTAGTTTCTTGTGAAAATCCCATCCCTGCATTTGAACATAATGAAAACTTATATTGACCTAATTAGGTACTTGTACTACTATGTATTTCTGTAAATGACACACAAATGAACGCGAAAGATCATTAATCGCATAAAACACTGACGAAGGAACGGTTCGCCTGGTGGGAGGCTTAGACCGTGGCTAGTTACCACCCTATCGGCAAAAGATGTGGCAAGATTAATAAGCGTTCCGGTACGATTTCGTGTAGATACCGATTTGGCATGGATTTGGGGTATGGGTTTTAATATAACTGCCATGCCCCTAACAGGTTAACTCGCTACCATCCTAAACAGCGTCATCAGTTACCACCATCAGTTGAGATTGCAGTCAAGGGTAACTAGTGGTGGCGTAAAAAAAGAAAATGATCGTCTTACTAACCGAAAGAAACCAACTTCCAAAGTAACTGAAATAGTAGTTTTTGTGATATAAGAGCGGTAAATAGGTTTTTACATACGAGTTGACTAATGTCAGCCCGATGACGCCAGTCGAGGGCTGACCGTCGTCACGAGGATGTAGAAACCTTAACGCCCGTGTATCACACAATATTTTTCAATACATTTGTGAGAAAACTCGAAAATAAAAGTCGAGTAGGTAGGCACTAGGTACCTACTCACAAGAAAATGGTTTTTCACGCCCATACTTATTTCGAGATTTTTGGCGGCAATTATAAGCGCGGTTTTTTTCTCAGATCTAAAATACCTAAGTGTTGATTAAATTTTATGACTCCACATCACGTCTGCCATTCTGCCAAATAAATATCTATTGATAATTTATAAGAAAAATTCAGCGACTCTTTTAAAAATAGCGCGCGCTACGGCTCGTTGTTGTAATTGCGTTTTTTTAATTCGATTCATGGCTCTAGGTTCTAGTTCTTAGCTTCCAGCCTAGACTATTCAACCTTTACTATTTTGATTTATAAAACTTAAAAGAAATTTAATTAGGTATATTAAATACATTTTTTTATTTTATGCATTAATTTCATCAATTCACATCTAAATGTCATTATTTTTTAGGTTTTCTACAACAAAGTCAATATCATTATGATATATCAATATCCTTCTTGCAAGAAAACTTTTTATTTAGAAGTAACGTGGAATTACAAAAATTAAAAAAATCTGCAAATTTACTGCACGAGGGCAGTAAATATTTACTTCACGCGGGCAGTAAATTTAACTTACAAGCCCTATTTACTGCCTCTGTAAGTGCATTTTTCGAGCAAGTGCATTGAAAAATAAAAAACAATCTTGTTGAAGTGAAAACTTCTTTAGGCGGGTTGAGCACTTTTTGGTACTGGGTATAGAGGGTAAGAGGTACCTCTAGGGGAAACGTGGGGAAATGTGGAAACGCGTGACCGACACCTCGCGTTTTTACGAAGGCAAAGGGTCCTAAATATAAATATAATACATTCGTAATTAAACATTAATGCCTTAGTTTTGGGGTTTATATTTTAAGTATTTTTATTAATTAAAAAATAATATTATTATTAATTTTATTATTTCTTTTAAATATTCGTTTTCACTTCTATCGGCAGTTCTTGTGACTGCCAATTTTTTTTACGCAGTAAGTAGGTACCCACTTTGTTGAAGTAGTGAGAGCGTGACGCATCAACTTGCCCACCCAACGTTAACATAGTGTGTAGAAAACAACATTCTTTTTTATTTTACAGTGACTTAGGAACTCGTTTTTTTAAAAGAATTTTTATTTTCATCTTTTAGTGTAAGTACCTGCTCATATATTCAGTTGGGAAGTCCATGCTCAGTGCCTACAGTATCAATTCACCATCAACAGTTCCTAAATCCCTATGGTTAAGAAGTTCTCTACCCTACGGCCTTGGATGTGCGTCCATGCCCGCAGCATCATGGTTGAGGAGTTTAGACTTTAGAGTTCAAACGTGTAGTTGTTGCTTGGTACGATGAGAAATGACGGATATAATGACGCAGGGGTAAATCCTTGCATTAGTGTCCCGTTCGCAAAACGTCGCATCCTGCGCTAGACCAAAGGTTTTTCTAAATTACACAACTAATACTTGCAATAACTAACAGACTGGACGGTTTCTGTATTACAATGAATATTTTTAAAATTTTAACCCAATATTATTCTCAGTAGTTCGGTCAAAAAATCATAGAAATAGAAACAAAACTTTCCAGTAGTTTTGTGCAATAGTGTGTTTTTATTTATCAGTAACTAGTTTTGAGGGGGCTAATAAGCGAATGGGAAGTATTTTTTATGGCTTTACCTAAGCTTGTGGGCAAGGGGCGAACCACTAGTAATCTATAGATCGTTAATGAATGTAGAGCAACTTTCTTGATGCGAAAAAAAAAAGTACTCTAGAGAGCTGATTACTGAATTCAGCGAGAGGAGATAGGCGCGCAGAATTTGCCTCCTATGAACTATGAGTATTGTTATAACGTGTTGTAAACCCTTAAATTCGCAGACGAAAAAAATCTAAACTCGCCGGCATATTTAGCGGAACATAAAAAAAAGGTTTGATATCAGTATCATATAAGGTTGCTGGCTGGTTTATACGTCATTTAATTTAAAAAGAAATATTTTCAAATTAAGAAAACAACTGAACATCACATTTTATGCAATTGTTTTAATTTTATTCAAATACACCTTATCTGGAACGAACTTCGAGTATTTCTTCCTTCTGAGTTTGATTTCATTGAATTTCATTGAAATTCTGTTTTTTGTCAGTTTTTTTTAATCGCGTATCTTTCTGGAATTGATAACTGAATTATGCCTGACTTAGCCCCAACGGAGATTGCCAGGGCACTCGAAATGCGAAGAAATGGTCAAACCTACAGAGTGATATCCAGAGATCTTCGTCGACCAGTTTCAACAATCCATCGCAGTATCCAACGGTTCAGGGAGACCGGTACTTATGTGAGAAGAGCAGGACAAGGCAGAAAAAGACGCACTTCGAGTAGGGATGATCGTTTCATTCGGCTTCGTGTACGTAGGAACCCCCGTTTGACGGCCGTCCAAGCCCGACATGAGTTAGAAGCAGTGCGGGGTGTAACCGTAAGTGAGCGTACGGTACGAAGAAGGCTCGAAGAAGCTGGTTTGGGTTCATTTGTGCCCGCCAAGGCTCCAAGGCTCGAGGTAAATCATCGTAGAAACAGGTTAACTTTTCCTCAGGAACATCGACTTTGGAACGCGGACCAATGGAGTAAGGTATTGTTTAGTGATGAGTGCAGAATTCTCTTAAATCAAATTGACGGCAGGCAAAGAATATACAGACGCAAAGGAGAACGATACATTCAGACAAATTTTGAAACTACAGTTGCATACGGTGGTGGATCAATAATGGTCTGGGCGGGCATTTGTTTGGGAGTTCGCACAGACTTGGTAGTGATTGACAGAGGGAGTCTGACTGCAGACCGCTATATCAGAGAAGTTTTAGAAGAAAATGTCGTACCAATTGCCCCATATATCGGTGAAGATTTTGTTTTTATGCAGGATAATGCTCGGCCGCATACCACTCGGGTAACTCAAGCTTATCTTAATGATATGAATACCACTGTTATGGAGTGGCCGGCGAGATCACCGGATATGTACCCAATAGAGCACGTTTGGGACTTGCTGAAAAGAAAAGTTAAGTCCATAATTTCAGCTCCTGCCAACGTGGGAGAACTGCGAATCGCCGTAGTTGAGGAATGGCGGAGACTATCCCAGGAGACCATCGATAACATCATTCTCAGTATGCCTAGACGGGTAGAAACTTTAATAAGAGCACGTGGAGGAAATACGCGATATTAATCACCATTTTTCTAATTTAATTAATTGTTATTTTAATATTCAATTTCACTTTTCCCGGTCACATGAAAAGTTCAAAAATGTACCATTTTTCAAAAATAGCCTATACTCGCAAAATCTGTTATAATGTGATCTCATTTTAAGTAAAACAAATGAAACTTCAAATAAAAAAAGAAGTGTAGTAAGTAGATTTTAAAATAAAACCATATTTTTTTTATTATGGACCTTTTTTTATGTTCCGCTAAATATGCCGGCGAGTTTATTATTTGATAATTTAATTTTTTATGGGTAAATAATAATTAAGCCTAAGTAAGCCTTATAAAATTGAAAAAAAATACAACTATTATAGTTTTTGAGAAAACTTACGGTAATAAGGTACAACATTGCCAAACATACAATGATTTTAGTACATAATACATTTTATGTTGATCTACCGGAAAATAATGCGTTAAATTCTAATCTTTCGATAGTTTAGAATTTCGCTAGTTAGATTATAATCTAACGGTTTTTACAATCTTACGGTGACATATACAGTAATACAGTTTAGGAACTCATATATGATATGATAAAATAACACAAAATTAATGAAAACCTCATATTTTGATCATAAAAATAATTAGAGTGGGTTGTCATCATCAGAATTTCCAAAAATGTCTGTATATAGATGAGGGATATATGATTTTTATTCAAAGCAGTAAAATGTGGAATTATCCTCATCATAGTCATATAGCAGGCTGCTGGAGCAGACCTTGATGTTCAGAAACATCTCTACTATCTGACGGTGCACTTTGAGTGCCATAATTGTTCATATTCGTTCCCATTTTGACCTAATTTGAACACTGATAAATATGCAAAACCGCACTCCAAACATATCCAAAAAGTACCCAAATGCAACATAAAATATTTATCAAATACTTCGTGCATAGTTAACATAGTTATGGCCAATCATAAACAGACAATTTCAGAAATAGGGCTTAGTGATGTAAAGGATAAGGCACATCGAATAGGCCTATTACACTGCACTTTTCACAGGGACCCTTCCACTTGAATCAGTGTAGTGTAATAAGATTTAGGAAGAAAGGACCCCTAATATATTTCAAGTTTTCGATACGTGTCCAAGATGGCAACCTTTAGCCATAGAGAAGGCAGCAGGCGCGAAATGTATCAAATGTCATTTCTGACAGTCACTGAAAATAACGTGGTTTTCTTTTGAAAACGTCAAAAATATGAATCCGCCATTTTTACCCACTCATGTTTAGTAGAGATGAGTTGTACTAGGTAAATTTTGTACTAGGTGCACCTAGTCCGATTCCGTAGAAATACTCGATCCAAATACCTGTTCCACCTAGTCCATAAAGTACGTGTATCTAAAGTACGTGTATTTAAAGTACGTATTTAAAGAAAGTTAGATAGTACGTGTAGTAGTAACGTGTCTGTCTTATAATGTCTTATTAACAAAGTTCTATATCAACATTACAAAACTATGAAAACCGATTAATAAGTCCGATGCGCGTAACAGATTACGACGTCGTCGAGTAGGTATCAATACGGCGAGCGTGGCTTGCACGAGTCCGTACCGTACTTGATACTCTTGATACTAGTCACATCACAAAACTAGAGACTAGTGGATACTATTTAGTATTTGGTAAAGTCCGACTAGTGGATACTATTTAGGTAGTATTTCGTAAAGTCCCGAATGTATCGAAATATGGTTCAAATTCAAATGACACGTTTCGAATGGGCCACGGGCACAGAATAATATAATAGTACTGACGTACAGAAGTCTCACTCCTTTGATGTTGACTACTTGCCGACGTTTTAATAGCCTACATAATTATTATTAAAAAGATAAATCACGCACGCAAGCTAAATTATACTTTATCGCCGCGCGCGAGTGTCCGTATTGCTTTGCATCTTTTCCCTTTCCTACGTCACGGACGACATTGCGAGCTTGTCTAGGGCTGTCAGCAAACAGTACAACAATACAGTAGGTTTTTCGAATTTGTAAGTAAGGTACCTACTCTGACTATGATCGACTGTGTTTACTGTGTGTCGCTACATAGTGAGTTCTTCACTACGCACGCAAAAATCGGTAAGGTGTATGTATTATACACCTTACCGATTTAGAGTAATAAATAAGAATTAGGGAGTAAGGGCCTAACTAGGGCGAGCGTATTCCCTGCGACTCGTTTGTACTTCCTACAGCTCGTGCCTCGATTCAAAAAAATTACTTGAAAAGAAGCTCATTTAAGTTTGACATGAATTGTACCTGTTCCGTGATAGAAGTACTATTGACTACTTATGGTTGCAGCGACTTTTTGCCATTATAATTCTAAAGATCGATAGACCATTATATATACATGAGTTTAAATGTCTACAACTATTTATCCTACAAATAATTAATATGCTAACACTTAACTTAAACTATTAAACAAATATTTTCAAAAAACTATTTACGAAAACAGCGTTAAATTCACTAGCACGTCGCTCGCTTATAACGCGCCAGCCCCGACTGCGTAAGCATTCCGGGAATGAGCGCGATCGTCGGTATTTTCGTCGCGCAAGTACCAAGAGTGACACAGGCCTGCCACGGGTGCCGCGTCATTATAAGTACCACAGACCACAAGTACTACCTAGCCTCTCTGGGACTAGGTGGATCCAGTATTTTAAAAGTTGGCAACAGGTGCGACCCAGTATCGATAAATACCTAGTCCCTGTATCTGTTCTAGTATTTAAGCCTCATCTCTAATGTTTAGTGTTCCCTTGGAAAGATTAAATAATTTTACCACCGAAATTACGAAGAATTCGTAGATTTGGCCAGTAAAAACTGGTCTAGTATTTTATTTTCCTTTATTTCTCTCAAAATAAAAAGAATTGTTTAACAACTGCTCAATGAGCAGTGTTTGGAAACGACATTGAAACTGCATAAATGAAACATCGCAGTGTCGGTGAAAAACAACATACGTGTTTAAAACATTCAAAATCTTTATTTTATGAATAAAGTTCATTTGTTTACATTGGCATCAATAAAATGTATATTTTAGATGAAAATACTAAGGTACCTATCCAAAAAAGTGCGCAAAATGCTTAATTTCGATAAATATTTACCTTCAATTCACACGGTTCATGTCGTCTCATCGACATCTTACGAAAAACTGATATTTATAGTAGTAAATTCTGCCAGCTTTAATTTTTATTCGGTTGCATCTTGTTTTTTCTATGACGTATGTAAAAAAAATTCATGAAAATAGAAACAAATGATCAGGATTTTTGTATTTGTAATGTCGGTCAGGTTCATCACTGCGAATTAAAGGGCGAGAATTCGGCGAGCGAAAGAGATTCGAGAATCTAATAAACATTGAAAGGCTAATGCGCGGGAGCCACTCACGTTTGTTGCTTTAAGTCAAATATTATAAATAGTGGTACAATTTTAGGCAACAATTGCACCATTACTAGCCTGAAGGTGCAGCATGTTAAGCCGTACGCAAAAAAAACAAAGGTTTGTGAACCAATCAAAATATTTATTTTGTAAAGAAAACTGGAGTTACTATAAATCACATTGCATGTACTTATTGGTGCGCTAAGCATTATTCCAAAGTAAATAATACACCATCACGTTCTTGAATTCTGTAAAAAGAAAAAGATTTTATTATTAAATTTCCGAATACGATTATTAAATAATACAATTTAAAACACACCACTATTTAAAATTATATAATTCAAAGCCACGACTTTGTTCGCGTGGATTAGGCGCGATTTTTATAATTTCTCGTGAGATTTAAAAATAATAATTGTCTCAAAACCATTGGAACCGATCAATCCACAAACTTAAAATTTATGATATCAAGTATGGAGTAAGATCAGCTTTACAAAAACACTTTTATATATTAGGGTACTATAATGTACTTTCATAGTACTATTTCTACTCCTTTACTTTTGAACAGTGGAAATAGTCTTCTCTATAACCATAGCTGATATTGGGACCAATTCTTATATGTAACATCTCTAACTATATTAATCTAAACTCTAACAACTCTAATTAAAACAAAATACTAAAGTACAACTGGCTGTCTATGCTACTGCATAATAATTGCAAGTAGTGCAGGGACTCAAATGTTTAATAAGATATAGGTGACCTACCTATATTATTACTTTTTTTGTTAACCTGAACTACACTTCGGAAAATAATAATATAACAAATCGTTTACATAGAGTGGAATTAACTACAGTATGGTCAAAAACTCTAAGCAGTCATGCGTTGGCCTTAATAGAAGGGAAAGTTTTATCACCTGATAATAGATGTCTTCACTCACCACGGACGATAGAAGTATCACTGCGAGACAATTGTGTTGGAAGAACTACTTCGTGAAATTCACCCGAATGAATTAAATTAGGATTATTTGGAAACTTTTCCTCTGAAGGAGTAAAAGGAGTTATAACATCCATTTCATCTGTAGTTAATTCGGGCAAGGAATGTGGTCGTTGTGTAGAATGTTTAACTGGGCTTTCAAAAGGCCCCAAGCTTTTAACTTCAAATGCAGTGTCAAGATTATTCACCATTGTTAAAATGTTAGCATCATGATCATGCATAGTTAGTGAAAAAATCTCTTTTGTTGCACCCGTTCCTTTTTCATCAATATTATTTTCACTTAAAAGCATTTCTTTTATAGAATCGACGTCCTCACTTAATTTCCCACTATTATTACTAGGGGGTGAAATTGACTGAAAAGCATCCTCTCTTTTTAATTGCTTTCTTCTTTCACTTGTGTCATGACCTAAGGGATGCAAGTTAGCAGAGCACGGTGGACTGCCATCCATGGACAAATCTATAGAAGTCAGCATACTTTCATCTCTGCTCATAAAATGTCCATTTTCGGGTACTATGTGTATATTCAAAACTGTTTTATTTTTTTGGTTATCATTGTCTCCTTCCATCGAAGTAAAAGACAATCCATCGGAATCAACTCCCGAAGTGGTAGATGAATTTTTATTTAAATTAAATTTATTTCTTATCAAATAGCCTCTTACATGTGCTTGTATAATTGTAGCTGCACTTGATAGAGTAGATGAATCGTCAGTCGATTGAGATAAAGATTTCTCTTCGTTTACTGTTTGTAAAACAGTATCCATCCTACTTAGACCTAAAGTTCTTCGGTCCTTATTAACATTCACATTTGACATAACATTATCAACCTGAAATCAATAAATATATAGAAAATTAATTATACTTTTATCCTAAGCAGCCTATAAAAATATATTGAACTTGCAACTTAACATGTGGAGTGTGTTTTATTAATTGGTGAATGAGTTACCTTCTCGGTTTTTTCTTCGATCAATGCATTGATATCAACGTTAGTAGCATCATCCGTACTTAAAGTTTTGTTTCTAAAAAGGAAATTTCGAAATACTTTCTGTATAGTTATTGCAGCTGTTTCTAAATTCATTGGTGTATTATTTATATGATTTTCCAATTCACTGTTATTTGAGTTCAGCATTTCATCTATTTCAGGAGGTGCTGATGGGGTGGTAGACATTGTGGCTTGTGCTTCTTCGAGATAATGTGAAGAAATCTGGTCTTTATAAGTATCCTGCTCATCTGTGACTAATGAACTGTATAAAGAAGTTTCATCAATAACCGGTGCGTTTTCATTATTTATTTCAAGTATTGCTTTATCCTCAATTTCCTCAAAACAATTCAAATCTATTGGCTCGTCGACAATAGAAACTCTGCTTATTTCTATAGCGCTGTTAAAATTGTCTTCTTTCTTTTGAATGTTTGCTTCATTCTTGAAGTTTTGTTGAATTTCGTAATTCTTAGGCGATGTTTTACATTCAAGATCGCCTTCGTTGTTTAATAATTCCACCTGACTTTCACTAACATTTACAGTTTCAACTGATTTTACACATTTTTCTTCGTAATTAGGGACGGTATAATTTTTATCACCATCCTGGGAATCTATTTGAATTATTTCGATTACTTTATTTTCATGTGTTAAGTTCTCGTTCACCTCATTAATAGTCTTTTTATGGACAATTTTCTCATTTATTACCGAACTTTGAACACCATTTGTTATAATAGATTCTTCTAAAGTGGCAGGCGAATCATCGACTGATTTTACTTCCGCAAGTGTCGTCTCCGTGTTTATTTCCGTATGCTTTATAGATTTAGACATCAAGGCCTTTTCTTTCACGTTAGCAATAATTTCATGCTCTTTGTCACCGGTTAAATCTTTTTCTGGAATTTTTACTATTTTATCTTTAACATATTGTTTCGCATCCGAATCATTTTCTGTGATGCCATTATTTTCGTAAACTTCATTGTTTTGGCTATCTAACTGCTTTTTCGTTTGCGTTTTTTTATCATAATCTTCACGGCGACGTGCCGCTCTTTCCCTCGTCATCTTGATAGCTATGGCAATTTTTTGCTCCAAAGTCATGCGATTGGGAGCTAAAACAATAATTACGAGATTATTAATATGCAAACATCATGTTTAATAAATTCAATGTAGAAAGTTCTCAAAAGTTACTTACTGGGACCATCTCTGATTTCGATCAGCTTCTTCATGTGGCTGGCACAAAACGAGTATACATCAGGAGGATTACACCTAAGAACATCTTTTGCTAGACCTTCCATAAGCTCGACGAGTCCGGGCGGCATTTTAGGTACGGGAGCGGTAGACATATGCGATTTTTTAACACTCATCTAAATTCTTACCTAAAAGATAAACTCGATTTTAACATAAAAGGTACACTTTATTAAAAATGTTATCTTACCTTAATTTTTTGAGGTATTGTAATGCGGGGAAACAGCAGTGTTGATACGAATGCGCGATGTTTGTGCTCCGGTAGCTATGACGATATTGCTTGAACTTGATGATATAAGCGTCTGGTATCGATCGACGATGTCAGGTTCGTTGCACTCTCGCTGGTAACCATATTATTTTAATTCTTGTTAATAATATACTTTTTTCAAGTTCCATTACGAAGAAATTATTGTATCGTATGAATCGAGGATATGCAATATTTTACTGCACAAAAAGTCAATAAAATAATCAATTAATTTAATTACTTTTAAATAAGCATTTATTATGTTCTTTATTTAATTTGTTTATAAATCTTCTATCTGTAGATGTTTACCTATAAGTATAGGTGCCTTAATTAACATTTATTACACAATAATGTATGATTTATGCTACTGCTTTTTACCATTTTGCCGATCACGTTTTAGCAATATTTTTTTTTATGCGACAAACTAGTCTTAAATCCAAATTAAAATTATGCTAATAAATTACAGTTATTCTAGATTTGTTTGTTACGTATCGCAGACATAAACAAGCAGGACTATTTTTATTTAATTAGATACTATGGAAAGGAAGCATTCATTCCAATATACATTATAAACTACCTTTTATAAAATAGTAGTTTAACGTGATTTTCATTGCGCTTGCACAAACTTTTAGGGACTTCATATCGAGAAAAAAAAGATGGTAAATAGTATAAGTAATGTAAAACTGATTTTGAATATTGCAATATTATTGATGTGTATAAAATCGAGTTGTATATTGTTTCCAAAAATCTTAATTTCAACTTTATAAAGTTTATTGCATGGATTTGAAAATAAGTAAAACGTAAGCTCAAGTAAGCTCGGCGCTAATGTTTATGAATTAGATTTATTTCCTTACAGATTTGTGGTAAATATAAGAATTATCAAAGTTTTCATTATATTTGTGTTTTTTTTATTTTTACCCAAGTACACATATTTTACAACACAATTATCGTTTACGTTAACCTAAATAATCGATACTCATAAAACATTTTTATTAAAAGAAATAGATTATAAACCAAATATTCGAATGGTGTTTCGAACAAAATAGAAAACTAATAATGAATGCGACAATGGCTCGAGTATGCGATATGCGTCATGCAGTATGCGACTGGTGGAGGACCGCGGCAGAGCCCTGGCTCACACGCTACAGGTTAAACAATGCAATTATTGTGAGTCAACTTTTTATTTTCATACTGTGTACTATAATATTAATTTATATATAAGATCATTATATAATTTGCAATTTCAATACATTTTACATAACAAACATCTCCATAGTGTACATACATACAGGCGCATGGGCGGCCGCGGCCCGGGCGGCGCGTCGTACATACTATATACAGAGGCGCGGGCGGGCACCGCACCGCGCCGCTCTACTAGTGATGATAGAAAAATTAATAGCTACAGCAATATCATACAAATTAATGACTATTTCCTTACAAATTATCATATCTACTACCGCATCGCTCTACTCCAATATGATCCGTTACAGTTTAGTTTGACACCGAGCCGGACGCGCGATACATGAATATTCCCGGTTCGCTCGGATAGCTCTGTTCGATTGTCGTGTCCCTTTCCCGCAGCTATGTATAAAAATCACACTGCTATAAATTTATAATAAATAAATGCCTATTTACACTATGTATCTATACAAAATGATAGTACTTCGAAAAAACTTTTTTTATTCAGCATCTAGTTTTAACAAAATTTCATAGAACATAGGTCAGTCACGAGCGCAACGCGGGACCGCGACCGCGCGCCGCACCCGCCCCGCGCTCTATTCGAAGTACGCCTACTAATTTATCTAGGGTTTCTTTTTTTTTGTACAAACATTTTCAGCCGGAAGCCGGTGCCCGATTAATATAATTATCGGTGATCAGAAACGCAATACAAACGATCACGCATCGACAATAATACATACAACTTTTTAACTTATTAAACAATTTAACAATATTAAAAAAAATCCTAAAGTAATCTATGTAATATCCTACGTAAACGAATACAAAAATACTAGTACAATAATGACGGTGCATTCGGGACGCGGAAACGGGGAGCGGCCAGCGGAGCGGTCGGTGGATCCGCCCGAACGAACGAATCATTAGAGGTATAAAAAATTAATAACGTCATTAACAAAAATGTAATCGAATAGAAAATATGAATACATAAGTGAAAATAAAATGGATCGCATTATCTAGCAGACGGAAGAGCATCACTTGGCGAGCGCGGGGCCGGCCACCGCCTGCTGCCGCTTGTGCCCGATCTCCATCTCGCCCAGCCGCTTCCACAGCTCGTCGCGCTCCTTCTCGCGCTTCTTCTCTCTGCGGGGACAACGCACCGCTCACCACTCATCCCCACTAGCCGACACGACTGTTGTCGTCCGACCGACCGGCCCGACAACAATGCGCGCAGACATGCACTGCCGCATTTGTCGGTCGGCGTGTTTCAATATGAATATCAAACGAGTATATTGTTTCGACGACCTCCGTGACGCAGTGGGTAGCGCTGTTGTCTTAACGTGCGGAGGTCCAGGGTTCGATCCCCGGTAGGGTTAATTTGGGAATTTATAATTTCTGAATTTTCCCTGGTCAGGCCTGGTGGGAGGCTTCGGCCGTGGCTAGTTACCACCCTGCCGGCAAAGACGTGCCGCCAAGCGATTACGCGTTCCGGTACGATGCCGTGTAGAAACCAATTAGGGGTATGGGTTTAATATAACTGCCATGCCCCTAGCAGGTTAGCCCGCTACCATCTTAGACTGCATCATCACTTACCATGAGGTGAGATCGCAGTCAAAGGGCTAACATGTAGTGGATTTATAAAAAAAAATTGTTGTGTGGATTGAATAACTGTTATAAAATGATGTATGTGTGCTTACAAAATTAAGATGAATAAAAATGATTCCAATTAGGACATAGTGTTAGGGCCGCTTGCACAGGGACATTTAAACTGATTTAGTAAAATTTTGTAATACTGTCCCTTTTTGGCAAATGCATATTGTAGTTGCCAAAAAGGGACAGCATTAAAATATATAACTAAATCAATTTAAGTGTCCTTGTGCTTGGGCCTTAGACTACGATTACACTTGTTAGATAAGTCGCGTATGAGTAACTAACGAAATGTAAACGGTTAATTACGAGCTCAAAGCTTTATGTAAAAACTTACATTAGTGTAATCGTGGCCTTACAGAACCTTAGAAGGATTAGGTATAGATTGACCGATAGTTGAAAACGTGTTCTTAGCTGATGTCGGTTGATTAATACGGACCTAACTGCCGCACTATATCGCTTAATCATTACTTAGGGAACTCCTATGTAGTATTGAAATCTACTAAGGAGTTGTAGTAATGACTCTGAGTGCGGCAGTAAGTGTGGAAACCTGTTGCGAAGTAAGACAAAGATTAAGATGATTTGACGAACTCTGTGGCGGTATTGAGCACTGTTGTCTTAACGTGCGGAGGTCCCGGGTTCGATCCCCGGCAGGGTCAATTTAGGAATTTATAATTTCTGTATTTTCCCTGGAGGCTTCAGCCGTGGCTAGTTACCGGTAGACGGGCCGCCAAGCGATTTAGCGTTCCGGTACGATGCCGTGTAAAACCGAATAGGGGTATGGGTTTAATATAACTACCATGACCCTAACAGGTTAGCCCGCTACCATCCTAGACTGCATCATCACTTACCATCAGGTGAGATCGCAGTCATGGGCTAACTTGTAGCTAAAAGCTGTCTGCCCAGATACTCACTTCTGCCGCTCCGCCTTGTAGCTGGCGGTGAGCTCGTCGAACAGCTTGGAATTCATCTCCATGAAGGTCTTGAGCACGTTGTACACCAACGTGACGATGGTCTGGTTCCAGTGCTCCTTGCTCATCCGGTACAGGGCCGGGAACATGATCGGCATGATCACCTGGTTGTTCTCCTCCATCAGCGACAGGATGTATTCGTTGTTCCAGTAGTAGAGTGCCCGTTCCGCTACCTGAAACCGGGTCGGTCACACCATGAACACTGACGCAACTGACAGATTACATTAAACAAGTTTCAAGGTCATTTCAAACTAATCCATGTAAATATTATAAATGCAAAAGTGTGTCTTTCTGTTACGCTTTCATGGCCCATCTGTTCAACCAATTTTGATGAAATTTGGTATAGGGATAATTTGTTTCCCGGTAAAGGACATAGGCTATCCTCGAAAATTAAGGAATTCCCGCGGGAATTAAAAAAATGTTAATCCACGCGGTCGATTTGATACATGGATAATTTGTATCCCGGTAAAGGATATAGGCTACTTTTTATCCCGGAAAATTAAGAAGTTTCCACGGGAATTAAAACAACTTAATCCAAGCGGACACGCGCGGAAGTCGCGGGCATCATCTAGTTGATAATAATTATGGTAAATTTGCTTTTTAAGCGTTGACTAGCGCGCCATCTAGTATCGCACGACTGTTTTATTTCTCCCCCGATCGCACGCAAGTGTGACTCTGCTGGTTGTTTACTCGTGAGTTTACAATTAGGCTATATTACATAATATCGTAAAAAAATTTACACTTAATTTTATTAAATTCTATTATTAATAGAGAGTAAGGATGAGCAATTTATGTATGGATGGATGGATAGATGTTTATTACTCAATCACAACGGCTGATCTGATCTGGATGAAATTGTGCACAGAGATACATTATAGTCTGGAATAACACATAGGCTAGTTTTTATCCCGGAAAATTAAAGAATCCCTGAGGATACCAAAAAAACTTTAATACACGTGGACGAAGTCCCGGGCATCAACTACTTCCAGTCAGTTAGATGGTTGAATCAAATATTCAACAATGTGACGGATACATTTTAGTAATACATATTTAAATTACAACATATTTTGATACACAAATATTTATTTACCTGGAAATGTGGACTGGACACACATTTTGCAATTTGTCTAAACAATGGCTCTTGAATTTTAGCAAATTGTGCTGGTTCAATAACATCCAAAATCTCCTCTATCTCCCCAAGGAACATAACCTAAAACATAATATTAATTTTAAATTAAAAGTATGAATATATTTTTATCACTTTGAACAGTCTTCATAATCAATCCAGCGCGATCGCGATCGTGTGATTGAGTTTAAGTTAAACTGTTGGCACTGGAATATACTACCCGCAGAAAAATTATAGTCCTCAAGTGTATCCGCAAACACATGCAGCATGCTGGCCATCCATTGGCATGGCCGTTCAAGCAAAAGTTGTTTTAACGTGGGATGTCCCGGGTTTGATTCCCGGCAGGATCATTTTGGGACTTTATAATTGCTGAATTTTGACTGGTCTGGTCAGATGGGAGGCTTCGGCTGTGGCAAGTTACCACCGTACCGGCGAAGACGTACCGCCAAGCAATTTAGCGTTCCAGTAAGATGCCGTGTAGAAAGAGGCTAGGGGTATGGGTTTGAAAAAGAAATAAATAAAACCCCAATTCCCCAATTACGGACCAACCTGGGAATCGAACACAGAACTTCGTCATCCGCACATGTTTAACAATGAGACTGCAGTTTCAGATCTGCGAATATCGCGTACACTGAATACATTGGGACTGAGCATCCTGCTTGTGACTTATTTGCTGATCCAAAGAGCATAGTAATTGTAACTCATAAACCATGTGATTTCTAATTGATTTGGAGACATATGCATACAATGCATTTCACGAAAGATGTCCCGTGGCAATTGGTGGGACTAAAACATTATAAACATAGATACAGGAATGTCAATGTATCAGTGCTCCAACAGTAAGCCCACAAGCGCTTAGCAGCATCAAAAAACCAATTCTCATGTTACTGTTTGTGTTTTTGAAATATGTATATAGCGCTGCCGCTAGGGAACTTCTTTCGTGACAAGCACTCTAGTAATCAAACAAGTAATCAAATTAAAAAATTTAAAGAGCCCATGACGAACTGCATCCTTTGTCGCTTATAACTATGAAACAATAAAAAAAACTTCTCAGAAGTATAGATACATATCTAAAAATGGTAATCGGAGGACCTCTTAATCGCCAGCCTGTTGGACTATGGGTGAACCCTTTTAATTCCGAGAGGAGCCTCCTGCTCACTAGCGAGCCGGCAATGTGTTAAACTGATAAGTAAGAAATAAAACCACGATTGCAACCCAGCGTGGTGTACTAAGGCCGTAAAATATATCTATGAATCTTCTCAGAAGCTATACATATCTATTGCATAAAACCTCATCTTAATCGGCCTAGTATTCTTCTGAAAAATGGTAACATATAAAAAACAACAATCACGATTACAGCGTTGCATGGTGGACTATGGCTGTATAACATATCTAAGAACCTTCTCAGCAGGTATATTTGTTTTTTTAAATATATAGGCTAGCGCTTGGCTACAATCAGACTCGCTTGGAAGTGGTGACGCTGCCTAAGGTGGAGCACACTCGCCTAGATGCTTATTCACTCTTGATATATATCTAATGCCGCTCATAATAATAATCAAAAAAAACCGCATTATAATCGGTTCAATAGTTTTCCAGTGTTAGACTGAAATTGACGGATCTATCTATGGTCCATCTATGGTCTGATTCCCTCTACAGCGCTCTCGACCGTGACGGGCGATTGGAGGCGTTTTTGGGCGGGAGATCGGTGGATTAATGTTAAAAGATGGCTGTAAAGTGTTTGTGTATAAATTGCTAATAAAGTATGATTAAAATGGTTATCGGGTGTTTCTACTTATTACCAGGAAAATGGTAACAAAAAAGTGCACAAACATACGCACAACCTCTTAGGGCAAACACATATACCGTCTCCGTTCCGTCGTGGGTAACAATATAGCTTGACTGACCTCTTTCTGCGAGCAGGTCTTGGGCCAGAACTTGAGGAGGCCGCGCACCACGGGTTCGGTGAGCGTGGCGTCTTTCTCCAGGAACTGCACCACGCAGTAGGCCAGCTGCGCGTGGTACAGCGACAGACACTTCACCTTGTGCAGCGGCAGCAGCACCTTCACCAGGAACTGCTTGTGCTCGCTCTTCAGCGGCAGGGCGAACCCGTTGATTATACTGCGGACCAGTACACCCAGTTAACGTGTATTTTTTTGAAGTGAAAACTTCTTTAGGCGCGTTGAGCATTTTTGGTAGGTTGTAAAAATGTGGAATACGCGAGACCGACGCCATTCTTAAGAGAAAAGGTCTTAAGTAAAATATAGTACATTCGTAATTAAACTTTAAGGCCTTGGTTTTAAGGTTTATATTAATAAGTCCTGTGTAACCATGACTGACACCTCGCGTTGTTACGAAGACAAAAGGTCTTAAACATAAATACAGTACATTCGTAATTAAACTTTAATGACTTTGTTTTAAGGTTTACATTTGTTTTTTTTAAATAAAATATTAATTTTCACTTCTATCGGCAGTCCCTATGACTGCCAATTTTTTTTTAATTGCAAGGTAGGCTTGCGCTTGACGACTATCATGCTTAATACAAAGCAATGATGAGGTCTAGATTGGAGCGCGCTTGTCTAGAAGATGCCCATTCAGGCATTTCACATCCTGGCGGTTCGAATCTGGAACGTAGGGCAGAACCGTTTCGTTCGAGCTGACTGGACGTCAACTAAATAAGTATACCAACGCAGGCGGTTTCTTGCTGTTTTGTGGTAGAACGGTGAAAGGGGAATAAGGTTGAAAAGTTCCTGAGCACACTCTTCTAAGTATATCCGATGAAAAACCGATAAGCAGGCGACATTGCGTCGGTGCTATAAGCTATGCAAATTCGCTTGAATGATTGATCGCCAATGATTCATTCATACATTCGTGTATAGCTTAGGCTTAGCTTAGCTTACATTTCAGGTTATTACGGCTATCCCGCTGTGCAATTTCCTAATAACCAATTTGTTGACGATGTTATGAGTGAACACATTGGACTTATTCCAAAATGATGATACATAACCCCAATATTTTTTAGTTAAGAGTTATCTGTATAATAGGTGATGCCCGCACTTCACCCGCGGGGATTTAAGTTTTTGATTCTAGTGGGGGACTCCTTTAATTTTTCGTGATAAAATATAGAAAATAGCCTGAAATGTGACTCAAAATTGCCAATTAGGTATTGGACAACAAGTCAAATCAGCAACGTTTTTCAAAAGTCAAAACGCGCTCTTTGTAAAGGATTTTGTATGAAATTCTGAATAATTATCACGTCATCAAAGTTCGACGCACATAGAGTAAAGTATAGTGATAGTTTGTAATATATATGTCACCGTAAGATTGTAAAACCGTTAGATTATAATCTAACTCACGAAATTGCAAACTGTCGAAAGATTACAATTTAACGCATTATTTTCCGGTAGATTGTAATCTGATAGGTATATAAACTCGATAAAACCTTAGTGCACTACCTGATTATTTATTTCGAACCCTAACCCTACAAGAAAGAGACAAGAAAACGTAAATACAATGAATATTTCAAAACTTGACACTCGGAATATTTAACAGTTCACAATCTGTCGACAGTTTACAATTTCGCGAGTTAGATTATAATTTAACGGTTTTTACAATCTTACGGTGACATATACATAATATTGTATAGTATATTATTGGAAGTAAGCCTACCCAGTAACGTGTCAACTAAGATGATTAACTGCATTATCGCAGGTAAACAAGATTTGGCAACTTTGACGATAACTACTAATATTATGTAAATATCTGTGAAGACCTTTTCATTATGAAAAATAACCCTTTTTGACGTTATACAGGAAAACCAATTTATCAGTTGCATTTATCGAAGTGATATTTGAATGATGACAGAGAGAAATCAAGTTTCATAAATATTCTCTACCTTCTATAATGCCTAATAATACCTTCCTATAATAGTATATATCTTTATTCTCACCTTCCCAATATTTCTAGCAGTTCACCCACGCCGTTAAAATGTTCTGTCTCATAGACAAATCTAAGGAAGATGTTGTTGATTTGTTTTCGTATAAAGGCGCGGAGGCCCAAGAACTTTCCGTAGATGCGGTGCAGCACAGTCTTCAAGAAGTCGCGCTCGCGCGGGTCTTCAGAATCGAACAAGTCTAAAAGCTGTAACAAAACATTCCTTTAGTGCATGTAGTAAATACGCTTGGAAATTGCCGTAACAAAGTTTGTTTCACGAAAGAACGACAAACGGCGTGACAGCGCATGTCAAACGATTGGAAAGCAACTTAAGCTGTAGGTGTAGTCGCTTTAGTCTCGGTTTTACATTACAATTAGATTGATCGTATTGAGTGTTCGATCACATTAGTGTCAAAGTAAAACTATCAAGTAGAAATTAATATCAAATACTTAAATCTACGGTCCCTTGGAGCTGTAAAAAAATAAAGCTTCAAATCAACGCAATCAAAAGATACCACCGTTTATACAGCATTTTTTGCATACTACGCCAATAAATCAAAACCCATAGGGTACGTACCGTTGACCTAGAATCATTAAAGGCAAGAAGCCTCAAGATCTCACAGGACCCGAAAATCGTTGATTAGGGTTCCGTATTCATAGGGTGTCGAATTGTTTATCAGGCGCTATCAGCGCCATAATTATGTAAGCCAGTTATTTCATGGCTGATAACGTGTTGATATGACATTGGTACGGAACTCTTTATGCGCGAGTCTAACTCGCACCGGCTTTTTTGTAGTTGAAAATGTTTTGTCTCACAAAAATTACATTTTAGTTGATCTATTGAGAGTGTAACTATTTCTTTTAAATTATCTTGTAGGGATTCCGCGTGGTTTTTAGTTATAAATCGCACGTGTTGGCCTTTTTCTATTTTTATAATGCAGAGATGCAGTATGCTTATATATTTAAGTTCTGCTTTCGTTAATTTATTAAAATATACTATCAAACAATAAGACAAGCCCCACCTTCATACTTATATGAAGTTCTAGTTATAATATACATCAACGAGAAGCGAGCATTAGTTAGTAGGTACAAATATAAATACAAACAACACATTGAAGTTCAATTTCACTATATGGCCTAGATTATCTGAATTCCGCGCGAGGCAATGCCAGTTGCTAATTAATATCAACAGAAATAGATTCGTTTCAAAACAATCTCAAAGAAAAATGTCTCGACACCAAGTTCCATGCGTTTCTCTCTACTTGACAATGTAACGGCACACCTATAGCACGAGTTTTGAGTCTCAATAAACCATTTGATTTCAAATAAAATACACACCTTGTCGCATTTCGGCAAGCAAATATTTGCTATATAATTTTATCTTCTGTAATCCAATCTTGTACACAAATCTGTCGTCTATTTCTCTTCGTTTTTCTCACTCAATGCCTACACATTCTACTGATAGTAAAAACACGACACTATTTAAATCACTTCGAATGCTTTCCATTGATCCAAAAACCAGATAATGTACTGTTGTCAGTTGTCTGCAGGATCATCCACCTACTTCTTACGAGTTACAGGATTGCAAGGAAGCAGTGGACCAGACTATGAACTAGAGTTGTCAAATATGGTTAGATTTCCATATTAAACTATAACAGCTAATTATAAAAGAATATTCGTTATTTTTAATGCATATTAATATATCACTTTAAAAAAGGCTGCCGTCCACGTGATCACACAGACACCAAGAAAATACGAACCCAATACAACGAAGTTATGATGAGTACTGAAGGGTTTCCTATTGCCACAGCTCCCAGCTCCATCATGAGACCGTCGACATCATCTAGGTGTATAGAACCTGCCAATACAAATCTAACGAGCCCAAACACGACGGAGCTATGATACGTACTTGAGGAGTTCTTATGACCACCTCCTGGCTTCATCATGAGACCCTGGAAATCATCTAAATCAATAGTGCTTGCCAAGACAAATCTAACGAGCCCAAACACGACGCAGTTATGATGAGTGCTTGAGGAGTTCCTATGACCAACTTCAGACTGCATCGTGAAACCCTGGGCATCATCTAGTTCCACACTCTATTGTTACACATGTGTTCTAAATTTCAGCAAAATGGACGGAAGTTCTAAAATTGAATTGCAAGATTTGACCAAACTCGATATTATTAAGACTGCAAAACAGCTGAATATTAATACTTCTCATAATAATGCTATTCGAATATACTAATAATCTTATTCGAATTAGAATACACCGATTAACTAAGTAAGTAAAGTAAAAGTAAGTAAAGTAAAGTATTCGTATAAAAATATTACAAATACTAAAGTATTCATAATATTTTTTCAACTTTTAATAATACGGTTATTAACAGTTGCTTGCAGAATATATTATATTCACTATTCGCAAACCTAATATTAATATCATCCAGCTATATTCGTTTCGCTCCTTACGCCGGGCGGTGCGCCCGCGGCTCGCGCGCTCTACACTTCGAGTCGCTACTCTCGCTAGCCGCGACGCGCGGCGTTACCTGCCGCGGCCGCTCCAGAATTACGTTATCCTAATTATGAACACCTAACGACCTTTTGCGTATAATTATAAAATAATTCTGAAGATCACGTTTTACCATGATAGACGTCCGCGCAATTACGATATCACAGAGAAATAAATCAATATATGGAAATAAATTATTGAAGTGAAAACTTCTTTAGGCGCGTTGAGCACTTTTTGGTAGGTTCGTAATTAAACTTTAATGCCTTAGTTTTAAGGTTTATTATTTAAAATATTTGTATTTTTTAAATTAGAAAAAAAAATGTGGAAAAAATTTAAATATTCGTTCAGGCAGTCCATCGGCAGGCTATCGACAGTCCCTAAGACTGCCAATTTTTTTTATTTATTTGGGACAAAAAACAGTTACAAAATATATATATTATTATGTATTATTGTAGGGGAGCCCACGATGCTAAATGGGGATATAATCGAGCGTCGTGGGGACCTAATGGATTTAGACGATAAGGTTAGATGATCAAGATTTCATCAGTGGGGAGAGCGTCTACAGGATTTTAAAAATGTAAAAAAACGGCCACATGGAAATACTCGAGCGCGTCAGATATTGATAACGTATTTACGGAATCTCCTGATACAGGCTCCAGTCCAATGTGATTCAAATAGATTATGAACTGAAATAAATTATTTATTTATTTAATTTATTATTTATTTATATGTCCCACGTGTCTCAGTTATCGGATGCATGTTAATCTGCCGGTTTGCATGCTGGAGGTGGCCGTATGGAAGGGTAGAAAATGGGTTAAAAAATTGTTTTCGAGCGCGTCAGATATTCAGAGGATATGTTAAGAGGACTCGAAAAAAGTTCCTATTCAAAGGAGTGACGATTCAGACGTCACGCAGTCGCTAAGGTTTTTGAAAGTGCAACAAAAATCGCTATTTTTAAATACTCGAGCGCGCCATATTATCATACAGACAGACGGACGGACTACTACGCACTACACTGTCCACGATACAAAATATTTCCAAATATGCAATCAACTACACTCTCCACGAGGTTATGAAGATGGATGCTTTAAAATTTCCATCCACGTCGTACATCCATGTTATAACGTATAACTGACTTAATAATATGTTAAAATATATTACAATGTTACAGGTTCCTATTGGTATCCTATATCACACACTTGATATAATTGCTTCCCTCAAAATTCAACATTAGTGTTAATTTTGATCATTAGCTTGAGTTATCAAAAAAAATTTGCAGCATCTGAATCTTTTTGTATAAGTATAGAAAACAATATGTCAATATGACCATTAAATTTTCCTGTATGTTACAATTAAACCAAAGAAAGATGTGGATTGTTCACTTACATAAAGTAAAAAAGTAGCAAAATAATATGTACCTGAACTTACTCAAATACATATCAAAAATTGGAACCGGCAGGATTTGAACCTCTCACTGGAAATCGCGTCCAGAACCCCAGAAAGACGCACGTTCAAATCCTGCCGGTTCTGTAATTTTTCATATTAATATTTCAGTAAGTTAAGAAACTTTCCTAGTGTGAGAAGCACATTAATTTAATAAAATTATAAAATTAATATGTACCTGCAATACAAATTTCTGGTCGATGACCTTCTTGCCGATAGTAGGTTGAAAGTCAGTGGATTCCAGGAAGCGCAGGAAAAACTCGTAGACTAGCTGGAGGTGCGGCCACGAAGCCTCCAATGTCGGGTCATCTTCTTCCGGGTCAAAATCAGGATTATCACTCGGCGGCAGAGTGCGGAATAAGTTGGCAGATATCTGGAAAAATACCATCAGGTATTAAAGGCGGTAATTAATGTTAGGAGAACTAGAAATTATCGACTTAAGTATGATTCACATCAATCATATTATCAAATAATGAAAATATTAATAAAGATTTATTTATTTATTATTCTTCGTGGGTAGGTAGCCAGTGTTAACGTTTCATAAGTGACACAAGTTGTCCTGTGTGAAATTATGTTAACAACTGAAAAAATAAAAAACAATTTGAGTTGAGGCATCCCCCTGAGATTTTTGTGACCTGTGGGCTTTTCTCTGACCAGGGCGCGCTTGGAAAATTCGTAACTTTAGTTTAAGATACTGTAGTTGATTATCACTATCACATTAATTATACTTTGTATAATTGACTTTCAAAAAGTGTACTGTGTAGGTAGAATTTTGAATAAACATACTTTGACTTTGAGTTCAGCATAACAAGATCATCTGCCGCTAGAAGTTGGGAAATTCAACTATGTTGACTTCAGTCATGAGTGATCAAGCTTCAGCCACAATATATAAACAACACAATAGTCAATTTATGTAATCAATCATCAGTTAACATCATCAATACAGGGTTGAAGGTGATTATCGCGTCTTTATTCGCGAGGCCTCAGTTTCTAAAATTATCTAGGTATTCTTGGATTTTCCGGGATAAATAGCTTACACACGTGCTCTAATCGTTAAAGCAAGCAAGCCTTACAAGTCATAATTAAAAAAATTCAAAAACACGACTGCCCTGCCAAAAAACAAAAAAAAAAAAAGCTAAAAAACTAAATTAATCTAGTTAAATGGAATCCTATTCACATTTTGTGATATTTTATAATGATATTTTTTTGTGAATCACTGGATCTTGAATTACTATAGTGTTATATATTTTTGAAATCTACTCATCATTTTCTAGATAATGATTATATAGTTAATCTTATTTTCGAATATTTTTTTTTCAACTTTTTTCAACTTTAGTCTTTAATGCGGGACCATGGTGATCCCATCATATTTTTTTTAATTTTACTAGCTTATAAGCCAAGGATTCTAACGATACCTCATTTATCAAAATCGGTTCAGGCGTATAGAAGTTATGGTGGATTATACAAACTCACATACATAAATACATACATACATACATGAACCCTGAAAACAATATACTCCTTTTTTCAGGCAATCGTATAAAAAAGATAACAGACAGGCACACTTTCCCATTTAAAATATTAATATTGATTGTAAGCGTACTGAAATATCAAAATATTCATTATTATAGCTATTGGTAATTGGTTACATAATCTTCCATTAACAGAGTTGCAGGCAGTTTATCTGTTAATAAATTTACATAATGTATAAAAATAGCTGACTGTAACTTTGCATTATAATATGCCCACAGAAGTATCCACATACTGCTACTACCAAACTAAGAATAAGAAAATCACTACTTCATTATTATTATATGTTCATTTTATTTTACATATGTAGTGTATTATTGTAACTGATGAATACTATATAACAATAATTATGCTAATTTTTCCAGTGAAATGAAGATTTATAAGTGGAATTATTGCTTCATATTGTGGCTGGACCTGAACAGTAATATTATAATTTGGCAATATGTCTCAGTAATTCCCTACCTGATCATTACCAAAGTGGTGAAGTTATTAACAGTTTCATCTTTAAGTCATAAATGACTTCTCCTATATGAATTTTATCTGAATACATCTAGAGGCATTCTGGCTCTTATGTACATATTTGATATCAGAATCCTCAGCCTCACTGTGATACGAGCGTCATACTGCGTACTTTAAGCTTGCATTTGACTCACGTGAAATGACTTACCCCAACAAAAATTATCTACTCACAGCATATGTCTAAATGACAACGAATTTCGAGTTTTCGATCGCCGGGGTCTACGACGCGCGACACGCGACACGCGACATTCGCGATTTCACTGTCAAACTTTGTCAAAACTATGTCATTACTTAGGCTTTTCATCCAAAGATTATGTTTTATGGTGGACACGAAAATTCCGTGGGGTTGCCATGGCACCAAAATTTGGCTTAGAGATTTTAACTCACGGTCAAGTTTTTGATTTATATCGCGAATTACGTCTAATAATTTGCCGTCAATGGCCAGCTCTATGCTTGCGGGCCTAAAATATTTCAATAAGGTAGTATTCGGATCTTGGTCTTTATGTAGAGCTTTTGACCATGCATGACCAGGGGTGTAACTTAGTCGCTACCATGGGAACGCTGCCCGACCTCTCCAAAGGCAGTATGCATGCGCGAATGAATAAGAGGAATAGCGCTGTTAGTAGCATTATTTTGACAAAAATTAAATTAATACCTTTCTTAACGAAATCATCGTCGTTATATCAGCATCATCCTGTAGCCGCTATATAAATTCTTGATTTGCTTCATTCATGTTGTCAGTTGTAGTTTAGGTTGTAAAGTAAATTACAAGAAAATATTATGATAACTGTGAGCCTATTCTGCCTATGCCTATAGCTTGCTAATCTGGTCACGGCCGCTGCCATCCAAAACCTAGGTGACCGACGAAAGCGAGGCGTTACGACTGCACAGAAAATTGATAAACTTGACAACATAGGTCACGTGAAGGATCAGCTACTGCTTGATAATGTCGCAAGGCGTTGTAATGGGCTGCGTTGTCGCGTTTGTGGAACTGTGTCGTGTAATAGGCACTGGCAGAAAGTTGGAGTCCATCGTGGTTACCAAGATCGGAATGCTACCTTATTATGACTTAAGGACTCAAAAGCACTTGGTAACAGGCAATTTACACCTTGCAGTATCCATGTACTTATAGAGTTAAGTTAAATTCAATTTAGATATGTTACAAAATAAATACCATTTTGATGATCTCTGGATAGACAGGTTCAGTAAGAACTCCACGACCACCAGTGATGTACTCTACCAGCTCATTTAGTGAGGCACGTTTAATCTCTTTCCCCTTCAAGTCGGCCACAGGATCCATGAAATCGAAAGCCACACAGCACTGCCGTAGTTTACGGATAAAAAGTTCCTCTTGCTCACTGCTTGGAACATCTGCAATAAAGAATTTTTTAATTTAATATACTGTTTTAAATTGTATCCATAATTGTATTATTTGACACCAACAGATCTTAAGTGTTATGGAATCGACTGGTATTACTTATATAGTACAAACTTCACACATATTCCTGGTCATACAAATATTATAAATGCGAAAGTGTGTTTGTTGGTTGGTTAAGGCCTGCCATTTAAATGGCAATACAAATGAAACAAACTTACACCAGAACTAGTCTCATCGACATACTGTATTTGTTACAGTACTTATAGTAATTTACTCTATTTGTTGCTGCCTCTACTCTTAAGACATTCAAATAGTCTACACTGGAATGCTAACAAGTATGACCTTCTTTTAGAAAGATTGAAAGTGCAGTTGTGTGTAAAAAGATAAATCTTTTTTTTACAACTGCACTTTTTATGAATTTTCTAAAATTAAATCATAAAATGATTAACTGCTTCTATTAAAAGTGTTGAGTTGTCAATATTTACTAAAAAAAATATCATATTTTTGGATTTTGTTTGTATATGAATATTTAAATTTCCAAATAAAATCAGTTTTTTGAATGCATGTGATCACAATGCTAAATAATATAACATCGTTATTGGTGCTGCAGTGACACATTTTTTCAATTACTTAGGTAATTATAGGCACAAACTTGACCAGTTGTGACACCTGACAGGAAGACTGTGATCGATACAAACACATCTTTATTATCTGTGTGCATTGAATTAATTAAGAAATAATAATTCTATGAGGATATTAAGTGTTACAAGGAAGAAAAAACAAATTGTATCATAAAATTTAATTATAATGAACTGTACAAAATAAACGTAAAATCTAAATAATCTATTGCAATCAAAATAATCAGTACTTTAAGGTATTTAAAAGCTATTTGCCCAGACAAATAAACTTTGAAGTATTGTAGTATTTATAGTACAATATAACCCTGCTATTGCAAAATTAAAAACAGGACTCGATAAAGTGTACTCTCGTGTTACAGTTGACACTAGTATGGGAGTGTGTGGGGTATGAAGCGATGGTCGGGCCCGGGGTCACGTGCCCGCTACCTCAGCCCCCGATTCCTCAAAGTTGGCGTGTGGACTATACATTCTGCTGATGCCTGAGCATTTTCATACTGGTCTTATGTTGCCATTGCCTTTGCATTGCCATTACTTTCAACCCCTATTTAGCTGGAATTTCTAATAGTTAAACTAATTAATTTCAACATTTAGCAGACTGTAACTAATCTCTAAATATTGTGAAAAAGTCCTCCTTCAAGTTTGTCTATCTTTGTCTGTCTGTGTTTCATAACATATAAATTATATTTTTCAATAGTCATTTTCTTCATGGAATTCTTGCAGCAATTGTACATTTAGTCAGTAGAGAAAGAGTTTCACCCAATCAGAGGTGATTGCAGTCAAACTCATGCACAAAAGGTTTGTTACAATTTTTAATGGATGCTGATTGAATTAAAATTACTTAATATAATTCAATAGGCTTTGAAGACTGCATAACTTTAAGGTAGATTGCTCACAGTTGGTGTTACATTTGACTTGACTGGATGGTACAGGATGCCTAATAGGCTGAATTAGAAAATGTATGGCAGTTATTTATTCTTATTGGTTTTTAATCTAGTATGTTACAGTAGAACATATGATTGCAGTGATGTAATTTGTTGCCTATGGACTAAATAAGCAGTTTAGTACCAGAACGCTAAAGCAGATTGAAAAAATACTACATATTCTTATTTTCTACACCGGAAATCATAACAATGTCTCTATTGTAGATTTACCAAAAAATATCCTTACATACAAGAATATAGAATACATGCTACATGCTTATATTTTAGTTTTAAGTATAACTGTTAAATGTATTATAATTTTTAAAAATACTTAATGCCAAGTGCATGCACAGACTCACCTTTTAGTAGGGGCAGAGCCTGAAGCTCGACATCCTGCGTGTTGCGGTAGCGCGAGGATCCTTGAGACTTCTTAGTCTTTTTCTTCAGCGACCGTTTCGCGAAAGGGTCAATTCTATCCACAAACGTTCCCGAAGACATTTTGCTAGTATAAAAGTGTCCGATATGACAAATGGTCGAGAACGATCAATGCAAATCTTGTTTTGATTCGGATAAATTCATGTTCCAGTCCGATCTAGGTATCAAACGCGCACTTGGGGCAATTCACAGCAAAATATTAGATCCTAAACAAACATTCCTTCGTCACACATGACGGTAATGGAGTGGTCACACTCAGGCCATTCTTTATTTCACTAAGAATCCACAACAGTTACGTAATTTTAAACCGTCTTTATCACCGAAACGACACAATAACTAAATAGAATCAGTCCATTCACAAAATTAACTTTTATTTTCTGAGGCGTGTCACTAATACCAGAAGGCAGAAGTCACATACATACAAGCCTCGTGTAATATCAGCCGGTCAGTCGATGACAAAATAATTTCCCCACAATAATCGTCGAAATATTCAAAGATTCAGCAATATTAACACGGCAAATGTCGATTTTAATCAACAATTGTCCTCCTTAAATGTGGTACAAATCTAAAACGGCAATGACACAGAGCAATTTTTAACACCAAAAATCTATCACCGTATTCTCGCCATCGCTACCATCCGTTTCGATTCAGACAGTGTAACAAGACGCATTTTATTGTCAGACGCAAGAATATACCGATAGATTGCACTTTCACAAGGAAAATTATATATTTCAGCAACTTTTTCCAGCTAGAATAAACGATCAATTTACAAAAGCTTTAAAGCAAGATAAATCATCACTGGTTTTGCTGCGAAAACGCCAGCACTCAAAAGTACCTATTTCTGAAAATAGATGGAGATAAAAATGTTCAGATGATCAGTAAACGCACTTTTAATATCAATCTTAAAATACAAAAATCGAAATAGCGTAAAATGTTGTGACAAAATTATAACTGTTATTTATAATTTCAATTAAAACTACATTATTATAGAAATATAGAATTACAGAAATTAAAAAGAACTTACGTTTTCAAACGGAAGTGTATTTTTCAACTCAAGACTGCAATAAATTGAAAATTATGGAAGCGTTCATATTTCATCATACTTTATCAAAAATGAACTCATACATATTTAATTAATAAAAATGGCTGTAGCCTGTAAAAAAATAAAAAGCAAGGGTTAATTTTTTGTGTTTGAAAAAAATATAAAGTTTGGTTTTTTTTTGGACTCCGTTTGAACCCAACTGGAAGATTCTCAGAGGAGATATCATACAGAGGATCCGACTGGATGGCTTGACAATTTTTGGCATATTTGGCGTTGGCGTCACAACAAGATCGTTATTGCTAAATATTTACAAGCATTGCAAGTTTGATTGTTTATTGAAGGCACAAACATACTTTCCTGTACAAGTTTATCTCAGTTTGCTAATGCTGGTCTATTTTAACTTTTTTTACTCATAGAGACCATAAAGTATTTGTTTATTCTGTATGTTAGTTGTCTGTGGTATGTTGGGTACTTACGTTGAGAAAGTAGCTTTCTAAATTTTTTGGCATCTTTTATGCTTTCCAAATATTGGATAATCTTGTATTTCAAACCATACAATATAACTGTGTTTTTAAGTGTTTTTTGTAAGGATCATCGCTCCACTCATCAATAAGCCGTTGAATGAAGACTAATTAGAAAGCAACATGGAAGCTCTGACAGTTCCGCCATGAATGCAAAATAAATAGAAATTGTGGAGGTCCAGTATTGAATATTTGTGTACCTACCTAATAAATGAACATTTTCTAAATCTAAGTAAATAACACAATATCATTCAGTTAATCGTTTTACAAAAACTGACGTGAATTATTTATTTATTTGTAAATGTCCTTTTTATTCGAGTTCCGTAGTACCTACTATGTAGACGACGCAATGAAGGAAGTTCATCATAATCATCACTAATTATGTACCTTTATGGCAATAAGGTTAAAGTTAGATATCTAGCACAATAACTCTACCAATCAAAAGCCAGAAAATTCATGAACAGATTCAATATAGCTGAAGAATCAATTGACAGTGCACTGCTTTCTTACAGGAGCTGGAAGTGAGTAAAGATCAGCTAGAAACTTCACAATGTTGAGAGGTGGGCGTGGTCGTCACAGTCCAGAGCTGTACCCCCACACGTTGAAGTGCTCTAATGCAAGTGACACAAGCTCTGCATATAGTGGTAGTGACACTATGACCTCAGTTCACAGTTCGTTAGACATGGATATGGAAGTAGACCTGTCTGGACTCTTGGAGTCCATAGTTGATTCCGATGAGGAGGAAGATTTGGAAGAGAGCATGGACAGTTTGACTGTCCGTGATGCTGTCAGAGAATGCCTTGAAAAGGACCCAAATGAGAGGACAGATGAAGATATTGAAATACTTCTTGAATTCACACAACATTTGAAAGCATTTACCAACATGACTTTATCAGTAAGAAGAACTCTTTGTGCAGTTATGGTGTTTGCAGTAGTGGAGAAAGCTGAAACTATAGTCATGAATGATGGAGAAGAGCATGATTCTTGGTCAGTTCTCATAAATGGCCAAGTGGGAATTGAACATCAGAATGGAGAAATTGAATACCTCAATGTTGGTGACAGCTTTGGAATGGCAGAGGCTACTTTGGAAAAACTGTACCATAGAGGTGTTATGACTACTAGATGTGATGATTGCCAATTTGTTTGTGTAACTCAAACTGATTATTACCGTATTTTACATCAAGGGGAAGAAAATATTCGAAGACATGAAAATGAAAATGGGGTTGTAGTATTGGTTACTGAATACAGAGGAGCTGCTGGGGAATCTGGGCACCAACAAGGACATGTGGTAATCAGGGGCACACCTGAGCATTTGATGTTACAGCTCATTGAAGATAATTCACGTGATTCTACATATGTTGAAGACTTCTTATTAACTCACAGAACCTTTATCGAAAGCCCTTTGGTTGTTGCCAAACAGCTACTTGCCTGGTTCTCTGAACCATCTGTTCGTGATAAAGTTACAAGAGTAGTTTTATTATGGGTAAACAATCATTTCACTGACTTTGAAACAGATCCAAATATGATGGAATTCCTAGAAAGCTTTGAATCTGCTCTTGAGGGTGAGAAAATGGAAAGTCAGCTAAGGTTATTAAATATTGCTTGTTCAGCTAAAGCCCGTACAAGAAGTGTTACATTGTCCCGGCCTTCTAGAGATGAACCACTAAACTTTACAATTTTAGGAGGATATGAAAGGGGATATGAAATATTTATATTAAAAGTAGAAAAACACTCTAAGGCTGAAGATGTAGGACTAAAACGAGGAGATCAAATAATTGAGGTCAATGGCCAATCCTTTCAACATGTCAGCCACGCTAAAGCAATGGATATAATTACAGGTTCCACACATTTATGCATCACAGTAAAAAGTAATTTACTAGCTTTTAAGCAAATGCTTCACATGCCAGAAAATTCCCCTAGGCAGAGAGGCTGCACTAATATGGTCCGTTGGCAAACAGATCCCAGAGCCAGACTGTCTACTGCAGAACTTCTTAGTGACGATCCTATCACCCTAAACCCTGTATTTCAATCTCCTACCAAAAAACCACAGCAAATAAATATAAAAAAAGAGCCACAAAGAGGTTTTATGACATTAGGTCCTAAAAAATTACATAAAGCTTTAATGAAAATGAATATACTCCCAAAAAACACTATTACTGATGGTATTCATAACGATGATAGCATTATCTCAAACACTGAAACATTAAATAAAGCCAACTCCAGTACCTCATTTTACAATTCACATAGCAACCCAGACCTGATTTCTATATGTTATGATGAGTACCAATCCTCAGATTATCCAGAACACGTACTCAAAGTTTACAGAGCTGACCAAACCTGCAAATACTTGTTAGTTCACAAGGAGACTACTGCCAGAGAAGTTGTAATGCTTACTTTACAGGAATTTGGCATTACAGATCCTAGTTCAAATTTCTCACTTTGTGAAGTTTCAGTTGCTCAAGGGGGTATAATAAAGCAACATAGATTGCCTGATCAATTGCAAAATCTTGCCGAGCGTATTGGTCTCAGTTCCCGCTATTATCTTAAAACAAATGGAGTTAGTGAAACTTTAGTACCTGATGAAATGGCACCAGAACTGTTGAGAGAAAGTGTTGTTCATTTCCTGCAACTGAATGCTGTTGAAGTGGCTGTTCAATTAACTTTACAAGATTTTTGTATTTTTCGACAAATTGAGAGCACTGAGTATGTTGATGACCTTTTTGAGTTGAAAAGTAGGTATGGAACACCAATGCTATCACAATTTGCAGGACTTGTGAACAAAGAGATGTTTTGGGTTGTAACTGAAGTTGTCAATGAACAGAATCTTGTACGAAGGTCGAAAATAATAAAACAGTTTATAAAAGTTGCCCGTCATTGTAAAGAATGCAAAAATTTTAACTCCATGTTTGCAATAATATCTGGTTTAGGTCATGGAGCTGTATCGAGACTTCGCGTGACCTGGGAAAAATTACCAACCAAATATAATAAACTCTTTTCTGATCTACAAATGCTCATGGATCCATCAAGAAATATGTCTAAATATCGCCAGTTAGTAACAGCTGAACAAGGCAGATCTCCAGTGATTCCATTTTACCCAGTTGTTAGGAAAGATTTAACATTTATTCATCTGGGCAATGATACCAAAGTTGAAGGAATGGTTAATTTTGAAAAATTACGAATGATTGCTAAAGAAGTTAGGACACTTACGAACATGTGCAGTTCACCATATGATCTTCTCACGTTATTGGAATTGGGCAAACAGCCTCCTTCGAATGCTATGGTAGCTTTGAATCAACTCACTACTGGTGTGCAGCAAGGTCAGGTGACTGTTAAGAGAAGGAAGAAATCTGCTAATGTACCCAATCATAAGAAAATGTTTGAAGAAGCACAAATGGTTAGAAGAGTCAAAGCCTATTTAAATAGAATGCATGTTGAAAAAGATGAAGAACGTCTGCATGCTTTGTCTTTGGAATGCGAGGGGTCTGGACCCGCACCAATGGTCCCTCGGCGGCGACACCCATCGCCCTCTCTATCGACGACTAGTAGCGCATCTTCCGCCAGTGAAGGCAAGAAGAGCTTTGCTGGAAATAAATTTGGTGCGGCTTCTCCGCAAGCAGTGCGAAAATTACTGGCACTATCTGAGCCTGCTAAAACTAGGCCTCATCAACCGAGGCCCCCGCCGTCAGGTCCATCTCCTTGTACGCACCGGCGGGATGGTCCAGTCGCGGGAATCTGCTGTTCGCGAGCAGCGCACGAGAGATCTCACTCTGATACGCCAACACCACTACCTGTGGATTTATCAGCTGAAAGTAGCAGTGTGACATCATTAGTTAACTTGCCATTAAGAAAAACGGGTTCTGCTACTTCGAGTGACAGTGGTCACGGGTCGTGTACGACAGCAAGCTGCGTGCGGCCGGTCCCCCCGCCTCGCATGCCCTACACACTGGCCGCGCAAGTGGCGCGCCTCGAACGTCTCAGCCGCGCTCACTCACACGAAGGAGTTACGCGCCCGTACGATTATTACCATGATACACCAGATGACGAAGACGACGATCAACAAGTTTCTGCTGTTTGAAATTTTAAATACTCATAAATAACATCTAGTTTGTTATCTCACTTGATGAATAGAAAGCACGAGTTACATACATTTTTCTTATAATATATTATTATGAAATGAATATCATAATTGTATGAATCCCTTACAAATAAGTTTAAAGACTGTATAATTTTAACATTTAATTAAAGCATGTCCTAGTGTTAAAAAGTAGTGTAAAATTAATTCGTCATTAGCCATGCCTCTATTAATTACTATTTTAATTAAAATTAATGTGACCCACCATGTTCCAGTTATTATAATCTAGAGATGTTTAATGTTTAGCATTAATTTGGGGATTATTTCATATTCGCCTTTGGTATTTCTACATTCCGTTGTTTGTATATTTTTCATTGTCTTTATTTATAATATGCAACTTAGACCAAATAATAATTAATGTACCTTTTAATATTTACGACTCAAGATTGATTTTTAAAATATATTTTGTAGGTATGTGGTACTATATTTTCTTTGGTAGCTTTGAGGATCAATAATGAGTTTGAATGTTATTTCTTATGGTAGCAGTTCGTAATTTGTTTATATCACGATTTTAATTAACTATAATATTATTGTAAATAATAAAACTATATAATTCAAATAGTTCATAATAATTTTTATTTAAAACTTATAAATATCTTATTCCATGTTGTCGTGAATAATTCTGGCATTTGTAGCCAAATAAATATGTAATAAAAAATACACTTTCTTTTAATGAGGACAGTATTATGTTACTATCTAAATTGAGCAAGGAAATCCATTTCAAGTGGATGCAAAACTGGTGCAGGTATGACAAGACTGTGTAAAGGTGCACCGAGATCGAAGCTCTGCATCACTTCCAATGCCATTACTGCAATCTTTTGATCAGGAGCTCCCACCCTTGATAGACCAATTGCCAAACTGTTAATAGTGATACCTGTAAAAAGTTAATGTTTAGATTATGAATTCATACTTAAGTTAGCTAGCTGATGCAGTAGGGGACTTTAGAGCTTTGGTTATTTTTTGGGGCTTCTTTGCATTGATGGAGGATCCTTCCCCTAAATAAAGCTGTAATAGAGACCCGAAAAGAGAAAGAACCTAGTTAAATAAACAGCATAGTGTGAAATTATCATCTAGGACCTGTAGGTATGTTGACTTAATTAATGTAAATGAGAGCAAAGAGTGAAAAAAAATTGTCAATCCTAAGAGAACTACAAACTAGGCCTTATTTATTGAAAATGTTATAATATTTTGGATTGAATTAATGGGGATTTTCAATTCAAATCTGTACAAATATCACAACAGCGGAACCTTAATAAATGCGACGTAGTAAACAAGTGATATCTTGCATCCAACACAGCAAACAGTTTCTAAAGGATGAAAAAACTTCCTAAATACATGCAGTCTAAGGTGCAGGCTTCTAGTTCAAAGTATTCATGTTTACATAATTGCATTGAATATCCTGAACATCCTGATGTATTTCATTTGTCTCGCAAGTATTACAACAAAAACCAATAACTTTCTCTGCTTAAAACTTACCTGTGTCAGGTTTATTTTCAATAATCTGAACTAATTGTCCAGCTGCTTCTTTGACAGACATGAACTTAGGGTCCATATATTGACGCACCTTCTTTGTCAATGATTCTTCTGTTGGTTCCTTTACTTTTATATCTTAAATTTAAAATAAGTGCATATTATATTACTACATTTACTAATTATCAATATAATAATATGAAATATATATTAACATGCTGGAAGTGAGATTTTTACTCGAGCTTATTATGATGTTAATTTTGAACATAACTTACTTGAACTTTTATTTTAAAATGGCTACATTTCTTATGATAAACTAAAATTCAACATCAATTGAATTTATGCTAAAAATCTTATGCAAAGGTACCTAATAGACAAAGAGTGTGCAAGTTTCTTGAATAATTTCCCACAATTTTTTCAAAAAAGCTGTCAGGTTTCCAATTGTCTGTCCAGTAAGGAATGGAAACAGTTTCACCAAAGTTGTAGAGTTGCAAGCCACAACAACTTACAGCATTCATTATTGATGCATTGTGAACAATCTAAAATTTAAAACTCAATATATTATATCATAAGAATTTAATTATCTATACTAATATTATAAATGCGAAAGTTTGTCTGTTACACTTTAACGGTCTATCTTTTCAACCAATTTTGATTACATATTGTGCCGAGATAGGTTATAGGATAGGACAGGCTACAATATAAAAAATACTTATTCACATGGACAAAGTTCATCATTTTAAGTATAAATAAATCTAAAGTCAATACAGAGAGAGGCTTATAAATTTCAACTTTACTTGTGTTTCAACTCCAAAATCTTTTGCACGGAGCAACATATCAGTATGTGTTGTTGCACCTAGGGGATCTCCCACAACTAAAAGAGCTATATCTTTCTCCTTGGCCTCTTTTAGGATTTCGTCTATTTTACTTTCACAGAGGTCTCTATCTGCTACTATCAATGGCCTCCCATAAAATTCTTCCTGTAATACATAAGACGTTAGATTTATAGCAATTTTGACACATTAATAAATCTTTTGGGTTTCGACTATATCCACGTCCCAACTGCTGGGCTCCACTCTCATACGAGAGAGAGGGGGGGTTTTAGGTTTATGTATTTGGTAAATATCATAATCTTAAGTTTTACTTACTAAAGTATCTTTTCCGACAGTTAATATAGAAGTATAACCCTCTAAAAAAACTTTGTTACATTTTTTTACTATTTCCAATCCTTTTACAGTAATATCTTTAGCATCGCCCAAACCAAGGCCTATTAAATAAAACATAACATGAATATTATTCAAAAACACTTAATAAATTACTATTACTATTTATTATCTTGGAATAATAAAAACGTGCAACTTTATTTTATTACTACTTGTCTTTGTTCAGGGCCGTCCAAGCTAGGCTATGAAAATAGGAAAAGGTACATATCTTTTATCTCATGTTTTTAGTATGGCTATACATTTTTTTCTCACTCTTTCCACACAATCACAATATTTGCACACATAGACATGTTTTTATTACTATATGTATTATAGTTATTTATAATAGCCGCTCAAGCAATGTAACCAACTTAAGCTTTCACCTTAAATTTAGGGGAAAAAATTCGCTGATGGCTCTTTGAAGAAAATGTCAAAAACGTATTAAATAGAGGTGTTTACTTTAAATCTGGACTTGCCAGATTCCGAGCAGCTTTTTAAATCAAACTTATCTCTGGTTAACTTGTCTCTGTCTTTGTTGAACCTCTATTTGATTTTGAATAATTTCGTCTCGATTTTGAAAATTGTCTTTTTTTTAAATATCTGTTGTACTTTACGGCCCCAGGTTCCAACCCTTTTGTGTCTAGATTAGGTGACTGATACCTTATTTGTGGCCTAAATCTAAGAGTAATAAAAATATTGCGAGTGTATAGATATGGATTAAATCTTTGAAGGATTACATAGTAGCTATACTAAAAACAAACTTTATTACTTGGATACAAACTTTTCAATTAACAAAGAAAAATTTGGTGGTTGTGTACTTATGTAGTATGTACCTACACGCAAGAAGTTATACTTTTTGATAGGATTATGCTGGGATAATAAATGTTTTAGGTATTTGTACGCCTCTAGCGGCATGAAATATATAGAACTTTTTTTTAATGTACCAACTTTATGTTTTGATTTTGATAGAAATTAAGAAATATCTTGATTAAAGATATCAGTTTGATAGCTCAGATTTTTATTTTGTTGGTTGGGTGTCGGTGTGCGCGCATCGTAAAAATTCACTCTGATATTTTTTTCACGCTCCAAAAGAAGTATAATTTCAATAAACAGTTTTGAAAAAGAATACTTCTACGAGTTGATGTCCCTCTCGCACACATGGCCTCCCTATAATCCAGAGCCGAAAAACCAGTTATAAAAATATGACTTTTTTTGGTTATTAGCTAATCAAAGGGCAGGCCCTATCGAGTCCCGAAGTGTACCAAGAGTTATCGGGTTGTCCATCTCTTTCATCTGGCATTGTATTCCCCATGGTATCTCGCTCTAATTACGCACACAAAATATTTTTAAATTTCGCGGGGTTTTCACTTCACTTTTATTGGTCGACGCCATTTTCGCTGAAAAACCGACGCAAGCCGAGAATGTTAACTGGTAAGCGATTAGGCGTAGTCTAAAGTGTAAAGCCTACACAGACTTCTTGGAAGTGACTAGTGAGGTTAGTTTGACTGTTTTTCCCTTGAAAATTGGTAAGTAAGGTTAATCTTTGAATATTTAAAGGTAAATTATCAAAGATATTAATAAGGTATCCTCATTTGACTCGTTTGAGCAACTAAGTATAATGAACACTTAAATTTAAAATATGAAAGGTAGTGTATTATTGTTGGTTGGTTTGTCTCAATTGTATTCTTGTTTCAATCAAGCTGCAATAGAGCAAAGAATTGAAGTGATTTTACATGGGAATGGTCGATGATCTGGAAAGTAACATAGATTACTCTTTATCTCGGAAAATGTAAGTGATGAGTTCCCCGAAAGAAATATTTCGATTTTACGAAAGTCTAAATTCACGAGTAGTTGGCATTATCTGGTGATCCTTGTGAAATTGATCTATCCATTGAAGAAAATAATGTAAAACAGTACACCGAATGGTAGTTTAAGACATGCTTTTGAAAACATGTAATTATTATAACATTTGTAACAATTATTTCCAGAAGAATGTGCTTCATGAATGCCACAGCACACATGCATGAGATAGAAATATACAAGATGCGAGATGAAAGAGCTTCTGGACCGAGATACTAACCAAATTCTTGACAATGCAGTGTAGTTTGGCACTAGTGTATTGTAAGTATAATAATATTAACATTATAGTTGCTAAAGTTAAACCCCAAACTAGCTAACGATGCCAAAGATAATAATTATAGTGCACATGAAATCATATTTCATATAGATATTTTTTAAATATTTAGTTTATTACTTTATTTATGACGAAAATAAATACTATTTCAATATTTTACAGGTATGCTGTATTCCTGTTCAGTATGGAAGTATCGAAGACATTGGAAAAGCAGATGAATACATCTAATTATTATATAATACCTATGTATGTTTTGCTGGATCAAACACAAAGTTAAATATTATATAGTTATTATTATTATATATTATAGTTTTTTTTATATGATTTCGATGTAAGATTTTTGTTCATAATAAATTAATTTGATCCCTGAAATTTATTTTAATTTTGTTTTTGAAAAATTCAATAGTATCCTGAATTACTAGCAAACCGGTAATTAGAAAAACCGGTATTTGCTAAATAAATCTAAAACCGATACGTTCAAATCATATCACTATTACCGGTTTTTCGCATAGGTTGCCCATCCCTAACTACTTCCGGTTCCGCTAATTGCGTCATCGAAATTTAATTATGTATATCAAGTTAGAGCGAGTCGTTCTGGTCATGAATGAAACCCGTCGGAAGACGTAACAGGCTTGAGTGAGAGACGTGATTTTTTTATGAATGAATTTTATAGATGTAATTTACGTTCAAGGTCACTCCCACTACTGTCCGTTATCTACTTCAAATTGTGTCTATGGAGTTACCTGTCTATATCCTTTAAGTTACTTGTCTCTGATCAAAGGGTTAAACATAGAGTTCCTATTACTTGTCTCTGGTTGGAGACTGGAGACTGGAGCAGAGACAAGTAACTTAAAGGACTTTTGTTTTGTTTTTGAATGGATTGGATGTATCTCTTCCCGATATTAATTTATTGAGATTTTATTGAAATTATCAACAATGATATTATGAAATCCAAATTCCAAAGATTACAAAAAATATCGAACGTTTTTTACGAATATAATATTATTTTCTGTAGTGTACAAATATCTTAAAAAATGATTTCGAGGAAAGGCCAGAAAGCTATCAAAGAAGGTGTTGTGGGTAAATATGTAAAAAAAGATACGCCGCCTGATTTGCCGAGTAAGTTGATACCTAGACATCTAGATTGGGTTGTATCGTCTAAACCATTGGCCCTGTAAACATGAATGATGATTATAAAAAGTCGTTTTATGATGCATTGGTGAAATTTCAGTAATAAATGTTTGGACAACTGGAAACAATAGGAGGCCACGTAGTCAGCCTTTTGGTTCTAGTGATGGAGCCGCTCAAAGCATTGAAAATAAGTTTGGCAAGGCACAAACTATGAGCGGGCATGCTGGGAAGTACACACCAAGTGAATCTGTACCTAACCTGGCCCATAGGTAGATATAATATTACATGCTTAATATCGTTAGGTACTTTAGAGGAAGAGTATTACATATTTATCAATAGTAAAAGATATAAGTGGTGAACCTAACCTGTTGGAATTATGCATGCCTGAGAGTTCATATAAATCATTATTTTCTTAAATATATGAAGTATGCCAATTCATACTTGACCAGCATGGTGAACAATGGCCAAACTTTTCTCATTCTGAGTGGAGCCTTGTACTCAGTAGTGAGCTGGCAAAGGGCTAAAGTGATGAATATTATACATGTGAAAGTGTGTCTGTCTGTCACATTTTCTAAGATAGTTTGGTTTTACCTCCACTAAAGATTCCCATGGGACTTTTAATAAACCTTAATTTATACAGCAGAAGTAGCCAGACATTGTCTAGTATTTTTTAATTAATATTATTTATTTTTTTAGGTTTGCAAGCTTGTCTACAGGAAGTGAAGTAGCTAGTACATCAAGCAATTTTAATTCCCAGTTTCATTTGGATGCCAATTTGGTAAACAACACTATAGTACTTGGATTAATAAATTTAAGTTTTTATCTTATGTTAAACAATGATTGCAGGCATCACATTCAACATTGAATGAAATTGATAATTCATTCAGTAGACAAACAAGTCATAGATACTACAGACAAACTCAACCAGAGGATCCTATTTATCAAAATCAACAACAGGTAGTATATTAGTGTGTGTGTATTTTTTTTATTGTAGGATTTTAATGTATTGGTGGCTGTGGGGATTTCATATTCATACAATTTAATTTCATGCAATATAACTGGTGCTAATTATGCTTCATCATAATATCAGCATATTATACCCTTAAGCGCAAAACACACAGGAAGCTGGCACGGGTCAGGTCGGGTTCCTCGAGTGAGATGCGCTGTTCGTTGTCTTCACACACTATGCGGGCGCGGGTTGATTGTGGGTCGGGTGCGGATGTACCTTGCCAGTGCATATACTTGCTTTCAAAACAGTATTTTTGTCGTTTTATAGCTTGGCTCTTACAAATAAATATTTTAGGATTTATGAACTCATTCTATAAACAACGAAACTTTGTTTTGTAAATAAATACAAAACCAACTCCCGACCCGCGCCGCGTACGCGTCAATGTGAATGCCTATCGGAGAATACGTGTATTACGACGAATTCCGCGCGCTGTCTGTAGTTGCGGGCATCGGGCGCGGGTCCTGCGCGTCACCTGCCACGCGCCCTACCCCGCCCGCGTTCTGTGTGATGTCGTCCATATAAACAATATAAGAAGGAATTAAACTCGCCGCACACCCTATCCAGCCCGCGCCCGACCCGCTGCCATTCCCTGTGTTTTGCCTTTTACTTAGTAAGTCAAAAGTTGTATTGTTATGTCTGCCCACTTGTATATTACTGACACTGATTTCAAAACTTCTGAACCTCCCAAAAAGATTGAATTGTCGAACTAGAATATTATTTCTAACATTGCATTGTTCAATAGTAATAAGCTAACTTTATGTTTCAAGGTGCAGCAACAGAAGCAACAGCAATATAGTTCTCGGGAGTCAAGTATGCCTCGAATATCTTCAAACTTGAGTCTGACCCCTAGACTCCATCCCCCATCTCCACACTCCATAAGACTGCATTGCACTGACTGTAAGATGTAGTATACCTTTACTATTACTAACACAACATAAAACTGGTAAAATGTGTCCCAGACAATGTTTTAGGTAGAGTTCTGTACCCTGTAGCAAGTTGCTAAACTTTGGGGGTTATTATTTTCTTAAATGGTATTTTTTTCTAAAAACTCTAAAAAGAAAGCCTCATAACAATTTTTAATAATCTCAAGGGGTTAAAAAATGATTATTTCGTACTTATTTTACAGCTCTTAAAGTCTATTTTTAAAATGGCTGACAGTTGACAAATAGTACATAAGTACACACAAAGGGATGTCACTGGACGAAAGTTAAGATTCTGTGTACTACTGAACTATGGAGGGTAGAGTTAAGGAGGATCTCTTATGGAAGAAAAGTTGAAAAAGTGTCCAGTGTCACAGTGTGTGTGTTGTTATAAATAACAATGTGGCGCCCCCAATTTAATGCATTTCGACAGACACATTTCATATACACAGATGATTCTCCTTACCTCTACCCTCCATATACTGAACCCAAAAAATAAAAATGGCTTATACATAGTTTAATTAGTAAGTATGTAACACAATTTTGTTATCATGGTGTAGTCGATTATAATTATTTCATTGTTGCAGCATTCACAACAGCTGGTCCTTCATCCCCAATATACTCAAATTATGTAAATACGCCTGCCCTTCCATACCATAACAAAGGGCATGCAGGCAATATAATATCATCTAGTCAAGGTAATGTTTAAATTATTATAATTGTTTTGTGTGGTATCGAGTTTTTATTTTATCTTCAGTGCGAAAGTGTGCCTGTGCACATATTAGTTTCATGTTTACATGAAACTAATTTTGACAAAATGGGGATCCGGACATTAGCTAAATTTTGTCCTGAAAAATAAAAAGTTTACAGAACCTAAATCCACTTGGTGATAGTCATAGGCATCACCTAGTAGATAAATAATTAGTATTTACAGTCCACCAGATGTAAGATAAGCTTTTCATTTATGTGAGTGCTATTGTTAAAAGTAATACAAACAAGTTGTCTACACTATCAGTGTGCAGTGTACACACTCACATAAATTGAAAATTCATCTTAAGTCTCGCGGCGTGTATTGACCGGGCGCTCTAGAGAGCTTGTCGGCCTCGCAGGGTCAGACGAGTGCGAGTTACCGCTTCCGCCCGGCTGGTCGGCGGACCGCACGCTGCGCGGGCGCCGCTATTATATGGACCACAACACACAGACCACGCACTGGACGCACCCGCTGGAGAGTGTGCCGCGCCCTTGGCACCGCGTCTCCACTCCCCACCATGGCGTTTATTACTTCAAGTGAGTCGATAATAATAAATAATAATTATTAATATGTAGTCAGATACAATATATATGTCACCGTAAGATTGTAAAAACCGTTAGATTATAATCTAACTCGCGAAATTGTAAACTATCGAAAAATTACAAATTAACATATTATTTTTCGTTAGATTGTAATCTGTTAGGTATATTAACCCGATATAACCTATATACCTGCCCGCAGGCCAGGCACTACCTGATTATTTATGTCGGACCCTAACCTAACCTACAAGAAAGAGACAAGAAAACGTAAATACAATGAATATTTCAAAAATTGACACTCAGAACATTGAATGGTTCACAATCTGTCGACAGTTTATAATTTCGCGAGTTAGATTATAATCTAACGATTTTTACAATCTTATGGTGACATATAAAATCTTATTCATGATTGAGAGTTACATAAAATACAATACAATGAAGTGCTTGAGATTTTTTTTCAATAAGAGTCTTAATTTCCATAGGTTTATCCAATCAGATAAGATTAAAGCTGTGTTTTGCTATGTAAAGAAAATAGTATTTTCGCATCATTATGCGTAATATAGTTTTTGTAGGAACTAGCAAAGCAGCATTTGGAGTCTGCGTCTGTGCTATTCACCTTAGCATTAAATATATTTTTGTTCACAGTGAAATCACACATCAGACTACTTATGCACACCCATGTCTAGTAGGAGGCTGTTATTTGGTCAGTCCACTTGTACCAACTCTGGTTCCTCCATACCTGTTAGAAGAAATACCCCATTGGCTTATTATTTATTCTAAAGGTAAGGCAGTAAATAGAAAACATATTTTAAAATTTGTAAGAAATCTACTTTTTAGTTAATTCATTTGGCTTAAGTCTATTGAACACATTACCTATATTGCTTTTCCTTTTTTAATACTACGTGAGAAAAGGGACAGACCTAGATTTAGACCTGTTAAGTCTAGAGAATGTGTTCAGTGGAATTAGCCACTGAAGCCTAGCCTTTTTTATCGTGATTTTTTAGCTTAACTGCTAAATGGCGACGTTCCACACATCTGCTCATAGTCGGAAGACTGATCGCAGGATATAGCACAAAAAAAAAAACTGCTAAATGGGATACAATTCAGCCCAATACAAAATTGTATTAACCTTTGGAGCTTCGTTAGTCCCACTTTCTCTATTCAGTTATTATATGGCACTAGCTGATGCCTGCGACTATGTCTGCGTGGATTGAGGTTTTTTGGTTCCCGCAGGAACTCCTTAATTTTCTGGGATAAAAAGTAGCGATGTGTTATTTCAGGCTATAATCTATCTGTGCCAAATTTCATCCAGATCCGTTCAGCCGTTGTGGTATGATTGAGTAACAAACATCCATCCAAACTTTCGCATTTATAATATTAGTATAGATAGTACTGGAATGCTAAATTGGTTGGCGAATCTTTGTCAGTAACCAAAAAAGGTGTAAACACACTAACTTCTACTGTGCAGTGTTGCATCTTTTTAACCTTGTGTCCATGCCTGTAACAGAAACTGGCATGAAAATCAATTATTTGCAGTGTGGTCTGCAGTGAAATTTCTTATTACAGAGTACAAATTAAGTACTCAATGTAAATACTATCTATACTAAATATTTCGCTTGTTAGTAATTTTAGTTCTATGAGATCTTATGACTACAGTTATTTGCCACTTCCAACATGCTTCTAGCATCACTATGTTAATGCAGTGTATCTTACTAACTAAACTAATCTAATAATTATTTTAAAAAAAAGTAGAAGTTGACATCAAAATTGGAATCGAATTCCTAGCCCTAATAAAATGTTTTTATTTATGTTTTACAGCTGATCAAGAACTAGACCACAAGCTACAGTGGAACATGTTCCGTCTAAGCGAGCTTGATTGTTACTCTGACATGTTGACCCGTCTCTACAAGCAAGAGTTGCAACTCATTGTGATGAAGTATGAGCAATATAGGTAAACCTATGTTACCTGTCTAAGACATAGTATTAGAAATGCAGTTTCAATATACAGTTTGATCTATATTAAATTCCTGGGAACTATATCTGCGGCACCTTAGTAATGGATACCATTACAGCCCATTAACGTCCCACTGCTGGGCACAGGCCTCCACTCTCATAGGAGAGAGGGAATTAGAGCTTAGACCCACCACACTGCTCTAATGCGGGTTGGCGGGCTTTAACGACTATTATCATGTTACTGATAATAACCAGGACTGACAGCTTAACGTGCTCTCCGAGGCACAGGGGTGAAACACCGCCAACTTCCTAACTCTGAGCTAGTACTGAGAATTTCTAGTCGGAAAAACACAATACTTAATTATGGCCCGACCTGGGACTCGAACCCGGGACCTCGTTGGCCGCAGTCAAACATGCTAACCACTAGACCAACGAGGCAGTTGTAATGGATACATTTCATATTATTATGGAATCTGCCTATCGTTTCAACAGATTATGATGAAATTGTTATAGAGCCAAGATCCCGAGAAGAACCATAGACTTTACTATGTTTACTGCCTTTATCCCAGAAAATTAAGCAGTTCACTGGGGAAAAAAAACTTACTCCACTGGGACGAAGTCGCAGGCATCATCTAGTAAATAGATAAAATAATAACGAAATAAATTATGTCCTAAAAAAATTAATAGATTCGAAAAATTATCATGATTTTCTGATTTTACTACACATCACTATTGACAATAAAGTATAGCAATTGTTCCTTCAAACAATGTTGTCAATTTCTATAAAACTTCTCAAGTGCATCAAACTTCAAGAGGGCCATCATATTGTGCAGCATTAGCCATTTCCTTTGTTAGGTTCACTGTTACCAAAATCTAAGTGCTAAGTAGTACAAAATCTTTTAAAACTTATCTCTAGTGAGCTAGCTACTTGCTCTATGTTAACACTTGCAGCTAATCTTACAGTAATTGACAATCATTATCTAACACATTTCCAGCAAATTTTATTGATAGTGGACACTTAAATGTAGTTATTTAAAAAATTAAAATGGCTCCTAGTTTTTGAAAGTTGGTTTATATTCATTGCAGTTTTATAGGTTATTTTTATTTCCAGGTCTGCTCTTTTACAAGAACTTGAGAGACGTAGGCATAACAAGTCATGCCATACACATTCAAATTATTAGGTTAACATAGTGATGCCTTATTGAGCTGTGATCTATTAATTAAGGGAAAATGTTAATAAGGAATCTACACATTGGCGTTTTGTTCCTCATAATAATTGAAAGTGCCTTAAATTGTATGAAAAGCTGGTGAACAGTAAGCAGATTTATCCACAATGACTGATTATTTATTGTCTATATGTATGTAGATAAAGTTTCATGATGTTTTGACTTAGTGCAAATACTTGGTGCCTATTTCTAGTCTGCCTGTGTTCACAAGCTCCTCCATATCATATAATACAAAATAATAATATATTTTTGACATTGGCAATTCCAATTTTGTATCTTTTTTTATTTGTACATATTGCAAATCATGAACTTACTCAAATCAATTTTTTATTGAAATTGATCTATTAATAACTTCCATGCATCAACTTGCTTTATAACTATGAGACAAATGTTTAAGTTTCTTTAAAAGATTACATGTTGTAGTTATGCTTAGCATATGAATAATTTCTTTAATTACTATAATTCTCTACTATTTATAAATAATGTTACAAACCAGAATAAACTATTTACTAAGTCCTTCATCTTTAGTTTCATTTTGCTTGTTTCTAACTTCTTCTCCATCAACAATATTATATTCATCTACCTTAGTGAAACCAGATATCCTTACGACTTTAGCATTTTTAATTCCTAACGTATTGGCCCAGGCTCGCGCTGTGAACAATAATCATAAGACAACACTCGGCAAATTGAATCTCTTAGATACACTACTGAATATAAAGGCGTAAATAGGTAATAACTTTATACCTGGCGGCATGGAATGTTCTTCATCAGATTTTAAACCATAATAATGTGCCCAATCCGCTTTTCCTTTGTATAAACTATATACCAATATGCCGAAAGCATTCCATGCTAAAACGGCGTACGCTATGCTCAATCGTCTTTTCCACAAAACGGCAACATCGACTGGGATTGGTTTAGTTCTACGCCTAATATATTTATGCCACCATCTGTATATCATCTTGTGAAATCAAGTAAAATAAATTATATAATTTTATTGTTTACCAAAACATAACCTAAAATAACCCAAAAGTCGCAGTTGTGATTTTTTTTATTAACTGGCTTTATAGGTCTAGATCCCAGCCCTTCTGTTATCTTGTCTCTGCTTCTGGCTTCTGACAGGCCCTACCGAGTCCCGAAGTGCAAGGTACCAAGAGTTATCGGGTTGTCCATCTCTTTCATCTGGCATTGTATCCCCCGTTGGTCTCTCGCTCTAATTACGCACACAAAATATTTTTAAATTTCGCGGGATTTCCACTTCACTTTTATTGGTCGACGCCATTTTCGCTGAAAACCCGACGCAAGCCGAGAATGACAATGAAAAACGTAAGTCCTAACCTAACCTTAAAATGAATTAAAATTGTTTTATGAAACTTTATAATATATGTTAGCCTGATTAATTAAAACATGTTTCTCTAGAATTATTTCGCCTTTTTATTTTCAACAACTTGAAATCAACATAAAAAGTAGTAATAGCAACCACAATCATCTTTTTCATAAAAACATTAAAAACTAGTGAATGAACTAGAAGTTTAATTCGCTATAGTCCGCTACAGTAGACAAATCTGTGTGGTACAGTGCGTGTCTTTCACCTGCAGCATGCGACACCCACCACCCAGCAATTCGCACAGGCACAACACCGCACCACACCACACATATCCTCCAAATCACTCTCAAGGATTTGTGTGGTGTGGTGCGGTGTTGTGCCTGTGCGAATTGCTGGGTGGTGGGTGTCGCATGCTGCAGGTGAAAGACACGCACTGTACCACACAGATTTGTCTACTGTAGCGGACTATAGCGAATTAAACTTCTAGTTCATTCACTATCATGGACTTCCGCAAAGTAACGCCTGCTTCTATTCAATACATTAAAAACTATTACCTATCTATGACCCTCCCCCTCACGATGATCTTGGAGGATCATCTATCCATGGAGGTAATAAATCGTTGCTTCTTCGTAGCTCTGATTAGACCACCTCCATACTTGAAGATATAACCCGTATATGAACGACGGTCAATAGTACATGCCGCCCAGTCAGCATCAGCCATGCCTATTAATCCATTTCCTGTTTTCCTATATCTGATGCTTACATTAATAATTGTCCCTTTTAAATATCGTATAACCCTTTTGGCAGCTTGCCAATGCATTTTGCCATAACAGGTATTATACTGGCTCAAATAACTTACAACAAACATAATATCTGGTCGTGTGGCTATAGCCAGATACATCAAAGAACCAATCAACGCCTGATATGGTATGTTCTTCATTTCTTCTTCTTTTTGTACTCTCTCCAATTTTAAACCTGTTTCCATCGGCGTTGAAACTGGCTTACATTCGCCCATGTTAAATTTTTCTATTAACTTTTCGATATAGCTCACCTGTGACAACCTCATTTCTCCCCCTACATGGGGGATGAATTGTATGCCAAGGCAATGGTGGAGTAAACCCATATATCTCTTAATTAAAAAGCTTTTTGCAATTTCATTTTAACTTCTTTTAATAGATTTTCTGATTTATATGCCAGTATTAAGTAATCCACATAAATGTTTGCATAGCTTTTCCCTTTCTTTTTCTAAAATATATAAGCAAGGATCTGCTGTGGAACTCTTGAATCCAATTTCCATCAATTTATTATGTAACTTCAAGAACCATTGTCGTCCTGCTTGTTTCAATCCATAAAAAGCTTTATTTAATTGACATATCCCATTATTTTTATATCTATTTACATCTAATAGCATTTCTTTTGCTTTTCTTATTAACTCCTTATCTTTACCGTGCATCATTATCATTTTCAAATATTTATTGAGATTTTTCGGCATCTTCATATAAATTTGTTCATCTAAATCGCCGTTTAAAAATGCAGTACACACATCTAGTTGGGATAACTTCATGTCATTTTCAATCGCATGTGCAATGAGTAGTCTAATAGTACTCATTTTTGCAACGGGTCAAATGTTTCTGTGTAATCAATACCTTCTTTTTGATTAAAACCACGTGCCACAAGTCGTGCCTTTCTTCATGCCATGCTGGTGGTTTTCTCTGTCTCTTATTACTGGAAGTAGTCGCTTCTACTTCATTATCTGTACACATTTCATCTATTTCTGTAGTTGCATCTAAGAATATTTCATCATTGTTCAGTTCATGTTCTGATTCATTAACTTCACTCTCAACTCTTTGTTGTCTTCTATATTTTGTTTTTCAGGAAAAAGTATAATTTCTATTTCATTTCTATCAACTTCCTTTTGTTTTTGTTCTTCTTTCGTTTCGTTTTCATAAAACATTTTATTTAATACTTTGACATCTCTACTGATGATTACGTTGTCTGTTTTCGGGTTAAATATCCGGTACGCCTTATGATTTTCCGAATATCCTACAAAAATTCCAGCTGTCGCTCTGGCTTCAAATTTTCCATTTTTCTTTCCTTTATTCAGTACAAATGCTTTAGTCCCAAATATGTGAAAATGTCTCACAGACGGAACTCTCATTACCCATTTTTCAAATGGAGTCGCATTATCAATACTACTGCAAGGACTGCGGTTTTCCAAGTAATTAGCTGTATTAATTGCTTCAGCCCAAAAATCTTCTTTCATATTAGCGTCTATCAGCATACATCTAGCTTTATCAAGCAATGTCCTATTTTTTCTTTCTGCTAAGCCATTTTGCTCCAGTGTGTATGGCGCGGAAAGTCTCCTCTTGATGCCATTTTCTTTTAAATATTCATCAAATTTATTATTTATAAACTCTGTCCCATTGTCACTTTGCAAATATACTATTTTATTTTTAGTAAATCGTTCAGCCTCATTTTTAAATTCCTTAAATTTTGATAGGGCTTCATTTTTAGTTTTCATTGTATATACTCGTGTATATCTTGAATAATCATCTGTGAATGTGATGAAGTATTCTGAACCCCCCTTTGATTGCTGTCTCATGGGACCACATACATCAGTATACACAATTTCTAATTTCTGAGTTGTCCGTTGCTCATTTTTATGTGTATTAAACGGCAGTTTTGTTGCCTTACCCATAGCACAGACTTCACAATCTTTAACTGTGTCACATTTATTAAATTCTAAGCCTTCCATAATTTCTTGTCAAGAGCTATTCGCATTTGCCTTTCATTAAGATGTGCTAGCTTTCTATGCCACAGTTGCATTTGATTTGCTTCACAATAGTTGGTTTTTTCTACTAAATTTTCTTTAACATAGTATAAACCATCTTCATTTCTTTCTGCTTTTAACAGTATTCAACATTTCGCATTACGGTTGCTTTTCTTTGCTTTTATATAACTGTTGCACCTTTATCTGTCATTTTTCCTACTGACATTAGGTTCGTAGTCAGTGACGTTACATACAAGGCTTCAGTTAGTTTTAGATCAGGTTTATTTTTAATATTAAGTTTCACTGAACCACGGCCTTCAACTTGTGCTGTACAGTTCTCTGAAGCTAACCTTATGTTTTTATAGTCATCTTTTTCTATATTATGGAATCTTTCCAATTCATGAGTCATATGTGACGTGCAGCCACTATCAAGACACCATTTTATGACATTTTCTTTATTATCATTCGTGTTTAGGCACGCTTCTAAGCAATAATTCGCATTACGCTTATTTGTTTGATTTACTTTCGACTAGCATTCATTTGATTTATGCCCTTTTTTTCTTACATTTGTAACATTTTATAATATTATATATTTTGTTTTCACTTTGTTGTTTGCCGTATAGTGCTTCTTGTTCTAAATTCCCATCATTTGTACTAGCCTTATTTTTTCGAGCTTCTGCTTCTTCAATGATCTTTATTTTCAGATAATCTGGATCTGGTAGATCATCTCTTGATTCTATGGCTATCCGAAAATTTTCGAAAGATTGGGGTAAACTATATAGCAACATAATGCTTAATAAATCTTTATTAATGGCTATGTCCATGTCTGCTAGTTTATCAACACTATCCATAAATTTGTTCAAATGATCAACTATGTTGTCATTTTCCTTCATTTTTCTAAGTATCAACTCTTTTAACGAAGTTGCTTTTCTAGCTGGACCTTTATTGTAATATATATTTTCAAGCGTATCCCAGACTTCTTTACTGGTTTTACAATTTTCTACTTGCTTTAATTCGCTCGGCGATATTATGAGAAATAACTCGGCTAATGCTAACCCATCTTTTTCTATATAATTACTCAGTTCATCACCTTCGCTTGTTGGCTTCTTAATTTTATTAGAAACAACAAACAAAGTTTTAACAAAAGAGCTTTTGCATGGATTCTCCATGTATCGTAATTTTCTCTTTTTAATGGCTCTATGTGGACGTGATGGCTCATTTTCTCTTTTTCTTGCGTATAATCAGAGGCCCATAACCTATAATATATGTTAGCCTGATTAATTAAAACATTAATGAAATAGAATTATTTCGCCTTTTTATTTTCAACAACTTGAAATCAACATAACAAGTAGTCATAGCAACCACAATCATCTTTTTCATAAAAACATTAAAAACTCTATGACAAAGTTTAATGTTTTGTACTATGAATTGCGGTGATTTGTGTTACTTATTTTGTTATTTAACTGGTAAGCGATTAGGCGTAGTCTAAAGTGTAAAGCACAGAGTACATTAAATATACTGGTATAGAGTTGCTACTCGACTTTCCATGTACAGCGACATCTATCGGGAAGTTGTCCAACTAAAATATGTATATATATATATATATATATATATATAACCATAGCACAATGCTATAGTACTATATATTACAAAGTGTATTGTATAATAATTTATCTTAATTATTACAAGATCACATAATTCTGCAACTATAGAATTATGTAACCTTGTAATCAGGCCCTACCGAGTACCGAAGTACCAAGAGTTATCGGGTTGTCCATCTCTTTCATCTGGCATTGTATCCCCCGTTGGTCTCTCGCTCTATTTACGCATACAAAATATTTTTAAATTTCGCGGGGTTTTCACTTCACTTTTATTGGTCGACGCCATTTTCGCTGAAAAACCGACGCAAGCCGAGAATGACAATGAAAATCATAAGTCCTAACCTTAAAATGAATTAAAATTAGTTTTATCAAAGTTTAATGTTGTGTACTATGAATTGTGGTTATTTGTGTTACTTATTTTGTTATTTAACTGGTAAGCGATTAGGCGTAGTCTCAAGTGTAAAGCCTACACAGACATATGGGAAGTGACTAGTGAGCAATCTAGTGAGGTTAGTTTGACTGTTTTTCCCTTGAAAATTGGTAAGTAAGGTTAATCTTTGAATATTTAAATTTTATAATAACTATTTAAAAACATGTACCTAATTATAACATTTGTAACAATTATTTTCAGAAGAACGTGTTTCATGAATGAGACACACACACACGTGCATGAGATCTTAGCATGAGATAGTAATATACAAGATGCGAGATGAAAGAGCTTCTGGACCGAGATACTAAATGTAGTGCACATGTATAACCTGTTTACTAACTGTTCAATGATAGGACTAATAAAAATCAAAATGCGGGTATCTTCGTTACTAGTTTACTGCCGACTGATTTGCTTGCTAGCTTGACATGCATGAGTGTTAATGATATATATTTTGCCAGATATCTTCGGACCGATTGACAATTGACATAGGTATATGTTTAACTTTTATAGGTAGCAACAATACAATTTATATCTACATAATATAATATAACGCCAAATAACAGAAACGTAAATTGTCTTAGACATAACCTATGATTTCATATACATATTTTATATATAGAATCATATTACATATTGTGTACAAGTGGCAGTATAATATTATTATTTAGATAATTAGTTTATTTATGTCGAAAATAAATACTATTTCAATATTTTACAGGTATGCTGTATTCCTGTGCAGTTGTTCAGTATGGAGGTATCGAAGACTTTGGAAAAGCAGATGAATACATATATTTATGTGTCATTTATAAAAATTGTAGCTGGCGCAGGTCTCTCGAAGCCCAGCGCAGATTATATTTACTGTTATCAACTTGGCTAAAACTTGGCTAAAGTCGCAATAATATCAGAAATTAATAACAACTTAACTAGTACTTGTGTTAATAGTCTTAGGGAGTAGTAGGTAACTGTGTCAATTGATCAACATTAGTAAAGTCAATAATGGCGTAGCAATGAAAAATGGTCGACCCTTAAGGTGTGTCCAAACATAATAGGCGAAGGTTAGACGTTCAGTGAATACTGTGATCCTGATGGATCACAGTATTCACGTATGACGTTTACGGAATACACTTTGAGTTAGACATTGATCGATACAAATCAATCAATCAATCAATAAAAATCACGGTATATGGCATTTACTGATGGGCACAGTATTCTTCTGTTCCGTAGGTTCCTTCTGTTACATTGTTTTGATCTGACTAGTTAGAAAAAAATTTATATTGAAACAAAGTTTTGAAACAACTTAAAAACAATATTCTGATGCTACCGAGTACCGACCGACTAAAAAGGAAGTAATGTTTCAAGATACTTTATCAATGACTTTATTACTAAAATCGAGAGCATTTAAATCAGTAGTATCCTATGGAAAACATTTACATATTATTATCCAAATTTTTATTTATATTTTTTAAATGTATGTTTTGCTGGATCAAACAAAGTTAAATATTATATAGTTATTATTATTATATATTATAGTTTTTTTATATGATTTCGATGTAAGATTTTTGTTTTTAATAAATAAATTTGATTTCTGAAATTTATTTTAATTTTGTTTTTGAAAAATTCAATATCCTGAATTACTAGAAAACCGGTAATTAGAAAAACTGGTATTTGCTAAATAAATCTAAAACCCTCCTTCTTCTTGCCCTTTTCCTACATTATGTGGGGTCGGCACATGTTTTCTTCTTCCACTCACTTCTGTTATCCGTCAACCTCTTATTCACCCCTTTTATATCCTCTTTCACACAATCCATCCATCTTTTCTTTGGTCTCCCTCTTCTCTTTTTTCCTTCCACATGCTTATCTATCATTCTTCTCGTAATATAGGTTTCTTACCTCCGCATTATATGCCCATACCATGCTAACCTATTACTCCTCATCTTTTCGATCACTGGCGCTACTTTCAAACTTCCCCTTATATATTCATTCTTAATCTTATCCATTCGAAGTCACACCACACATCCATCTCAACATTCGCATTTCGGTCGCATGTACTTTTCTTTCATCCATCCCTTTCACCGCCCAACATTCTGAACAATATAATGCGACAGGTCTAACGACTGTCTTGTATATTTTCCCTTGTAGTTTCAGGGGCATTCGTGGGTCGCATATAACTCCTGAGACCTGTCGCCATTTCATCCATCCCGCATTCATTCTTTTGCTCACATCTCGTTCAATATTGCCGTCGTTTTGAAAGACCGAACCGAGGTACCTGAAATCGGAACAGACTGGTAGGGATACACCATCTAAGGCAATTTCATAGAAACGAGAGGGGCCACCGAAGTCACAGAACAGATGCTCTGTCTTCGTTCGGCTGATCCTCAGGCCAACACTCTCCAATTTCTCTTGCCATTTTCCCAGTCTGCTCTGGACCTCGGAAGCCTCTTCCCCGACAAGTACAATGTCGTCAGCGAACATCATGCACCAGGGTGCCTGCTCCTGTATGTCTGATGTTAGAGCATCCATTACCAGGAGAAACAGATAAGGACTTAAAGCCGATCCCTGGTGCAAGCCCACTTCCACATTGAACCTATCTGTAAGCCAGCTTCTGACCGAACCCTTGTGCTCGCTTCTGCATACATCGCTTTCACAAGCCTCACATACGTCTCAGGTATTCTTTTCACTCTCATAGCCCACCACAGAACTTCTCGGGAAACTCTGTCGTATGCCTTCTCAAGATCGACAAACACCATATGCAAGTTTCTATGTGCACTCCTGTATTTCTCGCACAGTTGTCGAAGTGCAAATATTGCATCAGTCGTTCCTCGTCCCGGTATAAACCCAAATTGATTTTCTGTGATCTCACTCTCCTCTCTCATTCTTCTTTCTATCACTTTTTCCCAAATTTTCATGCTATGTGACATGAGCTTTATTCCTCGGTAGTTATTACAGTCCTGTACATCACCTTTGTTTTTGTAAATGGGCACCAGCGTACTGTTGTACCATTCTTCTGGGATCGCTTCCTCGAGTAACAACTTATTGAAGAATAAAGTCAGCCAACTCCATCCATCCGCTTTTAGAAACTTCCATACTTCACCTGGTATACTATCTGGCCCTGTCGCTCTACCATTTTTCATACTCTGCACTGCCATTCTTACTTCATCTACACTCACCTCTTTCACGACACCCAAGTTGGGTGGTACATCGTCTAGCCCTCTGCTCCAGTCATTTTCTTCATTCATCAACCTTTTGAAATATTCCTTCCAACGTACTTTTATTTCATCATCATTCATTAAAACCTTCCCATCATCACCTTTCATGCATTTGATATGTATGATATCCCTTGCACTCTTTTCTCTCGTTCTCGCTAGCCGGTACAAATCTTTTTGTCCTTGGGGGCTTTCCAGGGACTCATACAACTTTTCCTGGATATTTCCCCTTGCAAATCAACAGCTTTCTTAGCTTTCCTTTTGCTCTCCATATATACTTCCCTTTTATTCTGTTTTATCACAGTGTCACTATCACTCACACTTTTCCAATCTTTAAAAGCATCCTTTTCTTTCAGAACTTTTTGTACATCCTCACTCCACCACCACGTGTCTTTATCTATCTTTCTTTTATTCTTTGTCACTCCAAATACATCCTTCGCTACAGTTCTCATACATGCAGCCATTTCATTTACCGACGTCTTTTGAAAATCACCGTTCATCTCAGTCATTTTATCCACAACTTGCATTCGAAACTCTTTCGCGCATTCCTCTTTCTCTAACATATACCATTTTATTTTGGGCAGGGCTTTGGGCTTAGTTTTTAAAGTCTGGACCTTCATTTTTATTTCCATTAGTAATAATCTGTGTTGCGGCGCTAATGGTTCCCCTGGTATAGCTTTCTAGTCTTTAACTGTGTTAATGTTACTTCTTCTAATAAGAAAATAATCTATTTGGGTTCTGTGGAGGCCGCTTTTGTACGTTATTAAATGTTCATCCTGTTTTTCAAAAAATGTATTAACTATGGCCATGTCAAACGAGGATGCAACTTGCAGAAGTGTTTCCCCCTCTCTATTACAGGCCCCAAAGCCCCAACCACCATGCACTCTCTCAAAACTTGCATTCATTCTCCCGACATGACAGTTAAAGTCCCCTCCTATAAAAATGTTTTAGTTTTGTGGGAGACCCATCATAACCATATCTAAATCCTCCCAAAACTTCTCTTTCGTAGCATCATCACATCCTACTTGCGGCGCATACACACTTCGAACGTTCACAAGTAAGTTTTGTAGAATTAACTTAACAACTATAATCCGGTCATTCACTGTTGTTACATCCGTCACACATTTTTTCAGCTCATTATCTAATACAATTCCCACACCATTTCATTTCATTTCATTTATTCATTGCATTCATGTACATACAATATAATATAATTTATTAATTATAAGAACATGAGGCCCCGTCAGGGCATTGCAATATGTCTATTAGTACCTACTATTAAACAAACTTATACCTATTAACAATTCCAGTAAGTCTTACACATTATTTTAATTTATCGACCTACATGTACTAATAAAAATAAAAATAAAAAGAATGTCTAATCTCACAAGTTATGTTGAATTCGAATATCAGTTAGTATTTTTTAATTATTACGAATATAATTAAAAGTCAAATTTTAATAGATATGTCATGGGCCATGTCATGTCAGTTATGTAGTCAAATTAATAATATAAGTAATATAATGTCAAAATGATATTAATAATAAAAATATAATTAATTTAATAAACACAGTCAATTCTTCATCATCATCAATTCTTCTTCAGTCATGCAATTGAGGTCTTATAAATATTTCATGTTATAATAATATGATATACACGTATGAGTAAATTTTGGAACAATTCCTTTATTTTGTAAAAACATTGTTTTATAAGCCAGTCTTTGAGTTTCCATTTGGTTAGGTTAGGTTATTAAATACCATCCATTTTATTAGGTTACGGCGGGTCTGCGACGACCTCAAGTGCGATATCAAGCAGATCTCAAGTATCTCAAGTGGCGGTGTCGAATTTCGGCCCGCCGGCCGGCCAGGCATGTTTATTTAAATCATCTCGGATTACTTGTACGAGCTACGTAAACACACAGTACATCATTCAAATCTTTACGAAACATACCTATAGATTAAAGTTAAAAAGGTTATCGCACTTCTCTAAGGTTTACACAAAAAAATAACAAAAACAACAACAAAAAATGACCCTGTTTTTGAAAATGGAACCTCAAAAAAAATAAACAATCTAACTTGTATCTTTGTTTCAAAAAGTTCTTTCACTCAATGGTTAGTCATTCCAGAGTAAAACAACAAGAACCAAAGATTCTGTTCCATTTGTCTATTTCAAGAACAAAAGCCAAAAAATAACCTTACATTTCGTGTTTCACTCGCACGAAATTTCTACCCATAAATTCATGCCATGGTTAGGGTCTCCAAAAAATTCATACTCTGTCCTTGTCTATCCCATTCGCATAAACAAAAATTACAAAGGAATCGAGTTAGTAAATATTTTGAAATTAATTCCCAAATTCCCAAACTGCGCTCCCAAACATATCGAAAGATATCGTGACCCAATAACTCTTTGGTCTGGTGCAGCTCCGACACAGCTCCGAGTTCTTGGCCTCAACATAGCTGCAACATATATGCAATATAGCATAAATAGCTCACATATATAGTAAGATACATTTATATATTTTTTGGAAACAACTATAAAACTAAATACCTTCACAAAACACATAATTAAAGTTTATGAAGGTGATGTTTCTTGTAACTCTCCGGAAGTCCTCAATTATTCCGTGGTTAATGTAAGTCATGTTTATTGGATTTTTCATCTTTGGTTGGATAGCTACCTGACACCTAAGTTCGCAACCAACCCAACTAAGCAAATATTCTAAACTAGCTGATGCCCGCGACTACGGCCGCGTGGTTTAAGTTTTTTTGATTCCCGCGGGAACTTAATTTACTGGGATAAAAAGTAGCATAATAGTCACTCTCCAGGCCCTCAACTATACCCATGCCAAAAATTACGTCGATTCGTTACATTGAAGGACAAACCAACATACTTTCGTATTTATAATATTAGTATGATTATTAGATAGGTAAATCCCCTTGTAGAAGCCATTGAGATAGGTAAGTAAGTACCTACTTAATGTCCTCCCGACTCCAGAGTCCAGACCGAATTTCGGTCAAGCCGCACAAAGATTAGCCAATCTGCGTATAAGATATTAAATTGCACAAACACAGGTGCACTCCCTGTAGGTACCCTTACTATCATAGCCCGATGGGACGGAAAATCTGCCACGATCGGAGAAAGATCAGGCGCAGGAGTCAAGACCAAAGACTTTACGTGCTCTTCGAGACACAGCCTCCTAACTCCGAACTTGTACTGCAAATTTCTTATCAAAAAACCCCAATTAACTATAAATACTCGGGAAGTCATCATCCGAAATTGAACACGTTAACCACTAGACCAACGAGGCAGTTAAATAAGAGGTAATTAAGTAGTTAATAGTGATAGGTACATAGAAGTATGGTCCTATACTAGCCTTCAGAATAAAATCGATAGATAGGTAGCCCAGAAAAACAAATCGGCAAACAAGAAGTCACTTACTGTACTATTAGGGCCAGCGTAAAGTGGAGCGCGAGGCGAGTATCCATCCATCCATCAGCGTGTAATTGTATGCATCCACAGCTGGACATAGGCCTTTTCGAGAGCACGCCACCAAACACGGTCTTCCTCATCCACCTGCTTCCCGCCACCTTCTTCAGGTCATCAGACCAGCGTGCTGCAGCTCGTCCTATCCTGCGTTTACCGGTACGCGGTCTCCACTCCAGAACGTTTGCCCCCAACGGCCATCGGTTTCGCGACCTGCCCACTGCCAATTCAGCTTGCTTATCCTCAGAGCTATGTCGGTCAATTTAATTCTTTTACGAATTTCATCGTTCTGGATTTACTCCCTGAGAGATTTAGGACGTTATGTTTATGTCACCGTAAGATTGTAAAAACCGTTAGATTATAATCTAACTCGCGAAATCGCAAAGTGTCGAAAGATTACAATTTAACGCATTATTTTCCGGTATATTGTAATCTGTTAGGTTTATTAACCCTATAGAACCTGCGGCCGGGCACTACTTGATTATTTATGTAGAACCCTAACCTAACCTACATGAAACAGACAAAAAAAGCGTAAATACAACGAATATTTCAAAAATTGACACTCAGAACATTGAACATTCACAATCTTTCGACAGTATTTTCCGGTATATTGTAATCTGTTAGGTTTATTAACCCTATAGAACCTGCGGCCGGGCACTACTTGATTATTTATGTAGAACCCTAACCTAACCTACATGAAACAGACAAAAAAAACGTAAATACAACGAATATTTCAAAAATTGACACTCAGAACATTGAACATTCACAATCTTTCGACAGTTTACAATTTCGCGAGTTAGATTATTTTAACGGTTTTTACAATCTTACGGTGACATTTATATTCCTAAAAAGATACGCACCGATTTTTCCTTTTGGAAACCTCCTCCTTTTTTGGAACTCTTGGACTTGCTCCTTTTGTTATAAATTCCACTACAAAAATTATTGATAGTCCTTGAATGGGATCTCACCATGATGGCATTCAAATGATGATGCATCATGCAGTCTAACCTGTCACAGTTATGGCAGTCTTCTGCACGACATTGCAATGTACCTACCGGAAAGCTAAATTGCTTAGCGGCAGGTTTTTGCCGGTACCAGCTTGCCACAGAACCCTTACACAAAACGCCAGAGAAAGTTCAGAAATTATAAATTCCCAAACAGCGTCAGGTTAGGAACTCCGGGAATCGAACCCGGGACCTACCACCACAGCGCTCACTACTGCGCCAGGGAGCAGGTCAAAACTCCCATTTTTATCAATGCCATTTTACTTGTTTCGTGACCAAGGCCATACAAATGCGGCAGAAGTTCAATCCAAGGAATACCCACCTACGTCGTGTAATGCTCTTATTAGGTAACAATAACCCGTACCTGGCGGAGGCAGTCACCGTAGAAACGTAGAACTCGTACAGAGTAGGGCCATTTTTACGTACCTACTTACTCGCATAATATACTTGGGCGTTTTCAAAAAAAAGTGTATTTACCCCTCACTGTATATTTTGTGCTATCCCTCGTGTTTGAAGTATAATAAAACGTAAAATTTATACCTGGATAATTATTTTAACGATTGTAAAGCATTAAACACACTCTAAACTAGTTAAATTCAAACAATAATTACAAATACTTTGCGTAATATTAAAATTATTATCATTTTTAAACACCAAAGTGCCAATTTATGACATGTCCCCCACTCAATTTTCTTGATGTTATTTAGCGATTCTGAAAACTTTTTATATTAGTCTAGGCAATGGGGCGGTCCATTGTATGGAGACTCCCGCATTAGTTAAATCGTTGAAACTTGGCAGGGTTTATTGGATGATCCAAAACTTACACAAAAATATCCAACAAAAAAACATCCGGTAATTAAAGTTAATATTTATGACTGAATATATTCTCGATATATTTTTAAAATAATAGTAGGTAGGTAGTATCACAGTAAACAGATACAACCAGTATGGAAACTAAGCCAAGTTGATAAAATAATTACCTACACTCCATTGAAGCTATAGGGTTGTGACTTTTAATGTTTTATGGTTTAATTTTGTTTTTGTTAATTAAAACATTCTATGTTCTGTAGTGATCAATTAATCGAATTGAAATAGCTAGTTTACGAATAAAAATTAAATAAGTATCTTATGGCGTCGGTTAATCTCGATAGTTTAAAATACGGAAAACAGTTTAATCGGTTCAATAACAAAGAATTTCAAAATGGCGCTGACTTTTTAAATTTTGGAACCGGATTCCTGTTTTGTGATCCTAGGGATCGTCAGATATCGATTTTGAACAAAATCGGTTATAAAACAAAGAAAATCAAAATAGCGCTGATTTTTTAAAATTTTAGTAACAGTTTCCTGTTTTGTGATCCTAGGGATCGTCAGATATCGATTTTGAACGAAATCGGTTCAATAACAAAGAATTTCAAAATGGCGCTGATTTTTAAAATTTGGTATCATTTTCCTGTTTTGTGATCCTAGGGATCCTCAGATATCGATTTTGAACGAAATCGATTCAAAAACAAAGAATTTCAAAATGGCGCTGATTTTTAAAAATTTGGTAACAGTTTCCTGTTTTGTGATCTTAGGGATCGTCAGATATCGATTTTGAACGAAATCAGTTCAATAACAAAGAATTTCAAAATGGCGCTGATTTTTAAAATTTTGGTAACATTTTCCTGTTTTGTGATCCTTTGAACGAAATCGGTTCAAAAACAAAGAATTTCAAAATGGCGCTGATTTTTAAAATTTTGGTAACATTTTCCTGTTTTGTGATCCTAGGGATCCTCAGATATCGATTTTGAACGAAATCGGTTCAATAACAAAGAATTTCAAAATGGCGCTGATTTTAAAAATTTTGGTAACAGTTTCCTGTTTTGTGATCCTAGGGATCCTCAGATATCGATTTTGAACGAAATCGGTTCAATAACAAAGAATTTCAAAATGGCGCTGATTTTTTTAAATTTTGGTAACAGTTTCCTGTTTTGTGATCCTAGGGATCCTCAGATATCGATTTTGAACGAAATCGGTACAATAACGAAGAATTTCAAAATGGCGCTGACTTTTTAAAATTCTGGTACTAGTTTCCCGTTTTGTGACCCCAGGGAGCCCCAAATATCGATTTTGAACGAATTTAAAAAACGATAGTTCAGCAGAGTTCAAACAGCCGTATACTACGCAATACAGTCCTGGCATTTTTAAAAAGATCGCGGAAATAGACATAACCGTGACCACTCGTCATGACGCGGCACTCACTACTGACGGCCTCGCGACGACTGCTTAGAAGTCTCGTCGATGCGCATGTTTGTGTGAGTAAGCTGTTTCGAACGTTTCTAGGTAGTTTCACTACTGTTTGTTTCTGTTTACTGTGGTAGTATATTTATGTCACCGTAAGATTGTAAAAACCGTTAGATTATAATCTAACTCGCGAAATTCTAAACTGGCGAAAGATTAGAATTTAACGCATTATTTTCAGGTAGATTGTAATCTGATAGGTATTTAAACCCGATAAAACCTAACTACTTGATTATTTATGTCGAACCCTAACCTAACCTACAAGAAAGTTCAAATACTTCAAAAATTGACACTCAGAACATTGAACAGTTTACAATCTTTCGACAGTTTAGAATTTCGCGAGTTAGATTATAATCTAACGGTTTTTACAATCTTACGGTGACATTTACACTCAAAACCGAAATATCAACGAAATAATCATGCAGAACATCGATATTTAAACCGATTTTATTATCAAATCTAAACTGCGGTGTACCTTCCTACTTTAACAATTGGGTATAGCATAAAAACCATTCTGATTTTTTATTGGATATTTGTAATATAAGTCTAACTCATGATACTTTCTCATACCTACTATAAAGTTTCAGTTTCATGAAAGAAAAACCAGCTGGAAGACAAAAACAAAGAAATAGTTTAAGGATTGATGAAAATTGAATGAACAACGAAAATTTATATAATTAAATTGATTGATGATTATTTAATAAACAATGGAAAGTATTCTTGATTTTATTTCAACCGCGTAAGTTTAGGTTCGGTTTTCTCTTATGTGTAAATCTAGCGATAGGAAAATTGGTCTGTCGGTTTTGCGACTGTCCCTCATTATGCGACGAGGAAATTATTAGATTTTACCTATTTTTAATAGGTATGAAGGGATCCAAATAATTTGCATGAATTTTTTGAATGGTTTTAATGTTTCAGAATACAGTAATTACTTTGCCGATTATACGACCCATTCATTATTTATATCTGTCACCGTAAGATTGTAAAAACCGTTAGATTATAATCTAACTCGTTTTAATTATAATCTAACGGTTTTTACAATCTTACGGTGACATATCGAATAAAAAGAAACGGTTATTGGCTAAAATTGTGACAAAACCGAACTTAAAACTAGCATAATTCGTATTTTAATCGTTTCGAGACTATATAAACGACTGCCTGAAAAAAGGAGTATATTGTTTTCAGGGTTCATGTATATATGTATGTGTGTGAGTTTGTATATTCCACCATAACTTCTATACGCCTGAACCGATTCTGATAAATGAGGTATCGTTAGAATCCCTAGCTTATTCCGGGTGACCATGGTCCCGCATTAGACTAATTTTGAAAAACAAAATCGAAAATAAGATTAACTATAAAATCATCAGCTAGAAAAAGATGAGTAGATTCCAACAATATATACCTCACAGTATAGTTCAATATCCAGTGATTCAATATGTATGATAAGTAATCTTTGTAAAACAATTAAAATCTTTTGCGTTTTTCTTCAAAGTTTTATGTTAGCTTTTAAGATTGTCGCAAAACAGACATTTTTGTCCACTTTGTCAGTTTAATTTGATGATTTTTCGTAAAATTGATTAATCTGCAAGTAATTAAATACTATTTTATAAATTAGCATGTATCTTATTAATACCGTAATCAAAAACCATCAAAAATGTGATAATTAGCATAAATTCAGACATGGTACACTTTTTTTTGAAAACGGCCACTTTCCATTTGGTTTATAGTAGGTAGAGGTACTTGATCATCATCACCTCATGTGATAAATAAGTATACTTACCTACAAATTAATTACAACTAACTGTTGACTGTGCAATCTCAATTTGCTTTCAGAACTAAGGGATCCTTTATGAAAATACTAGTTAGCTGATGCCCGCGACCTTCCCGCGACCTCGTATGCGTGGAGTGAGGTTTTTGGTTCCCGCTGGAACTCTTATTTTCCAGGATAAAATGTAGCCCATATTGTGTTTATTCAAGTTATTAGTTATCAACATTCCAAATTTTAGTCAAATCGGTTCAGTCATTGTGGCGTGTAAAGCAATCGTTAAGTAACGTTTTAAACCAAATGTTGAAAACTCGCCTACAAAAAATAAGACAATTCATTATGGGCAATTTTTGGTCACCAGACGTCATGTTTCGTTTTAATTAGTTTTTGAAAATCAATAGAAAGTACCAACATTACCTAGGTATACCTATACTTACCTATACTATACTACTTATATTACACACACGTTAGAAGACATTCCGTTTTACTTGCGCATGAAAGAGACACGTGAACCACAGTGCGACGTCAACGAGAGCGCGAGAGTGTGAGTTTGGTTTTAAACCGAATCAAATTGATAATTTATAGAGTTTGAAAACAATGAAAAAAAGGTTAAATTATCACCCAGTTTTTATAACTTAGGTAGGTAATACCTACGCTTGTTCGGACGGAGTAACTAGAACTAAACCCGCTAATTAGTATAGCACACATTTAAAAAATCTTTACACAGTTTATAGGTACTCTGTTAACTTATCCTTGCCTCGGTAAAATCAGGAAAATGTAGTTATAATTAAGAAAAACATAGCCATCAACACCAACGGTTTAAAACCGAAAAAAAATGGTTTGTTTCGGTTTGTTTCGTTTTAAACCGATTGGTTTTAAACCAGCCTTACATTTATAGGCGATAGGCGTGAAAGAGTGACAAACATCCAAACTTTCACATTTATTATATTAGCAGGATATATTGGCTTATTTTTATTTCAAATAATTTCTGTCTCCTACTTACAATATGATGTTATTGTACGATATCATTAGATGATGACAAGACTCGACTTCTTCAGAAAGAGTCCCCGAAAAAAAAGTACATATTATCTACTTAATAAAAAAAATCTAATGGAGAATGTTCCTTATGTGTACGTTCAGAATTGCTATGCCAAAAGTCTCAAAGCCAACCCGCGAACCTTCATGAAGGTCGAACCCTCATTCTTTTGTTTACATTCCTCTGGCTAACTCCTGCTTCACTTTAAAAGTTACATGTTACTGTACATTCAAATAAATGGGAAAAGCGGGCAAAAAGTTCGGATTTAGATTATTATAAGTGCTTAGTACTTATTATTACCCTAAAAATATTTTAAATTGTTACACTTGATTTACAGAACGAAATCAGATCGAATTAATGCACTAAGAAAACAGTACGACGCGTTTCTTAATGAAGACAAAAAGCGCAAAGACAGAAATGAGTTTATTTTGGGTCGCCTTGAAAAAATGCGCATGTTTACCCCTGCTGTGCAACCAGTTCGCAATAATTTGGTAAGGTAACATAAAAATATCTAAGCGTATTTTCAATACTTATAAAGAGATAATATATTTTTAATACATTTAATATATTTTAGGGAAGTCCACAAATAAGTAAATATAATTTTGTAATCCAAGAGCGACCAGAATATCTAAGTAAAGTAAGATTTGTTGACAATTCAATACTGCATTCAAAACCAACAGACGTTTTACCAGATTATGTATTAAAAGATGAACAAAAAATATTGCAAGAAATAAGCAAAAAATACATCCTCATTCCAAAACTTCGGTCTTTAAATGAAAATAGTGTTACTCATTATAATCCTTCGAGCGTAAATGACGATGCTGATTGGAGAAATAAATATAATATATTAGATGAGCTAAAGAAATTTGAAAAGGAAGACTCGTCAGAAGTTTCGAAGGATACATACATAACATCTGATACTTTAAATAATCGAGAAAACAAGGACATTGAATCGAGAATAAATGTAACAGAAAAAGTAAAAGAGCAGACATTCAACATCAACAGAGATCCAATTTATAATATTCAACAAAAAAACGAGAAAGGGTATGAATTACAAAGTAATGATACCAATACTGATAAACCTGATCATAATATTGAGTGCAAAACAACTTTGGAAAATAAGCATAATATTATTCCTAACATTGTAAAAAATATCGATTTCGAAAAGGAAATTGTTATACCAAGATTAGATTCAACGGACCAAAAACGTTTTTCTGATTCAAATAAGGTTAACGAAGAATCTTATTCAAGTGAAAATATAGTAAAAGCTACACCAAGAAATGTAAATAAAACCGTCGATAAATCAAACTATAACCAACCTCAAGATTTTCAACAGAAAGTAATAGACAACAACGTTCCAAGAAATGCTCATATAAGCGATAGTGCAAACAATATAAAAAATGAAACAGTTACTCAAAAAAATACAGTCGAGCTATGCAATCCCGAAATTGACGATACTAATATTAAGCTGAAATTAAATGAAAAAGAAAATATTGACTCTAGTTTGAAAATCGATAAAATAGTAGCACGTCCAGTGGAAAGTATCGAAAATCTAGAACCTTGTCCCATTGTGGATCAAAGTGAGCCTATTTCAGAAAATCTACAGCAACAGAATTATGAACCTAATGACGAAACTACAATTGTGAGTGAAAATGTTATTCCTTCACAAATAGATGAATTTGAAGCTGAACAAAAAGAAATGTTCTATTCAGAAGAAACTGGGTACAACCAAAATATTGACACTATGGGATATAACGAACAAAATGAAGAATATGCAAATGGACAATATCCTTATTATAATGAATCTCAACAAGAACAACCTTATTATGCAGATATCAATGAACATGAAGAGGCGACGGAACGTTATGATCCTAATTACGAACAACAGTATGTTGAAAATTATGAAGAAAATGCCAATGTTGCTTATGATAACCACCAATATGTAGGGCAAAATTATGAAAATCAGCAAGAGGTAACGAATATTAATTATGAACAACAACCAGATCAGCAAGAATTAACAAATGTAAATTATGAGCAACAACCGGGTCAGCAAGATCTAACTAATACAAATTATGAACAACAGCCACTTAATTATGAATATGAACAGTCTCCACATCTTGACAATGCTGATCAAAGCCAGATTGACAACATAAATACTTATGATGGTCATGCAAGTGAACGTGTGAACTATGAAACTCAACAATATAATGAAGTAGGTGAGGTTGAACACCCTACAATTCCAGACCAGAATCAATATGACAGTCAACAAGACTATGTTCAAATGCAACAAACAGAACAAGAAACACTGCAGAGCTTAGAACAACAACTTGATGAGGAAGAAGGTTACATAGAAACTAAAAACACATATCCAAGTGAACATGTTACTGCTGCAGTAAAAGATACTAGTGAAATAGAGCCAAATATTAGAGCAACTTAAATAGCCAAAAAGTCGTTACATTTACACCCAAAACTTTTAATAATTTAATTTTACTTTTTAGTATTGTTATGATAATCTCAGTAATTGTTCAAAAATTAGTAGTAAATTAGCTTAACTCCACAATCTGCATACATTTTTGAATTTGTTTCAAACCCCTTAATTAAATGTATTAATAAAATATTTATAAATAAAGTTTACATCAACTTTTGTTTCATTTATATTGTTTAAAATATAAGACAGCTACAAATAACGAATTATAAGTACTACTTAGGTAATGGCAGATTTTCTAAAACAGGAGCTTGTTCAGGAACTAGTGCTTCCTTGGCTTCTTTCCAATGGTATGGCACCCAAGGCAGCCTCTCCAAGCCCGTAGCCCAGTGATGGATTCTACATCTCACATTCACTTCTTCTTTATTATTTACCTGAAACAATATACATATTATGCAAATATTGAAGTAAACATTTAAATGAATATGTTATAGTCCAAAGCCGACATGCGGGTACATCGCGATTGGCCAAGGTAATCCTCAATAAAAACGGCCAGAGAGCTTGGTCAAAAGCTAAAACTCCAGCTTTTGCTGAACAATTTTTCAGGACAATCTTGACATGAATAAATTTCTAGTCAAAAGCCGAAATAATAGAGTTTTGCCTGTGGACTCCTAAATGATGCATGTCTGTTTTTAATCAAATAATAATTATCAGACCATTATTCTCCTTTATTAGCTATTGTCATTTTCCAGATCTTAAACAATATACATGCAAAAAATCACATCAATCCATGGCTCTGTTGCAGAGTGAATTAAAGAACAAACAAACACACTTTCACATTTATAATATTAGTATGCAAACTATTCAGTACTTATAAAATCTCTTGGGAGCAATGCAGAGATGGAGTTGTATCAAGTCTAGGTGTGGTAGCTACATTCAACTTACTTTAACTGTAACTATGAATTCCTTTTCCTGTAAAGAAAGGTCTGGTCCTTTAATTGTTACTGGAGGCATGGTTATTGCATGTTCAGGTACAACAAAACCTGCTTTCCGAAAAGATACTCTTACATGCCAAGGTTCCAGAGTCCATGGTTGCGTCTTGCTCATTGTTATTTGTAATACTAATCGTGATAAGCAGCCCAAAGTCTAGAATATAACAAAAAACATTAAATCTACAGCAGATATTTATTATCATTTTTTAAATAAGTTTTTTAAAATTACAATACAATAATTGTATTTAATTAGTTAAATTGTAATTTATTTGTAATTAATTTTAATTATACAATAAAAGACATAATTATTTATAAGAGGTCAAAATATTCTTTTTCATTTCAGTGACTCTGTGTAAAAAAGCTGTGTATTCTTAGTAATTCTAAGGTGCTAAAATTCCAAAAACAAAAAATACTGGTCAGAGAAGCCCACAACAGACTCACAAAATAAAAATATCATGACATCATGTAAAATTGATATTATTTAACCCTTAATCACCTACGTTTTCAACGAATTTGGGAACTCAAATTTTTTGATGTGTATGTGTCGTGGCAAAGAGTTCTTCCATATACCTTTTCTACACACCAAACCGTATCGAGCTTACGCTCGGCGGGCGTATACTATACGTGCGTGCAGCTGCCCTGAGTTAGTGAATATATTTCGCTAGCGGTCTCCGAGACCGCACGTAGGTGGTTATATAATTTTTATATACATATATTCTATTATAAACAGTTATTAATTTTTGTTGGTTTAGTGTAAAGATGAGTAATAACGATGAAAATTCATGAAAATAATGGCAAAAAAGCTTATAAGACGGCACATAGAACGGCGGAAAAAAAATTATCACCTTCAGATGGATGGAGTGAGCGTCAAAAATGTATTGAAAAGCCGCGAAAAATTGTAAATGTTGAGGTATTGCAATTTTGTACAAGTTTTTATTTAAAGGTTGCTTTTTTTTCTCTAATTTTATAGTTAGTTTACTCAATTTATAAGAATGAATAAAAACAAGTTGAAATTTTAAGTTCGTAATTTTACAGATCTCATTTTCTTAAGGGTAGTCATTTTTGTACCAGTATTGTAGCTTTGTGAAGACTGTTAGTTTTTTTGGAGATTTTATTAGATGTTAATTGTATGAGTAATAAATGATCTTCTAAAATAAAGCTCTAGATTATAAACAAGTATTTTACTCACTTTAATGTTTCATTGTTACCGTAGATTCCAAATTAGAAGCAATAATCTACTAGCGGTCTCCAATACGTAGTTGGTTAAGGGACAGAAACAGGTGGTAGGTAAGAGTTAAATAAACAAAATTTTCAATTATTAGTTGAGCAATATTTACCCTTTGAACATATGGGGAACTATAACCAGATTCAGCTTTAGGTCTGTTTTCATCTACTTTATACTTTGCCAAGTTCTCAGGGCTAGCATACATAGCTAAGCCAGGCACAAGGTAATCTCTGTAGGCAGTTGTTGGGCGTAGATTTAATACATCTCCAGCATTGCCAACACCTAAAAATCATTAGGGTGTGTCCCTTTATACATGTATGTTTTAGGTAAAACTTTTATGTTGTGATTATATTTAAATTGGTAGTTTTGGAAATTTGTGTTGAACGTAATTAAATAAAAAAAAATATTTATTGGTTCTGTTTGGTGGCCATTTATAATACAGATAGAAAGTGTTACTTCCTTGAAAAAAAATATCCATCCATTGTAAGATTAACTTCAAAAAAATTATAATCATGTATAAGATTTTGCCAACTTTGTGTGGATTAAGGTTTTCTGATTCCAGTGGGAACTCATTTTCCATGATAAAAAGTAGCCTTTGTTCTTTCCCGGGTGCAACCTGTCTACTTTCAAAATTTATTCAAAAGCTGACAATATAGGCTGTAAAAGTGCAGCAGATAGACACACTTTCACATTTATAATCTTAGTATAGACTATAGATCATGCCCATGACTTTGCCTAAGTGGATTTAGTTATTAAAAATCCCATGGGCAAACTTAAATTTTCTGGCATAAATAGTATCCTATAATATTGAAATATAGTATGGATTATTTAGTATGGGTTACAAAACTATTTCATTTCCTTCGAATTAGGACATTGTCCAAATTCGCCTAAGAATCAACAACGAATTGAAACATACAGTAAATCTTAATTTATTTCGTACCTTCAATTTTAATAACTAGAATTTAACGGACACTTCTAAATAATAATAATGAAAAAATGGGAATTTAATTGATTTTCTGTCATTTCCCTTTCCTCGAAACCTCAAATCACTGCTTGAGCGCTGGAAACGTCAAGTAAGAGTAAGAACTAAACCAGTTTAAAGCATTTAGATGACACGAGAAGGAAGAATAATATTGAAAATGGCTGTTTTGACAATACGAGCAGGAAACAATTAATATATTTTTTCTTAGTGTGCGAGTGAGATAAAACACCATCTTTTTCATTTTGTTAGTGTTGAGATTGACAAAGACATTATTGTATAGAGATGGCAAAGGTAAAAACGATAAAAAATACGATATTTTAAGCAGTACCGATAATTATTATGGAGTGAAAATATCGACTAACTTTATTTTTCGACTGTATACTAGTATGCCTGTACCTGGTTTACTTTTTTGTGACAATTGTGTGGTTACTATCCTTGAAAATAAAAAGTGTAGCTTGAGAAAGCTGAGCTTCGTATAAAAAACGCCCATCCAGGTGGTTTATATCACCATATAATATAAACCACCTGGGAGCTAATTGAATAACCTGTTTAACTTGCGTCAACTCTAAATTAACTAACATTCAAAATCTAACCTCAAAATCAAAAATATTATCGGTTATAAATAAATTCTCTGAAGTGTCCGTTGTTTAAGTCTACTCTCAATGGTATTTTTGTGTTATTTTGAATTCAATAATGTATGTTTTATGACTTTTGGTTCTTAGGCGAACTTTGTATGGGCGATGGTCAATGTCCTTTGACATAATATGTAAAAATATTTAGCTAATTTGTTTGTCTTACCGTCCACAAATTGGTTTAAAATTACTTTTACGTCAGGTTTTTTAGATACATTAGTGTCTTCAACTAAATCATATACAAAGTGTCTTGCTCTTAATTTGGATGGCTTGCCACCTTTCTTGTGCAATGGTGGAGGCCATTTTCTTTTCAATATAAATGTATTCTGGAAATAAATTGATCAAATTGATTTAAAAAACAAAATAAGCATTCAAATAGTATATGGCTTCTACTTAGTATTACTCAAAGCAATCATCTATGGGGTCGAGCATACGCTTTTATAAGATGGTACTAAAAGAGTTCTTAGATTTGCCATTGCATAAATTTAAAGACTGTGTAAAACAGCATTTGTTTATCTGATGTTATTATACTTTTGACGAATTTCTTAATGACAAAGATGCATGGAAGAAATTGGCTTCCTATTCTGCAAAAGTCAATGTAATTCTTTTTATTACATTTATGTATTAGCCACTATTGTAACATTCTTTTTTTTTGTTTAAAAAGAGCAACTGCCGAGTTTCTTTCCGGTTCTTCTCAGTAGAATCTGCTTTTCGAACCAGTGGTAGATTCATGACATTTCTTAAGTGGCACAAGTTGTCCTACGTAAAATAAATTATTTCATTTAAAAAAAAACAAACAAACAGCAAGTATATATTAAATATGCAATATATTAAAAAGTAATTGTTAAACCCATACCCTTGTTTGTTGGTAAAGTAAATTAGAACCGGCAGCGGTTACTTTAATTAATGTTGAACGAAAGCTGAACATGCTGATTTGAATTCACAAAATTAGCACGATTTATAAATTCAAATGGAGTACTTGTCATATATTTTTTCTGTATTTTTTACTTTGAGTTCTACAATTTTGTGTGGATATCAGGTGGTTATTTGTCTCTGGTGGTTATTTTGGCTATTTTTCACATTTTCACCAGAGACAAGCCAAAGACAAGTCCAGAGACAAGTTAACCAGAGAACAGAGACAAGTTGCCGAACACCCACGAACACCTTTTTCTGGTTGGTGCCGAATACCAGAGACAAGTAACATATCTTTGATTTTATATAAAGGAGAGGATATGTTGCATTTTACTCAAAGTTATACGATGCATTTTGTTATTAAAACATGTAAAACTATGAATTGACTTTTCTTACTTACTAAAAGCTACGTTATTAGAACGAGACAGGTCTATTATGTCATTGCGTGAACGTGTCGCGCAATTGTCATATGACGTCATCAAATTTAGCTATTGAAGCCAATTTTTTGTCAACTATAAATGGCGTCTGTTGTGCTTCCGGTGTGTCAGTTGTGAATAATTACCTGTTTTTTGAATATTCTCATGTGTTTTTGCTTAGATTTATGCAATCAACTATGGTGAAGTGCTCAGTTGTGGGGTGTCGTAATAATAATATTGTAAAACGCCCAGGAATTTCATTCATAGGTGAGTAACAAAGTCGTCTAGTGTTTCTTTTTATGGCTACTATTTTAAGTTATTTCGACTAATTATAGCTTAGTTTCTTCTTTACTGAATCTATAACACGTAAATTTTTGCGCTGTCCCCAAAAATTTGGATTATTTCTTAACTTTTTGTTTGAGTGTATATATAGTGCGGGGATTGTATTGTTTACAAATAAATTGAATATCGATAAAATTAAAATTTCATATAACTCTTACTGTTTCTCACTCTGAGGGGTGGAGAGATGAAATTGAACAGTCAGATTCTACTTATAATATTGCCAAACTCATTTTAGACTGTAGCGATGATAATCTAGTGATTAAGACACCTGATATCCGATATGGTGTCCCGTGTTCGAAAGTTACAGTGCCTATTTAAATGGTTTTTGGTCCCTTCATTGTAGTTATTGTGTATCATTTTAGCTAATGTTTTACAATTGTTTCAGTTTCCCAAAAATTCTTGAATTAAGGCTGAAATGGCTAAATGACATTAACAACCCAACAATTTCAAACCCGCAAATGCAAGCAAAACATGTAGTCATGTCATTTTACGGAGAAGGATATTAATTATTATTAAATCAATTATAAAATCAGTCTACTTTTATTATTCATATCATCACATTCAGTAAATTTTTTTCATTAATATCTAGGAATTCCAACTTATATGATGAAACAGTATTGTTTGTAAGGTTCACACGAACTAATAATATAAGTCTATACTAACACATATTATAAACGCGAAGTTGGGATGTATGGATGATGTTGTTAATCATGCCTAAACTGATCTGTATGAAATTTGGGACAAAGCTAGATTATAGTCTGGAATAACATGCCGGCTAGTTTTTATTCCGGAAAATTCAAGATTTACCGCGGGAACCAAAAACGTCAATTCACGCGGGCGTAGTCGAGGGCATCAGCTAGTTTATTACAAAATACTAATCTAGTATTCGTAATTTATGTATACTAGTGTTTTTCGAAATAATAAGTTTAATTATTTATTAATTTTATTTGTTATAATTTTATATCAAATAAATAAGTATCGATAATACCAGCCTTAACCCCCAGCTTAAGCACCGCCCATACTCCATTTTTACTTACCGGAAGCTTCAATTTAAATATGATGTTTCTTATAAAATAAAATCAAAGTAACATATCCGAACACCAGAGACAAGTTAACCAGAGAACCAGAGACAAGTAACATAAAGGATACAGAGAACCAGAGACAAGTAACATATAGCAGAGAATATGTCCTATATGTTACTTGTCTCTGACCGAGAACCAAACCAGAGACAAGTAACATATAGGATACAAACTCAACTTCACTCAACTCTCAAGCAAAAAATTGTGGATTGTGGAACTGGAAAATTTTAATGATAAAAATCCAATTCTCTCAATTAATCGATCAGAATTATTATAACATTGTGTGATTAGTTAGCAACGTAACAATTCAGTTTTGCTATAAGTACATCAATAATATCCTGATTGAGTACACTCTATTTACTGTTGACACTTTATTATGGACGATGAAGCAAGCTCTGATTTACAGGTACTTGTTTATAAATTTAAGAGGTTATAGAGGTTTTCGTTGCGCGTGTTGGGCAATATATAATTATATTATTTATATTGTTTTAGAAGTGTTTATCGGAGAGCCAGATGGATACCGATGAAGGACCATTGATAAATGAGAATTCGAATGGATTGTCGCATCTATTGACGGATGGTGAATTCAACAGTGTTGACGCTACGGTTGTTGACGAGTCGTCTACATCGAACCAAGCTTTCCTTAACGCAGTGGAACTGTCTACGGGCAGTGTCGGTGACTATTTAGACAACAATACTGAAGGGTTCAATGCCGATTCCTTTGACGTTGGCGACAATGCCGTCAACTTTCCCAGTGACTCGTTGAACAACGTGCTGTCCGACGGAGACTCCCGGTTGAGCGCCACATACAGAATGAATGAAGTGGACTTAGAACTTGCAGAGATGCAAAATAATACCGCTGATGCTGCGAATGATATAGTGGCTTCTGTAGATGTGTCAGAGCAAAATAACGGAAGTGCCAAGATTTTTCAGGAAAACAGTGAGGATGCAATTAATGAAGACAATGTTGACAATGCTGAGAAAACAGCTATAGAAAGTCAAGAAGCACAGGTAAGAAAGGTTTTAATTGCTAACTTCAGTTAGGCAGGCTGATTGTATATTTTGCTGATCTAATGAGATAGTTACATTGGTAAAATTTGTATGGAGATGGCAATTGTAAGCAGATTATTCTCAATCACACACTATAATAATTATACACTATGTTATAGAGAGGTTTTTCTATGGTCGTGTTGGAATGTTATCCCACTGATATATTATGAAAGTGAGGGATTACAGAGTACATTTTCTGTGTTTCTGCACACATTTTGTGCGCTGTAATGTTAATATATATTCCCTGAGCTAGTCTTCTCCGTTGAGATTGGGTTTTCATTTGCAAAAAAATTTGGTCCTGAGAAAATTATAAGTTATGATAATATATTATGATCTTCTAGTACACTATTGCTTATTAATTTTTTTTATTGATCAGTTGTATTTTACTATATGTGAATAATTCTGCAGTTCTCTGAACTAAACATAATTAAAGCTATGAGTCTAATGGATCCTTTCCCACATGGAGCATTATGGAAGAAACAGCACTAGTGTTATCCTTATGTTAAAATTCTAAATGTTAAGACCTGTCATTTCAGTTTATTTTAGAGATTGTATACAACTGAACTAGCCCCAAAAAATATTTTTAAATTCTCAATAAGTTGAAATTTGTTTAGCCTATGGGGGAAGAAAAGCAACAAGCAGTGCTTGACAAAGATGAAACACAAGATACTAGTGAAAATGAAGATAAAGGCATTAATGAGGATATTTTCACCAAACTTGATGATAGTCCTGTAAATAATGAGATATCTGAGCAGCTACAAACAGCAGTTAATGAAAAACCTAGTGTTAGTGAAAATGCTGAAGTCAGTAAATATGCTGAAGTCAGTGAAAATGCTGAAGCCAGTGGAAATGCTGGAGACAAAGAAAATACAAACGTAAAAGAAAATTCCGAAGTTAAAGACAGTAAAGAAGTTAATAAAGTAGAAGAAAATATTGATTCAGAAGACAAAACAGGTGAAGAAAAAAAAGTGGAGCAACCTGTGTCAGATGAAAAGATGGAAACTGATGACAAATCTGAAGAAGTTAAGGAAAAAGAGGTACATCGATAGACAATCCTGATAAATTACTTAGGTTTCAGTCAATGCCTCTTTTTTACACATTCAAATTTTGTTCACTGAAATTAATTAGTTGATTAAAGTCTGTAGTGTATAATAATATATAATAATAATTGCTCAATCACTAGTCAGGGGACAGCAACTGGTGTTTAGTACTAGTTTTCAAATTCTGAATTCTTTAAAAGTATTTTCACTTTACTTGCAACCATTACGTTAGTTAACTGGTTAGGTTAGGTTAAAGGTTCAAAACTTTTCAAAACTTTTTCGAAACTCGAGTTCCAAGTCCTGTCTGAAAGCTTGGAGGAATTCACTAAGCCCCACTGCTAGTAAATTATAATCATAATAAAACTTGTTAGGTTGGTGGTGCTGAAGAGACAGAAGTGGTATCTGAGGACGAGTTGCCCACAGTACAAAAGCCAAGTGTGAAGGATGCTGAGAATGTCTCAGATGATGAACTGCCTGGTCCCAAGCCTGCTGATCTGCCAGCTGATACTGAGGTTAGTTGATAAAAACACTTGTCCTGAATGAACTTTGACTTTGCTTAGACTTATACATGGTTTAAATGAGACAGAATTATGTTTACTCACTTAAGTCCATCTTGTTCTATCTCTGAGCAAAGTCTGAGCCAAGTCAAAGTACGCTCTATAGATCTCAGCATTAGACTCCTAGGGTTAGTAAACTGTAACTGACTAACTGTAAACTGAAAATTTAATGTACATTTTATGAAAGTCTGCCATTTCCAATGTTTGTGTTATTGTGAACAGGCTTTTACAAAACACAACATATTTTTTAGGTTGTGTCAGAAGATGAATTGCCAGCATCTAAAAAAGAATCTCGAAAACGAAAACCCAATGAAGCAAGAGACGGCTATGATCCCAATTCACCGACATCTGAGGGTGAAACTGCCGGCAAGAAACAGGCTGTTACAAAGGTTAATTAATTTTAATATTTCATTAATAAAATATCTTGTATGGTGAAATATCATTACCCCTTTATTAGCCTTAAATACTAACAGCTAAATTCAGAAATAACTTAATAATATCATCTTTTCCTTTGACCCAAAACACAATCAATCAGCTTTTAAGGAGGCCATACACGCAAGGGTTTACATGATGGTTTTAGCCGTACATGCATAACCGACAGGTATACCCGAGTTTCATATTACAAATACACGTTAGGGTTTGCATGCACAGTTTTGCCATAAACTCTCAGTTGGAGCTACGTAACGATCTGTGTAGGACAGTTCTAAGTACTGTGTACGGTATACCAAACTTATCAATGGACGACGACGATGTGATAGCTATACTTGGCTTAACACTTGTTCTACAGAACAGAAAAAGAAAAAGGGATCGCACTGAATGGTGTAAACGCTGGTTATTGAAAAGAAAGCAATTCTCTCATGTAAATTTAATAAATGAATTGAGATTTACACCAACAGACTACAAAAATTATTTACGAATGGATGAAAAACTTTATTTGAAACTGTTATCATTGATAACTCCGTTTATACAAAGGCAAGATACTGTTATGAGGAAAGCAATATCAGCACATGAGAGACTAGCAGTAACATTAAGATTTCTTGCAACAGGAAGAACATATGAGTGTCTTAAATATTCTGCTATTATATCACCTCAGGCTTTGGGCCGAATAATACCAGAAACATGTGATGCCATTTATGAAGCTCTGAAAGGGGACTACCTACAGGTGAGTTAATAATTAAAACCGAATTCGAATCGTTAGACAACTTTAATACTTAGCTTAATTAACCAATTACATATTTAAATCAATTCTTAATTAAAATTTGAATAAAATGTTGCTGTTGTTGCTTGTGTGTCAAATTCTTCATGTAGTGCTGGTGAGGGCTGACGTTGTGGTGCAGGCGAAGTAGTTTGTTGTGGATTGTTATATTGCTCAATCGGCGATGCGCAGGGCTGACTTTGCGGTGCAGAAGAAATCACGTAACTTTTTTGTTGAGTGTTATATTGTTGAATCGGAGATGCGCAGGGCTGACTTTGCGGTGCAGAAGAAATCACGTAACTTTGTTGTTGAGTGTTATATTGTTGAATCGGAGATGTGCAGGGCTGACTTTGCGGTGCAGAAGAAATCACGTAACTTTGTTGTTGAGTGTTGTATTGTTGTATCTGAGATACGCAGGGTTGAATATGGGGCGCAACAGTAGCGGTGTCAGTATACGGTTGTGTATATTGTTGAACTAGTGAGGGCGACGGACTTGGAGTTCGTGAGAGGCTAGGAGTTGGTGAAGAAATAGAAGTTAAACTTCGACGATTCAGAATTGCTTCGGTATTCAGATTGCCCATCTCGGCATCGAACAGGGTGTCGTTAATTAACTTCTCCGCAATCAAGCGTTGACGCTTATCTAAAGATCTTAATTTCATTGCGATAGATCTTCCCAAAAGATCGTACCGATCTTCTGGTGCTGAAGCAGGAGCAGGACGCTTAAAATGGTCTTTCACGGATAGTAATATATCAGTGGTTAACTGATCTTGCTCTGTCGTTTTCTTTCTTCCCGGTCTAGTAGCAGGTAATTGAGTCTTATTAGGTATCGTAATATCGTCTGTATTCCCTGTACCAGCATTAGCAGCAGCATTATCTGTAGTATTATCTATGGTAGTTTCAGTAGAGTTGTCGGCATCCTATAACAATACAAAATAATATTTATTATTTAGTTTCCAGATTCATCGGATAAATGGAAGGAAATCGCACAAATTTTTGAAGAAAGATGGAATTTTCCTCACTGCTTGGGTGCCATCGACGGAAAACATATTGACATAGTTCCACCTTCTGATAGTGGATCTTACTACTACAATTACAAAGGACGACACAGCATGGTTCTTATGGCAATAGTTGATGCCAAATACCGATTTCTATTAGCAGATTTTGGTACAAATGGAAGAGTTTCTGACGGAGGTGTTTTACTGAATACAACGTTTTTTGAAAAACTACAGATGAAACATTTAAATATTCCAAACTCCGAACCGATTCAACACAGTTCAAAGTGTTTGCCATATGTATTTGTTGCTGATGATGCATTCCCGTTGAGACCTGACATGCTGAAACCATATCGACAAGCGGATTTGAGCAGCTATGAAAAAAAAATTTTTAATTATAGATTATCTCGCGCAAGGAGAATAGTTGAAAATGCTTTTGGTATACTGGCATCAAGATTTCGCATTTACCATACACAAATTAATTTAGAACCAAACAATATAGAAAAAGTGGTGATGGCTACATGCGTTTTGCACAACTTTCTAATGGAGCACGCTCCTAATTCATATGCACCTCCAAGATGTTTTTATCGAGAAAATGTAGATGGTGGAACTATTGTTACCACAGGCTACGATACCACACGTTCAAACATAGAAAATTTACGTGTACAAAATCGAGGAAATGTCCTGAATGATGCAAAAAAAGTCAGAGTAGAATACCAAACTTACTTTGTTAATGAAGGCAAAGTACCTTGGCAGGACAGTTACATTGAAATGTGATATATTTCTTTTATTTTTATGTAGTGATATTGTTTGATGAATAAATGCGACGTCACCGCTTAAGCGTTGTTTATCTTATTCGATCTATGTACCTACATTTTGTAAGTCTATGAACTTCGTTGCAAAAAAAAACATAGGAAGGTATAGATAACGACCACACATCAAGCATAGCAAGTTCGAGGGTACCTCACTTATCTCACTGTAACTGAAACGGTATTGATAATGTAATTGTTTGTTAAATTACAACAGAAATAATTGACTAATTTATACTTACATTGGAATCATTCTCATTAGTATCCGAAATGTTAGATCGCGAGCTGCGAGGAACATCTTGATCTCCAATAAAATCGAATAATTCAAAGTACCACAGTGTTGGTTTATAAATGTCATCAGATGATGCTCCCGACTTCACAGATTCATCGTATTTTTTTTTCTCTCGTCTAACGTTACTACGTAACGTATTAATTTTTTTTATCACATCTTCTTTTGTAGCAGTGGGCTCCAATTCCTTGAACTTAGTTATCAATTTCCCGTATGCAACCGATCGTTTGTCTCGGTCGTGATATTCTTTACACTTTACGCGCCAAAGACAAGGTTCCGACTTATACATTTCTATGAATTCTTCTAATATGGCATTGCGCTTGCGACTCGCCATTTCCCGATGCGATGGTGCGCGCGCGCGCCCTTCCACCGTCGCAGATAATAACAAACTGAGAACTGTGCAGGCAAGCTCGCCGGACGCCACACACGCTCGGTTATGCTCGCGCGCAAACGTAACCGAGCGGCAAAAAATATCAATTTTGATATTTGCTTGGTTGCATGTACATGCGCCGATAACTGTACAGTTTTATCACATACACGCTAGGGTTTGCCTGTCGGTTATGCATGTACGGCTAAAACCATCATGCAAACCCTTGCGTGTATGGCCTCCATTAGGATGTTCTGAAGGATAGAACTCGGTTTTCGGCCGTTAAACTTAAATTTTACTTGAAATTTATTGTGGTACTAGAATTTAGAAGATTCCCGCGACTGCGTCCGCGTGGATTAAGATTTTTTGAACTCTTTAATTTTCCGGGAAAAAAGCCTATGTCCTTCCCTGGGATATAAACTATCCCCATACAAAATTTCATCAAAATCGATTTAACAGATGGGCCGTGAAACCGTAGCTGACAGACACCACTTTCGCATTTATAATATTAGTATGGATTTCTTTCAAAATGCAAACATCAAAAATAGTGACCTAATGTTTGAATTATATATGTCACCGTTAGATTGTAATCTAACTAGCGACGTTGTAAACTGTCGACAGATTGTGAACCGTTTCATGTTCTGAGTGTCAATTTTTGAAATATTCATTGTATTTACGTTTTCTTGTCTCCTTCTTGTTCTTGGTTAGGGTTCGACATAAAGAAAGAAAGGTTAGGTTTAACTTAGATTGGACTTAGGTTTTATCGGGTTAATATACCTAACAGATTATAATGTACGGAAAAATAATGCGTTAAATCTGTCGACAGTTTAAAATTTCGCTAGTTAGATTACAATCTAACGGTTTCTGCAATTTTACGGTGACATATATATCTATATGTATCACAATCAATGCATATTCTTTGTCTGCTTTTGTGTGTTTTAGCTGACGCTCGCGACTTGGTCTGCGTGGGTTGAGGTTTTTTGATTCCCAAAATTTGATATGTGTTATCCCAGACTATAGTCTATCTCTATGCCAAACATCCAGATCCAATTAGCCGTTCTGGAGTGAGTGAATAACAAACATCCACCCATACAATCTTTCGCATTTATAATATACTTACCTATTATAGATGATTATAATTTTGTACACCTCACACTGCAACTGGTATAAAAGTATTGTCTCAATAGATGGCTATAGAATTTTCTTTCACAGAATGGGGAAAGCAAGCCAGTGCCAGCTGAAAAGAGACCATCATTGGATGACAAACCCAAAAAGAAAACACTTCCCGAGCTGGACAAGTATTGGAAAGTCGTCAATGATGACCCAACGGACTTCACGGGATGGACGTACTTACTGCAGTATGTCGACCAAGAGGTAAGAATCTATAAAACTTAAACTGGGTCTTGATCATGAATTTAAGTTAAAAAGTAAATATAATGTAGAACAAATATAACATAAACTCTGTTTTATTTATTTAATACATAAGGACCTATCTTGTAAAATGAAGATAACACTATTATAGCACTTCTCGACTTGAAGTTTTTGTCAGAAACGCAAATAGTTTGTGAGTTACGATATACATCATTGACGACAACAACCCGCATCCAAGTAGTATCGTATATTTCGTTATTATACAGTCTGGTATATGAAATAATAATTACTTTTATACAATATACATTTTAAAAGCTAAATTATTAATCATTAGAAATCTCTGGTGGCCTTTTAATTTAGTAGAAGTTGAGGGTGTTGAAACCTCATCGAGCAACTTTGGAAAAATGTACAAACCTCATGAGATCATAATTTCATTAATACTGCATGGATTGGACAAATAATAATGAAGTCTAATTGTAAGAATAGTTAACTCTTCTCAGTGGAAACGAGTGCCCAAGAGCTTCCTCACTTTCTCTGCCTCATAATCCTCATTTTGAGAGTCGAGACCCCTTTCCATTAATCACGTAATGGTAGGAGATTTCTTAATGGAAGCAGAGTCTGGTTGAAAGTCTGTTCTTCACTAGGTCGATAGATAGATTAAATATATGATGAAAATATACGCTAATCTTATTGCTTTGTGAAGCAATGAGAACTGACCTCTATGACGACTGGCAAGGGCCAACTGAAAAGCGACTACTAGTAAGTTTAGAAGTAATTGAGAGTAAACCAAGTTTGTCAACGTGATGTGACTTGCCGCCAGAGCGACGTGGAGGCGGCGCGCGAGGCGTACGACGCGTTCCTCTCGCACTACCCCTACTGCTACGGCTATTGGCGCAAGTACGCCGACTACGAAAAACGTAAAGGAAGTAAAAAGAAGTGCCTCGAGGTGAGTACCCCTCATATCACACTAATGATATTCTATTCAAGTCACATGGTGAGTCAAATAAGGAATATACTTGATGAGATTCATTATCAATGTGTCAGATCAAACACTTGGATTTTGAATTGTTTTAGTCCTAACCGGTATTTTGCAATTGTTTTTTTTCCCAACAGCGCTTCGAGGCCCGTCATGTCCGTAAGGCAAAGCCGTCGATACGCACCGGAGAGTATAAACGCCGCGTAGATATTATCTCTCTAGTGGTTCATTGCTTGTGGTGTATTTATTTACTATCCAGTGCATATGTTTACTATGATTTGTTCACGCATGATTTATATTGTAATATGATATTTAATTATTACTTAAGTGCGTACTTTGTGAATGTTGGAATTATTTAAGAGAGTTATTATTGTAAACGAATCCGTATTAGCATGGAGGCTGCGGGGAATCATCTGACGGACGGCGCCGGCGCGACGGACCTCTGCATAACAGGTGTACACTGACAACCTTTTATACGGCGAGGGGGGCGGTCCGCGTGCCCACAACGACCGCTCTGCCCTCCCACAGTACCACCACGGGTAAGCTACGGCGCCTGTGTCAGCTCAGTGATCAGTCTACCTTGCCTCGTCAATCAGCCGCAGACACGCCGGCGTAACTTACGCACGTGGTAATACTGTACATGAAACATGATATACAATGCTATTCAATATTCCCTTGCTTCGTGGCGTCGCGGCGGCGACGCTTGCTTCCCGGGGGGCAAAGTTGATGATGAGCATGTTTCAGGTGTTGGAAAGAGGACTCAAAGCGATTCCCCTATCGGTGGACCTTTGGATACATTATCTCAATCACGTTAAGTCCACGAAAACTGATGACCATGCCTTCATCAGATCTCAGTATGAGAGGGCAATTGGTAAGAAATTTTTAATTTCATCATCACACAATGTACTTTTCTTGCAAGGCTTTTCTATAATAAGTTTGCCAAATTACTAATTTCTGTTCTTTTACTTTAAATTCTTTGTATTATTGACTCAAGGTTCATGTTTAATAATTTAGAAATTGACTGCGAAGCTTCATTGAATCCGATGATGAATGTATATCCTTGCAGAGGCTTGCGGCCTGGAGTTCCGCTCGGACCGGCTGTGGGAGTCGTACATCAAGTGGGAGGCGGAGAACGGCTCGGCTCTGCACGTCACCAACATCTACGACCGCCTGCTGGCCACGCCTACCCTGGGCTACACCTCACACTTTGACAAGTAAAATATTCCTTTTTATAGCTTTTCTTCTGAAATGTAAGATGAGTGATAGTAAAATGATTGTTGCTTAGTTTGTTTTATTTATTTTTGTATATCCTTTGAACAGTTTCCAAGAGCACGTGATGTCAGAGCCGGTGTCGGGCGTGGTGGGGCGCGCGGAGCTGGTGCGGCTGCGCGAGGAGGTGCGCGACACGGCGCCCGCGCAGCCGCCGCTCGACCTGCCGCCCGGCGAGGATGAGCCGCTCGACCACATCGTGAGTTGTGTGTGTGTGCTACAGTGCCGAGAGCACGTGATGTCAGAGCCGGTGTCGGGCGTGGTGGGGCGCGCGGAGCTGGTGCGGCTGCGCGAGGAGGTGCGCGACACGGCGCCCGCGCAGCCGCCGCTCGACCTGCCGCCCGGCGAGGATGAGCCGCTCGACCACATCGTGAGTTGTGTGTGTGTGCTACAGTGCCGAGAGCACGTGATGTCAGAGCCGGTGTCGGGCGTGGTGGGGCGCGCGGAGCTGGTGCGGCTGCGCGAGGAGGTGCGCGACACGGCGCCCGCGCAGCCGCCGCTCGACCTGCCGCCCGGCGAGGATGAGCCGCTCGACCACATCGTGAGTTGTGTGTGTGTGCTACAGTGCCGAGAGCACGTGATGTCAGAGCCGGTGTCGGGCGTGGTGGGGCGCGCGGAGCTGGTGCGGCTGCGCGAGGAGGTGCGCGACACGGCGCCCGCGCAGCCGCCGCTCGACCTGCCGCCCGGCGAGGACGAGCCGCTCGACCACATCGTGAGTTGTGTGTGTGTGCTACAGTGCCGAGAGCACGTGATGTCAGAGCCGGTGTCGGGCGTGGTGGGGCGCGCGGAGCTGGTGCGGCTGCGGCGGCTGCGCGAGGAGGTGCGCGACACGGCGCCCGCGCAGCCGCCGCTCGACCTGCCGCCCGGCGAGGACGAGCCGCTCGACCACATCGTGAGTTGTGTGTGTGTGTGTGTGCTACAGTGCCGAGAGCACGTGATGTCAGAGCCGGTGTCGGGCGTGGTGGGGCGCGCGGAGCTGGTGCGGCTGCGGAGTTGTGTGTGTGTGTGTGCTACAGTGCCGAGAGCACGTGATGTCAGAGCCGGTGTCGGGCGTGGTGGGGCGCGCGGAGCTGAGCCGCTCGACCACATCGTGAGTTGTGTGTGTGTGTGTGCTACAGTGCCGAGAGCACGTGATGTCAGAGCCGGTGTCGGGCGAGGACGAGCCGCTCGACCACATCGTGAGTTGTGTGTGTGTGCTACAGTGCCGAGAGCACGTGATGTCAGAGCCGGTGTCGGGCGTGGTGGGGCGCGCGGAGCTGGTGCGGCTGCGCGAGGAGGTGCGCGACACGGCGCCCGCGCAGCCGCCGCTCGACCTGCCGCCCGGCGAGGATGAGCCGCTCGACCACATCGTGAGTTATGTGTGTGTGCTACAGTGCCGAGAGCACGTGATGTCAGAGCCGGTGTCGGGCGTGGTGGGGCGCGCGGAGCTGGTGCGGCTGCGCGAGGAGGTGCGCGACACGGCGCCCGCGCAGCCGCCGCTCGACCTGCCGCCCGGCGAGGACGAGCCGCTCGACCACATCGTGAGTTGTGTGTGTGTGCTACAGTGCCGAGAGCACGTGATGTCAGAGCCGGTGTCGGGCGTGGTGGGGCGCGCGGAGCTGGTGCGGCTGCGCGAGGAGGTGCGCGACACGGCGCCCGCGCAGCCGCCGCTCGACCTGCCGCCCGGCGAGGACGAGCCGCTCGACCACATCGTGAGTTGTGTGTGTGTGCTACAGTGCCGAGAGCACGTGATGTCAGAGCCGGTGTCGGGCGTGGTGGGGCGCGCGGAGCTGGTGCGGCTGCGCGAGGAGGTGCGCGACACGGCGCCCGCGCAGCCGCCGCTCGACCTGCCGCCCGGCGAGGACGAGCCGCTCGACCACATCGTGAGTTGTGTGTGTGTGCTACAGTGCCGAGAGCACGTGATGTCAGAGCCGGTGTCGGGCGTGGTGGGGCGCGCGGAGCTGGTGCGGCTGCGCGAGGAGGTGCGCGACACGGCGCCCGCGCAGCCGCCGCTCGACCTGCCGCCCGGCGAGGATGAGCCGCTCGACCACATCGTGAGTGTGTGTGTGTGTGCTACAGTGCCGAGAGCACGTGATGTCAGAGCCGGTGTCGGGCGTGGTGGGGCGCGCGGAGCTGGTGCGGCTGCGCGAGGAGGTGCGCGACACGGCGCCCGCGCAGCCGCCGCTCGACCTGCCGCCCGGCGAGGACGAGCCGCTCGACCACATCGTGAGTTGTGTGTGTGTGCTACAGTCGCCGAGAGCACGTGATGTGGGGCGTTTATTTGCTCCCCTCGGGCTTCCTTATATCTCTACTTAACTTGTTCCAGTATATCGGTGACTCTAAGCTATCTTCGTTAAGCTGTAAACTACTTACGATTAAAACACCAAAATCGACAAAAATCACAACAAATTTTTGTGAAGCAGTCGCCTGCCCCAGCCCTAAGTCGCGATGTTGGGCGACGTAGAGAGTAACCGCATTATATACTTTTCCAACGATCAAACAGTTGGAGGGCAAGTTGTTGGCTTTGGCGCGATCCAGTGGCGTGCACAGGTTTTGAGGCTAGGGTAGGCATTCGTTAGTCAAAATACCTATTTACTAGCTGTTTTGATGAAAAATGAGCCCATTTGGGTAAGCAGTGCTTTTTACACCTCTATGAACTGCACGCCACTGGCGCGATCATGCCTTCCCATGCCCTACTGATTGCTGGAATATTTAAAAAATCCTCATAATAAGTTAATTTTCACAGGCGTCAGATGAAGAAGCGCAGGCAATCAAAGAGCGCATTATAGCAGCTCGCAGGAAAGTACACAAGGCGACTGGTGAGGAAGTCGCTGCGCGGTGGACTTTCGAAGAAGGGGTGAGATAAAGTAGTTGAATATTTGCTATACAGTTAATTGTCTCCTTACTCCGGCAAAGTCACATTGATCCTGAAAAATCTGCTTACTATGGTTGCTGTTTGTACATACCTACCGACACTTAAAAATATGTTTTCCTTGCTTAATATAATTCAATTTGTGTTTTAAGAGTTTGAAGCTTTTACAATTTCTGCTAAAGATGCTGTAAATTTCCTGAATATAACATTGAAATTGAACTTTAAATTTAGATCTAACGAAACTAGTTGCATGCTTCAAATCGCACACCACTTTGCAAATGGCACTAATTTATCAAAATCACATGGGCACTAAAATAATTACTACTTCAACATCTTTTGAATTTAGTATTTATTTTAAAACTTTTGCAAGCTGTTTGGAGAAAAAGAAACGACAATACAATTTCCGTACTTAGATCAAACGGCCGTACTTCCACGTGAAGCCCCTGGAGCGATGCCAGCTGAAGAACTGGAAGGCGTACTTGGAGTGGGAGAAGCAGCACGGCTCGCTCAAGCGCGCTCTGGTGCTGCACGAGCGCTGCCTCATCGCCTGCGCGCTCTACGAGGAGTTCTGGATGCGGGTGAGACACACACACTTACACACACCCAAACACACCGCACGCGTATACACGCACGCGCGCTCGTTCAAGCGCACGCTGGTGCTGCACGAGCGCGGCCTCATCGTCTGCGCGCTCTACGAGGAGTTCTGGATGCGGGTGAGACACACACACTTACACACACCCAAACACACCGCACGCGTATACACGCACGCGCGCTCGTTCAAGCGCACGCTGGTGCTGCACGAGCGCGGCCTCATCGTCTGCGCGCTCTACGAGGAGTTCTGGATGCGGGTGAGACACACACACTTACACACACCCAAACACACCGCACGCGTATACACGCACGCGCGCTCGTTCAAGCGCACGCTGGTGCTGCACGAGCGCGGCCTCATCGTCTGCGCGCTCTACGAGGAGTTCTGGAGGCGGGTGAGACACACACACTTACACACACCCAAACACACCGCACGCGTATACACGCACGCGCGCTCGTTCAAGCGCACGCTGGTGCTGCACGAGCGCGGCCTCATCGTCTGCGCGCTCTACGAGGAGTTCTGGATGCGGGTGAGACACACACACTTACACACACCCAAACACACCGCACGCGTATACACGCACGCGCGCTCGTTCAAGCGCACGCTGGTGCTGCACGAGCGCGGCCTCATCGTCTGCGCGCTCTACGAAGAGTTCTGGATGCGGGTGAGACACACACACATACACACACCCAAACACACCGCACTCGTATACACGCACGCGCGCTCGTTCAAGCGCACGCTGGTGCTGCACGAGCGCGGCCTCATCGTCTGCGCGCTCTACGAGGAGTTCTGGATGCGGGTGAGACACACACACTCACACACACCGCACGCCTGCGCACACGCTCGCACGCAGAGTGTTAAGATTACATATCTGATTCAGATCTCGCATAGCCGGCTGGCCGAAATTAATAAATTGATCTATCTTATGTGTCCATATTGTTATTGGTCAAAAAATACCATACAATTATTTGACAGCATCAGTCCCCCAGGCCTGGGAGTGGGCTGACCTTTTAGGGGTATGGCAGTTTATTAAACCCACACCCCCTAATCGTTACTTAACGATATCGTAACAGAACGCTAAATCGCTTAGCGTTACACCTTCGGCGGTAGGTTGTTAAATAGCCACGAAGCATCCCAACTGAAAAAATTCTGAAATCATAAATTCCCAAATTGCCCCTGGCGACATCAAACCCAGGACCTCCCGCTTGTTAGACAAACAGAGCTCACCACTGCGCTGGGGAGGTTGTCAAGCATTCCAAAGCTCCAGTTAGTTTTTGCAGTTGGTCAATGTTTGTCCGACTTTTCGGATTTTGCAGCAGTGTCTTGAGTCACTTTTGCCATGATGCTTGTCGATATCTGTCTCATTAGTCTAGTTGTTATCATGTTCGACTGCGGCTGACGAGGTCACTGGTTCGAGTCCCGGGTCAGACCATAGTTGAGTATTGGGTTTTCTGGCTAGAAATTCTCGTTACTAGCTCGGAGTTTGTGTCTTAAGTCACTTTTGCCACGATGTTTGTTGATATAATTTTATCTGCCTCGTTCGTCTAGTGGGTATCATGTTCGACTGCGGCTGGCGAGGTCCCTGGTTCGAGTCCTGAGTCGGACCATAGTTAAGTATTGGGTTTTCTGGCTAGAAATTCTCTTTACTTGCCCGGAGTTTGGAAGTTGGTGGTGTTTCACCCCCGTGCCTCGGAAAGCACGCTAAGCTCTCGGTTCCGGTTATTATCACTAACATGATAATAGTCGTTGAAGCCCGCCAACCCGTATTGGAGCAGCGTGGTCGGACTAAGCTCTAATTCCCTCTCTCCCATGAGAGTGGAAGGCCTGTGCCCAGCAGTGGTGGTGGTACAATTTCGTCTTGTACACAGCTCATCAAGTTCCTCGAGGATCGATCAGGGGCGAACCCGGAGCTGGTGGCAACGGAGCGGGAGGTGCTGGAGCGCGCGTGCACCGTGCACCACCTCGACAAGCCGGAGCTACACCTGCACTGGGCGCGCTTCGAGGAGGCGCAGGGCAACCTCTCCAAGGCGGCGGACATACTCGACCGCATCGAGAAGACTTGCCCACATCTCGTCCAGATACAGTACAGGTGTGTGCTGATAAATGACAATGTAGACAGATAAAGTACGTTGGGACATTGGTGCAAAAATGTTTTCTCTGTTGTAATTATTCACGGAGAAAGCAGATGAATAGGTTTGTATGGAGAAATCGCCGTGCAATTTCGTCTTAATAAGGTGGAAGTTGAATATTATAAGCGATTTATTTCTTTCGGGAAAAAAATCAAGAACGGCCAATCCGATCCGGTGAGTCAGTATACGAATTACGAAGAACAGAATTTCACAAAAAAAGTTGCAATATTTTTTGTCACGGGATTACACATGATGTATTTTCTCATTTTCCTCCCTGGTGTATTCAGGCAAATGCAACAAGAAAAATTATCTACACTACACCGACTGTAGCACCGACTGTTTCACGTTGACTTGGCTGACTCACTTTTATGTGAACCACCATCGTCTTAGTTTTAGTTTCTGATATTTGGAACACTATTACAAATGACCAGTTATCCACCCTACCGGCAAAAACGCGCAGCCAAGCGATTTAGAGTTCCCTTACGATGTCGTGTAGAAATCGATTAGGGGTATGGGTATGGCAGTTATAATTAATAACTGCCAATAGGTTAGACCTGAGAATTAAATAATATCATACTGATAATATTATAAATGCGAAAGTGTGATTGTTTGTTCGTTTTTCCTTCAATCACGCCACAACGGAGCGACGGATCAACGTGATTTTTGGCTTAGTTGGTGGTGTGCCTTGGTTTAGTTGAGGACCTGGAGAGTGACATAAGCTACTTTTTATCTCGGAAAATTAATTAGTTCTCGCGACAATCAAGAAAACTTAAACGACGCGGACGAAGTCGCGGGGATCAGCTAGAATTAAATTTTTTTCCATTCAAATAAACGTTGTATAAATAAAATAAAGTGCTTTTCTTCAAGTGATTTTACTACCGATTTTAAATGTCTAAGTTTATACCTTTATGTTGGTTGGCAAACAAACACGCACAAAAACGCCTAAATGTACGAAGGAACCTTAAGTTCTTGGAAATAAAATTACGGCCGTTTTTATGTCCAGTTCATTTAATTCGTTATTAAATTACAGACGAATTAACCTCGAGCGTCGTCGGGGAGACTACGAAAAGTGTATCCAGTTATACGAGAGCTACATATCGTCAGCGAAGAGCAAGGCAGTGGCGTCCGCTCTCGCTATCAAATACGCTCGCTTCCTGTTCCACGTGAAACAAGACCCGGCCGCAGCGAGGAAGGCACTCGATGACGCCATCACTAAGGAGCCGCTGAACTCGCGCCTGCATATGCAGCGACTTGACTTAGCCCTGCATACGCCTGGCACGCCCTATGAACAGTTGGAAGGTGAATATGCTAACTTATTCTGCAAATTTGATTGGATATTCCGCAGATTGTCTGCTGATTGGAATAATTTTTTTTGATGTAACATTTTTTATGCGTGACTTAGACGTAGATGTTTTTTTAGAGGAAAGTAACGTACGTGGTACTTTATTCGTATGCTCCGAATGTCCGACAACTGAAATTGAGGCTGCCATGTGTCATGTTTGAATCTTAATATTAGTGTGGAATTTTTCTATATTGATGTGTTGTTTACGTATTTTCAGCTTGACTGTGTGTGTAGTAGTGTGTTAGTATCAGAGGCGAGAGCAGATTTTGTGTCAAGAAATCCTCTGGTGCGCCAGCCGTCACCACACCCTGTTCTAGCTCCTCATCCAACCATTTCCTATCGCCCTTCGCTTTCTAGCACGCGATCTTCACTCGAGGGTGATTGATTGGCGCGGTCATAGAGGTGGTTAATATAACACGGAGCGCAATATCATAGCGCGCTATTGTTCCATAGCGCGGATAACGTGTTATGCGAGGAGCCGCCATGACGCTTCGGCGTTATCAATATCATGCGATTGCGCGCGCGCCTGTAGCGCGCTGCCGCTGGCCGATGGTTAGTCTCGCGTAACGCGCTGATGTGAGTGAACGACATGTTTGCGTGTTACGAAACTTAGCGTGCTGCGAGACATATCGCGCCTGCCGGCCGCCCACACGCTTACTTATGAGCGTTGTAACATAACGTATTTAAAAGCGTGCTAAAAAATTATAGTTTATAGTCCGTAACGTGCTATGGATTTATAACAGTTTTGAACGACTACGCGGTCAAACCTCGGTTAGGAAATCCGTGTCATATCCCAGTATGATGGAATGGTCTTGTGTGTCGCAGAGCTGGCGATGAGCTACGAGAAGCAGGAGGGCGCGGAGGCGGAGACGAGCGCGGCGATGGCGTGGCGGCGCCGCGAGCTGGCGGACGAGCTGGGGCCCGCGGACGCCGCGCGCGCCGCGCACATGCACGCGCGCGCGCTGCACAAGCACCTGCGCAAGCGCGCGCGCGCCGCCAAGCACGACGCGCCCCAGCACCACGCGTGAGTATCATTATTATCTACATGAATTTAACTCTCACATATGTGAGCCCAAAAGAGGTATGATAAACTCAGTGGCGCGCAGTTCATAGAGGCATAAAAGCATCGCTTACCCCGATGAAAATACGTCAATGTTCATTTTTCACCAAAACAGGCCTATTACACTGCACTTTCCACAGGGCCCTGTGGCAAGGGTGGGCGTGGCCGCAATTTAGAGCGTCGCTTATTACATTGCAATAGGCTGACAAAATGATCGACAAAGTTATATGACCATGACAATGTTTACAAAATATACCTTGTTATCTTACTAAATATACCTGTATAAGAATGACGAACAAAAAAGGTTTTTATTTTAGATTTTATTTTTATAGAAGTTTCTATTTTACTAAAATTATATAATTTAATAAGATGTTTTAAGACGAAATGACATCTGCATGACATTGAAAGAATAGGTATTTCTCAATAATATTGCCTATAAAAAACAGTCAATTTTTTACTTCTTTATTCTACTGTTTTCTCCTCCAAAACCAAAATAATTTTCAAGAATAATTGAAGAAGGACTTTGGCTATGTTGGTATGTTTTTATTTTTGTTCTTTAATTAGTCATCTTAATTGTACAATGTTTCTTGCAAATAAACGATTGATTTTTTTGATTATATTTGTCAAATTCGAAAACTGGGCCATCTTTGTTGTTGTCAGTGGAGTGCAGTTCATAGAGGCATAAAAGCAGTGCTTAACTAAATCGAAATACGTCAATGCTCATTTATCAACAAAACAGCTAGTAAGTAGGTGTTCTGATTAACTAATGCCTACCCTAGCTTCAAAACCTGTGCACGCCACTGGTTGTTGTTCTTAAATTTATTAATTTATTGTAAAAAGCAAAACATAGAGACATACCATGGCTACATGTGGATTATATGGTGCAAAAATGTTTTCTCTGTTGTAATTATTCACGGAGAAAGCAGATGAATAGGTTTGTATGGAGAAATCGCCGTGCAATTTCGTCTTAATAAGGTGGAAGTTGAATATTATAAGCGATTTATTTCTTTCGGGAAAAAAATCAAGAACGGCCAATCCGATCCGGTGAGTCAGTATACGAATTACGAAGAACAGAATTTCACAAAAAAAGTTGCAATATTTTTTGTCACGGGATTACACATGATGTATTTTCTCATTTTCCTCCCTGGTGTATTCAGGCAAATGCAACAAGAAAAATTATCTACACTACACCGACTGTAGCACCGACTGTTTCACGTTGACTTGGCTGACTCACTTTTATGTGAACCACCATCGTCTTAGTTTTAGTTTCTGATATTTGGAACACTATTACAAATGACCAGTTATCCACCCTACCGGCAAAAACGCGCAGCCAAGCGATTTAGAGTTCCCTTACGATGTCGTGTAGAAATCGATTAGGGGTATGGGTATGGCAGTTATAATTAATAACTGCCAATAGGTTAGACCGCTACCATCTTAGTCTGCATCATCACTTACCATCAGGTGAGATGTCAAGGGCTAATAGGCCTATTACATTGCACATTTCACAGGGCCCTTCCACTTCAACAGTGTAGTGTAATAAAATTTAGGGAGAAAGGGTCCCTAAATAAGTCCTTATAGGCCTATTACACTGAATTTTTTACAGGGCCCTGTGGTAAGGGTGTTGGTGGCCGCTAGTTAGAGCGTCGCTTATTACACAATTAATAAGGACCAATATAGGGACCCTTGCTCCCTAAATCTTATTACACTACACTGATTCAAGTGTAAGGGTCCCTGTGAAAAGTGCAGTGTAATAAGCCTATTAATGCTGTTTAAAAAGTGCAGTGCAGCAGGCCTATAAATTTTAGTGGAATAAAAAAACTTTCTTGTACCACAGGGCGCCAACAGACACGGCGGCAAAAAAGAAGGAGAGCTGCGTACCCGCGCCCCCGACCACCACCAGCGGGGCGGGTACTTACTACCAGACGCCGGCCGCCACCGCGCAGCAGTCGCAATACGACCAGTCGTACGCTCAGCAGCAGTACCAGCAGCCGCCCTGGGGCTACCAGCAGCCGCCCGGCCCCTACCCGCACCACCCGCACCCCTGGCCCCAGTACCCCAACTACTACTAGACGCTCACTACACGTGCAGTACAGAGGGCATGGACGTGTTTAGGCCCTCTTGCTCTTGCTTAACTGTTGGCCGATTTCTCCCACTAATTTGTATACAAAACTAACTGATGCCCGCGACTTCGTCCGCGTGGTTTAAGGTTTTTTTTGATTCCCTTGGGAACTCCTTAATTTCCGGGATAAAAATAAGCCTATGTCACTCTCCAGGTCCTCAACTATTCCCATGCCAAGAATCACGTCGATCCGTTGCTCCGTTGCGGCGAAACCAACAAGCAAACACACTTTCGCATGTATAATATTAGTAGGTATGATAGTGTTAGAGAAATCGGTCCTTAGTTAAATGATTGGCTGAATTTATAGTATTTTTGCTGCAAAAATGTATGTTAGCAAGAGTGTTAGCCAATCAGAGGTTGGTCCTGTTGACCTCTCCATACAATTCTGGCAGATTCACTCACAGTGACCGTAACCTTTGCTCTGAAAGTTGGAATTTGGAGTGACATCATCAGGTCAAATCAGTTCATGAAAAATAAAGTGAATTGCCTAATACTTTAAAACTGCAGTTTTAACTTTTGATGGACTAAAAGTGGGTGCGTTTGTTACGGTATTTGTCAGTGTTGAAAACTTTTCACTGTTGTGCATATTGTGCATACAGACAGAATGGATAAACTCCATGCTGGTCCGTACAGGTGGGTTTTAATCTCTGCTGAATTTTTTCAGATGCTATTTAGATTCTTTAATATTTGTGTCTTGATGTTATTTCGTATATTGTAATAAAGAGCATTTGGAAAAATAAGTGAAAGTACTCGAAAGTACAAATGTCAAAGAACTTGTAATTTGTAATGAACTATAGGAGTAAAAGTTACTAAGACTTATAAAGGCGACTAGTTTAGCGTATAACGGTTTTATTAATAAAAATAGCACCTTAGACTTAGCTTTTCCAACTTGCGTTTAATATTTAATTCGTTGCACGTATTCAAGAATAGGACAGATTATTAACTTAATAAGGTAGTAGCATGTGCTGTAAGATTTTTTAATAACTGCGTAAACCTTAATTCGCATTAAGTAATGCTTATCTGTGCCCATTTTACTTTTGACACCTTGTAAAATGGGCTAAGGGCCGGCACATATTTTATCTGGCGAAGCGTAACGCTCATCATTTATCACTGCCAAATCATTATCGATTTTGGTGGCGTGATAATAATATAGAAAATCAATTGACACAAATACTAGTCTCCGAGACTATTGACACAAAGACTAGTGGGTTGTGTCAATTTAATTTTCGGTAATGGTTCGGCAGTTATAAATGCTCTGCGCTACGATTTGTCAGATATGCACCGGCCCTTAGTCACAGATAAAGCGTTACGCGGGTTGGGCGAAACGAGGTATAAAACACGTTGCTCATGACTTAGGAAGAAGTCTATTATGACGCCCTCGTGTGTACGATATAGACAAGGTACTTGTACTAATTGTATAAAAGAATTACTTTGAACCATTATTTCTTATAAATAATATAAGATTGAGGACTTTTTGCACGCAGTTGGACGAAAAAATATCTCTTGCATAACTTTGGCGAGATTTGATAAAATAATATTATACATAAGAAAACAAAGTACAGGAGGCACTTTTTGATTTATAATTAGATCTCCTATAATAAGATGATAGGTGGAATTTTTTATATGTACCTAATGATAATATTTTACACAAGAGTTGTAAACAAATATTAAGTTTTGACAAGATAGATTTCCTAATTTACGAATCACATGAGATATTTTAATTAAGGTCACGTGTTTATATACTAAATAAAAAAAACTATTAAAACAAGTTTATTCATTTTACCGCCCTTTTTATTAGATTAATATTTGAGTTAATTATAAACTTTTATTATTTTTAATTCAATCAATATTAAAACAATAATATGTACAGTACATAATATTATTATTTTACAGAATACAGAATAAAAATGAACTTTATAAAATTATTATACAACAAAAGGTTTACAAAGCAGATTTACAAAATTTCCACAAAAAAGAAATATGGACTAAAGAAAATAAAATAAGACCTGACACATACCGTCACAGTATGTTTATTGGAAGAAAATGAACCATTAGAATTAATCCTGTTCTTTAATATCAATCCATAATATATTATCACTATGTATATCCAAAGGTAAATAATCATACACCAAAGCAAACAGTCTTGCACTATGTTATAGTGTCATTTAGCAATATTTATTCTATAACGAATAAATAGGATCCGTCCGCATCGGATCCACAAAAATCCCTGCACCAGGCAGTCTTAATTATTCAATTTTCATCATGAGCATGCAGCCTTTGCAGCTTTGATCGCTGGAAGAAAAAGAAATATGTTAAAGTATGATTATTCCATATAATTGTTAAAACTTAAAAGGTACAGTCACTTCATCCACAGCTGTCGTCCAGTGTGTTTTATTTAAAATCCATTACAAGTTAGCCCTTGACTGAGATCTAACCTGCTGGTAAGTGATGATGCAGTCTTCAGACGGTCCTAACCTAACCTGTTAGGGGCATGGCAGTTATATTAAACCCATAAGTACCCCTATTCGGTTTATACACAGCGTCGTACCGGAATGCTAAGTCGCTTGGCGGCACGTCTGCTGGTAAGGTGGTAACTAGTCACGGCCGAAGCCTCCCACCAGGCCAGACCGGGGAAAATTCAGAAATTATAAATTCCCAAATCTGCCGGGGATGGAACCCGGAACCTCAGTATGTTAAGACAACAGCGCTCAACTGCGCCACAGAGGTAGTGAAATGGTCAGTGGTTGGAGAGAACTACCCACCTTCACGCTCCTTGCGTCTTAACTTCTTGCGCCTGCGGTCGATTGCGGCCAGTTCAGCTTTCACTGAATGGTAGGCCTTCCTCAAGTCAGCCAGCCGCGAGCTTAGCACGTTGATACGTGTCTGGCAGTCCCACGATGGATCTGTGTATAAACCATCGATATATATGTAGGTACTAGATGGGCGCTTTCATAGAAAAAAATTGGGCGTCCAACCTTTAGAGCACGCTCCTAACCTGTATAGCCCTGTCCTTGTCCCCACCCTAGCGCTGTCCCGCTTTGCAGACTAGATGGCATTAGCAAAATAGGTCCACATTCTTTGTTTGACAGGGCCCTTGAGGTCGTTAGTATAAACACGTAAATATCAAAACTAGCCACTAAAATGGATCACTTTTAAAAATACTAAAACACTTAGAGCTGTAGCAGACACCTGCCTACAACTTCTCGCCCGTACAGAGCTTTTAAAAATACTAAAACACTTAGAGTTTACTCACTCTAGTGAGTGACATCCATCTTATCGTCATGCAAGTGCTTTTAATCCGTGAAGTGAATCTACTACACTGGTTTAGAATACCATTATAGAAGAGTGGCAGCTGGAGATATTTCGCGGCGTCGCTATATGTTGAGTATGACTTCTTTGGGCGAATAGAAGTCTTCATAAAACTTCAATACGACACATTGGAGAGGATACGCAGGTTTTTACCCGTACCTATTCTATTTCTGTCCCTAGGTGTAAGGCTACACTTGTAAGTTTTTACGTAAGAAGCGTAGGTAAGTAACTTACATAACTAACATTATTTTGCTTGCGCTATGCGACTTAAAAGACTATTTACTTTTCCTCAAGTCTTACAAGTGTAATTGTGGTCTGAACTAATCTTTAATATATAAAACAAAGTCGGGTTTGTTCGAGCTTATAACTCTAGAACGGCTGAACGGATCTGGATGAAATTTGGCACAAGGGTAGATTACAGGCGAATAACAGATAGGTCACTTTTTATCCCGGATAATTAAGAGTTCTCGTGCCAAAAAACCTCAATCCACGCGGGCGAAGTTGCGGGCATCAGCTAGCTAATAATAATTAATAACTGACGACCTCCCTGGAGCAGTACTGAGCGCTGTTGTCTTAACGTGCGGAGGTCCCTGGTTCGATCCCCGGCAGGGTAATTTTGGAATTTATAATTTCTGGTCTGCCTGGTGCGAGGCTTCGGTCGTGGCTAGTTACTACCTCACATGCCGTCAAGCGATTTAGCGTTCCGGTACAATACCGTGTAGAAACCAAATAGAGATAAGGGTTAATTATAACTGCCATGCTCCTCATAGGTTAGCCCGCTTCCATCTTAGCGTCATCACTTACCATCAGGTGAGGTCGCAGTCAAGGGCTAATAGGCCTATTACACTGCACTTTTCACAGCACCCTGTGGTAAGGGTGGGCGTGGCCGCTAATTAGAGCGTCGCTTAATACACAGCAATTATCACACCCTTAATCCCTAAATCTTATTACACTACACTGATTCAAGTGTAAGGGTCCCTGTGAAAAGTGCAGTGTAATATGCCTATAACTTTTAGTGGATAAGAAAACTAGAACAGTTAAAAGCTTAGTTTAATATGTTGGACATGTCACCGTAAGATTGTAAAAACCGTTAGATTATAATCTCACTCGCGAAATTGTAAACTGTCGAAAGATTGTGAACCGTTCAATGTTCTGAGTGTCAATTTTTGAAATATTCATTGTATTTACGTTTTCTTGACTGTTTCTTGTAGGTTAGGTTGGTGTTCGACATAAATAATCAGGCAGTGCCCGGCCACAGGCCGCACTTAGGTTTCATCGGGTTAATATACCTAACAGATTACAATCTACCGGAAAATAATGCGTTAAATTGTAATCTTTCGACAGTTTGCAATTTCGCGAGTTAAGATTATAATGTAACGGTTTTTACAATCTTACGGTGACAGACATACCAAGGTCCACATAGAAGTTGTACTTGAGCGACACGTTGGAGCCGTGCGGCGCGTGCTGCTCGTCCGTGTCGCGCCGGGAGCGCCGAGCGCGCACGCGGCCCGCGCCGCTCGACTCGGACGCTTTGCGCGACCGTACCGCGCCTGCGGAACATCGATCTCAATGGGCGGTCCAAACAACAATCGTATTCTATGAAGCTGTCAAACTTATCATACTGCAGGGCGAGCATGGGCAGGGGACAAAAATTATATCCCCCGATTATCACTGACAAGAGATAAAATTATCTTCTCCCTTTGCTAGAGCATGGGAACAGGGGAAAGGAGAAGTATATCCCTGTTTGACATTAAAAGTGGATAAACTTAACTGGCCATAAATGATACATGATATTTTTTTTTTTAATCCACTACAAGTTAGCCCTTGACTGCGATCTCACGTGATGGTAAGTGAAGATGCAGTCAAGATGGGAGCGGGCTAATCTTTTAGGGGCATGGCAGTTCTATTAAACCCATACCCCTTTTCGGTTTCTACACGGCATCGTACCGGAACGCTAAATCGCTTGGCGGCACGTCTTTGCCGGTAGGGTGGTAACTAGCCACGGCCGAAGCCTCCCACCAGGCCAGACCAGGGAAAATTTAGAAATTATAAATTTCCAAATGCCGAGGATCGAACCCGGGACCTCCGCACGTTAAGGAAACGGCGCTCAACATTGCGCCACGGAGGTCGTCCTGAATGAGAATGATTTATTTATTTCATGTAGGACAACTTGTGTCACCTATGAAACGTTAAGACTCTACCACAGGTTCTACCGGATTCTACTGAGAAGAACCGGCAAGAAACTCAGCAGTTGCTCTTTTCATAGAAATGAAAAGGTTACAATATGTAGACAACACAACATATATATGCTAATACTTATTCTATAAATGTGAGTGCCTCTTTCTCCCTGTCCTGTTACCTTTTCACGGCTAGGCTTAAGAGTCAACAGCTAAACCGACCTTGACCAAAGACACAGAGATTTTAACTTGCATTCAAAGGTTCTATGAAGCTGTCAAACTTATGATACTGGCCATATATATTAATACTAATTCTATAAATATGAGTGTCTCTTTCTCCCTGTCCTGTTACCTTTTCACGGCTAGGCTCAAAAATCAAAGCTAAACCGACCTTGACCAAAGACAGAGATTTGAACTTGCATTCAAAGGTTCTATGAAGCTGTCAAACTTATGATACTGGCCATATATACTTTCTAGCTGATGCCCGCGACTCCGTCCGCGTGGATTGAGGTGTTTTAGGGGTATGACAAATACGCAGTAGCCGATTCTCAGACCTACTGAATATGCAGGTCACCGTAAGATTATAAAAACCGTTAGATTATAATCTAACTCGCCAAATTTTAGACTGTCGAAAGATTGTGAACCGTTCAATGTTCTGAGTGTAAATTTTTGAAATATTCAGTGTATTTACGTTTTCTTGTCTCTTTCATGTAGGTTAGGTTAGGGTTCGACATAAATAATCAAGTAGTGCCATCGGGTTAATAAACCTAACAGATTACAATGTACCGGAAAACGCATTAGCGTTAAATTGTAATCTTTCGACACTTTGCGATTTCGCGAGTTATATTATAATCTAACGGTTTTTACAATCTTACGGTGACATGCATACAAAATTTCATAAAAATCGGTCAAGCCGTTTCGGAGGAGTATGGTAACTAACATTGTGACACGAGAATTTTATATATGAGATACTAGAATTCTATAAATGTGAGTGTCTCTTTCTCCCTGTCTGTTACCTTTTCACGGCTAGGCTCAAGAGTCAAGAGCTAAACCGACCTTGACCAAAGACACGAGATTTTAACTTGCATTTAAAGGTACACAATAGATATTATGTTTGAACAAAAATAAATAAAATTTAAAAGCGCAGTTTTGTTCATCATGGTCCATTGGCATTGCACGCCCCACCGGTTGGGAAGTCCCGAAATAAATTATATCACGGACAATCAAACTTCCCAAAGAAAAAGTAACTGAAATCAACTGACGCAGATGATAAAAAATAAAATAATCTTTGAGATGTATCCACAACCGACACTCGCATCACTTCATTTTAGACTTTCGCAGAGTTCGGACACGATATTATAAATCAAATAAATATGCTAAAGCCATGTCAATTTATCAACTATAGGGCAGAAGCAGGCGTTACTTTGCGGAAATCCATGATAATGAAAGAACTAGAAGTTTCGCTATAATCCGCGACAATAGGTAAATCTAGTTCCATCATAATTTATCAACTATCAGCTGGTGTGTTGGGTTAGGATGAGAAATACGAATGAAATATATCAAATTACCATGTGGTTTGTCGATATCGTGTGCGCACGGATCCTGCGCCGGAATATCGTCCTCATCTTCTTTCCGATCTGAAGGACTGTCCCTTTCAGATATCCTTCGTTCCCTGAGACAAATTGAATTACACAGCAATTAGTAGACTATTACGAATTGCCGTATCTGCTTATTTTGATTAAAAATAGTAATACCAAAATATAGCAATAATAATGTATAAAATATATAAGTATAAAATATACGACATAAAGCCAAAATTTGATCGTGAGTGACAAACACAAATTTTGGTGACATGCCTAACTCATGCGCATCACAATCCACTACCAGCAGCAAACTAAGGCGCGGGATATACGAGAGGCGACGGGCGCGGGTGTATCGCCGCTTTTATCATATTTCATACAAAATGTATGTAAGTATATAAGTGACGGGACGCCAGGTATACAGAGGCGGTGAGGCGCGGACGCCGCTTTCATACTTCCAAGACCACACAGCCGCCACTGCTCCGCCGAGCCGCCGCAAGCGGCGATTCTCGTTTACATCCCGCGCCTCAGTCAATGGCGTCATGACATTTTGACCGTGAGTGCGAAGTCCGTGGAACATAGCATCAAGTCGCGCGTAGTCGTAGGGGGCTTCCATGTGTGTGTGGCATAAGCCTCTAGTTATGTACTATTTAAGTCAATGTATCTAATATTTAAAATTCATTATTATAGTATCACCCGAAACCTGTGGTCGTTTCTCATTCGCCTACCCAGAACCTTATATGGCGACCCTGCCAGCGCGTGCGCGAGTCAGTGACCGGCCGTAGAAGGAAAGTTTAATACAAACAATGAGTTACATCGAGTGCTAAAGAAGATATGTTATAATCATGACGATTGTGATTCGCTACTTGTGAGATTTGTGCTGCGTCGAAAAACTTTTATAAATTTGAAGCAATAATCATGGGCAAGCAGCAGTCAAAGGAGTAAGAAATTATAATTGCTCAGAATGGTGCTGGGAACTCTGCTTCCACGGAGCAGTTATTGTGGCACGCAAATTCGACATCGTATGCTTTGATTGCCATTTGTGGTCTGCTGTTTATTGGGGCAGCGATATATATGAAGGTACTAGATGGGCCCTTTCATAGAAAAAAATTGGGCGTCCCACTTGTGGCACATGCCCCTCACCTATATAAGCCTGTCCTTGTCCCCGCCATAGCGCTGTTCCGCTTTTCAGAGTAGATGGCGTTATTAAAATAGGTCCACATTCTTAGTTTGTCAGGGCCCGTCAATGTAAATTGAGGTCGTTGCATGTGTGGGTAAATTTTTTTGGCGCAAGTAATTTGATTATTTAAAGTGTGATTGAGCGTGGATACTTGATAAGACTACTGGTTCATAATTGAAACACAAAGTTTTAACACTTATATATTCAATTTGAGAATATGCTAACAAAAAAAGAAAATTATACGTGGACGCTAATGATAATATGTTGGACGACGAGTTTTGTTCTAACTCCCGGCGCCCCCCGCTTATGCCCCTGCGTTGTTCCAACACGGAGGGCTCGTTATACCAACAAAGTGTCTTATCGTGATTACCGAGCTCAGAAGTGAATCTAGACATACCTGCGGGGCGACAGATCGACGCTGCTATCGGGCGTGGTGGGCGGCGTGTTGTCCAGCAGTGCGCGGCGCCTCGCCCAGTCGTCCTCCCGCGCGGCGCGTTGCCCCGCGTCCCCCGCCCCCGCCGCGCCCGCCGCGCCCGCGTCTCTCGCGACGTCTTGTCCCGCTTCGTTCCCGCCTCCCGCGACGCCCGCGTCTCGTTGACCACCTGAACCGCGACGCTCCTCTGCTGATAATAGAAAACGTAACAATAAGTAATAAAAACTTTTTATACGCAAATCGAGTTTTATCTAATATATAAAATTCTTGTATCACAATTTTAGTGTTTATACTCCTCCGAAACGGCTTGACCGACTTTGATGAAATTTCATATGTATATTCAGTAGGTATGAGAATAGGTGTATAACTAATTTTCATTCCCCTAAAACACCTCAAGCCACGCGGACGGAGTCGCGGGCATCAGCTAGTGTTTCCATAAAATAGGTATTTTGCTTTTGCAGTACTTATTGTAATCAGCTGGTTTTAAATTGGAGCCCGCGACGGTCTCCTCGCGAAGGTGAGCTATAGAACAGACGGTGCGGACGGCTACCTGTGTGCTCGTGCGCGTGGTGCTGCGGCGCGCACGCGAAGGGCAGGTGGTGCGGGCGGGCCGGCGGCGCGGGCTCGGCGTCGGGCGCGGGCGAGCCCGGGATGGTCTCCTCGCACAGCAGCAGCGACACGCAGCTGTCGTCCTCTGCCGCGCCGGTTGCGGCCGCGGCCGCGCTGTTCACACGCACGCCGCCCGCCACCACCACGCTCGCACCTACGACAATTATTTAAGCTTGATTTTGTTCCGCTACTGATTACGAGGTCCTTGAGCGTGCCAGTCGTATAATCCTGTGAGCGATCTCTCCTTAAGTCCCATTCGATAAAATAAATATGTTCATTTGTAAACTATATTAACTGTAATAGCCAGCAATGAATATTAAAAAAAAAATTGACAGTTATAGGGACTGTCGATAGAAGTTAAAACGAATATTTTATTTTTTGTTCCTATGTTTTTTTTTAATTTAAAAAAAACTATATTATAATTATTAATATAAAACCTTAACACTAAGGCATGAAAGTTTAATTACGAAAGTAGTATATTTATTTATTTTTCTATCCCTTTAACATGATTAGAGACTCTGTTTGCTCTATAGTATATTTATATTTAAGACCTTTTGTCTTCGTAACAAGCATGTCGGTCATGCGAATCCACAAGTTTACCCCCTACTAAAAAGTGCTCAACGCGGCTAAAGAAGTTTTCACTTCAAAAATACCAATTTCAGACTCATCTTAATAATTGATCATGTACCTACAACCAAATAATCAAATAAATACTCACTGTGCTTACGTTCATTCTTGCACGCATCTTCAAGCATTAGCAGCGACTCGCCCGCGCTCCACTCGCCCGGCGACTTGCCCGCGTGCAGCGCGCGCGCGCTCGCCGCGGTCGCCTGCACCCGCGGGGCTACGAGCGGTGCGGTGGGGCCGCTGCCCCCGCTGCCACTGCCGCTCCCCCAATCGTCCACTGACAACTTGTCTATGATCAACCTGAATCAAAATTATTAGAAGTGGATCATGATCCAAAATGTATTGACCGAACACAAAATTTAAAATTATGTGGATACGAACAAACTACCGTGCCTTCGTGAATGAACGAAATACCTTTACCTAAGTCGTAGCCCTTATATAAATGGGGAATCGGAGCTAAAGACTGACAAAGTATGTGTAATAATTCGGTATCAATTTGGGATTTTCATAACTACAGTGCTAAAATCTGTCATGCTTAATCCTAATAGTGGACTTATTAACAATACTATAGTATAGAACAGAGTTTCTATAGTATATAACAATATTTTAGAATTTTCAATAGTTCGTAGTGGGAGCATGTAATTTGTTTTTTTTTTACATGCAGCTAAATTCCTCATATCAGACGAAAGATGAAGTCTAGTTTTACGAGTTAACACTAACACTTTTTATTAATACGTACCTCCTATCCGAATCGTCAGAATCACTGGATTCGCTTCGATCTTCAGGCGGGAATGGTGGCAATGGAATTGTAGCCGCTGAGACAGACTGATTTATTTGACTCGATAACTTTTGAATCGTTTCACTCAAAACCTTGTTCTTCCCCGGCGCACTCAGAGTTAAATCTGCAGCAACGCTCTTTCGTCGTTCCAATATATTAAGAGGACTTAACAACCTCGGCGGGGTCGGTTCTTTAGGTTTGACTTTCTTCAATTCCGGCGTATCCCTTTTGACATCAGTCATATTAGACGGTTCACCAAATATTGAATCAGTAACTTCTGCAGGACTTAATCTTCTTAGATTGTCAAGTATAGTTATAGGTTTTAGCAACTCAGTTTTGCTCGAAGGCCGCTTCGGTTCTGCAGGTATGGGCGATATAGCGGGTTTATCGATGACTTCGGGCGCTTTCAGGTCTTTCTTCGGCGTGTCTGGCCGATTTTCTACCGGTGGTGGCGACATTGATAGCCTCTTTGCACTATTGATGGCTTTAAGAAGTTTTTCAGCAATCTTGGGTCCTTCCGATTGCAGAAGAAAGCCAGGTGGCGGTTCCGGTATCACATCTATTCTTGCGGGACTATCGGGTTCAGATTTGTCCTCTTCGGTATCAATAAGGGGACTTGACGGAAGTTCAATTTTAGATATGTTAGGTTCAGAATCTACCTTATCAATTTTTATTTTAGGCGTTTCCTTAGCTTCTACGTTTGGAAGTGGTATAGCCATTAGTTTTTCTGTTATTTTACTTTCATCTTTAATTAACGTCTCGTCTTTCTTTTCCTCGGGTTCCTTTGAAGTGATAGTGCTAGTCGTAGATGGATTTAATACAGGATTGGACTCTGGTTTCGACTTTGGAGGAGGAGTGGTGGGCGGTTCCGGTATAGTTTCTTCAGGTGGTATCTCTTTGAGAACTTTTATTGCCTCTTTTATTTCTTCTTTATTTGGTTCGGGCATTTTAGGTTCTTCCTTAACAGGTCCCGGGGATTTATCTTTTTCTTTCGGTATTGGTATGATTGGACTAGGCTCTCGTTTTTCTACTTTAACAATAGCTTGTGGTGGCTCATCTTCAGAAGACTGCTCATCATCGGCGGGACTGTCGGGCGAATCATCAATTAATTCCAAAAGCTTAGAGACCTTGCTCTTTTTGGAATAAGTCTCTTGGTTTTTAGCTGGCGTAAACCCTTCAAAGATTGGTCCGGAACTACTGTCACCTGGAAATGAGTCGTCGTCCATTGCAAATAGGTTGTCTTTAAAGTCATCTTCGGGACTCTGTCTTCCTGGTACATCTCTAGAAGCTCCAAAGTCTCTAAAGGGTGATAGAGACGGGGATCGGAATGATGATGGTCGTGGTCTTAAAGGGTCTTCTGATATCTCTTCGCTCAATGACTTTGACAAAGTGGAAGTGTATTTACTGGGCGAAATATCATCGAATATCCTGTGAGTTCTCTTCTTCTTTTCATCGTGAAGTTCCAACTCAAATGGTTCTGGTTCCTTGAATTCATAAACATCTTCTGGTTGCTTTTCAGGTTGTGGTGGTTCAGATGGCGGTTGTGTACTCTGTGTAGGATTCGTGATCGAGTCTTTTGTTGTAGTTTCCGTTTTAGTAGGGTCATCTGCTTCTTGTTTTACAGAATGAAGTCCTTTTAATTCTGATCTGATTTCGTTCAAGTCGTAATCTCGCCCTTGATGTTGATGACCGGGGATGGTGAGACGCGGTTTTTTAGCAGGCGACGTCGCTGTTGGCGTCGACACAGTTCTCACTGGCCTCTTTCTTGGTTTGTTTGAGCTGCTGCTATCACTTTTGTCGCCTGATTTAGACTCCTTTGATCTAGAAGCTGTAAAACGAAATAAAACGTCATAGAAATGCATTTCGCAAAATAACACTAATGTTTTCACTGAGTTAATAACATATCATAACTTACTTTTAACGCTGGACTTATCGTCTGATTTCTTTGGTGGTCGCTTTCCACTTTCATCACTCTCTGAATCACTGTCAGTATCAGATCGCGCAGATGATTCTAAAAAGAATATGAGGTTTTTAAATTCGGTACCAACCACTTTTACTTATTTAAATGAATGTTGATGTCTTACCTTCAGTTCTTTTACTTCTTACACGCCTGCTCAGGTTTGTTCCCTGTGCGTAAAACAGATTTAAATTGTTGTTTATTTTCATGTCAAGAATAAAATTCGTCTATCCTAATATATAACGAGTTTCTCCATACATCTTGTTCTCTAGTGACAACTAGAGGTGAATTGATATGATCGGTAATAAGCATTTACATCTTTAAAGCATTAGGTTTATTTTACTCTCGTCATCATGTAATCATATCTTTAAAAAACCTCTGACGCATTAATGTATATAGTAGTAGTAAATTTCGAATCGATCCGACCTGTGGCAGTTGCTCACATTCCTTCACTAGAACTAGAAAAAAGCTAACGGTCTTCAAACGGCAAGAAAAACACTTTCGATAAATAGTACGGGAATACTAAACATTAACCTTCAAATAAGAAATATAAAGTTGATTTTTGGCACAAGTGTTCTTAAAGTGTCTCCTCAAAATAACTACAAAGTAACAATAGGGGAGATATTTGGGGAGGGGAAGCCCGCAGTCCAAGATCCTAGAAGTCTGGAATTTTGAGGAAATACATCTAGACACTAAAGAACACTTGTGCCAAAAATCAGCTTTACATTTTTAATTTGGATGTTTCCATACAAAGCTTGCATAAATAGCCCGAGCTAAAAGTCACCTTTCAAACAATAAAACTAAATCAAAATCGTTCATCCGTTTGAGAGCTACCACGTTAAACTTTAACACTGGTATTGTATGCAATGGGAGTTAAAAATGTGTACTATGTTTGATTGTTTCGACAACTGCAAATACCTTCTTGTTGCGGGTCTCGTGTTGCGTGACGTTGATTGCGATGCGCTGCGGCTTGATCCACTCGTCGTAGCGCGTGTTCCAGCCCGTGTAGTGCACGCGCAGCATGCCCTCCGCGGATATTTCTATCACCTTCGCCTCGTACGTTACCTAATTAAGTGTGAAAACGTTTTCAGTTACACTTCTGATGGTGCCATTCCACCAAAACCGTGTGCAGGCATGCCCTCCGTGGATATTTCTAACACCTTCGCCTCGTACGTTACCTAATTAAGTGAGAAAACGTTTTCAGTTACACTTCTGATGGTGCCATTCCACCAAAACCGTGTGCAGGCATGCCCTCCGCGGATATTTCTAACACCTTCGCCTCGTACGTTACCTAATTAAGTGAGAAAACGTTTTCAGTTACACTTCTGATCGTGCTATTCCACCAAAACCGTGTGCAGGCATGCCCTCCGCGGATATTTCTATGACCTTCGCCTCACACGTTACTTAATTAAGCGTGAAAAAGTTTTCAGTTACACTTCTGATGGTGCCATTCCACCAAAACCGTGTGCAGGCATGCCCTCCGCGGATATTTCTATGACCTTCGCCTCACACGTTACTTAATTAAGCGTGAAAAAGTTTTCAGTTACACTTCTGATGGTGCCATTCCACCAAAACCGTGTGCAGGCATGCCCTCCGCGGATATTTCTATCACCTTCGCCTCGTACGTTACCTAATTAAGTGTGAAAACGTTTTCAGTTACACTTCTGATGGTGCTATTCCAGCAAAACCGTGTGCAGGCATGCCCTCCGTGGATATTTCTATCACCTTCGCCTCGTACGTTACCTAATTAAGTGTGAAAATGTTTTCAGTTACACTTCTGATGGTGCCATTCCACCAAAACCGTGTGCAGGCATGCCCTCCGCGGATATTTCTATCACCTTCGCCTCGTACGTTACCTAATTAAGTGTGAAAACGTTTTTAGTTACACTTCTGATGGTGCCATTCCACCAAAACCGTGTGCAGGCATGCCCCCCGCGGATATTTCTATCACCTTCGTCTCGTACGTTACTTAATTAAGTGTGAAAACGTTTTCAGTTACACTTCGTTCAGTTACAAACGTACGTTGTGTGTAGAGTGCTTTGGAAGATTTATGTGGTATGGTGGAGGAGGATATGGTTTGCTTGCTTTTAATGCATGTTTAGAAGCAGAAGGATGGGCGGTGCATATTGCATGCTGCACTTTGTACCATATAGAGATTTTTGTTTTAGCAGATTATACAATATTAAGCCTTTTTGTAGGCAATAGGCAATTTTTATATTTGCCAAACATTTATGGGCGATTTCTTGATTCGATCACTATCAATGAAATTCACTAAAACTTACTTTGGATTCAGATTGTGTTGGACCATAATAAACTTTGAGTTTATCGCCTACTTGGGCTTTCACACTCGAAACAGCAGATCGAGTAGGCTCACTTGTAGAAGGCCTGTAAAAGAATAGAATAGTTATTTATTCTATGATTTTATTAAATGTACCTACTTTCAAATCATTTGGTGATGAACTAAACATAAACATAAACTGGCACAATATTGCTATAAGCTGTTGGTTTTCCTTAATAAATAAAATAACCAAATTTCTTAACAAATTAAACTTAATTAACAAATAATGAATAATCCTAAAACTTAGGCCACTGCCAAGAATGTATAAGCTTAGCTCGGATGTGCTGACTGCTGGTTTAAAAGGGATTCAATGGGTTACAGCTAAGTTATGAAAATGACAAACAGTCAAATATTCTATACAATGAATAGAAACCTAGTGATTCACTCGTTGACTGACTCATTGTCTCCCACCCCAAACCCTTATACCCAGAGCGCTGAAAATTGGCCCAGTATGATAAGCCCATATGGCTTGTCATACTGGGCCAACTGGATGAAGCAGTTTTTTTTTATTTGCACTAGAGGGAATTCTCGGGCGATTTCTAATCAAATACAATATAAACAAATTAGACATTCTTACTCGGTGGATTTTCTCTTGCGCGGTCGTTTGCTACTGTTGGACGCGATGGTGTTACCACTACTGGCAGAGTTCGCGCTTTGGCTTCTCCGACTTTGCATCTTCTTCATTGGCCCGCATCTAAATAAACACATTATTTAAATACATACCTCCATACTACTCTAGCGGCACGCTATGATGGCCGGTTTGACGTTTGTCCGCTCATGAAGTTCCGTATTAATTGATAACGACTTTGAAGGAAATAATTGTATTACTTTATTGACGATAGTGATGTGCAGAGATTCATAAATTTTATCGAATGTAGTTTTAGGTTTAGGACTCAAAATTTATTTATTAAATTGATTTCTTAAATGTATACAAGTGTAGAAAAATCAGTTTGCACCATTTAAGGGGTGAATGTACTTGTGAATATGAACAATTTTCACTATGTGGACAAACCTCTGAAATCGCAAAAAAATATCAATAAATTTTTAAAAATCGAATCTAATACGATCGTCACATAGGATCGCTGGCTAGCACAACTACTACCTCCGGCAAACTCGCGTCAATGCTCAATGCAAAACAAAGCAGTTTCGAATTGACGTTGCTTCGAAAAGTATAAACTGTCAGTGCAATGCGATTGTGATATAGTTTTGACCTGGCTTTGGATTTCAAATATTGATACTGCATTACTGTTGACCCTTGCTCGTTAATTTGGACTCTGTTCAAGCCCTTTGTTGTGGATTTCGTCGATATGACCGAACGTACGCAGAGAACTGTTCTAAATAGTCAGACACGTGAGTTCGTAATACGCCTTCGTAACTATTTCGATCGTGAAGCTCAAAATGGAGGGCCAATTTTACCTATAACGTCAGTGGTTGAACGCGTAGCTGATGCGCTTAATATTGGACAACGAACTGTTAGACGGATAACTAAAAAAAAATATGGCGAGACTGGCACAGAAGAAAATAAACTTCACACACCAAAAAAGAGAAAACGAGCAAAACCAGTCGTAGGCATCGATAGCTTTGATGCCGATGCTATCCGAAGACATGTTTACGGCTACTATTTACAGAAGGAGTATCCAACAAGAAAAAAGTTGGTGCATTCACTGAAGGAAGCTGGATTATTCTTCGGTGGGGAAAGTTCTTTAACGAAGATTTTGAAGACCATTGGATTTCGATACAAAAAATGTAACAAACGCAAAATATTGATGGCAAGATTTGATATAGCGATGGCAAGGTATACTTTTTTACGGCAAGTGAAAGAAATCAAAAATTGGCAAAATGTTGTGTTCTTGGATGAAACATGGCTTAATGCTAACCATACTGTAGGCCGTTCTTGGAACGATGACACAGCAGCATCTACTTCCAAAGTTCCTGTAGGAAAAGGATCGCGACTTATAATTTGTCACGCCGGAACCATCAACGGGTTTGTCGAAGGTTCTCTCATGGCTTTTGCGTCAAAAACCACTGGAGACTATCATGAAGACATGAATGGAGAAAAGTTTACTGAATGGTTTACCTCAATGTTGTGTAGCCTCCCTGAACCATCTATTATAATTATGGACAACGCCCCATACCACTCGATGCAAATTGACAAGCCACCTGCCCAATCCCAAAAGAAAGCTGATATCGTCGCATGGCTTCGTAAAAATGGCGTAGATGCAAACATGAATATGTTAAAAGCGGAATTAGTACGTCTTTTAAAAGAAAACAAACCAACCAAGATCCGATACGTCATTGACGAAATAGCATTAGAACATGGGCACAGAGTTATACGGTTACCGCCTTACCATTGTGAGTATAATGCGATTGAGTTGGTGTGGGCTCAAATTAAGGGATATGCTGCAAGACACAATACAGAACCCCCATTTACCACAAAAAAAATGCTAAAATTATTAGAAGAAGCTTGTGAACATGTGACTAAAGGAGACTGGGAAAAGGTTGTGAATAGAACTGTTAAATTAATAAGGGAAGATTATGAAAGAGATGTGAAAATAGATAATATTATAGAAAACGAACATATAATTATTAATGTATGTGATGATAGCAGTGACGACAGTGAAAATAGTAGTATGGACGAATCTGATTAATTATGGCCTTTTGTGGCACCTTTTTTGGTATCTTTTGTATTCATATGTTTCTTGTGTGCATATAAAGTATGTATATTCATTTTCGTTCAAATATTCAGTTCGTTCAAATAAATTAAATAAACATATACATTTTTGTTTTATTAAACCTATTTAATCAGGTACAAAAACAAAACTTAATTGTTTTTTGTTCGAGAATAAATTGACATTCCACATCACTATTGTAATGTGTCAAACCGGCCATCATAGCGTGCCGCTAGTTTAACAGTACAAATGGGAAAGAATCTGTGCCTTCTGATACCTTTTTCCCCGCCATATAATTATTATTATTAACTAGCCGATTTTCATACAATTCGGATAGGTCGCTCCCCAGAGATGGGCGGATGGACTGAGACTTACCGGAAATTTAAAGAGTTCCCACGGGAAAAACCTTAGTCTATGTGGACTACATCACGTAGCGGGCACTGTGGTGTGTGTGGGCTGTGTGGTAAAATTATAACTTCAAAAAAAAAAATACGCGCCAAATTGAGAACCTCGGAAGAAGGAAGAAGTCGGTTAAAAAGCGTGCTTCTTTGATCAACTAACCTACTTCTGAATCTGTTCCCCTCTACTACTACAAAACTTGGGTTTGAAAACATTTTTGAGAAAGTAGCATTTGTATAATTTTAAGTTTAATCCTGGGGAAATACAGAGTTCCCGCGGAGTTTTTGAACACCTGAATATGAAAGTTGCAACAAAATAGGACATTAAACTTCTTTATTTGATTAAAATTTTGCAAGAAATCATATAAGAATAGCCTACTATTTACATGATAAACAAAAATAACATAAATAATTTATGTTTGCAGGCAATAATTTTTCATGTAGGAAATCCAGATTTACCAATATATACGTAAGCTAATGTTGGATATATAAAAGTTGGGTAAACTGAAATATATCATACCTGGAGGCTCTACCGGAGCTATCGCTGTCAGTCGAGACGTGCGGGCGACGAGACGCTCGCACCGAGAACATGGCGGTTTCGCTCACTGAAAAAAAACAATTTTGGAACACGCGTCGTGCGAGAGTCGGTAAAAGAGTTTGGAACTTTACAAGGAAGAAGAAAGGGAACCCCTTATTTCTTCTTTCCAAAGAATAATAGCTACTTGAAATATATTCAAAGCTGGAAAGCAAGCATGAACCCCTGGTCCCATGAACTCCTGGGCCCTTTTGGATCCCCTGTAATGTAAGTTTTAGTCTGTTTAATCATTAATAATTTATGTTCAAAAGTTCGATATACTTTTTTTTTTTTTTACTTACGTTTGGAAGAAAGTGTCTTCCTCTTAGGCGTCCGCTTTTCGTGCGACTCAGTTTTGAGGGGCGGCAAACTGCGCGTCTTCGACTGCGAGCGTGGTTTGACCACGGTCTTCTCATCGCTCGGGCTTGACGACTTATCCTTCTCTCTTTCTTTCTCTTTTTCTTTTTCCTTTTCCTTGTCTTTTTCTTTTTCTTTATCTTTTGGCTTTTCTTTTTCTTTTTCCTTTTCTTTGTCCTTGTCTGTATCCTTTTCTTTTTCTTTTTCAACTCTAGAACAAATAAGGAGCTCTTATTGATAGATTTTAACTTAAAAATATGAACGACTCACTGCAAAAAACTGCTTAAGGCAAGCGACGGCATTGGCAAGGTTTCTTCCTACTTTCCCTTTCCTCTCCAAATAAGCGTAAAGCTTCTGCTGAGAAGAGGAACAACAAAGTGGAAGGGGTGAAAATTGAACCTACGGGATTAAAGTGCATTGAGCTAATTGTGTCGACATCACGCCAAAATTTAGTTTACAGATTTCACATTCAAACATGATCAAATTTTGGCTGTACGTCGTGACATAAGTCAATTGACTTACCGCCAGTGGCAAGGTTAAGGGGTGCAGTACTCACTTGGTAGCGGTGGTAGTGACGAGTGGCTGGTTGTCAGCACTATCGTCTTCGTCGCTGGCGCGTGGTTTGTCCTTTTTCTCTGGTTTCTCTATTTTGTCGTCCTTCTCGCTCTTATCGCTTTTATCCGTCTCGCTCTTGTCAGAGTCCTTGTCTTTACCGCGCTACAATAAAATTTTATTCATGAAACCCACAGCATAAAAACATACGCAAGTTGACGCATTTGATATTTGCGGACATCAAGAGATAAGATGGTACTGAATTCCTGAACTTAGAATGAACTCTAAACCAAAGGTGTTTGGGTTCATTTTACTCTCATTACATTTTATTTTTAATTTTAGGAGACGGTATTGATTCTTATTTATTTATTATCTAATAAAAGAATAGAATAATTATATTGTTTTCGGCGAATTAAAATATCACACGTACTTATAGTGACTATACAACATTTTATAGAAAATGTAACTTACCTGACTAGGAGTGCCAGTGGGAGTGGATGAAGCGGACGCGGATGTGGAAGAGCTAGCGGGGGGCAGTTTGTCGCGGTCTCGTATCAGCGAACGTCCCGCAGGGGGGGTTCGAGCGCCCCTCGGATGGGCCACTAGTGTCACCCCTAACTTGCGGTAGAAATCCTCGAAACTGTGGAGGAACCTGGTAAACAAATTTTAAATTTCTTTGCCATCATTCTTTGATAATTATTTTTGACTGAATTTTTCGAGCGAGTTCTTACTGTTCTATTATAAACTATTTGATGATTCACGCAAATTCGTCCGCGTGGATTTACGTGTTCGAAAAAATGGTGTAGTTTTTTTTGCACTAAGTTACTCTATTATAGATAATCGAGAGATAAAATAAATACTAGTTTTACTACTAACTACAAAAGTAAAAGACTCAACATTCTCACATTACTTTTGGAGACCACCTGCTTGCTATCATTGTACAAAAAAAAAATGTATTGAGACTTGAGAGTAAGATATAACTTTAAGAACAAGGTATGGTTACTTACTTCTTATAAGCCTGCTTGCAGAGGTTGGTAATACTTGTGGTGACCGGGTGAAATCCCATTTTATCAGCTATCGTTTTCCACTGATTTTGATTTGTCACCCTGTTATAGCCGCCCAATTTTTGAACAACCTGTTGATAAAACTATATTATGAGACCACTAATTATAGATAAATCTTAATATTTAACTATAATTATTGTAATGAACTTATAATATGACATAAACTTATAGGCTTTTTTTATTTTATTTATGAGACACTATACCACCGGTACCTTATCATTCGCAGTTGAACATTCTAATCCCCAGTCTAATAAGGGAATTTTAAAATATTGCATTGCATTGCAAATTTGCAAAACATTCAAAATTTTGAATTTCTATCCTCTGCAGTTTAGGCTGTACATTGATAGATCGCTCATTCAATCAGCCTGTGCAATCAGCACAAGTTGTCTTTTTATATGTATAGACTATTATAGACAATGCCCATGGCTCCTCAACACATATTATGTTAGGATTCTGTATCAAAATTAAATAAATATAGTGCAAGTGTCATCTGCCTACCACAGCCTATATCAATAATAATGCCAGTGACTAAAAACCTTGAAAAAAAAAACTTACTCTAAATAGTCTATAGAGGTCGATGTCTCTATTTGCGATGGTTGGATTCCTGTTGAGAGGAGTACCGCGGTCATCCATGAACTTATAGAGTTGGGCCACGAAATGGTCTTTTTCCTCTCGCGGTTCATCATCTGAACTCTGTACGTAATGAAAACGAAACATGACAATGATATTATATACCTGTTCGGGCAACCGGGAGCTAGGTACAGTGTAATGATGACATTTTTTATCCACTTTCCTAAGCTCTCCACACTTCCACTTCCACAAGCACTTTCCATGGATTCAAAATGTAAACTAATCAAAAAACTGAATTGTTAAATAAAGTTTACCTACTTCATTAAACTATTTCACACGAGTAATGTCATCACTCATCACTAACAGACTCTAAAGTTTAATCAAATAAACACAGAACAAAAGAAGTCAAGAAGTTAGTAAATGAATGAAATTATTTATTCCACATAGATTAACTAGTACCACTTATAAGTCGCAAGAATATAGAACCGGCAAGAAAATCAGCAGTTGCCGCTTTCATAAACAGATGTATATAATGTGCCATGTCAATGCTTGTCACTATTATATAAATCATTAAAAAGTATTATATAAATCATTGACAATAATGTCTCCTCCACTCCACGCGTCATTGGCGAGGTATATTGTACCCATTTGGTACAAACGCAAGCCATAAAACCAAGAATTGATTGAATAATTAGTAAGTTTGTAACGAGTGTTGCAGATAACTAATCAAAAAATAATAGTCCAAGAGGCAGCGGTAATTTAACTCGCTGGAGTGCACATATAAGTATATAATAAGTGTAGTAGCTAGAACTAGAAGAAGCAACATACGTCATCGGAAGTGTTCCTCGGCTCGTTGAACAGCGCATCGCGGTCCCAGTGCGGCGGCAGCACGCCATGGTTGAGGTACTGTAAAGCAGCTTCCACTCCACACCACTCCAGTGGAGCGGTGCCCTTACGAAACTCACGAGCCTCTTTCTTTGGTACTGTGTAGCTAATTGGAAAAGTGATTTACTAAGTGTAGTCATTTATATTTCTTTCGACGCTTATATTACAAAGGCGAACTTATCGCTAAAGCGATCTCTCACAGACAACCTTTGGTGATAGGAATGGCGAAATCACCTTGTGACAATTTAGAATGAGATAGACTACATAAACATTACATACAAATAATACACATATTATGTACATATCATCTATAAATAACTATTTATACATAATATTTAAGATACCACATTTCACTCCATTACATACATAAATAGTAGTGTTTCAGACCTGTAGGGATTTTGCCTGATATATTTTTTGCATATTGTGAAGGAGTTACCATAGAGTTTTGTATGGCTGAACGGCATCTTTAGCTTATTGTCAGTGCAGGAACTAAGAAAAAACCCGCTTTCCGTACCAAGGTAGCTAAAACGTTATTTCAAGTAAGACAGTATTTGTGGTAAGGCGAGAACAAGACACCATATAGAAGCATTGACCATGCATGTCCCTACGCCTTCTCATTAGCAAGCACTCAAGCTAAGCACGGTATGAGAAAAGTGTTGGTATTGCCACAGGCCAATAAAAAAATACTGATATTAAAATAACTTCAAAAAGGAGCCAAGACACTATGCAGGTGGTAGAATACCTCTAGGTATTAAGTTCGCCTTTGTGCATTGTACTGTATGTGCAATAAAGAATTTAAAACAGGTGTAGTAAAAGTTTCTTATTTGAAAATTTTTAATTAAAAAAAACTCACTATCGGCCGTCTTTGAAGGACCTCACCAAATAGTCCTCCTTTACTTTGATCTGTGCAGTTGGGGCCACGACCAGCGCGGGAAAGGCAGGCTGATGCGGGCGGCGCCGCTCTGCCCCACTCGCCGCTTCCACTAGTACCACACGACCAACGTGGGGTTCCCTTTCCGCACTATTCTCTTTGACTCGTCTCGTGCTACCTTCGCCTTCACTCTCGTCTGACCTAGGGGATCACCAAAAATGTAGCGAGGTTAATCATATAGAAGCCGCGTCGTCACAATTTCGGGCAGCAGTTACAAATGGCTGCATTCATTTGTAACTGCATTCCTAAAGGTACCTAAATATAACCTTTTGAACTAATTTATCTGTGAATTTTTTATTACTAGGCACTCGCTGATAATCTTTGGAGGAATATGATAGTAATTTTGTTTATACAACTTAGAAACTAGCCCTTTAAATACTAGTTCCAGAAGTGTAATATATAACAAACATTGAAACCTAAAACCTGTGCCTTCAGCATTTCAATATTGGTTTGTATCAAATATAGCACAAATCAACTCACTGTGCCCTTCCTCTTCTTCCTCGTCGGCCAGCTATTACCGGAGTTGAGAAGTGCTCAGGATGTGTCAGTGGCAATTGGTCTAGAGTCTCACTTTCGTTGAAATGTCGCCCGCTCTTGAGACACAGTGCGGAACGACGTAAAGTTGTTATATCGCCGTCGTCAAACACTGATAAAAGAAAAATGTAATGTTGCAGGGGTTAGGTTAAGCAGAAAATTTTAATTGTGATTGATAAATAAAATTCCATTTGTTAAATTTGTTAAGCATAACTTAGTTTATATTAAATGGTGAAGATGCTCAGTAGAGCAATTGTTTTTATTCCTTGCAGTAGCAAATGTACTTGATGACAAATGGTATCTTAGGAAACGTCTAATAATAAGTGTTATTATGATTGAACTATTCACTTTGTTTTGTTAACCAAGTAGATTAATTGCAAATCAATTTATCTGCTCCCTATGATTATGTTAAAGTAACTAACTTTCGTAATTATAGAGTATGATTTTTATTTATATAAAAGTTATTTAAAAAATCTTAAATCATACTAAATATAACATACCAACAGTGTACTGGCTACAATCCTGTATCTTAGTAATGACAGCCTCCATCGCCTCTTTCTTGGGATCCTGTTTAACTTCCACTGTACTCCCTACTCTTAGAGTGCCTTTGATGACATCATCATTTACAGTAGTGATTCCACCTGCTTTTAATGTCACCTGTAACCATAACAATCAATCAATCAAAATACATCTTCATTCAAATTTGGTATATTGAACACTTTTGAACAAACTCAGACAGGTTATTTTTAATAACAAATCTTAGTCCCGTTTTGTATCTTTTATCCTGTAAAAAACTCTCACCAATAAAATAATCTTTGTAAGTTCATAATTAAGTATTTTATCAACAAGAATGGACTTATAAATATTGGGCAATACACCTTACCTTACATTTGATGTTGCGAACAACTTTCCTTATTTTGGCCTCACAGAAAGCGCCTTTATACTTGGCACTTACATCAGTACCCACCGGTAAGAACGGTGGATCATCACCCTGCTGAAAGACATTGAAAAGAAAAAGTTGGTCAATAAAATCAGGTTTTAAATATGTATTGTTTAAAGCACAAAATATTTTTACTTACCATTCTCGGTTAATTTGCAATAATTCAATATCCGATTTTCAAAACTAATTGTACCTGCAATCATAGAATTTATATTTTATATGCCTCATAACTATACTACTGTAGATATTTACAATTAAAACAAAAGTTTGAATTTGCCTTTTAAGCACTAACTATAAAACCAATGTTTAGAGTAGATACTATATAAAACCAGAGTTCATGATGGCTCTGAATTGGTGACTAGATGTGTGGCATGGAGAATTACACCGGAAGTGGCCGGAAGCAAGAGTAGAGCATACTTACTAACACATATTAATTCTGGGGAGAAATATAAGCTAACCTTTCTGGGTTACTGTTGCAGCTAAAGAGCGATCAAGATGTTTGTCCTGTATGTACTCACTAAGCGGTAGCTTTTCAAATGTTACATTCGAAGTTAATTAGCATGAAAGTTTGTTTTTGTCGGTTCCTTCTTTAATAAAACATTGTAGTTAGATACAGTATTTCTATAGCTGACATTATAAAGGTTTAAACATTAAAGAAATGCCGCCAACGAACATTATTAGTTCTACATTACAGAATAAGAAAATATAAACAAATATTGGGATCAATATTGAAAGACAGCTTACTTATGGCGATTACTTTGATGATACATATAATAACAACACTTACTAGAAATCAATAGTGTAACATTTACACAACTAATGCATTCTTATTTTTATCTGTTCACAGTACACTATTGTTTATCACCATCTTCGTTCACAAAATCACAAACTGATCACAAAATAGTCACGACAGTCACGGTCAGAGTCACCACAGAGTCACGGTTGTACAATAATATCCTATACTTGTCTCTGTTGTACAATATTTATCTATGACAGTCACAAAATGAATTGTCTGTGTCCGTAGACAGAGAAATTCTCACTCTATGTTTGTGTCACACCCATGCACAGCCTTTGAAAGTGCACAGCATCAGCATCCATGTATCTCTTTAACCAGAGACAAGTAACCTTATTTTTCTGATCGGTGCAAGTAACATAAAAAGTAACTTAAATCAAAGCATAAATAGGAAATTTTTAACTGTCTACGCCAGAGACATGTAATCCATGGAAATGGCTTAGAAGGGCTGGAACGCAGAGCCGTAAAACCAGCCAGTAAAAAAAAAATAGCGATATAAATAATAAAAAGGAAATAATATCATAGACATAGCTTAGGTAAAAAATGTTATGGAAAAATGGTACGAGTATCCGGGTGATGTTTTTCCAGCTTTTCAAAACATCTGTGGAAAATTAACTTGACACAAATGAACATTGAACACGTCAAAATTAGTTTTTTTTCCTCCAACGAGTGATACGAAACGATGTTTTGAAAATGCTATTGTTGACAATAATGCTATTTTGGAGTGCTTAAAGAACTCGCGGAGTGTTATTTATGTAAATTCTAGTGTATGGACGTGTAAAGTGTAATTAATTTCAATGAAAATGAAGGCTGTTGTAGCGACTGTAATCACCGTAGCCCTCTCTACTGTGGTGATAGGCAATGCCTATTATCAGAAGAAACAATTTTATCCATCCGTAGTATATTTAACGAATTCCAATCCTAGTATGGCTGTAAGTAGCATAAGTGGATATATATAGTGGTATATGACTGTTTCTGGAATAACTTTCCTTTCGACCTTGTAGTTGCGATATTAATCTTTGTCTTTACATATTTGAATGAATTTTGATTGAAAAAGAATCTTTCTTATGTCTTGTTTCATAAAATAATGGATTTAACAATATAACCAAAGGCAAGTAATCATTCTTAGCCTAGGTTCTTAGCTTATGCTTAGCATGAGTTGTAGTGCGACTCGCGCTTCACCTATTGTACATTGATGGTAACTACTTGGCTTGAAACTTTGAAGCAAGTGTCGACAACACCTGTACCAAGTTTCAACTTAATTGGATGAATAATGTGCATGCATGTGTACTAACAAACAAGAAAAACATTAATTTTTATAACATGTATGATTGCAGTATCATGTTTGTAATTGCAGGTAATGTACTTACAAGCCTTTATACTGGTCCTATTGGTGGGTAAAATTCTTAGGAAAATCTTCTTTGGCCAGCTCCGGCCAGCAGAATTTGAGGTAATAATATTTTATTATTGTTTAAATACTAATATATTATTGTTTAAATAATAATATTTATAATACTTACCTACTGTTTCTTAAAATCTTTGACTAAGATTAAGATTTGAATTAAGAGGTCTAGTTATTGTTAGCAATATTATTTTTTCCTTGAGGAAAGTCAAGGAGTCTCTTGAGAAACTCCTTAGACAAAACATATAACACATAAAAGTTGCATACAACATAGCTTAATTAAATTGATAATTTTAGTTTTTTATATCTTTTGTAGCACCTAATAGAAAGATCCTGGTACGCCATCACTGAGACTTGTCTGGCATTCACAGTTTTCCGAGACGACTTCAATCCTAAGTTTATAGCTCTGTTCACTGTTTTGCTGTTCTTGAAGGCATTCCATTGGCTTGCAGAAGATAGGGTTGATTATGTAAGTTTATTTTTAAACACATATGAAAACAACTGAACATCTTCTCTCACTGGGCTTTTCCGCACTTAAGCATAAATGCCCATTGTGCGTGAAAACTGAACATATACATACATAAATAAAATAATGCATTTATACAGCCACTAGCACTTGCCTGCGACTTCATCGGTGTGGTTTAAGTTATTTTTATTCCCGTGGGAACTCCATAATTTTCTGGGATAAATGTAGTCTATGTCACTCTCCAGGTCCTCAACTACAACCATGCCAAAAATCATTTCATTCCATTCCTCCATTGTGGTGTGTTTGAAGGACAAACCAATATACAAACACACTTTCACATTTATAATATTAGTATGATAAGCAGTCTTGTCACCTACCTAGAAATAATATGGAGGCCTTAATGATGATGCCCACAACATCGTCATAAGAATGAAGCTTTGTATTCCTCTGGGAACTCTTTAATTTTCCTTATTATATGTTCTTTATTTTCCACAAAAAACGCCAATGTTCTTCCCCAGGATACAGCCTATCCCTGTACCAAATTTCATCAAATTTGGTTAAACAGATGAGCCTATAGATATATGTTAAAAAGTAAATAAGGCTTAGTTTGAGTTGTCAAGAAAATGTTGTCCACTCTGTTGGTGTGTGTCCCAAGTCAATGATTATTTCTTTTATTTTTAGATGGAGAGGAGTCCAGTGATAGGGTGGCTGTTTCATGTGAGGATTCTCAGTCTCTTGATGCTTCTGGCCCAGTCGGACTTGTACTTCATCCACCATGCATACTTGTTCACTGCTACCAAAGGCCCATCAGTTCAATTGGTCTTTGGATTTGAATACAGCATACTTATCATAATGATTGTGAATATCCTAATCAAGGTAAGTGTATAATTTGGTTTTTAATAGTTTCATTTTTACCTCATAGGTGCTAGCACTCCGTAACAACTGTGAGTAGGTATAAAATTATATTTTCAACTTAATTGGATTGATGATGCATGAACCATTTTATTTTGTTGCATGTAAAATTTTAGTTACATATTAAATGATAATTTTTCTAATCAATAACTTTTTTTTTAAGAATCTTATTTCCGCACTAAGAATGAGATTGTGTTAAAATAATCTTAAAAACAGGTGGGTTAAGGAAGGTACCTACATGTACTGTACTTGTTTAAAATAATTATAAAATAATTTTAATTAATAGGAATTAGCATGAAGGCATGTAATTACTTAAATGTCTCATTAATTATAATGGATTTTTAATAGTTAATGATGAAAACCCAGATAACTTAATGTTGTTATGTATTTTCTTAGTAAAAATTCATACTAAGATATTTATTACTAGTTTTTCCTGTGGTTTCGTCTGTCTGTAAAAATGTTTATTTATCAAACAACAGACTAAAGTCACTATATAATTTTTTCATGAACTCCTTTAGTAGGTCAAATTTAATTAAAGTTTGTGAAAATTCGTATCTATTTTCGTCAACTTAAAACCTCAAGTTTAATATTCATGTGTATACTACTCCTTTCAGAGCATACCAATGTAGGTAAATGAAATATAATTACTTAGTAAGTTAGTACCATGGTGTTTGAAGGCTTTTTATTACCATTTAGTACAGAATGGTTCTTTAAATTAACCCCAAAATTGATGGCGGCCTCAAAACAGCTGTTTTCTTTAGCAGCCTTAGTACAACATTATTATCGACAAATGTGATGTTTACCTTAAGGCTTTTGTCAACGACCTAGCGCAATAATAATCCACTTTCCAGTTTTGGTAGTTGTGAAATAAAAGTCACCAGTAATGAACAAAATGTATATTATAAAACCTTTTTGCAGTACGTCCTCCACGCCATCGATTCTCGCTGGGAGGCGCCCTGGGAGAGTAAAGCGGCGGTGCTACTCTACACCGAGCTAGCAATCAACTTCCTCAAAGTACTGCTGTACGTTGGCTTTGTGGCAGTCATGGTGCGCATTTACACGCTGCCACTCTTCGCCTTCCGTCCTATGTATGAAACTATGAGGTGAGATTGAGTATTCTTTTTAGTATGAAATGAAATATTATCTGTATGATCTGCTTGTCCACTAAAACTTTAATTGATATTTAGAAATTTTTTGTAAGAATTGTAAGCTATCATCAAAGATCATATCAAAAATATTGCATACTCAGACCAGGACCTCCCTAGCACAGTGTTGAGCACTGTTGTCTTAACGTGCGGACGTACCGGGTTTGATCGCTGGCAGGGTCAATTTGGGAATTTAAATTTTCGTTGGTCTGGCCTGGTGAGAGGCTTCGGCCGTGGCTAGTTACCACACTACCGGCAAAGACGTGCCGCCAAAAGATTTAGCCTATCGGTACGATGCCGTGTAGAAACGATTAGGGGAATAGGTTTAATATAACTGCCATGCCCCGAACATGTTACCCCGCTAACAACTTCGATTGCATCATCACTTAACGTCAAGTGAGATTGCAGTCAAGGGATAACTTGTAGTGGATTTAAAAAAAAACGAACTGTAAAGCACATTTTCTAAATAATAAGGTAAGTAATACGAGAATACTTGCAGTGCCAGCTTACAACATCATTTATTATGGTATATCTTTTACGGTAGCTGCGACACGCCTATGGAACTCACTACCTGATAGCATTTTTATGAATAACTCATCTATTCACACCTTTAAACTTCGACTGAAACAGCTCTATCTATCTTCTCTATCATAATTATAAATTAATAATAATATGATCAATATGTCTTATGTATGTTGGTAATTGGTATACATATATTTATTTACATATATGTATATTTATGTCATTAGTATCTATATTTGTGTAAGTTTATGATATTATAATATCTTGTTTAATTCCATCTCATATCTTGTTGTACATATTCTTCATTCACAACCTTTCTCACTGCTAAGGGTCACTGGTAGAGATCTCTTAAAGAGATACGTGTTTTCTTGTCCACTATGTTTCCGTTTTTTCTTCATATTTTATAACTATTTGGTACAAATAAAAAAAATAAAAATGAATGTCGTAAGAAATAATATATGTTGTACAGAACAAGCAGGTCCTTAAAAGAAGACCTGAGAAGATCAAGATTTACAATTTTCAGTTCCGTTTTCCCCTCCTCTTTTAATATAGGTACCTTCAAATTAAGAGTGAATAGGCATCTTCTAGGCAAGCGCGCTCCACCTTAGGCTGCATCACCACTTTAAGCAAGTCTGATTGCAGCCAAGCGCTGGCCTATATAATAAAAAAAAACAGTTTTTACAGTAATGAGTTTGGTATATCTTTGTAGAAGTTTCAAGAAGGCGTACAACGACGTGGTATTGTCGCGGCGCGCGATCCGCAACATGAACACCCTGTATCCCGACGCGACGTCCGAGGAGCTGGCGGCTGCCGACAACGAGTGCATCATCTGTCGCGAGGAGATGCATAGTGGTACACATTTACACTTCTATGGATTGTTGGAAACTGCCCCCCGATGTCTAAAAGTTGCGATCAAATCGACAAAGTTTGGCGTCAAAGTAAAATAAACCATAACAGGATTGAATTAGAGCTCAATTTCTTCGTATCGTACATACCTAAACGTATGGGAATGGATACAAGAAATTGAGCTCTAATTCAATACTTTTATGGTTTATTTTACTTTGACGCCGAACTTTGACGATTTGATCGGCAATTCTTACACAATCGCACCTCTGATTCAAAGACCCTGACGTTTCTACACTTCTCTAGGTAGAAACGTAAACGTCTTTGAATCAGTTTCCAACAATCCATACTTATATTATAAATGCGAAAGTGTGTCTATCTGTCGGTCTGATACGCTTTCACGGCCCATCTGTTGAACCGATTTTGATGAAATTTGGTACAGGGATAGATTGTATTCCGGAGAAGGTCAGGCCTCTCTTTATCCCGGAAAATTCAAGAGTTCCCGCGGGAATCAAAAAAGCTTAATCCACGCGGACGAAATCGCGGGCATTATCTAATCTTTTTTTTAACACGGAACACTTAATAGTACTTTCAAGGTAAAGCGCAGAACACACAGGGAGCGGGCGCGGGCCGGGTCGAGTGCGTGGTTGGTTGAATTCCCGCCCGACCCGCCGGCCGTTTTCTGTGTGATGTCGTCCATATAAATACAAGGAAGTCAGCCCGCCGCGCACCCGACCCGGCCCGCGCCCGCTCCCTGTGTGTTTTGCCCTTTATACTTTCAGTAATCTGGTATAAATAGATTACGTAATAACAAATAATATTACATATTTTTTGATTGAAATGCTTGCTATACCAAAATGCTGTGTATGGCCACTGATTGAAAGTGGTATCAATATTTTTGTCAACATTTAAGCTAGATACTATTTAACAGGTGCAAAAAAACTGCCATGCAACCACATATTCCACGCGGCGTGTCTCCGCCTCTGGTTCCAACGCCAACAGACGTGTCCAACGTGTCGTCTCAACGTCCTTCGCGCCCCTGCTCCGGAACAGGCCAACGCTAACGCCCCGGCGCCGCATGCCAACGCTGCGCACGCCAACGCGCCCAACGCTAACGCGCCAACGCCGCCACCGCCTACTGTCCCCGTGCCGCCGCCATTCCATAACATGCCGCCACCACGTAAGTGCATATATATGCCACCGTAAGATTGTAAAAAGTGTTAGATTATAATTTAACTTGCGCAATGTGTCGAAAGATTACAATTTAACGCATTATTTTCTGGTAGATTGTAATCTGTTAGGTTTATTAACCCGATAGAAGCTAAGTGCCCGGCCGCATTAACGCATTACTTTTCGGTAAATTGTAATATGTTAGGTACCCGATAGAACTTAACCTGATTATTTATGTAGAACCCTAACCTAACCTACATGAAACAGACAAGAAAACGTAAATACAATGAATATTTCAAAAATTGACACTTTCAACATTGAACGGTTCACAATCTTTCGACAGTTTACAGTTTCGCGAGTTAGATTATAATCTAACGGTTTTTACAATCTAATGGTGACATGTACAAAATTCAATGAGACGGATCACCTAATTTTGGTTTTTTTTTGATATTATATTGGTGCCGATTCTGTAATGTAACATCTCTAAACTAAAATGGCAGCTTTAAATCTAGTTCTGTCCCTTTCCGTAGGGAGTATTATGAAAGAGTTAGCAATATTTATAATGCTCTAATTTTAGTTTAGTTTAGAGATTGTGCACTACAGAATCAGCCCCAATGTCGATATTTGAATAATACTTGTAAATGTAAATGTGGAGTAAAAAACTGACTACTTATTATTATTTTATATCAATAAAATTGAGAGCCTCTCTCTTTTAAACCATTGTGATAAACCTTCAAATACAAATGACAAACCGAACGGAAGAAATAAAGAAGCTTAGAAGAAATTTTTTACTCTTCGCTGTACACTTCCAGTCTGTGGTTTCAGTAGACTAAAATGGACTGGTCAAACAATAACCGACCCACCGCGCGCCAGCCGCATGCTGTATTATAGCAACCAATTTATATATTTTATTTGAAAAAAAAAAGTCGTACATAACAAAATTTTCAGAATTATGTACAAAAGCTTACTTACCAAACCTACATTTAGGAGGTTATTAGTATTTTCAGAATGAACCCCGTATATTTTTTTGTATACTCATGATCGAGTTGTTTGGCTGTAGCAGCGATGATGGGCTGGGGCATACCGCCGCCGCCGCCGCCGCGCCCCGCGTCTCTCGCGAGCCTCACCGTTGAGGAGCTGCAGCGCATGGAGGGCACTGAGAGGAGGAACATCGAAGCTCGATTGCAGGTAACTCCACCATATCCCGCCACCACCACCATATCATCATAATCATCATCACCATAACGGGATATCTATAGTCTATATACTAATATAATTTATATTATAAAGATTAAAGAGGTAAGGTTTGTGAGTTTGTAGCGGGTAATTTCTGGATCTACTGAACCGATTTTTTAAATTCTGTTACCAACAGAAAGCCACATTATTTGTGAGTGTCATAGGGTATATATTAACCCGAAAAATTAGGGAGTTCCTGAGGGAATTTAAAAATGATATTTTATTTCGATTTTTGAAGCTTGAGATTTTTGAGCTTTTTATTTCAAAACTATGTAGTCCCTCAAATCTATCTGACCCGGTGGCCAAAACTGGAGCTAATTTTTATGCCTGTTTAGTTTTTGTTTTCTATACTCTATACTAATATTATAATATTATAATAGTATAATAATGCGAAAGTTTGGATGGATGTATGGATGTCTGGATGTAGGGATGTTTGTTACTCTATCACGCCCCAACGGCTGAACGGATCTGGCTGAAATTTGGCACAGAGATAGATTATAGGCTACTTTTTATCCCGGAAAATTAAAGAGGTCCCACGGGAACCAAAAACCCTCAAACCACGCAGACGAAGTTGCGGGCACTCGCTAGTTATTTTATTTTTCAAAGATAGTAGTGACGATGTCACCGGGTCGGATAACTTTGTCAGACTATAAATACGATAACTTCGACACAATATGTGCTTTTTGATATCCGGCCGGGCGTAAACTGAATGTTTTTTATAGCTGCTTCGCGAGATACAAGCCATGCTAGACGCGTCGGTGCTGCTCATGCAACAGTACTCCAATGTGGTGGCCAACTTGCCTCTCAACCGCTCCAACGTCGCTACGCAGACTGAAATATCGTGAGTATCTTTGGCGACCTCCGTGGCGCAGTGTGTAGCGCTGTTGTCTTAACGTGCGGAGGTCCCGGGTTCGATCCCTGGCGGGGTCAATTTTGGAATTAATAATTTCTGAATTTTCCCTGGTCTGGCAGTTTATGAAAACTTACAGCAATCATCGGCATGGACAAGCGGTCCAGTTAGTTCCTTATCTAGCGGCCAGCTTGCCCCGGTAGCGAGAGAAGCGTCCATTTCTGGAGCCAGACCTAAATTGTAGCTGAACCTACTCGTATAACCACGCTCATCGGTTTACAGAAATATGACTTACAATATAGGTAGTGCCTGTTAGGAGGCTTCGGCCGTAGCTAGTTACCATCCTACCGGCAAAGATGTGCCGCCAAGCGATTTAGCGTTCCGGTACGATGCCGTGTTGAAACCGAATAGGAGTATGGGTTTAATATAACTGCCATGCCCCTAACAGGTTAGCCTGCTACCATCTTAGACTGCATTTTCACTTACCATCAGGTGAGATCGCAGTCAAGGACTAACTTGTTGTGGTTAAAAAAAAGAGTTTTTCACCCATACATAAGCCTGTACAATAGTGGTGGTAGCTTAGTGGTTTAGACGTCGCGTCGGTCTTCTATTTGGGTGGTCAGGGGTTTGATCCTCTGGAACGCGCTTCTGTTTCGCGATTTTGAACTAATATAACTATGTGTTTAAGCATTTCAATATCACTAGGTATAAAGATGAACGAAACCACTAGCATGATGGACTATGGTCAAAGCCCTCCTCATTAAGTAGTGCTACATCAAATCAAATCAAATATTTTTTATTCAAGTAGACTTTTAAAAGTGCTTTTAAGTGAGTCTACCATACCACACTGAGTATTGAAAAGAAATGAAAATATTTCCTTCCTGTTGGTTATATATTTGTATATATGTATATTTTTACATATTATCACCAACATTGATAGATTTCTACACTCAAAGTCCGAACACTTTAAGTGTTAAAGTAAAAGGACCTTAGCAACAATATTTCAAGGCTTAAGTTCCTTCAAGGTTTATAATTTGACTTGCAGTCGGACAGAGCCCTCCCCGGAACCGTCGCCAGTGAAGGTGAAGACTGAACCAGACGTGGTACCAACCACATCCACGTACCGACCCACTGCTGGCCCCTCCACGAGCAGTGATGACTTCAGCTTCGATGTGGAGGAAACAACACTAGATTCTGATAGGTAATACCATCATGCAGTATTTTAATGTAGTCTATATCCATCCCTGGGATGCAACCTATGTTCTAATACACCAAAGATCAAAGTTGACCTGAAGATTCCTGCAATTTTGCTGGCATGGATTTAGGTTTTCGAAAAATCCCATGAACTCTGATTTTTTGGTATAAAAAGTAGCCTAAGTTCTTAAGGCCAAGGAATTACAATTTACAAAAAGGGTTGAACAGATGGGCCATTAAAACTTAGCTGACAGACACGACACACCTAGGCATTTTAAATTTTGGCAGTATTAGTATGGATTGTTATACAGATAACGCCAAAGATAAATAGTAAATCTTTAGCACAAAGAAGATAATGTGATTTGACTATTTACGTATATTTTTTTCTCAGGGAGAAGTCCGATGCTGATGCGGAGGAGCTCAGGAGACGTCGATTACAGAAATTCAGCACAGAAAAGTGAATGTGCTAAACGAACTAATGTGCCCCATTTTCCTAACATTCTAATTTAATTATTGTATAAAGTGTTTTGGTACATGCAACTTGCAAACATTGTGTATTCTAATCAGATGTAAATGTATTTGTGTCCTTGTAAATATATTTGGATATATACATGAATACATTTAAAAAATTCATTTTCTTTTCTCTTTCACTTGGTTGGCTTTTAACTAGTCAGTGAAACTTTAAATGTTTTGCTATAATCTATTTATTTAACTATACTGTAATAAAATATTGTACACTAGTTTTCTTAACAGTTGTAAAAAGCATTGATATAACCATACACTTTAGGGTTATAGTTCTCTAATACGGGCATACCACTTAAGTAACGGCTCGAATCATAAAGTTTTACATTATTTTTGCAATACCAAACATTTTTGGTTCCGTCAGTACCATCTAAGTTCAAGGTATTTAGTTCAAACACACCAAAATGGAAGCGTTGGCCATCAGTTTGAATGCAATTTATATGTATCGGCTCAGGTAGGTCCTTTACATCCTCCTGTAACAATTGATAAAATAATTTATTGTGAATGCTTAAAATAGAACATAAAAGTTTTATCATGAAAACACAGAGTATATTATATTATTTTCATTTTAGAAATACTAAAACATGTCTGTCACCATCCCATGTAGACTGAAAGTTAATGCGTAGTATGAGTAATTTCTAAGGTGAAGCCCAAACATCATATGGGACAGATCATTATATTATGTATACAGTCAGAAATAGACAAGGATAGCAACAGTAAACAAAAACAGCACAATCACAAACAATCGCTTTTCTAACACAAATTATCTAATTCAAGCTAAATTCAATGCATTCTGAAAAGAGATGGAAATCCAAACACAGTTCTCTACATAATTGGTCAAAAACAGCTGTGCTGTGCATGGGATGGGATGACGTGTTAAAAGTGTGTGTCCGCCATTACCCCATGTAGCTGTTTTGCATATGCTGATGCTACAGTGAATGCATGTGTCAATGACCGCCCCAATATTTGCGTGAGGGTGACTGGTGTCTCATACAGATTGCAGACTTCAGTTCTGTTGAAATGGAGCCAGGTGGTGTGTGGATGCTTTTTGGACACGCTTGGACGCAGGGCTGGAAATAAAATTAAGATTATTAAGAGTTTCATCTTATTTTTTAAGCTATTATTTAAAGCCTTTAAGGTAACTATCTTCTTTTAGAAAACAAAACCAAAACTTTAATATCAGAACTGCCACTTCATCCATCTGTATTGTAGATAAACTATTAGGACCTAGGGCAGGCTAGTGCAAAACGTTTCAATCAATCTATTAACCATCTATTAAATGTACATTTATTCGACTTCTTGTTTGTAATATCCTCAACACAGGCAAGTATGTGAATTAATTAGAATTTTTAGGCTTCTTGCATGCCTGTCAACCCTTAATGAGTACAAAAATTGGAAGTACCTTTCTAATATATGCTCAATGTTTCACATCAGTTTCGGTTTTAAATTACTAGTCCCTATTCAATAAAATGCTGCTAGTTATGTGTTAAGCTTTAAAGCTTACTTATTACTTTAATTATTACTGAAGTCAGTCTATAAAATACTAGTCTGAAATAAGACCTCACATCTTATGAGTTATCAGACAATAGACTTACAATAATATAGAATCTAATATTTGATTGAACACGATTTTAAATTCAGAATTTTAAATGCCGATTCACCCAAGTAGACTCAGAGACCTTCACTTCGCTAGGTCAATAAATACTCACGATATTTGCTACTCTCATTATAAAAGTGTTCAGGTGGTAAAGTAACTGTATGTTTAACAGGGTACAAGTCAGGAATCTCAATGAATGGTATATCAGATTCATTTAGCTCATGCTTCAGTGGCTTGTTGCTTGTGACTAGAATTCCAGAGACATCTTGAAATTGTATCAGGTCACCTTCCTTATCAAATACACTGTGACACTCAACATCGTTTACTACATATTTGTTTTGAGTTACATCAACATCACTGGTTTTTTCCACAAGTTGGAGTAGCTTGTTAGTAAGAATTTCACTGCAACAAAAAAAGGTAAAAATCTGTGTTAAAGCAATTTCTATGTAACACATAGAGGGGCTGATTCTGTGCACAATCTCTAAACTAAACTAAAATGACAACACATTAAAAATAATGCTAACAATGTCATAATACTCCCTGCAAAAAGGGAGAGAACTAGTTAAGGGAGATTTGAAGCTGTCATTTTATTTTATTTTAGAGATTGTGTTATACAGAATTGGCCACAATGTATAGCAAATCAAAATAACATTATACCAATATCAAGATATAATTATTATAGGTCTTGCTTTGTTGTTTTGCAATGTTATATATACAAAGTAATTATTTCATCATATTATTTTTGGATATTCACTTACTTTCTTCTTCTGTCAGAGATGCCTAATATTCTTGGGAAGTTAAAAGCAGGTCGTTCTGGATCTTTGATTTTGGGCAACTTCTTTTGTTCACAATCAAATACATTAGCACTTAAGATTGCCTTCTTAACTCCCTCATGTATAGCTTTAGGAGCTGATAACTCTGCCAGCTCTTCAATCTTGTGAGGTAGCTTATCTTCTGTTATGATTGTTTTTGTTAGTACTTGGGCTTGTGATATGCCTTCTAGCAGAACACTTGTGTTTTTAAGAGTTAAACATGGCCTTTGTTTGTAGTCTGGGTGGCTTTCATCAAGTGGTATAATATGTTCATGTGGTCCTATGATTTCAAGTCTGGAATTGTTATCAAAACTTGCTTGACTGTGTTGTTGTATATATTTTATAATAAACATCAACTGTAAATTCTTACTTGTACAGACCTAATTTGTCTGCCCTACAATATTTTTTGTAAAAACTTATAATAGAATGAATTTGTGATAACACTAATTACAGCCACGGCGGCCGTCCTCCTGAGATTAGACATCTATATGATAGATAATATTATTATAGTGCACATGAGTTTGTGCAAACACAGGTGCATTCTATGTTCCTTTACTATCATAGTTCAATCGGACGGAAAATCCGACAAGACTGGAGAGAGTTCAGGAGCAGGACTGACGGCTTTACATGGTCACTGAGGCACACGGGTGAAACATGCCAACTTTCTTCCAGGCTAGTACTTTACTGAGAATATATTGTCCAGGAAACCTTATACTTAATTATGGCCTAGCCTGGAACCTGTGACCTCTTGACCAAATTATACAGCGTAAGCTCCAGTTTCATTAAACAGAAACATGTTGCTCACACTACATCTTGATACAGCAAATTTATCGTCTTGTGCAATAAAAAATTGAGGTTATAAAATATAATAATATCTAGAATAGAATTACCTCTCTCTGGGTTCTGGTTTCTCTTTTACGAATTCAAGAGCGTCCTCAACTGGAATACCTTTTGCCTTTAGGCTTTCTTCCAAGCCCATATCAATCGGCACGCGTTTTCCTTGGACCAACCAATGTTTTTTAAACATAAACCCTATGTGTTGTCGGTATAATACCTTCGATAGTTTCATTTTAACTTCTAGTTATCACTTTTAAAGTAATTGGAATACGTTAGTTACCGAATTTAACTAAAAAATCTAAACTTATTGTCACAAACACGAAAGAAAATTTTTTACATTGACAGATTGACAGTTTGAATTTGAGTTGACAGTGACAACTAAGACAACGTGACAGTTGTTTTAAAATGGCCGTTGTTTGTTTGGGCTCATAGTAGTGCAGTGGCGGTGGGTAACTTTAGAAATGTATCTGTCACCGTAAGATTGTGAAAACGTCAGATTGCAATCTAACCCTTTTAACTCAATAGATTGTAAACTGTCGACAGATTGTGTTCTGATTGTAATTTTTTAAATATTCATTGTATTTACGTTTTCTTGTCTCTTTCTTGTAATTAGGCTAGGTTAGGGTTCGACATAAATAATCAGGTAGTGCCCCGCCGCGGGCCGGGCACTTATAGTTCGCGCACGAGTTGAATGCAGAGTAAATGTATGGTGACACATACATTTACTCTGCATACAACTCGCACGCGAACCGTAGGTTCTTTCGGATTGATATATATGTCACCGTAAGATTGTAAAAACCGTTAGATTATAATCTAACTCGCGAAATTCTAAACTGTTGAAAGATTGTAAGCTGTTCAATGTTCTGAGTGTCAATTTTTGTAATATTCATTTTATTTACGTTTTCTTTCTTGTAGGTTAGGTTAGGGTTCGACATAATTAATCAAGCAGTGCCCGGGCACTTAGGTTTTATCGGGTTTAAATACCTCATTATTTTGAAAATAATGCGTTAAATTGTAATCTTTCGACAGTTTAGAATTTCGCGAGTTAGATTACAATCTAACGGTTTTTACAATCTTACGGTGACATACATAACAGATTACGATCTGCCGGAAAATAATGCGTTAAATTGTAAGCAGTTGTTACGGTTCACAATCTTTCGACAGTTTACAATCTATCGAGCGTTACAATTACAATCTGCCGGTTTTCACAATCTTACGGTGACATATCGAACATTAGTATTAAAGGAAGGATGAAATAATTTATTCATATTTCCAACTTTTTATACGCAGTTGAGTTGAGTTTACTTATCTGCTCTTAATTTCTGCACCTGGCACCTTGTCCGATGGACATTCAGGCTAGACACGATTAGCCGCTCAGCTGAAAGCGCTCGCTCAAACAGTACTAGGAAGTGCTTCTCTAGCTTGGAACAGATTTGGGTCAAGCTAGGGAAAGAATTCGTGACTTTGGACTTTCGTTGGTAGGTAGCTAATAGCTGTGCCCTCTTTGTTTCGTGGGGTAATGATTCAGAAAAACCCCAAGTAATTTCGTAAATATATATATTTAAATTTATATCTTCCATCAATACATACAACACTGATAGGTACATTAATTTGGCTGTTAACACAAACATCATTTAAAATAACATTACTATTCAGAATTTTTAATCTCTATACTTACATAGTTATCTTCACTTTTCATGTTAGCGCGGGGAAGACATCGTTGAAGGATATATTTTATGTATTCGTTTTACAATACAAATTATTACTTAGTATAAAATTGAAATACAAAATGATGAAACTCGCAAAGTTATGCTAAAGGCGGTCTAGACTATAGAATTTTCCTTTTTCTGAAAATACTATTTTTTTTGCGCAAACCTAGATTCCAAAATAATAATCAGTAGGTTACTAATGTAATATTAGGAAATGTTCTATTACCTAGCTAATAAGTTGGGGTTTAGCTGTTTATCTAAAGTACCTATGAATCGCTCAATTATATTGATCAATGAAATAGAAAGTATAATATTGATGGAGGAGTAATACTTTACAAAATAAAACTTATCGAAATATCTTCGGTGTATGCTAGGAGCTATAAAAATTGAAAATAATACAACTAATTAATTTCATAACTATTTAGTAAGACATACAATCCCTTACCACGAGATCAGAGACAAGTTGACGTCATCCGGTGTTGCGTTATTTTCTCCAGAATAAAAAAGAACATATTTTTTATAATAATTCGAAGGTTTTTTTATATCGAAGTGAAGTCCCTTTGGTGATTTCACAGTAGTTTTACCAATTGGTGGGCACGTTCATAGATTTCAATAATCTTTGGACTTTATTGAATTAAATAGATATTTCTTGTCCTTTCATCATTCTACCTATGCATTTAATTTAACCGCATATTGCAACAATTTGCGAATCAAACATACAACACTTAATACCTATTATAATATTAATAATATAATACCTAATTATTTTTAAAGTAACAAAATTAACTTATATTTACAGTATTATTAAATTGATAGCAGAATATTTACTATTTTAATGTAAATAATTTTATGATTTCTCAGTACTTGCAGGAGATACAATACGCTTGCTACGAGTAGATAGTAACGCGATTGAAAATAAATAATACCAAATTATATGTATACATTTTACGGATATTTTGAAGTTACTTGGTACATAATAGAAATGTAAAAAGGGAAAAAACAGCGTAAAAATAATACATACGTATCTATAGCATATAGATAAACAGTGGATTATGATGTTATATTTGTAAAAATATTTCAAACTGCACGATTTAGGAGAGCCTCCTTAATTCCAGTGTTAAGCGCAAGATTAGTACCCACCTAAGTCTTGCTATTTCTCAAACGGCATTGATTTACTTATACAAAATAAATGAGTAATTTTAAATTGGATTCTATTATCCTGTACCCTCATCACAAGATTTTATAGCAACACGACGTTGAGAGTATTCGACTATTATTTAGATTGAAATAGAACCAAACGCCAGTACCATCGATTTAATTTCTCAATGTAGTGTATTCGTTTGGAATGCTGACTATGGATGAACTATGACTTGAACTCTAATACAAGTCTATTAATGTTCATTTTACTTTTAAGGCTATTTTTTTGGACGTTAAAGTAAATCGCTTTAATACGCTGATCGTCGGAATGATTTAAAATCTTGTGGTAAGATTACTAATTTAATAGAACTTTGTAAACTTTACAATGCGCATTTTACAAAATATATTTTGTAAAATTACATTACAAGCTGTCATTATAAATTACTACGTGTATAAAAAAATTGGTGTGTTATTTTATTGTGATATTACTTGTTTTAAATCAATGTCGAATTTAATGTATATAAAAAAAAACAACAGTCTGCAGTAGGTATGTGTTAAGGCACCGTTGGTTAATCTGGTACTTAAAAGTATGTAGGTATGTTATGGTGTATAATAATATAATTTAATAGAACCATATTGTAGTCGTAAACCTCATTAGTAGGTAAGTAAGTAATAAATTCCACTGGTGGATGTGCATGAGATCAAATCCGACATTTTATATGAAAAATCTATATTACGTTAATGTGAGGATATTTAAAAAAGTTTTCGAAGATGAGTAACGATATCTGTGTACATAATACAGTTGGTTTTAACATAATGGTTCCTCTAACATTTTGTATTGTGTCATGACAATTAAAATTGTATTATGCCGAGCGATTTCGGTCCCATATAGTTGGACCTACATTTTTGCACTCGGCTTAAGAAATAATAATAAAGTGGTTATTTTTTGACAAATTAAAAATATGTACACTTTTATGGCTTGATGCTTATTTTTACTGAACATGGTTGAGAATGTAGCAATTGAGACAGTTTTTCCATTTATTAATTAACTAAACGAATGTGGTGAGACGCGGTCGAATGGAGCTGGGATCAATCGTCGTCTTTTTTCTCCATTTTTGGCTCGTACATTGCGTGCAGCTGCTCTGGTGAGATCCTGCGAAGAAAGGAAAATTAGGATTTTATGGGTAACCTTCATTATATGTATTATTTGTAAGTATGGATTTTGAAAAACATAACTCAATCGAATCGGAAATCGAACCCAGGCACTCATCCTAGCAATAGTAGGTGTCAACGCTCGATTTCAACCTCAAAGATTTCAACGTGATGGTGCTATCTCGTGCTATTTAACATTCATCTGTGGTGCTCCGTCCAATGACAAAAATTACTTGGTCTATGAAAAATAATCTACCGGTCTATATACAGTGAAGACCTGGTAACATTCCGTTACTTACTATTTTTCATTCAAAGATTGCGATCTTTTATGAAAACTAAAGAGAACTTTAGAGGCGCCTTGATACTTACTTGCAACTACCTACTTGGGATAAAATGAGTCTACTGAGACAGGGTCGAACGTAATTGTACTTATTAATTTTTTTTAATTCATTTTAATTGACGGCCGGCAAGCTGTACACGTAGATCTTGCCGGCCGTCTTGGGGATGATGTTTTTGTTGTAGTAGTAACGCAGGCCGCACGAGAGCTTCTCGTAGTTCATCTTAGCTATGTAACTTACCCGAGCAAGCTCTGCAGGTCGCATACGAAGCGGTACACGTAGCGCTTGCCGGCCGCCTTGGGAATGATGTTTTTGTCGTAGTAGTAACGCAGGCCGCACGAGAGCTTCTCGTAGTTCATCTTAGCTATGTAACTTACCCGAGTAAGTTCTGCAGGTCGCATACGAAGCGGTACACGTAGCGCTTGCCGGCCGTCTTGAGGATGATGTTTTTGTCGTAATAGTAACACAGGCCGCACGAGAGCTTCTCGTAGTTCATCTTAGCTATGTAACTTACCCGAGCAAGCTCTGCAGGTCGCATACGAAGCGGTACACGTAGCGCTTGCCGGCCGTCTTGTGGATGATGTTTTTGTCGTAATAGTAACACAGGCCGCACGAGAGCTTCTCGTAGTTCATATTAGCTATGTAACTTACCCGAGCAAGCTCTGCAGGTCGCATACGAAGCGGTACACGTAGCGCTTGCCGGCCGTCTTGTGGATGATGTTTTTGTCGTAGTAGTAACGCAGGCCGCACGAGAGCTTCTCGTAGTTCATATTAGCTATGTAACTTACCCGAGCAAGCTCTGCAGGTCGCATACGAAGCGGTACACGTAGCGCTTGCCGGCCGTCTTGTGGATGATGTTTTTGTCGTAGTAGTAACGCAAGCCACGCGAGAGCTTCTCGTAGTTCATCTTAGGCTTGTTCTTGCGGATGCCCCAGCGTCTAGCCACCTGAGGAAAGAAGTCATTATACTCAGATCTTTCGTTTACAGATTGCTGTTTAAAGCCTCATTATTTACGGGAATTCTGTTTTGTTGAAATGGTTACAGATTGTGGGAGTTTGAATAACATATGATAGGCGAGTTTCCTAGGACATATTTTCATGAATCTTCCTAGTCAGTAATCGACGAGGCATCCACAGTGCAGTGGTCATTATAATAATAGACTTATCATTTTCGACAAATATACCGCGATCACATCGCGGTATATTAAGAGAATTTATCGCTGAATCCCGAGTAATTATTGTGTTAGAATTGAATTTAATTAGTCCCAAAAAATTTGAATACCCTGGTGGAAAACCCAGGAACACAAAGAGATAATAAGAAAGTTAACCTACTAATAATTAAGGTATTGCATTCATTATTATTATGAATGCAAAATTGTATTTGTTTTTGGTTTCTTCTTCAATCACGTCGCAGCAGAGCAATGGATTTAGTTAAAGACCTGGAGAGTGACATTGGCTACTTTGTATCTATCTAATACTTTCAACGGGATTTAAAGAAAAGCCTCACGTAGACCAAGTCAACGGGCGATATGTAGTAAGTAATAAATGATAAATGATTCATTTATTTCATGTAGGACAACTTGTGCCACTTATGAAACGTTAAGACCCTACCACCGGTTCGGAAAGATGATTCTACTGTGAAGAGCCGGCAAGAAACTCAGCAGTTGCTCTTTTCATAGAAAAGAAAAGGTTACAATATATAGACAACACAACACATACGTTACAAGTATTACACTGACTTGTGGGTCACTGGATGCGAGGCCGGTTGCTTCCATGCAACTTTGTCATTAATAAAATCATCGATAGTGTAATAACGTCGACTTAACAAATACTGTTTAACACAGTCTTTAAATCTATGTAATGGCAAATCCAGAAACTCTTTGGGAACCATATTATAAAAGCGTACACTCGACCCCACAAAGGATTTCTGCACTTTGCGCACACGATACGACGCTGTTACTAGCTTATGGAGGTTTCTAGTGTATCGATTGTGAGTATCACCTATTTGCTTATAAAGATTAATGTTCTGCCTAACAAAGACTATATTATTGTATATGTATTACGAAGGCACTGTAAGAACACCAATCTCTTTAAATTTTTCACGAAGTGATACGCGTGATCCGAGTTTATAAATAAAAAATGGTAATTTAGTTACCTCATCAGGGTCAGTGAGCTTGAACTCCCAGCCGTCGCCGGTCCACGAGATGAACCCCTGGCAGCTCTTGTCCGTGAGGAGCTCCAGCAGGAACTGCCACAGCTGGATGGGCCCTGAGCCTGCGCAGATAGGACACGCTTGCTTTACGATGTACGGGACATTGTTACCACCACAGGTCGACTGAATGCTGTACGGAGTTCGGATTGAAATATATACAAAAATTCAGAAATTATAAAGAGAGTTTATTTATCTCCCACTTGTAAGACGACTGCACCAGGAAGGTCGTTACAGATTGAAGTATTTATTAACCGACTTCCAAACAAGGAGGAGGTTCTCAATACGGCGCGTATCTTTTTTTTCAAGTCGACGTTGATAGCGTAGGGAGCATGTCTGCAACATGTAGGTACCCGCAGGGCGACGGCGTATCTTCTGCATCAATCATTGTTACAGTATCAATTGTTGTGATTGGCTGAATGTATGGTATTCTTGCTGCGTCAATGAATTTTGTCCAATAGTGAAAGAGTGTTATCCAATCAGAGGTGATTGCGATCGTTACACTGTAGCTGTCAGAGATACGCGGTCGCCCAGCTGGTTCTCAATACGGCGCTTATATATTTTTTCGAGTCGACGTTGATAGCGTAGGGAGCACGTCTCAAACATGTACCTAATATACAGATCAAGTACCTATAGTCAAGTGGACGTTGATAGCGTAGGGAGCACGTCTCAAACATGCACCTAATATACAGATGGTATTATTAATCAAGTCGACGTTGATAGCGGAGGGAGCACGTCTCCAACATGTAGGTACCCAGTGGCGTGCAGTTCATAGAGGCATAAAAGCACTGCTTACCCTAATGGAAACACATCAATGCTCATATTTCATCAAAACAGCTAGTAAATAGGTATTCTGACTATCTAATGCCTACCCTAGCTTCAAAATCTGTGCACGCCAATGTAGGTACCTAATATACAGATGGTATTATTAATCAAGTCGACGTTGATAGCGGAGGGAGCACGTCTCCAACATGTAGGTACCTAATATACAGATGGTAGAAGTAATCATGTGGACGTTGATAGCGGAGGGAGCACGTCTCCAACATGTAGGTAACTAATATACAGATGGTAGAAGTAATCATGTGGACGTTGATAGCGGAGGGAGCAAGTCTCCAACATGTAGGTACCTAATATACAGATGGTAGAAGTAATCATGTGGACGTTGATAGCGGAGGGAGCACGTCTCCAACATGTAGGTACCTAATATACAGATGGTAGAAGTAATCATGTGGACGTTGATAGCGGAGGGAGCACGTCTCCAACATGTAGGTACCTAATATACAGATGGTAGAAGTAATCATGTGGACGTTGATAGCGGAGGGAGCACGTCTCCAACATGTAGGTACCTAATATACAGATGGTATTATTAATCAAGTCGACGTTGATAGCGGAGGGAGCACGTCTCCAAACATGTAGGTACCTAATATACAGATGTAATAGTAATCAAGTGGACGTTGATAGCAGAGGGAGCACGTCTCCAACATGTAGGTACCTAATATACAGATGGTAGAAGTAATCATGTGGACGTTGATAGCGGAGGGAGCACGTCTCCAACATGTAGGTACCTAAAATACAGATGGAAGAAGTAATCATGTGGACGTTGATAGCGTACCAGTAAAGCAGGGCCCGGAGGTGGGGTAGGGCAGCTTGTCCTGCGGCAGCAGCGTGTGCGGCTCGCCCGGCCACTCGCTCCACTCCGCGCAGCCTCCGTACTCCGTCGCGTAAGCCTCGCCGTACACCTCTCCGCCCGCGCCGTATCTCCCGCCCGTCGCTGCAAGAATACGCACCGGTTGTTAGTGTTACTTACTACATATCTATACTAATATTATAAATGCGAAAGTTTGGATGGATGTATGGATGTTTGTCACTCAATCACGCCAAATCGGCTGAACGGATCTGGATGAAATTTGGAACAGGGATAGATTATAGTCTGGAATAACACATAGGCTACTTTTTATCTTGGAAAATTAAAGAGCGGGAACCAAAAACCTCAATCCATGCGTACGAAATCGTACGACATCAGCTATTATTATAATATTTGTGAGATGGTGATACTAAAAAAAGCCTCCGGCTGAGTTTGTTGCGGGCTCTTCTCAGACCAGGGCGCGTTTGGAACCCTCGTAGCTTTAGTTTTAAGATACCGTAACTGATTATCACCATCATATTTTATAAGTAACTGGACGTCAATAAGTGTACAGTGTACCTAAATTGAATAACTATACTTTGACTTTGACTTATCCGGATTAAAGCGCAGTTGCAAGCAGTGATTTGAAGCCACAGTCGTCGTCGATGTTGGTGTCAACCGATAGACTGCTGGATATGTCTCTTGTAGAGAGTTCCACACCCGCGGTCTATTGCGTATAGCCTGAAGCCAGGCCTCCTTGCAAATCGCTTGTGGTGTTGATGAAGCAAGAATAGTTTGAGCTATTACAATTGCAAGGAAAAGCAGCGTTTTTACGGCTCTATGAAGCATTGTCAAAACATAATTACCATACTAGTTCATAGAGAGCTAAGAGCTGTGAACTTGATGAAATTAGAAATAAAGGGATCCTTAAGGATGACTCTTAGATAACAGGCACCGACATAAGTAAGTACACGTGGCTTGGAAATCAACATGATAAGTGCTTTTTGCAAATAGGTTTAGATACTTATCAATAACTGTTGTAGGTAAGTTTGATTCTGGGTAATAAGGACCAGCCATAAAAAATGAATACATAGGATTGGCAAATAATGTATAAGTAATCTTGCCTTAAAAAGGAAAGGTGCAAATACATAATGTTATGGTTAGGTATGCAGATACGCTAGGTATGTTACAGTTAATTATATGCAAAAAAAAGTTAAGTGGCCAAGGTTTATTGGAAAAAAAGATTTCAATGCGATAAACTACAACAAAGGCATCTCTTACAAAGCACCTTATTATGTATTTATTCATGTTCAAGGCAAAGTAGTGAGTTGCTGCATTAATTGTTCATTAAAGTGTGAAAATTGTACCTAGATACATTTTTTTATGACGCCTCGCGCTCGAATAAAATCTTAAAACTTGTTTTGCGAGCGGCAAATTTAATTAAATTAAATTTTAAAGGCAAATTTTATTTTATTTCTTGTCCAATTTTAGGTAATTACATAATTAAAATAAAATACAAAAAATAACGTCCAAATGTAGGTTGTAGGTATACGACTGCTGGAGTGAAAGCGCTCGAGTCTACCATCATTTTGTTTACTCACAAAAAGGTGATACAGCAAGTGCCTCTGTGACTCAGATGTTTCACGCAGTTTTTTTAAGCAGTCCGATTCGAATCTGAACTCTAAAGATATCAATCCGCAGGTAGGTGCCATACTCACTTTCAGGTAAGGCTTCGTGTAGATAGATGTATGGCTGGTACGTGTAAGAGCATGGGCTGGTGTGGTACTAAGTACTTGTCGAGGTAGAGTAGCGAATACGCGAGAGGATGGTTCTCGTCGAGTGTATCGAGTGAAGTCGCGTATGTATGGGTATATCCCATACATACACGATGGGGTTACGGGGTTAGCTCTAAAGATACTCGATTCTCGGGTTCGGCTTCGTGTAGGTGTATGACTAGTACGTGGGCTCATGCGAGAGCTGAGGTGTGGTGTGGCTGTGGTGGAAGTAAGTACTCGAGGTAGAGTAGCGAATACGCGAGGGGCTGGTACTTGTCGAGTTTAGTCGCGTAGTTGTCAAAGGGCTAACTCTAAAGATACTCACTTCTCGGGCAAGGCTTCGTGCAGGTGTGTGGCTGGTACTTGTACTCATGCGAGGTAGAGTAGCAAGGATGCGAGGGGCGGGCACTCGTCGAGTTTAGTCACGTAGCTATCATAGGGTTAACTTTAAAGATACTCACTTCTCGGGTAAGGCTTCGTGTAGGTGTGTGGCTGGTACTTGTACTCATGCGAGGTAGAGTAGCAAGGACGCGGGTGGCGGGCACTCGTCGAGATAAGCCACGTAGCTGTCGTAGGGCTAACTTTAAAGATACTCACTTCTCGGGCAAGGCTTCGTGCAGGTGTGTGGCTGGTACTTGTGCTCATACGAGGTAGAGTAGCAAGGATGCGGGGGGCGGGCACTCGTCGAGTTTAGTCACGTAGCTGTTATAGGGTTAACAAAGATACTCACTTCTCGGGTAAGGCTTCGTGTAGGTGTGTGGCTGGTACTTGTGCTCGTGCGTGAGTAGCGGCTGCGAGTGCGCGTGCGCGTGGTGGTAGTACTCGTCGAGGTAGGGCTGCGAGGGCGCGGGGGGCGGGTACTCGGGCTGGTAGTACTCGTCAAGGGGCGAAGCCGCGGCCGGCGCGGGCGCGTGCGCTGGGGCTGCCGCACCACCGCTCGCTTCTGTGTAGTATGTGTTGGTTTCGCGGGGACCGCCTGTTGTGTAGCCCCCTGGAAGTAAAGATAAAGTTGTTAAGCAATAGCTCTTGAAGGTAAAAGGTTTTTGGTGCATATGTATGAAGCATGTGAACGCACTACGCAGCGCATAGATGGTTATAAAAAAGTAGGAACCCTTAGAACAAAGTGGCGTCAGGATTGATATGAAGAACACAGCTTTTCGTGGCCTAATAAACTATTTTTCAAATGTTTTGTCTATTTTTAGCGGTAGGTATTTGATACGTTAGCATTTTGGTTTCAATTCATCCCCTAAAGCATTATGCTTTTTGTAGTATAGCAGCTAGACAAAAACTTACCATACTGTTCAAGCTACGAGCCACCACCTCGTGACAAAGAAATATCAACCACGTTAGAAGAAACTCCATAGGTTCCTACCCTATCAGAAGCTGAATCTACATTTTGTCCTATTTAGGTACTTATATAAAATTAATGTAGAAACTTAAATGTTAAAATAAGAATTGAGCAATTAAAATGAAAAAAAAAAAACGCAAACAAAGGTCCTAAAAATCAGGACGCGTATGGTATCAGGCGTGCGCAGACACACGGCGCGGTCAGCGAGGCGCGACGGTTACGGTTCACGGCGCGCCCTTTGTTCTGCGCGTGCGGACTGCCCCCGGCCCCCGGCCTCTTCGCTGTCGAGCCTCGCTATTGCATGTGCGTTAACATATCGCTATTGTTTCAATCTCAATTTTTCACCAATTTTTAATTGATGTCCAATGATTTCCAGACGAGTGGGTCCTCAGATGAACATAGATAAAACAAAAGCCATGTTTAATGAGTACGCCATCACGACTCGTCATCGCCAGCAGAGTGAAGTGGTTCGGAATAATAATGTCGTCCCGACCGAACTGTGGAATTTTCAAGAACTGTGGAACACGAATTTCTGTATTTTTAACCAGAAACCCAAATACCTAACTCATGTTTCATGGATATACCTAACTTGAAAAATGATTTGAAATAAGCACTTGCACCATGCAAGCACTCGCTGCAGATTTTCTTGCAGAAATTGGCATGCAATGAGTTTTATTTAAAAATTGCCAAAGTTTTTCATGCTTGTGGACGCTTGGCCTAACCCTAAAAACATTTATCGCGGAAGACCAACAAGTTGTGTACCAACTTTGCACATTAAGTTTAGTGTAAATGAATATTAAACGTAAGGAGGTTGTTGCCCCGTAGTGGGACACAAAAATAGGCTTAACTTTTGAATATAAATCACGCAATATATTTAACAAAGCATAAACAGTAAATAAAGGTAGAGATGCGTGACCGCTGACCGGTGACCGGTGTCGAAGTACAGAGGGACATATGCAAACGAATCTAGCTCTTAAAACTATTGCTTTAGTGCTTCTAATACATTGAGATGAGTGACCTAATCGTACGGTTCACACTAACGAGAAAAAAATGGTAGGTATACCTACCACGCACTATGAGCACGAAATTGAGCTGACCTCTAATGTCAGTGTGGATTTTGATGTGGATATCATATCTATAGCAAAATACTCAGAAGCAATTTTTCGAACGGCCAAATTACAGACTAGGTAGGTAGATAATAATAATTATTAGGTAGGTATTTATGCTTATTACGCAGGGAAGGTTGTAAGATTTACGATCTACAATTAAGGTCTTTTACATTTTTCACCTACAGTTCATTGTTATTGTGATATCGATCAAAAATCTATAAATTTAGGTAAGTACCTAGTGAAATTTGTTTATTGCTATTTTCTTTTTTCTCGTGAAAGATATCGAAAAAATGTATCAAACTTCGTTTAAACCCTACAATTGTATCAGTGAACTTTGGAGTCTGTTCTCTGAGAAAATATCCTTTTTCGCATGTGAATAATTTTGTATTAGCTTAAATGAAGCTTATATCAATCGTACTTAGTTAGTACATACGAAGGTAGGTTTATCTACTTAAATTATTTGTTAAGACATCGCAATGTATAGATAAATTCCAACCAAAACCAAAACCCACAAAAACCAAAATCAAGCAATTAATTTTTTAAACGTCACAACAAGAATGATGGCCGTGAAAAGAACAAAGGCGCGTAAACAAATCACCGTTCGGTGTCGTACGGACAAATAGAAGTATTTTAACGAAGTCATTGTGGGGCTCATTACAATTCCCTTCAGTCGTCACCGCTGTCGCTATAAATTGTACAAAATGCCGGAATTAAGTAAAAAGCTCCCGAGGGAATGACCTTTTGACACTCTGCGGTAGTGAGGTACGGCACATTTTAAGCTTTCAAACGACTTCGAACGGTAACTCGAACGAAAATTACCTACTGGATACCCTGCCTACTTGAATTAAAGTTGGACTCGCAATACTAGCATCTATACTTATTACTTATCAAATAATAATAATAATATATAATATTAATACATATTATTATATTTGTGTATATAATATCAGAAATGCGAAAGTTTGGATGGATGTATGGATGGTTGTTTGTTACTCAACACGCCCGAACGGTTGAACGGATTTGGATGGGCACAGAGATAGATTATAGTCTGGAATAACACATAGGCTACTTTTTATCCCGGAAAATTAAGGAGTTCCCGCGGGAACCAAAAAACCTCAATCCACGCGGACGTAGTCGCGGGCATCAGCTAGTACTACATACATACTAGCATAGCTATATAGAATACTAGCATAGGCCTGGTCTGGCCTGGTGGGAGGCTTCGGCCGTAGCCAGTTACCACCCTATCGGCAAAGACGTGCCGCCAAGCAATTTAGCGTTGCGGTGCAATGCCGTGGAGAAACCGAATGGGTTTAACATAACTGCCATGCCCCTTTATAGCTCGCTACCATCTTAAGACTTACCATCAGGTGAGATCGCAGTCAAGGCCTAACTTGTAGTGGATAAAAAAAAGACTAAGGAACACGTGATAGGTATATTAGAAAAAAATGTTTAGGTACGGAGGTTGATACTTGGCTGATTTGAACAAGAAATGGTATAGAAACGCATTCAATGTGTTAAGTAAGTTATTTGTATTTATTTGGATTTGCCGATGCGATCCGCCAGCGAAATATTGCTAAGTTCGCAATGACCTTGGCAAAGCGAGATTCTAGGTTAGAGAGCTTACCTATAAAAAAAATAAGAGAAATTTCGTTAAAGTTAGACGCAACCAAGAATTTTCCCATGCTTCAAGGTCACAGCGAGCTTACCTAATGATTTCGAGCAAATGATTGGATTGAAAGACAAAGCGAGATACTAGCTTAAGAAAACTTATCTGGTTAAAAAAGAAAAAGGAGCCGTTAAGGTCGCCGTGAGTGCATTAATCTCCGTCTAAGTAGATAAAATACTGGGTTTCCGAAGGTATTAAAGAAAAACTCGACAATTCCCAGTAGTCCAGACGCCATAAGGTTTTTCCGATGCTTCAATGTTGCAACGAGCTATATTTATTCCACTATACACTTGATTGTATGGAAAGACAACCAACAGTCCCTAACAGGTAAGCCCGCTACCATCTTAGACTGCATCATCACTTACCATCAAGTGAGGTGGCTAGGACTTACTTGTAGTAGATAAAAGAAAGACAATTCCAGTATAGGTACAAATGATTGGATGGAAAGAAAAACCGAGAAAATAGGCTAGAAGATACTTTGATAGATTTAAAAAGAAAATCACGATAATTTTCACTATAGTCAGTAATAAGAATTTTCCGATGCTCCAAGATCGCAACGAGCTAGATTGATTCCTCTATACACTCGATTGGATGGAAAGTTAAAGCGAGAAACTAGGCTAGGAGATACGAGATACCTACTAGATGTTTTAAAAAGAATAACACGATAATCTTCAGTAGAGTCAACAATAAGAATTTTCCGATGCTCCAAGGTCGCAACGAGCTATATTGATTCCTCTATACACTTGATAGGATGGAAAGACAAAGCGAGAAACTAGGCTAGAAGATACGAGATACTAGTTGTTTTAAAAAGAATAACACGATAGTTTTCAATAGAGTCAGACGCAATAAGAATTTTGCGATGCTTCAAGGTCGCAGCGAGCTATATTGATTCCTCTATATACTTGATTGGATGGAAAGTCAAAGCGAGAAACTAGGCTAGGAGATACGAGATAGTTACTAGTTGTTTTAAAAAGAATAACACCATAGTTTTCAGTAGAGTCAGACGCAATAAGAATTTTCCGACCCCTCAAGGTCGCAGCGAGCTATATTGATTCCTCTATACACTTTATTGGATATTGACTTATTGGATGGAAAGTCAAAGCGAGAAACTAGGCTAGGAGATACGAGATACTAGATGATTTAAAAAGAAAATCACGATAGTTTTCAATATAGTCAGACGCAATAAGAATTTTCCGATGTTTCAAGGTCGCAGTTATTGATTCTTATTGATTCCTCGATACAAATTATTGGAAGCGGACAAGATGAATGTGCGAGACAAATTCGGTGTGTGAGAGGAGGCGTGTAGTGTAGAGGCGCGGGGCGGGACCAATGGAGCGCGGCCACGCCTCGCGCTGGGTCGAAAGGTCGCCCGCTCGCCGACTGCGGTCCATTGGTGCGGAACGTTGGCAATGCGACGCGATCTAAAGCGATCTTCACTTTATAATCTGTAGTCCGTAGCTGTATCACGAATCATGAGTGTGATTCATTCGTAAACATAGCTACGGACGATGAAATGAAATAATTTACGTTTTCTCCAGTATGTTTTCCGGGAGTTTGAACGGTCGTGAATGTTATTAACAGAAGTACGTATTCAAACAAATGTTTGACTCACGTATTTCGTCGGTTTATACCCGACTAGTTTCTCCGTCGAAACTACTATATAACTATTAAACTACTAGATACTAGAGGATTAGATCCATCCAAAATCCTTATAGATTTTTGAAGTGAAAACTTCTTCAGCCGCGTTGAGCACTTTTTGGTAAGACGGTAAACTTGTGGATTCGCGTCAGCAACACCGTCGCCGACACGTCGCTGCCATGCTCGCGTTGTTACGAAGACAAAAGGCCTTAAATATAAATATATCTACTAAGTGCATTCGTAATTAAACATTAATTAGATTTATTTTTAATTAGCTCAATGATAATGATGCGAAGTAGGGTCCCCAAGATTTTTTCAGTAATTTGTTTTGTTAGGTAAGTGGGTCATACACGAAGGTTTTGTCTCCCTAAAGTTTTTGAATATTTTAGTAAGTCATTTTATATTTGACACTTATGCAAATGAAACTTTAGAGGCTTCGGCAGCTGCAAGGCGACTCATTAAAACTTTTTTTTTCTTCTTTATGAAATTTGAGCTCCGCGAAAATGTTCTTGTGACATTCTTTTTTTAGGATGCGCACGCGCTAACGGCCATATGGTGCCTTAATGACAGCTTCAGAGTGTATCATATTTTATTAAAAGAGCTGTAAAACCTTTTAAAATAATATTATAAAGAATCGATGTTGGACATTTTATAATTTATTAGGTAGGTACTCACCTACTTAATAAAATAGTCAAATATTATTATTACTAAGCACACCACACTATAGTACAAGTTGGTACCTATTCAAAATTAACATGAGTCCTAACTTAAAAGAGCAACTGAATTTCGTGCGGGTTCTTCTCAGTAAAACTGCTTTCTGAACCTATGGTTGAGTCTAGACTTGCCTTAAGTGACACAAGTTGTCCTACGTGAAATAAATCATTTATCATGGACCATTTGAGCCGTTATTTGATGTAATTTTAGTGGCTGTTATAGATTAAACTATCTTAGAAATGAATGAACTTTTGGTACTTAATTAAAGTCTAAGTAGGTATACCTAAACAAGATGTAAGCCTGGAAACCGACTTCAAAAAAAGGAGAAGGTTCTCAATTCGACGCTTATTTTAAACTATACGAACCTAAAATAACCTCAAAATAAACAGGTCTGATTAAAGTAATTTTAATCATGCTAAATATAATTGTTATTGTTTTCGATATAAACTATATTGGAAGTCACCACGAATGAGCTCGCCGCGCCAATTCCAATTCGGGAGCGGAAGTTGAAATATGATTTTTTAAATTTAGAAGCAATGGCTGCCGCAGGTGAGCGCCCGTTGACAGGCCCGTGTCATCCGAATGCCGCGCTGTTTTGACGTTTCGTTTTCGTTAATTAACGCAATATTTTTGTTTTTTATTTGGTTACTTGAATAATTAAATACCAACGTTTGAATTGATAAATATTATATTTCTTGCGTACAGTTGTTGACAGGCGTTGTTTGCTTTGGACCAAAGTTTTATCTCTAGGAGGTAACTAGTTATGAATAGTGAGTGACTCATGCAAACTGTTTTTCTTTTTATGGTTTTCGTCAACTGAACCTTAGGTACTGAGCCTGGTCAAAGGTAGCTGATGCTCTATGTATACTAGTTATGATACCAAGGTCTGGTTTGGTAAGATCTAAGTATTTAATTAAACTGGAATGGTTAATGCTGAAGTTTGATGTATGTATGTATGTATGTATATTCTTTATTGTACACCACAAAATATATATTTAAAAAAACAGATAACAAACATGAAAACTAAAAACGTAGGTACAATAAGGCGGTCTTATCGCTAACCAGCGATCTCTTCCAGACAACCTTATCGATACGGAGACAATGAAAAAAAATCTGCTGGTTAGTAGTTAATCTTTTTTCATGACCTCGTTATAGATACATGTTGGAAGGAGGGGGACTCTTTGACCAAACCATACATTTTGTAGGACAAATTTTTTTCCGAATAATTTAGATAATTATCATAAGATTTCACATAATAAAGTCCAGTTAGTAATAAATTTTTTTGAATTATCAAATCAACATATTTTATCTCAGCTACCTCTGTTACCTACCGCAATCGAAAATTATCGCACAGGAAAAAGTTGGGCGTCTCATGGAAACGAAGCTACTCATGGAAAATTAGCTTAATAGTAATCAAGTGCAAAAAATATCCAGGGATCCTGGACTAAATGATCTTGTCTGTCGATAAATAATTATTGAAGAGAAACTTCTTTAGAATTGTTCTGATTTGAAAATTCGATGAAACGAAAAAGCGACACCAAAAAGAGACAAACATATTCATAATAGGATTTAGCCTGCGAGAAAATGAGATAGAATACAAGTTATATTTATCTCATTCACTCGTAGGCATCTTTTCTGAAGTTTCACTTCTGCCGTGTGAGAAATGCACACACACTTTTTTTTTGAAATAACTGTTATGCAAAAATAATTTGTCGACTGACAAGACCATTGCATAAGGAATAGCGTGAAAATATTATAAAATATGAAAAATAAACGTGGAAAAGTGACATCTCTACATAAAAAATCGGAGGAACTTGCTGTCAGCGCATGGATTTTAAATCAAATATAAATTGGAGCATGGTTCGGCAGGAAGTGTTAAATATATTAATGTCCAGTGGACGCGCGCCCGCTTTGTCATGTGGACGCCCCGTATCATCCAAAATTTATATTTTATTGTACCCAATTACTACGACTCCCGATTAAGGAAAATAATAGTTTGATAGCAAGAACTAATGGGTCCAGTTCAAAGATACAAATTAAAAGTTTAAATCAAAATTATAAGTTTAGGTACCTAGTACCTAATAAGTTTTTTTTTAGGTAGAAGGGCAAAGACTAAGGTATTGTCTAAACTTCTAAAGGCATTACACAATATGTTAGCGTACTGTTACACCATCATGTTTTAAAGGTGCATGACTCCGTAAGTATAGATAGGTACAAGATGGAATGCAAAATGTAAACGGGTGTCTTGAACTGTTTGTGATATAAAAATTTATAACGGCGTATGACTTCAACTTGGTTTAAAAATAAAGAGTCTCAATCGGTTTTCCTGGACGTGGCCAAATTAACTAATACCAGATCCAATATTTATGACCGATAAAATGTATGGCACACCGGTATAATTAAACACATTTTTATACACACTGCTGAAAGAATATTATTTTATGAAAAAACTAGATGTTGCTTCGTCTTTAAGTTTCTAAAAATGTTCACTCTATCTTAGTCTTATCTTTAGCCTTGTTCTAGCCTATACCAAATTTCATCAAAATCGATTGAACAGGTGGACCGTAGTGGCGTAGCAGACAGACAGACATTTTTGAATTTATAATATTAGTTTGTGTCCAATATAAGTTTCGTTACTTTTTTTAACGAAACTTATAGGTAATGGGTACGGCAAAAGTAAACACAGTGGTTAATTGCCTCATCTGGCGACTGATGGGCTGGCTCATTTTTTGCGCAAAGGATCAGCCTGGCTGCCAAGCGTAGAAATGCAGCCAGTATTCTTGTCCCCATTCCACGCGGGCATGATTTATATACCCAGTAATTAGGTTAGGCTAGATACTGAGCCGTAAATTATAGGAGTAGTGTCGTAGTGGAAAGGATTTTGGGAATATCCAAAAACCTTAAAGAATGGACATTAACGGCGGTCCAAGTCAAGGGTAAAATGTAGTCTCCAAAATATATAATCATAATACAGTTTAAATACATTCATATTTTCAATAAAGAACACTAGTCTAGAAATGAGTTATTCAATGAAGTACAGGAGGATACAACTATATCCGGTAATACTATAATAAATTTTGTTAGATCGTATTAATAAACAGAATGTCCCGGCAGATGTTAATTCGGATTTAACACAATAAAAACAACGCATCGATAAAGCTCGATCGATAAATTTCTTTGGCGACATTTGTATGTAATTTGTTTTCTTACTTATATTTTTTGTGTTTGACTACGATAATTTTTTTTTCATTGATTTTATCCGATGAAATGTTAATCTCACCTGGTGGTGAATGACGATGAAGTTTAAGATGCAAGCGGCGTTACTTGGAAGAACTATGGCAATTTTAGATTCAGATTCTATATATTTTTTAATATTATAGACTAGCGCTTGGTTGCAATCTGATTTGCTTGCAGTCTAAGGGGGAGCGCGTTTGCCTAGAAGATGCCTATTCACTCTACGCGGTTTTATAATCATGCGCATCATCAAGCTCGTCTGAGCCTCTCAATCCTCTGGTTGCTACCAGCTTTGCTAGCATAGCTTAGCTACAGTAGAAGCCTTCCACTCTCCACAAGACCTGAGCTTATGACCATGAAAGAACTGATACTACTACTAGTTGATGCCCGCGACTTGGTCCGCGTGGATCGAGGTATTTTATTCCCGCGGGAACTGTTTAATTTTCCGGGATAAAACCTGTGTTATTGCATACAATCTATCTCTGCGCCAAATTTCATCCAGATGCGTTCAGCCGTTCTGGTGTGATTGAGTAACAAACATCAATCCATCCAAATTTAAGCATTTGTAATATTAAGTATAGAAGTATAGATTTTCAAAATGAACACAGTACCTACCCGATAAAACCTCCGGGACCAAATCCTCCGAAGCGAATGGAAAATTATGTGCCTCTTCCTCAATTGTAGGTATATGTTCTGTTTGAATACACTTCTGTCTAGATTTTTTAATTAAAGTTCTTATTTCAGTTACAAATCCTAGAAATCTAATCATAGTTCAATAAAAGCTCAACGGAACTCGGCATTTGCTAAGCTATTATATTGTCTAGACTATAAATCATAGACTACGTGAAATATTAGAGTGGGCGCATTTAATAATTCATACCATGCTATATTTCGTACTTAGTGCAATAGATTCATGTATTTTGTTTACAATATGTCTTTCACGTATTATTTATTATTTGACTTAGACCACGATTAATAAATCTATCTTTACGTTGTACCTACGATATGACATAAGAAATATTAAACTTGGTTTTATATGAAGATGGAACACTTATCGTCTTAAATAATGGCGGAAAAAGATTCGGTGATGTATTTATTATATGTTAAAGATTAGTTATTATAAAAAAATAAAATATTTCCTCCGCATCCTTTCTAACAAGCAGCACAATAATTGTCAATCATGGTGTCACATGGAAACATAAACATTTCAAACTCTATGAAGAGGAATAAACCTACAATTACGTTTATACATAATAGTTATATTATGTTAACAACGACTTTTCCTGGAACCTAATTGCTTTTTATTTCTTGCAGAGCTTGTGTTAATGTCACAAGCCTTGATTTAAGGTTTAAAGCCAGAATCTTACCTCAGGAAAGCGATGGCTGTTATCAAAAACTCACGCCATTCGGCTATTTTAAATAAATGACGTTTTCATAAAGATAAAAATGATGATAAACATTATAGCTATATGTAAATAGTTTACCAGTACAGTCTGACGCATTTGTAAATTGGGAATTTTAGACTCAAAAAGTAGTAGGTACTTAAAGGATTTTATTTTACTTATGGCCTAAAGTCTCTCAGAGAAGGTCCCTTCATCGCTGTGTACGAGTTGGCTAGAACTACAAATATAATATGTAAATGCAAATTGTTTGGATAGTGGTTAAAAAGGTCTGAAGACTGACATAGGGTAGGTACTTTTTTCCTAGGAAAAGAAAAGAGTTCTCATGGGATTTTCACGACACTTATGTCGTCATCATCTAGTACCTATATACTAAAATACAATATCTACACGTTCTGAGGTCTATGGCCGGTCTGAGAGCATTAGTTGGTGGCAGGCTGGCAGGTGCGAGGCCACCTGCGCACGTGTCGGCGGTCGTTACAAAAACGCATATGGGGGGCGCGACCTGTTACACTGTAAACACTGACCGTCCTGTCATACCCATGGCCGACATACGGGAAGCCATTAAACTCATTGTTATTACTCCAATCGGTTATAAGAGGTTTTTAAACGGCCAAAATTAAGTCAAGACATCTAAGTCTATAAACAATACAATTTAATTCATATTTGAAAAACAAAAATCGAGCAGAAAAAATAGGTACTTACTATTTATAAGATTATGCACAGATGCATGGAGATTTCCGGTTTAAAAAAATCCCGTGAGAACTTTTAATTATCCAGAATAAATAGGTTTTCAACTAGCTACATCTCTAAACTATCTCAGTATCAAAACTTCGTTAAAATTAGTTTTGTTAGTAAAAGCGTAGCAAACAAATAACTAAATTTTTACAAAATTCACTTAACACGTCTTTAGAACATAACAATTGGCAATTGAATTACTTATTTATATGAATCATGAGGTACAAATAGGGTAATTGTGACATCAAAAAGAAATGTTACAACGTTTTGATTGCGAATAAAAACGTCAAATTTCAACTTAAATAACTAATATATAACGGTCACTAATTGGGCGTTACGTGTCGATTTTAGCTCAACAACAATATCTACTTAGGTATTAAATTTTAATCGGTTTTAAGCGCCTTTCAAGCGATTACAAGAACCTTAACACCGATGAATTGAAATAGAAAAGACGATAGGTATTCCTATAAAAGTCGCTAAAATTGCAATACAAAAGATCCCTAATACCTAATTATATGTTTAATAAGGTTCTTACTTACTTAAAACGAAATAGGTATATCGATAATATGTAAGCAGGATTCTCTGTAGATAATTATAGGGAGGCATATGTACCTATTGCATGCTGACTGCCAAGTAAGTAGCAACACCGGTTTTGCCTATATGTAGTACAAACAGAAGTCCCATATACTCTTAGATCCAACATTATCAGTATTTTGATCTCCCATTTTAATTAGTTAGGCATTATACTGTTAAGATATTCAATATACTTACTTACATTACGTAGATAATAATTTATAGGTAGTTACTTCGGATTTAAATATTGTATAGCGAGTAGACCAATTCAAAAGTGTATTCGACTAGGTACTTAGGTTTTGTTACTTTTACGATGAAAATGCGGAATTTATATGCATTCAGGTGACGGACGTAAGCTTATTGAGCAAATAATAGAGGGAATTGAAAATACTTACTCGAATAATTCTAAGCGGATGAAAACGTAAGCATAAGCTTAAATGCATTTATTTTAATAATTTTAATAAATAAATAAAAATATGCCGTTACAGGCCGTATCAACAACAGTTTACTTAAAAAAGTTTGACTGAGTTGATAAATGAAACGCTTTGGCATTTAATACCCAAAATCTTTGATACTTAAATTCCACATCAATGCCCAAAATCCAAATGGAACTTTTTTTTTCATTTTGGTATTGTGAAAGTAAATAATTAATGTTAACTTTTTGTGAAACTTTTTTTTTAGTCCGAGACGATCAGGAAAGACATAGCATAACAAAATTTAACTTAAACAGTTTGGTGCGAGTGAAAAGATGCGGACCTAAATAGGGTACTGGGTTATTGTAAGAGGTAAGCCAAGTCCAGCCATTCTACTCGTATCGTCTGGATATTAAGTGGAAGACAGGATATGACGGCGCGGCGGCACTTCGGAAGGAAACGGAACGGACGTATCAATGGGCGGACGAGTACGTGACGTCTACGCGGCGTCACTGGCTATAAAATGATAAGCCTTTTGTTACAACTATTCGCCATTTAAAGTTATTTTTATGCTTTTTACTACAGATAGGCCCAGACTCCAGAGGGCGGCTTACAACAATTTTATTCACACAATACACACAACGATTTTCTTATGTTGCAAAGAAAAACATCGTGAATGAACTAGAAGTTTAATAATAAACTTCTAGTTCATTCACTATCATGGACTTCCGCAAAGTAACGCCTGCTTCTATTCAATATAAGAAAAACATCGTTTGTTAATGTTTAATTAAGTCGAGACGAAAAATGTTGTGTTAAGACGCATTGTAAAAATTAATAGTCTTTACAAAATTTTGTAACTTCGGCTACTTACGCAAATTTCTCCGAAGCTTCAATAAAATAGAGTATTGTACGCAATATGTGTCAATCAGCGCAAGATATTTTCATATCTAGTTTCTATTTAGTTCTAAGAAAAAACGTCTATTAATGGGCGCTTCGGCGGAAGGCGATTTTCAAGACGGCGCGGGCGCAACGCCGCCGGAAGTGGCCATGTTGTATGAATGAACGCGTGACGTCATCGTGACGTCGTGCAGTATCCGGGTGCTGCGGTGTTTGTAATAATTAGTTTCAGGCATCAGCTGTAAAGGGCTCTATGGATATGAACTTTGTGTGACAGAGATTCAATAAAAAATACTTGCAGAGCTTTCCGTAGACATTGGTTGAAAATCTGAAGCACGGTATACATAGACGGATTAAGAAATTGTCAAGCACTATTAGAAATTTAGAATTAAGAAAAGTGTGTTTTGTTATTATGGCGCATATATTATAGTACTTACCAATTAATTATATAAGTTATTCACTAAACAAAAGATATTATAAGCTACTTACGATTACACAGTTTATTTTTAAATTCACGCTACCTGTAGTCTTTGCGAGTAGTTGTTTACTTATTGTTCATCGTGCTAATACATGATCGTGTAGGTACTTAAAACTTCGAGGTCAAAGTCATTCTTTATGTACGCAGGTCACATAAACAGCTGCGTTAGACAGGTGTTTCTAACGCCCGCCCCTTATTACTAATGATAATACCCGATTGTCTCATACCTTATAACTTATAAGCCTTATTTCGCACAATAAATGACCGTGGCCATCATATGCGGGAGTGCAACGGTCTCAAAATGGGAATTAATTAACAGATGTACCTATAACTGGAGATCTTAGCTAGGGCCCGTTTTTTCATGTAACTGTACTCCAAATTTAATTGGAATGGTCTACTACTATTAAAATTGATATTTAAAATGAGATTAATGATTATTCTTATTTGAAAAGCAAAATTATTCGACGATTTGGAGTAGATTAATTCAGTTTAAAATTAATATTCTTAGGTATCTAATGTTCAGGAATATTATACTAAAAATCGAATAGGATTTGCTTTAATAATAATAAATAAATAAATCTATTTATTTTCCAGAAATATTCCAAAAAATAATGATATTTATGGTGTCAGTGATCCGTCTCTTCACCGAATACGGTGTTGTAATGTTGTATTCGAATTTGTTGGATTGATAGGTAACGGCTTTAGATTACGAAGTGCCTAATACCTATAGGTACCAATAATTCGTATTAGAAATTACGATCACGTCAACTTGATTATCGAATAAGATTTGCGACGGACTGTTAAAGGATGTAACCTATTACTGAAAGGTGAGCGACCTGTACCGTTATTATGCGTTACTGCTGTTTGACTTGTGAGCCATCGATACTAGCTTACTGTTTACAACGATTATATCTCATGCCGTATGAATATTCATTGTGCGATACGCGCCGTACATTTTTAACGACTGTAATTCGCACGGCCTCAATTTTAACGTTTAAGTGCATGGTCGGCATAAACGAGTGACATTTTGGAATAAATTACCAGCTTTCAAACAGTACGGTCTTATGAGATTTCATAAAATACGAAAATGAAATTTTTATGCTCGATACTTAAATTTCAAACCCTTTTTGGCACTTGTAAAAGATTAATCACAATAAAGGGCGTGCCGAACCTGCAATAGGTAAGTTCCACTAAAATTAGGCTTTACAATTATTAAGAAGGTCTACAAGTGAGTATACTGACTGTCGGTACATAGAGGATATTTATACTAAAGTAACTTAGATACATTGTAATATTGCCTGATTGATTCTATAAGTACTGTGTGTACCTATATAATACACTGATAATAATACATATACAATCATACATACACTAATATTCTGCTTTTAGCTCAACGTTTTTAATGATTGTAATAAAAATTTGAATTCGAGCTTTAATAGATTACAAAAAGCTCCCGTGAAAAATAGATTTTTTTGGTAATCTAATTAGTATTTATGATAAATATTAAGACAATTATACTGATTGATTCTAATGATATATTTTTTGCTCTGAGAAACTTGTTCAATAAAAGTTATGTTATAGCTTGTCTATTAAAATAATAAACGCTTAATAAATTTATAATAAAACTTAATTGGTATTGCGGTGCCACAGAAAACGCTTACCATACCTACTGGAACATTTACCCTTTTCTATATTATATAGAAAATAATTGCATTTACCATAATGCAAAGAGCTTTCAGTCTTTATTAAGGACCTGCTCAATATTTCCAATGGATTTTCGGGTCAGATGGTTATTGGCGTCATAAAAGTCCTATATAAGATATCCGAAGGCCTTGTTGAATACATAATAGATGCCATTATATTTTTTCACCTCATATTGGGATAGATGATAATAAAATGCAGAACCGAGCGTTCACATTATATTCACGTAATCTAAGTATGCAAATGTAAGCTTGTGACAATACTGCGAAGCTTTTTTATGCGCGTCACGCGGCGGAAGTGCGGCGAGGTGCGCCCGCGCCGCCGGATCCAACATGGCGGCGAAAGTGCTTCCGGCCCTACTGAAGAGTTCTCAATGAAGCTCGCTCGCGGTAGCGTAGATATCAAATTATCATTCATGTGTACATTGGATTATGTACATTAGAGCTTTGTTTGAAATGTTGAATGAATGTGTAGTAGGTAGGTAAGAATAAGTAGGTAAGAATATTGTCAATAAGAACAATTGCTAATAAAAAGGTTTATCTTTATAAATGATTTATTAATGCTAGGCGTTACTATTCGCTTGTGGTATCTATTGTTAATAGTAAATTTTACTTAGAGTTACTAAGTGTTATTTTATTCAATAATTTGAAATGAATATCATAGCTGGAAATCAATTTATTCTTATTAACTCCTAAGGACTTGTTCGTAGTTTAACCTATCTACAGGGTTAACTTAAGGCGCTGCCGAAGCACGAAATAGTTTGGCTCTCCTCACTCCTCACAACAGGAAAAATGGAATAGAATGGAGAGAAAGGACACAGGTCCAACAAAACACGGAATAAATTTGAGAAAACCCCGTATTCGTACAAAATACTTCCTAAGTATTTCTTGTTTAATAGAAATCAATCAAAGAATGAGAATGATTTAGAATTTGAAATTTAATGTTAAATTTTTATAGTAAATTATATTTTTAATTGGTAAAAACTGCCTTGACAGGTGAAATAAAAAAATATATCCATACATACTTCGGTTTGATTTTTTTATGCAGCCAATTTGTTTAAACTGTGTTTTGGGATCAAACAACGACTGCTTGCCACCGATTAACAAACTGCTTTAGAAACCTCCTTTTTAACGATTTCACAAACAGACTAAGCCTTAATACTTAGTTTTATTGTTAGTTGTTTTTATGTATGTGTTTCTTGGTGTACAATAAAGAATTTTTCATTCATTCATTCATACTCTATCTGCTTTCTCAAAAATATTGTTCAAAAGAGGTTTTTTTACTAAATTATAGGCTAGCGCTAAGCTGCAATCAAAGCCGAGAGCTCGAACTAAGTTCTAACACAGGGGATAAAAATATGAAAAAAAAAGCTAAGATTTGACAAATAAGTTCCAAGTATTTTACAAATAAAGTATTTCGTATAGCAATGGAGACTTATATTAGCTTACAAACCGCTACTATTTTGATACATAAGTCACTTGAGAATAATTATTAACCGCGATAAGAAAATACCAAGTTATCCTCATAATTATTTCCGTTTCCAATTAAAATAATTAATAATGAAACCTAATTTAATTGTTAGTTACTTAAAAAATATTTTGTCTTGGCTATAAAGTTTTTTTTAAAAGTATTAAAGTAAGTATTTATTTTTATTAAATAAACTGTGTTCAACAGGATAGGCGGATGAATGAGTTGGTTTAAGAAGGGAAGTTTTCTATTCGTAATATATAGTATACCGAAGTATACCAGCTACGTTTTCCGTCGGTCTACGTTTACAAGAATACTTGAGTATTTTTTTTTCTCAGCATAATATACCTAGTACGTATAGCAGTAATTAATTTATATAAGTACTATCTAATGAACAAACCTGGTAGCACGTAGGACTGGTCAGGGCAGATGTTATCCACAGAAGGGTCGAAAGCGAGCCTGTTCTGATCACCATATTGCAACTTGTTAGAGTTCCCCGATTGTTCGTAGCCTAACCTCGCGACACTAAGCGCTTGCTCGTAGTTTAACCTATTGTCCGTTTGTTCTTCATAAGGTTTTTTCACACTGTAGTCCGTGAAATTGAGCTTAGTGAGGGTGGACATGGGGTGTAGCGGCGCCGCGCACGGAGGCCCGGCGGCTTCGCGCGGCTCTACTAGCAGCATGGCGGCCTTGCACCGCCGTGGAACACTGCACTTTACCGATTCATATCACTCGTAAATAACGCTTAATTAATTTATGTAAAATATTTATTACTATATAAAAAAATATACGATTTTATAATAAATGTTTTTAAACTCCAAAGTATATATAAAATTAATTACTTAGCAGTCGATGTTATAAAAGCACAAAAATAACTGTTTATTTATTTAAGTTTAGAAAGGGCGATGTTATTACGACAGCGTGTTAGTACTGAAAGTATTCGTAGCACCACAGCGCTTCGCGTCTAATCGCGGACTGAGGCCTGAGCTTTCGTATCGCTCGGCCTCGGGCGGATCGAGAGAGGGCGGCCGCGGAAAATGTGCCGAGTGCAGTCGACACCGACCGACTTGAGTCGAATAGCGACGAAATTATACGAGCAACAGCAAAGCACTTTGCGACCTGCCGTGCCACCTGCTGGTACGACCAACTGTTGCGCGACCGTTTTTTTGCCAACCGGCCGAAGTATCATGAAAATGAACAAACCACGTGAACCTCGCCAAGTCGCGACAGTCTTAATTTTTAAAAATAAATGCAGTCTAATTATTCATGCATTACGAATGAGCTCTTAATTAATAACAAACAAAGCAATACATTACATCACGAGGCATTTTCCCTCTCGCTTATCATTTAAGGAAAATAGTGCTAACTATAAACTAATAAATACATTTATACGACGCTAATTAGAATAGTTAAATAGCATAACAAATGTTATTAGAGGCGTAGAAGTTTTAATGGTTTTAAAAGGTAAAAAGAAAATACTTTGTCTAATTACACGCTTCAGTTAATGATACAAGGCTTTTGTTTTAGAGAGCGCGCGTTCCTTTGGAATTTTAAAATGACTTACTAGCTGTGCCCGCGACTTCGTCCGCGTGGAATAGTGACTTTCGGCAGCATTTTGAATTTTTTAGGCTAATTATTTTGCAAATAAAACACATACATACTTAAATATTTAATAAGCATAGCGAAGCATATTAATTTGCTGCAAATAGCTTATTTAAGTACATTTTTATACACGACTTTCTTTTATATTTTTATTTTCTGGGCCGTAAGCTTTTTTGCCGTCGTCATCACAAAAAAACTTTCATCCTCTATTTCAATTCTTTACAGCCCTTTTTTCGCATTAAAAAGTAGGCTATGTCCTCTCTTAGGCTTTAGATTGCGTGATTGCGTAACATATAGACAGACAGAGTTACTTTCACTTTTATAATATTAATAATGATTTGTTTGTACATTTTAACACACATTTTAGTCACAGCAAAATGCAGAAAACGTTTGATAGCAAAATGAATGTTCTATGAATGGCGACACTTTTCACGAAACGTCTATTTTCCGTAAGTTGAAGTAATAAGGTTGTAAAATTAAATTTTGAATTAAAATAGTTTTTGCTAGCAGCATCGCTCACGTTAAGTTCGATTTTCATACAAAATTTGAACCATTATTTTACCACCTTTAAATTTTCAAAAATTCTTTTTTCTGCGTCATAAAAGCCACCTGTATGCCAAATTTCAGCCCGTCCTGTGCGTTGCTAGATCAGTCAGTCAGTGCGTTTTTCCTCTTATATTTAGATTAGTGTTTTTAATAAGTATACTACGCGTAATTTTTAATGGCCCCCATTGTACATAGAAATGATTAAATATCGCTGATGTAGAAAAAGCAATTTTTTTTCTACAATACTGTCGAGGTAATTCGCTGACAGCTACAACGTAAAGCGTAATTACGTATAATGATCATGACTTATGCCGTATGCTCGACCTTGGTGCTGATTCCTATTGTTTGATAGAGTTGGGAAACGGGTTTACTCGGTTACGTCTATTTGCGTTTGAACCAAATTAGTGCCATTGTGGGCAACACTTAAGTTTTTGAAATATGAAATAGAATAGATAATATTAATTATACGCAAGATTTTTCATGGATTAAAATAACTCTAGCCCCTTGGGAACTCTAGACTTCACTTAAGTGACATTGCAGTCTAGAGCTACATAACTTGAAATAGAATTAAAAAAGCCCGCATTAGTCAAGTCAATTCCGTTAAATATTTTTACCCGTCTTTGGTTCAGTTTAGTCCGGACAAACTGGATTTTGTTGTTAGTAAATATTATTTTGCCAGATAAGTTGTGGGACTGCACCTAACTATAAACAAAAGAAAATTTGCGCAAAATTATATCAGTACCATAATATTATAAATGCGAAAGCGTGTCTGTGTGTCTGCTATGCTTTCACTGTATCCCAAGGAGGGCATAGGCTACTATTTATCCCGGAAAATAAAAGAGTTCCTGAGGGAATTAAAAAAAGTTAATCCACGCGGACGAAGTCGCGGGCATCATCTAGTCCCTGATATATTTAGCTGAGGATTCATATGATACCATTATTGCTCAGTTCGCGTTACATAAAACCATTTACCCTCCCACATATCGCATATTGGTTTTAAGCGCAGGATGTTTACAATTGCAGGTAAGATTTGGGACAGATGTTGGATATTAGTTTCTGATAGTCGAGTGATGTTCTTTTGATTCTGTGGGAGGGCACGGGCTGAAGGCGGTGCCGAAACGGGGTCAAGTTACAGGGGTGGGTCTCAAAAGGTCACAATGGAAAGGGGACGCTCAAATATTCCAGGGGATACATGATAATAGACACCTGAGCACGTGTGCTACCGGATATTGAGGGCCATTGTCTACAGAGGAAGCGATTTCGACGCGTCGGAAGATCCATTGCGATATTTTTTATTAATTTAACTGTGCTCCGCTGGTGCTCTCTGCCTTTTCGATTAATTAATACGATTTAAACTAATCCTCTTGGCTCAAAAAAGTGTGTGTGACAGACACACGGCAGAAGTGAAACTTCAGAAAAGTAGCCTACGAGAGAATGAGATAAATCTAACTTGTTTTCTATATCATTCTCTCGTAGGCTTAGTCCTAGTTAGTAGTCGTTTTTTCGTTTCATATTTTTGTTTCGTTGAGTTTTCAAATCGCAATTAACAACGATTCTAAAGAAGTTTCACTTCAAAAATTAATACTATTATTCATTTTTCCTAATTGAATGAATGAACACACTTTTATGTTCACCATTTGTTGTGTCTTTTTGGACATTGCATACATATACATTAATAAAATTCGGTTAACTTAGCTAAAAATAAATTAAGTATACAATTTGTCCTCTTGGCGGCGGCTGTCTAGCTTTTTAATAGTTACTTAAGCTATAAAGATATTCGACAAAGATATTCGACCTACATTTGGTCTGTACGTGTAAAAACCTATGAAATAAAAAAAAAGTATTTTACTATACAATTATTTCCCCAACTAATTTATTCAAGCCATGGATAGCTATCAGTAATCTTCTATTTTCTAATAGCTAATTTATTCAAGCCATGAATAGCTATTAGTAATCATCTATTCTCTAATAACCGGAGGTTTTGTATCGCAGCAAGAAACGGTACGGGGTACCCGATGTTGAATGCATTCGAGATTCAATTTAGGAGCCGCGCGCAAGGAAATAGCGCGGGAAATGAGTTTTCGATATTTGAATAAATGGGTCGCGGAAATAAATACACGCGGGATATTGTCTCTGCTCGCAATCTTGGATCTTATGACTTGTCTAGATGCTTAAAAAGGAAATGAATTTGTGAGTGAAATGCCAGTTATTAGGAATAGTGATGTACGGTTATCACTACTATTCATAAATTTAATGTAAGACGGTGACTTGTTATTTTTATGATAGTATCTATTATAAAAAAATATATAAGTAGTTTGTTATTTGATTGTATCACCAGGCAAAATAATTTGAATAGTAAAAGCTAGTGGAATAGGTAAGTACATAATAATGATTGCAGCGTTATTTTATCTAAATTCTTTAGAAATCATGCAATAGATGATCTACTTATTTTATATAGCTGAATCACATCAACGTTGAATGGTTATTGAAGTGAAACTTATTTAGAATTGTTGTGATTTGAAAATTCAATAAAACGAAAAAGCGACACTATAAAGAGACAAACATATTCATTATAGGATTTAGCCTGCGAGAGAATGAGATAGAGTACAGGTTATATTTGTCTCATTCTCTCGTAGGCTACTTTTCTGAAGTTTCACTACTGTCGTGTGTGAATTGCACACAGACACTTTGTTTTTTAAAGAAATCGCTTATCTATTCATTAGCCATATTTTACTAGGAACAAAATCAAATGGAGTCGGCATCGAAAAGAAGACGAATTACGTATGGCATAGGCGTAATATCGATCGCAAAAGGCAAAGTAATATTGAAATACCGCGGCCGATCGTTATTCACAAAGTATGCTCGTCATTCCAGCGGCGATGTTTAAACTTAAAAATACAATTTACCGAGGAATTCCCTGCTTTGAATTACATTAAGTGTAAACAATAAAGCGCTAGTGAGCGTATCGGCCGCGGCAGGCGACGGAAGCACACGATAAACAATCTTTTATAGATAAAACTCTGAAAACAGTCCATAAAATAGAACGGGCCGTAACCACTTCATCCAGACATGTCAATGGAGGGTAATAATACTACTTATACTAAGAGGTGGCGAGCTTTTTAGATAGGTCCTTATTATACTTCCAATAGTTTTAGTTAAAAAAAAAGTGTGTGTGTGCAATTCACACACGGCAAAAGTGAAAATTTTATAATTTGGGGTTTTGTCGAGATCGGCAGATCTTTCGGAGATCACATATCACTTACCTACTGCGGGATAATGCTAATTTCGAAAGGTAGTTTCTAGCTCTAGAATATCACCTATAGAGAGGCGTGACAGATGGAAAGTAAATAATTACTTAGCGTCCAAAGTGGTGGGGGGCAGCATCGATCCGCAGCTCCTCAATGAAGTGAGAAACTGTCTCGTCTAATCTGGTATTTGTTAGATAGATAAATGTCTCATTTGGTAATAAGATATACTTAGTCTGTATCAAACACATGGACAAACCGATCACTTTCTCTTAGATTATACGTACCTATGCCACCGTTCACGTTGTTTAAAATGTCAAACCATGCAGCATAAATTACAATGAATTTCTTTAAAATTGACAACGTAAACGATTTTTTAAAATTCCAGCATTCCTAACCTTGCGCTAATTAAAAAGCGCAGCACATCCGGTTGAGCCCAATATTCAAAAGTGATTAAATTCTGATTTGAATTTAAATTTTTATGTTTGCTATTATACGAGGCCTAAGGTTACTGCGCTTCCTGTGATTTTAAGGATACGCTGCCTTAATGATTGTGAGGATAACATTTTTTTAATTTAATAATACACTAAGGCACATTCTAAAAGCCGTGTCCTTAAAAATGGTTCTTTTTATAAATAAAGAACAACGCTAAAGCTTTTGACAACAGTGGTAAAGTAGTATAATTTAAAATTGGAGCGCGCTCGGGAGTCGGGACGTCACTTCCGGTACCAATAATTTATTTCTCTTGGCCTCCATCATGTGACGAGATGGTGCGAGATACGACATTTATCCACGTTTAAATTTAGAATGATTTCTACGAAGATTATGATTGTGAAATATTATTTTTGATTTGCTTACCTCGACCTACCTATATTTTTCTTTATTTTTGACTACTTATATATAATTTTTTTGGAAAGTGTTTCACTTCACTAGACTATACTCATATTCGTATTTTGCTAGTAAATACATTTTCTTAAAGCTGTCAAAAAAAAGACTAGACTACCGAATCCGGATGAACTAAGGATTTTTTGTAAGTACCAACAAAAAATATAGTAGATACTTAAACACGTAGAAAAAAATCTTTACAAGTGACCCTTGACATTGAGAGAGGATGTAAATGGAGAAGAATAGTTACAACAAGCTACACCAAATCTCGATCTTGACTTTGTGAAAATTGATCATTCTCAGCTGTAAAGCTACACTATTAATATATTTTGAGGGAAAGCTCAGTTAAAACGTGGCGATTTTGTCTCTAACTATAAAGCTAGTGCTGGTGTAGTAACTCCGATAATACGGTCCAACTGTCGGAACTGTTGGGATTTAAATATGCGATGTTTCAGATTAAGTCCACATCAAAACTTTTTAGAGAATAACCTTTAAAAGCAACTCGATAAATGATAATATCGTATCAAAAGTTAAACCAAAAATTTATAAGCAAAAACAACAGCGAAGATGACCCGTGTCAAAAGGCTAAACATTTTTATGACAGCGCTATCAGCAGTTGCGAAGGCCGGCGCCCACGGCGTCCGCCCACCCCCGCCCTTAGTCCACAGATAAGATATTAACATTAAAACAATGTATTTTTTTTTAAATTGGTTTTAATAACAATTTGCGATAGGGATTTTATATACTAGGGATTCTGTTTTTGCTGATTTTCAGTGAGTCGTATGCTGTAAGTGGTTGACGCTGATTTTGTACTTACGAGCTCAATTCAGTAATCAATTCAGTGAGTGATTCAGATTTGAAAACATTTAAACTTATACATTTCGTAAAATATATAATAAACAATAACTAAACTCACGTTTGAAGGAAGGTTGAATTTCCTATTATTGACTTGTTAGGGAGGTAATCTACAATATTGTTTGAGATGTCATTCCATTGCCGGACTACAACACAGCAAGGATCTCCTCATAGAATGCGAAAGGTTTAAGTCACCTTGAACCATGATAGTCAGGCTAGCTTAGTGAATTGGCTAGACTTGCTTGTATACATACAAGAAAATTCAACTACTTTTGGAACAAGAACAATGTTCTACTTGGCTTAAAAGCTTACCTCACAATTGTTGCAATAATTTAACAAAAAGTGTAATGAATGATATTGATCGATCGAAGCCAAGTCAATTTGGGTAGATCGATGAGCTAAAACCTGCACTGACAAATAATAATTAATGGATAATGAATTCTCGTCAAATATTTGTTTTTGCGGGGGACTCCTACAATTAAAGCAGAGAGGGCCGCAAATAAGGCAATTAATTGAATTCGGCACTTCAAAGCACCGCCCCGGGCTTTGTCGGCGCCTGAAGGCTCGGTAACACGATGCTCGTATTGCAGACTTGTGTTTTGCGCCAAACACGCTAAAACTCCTTCAACCGTCTCAAAATTCCCACACCTTTTATTGGGACGTGAAAATTTTGAGTGTGGAGACACCTGCGGAATTCGGGAACAATACCAACTTGAGTTACACCAAAAAAGCACATACTTTGATTTATTTTTTAATACCGCTAAAAGAACGGATTATATCTCATCTAGTATTGTACGCGAATCGGTGCTTTACTTTTGAAATTAACTTGGAATTCATAATTTTTGCAGAAAAAATAGCCTACGGTTTCGTTTTTACGGTTAAATTATTGGATTGGTGCGTGAAAGATCGATACTATCGGTACCTACTATTCAAGTTTATCTTATGCCTGTAGTTTGACTTGATCGTATTCATCGCACGTATTTAAAAACCAAATCAAATTATAGAAATACTTCAAGTACATAATATACCGTACGTATTTGCCTAATTAGAAGTACGAAGTTGAAGTATTTATTACCCAATGCGTCTCAAGTGCGTTCTCGTACTTAAAATATTCTACCAAATAAAGGCCCTGCCTGTAACCGCACTTATTTGCATACCGAGTAGGTATTGGTATCAGCGACCTACCAACATGTCTGCCAGTTCATGTCGACTGCGAACACAAAGTACAAATAACACGGCTCAATAGCGATAACTTGTTATCTACAGAATACCAAGAATCGTTCCAACTTTGTATTGAATTCATTTATTTTAATTAAAATATACTGTACGTTTAGGTGAAGCTATTTATATTCTTTATCTGCGCGGGGATTTCACAATTGCTTATTATGTATTTATTAACTTAGAGGGAAATTTGTTTTATTCCATTGACTATGAAATGCATTCATGAAACTATTTGATAAGGATGAAGTTTGTTTTCAAATTCTAATCCATGCTAATGTTATAAATGCGAAGTTGTGTCTGCCAGTCTGTCTGTCGGTTACGTTTTAAGGTTGTTCTACCGATTTTTACGAAAAATCATTTTTTATACTACCTACTTTATATCACGGAACTTCAAAGAGTTCCTACAGAATTTTCAAAAAACCCAAGCCCACGTGGACCTTGTCATGGGTATGTATCATCTAGTCGATAATATGAAACAAGTTACTCCTTTTTACGACTGCCTGAAAACAGGAGTATACTGTTTTCAGGGTTCATGTATGTATGTGAGTTTGTATATTCCACCATAACTTCTATACGTCTGAACCGATTTTGATAAATGAGGTAGGTATCGTTAGGATCCCTAGCTTATAAAAGTTAAAAAAAAAATTCGAAAATAAGACTAACTGTATAATCATCATCTAGAATATGATGAGTAGATTCCAAAAATATATATCACTATAGTTCAATATCCAGTGATTCACAAAAAAATATCATTTAATAAGAATGTGAATAAGATTATATTAGATTTTTAACTTTTTAGTTCGTTTTTTGGCAGGGCAGTCGTGTTTTTAATTTTTTTTAATTATGAATTGTTTTCAAAAGATTTAAAGAACCAATTCTGATATTTTCGTCATTGAAGAGAAAATTTCTTTTGAACTTAGTAAGTAGGTATCCTAAGTAATTTTCCATCTTACTAGTGCACTTAGCTATTAAATAAGGCACGGTTTCCTTCTCACGACAATCCGGACTTGACGGCTCTTCTTTAATTCTAATAATTGCGAGACACCTCTTTAACAAGCAGGATCCGGTTGCACATGCACATACTTATTCCTATTATTACATATATGTAGCTACGAGTATATATGGTGCATTAAGTGAGTAAGGTTCTAGTTAAAAGAAACCATATATATTGTACATATTGCGTACATAATACGTATTGTACGTAGAGGTACATACCCAGTTGTTAGAATATGTGAATCCAATATTTCCAAAATGTGTTGCTTGTAAAACTATATAAGTCTTGGTTGATTTTATTTAAAAAGTTTAGGGTAAAAGGACAGATTAAATAATACTAACTAAAGAAGATAAAAATATGACTTTTACTGTCGACGATAGGGTTCGTCCTAACTAACAGATTTGTTAACTGACAGTCTTGGAATAGGCATGATGACAGTATCCAAGAATCAATGAAATTATGAATTTATCTAATGAACTAGGACTCATGAAATATAAAAAACGTATTTATTTTTCTATTCCGAGTGAGATTGTTATTTATTTTGATAAAATAAAACTATGAAATACAGCAATCCGCCATATTGTATAAAACACCACTGAAGCGAATGACGTCACTATTGTTTTCGAGCTTTGACAATCGACCAAAAATCTATAAATACAGATGTTTTAAATGTTTATCAAGTATTTTCGTGTTTTTTTGTTTCCCAAAGATCATTTTCGTAATCTAGTTTTCTTTTACCGAATCCAAAGATATGAAATTAAAAATCGTTAGCCATGGATCAAGGATTTACCAAAGCTACTAGCTCTAATTTGCCCTGGATTGATTTGTTGATGCTGGGTATCTTGCATCAAACAAAGACTTTTGTTCAGCAGAATTTCGCAACGTCAAAACTTCCATCCAATAATAACATAATAATTTATAGGTTCTAAACCCGTAAAATGTGCTATTTTATATATTAAGAACTTAATGATAGTATTAGAGGTATGAAATGTTGTTTTTTAAAACTATACCGTATAACTTAATATGAGCGGTGATTGCCTTCTATGACGTGTGCCTCCTATTCGGGGCGTATGGGGTTCGATTCTTGGTACGCATCTCTCAACTTTTTGCAGTTATTTGTGTTATAAGCAAAACAGCATTTTTTAATAGATAGAGTGATTCAAGAGGAAGATTTATATGTACTTTTTATCCGGGAAAATTAAGGATTTCCCGCGGGAACCAAAAAACCTCAATCCACGCGGACAAAGTCGCGGGCACCAGCTAGTATTAGAATCAAGCAAAAACTTACGTCAAAGTGATCTTCGCAGAAATAAATAGTAGAATTTAGCCCTATAGCTGTAGGATCTCGCCGTGCAAGATTAAGCTACTTAGATCGCATTGTTTATTAAAGTGGCGCATGAATAAATAACTTGCTTGGAGTTAATTTTCATGTGTTATCACACTGGGGGACCGCACACGACTTACAACACTTTAGAGTTCATATTATTTACACAAAATATCTAAATTGCTGTACGAAGACTACTAGTCTTTACTACTAGTGTTTACTGCACCTAGTACATTAGAGTACATTGGTAAAAGCAATAGTGACGTCACAAACGACGCTATGACACCCGCGAGCGTTTTGGCGTTATTTTTAAAATTGAAATTTCAAATGCCAATTTTATCTACCAAACCTTTTTTCCTGCTGAAATAAGATATTTTTCCGAAATAGTAGATACTTCCGAACATAATCTGACCATTTCTCAAAATCAGTCATCATGCCTATTGTCTTAATTGCGAGTAGGTAATGTACGATACATAGGCAATAACAATAAGTAGCATTATCAGAAACCAAAACCATAAAAGGACGAAATTAAAGTTTATCTCAATGACTGTATTGTTTCAGTTAACAAACTGAATTTTTTAAAGCTAAATAAAATTTTATTGGCCCATGAAATGTAATCTAAACGGAGCGTTCAATTCCAACGAAAATAAAATAAAATGGCGGCGATAAGAATCACTTTTGAATATTAAATGCTTTTGTGACTGTGTGACCCTTTACCCTTTATTACAATATTTGGAATATCAATCGAATCAAAATCAGTACGGGACCAAATCAAGGACGTCTAAAATAGGTGAATGGCAAAGAATGGCCTCATTGTGTTGCCACTTCGCAAGCCCTTGTTAAGAGCTTATTGAACTACAAGGACCCCTTAAAGATGGCGTTGTGTATTATAAAAACAGACGTCCAAAGGGCACCCCTTGCTCTTTTAGTGTGCCAACCCTCAAGGACTCGTTCTTTACCTCTTACCTGATTTGTTCAATACATTTTAGATTACTTAGTCCATTTTTTTATGTAAGTACTTACCTACTTCGCTGATAAAAAATATCACTATTGTTATCATATAATTTAAAAAGTGAAATTGTAAAAATCAATATGTAAAATTGTAGGAAAGTCAGTATGTAATAAGTATGTACGATAAACATAATTAACTTTGTCAGGACTAAAACAGACTTTTGTTCAACACCTGATTTACCTTTACCTATTTACTTATATCCAAATTGTCTATTAGATTCCTTGTTCTAATATCCTTTATGCCGATTTTCGTAATTCGAAATTTGAAAAGGACCCGCACGTGCGCAGGAGTGTGGATCGGGTTGCACCGGAAGCCGGTGGCGCACAATGGCTGCCGGATGTGGCCGCTCGAAACGACACGTATCTTTTTAGTATTGACATCTCAGGAAAGCTCAATATTTTCCCTGTCCACACTTCACGCTCTATGTAAATGATATTATTATTGATTTCATAACAGAGGGCACGTGTTTGGATTAAGCACAATACAACTATTTGATATGTTCGATTCTATGTCCTTTCTTATATAAAAGAATGACAAAAGAAATGTTATGAAAGCGCACTTGAGTGTAAAATGCGCTTTTTAATATAAATGGGTCGGAAAAACGATGCGTGGATGGTTAAATTAGGGTTGTAGAGTTGAGTTACGATTTAGGTCGTTCCATAATATTTTAGATGTTATGTTTGTACTTCTGTACTAATAATATTATAAATGCGAAAGTTTGGACGGATGGATGTTTGCTACTGAATCACGCCAGAACGGCTAAACGGATCTGGATGAAATTTGACACAGAGATAGATTATAGTCTGGAATTACACAAAGGCTACTTTTTATACCGGAAAATTAAAAAGTTCCCGCGGGAACCAAAATACCTCAATCCAAGCGGACGAAGACGCGGGCATCAGATAGTAAAAAATAAAACAACACGGTAAGGTAACCTTGTTCTATACATTTTTACAAATGATATAGAAGTAGCACTATTTGAATAAAGGCTAAGTAACACAGAAAACACGAGGTCGAACTTAGTGCTTGTAACTCGTAGGTATTTATGTGCATTGCAGGATACAAGGCGTCAACGCTAGATTAACTGCCTATATCATTTATGGAATTAATTTAACGCGATTGGCTAAAGCCACGTAGCTCGTAAACACGCTAATAAGGATGAACCGTGATTTATGCTCGGTGTGTAGTGTTGGGCAGAGTTTATGTAATCGACACTCGACAGGCACACGTCTACTACTTGATCTGAATTTAACTAATGCATCTACATTAGTTTGTCGCATTAATTAAAGTAATTTATGAACATAGTTTTAAGGCACGTTTAGTTGAAGAAATGTTACGTGTAGGTTTGATCTGAGTTTAATTATTTCAGTTGCTTATGTGAATCCATGTTAATATTATAAATGCGAAAGTGTATCTGTCTGTCTGTACGTCTGTCTGCTACGCTATCTCGGGTCATCTGTTCAACCGATTTTGATGAAATTTGCTATAGGGATAGTTTGTATCCAGGGGAAGGACATAGGCTACTCTTTATCACGGAAAATTAAAGAGTTCTCGCGGGAATCAAAAACCCTAAGCCACGCGGACGAAGTCGCGGGCCCCATCTAGTCTGAAATATATGAACATTTAAATACAGTTACCTAAATATATAAAGCGAAAACGTGACTATTATTTAAAGGAGGAGGAGGAGGAGGTAAAAGGGAAAAGTGAATATAGTTAATATTAAATAAAGCCTCTTTTACATGAGATCATAAAAAGTTCCTATTTCCGTTTTTGTACTGTAATGTGTAACCAAAGTGGTTTAGAGAAAGTTGTTATATAAATTATATTATAAAGTAGGTATAATCGTACTTATATCTACATATAGTCTATTTTGCATAAGGAGTCTATTTTTACTATGTTCACTTCACTGTAAGTTCTTATTCACTGAAATAGTAAGTAGATACGAGTAGGTAACATATTTGTTCAACAGAATGAGTGAATTCAGTTAATTCGCTCGAAATGCACTGCCCATCACTACGCGAGAGTTTTAACGATGAGCCGCGGCTCATTATATGCTCATTAATTCCTGACCGGTTAACAGCTTTATGAATGGAGGAAATTCATATTTTTTTAATTGTACGCTATATGAGTTCATTAAAAGAAATGTGTAACAGGTTTGTTGCACCGGATGTTTTGCAAGTGGTTGGTAATCGAACTGCGCCTATTGGACGATATGCTATTAATGAATGAAGGTTAAACAGAATGACCTAATTTTGACTATTTGACAGTACCTACTCTTAAGATTCAATAGCTTAACGGTAAAAGGGTGGACTGAAAGCATAATAATTTCCCTATACCGTCGTCGTAGCAGGAGGTATAAGCTCGAAGCTTATTTCAATTTTCAAGTTTGAAGGATAATATTTAAACAGTCTGAAAACCCGATTGATTGGGTGTTCAAGTTTTATGTTAAAACCAGATGATGCCCGTTACTTCGCGTAGATTAGGGGTTTTTAAAATCCCGTAGGAACTCTTTGGGTTTCCGAGCTAAAAAGTACCTTATATGATATGTCTGTCCTCAGGATGTAATGCTATCTCTGATACTTTCCTAAAAATAGGTATGTGGATTTGCGATGAAAATGTAACAGGCAGGCAAACGTCCAGATTTATAATATTCGTAAGGATATGGGAGATTTGGAGTGGTCTCTAAATGAGACGACATTTTCGTAAACATCCTAACAAGGGCAGGTCTAGGCGTAGTAGCCTAAATATGACCATGAATTTCGCAGAACCGAGTCTTGCAGGCTAAGATATTTCGTAAGGGTGTTCCGAAGCTCACGTCCGGCGATTAGCGCACTCGCAACCCGAGGATGTGCGGCGCTGGTTGCGACAGCGCGGATGCGTGCACATTGCGCACGTTTGTATGCCACACGCCTTTTTAATATTACTGCAATTGCTAATATACGCCGTTTTGTACACTAACCTTCGCGTTGTCGGCCCCATTGCATTATTTTTCAACGCTCGAGTTGGTGCGAGGACACGATGTCTAAAGGCAAAAGAAGCGTGAAAACGTGATAGGGCGCCTGTTTTTTGGCTACATAATAGAGAAATTGCTTCGTAAAAGTAGACGATGTCCGTGACTTCGTCCGTGTGGATTTAGGTTTTTGAAAAATCGCGCGGGGTCTTATTGATTTTCTGCGATAAAAAACTGAAGCCTTTCATCGCGGTGCACCCTACCTATATCTGTACCAAATTCCATCAGATTCGGTTAAAATCGAATAAGCGTGGATACAAAGTTACGTAAGAGATCAACATAATAATATATCTGCTGCTAAATACTAGACTTAAAAAATAAGTTAAAGGTAATTAGAGTTTGCCTCTAGTAGAAATAAACCAAATTGTTCACGAAGGCATTTAAAGTTACTCTTATATTATTATAATTAAAAGATTACAAAATAGATCAACACCGCATAATTTGTATCGAACATTTTTAACATATTTACATCTACATTTTTGAAGTGAAGACTTCTTTAGCCGCGTTGAGCACTTTTTGGTAGGGGGTAAACTTGTGGATTCGTGTGACCGACATGCTCGCGAACAGCGACATGCTCGCGTTGTTACGAAGACAAAAGGTCTTAAATATAAATATACTACATTTGTTATTAAACTTTAATGCCTTAGTTTTATTTAAGGTTTATATTTTAATTATTAAATCAAAATAAAATTACAAAAAAATATATATTAAATATTCGTTTTCACTTCTATCGGCAGCCAATTTATGTTATCGCACAAGCTATCTAAGCATTATATGACAATACAGTCTCTCTGTGCTTTGTCATTGTGATAACCGACCTAAGTTTGAGATATGAAAATTGTATCAAGCTTTATTTCAAAGATTTAATGTTGATAAGAAAATTAATCTAATACTTATAATAAATAATCAAATTTTTGATAAAATTATATTGACAGTTAGAACCGATATTCACAAAAAAATAGTTTAGATTAGAACTAGTGCAAGTTAGCGACAAACAGCTGCTAAAACCTCCATATAATCTAAAGCTAGGAGCTTAAAGGTAATATGTACCCGTAGATAACAATAAATGTACATAATAAGGGTTTTTAACAAAGACTGGTTAAATTATACTGTTACTCAATCATTTCATGCCAACGGCGGCCCATTACTGAGCTACAAGAGTATCTTCTCAGAATAAGAAGCTATTTTTCATAGTCACCCACGCTGGCCAAGTGCAGATTGGCAGACTCCATATACCTTATTTGAGACCATTTTAAAACATGAAGAACTCTCGGGCACGCAGGTACCCTTATCGTAAGTGACATTTAAATAGATTACAACATACATAACTCAGAAAAGTTAGAAGTTCGAACAGCAGACCGAACGCCTAAACCACTAGGCTATTGGGGCAAGTTAAAATTTATAGTATATAACTTACCACACCATACTAGCATCGAGTCTAATTCAGTGGAGTCCCTGGCACGAGAGCTCGGATGCAAGAACATAATCTTAACCGAAATCCAATTCTCCCATATTTGTTCACAACTAGCACTCAAACAGTCCCACTGGCACTTCACAAATACTGATTATAATTTAATACTTTAATAAGTTAAAAAGTATTAAAAAGACGCCACGATATTTAAATGAGTCGAGGGAAAAACTAAGCCGCAGATTGAAAATGCTGAAATGTTATAAATTATGAAGACACAAAAGACGACCGGGCGTAGAGCGCGCCTGAAGACTGCATCGGTTTTCCTTCGTGGTAAGAGACGACGTGTGGAAGGGGTTTAACTTCACCTTCAAGCTATCATTAATGTGTGTTGGCAAATAGGGCCTTTAGAACACGAAAGTGTGGCAGGTAGCTACTTAACTGTACCAGTTTAGGTACTTTGTTTTAATGTAAAGTTTAGAGCGATAACACACTACAGACCGAAAAAGGTAAAAAGTCCGCGTCCGAAGGCACGATGTTTTGTCCTGACGTATGTAAATTATCTGGTGCGTAATCCATATAAAAACGAAGAACGTGGATATTTTGAAGTTAGATATGCCTACCACTGCACATTGTGACGTAATAAATTTCTGAACATACTAATATTATAAATGCGAAAGTGTGTTTGTTTACTTGTTTTGTCCTTCAACCACGCCGCAACAGAGCAACGGATCAACGTGATTTTTACCATGGCTATAGTTGAGGTCCTGGAGAGTAACATATGCTACTTTTTATCCCAGAAAATTGAGTAGTTAAACGGACAGACGGAATCGCAGGCATCAGCTTATTTATAATAATGTAATGGCGGTTTACTTATAGACCTACACTAATTTCAAAGCTTATGAAGCGAGACGGTTTTCAAGGCTTCATTACCAAATGTTTGATATATTTCCATTATTAATATTAACATATGTAGTTTTGTATTTCGTTATTTTAGTTAATTACACGTATTTTGCTTTAATGGAATATATTAGCAGGTAAATATTAAATTTCTGTTTCTTAAATACATTAACCGACCTTAAAGTGTAATAAAATATCGGCGAGTATTATCATTGTTTCCGGTCTTTCAGCTCATTTAACTTGAATATTAATTTTAGGAATAGGTAAAGGTAGGTAAAGATTGGCAGAATTAACAAAAACTGTTTCTTGTCTGGCAGCTTTGTAACACATACTCGTAATTGGTTTATGTTAACGTGACTCTAATGTACAATTTATTCTAAACTGGATGATGCCCGCGACTTCGTCCGCGTGGATTAAAGTTTTTGCAAACTGTCCCTGTACCAAATTTCATCTAAATCGGTTGAACAGATGGGGCGTGAAAGCGTAGCAGACAGACACATCTATACTGATATTATAAATGCGAAAGTTTGGATGGATGTATGGCTGTATGGATGTTTGTTACTCAATCACGTCCCTGCAACAGCTGAACGGATCTGGCTGAAATTTGGCACAGAGATAGATTATAGTCTGAAATAGCACATAGGCTACTTTTTATCCCGGAAAATTAAAGAGTTCCCGCGGGAACCACAAAACCTCGATCCACAGCTAGTATAATATTAGTATGGATGCCAAATTTGGCGTTAAATGCCGAACGTTGATAGCACGAAGTAGTTAATTTTTATCCGTAAATTAACAAGAATATTGAGCTATAAAGACGTTGTAAAACCCTATCACGAGTTTTATTTTACGCCTATTTGGGAAACGTAAAAGAATACTTGACGAACGAACTAAGTATAATAAAAAATATCCGTAGATAAAGTTCGTAGACATCAGACATCAAAGGGATACGTACTCTAGAGCCCGTTCACTAATAGCGTAATATTTATAAATAATATAATTAACACAATGATATTATCAACATCTAAAGAAAAGATGTTTCATTTCTGTTTTATATCTATCGTCGGCATGTCGACGGGAATGGCATATTTGCTTTTAAATAACATTCTGATTTCAGATACATTGTAATTTTTTGTTATCCACTACAAGTTAGCCCTTGACTGCGATCTCACCTGATAGTAAGTGATGATGCAGTCTAAGATGGTAGCGGGCTAACCTGTTAGGTGCATGGCAGTTATATTAAACCAATACCCCTATTCGGTTTCTACACGGCATCGTACCGGAACGCTAAATCGCTTGGCGGCACGTCTTTGCCGGTAGGGTGGTAAATAGCCACGACCGAAGCCTTCCACCAGGCCAGACCAGGAAAATTCAGAAATTATAAATTTCTAAATTGACCCTGCCGGGGATCGAACCCGGGACCTCCGCACGTTAAGACAACAGCGCTACACACTACGCCACGGAAGTCGTCAAATCAACTATTTATTTATTTATTATTATCACAGTTATTATTATTAGAAATATATATTAGGTATTACTCCGCGATCACTAAAAGCCTGTCCTATATTGAATACGTACCTACAATCAACAATTTATATTATGATCATGAAAAAATTTAAGTACAGTCTAAAATATTATGAGATGGATCAGAGGTTGCTTAAGTACCTATACAAAGTTGGTACCGTGTAGTTGATATAAAAAAATATTTTTTCTCAGGGTAGAAGTAGATAACACCCCAAATGATAAATTGCTTCTTGTGACATTACATTACATTGCGACGAAATTACCGGCGTAGCTAATATAAAGCTTTAAATACATTTAAGGTTTGCATTTGCATACATACTTACATTTACAACCCCTTATACCTTCAGGCTAAATACGTAATACTTGTGACTTCGTCCGTGTCAATAAATTTTTTAATTCCCACTGGAACTCATTAATTTTCCGGGATAAAAAGCCTATGTCACTCCCCAGGTCCTCAACTATACTATAGTTGAGCTATACCCATGCAAAAATCACGTCGATCCGTTACTCTGTTGCGGCGTGATTGAAGGACAAACCAGCAAACAAACAGCGAACGCATTTATAAAACTAGTACATTATAAACTAGTATATGATATGATATGAAGTAGGTAAATTAATATATAAATGGTTACGCTTGCCTAGTTTCGTTATGAAAAACGTTAAAAGACGACACATGTATCGTGTGCTACACCAAACTACAAGACGACGGACCTCGGATCGGCTGAAAGAGAGCGGAAAAACCACGCCAAGGTCGCTTGCTTCACGCGTCCGCCCAACTGGAAACTATGTGATGCTTCGCGAAACGCAATACGAATGATATGTATCTATTCGTAGTCGTAGGTACTATAATAATTGGGATGATTCCTATATCAAAAATAAATTATTTCTGACTGATTATTAAATAGAGGATCTTCCAAAAGACCTAAAATTCACATCCTCGGTTAGTTTTGAGTTTGATAACCAATTAAAATATAGATTAAAGAAAAAAATGCGTTAAAATTTGATGACGTCTCTATTGTGAATTTCTTACAACTTCCTTAGAAGTGTGTTTTTAAGTTTGTTAAAGATTTGCTGATTTTATTGAGCCATCATCCCTATTGTATAAACTCACTTTTATCGGTCGAATAAAGGAACGCCTCAACTTAAGTCCTGATTGTCAGTTTTGTTTATGCAACAAAATACGTCAAAAGACTGTCAATAACAAATGGATTTAAACTCTCTTTAGCATTTATTGTTACAGCGTTAATTTATCTTTAAAATATATAAACTTTATAAAAAAACATTATTTTGCATTTGTGACAAGAGAAGTAATTAAGATATTTATTTAATCTTAAACATGTTTTCATGCAAATTGGAATGGATAACGCTAAAATAACCGGTAAAATTAAAAATAATATTGCTAGATACTTTACAGTTGACTTACATTGATGGCTTAATAACAGTTTTATTATCTAATAAAATAAATTAAAAAAATCAAAGTAGGAATTTTTAGTTAAGTTTTTAGTCTCCTTACACAAAGGATTTTACAAAGTAATTGTACATCTATATTCTTCCTTGTCCCGTTTAGAATGCATACTATTTCCCACTGCATTTGCCTACTTTTCTAGCTAGGCTAGGCAAGACGTTTCAACTTTAAGTCATAGGAATATAATATTCCCAAGGGGATTTAGCAAATAGATGCAGAACACGGCTGAAACGTGTAGAGCGCTCGTAATGCGGAGACCACCCGTGTTACTCAACGAAGAGGGCTTATGTCTCTTTGGTAATTTATTATTTCAGTAGCGTTCACGCAGTCAAAACATCCCGCGCTATGATTTACAGCGCTATAAAAGCGCTTTTTATATCAAATGGAAATGGCTTTTATCCCTGAGATTACACAGGACTTTTTGATTCCTACATTTTTAGTCTACCGTTTCAAATAGGTACTATGGATCTCGATAATGTTTGCAGGTGAGAAAAATGATTTGAGTCTAAAGTCTAAACGTGAGTTGAAGTCCATAGCCGAATGCAATCTATACTTAATATAATAAATGCGAAAGTTTGGATGGATGGATGGATGTTTGTTACTCAATCACGCCAGAACGGCTGGATGAAATTTGGAACAGAGATAGATTAAGTCTCACATAGGCTACTTTTATCCCGGAAAAGTAAAGAGTTCCGGCGGAACCAAATCCCCCAATCCACGCGGACGAAGTCGCGGGCATCAGCTAGTATTTTATAAGGTAAAGGCACGTTTTGTCCTATCGCGGTAGTTTAAGAAGCTCTATACAGAAGCGAGCGCGCAGATTGACTTGATAAGCAAAAATTGTAAAGTATTGATCATCCCCTTTTACCAAATGACGCTTTCTAAGAGGTTTTGAAACTTTACGACAGAAGTTCATAAGTTCACTGCTTTTTAATTATTATACCCTACTGATTAACATTTATCGGTTGTTATACTCGTAATTATATAGTTACTTAATTACTGAAAGCACATAAAGTATCGAATGTCAAAGCAATCACAATAAGTAGTTAACAGCGGTGTGTTATCGTTTACAGCTCGTAACTGGCTCATAATTGTAGGGTTATCCACTGGGTTAGATTATATGAAGCCTCTAAAAGAAAGATGAATAAATAACTAACTATACACACATAATTTATTACAATATCTAAGTATAATTGTTTGATCCGCAACTGATGCTGGGAATTTACGTAAGAATTAGTTGAAAAACAAGACGTTATGAAGCATGTATTATAATATTTTCCCTCTGTAGTTCTATCTCTGTAACTAATTCTGTAATGTTCTATAGTCTTGTAATAGTATTATGTATAATGATGTGATTGTCCACTACATCATAGTAAATGAGTCTTGACTCTTGGTGTACTTCTACACTAATATTATAAAGAGGAAAGATTTGTATTTTTGTATTTTTGTATGTAACGAATAAACTCAAAAAGTACTGGACCGATTTTAATAATTCTTTTTTCATTAGAAAGCTACATTATCACTGAGTAACATAGGCTATATTTAGTACTAGATTACTATAGAAATCTTTAGAAATTCCTATTAAAACCAACCGAAGGTGTAAAAAAATTAGCCATAAAATGTCTTTCATCGCATACGAAGAGTATTAATGATAGGACAAAAAAATGTTCGACCATATTATAGAATATATCAATATCTACAAAAAACTTCGCGAGACCATGTGTCTAACTATTGTAGTTACGTCACTATTTAAAATGCAGTGACATAGCGGTTGCGGCGGTACCGGACGGGGGGCTATTTAGTATCAGAATTTCACCCGTGCGAAGCCGGGGCGGGTCGCTAGTTACTAATAATTCGCTAACTAGATTCTATCAGTCAAAAATTCAAACGTGGTCCATCTCAAATATTATATTCCGGGTTTAGCTCAAAAAAACGCTTCAATTAGGTATGTAATGATTGAATCCCTGAAACTTTGTGGTAGTAATTTTAAAGGTAGTATTACGTAGAAGTGAAATTGTACGTTTTTTGTATTTCTTTTTTTTAATACTTTTGGTGCTACTTATCAATTAACAATAGTTTCTTACGGATACAAGTTCCACTATTCAAATAAAATTAATAATCTAATACCTTTAAACGATATGTATATATGTCACCGTAAGATTGTAAAAACCGTTAGATTATAATCTAACTCGCGAAATTATAAACTGTCGAAAGAACCGTTCAATGTTCTGAGTGTCAATTTTGGAAACATTCATTGTATTTACGTTTTCTTGTCTGTTTCATGTAGGTTAGGTTAAGGTTCGACATAAACAAACAAGTAGTGCACTTAGGTTTTGTCAGGTTTAAATGACTATCAGATTACAATCTACCGGAAAATAATTCGTTAAATTGTAATCTTTCGACAGTTTGCAATTACGCGAGTTAGATTATTATCTAACGGTTTTTACAATCTTACGGTGACATATATATGTATATAATCTGAATCTCGGAAACGGTTCAAAAGATTTTCATGAAATATAGTATGCAAGCGGTTTCGGGGGCAATAAATCGATCTAGCTAGGATTCATTTTTAGAAAATGTCATTAGAAGGTAAATTTCGCCACTCTCTCCAATGTTATAATAGCTCAGGTGGGAAAGCGGGCGGTTCCAAAACCTGAAGACTCTGATTCGAGTCTAGAGTCTCCAATCCGAAAAAATAAAATATAATTTATTATTTATTTAAATATAATTGCCAAAAACACGATTTACCAAAAAACATCAGTCATCCAGATATTTGTTTTAATTAGCGTAAAGTTATGCGCCTCATTATTATTATAGGCTTTATCTTTCCGAGATAACTGAGATTATATGATCAGGATTGTGGAGATTTATAATATTTTTATTAATAATGGTTCTCACGATAATTATAGTTGGCCACAGCGACGATTATCAGCTTAGCCCCTTAACGATGCTATCTTGTCGTTAATTTCAAGTTTAACCTTAAGGTTTTATGTTTTGTTATACGTTAAATGTTAATGATTTAAACGTTTTTAAGTAGATTTATCTTCCAAAGAACGAGTCGATATTATGTGGTATGGCGTTAGTACGACAGGTACTAAGTACTACATAGGTAACGTGTCTTCGTCATACTCAACAATATTTATTCAAAAAGAGCTTGCTGCGACTTCTTACGAAAATGATGACAATGACGATGGAACCTGAAAATGTAACGGACAGACAGCCACCCTTTCACATTAAGTAGAAAGTCACACTTCGTCCTGTGTATACTGCTTCGAAATATCATATCTATAATATTATCTTTCGACAAGGAAAATTATATAAATGTGACTTACCTGTATTATTATTGTTGTTGTAATGGTGTGCAGGCGGTGGGATATAGTCGGGCAGTTCGGGAAGGCACACGTTGCTCTCATACATGTTTGGTGGCACGTTCGCGAGCAGCGATCGCTCTTTTTCTACATCTGTGAAACAACATTTATTTCAGCCAAAGGATTTCTTAAATCATGTGAATTTGCACCAAAGCGCGGCAGCCTCCACCGGTATTGATTTGAGTAGCGCGCCCAGCGTACTATATCTCGGGGAGGTAGGTACCTCCGGTCGAAGCGAGGTATTGACGAACTCCTTGGTGCATGGTTAGCATGGTATTATTATAACTTCTCTTTCGGCTTCAACGGTACTAAGTTACTACGCTACCGGGAAAGCCGTTCTGAGCGATTTAGCGTTCCCGTACGATTGATACCTCGTAGACACCGATAACACGTATAGTTGAATAAAACTGCCATACCTTTTTTAAGATAGTCATAAAAAAAATGTTTGTACCAAATGATTATAAAATACGCAATTTCAGACTGCATTGTTATTTACAACGGTAGGGTTGCAGCCAAGAGCTAGCTTCTATCTAAAAAGTTAAACGTCCATGCTAAAAATGACATCAAGTCACGCAGCGATAATTACTGTAGGTACAGGAATACACACACATAAATAATGTTTAGTTATTGAACAAATAATAATACCTGTGCATACCAAATGTAGCGGAAATGAGTAAGTCAAATTATGTAAAATATATGACTATATTATACCTTCAAATAGGATTACGGATTTAACCGAATTTATTATTAAATTTAAGACAAAAAAAGGGTCTGCGTACATCCGGATGAGTAATGGATAAGTACCTAACTAACACTATCTCTGATTTAATTTTATAAAAAATAGCTTATTAGTTATTTGAATAAAAATGCAATTAAATAAGATGCACTTTTAACTTCACGTTAAAATTATAAAATTTTGGTGTACCTACATCAATAAATTAAGTAACTAGGTGCAGTCAAAATTAATAAGCACCTTCTACGAGTATCTAGATTCTAGACTTTTACTTAAAGCGTTAATAGTTAAACTGATTCTACGTTTAAATGTTCTACATATTTTTATGTCCTTGGACTTGGCGACTAACATTAGACTATCAACACATATTTAATATAAACTAGCGCTTGGCTTCAATTAACCATGCTGGGGCGCACTTGCCTAGAAGATGCTTATGATTTTATAAAAATACTTACTATGCAATAGATAGTATAAAGAAAACATTAACAGATTTGGGTATAACCTAAGATTTATCGAAATTACATATTATTTTGGCGTTTTTAAAAGGCAGCGTTGCGTAAATAGCGTCTATACGTATGACTTTATAGTTGTTCTATTCTATCTTTCAGGCTGCAGCACGTGATATCCTATACTCTTTGTGCATGTTCAAAGTTATTTGTATTTGTCGGTACGTGTAAGTGATTGTCTGAACAAACCTTTCTGTAATATCTCCAAGTGCTCCCACAGTATATCACCCATGAAGGCAGGCGCTCGTGCCACGAACTCCTCCCGTCCCATCGCGCAGATGTCCTTGCCCTGTGCCCGCGCAAACTGCTGGAGAGCCACGCCCTCCAGTGAGAACTCCCGCGCTGCCCACCGGAGCCACGCCGCCACAGCCGCCTCGCTCCATTGTCGTGGATCTATGGACAAACATCGTATTTCTTATTTTCCTATTCGAGGATATTTAAAAAAATATATATTTATTCAAAATTGGTACTGTGTAGGTACACAGTACACTTTATGAACGTCAATTATACAAGGTATAAGACGTGATGGTGATAATGGAATGGTCTTAAAACTAAAGCTACGAGCGTAATATAAAAGCATAAAATATATCATTGCCAGGTCTAGACTTTGCTTGCAGGGTTTTCTCTACAACACAAACCACTGAACCAGGGAAGTCTTTGTACTTAGAAAGCGAGGAGATCTGACTTCTTACTAAAATGATTGGAAGAAGTATTTTGTTTTTAATTTTATTACGTTCGAACCCAGGCGACAAGTTTGAAATGTCGAAAACTTTTATGTCGTTTTGTCGAGCAGTCACTGACAAGACACTGTCAATGTAAGTGCCAACCTGCCTATTTTTACGCCCAGCAGGATACTTAAAGTTCTTAAATAAGAATTCCTGTTTGCCCCATGTCTCAGGACTCAACTTCAAAGCGTGCTTTCGCAATCGCTACTAAATTCAGTTTAAATGACACTGAATGCCGCAATGAAAGCTATGAGCCGAGAAAATCATCATTATGGGACTGATGAACAATGTTTTAAAGGAGGCTTACTGTATGATGTAAAATGAGAAACGAAAAATGGGACTTGCCTTTTTCTTAACGATAATCTTCGTCGATAAATAACATTGATCGAATGAAGCAACTTCAACAACAATTAGCCGGGCGGCGAACCGTTGGTTAACACCGGAGCTTGCCTCATGCGCCGGAAGCAGCCCGACCTTGAGTCCAGTGCGTTGGGCCTCTGCCCGATAAAAGTGATTTCTAATGAGGCTTTCCATACGATTCTTTCGAAATCTTCCTTTAATCATATAATGTAGGACGGTACGTATAAGATTATTAAGATATAATTCGAGCTCCTAACCACTTTCATGTGCTTTAGAGCGCAAGAATGTCCATAAAGGGAGCCCCATTTCCAAAAGGAAGCGTTGCAAAATTAAAATCAACCGTACTAGTACTGATCTTTTTAATACGTATGTTTAAAGTTGCGCCACACTGACCGCTCCCAAAAACACCCTATTATTATTTTTATATTGATAAGAATCCCTCATTGGGTATAGGCCTCCTCCAACACGGTCAGTCGAAAATACCCAAAATATCATCCTTACTCCATACTATTAAATATGCGAAAGTGTGTTTCACACTTTCCCGGTCCATCTTTTCAACAGATTTTGATGAAATGCTGTACAGGTTTGGTACTCGTAGTTTGCATCCCAGGGAAGGGAGGCTACTTTTTATCTTGGAAAATTAAAGAGTTCCCACGGGAATCGAATAACTGTAATCTAAATCCAAACGGACAAAGTGCGGGCATCATCCAGTTATTCTATAAGGTAAAGCACATTCGTAACATGAAAGTTGGGTTTTTGATCAGTCGTAAAACTCTATACTTAACATCGCTTTTCAATTAGACGTGAAAATGTTAATCTCCCATTAAATGCAGGCAAAGCAAAAAACTACGGCCTACTCTACGGTAGTTAAAAGGCTTGAATATATGGCATGCTTTCCAGTCAAGATTTATATCTTCAAGCAAGCGGCATCCTTGTGTTCTTAGCGCAATTTTCTAATAGCATTTTATCTAATCTTCATTAAAACAGTAAAAACGTCAATCTGCCTTCTATTTCGGATCACAAAATTATATAACGCGTAAGAGTTTTACGCTTCTTTTGCTTGGTAGTTTTTAATTGTTAGGAACTCAGACAAAGTTTTACTTTTGACCAGTAGTACCTAACATATTTGAAGATCGATGATTACATAATATTATGTATTTATGGGTACCCGGTGCATATTTTATATTTAATTTTTCGTATACAGTAATATAGATAATAAAAATAATTATGTCCTCCCGACCGAATTTCGGCCACGGCGGCCAATCTCCAGAGGGATTAGCCATCTGCGCGGGATATATTTTAGTGCACAACTGTGTGCGCAAACACAGGTGCACTCTCTGTTCCTTTACTCTCATAGCCCGATGGGACGGAAATCCGACACGACCGGAGAGAGATCAGGCGCAGAACCGACGGCTTTACGTGCTCTCCGAGGCACCGGGGTGAAACACCGCCAACTTCCTAACTCCGGGCTAGGCTAGTATTGAGAATTTCTTGCCAGAAAACCCCAATACTTGTTATGGCCCGACCCGGGACTCGAACCCGGGACCTCGTCGGTCGCAATTGAACATGCTAACCACTAGACCAACGAGGCAATACAGTAACACTATGGGCAACGTGAAAGCTGTAAAATATTGGGTATGTCTTCGTCTTCGATTCTGTTTGGGCTTGGTATCATAGCTAAGTAGAGACTTCGTGGTAAAGCGAGCCTGTATTTTATTTTTGCGATCGGTCTTCATTTCAGCTTCTTATTGAAAACGTAAAAGCTGGAGGTTAGGTGGTAGCACTCTGTTCTCCCACAAGGTGGACGGATGATCTCAAGCGTGCAGCTGGGAGCCGCTGGAAGCAAAACGGCACAATACCGTGCTCTGTGGAGATCCATGGATGGAGTGGACCTCTATAGGTTGAGACAACGACTCCGGCTCTGTTGTCGTAATTCTTTTTTTTCATCCGTTACAAGTTAGCCCTTGACTGCGATCTCACCTGATGGTAAGTGATGATGCAGTCTAACCTGTTAGGGGCATGGCAGTTATATTAAATACCCCTATTCGGCTTCTACACGGCATCGTACCGGAACGCTAAATCGCTTGGCGGCACGTCTTTGCCGGTAGGGTGGTAACTAGCGACACCAGGCAAAAAGTTAAAAAGTTAAAAAGTTCGGTTGCCGTATTATTTTGAAAACGAGTATTTGAAAGCGAGTTGAAGTAGACGATTTCCGAAAGAATGATCAGCACAAATAGAGTATGTTTCTACGTTACAAATTACGGTACAGGTCGGAACCCGACTTTTTCTCAGAGCGAAAAGCAGACGAGAGTGGGCTAATAATGAATAATTACTTTAATTACGGCTTTTAGTGGTCGCCTTCGGGACACGCCGCTGTATTTATGCTGCTGGATACTTCGACCCTGTTTGTAAATAACTACGCGGTAGAAAATAATAGCTATCACTATTAAAATACTAGTGGTTCGCCCCGAGCTGAGACCTCGCGGTATCCATTAGATAGTTTTAAATCTCCAATTTGAAGGACCCCCATTTTGTCAACTTTAGGGGAAAAATTAAAAAAAATATATTTTTGTACTCTATTCCTACTTTTCTTTAAAATTATATACCGCAATCCTATGTAACGCTATAAAAAATATTTTACTTCGCATTCGCTTCTATGAGAGCCCCCCTGAAGTAAAGATTTTTATAACTTTTTAAGCCATATTCGGCTGGAGGCCATCGGCTTAAAGGACATTGTTCCGTTCCCATACAAACTTCGCCTAAGAACCAACAGTCATAAAACATTGATTACTGGATTCAAATAAATACCTTTTTATACTTTAGGGCAGATTAAAACAACGGACACTTGCTTAGAAATGACTTATTACCAAAAATATTTTCAATTTTGAGGTTATTTCAACTTTAACAATCAATCTGCTTGAACAAGTAAATACCATCTTTATCCAATCCAATTGTAATAGAGCTGTAAACAGTATGTAGATAAGAAAAGATTCGCCGTTGTTCATCAAAAACATTACAGATGGCGTTAGATATATTAAATTATTGTACTTTCAATAGATGGCGTTGCAAGATTCAGAATACTAGCGCACTTAGCACTTTAAGCTCCTTTTATCTTGTTTCTTACGATACGGATCTAGCGCTGAAGCGGTGGTATTGCATATTATTTTAACCGGTAAGTTATTGATCTGTGGTTAATAATCAAACGACGGAAACGTATAGTAATCAATTTAATACCCATTTATTTATTTTGTTAATTAATTTGAAGTGGCCGTTGAATTCTAATATTTGAAATAAAGGTTATAAATTAAGCTAATAATTACTGTATATTTCAAACACGTGTTGATTCTTAGGCGAATTAGGTCAATGTCCTTCGAAGTAATTACGTTCAGTAATTCAGAAGTTATAAGGCTCTGACAGACGGACGGACGGACGGACAAGTGCAAATTCACTCAAGTAGACTCAGAGACCTTCGCTTCGCTCGGTCAAATATTTTGTTCAACATAATAATATGAAATAATAATATGCTATACAAGACGTGCCGCTAAGCGATTTAGCGTTCCGGTACGATGCCGTGTAGAAACCGAATAGGGGTATGGGTTTAATATAACTGCCATGCCCCTAACATGCTAGCCCGCTACCATCTTAGACTGCATCATCACTTACCATCAGGTGAGATCAGAGTCAAGGGCTAACTTATAGTGAATAAAAAAAAATGATTTCTATAATAAATTGAGTTGTAAAAGATATTTGTTATTCCTTGTAAGTATTCGTTTAGGTACCATATAAGTTTGCCAATTATAATTATTTTCATAAAAATCGGCATGTATAATGTTTATAGATGATTCCTGTCTTTAAGTTATACCTACAACCTTTGAATAAGTTGAAAATTTTAATTGGAAAATCCTATCGATGCTCAGTAGTTATAAATATCATAAAGGTTTGAAATCATGTCGCGCTACATTCCACACTAATTTGATGTTAGGACTTTAATTATGTGGAATGACTCAATCAATGAAGGTATTTGTGATAATATTTGCTTTTAGTTAGAAAATTGGTATCATTTGTATATGTCACAAGTTAAATTGCAAAAACCGTTAGATTGCAATCTAACGCTTTTTATCTCGTTAGATTGTAAGCTGTCGACATATTGTGAACCGTTCAATGTTCTGAGTGTCATTTTTTTAAATTTTCATTGTATTTTCGTTTTTTTGTCTCTTTCTTGTAGGGTCCTAAAGTAGCCTATATGCTATTCCAGACTATAATCTATCTCAGTAGTCAGTGCCAAATATCCAGATCCGTTCAGTCGTTCTGTCGTGATTGAGTAAAAATCAAACTTTCACATTTATAATATTATTATAGATATCAGGTGGTTTAATTTTTTTATTTAAATTTGTAGTACATAATCTTTATGGTTTTTAGAATTTACAAGCAATTCCAATTACATTTTATAGAGTCGTAAGTATAATAATATTTTGCATTATCTTCAAAATTATTTGATCTCTCAGATGAGGTGAGTCAATCGTGTGACAAGATGCTCCTGATACAGCATGATTATAAAATTGCCTTCATAAATCTTTATTAGACGGGTTTATTACGCTCTAGGTCATAGATGACAGACGGTTATGCTAAGTTTGCAACAACAGTACCTATTACGTGGCATACCGGTACACTCGTACGATTTAAAACAGGTATTTTGATACCTATAATAATATATTATGTATCTCAATTATAAGCGTAAAGTAATTAAGTATGCTATATTATAGCTAAGCCATTGTTCTATGAATTTAATAAGAAAGGAGGATTACTGTTCGTGTACCTTATTTCATAAAAAAAATCTCTTAATGACTTAAATATCCGAACAATTGTACATGATTGCCTACATTCAAGTATATTTTTATGTTTTAAATACTAAATAAAATATTAAAATATAATATTATGTACTAGTACCACAGTAGCTGGTACTGTAAATTAATAATAAAAGTTTTGGTTCATTTTGAAACACCATTTTTAAAACATAAATTATATAGATATTTAATGTGAAAATTACTCAAACAGTTTAGTCCAATTTATAGAGGTAATTAAATCAGTTGGTATTATATCACAAGATGACCTAAAGTGGATCTTAAGGTGTTTAATCGAATAAAAAACGCATTTACAAACCGGTTCTACTGAATTTAATGTTATGAGTCACTTTATTGTGCTGAACAATTTACAAGGTAGGATAATGCGTAATACGAGTGCAAATGTTTTCTTGAAATGTGTTAAAGTGTTAAGCACCTTTAATTTATTGTCAGCAAAAGTTATAAGATAATACGAAATGGAGAACCTTCTTTTTGGAAGTCGATTACGCCCTACACAATTTAATACTGAAAGAAGCTTAGCCGTATATCTTAATCAAAGGAAGTTCTATAAGTTCATAAGTTCATACCTATACCTCAATAAAGTTTCGGACGTCAAGGCGGTATTTTTACAGTGAAATATATAAATTACTTAATATTATATAAAAGTGGAGCTACTTTTTTTAAATTGAAACGGTGTAGTTTTTTAGATTTCAAAATCTTATCATACTAATAATAGAAATGCCACAACGGAGCAACGGATCAACGTGATTTTTGGCATAGGTATAGTTGAGGACCTGGAGAGTGACATAGGCTACTTTTTATCTCGAAAAATTAAGGAGATCCCGTGGCAATCAAAAAAACTTAAACCACATGGACGAAGTCGCGGGCATCAACTAGTACCTCATATTTTCATGATGACGGTGGTTTCGCGTTGTCCGGTTTCTTTACACAAAATATTAATAGTATTTTTCTTAGGATGTAAATTATATGAATTTATTCTCGATGATTGGTTTCTAAGATAACAGATATGAAGAAGATTATGCGATAGATAACAGCTTATATACCAACGGTCGTCCTGCGTGATTCCGCTGGGTGACGGAAGCGCGAATAGACACGCCGCAGACGCACGCGCTTCCGGCCACGCACGGGCATCGAACTCGTCACCCGTGGGTGCTATGACTACATCAGGTTATGGTTTTAATACTTTTAATCTTTTATTAGGGCTTGCCCGAATCCATTTGATTATTTATATTTAACATTTACAACGCTTTAGAATGACCATGTCGAAATTCGTGTGTGCTGATTCTAAACATTTTGTTCCCGTGTCTCTGATCTATTGCAACTAAGTTTCAAAAGTATATTTTCGTAATTTTATTGCTTTTTCTTCCTGATCATAAAATGGCACGGCCCAATGACTGAACGATTCCAAATGAAAAATTGTTTATACAACTATAAAATAAAGTTAACTATATTTCGCTAGATTGGTAGTGTCTGCATGTATGGTACAAAACATAAGCTAAAGCCCAGCAATTTGTAATGGAATCCTAAGTAAAAATTAAGTTCTGACTAATTATCAAAAATGTAGTTAAATCGATCATATAAAATAAAATAAGTTATAACGGGTACGTACTACAATAAATACATTGTAATATTTTCTTACTCGCAACTAATTTCTGCTAAAAATCAAAACTAGTTTTGCGGAAAGCAGAGGTAACGATTTCAAGATATAATTTTGTTGACATTCTACGATGGCTAATAAGTAATTATTGCTATAATGATTCTTTGAATTATTTTATTCATGGCATAATATTTATATACTGTAACGATAAACCACTAAAGTATGTAAGTTGTATATATTGCGATTAATTTAAACATTAGTACCTATATAAATAACGGGGAAAACAAAACCGATGTACTGTACTTACCTTTGGGCACGCCGAGGCGCAGCTGTTCCTTCTCCCAGGAGGCGAAGGTAGCCTTCAGCGCCTCGGCCATCTTCTTATTGGTGCCGGGCGTGAGCGGCGGCACCTGCGATGGGATGTCTGTAACAACATCAAAGAGACTTATTAATACAAATCGACCGATTCTACTAAAAAAATAATATGGCCTATGGGATTCGGGGTAGCGAACAACATTACTTACATACATACATAAATTGGAAAACATAGCCGGTCATAAAGGTTTTGACGGCCAGTTGGATCAGAATTTTTCACGCTTTTCATATACATAATTACGCGTACTTGACTGAAGACCTACTATTTATTAGGTAGCGGAGAAATGTAATTCCATCGTAAGTGTTAACTTTTTGTATGTAATAAGAGATCGCTAGTTCTAAAATATATATTTTCTGTCATTATTAATTTTTGAACAAGTATAGGTTAAAATTTTTATACAGTGTTTTTCTTAACTATAACCTAATAATAGATCTTCGCCATTTTCTGAATTTGAATCCAGCGACACAAAAAATAGATGGAACTATGAAGAAAGTAAAGATGGATAAATAATCAAAACTCATAAATTAATGGTAAGATACGGTAACGGTACAAGATTTTTATCGTAATATCTAACAATTACGTTTACCATGTTTGAGTAAAAACTGTATAATTAAATTAAAATCATTACATATTTAGAATCTGGTATTGATGCAATTACATGCTCTTACATCAAAACTTATCAGATAAATAAGCTATTTAAACAGTAAGGGTAAGTTTAGATTGAACGATCGGTGTATCTTTATCTCCGACCGATCGAAACTCGTTTCCCAAGCATTTGACAAAGATTGGTCCGAGTGTGGTATTCCGTTTATGGTAATAAAATGGTTTTGTATTTGATGTTTTTAGGCTCCCGGTTTAAGGTTTCTATAGATTTTGAAATATAATTAATATCATTAAAAAAATAACTATACAGACTACGATGAGTAACTTTATTGACCGAGCGAAGCGAATATGGCTTAAAAAGTTATAAAAATCTTTATTTCTCATAGAAGCGAGTGCGAAGTAAAATATTTTTTATAGCGTTAGATAGGGGTGTGGACTCTCATTTTAAAGATAATTAGGAATAGAGTGCAAATTTCTTTTTTTCATTTTTCCCCTAAAATTGACTAAATGGGGGAAAGTGGAGATTTTCTAACGTCCAAAGTTAACCTCAGAATTCTCAATTTTCTGAAAGGCTGAGCCTGAAACGTGATCAATTATTTGAATTATATGCTGTACTTGAATAACAAATACTAAAATAAGATAAATATTATAAGGAAACGAAATTATTTAATTTTTAATAAGTTTCAGTATTTTTATCAAAACTTCACAATGATGTCTTATGGATACCGCGAGGTCTCAGTTCGAGGCGAACCACTAGTGTACGGTCAGATTTCTAATGGTTTCCTGGAAGCTGCTGCCGGACACAAGCGGCATGAGACTGTGAAATCTTAGCTAGGTATGAGAATCTTTTGAAATCTTTCAAGCACTGAAGGTGAAAAGAAGCGTCGACGACGAAGCTGAATGAACGAAAGAGAATGGCTGAAAGAATGTTTAGCTATGTTGGATCGATCAGGACTAGTTTTAGAAGCAAGCATTTTTTGCACTGCAAATTGCAACGGAAGGGTGTACCTAGCTAGTTAAAGTTACAATAAAGTTCACCGTTTTATCAACCACGATACAGATAAGGGTTTATTTCGAATGGGTACATATAGTTGTTCGTTATCTCCGATCTATCGAAAGGAACTCGTTTCGGTCGAGATTGACAAAGATTACAGGGCGTGTGGCTTTCGCTTTGTATGTAATGGTAATGACATTGCTTTGTTTTGATTTTTCTGGCCACTGGTTTTACTTTTAGCTCATTATAAACAAGGGAGTGGAAGGAGGTATTTCGATAAAAAATGTAGAGATAAAAAACCGCAATTCGTGGGAGGATCTGTTATTTCTTGGAACTGAGAAAATAAATAAAGCAGAATTAGAGAAGTCAGTATAGTATTGCTCAGATATCAATTTCTGTACTTTGGCGAAGCATTGAATACTACTAAGCTAGGTAGTGTAAGAATGTTGGTATATTAAATGGTTGGTATATGATTATGAAAAACATGAGTAAATACACCTATTTATATAATGATTTCTGTTTCAAGATCTAACGATACAACGTCGCAATATAAAGGAAGCTATCAGTTAACATCAGTGCAGAAGCGCTAGAGTTAATTAGACCGATTGAGAAAATAAGTACTTGAGATGTACAGTGGATAGTTAAAGGGTTTGATTAGAGTAGGTAGCCAGCGATGGCGTCGAAATTACTGATCATTGATTACAGGTGTAATACCAGTTACCAGCAACCCGCTTTTCTCCCATTAATCCTTAACTTTCAAGACATTCACTCCTGCATAGCTATTCTATACCTATTTCGTTGCAAGCCAATGCTTATATATAAATGTTTTTATGAACAGAAAAGTTGAACTCATTATTTTTAACCTATTTGAAATGCTGATTTTGAGTTTACTGTTAGCTGTAGTAGCGTTTTCGTGTTATGAAGCCATTAGCGGTTACTCTTTTGTAATTGAGCTCATGTATTTACCCGTGTACTTACTTATTATTTTTTGTTGATCTATTTTATTGTACGTACAGACGATTATTTCAGATTGAGAAGATATTTTATGTAATTTATAAAATTAACCTCGGTATCTATGCGTCGGCATCAGTCACAAAATCCGTTCGAATGTTCAATTTTTATTACAAACGACATAAACCATATCGGTAACATCAAAGCTCGCCAGTGACAGATTATTACTGTCCACAGCGGTACATATCCTCTAATCAAATGTGAACTTCATCAGGCGATGGTTATCAACGTATTAATTACTACATCTGCGCTATTTATTTTACTGGAATAGTGAACAAATTAATAGTTGATTTCTTTCTGGACTCTGATGGCTTGGAATAAAATAAATCGGAGATAAACAAGCGAGATTGGTTTTACTGGTGTGCGCGGTGCGCGGACGCAGGCTTCATTCATAAGTGCGTCTGGTTTGTTGCTGGTTGTGTGTGTGTGTGGGTGTGCGCCTGTGTGCGCCGTGCACACCTGCCGACCAGTTCTGAGATGTTGAGATTTGAACTGCTCTCCCACGGTCGGTGCCCGCTTCGATCTTCTAGCTGAACCGTTCTGATATCATTTAAATGTTTTATACGCGTAGTCCACGACAATTTTGTATATCGCAAAAACTAACTTATGGACCAATTAATATGTCACGGTTGACGATTTACGTCAGTTTAATTGAAACATTGATGGTTTTGCTTATCTATAGCTTTTAAAAATTAGCATTATTTGAATTAAGTTAATAGAAGTGTATGGGAATTTATTTCTTATTGAAAAAATATATATTTAAAAGTAAGTAGGTATGACATGACACGAAAAATTCGATCATAAGAAGATTTTTACTTCTCGGATTGTCGATTAATATAAAAAATATTTGATCTTTGCACAGCTACTACAGAACAAACCCATGGAAAGTCCATCGGTACAGAATGCCAATACCTTCTTGGGTAGTCGGGCACAAAAAACTGGACTATAGATTATTAGTTATGAAGTCAATAAGACAGACCTGTGCCTTTCACTTATAATTCCTTACACGTTCGCAATAACTGTTGAGATACGCGTTCGTGAAGAAATTCACATTATTATAAAATGGAAGGGCTGGTATAGTGACGATGCCAACATTGTTGCCAGATGATACGATTTCATTCATACATACTCAGTTAAAGTATAAACAAGCATTGTAAGTTTATGCTACTTATAAGTAAAAGCCTTATATTCCTGCGGGTCCACCAAATTCCTGATGAAGCTGAAAATAACGGCGTCTAGATGATTTAACAAATCATTGTTGTTTTAACTTGTCTAACAGTAGACCCTGCTAAAAATGCTAGATACTCGACCTTTGCGTGGTTGGTCTGAGTCTGCGAATACGCTAGGAGGATAGAAAGGGGATGATAGCTAAATAAGAGATATCTTCAAATCTCATATTTCTAAGTCTACCATTCTAAACAGGAATTGGCAGTTTTTTTAAATATAAAAAAATTGTGAGGGACCATTTCATGACATATTTAGTACCTACACTAATGTTACCTATCAAAAAATGTAATTTTCTGCTGTCCCGATTGTAGTCCCATTACATTTGCAACAAAGTAAAAGGGCAACACTAGTCACGAATCACGCGGCAATCGGCATTAATTGTACTGGCGCGTCGTGATTTACTCCTCGAAGCCGGCAGCTGCACTTGACTCACACATCCTGGTGCAGAGTAATTCCATAGGAACGATATCCTTAAATATCAGATAAAATCATACTTTGTAAGCTGCGATTGCGACTAAGATATGACTGTAAAGACTTAGCTCTTCCACAGGGACGGTGATACTCAGGTGGTAGGTACCTATGCATATTTTGTTGAACATGGTGTGTTCATATTATTAATATACAGGTTTGTTTATTGGCAAATCTTTTGGTTTTTTACAAGCCAATTCAGACTAATCTAGCGATAACCTAGCTAAGCTATCTTCAAGTAAGTATTTTTCTCGAAATATGATTTCGGGCCTTTAAGTCTATTTTGCACCGGACTATGGTAAGACATTTAGGACGATATTTTTTTTCTTGTGTTAAACTTTAAGCAGTACCTTTTTAGTTTAAATAAGTTTAAGGTTGGTAAAATATTTAATTTAATCAATGTTAATCTTCTATCTAGAATTCTAGCGATTCGATAGGTTGTTTGGTTATATTAAGAATAGAAACGCATGTCGACATATTAGTCGTACTCATGCATACCTATATTTAGGTTTACCATTTCGAAATAGTGTGAAAATAGCCAATCTAGTTTTATAATAAGAAAAAAATAAGATAAGAGATCGTGTGAAACTTAATGCGCAAACATTATTATCGACGTGATTTAAATAAATATTCGTTGATTTAATTTATGTGTTTTGAATTGACAAGGCATTTATTACTTGCTTAATTTTTTCACTACGTTTAAAAGTGCGTATTTTATTTATATTGAAATCAAATTAACTTAACAAGCGATTAAGGATTGATAGGCCTGTTAGGGAATCATTTTGGAGGAATAATAGTGCCCAGATATTATAATTAGTTTTTGTCGTGACCGGTCTAGGATTTATTAAATAAATAAATAAATATAATTACTCGCTTTATACTATTTTGATTCCTAGATTTCCTACCAGTCCTACCATTCTGCTTACATACAAATAAATGCTTCTTAGGATATCACCATCAGTACTAAGAAGAATATATTTTAACTAGATGATGCCCGCGACTACGTCCGCGTGGATAAAGATTTTTGATTCCCGCGGGAACTCTTGATTTTTCTGGGATAATCCTTCCCCGGGATACAACCTACCCCTGTACCAAATTTCATCAAAATCGGTTGAACAGATGGGCCGTGAAAGCGTAGCAGACAGACAGACAGTATATAAGTATTACGAAATTCATGACAAAAGCTAGTGTTCAATGAAACAATCAAAATAAGCTGGGTGTATCACGCACACCTGAGGTGCGATTATGTAAGAATTGCCGATCAAATCATCAAAGTATGGCGTAAAAGTAAAATAAACCATACACGAATGGATACACGAAATTGAGCTCTAATTCAATCACGTTATGGTTTATTTTACTTTGATGCCGAACTTTGACGATTTGATAGGAAATTCTTACATAAACGCACCTCTGCACTGGTAATAACTTATTATTTACACACATTAACTTACACATTTATTTATCGTATTTTTTCTTGTTTTTTTATATATTCGCATTTCAATATAATTAATAAGCATATAAATAATAGTCAATGGTTAGTGACTGTAATAATTAACTAGATATATAACTAGGTACCTAAATACATTTGAAGTCATTTTACGTTTGTCTTTGTAATTTATGTAGCGAAAAATTAAAAGGGTAGACTGAACGTATATTATCTGATGCAGCAGAACAAAAAATCAGTTTAACTTGTTGTATTTTCTATGCTAGCTTAGCAAGACTAAAAAACGAAAAAACCATGTCTTTGTTACACTTTTCTTACCCCTGCGTTAGCATTTTTACTATTAGTAGGAATTCCTTAGTCTTTTTTATGAAACCTCTGGTAAAAAAATATATAAGCAGTTGTTTTAATTAACAGGAAACTTTAACATTGATACAGCACACTCAGTAAGTAGTATAGTGCACGATTAATACCCAAAGGTTAAAAAATTCGCAAACAGGGTTTCATTTACTTAAGGAATGGTGTACTTATACTTACGTACTTGATGCGACAAGAACAACGTAGCAAGGGTTCCGTTTCCGTCATTAAGATAATTAGTGATGTGATCTGGGTATAATTATATTGTACGGCTTCCGATCACCACCATCCGTCCAGCTGGACCATAACTGTTTTGTTAAAGACCCAGCCGTATTCTTAATTTCAAGTAAAGTAAATCCGCAATTTATAAGAGTACCTACATCGGTGATACGAATAAGATCGGACTTTGGACGATTTTTTACTTTTTTTGGATGCTTTAGGGCGGGGATTTAAGGCTGTATCTATATGTGATAACTTTAAACATGGCCGTCTTTAAAATGGCTAATCTTTCTGAACTTCAGAAGACGTGATGTGATCATTATATTCGTTCATACCAATCTATTAAGTATACTAATTCCATAATATAAATATTATCATAAATTCTAAAGTTTGTCTCAAAGTCTGCTACGCTTTTTACCGGCCCATACATATTTTCAACCAATTTCATACAGCGTTAGGTTCATACCCGATGAAGGACGTATAAATGTATAGCTAGGCGATTTTATAGCTATCCCAGAAAATCAAAGAGTTGCCATGGGAATTCCTTTATTTTTACAGTAGCATCTTAATCTATTATTTATGGAAGTTTTACAACGGATAAACACATTTTGAGGTACATTTATCTATGTGAAGAACAACCCAGAGTTCAGATTGCCCTTAAGTAGGTACTAAATATTGTTTCACAAAGCGTTTATTGAGAGTTAAAACACGTGTTCTGTGCAATAAAATGTAAGTGTCCGCGGAAATAAAGACAGTTTCAGTTTTTCTGTGCACTTCGATGCACACATTATAGCTTAATGGAAGCGAGACGGCGGTTTAAAATCTCTTCAACTTGTTAATGGGGTTGTAGCTTGCAGCGTTTGCTTTGGACGAGAGCTTTTTGCCGCGAGGAATTCTAGGTGGAAAAAGAAGGATCCGTATCACCTTGAACATGTTATTCCTTATCTGTCCGGAAAATATTTTTTGAAAGGTCTGTGATGTAATGATTTTTTTTTAAATTATGGCGAGCCACTAATAAGACTGTTGTATGTATCATTCTGTCTTCAAATATGACTCACAAGTACATAATTTTGTCCTTTTTCATAGTGCAAGACGACTATTAACTCTAAGAGCTGTACCAATATTCAGGAGTCTACTGCACGGCAAGATTCGTCCAAGCACGTTAATCTTTCGCTTAACAAGTCACCCGTAACATTTGCCAGATTCTTGAAATAAAGTCATTTTTGAAATTCAAATCCCATCAAAAACATAAATGTAAAATGAGAGCCAAGTTCAAAATTGTGATATATATGCCTTGGTTGTTGACTTCAGCGACAAAAGAAGTGAGATCTAAATGGGTGCCAAGTTCAATAGTCAGTCCTGCAATTTATATATCCCATCAAAAACATAAATGTGAAATGAGAGCCAAGTGCAAAATTGTGATATATATGCCTTGGTTGTTGACTTCAGCGACAAAAGAAGTGAGATCTAAATGGGTGCCAAGTTCAATGGTCAGTCCTGAAATTTATTTATAACAACATATAATATTTTATAACAACTTAAAATATCATTTCTTCTTATAACGTAGTATAAAATGTTGAAGACTAAGGCTTTGGCTTGGCTAGTTTTCATATACGAATTATAGCGTTCACAAGTTGTAAAGCTGTAAGTTCTTATTTTATTCTTCCGAAAATTTGGCTTGCTGGTAGAAACTGTACTTTTAGGTACCTACTTAATAATAATTCGTATATGGAAACTAGCCAAGCCAAAGCCTTAGTCTTCAACATTTTATACTAAGTTATAAGAAGAAATGATATTTTAAGTTGTTATAAAATATTATATGTTGTTATAAATAAATTTCAGGACTGACCATTGAACTTGGCACCCATTTAGATCTCACTTCTTTTGTCGCTGAAGTCAACAACCAAGGCATATATATCACAATTTTGCACTTGGCTCTCATTTCACATTTATGTTTTTGATGGGATATATAAATTGCAGGACTGACTATTGAACTTGGCACCCATTTAGATCTCACTTCTTTTGTCGCTGAAGTCAACAACCAAGGCATATATATCACAATTTTGAACTTGGCTCTCATTTTACATTTATGTTTTTGATGGGATATCATTACTTTTTGTACAGAAATTATTGAACTCAATCTCAAACTCAAAACATATTTATTCAAAATATGTACCTACAAAGTACACCTTCTGAACGTCATGCTTACAGAGCATAAGAGGTGATGGTGATAATTAACTACGATATCTTAAAACTAAAGCTACGAGGGTTCCAAACGTGCCCTGGTCTGAGAAGAGCCCGCAATAAACTCCGCTTTTTTTTTATTATCACCATCTCACAAATATTTGAAATTATATATATGTACTTATAATATAACATTACATAATCAGCCGTTGTAACAATTCATACCCATGCCTTGCTATCATTCAAATAATCCTTTACACTGTAATAGGACTTTTCTATTAATTTAGTTTACGTTTTACATTAGTAGGTACTTATTATTTGGTGTAAGGTCAGTGTGTCACCCACCAGTAATTCTATTGTACGACTCATTGTACAAGATAATTAAAGACGAGAATTCTCAAGAAAAATATATAGTGTACCTGGAGTTACACTGACATTGACAGATTATATCTATGGTCAGACTACCTCTACAGCACATTTCTACATCTCATCAATTTTGATTGCAAAAGTTCAAAATCAAAAGTTTTTTGTGAAACATTGAAAACAAGCACGGTCAACAGTCGATATCACTAAAACCACTATAAACAATGAATACAAATAACAATGACTGACAGCTTGAACTGACGACTTCAAATACGTTTCTTCTTCTTTTCTGTCAATGACGTTTCGTTGCACAAAATGTATGAATACGAAGGTAAGGTTTTAATGCAACTATATTATTATTCATTATTATTTACATTAAAATAATAATTATGTGTCATTTTCAATAGTTAAGGAGTTACTACCACCGCTTAAAGCAGTATTGTTTCAAACTAACGGTTGAATGTCACGTACTTTGACGTCCTTAAAATAATGATTATAACACTACAACATAAACGTCAACAATATTAAAATAATACGGCTTTAAGCAATGGTAGCATGCCTCGTGTCAGAGTTTTGATCTATCCTTTGATCATAAAAATGACGATTTTTGTACGTTTATATCTAAATAACCATTTGAGGTGTGCTTATGAAATTTGGAGCACATATGTATCTCACGGGTCTCAATATATGCGCCAAATTTGACATGTTTATGTGAAATAGTTTTTGAGTTATGAGGGGGTCAAAAGTGGCTCCAAATGGTTCGTGTAATATTACACACGGTGCTGCTCGCCAGTTTTTTTGAACTTTGGCTGGACACGCTTCCGCGTGTCTTGATACGAATTTCGGAAATTGAACATACAATTTAGAGGTTGAATGTGAATTGAAATCGGCACAGTCGCGTACAGAGTGCGCCGAATCGTGAATGGCGTAGATAACGGCCACGGCACAATAGGCCGGAGATGCGCGCGGCCGACGCAGCCCTTAGCAGCCTTCGAACATTGCCTACGAAGCTTTGTTTTTGATAACTCAAAAGAAATAACCAGTTTTGTTCAGCTTGATCTAGCATATATGTTTGATCTCTGAAAAGTAAAGAGCTTACTAAAACTAAGGTAGTTTACACGATTCTTAGTCCCTCTACTTATTGTAGAGTATTTGCATTTGGTTACACTGGAAAGCACACTAATATTACTAAGGGTAATTTCGATCAATTAAAAAAAATCGGCTTTGTGTGCACAAAGGCCTATTTTTATCTCATAGAATTTTTTGATGAATGTGTTTTAATAACTATCTTCTATTAAGCTAACGTAAGAGTTTTTTTCTCAAGGTCACAGATCAAGTAAAAAATAAAATAAGGTCACAGGTCAAGTCAAAAATAGAATAAGTTTTACTTTCAGGTGTGTACATGTACAGGTATAGGTATGCCGATCTCCTCATTTTTTTCAGCCATCTTCATATTATAATGGTGAAGATGAATAAATAATCCTAAAACCAAACTCATTGTCATAATATACGAGTAAATATAAGTAAGTGTAATTATATTATAACTTGTACTTACCATGTAATTTACCAGTCACTCTCCATAATTTCTAATCAAACATCGAAATACCCGCCGTTTTCCACGCAACCACACCGAGCACGTAAACGATGGCAACAGGTGGTGTAGAATAACGCAGGGGGAAAGACACTTGTTGTTTATACCACACTATTGCGTTAAAAAGCCATGTTAACTGTGCAGGGAGTTTTATTCAAGGTTAGCCTCACGGACCTCTATACCTATATAATTTATAGTACAATAATAACTAGCTTAATGGGATAATAGAAATCATAAATTTTTTTTTAATTCGATTTAGTTAAGATGAAAAGTATAACTAGCTACGTAACTTTAGCTTTTGTAGGTTTTCGAAAGAAGTCGATTCGGATTTCTTGAAGTAGGTAAATACGTGAACAAAGAGATCACCATGTTAATCCTTAGAGGGCAAAAACGACAAGGTAAATCAAATTGAAATTGAATGTATCAGGGAGATATAATCTCCCTGAAGCTATTGATGACATATACATTAGAACATATTTAATTTAAAAAATTAATATTATGTGTATTCAGTTAAATAAATATATTGCGGCTAATTTCTTCTGTTTATGTAATGATTTATATTCTATGGAATCGCACTAAGCATGGAAACGGTTACAACAGGTGGCGTATTGAAATAATATTGTAAAGGGGAACTACACTTGTTGCAGTCCATAGGTACTACGACAATTATTGACAATCAATGCAGATGTTGATAACACATTATAAATTGCTTTGTGGAAATTTGTTACATTTTGTGTAGGTACTTGTTGGTTATGGTAAAATATAATTATGTTTCAGAGAAAGCTTAATAATATAACGTAATTTTTAGTGTGACGTTTTAACATATTTTGGCTTGCTCGAATGAGCTTTTAGGAAAAAGGCTTTTTTGCTTTTGAGTACTATCTATTTTGAAGGAAAATTTCTTTAGAATCGTTATGATTTGAAAATACGATGAAACGAAAAAGCGACACCAAAAAGAGACAAACATATTCATAATAGGATTTAGCCTGCGAGAAAATGAGATAGAATACAAGTTATGTTTATCTCATTCTCATCATAGGTTACTTTTCTGAAGTTTCACTTCTGCCGCGTGTTTATTACGCACACACACTTTTTGTTCAAACTATGATTTAAATGAAATAAGTAGAATATCGGTAATGGTATAATTTTCAAAGAAACTAAGCTCGTGAAACGGCGTACACCACAATATTCTAACTAATGAAAACGTTACTAACAGTTATTAGCGTAATTACGAAGACGGTGCAAGTGCGGGCGGTATAAGTGCAAATTACACACGTTTATTATTCCTACGTCACGCAATGTTTCAAGTTCAAATATTGTTTTGATTTGTGTTTGAAAAGAACAAGATATTGTTCATTTCTTTTGATAAGATTTTATTGTTTCTATGATTTCTTTTAAATTGCTGCTGTTTTGTAAGCAAATCTTGAAGCTCTTATCTGCATAGCTTTACTAATACGAGTATCATTATTTTACTTGTGGATACTTATATTTCTAACTTGGAAGTCGTTTTAAGGTTTTCTTAAAGGTTCTTGTAAAAACAAGGTTGCAGTCATGAGGGCATTAGGCTTTTAAGCTTGTGCCTTTATTAGTGGTGAACTGCAATTTAATAAGCTAGTTAACTTATCATCAATCTAATAAAAAAACTTAATTATGTTTCGCTATATATTTATGATATTACATTTTTTTTGTGGGTAATTACAAGCAAGGTGTAGGTAAATGGCGTGTGGGTATTTGAATAGGAACGCACGCGTCGTTGACGTCACGAGACGTTCCAAGTTCGAAAAACAACGGTGAAAATGACGCCAGTTTTGTTCCTATTATTGTGCGAAGTCCGTTTTTTATGCACACGTTATTACACTTACTAATAGACTTTTTCTAATGAAAATGAAAATGTATAACTACCTATTCCTGTCTCCGGTTGTTTCTTAATCGCTGAAGATCGTGATCCTTACGAGAATCAATCCTCAACCGGATTAATTTTTTCCACTGGCTTCTTTTGGTTCTTGGCAATATTTACCATTATCAATGATTTAATGATAAAGAAAATTGAAATAATTAATTTCATTTATTAGTAATTGCATTCGTGTTTATAATATACAAATAATTAATACATGAGGCCCTGTCAGGGCATTGCAACCACTGCGATTTATAAATTGTATCCAGTTGCCCGGAAAATGAGAAGGATGGAGGCTTTCTCTACATTATTTCCAAAAGGGTCATGTGTCATGTCAATAATGCCTGGGCAGTTGATTGATTCTTATTCTTAATATTTATAAAATTGTGACCCGAGATCCGTGTAAGCTACTTCTCTATGATGTAACATGTAATTAGTGTCTGCAAACAACAAACAAAGCAGAAATACCTCTAGCGCTAGCATTTAGTTCTACCATTTAAAACAGTAGCCAACAATAGTGGGCACATTAATCTAAAGATCTGTAACGTTGATCACGAATGTAGGCGAGAGACCTTTGCTCAATGACAGAGGCGGCGCGGGCGCATCATCTCATTGAGTGCGCACCGGATGGGCCAATCAGCTGCGTGAATGGACGCCCCCGCGCATGCGCGATGCTGCGCTGTATTAGCTCCCGTACTAGATGCCACTTCTTTGTTACATCAAATTGTTATGACTTTTTATGGCCCCCGTGAGCCGCCGCTACTGTTGACTATTGTTCGACCGCTTTTTGTTGTGACGACGTGTTTATCTTTCTTTTTTATAACTTGACGAGGAGACGAGTCACCTTAATGGTTGTCATCTAATGGTTATAATCGTCACCCACGGATATCAGTAGCACTGTAATAACTACCATGAATATGTTAACATGCGACGGGAATGGTGTTTCGTCAGAGAACTTGTCGGGAAATATTAACCTCCTCTTTGCCAGCGATATAATATTCAAAATCCAAATTAAATTCCAATTTCTTATCAAACCCACAGTAATAGGAATAGACCATAGACAAACTCAAACAGGTTCTCTAAAAACGTTCTTAATGCTTCTGTTGCGGTCTCTATTGCGGATCTATACGGTTCGCTTGAAAACGCGGAATATCCTCGTATCACGTAATGTTAAACATGCATAATGATATTTTCGTTACTTTATGTTACCTACGTTTGTCTATGGGCTAGCTGTGTAGGTATAATAAATAATGTTTGGCTAAAATTCTCAGGCCGCGGCGGTAACAAGGTCTTCACTTTCAAGACCATCAGAGCATGCGCGGATCATAATCACCGTAATGATGGTTGCACAATTGCTGCCCTAAGGTGGCAGACACACGATGATAAGGGTTGCGGACACACGATGACACGGGTTGCGATTTGCGATAGTACAAAAAAATACAGAAAGAGTTTTTAAAAGCTATATGTAGCTCTATATAGTTGAAGTACCTACCTAAATAAGACTGGGACGAATAAAAAAAAGCATATTTGTCATTTATTGGCTTGAAGGAGGAACCTAATTTCATAACGTATTAGACCTAGCGCGTGCTGTGAGATCGGAGCTGCTAGTTTGCAATTGCGATAACTAATTATAATACTTCAATTTTTTGGAGTTTACCTCCTTTAGAATCGATTTGCATGTATAAGCCTGGGGTGTAAAGTATTTTGGTGAATATAAATTATATAAATAGATGCATGCAAGCATGTCTTCAGTAATATAAAAAAATGCGATCATTTACCCTCATTTACCAATCTTTATATTTTATAATCGTTCGTTAAGAGTAGGTAAACTCCAGTCGTGTTTTGGAGCTGACACATACAATAGTTTTTTTTAAATAACTGCGGTCACACACCACATTCTGAACTAGCCCTTATTTATGATAACAGATTTTCTTTCTAAATGTTTTATTGTTTCGATTTGTAGATATGTATATTAAATCTTACTCGATGATGTCTTCGATTTCGTTTGCGTCTACTTTTTAAAATCCCGTGAAAACTTTTTTATTTTTTCAAGATAAAAACCAACGTCAGATTCAAGTCTGTGTAAAATTTTGTAAAAATCGGTTAAACAGACGAGCAGTGAAAAGGTTACAGGCAGACACACATACTTTCGCATTTATATTATGGATTTAACTAAGAACATTGTCAAAATATCAAAGTCACTTGATATCGTGGTACGAAAGTTGTCATTAAGTAATTAAACTGATTATGAATTGTACGTCTATAAACCAAGAACAGTTGATTTTAATGAAATAAACACTGTTTTTCTTTAGTTAGGTATATTTAACGAGCTTTTTCATTACCTACATGATAACTCTATATCTATACTTAATCTAATCTTAGTCGTAACTCATCTGAGAGATATCGAGACGAATATAACGATGTCCTGTTTATTTAGTAGCTTTCAGAGGAAAACTGAGTCTTAGTGTCTACGACGTTCATCTGTTCAACTGAGTTTAATGAATTTTGGTACAGATTGCATCCCGGGAAGGACATGGGCTACTTTTAATCCTGGAAAATCACTAATTGCGCACGAGATCACAATTAAATACCTAAATGTATACGGACGACGCGATCGCGAGCATCATCTATTTTGACCATAATTAAAGTCGAAAATTGTTGAATCCGTAAAAATCATTTAGACTAACGATAGAAATAAACTTGCAATTATGTTCTGTTAGGTTCTTTTTTACTTACACAGAATTCATTTATACGGATTTCAAGTAAGTACAAGTGTACAAATGTTTAAAAAGGGGTGTTTATTCATGCGTCCAAGTCTCTACGCAGGTTAATGTGCGTTTATACGCATTAGAAGTTAGAAGTGTCTTCATATTGTAGCTAGAGAGTTGGTGGCAATTATTGGGGTGATAGAGAGTTGAAGCTTGTGAAAAGGGTAAGACAAGATCGTACGGTTAAAGGTCGCTGTGTTACTTTTTATTTCAAAATGATTGTATCAAATAAAACCTGTTCTGAATTATTTGCTCGTGATATGTAAGTAATCTAAGATCAATATACATAAGGAATCAAGTCCACGAGGTGTAAGCAGCTGAAATGAATGAAATGCAAATGAAAAGCTTAGCCGCTAAGTATAACTGGTGTGTATTGCCTTTTATACTTAAAATGTAAAGTACACCTCGCGAACTGTTCGTACTATGCTGAGAAAATTAAATATAATTTTGGATACCTTTTTTAGTTCAGATTCATGCTACGCTCATAATTATATTCCAGAAGGCTACGTAACGCTAATGTTTTTTAAGACAAAACGCCTCAACTTTCAACTTCTGCCACCAGCTCTTAGCTGTCAGAAGTGTATTCATATATTATTTGTTGCGGTCACGCCGCGTTCACATTCGGGACAAGAGCAGTGGAAACCGAGAGCGTTGCGTCACCGAGGATGATACATCGCCTTTTCACAACCGACAATAGTGTTGCAAATTTGAAATTCGAATTCTGCAAATGGCCGCCGCCTGGTTGTCATTAATGATTGACAGCTGTTGTTTTTAATAACATGACACTGTTGGTGGCGTTTAGATACGTATCACGCTTGACTACATTTTTTATCTTTTTAACAATTTCAGACAGATTTACACTCTGAAATTTGTACTGCAGTGATCTCTTAATAAATAAAAGGTCATTACTTCTAAAATACATAAAACACAATGAAATAAACTGAAGGAAATGTAACTGAATTATACAAACTGAAAAGCAGGGTAGATAAATGGAGTAACTTCCTAAGATCAACTTAAAAAGTATTTGACTCAATCTACACAGCATATAATATATATCTTAACATTAATAAATAACAGGGAGAGGCACATTGAAGGTTAAGGAAAACGGCTTACAAATAAATTGTGTTGGTCATGTTTTAAATACTAACCTTTTGGCTTATTGAAAGCTTTCATCATGAGTTTGATTCCCATGCCTGCAATTGCCGCCGTCGCTCCGATGTTTTCTGCCACGGGCTCTTGAAGTCCGAACTGTAGCCGCCAGCAATTTATCTCTACTATTCGTTTAATTTAATATAGTCTTTGAGCACTGTTTAATTATATACAATAGCGTACTTAGTCTTTAATTTATTTCTTCGTTATTAACAATAATAATTTAATTTTAAACTAAGTAATTCTTTATTATATATAAGATCAATAGATATCACACTTCTTTTTTTTAAAATAATTGTCTTGAATAATCAGTCTAAACACTCTTCACTGTTTTTCATTTTGCCGGTGTACCTTTGTCACGTCACATTGAAAAAGTTCATTAAACTTTTCTCACTGTTCATTGTTTGAACCTATAACAATTTCATGACGAAATTTTACACTTGACTCCACTTATACTGCGTTTACGTTAGCCAAATGTAAGTATGGTGTATATTCTGGTATAGGATTGGATACACAAACCGCGATGGGAGCTATGGACATCATCAATAGCATAGACGTGTCTCCAATTGTATCCAAAATTTTGTATTTATAGATATTGTGTATGTCTTCATACAGTTATTTATCACAACTTATACGAGCCGCGTTGAGCACGTTGACGTTACGCGATGTGTATGTCCAAGCCTTTCTGCGTTCACATTAGCAAAACTGGCATATGTATGGTGTAATTAAGAGATAAACAATGCGTGAAGTAACAAGGTAATGCTCTCGCAGCGGAGTCAAGGGAGCAATATTCAAATTGCAGGCAACATTCCCACAGGTGCGGGAACGATCGGTCCCAGGCGTTTCCGGCCTGCTTCCCCACTTAGTGTAGCCACCCGCACCCTGCCACCCTCTAACCACCCTTGTAACCCCCGCCGCGATCGCGGTTCCCACAAAGACCACTACCCCGTGACGAGCAATTTCGCTGAATTTTGTGGTCGGGTTCAAAGTGCATCTTCTACTTTCTAAAATAGGAGTGCTGAAAACTTCGATCGTTCATATTTGCGAATATATTTTATAAAAAAAATGCTCCTTCTCGTTGCTCCTTCTTAATTGACTGCTGCTACGATAAAAGGTTCTATTAGGGGTATTCCCTAATGTTCAAACGAAATCCGTTGGTCTTTTGTCCTATCCCTGTCCTCTGGCATATTTTAAATCTAAATTGAATAGGATGGAAAGGAAGGTCTGAGGCCTAGAAGCAATGATAATTACGCAACACATTTGCAAGAAGTAGGATTTTTCAGGTTTCAACTTTCAAACTTTATCAATTTGTTATAATATGAGTGTGTGTTCTATGATTAATGACTAATCCATATTAAACCAGCTATTTATCAATAAAGTAGTTCTAATTTAATAACATGCATACATTTTAATAACGTTACAAATTGATGCCACACCAAGTTCAAGGGTTAAATAGCGGTAAACATCTTCATTTCTATTTAATAACAGTTCCAGAGGGGTCGGAATTGAGTGCATAGTGGTTATTAGAAGTATTAACCTTTAAGAGTATTGTCAACGAGTTAGCTGTAAAGCATTTTAATGAATTCGTAAGAATTTTTTTATCAGTTCACACGGCTATTTGGATTTGTTGAGAAGTTTAGGGTAAGTTGAGTGTTGGTATTTTGTTTTCTTTGTTATTGTTATTGTTATTGTTTGTTAAAATAACCTATTTGGTGAAAAATACAAAAAGGGTATCCCCATTTCTTAGTGGTGATGTTTCTTTCAGTAAAAATTAGTCATAAAGTTCTCATAAGCACTGGCAATTGTGAACAAATGGGCCATATTGTGTACAACATATATACATTCAATCTAACTTACTTAGCGGTGATGGGGGCGACGAATTGCCCTCAATAAAAATCAAATTTAGACACCGCTTGCATCTTATTGACCACGGACGTATCGGCTAATGTACCTATTATTTACAAAATTTGTAAAGTTCATAGATTTCAAAGAAAATACAAGTTAGAGAAGCGAAGTAACCTACCTTTCTAGCACATTGGATGTTATGACGCTCTGATGGAGATTAACATTGCAGAAGCAAAGACTTAGAAGTGACTTATAACAGGAAAGCGCATCCTCGCGAAGTCGGAACAAACGGAAAGGAAGACAAAGAAAGGAAGACAAGGCTCAATAAGGAAACCCAACAAGATTATTAGTATTCAACGTTACTTGATATAAGATCAATAAAAACTAATCGCTAGATTATCTAATGCAAACAAAAGAACAAAAAGCTGATATTAACTTATGTTGCTTTCGGAAAACGAATAACGAAACGAAATAGGTACCTACCTACTTTACCTACGAAAAAAAAACCCAAGGTCTTTTTTATTATAAATATAAACTTTATGATGATCAAAAGATTAAAGTACACAAAACGCGAGCATGTGAATTGGTCAGCTCCTTTGTATGGTAAGTGTCATTCAATAACCCTAGTTGACTCGACTAATATTGGAGGACAATAGTTCAGTGTGTAGGTACTGTGGTAGTTACGTATCTACTTAGCCTCATATTTGAAGTATTTTTTCTAAAATTTAGATTGAATAGTTGCTTCAAGGATTTGAAGAAAATTCAAGTAGAAAAGTTAGGTCTTAGTTATGTTAGTTTTTATTTGAGCTAAAAAAATGGTTGTATTCTAGATAAATTTAAGTTCGATAATAAATGTAAAACATATCAGGAGAAAATGCTTGATACCACGCTTTAATAAACAGCTAAATCGTAGCGGGTCATACAAATGAAGTCTATGAACTACTATTTTTAGATAAAATTATAGTAAGTATTGCTAAGGAGTTAGGAGGAGGAGGACCTGCAGAACAATAAGTTATCAATTTACCGTTATATAAATTCTTTTCTTTAATGGAAATTAAGACGCTGTGACTGAGTACCTACTCATGAGTAGGACTCAAAGCGCAGTGACTTAGGTGATTGTGTGTCAATTTTTGTAAATGTGGTCAGTCAAACTGTGAGCCATGGTGCAGTGGTGTGACTGCGGTTAATCGGACGGTCGAGCGGAGATTGTCGGGTCAACTAACTCGATTGTCGCGCCCAATTTGTCCCCTCAGCCGCCTAAACGAGATCGTCTGCATTAAATTTGTCTTATTTCATTTATTTGTAACACAATATTCTCGTAATGCATCATCATAATTGGAATTTTAATGTCTACGTACAGTCAGTGTGCGACCACAGACCAAGTAATTTGGTAACTTTATAGTGGGATTAAGAACCCAAGAATGTTCCTATTTTCCTAGATACTAATTTGGGCATTTACTTACATTGGGTCGTAAATTTTTTGGCTAAATCTTGCAGTGTTAAGTATCACCAACGTCACATCCGACTTGAATCCTCCGTTGCATTATTATATTAATAATGAAAAAATTTGCCATATTATAATTACCTCATAATATGTATTATTATGATAATATTTTAGAGTTATATATTTGAAAAGGTTCTAATCTTATTCTTTAACTACCTTAACGTAAGTACGTAGATAGGTAAATCGTCCTTAGAATCTTTGATCTCTTGAACAAAGGAGCAATTTGCGTCGTGGTATATTAATTAATGCCAGTGGCTACAGCAAATATGTACTAAGCGGTGGGTGTCAATTGCACTGCGGGATCAACTGGGGTCGACTCTAATTTCTAATCTTCGACCCCTTGGCCCCTTAATAGGAAAGTGGACACCCGCATATCTACGCTAAATAACTATGTGGATTTTGTATTCTAACCAAATTAAAGTTAGCATCTTTTACCGTTATTTTACATGAATTAGACAGCTTTATGATTATGTTGCTAAGTTTTAAAGACAGAAAGTCCTGCCTTCAAAGAAAGGTACATTAACCTATCTAATATATTTAATCAAATTTTTGGAAAAACAGGTTATCATACTTTTTTTTTATTTTCTTATCCTACTTAATTTTTACTGCATTGAATACATAAGTAAAATAAATGTTTAAAACACATTTTCTCTTAACATGAATGCTATAAAAAGCTTTAAAAAAGGCTTATAAAATGAAGCAGGTGAAGATCGGAACCGTTTGAAAATACGGACACGTATCAATTCAATTTATTCAGTCTCATCAAGTCAAGATATGTGGAAGTTGGAGCACGTTTGTTTCTCGTGTTTTGGTTCGCGAGATTTTGAAGGCTTTCGGATCGCGCAAATCAACAAACATTACGACAATGGATGCTTCGCCGAAGCGTGTGTGACGCGGGAGCCGATACAAATGTGGAACAATGCTTGTATAACAATTCGGTATTGGAAACTAACAATGTTTTAGACCGTGTGCGTAAGCTTGGCTTTTGCACAAATTGTCGGATACAATGTGGGTATAAACGTAACATAGTTTGTTTGCGTGTTAGCCGACCAATTCGCACGTCGGCGATAACTTTGGGTATGCAATTGGTATGCAAACAAATTTTTAGCATAGAAACATAAGCGCAAGTAGTGCATGTAAGACAATCACAATAGACCATTCAATTCAATGTTTGACACAGAATTAAATCAATAATAGTTTCGGAAATTTAAGTTTTGAAAGTAATTTGTTTGCAACGACTACATTTATACAATATACAAGTTGCGAACTCTATTCTGAATTTTTTTAAATTTTATATTTATTCCTTCCAGAATTTTAACGTTACTTTGTTGGAAAATAAATTAGAAATCGTTGATTTGTGCGAGCTTTCAAAAGCATGTACAATACAGCTTTAAAACCAAATGTTATGTAAAATTTTGGCTGAACCTCCATCCAATGACCAGTCTATGACCATTTTTTTAATCTATGGTAGACAGTAGACTAACAAATAGGACAGATAATACTACGGCCGCGTCCTTGACCTTAGCCCGCTCAATTAAAACGTTACGGCCGGCGAGGGGCGATGGGCGATGATAAATGTGCCTACAATAGGTAATTACTGTTCACTGTAATACCAACTTGGATTTATCTCGATTTTCATTGTTACAATGGAAGAATAGATTGTGTTCTTACATTTTATACTTTAAAATAGATAAGTACACCTATGCTTACGTTTGACTGTAGGAAGTAGATAATGCTAAACCTACACCATATGGTAGTTATCAAAGTAACGTGAATAACTATAAGTAAAGCCCGAAACGAGTGCCTACCCAATAAGAGCTTTTAAATAAATTTTATTTCACAAAATAAAATGTTATTATCTCAAAGTCGGCTCAAAGCCATACCGGCTTTGAGCCGACTTTGAGACTATAACATTTTATTTGAGACTATAACCCAATTTTCCGACCAATTTGTAGTAAAATAGAAAAGAAAGGTTTTTTTTGTTCGGATAAGTTATTTAAGTACTTAGGATGTCTTGGGTAACTCTTTGATTTTGCGAGTAGATTAAACAACAGCTTTTACTATTTGTAATATTATATTATATTCTTATAGTTAAATTGCAATAAACTACACCGTTTAATAAATAAAACCATTTGAAAGCTAGATATCGTTATGCAAAGCTTTTCTTGGAAAACAAAAACCTTCGGTATCTCATAAAATTAGTCGGAATTGGAAGCGATTTGGGTCATATTGACAACATAATTAAATTATATATATATATATATATATATATATATAGAATAATTTATTCTACTGATATGGTTTGTTTTAAGTCATATAGGTTTAACAACTTCTTGCCTAAGGGGTCTTAATAACATTTTCAGAAACGAGCAATTTCATACACTTATAACTATTATAATTTCATGATACATAATAAGCAACACCTAGTTGCTGTCATATATTACGAGAGTTGTCATAAAAAGTGTGCCCAAGAGTCAAACTGTTACAGATACTTAAGCTCGTTAACTCAATATACCTACACACAAATAAGGCATTGCAGTTAGTCTCCTATCGTAGCGACTTATCCTACAAAAACCACTCGGGTTTTTGTAGCCCTCGCCGTATTTAGGTACGCACTTGAGGTATACGGTGACCCTACAATGTAGGATACGTCAATTATTACCAAGGGTGACCCCATTTTAACTGCGTAATCTACATACTTATGAAAATTGTAGGTTTCTGCGAGTACGCCGAGCAGGTTGTTAATCAACTGATAAAAATGACGTTTCGCCCAACGTTGCGTAACCGATGCAAGAATGCAACTGCTTCACATTTCGATTATGTGTAATGTACTTTAGCTATTACTTTAAGAAATTCAAACGGTTCGGAATTACCAATACGTGTGTGTATTACGGGTTAGCACGTGTATAGAGCAGGTTTCCTTTCTGTCGGATACATGCTGCAACAATTGGGAGATAGATTTGGTTGCAGGGTACCTAATTTTGGCGTCGATCTGGAGTGGGTGTATTGAAAAGTTAGGTAAATGAGATTAAAAGGCGTGCATACTAGACGTGAGCCGTGGGGCGGGTTGGCTGGCGATTGGCGGACGCCTCCCACCTCCTACGCATGCGCCGCGCCGCCCGTCAGAAAAATCTCCGAGAGGAAAACTCTACCACACCACGGACATTCAAATTTTTATGTTTATTTCATAATGTGGGCGGTATAATAGCAGTTTCGGATCGCAATGATGCATCGGGACGACCTCTGCGAAATTTACGCCAGCGTTCTATATAGGTGCGGGTACATATTTTTTTGTTAATGTTAATCAACGATGACAGCAATTCTAGTTTTGAATTTTTAAACATATTTCAAAAACAATGATTAATGCTTACTTACTTATTGTGTTTAACGTAACAACGCAGCATGGCTTTAAATCTCAACACGTTGAATGTAACACTGCATACACATTTCAAACAACAATTCGGTTTATGTTTGTATGGGTTCATTAGTCATTTAAATGTATACAATTTCAGTACTTTTGTATGTTAATTCAGTAGGTATAGGGTGAAGTTCAGTGTCGCAGCCATTATAAAGAACGTTTTATTTCAAGCGCACATCACACAATGTATTTTATCAATAACTCTACTTTACTAGTTATAATAGATACTTGACAAGATCATCTTACCAGCCAGCAATCAATCACATTGTTTAAAGCAATATCGATACTAATATTATAAATGCGAAAGTGTGTCCGTCTGTCTGTCTGTCTGCTAGTCTTACGGCCCAACTGTTCAACCGATTTTGATGAAATTTGGTACAGGGATTGGTTATATGCCGGGCAAGGCCATAGGCTGCATTTTATCGTGGAAAATCAAGGAGCTCTCGCGGACGAAGTCGCGGGCATCATCATCATCTAGTTAAAAAATAAAACGTCAAAAAATCATCTAAAAATTTTAAGTTATACTTTAATTAATAAATAAATCTATACTAATATTATAAATGCGAAAGTTTGATGGATGGATGGATGGATGTTTGTTACTCAACATCAAATTTGGCACAAAGATAGATTATAGTCTGGAATAACACATAGGCTACTTTTTATCCCGCGGGAACAAAAAACCTCAATCCACTCGGACGAAGTCGCGGGCATCAGCTAGTTATTATATAATTACGTAACTATAATAGAAAAAAGTAGACACATTAAACAAAATTATGTCGCAAGTTAGAAGTCGTAAATCCGTTATACTAGATGTAAATCGCTAATATTTTCGGAGTTTGAATTAATTTAAATATAGAATGCCTAATTTAGCCTTGCAGTAAATTCCCATTTGGACGCTCACAGAATTAGGTTACTCCGTGTTACTATGCCATTAGGGGCCATTAACAGAATGTTACGTATGCCCAAAATATTCTCTAACAAATTTATAGATGTGAAGATGGACGGAACATATAATATAGAAAATGAGCCTTCATAATTGCGTATATTTTTGATATAATTTTACGTGGCGCTTTGATAATAACAGACCTGTTATTTTGGAGTTGTGATTGAGAACCCACGTCTACTGTTTTTAAATATTATGGACGATATAGTCATCAGATCACTCATCAGGCTTGTAAAAATGTGATATGCCTACCTGGGCATTAATTATTTACGAGTAGATTGTTAAGATACCTATTAGATATATTAAAAAAATTCAATGCTCTTTAAATACGTAACCATATACGGTAAGTACCTATTATCAAATATTAAAATTTAATTTTTAATGAAATAAGCCTTTTTTACTGACTCTTATTTTTTTATTAAAAGCTGTTTTGTTATTAAAGACTTGAAATCATATAAGTACCTCACTTTGAAATAAATAAATGAAAATAAAGGAGTACCAACTTTTGTGAAATATAAGTAAAATCAAGCCAAATTTTTTATGCCTAAACACTCGTTAGTCGTTACTGTGACTCACTGCACGGTTGGCTGGTTGGGAAAATTTGGCGATTTTATTTCATACAGCTATCTTGTATGAAAAAAAAACGGCCCAGCATTAGCCATTTTTTGCCACTCTATAATGACAAAACATTGTTAATGCAGGACTGTTTTTAAGGATATGACGTGAAACGTATAGGTAGTATTTTCCTTTCCCTTGCAACAACAGCTTGAAAGCTTGTTCTTTGAGAGGGTAGTTATGACCATAATTTGTTAGTAGGCATAACATGAGTAGGTATGACCTATATACTCGTATTTATTTATGGTTCTTTCCTTCTTTTAGTGTATTTATTGGTAGATTTAATGGTTGGTCTTTCAATCACACCGCAAAAGAGCAAAGGATCGACGTAATTTTTCATTCATTTCCTAAGTATAGTTGGTGGGAGGATCTAGAGAGTGGCATACCGGAAAACCTCCTTAATTTTCCGGCATACTTTTATTCCGGAAAAATAAGGAGTTCCCGTGGAAAATAAAAAACCTTTTTCCACGCGGATGAAGTCGCGGGCATCAGCTAGTGGATATATAATATACATAATATACATCGTTAATTACGCTTATATATTCAAATTTACTATTTTTAGCTAGCTAGCTTGTTTTATAAATTAGGACCCGGTTTGTTTTAAGTTAATATTTATATAATATTATTAATAATTTCTTGTTAATCTGATAATAAATAATCTGGTTTAAAAGGCCAGTAAAGTTTATGATAGTCTTCATTAATCATTACGCAATACAATAATTTATTTTTGAATAAATAAGAGGCGTTTTTAGAAAATTACTTACTGAAAAGATTATTAAGTTTTTGTCTTTTCAAATTGTATAGCAAAGAGGATTCTATGAAAAGGTCATATTTCCCAGATTTTCCATCCTGGATGTTTAACATTGTACCTACACTGTTGTAGGCTGGTAATGTTGCAAGCGGGCGTGACCGGGAAAACACGAAATAGTTTGTTTTCAGCAGCTAGTCGCAGTTCTATGAACCTGCAGTAAAATAAACAATTGATTCGTGATTCATTGCAGGCTGCGGGCCGGGGTACGCCGCTGATTTACGTTTTTGTACGTGTTTTACACAAGCCAATTTACGATGACAATTTTAGGAAAATACTGTCAGTAACGGGAGAGCGCCATAAAGATGGTCTAGTATGAATGATGGTCCATTAAAAGTATGCTCCTGAAAAAAGCTTATTATACTGGTGAAGATTATGTAAATGATAAAAGAGCATGGATTTAACTCGCTCCAGCAATGCTAAGGATAGCGGTTACATATGTATCTACATTGATGTAATTGTAAATAAATCTTTTTAAAAATGACCAACCATAGAATTTCTTGCTGGTTCTTCTCGGTAGAAATGGTATTCCGAACTAGTGGTAGATTCACTAGAATTAGATGAATAAACAGCACTTTTCATCAGTTAAAAAAAATATGAGTTTGAGTTACGCAAAAAACCTGTAAGTAGGCAGTACAGTAGTGTGCTGATTAAAGAACTTTACGAGAGTCCCTTAACAATGAAAATTTAAGAAAAAACTGTCAGTTAGCGCCATTAAAGTGGCCTAAGTAGAACCTGTACCTACTTAAAATGCAGCTAGTGAAATACGTGTAAACTTACGTTTTTACACTATCCAATTTACGATGAGACGCCCAACAAGGGAGGGAGTTGTAAACAGTAGTCGTGACGTTATATGACCAAACCCTTGTAAAAAACGAATGCTTTGACTAAGCTCTATCCTTATCGTCGCTCGTCACTGAAATACGCATGAAGACCATAGATCGCGACCAGCCATAAATGTCAATAAGATTTCCCTGTAGGCCTGCCTAGTGAGAGATTTTTAGCCATTTTATTGCGTTAAAGTTAACTACCATATGTAGCGCCAGCTGTGATCTGTCGTCAAGTGCTTGAGAATTCCATACAAATCGTAGTTAACTTTAACACGATCGAATAAGTGAAAAAACTCCCACTAGGCTCCCTGGTAGATGTAGAGAGCACCTGGATATTTGCTAGGAGTAACCAACCCCCTAGCAAATATCCAAATGCTCTTTTCTTCGAATCTCGAAGGCGAATCTCATGCTTTGTTGTTACCTAAGTAATTCTTCAATTTGAAAAGTAAAATAAATGCAGGAATAAGAAGGAATTAAAAAGTTTTATAACGCAAATATTTTTTTCCAAAAATGTAGACGAAAGGTGCCTCAATAAAAAGGTAAAAAATTGGAACACAAAGGATTTCGTGTATGATACCAAAATAAAATGAACGACACCTGTATCCGTGGCTGGTGTTTGGAGTAGGATATAAAATTTTGATTACTCAGTATTCAAATGAAAACATGTTTATTTCGTGTAGGACAACTTGTACAACATAATATAGAGTTGGGAACTCGGGGCCACCTCCATAAGTTAGGACTTAACTACTCTTAGAAGTGATTTTTTATACCAAAAGCCTTCAATTCGATTTTACAAAAAGGAATGCGAGTCAGGTATAGAAAAAAAGTCAGTAAGCAGCTTAAGGTTTTAATAGCAATATAATATACCTCATTTAAAAACTACATGAACATTTTTGCTAGCCAGATGGCAACAAAAAATAGCTTTGTTTATATTTAACCGCATATAAATTGTGCAATAGGTATAGGTAGGCATGTGAGGTGCTTGTGTTGCTACGAAACGTATTTAGTGAAAACACACTCACAATTACTGGAAGCACCCTAAATGGGGTCTGACGGGTCTTATCTGTAGCTATTGTTTAACACGCTTTTTTCATTCCCACGGTCGTTGGCGAGCGACGTAGCTGATAACGCTTACCTGTCGCGAGTACCTGATCGTCTCAAGGAATTCTGACTAAGAATGAAGCACTTTAAAGTAAATATGACAGAAGTAGGCTTAGACCATAACGAATTTCGTTTCCTATTAAAGACGTATTATCCGATTGGATTGGATTATCATGACATTGCATGTAGCCATGTACTGAAAATTTAATTCACTCGTAAACCAATAATAATAATAATGCGCCAACCTTACGAGTACTTACTCTGCTCAACGATCTGATTGCTCAGCACCAACAGCTAGACGTATTTAATATTAGTTTTAATGAATTTTGTAAAATCTGTAATTCCTGACTCGGTATGCGTTTTGGCATTGCTGTAAGCATACCGAGGATATTATTTAATAAATCAATAAATCAATAAATAACTACTTGTAAATGTGTATGTACATGTAGGTCTAGAGTTTAATTTGTTGGTGACACACATGCCGTTTATCGCGGTTTCCTAAGTCACAGAAAGAGCGATATCGCTCCACATAAATTAAAAACAAAACATTACAGTGCCAATTACTATAGATAATATGAATGTTAAATTAACGAATGAGTGGTCGGAAAAACGATTCCGTATTCGTCTCATGGCTACAGAAAACGCATTGTTCAAATTTAAATGGAATGGCATCAAACAAAGAGAGTTGGGAGTCGGGAGTCAAGTGCAAAATTCACCGGCGACCCACGCATATAAAAAAGGACATATGCAATAGGTATATGAGCCGAATCCATTATCCAATGACGTACAGCAATTACCCATTTAATGTAATTTGGGCCATTGTAAATGTCCAGCGCGACATCTCGTACATTCTCAGCGTCACTCACTCAAAAGCACCAATAAAAGAAATCACTGGGCAAACACTCTGTGAGCACGGATTAATCGCGAGCGTTGGTCGGAACCGGTCATTTCAAATTCGGTATCAGAGTTTTCAGAGGCAGGTTGTGAGGGCGCGCGCGAGCGGGTCTGCGGCCGGTGCGCAACTACTCGCTGTGAATGGGCGCCAGCGGAGGGGCGAAGCTCACTGCGAGCGAGCTCACTCCCAAGTCCCAGCGAGCTTACGAAAATCACCAATTGCGCCTGTCCCCTTATTGCACGATGCTCAATTTGCATTAATCGCAGCACAGGTCACTTTTCCACAGCGACACGGAGTCGCGACTCCAGCGCGACACTGAAGTCTTCCCCGGATGTTTCTAACGCAAAAGAGTGCGAGCTTTTTTTGAACAGCTTCCGATAAAAGCTACAGCGCGGCTTTATGCATCCGGTGCCACCTGCTCGCACTCGATAAGAGCCAACGCGTTAGAATGAGATGAAGTGATCGATCAGAACACAGACCGGATGGCGGACTCGGTTATGAATGAATGCGCCGTCCTTTTCTCGCGTATGCATTTACGTAACGTAGTCTCGCTTGGCTACAGGTTGTAGAGGAAGTGAAAGGGACAGGAGGTGCCGTAGTAAATATTGGACCGGGAGTATTTCTAAGGGCCCCAAATTTTTTGTCCCATCACAAAAGGTATGCTTCGAACTTCATTCATAGGTTTTTGTAATCCTAGCTGCACTTTTGGAGCTTTTAAATATCAAGTTGTATTAACTCAAAAAATACCAAACTTCTTGAAAAACTCCTTGAGCTTGGTATCATGTTCATCATCCTTGTATTGCGAAACCTAAATATTGAACTCTTAATAGGTTTTGAAATTGTGCTTCCATGGGTAGGATTTGCCTCACTGACGTAACTTTCTTTACGTCATGACACTTTTAGATCTGTCACGTCATGTGTAAACATTAAGGAGATTTTATCCTATAGGTACTTGAAGCTTTTTTTAGTTCTACTCTATGGCTCTATTATTATTAAGGGCATAACATAAAACTGCCAGACCTTAGTCTATACTAATATAATAAATGCTAAAGTTTGGATGAATGTATGGATGGATGGATTTTTGTTACTGGACGGAGAACGGCTGAACGGATCTATATGTCTGGCACAGAGATAGATTATAATCTGGAATCAACACATAGGATATTTTTTATTTCGGAAAATTAAAGAGCGGGAACCAAAAAAGCCTCAATCCACGCGGACGAAGTCGCGGGCATCAGCTAGTATATTATCACAAATAAAAGGGCGTATATTCGATTTCGGTCCGCATTGTCACCTATCAACCTGTAAGATGGTGGTCAAGTGCGAACTTGCCATCGTCATATAAACATAAACAAACAAGGGAAACAATAAAGCATCTTAGGTAAGCTCAAAGGAAACATAAAGAAATAACTTGTTTAAGATTCATGAATGGCGCCGGGGCCGGGGCAGCCGGCGAGAGTCGTGATTGTGCAATCTGCCGATTATATGCTCATTATATTCAGCACATTTGTATTTTGAATGACTGATAGATTTGCTAATTCAATAGTCTCTATATACCCCATATGTAATTTGGTTAGTGTTTTTGAAGTGAAACTTCTTTAGAATCGTTGTGATTTGAAAATTCGATGAAACGAAAAACTAAACTAAAAACCAACAAACAGCCTGCGAGAAAATGATATAGAAAACAAGTTATATTTATCTCATTATCTCGTAGGCTACTTTTCTGAAGTTTCACTTCTGCCGTGTGTGAATTGCACATACACACTTTTTTGTTAAGTTAAGAAAATCTAATAATTTAAATGTGAAAGTGAGCCTGTCTGCCCATGGCTATTCGCTTAATCAATTTTGAAGAATTCGATTCAGAGATGGTTGCATCCCAGAGGAATAGGACACGGCTACAGTAATAATCATTTCCGAAAATCAAAGAGTTCACACGACATGGAATTATTAAAACGCTAAATCAAGGCAATATATTCAGCTAACATGTCACAATATGACGATATAAAATCACTAGCTGATACCCGCGACTTCGTCCGTGGTTTAAGTTCTTTTTTGATCCCGCGGAAACTCCTTAATTTTCTGGGGTAGCCTATGTCACTCTCTAGGTCCTCAACTATACCCATGCCAAAAATCACGTCGAACCGTTGCTTCGTTGCGGCGTGATTGAAGGACAAACCAACTTTCACAGTTATAATATTAGTATCATACTCTTAAAGTTGGAAGAAGCTATATAGCTATTCCGATCCCAATTATTATTCTTTTCTTTGTACACTCTAACAAATCTGAGTTTCAGAACAGGTAACAAAGAACACAAAATGTTCCTTTTAAAACGTCGCCAGGGCGCGGCTCGGTTCGTAGGGCATTGTTATCTGTGGGCGCGGACCAAACGGCCCGTGTCAATGTTTGACTCCGCGCACGTGGACAGAGCCGGGTAAACATTACATCTTCAATGGGCCAGGTTTGTGATTTTTTCCACCTGAGAGTTGTTTTAGAACGATTCGATCGAATATACTTACTATTATTATCGTGTTTATGTAAAACGTAAAGTTGTACTTAAGAGTTCCAACTTCCAACAGCTTATACGGAAACTCTTGAGTGCATCTTTAAATAGAGGAGACTTACTGATGATCACGTACTGAAGACCTCTTGCTTCAAGTATACAAGTGATCGTTGCTGTAATATTTAATAGAGTATCTACTTTGCTGTTAGGGCGGTCATGTACTGACTTCACAAAAAATTTGAGAAGATGGTGGTAAATATTCACTTACTTACCTAGTACCTAGTTATGCCAACTAACAACCGTATTATGTACCTATTTCAAATCTTTGGAAATGCTTATCAAAACATCTTAATTCAGTTCTCTCGATCCGCATATTCTTGGATTGAGATCGGAGTCTGGACCGATTCTTATTGTAAAAGCATAGAAATATGATGGTTCTATGAATGTAAGTATAGGAAATATATAATAAATCTATGATTGACATCGTTTGTTGACGTTTACACCCTTGTATAGTCACACATACTTTTCTGATCTGTGTCAGCGTCGCTAGTAAATATTGAAAATAAAATAAAAACAAAAATTAAACAGGCATAAAAATTAGTTCCAGTTTTGTACACCGGGCCAGATACGTTGGTGGGACTATACCTCATAATTCCATAAGTACGGCAGCGCAACATTAGTATTCAGCCATCGTAAAAAATAGTTTCGCAATTTAGTCAGATCGCGTTCAAAATCTAAGCTGCGAATAATCGAAACTCTTTCGTCGCCAAGTTGCACAACAAAACGGGTTGCTTTGTTAAGTTTCGCCCAAACAAATGACGGGCACTAACGCAACAATCGGCTTTCGCTAAGACAAATAGAGGATGTGGCCCGTATTGTCATCATCGAAGCTTGAATACCTCGATTGGGTCAACAATACATTGTATTACTGTTTTCCTAAAATTACACGTTTAGAATATACATTGGTATTTAAGTATGCTAAAATCGGTTACTAGATGATGCCCCCGAATTCGTCCGCATGAAATTATATTTTTCAAAATCCCGTGGAAGCTCTTCAATTGTCCACGATAAAAGGTATAGTCATGTCGATCCGTCGCGGGCATGTAAGAGTAGATTACTTTTTACCATATTTTTACCTGAATTGACTAGGTATCTGTAGTAAAATAAATATTGTTTCTTTAAATGTGTCGGTGTCCATAATTAATACGGTTATCCTAATTTACTCTTGTCATGGTATTCGTAGAATCGATCTACAAAATTTTGGAAGCCTCATCGTAAAAAAGGAATACTTAAGGAATACATTAGAAAAGCATCAAGTCTAGCCATCTGAGTTAGATGGCTCATAAAAGCGGTTAGATGATCTAACCATTTTAATGAACTAACTGGTATTTATATTTTATTAACAAGTGCCCATTGGGTTTTATAATGTTAGAAATGAACAAAGATGTATGGAGCGTTAAGAAAAGTGCCTCTTGCCACAAATCAATGGGATCCCGTCGAAGCATGTAACCTCTGCGCGCCAGGTGCTACGCGGGAAGTATCTCCTTCCCCCGCCCTCCCTGTTAAAGGTTCCTCACACCCGCACCCTCCCTTACACTCACACACAACTTATTTACAGGGTGTACGATTTTAAAAATTTTCTGACTCTGACTGACTAACATTTTGACCCATATTAATAAGCTAACAGCAGCTAAGAATACGTTTTCAATTATCGGTCTATCCCCGCTCTTAACTTCTTAAGCATAGTCTTACTTTTACTTGAGAACCTGTAAGTACCTGGTGTTAGTTTATTAAATATGGGCCTTAAATATTAAACAAAAGAAAACATAGTTTTCGTGACAAGAGATGGATTTTTCATGGATTTTTCAAAACGAATAGGTACGAATATGACAAAGGAAGGTAGGAAACGAATATGGCAAAGTTCCACATATCAAAATGAAATTGAATAAAATAACTAAAACTTTACATTCTACTAATTGTAGTATTCCAATACATTCAATCGAAAAATTACACTATTAGTAGAGAGAGTTGGTTGATTTCAATAAAAATACGCTCATTCAACCTGCAACATCAAGTCAAGAAGTGATTTTTTTTACATAATTTGCTGTTTATTGATAACAGAATAATATAACTTTTCTCCTTGAAAGTTGTCCACGTGGTTAGTAGACCTGACTACAGGATTAAGATCTGCTTTAAATATTTTATGCCATTAATTCATAAACAGAACACTCTGTATAGGCAATATGTAATGTTGGAGGAAGTCTACACATACTCAAGTTATCTCTATGCGGTGACTTAAAAATCATAAATGTGCATGAGTGTGTTCCTATAATTTATTAATGGACAGCATTTGCGTATGCGCCGTTCATGGCGCTCGCTAATGAAAAATGATAGGTTTTATTTATGCTTTGAAGTGGATGTTAGATCAACTTTAAACTAATGATGTTCTGAATTAGGAAATATTAACAAATTACACGTTTCTTAAGCCTAGTATTCATAATATTAATTATTAGACTAGGTGCAAAAGTTGGACAAACTTGGAAAGCTCTTGAAATCTTATCGAGCTAGAAAATACATAAATGTGTAAATTAAAATGTGACATAAGTACTTAAATGTGCTTAGAGACATCCAGTAGGAAAATTAGATTGTGTGGATGTACCCAAAAATCTAATTAATTTCCAACTATGTATACCCTAAATATAATTACTTACATAAAGATCGATTTTTAAGGATCTGTTATCTACTGATAAGTTACATAAAAACGTTGTTATTTTTTGTCACAGATTGTTGTAAAATTTTCGACAAATACAACAACGTTTGCTTTGTTAAGTACCTTACTGAGAAGATTATATATATATATATATATATATATTATATCTTATGTAGGTACAAATTAGTACATTATACATACTAGCTTCTTACTCTGAGACTGGTTTTTGCCCACAGCTTCGCTCAAGTTAGGTTCGATTTTCATACAAATTTCAAACCCCTAATTTACCCCCTTAGGGGTTGCCTTTCTTAGTGTCTACATCATAAAAGCAATCTAAATGCCAATCAGCCCGATAGTCCAATGGTTTGAGCTTTGCGTTGATAGATCAGTCAGTCAGTCACCTTTTCTATTTATTCATTTAGATTTAGTAAGAAGGTACAATAGGGATGATGACAACCAATCAAATCAGCAACTTTTTATGAAACTTAAAATCGCACTTCTAGTATGGAAGTTGTATGAAATTCACCAATGTGAATCATAACGCACTTTTTTTTCACAGTTAGAAAAAAGAACTTTTTCTAGGACTGAGATTAAAGCTTTTATCACATCGATGCAACAGGTTGGTCATCTCTGGAATGCGTCTTATTTCATGACGTCTCATGTATAATTGACCATGTCCACTATTCTCAATGCATATTATCACCAGGTAGCGAAGTCGATACAATGTGTTCTTCCGGTTCCCATTCTGAATGGATCCACATTTGAAATCGTACCTTAATCCTTCAAATTTAAATTGAAATTTCGTCACAAACTTTGATGTTTTGAGTGATGGCTGAAACAACGTTAGGTGAAGATACATATTTGAACGATTTTGGTGATATAAATGAGGTAATATGGTTCTTATTAAGTGGGTGTTTTGGTGCAATTTGCGATGACAAGATTCCACAGGTTGTATGCCCGGCAGGGTTACCTAGCATCCGGTGTAAGTCGACACCGTGGGGAAGCGGTGACTATTTGAATGCATAACGCACCCTTTCACATTAAAGCAACAATTAATATGATAATGCTTGTGTTTTAACCTTTTTTAATTGTTTGAATGTTTTGATAATTTTAATACTGTCGTGTTTATTTTCTACCTATTAATAAAATAAACATTGTGATGTGGAGATACATCGCTACCAACTTTGTTAGCGCATAATTTAAGATAATAAAAGGTTCCTATTGATAAATAATATTGATATACGTAGGTATAGCCAAAGTCCTTCTAAGAAAGTATTTTATAACAAATTTTTTGTTTGTTTTATTGATCAACAACGCTCAATTTTTTGGCGACTATATTTTTAGAACTAAATATATGTCTATGAAAAATAATGAATTTATTACGGTCATCGCCTTGCGATTCGTTAATGCTATTAAAAACAAAGTCATTAAATAACCCGTTTCCTCATATCAGTCATCTAATGTATCTCACAACAAATTAATCATAATATGGCTTTAAGTTTTTAATTAGTAGTTTAGTGTCAGTAAGTTTAAGTAAGTATTATTACACTAATAAGTTTGCAGGTTGCAGGTTGCAGGCATAACATGGAGTAGAGTAGTCAGAGAGAGATCAGAATGGAGTAGCTTGGAGGAGGCCTTTGCCTATTAGCAAATGAACTTTGCCAATTGACAGAAAGTAAAGAAGCATCAAATACGTGAATAACTCTATTGGTTTTAAAATTTATATTAAATTATATAACAATGCAGTAATGTAAGAAACATAATTGTTTATCTGTTATCCGAATAAAAGGCTTTTGTTTTATTTTATTTTTATTAGTGTCAGCAAGTTTAAATAAGTACCTACTAAAACACTATTAAGTAACACTACAAAATTGAATAGCTACTGATGATGACCCCCGATATTATCATTTATAATGTACGACTACTTATGACCATGAGTAATATTTTGAAACCAGAAGAGTATTATAACACTGAAGTATACTAAAAGATTACTAAAGTAGCTACAACTAATCTTCTTATATATGTCACCGTAAGATTGTAAAAACCGTTAGATTATAATCTAACTCGCGAAATTCTAAACTGTCGAAAGATTGTAAACTGTTCAATGTTCTGAGCAGGTTCTGAGTGTCAATTTTTTAAATATTCATTTTATTTACGTTTTCTTGTAGGTTAGGTTAGGGTTCAAACAATCAAGTAGTGCCCGCAGGCCGGGCACTTAGGTTTTATCGGGTTTCAATACCTATCAGATTACAATCTACCGGAAAATAATGCGTTAAATTGTAATCTTTCGACAGTTTAGAATTTCGCGAGTTAGATTATAATCTAACGGTTTTTTCAATCTTACGGTGACATATATAAAATTCTCGTGTCACAATGTTAGTTACCATACTCCTCCGAAACGGCTTGACCGCTTTCTATTAAATTTTATATGCATATTCAGTAGGTCTGAAAATCGGCTACTATCTATTTTTCATACCCCTAAAACACCTCAATCCACGCGGACGGGGTCGTGGGCATCAGCTAGTACTATTATGTAATAAAGAAAGAGCTAAGTTCCTAGTAGGTAATGTAATGGTTTTAAATAAGGATTTTAGCACAACTTTGTGTCACAGTAATTTTAGTACTACTCAGGGTATTATTAAACCCAATAATACCTAAATTGAGTATTAATTAACATAATTAAGTGAAAAATTTGCAGAATTGTAGATAGGTATAAAAAGAATAATTTTAATATAATCTTTTCGTTAAATAAATTGCAGCGTTGTCACACCATTATGAATATTCGTGAATTGTATTCTTCATTTACGAATGCTTTAGAAAATGAAAAGAGCCGCGGCCCTATTCTGCGCTTTACAATCATCACTCGGCATTATTCCTTCAGTCTAGACTTGAATCTCGAACAGTAAAATGTCGAACGGAACCATAAAAAGTTGAGTAAAAGGCGTCGAAAGAAGGCAGCGAATTTTGAGCCAAACCAGTTTAATGAGGGTCGTATTTAAATACGAAAATAAAGCGGTTCCCACGGCGTCGTGCGCGGGAACGGAAGCCTCTCGGTTGTCGCGTCACCGCGCGACTGTTCGTATCGCGCGATCGTCGCCTCCACGCCTTTCGCGACCCGGCCGCCACAGCATCACTAGCATTGAGCGAGCTCCACCTTCGCTAGGGCTGTCACGATCAGGCCCCGCGATCGACAACGAAAACAAAAAAGGTCTACCATACACCTGTAGGCTAATTTAGGTTTAAGGCTTAACCCGAGGCAAGGCAAGGATCTATTCATGTACCTAAATCTAGCGGAGGGAACGAAAAGCTTCATATGGGCTTGTATACATAATTAGATATATAATAATAGGTACTTAGTATAATGGAAGTGACGATTATGTAAATCTCTACAAACTACTCCGTCAGTCTAGCAGGTACTATGTAATGAATCATACGCTTGCAACCTAATAAACCCATTTAGGTTTAACCTGGGCCAATCCTGGGAAAAAGTGCAATTAGCTAACAACTACTTACTATCGTTATGGCTTATATACCTATGTAATTTTTGACTATATTATGTTGTGCGAGGTAATATTATAATCTCATTTCATTGCTTTTTCTTTGTCATGCGGTTTATTGATAACCCTATTTTACGTGGTCAAAACCTTATAACTTACTTATATTATATAGTCTTTAATGAGTTTACGAATTCAATGAGAGGTCGATGTAAGCCAGTCGATTGTACACGTGATCAGTCAGACAGGTCCCGTGAAATAAGAAGCGATATCAAGTTTTGCGATTCGGTTGTTGACATGCCTTAGGGCAGCAGCGTGAGAATATTTATAAATGCAGAATTACTGGCCGACCATATTAGGTGAATTGAAAACAAATCTTTTTTAATATGAGTTGCTGAGTTTGTTATGGGCTTCTTTACAGACCAGGGCGCATTAGAAACCCTCGTAGCTTTACTTATGATAGATACATAGATAGGAAAATAAAATATAAATGGTACCTATAGTGATCACCATACCACTACCACCACCTTATTAGCAAATTTGAAATGCAATAAGATTTTGTAGCTTTAGATTTTGTAGCGTCATATAGATCATATAATATTATTCTCGTTCTTCCTCCAGTTGTCATCAAGACACGCGGAAGCGTGTCCAGCCAAAGTTCAAAAAAACTGGCGAGCAGTACCGTGTGTAATATTACACGAACCATTTGGAGCCACTTTTGACCCCCTCATAACTCAAAAACTATTTCACATAAACATGTCAAATTTGGCGCATATATTGAGACCCGTGAGATACATATGTGCTCCAAATTTCATAAGCACACCTCAAATGGTTATTTAGATATAAACGTACAAAAATCGTCATTTTTATGATCTACCTAGGTATAGATCAAAACTCTGACACGAGGCATACTACCATTGCTTAAAGCCGTATTATTTTAATATTGTTGACGTTTATATTGTAGTGTTATAATCTTTATTTTAAGGACGTCAAAGTACGTGACATTCAACCGTTATTTTGAAACAATACTGCTTTAAGCGGTGGTAGTAACTCCTTAACTATTGAAAATGACACATAATTATTATTTTAATGTAAATAATAATGAATAATAATATAGTTGCATTAAAACCTTACCTTCGTATTCATACATTTTGTGCAACGAAACGTCATTGACAGAAAAGAAGAAGAAACGTATTTGAAGTCGTCAGTTCAAGCTGTCAGTCATTGTGATTTGTATTCATTGTTTATAGTGGTTTTAGTGATATCGACTGTTTACCGTGCTTGTTTTCAATGTTTCACAAAAAACTTTTGATTTTGAACTTTTGTAATCAAAATTGATGAGATGTAGAAATGTGCTGTAGAGGTAGTCTGACCATAGATGTAATCTGTCAATGTCAGTGTAACTCTAGGTACACTAAATATTTTTCTTGAGAATTCTCGTCTTTAATTATCTTGTACAATGAGTCGTACAATAGAATTACTGGTGGGTGACACACTGAACTTACACCGAATAATAAGTACCTACTAATGTAAAACGTAAACTAAACTAATAGAAAAGTCCTATTACAGTGTAAAGGATTATTTGAATGATAGCAAGGCATGGGTATGAATTGTTACAGCGGCTGATTATGTAATGTTATATTATAAGTACATATATATAATTTCAAATATTTGTGAGATGGTGATAATAAAAAAAAAAGCGGAGTTTATTGCGGGCTCTTCTCAGACCAGGGCACGTTTGGAACCCTCGTAGCTTTAATTTTAAGATATCGTAGTTAATTATCACCATCACGTCTTATGCTCTGTAAGCATGACGTTCAGAAAGTGTACTTTGTAGGTACATATTTTGAATAAATTTGTTTTGAGTTTGAGATTGAGTTCAATAATTTCTGTACAAAAAGTAATGATATCCCATCAAAAACATAAATGTAAAATGAGAGCCAAGTTCAAAATTGTGATATATATGCCTTGGTTGTTGACTTCAGCGACAAAAGAAGTGAGATCTAAATGGGTGCCAAGTTCAATGGTCAATCCTGCAATTTATATATCCCATCAAAAACATAAATGTGAAATGAGAGCCAAATTCAAAATTGTGATATATATGCCTTGGTTGTTGACTTCAGCGACAAAAGAAGTGAGATCTAAATGGGTGCCAAGTTCAATGGTCAGTCCTGAAATTTATTTATAACAACATATAATATTTTATAACAACTTAAAATATCATTTCTTCTTATAACTTAGTATAAAATGTTGAAGACTAAGGCTTTGGCTTGGCTAGTTTCCATATACGAATTATTATTAAGTAGGTACCTAAAAGTACAGTTTCTACCAGCAAGCCAAATTTTCGGAAGAATAAAATAAGAACTTACAGCTTTACAACTTGTGAACGCTATAATTCGTATATGAAAACTAGTCAAGCCAAAGCCTTAGTCTTCAACATTTTATACTAAGTTATAAGAAGAAATGATATTTTAAGTTGTTATAAAATATTATATGTTGTTATAAATAAATTTCAGGACTGACCATTGAACTTGGCACCCATTTAGATCTCACTTCTTTTGTCGCTGAAGTCAACAACCAAGGCATATATATCACAATTTTGAATTTGGCTCACATTTCACATATATGTTTTTGATGGGATATATAAATTGCAGGATTGACCATTGAACTTGGCACCCATTTAGATCTCACTTCTTTTGTCGCTGAAGTCAACAACCAAGGCATATATATCACAATTTTGAATTTGGCTCTCATTTCACATTTATGTTTTTGATGGGATATATAAATTGCAAGACTGACCATTGAACTTGGCACCCATTTAGATCTCACTTATTGTGTCGCTGAAGTCAACAACCAAGGCATATATATGTATATCACAATTTTGAACTTGGCTCTCATTTTACATTTATATTTTTGATGGGATCTCCTTTAGAGAGTTTGGCTAGTTTTTTCTTCATTGATGAAATTATGCTCTTGATCTAGTTTATTGGGCTTTCTGCGTGGTCTTCAACTTCCTCGCATTGTAACGTAATATAATATAGAAGACGCTATAATATATTATTTAAATGTGTATTCCAGTCTTCATTACTCATAGTGAGAGGTTGAAAATTTAATAATTCTCGATATAGGTGATCCTAAATTGCGTTGCAAATAAGATGTTAAATTAAAGATTTTAAAAGGATAAAATTAATTAAGTGAAAGTTCTTTATTATTTGATAATGATTCGTAATAAGTTAATATTTTCTTGTTTCAAAATAGGATGCGAAACAGCGAAATTGTAAAGACAAAAGATTTAGTGTTTCAGTTTACAACTTTATTTGCTATTTTTTTTAGTCAGAGTGTAATTATTTCTGTTAAAGGTTTTTACTTTAACGATAGCCTTCGAGGAAATCTCGCAAAATTTACTCAAGGAAATATACATGCTGTAAACATGGTAAACTGATCTTTCTTTGTTTGAGCTGGCTTTCGATAATGTCAACATGACCTTAGTCAACGGAACTGGCTCTGAGTATAGATATTTGTGTATTTTTACAAAAGCTATTTTAAACACCGACTGAGTAGATACTCTTTAAGGCTGTTTTTTTAAATGAATGTTTCACCGCTGGACAAAATAAATAATGATCTGTTGAGATATTTTCTTTTATTTTCCCGACTCATGTATCACTAAAGTCCGCCAAAACTCATTTATAGTTTGCTACAAATCTGTCTCGTTCAATATTTTTCTATTATTGACTGCCTGAAGAATAAAGAAAATGATCCAATTATGCTTGTGAAGTGTACGTGAGTGCGTACGTGTAAGTGAACTTTTCGCTAATTCGCAACCGCAATTCGTACCTCATTATTTATTTTAATTAGTACTTCAGCTAAAGCCTCAGTACTAAACACAGCTATACCAGTTCTATGTAACAATAAATCTGCCCATAGCCCATGCAGATCGACATTAAGCAGCATGAAATGATGTGTGACAGAATAAATTCCGATGTCGCAAGTAGCTCGGTTCATTAAATCTCGTGAATGATATGGCCATTGAGTGCGCCGGAGCAGATTGCTAGGTGGGGGCCGGGAAACTGGGCATGAATGAAACGCTTCTGACCTGCTTCGTTACGTGTATCTTAGCCCGTATCTAGTGAATCAACTTTCGATATGTTCTTATTTATTTCTTTACCGTCGAATTGACTTTTTGTTTATGTACGCTTCCGTTGCGTAACGCGTTCAGTACACAGATTAGGACTAAGAAATATTTTGAAATGCTCTTGCTCTTCTCTACTAGGTACTAAAGGTTTTATTTTTCATCTTAGTGCGCACATTTTATGAAAACTTCATCAGACCAGTAAAACTATCGCAGTTTGTTAAGAACTTAGTAAGTGTTGTTCTATAGACGATTTCTAAAATCTGTTCTGTAATAGTGTGCCTAAATTGAATTGAATAGGCATGATGACTGATTTTGAAAAATGGTCAGATTATGTTCGGAAGTATCTACTATTTCGAAAAAATATCTTATTTCAGCAGAAAAATAAGGTTTAGTAGATAAAATTGGCATTTGAAATTTAAATTTTATAAATCACGCCAAAACGCTCGCCGGTGTCATGGCGTCGTTTGTGACGTCACTATTGTTTTTACCAATGTACTCTAATGTACTGTGTGCAGTAAACAATAAGTCTTCGTACAGCAATTTAGATATTTTGTGTGAATAATATGAATTCTAAAGTGTGTAAGTCGTGTGCGGTCCCCCAGTGTCATAACACATCAAAATTAATGAATGAACTAGAAGTTTAATTCGCTATAACCCGCTACAGTAGACAAATACAGTAGGCACAACACCACACCACACAAATCCTCCAAATCACTCTCAATCAATCAGAGTGATTTGGAGGATTTGTGTGGTGTGGTGTTGTGCCTGTGCGAATTGCTCGGTGGTGGGTGTCGCATGTTGCAGGTGAAAGACACGCACTGTACCACACAGATTTGTCTACTGTAGCGGATTATAGCGAATTAAACTTCTAGTTTAGTATTCAACATCAAAATTAACTCCAAACAAGTTATTTATTCACGCGCCACTTAAAAAAACAATGCGATCTAAGTGGCTTAATCTTGCACGGCGAGATCCTGCAGCTATAGGGCTAAATTCTACTATTTATTTCTGCGAAGATCACTTGACGTAAGTTTTTGCTTTATTCTAATACTAGCTGAGCCGACTTCGTCCGCGTGGATTGAGGTTTTTTCGTTCACGCGGAAACTCCTTAATTTTCCGGGATAAAAAGTACATATAAATCTTCCTCTTGAATCACTCTATCTATTAAAAAAACCGCAGCAAAATCCGATGCGTAGTTTTAAAGATCTAAGCATACATAGGGAGAGACAGCGGGAAGCGACTTTGTTTTATACTATGTAGTGATGCTGTTTTGCATAAAGCACAAATAACTGCGAAACGTTAGAGATGCGTGCCAAGAATCGAACCCCAGACGCACCGAATAGGAGGCAGACGTCATAGTTACTAGGCAATCACCGCTCATGTTAAGGGTATAGTTTTATACGGTATAGTTTTAAAAACCAAAATTTCATTAACATAACCTCTATAGTGCAAATAAGTGTGTTAACTATCATGAAGTGCTTAATATATAAAATAGCAGATTACGGGTTTAGGACCTATAAATTATTATGTTATTATTGTACTTACATGAAAGTTTTGACGTTACGAAATTCTGCTGAACAAAAGTCTTTGTTTGATGCAAGATACTCACCCAGCATCAACAAATCAAACCTGGGCAAATTAGAGCTAGTAGCTTTGGTAAATCCTTGATCCCTGGCTAACGATTTTTAATTTCTTGATTTTGAATTCGATAAAACAAAACTAGATTATGGAAATGATGTTTGGAAAACAAAAAAAACACGAAAATACTTCATAAACATTTAAAAAACCTTTACTTATAGAGCAGAGTTATAGAGATTGTTTGCCGATTGTCGAAGCTCGAAAACAATGGTGACGTCATTCGCTTCAGAGGTGTTATATACAATATGGCGGATTGCTGTATTTTATAGTTTTATTTTATCAAAATAAATAACAATCTCACTCGAAATAGAAAAATAAATAAGTTTTTTATAATCCATGAATCCAATTTCATTAGATAAATTCATAATTTCATTGATTCTTGGATACTGTCATCATGCCTATTGAATTGCTATATGCAGGTATTCATTTTAGTTTTGTGTAGCCATAACCATAATCATCGACGTAAATAATATTATCTACTTCAATATTTTCTTCCAAAAGAAATATTGAAAACGAAAATTGAGCTTTGTTATTATGTTGATGCATTCTTTAGCGTAAGCGGTCTATTGTATATACATTAGATTTAACAGCAATAAAATCCTTTGATACATTAAAGTGCAGCATTTTAAACCTTGTTGGTAGATAAAAACACACGATTTAAGTTATAGACTGTCATCGACATGTTCTATCTCATATCTCCAATATTTGTTGAAGCAACATGACGAGCCGTCATACCGTGGTTCTCGTAAAAAAACGATGACTCAGTGTACATTGTAATTCATTTTTATCTCAGCATTGTCTAAAGGAAAACCATTTAGTACAATGTTATCTCTGCTTAGGAATTATTAATAAAGGAAACATGATAAATTTGCTTTTACAATATTCAACAATAAAGGATTATCTTTTATAATCTCGCTTTTTTCGAACGAAACAACATTCATACGAAACAATTTCTAAATTGTTTGTAAAATCTAGCGAGTCTTACATACTATTAGGCATTACAATTACGTCATAAAATACTTAGTAGTACTTTTACTACTAGTAAAACTCTGTGATATTATTTCCTCCTTTTTCACAATTATTTTTCTATCCAATCATTTTCTAATAGGTAAGTCCAATTTTTGATGAATTCGCTTCAAAATCTACTTTGATATAGGTAGGAAAGTGGAAACACTGTAAAATTACCCTCATAAGTCATCATCATTGAATATTATACAACAAAAAAAAAATTGGTAATCTTTGGCTATGTTTATTAGATTTCGAATATTCATATAAATTGAACAGAAGCAATTTGTGTTTCCTTTGTAAGATCTATATCTCCCATCGCATTAATACCTTCATCTCGTCATCGGAGTTTTCAATTAGTTTCGAATAAGTAGATGTAATCTCAAAGCTGATCAAGAATACAGGCTACCATGTTGAAATGCTTAAGCATAATTCATATCATCTTTTCTATTACCATTAATGATCTTCCGATATGAGCATTGAGTACCTCATATAAATATTAATAGGGTTTATGGAATTTAATTCTATAAATTATTTTGGAAAATTCTTGATTTAGTCTTTGAACACACTTCAAAGACTAAATCAAGAATTCGGAAGACGGAATCAAGCGGTAGTATAATTTTGGAAAATTACCTTTTCAAACTTTTCTTATCTCTCTACTACTCTGCCTTTAGAAGTAGTTTTACCTTTTTACTTCGAGTTAGCTCGTTATCGTTATTTTATTGTATGCATGTTGTCATTGTAAAGACACTACCAAATCCTAACTTGACTTCCTTCAATCAGTACTTTCTTATTTCAATCTGTAATGAGTAGACTGCCAATATTTGCTTAGCAAATTAATTATTTAAATTATTTTACTCACCAGCGAGGTCTTTGAAGATTGGCATTGACAGAGCTAGTGCCGTCAGTGGAGTGAAGGCTAAAAACATATCTTGCAATAGCATCAAATGAGATAGCATCTCTAGGCCTCAGACTTCTGTAACTAGACTACGTCAAGATAATAGTATGCAATTTAATTAGATCATCTACAGTTAAGAATGAACTTTTTATGTTGCTACCATTCTAGTACGCGAGATAATGATGCGATCTAGGTATGAAGGTAAAAAATCATAAGCTTGGAGCCAAAATGTTCTTTTACACGCTGAACACTTTATGTCTTTGCTTATTTTTTTGTAATTTGATACAAGTTACCCTGATACCTAATCTCAGCTGGTAGCCAGTATCTTAATTATCATTTACCCTTAATAATAAAATACTAGCCCATGCCCGCGACGTCTTCCGCGTGGATTGAGGTTCTTTGGTTCCCGCGGAAACTCTTTAATTTTCCGGGATAAAAAGTAGTATATGTGCTATTCCAGACTATAATCTGTCTCTGTGCCAAATTTCAGCCAGATCCGTTCAGCCGTTGGAGCGTGATTGAGTAACAAACATCCATACATCCATACATCCATCCAAACTTTCGCATTTATAATAATAGGTCTTTACCTATGAAATTGCCGTTTTGTCGTACTGGCCACTTTGATCTCAAATATCTCTTCTTTGGTTAGGAATTTCAATTTCAAATTTATACAGCTAATTACTCATGCTTTTGTATTTTGAAAACCCTAATTCATTTGTTTTTTCCTCTATTGGTTTTTTTTTGCGTCACTCAGTTTACAAAATGGAAAACTTGAAATATCGCGTTATTTACGAGTACGAGTTCCATCGTGGTACCAGTGCTGCAGAAACGGCTCGAAGGATTAATGATGTGTATGGCGGCGGTGTCGCAAAAGAAAACACAGTGTGTTTTTGGTTCCAACGTTTTCGTTCTGGAAATTTCGACCTGCAGAACAAGCCCCGTGGACGGCCGGAGATCAAAGTTGATAATGAAGAATTGAAGGCTATTGTGGGAGCGGATTCATCGCAAACCACGTCCGAGCTAGCTGCAGGCTGCGGTATTAGTGATAAAACTGTTTTAATCCACTTGAAGCAAATTGGGAAGGTGAAAAAGCTTGAAAGGTGGGTGGCGCGTTTGTTGGTTTGCTGCATTCATGAATTGAGTGCAGCAAACCGACAAACGCGCGTCGATTGCTGCTTTACATTACTTAACCGGCACAATAATGAAGGGATTTTAAATCGAATTATTATCTGTGATGAAAAGTGGATCCTGTATGATAATCGGAAATGCTCATCGCAATGGCTGAGCCCTCGCGAACCAGCCAAATTCTGCCCCAAGCGAAAATTGACTCAAAAAAATTACTTGTGGTGGACTAGTGCCGGTGTCGTTCACTACAGCTTTCTTAAATCTGGCCAGATGATTATGGCGGATGTCTGTTGTCAGCAACTGCAAATCATGATAGAAAAGCTAGCTGCTAAACAACCGAGGTTGGTCAATCGCTTTATGCCACTGCTGCTTCAGGATAACGCTAGACCACACACTGCACAACAGGCGGCTACCAAATTAGAGGAGCTTCAATTGGCATATCTAAGACATCCACCGTATTCCCCGGACCTTGCTCCAACAGATTACCATTTTTTTCGAAATTTGGATAACTTCTTGCAAGGGAAAAAATTCATCAAAGAGCCTTCAAAGATTTTATTGAATCCCGTCCGAATGAGTTTTTTAGTAAAGGGATCAATGAACTACCTATGAGATGGCAAAAGTGCATAGATAGCAATGATACATACTTTGATTAAATAGATATATTGTATTTAAAAAAAATCGACTTTATGTTCCTCCCTTACAAAACGCCAATTTCATATGTAAGGACCTAATATTAAATAAGATTAGTAAGATAATAAGTAAGATAGTATTTGTGTACCTATAGCAATACTTATATTTCCATATATAAAACGATCTAATTAGTGATTAAACGAACTTACAAATTGAAGTTCTATCATAATTAAATGATTCGCTTCATTCGAAGATATAATTTATTTAACAGGTTATATCACCTTGACATAACTTTTTACTAATTTGTCTAAAGTTTTAATTACCTCTCTTAAAATATATTTAAAAAGATTTACTTTAACTATCGGAGGTCAGTATGGCAGGCCAGCGAACCAATCTAGATTGTGTTGCAATACAATTTTATTATAATTTTTGTCCAGCCACGGACCCAAGCGCCTTCGTGAGAACAAACTAATGTGCCATTTTAACTTGACATATCACCTCGATATACTGTTGTAGAAATCTTTAGGGCATGCAGAGTTCAAATCTCATTGGACTCGTTACCGCAGGCTTTCGTCGCACCCATCAAACGTTGGGTGTAAAAACGTTGATTTGTTACCAACCTGAATTTGGCGGTTTTAGTGAGTGATGAATATATTAAGACGATTTACCGTAATCGTTGCTTGTCTCGTGAGAAAATTGATTTGTTTGATACAGATACAAGGTAAAGAACCTCTTAATTTTATTAATGGACATAAAAAAAGCTTATGTAACTTTAATTAAATATAGCACCTAATGATTAAAAAAATGTCATTTACTTTATAATATACATGTGAATAATTTTTGGAACCGCGGTTTCCATAAGAAATAACCAACAAACCCACACTTAATGGGTACCTCATGTCTTTAAGTAAAGACGGATATAGGTAGAGATCAAAATACTTTAGACCTAAACACATACTGTGTAATTCGGTGGATTAGATAACATTTAAGTACGGATTTTTTATTTATTGTTTTATAAAATTTTTGATTAATTTAATTTATATTGTTAGATTTTTATCAGTTTCCAGAAACCAGCTTACGTGATAAATTTACAATCACTCTACAGTGTAGTTTTATTTATCTTTATGATTTTTAAAGCTTGCCGATAAAGTTGCCCGATTTGCTAAACAGTTATTAAATGTGTGAAAAAATAGAGTGTACTGTGTACTGAAGAACTGAGAATTGGATTTGGCAGTAAGTTGCCGTATGGCATAATCATCATGATTATGATTATGATGATTATGCCGTATGGTACAAAAATACCACTTCAGTTTTTACTAGAGCCCGTAAGACCAGCGACTTCAGAGTTTCTGAGGGAGAGAAGTTTACAGAACTTAGCTAAACACGTCTACCAAATTCAAGTCCTAATAGGATTTTTTTGTGCAATTTTTATGTAAGTATCTAATATAATATGTATTCCAAATTCCAATAGCACCTAGATATGTACCTACCTATATTATTATAAACACACTTGCGTAGCCTAGCAGAAACCTGTTTATATAGTATTTTCATTGATGCAAACATGTCATACAGGTTAATATTATAATTTGATCTCGATTAGCGTTTCACTAAAGCGGACATATAAAGAAGACTTGTAACTTAGAATCAGGTACTGTTAGATGGACAGGAAGTGTCCGACTAAAAAACCAGAAAGTCAACATCTCCATAAGACACGGGAATATCGCCTTCCGTTAATTATTTACGATATATTGCGTAACGGTGAAACGACGGGAAGGAGGCTGGAAAAAACACGCTCTACAGGACGTGGAGTCGCCAACACTAAACCGCCAATACAAAATAAAATACACCTTATCACCATACACTAAAGTCTGAATTGCAACAATGACAAGTAAAGACCGGTGCTTAGAATATCTTTATTCATATTCCGAACGATCTCGATAAAGCAGAAACGGAGGTTGATCAATAGATTGTTCAAACTAATTTGCACTTTAATTCCTTAAGATTTAAATTCGAATTACTGCACAAGAAAACGGAACACCGGTCTGCTTATACTGGTTCATAATTAAAGATACCATAGCAGGAACCAGGAAGAGTGTCGTACTATCTCAACAGTTAGCCGGAAGTCACTCGATCTGTGAGTTCATTCATAAATGAGCGACTCGCCACGACAACGTGATATCACGGTGTGACGCGATGAGCGATAACATTTTCTATTTATATAACGTCAAGAACTATATTTGCGAAACGAGGTAATTGTAATAATTAAGTATGAATGAAACGAACCATTTAATTGAGTAGAAATGTGAACAAACATTGTCAGTTTGTTGGTCGGTATAGTGAGTCTATGTGACACACATTTAACTTTGTTAAAATTCTAACTTTACATTTCCAACTTTTTATAAGATAGCGGTAGGTTCATACTTGTGTCAGTAACATAAACTAATCATATAATATACATAATCTTTGTCATTATGATTATTTAGTAGGTACCTACTTAAAACTTATGAAAGATAGTTAAGATTTCATACTTATAGCTTTTCAGGGTTGATATTGTTAGTACTAGATAGTTTGCATCCTGGAAACTGAATAAGGCTACTTCTTATCCCGGAAAATCAAAAAGTTCCCATCTAATTTTTTATATGCCTGGCTGTCTATAGTTTTCCAGTAAACAATGGTCAGTTTTCACGTAGTCTCTTATCGAATAATAGGTAATTTACTTTTTTGGAAAAATATGTGAAAAGCTATTGCTTATTTAAAACTTGAAAACTTGTTTGTTGGTTTGCCCTTCATTCACGCCGCAACGGAGCAAGGGATCAACGTGATTTTTGGCATGGGCATAGTTCAGGACCTGGAGAGTGATATAGGCTTTTTAACCCCGAAAAATTGAGGAGTTCCCGCGGGAATAAAAAAACTTAAACCACGCGGACAAAGTCCCGGCTCCCGGTTTATCATAAGTTTAATTTATCTATCATGAAGCGCCTCAGTAGCGTAATCGTACCTATTTGCAAGTGGAGTTCGCCACTAAAGGAGTCCTATATAAAAATCAATGATCGGCCAGGCAGTTAGTCTGGCACATCTCACATCAGACGCCGGGGCGTCGTATGTCGCGTCTCGAAGGGCCAGGGGCCAGGGCAAAGGGCGGCCCTGATTGCCATAATCGAGTTAAGCGGGGACAATAAACAAAAAGACTGCAATTAGCACCGCGTGGGCGCAGGATGCTCCAACTAGCCCACTAGCGGTGGAATCTAATTACGAGACGCTTTTGCTCCTTGGACAAACAAACAACGTGGAACAACTTGATGCGTAATGTAATGGAGACATTTAGTGGAGCATGGAAGTGGGGTACCTAAATATTTTGAACGTATTTCTAATCTACATATACATACTACTTATTAATATTAAATTGAGATAGTGTGTCTGTCTGTATATCTGCTACGGTTAACGGCCCATTTTTTTCAACCGATTTTGACGAAAGAAACAGATATAGGTTGGATGTCGGGGAAGGACATACTTAATACCTATTCTACTTTTAATCCTGGGAAATTAAAGAGTTACGCGGAAATCAAAATACCTTTATTCACCCGGTCGAAGTCGTGGGTATCATCCAGTAAGATTGAAGTGGGTATAATATTTGTATGCCTATAATATTTACTTCTTCTGAAAATCACTTATAATGGCTACGACAAACTTCGGTGTAGGGGGTCACAACTCACAACCCCCAGTAATTAGGAATCATAGGGAATACTATGTAGAGAGCAAAATTAGTTTGGGTTATTAAAAAAGTTATTTTAATAAAATTTAATTTTACAAACGTAAGTAAGTGACATACCTAGGTTACGCGATACCTATATTTTCTTCCATGATTGGCATTATAGGACCTAAGGCTTGCATATTTCAGAACCTCATTAAAACTCAATGCTAATAATAAAATCCATTTGCGATTTTGGCTGCTGAACGGAAGTAAAATATTACTTTTGGAACAAACATTCTCGAAATCCATTAGCCAAATCAACATTTTTTACAAAAGCACAGTTCAATGGTTTTTGTTTTAGAATCACTCATTACGATCTCCATTATTAATCGAGAATATCGACACAATAGTCGATATAGCAGGATGACTGCACTATCCTTGACAGGAAGCGGCCGCCGGACGCGCATATCTAGCCGGCCGACTATCGCGTTTGCCTAGGGCTATCACCACCATATAATAGTACAGCTACTGTTATTAAGATTACTGTTATTAGCCCGCCAACCCGCATTGGAGCAGCGTGGTGGATCTAAGCTCTAATACCCTCCCTCTTATGAGAGTGGAGGCCTGTGCCCAGCAGTGGGACGTTAATGGGTGGTGGTGGTGGTGGTGGTGGTGGTTATTAAGAACTAGCAAAAATAGAACAATACTCACCTCTAGGCTCATTGTCTGGTGGTTAAAACCACGGCTTCCTATTTGGTATGTACGGGAATGCATATTATGTCACCGTTAGATTGCAAAAACCGTTAGATTGTAATCTAACTAGCGAAATTGTAAACTATCGACAGATTGTGAACCTTCAATGTTCTGAATGTCAATTTTTCAAATATTCATTGTATTTACGTTTTCTTGTCTCTTTCTTTCGTCTATGAATAACTCCCATCATGAATGGTAGCACAAAATCTAGAAAAAAAAGTGTGTGTTGTGCAATCCGCACAAGGCAGAAGTGAAACTTCAGAAAAGTAGCCTACGAAAGAATGAGATAAATATAACTTGTATTCTATCTCATTCTCTCGCAGGCTAAATCCTATCATGAATGTGTTTGTCTCTCTTTAGTATCACTTTTTCGTTTCATCGAATTTTCAAATCACAAGGATTCTAAAGAAGTGTTACTTAAAAAATTAGACTTTCAATAATTAAATAGAGGAATTTTACGGCGTTCATCTCTACAATTGAGTCTCATTCTGTCGTTCCTGTCCCCAGCACTTATTTTTTCAAATGGTGACAACCCTATACACGTATATCTCATTCACTTACAGCTTTGTCATACCACTTTAAACGGCTATCTCATTCTAACACAGCAAGTTATAAATCTACGTCTCTTTCTCGCCGGTACTATTCCGATGACGTTGCGTATTGAGTCCGTCGAAATTCATATTTTGTGACCACTTTGTGACTAAAAAGTATCTACTAACGCAGTATATAATGAGTCTATCCTACTATTACATATCAACCGGTCAAGCTTATACATCTAACGAACCACCACAGCTTTGCTCGAGTGATATTTTCGAAAATCCGTTCGATCGAATCCGAATCGTGAAAAATTATGAGCCTAATTTAAATAATACAAAAAATTGAGGTATTTGAATTTATTTTGTTTTTATAAAAAGTATGGAACATTAGGTATTCAAATAAATCAAGCTATTTCGAAGATATCCTATTAGGCGCTGTGGTCATTCATTTAGTGTTTTTGCTGATGAATTACAGCCTAAACCCTGCAGTAGGTATAATTAATTTATTTTTTACATGCAGAGCCTGATAGGTGACACTAGACGTGCCCATTACTAAGGTATGCATGGTTCGAAAGTTCATGTACCTACCTACTAGAGGTAGCCATCAGAGATAGATAAGGATTAAAGTTATTTTTAACTTAACTTTACAGGTAAAAGTGTATTGTAATTTCGTAAACATTCCAAGATTTTTTGAAGTGAAAACTTCTTTAGACGCGTTGAGCACTTTTTGGTAGGGGGTAAAAATGTAGATTCGCGTGATCGTGACCGACATGCTCGCGTGACCGATTTTAAACATTTTAATTAAATAAATAATTAAATAATAAAAATAAAAATAGTTATAATAAAAATTAAAAAAATAAAAATTCGTTCGTTTTCACTTCTATCGGCAGTCCCTATGACTGCCAAATTCTTTTACAATCACTGTTAGACAGGAAATTTAATCGTGTTTTAGTGGCACGTTTGAACTCTAGCAACTGAGGAAAATGGTCGATTGATTCATGTGTATGTTTGTATATTATGTAGGTCAAATCATTTAATCGTTTGCCGCAGTAGCAGAGACTGCGCCCATGTACCAGGACCGGCTACCGGCTAGAAATCATCTCTGCGTCCGGTCATTCCGCCGCCAGCTTTTAATTATTAATGAAACTGCCCGCGCGGGAAAGCCGCACTACGCCCGGCTTCGCTTCCGCTCACGACTTTGCGTTTCATTCATAAAACAGAGCTCCTCAACACATATAACATAACTCGTCTTAAACTGCGCACAAAAATAAACCTTAACTAACAAAATGTTAGGGTTTATTTTAATTTTTCCGGGAAACCGTAAGCGATGTTAAGAAATTGAACAGCTCGCGGACAGAAATAGACGTCGAAAAAAGTAGCAATGCGTAACGCGACCAGACGAAAGTGGTTGCTCCTCCAAACGCAGAAAGTTGTTTTCCGTTTGTGGAAATATTCCCGATGGGACCTTACAAGGCGCTAACGTTATCGGTTGATTTACTCGCTTGTCGTGAATGAGATGCGTTTTGTAGTCGCTGAGGTGCGAAGATCTAGTAATGGAGTGAATGGAGTGTTCGCCGTCTTCTAACTTTTTACGGTTGCTGCACGCTCTTGGTTCGCCAACCGCCGGAAAACTGGCCAATATCACATTTCCATTTTATACGAATATCAACTATCATTCATGTTTCCTTTCGAGAAACTGGTAGTGATATCGATGACTTAATACGTAGATAGGTATATTAGCTGTGAGTTGTGACTAATGCGATAAAGTTTCGTGCCAGGACTCTAATATTTGATGGCATTTACTTAAGCTGTATAAGTTTTAGGTTTAAGTAAAGTATATAATCTACTTCTTTAGTCATATCTGCGTATTAAAGTTTGAGTCATAATGTGTGCTTAAATTTTCAATGATAGTAATTACTGAACACATTTGTAAACCTGTTGAGGCAATGCGTGTCGTAACCGAACATTATCCTCATCAGCACACACAGCGTTGTGGAGACAGGGCCGCTCAGCCAGATGCTCCCTAATTTTGTCATTAAATGATACGTGAACCCCACCACCTACGTAATCATAAGTTTGTTCCGACTTTTTCACTCATCGTAACGATTGTTGAGAAAATATGTAACTACAAGATTTTAGAAATGCTAATTCTTATTACTTACATAATGTATTTTTCTTGTCATTTTAGTTTTATTTTTTGATAATCTAGGTGGCTCATTTAGATGTGTAAGGGACAATCCAGAAGTAGGTATTGATAAAATACTTTTAATTAATTCGTCCCCTCATTCGAAACTTGCACGAGTAAATGGTTAAACGTGTAGAGGTTCCACGAGAGATTTAATGTAATTAGATAACATTTGTCTAAACTTAAAAACAATATTCATGTGATCCGGCCACGATTGCTATCGTTAAGCTCTAAATCAAATTGCGATCTAAACACAAAAACATTTAATAATCGCTGAGTCTGCTGGCAGGAGACTGAATTACTATGGTCAAAATACTCGTATTTAACTAATTTCAATATGGCGTCCGTACCCGCCGATCAAATCGAATTGTCAGATATCATACTTCCCGTTTCATGAGATACAATGACAAACAGTAATAATGCTAACAGATGACAGAAATAACAGCAACAAATATACCACAAGACCTAAAAAATTGTGCCTCTAAAAGTCTGTCACCATACTATAAGAAGTGAAAAATTTCCTTTTAATATATTATGATAAATCTGTCACCGTAAGATTTTAAAAACCGTTAGATTCTAATTTAACGCGCTAAATTACAAACTGTCGAAAGATTACAATTTAACGCATTATTTTTCGGTAGATTGTAATCTGTTAAGTATATTAACTCAATAGAACCTAAGTGCCCGGCCGGGCACTACCTGTTTATTTATGTCGAACCCCAACCTAACCTACAAGAAAATGTAAATACAATGAATATTTCAAAAATTGACACTCAGAACATTGAACGGTTCACAATCTTTCCACAGTTTACAATTTCGCGAGTTAGATTGTAATCTAACGGCTTTTACAATCTTACGGTGACTTATCCAAGAGCATATCTTTTTAATATAATATATGGTACATATATACGTAATCATTTCGTGGATGATTATTTGTTAACTGGATAGTACGCTGATAGATAAACGAGCCCTAAAATGCTTGAAACTTAATTCCTAATGTCCTTAAGAACGGACTTAATATGTTTTGTAACTGTCAATGGACGTCGATTAATTCGAACATTACGTATTACTGGTATAAAAACGTAGCAGCGCATCCGAATTTCTTGGAAGCAATCGATGGGCTCTCAAATCTTAAGTATTTCGCACGAACAAAAAGAACTCGGTGCCACACTGTCTGTAGCCACAAAGGGCGATCTTTTTTACAAATTCTACCTTAGAAATGCAACCTGTGCGTCATGATTAGCGAAACTCGTCTCTATACTGAAGTTTATCAAGTTTATTATGTGCTGCAGGTAGACTTTGACATAATGAACATCGTTTTTGTGTTTCGACCGACCTGACAATATGGTGCTTCGGCTAACCGGATATACTTGGATTGTCCTAAGAATGGGGAGTATAAAAAAGCATATTTACTATTATGCACGAGCGATTTGTCGTCACTCGATCCGCGGGAGAAGCCGCTTGCAATTATTGTATCGCGTTACGCGAGCATTATAAAAGGAAGCGTTCTTCCCACAATTAAATGTATACTTCCTTCGTCGTCAGAATATCTATACGAATATTATAAATGCTTAAGTTTGGATGGATGGATGTATGGATGTATGGATGGATGGATGGATGGACGGATGTTTGCTACTCACTACTACTCAATCCCGCGGGAACCAAAAAACCTCAATCAACGCGGACGAAGTCGCGGGCATCAGCTAGTAATTTTTATAACGCGTTCATTTTATTTATCGACTAATTTTCTATTGTGAATTATTATTAAAGGTCTTTTACTAGCTTAGTCGGTGTGCAAATTAGTTGGAACATTATCAACTCTGTGTGTGAAGTCTTCTGCTACTGATACATACTTTTCATTATATACTTATTAAAAAAAGTACCGACCGTCTGCTACTTTTAAGTTATTTATGTCTTAAACAGCACATAATTACGTAATTGTGTTGAATGTATAAAACCCGTCTGTAAAAATGCTGAACTAACAAAAAGTGCGAATTCTTTAATCGGTGTGTACGCGCTATAAGGCTTATTCGACGTCCTCTTCTACTAGGTAGAATACTCATACTCGTACTCATACTCATTCCACTGATGCTCTATGCATTTTAAGCCAAGTCTGGTGGATATTCTTTCTACATGATATGACACGATTTATGATTTTAAGCCGAAGCTTAGGTAAGCTTGTATGTAAGCTTCATATGCGTCCATCATATGCGACCTGGCTAGTGTATTAACCTTCGTTATTTCTGTGTTCCTGTATTATTTATATTTTAAAAAACTTATAATATACAGCCAGTGACAAGTTGTAATGCCGTTTCATAAACTATCTCTGTTTTGTCGCCTGCGCCTCTTGTGTTTCATAAATTTATAATATGAAGTATAAAATGACTTCGGATGACGGACGGGATTGTTTTATTAAATGTATTTATTCTGCTGGGGCTGCCGTTTTTCTTCTTAAAGGGGTGATGTAAGCCTAAAACATACACAACAAACGACAGAAGTGCTGCGCAACGGAAACTATACGACATGACTTCACACTGAATGCGTGCGTACGCGTGTACGATTTCTATGACAAGGAAATTAAGGAAGCTTCACAGTGAAATAAGCCAAAACGACCGTAAAAGTGCGGCTCCAACGGGCGCTTTTTGTGCATTTATAAAGCTCTTTATATTGCAATTTTTAGGAGACGCGTCGAACTGTCTTATATGATGTTACAGGCTTAACCAGTTAAAGCTGTTACTTTTAGCATATAACCAGACTTGATCTGAGAGCCGAAAGCAAACTTATTATGAGGGTACCTTTAGGTGATGCAATAGTTTCTAGATATCTTATAGTCTACTCGAAACATTTTATGCAGCTAGCAGAGGTCAACGCGTTACATGCACTCACATCGTGCATATGTCATTCACATTTTCAGTACTGAAAAATGTATTGAATGCTACGTTATAGCCGCCGTGAGAGGCAGTGTGTGAACAGCTTTATTCCGCAACTTATAGTGGTTATCTTACACAAATCACGTCTGTTTTTAAAATGACGTCACGAAAATTTATATCCTTCTGCTTTTAGATCATTTTTTTTGATAAAAATAAATAAAATTGATTTCTATGTGTTTTTTCTAGAAAATAACAAGATAAATGAATAAAATATCTATCTAGGACAAAAAAGAATTATAGGAAAAGTAATGGCAAAATAGATCGTTAAACCTTAGAATTTTATTTAACTTTGTATATGTCACCGTAAGGTTGTAAAAACCTTTAGATTATAATCTAACTCGCGAAATTGCAAACTGTCGAAAGATTACAATTTAACGCATTATTTTCGGTAGACTGTAATCTGTTAGGTATATTAACCCGATAGAACTTAAGTGCCTGTGTACCTGATTATATATGTCGAACTTTAACCTAACCTACAAAAAAGACACAAGAAAACGTAAATACATTAATATGTCAAAAATTGACACTCAGAACATTGAACGGTTCACAATCTGTCGACAGTTTACAATTTCGCGAGTTAGATTATAATCGCGCAATAGCGATCGCGATAGCGGTTTTTTTACAATCTTACGGTGACATATATAAGCAGGCAAAGAGACAACTACTTAATTTGAAGAAAATATAATCCATTACAGTAACGTTCATTCCGATGCTAATCATAGCCTTGTTTATTCACAGCAATAACAAAACGTCGCTGTAAATTATCGCGATATCTCATTCGGTCGTTTTCAACAAATCATCACATTATATTTCCACAATATTGCGGCACTCCGTTTCGAGAAATGATCAATCATATAGCGAGAGGTGATTTTTCATGAGGACACCGCGTTTTGTTTTTCCAATGCACTAAATAAAAACTGAACCGATGGTTAAATTTAGCGACATCGCGAAAATAAACCGAGCCGTTGACACTCGACGGCGACGTCTCACCTGGTAAAATTATAAATAATTTTCTTTCTTTCAACACCTCTAAATATAAGTATTAAATAAACAAAGTTGCAATCTAAGCAATTTCTAAATTTTTATGTGAATTTCAATGCGATTTCATCGCTTAAGCCATTCAAGATGCCCAATGCTTTCTTCTGTTCTTTGTATCCTAGGATTATTTTCCGCACAGGCGGCCACTGTACGTTAAACGACTGGCGCGTCTCCCCGCTGGATCATTCCAGCTAGCCGAGCTCACTCCAGAATCCAAGCAGGCCACCCAGGTCGGCAAAGATGCCCAAATAAAAGCTCACTGCTAAACAGACAAAAATGTATACGTGCTTATGTACTAATTTACTTATCAGCTAATGCGCCGCACCTGTTTCGGTACCTACTCAATGTTTGCCATAGACAACTTGAAATAACAAATTAACATTTTTTTTTAAATGTCAAAGCGCTAAAAAAAATTCTCATAAAAATAAGATTAAATTAACAAAACTCCACAAAAAATACCGTATTGCATATCCGTTCCGCATAATCGTTGAATAATTATTCTCATTATATTATCAGTGTGGTGGCTGTGCTATTTTTTTATGCAACTGGTCTATGAGTCATGGTAATGTAAGATATCAATCACAGTCGGGTGATTATTTAAATGAGGCGTATAAATTTACTATAAATACATATAAGCTGTTTGTACCGAGTTAGATTTTCTCTATTTGATAAAAACTGACATTTCAAGGTACCTAAGTACAATTTAGCACCTACTTGTGAAGCCTAGTTTGCGACAGTATCATTCGATTGAATTGGCAAGGTAAGAAATGTTGAACCAAGTCGGCAATAAGATGGGTGAGATATTCAGTATTTTCGTATCTTCCACCCGCTGGAGCCCATATTATGCCGTCGGTGTGATAAGTGGCAGGGGGTCACCACCCCTAGGAATGGGAAATATTTGGCAGAGAAATTTACATAGGTAAAACTTGAAGTCGACTGTAATATTTCTGGTGTACAAAGCAAAACTCTACCATTGCCTCAACATGGTAACCTTTAAAAAAGTAAAACAAATTCGAAATTAGAATTGTAATCATACGTGACGAGTCGATGAGGCAGAACTTTTTCTAGTAGCCGGTTGGGTCCGTTAGTGAATGAACGCGACCGGTTTGACCATTATGTAGCACTACCACTTCAGAAGCAAGAGGTTTATGGATCGAATTATCGTGCTCGTATACACACACGTCTAATAAGAAAAGTTAAAGAATTCTTAGGCCCCGATCGCAGTATCTTATGAGAAAAGATGACAGTATAATAATATGACAACATTGATACAATAGGCATGATGACAGTATCCAAGAATCAATGAAATTATGAATTTATCTAATGAAATAGGATTCATGGATTATAAAAAACGTATTTATTTTTCTATTTCGAGTGAGATTGTTATTTATTTTGATAAAATAAAACTATAAAATACAGCAATCCGCCATATTGTATAAAACACCACTGAAGCGAATGACGTCCCAACTGTTTTCGAGCTTTGACAATCGACCAACAATCTCTATAAGTACAGGTGTTAAAAAAAAATATCAAGTATTTTCGTGTTTTTTTTGTTTCCCAAACATTATTTCCATAATCTAGTTTTGTTTTACCGAATTCAAAATCAAGAAATTAAAAATCAAGGAGTTACCAAAGCTACTAGCTCTAATTTGCCCAGGATTGATTTGTTGATGCTGGGTGAGTATCTTGCATCACACAAAGACTTTTGTTCAGCAGAATTTCCAACGTCAAAACTTCCATGTAACTACAATAATAACATAATAATTTATAAGTTCTAAACCCGTAAAATCCGCTATTTTATATATTAAGCACTTCATGATAGTTATCAGTGGCTAAGTTAATGAAATATTGTTTTTTAAAACTATACCGTATAACTTAATATGAGCGGTGATTGCCGTCTATGACGTCTGCCTCCTATTCGGGGCGTATGGGGTTCGATTCTTGGCACGCATCTCTAACTTTTTGCAGTTATTTGTGTTTTAAGCATCACTACATAGTATAAAACAAAGTCGCTTCCCGCTGTCTGTCCCTATGTATGCTTAGATCTTTAAAACTTGATTTTGATGCGGTTTTTTTTAATAGATAGAGTGATTCAAGAGGAAGATTTATATGTACTTTTTATCCCGGAAAATTAAGGAGTTTCCGCGGGAACCAAAAAACCTCAATCCACGCGGACAAAGTCGCGGGCATCAGCTAGTATTAAAATAAAGCAAAAACTTACGTCAAAGCCATCTTCGCAGAAATAAATAGTAGAATTTAGCCCTATAGCTGTAGGATCTCGCCGTGCAAGATTAAACCACTTAGATCGCATTGTTTATTAAAGTGGCGCATGATTATATAACTTGCTTGGAGTTAATTTTGATGTGTTATCACACTGGGGGACCGCACACGACTTACACACCTTAGAATTCATTTTATTCACACAAAATATCTAAATTGCTGTACGAAGACATATTGTTTACTGGACACAGTAGGTACATTGGAGTACATTGGTAAAAGCAATACGTCGTCATGACGTCACAAACGACGCCATGACACCCGCAAGCGTTTCGGCGTGATTTTTAAAATTTAAATTTCAAATGCCAATTTTATCTACCAAACCTTATTTTTCTGCTGAAATAAGATATTTTTCCGAAATAGTAGACACTTCCGAACATAATCTGACCATTTTTCAAAATCAGTCATCATGCCTATTGGGTATTTGATAATTAGTCAAATAAATTATTTTTAGTGATCTCCCAAAAGTCTCAATATCCACGTCGCCTGTTAGTTTTATATTTGATAACCATTTAAAATTATCGATTAAAGTAAAAAAGTTATGAAAAAAGGTTGCTGATTTCACTAGTTTCAGGTGGTAAAATAAGATTCGGGTTACGGCTGATTTTCCGGGATAGAAAGTAGTCGGTTTATTAATCTGTAGTCCTAGTAGCAACGGGATGCATCAAGCAAACTTTCTCTATAAATTTCTTCAATATTAGTTAAGCAGATGGACCGCGAAAAGATGACTGACAGACAGACAGACAGACACAGTTTCGCATTTTAAATGTTAATACCTAATCATATACGAGCAACGTATTTAAATAACTTATTTTAAGCTTTTTGAAGCTACGAAAGATTTTGCTTTTATGTAGGTAATGCATTTTATAAATATTTAACCTTTTTTCTATTCTGTAGAAAAGCCTAGCTACATTGTCAACTAGCGCATCAGAACTTTTGATCTAAGGATCGGAAAGGGAATGAAAAACTAATAGCTGTGTGGTTGGAGATCGAGAGAATTTTTAACGAATGGAATAGGTATTTTATAAAATAAACTAACTCACCTACATGTAATTTACACTTTACATCAAGTAAAGCTGCATTACTTTATGTAATTATTTGTATAGTTAAAAGACATAGGAAGTTACGCCACTTGTATATATTGTCTCAGGATGTTAGGTAAGTTTTCATAAAGGTCCGCGTATCCTGTATCGGATTGAAAGTCGCTAACGCCTGAGAAACACGCTATTTGTTAAGATTTGCAAGCGGGGGGTATTGGATAACCTTCGATTTGGCTACGTAGTTTAAGGGGCCTCAACATTATGCCAGCAAAAAAGCGTTGTATTTCCAAACCTCATATAGAGCCGCCAATTCGTCTGTGGTCGTTTTTCTTCCTTTCGGGTAGCTTTACGATTTTTAAAACTTCTAAGGTTATGAAATATATAAATGTTGGTTTTATCAGCTTTTTTTATAAATCTAGACTTAATTGTTTACAGTTAAATAATTATTTGGTGACTTTAGTTCGACTGTTTGCTATAAATTGTCATTGCCTCCAAACAGCTGCAGATTTTGTTTTAAAAATTATTGCTATTATCGACTTTAGTGTTAATGAATTACGAAAACATGCAAAAATGATCTTTCTAGGTATACTGACTATGTCTTACCCTAAACTCGAAAAAATGTTCATAACAGATTTCATATTATTTGAAACAGTACTACTTAAAAAGCTTTAGAATCTACATAGTATCTCTGTCTGGCGAAAAATAAGAATAGATTATTACACGTGCGTACATGTTCAAAGCTTGTTCAAGAAAATTGGTAAGCGGCATTATTCTTCAGAGCTTTCACTGTTATATTTCGTAAAAAAAGCTCTGACATTGGTTGAGATTTGAGATCAAATTACACATAAAATAATCCAGTAATATTTTAACCCTACCCCATTCTTTGTGCCAAAGGGTGAAGGGTGAGACATGTAACTGTCATCTCATAATAGTAATAATTCAGGAAGGGGCGTGGTCATCCGGTATCTTCCAACGGGACTTCAGTTGTAATCTGAATATAATGTTAGTTATCTTTGTGACGACCCCCTTTCGAAATGAATCAAGGGTTGAATTATATAGATAAAACGGGACAATCCGGTTGATAGAAACGTATTAAGAAGGGTGAATAATTTATTTTTATATTATTTACTCAAGCAATATATCTTCATAATGAGTTTAGGAACAGTTTAGGAGTAAAGAAACAGTATGTGTACCTACCTATTTTTGAAGTGAAACTTCTTTAGAATCGTTGTGATTTGAAGAAAAATCAACAAAATAGCGACACCAAAATGAGAAACATATTCATAAAAAGGATTTAGTCTGCGAGAGAATAAGATAGAATACAAGTTATATTTATCTCATTTTCTCGTAGGCTACTTTTCTGAAATTTTATTTCTGTCTCATACACACTTTATTATAGATTATTATGCAAGTTATTTAAGTCATCTAGTTAAATTAAACTTCATTTTTATTATCTAGGTGATTGCTCAAATTATTATTGTAATCATAATACTTCGCAACGAACAATATATTTCAATGAGCAAATTAAAAAAATGTTGATAACTATGTAAACCCGAATAAAAATATCAAAGATAATTTTGTAACAATGATCATTAATAATGTCAGACTTGTCTTATACAATATCTTTAACAATTTCTCACGCTAATTTGTTATCAGTTGACAGCTTGACAACCGAAAGCGTCAAACAACACAGAAATTAAACTATTTCCTAATTAAAAAAATTAAAAATCGTCAAAGAGACGAAAGCGCCTACTTCCGCATTAAGTTATTTGTGGTTAACCCTTTACCAGCTATTAAGGGAGTAGGGTTAAATGAGACATTATTCAAAGCGGGACCGATCGCTGACGGGCTTAATGAGATGTCTTCACGGGTTATTTTCAGATGTGGAGGACACGAGATGAGATAAAAGGCTATTGGAATAAGAGATAATGAACTTTCGAAAGCGTTGAGTGTATTCGTGAAAAACAATTAGAATCAGTAGCGCGCTTTTATGGGCCTTTTTAATACGATGACTACATAGTGTTGTTAAATTATATCACCTACGATAAAATCAATACAGCGATGCATTTGTGTAATGGAATAACAACTTTGTCTAGTTTAAGGAGTATATGATTTTGTACATGTTTTTGAATTATCAATAAATTATCATTATCATTATCATTTCAGATGTTCATGGTGGTGAAAACTGGATTCTAGGTGTACCTAGTTTTTAATGTTTAAAATAAGTAGGCAAGTTGAATTATAAGATATTTTTATTCTTACAGCTTTTCTACGACTTTTTAGTCTTTAGTTTTTTGTAAACCTTAATTTTTCTTTGGCATAATAGAGTTACGACTTTAGTACTTTACGACTGGCCTTTGACTTTAGTAGACTATCCTTCTTCATGGTAGCTCTGTGCAGCAGCTAAGCCACAAAATAGTATCAGATGGACATACTTCTCTGCATCTTTCAAGGACAGTGCATTAAAGGTTCCCACGGAGCTGAGGTGAGCGAGACGTTTCGAAAAGACCGGTAATAAAATTAAATACAACAGTTTAATAAACTGTTACAGCAGTACAATTTAATAAACTGTTCAGTGTTTATTAATATTATCATGTTACGAGTGAAAAAACCTAGCGGCATTCAAGCCAAGCGCCGCTTGATATGTTAAGCTCAGTTCGGTATTGATCCACAATATAGATTTCTTTATAATATTATAATCTTTATGATCATCATTTTCGATTGTCTTTGATGTACTCTTATCTAACACGGCATATCATGATTTTAAAAATATTAAAGATATACCAACACAAGTTGAGTTGATGTTTCATTGTTAGGTATAGTAGATGTGATAAATTAATAACTTTAATTTTCACCGACAACATTTGATGATCTTCTGAATAAACCACCAGTAAAAATCCGGAAGGAATTAGGTGCAGCTTTAGGAGCTCCAACAGACAAAGTGACGTGGTGATACTATATTATATTTACTTAATTATTTAAGGTAAATCTATATTACCCCGTTAACCCTTTTTTACATCCAGGATGAAAATAGTATTAAGTAACTATAACTTTTTATAGGTAGGAAACATTAGGGCCCACTTGCACAAGACCGTCAAATGTGTTTAATTTAAAAACTGCATATAATAATATTTGTCCAGTATCCCTTTCATGTCAACCCTGGAATAAACTAAATCAGTTTAAGCAGTGACCAGTAAAAAGGCCAAGTTATATGTAGTATAATCCCATAAACTTATCTGACCCGGTGACAGCGTCGCTAGTAGAATTATGAAAAGTAAAAACCTAAAATAAAATAAATGTTCCAATTTTGTTCCACTTTTGGGCCAGATAAGTTTGGTACATTTTAACTCCGTTAAAGTTAAAATCTACCAAACTTAGCAAAGAAATTAAAAATTAAACCTATACTAATACTACTATACTTATACTAATATTATAAATGCGACAGTTTGGATGGATGGATGTATGGATGGTTGGATGTTTTTTACTCAATCGGTACCAGAACGGTTAAACGAATCTAGATGAATGGCACAGAGATAGATTATAGTCTGGAATACCACATAGGCTACTTTTTATCCCGGAAAATTAAAGAATTCCCGCGGGAACCAAAAAACCTCAGACCACTAACGGGTATCAGCTAGTAGATTATAAAAACGCTAAATCTAGTAATAGACAACTGAAAAGAGTTCGTACGATCTTTTTGCAAATGAGAGCGAGGCAGGAAGCTGTCACCGGTGCACTAATTTAGCGGGCCGCGTGGCTTCAGCTTATCGGCAACCAGTTTTGCACCGTGGGAAACACACATGCGCAATAATTTACACTGTTTCATTTGTAGGGTTGCCACTTGCCGGCAACGGTGTTGGCGCCAACCAGAGAGTATAATATTACTAGAGAATGCAATGTCCTTTACTTGTGTTCTGATTTTTAAAAATGCCACCGCCATCTACCACTACCTTCATACCACTTGCCTGCAAGCCAACCACTAGATAATGGTCACAACCTGATTCTTATTGTGATTTAAAAAAAGGCACTTGGCCCTATTCCGTAAAAGCTGCATCAACCATTATTATAATCTGTATCTTTGTGATAGGCTGAATTTTTTGTTTTCTAGCTGTGACTATGGTTTTTGGCGAATAACTAAAATGCCTTAACCGATCAAAAGCGATTGCGACACACTGCGGTAATCACAAATAGGTACATTACCTAGTACCTACCTCAATTGCTTCTTAGCATAGCCCCACAAACTTATCTGACCCAGTGACAGTGTCGCTAGTAAATATTATAATTAAATTAAAAGTGTGTGTGTGCAATTCACACACGGCAGAAATGAAAATTCAGAAAAGAAGCCTACGACAGAATGAGATAAATATAACTTGTATTCATTATCTCATTCTCTCGCAGGCTAAATCCTCTAAATGATGTTTGTCACTTCTTGGTGACGCTTTTTTGTTTCATCGAATTTTCAAATCGCAACGATTCTAAAGAATTTTTACTTCAAAAAAAAACCAGGTATAAATTTTTTTTTCACTTTTGCCACCGGCTCATATATGTTTGTCGGACTGTCATGGTTGCTAGCATTAGGTGGGATCACCTTATTTATCCAAAAAGGTTCGTTTCTCCACGGATACAAGAAGCAATAATTATCTCACTGGCGCCAAAGAACCGCGTGTTACATTAGTTTAATATTATCAATGGCGACTGGACATACTTTCACCTTTATTGGTGAATAAATCGTGTTATTTCCTTTCTACATAACGGAACGGTTTCCTCATTATTATAATTCGCATCTGTTTCGGTAAAAGCTAGTTAGCTGTTTCCTTCAACCGCTTAATATTTGATTGATTTGTTTCTTTTATCAGGAAATAAGATATAAAACAACAAGCTATAAGAGCTAATTAGAGTTTCCTCTATAGGTAGACTGTGAATGAATTAATTTAATTCATGAGAAGATAGTAAGATCTACCTAAAATATACAGGAAACCAAAAAAATATAGGATCCCATAGAGATGGATGAAAAGTCCAGAATACCAGCAACACCTATAATTAGTATGTGCCAAACACCAAGATTAGTTCAGCGGTTATTCCAGAAAATATAACATAGAAATAACCAGGAGCCATACTGCCAGCGATTAAAACCATATTGTTGACTTTCGTGTTTTATTTGGAATAATTATAATCCTTATTTTAGGAACGTTAAGGTACGTAACATGAAACTGTAATTTTGAGTAATTTTGCTTAAGTATTGTTTTATGCGTTGGCAGTATGGCCCCTGGCTGTTTGTCTGTTATATTCTCATGCATCGTAATTCTTTTTGTTGGGGGTCGAGGGACCCCTCTTCAATCATGATATAGGTAGGTTTTTTGCATAAATATCAACCGAAGACTAAATAATAGATAAAATAAGTAGTAGCCCTGCGGTACTGGTCAGTGGCGGCCCGGCGGCATCCCATTCATAGTCGGATGAACCGTGTTAAGTTTATCTGACTGCTTGTGCACTGATTGCTTGTGTGCGTGCGGTCAACACGCTCCACGTAGAAAAATTACCAATGGTTCCAGCTACCGTTAGAGTATGAACTGTACGTTACATAGGTAGTCCACTATTTAATAAATTGCTTGTATGCGTCTGGCATCTCACGATCAAACGATGACCTCTTTTGGAAAATAAAGTATGATTGATATCAAAAAACCCATTTATATAATAATGATACATTACAGTTAATAAAAAAAGAATAATGCACGTCTGAAATTGAAAGTTTGAATAAAGCAAATAAAAGAAAAAAAAATTGTATGGCATAGAGTTCACATTTTATAAGAATCTATAAATGACCTCATTTTACTGGACAACAACATAAAAGCATAAACCTAAAGCATATTTTCATCATAAAAGTTGTGGTGTAAGAGAAACCAGTACAATTAATAGGTAATTGGGCGCTGGATCTTTTACTCGTCTGTCAATATTCAATAATATCGCTAAACAAGATATGTACTTTATTATAATATAATTTTGTCTTCTTTCTTCTATAATGGCTTAATAAAATACTTACGAAATTCAGGTCGAAATGGCATCATGAAAAAAAATTAAACCTTCAATAATCGCGTAGGATCTAGTGAGCAAATTAATAAAGTCAATTACGTAGAAGAGACAGTAGACTAAATTTTATATTCATTACTTGAATGGTGAGAGGTATAGGTACTCCTAAAAAGCTGCATCAATCGTAGGTACCATCTCAATTGAATTTATGGTATTGGTTATTACTGCGACAATGGATTTAGGCTAATAGCGAAAGAGAATTATTCAATCAAAGATGTCTGTGATTGCACTCCCGCAATATGTCCCCTGAATCCTGATGATACATCATCACGCTTGTTCCTCTATTAATGCATCTCTATGGTATTTTGTAGTGTTCGGTTTATTTTCGTTTGAAAGAATATAGATAGGCGAAGGAGTAGTCGTAAAAGTCCTAAATTGAATAAAGTAACAGGGTAAAGGATGTTTTTAAATCGGTGTTCGTTTAAAGTCGACAGCGTCGTGTATCCCAGTAAAACGCAAATAAATTTTGAATGCATTACGTGACGCCAGTGATGAATAACGTCCTCCCACAACCCGGTAACCCTTTCATTGAAATAGACGGAGAGCTCGGAGGTGCTTTTGAGCTTTTTGATATAAGCTAAAACTTAATCTGATGAAACTGGTTTCCGAAAAGAAAACTATAAGTTTAGCACGCCTGTCAGGTGTACAAGATCTAAGGCTGAGATCTATAGAGCGGACTTTGACTTGGCTCAGTTTTTCCTTAGAGTTAAAACTAGATGGACTTATGTTATGAACATAAATCTATCTCGTTTTAACACTGCCTTAAGTCTAAGCAAAGTCAAAGTTCGCTCTATAGATTTTACCCTTAGATTCGGTTACGCTTTACTGTTTTTACAGCGAGTAATATGTAGTATCCTACTAATATTATCAATGTGAAAGTTTGGATTTTTCTTACCCCTTCCAAAATTTTGAATAGAGAATAGCTTATTCCCAAAAGTAGGCTATATTTTATTGGCTATTGACGGCTTTTATTGATTAAGTTTTTTTTAAATTTAATTCTTTTTTGCACTCTTAGGGCGAAAAAAAATTACTAACTTCAAGTTTAGTAGTTTTTATAACGGAACCACATACACTAATGACAAGGATAACCCAACAAGATGTCGCTCTCTAATGTTTTGTCCGGTCGGGTTCCTAGTTAGAGCAAGAAACTCATGTCGAACCAATTTTTCCACCGACTCTCCGTCCATATAGATATTTATGTATTTGTATTCCCAAACAAAGTGTACACATACAGTCGCACCTGATGATAATAATATACGATACAAAACATTAATTAAGACATATATGAATTGAGCGTAAAAACGTTTTGTGATACGCCTTTTTTTTAGAGTAAATCTGAACAATACAAGTGTATTGAGTTTTTTTGGATTAGAAAAAAACATGTAATTTTTTTTAAGCGCTGATATCTTTAAAGCCTCTGTCATTGGATTTGGATGTGGCGCCCGAATCTTGTTTTTTTTTACATGTTAGTTCACTCTATAGTCTATACAAATGGTGATTACACATTATTTTCAGGTGAGTGTCGAGGGCCGCATCGCACGCTGATGTTGTTGCCATGGTACAAGTGGCGCCACTGGACGATTGTGTATATATCACCGTAAGATTATAATTTATAAGAACCATTAGATTGTAATCTAACTCGCGAAATTGCAAACTGTCGAAAGATTACAATTTAACGCATTATTTTTCGGTAAATTGTAATCTGTTAGGTATATATTAACACGATAAAACCTAAGTTGAGGGCCGAGGGCACTACGTGGTTATTTATGTCGAACCCTAACCTAACCTACAAGAAACAGACGAGAAATCGTAAATACAATGAATATTTCAAAAATTGACACTCAACACATTGAACGGTTCACAATCTTTCGATAGTTTACAATTTCGCGACTTAGGTTATAATCTAACGGTTTTTAAAATCTTACGGTGACATATATAAAGCGCGCGCTGCATTTTTGCAGAGTCCGTTTTGTATCGTCTATAAAGGTGTAAACATCGTTATTGTGTCAGTTGAGATATTCTTGTTGAGTCTTCCTTGTGTTTAGTTATTCAAAGATTTAATTGATTGATTTTAAGAATGATCGGTGCCATTTTTGTAATTTTCTGTTGAGATTATTTAAATTGAGCAGTAGTACGTCTGATTTGTTAATTGCTTTTATGCTTTATTTTAATCCGCCTCTGGTTGATAATACTACGCAAACATTTCAAATTGGGGAGTCTGTAATGTCCTCAGTATTCCATTACATTCTTACACACACACCGTTTGACCGCGGCTTCTGATTCTGATATTAACCGCATTTATTTATCGCCGTAGTTAGTTGTCCAATGAAGTCGACTTGAGTATTCTTCCAATTTCAGCAGTGAAAATTCTTAGCCATCCCAAAATTAAGAGGCTCTAGGTAGGAAAGCGTCTTATAAATTTCGACTCGACTAGGTTATCTGACTATGATTACGATATTCTCAAATAGTAGAAAGAAAGGAAAGTCCTAAATAAAACGAAAACAGCTCAAACTCTTGGACCTAGAAAACTGAAAATTTGCGTTGCGAAGTAGCGGAAGTGGTTTAAGTACTAACTTATTAAAAATTTCTCAAGTTCGGGGCCTTCCGCACATCGCCCCCTCAGATGTAATGTGCAATCAGTTTTAAAGAGCTGATAGTGACTGACCCGACTACTTTTCACCGGTTTATACGTTCGTTTTGTACGTACGTAGAACCGCAGCAAGGCAAAGGTACCAATTTGTTTGTTCACAATTGGAGTCTATTCCGATGGATAAGTATAATAAAAGATATTGTTCGCTCGGCCGGTCGATGGCGTCCGTAATGATTAGTGAGGCTTACATCTTTAGAGATCAACATAATAATTTGAAAACTATCACTTATTAGAGTTTGGTAACTTATCTATACTTATTACTTACTATAATGTTATAAATGAGAAAGTTTGGATGTATGGATGGATGGATATTTGTTACTCAATCACACCAGAACGGCTGAACGGATCTGGATGAAATTTGCCACAGAGATAGTTTATAGTCTGGAATAACACATAGGCTACTTTGTATCCCGGAAAATTAAAGAGTTCCCGCGGGAACCAAAAAACCTTAATGAAGGCAGACGAAGTCGCGGGCATCAGCTAATAATACTAGTAATATTTTAAGAGGAGAGACTACTTTAGGGCATATCAGTTTCGTTTTGAACTCTCATTTGTGGCAAGTTGGCAACGCAATAATATCTATTTACACGAAAAATAAATAAATAACGTACCCATAGTTTATTCGGTGGCTAAACTGTTTCAAGATACGAAGGTACAATGATGATTATTAGATGATTTACAAGGTTGTACGATATTATGACAGAAATACTTATGTTTTAAATATCTTTCCTTTCTTTTGATTTTATATTTGTCCATTAGATGTAAGTTTGATGGATATCGCTTTTGTCTGCGAATTTTTAACGTTAAATCTATATTTCGAATTAAATGGAACATAATACTTCCGTGCCTATTAACCAGGTTGCCCTGTAAAAACGGTCTTAGACCGAATGAATCAACTAAGTAATTTCATGAACCTAATAGTATTTCTAACACGCTCTTTGCCATATCCACACGTAGAGATTACCTTCACGCATTTTAGTTATGGCCATTAAGAAATTATTGCTCAAAATTTAATTACTTGCCTTCATTGGGTAGCGTTATTACCGGTAGCTAGTAGTAATACGAATTAGAAAGTTTTGACACGTATCTAATCGGCCGTATGAGTTTATTTTATTGTAAATAGAAAAAAATTGCATTTGAAGCATCGCTGTAGGCTGAGTCTATCTTTTGGTCGCGGTTTTACATTTTATTTATAAGTATTTACGATTACACCTACATATGAAATACTAGCGGCCGTCGGCTCCTTCACTCGTAGGAGTTTCGTAAAAACCAGCTTTCTTAACTACAACCTTACCTTAACTTATCTAGTACATTATAAAGGGGACCTCAGATCAAATCTTCATATTTTAATAATAGCTAGTCATATTGTAATCTCCCCGAAACAAAGTTTGTAAGACGCTTTCCTACTTATTAGCCGCTTCTTCCATTTTCGGGAGCTTTCACTATCGTGATCTGACAAGTACATCTACATATTAATATTTTAAAACGTTTTTTGTTATGCCTCATACTCGAAAACCATAAACGAGTTATCTATCAAGAGATAATCAAGAGTTCATAGCAATATAATTCCAGAAGAATAATCGTTGCAACATAAAACACTTCTTAATCTGTTTACAGGTGCACCCCGAGGATGTTGTATACATCTATAGCGAGCATAGCCTGCAATGCCTAAGTAAATCTCGACCAGATCATTGATCTTTAGATCGTGAGACGGCGCCGGCGCAGTGGGAGGAGGCCTGCTCCGAAACACCTGCCGCCCAAGTACTATGGACCAGTGTCCGAATCACACAACAATAAAATAGTTTAACTACTCGACAATACAATTAAAATTATGCTATAAATGTTACTTTATAAAGCCTATTTCAGTTCAACAGTACTTAATAACTTAGGTCCTTCTGTTATGTTGAATGCATAGCCAACCTAGTCAGGGCACAAATCTTTCGCTAGATTATCTCTAGCTACTTTTACTGCGAGCATTGAATACGGCTGCCTTTTTAATAGGTCATTTACAATGCCAAGCGGTTTTAAAAATCGCAATGGAAATATTATCGTTGTTAATGATATTTATTTTTCCGACTTCGTAATTGATAGTCGATTCCTTACGTGAGATCTGCCCTCTGCTTTTCTACGCATACAAGCTGCAATTAAATTCATAAGGTAAATAACAAAGCAAAACACAAAGAAAATAATTTCCCTTTGTTACCGTACGTAGATTATACTGTACCGTATTATGCAGCGTCCACACCATTCTAGTTTTGTGTCGTATACGCTGTCGTGAACTTTACCTGCCTTCATGTGGCGCAAAACTTATCGACCGAGGCGAGCATCAAACAAGCGATGTCAGCCTACATACCTTCCAGGGCGACGACAACGAGGTTTCCGTTCGAGGAACATGCAGTCTAAACTAAGCTTAACATTCTAATTCATAGGTACTAAGACTAACTACCTAAATCTTAAATTATTTATTAATAGAGTTTTTGTAAACCGAATTTAAAAAGATCAAATATACCTAGTCTAGAAATCTAGAAGCTTCAATAATAATGGTGACTCATTGCATGTTAAAGGTTTGGACAGACACGATACGAGACGACAGCGGCGCGCGACTGTAACGTTGGACACAAAGATATTTTAAATAACTGTGTGAAGGTTAACACGTAATTAATTACCTACGCTGTTGTCGTTGCAATTTTTAGTATGACCATGACCATGATCCATATCCTACTGTTATTATTTTTCACACTGTACATGATGCGTTTAGTGTGCTAATCGCCATAGTTTGACACCTACAGAGTGATGATGGCTGAAATTATCTCTGCCTCTGATTAGCCGACAGCCCGATAAGAGAGTCGACGACTCACAATTGCCTGAAATGAATTGCTATAAACTCAGCCAATCAAAACAATTAATTGAGATTGTAGCAATAATTGATGCAGCTCCCAATCAACCAGCTGTGTGAGCCATGCGGTTGCATTCGGTCATCGCTACGCGCTTTAACCCGTGCAGGCCTTAAACTTACCTATACAAAAACGACATTTAATATTTTATTAGAGGCCGGAAGCCATTTTGCTAGTCACATGTTGAAAATACTTCTGTTCAAATTTTATGGCAGATTGGACTCGTTAGCGCAACGTATCAGTTACACATTCGTAGCCGTTCAGGCATGAATAGGTACCAATTAGAGACTGAATTTCAAAATTTGTAATACCTAAGTATTAGGTATGTGATGGTTACTCAGGCGAAACAACACTACACAATGCTAGATTACTGTCGAAGAGGCAATTAGGTAAGGATTAGGTCCTAAGTAGATTTTTCTTTCAGTTTGAAGAAGAAGTGAAGGTAAAATGTTGACTTGATATAGCTGATGAAAGTGCGTTTTGAGTTTTGTTTTTCAGACTACAGTTACTATCGAGATTATGGCTGGAAATTGTCTGTCAGATCTAGGTTTTAATAATTATAATGATTCAGTAAAATTTGATCACGAGAAGACTAGTAGCCTGCCAAAGCGATAGCGCAAAGCGATTTATTGTTCCTGTAAGATGTTCGGAAAATCCAATAAGATGTTATTTAAGTAAAATGTAGGTAAGATCTTCTGCTTTTTCAACTCAAGAGGCCACTAAACTTATCTAAAATAATGTTTCTAAATTAGAGTTCACACAAGGTCTAACGAGGCGACCGTATAGCTTAATAGCTGTATAGAAGTAATATTATTATATTAAATATTACTTAAATAGTCTTATATAATATATTTCTTAAAACCAGAAAATGAACGGTCAGGTGGAAGACTGATATTAAAAAGGTTAAATCCTACTTCTATTAATTTTTCGTACCTATGCTCTAAGATAGAACTCAATGCACAGTTAGTAGAATATTTATGATACATAAAAAGTAGTCACTAAAAGCTGGAAAGTATAAAATTATATTCACATCTACTTCACTTTTTGTCTATGCAGACTGAACTTTTACAATTAGCCGACTTAGCTACTTAAATATGATTGTAATAAGACATACATACCGAGATCGTTTTGTAGATATAATAAACGAAAAATTCGTAATAAATACCGAAACGTTAGAAATCACTACAGCTCAATCAGGAGATCGTGTCGATCCGGGCATCAGTACGGTTACTCCGAGTTTGATCGAATTTGAAATACGTCTCACTAAAGTGAGGTGAGAGTGAGCTCCTCCATACATCTACAGCCAGCGCTCCAAGCGGCAACATGGTGAACAAAAAGTCACCGAGTCATTCCCACTCCAAGTGAAATTCGATGAGAAAGATCGAGTCTTTAACTCACCAAACGTACAAAAAATACGTTATGAGTAATGTCATTTGCTATTTTGGCACTCCGAGTGTTACTTTTTACACAGATTGACATCTCAAAGTGCGAGAATGACGTCATTTTCACACTCGATAGCGGATTCATAACTCACCGAAAATATTCCAGTGATAAACTATTATATTGGGACTCGATTATGACTGCGAGGCTTTATTTTGCTTGGAAAAAGATAATGGACGCTGCGGAATGACCGACGTGAAGACAGGCGTGATAAGGCTCAAGTTAACCGCGTCTCAGACAAAAAATTTCGTTCAGCTATATCGGCTCACGAAGAGAGCTTTTATTTATTTGTGCAAAATGTTGAGGGTAAACAGTGACCTCAAAGGCTCGCAAAGAGTATCGCTGGAGACGAAGGTACGTATGACAATTCATTTGGAAAGTATTGTTAATTCCACATAGTATTTAGGTTATATTTATTGTAGCAGCCCCAAGAACTATGTATTTATTTTATTAGTAACTCTAAGTCGCTGTATTAACAACGCAACGTACCTACTTATCTACTAAACGTAGAGCTATGCATTTACCTACCTACATTTGTACTAAAATACAAAGGTTCATACACACTTAAATACCTACCTAAAACATAATTCTGTCAAATTACAGCTGCTTAGTGCACTGCTTTTTTATGCCAATGGCGATTATCAGAGGATGGTTTGTGAGGCCTGTCATCTTGGACAGCAAACTGAGCAAATATGTGCATGAAGTCACAGAGGCACTTAACCATCCTAATGTGGTTAGGAAATATGTATATAAAAAAAACTAGATGATTCCCGCGACTGTGTGGATTAAGATTTTTGATTCCCGCAGGTACTCTTTAATTTTCCAGGATAAAAAGTAGCCTATGTCCATCCCCAGGATACAGGTAGACTGGTGGGAGGCTTCGGCCGTGGCTAGTTACCACCCTTCCGGCAAAGACGTGCCGCCAAGCAATTTAGCGTTCCGGTACGATGCCGTGTAGAAACCGAATAGGGCTATGGGTTTAATATAACTGACATGCCCCTAACAGGTTAGCCTGCTACCACCTTAGAGTGCATCATTACTTACCATCAGGTGAGATTGCAGTCAAGGGCTAACTTGTAGTGGATAAAAAAAACAATCTACTCCTGTACCAAATTTCATCAAAATCGGTTGAGTAGATGGGTTGTGAAAGCATAGCAGACACACACACTTTCGCATTTATAATATTAGTATGGATTATAGTGTTATAATCATATACTTCCCTCTCCCCTGAAAATAAGCATAAAGCTTGTGCTAGAAATAGGTACAACAATAGACCTGCGATAGATCTTACAACCATTAACCATTGAGCTATTGGTGGTTACTTCATGATTAAATGTTACAGGCTGTGGATGTTGACTGCCACATCATTAACATCAACCCAAGATACCCAGTATGATTCCACAATCAGTTCATCTTTAAGCTAAAGTTAAAACTCCAATTTTGAAACTGAAATGCCTGCATGTAAATCAGGCAATACTATCTTTTAGGTATGATATTTTAAATTAATTTTCTTTAGCAAACCAAATAATTGAGGCCAATTCTGTTGTACACAGGGTTTGAAGCTAGGGTAGGCATTAGTTAGAATACCTATTTATTGACTGTCATGATGAAAAATGAGCATTGATGTATTTCAATATGGGTAAGCAGTGCTTTTGTGCCTCTATGAACTGCACGCCACTGGTTGTACACCATAACTAAATTTAAATGACAGCTCTATTTAAGTTGCTATCCCTTTTACATTATATTTATTTTTCTTGTGGAATTGACTGGCAATAGATTTAAAGCTGTCATTTTAATTTAGATATTGTGTTAAACAGAATTGGCCACAATATCTAACGGGCTAATTTACATAATTTAAGGGAAAAAAAACACACTGATACTCATAAAATTGTTTACTGGAATCCTACACATCTGCCTCTAGTTTGTCTGTTGTGTATATTAATTTTTTTTTAACAAAAATGTGTTAATTATTTATTAAATTTGAATATTTCAGAATTCCAATGGAACAGCCCACGGATAACAACTCTGATGTAACAAGTGAAGTGAACAATCCTCTCATCGCATCTTTTGTGGATCAAACAAGGCTGCTGACAATTGCCCAACAAAAGAGACAGATTAATCAATACATATTTCAACTAAAATATATTTGTATGATTACCTTTTCAACCTTTTCAATTTATTTTACAAACACAACACAATATTAAAACAAAATGAGTAGACACATTTGGCTAACTAATCAATGATTATTCTGGCCCAATGCCGATAGACTATTGAGGACTTGTGCCCAATTACATTAAGCACTTTGGTGCTAACTTCCGAGACAGTGGGGTCTCCGCATTTCCAGTTGCACTGAGTGCCCGAACTGCTGCAGTGTTCTCAGTGCGGGCACCTTTTTTTAAATCTTTGTAAGTCTGCAAATAAAAATATAATATTATTATGTACCTGCAACTTTCTTGTGGATAAAATTAGTATATATCAACAGTGGCATGCACAGGGTTTGAAACTAGAGTAGGCATTAGTAGGTCAGAATACCTATTTACTAGCTGTTTTGATGATAAATACATATTGACTTATATCCATTTGGGTAGCAGTACTTTTATGCCTCTATGAACTGCATGCCACTGTATATCATTTTATTTTGTGTATATTGTAGTTTACTTGAGTTTAAGTACTGTAATATGTCGTGATCTTACCCGCTTTCAGTGTTCGACAGTCCTGTCTGGCCCATGCTCTTTTAGGATATCTTTAGGTATTTGCCACTGGAAGTCCGCCCTTTTGGCGCTTATCAGTCCTGTGAACTCACCACAGTGGCTTGGTGGTCGTATGGCGACTAAGATGTTTATTTGTTGCTTCTTGATCTAAATGAAGAGAATAATAGTTGATTATGGCGATAAAAATAGACGAACACGTTTGTATAAATATGAAATATTAATTTAATATCAATAATAGGTAAACAGAAAGATTTGTCGAGAAAATTAGTTCAGTTTACATTTTGCATTCGCATCTACTTACTTTTAGGCACAGTTTATGTTCGCTTTCCCTCCATGTACAATCAATTATAATTAAAAAACAAGTTAAACCGGTGAATCCGAATACCACTACCCACTACATAGGAGCCGAAACGAAAATTATTAATTGTAAATAAACCAGAGTACATTAAGATACTACAGCGCGACCGCGTATCTCTGACAGCTACAGTGTAACGATCGCAATGACCTCTGATTGGATAACACTCTTCCACTATTGGACAAAATCCATTGAAGTAGCAAGAACACCATAAATTTAGCCAATCACAACAATTGATACTGTAACAATGATTGATGTAGAATACCGACCAAAAATGCTGGTCAATATCACGAGCAGTGTTACCAACTCTCGAAAATATTTGTCCCTAAAACATAAGTCAAAAAGCCCCAAATATATTTTTTATACGACTGCCTGAAAAAAGGCGTATATTGTTTTCAGGGTTCATGTATGTATGTATGTATGTAAGTATGTATGTATGTATGTATGTATGTGAGTTTGTATATTCCACCATAACTTCTATACGCCTGACCCGATTTTGATAAATGAGGTATCGTTAGAATCCCTAGCTTATTCCGGGTGACATAGGCTAGTAAAATTTTTAAAAAAATTGATGGGGTGACCATGGTCCCGCATTAAAGACTAAAGTTGAAAAAAAAAGTCGAAAATAAGATTAACTGTATAATCATCATCTAGAAAATGATGAGTAGATTCCAAAAATATATAACGTTATAGTTCAATATCCAGTGATTCACAAACAAATATCATTTAATAAAAATGTGAATAAGACTCCAAAGGCATGCAAATCGCTTCATAAGGAGGTAAACTCCGAAAATAATATAGCAGGGCAGTCGTATTTTTTAATTCGTTAAATTAATTTCACTTGTTTACCGTACATTCAAAATTAAGATTCACAATGAATGATTCAAATTTTCGCTAATAATGAAAATCTTAATTTTGGAATTACGGTTTTCTTATTGATCGTAAGAAAAAATTACAATAAACATTATTTTTAGAAAATTAAATATTGAACAAGTAACTTCAAAAAATTATAATAATTATACAACCAATATTTTGTTTGACTTGATATTCATTCAACTCCGCATTCTTAATAATAAGAATCGGTAGTAGATGATAGATCTAAGAAATAAAAAATAGGTAAAAAATATAAGAAGCCAAAAAATCCCTAAAAATATAAGGGCCCTAAAAGAAGCCCTTCGCATTTGTTTACGCCCTAAATTTGGGGCCAAAAGCCCTAAGTTGGGAACCATGATCCCGTGGATAGATAAAACACAGACTTAAGATTAAAATAATGACTGACATAGAGTAGACATGAATTTTGAAATATTGTGGCATTTTACATCTTACATCCATGATTTTCTTATAATGGCAACAATTGAGAGGACAAGTCTCTCTGCCTCGGACTGCAACAGTCAAGTGTGGTCTGGCGGTACTGGCTGCTATTTTCCCTCGTAGTACGTACGTCCGATATCCCACTCCTTGAAATCACACTTTTCAGCATCGATTTGCATGTTCGCGGGAGATATCTGTCCCCCTGAGGAGACAGATTGGAATTATTTATTATTATTAATAATTAATGTTGTATGCATTTGGGTGGGGTAGGTACCTCGAGGGTACTTAATACTAGTTCCACTGAGTTTTTATTCCCCAGTAGTTCACCTGCGAATAAATAGTTGCATAGAAATACATATAACGGGGATTCAAAGACATAACGTAGGCATCTTGCATTTAATGACAACTAGTGATGAGTAATGAATTTATTAATGTGCTGATTTCTGACAGATTTCTCATATGTCTGGCAACTCTGCGGGCCTATCACACAGCCTATCCTAGCGATCGGCGACTTTGAATGATTTCATTCGAATTATTTGATTATACAAATAATTCGAATGATTTACCAAAATTATTAACTAACATGCTCCACTAATTGATACTAATTTGATTCTATTAATGATAGTTACAAACTTGATTCGAATACTGATTTAGAAATACTGATTTAGATATTGATTACTGATTTAGAAATCGGTACAGTAACAAGGAATTTCAAAATGGCGCTGACTTAAAAAATTTTGGTTACAGTTTCATGTTTTGTAATTTAGCCACCTCCCGGCTAGTTGCCAGGATCCTCAGATATCGATTTTGAACGGAATCAAGACCTATGTGAGCACCAGAATATTTTTAGCTGCTAAACATTAAATTTAACTCCCTAAAATAATAAAAAAACTCGCTAAAGTGGCAACACTGGAAACCCCAAGCTTTTTGAATGTTTTGATTAGAGACAATAAAGATTTTGGCATTTATACTTTTTTATGACATTCTACCATAAAGAAACGTACCATAGTGTGCGCAAGGCTGTCAGTGTCAAACTGCCAAAAAACTGTCAAATTACGCAATGAAAAATGCCAAAATGCCGCATGTATCTGTCTCAGTTTTTTGCGAATGTATGAGAGAGACAATTGTTGCGATCGTTTTGTCATACGATTTACTAACTCCGTTTACTCACTTTAACAAAACGTGCCCGTTTGATAAACTCATGGTATGGAAATATTCGCTTACACTTGGCGAGGTGAGCTCTCACGTCGATCAATCGAATTTGCAATGTAAAAACTCGGAGTAACGCTACAGATAACAGATAATGGTCATCCCATCGGCTACTTAAAACTCGCTCACGGCCACGGGTTCTCCGTTCTAATAACGATGCTTGAATTGCTACGCTGGATTCCCAATTATTCTGGTAGTGTATTAAATAAAATCTATGTTATAGATTCACATATGAATTCTACTTCTTGCTTTAGCAATAGGTCTTTGCACCGTTCTGCATGATCTGTTAAACTTTTTTTTATTGTTTCTGTTTTTATGCAATAAAGAGTTTTATCTATGTACATAATAATTATTGTAAGTATTGTATAGTTTGGTACGTGGTACATTTCAAAGTATTGCAGTCAAGACACTCTGAACTACATAGATATTAGATCATGCTTAATCGAAATCATTTTACTTATATCCTGTTTTAGTTCTGATTAATTAGATAATTAAGTACTTAAGTACTGTCTTACTTCATAGGTTTATTTTAATTACCAATACAATAATTATTTATTTATTCATTAACATAGATTCTATGTGTTTACTAATAATTTTGAACTCAACTGTACTCGTTACAAGAATGCGCAAATAAAAAAACATCTCGAAGATTTCCACGAATAACGATAATTGGCGTGTAGCATCCGACGCATAATTATTACGCGATAGTACCTAATCGTCAATTTTTACATTCGTTTCCAATCTCATTCTTGGAATTGCGACGTATCAGTCTCTGATTAGCTACCGACTACTGTATTGTACGCTTAGTATGAGATTGCAAGCCTTGATTACGAGTATCGAAACATTATAACGTCAAAGTCGAATTCGGATTTACATAGATACCTAGCCAGCCAGTGAAATTCTGTAGATTTTCAGCTACATTTTTCGTTTTGTTGATGTTGTCGTGTTTCATCATGCGATCAGCTGCGAGATCTATGAGTAGATATTCTCAGAGCTATTTAAGATCTAGGAAGAATTCGTCCATCCATTCGTGAATACCGTATGAAAATCTATATACTGATTACCTGAATACATTACCTGGACTTTCATACGAAACAGACAACCAAACTTAAAGTTTTTATGTGTAGACAGTGGCGTGCACGACAAAGAAGTATATAAAGGTACTGCTTACCCTAGTTAAAAAAGCCTAATGCATAATTTTCATCATTCCCTGCTTGAAAGTAGGTGCAGGAAAGCTGTGTGTAGACTAACTATATTACTCTAACGCTTTAGAGTTACAATACTCGAAATCTATTTCAGTTTTCGAGACGTGAAAACTCTTACCAAGCCAACAGGAGTCCGCGACTCTCGTTCTTCGAAACACCAAGACGCGTGCCCGTCTTTCATGTCCGCCGACAAAGCCGCCGACGCTTATCTCGTGTGAGACGAATTTTGTTCCAACAAGTGACAATAATGGCCTTTGTGGTTTATACATATGTTTTTTACGCACTTCCCCCCTACATGGTAAACTATGACCTAAAAGGAAGTGTATTTTAGATTTTAGTTATAAGCTTAAGTACCTAAAGGTAACTATAAAGAACAATAACTTTTATATTTCGTTCTTTTAGCGTGTCTATTATAGTAACTAACTTAAATTAATATATCTCTTCGTATTATTGATTACTTTTGAATTTAATAAAGAAGATGATATTAACCTTACTATAAAATTATACAAAATCCGACGTGACGAATAAATCGTTAAAACTATCTTTGATTCCTAATTCCTATTCATAACATAAACTCATAAACTCAAACTCAAATTACTTAAAACATGTAGGACATACAGGTGTTTATGTTACGTCATATAACTATACTAAGTTTAGTAAGAAACGTCTTTAAAGTTAGTTTTTTTAAAAGAGAGCTGTTTATTTTTCGTCTCCTATTCCTCGTGTACGTACTTTCTTGAGATTTTCTCCTTAGCTTTCATGTATTTTAACTATTTAGTGGGGAAAATACACTAACTAAATAACAGCGGGCGGGCTTGTTATTTAATTAGAGCCGCATTAATTCCGTCACAGCAACTTCCGGCTTGGGGGCGCGTCTAGACGTGCTTATTACAGTCCATAATTACTATTGTATAAATATTTCTTTCATATACTTACGATATATTATCTCTTAGAAAAACCTCTGTGACCTGGCGGACAAAATTGCAAATTAAACCTAATTACACGACCCGAAGATGTGGACTGGTAATGTGCACGTATAGTCAGTAGCATGCAGGTCGTAGAGGCATAAAGGCACTGCTCACCCTAACTGAAATAGCTCAATGCTAATTTTTCATTATGAACTGCCAGGAAACATTTAACTACCTACCTAACTAATGCTGGCTTCTAAAGCTGTGCACATAAATGTATAGAAAATATGTGTGCTCGCCTGAGATCGCACTAAAAATTCTTAGTCCTTTAATTTGCATTTTGAACTTCAACTCGCTATGTTTGTATTTTTCACAAAAGTGATATCAAAAATTACACATGAAATGTAAAAACTTGTTTTGCATAAATTTAAACCGTTAAGCATACATTAACAGTTTTGTTTACTTATTAAAAATTAAAATCCTCCACTGGTGCTAAGGACCGTGTTTTGTTCAATGTACATGAATCGCTTCATCAAGGTCAGAGTGGGGCAACATGCTCCTTTCCGCTCCAAAAACTACGTCGGTTATGCAAAAACGTCTTTTACTGGACGCACACGAGCGCATCTGCTAAACATTATTTGTTATTATGGCTTTTTGATATGTGTGAATCGTAAGTTGGTAAATATTTATGTCTGATTGTTTCATAAATAATTTGCTAAAGTTAGTATTGGTAATTGAAAAGTTTACAATTTTCTGTTTATGATGCCAAGTAGGTATCTACCATGTTACTTGAATGAAACAAGTAACAATTTATAAAGTTCGTTATAATTCCTAAGTACTTATAGTATATAATAATACCTATGTCATGTCATGTACGACGACAAATTATACACGCAATTTTTTTCTTTTTCAATATCTACTTAGTAGAACTAAGGTACGTCTAAAGTCTACAATTATTGCATTGGTAGAATGTCAAAATCGTGCTTAAAAACTTCACGAATTTACAAGACGTGCAGACTGCAGACGTCCCGAAAAAATATCGTTTGTCGCTAAGTAGCACGGCAATAAAAATCAGAATTAGAAAATATAGAGCGAAAAAAATTATGAACCATAAATATGACATGCGATCCGGAAATGCAGACGGCGCGAGCGACCGGACGTGAGCTCACGCAAGTGGGTCAGTTTATTTCTGTTTTGGCGGGAACCTGGCCGGAAGCGGCGCCATTGTGGATGCGTTGGGAAGCCCGGAAAAACAGTCCCCGGATTTCTAGCTAATGAAATCTTACACGGCGCCCACGGTAGCTGAGAATTGTGATGCCGAAAAAACCGCGCCCAATTTGAAGTTAGGGCAGCCGCAGAAAACAGACCAGCCAAACAAAATTTTATGTCTTACTTTTGAGAACTAAATAAAACTTTGCTCGTTTACTCTTTGATCAGTGTAGCTCATTAAAAAGGTTTTTGAGTCCGTATTTTCCTCTACTCGATAAAAAACCATGTAAAGTTTTCATAAAATAAATTCCAGTTGGTAGATACACTCATGGACTGCGGTAATCACATATATGAAGTGACCTCCCGTTTTATTGTTTGCTTATTCAAAAAATTTATAAAATTGTCAGTGTTTCCCTGATTTAATACTTCAACAGAGTTAAGTATACCATAGATAGAATAGTTGCGATATGTAAAATGTTAAATTTAACTTCTCACGGCAAAATACAGTAAGAAAATAAGAAGCGAATGTGCACCGGGCTTTACACCACACTTTTCTTAGGAAGTAAATGTAGCTGGCCATTTCAAGAGTTAATTTAGGTGGCTGTTCTTAGTATGAGAACTGTAGCGATTTTGTGTTTGTGTTTTATTTATGGGAACAGGAAACGATTAGAGCGGTTGTTTATTTTATACCCATTAAAATATTACCGTCATGAATTGACAATCGATTTTATAGATTTTAACCAAATCTCGAATAAGAAGGCACATGAAATATTATTATAAAAATAATATCTTTGTGTTTTTTTTAAATAGAATATTGTTGTCTATATATTAGGTACTTGTAGTTTTTATAGGTAAGTTATAGTTAAAGTCTACGCTACGGCGCCTACTGTGCGAGCGGCCGTCTGAAGACGACCTAAGTTCCATCTGGTATCCTAAAATCGAAAAGATTATTAACTATAAGGTAACTATTCAATCAAGCTACGTGTATATGTATCGAGCGTTTAATCGATTAGATACGTGTGTTTAGTCGAGCTTTTTGAATGGATTCAATATTTGTTATATTTAAGATTTACTAATTTAGATCAATTTTGATATTAGGAACATATTTCCATACTACAGTGCAACGGTTACTGATACAAAATATCAATTAATTGTAGTCAAAATTTAGAGTGAAAACCCAAACGATGAGGGTATTCGTATCCCACAGTGTATCGATGCGGGCGTTCGCAATAACGCTTCTCTCGCAAAGGACTCAAAAGGACTCTCAATTAGAATTAATTAAAGACAATTCAGCAATCCCAGAAAATAAACGGTCACTTGATGATAAACGAGATTTATTATTCGTTTAAGAGATTTAATTCTTACAATCTCACTTTTTGAGACATTGCGTATAGTTTGTACGAAAATGAATCACAATTCATTTTCGTACAAACTATATTTTTCAATGTGTACAAAAAAAAAAGAAGGTTTTGGGTCGACTCTCGACAAAGTATACACACACTGTTTATACATTGCATAGACAATTTTGACTTACTCAGGGAGGTGTACTTATACCGAAAAAAAAATTGGTATGATTCGGTATTATTACCTACCTAGTACCAAAGGTTCAATGTGTAGGAGAGTTAATTAATAACTATCTCATAGGACTAATCCTATGAAATAGGTACTTGGTAAAAAATATTGGTGAAATCCATTTATAAATCTATTTCTAATTCTCTAATTATTGAAGGAGCCCCGTTACTTGATTTTCTCTTCGCGTTCACAAAGACAGGAAGTCAGCAATGTCGTTAATAGGTACTTACCTAAACAATGTCTGATTCAAGATTCGATACGAATTTTCCTATTGTCAATTATTTCGGGGAAAACCTTTACATAAACATCATTGCTAAAGAGATTCTTTCATCAAACTTAATTCGCCGGCTCAGTGACCCAAAAAGGATCTGCCACTCATGTGTTTGCACTTGTGCAGTAGGTACTTATAGTCACAGAATACTAACAATTACACCAGTACTTCGTCTAGTATAAACATGCACGTCAGTAATGACGAAACATGCTGGTCTGTGTCATCTTAATTGTACAATGTTTCCAGCAAATAAACGATTTAGTATTAATTATTATTATACTACGTAAAGAAGCGAACATTTTGCCACGCCTGCCAATTCAATCGCTATTGTTTTTTTTAAGAACAATTTTGAGTTAACGTATAAGGTAAACTAGACAGGACAAAAAGTCTGCGCGAAACTTCCACGTCTGAGGGGATGGACGCTTTGCTCCATATTAAAGAAAATAATAATACGCAGATAAAACTAATGTTGGGTAATCAATCAAAAAAATAATTAAATGGGGCAATTAAAACCATTTAAATAAATTGATTGAATAATTCAACTGGTTTGGAAAGCGTTTTTCATTACTTCGAAATAGGGAGGTACCTAATAAGTCTTAAGAAGAATTTGAGACGCAAGATCAATCTCTTTTAAAAACTATATGTAACTTTTTTTTGTGTTCTATACTCAGGCATTTTCTTATCATAAAATAACGAACGACGAAGCACAATATGTCCGTTTTTAATTTACTTATAGTTATATAGATACTTACATATTTATCAATGCTTCATCGAATATAGGTACCGATACTGCAAAGGTAAGGGGCATTTGTGCTTAGTAATTGTACCTACTTGGAGAGATCAGTGGCTACTTCTACGAACAAATAAACTCATCTGAGCCTAATTCAAGGCCAAATCTCTCTCAATTTAGCATTTGATTCATCTTAAAATGCATTCATAATGACGAAGTGTCACAAGTTTAACTCGCGCATTGCGTGCGCGGGCGCACTTTGGGCTAATTTGAAATTTGAAGATTCCAAATTATCCCTATTGAAGACGCATTCGTGGAAGCGTATGTCATCATTGATTTTAATGTACGCTTTGGATCATCAAAGCTTTATCTAAAGCAAATATAGTAAAAAATACGTACGTACGTACGTAGGTACGCTATGCTTCACACGCATGAGTGTATAGGTTTTTTGAAATTCCTATTGGAACTTTTAGATTTTCAGTGACAGAAAATAAGCCTTTTTAAAATCAAAGAATAGTGAGCTTGACGACAATCACGCTTAATACAAAGCAATGACGAGGTCTAGGTTGGTTGGCCTATATCCTTTCTCGGGATCCAAACTCTCTCTGTACTAAATTAACGCCAAAATTGCATGAAACTCGCCTCGAAATCACAGACAGACAGACAAATAGATACACTTTCGCATTTTTAATGTATAGCTTTATGATGCGACTCTACGCGCATATATATGTTTTCAAGAAACCCATATCGTTTGACGAGATACAATTTTTCTGTTATTTTCTTATGCCTAACCAGTAACCGTATCTTTGCTAGACTTCATTGATATAAGTTGAGTTGCAAAGTCGTATTATATTATTGAATGTCAATAATATAATACGACTTTATATTATTGAATTATTATTTATTATTAGTATTATATTATTGAATGTCAATAATATAATACGACTTTACAACAAAGCATATAATGGATGATCTGGGTTAACCGCTTACTATTTTTTATATATATAAGTATAGCGAGCAAATGAGCAGGTGGGTCACCTGAGGTTGAGTGATTACCGCCGCCCATGAACATTTGCAGCACCAGAGTCATCACCAATGCGTCGCCGGCTTTTGAGATATTTGTTTATCCGCCCTTTGAAGAGCCCCATGTTATAATCATGAGGGAACACAGAAGATGGAAGTTGGTTCAATAATTTGCAGGTATTTTTTAAAAATTAATAACAAAGAGAGTAACTTAAAAAAACAGTAAAGCACAAATAATATGATGGTAATCTATAAACCGTGTACCTACACACCAACATTAAGTATTTTATGAATAGGAAAAAAGTAATTAAAAATCCATAAAACGCGCTCAGATAAGCAACTAATTAACTTCAACAGAACGTTTAACACTTCGCTCATTAAGTATGAATCAATTTGAAGTCTCGGGTTCGGTTCCCGCCCTCCCGCCTCGGGCTGTTTACTGCCCTAAATTGCTTCAGAACGACTGGTACTATTACAATATAATAAATTGGAGCCTATCTGTAATTATAAACAGTTATACTCATCTAGTATGGAAGCGAAACGTATTTATAAATTAGATCTACAAATCTTTATTTTAATTGTTCAAAACGTTAAACATGTTACTATTTTTTATATTATTTACCTACTACATGCGATCATCATCGAGCATGAGTGTCGTCTCACAATGGTTTTGGCCATAGTCCATCATGTTGTCCAAGTGCGTTTTGGTAGACTTCATACATCTAAAGAACTTTAAAAAAAAAAGAACAACGAAGACAAAATTTAAAACCATCTACCATCGTACCGAGTTTCCACCCCTATGTCATCGACGGTCCATCCACACGCACGAAGCGCTTTGAGTCTTCATTCCTTATTATCATGGCTAGAGTCTGGAACACTCTACCAAAATCTGTGTTTCCCACCCATTACAATCCGGGTATCTTTAAATCAAGAGTGAAGCCATCTTCTAGGCAAGCGCATCCCATCTTAGGCCACATTATCACTTCCCATCAGGTGTGACTGTAGTCAAGCCTAAGCCTATAATGAATAAAAAAAGTAAGTCCCCGATAATATAAGCCCAATATAATACATAATATAGAGACAAAATGTCTTTCATGAAAACAAAATTGGGGCGAAAAAGCTCTCAAACTTGTAGATGAGGCAAAATAGTGAAAATCAGTGACCCGCTGTTAGTAGAAGAGGTGAACGTCATTACAGGACATCAAAGGGCAAAAACATCCCCAACAAACGGCCAGCAATCTAATTTTTCGTGACTCTGATTCAATATCGGCCTTTCGTTTGTCCTTAGTAACTTAGTTACGTGCCGTAGGCTTTTTAAAACTTGTTACTGCGAGGCCTACCTGCTGTTTTCTAATTTTTTAATTGAATTATACCTGAGATTCAAATAGAGAGTGGTCGTTGATTGCATTATTTTACAATAGGCAAAGTAAACCGATAATCAATCAATATATTATACAGTTACAAAATTTACAAAAAAAAAAACTCAAGTTAGCTTTTTACTTTAACACCGGGGTTTACTTATAAAATTAAGAATGTAGAGAATAGAAAGTATACTTATAGAAGATTTACGGGTTGATATATCACTGAATTCATAACTAAAACAAAAGGAGTTAGTACCTACTTAGCTATAATGTAAAGGATATATATACTTAAGGACTATACTGCCTCTTGAGTCTGTACCCTAGGATATAAATTTTGGTTTAGGTTTCTAAAGTAAATATTACAAATCTATTATTATTATCCCAAGGAAACTCCTACCATTAATGCGATCAATGGTAAGGGTTACGAATCACGATCCTCAGTAATGAGAAAAGGGATAGAATATAATAAGTGTATTAGAACTTTTGCTATCGCGGTAAAATAATTACATATATGAGGCCAAAAGAGGTATAATAAACTTTCGTAAATAAATAGAAATAAATAAACTTACACACAAAAATACACAAATAAATAGTTGTAGCGGGTGGAGGATTATTATTATTAAACGACTGCCTGAAAAACGGAGTATATTGTTTTCAGGGTTCATGTTTGTATGTATGTATGTATGTATGTGAGTTTGTATATTCCACCATAACTTCTATACGCCTGAACCGATTTTGATAAATGAGGTATCGTTAGAATCCCTAGCTTATTCCAGGTGGCATAGGTTAGTAAAATTAAAAAAAAAAATTATGGTGTGACCATGGTCCGGCATTAAAGACTAAAGTTGAAAAAAATATTTGAAAATAAGATTAACTACATAATCATCATATAGAAAATGATGAGTAGATTCCAAAAATATCCAGTGATTCACAAACAAATATCATACAATAAAAATGTGAATAAGATTCTATATAACCAGATAAATTAAGATTTTTAACTTTCGAGTCCGTTTTTCGGCAGGGCAGTAGTATTTTAATTTTTTTTAATTATCATCATCAACCGAATCCCCAAAGCTCAAACAGTGGGTAGTACAGGAGTAAATCGGGAATATAAGTGGAAAGCGAAACTTTCTATCCAGCTTGGCGATATACATAAGTAGTTACACGTATATATATATCTATTTTGCAATATTTAATTTTTATACGACTGTCTGAAAAAAGGAGTATATTTTTTTCAGGGTTCATGTATGTAAGTATGTATGTATTATTATTATTATTATTATTATATACTCTTTATTTGTACCACCATAAAGATAAAAAAAAACAAAAAGAATATAGAAAAAAAAAACACATGATACAAAAGGCGGCCTTATCGCTTACTAGCGATCTCTACCAGGCAACCTTAGGAATAGGAAAAAATACGGAAAAAGCATTGCAGGTGGTGACATCCTATAACATACGTACATTCAAATAGCTACATACTAATACATAAACCAATAATAAACATTAATAAAACAATATTGTATAACATATTATTATATAATATATATATATATATATATAAATATAATAAATAGACTAATATATATACTATAATTCAGTTTGAAAGATAATAGTTTTTTACAGCATTTTTGAAAATGTCTAGTGACTTTGACCGGCGTATGGTCAGTGGAAGTGCATTCCAAAGCTCAGTAGCTTGCACAGCGAATGAGTTTGTATAAAACTTCGTTTTATGAGGAGGGATTTTCAGGGTTAAAGTACGGCACGGTCTTAAGTCGGATTGCACTCCAAGAAAACTGAATTTCTCCTTGAGGTAGGAAGGAGTATTTAAGTGAAATAGCACACAGTACAGAAGAGAAAGTACATGCAAATCCCGGCGACGGCGAATAGGGAGCCACTTGAGCTTTTGACGAAATTCGGATATGTGGTCATATTTACGCAAACCAAATATGAACCGTATGGCAAGATTTTGGAGTCGCTCAAGCTTGTTTAGTTTGTCCTCAGTCAAGTTAAGATAGCTTGCGTCAGCATAATCGAGAATAGAGAGAAGGAGAGAATGTGCCAACATAACTTTAGTTGGGATTGGCAAGACAGAGCGCAACCGTCGCAAAGAGTTCATTGTTGCAAATGTCCTCCTACTCAACACTTTAACATGCACAGACCAGGACAGTTGTGAATCTAAATATATACCAAGATTTTTAACAGAATCACAGTATGGAATGATAAAGCCATTAAAGCAGACCGGGGATAGGCCTCGTAAATCAAGTTTTGCAATGTATCCGGGACTGCCAATGATAATTGCCTGTGATTTCGCTGGATTAATATGTAGCCCATACTGCTTACTCCATTCGGCAACTGCAGCTAGATCGTTATTAATGGCAGAAACAGCAGCATCGAGATCACCTAGGGCTGCAGAGCGATAAATTTGGATATCATCTGCATACATGTGGTAGAGAGAAGAAATGTACGGAGTAATAGAATTAATGAAGATAGCAAACAGCAAAGGAGACAACACGCCACCCTGAGGTACCCCAGCCGTCACATCACACCATGATGAAACAGTCTCGTCAATTTTAATGCGCTGATGACGACCACTGAGGTAACTCCGAAACCAGTCGATCACCGATGGAGCTATGTTAATAGAACGTAACAGGCTCAGCAAAATGTCGTAATCCACGGTATTAAACGCATTACTGAAGTCAAGCAAGGTTAAAATTGTGAGCTGTTTATTGTCCATCGCCCACCTAATATCATCGGTAACTTTTACTAACGCTGTAGCCGTACTATGACCGGGACGAAATCCAGACTGCAATGGACTGAGAAGTAAGTTCTTATTTAGGAATAAATTTAGCTGTTGATAGACCAACTTCTCGAGGATTTTTGAAAGGAAAGGCAAAATAGAAATGGGACGAAAATCATTTACAGAAGAAGGGTTAGACTTTTTAGGAAGGGGAACAACTTGAGCATTCTTCCAAGCATCAGGGAATTTGCTAGTATTAATAGAATAATTCAGGATATGGGTTAGAATAGGAGTTACAATATCAATAATAGGAACGATCATGTTACGGCTGACGCTGTATGTATGTATGTGAGTTTGTATATTCCACCATAACTTCTATACGCCTGAACCGATTTTGATAAATGAGGTAAAATGTGAATAAGATTCTATATAACTAGATTAAATAAGATTTTTAACTTGTGAGTCCGTATTTTGGCAGGGCAGTAGTATTTTAATTTTTTTTAATTATCATCATCAACCGAATCCCCAAAGCTCAAACAGTGGGTAGTACAGGAGTAAATCGGGAATATAAGTGTAAAGCGGAACTTTCTATCCAGCTTGGCGATATACCTACATTTTACACGTAGCTAGATGTTCAGGATCAGTGGCCGGCGCGGGCGCACACCTGCCGCGGTTCCCACGCCCCTGCCTCGCCCGCCGCTACCCGCGTGTGACGTCACACAACGGTTCGATGCCGACTCGTTTTTTATTGCCCCGCGAGGGTCCCGTCAGGTTGTGCCCCAGTGTTTAACATAGCCTATTTTTATACGACTGCCTGAAAAAAGGCGTATATTGTTTTCAGGGTTCATGTATGTATGCAGTGGCGTGCACAGGGTTTGAAGCTAGGTAGGCATTAGTAATAGGCCTATTACACTTCATTTTTCACAGGGACCCTTGCACTTGAATCAGAGTAGTGTAATAACATTTAGGGAGAAAGGGTCCTTAAATTGGTCCTTATTGCTTGGAAATTAGCGACGTTCTAACTCGCGGCCACGCCCACCCTTACCGCAGGGCCCTGTAAAAAGCCCTGTAATAGGCCCATTAGTCAGAATACCTATTTACTGACTGTCATGGTCAAAAACGAGCATTGATTTATTTCCATATGGGTAAGCAGTGCTTTTATGCCTCTATGAACTGCACGCCACTGTTCGTTTGTATGTATGTATGTGACTTTGTATATTCCACCATAACTTCTATACGCCTGAACCGATTTTGATAAATGAGGTATCGTTAGAATCCCTAGCTAATTCCGGGTAACATAGGCTAGTAAAGTTTAAAAAAATTGATGGGGTGACCATGATCCCGCATTAAAGACTAAAGTTGAAAAAAAAATCGAAAATAAGATTTACTATATAATCATCATCGAGGAAATGATGAGTAGATTCCAAAAATATATAAGACTACAGTTCAATATCCAGTGATTCAGAAGAAAATATCATTTATTGTTTTTAACTTTTTTGGTCGTTCTTTGGCAGGGCAGTCGTGTTTTTAATTTTGAAAGGAATCAAAATTATGACAGTGCACAGCCAATATATATTTGATGTGAATATCAACACATTGATAAATTCAAGAAGAAGTTAATACTAGAAATGCCTGCCTATTAGTAAAACAAGCAATTCATTTGTTGGAAACAGAGTCAGCGACATGTTGAAGATGTCTCTGAATAAGTTCAAAGTTAATGTAAAACGTACACTCATTGAAAAATCTTATTACCATGTAAAGGATTACAGGAAGCTTGGCAATTATTTGCTCTAATGGCTCTGATACTTCCTTAGTTGATGATCTGTGAGAAAAACCCGGCTGAGTTTGTTGTGGGCTCTTCTCATACCAGGGCGCGTTTGGAGCCTCGTAGCTTTAGTTTTAAGATAGTTAGCGTAACTGATTATCACCATCATTTTTTATAAGTAATTGGACGTCAATAAGTGTACAGTGTGCCTAATTTTAATAAATAAATATTGATTGATTGATACAGTACCCACCATATAATAATTTATACTTAACATACGAGTAATATATGATGCCCGCGGGAACTCTTTAATTTTCCGGGATACAACGATCCTATATTTTCGGGTATATTAGTAAGATTATACTCTATCTCCTATTCCAAATTTCAGCCAAATTGGTTCTGTCACTGTGGCGTGAAGGAGTAACAAAGTTACAAACATACAAACATCCAAACTTTGACATTTATAATAAGTAGAATATTTATATTATTAGTAAGTAATATATTCAAGGCAACCGAAACTGGGAACTTTCTATTCGAAATTCTACTACAAGTTAAAGCTCTTGACTGTGAACTCATGTGTGATGTGTGATGATGCAGTCGTAGGTGGTAACATGGTAAGGCGTTAGGTTATATTATGGAAGTTATAGGTACCTATCAAACCCATATACCCCCAATCGGTCACTACAGGGCATCAATCCGGAACGCTAGATCTAAACGTTTTTAACGGTAGGATGGTAGCTAGCGAGCCTCGGTCGAAGCCTCTCACCAGACCAGAGACAATTTAGACAAGTTCCTTAGTAGCCCCTGCCGGTAATCAAATCCGAGACCGCCCACTTACAAGACTGCAGTGCTCATCACTGGGCTAGGGACTTCGTCAATAATTTGTCATTGGGTGACGTAGGTACTTTAGTAATATCTATTTAATTAACAAAGATATGTTATGTAGATATATGAACATTTATTTATTCCAAAATTCATCGAAGAAACACCTAAAATAAACGCTTTTCCCGGCACTAAAATGAATTTCTAAAGTTTAGTTTTATCCCAGATCCAGTAAGAACGATCAAATCGCCATTCATAAAATCATGTTGCCTGAGTGTTTCTGCTAGAATCAAATTGCTTACCTTCTCATTTAATAAAATTATCTATTAGTCAGTAAGTGCACGGGTTGACTATACCGACATTCCAAAAGTAAATATCAAATTAATATACAACATGTATACATAGTTATTATAATAAAGAAACTTTAAAAAACGAAATTTGATAGATAAATCAACGCAAAGTAACTAACCAAGGCCAAGATTACCATGATTACCAAGGCGAGCCAAAAGCAAATGAAACAGTGAAAGCTCCAGTGCCGTGAAAAGCTCTACCAAAGAACTCGACATTTTACTTATTACATCAACGCCATCTATCAGTGTTTCTTAAAACTATGAAGTGGCGCCATCTTGTTAAGCGTTTGAATACTAACAAGCGGTCTACTAGTAACGAAATTGGGCAGCCTACCAATAGATGGCGCTGCTCATAAGCAATTTTAATAGATCTCTCGTATCCTTCGATTTACAGACAAAAATTGTAATGAACTAATACGACGTAAAATACTAAATCATAATATATATGTCACCGTAAGATTGTAAAAACCGTTAGATTATAATCCAACTCGCGAAATTGCAATCTTTCGAAAAATTACAATTGAACGCTTTATTTTTCATTACATTGTAATCTGGTATACCTATTAACCCGATAGAACCTACACTACCTGATTATTTATGTCGTACCCTAACCTAATCTACAAGAAACAGACAAGAAAACGTAAATACAATGAATATTTCAAAAATTTACACAGAACATTGAACGGTTCACAATCTGTCGACAGTTTATAATTTCGCGAGTTAGATTATAATCTAACGGTTTTTACAATCTTACGGTGACATATATATCAATATTTTGGGAAGGAAAATCTAAGTATACTAAAAAAGTTTTTTTTAAATGGAAAAAACAGAGATTTGGTAGTAATGACTAAAGTACAGGGTTTACTAATTAGGCGAAATTGTGTCTGTCTGTCTGCTACGCTTTCACGGCCCATCTGTTCAACCGATTTTGATGAAAGGCATAGAGGTAGGTTACATTCCGCGGAAGGACATAGGATACTTTTTGTCCCGGAAAATTAAAGAGTTCGGAAGAAGTAGAAACCTTTTACCCAGCGGACTGGGCGCGGATGATTCTACATACTTACTTATCTGTTTTAAGTGACACAAAGCAACAATTATTATTATCATCAACTTAAATATTAAATATAAATTACTTAATGTAAAATGTGTTCGGGCAGCGCGAGCAGGCAGTCATTTGCCGGCAAGTTGGCAGGCTTTCAAACGTATTCGGAATATCATAACGAGTCAGCAACAGATTTATTATCTGTATAAATCATATTTAGGGCACAACACTTCAAAATGATGCGCGAATTTATGAAATAAACGGCATCCAAATGTAGGAAAACTCACTATTGATATTATTATAAGCTCTTGATACTAATGGACTAATGGACTTTAGTAATAAGCAATACAAAACTCATAAACAATTCTACTTAAGTACAATACTATTTGATCTATCTACTGCAAGAATTTTCACGTTTTAATTTTGCGCTGAAGTAACATTGGAAAAGCACAGGCAAACGTGCTAAGAATCTACTTAAATAATAATATGTACCTTGTACCTACTTCCTTTTAATCAGGTCAAAACAGACAAAATTAGTACCTACCTAAAGCTCGTTTATTGTTTTTTTTAATCAATTTTATCATTGTGATCTGTTTGCATTGAATGAAATCGTTGAAAACACGCGTTTGCGATATGAACAATAGGTACTTAATTTTTTTAAGTACGTATACCAAATGAAATACCTCCACTACCCTTCTTCAATCGTGGAATTTATGAAAATCCGTTCTTAGTAGGGACTAGGGAGGGACTACATACAGAACCTTAAGTTTCTATTCTTACTAGGAGCTGATGACGGTGATGGGGGGAGGCCATTGGGAATCTCGCATGGCTAAAAAATACAGAATATCATCGAAATATAAATAACTTCAAGTTTTCCTACTTCAGCAGGGCAACCGCGTATCTTCTGCATCAATCATTGTTACAGTATCAATTGTTGTGATTGGCTGAATTTATGGTATTCTTGCTGCGTCAATGGATTTTGTCCAATAGTGGAAGAATGTTATCCAATCAGAGGTGATTGCGATCGTTACACTGTAGCTGTCAAAGATACGCGGTCGCCCAGCTGATAGTTCAACGAGTTTAGGCTTTAGACTCGTTTGACTTGTCTTAGTAGATATTTTATTAAATATAAGTCTAACTTTTAGTACGCGTTTATAGTGTTTATCGTTTAAAAGAGATGGTTCTTGAACTAATGACTAGTTCTGCTGATAGATTAGAGGTTATAATTTTGAATTAGGTATGCGAAGCTAGAGAGCTTTTGTATGTGCAGAAAACGATTTCACGAGCAACTCCCGCAGAACGTTATAAAATATGGTTTTTAGACGTGCATAAGCTTATTTATAGTTTGTTGTACCTTTTGTGTAGTTGAATAACGATTAGTATGCATACAATACGGTAGCGAGTCGGCGAGAGGTGACGACGAGCCCATTTGGATGCGTATACACACATCGGGATACGCCATGTGCATCGTAAAATAACTCGTCATCACGATAAAATTATCTTGAAATTAATAAAACCTTTATAAAAACATTCTACCTGAGGCCTATAGAGAAGGAACGATGACTACAAAGTATAAATTAACATCGGGTTTTGGATGTTTGTATGTTTGTTAATCCTACGCGCCAAAATGACTGAAACGATTTGGCTGTAGTTAAGTAGATTTTTTAAACATAATTAATTTTATTATGCTTCACACATGAGGAAAGCTGAATTTTAATGATTGAATTGAAATATTTATTTAATTAACCCGGGAAATTAAAGAGTTCCCGCGGGAATCAAAATCAAATCCACTTGGATAAAGTCGCGGGCGCCGGGCATCATCTAATAATAGCTTACAACAGAATCAGCTTATTAAAATTGGAGCTTCGTTTCAAAAAACTAGCTTTTAGCGAATAACTGTTTTTATTGACTTGTCAAACTTGTTGGTGGATAAGTTGTGAGGTTGTATCGGTTGTTCTATGATCGATTTGCGTTGGTAGCGGTCAGTATCGACGATTAATAAAACAACATGTCCGCTGACTAGTCCGCCCGCAGTACCAGGCTATCATAACTTGTACAGAGCTTTCGCCGCGGCCTCTGCCATTCAAGTATTTCTTCATGAATGAGTTTTCTGTGTGTGCGTCGGGCATTAACTCGGTCTCGACGAAGTGCGCTAGTGTACCGAACACGTGTGGATTTGAGTCAACATGGTAGGCCGTTCATGAGAATTTTCTTGTGTCAACATATGAACTTGCTGAGACAGAAATAACTCGCAGCTTTGTTTCGCGAAGAAATAATATAAATGCCAGCCACTCATTCAAATAAAGCGCGTTTGCGTGTTGCCATTTTTGTGCTGTTGCTTGGCAAATTTTACTGAAGCGAATGTCTGAAATATTACTGCAAGTCAATGGTGTTTATGGTTTTAAAAAGGAATGATTTCGAGTTCAATACATATACTTAGGAAGGCACTATGATAAAAATGCATTAAATAAGTTTTCTCTGATTTATTTTAGTTAAAATACTAGAAAACACACAAGCAAAGTACGAAACTATACATAATGACACTTTCAGTATAACTGAACCACATCCGATTTAATGTGAATATGGGAGAGTTTTTTTCGAAACCAGGTGACATTCGAGCCTTTCCACTTGATGGAGCGTAAAAAGCTGTTCAACACGCTAGTACGTATAATGTTACTCACGGGTACAGACCATACTTCTCCGTGCTCACAGGCCTATTCAAGGGTTAAAATATTAATATAATTATTGAAATTATTTTCATTTTTAAAGTATTATAATTTTGTGCTAGTATTATGATTATTGAGAGCTTTTGCTCAGTAGTCGATACCAAGGTATACCTTATATTTGAATCTAAGTATTTTTCCGAGTTTCTAAAAAAGTAAACAAATTCATCGGTTTAGGAGTCAAACTGAAATAAGGGTCCCTGTTGTACCATTTTCTAATTTGTAAAACCTCCTAAAATTCTATACACTTACTTGACTAATTTGACTATTTATCTGCTATTGTCAGATCATAATTATAGGTTTGCAACTGCAACCCCTTGTTCGAGTTGAATGGGGTAAAGGCTTCTTTTGATCTGAATGATCTAATGATGATGAAGGGATGATCTACCTTCTTATGATGAGGGATGATCTAAGGTATACTTAGTTATGTGTGGTACAATTTGTTCTTTCTTTTTTTCTTTCTTTGGATCGCTGACCTACTTCGACTTAGGACTAAGTAAACCTTTAGAAAATAACCGTGGCCAGGTAAAACAGTGATTTTGATCTCCGAGTTCAACAAATTATTATAACCTGCCAAAATTGCTGATGCCCGCGACTTCGTCCGCGTGGAGGTTTTTTGGTTTCCGCGGGAACAATTTTAATTTAGTAGATAAAAAGTAGCCCATTTGTTATTACAGACTATAATCCATCTTTATGCCCAATTTCATCCAGATACGTTCAGCCATTCTACAAACTTTCGGATTTATAATATTAGTTTAAGTATACAAGAGTTTTCATACATCACAGGTAGGTATGTCGAGCTTGGGTGAAAAAAGTTATATTTAGTTAGCAAATTGCAATGTATATTTAATGTTTATGTTTAATATATTTTTTTTATCCACTACAAGTTAGCCCTTGACTGCGAACTCACCGGATGGTAAGTGATAATGCAGTCTAAGATGGTAACGGGCTAACCTGTTAGGGGCATGGCAGATAAATTGAACACATACCCCTATTCGGTTTCTACACGGCATCGTACCGGAACGCTAAATCGCTTGGCGGCACGTCTATGCCGGTAGGGTGGTAACTAGCCACGGCTGAAGCCGCCCACCAGGCCAGACTATAAGGGAAAATTCTGAAATTATAAATTCCCAAATTGACCCACCTCCGCACGTTGAGACAGTGCTCATCACTGCACCACGGAGGTATAATATAACTTTTGCAATGTAACGCGATGTGTAGCGGATAGCGTAAACGAAAACACGTTGGCGTAGTTTTGGCAACATCCTGGGCAACGTCAACACTGCAAGGGAAGTGGTCATCGAAACATCCTGGGGTGTCGTGTGGACACACGTTATGCAGAAAGAATTTTCAATTCATACCTTTATGGGTGCGAAGTGAAAAAAGGTGTAGTACGAAATAGATGAGGCAGATTATTTTCTAGATCTCGAAAAACCGCCTGAGTTTGTTGTGGGTTTTTTCTCAGAACAGGACGCGTTTGGAACCTTCGTAGCTTTAGTTTTAAGTTGACGTTTAATTTACACCATTTATGACTTTCAAAAAAAAGTCTAAAATTGATACCAAGTAACAAAAAGAACTTGTTTGGATTGAAAAAGGATTTTATCCTAATTATTATTTATAAACCTTTTAATTTTAAACTAATAAAAACTAAGGTCGATTATATCACATTGCAACATTTGTATCTAAGTTGAGTTCATTCAATGGAAGCACAAATAAAGGTTCCACTAGTAACTATGCAGTGGTACCACTGGTAGGTACCCAAATTCTATTTAGTTAACGTTGACAAAATGTAACTGCCTCTTATGAAGTCATGAGTCAGGGAGCAGATATGAGATAGTGTAACATATTAAAGCTTTGTTCTCGTTAACGGGTAACCAGAATACTGATAAATTATATATTTAACAGTACAGTAGGTATACGTATGGTTAACTTTTCTTAATATGTTGCGCAAAGAATTATTTTTAAGGTTCTTATATATTTACTGGATGATTCCCGCGACTGTGTTCGCGTTGATTAAATTCATTATTTGGAAACTCCTTAATTGTCCAGGATAAAAAGTAGCCTATGTGCTCCAGGATGCAACCTGTATCAAAAGTGAGACAGCGGTAAGGATGTAATGATACAGGAAAGACCCCGAAGTTATTCAGGAATTCTCTTAAAACATCTGATTTTGATAGGTCGTAAAGTGTGATTTTGGTCTTACAGAAGGTCAGTAAACTTTAGTATTTACCCGTCGTGGCAGCCTGGCCCACCCTGGTGGAAGGATAGGGGCCTATTGTTTCACGACGCAGTTGTGACGTGGGAACAATATACTTGCTGTATCTATTTACATGTCCTCTTAGCGCCAGATTATGTTGTATGGGATTTTTTTTAATCAAATACGGCTTCTTACGGCCCCATAATCTAATTAGTCCAATTATTGACAGATCTTCGTCGTTTTGGAGCAAATCTATAACTAAGTTTAATTATTTGAGATTTTTAAATGGGTTATAGGTATACTAAGATTGCGCAATCCATAAAGACGCACCCTACCCCACTTAGCTACACAATTCACCCTTGAATGTAAAAATATGGTTTATAATAGGAAAGCATGTACCTAACAACGACTATAAAACCCACGATTTTATAAAACTAGTATGTAGAGCTACTTTCTGATGAGCCGAGAATTAGTGTGGCGCGTCTTCGTGGATTGAACTATCTATATAATTAGGTAAACGTCCTTCCCTCAGTCAACCTTTATCATTGAAGTCAGTTGTTAGTAAGACTTCGTAGTTCGTAATATCAACTTTTTGTACACAACTTTTAGAAGCTATGTTGGGGACTGAGCAGAACGTTTGACACGTTAACATTGCGGCGCTGCCGTCGACCGTTGCGTCGTAACTACGCCAGCTTTTAACCGCGTCGTCCTGTGACCGACGAAAGCGATGCGACACGATACGACGCCATAGAAAATGACAAACTTATCTACGAACTATTTTTATTTTTCACGAAATATGAAGAGGTAGATTTGCTACTTTGGCTTTACTTTGGCGCAGTGACGAAAGGAAAAGGAAACCGAAGTTCAAGTGTACGAAACACGTAAAGTGGGTTATAGTGAAGTGAGGCTGGTGCATTGCGCGTAACGAGGATGCGCCGCATTATCCTATTCGGGCTTCACCTATTTGCTAATCATTGCAGCCCCCTTAATAGCAAATGTTCCGCGTACCTATTGTACTTATACCATGAAATAATAGAGACAGCTCTGTCTCTACTATCCGAATCTGAAAGTTTGAGTGTATTATACTGTTTATGTGATTTCCACCTCTTTAAGCTTAAAGAACTCAACCGACGCCAAAGCTTTAAATGTTACAATAATATATTTGTACCTAAGCAAACGAAAACGGGCAAAAGCTAGTATTTAAAAAAAAGAGATGATTAGAGACGAGCTTTAATAAAACATGGTCCACTAGAACGACAGAATACTTAGCTAGAGCCCAAGAGACATGTCTTGAATTTCACAGGTACGAAGCCGAGATCACAAGCTAGGTTTTGACGACCTCCATGGCGCAGTGTTGAGCGCTGTTGTCTTAACGTGGGAGTCTCGGGTTCGATTTCTGGCAGGGTCCATTTGGGAATTTATAATTTCTGAATTTTCTCTAGTATGGTTTGGTGGGAGGCTAGGTAGGGTAGGTAGTTCCGGTACGATGCCATTTAGAAACCGACTAGGGGTATTGGTTTGACATAACTGCCATACACCTACAAGTTAGCCCGCTATCGTCTTAGACTGCATCATCACTTAACATCAAGTGAGTTTGCAGTCAAGGGCATACTTGTAGTGGCTTAAAAAAAGAAATAGTATATTGATATAGGCAAAGGTGCGAGACTCTGCTTCATTTAAAAATGAAACAAACATAATGCCTAACCGATTAAAAATATTCGTTGATGAAACCCTCTGACACCATATGTCTTACTTCCCCTGACGAAAATAAAAATACTAACTTGATACAGTTGTACAGCTTCTTCCTCCATACTGTGTGCCTGTGGCCATATTATCACACTAAAATATATCCGTACTAATAATATAAATGTAAAAGTGTGTTTATATGTATTATGTTCACGCCACAACACAGCAACGTATCGACGTGATTTAAAAAAAATTGCTTTTGCATACTCAGTTTACTGCATTGAAAAAAAAGGGTAGGAATTATTGAAGACCTGGACCTGGACATAGGGTAACTATGTATTTTTAAAACCAAGATCCACGCGTACGAAGTTGTGGGTTTCATCTCGACTCTTTTTACGTCAGTACAATATTAAGTATGCCATGCACGGACCGACACAATTTATGTATGTGATTACTGATAGTTATCACTTCATAACTCACTATTCGTTAGATAGAAGCCAAATTAGGAGTAATTCATAAAGGAAACTCGAACCGGACTCTTAAGACGGATATTTCCTCTCATCTAACGTTTTATTTATTTATTTATTTATTTATTTATTTATTTATTTATTTATTAAGTACACTAACAATTCACATATAAGACAATCACAAGAACATTCACATTATTACTATTTCTTATACGTAAATCTATTACAAGTGCACATAGCATTTATGGTTTTAAATGTCATGCAAACAAGATAACAAGGTTTTGAAATACAATGGGGTATAAAAAATACTAAGTATTAAAAACTTACAAACTTACTTAATTCATTATGATAATTTTGTAGGAAACAATAGGAGAAAATAAAATTAATAAAAATAAAAATATAAACAAACAAAATATTCCTTAAGTGAAATTCTATGCTAAATGATCACGGAGTATTTTCTTAAAAGCAGTAAATGAGTCATGAAATATGTCGATGCCCGGTAATGTTTTATTATATTCATTATATTTGCCACAAATACGCGCAATGGGAGCTTGACGACCGAGATGTGTTTTCGCGAAAGGAATATGGAAAGTTTTCGAGATGAAACAACGGGGATACCTACGTGGGACATATAACGATATGCGATTAAGAATATTGGTGCACTTTACTTTATTGTGTACAATTTTATGAAGATAGCACTGATCGAGAATTTCCCGCCTTTTTCGAAGAGATATCAATTTGAAATGAGTCAGTCGCTGATTATAGGGTTGTCTGTGTGAGATACCGCTAGCATGAAAGGCAAGGTGTCGAGTAAAGGCTCGTTGTACGCTTTCAATGCGCTGAGAGTGCACACTAAAGGATGGATTCCAGATAACACTGGCGAACTCAAGGTGGCTTCTTACCAACGCATTGAATAACAGAATTTTAGTCCTAGAAGAGAAAGTCTTTGTGTTGCGTTTAATAAATCCTAAGAGCTGCGCGGCTTTATTTACAACATTGCTTATATGTGATTTGAAGGTTAACTTACTGTCAATAGTTACTCCTAAATCCTTAATTTCCACTAACTCATGCACAAGAACATTATTAATTGAGTAACTAGAGACAAGCGGTTTTTTCTTCCGGGTAAATTTTATGTGAAAACATTTGTTTGCATTTAGGATCATACTATTGACTTTACACCAATTGATTATTCTATTCAAGTCATCCTGTATGAGCTTGATATCATCAGCTGATTCGACTGGTTTGTAAAGTTTTAAATCATCAGCAAATAACGAGCAGGAACAGTTTTTGATTTCTGTGGTAATGTCGTTAATAAATACCAAGAATAATAGAGGCCCTAAGTGAGAACCTTGAGGTACCCCAGACTGTGCAAGATATATTTTCGATTTACCGTTCTCCAGAGGAGATTTACAAGGTGTGATGCTATGATTGGAGTTGTCATACTCAACCTTCGGGCGCGGAGGAAATCGCGAATAAACCAGTTACCTAACTCCTGAATTATGACACGTGCCCTACGTGCCAAAGGTGATCCGAGCTGCGCAGTAATATTAAAAAGTTCTGGTTTGTGTTTATTATTTTGCGACTTGTGAATAATCGTGGTAAATGTGAGATTTTTCATCGGTATCTACAACTTGCGTTAAGTATGACTTAATTCCCGAGAGTAATGTTAGGTGCGATTTTTTAATGATAATATTTTATAGAATTCTTATAGAAATACTAAATTTTTACTAGCTTATAGAAGAAACGAAAATTTTATTAATTCTTTTACAAAATAAATACAATCCTCATGAAGTGGTGAACCAAAACAAAACTAATAATTGGTAAATCCTTCATACCCGAAGTAGGTACTACACTGACTCATATAGGTAAATATCTAGGAAATCTTTCGGAAAATAGCGTTTAATATGAGATATATGGGAATTAGATCTTACTCACCAAGAGACGCTTCAGGGTCTGTGAGGTCGGAGAGCGAGGGGACTTTCTGCATGGTGCGAGGCTCCTCTGCTTCTGGAGGTTCAGTCTTGATGCCGTCTGTTGCACCGCCGCCCTCATCGCACTGTTGAACAAAACGACAACCCTGATGAATAATAGTAGATTAGTAGCGAAGGGCTGTAAGGCACCCTCGAACTATAAGCGCCCTCGCTGCGCTCGTGCGCCTAAATATCTCGGGCTGCAATTGATGCTTACACCCGAGCTAACTACTCTGCTTTACATCGCGATTGTGAGGTAAGTAGAAAAAAATTAAGTAATTTCAGTCTAATTCCTAGGAATTCTTATCTTCTATATATATAAAAGCTAAAGGTCACTCACTGATTCATCACGATATCTCAGGAACTATAAAGCATACAGACTTGAAATTTGGAAGATAGGTTCCTTCTTTGGTATAGACGTCAGCTAAGAAGCGGTTTTGAGAAAATTCCCCCCTATGGAGTTGAAATGGGGGTTGGAAGTTTGTATGAAAGTCCTTTTTTTAAGTTAGAGACATGAAAATTGGCAATGAAGTTAATAGTTATAAATAATAAAAACCCATATAAGCAATTTTACGAAAATTCACCCCAAAGAGGGTGTAATGGGGGTTGTAAGTTTGTATGAAAGTCATATGTGTTTGAAGTTAGAGGCTAGAAAATCGGGATTTAAGTTATTAGTTTTAAATTATAATAACCTGTGTAAGCAATTTTACGAAAATCTACCCTAAAGGATGTGAAATTGGGGTTGGAAGCTTGCATGTAGGTTATCGGCATTAAGTTTATTACTGTTTAGTAACAGTTTACAGTTTTAGCCGCTATATGTATCTAGGCTTTTTACAGAGGGAATATCTCATAGAAAATCAGAAATTGTACGCGGACGAAGTCGCAGGCGACCCCTAGTTGTTCATATTTTGAAGTATCTAACCGATCCAAGAACATTTTATCCAAAAGGTTCTTGAAGCGATCCTGTGATTATTTATATAGGATTTATAGGTATTTCTTCTTTGTGAATGTGAGCACAGCAAGCATCCAGCCCTATCTCGCGAAATCCATACTAATATTATAAATGCGAAAGTGTGTCTGTCTGTCTGCTACGCTTTAACGGCCCATCTTTTCAACAGATTTCTATGAAATTTGGTACAGAGATAAGTTGTATCTCGGGTAAGGACAGGCTATTATTTTTTCTTGAAAAAAAATTCACGCAGACGAAGTGACGGGTATCATCTAGTAAGTAATAAATGTTAAAACCCAATCTCGATAGAAAACGCTTAAAATAGTCAATGAGTCAACCAACATAATCCAACCGATTCCACGACAAACAATACCTCTTAAGACGTGCGAATATATCAGGACAGGAACTCATTTTTTAGAGCCTTCTCATCGGCATCAAAGTCAATATACTATTCACCGAGCAAAGCCTACTTCCGTCGACGATCGGGACATGCGCCGCGTTGGCAATACGAAAGGCAGAATATTCGCAAACAATTGAAAATCTCGAGGACATTAGTCTTCTATTTGCAGTAAATAGTCTTGCGTATAATGTATAGACTATAGAAGTAGGTATGTAGATTCCAAGGAATATTATCAATGTATGTAAATTATGCGCGATGTACAAATACCGAGAACTGTAAGGCCGCTTTATCTCAATTTCAAGTGCTATACATTCCGTAATTTTACTTATCGATCTTTTACAGAGTTTTTTAATAGACATTCTCATTTCAGGATTATTTTTAAACACAATACAAACAAAATATAAGGAAAAACAAACATCATTTGAATAGGCATGTAGAGTAACAAGTCATAATTAAAAAAAAATAAAAACACGACTGCCCTGGCAAAAACCAAACCAAAAAGTTAAAAATCTAAATTAGTTTAGTTAAATTAGGATGGTAATCACATTTTTATTAAATGTCATTTTTTTGTGAATTTATACGACTTTATACGACCGTTTTTTATACAACTGCCTGAAAAAAGGAGTAAGTATATTGTTTCAGGGTTCATGTATGTATGTATGTGAGTTTGTATATACCATAACTTCTATACGCCTGAACCGATTTTGATAAATGAGGTATCGTCAGAATCCCTAGCTTATTCCGGGTGGCATAGGGTAGGGTATGGCATAAAATTCAAGAAAAAAATTGATGGGGTGACCATGGTCCCGCATTAAAGACCAAATTTGAAAAAAAATATTCGAAAATAAGATTAACTATATAATCATCTAGAAAATGATGAGTAGATTCCAAAAATATATAACACTATAGTTCAATATCTAGTTAACTAGATTAATTTAGATTTTTAACTTTTTAGTTCGTTTTTTGGCAGGTCAGTCGTGATTTATTAAATTTTTAAATTCTCACTTGTCAATCGCTATATTAGACAACCGGAAAAATATCTATTGAATGAACGCTCCTTACTCTTATTGCTGTGGAAATTGTACTGATTTATATATATATATTCATAGCTAGCTTATTCACTAGAATATCTTTCAAAATAAAATCGCAAAAGGCGGGAAATTGAGCAGGCGCATTGTACGAGTAAGAAATAACAATTAAATGTGACACCTGCACGATTAACTTGTCTGCCAACCCTCTTCTCAGTTGACTTTTGATACGATACGAGGTCAAACGAAAATCGACCTAATAAAATCACAATAAAAATTAAATTGAGTTCCCCCGAAATCAATTATCATGATCAACTTATCACACGCTCCTCCATTTTAAACTGTGTAGATAATGCGATGTATTTTGTTGACAAATAATTTGATAACGATGCCATCTTCGCGATTTGTATTTTGTTATTACTTATTATAAATATCTATATTTTGTTGTCTAGCTTACATGAAACTTGGGTTAAGCTGTCTCAGTGGTTTGTTTATTAAAACTGAAGTGAAATAGTATGTAGGCATTAATAGTTAACTTATGTATATGCTTTCGAACTGTGAAAGTATCATCTCCATAGGTCCTGACAATTGTGGTATTGCGTGATTTCCACGAAAGAAATATCAGACAAAATATTACAAATTTATAGCAGTCATCTAACTATAACCACAGCTTTATAACTATCTACGATTATACTTTGGTGAAAATGAGGTCCATAAGTATCTATACTTAAGGAGAAGATGCCAAGACACCTATGGAACAGATTTTGCAATAGGTAAATACAGCAAAAACAGGCGTTAAACTCTGATAAATAATTTGAGGTTCAACGTTCAAGGCATCATAAAATAAGCCGAGTCGAAAATCCGTTGAACTCTGTATTTTTTGCACGTAACAGGTAATTTAAATAATCAAGGGAATAAAACCGTCAATTTAAATAAGATTAGGTATAAGACGTCGTGAATGAATCACTATCACGGGCTTGCTAAAAACGGCCACATATAATCTAATCTAATCACATAATCACAACCGATATCGGCCTTTAAATATTCTCAGCAATTTGTTTCTTTATCTAGGAACGTGTTTGGGAAACTAATATAGTACTTAACTAATACGAAGTTTTTTTTAAAATATTTCGTTTAGATTGTAAATTCTTGCATTTTCACTTGATTTCCATGATTTCCCATATTTAAATTTTATTCAGTTTTCTAGATACGGCAAAGAACCTCAATGGAGGTATCATATTTGTTTTTGGGGTGAATCCTGTATACCCTGGGGCCGTGGAGCCCAGGGCTCGATTCTGGATAAACTTTCACAAATGGTTATCGAGTCTACCGAAGATCAAAGAGCAGCTTCCTTGGCCAAAGTTTAAGTTTTGTAATTTGTGAAAAAAGTTTGATTCCCAAAAATATCGAATCATATATAGTGCTGACTCAGAGCATAACTACATAATGTATTAAACAGTTCAGTACTCAGTACGCTAATAGAAATACTCATAAGTATGAATGACTTATATCTACCACTTCAATTCATTGATGCGTGCGCGATGATTAACCAGTAAACAGTGGGGATATTTTTACGCTCTACAGCGAAGGGTCGAGGCCCACCCCTGCTCATGGCACGTGATTACCAATATAGGGGGCATGATCCCAATTTATACTTACCTTACCTATGTCGACGATTGATAAACTATTTGTTATTTTTTGTAGAATCCCCCAGCCTAAACAGTTCTAATGAACTCCGTTGTTAAGTGACACACACCCTTGGTGTATTGTATTATGGTAATATTATTTTGTCGTGTTACATGATTTTTGGTGCTTCATCTATGGAGCTCTAGCTGGTTTACAGCAATTATGGTCTAGATGTCTAGCTATAGGATTCTTCCGGACAAGTTTACTCTGAGGCCTAAAATGTGCTAAAATGAGATTTTAATGACACGTCACACGCTGTTCTCATCAGAACCTCAAAAGCTGAACTAGGTACAAATAGGTGAACACTGGACAACTTCTTTTAGTTAAGCTTTTGAGGCTATAAAAATCACTAAAAACTGAAAGACATATTTAATTCAATTCTTGTTCTATACCCTAAAAAATAGATTAAGGGAGGCTTAGCTTAGAAAAACAAAAGGGAATAATATTTTATTCCAATAGCCACAATATGTCTAAGAATTAGATTTATATGCCCTTAGAGTATGTATAAATGCGAAAGTGTGTTTGTTAGTTGGTTTGTCCTTCAATCACAATGCCACAGAGCAACGGATCGACGTGATTGTTTTGAAAATTTAAATTCTTATCATTGATGTAGAATTTTAGTATAAGTACTTACTTACTCACTATATTTCGATGATTCTTTAATAACTTCGAGTTACACATTCGATTCTCGCTGAATCACAATATGGCTATTAGTTAACGGAACCGCTAAATTAGGCGAGCTAACGAACGATAAAACTAATCTAACTACAACATACCATTACGTTGAATAATAGTCTTGTTTTGTAAATATTAGGAACGCTGAAACCTGAAAGGCTACACTTTCTGCAATTAGATATTTGCAAGGAATTATTGTTAAAGTTAAACTGTACAGGTTCTCTAGTTTTAATTCATCGTGCTGTAAAGAAAGTATAGTTCTGGAGTCATCCAAATAGAAACCGCCTTGCTGGACACCCCAGGGGTCAAAAACCAAAATGATTATTGCAGTGCAACTATCGCAATCTCTCGCTAATTGATTAACAATTTTTTGCTATCCATACTCATATTATAAATGCGAAAGTGTTTCTGTCTGTTTGTCCATCTGTCTGTCTGCTACGTTTTCACGGCCTACCTATTCAACCGATTTTGATTGAAGTTTGGTACAGGGATAGTTTGTATTCCGGGGAAGTACACAGGCTACTTTTTATCCCGGAAAATTAAGGAGTTCCAGCGGGAATTGAAAAAACTTAATCCACGTGGACGAAGTCGCGGGCATCAACTAGTTAGGTAACTATAATCCATCACTACAAAAAGATTACGATAAAATACCCATCACAACAAGTGAGACTGTAACAATGATTGATTAAGTTTTCCATATAGGGCTACTGGTATCTCTGATTTGACGAAGTGAGCGAATACCTGCTAGCCCTCAGACGATATAAATGGCGTGAAGCAGCGCAGGACATACGTCTAACGAGAAAGTAGGGTGTGCAGTTTCAGAGGCCAAGGAGACAATTTTTTTTAATTAACAAGGTAAAAAATTTTATAATATGAAATAAATTAATTATTTTAATAATTGAAACTAAATTAAAAATATCATCTAAGGCGCTGCAATGAGGCAATATGCCCAGAACGCTGGCTGACATTATATTTTACATTATTGTGAACAGATTTTACATTATAGAAGTAATTTTTTTTTAGTAAAAGTAGCACATTCGTTACAACCATAGAGGTATACCTAATATAGTAGGTAACAACAATGATAATCCTACCCCTATCCACTTCTATCAACTTTGGAGGCAAAACAAAATATAAGTAGGTACGCATTGAATTAAACACCTCCTTATATTTGGAACTCGGGCTATAAACAATAACTTAAAAAAAAATGAAGAGAACGAAATCTTTATGTATTGAGATCGTAGGCTTACACTAAGTCCATAGATTATGTACGCGCGTTTAAAAAGTAGTAACACGTGATAAAGTGTGACAAGTTCGAGCGAACTCACACTTCACTGCCGAACGATGTTGCGCGCGACAAATAGTCAATTAACCTCACTATATATTATCTACTTCCTTTCGAGGATTCGAAATGTGACAATGAACTAATTTACTACAGTGTGAGGTTACAGTAGCGGGGACAGTAGGTATTGTAAAAATAACAAGCTAGCGGCAACCATGCTAAGTAGAGGCGAGGCATTCAACCCATCGCTATTCCTTACGACATTATGTACCAAGAAAAAATTAAGTACCTATAGAAAATAAGTTATTAATTTACTACATGAATGATAAACGCAACTAAAAAAATCTTGGGTCAAAAAACTAAATCCAAACTAACTTTTAATCACCACAAGTTTAGTAGAGCTTACGTAACACTATTATACATACGCATTTAAGTCCCAGTTATTTTTGCACGACACACTTAAACTGACTGCCTTCCTGCCTACACGTATTTATTTGACACTAGATGATGCCAGCGACTTCGTCCGTGTAGTAGTTTTTTTAACTCCCGGGGGAACTTTACTTTCTGGAATAAAAATGTCTATGCTAATGAATTATTCGCCAGAATGTAACCTACGGGCTGTATACCAAATTTTATCAAAATCAGTTGAAAAGATGTGACGTTAAAGTGTAGCAGACAAACAGACACACTTTCGCATTTATAACATTAGTATGGATATGGATTAGTAGTTGCAATCCTACCTACTGTCATTCGTAAAACCTTAACGATCACCACTTGCAATCCATCTATCAAGAATTTGTGAAGGATATATAGAGATAAACTTGTGAGAAAATCACAAAAAATCGTACTTATTAAAGTAAGTAATAATTAATTCGACAGAAAAAAAAGGTTTACCTACATTTTACAGCATCACGTCCTGTAACTCTGACGAGATTATATGTGGACGTTTCATGCTTGTAATTTTCTTTGATATTATTTTGGTAAATATACACCGTAATAATATGAAGAAAAATCACAACGAATTTGTCATATCCTGCGAGGCGGACGTAACTATCCCTTTAATTAGTTACCGGATATCGTAGAGCAGCCCTTAATGAGAAACGCTTGGTTGAATCCACTATTTCTTACTTACCTTTAACTTGACATATAATAAGTAAATATTTTATGTTGAACTATACTATAATGAAGAAACTAGAAGTTTAATTCGCTATAATCCACGACAATAGGTAAATCTATGTGGTAAAGTGTGTATCTTGCCCGCGATATTCACCACACCACAGAAATGTTCCAAATTATTCTCAACCTAGGTACGTCCTACACCGCGTCACCAAACCGGGGACGCTTGCTTGTCTTTTTGTACTTTCTCCGTCCGGCGAAATTTATTCAGCGACAGGACATTTTCCTATTGGGTGATCAGCTCCTGACTATCATGTACCTAGCGCGATCCCGTTCTTATTTCTATAAACCAACGCAGTCTCGATGATCTAGTTTCTTCACTTATATGATATATCCAGTACACATAAATCATGTCAACTTATTTTTTATGGTGACAACCGGGAGCTAGGGAAGGTGTCAACGTAATGACAGGCGGCACTCTTTATTTTAACCGTGGTTATTAATGACACCCGCTTAATTATTTAATGATACGAAGTAGTCCAATAAATCAAAATAAATCCATCGATATTATCATAATTGTAAGTATTCTCAGAGATCGAACTATCTATTAAGGGTGTGCAATGATGTTTTATATGGTTGTATTTCAAATGGATGTTTAGGTAGAGACAGTGTACCGCATCGTAATAAAATTATTAAGTAGGTATACGATTTTAGCTGAAATAAGCTAAACCAATACAGATGCCTTCTTGGAGGATCGCGTAAACTAGGTTTAGACGGTCTTCTAGGCTTAAGTTTGGCTTTCACTTCTATCATCTATACTTCTTTATCTATACTAATATTATAAATTCGGCAATTTGGGTGGATGGATGGATGATTGTAACTCAATCACGCCAGAACGGCTGAACAGATCTGGACAGAATTATGCATAGAAATAGATTATAGTCTGAAATAATACAATTTTTATCACAAGCTACTTTTTATCCCGGAAAATCAAAGAGTTTTAAGGGCGCATTTCGGCTTGTTTACTTTTTCGCCATCTACAAAAACATAGATTATTATAGAAATAATGTGTTAGTAAGATATAAATACAACAATCGAGCAAGTCGTGTAACCCATTCGTAAAAAGCCCTAACACTTTTCCGTCGCAGTAAGCTAATGTCGAAACTCATTAGTGCAGCTTAGCGTCAGTGTCACGGACAAGTTTAAAAATAAAAATAAAAAGCGGTAACTTTGAAATAGAAACTAGTTTATTTTACTTTTTCTATGCCAATGATTGATCGGTGCCGCGTTTATATGAACCGCTTAATTATTTGTTTACCCACCAAATAAAATTATTTCGATGCAAAGGACGAAATCGGCGACTTGATTTCAGGATTCCGTTGGTTTTGACTCTTGGTACGTAGGTACCTAGGTACTAGGCAGTTGATGACGATTTTATTTAATCGACATCCACTACTTTGTCTGCAGCTGTTTTTAATTCGTATAACTCTTTGATTCCCGGGATAAAAATCTCAATCATCTCAAGGATGCAATCTATCTATGTGTCCAATTTTGTCACGATCGGTTTCGCTGACGCAGTCGCACGCCATGAAAAGTCAAAGATATACAGACAATCACAGGTCGGTCTTGGTTAAGGTTTTTTTGGGTCCCGCGGGAAATCTTTAATTTTCCGATATAAAAAGTAGCTTATATGCTATTCCAAATTATAATCTATCTCTGCGCTGAATTCCATCCAAATTCGTGCAGCCGTTCTGACGTTTGAGTAACAGACATCCATTCATCCATACATCCATCCATGCAAACTTTCGCATTTATAATATTAGTAAAGATATAGATAATCTAAACTAAGTCCACAGCTAATAACTGGGCGTAGAAACTTGTGATTAAACATAATTCAGTTTTTGTCTGCATGTAGATTGTACATCCCACTGGAAAGATTTTCTTAAATTGCACGCAACAGAATATGTATAGTTAAATGTTTGGATACGCTACTATCCGTAGCGTATATCTAAATTATCTACTTACATACGACTTGAAAAGTTTTCACAGGATTTTAAAAAACGTAGCGTCATTTAGTCAATAGTAAAGTTAATCAGATTTTAGACACAACTGCTATTCACTCAACAAAAGGTGTGAATATTCCGATCATACGGTACGGTGTAAAAGGAGCTTTGTATTCTGGCTGGAGGTTAGGGCAGGTTGAGTGAAACGCCGCCGGATGCGCAGGGACCAGCGGAGCGTGATCAACTGTCGTTCTTTTTGACACCGTAGTATGCACCGCAGGGGCACCGCACCGTAGTATGCACCGTAGATAATATATTGTAACCTTGATGACAATCTTTATAATACTTTAATTATAGTTTTTTTTTAAAGTTCCTCTATGGTCTAGCTTTTTAACTTTTTTTTAAATCTTAATTTATTAGGGACTTTTGTTGCTTTTAGACTGTGGATCAGTTACTTGTCTCTGCTGTGGATAACGCAACCTACGTACTCGTACGGTCTACGATTGGATATGTTGAATTTATTGATGGTTCTTCTCGGCAGGAATGGCATTCCGAACCATAGTACTGAACTAGAACTGTAGTAAGTTCACTTGACATTTCAGAAGCACTTGTATAAGTTTATTCACATAAAAACAATTAAAAAGTGTTTTAATTGCCATTTGGTGGTGCCAATAAATCCATACTTAATATTATAAATGCGAAAGAGTGTCTGTCTGTCTGCTACGCTTTCACGGTCCATCTGTTCAACCGATGTTGATGAAATTTGGTACCTATAGGGATAGATTGTATCCTGAGGAAGGACATAGGCTACCTTTTATCCCGGAAAATTAAAGAGGTCCCGCAGTCCCGTCTAGTTGTTTTATGAAAAAGCTTTAAATAATTCAAATTTAGATAATTCTCTGCGCCGCTTGTACTTACATTTAATTTTATGGATACATGTAGCAGTATCCAACAGAAAATGATTAAATACTTGAAAACAAATAAAAAGACGAGTTTATATGGCCATGAATTACTAGAAACACTGCAAAGATACATTAGCCGACTCTATGATTGGAATAAAATGGCGGGTAAGACGGAGTTACTTCACCGGTTCTTCTGCAATGGCTTTATTATTAACTTACAAGTAAACTAAACAAGTACAGCACTTGTTTAACCGCTACTGATAATTATGGCGATACCTGAGAGCAAGTGAGTGCGTACTGGAAATACACGTACCTTGGCTACGTTTAATACTTACCAACGTAAAACCACAGTAAAACTTAGTAACCAACTAAGCCAGGTTGAATATTCAACCCGGTATATAACCCCGGTAGACAGGGTATTTTTTCCACAGAAGCTTATACAGAAATAAGCTTCTGTGGTAAAACTACCTTACCTACCTTAATGAATTGGTCAATTGCCTGCCTGGACTGCCTGAAAAAAGGAGTATATTGTTTTCAGGGTTCATGTATGTATGTATGTGAGTTTGTATATTCCACCATAACTTCTATACGCCAGTACCGATTTTGATAAATGAGGTATCGTTAGAATCCCTAGCATAATCCGGGTGACATAGACTAGTAAAATTTAAAAAAAAATTGATGGGGCGACCATGGTCCCGCATTAAAGACTATATTTGAAAAAAAAAATTCGAGTATAAGATTAACTATAATATAATCATCATCTAGAAAATGATGAGTATATTCCAAAAACATATAACACTATATTTCAATATCCAGTGATTCACAAAAATATATTATTTAATAATAATATGAATAAAACTCTTTGTTAAAGTAAATAAGTTTTTTGTCAGGGCAGTCGTGTTTTTAATTTTTTTATTTGATTTGTTTTAATATACAGTTACAAATATTGTCCAAAAAAATTAAATCTGGTTTTTATAACGATGATGCTACGCAGAAGCAATTTTTTACAACCTAGATACCTTTATTAGTATGCAAAAATTTCGAGATGAAATGGTGTAATACTATTACCCATATCCTTTCAATATGTAAATACAACAGGTTTGGTATTTTATCATCTTCAGTTTAATAACAATTTCCTGTTATTATACTAGGCACGATTATACCTAGCATTAAACTAATTAAAGACCGGAAGGTTAAAAGCTTTAACCATAGATAACATAAAAATAAATAAACAACTAAATAATTCTTGCAACTTTACGATCGTAGTGACATGTTATTCTTTATTATATTAAAATTCTTTATTTTATTAACATTAAACTTTCTTAAAAAACTTTTTGGCGCATTCCAATAACTTTCACGATCCCAATTAAACACTAAATACCGAATACTTATATAGAACGCATTCAGGGTACAGTAAATTTTTTAAATGCATCTAAGATACCCGGTTCACGTATACAAGATGAGAAAATGTTGGTTGATAGAGAACGCAGGGGTGGGAAAGATTTCGAAAACGATGGTGTGAATTGACTACAGTTACCCAAAAGTGGAAATGTGCCTACAGGTTAGCAAAATTTTTTTTCATAAAGACTTTAAAGCAACTCAGATATTTTTTCGAATTAAAGAAACGTTCATGCGACGTCACTTCCTACTAAAATAGCCACCACACAGAACGGCCGTGTGGTGTGGTTCTTCTTTTATCTAGTTTTTAAAGGATGTACCAAGTAAGCAGTTATTGATATCGATAAAAAGCTTTTGTTTACTTACAACGGGATAATAAATGACAAAAAAAATTACTTATTTACTTTAATATAAATAAGTGAGCAACTTCATTATGTGAACTCCTAAACTATAGTTCCGAAGGTTTATAATATGTAGCACACACTTAGCTCGCATCTCTTGCTACAATTAGTATGTACCTAATAAACTTAGATTTGTTGAACCACTTTGCAACAGAGCCAAGCAAAGCTATGAAAATCAAGCGCTCCACCAATCTTATCTGACCCGGTGACAGCGTCGCTAGTAGATATGAAAAATAAAATAAAAAAACTAAACAAGCATAAAAATTATTTCCAATTTTGGCCACCGGTAAAGAATCAGATAAGTTCGTTGGACTATACCTACTATACTGACCAGCTCAAGTCGCAAGCTGAAGGAGACATGTTTGCGCGGAGCCGGCGGTATCGGGGCGGGCGCCTCATAAAACGCGGCCTCTTCCAGTCCATAGTCGGACTCGCTCTCCGTCCACTCCAGCTTCATACTGCTGGGACTGTAACAAAATAAATTTCATCAAAATCAGTTAAACAGATCCGTGAAAGCGTAGCAGATACACTTTCGCATATATAATAATAATATTAAGTTAGCTTACACTACATAGTAAGTATTTTACAAAGTATGCTTTAAAAATTTGGCAAAAAATGAATATGATTTGCTCATTAAAAAAGTTTCAAACCAACCAACTCCAAAGATAAATGGACTTAAAACTTCTTGTAACAATGTAGTATTTGACAACTATTCAAATACATTTTTTTTGTGATTATTAAATAGAGGATCTCCCAAAAGTCGTAATATCCACGTCCCCTGTCAGTTTTATGTTGAATAACTATTTTAAACTATCGATTAAAGTAAAAAAGTGCGTCGAACATTGATGATGTCACTATTCAATATTTCATACCAAATCCCTGCATAGGTACTAAGTAGGCGTTTTGACGTTTGAAAAAAAAAATTGCTGATTTGACTAGTTGTCAAATAGACAAATAAGCAGTATCGATTTATCCATCTTTACCGAAAAACCACGCGCTTACCACATTCAGCTGGCCTAAAAATTCCCTCGTATTTTATGACCGCTTCTTATGAGACTTGAAACAATAGGGCTTCGCTAACCGCAACCATCGCCTGCGTGAATTATGATAATGGAGAACGATATCTCTATCCTACTTATTCCTCCGGATTTGGAAAGGGATAGCGTTTAATCTAATGATCGTGATATGCATACTTGAGGAGACGGTTTAAACCTGTTCTTATGCAGTCGATACTTTGAATGATGGTTTTTAAGGCTTCACTTTTCTTCATCAGCCATCGCTAGCCCTCTACTGGGCACGGGTCTCCTGTCAGATTTAGATGGAGAAATAATGATAAGACCGCAGTCCAACACACTGATCAAATGCGGATTGACAGACTTGGTACACCTTTGATAACGCCATGCAACTTTTGCATAACTAGATGTTGTTGATCTGTCTTTTTGAATTTGTTACCCTTTTTTGTTGGAACTTAAAACTCTCAGGCATGCAGGTTCCTTACCGATGTATCTCATCGACATTACATTATACCTAAATCTAATAACAATGCCTTAAAATAAGTAAGTAGCTTAATATCTTTGGTCGCTTTTTGGTTAGCTTGATTTCAGGAAAATTAAAAAATTTATAATATGTCCTCAATAACTTAATTATACCTGCTCTAGAATTAGGGGCTAAAGCAAGTAGGTAACAGTGAATCCGAATGTAAACGTTATTTTTATTTCCCAATCGTAAAACCCTAGTCGCCCTACATTGAATCCATTAATAACCCATCAAAGCGATCGAGATTAGTTAACACTTTCGAATATAATGAGTCGATCCGGCGGAAACGGTTCCCGAAAGCACGTGTTACGAAACCCTTTCTCTTTACTTTCAGGAAGTGGCCTTATATTTAAGAACATAGAATCGAAAATCTCAAAAATAATTTAAGATGAAATTGTAAAAAGATCAAAATGATTTCGAAGTTCTTATTAGAATAGTAATAAGGGGTATAATGGTAAAGTTTTCAGAGGCTAGTAATAGTTCAGTGCACAAATAGCCAGCAGTGATAGTGTAAATATGTCGTCGGAAGAATTCGGCTCTCGAGCCGTGTCGTTTCGACCAATATCCGCAGGAAACGGTCCTCAGGAATGACACAAAGGGCATCATCATCTTGTAATTGAAACGACATGTCGATTTCATCCCTAATTTATAAAGGAGGGCTGAAATTATTTACTTTTAGGTATTACACAGTGTGAATATTTGACGTTTGACATTTTGATGAAAAAAAGAGACATCCTGAATGCATTTTTCCCTGTGATTGTGTGAGCTATTTTAAAGGGCGAGGGCATACGGGCGATTTCTAAAACGGTTATTAAAAGGCCTACATAAAACTATGTAGCTTCAGACCAGGCATGCATTATGCGAAACTACTTACATTGGTCGATAGCTCAACAGAAAACCGAAGTGAAGAAGATTTCTAAAACGCATTAAATTTTTCCTGCAATGCTGAAATTTTGCCATGCTGCCAGAAGAGATTCCGCATGCTGCGTACAGAACGGTTTATTAAACACTAACTAATTGTGTTAAGCTATAAAAAGCTGCTGCCGGTTTAAAAAAACTCTCAACTATAGAGTTTTTTTACACAGTATTATTCGTATAAATTACTTGAATTAAACACCTATTAGAACAACACTTATCGAGAATGTAAGAATCATCTCAAAATTAAAAAAACTGTCGGCTTAGATAGCCGAATTTTTTTTACTATAAGAGTTGTTTCAGTAGAAGCTGACAATCTGACTTTATTCAAACCACCGGTATATTATGCATTGCTTCAGGCCACTTTAATAGACTGACAACCTTCGGTGCAATATTTTTCTACGGAAGAAATGGTTGGCTATAAAAAACATTGCAACATAAAATTTAATATCGATTAACTATCTCTAACAATACTTATATGTTGATTAGGAAGACATTTTGGAATATTATTAGAAGCAACAATTAGAGTTTTAGAACGAGCAGAGACATCTTTAAATAGTAATTTATAATTTAATATTTTAACAATAAAGAAGTAACTAACTAACTACACCTGAAAAGGTGATCAAACAAATAATTGAGCGATTAGAAGGTAGGCTAAGTCAGTACTTTATTAAGCACACACTTTAGGTATTATATGCTTATTTTATGTCTAGACATGCTCATGAAATCTACGTGAGTGAAATTTTGCGTTTGCGTGCTCGCCTAGCACCCATTATTATTATGTCGTGGACTCTTCTGCTACAAGTTTTTTCCTCGAAACGAGAGCTACTTATGCAGATGGGTGTTCGAAACTTATGGTAATTATTCACCATAAGGTTCCCGACCTACGGAACGTTGCCCGAATAATTGACCCACACGCGATTTCGCATATCGACCCAATCGTGTGCATGCAGATATAATCGGTTTATGTATGCCTGAATTGATAAGTGAAAGAATTTCTAATATGACGCTGACGAAATACTTGGAATCTCTTTTTAAATAAAGGAGACGGTTCAGATTTGTATGGGGCGTAGGCCAAGTCTTGTACAAGCAGAGAAATGAAGGAAAATAAAACACTAGACCAGTTTTTATTGGTCAAATCTACGAATTCGTCGTAATTTCAGTGGTGAAATTATTTAATCTTTCCAAGTTATGGAACACTGAGTGGGTAACAATGGCGGATTCATATTTTTTGACGTTTTCAAAAGAAAAACACGTTATTTTGACAGTAACTCAGAAATGACATTTGATACATTTCGCGCCTGCTGCCTTCCCTATGGCTGAAGGTTGCCATCTTGGAAACGTATCGAAAACTTGAAATACATTTTTATTTTTTTCCCGTTAATTACTTTACTGTCCTAAATTATTATATTTTTAATACAATCTATGTATTTTCCTCTATTCATGGTAGAGTGTACAAGAGTAGGCGTAAAATGTATCTTTTCCTTTAAAAAGTACCTAAGTACCTATCATTTTAGACTGATTACTTGAGGGTATTTAAAAACTGTATTGTGATCTTATATCGCGTGTATCCATCGGTTTCCTGAATTCTTGAAAGGGTCTGTCTCCAAACTATTCATGATTCAAACGGAAATGTATTTTTTTGGTTTAAAAAGTGGAGTTTCCCCCTCGTTTACAATTACCATTGCAGCACTCAGAATTAAAAGTTTAAAAAAATGCAGACTTGAATGCAGGCCTTGCAGGCTTTAAGGTACCTAGGATAAGGAACTTTACCACATGACAAAGGAATTGTTATAATTATAAGTCTATTTTACGATATTTGTGTGATGGTGATAATTAAAAAAAAACCCGGCTGTGTTTGTTGTGGACTCTTGACAGACGGGCGCGTTTGGAAACCTCGTATCTTCAGTTTTAAGATACCGTTGTTAATAATTAACACCATCACATCTTATACTTTGTAAACGTGATGTTCAGTAGGCATTGATGTCAGAAGGTGTACTGTGTACTTCGAGTTTGAGTTTCAGTTTTAACTTTTGACCTTAAGAGACCATCTGGAGCACACGCTAGCGGGATACCTCTATGAGATTACCTATTTCTCGAAAAGTTTGACGTTTCTCGTAAAAATTTTCATTTTTAATTTTTAGGCGTAAATCGTTACAAATGTCAATTTATTCGTCAATGGATGGTCAATTATAATTAAAATATATACCGAAAATAATTATTGCTTTGGTAATAAGAAAAGGCAAGAGTTAACCAACAACGTCAGAAAATTTAATGAAAAGAGTGCAATAAATAAAAATGGCTAAGCGATTTACAAAGTCCGCCATTAATTGGGTAGAGTTCGAGAAGTTAGTTCCACCTGAACAGAAAGGAAAATTCCTGGCGTTTAAAGCCAAGGCTGATATGTATTTGCGGAGGTAAATATTGGAATAAGTTTCATAGAAATGTTTATTAAATGACACCTATAATGTTGAAGATAGATTATTCTAAAGTTAGTATCAACATCGATGTAAGTAAGTTTATATCAAATCATTAAAATTACAATCATAATCTATACAGCCGTTATTCTCTACAACGTACAATTTTCCCTAAATATCCTATAAGAATTCGATGATTTAAACTTCAATTCAATTGAATATTGTTTATTATAATAAATATTCATTAACATAATTTTCTGTAGGCTGCAGGCTAGCCCCCCAGAGCTACCAAAAATTAATTGGGAGGAATATGCGAAGAAAGTTCCGATACAAGGGCTAGTGGAGAAGTTCAAATCGGAATACGCTCAGATCAAGATCCCCTATCCTGAAGATAAACTTTCGGTTAAAGTGGATGAGCAATGGAAGTCTCTAGAACCAGAAATAAAATCTTTCTGTGCAGATAGACAAAAAGAGATTGACGCGTACGGTATTACGTACATCGATTGAATGAGGTATCTAGTATAAAATTTTATAATATAAAATCAATGTTTCAGTGCACAAAAGGAACTTGACAAAATAAACGCGTTGCCCAAGTTCGATGAGATTACACTGGAGATGCTGTACGATATAAATGGGGATAAAGCTTTCGATCCCGTAAAGCGGCCGACATTCTGGCCTCACACACCAGAAGAACAACCGGGATATATGACACCTGAACAAAAAGCGCTAAAGGAAAAGAAACATTGAAAAAGCAAAGCTAGATCTAAAGGCATGTTTAATTACAAAAGGTAGCTTTAGAGTTTTATTTTTTTTATTAGATCATTAAACTAGTATTACGATATTTCAACAATATCTTTAACATTCAGAGAAGAAGTCAATGGTCGATCAGGGTAACAGTGTCCAAACGACAAAAGTCATTGTCGATGGACACACATGAAAGGGCTGCAGTCTATATTTAGAGCCCCGTTCAGGGTCGAGGAACATCAGCCAAGAAGTCGCTCGCCGTGGCAAATTGTGACTGATCGTTAGATAGGGTTACGACATTTATTTTTGGCTTCATTACTCTCAGTAACTGAACTTTCAATTATTATGGCTGAGCACGTGCAGTTTATGACAATATAATCAAAGTTTCCTCATTATCTCTTGTCGATATTAAATGAATGTTTTGTCTTTTTTTCCAATTAGATCGAATAACTACCTAACTCCTGAAAAGTGATTAGGTCCTAAAATCCTATCTATATTGTTGTATCAGACCAACAAGCCAAGTACTCAGGGTATCTTCTTTCTACTTTGCCAGTTATTACCTTCATTATCTTCTTCGATCTACATTATCTTCTCAAGGTTTCAAATTTATAATGGGTCATGTAGGGATTATTAAGAATTATAATTATGGCAAATAAAATACGTTTGTGGCAACAAAGTCTCTGTTTTATTCAGGGATAAGTATTCCAAGAAATTATTGAAATCGGTCGAAACTTTATAAGAGATAGAGGGGTGGGTGTAAAGTAGTTTCGACAGGCAATACCTACTGATAAAAATCTTGAACCACTTAAAACTCCTTATTTTCAATTTTTGTTATTGTTTTAAATCACTCATTTGCTAGCAATAGCCTCCAAAAGAGTTCCAAAATAATCCCAATGTTCTGAATTTAGGAATAGCCGGAGATCCGAAAACGGTTACAATTATTTCTTCTTTGATCAATTCCAAACTGTTTGGATTTTATGGTTTTAGTTGGAACTTATGACTGCGTCCATACGTACCTAACTACTCCACCTTAATCGATAAAACAAACATAGTAGACAGCTATACCTATCGTGATTGATACTCGTTGAAATATTCATACTGATATTATAAATGGGAAAGTGTGTCAACTTTTGCACTACCCTCTGCTTATTTAGTCGATTTTGACATTGGTACAGAGATGGCTTACATCCCAGAGACTGATTATAGTTTTACGGTACGAGTGAATCAACGAATCCAAAATCCGCGCGGACGTAGTCAAAAGCATCACCTGAAAGAGTGATCTGTATATCTGTATATTGTTAGCCTAGTACGCCCTAGTGCGCACCTTGGCGGCGATGCGCTTGTCGCGCTCCTCGGCGATGGTGAGGCGCACGCCCTTGCCGCGCGGCAGAGAGATGTATGCCTTGGTGCCCTTGCCGATGATGAACACGTTGTGCAGCCGCGTAGCGAACGTGTGCCCCGTAGAGTCGCGCACGTGCACGATGTCGAACGAGCCGGGGTGGCGCTCGCGCGACACAATCGTGCCCACACGCCCCAAGTTCCTGCCTCCAGTGATCATGCACAGGTTGCCAGACTCGAACTTGATGAAGTCCATGATGCGCGCCGACGCTATGTCCAGCTGGATGGAGTCGTTCACCTTGATGAGCGGGTCGGGGTAGCGCAGCGTGCGGCCGTCGTGCGTATGTATGAATGTAGTGAATATCTCGCACTTTGTCCTTTTTCTAATGTATATTTGTCCCCGTTTTTAATGTGTCTTAGTATGATGTATGCAAACACGCCCACTTTAGAAGTCAAAGATCATTCAACTAGTGGATTTGGTGCCAAACAAAATAATAATAATCATTATCTTTTACGGCAGCGTAAAATGTCGCTGAAAGCTGAAAACGGTCCCAATACTTATTATGATGTGCACATATAATAAATATTTACGACAGCAAAATTATCAAATTGTCAAAGCTCTTGGTAATAATTTTTCATTCGATTCATTAATTTATGTAGTAACAGAGTTCGTGAAAAACTTAATCAGAGACGTATCATTACTTAAGTTTCGTTTCAATGTATCTGATTCAAAGCGTTCGGAACGCAAGTAGGTATGCAGCTGCGTACGCCAGATGCCCGACTTGTTTCCAAGAATTGCAGTTCTTCAGAACTCTATCTGGTCTAATTTTCTAAAACGGTACCTATTGATGTTGATGTTGTTCATGGATGCTCTTCGGAATCCAAGGGCCAACGCACAGCACACACGCACAGCTAAGCCTTTTTGAATACATCATACTAGTTACAGTTGAAATAGGTAGGTACATATACTGAAGAAAAATCTCGGAGGGGACTCAATAGATGCGCAACGCATGGGCGCGCGCCTTGTGCGGCGCACTCAAATAAACAAAGCTTATAGTTTATCTCCACTATTCTGCCGGTGCCCGGTGAGTACCCAAGTACATACTTGGGTGCTACCCGGGCACCGGCAGAATAGAACCTAGACCTACCTTACTTATAAATAGGCGTTTCTCAATAATTTACTGTTTATTTTGGGCCTCATCAGTATTTTCAGCCACTTCCAGACCTTCCCTCAAAACGGACTTTCTGAGTTCTGACGGTCAAGAGGCCATACGAGTATCTATCAAAAACAGGTGGGCAAGTTCTAAAAATAGATCTCAATTAGCGTCCCTTTCCTACTTTCGCGATAATAGCTCGCTACGTAGGAACTAAATTGCCTGGGGACAAAAAAAAACTTGCACTCAATAGACACTAATTATGCTTAGTTTCGTTTAATTCCGTTAACTGCAGACTGTATAAAGAGCGGGTTCCGTATAGCGTGGGTGGAAGGGTGAGAGCACCTGTTGCAGGCTGGCTATTTTTAACATATCTCCCCCCACTCTCGTAAATCCCCCCCCCCCTCTCGCGTCCCCCATGTCAGACGTTCATAAATCCATGACTAATAGTAATATGCGAAGTCAAGAATGCTTGCAACTTTGACCAGTCAAGTTTTCAGTGTACCTAATTGCAAAGCTTGCATGAAATATGAAGCTTTTGGAGTTTATTGGAGTTTACTTCCTTTACAATCGATTTTCATATATAAGTCCGAGGTATGAAAATTTGTGAGGAGTAAAATCAAACTTTCTCCGTTACGTTATTTACTACGTTTCCATTGTAACACTTGTCTATGTTACCATGACTATGTAATGTATTTTGATGAATATAACTTATATGATTTCAAGCATGCATTTCAAAAAATGCCTTCATTTACCCTCAATCACATCATCATCTCATCCCTATATTATATTTTATAATCGTTCGTAAAGAGTAAGCCCCAGTCGTGCGTCGGAGCTGTCACACACAATTTTTTTATTAAGAAAATGTAGCTTTCTATTAATATTTTTGTCCTAGGATTTTTCATAAATTTTTTGTAGGTGTACTCGGAAAAGCTAATTTAAAATCAATAGAAATACGAGTCTCTCTCTGCGTAGTATAATTGTCGTGCCCCTTTGTATTTATTTTATTAATAATGGTAGGTGGTTTTCATTGAATACCTAATCATAATACGGTTGATGGCGGAAAACTTCGAGAAATTCATCAATCAGAATGTATCTGTATCATAAGCAATTCATAATCACCACATCATAGATCTGTACTATGCTAGTATCTACAAATTTAAAAGGCTAGTACGCATCTCAACAGCTATTGGACAATGCCTACGGAAAATCGATTCTCGAATCTCGATACTATTATAGTAGCCGTAGGTATGTACATTATAGAGTCGACATTAGTTCGAGATTTCCACCTGACTGCTCAAAACCTAAACCAGTTCTGATCATATCCTCACTTAATTAATTATATCCATTAATCGTTAATCTTTTTAAAACTTCATTTTTCGAAACTGGGTATATGGCTTTGTTTCTTTAAATCATAAAATTATGCACTTCATCACTTCATACTGTGGGAATTGATTACTTATCGAATAGTGCGTTGTATTTAGCAGCTTAAATGCCTAGTTATTGAGTTAACTGATCATAATCCTGCTCATCAAAATAACATATTTCTTTTGTTTACACAAGGTATCAAGCAATCAGCGCGTGCGATTTTTATAAATAGGATACCTACTTCGTGCGAAAAAAAACCTGATGTGTTTAACGCTGTCGGTATTGGAATTTAAATTGCTGTCTACTTTACATTTGCATGGAAAATTGTATTTACAAATCGCTGATTCTTAAGTATTACGAATTACAACAATACCTATGTACGATTTTGTGATGTAGGTAGGTATGTGAATTGTGATTTTGCAGCGGCAGACTAAGCCCGTCGAAGGCTCGCAACTGTATCTTACTAATACTAAATAATACCCCTGGTTTTGTTCTCTTTCCACCAACTGAAAACCAACCTGAAAATATCAGAACCTGAAAATACAAAATCTGATTTTATTTCCAGAACTTTTCTGTGATTTCTGTGTTGAATGCCGTTTATCATTGTTAACATTAGGTCATTAGGTGCCATATTTCTCCCTCTCTCTTATGAGAGTGGAGGCCTGTGCCCAGCTGTGGGACGTTAATGGGCTGTAGTGATGATTAGGTGCCATATATACCTAAATAACTAACTGATACCCGCGTCTTTGTCCGCGTGGATTGAGGTTTACGGTTCCTGCGGGATCTCATTAAATTTCAGGGATAAAAAGTAGCATATGTACTATTCCAGACTATATACTAACTCTGTGCCAAATTTCATGCAGATCCGTTCAGCCGTTCTGGCGTGATTGAGTAACAAACATCCATCCATACATCCATCCAAACTTTCGCATTATATTATTATACTATATATAGCTAAATTACCACTCACTCATTGACATAATTGTTCTCCTAGAAAGAGACAGAAAACGATATAATGATGTATGAGAGATGTGTTCGAGTGCGGGAGTCGAGTAGGGAAAAATTATGACATTTCGGAAAAACAAGATGGCGGCCGACGTGATTCTTGTAACTCTTTTGTTTTCCAACCGATTTCGTTAAAATTCGCAACGATTGAAGAAATTAGGAAACGGTCAACAGAATAAGTGCAAAAAATTGGAAAAACAAGATGGCGGCCGAGCTGTAGTGTTTTAAAATTTTTTATTTTTCGACCTCGAACCGCGGCGCCACAGATCCGAAACGGCCGGGTCGAGCATAATTTTTTTTTCTATTTCCGCCTGCAATTATCCTGTATTTTGACAGAATGGGGGTGGTTTAAAAAAATTCAAGATGGCGGCTGTCGCGGCGGCCGTTCGGTTCGAGTTACGAAAAAACGCCATTTTAAAATTCAAATTTCTCGCAGTTGGCAACGTCGGAGCGTTTCGACTTCTAAGGGGAGATTGTGTGTACAGACTCGAGGTATGGATTGGGGAAAAAAAATTACCCCATTTCTCGGGAAAATTTCAAGATTTACCCCAAAAATTAAAAAATCGAAATACGAACTTTTTTAAAAATTCGAGTACGAGCAACCACGTGCCCCACTTGCACGAATGACATTTGGGTAATTTCGTCGCCGAGGTCTGGCAACACTGGAATTTATCAAAGAAAAAGTGATTTTCGACATGGTCTTTTTTCAGGGGCTATCATTTCGGCTGGGTGCGAGCGAGATGAAAAATTGAAACGTCATCAGGAGCGGTGTATCCTGTAGTTTACAGGAAAATTATAAAACTATGCAAAAAGTTTTTGTGAAACGAGGTGGCGGCCATTTTGTATTCTTTTTGTGTTTTTGAAAATTTCAATGACGTCTTAGACGCGGTTGGCAACATTTGGGAAAGTTGACATGTATGGATCGATTGTGTAACTCGACGGGCAGTATCGAGAAATCAAAACAGTGTTGCCATATTCGGGGTAGTTTTCGAGATTTTCCCTAAAAACTTCCTCCTGAAAAATTTTGTATGAAAAATTTTTTTTTCACTGCTGCCTTCGTATGGAAGTCAGAAAATATAACTTGAAGAAAAATATGGAGACAGCTGATGATTGAACATTTCGGAGACGGGTAAAGAGCACGGCCAGGGTATTGAAGATAGGTGGGGAGTGCTCGAACAAATGTCACTCGAAACCTCATCCAATTGGCAATAAGTAAAAGAAAAACTCAAAATGGTGGATTCAAGATGGCTGCCATACAATTTTCTTGAGCGTATTTCTCGGAGAGTATGAGAGATGGAAGTGTGGTTTCTTGGCAAGAGATGATCAGGACGAGGAGGTCTATTTAGCGAAATGAAGAAAATTCAAGATGGCGGAATATTTTTTTTCGTACCAAATTATATGGCGACTATTGAAGAGACTGCAAGTGTAGAACTTTGCAAGATTTGTATACGGTTCCGTTTTACCCACGACGGGGCTCCCTAGGATAACAAAACAGGAAACTAATACCAAAATTTTCAAAAATCAGCGCCATTTTGAAATTCTTTGTTAATTGACCGATTTCGTTCAAAATCGATATTTAGGACTCCCTGGGGATACAAAACAGGAAACTGTTACCAAAATAAAAAAAAACCAGCGCCATTTTGAAACTCTTTGTTAATTGACCGATTTCGTTCAAAATCGATACAGTAAAGATTGTGCTACTTGTAAGTCTAACCACATCCCGTGAGCTGCTTTAGCAGCTCGCGCACAGAGCGAAAAACTAGTTATTATACTATATATAGCTCAATTACCACTCACTGACTCACTGACTCATTGACATAATTGTTCTCCTAGAAAGAGACAGAAAACGATATAATGATGTATGAGAGATGTGTTCGAGTGCGGGAGTTGAGTAGGGAAAAATTATGACATTTCGAAAAAACAAGATGGCGGCCGACGTGATTCTCGTAACTCTTTGGTTTTCCAACCGATTTTGTTGCAACTCGCAATGATTGTAGAAGTTAGGAAACGATCTATAGAAAAAGTGGAAAAAATCGGAAAAACAAGATTGCGGCCGAGCTGTAGTGTTTTAAAATTTTTGATTTTTCGACCTCGAACCGCGGCGCCACAGATCCGAAACGGCGTGGTCGAGCATAATTTTTTTTTCTGTTCCCGCCTACAATTATCTTATATTTTGACAGAATAGGGGTGGTTTTTAAAAATTCAAGATGGCGGCTGTCGCGGCGGCCGTTCGGTTTGAGTTACGAAAAAACGCAATTTTCAAATTCAAATTTCTCGCAGTTGGCAACGTCGGAGCGTTTCGACTTCTACGGGGTGATTGTGTGTACAGACTCGAGGTATGGATTGGGGAAAAAATGTACCCCATTTCTCGGGAAAATTTCAAGATTTACCCCAAAAATTAAATAATCGAAATACGTATTTTTTACAAAATTCGAGTACGGGCAACCACGTGTCCCACTTGTACGAATGACATTTGGGTAATTTCGTCGCCTAGGTCTGGCAACACTAGAATTTATCAAAGAAAAAGTGATTTTCGACATGGTCTTTTTTCAGGGGCTATCGTTTCGGCTGCGTGCGAGCGAGATAAAAAATTGAAACGTCATCAGGAGCGGTGTATCCTGTAGTTCACGGGAAAATTATAAAACTATGTCAAATGATTCTGTGAAACGAGGTGGCGGCCATTTTGTATTCTTTTTGTGTTTTTGAAAATTTCGATCACGTCTTAGAGGTCGTTGGCAACTTTTGGGAAAGTTGACATGTATGGATCGATTGTGTAACTCGACGGGCAGTATCGAGAAATCAAAACAGTGTTGCCACATTCGGGGTAGTTTTCGAGATTTTCCCGAAAAACTTTCTCCTGTAAAGTTTTGTATGAAAAATTTTTTTTTCACTGCTGGCTTCGTATGGAAGTCAGAAAATGTAACTTGAAGAAAAATATGGAGACAGCTGATGATTGAGGATTTCGGAGACGGGTGAAGAGCACGGCCAGGGTATTGAAGATAGGTGGGCGGTGCTCGAACAAATGTCACTCGAAACCTCATCCAATTGGCAATAAGTAAAAAAAAAACTCAAAATGGTGGATTCAAGATGGCTGCCATACAAATTTCGTGAGTGTCTATCTTGGAGAGTATGAGAGATGGAATTGTGGTTTCGTGGCAAGAGATGATCAGGACGAGGAGGTCTATTTAGCGAAATGAAAAAAATTCAAGATGGCGGAATATTTTTTTTCATACCAAATTATAAGGCGAATATTGGAGAGACGTTACAAGTGATACGGTTCTGTTTTACCCACGAAGGGGCTCCCTGGGATTACAAAACAGGAAACCGATACCAAAGTTTTAAAAAATCAGCGCCATTTTGAAATTCTTTGTTAATTGACAGATTTCGTTCAAAATCGATTTCTGAGGATCCCTGGGATTAAAAAACAGGAAACTGATACCAAAGTTTAAAAAAATCAGCGCCATTTTGAAATTTTTTGTTAATTGACCGATTTCGTTCAAAATCGATATTTAGGACTCCATGGGATTGCAAAACAGGCAACTGGTACCAAAATTTAAAAATTCAGCGCCATTTTGAAATTCTTTGTTATTGTAGCGATTTCGTTCAAAATCGATATTTAGGACTTCCTCGAATTTCAAAACAGGAAACTGATGCCAAAGTTTTAAAAAATCAGCGCCATTTTGGAATTCTTTGTTAATTGACCGATTTCGTTCAAAATCGATATTTAGGACTCCATGGGGTTACTAAACAGTAAACTGTACCAAAATTTAAAAAAACCAGCACTATTTTGAAATTCTTTGTTAATTGATCGATTTCGTTCAAAATCGATGTTTAGGACTCCCTGGGATTTCAAAGCTGGAAACTGATACCAAAATTGTAAAAAATCAGCGCCATTTTGAAATTATTTGGGAATTGACCAATTAAGTTCAAAATTGGTATTTAGGACTCCCTGGGAATACATTACAGGAAACTGATATGAAATTTCTAAAAAATCTGCGCCATTTTGTAATTCTTTGTTAATTGACCGATTTTGTTCAAAATCGATATCTGAGGATCCCTGGGATTACAAAACAGGAAACTGATACCAAAGTTTTAAAAAATCTGCGCTATTTTGTATTTTTTTTAATCACAACCCGTGAGCTGCTTTAGCAGCTCACGCACAGAGCGAAAAACTAGTTTATAATATAAGCATGGATAAAGTTCAGAGCCAAAACAAATATGCTAGACTATAATATATTAGGCAGGTAGGTAGCAGGTAAGATTTCAGAATGCCGGCATTCACATTACATACCTACTCAGTCACAAGAGCTTTTAATAAATGCGAAGTGTGACGTATTTATTCAAGTAATTCACATCAATTTAGTAGGTACGTGGTCAAACTCACGAAGTTCTGCTAATAGAAACATATTGTCTTTTAAAGAGTTTCTACATAAAACTGTCGATATAATGAAGCGATAAGCGATTCTTGGCACTCAGATCAAACATAATATTGTCTTGTTTATTTTCGTATTATAAAGCATTATATGCGTGGCGTGAATATGAATACTAAGTACATTGTGTTTTGAGATGAATTATACGCAGCGTTATCTGTAGAGAAGCCTACTCAGTATTCTTTTGAATCGCTGATCGGGCAGATTATGAGAACCTTGGACGACACTGACCTATAACACCTCTTTGAGGTAGGTATAGGCAAGTTTTGTACGACGCGACGTTAGTAAGTACTAATTACGTACTTTCTAGGTATATACCTATTTGTCTTTGTTATCTTAAATATTTTGCAATATTTCATTTTCATACGACTGCCTGAAAAAAGGAGTATATTTTTTTCAGGGTTCATGTATGTAAGTATGTATGTATGTATGTATGTATGTATGTATGTATGTATGTATGTATGTATGTATGTGAGTTTGTATATTCCACCATAACTTCTATACGCCTGAACCGATTTTGATAAATGAGGTATCGTTAGAATCCCTAGCTTATTCCGGGTGGCATAGGCTAGTAAAATTTTAAAAAAAATTGATGGGGACATCATGGTCCCGTATTAAAGACTAAAGTTGAAAAAAAATCGACAAGAAGATTAACTATAATATAATTATCATCTAGAAAATTATGAGTAGATCCAAAGATATCTAACACTATAGTTCAATATCCAGTGATTCACAAATAAAAATCATTTAATAAAAATGTAAATAAGATTCTAATTTAACTAGATTAATTTAGATTTTTAACTTTTTAGTTCGTTTTTGGCAGGGCAGTCGTGTTTTATAATTTTTTTAAATTATGACTTGTTAACGTAAATATGCTGATGTTGGGATCATTATTCAACCGACTACGAATCAGTGTAGTGTCTTAGCATAGACTTACCTACTGATACATTAGTTTAGCTTACCTACCTCCACAATGATTTTGAAAATCGGAGTGCCTAGTGAGAGATTTTTTTTATCCACTACAAGTTAGCTCTTGACGGTGGTATCAGGCTAACCTGTTAGGGGCATGGCAATTATATTAAACCCATACCCCTACTTGGTTTCTACACGGCATCGTACCGGAACGCGTAATCGCTTGGCGGCACGTCTTTGCCGGTAGGGTGGTAACTGGCCAAGGCCGAAGCCCACCAGGGAAAATTCAGAAATTATAAATTCCCAAATTGACCCTGCCGGAGATCGAACAACAGCAACAGCAGGTAAAGGCAACAGAGCTATACACTGCGCCACGGAGGCCATCAAAAAAATTTCTTCAAATTAACGTTGTCGCAATCGAATTCGTGAAAAAACTCCCACTCAACCTGCAGGTCGCCAATTGGTCAACTTAGACACCCGGTCATATGCCCGGTAATACAAAATCAGGAGAATGACCGCACGTTCTGGTCTCAGCAAATGCCAATGGTCCAAATCCCAATGCTGCGTTTACGTATGCTGAGTTGACATTTTATGACCCTATTTGGGATTCCAATCCTCCAAGTTGCGTGCCATGTCCATTACCACTTAATTACTTTCGTTCAATATAATAGGGAGAGGTATATGATTTATAGGGACGAGTGGCCTAGTTGTGACAACGCATATGAGTCGATTGCGAATGTTAAGTTTCGTTGACCCAAGGCGGTAACTGGATGGGTGACCGAGTTTGGCCTTTTCGTATCCTCCGTATCCACGTTAAGCCGTCGGTCCCGGTTATTATCATTAACATCTGATAATAATCGTTACAAAAACGTAAGATTTTAAATACTATTAGTCGAGTCGTACCTATGTGGAAGGACGTGGGAAGTTGTGAACCCTCTGCATTATTATCCCAAGAAAACTCCTACCATTATTTGATTAATGGAAAGGGGTCACGACCCTCAGTAATGAGGAATACGGCGGAGAGAGAGTATGATTTGAGGTAAGTACATAAATCAGCAATCGAACTGTCGGCTCCCCGTCACACACACCATTATTGGGAGACATGTCCTTCGAGATAAATAAACAATTATATGGCACGGACATTGATAGTGTCTGTTATCAGAGTCGTCGAACTCGCACCAAGGCGACGGGTGCGTGCATTATGTAAAGGTCTTTGTTCATTGGTGGCATTTATAGTTAGGACAAACTGTTATGTAGTGGTCGTAAGTTGTATTGGTTATCAGATGTGCATAATATTATGTGCTAACCTAACAAAAAATACTTAGGTACTTTAACCTACAAATGTACTAATATTATAAATGCGAAAGTTTGGGTGGATGGATGTATGTATGGATGTTTGTTACTCAATCACACCACCAGAACGGCTGAACGGATCTGAAATTTGGCACAGAGATAGATTATAGTCTGAAATAACACATAGGCTTTTTATCCCGGAAAATTAAAGAGATCCTGCGGGAACCAAAAAAACCTCAATCCACGCGGACGAAGTCGCGGACATCATCTTATTCACTAAATACCTATTAGGTACGTCGTTGTAGGTATGATGAGTCATAATAATTGCTATGATCACATCTATCTTTAATATAATCTATTACGTACAACCCAAAAAGCTAGTTTACAATAGAGTTAACAGAATGACGCGGATAAGGCAAGTTTTTAATGCGGATCGTTACTAATTAATTCATAATTAAAAATTCTGGTGCGCCCGCGCAGACGGCATCAACCAATTACACTACCAAAGCGTTACTAAGCGATATAAACTCTATCTAAATAAAAATTAGGTTCAAATTACTTTGATACGGGTGAGGAGAGTTTGTATGAAGGGCAAGCGACAGTTGTTTTATTTTGAACTATATTTAGTACTTGGACTGAATTGTTACTGTGCCAGCTTTGTATGGAGCGATGTGTGGCGATCACGCTTGATGAGTGCATAGCTTAGATAAGTATGTGGAAAATACCTAGGTAGTTACTGTATCGAGAGAAATAACTTATGCAGAAACGTTTACGTTTTAGATATGCCTAGGTATTTTTAGGGTTGCGTACCTAAAAGGTAGGTTTACAACCCTTATGGCACGAGTAACTATGCCTGTCCGGTCAAATTTAACCAAGACGCCAAGCGGCTTGGGCTAAAAAATTGGAAAAGGAGCGCAAAGGACCGATGGAGAAATCTTCTAGGCTAGGCCCGGGCCCACAAGGGGTTGTAACTTGTAGCGCCAATGAGGATGATGATGATTGGCTACAGACTTGATTTATAGACTGTTGTTAGGTACATGATTAGGTGACAAAATAAATACATCAGCTACTATAATGGTTCTGTAAATTATACTTAACATTCAAACACTACCATTTATTTGCTAAGTAGTTTGCTCCATCTAATTTTTTCTACTCAAGTATGTAGTATCTATCTAAGTAGGTATCTATGGTAAGTTATTTTGCAGTTGAAGAAAATATAAAATTAATACTGATAGGAAATAAGTACCTATAGTTCTCGCGCGAGTTGAATGCAGAGTAAATGTATGGTGACACAAAAAAGAGAGTTAGAAAATAATTGACCGAGCGAAGCGAATGTCTCTGAGTCTACTTGAGTGAATTTGCACTTCTTCGTCCGTCCGTCCATCCGTCTGTCAGAGCCTTACAACTTCTAAACTACTGAACGTAATTACTTTATATTTAAATATAATATGTATACCGATGGCATCCAGTCGAATATGGCTTAAAAAGTTATAAAAATCTTTACTTCAGGAGGGTTCTCATAGAAGCGAATGCGAAGTAAAATATTTTTATAGCGTTACATAGGGTTGCGGCATATCATTTTAAAGATAATTAGGAATAGAGTACAATTTTTTTTTAATTTTCCCCTAAAATTGACGAAATTATCTAACGTCCAAAGTTGATCCCAGAACTCTCAATTTTCTATAAGGCTGACCCTGAAACTTGATCAATTATTTTAATTATACGGTACTGTACTTGAACAACAAATACGATATAAGATAAATATTATAAGGAAACGAAATTATTTAATTTTTAATGAGCTTCAGTATTTCTAACAGAATTCACAATGATGTCGATAGATGCCTCTCTGTAAAAGTTTATTCGTTTCTCCAATCACTCTTTAGCTCTTTTGCGTCTAATATTAAAAGTTAACTATTACAATATACTATAGTTAATCTTTCTAAACTATCTTATTGATACCGCGAGGTCTCAGTTCGGGGCGAACCACTAGTTGTTTTTAAATAAATTCTTTCATAGTTTGTTTTTGACTCTATTAATAATAGAGCAAAGACATTTTAGAACAGTCATATTTTCAAAACATTTCACTTGCATTTTGCTTTTTAAACTTTTACTAAAATGGCAAGTAAAATTTATATGTTATAAAGTAATGTAGTGTATGTAGTAACTAGGTAAGTAGGAACTAATCTGCTATACTTTTCAATAATTATTATTTTGTTTCTGCAATTATTGATATGATATACCTATACTATTTTACAAAAGAGAAAATAAACATAATTTGGTGGGTAGTTATTCTAATTAAATAGGCAACAGATAACTGATGGCTCCAAAAATTATAGTAAACCTCTACCTATAGATAGGTAGGTATATTAGTGCGAATGTAGGCGGCTACAAAATAAAATCGATAGATCGCAAACCCAATAAAATGTTTTGCGAATCCCCCGAGCATTTCCACGAAGCAACAGTTATCTGCCATAAATGCTGTGTATTCGAAATCCATATTCGCTTCAAGATCCGTCCCGAATCATGTCATCAGGCGTCGTCTCTACCTGCGGGTCCCGTTGCCGCAAGGTGCACGCACCCTGCACCCACACACGCATGCACGCACCCATACACTTGAGAATAGGGTTGCCAGATGTTTTTCTGGATTATCAGATGCGTGTATTTAATTAAGGACAACTTGTGACACCTACTACTGCCTCATTGGTCTAGTGGTTAGCATGTTCGACTGCGGCCGAGCAGGTCCCGGATTCGAGTCCTGGGTCGGGCCATAATTAAGTATTGTGTTTTTCTGACTAGAAATTCTCAGTACTAGCCCGGAGTTAGGAGGTTTGTGGTGTTTTACCCCCGTGCCTCGGAGAGCACGTTAAGCCGTTGGTCTTGGTTATTATCACTAACATGATGATAGTCGTTAAAGCCCGCAAAACTGCATTGGAGCAGCGTGGTAGGTCGAAGCTCTAATTCCCTCTCTCGAGAGTGGAGGCCTCTGCCCAGCAGCAGGACGTCAATGGGCTGTAGTGGGGTCACCTAAACTACGTTTTGCAGTGGTAGAGTCAACTTACATTGCGGGTTCAGTGATCAGAAGATCATCAATCAGATACTACTGAAAAGAGGTGGTTTGAATCTCAACAGTTCATTACCTATTATTTTGAAGCACAAATCAACCATGCAATTTAAGGCAATATTTATCAATGCATAACAACTATCTTGTGGTGCGTGGGCAACTGATTATGCTGCCATGCAATTTTGACAAGTTAAAAATAATATCTAATAACGCTGATGTAATTGATTTTTCAGCAGAATTAAATGAATATTTTATCAATTGAATTTTAAATTACCTAATTCTTAGCTCAATAAAACGTTGATTGGATCAGTTTATTATTTAGCAGCCAAAGTACTTAAGTATAATACGTTTTAGATTTGTTTTACGTCGTATAGTTAAGTAACCTTATTTCAATGATAATAATTATTATTATTTTGACACACTCAAAATTATCTAACATTTTTATTAAAGTGTAAGCATAATTTAAATAAACAAAAATTGCGTAACTAAAAAAATTAAACAATCACCACTATGATTATAATAATAAGTATCTATGCTTGGTGCCATCCCTTGGACTTAGCTTTACGGATTTCTAAAAGTGGAACACTCCATAACAACCAAGTAAAAAATCCGCATAAAGTAATTTTGTTAAAATTCCAATTATTTTAAATTATGATAATCCGCACAGCGTAAATTGGCAACACCACATGCAACCTGCGCCTGTGCGAGCCCTTTCTCCCAACCTCGCCCGCCCTGCGACTGATTCGTCAGATGTCGATCATAATTTTTTGCCATCTCAACAACCAAACGACTGCAGCCCGCTCCATAAAATATCTATAAGTATAAATGCACGGCGAAATGTTGTTACTTTACTCTTTGTTTAGAGTTCATTCAAAATTGTAGAATTGTTTTTCATTGTAGAATCATTTTTAACAACCATGTCTTCGCGTAGATTAACTGATGGTGCAAATAGCAAAAAAAGTACTGAGTTACCTACCTATTGATTTTTTCTCATTTATTTTATTATTATTATAAATGCGAAAGTGTGTTTATTTGTTGGTTTGTCCTTCAAGCACTCCGTAACGGAGCAACGGATCGACGTGATTTTCGGCATTGGTATAGTTGAGGACCTGGAAAGTGGCTACTTTTTATCCCGGAAAATTAAGTAGTTCCCGCAGGAATAAAAAAAAACTTAAACCACGCGGACCAAGTCGCGGGTATAGCTGGCCTACCAAATCTCGGATAATTCAGATAAATATAAAAAAATCATATTAAAAAAATTGGACCGATAGACCGAAAAAAAAAGATAGACCGGTAGAGTCGTATCGTCAAACGAAAATTTTCTGGCACTGATGTTAACACACACTACGTTGACAGTTGACACCATTGGAATGAGATTGTACGCGCGTCTCCGATTTTACAAATTAGCGACCAATCATACTGTTTCACCACTAATCTTCGACTAAGATCGTAATTGTAGCGCGATACAGTCATCAATTAAAAAGATTAACTTGTAATACCATTAATGACCAAGAGAATTATATTCTCTGAATATTTTTTCATTGTATTTGTAGTACATGTGTAGGTGTTTGATCGAGCGCCAACTGTAATCCGTCATCAAGCGCTAAGCGAAAACCAAAATCAGGCCGTAATCAGACAGCATGCACCGAATACTGAATACCTAATAGGGACCTGCGAGCCACGAAGTGATCTTGGGATACTGTCGCAGAACACCTAGGTATGGCCTACGTTTGAGGGGCATTAAATTAGAACAATGTTATTTAACATACTCGTCGTAACTGGTAACCTTCAGGTAGAAAGATAACATTTGCGTTTGATAACGCGATAACGCAACGCGAAACATAACAGAATTCGTTCCATGTAAGTTATAACTTGTAACCTCCCTCTATACGTACTTGGGTATAGGTCGCTCTCTTTCTCTCTCTGCATCGTATTCCTTATTACTGAGGGTCGCGACTAGTGACACCTTTTCATTTTAATCAAATAATGTGAGTTAACTTGGGATAATAATGCGGTGGGTTCCCACGTTCTTCCACAATTGGGTATAGGTTAGGTTAGGTTAGGTAAATTTCTGGTGGGAGGTTTCGGCTGTGCCTAGTTACCAGTTGCCACCCTACCGGCAAAGACCTGAAAGAAGATTTAGTGTTCCGGTACGATACCGTGTAGAAACCGATTATGGGTATGGGTTTAATAATACTGCTATGCCCCTAACAGGTTGGCCCGCTGCCATCTTAGACTGCATCATCACTTACCATCAAGTGAGATGGGACAAAAAAAAAATGGTTATCTAGTGATGAGCTTTTGACGACCTCCGTGGCGCAGTGTTGAGCGCTGTTGCCTTAACGTGCGGAGGCCCCGGGTTCGATCCCCGGCAGGGTTTGGAAATTTATAATTTCTAAATTTCCCTGGTCTGGCCTGGTGGGAGGCTTTGCCCGTAGCTAGTTACCACCCTACCGGCAAAGACGTGCCGCCAAGCGATTTAGCGTTCCGGTTATCATCCGGTTAGCATCTTAGACTGCATCATCACTTACCATCAGGTGAGATCGCAGTCAAGGGCTAACTAGTAGTGGTTAAAAAAAAAAAAAAGCTTAGCCGATTCTGTATATTTAGCAATATTTACTATATTTATTTATTGCATGTATGAAACACCGTACTTAGGATACCTACTTAACATCCATGCTGTGTCGGTCATTGGTTCCGTCATATTATAGCCAAACTTGCTCATTAGATTTTATGAATGAGCCGTGCTTAGGCTTCGCCCGCGTGGTTCGCTATGACATCATGATAATTCCAATATGGCGGATATGATTTTCTTTCTCTACTCTGTGCATGTTTGTAAAAACACATTAAAGATATTCTTAGATCTAAATAAAATCAATTGCACAAGCTGGGAGCATTAAAAGAATCTGCGTCAGCCTCTTTTGCTTTGATCGATTGGGCTCGTAAAGATGAATAAAACAAGAATGAAAACGGCTCTTGGTCATTCAACTGTATCTAGTCATGAATGTGTGTTTTAATTCAAGGAATTCGAATCAGTTGTTTAACTGATTATAATATACCTACCTACTAGTAATTCCATGCATGTTAAGGAATCTCGTGAAGAATTCCATGTATAATAACAGGCATATCGTCCAATAGGGCGACAGCAGAAAAAGGTTTTGAACATTCAACATACAACATCAAACATTTTTTTTAAATTCGACAAGTTAGCCTTGACTGCGATCTCACCTAATGGTAAGTGTTGATGCAGTTTAGGATAGTAGCGGGCTAACCTGTTAGGATTATGGCAGTTATAATACCTTGTCGGTTTCTACACGGCATCGTACTGGAACGCTATATGGCTTGGCGGTACGATTATGCCGATGTTAGGGCGATAACTAGCCACGGCCGAAGCCTCCCACCAGAAAATCCCATCCCATGATTGTCCTCTTTTATACCTAGTAGAGCGGATGTGGTATTTAGAGAACTACTACACACTTCAAAGATAGTCCTATTACCTACAGGTACAGATAGATTCTAAAGATCGTGTCTAACTACTTATACTACGATACCTTTCGAAGATTTTCAGAATGATAAAAACGAGTTCCATAACACCCAAGATGATGAATTACATTTTTATTGACTGAAGCATTAATGATATCAGAAGTTTAAATTTTGAATAGTACCTAAATACTTACCTTAAGTAGTTTTTATCAGTACCCAACATCCCTTTTGCATAGTTTCTAGTATAACATAAAATGCAGTCTAGCACCCGTTTGTTTTATAAAAACTTACAGCAATCATCGGCATGGACAAGTGGTCCAGTTAGTTCCTTAACTAGCGGCCAGCTTGCCCCGGTAGCGAGAGAACCGTCCATTTCTGGAGCCAGACCTACATTGTAGTTGAACCTACTCGTATAACCACGCTCATCGGTTCACAGAAATATATAACTTACAATATAAGTAGTGCCTGGTAGAAGGCTAGTTACCACCCTACGGGCAAAGACGTGCCGCCACGCGGTCTAGCGTTCCGGTACGATGCCGTGTAGAGAGCGATAAGGGGTATGGGTTTAATATAACTGCCATGCCTCTAACAGATTAGCCTGTTACCATCTTAGACTGCATCATCACTAACCATCAGATGAGATCACAGTGAATGGCTAACTTGAAGTGGATAAAAAGATAGGTGCATACATTTTAAAGGTTCCGTAGTAAACAAGGAACCCTTTTCGCCATGTCCGTTCTTGGCTCACCTCAGAGACCATTAATACTCGAAAGCTGTAATTTAGCATGTGTATGTATATGTCTTGTACCTGATTCTTTATGTCGAACCCTAACCTAACCTACAAGAAACAGACAAGAAAACGTAAATACAATGAATATTTCACTCAGAACGGTTCACAATCTTTCGACAGTTTACAATTTCGCGAGTTAGATTATAATCTAACGGTTTTTGCACTCTTACGGTGCCATATATATTAAGTAATCACGCCGACAAGATAGTAAAAACAATTAAAAAAAAAAAAAAATTTGGGTAGGCAGTAGGTACCACTACACAAGAAGTGGGGATGTTTTTTTTTTCTTCTCGTCCATGGCATGGTTATGTCGTTCAAAAATAGTGCGGGTGTGGGAAAACTATTTATCGATTTAGGGATATATTAATCTTGTAAGTAAGGTACCGGTTGTTTCTGAATAAGTAAAAAAAACATGGAAGTAGTAGTATAAATAACGAAGTTAAGAGAAAAACTATCACAGCTAAGTATACTTTACAAGTTTACGAGTAACTAATAGTCGACCAAAGTATAAATGCTCGCATATTGTGACTGGCAACTACTCGGAACCCTACTCTGCGCGGGGCCCGACATGCACTTGGCTGGGGTTTAAAAGTATAAATGACGGGGACAACAAACATTTTTAGCGAAAACAATGTCCGTTTACTTATCTTTTTAAGTTAATCCAATTGGATTGGGCATAGCTGTCCCAAAGCATGTGCATCGACATTCCAACTGTTAGCAGAGATACCTACGTATTCGTTTACAGTCTCACGTCGAGGTTGCTTAGATTGGGCTACAATGGATAAGAAGCATTTGGATTTTCCGTAGCCCAATTTTACCCCGCTTAACAAATACTAAAATTTTGCTGAAGCTTGCTTAAGTTCATAGAGGCGTAAAAGCACCCCAAGTGGAAATATCAATACTCATTTTTGATCAAGACAGTCAGTAAATTGGTCATTCTAACTAACCAATGCCTACCCCCGCTTCAAATCCTTTGCACGTCTCTGCCTACTCGTAGTTTGAGCGGTTTCATCAGATTTGTTAATATAGTTATTACCCTGTCTTGTTTTTGTAGATTTCTTGGTATTCTCCTAGATACAACCATCATGAATCTATGACAATAGTGTTTGCAAGAAGAGTGTAGGTAAATCTATGGTCTTTACAATGCAAATGAGCTTAGACTCTATATAAGTCGATATTGCTGCCTTTAAGAAGCTCTAACACGCACAGACTTAGAAGGGCCTTGAATACTTAACTAATGTGGATATCACGCGATGAATAAATAAACGAATGTCATTGATCCTTCGATCACGAAAACCTTTAGCAACAGAAATAGCAGATTAGACAGGAGATTTAGATTTAACTACTAACTTTAATTCCTCAATCTTACTCGCTTAATTTTCGCGGCATCCATTTACGTTTTAAAAGCTGAATATAACATGAAAGTCGAGTAGAAATGGAAGATAAGACTTGTTTTTTAAATTTATAATTTTCATACATAACGTTTCACTCTGAAATATGACGCTCCGCCGGTTAAATTTAAATTCAGAGTTGCCAGTACGCTCAAATTTCATAATCGAATAAAAATGTATAACCTCACGGGAATCCCCGCTCCACACAAATGTGATTGTGTTTGTGTGAGATTTATCTAGCAGCGATACCAAAATAATATCACGTTAGATAAAAGATTAGAATGCGTCTTAATGTGTTGGTGAAACTACCTATACAAACGTTTAATATGGGAATGATAGGCGACAATGTTTTGTAATAATCACTGTTCATAGATAGGTTCATAATACCATACTCAGGCGTTGTGTTTTAAAAGTAAGTATTGTGTTTCGTCCGTATGGTATGGGTGTTCCTATCAACTCTTATAGTGGTGGCATTCATGATTTGATAAGAAGCCCAATTGTCTAAGCAAATCGTAATCGTTTGACAGCTTAAAACGTATTACTCGAACTGTTTAAGGAGTCCACGTATGCTTTTTGACGTGCAGGTATATAAGAACTCATTAAATTGAATGAATTATACGTTTGGCAAACGATTATTATTACGGTTTTATTATACAATCGGGGGGAAGATCCGAAACGTCACAACTTACCAGTGGTGGCTTTAGGTTGAATCTGGATCATTTTCTAGGTTCAACATCCTCGGCATAACATATTAACGGATATTTTGGTGTTTGGGAAGTGTCCGAATATGACCCAAATTATCCTCTATTTTAGTATTGCAGTTAGTGACCTACCTCTCTCTCTACATCGTACCTGAGCGCTATGAATATTTCTTGTAAAACTATTTATGGAGCTCTTACTTTTCCCTAAATACCTAGTGAAATATCTTGACTCGAGTAGGTATTTAATTATAATGATGGTGATGTGTATTATGACATTACTCACATTACCTTGATGTTTTAAAGGAACAATTACATAATATAATTCAGGTAGAGCAATGGAGAATTGCGAAATGAGCTTCTCAGCCAAGAACCATTGTTGAGTGTTTCCGTAAACAAAACCATAGTTTTGATTCATGGACCTTATCGAAAAGTTGACAATAATATTAATTGTGTATTGTGAAATACCACCATCACACTAAGAGAGTAGGTAGAGCTATTAGTTGGTAGACAGATGTATCGAAATGTATTCGCAAGTCGTTTATAGGTGTGGTCTGGCTTTTCTCTTTGCCATGCGATACCATTATGGTTCGGCTCGCCTGTTGCGAGTGCCGCATCAACTCGACTCAGGTAGATAGGGATAAAAACTACACTTGAAATGGAGCGGACGCCGCCGGCTCACCTAGATAACGCTCGACACTGGAACACCGAACCAAAGAAAACAAAACACAAGAGATGTGTGCAGAGCGATTTATTATCAAAAACACTAGTGAATCAGCCTTTCTCACGTCTAAAGCCCTAATCGCCCATTCATGTCACACGTACCGATAAAAATATAAATAGTCCCTAGCCAATGAATGAACCTATCATGTAAATTCGTCGCTCACAAATCGCGACAGCAACGCGCGTAGGCGTCGTGTTTGAATGAAAATAAACATACTTTCTTTCATATCGCGGACTTACCTCTCGGTTTTGATTATATTATCCAGATTAGCTTATGTCACAGCACTGTTACAAAAAATGTGATATGTTACACGGTATCCTTTTGGATGTCACTTCAGTGTTCAGACGCAGACGGGACGCGGCACGAGCGGAGTATGACCCTGCCGGCCGGCTCGAACGTTACTGAGTGTGCGCAAAGTGCAAACACAGACGTAGCTGCGCCCGCGCCGCACGCACACACGCGCGTTCATTCAAATAGCGGCGGGGAGGGGAGAACTTATGAATGGACGTAGTGGTTTCATGTACAGATACCACTGATAACGACACTTTGCAGGCATTATTCAACACGATTCGGCCTAGATCGTTTGACAGATTGCTGTTGTTAACGATTTTAAGTCGTAATAGACGAAGCTTTTCGCGTTGCAAGCGTAATTTGAACGCAGATGTTATTTCGTAATTTATGCATAAAATTATAGGTTCTAATCAACTAAACAGCGTGGCAACGGAAAAAGTCAGGCTTAACTACTTAGATTATGAAATAGTGTAAATGTAAACAATAGTTAATTAAAAACAAATAAGTTAATTAGTAATAGAGTTTAATAAATAATGTTAAAATAACATAAAGCGACAATGGTGCCGATTCTGTAATGTAACATCTCTAAACTAAACTAAAATGGCAGCTTTAAATCTAGTTCTGTCCCTTTCCGTAGGGAATAATAAGAAAGGGTTAGCAATATTTATAATGCTCTAATTTTAGTTTAGTTTAGAGATTGTGCACTACAGAATCAGCCCCACTATATCACTTGGATAATATAAATTAGGGCTATTAATACAACGTAATGTGTTCACAATAAATTATGACAGTCCCTTGAGAAAGCTTGATAACTTATGACTCTTGTAGTCCGACCGTAGCTGGATGAAATTGTGTAAGATTGAATGGTCCAACTCCGCCTGGAAACAAAATACAATTATTTAACACTTACTTACTCCTTAGCGCTTAACATATACCTATCCTAAATTTTGGTTTTCTCAGGTCGTATTGTCAACAAGTGAACTAAATTTAACGAATAAAAAAATACGACTGCCCTGCCGAAGCGATTTGCAATAGCCTTTGGAATCTTATTCACATTTTTAATAAATGATATTTTTTGTGAATCACTGGATATTGAACTATAGTGTTATATATTTTTGGAATCTTCTCATCATTTTCTAGATAATGATTATATAGTTAATCTTATTTTCGAAATTTTTTTTCAACTTTAGTCTTTAATGCGGGACCATGGTCACCCCATCAATTTTTTTTTAAATTTTACTAGCCTATGTCAACCGGAATAAGCTAGGGATTCGAACAATACCTCATTTATCAATATCGGTTCAGGCGTATAGAAGTTATGGTCTAATATAACTCACATACATACATACATACATACATACATACATACATACATACATACATACATACATACATGAACCCTGAAAACAATATACACCTTTTTTCAGGCAGTCGTATAACAAATCAGTAGAACAGCGATAGACTTGCAATTGAGCTGAATATGAAACCTGAATATGACCTGAATATCAGCTATATGACAGATTAAGAACCAGAAAACATGCTATCTAAATTAGAAAACACATAGGTACCTACTACCTACCATGTAGGTAGTGCTTTTTACCTGTATGAAGTCATTAATTGTTGAGACGCATTAAATACTTAATTATTTAAAGGAGAAATTGGAAAATTCCACTCAAGAGCATAATAATTGTAAATACATAATACAAACGTGATCTACATGACATATTTTTATGACACAACAGCTTAATAACTTGAAAAAAGTTAGCTCACATATTTGACCTAAACAATCATCACAAACAAAAACCAGTCAAGTGCGAGTCAGACTCGAGCATAAAGGATTCCGTACCACCACACAATATAAATTCTTTTAGCAACTAACAAGAAATATATGTCATAACAACATGTAATCAACTGTGAGTGAGAAATAACTGGTAGCGCCGGCAAACAATTCAGCACCCTATGAGTACTAGATATTTCCTCAGGGTAAGGGAGTGCGCTTCCATCTCAGCGCTCCAACAGCCAACCTCACCTGCCCGTGGTGCCCCCTGCTGGTTGACGAACGAGGCTCTGGCGACCGACTAATGGCGGTATAACCATTACAACTAGCTAAACTTGAACAAATGGCTCAGGCCGGTGTCGGGCAGCAGCGACACTGGCGCAACAAGTCTAGCCCTGCGATCGCCAACCCGCTTGCCCAGCGTGGCGATTAGGGCATTAATCCATATGAGTAGCATATAGCAACAACAAATAGGCCCCTAGTTCCCGACGGCTCCGCTTCCCCTGACTCTGGTAGCGGTCAAGGGGATAGTAGGGCAGGGGGTGCTAAGAATCTCCGGGTTACCTTAGCGACGTACAACGGACGGACACTAAGAAAGTATCGCAGAGCTTGAGGTAGAGCTGGAAAAGATAAAGTGGCATATTTTGGGGTTGAGTGTGGTCCGTAGAGAGGGGGAGGACACAACAACCCTAGAATTGGGCCGTCTCCTCTATCATCGGCAAGGAGATAATCCATCGCAGGGCGGCGTCGGATTCCTCGTCAACAAGGTCCTCACTGATAACGTTGTTGAGATATCCAGTGTTTCAGCACGGGTGGCGTATCTTATAATTAGACTGATCAAAAGGTCGTCCAATCGTCCTCGGATGAAGAAGTTGAAATGCTGTATGACGATATTAGTCAAGCCTTAGAAAACACCACTAGGGCCCACTTCAACGTTATCATGGGGGACTTGAACGCGAAAGTAGGTACACAGGCTGGTTCTGAGTCTGTTTTGGGACAGCATGGACATGGGAACCGAAACCACAGGGGCCAAATGCTGGTAAACTTTCCCGAGAGGAAGGGCCTATTCTTGATGAACTCGTTTTTCAAGAATAGGCCCTCACAAGAAGTGGACCTGGAAGAGCCCCGATAATGTGACTAGAAATGAGATATCTGTATCATACCGACTAATCCGAGGTCCAAATATCAATTAGAAGCTAGAAAGATATCGTATGATGAAGTCTACGCTCAGGCCTACTGTTTTCCAGACCCAGGCTGGTTCAGGACGGTTCCAGGTGGAACTTCATAATAGATTTGAAGCTTTGGGACCTACTGTCTATATTGACGAGGATTACGAAACTGTGGCTAATATCGTCCGGGAAGGCTACAGGTTCTGTGGAACAAGGACTGTGCTTAAGAAGTCTAAACTCTCGGAGAAGACTGAATCTCTCGAGAGAGTGGCGCGAAAATTTGCAAGCTACCCAGGCGGAACATCTAGCCTTCAATAGAAAGGTCAAAACTATAATACTCAAAACATACTACAAGCTATAGAACAAAACCGGGGGTCCAAGGTGTTTCCCCGATGTCTTGGTACATGCCAAATGACCAAACTTAGAACCTCGAGTGGTAGAATCGTTTGCGCCAAACCAGAGATTCTCGCTGAGATAGAATACTTCTACGGCAAGCTGTATGACACCCAAGTTCCACAGCCTGAGGCCTGTGACCAAGATCCCAGAGCCAAGTTAACTCGCCACTACACCGATGACTTTACGGAAATTTGTGTGGACGAGATTGTGTTGGCCCTGAAAAAGCTGAAAAATGGAAAAGCCCCGGGAGAAGACTGAGTCACCTCTGAGCTCTTGAAGGCAGGGGGTATGCCCCTACTTAGAAAGCTACAGAGGCTTTTTGACTCTGTTAAGAACAAAACAACTATGCTCAATGCTAAAAAAGGTGACAAAACACTCCTTAAAAATTACCGTCCCATCTCGCTCTTAAGCCACATCCATCCAGGTTTTCCAGGGTCATCACAAACCATTTATCACGAAGGCTCGACGACTTCCAGCCACTGGACCAGGCTGGGTTTCGGAATGGTTACGGCACCCTAAACCACATTCACACAAAGGCAGATTGTACAGAAGTCTTATGAGTACAGTCAGCCTCTGTGCCTCGCCTTTGTGGACTATGAGAAGGCCTTTGAATCCATCGAGACCTGGGCGGTGCTGGACTCCTTGCAGCGATCCCAAGTTGATTGGCGATACATCGAAGTGTTGAAATGCCTATACAGCTCAGCATATATGTCAGTCCAAGTACAGGGTGCGTCTACAAGACCTATCCAATTGCATCGTGGGGTGAGACAGGGGGATGTTTTATCCCTGAAACTGTTCTCTAATGCTTCGGAAGATGTCTTCAAAACGCGTGACTGGAAATGGCATGGCATCAAAATAAACGGAGAGGCCATTTCCCACCTCCTATTCGCCGATGATATCGTCATCATCGCAAGTTCGCTGCAGGAGCTTCAACAAATGCTTGATGGCCTCCACGCTGCCTCCCGACGTGTTGGTCTCCGGACGAACTTAGACAAGGCCAAGGTCATGTTAAATGACCTGGTCGCTCCGGAGCCGGTCAATGTCGATGGGTCTATTCTCGAAGCTGTTCAGGAATATACATACCTTGGGCAAATTTTTTAATTGGGTAAAAAAAACTTCGAGAAGGAGATCAATAGGAGAATACAGCTAGGCTAGGCAGCATTCGAAAAACTTCGTCAAGTCTTTTCGTCGCCCATACCGCAGTGCCTGAAGACCAAGGTCTTCGACCAATGCGTCCTACCAGTAATGACCTACGGTGCCGAAAAGTGGACACTAACAGCGAGACTGGTACACCGACTGCAGGTCGCTCAGCGTGCTATGCAAAGAGCTATTTTCGGAATTTCTGGTTAATGGATCTATAGTATCATGATCATTAGACATACCAGTGTTTCCCCCTCGCAGACTTGATGCAAGTTCTCCGGTTTGACCAGCAGAAGGTTGCACAGTGCGTGCAAAGTGTCAAACAATGCGTGCGCTGGTTCGGGCGCCGCACGAGGACCGCGCCCGCACACGGCCGAGCGGTATTCCTTCACGTCGCATATCGCTATCATTGCACCTGATTTATAGAAACGGGTGTTGCATTGCGGTACCTTATTTACACCTCATAATATATAGTCTGGCTACGGTAAGTCTGCAGCACTAAGAAAATGGTAGAATTTGAAAATCTGCTGATAATAACACAAACTGTAATGCGAAAAAATGCATTTGATACTTGTGAGTTTTGTTTTTAATCTGCTTTCTTGGGAGTGTGGTCATTGGTCGTTTTAGTAAATTTCAAAGAGTAAATGTAAATATAGGGCACCAGATTCCCTGATTAGATTGACCCACATTTTTAGTAACTTACAATTCGTTCGCTTACACCTGGAAATAAATGTAAATTTTTTTTTTTGCATATGCATCATAATTATACGATATGAACAGGCGAATATAAACCGAATAAACGTTTTATATAAATAATCTAACTATTTTATGCAAAGATCGATAGGCAAAATATCAATACCGTTTGGTCAGCTTACTTGTCAACTCTTCGATTTCTTGTTATTTTTGGCTAATATTCTAGGGCTCCAGGCCCCTAATAAAGCTAGTTGACCCCAAGAATAATTCCTCAGCCGACGAAACTTTATAGCATGTTAAAGTATCATGAGTTAAACTTATATTATAAATATCTACCAAAAAATCAGAAAGGAAGTAAGGTTTTCTATGCTATACCCAATTGTTAAATCAGGAAGGTACATTATCGCGTAAACGCAGTTTAGATTTCATCATAAAATCGGTTTAAATATCGATGTTCTGCATGATTATTTCATTTGATATTTCGGGTTTGAGTGTAAATATACTACCTACTATTATTTTAAAAAGAAATCGAGAAAATATTCTGTCATAAGTATAAAGTTTTAGGTATAAATACCTAACTTCCGGATGTTTTTTTTGTCGGATATTTTTGTTTAAGTGTTGGATCATCCAATACTAAAAACCCAGACAAGTTTCATAGACTGAGGATTTAATGCGGGAGTCTTCATACAACGAACCGCCCCATTGCCTAGACTATAAAGACAGCATCGTGTTCTTCCTTTACGTCTTGGAATTTAAGAATCATGTTATACAAGGTGTAAGGTAAATGGTATAACATACCGGCGGCTACCCATGCAATTTTGACGTTATAAACACTATGGCGGTGTTAAAAATTCAAAATTAATTATCTAAAACTTTCATACAAAATTAATTAGTTAATTAAGGAAAATAAATTTTGGCAACCCTGTGGCGATTAACAACCTCATACCTATTATTATTACGTAATACATAACTTACGCAACATCAATTTCTATTGCCCTAGTACAAACGACTAAGTCGACGACCTTTTGTTGTCCGAATGCCGCCGCGCAACTTTGATGTCACTGACGACCTGACCCAGCAGGGCGACCGCGTATCTTCTGCATCAATCATTGTTACAGTATCAATTGTTGTGATTGGCTGAATTTATGGTATTCTTGCTGCGTCAATGGATTTTGTCCAATAGTGAAAGAGTGTTATCCAATCAGAGCTGATTGCGATCGTTACACTGTAGCCGTCAGAGATACGCGGTCGCCCAGCTGACGAAGACGGTATTTACTGTCTAGTAGTGTTGTCATTGATGATAACGAGGTCTTGTGTTCGATTCCCGGGTCGGTTCAAATCTTGACTATTGACTAGGAATTCTCAGTAGGTAAGTACCTACCCGAGTTAGTAACGAAATTGGCGTTGCAGATTACCTACCTACTCCCGTTCCTCGTAGAACATGTTAAGCCGTCTATCACTAGTAACGAGATCCTATCCTACCTATTTGTCGCTAAACCCACCAAACGCGGGTTAAAATGGAGCAGCATGGAAGCATGGATGTACTAATACATACTTCTGAGCTTAGAAGGTCTAATTTTAGCTCTTAATCACTACCTATTTCCTAGGTGCCTATTTGTTGGTGCCGGGTACTTATGAGAAATTCTGTACATAAAACTCAAACCTAAAAATGTTATGACCGAAATAGGACCGAAATCGAAATCGAACCCAGACTACGAGATTCGCAACCAAACCTGTAAACCACTGGTCACTCAGACGCATTACATGTAGGTACGCTAGTTCATCATATTTAATAAAAATACAAATCTCCAAATCAACTTCTCACTACAGACAATCTCTTAAAATTTTATGTAAACCTGGTACATGCTAGAACGGATGGACGCTACCTACTAACACGCGGTATCCTCTTTGTAAACACCGCGCCTTTGATAGGTAGATAGATGCCGCCGCTCGCGCCGCGGGCCGACTTTGCAAAATGAATGATATTTTTTGGTAAGTTGTACCTACACCTAATTAAATACTTGAATACTTCTACCTACCACTAGATACCTAACTACTTAATAAACAGTTACTAGTTAGTACTACGTTTTTTTTGGTATCGGGAGGGAAATCTTTAAAAGATACCTGATTTCTTGGGGGAGAAATCAGGTTATGTGAGATTTTTACTCACTAAAATCTCCTTGGTAGTCACCCTCAGCGCTGTGTTGGCCACAACCGAGCTGCCGACTACCAAGGGCAAGGTCAAGGGCAAGGGTCGTCCAAGGGTGAAACGGCTGGAGCCCCCACTCCAGGCCGCTCCTGACCCTGATGTCCCTTAGACTGGGACTATTGAGTTGTTGGATCGGTGTGGTGGCCAGCGCCACAACAATGTCCTCGTCTCCGAGCGGGATCAGCTCGCTGACGGGCTCGCTCAGCGGCCTCCTTCTTAACCATTACGGTATCACAGAAGGAGACCACTGCCCTCCTTGCTCCGACCTCCGACACCATTGCCGCTATCGCAGCCGTTGGAGAGAGATCACTTCCCACGTGGCTGACTAGGACACGACGTTCAGGTTCCCAGACAGGGCATTCTTTAAGAGTGTGCTGCGCAGAATCCTGGCGGCGTGGTGTGTGGTGGTGGCGGTGGCTACAGTGGTGACACCGCGGTGTCACGACTGTAGCCACCGCGAACCTACTAGCTACTTTCTTAGCATGTACTTCTAACTACTAGTACTACCTACTTACTCGTAAAAGGGATCCAGATACCAGCATCCTGATGAAAGATGACAGTAGCACAGCTCACACCTCGTAGATCATGCACACACACACACACACATACACACACACACGTACTACACAGGTCATACAGCAAAAAATGTAAGCTTGCTCACAGAAAGGGTTCAATGTGTGAACCCGCTTTTTCTGTGCACAATTCCAATCTGCGCAGCACTGAGCACATCACACGAGTAAGCAATTTGGGGTGTTACTGTCTGAAATGCATCCAGGGTTGTTTGGCGCATTTCTTCACTACTATTGCACTCCACTGCGTATCATAAAATAGTCTGAATTTGAATAACTCATTGTCACTTAGGTACTTGCCACCGTGACAGTTTACGCGCAACTGTTGAAATCTCGAAAAACTAATAAAATAATACGTTTCAAAAACAGGGTTTCCAGTCACGATTTTGATTTTACCCTACTAAAAAATATCCTTTATAAACCCTAAAAAAATTCTAAATTTCTAAATTTGGCAAGTTTACTATTTGTTGTAAGTAAGTTGGACTTTTTAAACGGATTTTTTTACGTACAATGTAAAAGTCGGTAAACTTTATTTTACAATTTTCTTTGTAACTTTACTTTACTTTTTCTTTGTAATAACTTTACTTTGCAGTTAAGCTGAAATAAATATTTTCATTTTCATTATTTTAGCTATGTACCTAACAATTTAAACAGAGCATTCACAATTTTACCCAAAGTCGTTCTGTAAAATTCTTGTTTAATTTGTGTTATGTTTTTCCCCCAAGTTAGGGTAAAATTCCGAAAAGAAAACACTATCAAAAATTTATTTTCTAAAAATCTACTTTATTCTATGCGTTCCTAGTACCGTCGGACGTCGCCCGTCAGCTCGGCTTTTTTTAATTTACCGACAATACCTACATGTACGTACGTACACAGGAATACGTCTAAACTCCGCCCTACGACAATATGGCCGAATTATTAGGGTTCCATTGCAAGATAATTGCAATTATGAAAATATCTTTAGTCACGAAGAAACTAAGTACTTACTAGCTATCAAAAAAATATTGTAATTTGCGTAGGAGTTGAAGGGATTTTTGTTCACCAATTAATCCATCACTGTGCACTGCAGGCCTAATCTTTCATGAGAGATGTAGAAACTAACCTTCCACGCTGCTCCAATGCGGGTTGGTGGGTTCTAACGATTATTTGGACTTCAGGTTAAGTACTGATAAGTGATAATAACTGGGACCACCGTAGCATCGTGGAGAAAAATTCTTCAATCGACCGAAGAACGGGTTTCTTTTCTCGTTGGTAATAAAAATTTCTTGGTAGAAAAACTCAAATTCTAATGATTTGATGGCTGACGATCGAATCTGGAACCCCAAGACCCGCAGCCGATCAAAGTACTACCAAAGACCATTAGAAACATTAACAACTAGTTAAAATTGAAAAATACGGGACCCACCTCGTGAATTAAAATGATTTAATAGGTTACTTGAATCTCTTTAATAGTCATAATTTCCTGGTATCTCGATTAAGTTTACTTACGTAAATGCACCAGTGGCGGTGTCTTTTGTACCTAAAGTCGGAACTGTACTACAAGCGATAATATTAATTATTATTATTGTATCGCTATGCAATTTGGCAATTCATTACAATTTACAAATCATTCAAAAAACAAACTACTCAGAATAATTAATTATTGATCAAAACTTCAACGAAGTAGGTCGAGAAATTAATCACAGAGAAAGGCGGCTCATAAAATAAGGATAAGGGACTGAATTTGACTTACGAAGTCCGAAACTAGTCGGGCATTTTTTTACAAAAATACGTGAGTTCTAGCCGGGCTTTTACTTTGAGAATTTTATTTCATGCCGAATAATGATTACTTAGCATCGCTATTGAATTTTATCGCAACGCTCGCGCTGGCAACGAGGCTTAACATACGGTATTATTCGCAGTTCATTGATATTGAATCAGCTGTTTTAAGGGATGCCACCTGAACAGTTATGCAAAAATTTTGAAGTCCTCATAACTCCCCCAGGATATGAGCTACACGTCTCATGATATTTTTCCAGTATATCTATACACCATCTAACATAGGTAGCCGCCGGTATGTTATACCATTTACCTTACACCTTGTATAATATCATCAACTCGCGCACATTTCTTTGAATAGGTTTAACCATTATTTCACTTTTATTTTCGAAATATTAAAACGAACATAAACACACCTGACAGGTGAATTGACAAACGTAAGAAAACAGATTAGACGAATGTTATTATTTTTTCTTAAGTGTTGCCCTTTTATTCCATTGCAGAGTTAGCGTGGCCAGACTATACAGACTAGGTAGCTATATAGATATTTAAATATTACTAGATGATGCCCGCAACGTTGTCCGCGTGGATTTAGGTTTTTGATTCCCGCGGGAACTCCTTAATTTTCCGGGATAAAAAGACTAATCTAACTCTGTGTAAAATTTCATGCAGATCCATTCAGCTGTTCTGGCGTGTTTGAGTAACAAACATTCATCCATCCAAACTTTCGTTTTTTTTATCCACTTCCAGTTAGCCCTTGACCGCGATCTCACCTGATGGTAAGTGATGATGCAGTCTAAGATGGTAGCGGACTAACTTATTAGGGGTACGGCAGTTATACGATACCTACCCATATGCCGTGTAGAAACCGAATAGGGGTATTCGGTTTCTACACGGCATTGTACCGGAACGCTAAATCGCTTGGCGGCACGCCTTTGTCGGTAGGGTGGTAACTAGCCACGACCAAAGACCAGGCCAGACCAGGGAAAATTCAGAAATTATAAATTCTTAAATTGACCCTGCCGGGGATCGAACCTGGGACCTCCGCACATTAAGACAACAGTGCTCAACACTGCGCCACGGAGGTCGTCAAAATAATAATAATAAGAGTATAATAATAATAATAATAATAGTTTAGATATTTATTACATTCTATCTATTATATCATTCTAGTTCAGTCTATTTCACATGACTCACTGTACAGTAATGTATTAAAAGAGGACAGGATTAAGAATTGGTTATCACATCGCAATTGTTGTAATTAGTTGTTTTTATGATATGCTGTAACTTTTCACTTTAGCCAATAGCGACAGGTTATCAACCAATGTGAGGTGATTGCGATCCTCACACAGTAGCTATCAAGCTCTGAACTAGGCCTAGTTCAGAATTTGACAGCTAAGTTTTGTGTGTTCTTTTTACCGACTTGATAAAAACGTCACGACGGAATTTATCAAAATGGCGGACAAAACAAACCGTTTCACACCCATTTTTCCGGGGAACTATCTCAAAAGCTCTAACATTCGTATAATTTGATTGTAGTTGAAACGGCGAATGATAACTTGAATGACATAATAGTAAATATTCATTAAATCACACAGAAAAAAATTATAATTAAATAGATGATGCCCGGGACTTCGTCCGCGTGGATTAAATTTTCTAAATTCACTAGGGAACTCAGATAAAAAACCTATGTCCTTCCTCAGGATGTAACTTACCTTTATACCAAATCTCTTCAAAATCGGTTGAACAGATGGGCCGTTAAAGCGTAGCAGACAGTCAGACCGTTACACTTTCGCATTTATTATATTATTAAAGACCATATAATTATCATCTATTTATTTTTACCGGCGACTTGTTATTTGCGGAAGGACTTGGGAACCTACCGCATTATTATCCCAAGAAAACTCCTACCATTATGTGATTAAAAGAAAGGGGTCACGACCCTCAGTAATGAGGGACAATGACGCAAAGAGAGAGAGAGATTCTTACCGGCCGAATTAAACTGGAAGTTCTGCAAATGGTCGTAGATGACACGGTGCAGACGAACAGCTAACTCCAATGACACCGCATGCAGGTTGTCTCCTTCCAACTCGGTATGTATTTTGTCCATCACAGAGTTTAAATAGGACACAACTGCTACACAAGCCTATGCGAGAAAATATTATAGTTATATAAAGTTACGTAATAAGTCCCAATAATAAAAGGGAGGGAAAGGGAGAATAGAGAGGAAACCAAAGAAAATATCACTCTATAGAAGTATAATATCTGTCAATTTGACTCGTGTCATGTCATTCGATTTAATTTGCGGATACCGTATTGAAAATAGTTAGTATAAATGAAAGTGTTTGAACGATGGTAAGTCAGTCTCCTTCCGGCAGACTCAGCGATTATTGAATACTTTTGTGTTTAGATCGCAATTTGGTTTAAAGCTTAACGATAGCAATCGTGGCCGGAGCAAATGAATGTTGTTTTAATGTATAGCCAACTTTTATCTAATTAAATTAAATCTCTCGTGAAACCTCTACACGTTTAACCACGTGTAAATGTAATTTATTCGTGCAAGTTTCAAATGAGAGGACAAATACATTAAAGAGTTTATTAATATCTACTTCTGGATTGTCCCTTACAAAAGAAAAATACATTTTTCTTTACAAATATTAATATTACTATCGATGTTTTCAAATTGAAACATTAATTAAATTAATATATAAGTGGTTTAATTTCAAATTATTTTTTTTCTTTTCGGAAACGTAAGTTATTAGGAAGTTAAAAGGTAATTGAAAAAGTATTTTGCATTTTAAATTGACTGAAGAACTGACTGAGGTCCTAGTTCAACCTGTGCGAGCGACATGCATTGGTTTCGTCGCATTAAAAACCATAATTGCCATTTGAAGTTTTTGATTATTCTGAATTATATTATTATGAAGCCCATTTAACTGCCTTCTTAACTTTCTGCCTAGCCTGGTATAAAACCCACAGCACGCCAGTGCAAATACCCAATTATATAAAAGAACTTACAGAGGAAGCCAGAGTGTCTATGTCTCCTTCAGGTTTGAAGTCAGTTTTCTTCTGCTCGGTTTGTAGGTGGAGCTTCACCCAGCCCACTATAGCGGAAATGGCGCGTTCCAACCCTGCGTCTAGTTTGTTCTCCAATTGTTCCATTATGGTGTTCTTTCGTTGAATGCATTCGCCTTGTTTACTGTTGAGAAATTACCAATCGTTTAGTTTTTGACATTTAGTTGTGTAGCCAATTCTGCTGTGCGAAAATTCTAGACTAAACTAAACTTTCGCATTTTTAAACTGAAAGGATCGGGGAAATTTGGCACAGAGATAGAGTATAATATGGAATAAATAGCACATAGGCTACTTTTTATCCCGGAACATTAAAGAGTTCCGTCTTTCTCTCTTTAGACCTGACAATTGAATCTGCGCCTACGCGTTCTTCAATGCGACTGACCGTAATGTAATAAGTCTGTTCATGAACCTCCGTGCCGTTTTGTAAAATAGCGTGATATGAAACGCTGGCGACAGACATACTAGTATCACTATACTATACACGAAAATACCAGCTAAAATATAGAAGGTCCTAGTAAGGCGTGAGTTGTAAATGTATTGCAATTTCTGTCCTGCTAATATTTTGCGACAGGTTTATTGTCAATTGCAATTTTTATAGACTTAGATGCCAGAAAACGGAAGCTATATCCACTGCTACCCGTGTAACTTAAGACTACACTTGTTAATGGCTTTACATTCTTTTATAACATTTACATTGGAGTCAATTCTGTTTAACACAATCTCTAAACTAAAATGACAGCTTTAAATCTAGCGTTGCCCCTCTCCGCCGAGAGCATTTTTTATTATAGCAATATAAAAAGAAATATCATTTTAGTTTAGAGATAGTGTACTACAGAATTGGCATCATCTAAATTATACTTTCTGTTAGGTTTTGACGATGAATCTTTTCAAAAAAAAAACTTTATCTCACAAAAACACTTATACTTCATCTCTGATTCATACGACATAAGTCAATTTCACTAAATATGGCCTAAATATACCTCAAGCAGGGTAACACCGATTCCTGGAAATGCTCCCCAAACATCCTCACAATTTTGTTAGCTTGGTTCACGATATCGAAGAAGTAAATCTGAGGCGGTGATTTGTTCTCCGCAATGGGGATGGACTGCAGGCCCAAGTCGAGGGCGTAGTCCACGTGCTCAATGAGCAAGTTTTGTATCAACGTGTCCAGTAATGCTATCGTTGTACCGGGCAACTCGTTAGGAGTACATAACTGCAGAAACAAACGTCGATATTAATTGGGTATTTGACAACTATACATCCACGTCCCCTGTTTATAGTTTTATATTGAATAACTATTTTAAACTATTGGTCAAAGTAAAAAAGTGCGCCGAACTTTGATGACGTCACTACTCAATATTTCATACAAAATCCCATACTAAGCACGCGTTTTGACGTTTGAAAAAAAGTTGCTGATTTGACTAGTTGTCAAATGCCCAATTGTAATTCAAATTCAATCTTTGTCGGTAGGGTGGTATAACTAGCCACCACGGAAAATTCAGAAATTATAAATTCCCAAATCGACCCTGCCGGCAATCAAACCCGGGACCTTCAGCACGTAAAGGCAACACTGCGTCAATACTGCGTCAGGAAGGTCCTCAAAGATAAATTGAAATAAATAGTCATGAACATTAAATGTGTTAGTACTTACAGTTTTACACCTGGTAAAAGACGTCTTCGCGTCGCTCAGCATCCTCTGAACGAGTTGCTCGCTAAGGAAGGTTTCGCCGCCGTAGTTCTCAATCTGAGCGATGTTGATGTTAGCCCGTGTCCCTATCACCGCTTGTAAATCGCGACGTAGCTCTTGAAAACTGGAAGAGTTTTTAACTTTAATATGCATCTAGATGATACTTCTATGGACTAAACTAAACAGTAACCGAAATAAGGCGTTTAAACACTGTTTTTTGAAAGTGTTATAAAACAGAAACGATACTGTAACTGTTTATTTCTGTTAATAAATGTTTTTATCTGTAACTCTAATAGGTACATGCCCTAACAAACTGCACGGTGTGACAACGCGGTCTTCTTACTCCATTGGACTTTACACACACTGACACAACATGGCCATGTTTTTCTTAAAACAATTGCAACCATCGGTGCTTTCACCATAGGTTCAAATTTGAATACGCGTCGACAGTAAATTTGGCAACGTCGCTATTTTCGTTACACTTTACAACTTTCATTTCTGGTACAGATTCGTTTCTGTTACAGAAATATAAGTGTTTCGGATTAACAGGATTAAAAAACATCTAAAAGGGTTACAGCTTCGATTCTGTTACACTTTCATTCTGTAACATTTATTTCTGTAACCTTTATGAATCTGTTTTTCAGCACCTGGTTACTTCATACTATGTATACTAATTTTCCTATATTATGTAGACCAATAAAATTTTATAATCAAAAATAACGAATTAAAAAATACGACTGCTCTGCCATATTATTTTTGGAGTTTACCTCCATAAGAAGCGATTTGCATATATAGCCTTTGGAATCTCATTCACATTTTTTATTAAATGATATTTTTTTGTGAATCACTAAATACTGAACTATAGTGTTATATATTTTTGGAATCTACTCATCATTTTCTAGATGATGATTATATAGTTAATCTTATTTTCGATTTTTTTTTCAATTTTGGTCTTTAATGCGGGACCATGGTCACATAATCGCATCAGTTTTTTTTTTAATTTTACTAGCCTATGTCACCCGGAATAAGCTAGGGATTCTAACGATACCTCATACAAACTCACATACATACATACATACATACATACATAAACCCTAAAAACAATATACTCCTTTTTTCAGGCAGTCGTATAATAAACATTTATTTGAAAAATCACCACAATAGAAAATTATATTACTTAACTGGTGGGGAAGTGCTTTCCACTGCGATTGAATTGATTCCCTGTATCATGGAAACCAATAGAAATTACTTTCCTTTATTGATATACTAGATGATGCCCGGGACTTCGTCCACCAGAGCTTCGAAGTCTTGCCTATGCCCTTCCCCGGGATACAAACTATTCTTGTACCAAATTTCATCAAAATCAGTTGAGCAGATAGGCCGTGAAAGCGTAGCAGACAGACAGACACATTTTCACATTTATAATATTAGTATCGATTACCGACCGCTCACGATTTCCTTGTCTACATTAATATAAAAGTAACCATTGTACAAAATTTCAACGACCTAGGTATGGGTTGGGCGTAACGTGGATGAGTCAGCGACTGAGTGAATGAGCCAGGTCTTTTATATTTAATATATTAAATTGAAAATATCACCACATATCTCCAATATCTGAAAAGTGTTTCCTTACCCTAATAATTTAAAATTGCACATGCGAAAAAGCCGTCAGCGTTAACAATACTTACCCACCACCCTGGATCTGCTTCTTAACGTGTTGTTTCTCATTATAATATACATTCAGAGCGTTAGATAGGACCGCTTTCAAACGTCGTATCTCCAATGCGGCATAGCCGTCAGTAGCTCCCGCCATTGCCCCATTAACTAGAGCTTCTCTACGAAGATCGCCTGTAGCGGTGTTGCCATCAGCTGACACTAGGTTTGCGGCTATAAGTTCGTCACAAACCTTTTGTGTGCTAGAAAATTAATACTAAAGTTTTTACTATTATTAAGTTTTTTACTTTGGTTGTTTTCCGTGTAGGTTATAGGTTTTCTTCATTGCAACGCGTTATGTGGATTTTTATCTATACTAATATTATAAATGCGAAAGGTTCGATAGATGGATGTTTGTCACTCAATCACGCCAGAACGGCTGAATGATCTGGATGAAATTTGGCACAGAGATAGTCTAGTCTGGCATAATACATAGACTACTTTTTATCCTGGAAAACTAAAGAGTTCCAGCGGGAACCAAAATACCTCAATCCACGCGGACGAAGTCGCGGCCATCAATTAGTACACCATAAATCATTGATTTTGCTGAATTGTTGGTAATAACAGATGTTTATATATAAACTTTCCGTACACATTCTACTATCAGAGACAGTGTGCAAAAATTATAAGAGCCATAATTCAAATTTCGCAAACAGTGACCTCAATGAACGTTTTCGTTCTTTGAGCCTATCATATACTATACTAGCTGATACCCGCGACTTCATCCGCGTGGTTTAAGTTTATTTTTATTCTCGCGGGAATATACCCATACCAAAAATCACGTTGATCTGTTGCTCTGATGCGTCTTAATTGAAGGACAAATCAACAAACACACACACTTTTGCATTTATAATATTAGTATGATTATACTTTCTGAAAAACAATCATTTAAATTGATACACATTTGGCAGCTTTAACATAAAATTGGACCAATTAATACTGTTAAGGCCATCACTACAGTCAAATTCAAATTACCTGATATACATGTCATACAAGTTGCGCAAATACTTGTCCATGTCACTCTTATCGGCCAGTTTAGTCTGTATATACTTCTGCAGCTTGAGATGGAAGATGTTCAGTACAAACTTGCTGATCACCTGATCAGGGTTAGGGAACACACTACTGATCACTGTATAGTTCTTCTTACAGAGTGGAAGGACCGCTGAAAATATATCCTTGCCGAGTAAGGAGTTCTGAAAGTGTATAAATAAGCAAAAGTTTAGGAAAAAAAGGGCGCAGAACTACTAACGACGATTATTAAACTACTGTAAATAATCAAATTGACCAATGTGCCATTTGTGGCTGTACCTACTTACCATTAATATTTCCATTTGCAACTCACAAGTGCAAAAGCAAAGTAAACAAGATTGACACCACAACCAATGCATAAATTATAAACTAGATAATGCCCGCGACTTCGTCCGCGTGGATTCTTCAATTTTCCGGGATAAAAGTAGCCTATTGATGTATCTGTCTTGTTTCTATTACATTATCAAACAATAGATAGGTACTTACCATTTGACTAGTTTCAATATAAGCATCAACACACTGTGAATATCCTTTAAAATTAGTCATAATAGTAGCAATGTCCTTCATTTTGGCGATGTTGCCCTGGTTCTGAGCCCTCACAAATTCCTCTATTAGGTTTCTTTCAATCTCGTCGTATTTTGCCTCAATTTTCTTCTTTGCTACCTCAAACTTATCAGGTGGTAGTTCTTGAGCGATTGTGTATAGCTTCTGAATTACATCTGCTGCTTCATTAAGCTGTGAAATGGATTTTATATTTTCTATTAAAATGATAAAAGAGCACGGATTTGACTCGCTCCAGCAATGCTTAGGACTGCAGGATGTAATTGTAAATACGCAAGTATATTTTTTTTAAAGTGCAGCCACCGAGTTTTTTGCTGGTTCTCGGTAGGATCGGTATTCCTAACCAGTGGTAGATTAACTCGACGATTCCTCTCGGTAGGAACGGTATTCCTAACCAGTGGTAGATTAACTCGACGATTCTTCTCGGTAGGAACGAATTCCGAACCAGTGGTAGATTCATTCGACTATTCAAAAGTACTTGTAAAAAGTCTAATTGAATAAAAAATATTTGATTTTGATTTTGATTCACTATCAACCAATTTGGTCTGGCATCATTGGTTAGCTTTCTTATGACATGAAGCTACAAAGTAAACTAAATATATCCAAAAGACATGTCGTAATATAGGTACCACTTATACATAACCATTACATTACACACATTACTTTCAGACTGCAAAAACTATTTTCATATTTTTATTTAATTATTTACTTTAGCTAATAAATTTGATTTGCTTGTACAAGAATTTTCTTGAAAACAGCATTGTTTGGTGAAAATAAAGTACATCAGAGCTTTGACCAAAAAGTACACGTGATGAAAAAATTATAGTAGGAGAGAAAAATGATGAAGCAATATTATATTTATAAATACCTTAGAAGGATCGTTGAACAAGTCAGAAAGCACAGGCCCTGGACTGAGGAAGTTTGCTAGATGTGACAGGAGGTCCCTCGCAGCTGCCGCTCTCGCTCTGGGTGCCCGGGCAGCTCCTAGCTTCTCTCCTACGTCCAAAGCGCGGCCTCCGCAACGCGACATTCTCTCGTCTAGCGAACTGAATACATTCACACAGTGCTGGAACAGAAGTCTATAATTATTCTAATTTACTAATTCAACTAACAAAACTAACATATAACTAAGTATATTGTAATCGGTCCTAAAATTAAGATAGTAAAAGAAACAACTAAAGAATTATAGAGACGTAAATCATGAGTGGGCAGTAAAGATTTACAGTATAGTTTATATGAATTATAATATAGCAAGCTACTTAAATAAAAACGTGCCCACTTATGGTTTAACTCAAAATAAATATATACTTATAATATATACATATTTATACTTTTATAAAATAAAATAATTAGAAACTAATAACTACTCGCAAATAAGGTCTCCGACCATCACATCGGAGGAAATCGTGAAACCCCTTTAAACAGAGGATCTAAAAAAAAAAGTATATTGTAAAAAAAAATTAACTGATGGAGTAAATAAAGCTTTATTATTAATTATTTCATAAAATTCAAGCATTTCAGCAGAAATTACAAATTACAATTAAATTTAAATTCATCATCATCATCATCCTCAACCGATAGACATCCCCTGCTGGACATAGGCCTCTTGCAAGGATTTCCACACGCCTCGGTCTTGCGCCGCCTGGATCTAGCGGCTCCCTGCGACTCTCCTGATGTCGTCTGTCCAGCGAGTAGGGGGTCTGCCAATACTGCGCTTTCCCGTTCTTCTAACTATGTGCCCCATTGCCACTTCAGCTTCGCAACACGTCGAGCAATGTCGGTTACTTTAGTTCTTCTGCGGACCTCCTCATTTCTGATTTGATTGCGCAAAGAAACCCCAAGCATTGCTCTCTCCATCGCCCGCTGAGTGACCCTGAGCTTTCTCACGAGACCCATAGTTAGCGACCAAGTCTCGCAACCCTATGTCATCACTGGCAACACGCACTGTTCGAAGACTTTGGTCTTCAGGCACTGGGGAATCTTGGACGAGAAGACATCTCGAAGCTTCCCGAACGCTGCCCAACCGAGTTGGATTCGGCACCTGGACCTGTTTCTCAAAATAGGACCTACCTATTATATACCTATATTCGTCTACAATTTCGAGTGCAGAGCTCTCAATGATTACTGAGTGGAGTGGTACATGAGCATTAGACATGATTTTCGTCTTACTCATGTTCATTTTAAGGCCCACCTGTTGGGAAACTCTGCTGAGGTCATTGAGCATTGCATTAAGGTCACCCAGTCTCTGCCATGATGACTATATCATCGGCAAACCGAAGGTGAGTGATTTACTCATTTGATGCCAAATCCGTTCCAATCCAGAAGCTTAAAGACGTCTTCCAACGCAGTGGTAAAGAGCTTCGGGGAGATGACATCTCCCTGTCGCACTCCCCGCTGCAGTTGGATTGGCCTCATAGTCTGATCCTGTATATGAACTGACATTGTGGCGTTTTCGTACAAACACTTCAGCACTTGGATATATCGGTAGTCTATCCTGCATCTCTGCAGTGACCTCAACACAGCCCAAGTTTCCACCGAAACGAAATTTAAATTGCAAAAATTAAATTACAAAATAGAAAATTCTAATGTTGCATCAAAATGGATTTAAGATCTAAGCTTAGAGAAAATATTGATTACACTAGTTTTTAATTCACTTCAATCCACTTGTAGTGCTTGGTACCCATTAGGGGTATGAGTTCAGCGGTGTGCAGTTCATAGAGGCGTAACAGCACTGTTTACCCTAATGAAAGTAAGTCGATGCTCCTTTTTCATTATAACAGACAGTAAATAGGTATTCTGACGAATGCCTACCCCAGTTTCAAACTTTGTGCACTCCACTGTATGAGTTAGTATAATTTAACTGTCATACTACGTAATAGCCCGCTACCGTCTTAAACTTCATCTGCACTTGTAGCAGAACAAAAAACATTGATAAAATTGTGTCTTTAAATCGCTCAACTAAACTCGCCGGCATATTTAGCGGAACATAAAAAAAAGGTTTGATATCAGTATCATATAAGGTTGCTGGCTGGTTTATATGTCATTTAATTTAAAAAGAAATATTTTCAAATTAAGAAAACAACTGAACATCACATTTTATGCAATTGTTTTAATTTTATTCAAATACACCTTATCTGGAGCGAACTTCGAGTATTTCTTCCTTCTGAGTTTGATTTAAAATTTCATTGAAATACTGTTTTTTGTTAGTTTTTTTTAATCGCGAATCTTTCTGGAGTTGATGACTGAATTATGCCTGACTTAGCCCTAACGGAGGTTGCCAGGGCACTCGAAATGCGAAGAAATGGTCAAACCTACAGAGTGATATCCAGAGATCTTCGTCGACTAGTTTCAACGATCCATCGCAGTATCCAACGGTTCAGGGAGACCGGTACTTATGTGAGAAGAGCAGGACAAGGCAGAAAAAGACGCACTTCGAGTAGGGATGACCGTTTCATTCGGCTTCGTGTACGTAGGAACCCCCGTTTGACGGCCGTCCAAGCCCGACATGAGTTAGAAGCAGTGCGGGGTGTAACCGTAAGTGAGCATACGGTACGAAGAAGGGTCGAAGAAGCTGGTATGGGTTCATTTGTGCCTGCCAAGGCTCCAAGGCTCGAGGTAAATCATCGTAGAAACAGGTTAACTTTTGCTCAGGAACATCGACTTTGGAACGCGGACCAAGGAGTAAGGTATTGTTTAGTGATGAGTGCAGAATTCTCTTAAATCAAATTGACGGCAGGCAAAGAATATACAGACGCAAAGGAGAACGATACATTCAGACAAATTTTGAAAGTACAGTTTCATACGGTGGTGGATCAATAATGGTTTGGGCGGGCATTTGTTTGGGAGTTCGCACAGACTTGGTAGTGATTGACAGAGGGAGTCTGACTGCAGACCGCTATATCAGAGAAGTTTTAGAAGAAAATGTCGTACCGGTTGCCCCATACATCGGTGAAGATTTTGTTTTTATGCAGGATAATGCTCGGCCGCATAGCGCTCGGGTAACTCAAGCTTATCTTAATGATATGAATATCACTGTTATGGAGTGGCCGGCGAGATCACCGGATATGAACCTAATAGAGCACGTTTGGGACTTGCTGAAAAGAAAAGTTAAGTCCAGAATTCCAGCTCCTGCCAACGTGGGAGAACTGCGAATCGCCGTAGTTGAGGAATGGCGGAGACTATCCCAGGAGACCATCGATATCATCATTCTCAGTATGCCTAGATGGGTAGAAACTTTAATAAGAGCACGTGGAGGAAATACGCGATATTAATCACCATTTTTCTAATTTAATCTGTTCTTAATGTGATCTCATTTTAAGTAAAACAAATGAAACTTTAAATAACAAAAGAAGTGTAGTAAGTAGATTTTAAAACAAAACCATATTTTTTTAATTATGGACCTTTTTTTTATGTTCCACTAAATATGCCGGCGAGTTTATAAAGTAAAGAATAGTAGAAAAACCAGCCAAGTAAGCTTACATGAAGCGTTCAGTACCATTATACACTATGTACTTTTCAAATACTTACATAAAAGAAACAAGAGAGGCACTCCAAATCACATTTCTTGAATAGGGGCTCCTTTATTTTATACTTTATAAAGTATAAAATAGTAATAGGACCTGTTGGCACCATTTGGGTACAGAACTCTAAAAAGTGGTACTTACAGAATGTTGTTCCATTATTTCAGCAAGCTTTGCCACATATAGCTTCTCTTCTTCCTGCACAGCTTGCTCCAGTCTAGCACATTTACGTTCTTGTCTTTCTTGCAGTACCTGAGTATAGTTATTACATAAGTTGAACACCATCCAAGTTTTGTGATTTGGGGTTTATGTCACCATCAGATGAGATTGCAGTCAACCACTTATTTTATTAATAATACTCAAATATATATATAATAAGTTTGATATTAAGTCAAAAATTGATTTACAGGCGAGTCATTTTATTTATCCTCCTCGCATGTGTTAAGGTTTTTGGTTCCCACTGAAGCTTTTTCATTTTTTGGATAAAAAGTAGGATAGTATATCCTTCTCCAGAATGCTGAATCTGAACCAAATTTCGTCAAAATTGGTAAAACACATTGGCCGCGAAAGCACAAAGAGACACATTCATATTTTTAATATTAGTATGGATGTGAGTACCTAATTCTTTAAAGTACAGAGTGATATATAAAGGAATAATGTAGATCTAATGAAGTGCCAAAAGAATATAGAATAAAGTAATCACTATAATAGAAATTGATGGAGACCATTTATATTATGACATAGATTTCAAAATACCAGCTATGCTCAATGTACCGCAAGTAATGCTAAGACAATGCTGGGACATCAAGATTAGGGATTCAAAAAGCACTAAGCAGTCGCTTACTTTTAAATCCTGTATAGCTTGAGTAAATATGTCATGAATCATTTCCGGATCAAATTGATCATCCTGAAGCCGACACTCCTGCATACTGCGGCGTACCATCCTCTCAACAAATTCATCTGGGTCAAATGGATCCTTAAATCGTAGAGTAATTTTATTTTATTCAAATTGCAAAAAAGAGAAATTCAAGAAAGTCATCGACAATAAAAATATTTAACTGGAACATACCTGTTCTAATTCCTTTATATATTGGTTCATCATCTTGGTTAATTTTTATAATAACTCTTTTACACGATCTAAGGTGTAAATTATTAATAAATTATGTTTCTAATACGCCTCCTTTATTTTATTCGGAGATTTTGTATATCAAGAGATATGAATATGACAGTTCACAGTGCAGTGCCAGCTTCTGACAGTGACTGACACTGACAGTGACAAAATATGCCAAAAAATAACATTTCAGCACACTGTTCGGAAGTGATAGCAACTTGAGAAAGTTTTGGTAACATATTACCATTGATTGGAATATATTTTTTATGTTATCAAGACAACATTCAGTAAGAAAACTCTTATTGAGTTCATTAAATTTTTATGAAACTCTATTTATGTATAAGGATTTTTATTAAAATGACTCTTCATGAAAGTTAAAGCACATGAATAATGAAACTAAATCTAAATAAGGACATGCCATTCTAATAAAATATACAAACCTAAGCAAAGATTACACCGAAAATGATAATAATTTAAAAAAGGCATTCGTTTTCATTGATGGTTTTGGTGGTGTGTCTTAAAATATTTGCGTATTATTTCCATACATTCTTCTTTCACACTTATTACAGGCATGTCAAAAAATGATTTTAATTTTAGAAACAAAAGAAAAAATTGATTAATGTAGCAAAAACGTCTTTTTTGAAGATTTATTACTAGTGGAAGCGTTTTTTATATCCAAATTCTTTGTGATGTCGTAATATTTTGAGAAAATTTTGTGCGTGCTTTTATCGAATATTAGGTATATAGTTTTACTCTCTTTCATGAGAGTTGAGTGGAAAATATATACATTTACTATATCGAACAATTTGACAGGTGGGCCACTGAACATTTTGAATATCGTGAAGCGTGAGATGTCCAATGTATCCTAAACGGGTTAGGATAAAGTCGGTAGAGCTCAATGGCTGAGCGCCTCAGCCCTCGCAGCTCCGAGGTCAATGCCTTGGAACAAAGAGGCTATCTTATTGGCAAAAAAATCGGCCAAGGATCGTACGCCACTGTCCATCTGGCGGAATACTGCGATGCCTCAAGCCCCAAGCGGATGCACCTCGCTTGCAAGATCTTCGATAAGGAAAAGGCACCTAGGGATTTTTTAGAAAAGTTTTTTCCCCGTGAACTAGACATCTTAACGAAAATAGAAAACCCGCATATCATACAAGTCCACAGTATCTTACAACGAGGACCACGAGTATTTATATTTATGCGTTATGCTGATAACGGCGATCTCTTGGATTTCATAAAGCGGAGTGGTGTTGTGCCAGAAAACCAGGCCAAGTTATGGTTCCGTCAAATGGCTAGTGGTTTGCAATATCTACACAGCAAAAATATCGCTCATCGTGATCTCAAATGTGAGAATATTTTGTTATCGAGACGATTTAACGTAAAGTTGGCTGATTTTGGCTTTGCGAGATTCTGCACGGATGGTGATAACAGACGCGTACTGAGCCAGACATATTGCGGATCGGCCGCGTACGCTGCCCCTGAGGTGGTGAGTGGAACACCCTACAATCCCAAACTTGCCGATGTTTGGTCTCTCGGAATCATTCTATTCATAATGCTTAATGCCTCCATGCCGTTCGATGATTCCAATCTTCGCAAGCTTCTCAAAGACCAAATGTCTCGTAACTGGGTATTCCGGTCCCGAATTCGTGACAGTGTATCTGCTGCAGCAAAGTCCATCGTGCGACATATTCTGGAACCGGACATTACATTGCGGCTCACTCTAGATCGAGTTTTATCTCATGAGTGGACGAGACCTCGGAAGGATAAGAGCGCTAGTCTGATGGGGCGTTTAGTGCAATCCGCTCCTTCGGCTCCGCACTCGCCAGGCAAGCACGACGAAGCCGGCACTTCGGCCGGCGTCCGCGTCTCTGGTGACCATCGGGAAACGGAACGCGAGAGACACGATGACATCAACCTACGCTCCCGCGACTAATAGTCTGTACTGTATACGTGCAGACTACAACTGTAACAGATAACTACTTAGATCTACTACACTTTTCGACCGTCAAAAATCGTAAATTTCTTTTATTATTTTGAGTTTTTTTTTACAATTGACGTCGTAACTATTGTTAGTCGTCAATAGTGAAATTAAAGATTTTATTTAAAAAACTACTATATTCTGTTTTTTTTTAACTAGTGTAGGTAGTTAAGTACCTAGTACACCTTAAGATAAGCTCAAGACGTATATTATTCGATATCACAGAATTAAGAAGTAATGGATATGGCATAGTTAAAATGAAGATACGCAATACGCGATAACTACTTGCGTATCGCGTATTGCCGAATGCATTGCATATTGTTTATCTCAATCAATTAACAAGGGCATTTCGAGTAGGACCTAGCTTCCTAGGGGTCCTATTCTCCTCTTCGAGCCTTGAGGGAACTATTGGTACTAGTTTGTATTATCTGTAGTACCTATCCTTGGAATTTAAGCATTAAGCTATAGTTGGCCCAGGTTTGCCTATATTAAAAATAATTTAAATTTTCAAGTAATATTTTGACAAACCCCTTGGCGCAGTGGTCTTATAGGTAAGTGGGATGCCTCGGGTTCAATCTCGGGCATTGTCAATTATTTGTGAATTTCTAAATTTTCACTGTTTTTTGAGGTTTTGGCTGTACTAGTTATCACCATAACGGCAAAGACGCCAAACAATTTAGCGTTCCGGTGTAACACGATAAGGGGCATGAGTTTAAATATAACTGCAAAACTCAACATACGCCTTATAGAGTTATAGGCCTATTACACTGCACTTTTCACAGTAACCCTTACACTAGAATCAGTGTAGTGTATTAAGAAGTAGGTAAGAAGGGTGCCTAAATCGGTCGTTATTGCAATGTAATATGCGACGCTCTAAATTGCGGCCACGCCCACCCTTACCTCAGGGCCCTGTAGAAAGTGCAGTGTAATAGGCCTATAAACACTACCAACTTAAAGTTCGCGCGCTAATGTTGACGTAAGACCTCGCAGTATACTTATGATAGTTTTAACTATATATTGTATTAATTTAACGAATTAAAAAATACGACTGCCCTGCCATATTATTTTTGGAGTTTACCTCCTGAAGCGGTTTGCATATATATAGCCTTTGGAATCTTATTCACATTTTTTATTAAATGATATTTTTTTGTGAATCACTAAATATTGAACTATAGTGTTATATATTTTTAGAATCTACTCATTTTCTAGATGATGATTATATAGTTAATCTTATTTTCGATTTTTTTTTTAAGTTTGGTCTTTAATTCGGGACCATGGTCACCCCATCAATTTTTTTAAAAATTTTACTATCCTATGTCACCCGGAATAAGCTAGGGATTCTAACGATACCTCATTTATCAAAATCGGTTCAGGCGTGTAGAAGTTATGGTGGAATATACAAACTCACATACATACATACATACATACACACATACATTCATACATACATACATACATACATACATGAACCCTGAAAACAATATACTCCTTTTTAAAGGCAGTCGTATAAAAATAATTAACTTTTAACATTACACGCATAAGAGTTAAAGAGTTATTGGAGAAACGAATAAACTTCTACAGAGCACCATCTGTTGACATCATTATGAAGTTCTGTTAAAAATACTGAAGCTCATTAGAAATTAAATAATTTCGTTTCCTTATAATATTTATCTTATTTTAGTATTTGTTATTTAAGTACAGGATATAATGAAAATAATTGATCAAGTTTCAGGCTCAGCCTTTCAGAAAATTGAAAGTTCTAAGGTCAACTTTGGACGTTGGAAAATCTCCACTTTGAAAGCCCCCTATTTCGTTAATTTTAGGGGAAAAATTAAAAAAAAAAATTTTTGGTCTCTATTCCTAATTATCTTTCAAATAATATAGGTACCTACCGCAACTATATGTAACGCTATACAAGTGAAATTCATTTAACGAGTAAAAAAATACGACTGCCCTGCCATATTATTTTTAGAGTTTACCTCCATAAGAAGCGATTTGCTTATATAGCCTTTGGAATCTTATTCACAATTTTTATTAAATGACATTTTTTGGTGAATCACTAAATATTGAACTATAGTGTTATATTTTTATACGACTGCCTGAAAAAAGGTACTCCTTTTTTCAGGCAGGCATAAAAAAATTGGGCATTGAAGTGTTACAGGCTCCACTAAGAACAGTGGTGGATCCTAGTGAACTCCAGAGTCCTATTCGACCCACTGGTGGATCCAAAAAGTGGATCCTAGTGGACAGTGCAACCATGGTATTTTACTTCGCATTCGCTGCTATGAGAGCCCCCCTGAAATAAAGATTTTCATAACTTTTTAAGCCATATTCGGCTGGAGGCCATAGGTTTACTATTATATTTAAATTTCAAGTTATTACGTTCAGTAATTCAGAAGTTATAAGGCTCTGACAGACGGACATTTTTTTTGGCAACCCTAGGACGGACGGACAAGTGCAAATTCACTCAAGTAAACTCAGAGACCTTAGCTTCGCTCGGTGAATTATGAAGCAATAATTCTATGAGGATAATATGAAAATAAGGAAGAAAAATCAAATTGTACCATAAAATTTATTTATAATTAACTGTACAAGATGAACGTAAAATCTAATTAATCTCTCGCAATCAGAATAATCAGTACTATAGGGAGTTTGATAATTAAACAGCTATTTGCATTATTACTATTTCAAGTAGATACAATATAACCCTGCTATTGCAAAATTAATCATAATAAAAAAAATAAAAAAACACGACTGCCCTGCCGAAAAACTAGTTAAATTATAATCTTATTCACATTTTTATTAAATACACAGTCGTATAAAAATATGACTCGATAAAGCGTACTCTAGTAGTCGGCACTATTATGGGAGTGTGCGGGATAGGTATGAAGCGCCGGTCGGGCGTGGGGTGCACCTGCCCGATACCTCAGCCCCCGATTCCTCAGAGCTGGCGCGCGGACTATATCTACCGAGTTACCACACTAGTGAGATCAAGGACTAAATTGAAGAAAAAGAACAATTCTTATTACATGCATAAAGTGTAGAATTTATTGCCAAATTTACATAGACTTGTTATATTTTGGTTTTACACAAGTTCACTTACCAAAGTAAGCGAAGCATATGCGTCAATGCCGAATGGAAAAGACATAAATGGATATTTGATAAAAAACTCTAGCATCGAGATCTTGGGATTATAGGATACATTTACTTTGGACATAGGGTTTGAATAATGGACCCTTAGGTATGTTATCTGTTTTTTCATATCCGGGAAACCAAGAAATGGCTGAAATATTAAAAAATGTAAACTCATTATTTACGTCATATTTTTGGTCATATCCCTTGTTATACTTAATTTAATTTTCTTCAATTCTCTGTTCATTTAATTGACGCGGATTAGTAAAAAACAATTTATTAGTATGCTCAATTGTTAAAAGAAACATTTTTTAAATTTTAATTGCTTGCTAGTTTGTATGCTCAAAAAGGCTCAAAAAGGGGTTAACCTGGAAAGTTTCTCGGGAGTTTTGAAAATTGGTGTATTTTAAATAGTTCGACGTCCTCTTTCCGAATTTCCATCTTGCCACCTCGTATCTTTGCCGCTCGCGCCGCCATATTCAACTTTCCGTCAAATTCGGAAAGAGCACATCGAAATCTATAAAATACACCAATTTTCAAAACTCCCGAGAAACTTTCCAGGTAAAACTACCAAATGACCGTATCATTAATTTCGACTGCAGCGTGAGTATTGATTGATTAACAAAACATCATTTCATATTATGTCGCCGCTAAATCGTAGAATCCGCCGTAGGAAAACGGCTCTGTTGTAATTCGGCGGCTTAACGTTCAGCCGGATTGTCGTTGTGATACGTTTTATAATACGGCTGCGCTGCATTGTAATCAAGTTGCATTGTAGGGTAACCACACTAACGAAATAAATGGGCTATCTACGCCAGAAAACTCGCTTCGTTGCTTCTTCATGCAGCTTCGTTCGTTTTGCAGCAGATGACGCCGGCTCACTACGCTCGACACTCGGCCTTGTCGACTCGCTTCTCTCATGACGCGAATGGACGAAGCAAGCCCACGGGGAGCCAAAGGGAAGCACTAGCAGGGTGGAGCAAACTAGAATGCGCGAGGTGGGGGTGCCCAGATTACTTTTTGGTCTTAATTTTGAATTTTGCGTCATGGTAATTTGAAAATATGTATAATTTTAAAAATATTTACTGCTCGGCGTTTCATTCCACGCTGTTTTACGAAACGGCGGCTCATGATCCGTCCAATAACAATATTAATAGACGCATTCAAGAACGCGAAGCGGTGATTCAATATGGCAGATGTTCCTTCAGCCGCATTACAATCTGGCTATAAACATTACCTAAGCCAGCGTATTGCAAAACTGCGCCGTTTAGTGAAACGGCCAGCCGTAATGTATTGTAACATGGAAGTAGGAGGTGCATACGGTAACCTCCTAATTCCTCCTCCTCCTAATTCGCATTCAATCTATGCCAGCAACCTTCCAGAATATATTATGATCGTTCCACCACCAGGGTATAGACTGTCTGGCATAATAATACATAGTAACGTAGGTAGAGCTGAAACTAATGGAGTTCTAAAGACTTGTAGAACGTAAACTCCCATTGAGATAGGATCAGCTATATTGTGTTATTAGGTGTTGGATTTTGAAGAATATAAAGTGTATTTACTTACTGGTTTAACACTAAAATTGTAGTATGGTTGATAAGCTGGCACCATGCCAACATATACATATGACAAGGTATCACCAAAATTGCGTTTACCTAGAAAACATACAGGAAAAGTAGAAAGATTCAAGGAATTAATTAAAAGATTCACTTTTTTGATTTACCTACTTACTCAGATAAAAAAGGATGTCTCACAGCTTACTTCCATCCACCGGTAATAACGCAAACGTTCTTTAACGCGGATATAATTACACCGTGTAGAAAATTATTAAGAATTTGAGTAGGGAATCCATTCCATATTATAAAAGCGAAAGTGTTTGTCTGTCTTTTTTGATGAATCCCGGAAACTTAGTGAGTGTCCGAGGGAAAATAAGCTTGATCCACGCGGAGTCGTGGGCATCATATAGTGTAAAATTAAATGAATAAATAAATTAATAAATGAATTTTTATTGACCAACAGTTTACATCAAATTAATCAGTAGTACAAAAAAAAAACATTACATGCAGTAGTTATGTACTGTAATCAGGGATTCGGAGTCTCGCTATTTTGGTTTAACGGGACTCCATTCCTCAGTATGAGTTTTGAAATGATAGGATGCAGCCTGCACCGTCATACAGGCGAGCGAGCATAAGTTTTAGTAGGTAGGTACCTATTTCGTAGAGTGAGGTCGCAATCAAGGGCTATGAAGTACCTAGATAATCGAAAATAAGAACATACCATATTCGTACACCAGTATTTTAGGATACCATTCCTGAGAGCTATCTGTGTCTGAAATGCCAGTGACTAAAATTAAAAATATAAAAGTCTCAAACGAAATATAGGAGAGCATGAGAATGCTAGGCAAAGGACGCGACGTCGTAATACGTTGATAATTGATTTTAACTGGATTTCACGCTGGAACCTATAACAATTAACTAGTAGGTAAGAATAATACTTTAATTAAAATATTAGTTCTTGTCATGACTAAGGAGATTTAATACTTTAGATATTACATTCTATTGCAGCTATGAGAGCACAGAATTCTTACTTGTATATGTATAATCAGAGTAGGAGAATAAGAACAATTTAAAAAGCTTTGTTATATGAGGCTATTATGTAAAACAAATTTTCCAGTCAAAGTGATTTATTTATCAAGAACATATTATGGAAAGTCAAGTTATAGAACACAATAGTAAAACGGTAGGAATACTGGGAAGTTTCTAGTTTGAAGAAGAGGAATACTATTTGTAATATCCTTTGACTACTATCGAGTAAGTCGAATAGGTTATTTGAGTCCAATCATACACAATGGACACTTGATTAGTGTCAGCTTCATAGTCGACCTTTGGTGGTGAGATTGAATTGACTGTTACTCTCACGTAAGTAATTGTGGCTCCCGTTGGCACCTAAAACAATACAAACAATCCATAAAGCAAATAATCGTTGCATAATATTTCGGGGCAGTCATGCTCCAAATGCAGAAACCGATGATTTTGGCCTTATCGAGAACAGCTCGCCACCAGTATTTGCCTTTGAAGGTCTCTAATTAAAATCCGTTGGCTCTTTCGAGCCATATTATGAATCGGTGAAAACTGGTCTAGGAAAGTAAATATGAAGGAAAGTAATGAGGAATGAAGGATGTCTCCAACTGGGGCTAGGAAATTAATTAATTTATTTAACAAAAATCGTTCAGGTACTTACGGTTATCTCCTTTTTAGTGTTCAGCTTTAAAAGAGGGATGGTTCCATCGTACGTGGCCAGCACATTTCCGCTATTTTGTCCTGCAATATTGCACAAAATATATGTTTACTAAACAATGCTGGTGTGTGATCTTGCGCAGTACCGGTCCAGCTCTACGTACTCGCCGAGAGGGGCGAAGCACAGCCAACTTAACTCCGGGCCAGGATTGTCTATATTTTGCCTGGTGGGAGGCTTCCGCCGTGGCTAGTTACCACCATACTGGCAAAGTCGTGCCGCCAAACGATTTAGTGTTCGGGTGATGATTCCGGGTGATGATGCAGTCTAAGTTGGCAGCCCGCTACCATCCTAGACTGCATTATCACTTACTATCAGGTGACATCGCAGTCAAGAACGAACTTGTAGTGGATATTTTTAAAAAACGTAGATTATGGCCCGATTCATCATTAGAAATTTAGAACACTCGGGTCCTTGTTGTCAACATGTTTATCATAAGACCAACGAGGCAACGAAGAATATAAATAATCTAGGATATGGTATCTAATATGCCTTTAGCTTACCGAATTCGAACACATACGGGTGTAGCGTAGAAGAGGCATAATCAGCCGCCAATAAGAAGAACACTATGCCGTACAACTTGCTCATTATCGACACGTGAATGGATACGAAAGAGTAGAGCGAAGCAGCTTTATATTTGCTTATTTTGCAATTAAAATTATACTAATGAAAAAAATAAATTCGTTCAACATATTAATTTTACACTAATTGTTGCGTTTAGGTAAACATAAAGCCATACTAATCGATTATTAAACCATAACATTGAGAATATTTCTCATATTCTGTAAGAACTCCTAAGCAAAGAAACTAATAAATCTACTTCCAATCTATCTGAAAAGTACTAAGGAATTCGAAAAAAATAAATAAGTACGACTTGGGTACAAACATTTTTATTTAGATAAGTAAATACGTAAATAATCATAATTATTAATTGATACTTAAAAAATAAGCCTCTTTAAGAAGTTAAAATTAAACAAAATATTCAAGACAATTATGCGTCATGGGGTGTAACAGCAGGTTTATTTTCAAAAGTCTCGACATGAGACATGTTGTGACTGCATAGTTGGTATGTGTTGATAACGGCGTTGCCTTGGTAGCGTCCAGTCGGATCTTGGCGTACCACGTGCATGTAATCATCCCCCAGGGTAAACTGAACTTGAGGAGGCGCAGCCCAATCGCAAACCACCGTCACCGCCTTCTTTACCGATGGAGGGTGTAAACAATACATCTGAAACATAGAACGGTATTTGATTTATCTAACTCACGCACAATACGATTTCGCCCACATGGACTTAAGTTTTATGGATCTCGTGGTAGTTCTTTGATATCACAGTATAATTTTCTGTGATAATAAAATATTTTCCACCCCTCTAGCTCGAAAAGAGCTCCTTTGCTGCATAAAACCAGTGAGCAAAACTCGTTTTTGTTCATTCAGTGAGAAAAAAGCTATTATGTCCATGGCTACGGAGATCAATAAGAATAAATTCCGTTTGTCCCCAGATGGTTGACAAATATCCAATTATTAGTCATTTTAAACTCAGAAAATTAGATAAGCCAGTTCTGTTAACAGGAATTCTGTTTAGTTACATATCAAAATAAGTCTTATCACAAAAAAATTGTTAAAACAAGCTTTTATCGTCCGCCATATTGAATTTAATGTGACTTCATATTATTTTTCGTATTCATAACAGAAAACCATTTAAGGCAACTTCGTAAATTTTTTAATTAAAAATTATAAAAGAGACATGTTCTTGAAACCAGGTTGAAAGTAGCTATTCAAGGATACCAAAAGCCTAGGTAAAGCTAAAAAAGCATATTTACTTCCCATTTCTATGAGCGCCCCTACAAAAAAGGTTTTTACGTAGTTTTCGGCTTATGGTTATCGGTTTGCATATCATTTGTAAGTTTAAAGTCATTTCATTCATTAATACAGAACTTGTGAGGTTCTGACAGATGAATGGATGGACAGACGGATAAGTGTTAATCAACGCAGTCTCAGAATTTCGCTTCGCGTGGTCTTTAGGTAAAATCTTGTAAAAACTTACAGGCTGATAAGTCTCGCGTACGCCCGGATGGATATAGGCAACTGGATAATCCAACTTGAATCGAGAAACATAATCCGTATCTGAAATGATTTTAATCATCATAATTTTTTACTCGACTCGACCTTTGATGTGTGGAATAGTATCGTGGTGTGGAATGTGGCCTCAAAAGTGTGAGATCACAGCTTCGATTCTCGGATAACTATCTATTTGGACATTGTAAGTTGTGAAATTAGTCTCAAGCCTAGTGCAAGGATGCGCAGAGCTCCAGACCAGCAAAGCCTTCAAGTCCTCAGGTTATTTAGCGTTTTGTTTATGTCACCGTAAGATTGTAAAAACCGTTATATTATAATCTAACTCGCGAAATTCTAAACTGTCGAAAGATTGTAAACTGTTCAATGTTCGGTGTGTGTTCAATATATATGCAACCTTTTTCGGTCGCAATGTTGCTGGCACACTACACGACACACCACATTTAAAAACCTAGACACTGACGGATAAAAAATATAATAGTATGTATTATATTGCGGTCGGGGACGTTGTGAGAGTGATAAGTTGTGCTACATGGACTCCTGAGCGGTGATTGCGGTACCGAATCCTGGGATTAACACGAAGCAACGGGCGGGTGAGTTTAGGGTGTATTACTATTTATATATGTATTGTATTATAATACAGAGGAATTCCGGTTCCATACCGGCCCAACGGCGGACAGCAGACCAGCGGCAAATTATCGCTTTTAATAATTTACAGTGTGTCAATTTTTGAAATATTCATTTTATTTACGTTTTCTTGTCTCTTTCTTGTAGGTTAGGTTAGGGTTCGACATAAATAATCAAGTAGGGCACTTAGGTTATATCGGGTTTAAATACTTATCAGATTACAATCTACCGGAAAATAATGCGTTAAATTCTAATCTTTCGACGGTTTAGAATTTCGCAAGTTAGATTATAATCTAACGGTTTTTACAATCTTACAGTGACATATATATATAATTAGTAGGTACTTATACGCCACCTAGAAACAAATTATTATGACTCACAATATTTTGTTTCTACGTGGCGTGACCAATTAGGGACTTTATAACGCATAGGTACATAATACATTTTAGATTGCACCATTTTGGACGACCTCCGTGGCGCAGTGTGTAGCGCTGTTGTCTTAACGTGCGGAGGTCCCGGGTTCGATCCCCGGCGGGGTCAATTTCGGAATTTATAATTTCTGAATTTTTCCTGGTCTGGCCTGGTGGGAAGCTTCGGCCGTGCCTAGGTACCACCCTACCGGCAAAGACGTGCCGCCAAGCGATTTAGCGTTCCGGTACGATGCCGTGTAGAAACCGAATAGGGGTATGGGTTTAATATAACTGCCATGCCCCTAACAGGTTAACCCGCTACCATCTTAGACTGCATCATCACTTACCATCAGGTGAGATCGCAGTCAAGGGCTAACTTGTAGTGGTTAAAAAGAAAAAAAAACCATTATGCCTGCATTTTCACTGTGGCAGATATGAGCGGAGATGAGTGGAGCAGAGCTATGAAAAGAGGTGGATGATTCCACTAAAGCGGAAACGAGTGGATATGAATGGAGAGGCGCGGCGCTGTGAAAATAGGTGATTTTTCAACTAAAGCAAGACAAGCGGACCGATAGTGAAAATAATAAGATTTTTGTATATGTATCTGTCACCGTAAGATTGTAAAACCCCTTAGATTATAATCTAACTCGCGAATTTCTAAACTGTCGAAAGATTACAATTTAACGCATTATTTTCCGGTAGATTGTAATATGATAGGTTTTTAAACCCGACAAAACCTAAGTGCCACTACTTGATTGTTTATGTCGAACCCTAACCTAACCTACAAGAAAGAGACAAGAAAACGTAAATAAAATGAATATTTCAAAAATTGACACTCAGAACATTGAACAGTTTACAATCTTTCGACAGTTTAGAATTTCGCGAGTTAGATTATAATCTAACGGTTTTTACAATCTTACGGTGACATATCCATCGGAGAGTACATAGGTAGGTACGTTATGTCAGCGCTAAATAAAAAGAAAACTCTTTAAATTATCTTTCTCTATTAAAGGGCTTTATAAATTATTTTAGCATGCATTAGAATTATTATATGAGTATAGATCATAGTAGGTATATTATTGTATTTTGGGATGAAAATTCAGATAGTACCTTTTGTTACTTGCGTGCAGTGGGGCGGATAATCCTTCTTCAATTTCGCATCAATACCTCCACTCGTAAATAAAGTTAAAATGGGAATTAACAAAACTATATTCATCGTATTGATTTTTTGAAAGATTATCGAGAATGAATAAAAACAAATTCCCTAATGTTTTAACAACAATGCTACAAACTGTTATGAGTTACTTAACAAGGAAAATGAAATCAATACCGGCAGGCTGGTCGATATATTATGTGTCATACCTACACGTCTATCTGGGACTTCGTGTTATCTTCATTATGCCTGTCAGAATAATATTATGCTAGTACTCGAATAGAGTTGATATCTAATTGTTTTATGATTAATTTATTAGTGGTAACTATTATTTTTCCCTATAAATCCAAAAGAGAGTTCTAAATATTGAGTGAAATAATTATAAACATTGGTTAATCAGAACTGGTACATCTGAAGTGATCCAATAATAAATACAAAAGCAGTACCTAGGCTTAGTGTATTTAAAACTTAAAGAAGTAACTCTTGTCCATACTTCCGTACTAATATTAAAAATGCGAAAGTGTGTCTGTCTGTCTGCTAAGCTTTCACGGCTCATTTGCTTAACTGATTTTGATGAAATTTGGTACAGGGATAGGTTGAATCCGAGAATTCTTGAACCAAACTAGCTAAATTGCGCACTAGATCTGAAGCGTTTTGCACGGACTAAATTAACCACAATGTTATTTGTATGAAGGCTTGTGCACAGTATCCGATCTGCCTCCCGATTGTTTAAGAATTGTCGACATATGTATACAGGGTTACAGGAAAAGTCGACCTAGATCCGTTAAGGGCGTGTAGTACACATCATTTCTGAATGATTTCACTATGGAACCCCCCATCCTAAACTTAACCGTTTTCGAGATATTCGAGTTTTAATTTTTTTTATGAAAATGCCCAATTTTTCGGCTATTGAATTGAATATTTTGAATTTTTTTGACTCTTATGATTATTTTTTTGGTTTTTTACATGAAGAATGAGATGCTTAATGACCTCAATGACTAAAATTGTACGTAAGTTAACTAAATAGTTCATTGTAGACGATCGAAACTTAAGAAAATAAGTACAAATTATAAAAAAATATTTTTCTTTTCTGGATATCTCAAAAAATTATTATGGCACTTGCTCTGCAGATGTGCTTAAAAACATCTACATTTTATCAGCTATCCAACGAGGTATAACAACCTAGGGTTCTATTTAAACTCATAGAAAAAAACATAGTTGGAAAGGTTCAGGTAGTAGGTCTAACGGGTCCCTCGGGCTATTGTCCTTCAAGTTAATTCGGTGCGTGTGACCGAGACAACTTACGATTTATGCAGGTGAGAGTGAGAAAAATAATGTGCAAAAACAAGTTTGGGGATACAACATGCCCATTGTTTTGTATTGGGTCGTTTGTTTGCTTGCCATTTTAGTCTGCTCGTGCGATTCGTCCATGGTAGATGCGAATTATTGTGCTTTCGGATTCCCACACGACTTGGCTTTGTTTAGTTCAGCATCATCATTTCAGCCTACTGGCTTCCACTACTGAACATAGGCCTCCCTCGGCTAGGTACAACCTTCATGCATCCATCGATGTCCCGCTATCCTGACCTAGGAGATCATTCAGTTTTTATAGCAGTTTTTTTTGTTCAGATCGTCGATCGTACAAATAATGACCGTACGCCAACTATTAGTTGAGCGTAAGTGTCTAGTTACTGGCCTTTGTTTGGAAAATAACGTAATCGGTGCGTTCTTAACGCTAGTTCGCATACAAAGTCACTCACGCTCAACTCATAGTTGGCGTAAAGATCGTCGGTGATTGTAGTAAGCTAAATGAAACAATAAATCAGTTCAAAATAACATTTATTCACCTAATGTTTTTGAATAAATTTTTATAGTTCATGTTCTACGTGTCCACCTCTATTTCGCACACATTTTCTCATTCTTTCACGTAGTCCACTTTTCACTACACCAGTGGTTAATGTTCTTCTTATGTCGTTAGCAGCATTAATTATCCTTTCTTTGAGAACTTCCACTGACGATATGGGGTTGGGCTCACTGTAAACGAGGCTCTTCATGTGCCCCCATACATAAAAATCCATGGGGGTCAGGTCGGGACATCTGGCTGGCCAGGGTAAAGGACCACCTCGTCCAATCCATTTGTTAGGATAGTTAGTGTCCAACCATTCCCTAACGCTTCTTCTGAAATGAGCAGGGCAGCCATCATGTTGAAACCACATGTCCCGCAGTAATTGTAATGGGAGATCATCTAGTAGGTCACCTAAGTGATCTCTTAAGAAATTTTCATAAGTTTCACCATTCAGATTGTTTGGAAGAAAGTAAGGCCCAATCAAATGGTTGGAAATGATGCCCATCCACACATTTACACTAAATCGTCGTTGTGACCCCTTTATTCTTTTCTTATTTGGATTGCCTAGTTCTTTAGGAGCCCAATAGTGTGCGTTATGGTAATTAGTAATCCCGTCCTTATCGAATTTGGATTCATCTGTCCACAATATTAATTTTAGGAAATTCGGGTCCTCGATATCTGCATTGAGCATGAATCTGCAGAAGTCCATGCGTCTCGCGGGATCTCCTTCTTCAATTACATGTACCGGCGTGTAGTGGTATGGATACAGGCCTGCCGTATGAACCGTAAACCACACTTTCCACTGAGTTAGGCCCAGTTCACGGGCAACAATATTGGTCGAAGTGGTTGGGTCTCTTCTGAACCGTTCTACGATTTCGTTGTCTTGTTCCTCGTCGTCATCAATGACACGTGGTCTTCCTAAGTCCGTACGTCGTCGCGAAACAGAGCCAGTTTCACGAAGTCGTCGGTAAACTCCGTCGAAAACGCTCACATTAGGTACTCGGCGGTCGGGATAGCGTCGCATGTACTCAGTCCGAGCTTGTGCGGACACGCAATTGCAGCATCCGTAGCAAATAAGCATATCCGCATATTCTTCGTTCGAGTATGTTGCCATTTTCAACAGTCCAGTATCACAAGCACAAATCAGAGTCCAGTAAACAAGCACAGTAGTCACAGTTAGAAAAATCAGTCCAGAAACAAAGCCAAGTCGTGTGGGAATCCGAAAGCACAATAATTCGCATCTACCATGGACGAATCGCATGAGCAGACTAAAATGGATGGCAAGCAAACAAACGACCAAATACAAAACAATGGGCATGTTGTATCCCCAAACTTGTTTTTGCACATTATTTTTCTCACTCTCACCTGCATAAATCGTAAGTTGTCTCGCTCACACGCACCGGATTAACTTGAAGGACAATAGCCGAGGGACCCGTTAGACCTACTACCTGAACCTTTTCAACTATGTTTTTTTCTATGAGTTTAAATACAACCCTAGGTTATTATACCTCGTTGGATAGCTGATAAAATGTAGATGTTTTTAAGCAAAATGGATTGGACGAGGTGGTCCTTTACCCTGGCCAGCCAGATGTCCCGACCTGACCCCCATGGATTTTTATGTATGGGGGCACATGAAGAGCCTCGTTTACAGTGAGCCCAACCCCATATCGTCAGTGGAAGTTCTCAAAGAAAGGATAATTAATGCTGCTAACGACATAAGAAGAACATTAACCACTGGTGTAGTGAAAAGTGGACTACGTGAAAGAATGAGAAAATGTGTGCGAAATAGAGGTGGACACGTAGAACATGAACTATAAAAATTTATTCAAAAACATTAGGTGAATAAATGTTATTTTGAACTGATTTATTGTTTCATTTAGCTTACTACAATCACCCGTTAGACCTACTACCTGAACCTTTCCAACTATGTTTTTTTCTATGAGTTTAAATAGAACCCTAGGTTGTTATACCTCGTTGGATAGCTGATAAAATGTAGATGTTTTTAAGCACATCTGCAGAGCAAGTGTCATAATAATTTTTTGAGATATCCAGAAAAGAAATATATTTTTTTATAATTTGTACTTATTTTCTTAAGTTTCGATCGTCTACAATGACCTATTTAGTTAACTTACGTGCAATTTTAGTCATTGAGGTCATTAAGCATCTCATTCTTCATGTAAAAAACCAAAAAAATAATCATAAGAGTCAAAAAAATTCAAAATATTCAATTCAATAGCCGAAAAATTGGGCATTTTCATAAAAAAAATTAAAACTCGAATATCTCGAAAACGGTTAAGTTTAGGATGGGGGGTTCCATAGTGAAATCATTCAGAAATGATGTGTACTACACGCCCTTAACGGATCTAGGTCGACTTTTCCTGTAACCCTGTATGTATCGTGTATCCATTCTCATACGTTTAGGTATGTACGATACCATAAAATTGAGCTCTAATTCAATGCTGTTATGGTTTATTTTACTTTGACGCTGAACTTTGACGATTGGATCGGCAATTCTTACATAATCGCACCTCAGAATCCGATCAAGATTACGTAAGCATTCTTCAAAACGGACGCAGTGTGAAGTCGACATTCGAATTCAATCTGAGTTTTCCAGATCTGACTTATCATGGATTCAGATGCAGTGCGTAATAGTCCTTAGTCGAATCAATGATGACAATGAGCCTCTTAATAATATTATAATCGTATATAAATATGTAGTTTATAAATTAGGTCTAGTTTAAGATTTTCCGCAACCCGGCGAGGCAACTATATTTTTACCGTTTTTATTGTAGCATGCCATATCCATTCGAGTTTCGGTATCGACAATCCTTGACGTGTTCCTTAGTTTAAAACACAGATTTAAAAAGTTAAAATGTTGCCTTATGTAGTCTTCATTATATGTTACTTGTCTCTGGTCTTCATTACATCTCTTTAGTTTATGACACGGCGACACGGCGCATTGTATAATTTTGGCATTACTCTACTCAGACCTAATGTCATGTTCTGTCATTTCATTTGCCTGTCAGAGACAAGTAACATTTGCCTGTCACGCGTTCTTTTGTGCAAACTGCGCTGCTGCGATGCAAATAGACTAATCAAGCAAATATTTAGTTGAAACGCGTGCACAACATCCTATTCATGAGTTTGTTTACTTGTTTGAAATCCTAAGTATAATAGAAAAGCCTCAAGATGATGAGCGACGATGATCGCGACATTGATATTGAAAGTGATGTAGGTGTTTTCCTGTTTTGCCTCTCGTTTGTTCACACCAGTCATCACCGTGTTTATTTTATTCCTGTGTATGTCATTTCAGGCTGAGAACGACTCTGACTCTAGACCACACGCCAGGAATAGCTTGGGAGGAAGTGGATATTATTCTCAGGTGATAATTAGCATTCTAAAGACTTGCGACCTTCTCTCTCAAAGTGCACTAGTTTTATCTGTCTAAAAATCAGTTGTGCTATTGTTAATTTATAGTTTACAACTTGAATCGCGTTCAGAATGAACAAGACTTAAATTGTTTTTTCCTACTATGTATATAGTGGTACTTAACTGTTTATCTTAATTATTGAATGTATTGATTATGATAGCAAACTGCAAATGATACTCTTAGTACATAATGTGGTGATTGTTGTCATCTTCAAATGCAATGCTTCTTGTGTTGTGTATTAAAACTAAGTTTTTATTAGTAATAGCATCCAGATAGAGTATTGTTATGTTAATAATAATCTGTGTTAAATTCAATATTAATAAAATTACAGGCTGAAAAACGAGCGCATCATAATGCTTTGGAAAGGAAAAGGAGAGATCACATAAAAGATAGTTTTACTTCATTGAGGGATGCAGTACCAGCCCTGCAAGGGGAAAAAGTTGTATGTGTTAGTTATTTTTACATATATTTAAATTAACCTAATAGATCCTATTTCTTTCTAGTCAAAGAGGCCATTGCTGCAAAAGTCAAATTTAGTAACAATCATCATAGAAACCAATTGTCAACCCACTACCGAACACACTTTCAGAGTGTAAAGGGTTTTTACAATATATATTTTTGCTCCCCCTATGTGTAAGTCAGGTCTTAATGGTATTTTTTTGTGCTTTATCTTTTCCCCTTATAGCCTGCCACAGTCATCGAACCTGGTTGTAAGTGATGAGCTAAGATGGTAGTAACTTGATAGTGTTATGACAATTATTGTATAGAAACTAAAATGTACTCTGAATTGCTTGGTGGCATATCTTTGCTGGTTGGGTAACTAGCCACTAGAGTTGTTCAAAACTGCTATAAAAACCAAAGCACGCCATGGGCTATAAATTATAATTTTTTAGCATGCTTTTAAATATGCTATGCCATGAAAGCATATGACGTAAGCTCACAGCAGTGCGTTACGCGAGACTAACGATCGGCCAGCGCGCTTTAAGCAGGCGAGCGCCGCTATGGGCGCTACTATTGCTACGAATAACGAAACGAACTACGAAGCACCGCATTATAACACTAGCAATATAGGGGCTCCTTGGAAAGCATGCTGTCCGTGCTATGGAAAATACGTGCTTTATTAACCACCTCTACTAGCTATAACGGAAGCCTCCCACCTCACCAGTACTGAATATAATTGAAATATATTACAAAATACTCCTGCTGGGGATCAAACTTCCGACTTATAAGTCCACAGCACTCACTGCTGCACCAGGTTATCAATATTGACCTGACAGATAAATACCTATGTAAAAAACCTACTTGCTGTCCATGCTATTTGAATTTCAGGGTCACCGAATGCCCTGCATTACATAGTACAACACTGGTTATCATTGTAGACCATCTCTAAACTAAACTAAATTGCCTGAATAAACTAATTGTTTGACAACCTCCGTGGTCCTGAGTTCGATCCCCGGCAGGGTCAATTTGGGAATTTATAATTTCTGAATTTTCCCTGGTCTGGCCTGGTGGGATGCCTTCGGCTGTGACTAGAAACCGAATAGGGGAATGGCTTTAATATAACTGTCATGCCCCTAACAGGTTAGCTCGCTACCATCTTAGACTGAATCATCACTTACCATCAGGTGAGATCGCAGTCAAGGGCTAACTTGTAGTGCATAAAAAAAAAGTCTAAAGCCAGGATTACACTGCTAAGTTGTTCTCACGTAAGTTGCTTACATGAATAACTTACGAAATGTTAACAGTATTGTAAGTCACATATTGTATGCAAATGTTAGTTATCACTTAAGTATGCTACTTACCTAAGAACTTACCAGTGTAATTATGGCCTGAGGAAGGTATTTATCCTTTTCGGTTGGGAATGTTGTGAAAGGATAGAGTATGTTTAGAACTATCAATTTAGTTAAGTTTTGATATACAACCGCATTGGCACCAATGTTTCTGTTTTAGGCGAGTCGTGCACAAATCTTAAAGAAAGCAGCTGAGTACATACAGTTCATGAGGCGGAAAAATAATGCACACCAACAGGATATTGATGACTTGCGGAGACAAAATAACATCCTTGAGACGCAGAGTAAGGCAGTTGTAATAATAATTACTTTACTGTACTACTTTACTACTTATTTTTCTTATATTAGAGACTAGATGATGGTTGCGACTTCATCCTTGTGGCTTTAGGTTTCAAAAAACCAAGGGAACTCTTAGATCTTTTTATAAAAAGCAGCCTATGCCAGTGTCTAGGTGTTCAAGTAAACCTACAAGTCGCTGTTGTGGTATGATTGGAGGACAAACCAACAAACAAGCACCTTTTAGCGTTTATTATTAGAGATAAAGATTACTATTCAAGATAATCTTACATCTGCCAAAATGAAGAATAATATGTGCCTTTTTTCCGACAAATTCTGTTTGTTCTAATTTTAAATACAATTTTTGGCCAAAAAAAAAAACACTTAATGAGGTGTTATTACACTGATATATGACCGAATAGACTAGAAAGTCATAGAGAATAGAGAATCCCCTATCATTGTTTGATTTGTAGTGAGTACCCTCAAGCGTTAAGGAAAATTATACTCATAGAATTACATGTATTAGGTGTAGTATCCTGAAATGTAGTAGTAGTAAACACTACAAAACACGCTCTTGATCGTTTCATATTGCGCCGGTTTTGCCATTATTTAAAAGGGTAATTTTAAATCACTCATCAGCTTTCACTGACAGAGACAGTAGACAGACTACAATTATGGTTTTTGCATCATTACAGTTCGGGCATTGGAAAAGGCACGAGCAACTGGAAACTACATGGACGCACATGAGCTAGGTCTGGGGATCAAATCAGAAGGCAGTTCACACGACACAGACAGTTCAGACGGTGAAGGCACCACCCGCAGGGTCAAGAAACTCAAAATTAATGGTGTCAATGTGTAATGTACATAAGTGACTAATACATGTACATTTCCTTTGGATTGAATACGTAATTTTTTAGTGTTTATACAAAAGGACAGCAAGCGACCTGGAAATTTGCAGTTTGGATGCTGTTTAACAGCATCAAAATTGTCTAAGGCACAGAAATCACAATAGATGTAGAAATCTTAGATCCCTCTTAACATGTTCATCGACGGCGGATGAACCTGGCAAGTTTCGTTCATCTGAGTGTTCGATTTGTGCAAACACATTTTGTTTTAAAAGTAAAGGACTTTTGAAACGAAATTGGGTGTGCAATGTAACTGACCAGGCAAAATGTTAAAGACACGGGCCGGGCGCCAATGGCAATGGCCCTTCAAAGCGAGTTTTTGTTAAATTATTATTAACTTGGTCTGCCTAGCTTTACGGATTTCACTTTATCTTGGCGACATACGGTCCTCGTATAAAACTCAACAGATATCACTTCTATTACTTTTTAAGAACTCTGTGGCGTGCAGTTTTTATTTCCAGTCCAAATGTAGACCCTCGGTATAGATACTTAGGTAGAGTTCACACCAAATATATTGTCAGTTACTGTATGCTAGGGAGATTGTGTTTTACACAGTGGTTTTACACTGAACAACCACAGAAACTTTGAATTGTCACTGAAATTTACATTATTATGTCATCAAATAAAATACCCAACGAAAATATTGGGCGTCACTTCCAAAAGTTCAATCAAGTTTTTTGGCATTTTATGACTGACAGTACTTGTAGTGTGAACAATGCCTTAGTGACTTTCTAATTGTGATAGTAAGTACGAAGTTACTATTATGTTTTTATTTCATGCAGGAACATGGAATACGATCTGTTAAGATCGGTTGGGTATTTGAGCCGTAGGAAATGTAATGACTTATGAACCAAGGCTGAATCCTAAAACCTCTCTTAATACAGAGAATCTTAAATATTAAATGATTGATTTTCCGTATTTTCTTCTTACAACCTGTATGTAAACTTCATACAACATGTATGCTATATCATCAATTTATTATTTTATCTCTTTAAGAGGTTCTTAAGTACTAGAGATGTTTTAACATTCGGTCCTTTGTGACTAGCTAATGGCTGGCGCACATTTAGATGGCCAGCTATGTAAAGAGAATAAAATTCCTTTTATTTTGATTTAGTGGTCCATATTATATTATTAAATATATTGTTGGCATATCAGGCGTTGAAAAGTCAGTAAATGGCTTTGTGTTTTCAACTTTGTGCGTATTAAGTTTTTTCTTTAGTTATACAAACTGTTGTAAACAATTAATATTGTTTTATTTTTAATTTTCTGTACAAAGTAAGTTTTTGGCTGCTCAAATCAAATGATATCTAGGTATGTAATATTCGATCTAAGTACCCCTTCGTGCGAGTTTGAATTTCTCGGCAACTTCGATGGATTCAAAACAATAATTTCGTCAGAGATTGGAACCGAAGCTCCATATAAGTTGTACATTATACACTACCGATTTTATCCAACTGGTTTTGCTAGGGTCGTTGACTTTATGAACTCAAGCTTTCTGGGAAGGAGTCTTAAGAAGCCGGCGAACGCCGCTCGCAACTTCTATTCAACCCGCAAATATAAATTGATGACATATGATCGCGTGCAAGCGCGATAGCAACATGAGCGTTCAGAATTTGTTATACATGTCTTGTTCCGTAAATATCAAAAATGATGAATGAAAACTTGTGTTTTTAACTTCGTGTTGTTACTCTGTAACTTGACAATATAGGCTATGCTCCTGATCAATTAGTACGTAAGATATCGTTGGTTTTAATATGAACCAAATAAGTAGAAAACATGTCATTTATGTCATACAAACATGCAAAACGCAAAGCGCTTTCAGTTAATTTTGGGAAAGTATTTTGAAAAAATAATTATCCAGGGACCTAGATAAATACAAGTTCAATCTTATTAATCGCATAATATGGTGGAAATATTCTCGAATTACAAATTATTTTGGTATTACGTTTGTATGGGCAATTCACCCTCCGCTTGCACCTTAAGTCCTTACTCTGCTAACGTTATTAAATTCATCAACGTTAACGAGATATGCAAACTCGGACTAAGCCTAAGTGTAAAATTAGTATTATCGTCTTAGGTGTTTAAAGTCGTCTATCTACAAAGATTCTGATTTTTTTATACAGTGTGGTCGATCCAACTAAATGTGCTCTGAGCCTTTGGCATCTGGCCCAATATGCAATAAGTTACAAGGCAATTAATATATTTACCATTTTAAAATAAATATAGATTACTTATTTTGTAAACAATATATTTTGAGATCTTTTTATGGCCAAAGAACCTGTTCGTTGGGTTTTAATGCAAATTGCCTTTTAATTTTGTTCTAGCATTAAATTATCGTTTATATATAAGAAAGAATATTCTTATGAAATAACCCTAGTTTTTTAATTACTAGTATTTTACGAGTAAGTAAACCTATACTAGACACTTGACACAGAAAATATTATCATGTATCGAGTCGAAATTGTTTACAAAATTATGTCGTTATAAGTTTAAGATTAAAATCGTTACATAAATAATAGCCAAATTATTTGGGCCGACGGGTTGCGACCCAAATAATGTGGCTAATTCTGTTGTACGCAATCTCTTAACTAGACTAAAGCTGAGTTGCACGAAAAAAATTCAAAAACTTAAGTAGAGAATAAGCTAATTTAATTTTAGCTAATTTTTTTTAATTTGTTCCGTGCAACTCAATCTAGCGCTGTTCTTTTAAAAATGACTAGATAAGTTAGTGCTTGAAGACAATTTTGCTGTGAATGTGAATGAAAAACAATTGCGCGTTTTATTCAGAGAACTTAATGGAAAAAAGATAGCAATACTTTTAGACCTGATAGTTTAGTTTTCAGATTGTGTAACTACAACAGTTAACATATTAACAAGATGACAAATTTAAAAATTATTTTCTCTCTATGTCCAGGGTAAATCGTAAGAATATTCAAAAATAGGATAAATTAATTAAGTAATTTTAGTCTTCTTGGACATTTTTAAATATACAAGCTGACATTCCTGTAGTTCAGAAATGTTTGATGTAAATGATTGACGAAACATGTTCAAGTGGACAATATTATGTTTTTGGTTATATTAATTTTTGTTTTACTAGGAAGTAAATAGTGATTTTTTGTTATTTTTAAAATAATATATATATTTAGGGTTTCTCTTTCTGGTAATAGCAAGGTTTTGACAATCAAAAAATATCGCAAAATAATATTTTTCTGGTCTATTCGGTAAAATGACATTAGCTATGTTATGCAGTTTATGAGAATGCGACGATCGCAATCACCTCTCATTAGTCGGCATTCTCTCACTCAATGGATGAAATGGATTGTTGCAGCAAAAACACTGGCAATCACAGAGATTGTAGAAGGTGATGATCCAGGTTTCCGCAATCGACCAGCTAATAACTGATAACAAATTAGGCATAACGTTTTGCTTTAATCGCATATACCAATTTCAACCGTATGCTAAGGTTAATAAAGTTGAGTTTGTTATTTTTAAAATTAGCTCCATGCCGCGCACCTTGTTAAGTGTGTGTTATTGTTATTTTCCGATATTAATTGACCTTCTGAATCTTACTTAAGCCTGCAAAACTTGTCTTTGTAAAAAGATTATTATTTCAATCTTTTTTTATCAGTTCCTGAAGACTAAATAGCAGGTTAAGAATAAGAAGTAATATAAAAATACTCTTGTTATTTTGTTCGTTTTATTTAACTTTTATACTGTGATGTGATGATTGAATTATAACAGGGATAAAAAAAAGGAATTATCTAGTATTAAATTTTATTTGAGAGTTTGAACGAAATCAATTTTTTACAGTAGACAATAATATTTGATTTAAATCTAAACAAATATTCATTTGTCAATGCCACATGTGTGTTTTAATTCTGAAAGAACAAACAATATTCACGAAGTTTTAAAATTATTATGCTTTACAGGATATCACCATAGGATACATACAGGATTTCAGTCGATTTCAGGTATATTCTGTCGATATCAGGCTTCCTTCCCACCAGAAATCTGCGGGGTAGATAAGCTACTGATGTGTGTCAAACCTACCAATAGGAGCGCTTGTTTTTCATTGCTTAGTTGTGTGCCTTAGACACCTAAAGTCCCACCAACTTATACGGCCCGGTGGCCAAAGTTGGAACAAATTTTTATGTTTGTCTTTAGTTTTTATTTTGTGACCGGGTCAGATAAGTTTGTGGGGGTTCACACATCCGTAGCTTCCGTAGCTTAGCATCGTAGCACATCTCTGGTGGAAATGCACCCTTAAACTCTGTACAATACTGGATGGGATAATGATTCGCGTGAATCGAAAAGTTGACTTGCGAACCAATCGCGCGGCAACATACACAGTCCTGCGGTCATGCTACACTTCATAATAATATCACCAAACAGATCGATATCTATCATACTGGATGGAAATTTAGTATGGAAGCGAGCTTATCTACTTGGAAACTAGGAATTAATATGGAATTAACAAATACGAAAATATCCTTACCATCTTTCGGGTCCGGTACCAGAGTATAATCCGCCCTCCATTTGCGTACACTCCACAAATGGGTTGGTGGATGGGGTAACAGTTGGTAGCCAGAAGCGACCGAGTCTTTCTTGATCATTGCTATTATTCCCAAGGCAAGGCCGCCCAGTACAAGAGCGTGGTTGGTTCCTAGGTAGGTCCTAAGGATTGGTCCACAGCTTAATCCACCTTTAACATTATGGAAAATATTATTAAACTAGCGGCACGCTATGATGGCCGGTTTGACGTTTGTCCGCTCATGAAGTTCCGTATTAATTGATAACGACTTTGAAGGAAATAATTGTATTACTTTATTGACGATAGTGATGTGCAGAGATTCATAAATTTTATCGAATGTAGTTTTAGGTTTAGGACTCAAAATTTATTTATTAAATTGATTTCTTAAATGTATACAAGTGTAGAAAAATCAGTTTGCACCATTTAAGGGGTGAATGTACTTGTGAATATGAACAATTTTCACTATGTGGACAAACCTCTGAAATCGCAAAAAAATATCAATAAATTTTTAAAAATGGAATCTAATACGATCGTCACATAGGATCGCTGGCTAGCACAACTACTACCTCCGGCAAACTCGCGTCAATGCTCAATGCAAAACAAAGCAGTTTCGAATTGACGTTGCTTCGAAAAGTATAAACTGTCAGTGCAATGCGATTGTGATATAGTTTTGACCTGGCTTTGGATTTCAAATATTGATACTGCATTACTGTTGACCCTTGCTCGTTAATTTGGACTCTGTTCAAGCCCTTTGTTGTGGATTTCGTCGATATGACCGAACGTACGCAGAGAACTGTTCTAAATAGTCAGACACGTGAGTTCGTAATACGCCTTCGTAACTATTTCGATCGTGAAGCTCAAAATGGAGGGCCAATTTTACCTATAACGTCAGTGGTTGAACGCGTAGCTGATGCGCTTAATATTGGACAACGAACTGTTAGACGGATAACTAAAAAAAAATATGGCGAGACTGGCACAGAAGAAAATAAACTTCACACACCAAAAAAGAGAAAACGAGCAAAACCAGTCGTAGGCATCGATAGCTTTGATGCCGATGCTATCCGAAGACATGTTTACGGCTACTATTTACAGAAGGAGTATCCAACAAGAAAAAAGTTGGTGCATTCACTGAAGGAAGCTGGATTATTCTTCGGTGGGGAAAGTTCTTTAACGAAGATTTTGAAGACCATTGGATTTCGATACAAAAAATGTAACAAACGCAAAATATTGATGGAAAGATTTGATATAGCGATGGCAAGGTATACTTTTTTACGGCAAGTGAAAGAAATCAAAAATTGGCAAAATGTTGTGTTCTTGGATGAAACATGGCTTAATGCTAACCATACTGTAGGCCGTTCTTGGAACGATGACACAGCAGCATCTACTTCCAAAGTTCCTGTAGGAAAAGGATCGCGACTTATAATTTGTCACGCCGGAACCATCAACGGGTTTGTCGAAGGTTCTCTCATGGCTTTTGCGTCAAAAACCACTGGAGACTATCATGAAGACATGAATGGAGAAAAGTTTACTGAATGGTTTACCTCAATGTTGTGTAGCCTCCCTGAACCATCTATTATAATTATGGACAACGCCCCATACCACTCGATGCAAATTGACAAGCCACCTGCCCAATCCCAAAAGAAAGCTGATATCGTCGCATGGCTTCGTAAAAATGGCGTAGATGCAAACATGAATATGTTAAAAGCGGAATTAGTACGTCTTTTAAAAGAAAACAAACCAACCAAGATCCGATACGTCATTGACGAAATAGCATTAGAACATGGGCACAGAGTTATACGGTTACCGCCTTACCATTGTGAGTATAATGCGATTGAGTTGGTGTGGGCTCAAATTAAGGGATATGCTGCAAGACACAATACAGAACCCCCATTTACCACAAAAAAAATGCTAAAATTATTAGAAGAAGCTTGTGAACATGTGACTAAAGGAGACTGGGAAAAGGTTGTGAATAGAACTGTTAAATTAATAAGGGAAGATTATGAAAGAGATGTGAAAATAGATAATATTATAGAAAACGAACATATAATTATTAATGTATGTGATGATAGCAGTGACGACAGTGAAAATAGTAGTATGGACGAATCTGATTAATTATGGCCTTTTGTGGCACCTTTTTTGGTATCTTTTGTATTCATATGTTTCTTGTGTGCATATAAAGTATGTATATTCATTTTCGTTCAAATATTCAGTTCGTTCAAATAAATTAAATAAACATATACATTTTTGTTTTATTAAACCTATTTAATCAGGTACAAAAACAAAACTTAATTGTTTTTTGTTCGAGAATAAATTGACATTCCACATCACTATTGTAATGTGTCAAACCGGCCATCATAGCGTGCCGCTAGAGTAAATCTAGTTACATCTAGTTATTCATGAAATACGACGAGCTTTCATTAAAAAAAAACTAATTTGATTGTTTGAACGGCCCTCCTAGCATTCATTCCCAGTAGTTCTCTTAACAGAACTACTGGCCTACTGGGCATTATTTTGCTCACTAGTTCCACAGAAGCAAAATAATCATTAGTGACATTAGTGAGAAGCAAACTCGAGTACGGCACGGTAGTATGGAACCCCAATTAAAGGATCGTCTGGAAAGTATACAGAGGCGATTTACACAATTTTACTCAATTGGACGCGACAAAAGATTACCATATATCTCTAGGCTAAAAAAGTTTAAATTGCACTCACTTTCAGATAGACGAAAAATACACGACATGGTTTTCTTACATAAACTTGTAAATGGTACCATGGATAACCCGGAACTGTTGAGCCAAATATCCTTCAAAGTCCCCTCTCGGATGCCTCGGTATCCTATCTCACTGTTCACCCATCGAACCCACAAAACCAATCTTGGCCATCATTCCCTTGTACCCAGGCTAAGCCGACTATACAGGGAATTTACATTAAAGGACAAATCTATTGATTTGTTTTGTGGAAAACTACAGAAATTCAAAGTCAAACTACTCAAATCACTTGACTATTAATGTCACATTGTCATTGTGATCCTCTTTGTCTTTTTCTCAACCCTGTATTATAAATTTTATGCATCTAATTTTCTTACTTTTTATCCAGTTTTTTTAAACAGTAGTTAAAATGAACGTTATATAATGATCGATAGTTATTCTCATTAATTTTTTATAGTCTTGTATCAGTTATCTTAATTATTTATTAATAATTCCCCAATGTATTCTTGTGTCAGTTATGTACGACTTTTCCTATGTGCATGATGTAACTACCTATAAATTGAATTGCTTGTAACCTATTGCCTAAGCCATTCAACATTTTGTATTCCTACTACTTGTAATTCTGTTGGTAGTTCAAATAAATTAAATTAAATTATATTAAAACTAAAATCACACCAGCAAAAAGTACACCCTTGGACATAACTATAGGGATTTTTGTTCCTACTATTTCTGTGATTTTTTTGATCGGACAAGGAACCCTTTTCGTCCAGAACCAGTTCGGTACATACGAAGTGTCGTCACCCAATTCGGCGGCTTTCTAAGACTCATTTGACGTTGATCGTCCACTCAGGGGGGTTTCCGCTAAGTACCAAGGCTGAGCTTTTCGATGCGAGGTCGCTATACCAGTACCTTGGGACCGAACGTCTTTCGGTTTTCCGAACTATGTGCCTACTTTAAGTACCTTGTAGTAGTAGCACAGCGTAAATATATGCATACTATGGGTCGACGCCCATACAAATGACAGAGCCTGGCTTCCATGACGACCATGATAGTACCTGGAGGTGTTTACGCTTAATGTTACTCCCACCTATGATTGGACGAGGTATGAAACTGCATACGATATTAAGAGTGACAGAATTTTGTATCGAAAATTCTGCCAGTTTCCTCCGTCACGTCGCTGTCACCCCGCAGCGTTGCTCTGTCTAGACGCCTCCCTTGAACGACTGGTAGGAAAGAACGTTTCTCGTTAGAATGCGGTATTAGTAAATACCAATTGGTATTCTTAGTTACCTATAAAGTAGTTCCACAAATCATCCTCATTCCTCATACACAGTACGGTATTTGTCACTCCGGCAAAAGTAGCTCCCATCAGCGTCAGTGGTATGGTGTGATAGGCGTACCTTTAAACAGTAGGTATTTTATTTTTTCTGATGACTTAGAAGTGGATAGAGCTTAGAAATCAAGACCTAAACCTCTTAATTCGAGGGGTCCCAATCCAGACTTTGATTCCCGTACACCACAAACTAACTTCTTAACTTATCGGAGTTACGAATACTTGCGTAAGTAGGTACGTGCGTTTTAAGCAATTAAATATAAATTGCTTTAGCGGGGATTGAAAACATTCTCAAAATGTGTGAAGTCCGCCAATCCGTACTTGGCCATCATGATGGCCATCATAAACTCTTCTCATCCTGAGAGGAGGCTCGTGCTCAGTAGTGGGTTAATGACGATTGACGATGTTGATGATAAGTCAGCCTTCTTTAAAGATCGTAGCTATCTGGTGGTATTAATTAATGATGCAGCCTAAGATGGAAGCGGGCTAAACTGGGAGGGTATGAGTTTTAATAAACCCCCATACCCCGGTTCTGTACCTGCGGCATCATACGGGATCACACAGCTAATATTTTGCATTGAAGAATGAGTAAGTAAGTAAGTAACTAAGTAGGTATACATACCGTCTCATAATTGGTCCAAAACCAATAGCATGTGAATACATCAGAACATCATTGGTGGAGATTAATAGGCCTGCCATTGCTCCATATCGTGAGGTAACGAGAATCTATAACAGCGAACTCAAATAATTATTAATAGTTAGTAGGCGCTGCCAACTCGTAGACTCCACCGTACTTACTTATTAGGAAACGAAGCCGTTTTATTTTAAATGTATGTTTATCGAGGTGACCAGATTTCATTCTGGTCCTGGTTTTGGGTTTGCGACAAGTTAGTTCGTCATTTATATTATTTCAGGCTGTACCTACTACGTAATGGCGGCTCATGGACCGCCCAATTACAATAGGTATTGAATGGCTAGCCGTATTGAATAACGCGAAGCGTTGATTCGATGCGGCGGACGTTCATTCAGTCGTATAACAATCTGGCTAAACCTTATACCGCCGTATTGCAAAACGGAGCCGTTCTGTAATAGGGCAGGTTCGGCTGCGACATACACTAGTTATTACCTTTTTGAAAATATCACATCCATCCGGAGTGTCATAGTATCTATAATAATTAGGTTGATTCGGAGGTTTTGCGGTTTCTATGCATCCACACGACTTCGTCGGGGGTATATTCTCTTTGCCCTTACACGGCATTATGTAAATTATGGAACAGATCTGGAATCTTGAGCAATTTGAAGTGGATTGTGTCCAGATAAAAGAAGATTGTATCACAAAAAAGACGTTAGTGATGTGTGTTGACAGTCAACATAGATATCATCAATCTTTTCACGCAAAAATCTTTGATTTTATTTAAAGGAGAGGTTAGGAAACATCATATTTAAATTGAAGCTTCCGGTAAGTAAAAATGGCGTATGGGCGGAGCTTAAGCTGGGGGTTAGGGCTGGTATTATCGATACTTGTATAATCGATATAAAATTATCACAAATAAAATTAATTAATAATTAAACATAATATTTTGAAAAAACACTAGCTTACATAAATTACGAATATTTATATTTTATATTCGTATTTTCTAATGAACTACCTGATGCCCGCGATTAAGTCCGCGTGAATTGAGGCTTTTTGGTTCCCGCGGTAACTCTTGAATTTTCCGGAATAAAAACTAGCCGGCATGTTATTCCAGACTATAATCTATCTTTGTTCCAAATTTCATACAGATCAGTTTAGGCATGATTAACAACATAGTCCATACATCCCAAATTCGCGTGTATAATTTGTGTTAGTATAGATTTATATTATTAGTTCATGTGAACCTTACAAACAATACTGTTTCATAATAAAAGTTGGAATTCCTAGATATTATGGAAAAAATGTTACTGAATGTGATGATATGAATAATAAAAGTAGACTGATTTCAAAATTGATTTATTTCAAAAATTTATTAAAATGCATACAGATAGTAAAAAAATCACGATTGCTGCGCAGCGTTGTGGACTTTGACCATAAAATATATTTAAGAACTTTCTCACAAGCTTTACATTTCCAATGCAAAAAAACCGCATCTCAATCGGCCCAGTACTTTTTGAGAAAAATGGTAACATTGAAGAATAAAAATCACGATTGCAGCTCAACTTGATGGACTATGGTCCTTCATATCTAAGAACCTTCTCAGAAGTTATGCATATCTAATGCAAAAAACCGCATAATTATCGGTTCAGTAGTTTTCCAAGAAAATGGTAACAACAAAGTGCACAAACTAACGCACACCTCTTAGGGCAAACACATATATTATCGTCTCCGTTCCGTCGTGGGTACAAAATTGATTACTCAGAAATTAAAAAATGGTCTGATAGAGCCGATTAAATATGAAAATCAAGAAATAATGCCTAAAAAGACAATAGTTGCATTTGAAAAAAAACCTGTGCATATCCGCGGGCCACTTTAGTGGTCCGCGCAGCCAAGGAATATACTAGTACTTTATAGTAGTAAATCAGTTATTGATATTTAATATTGACGTATCGGGGATTAGAGTTCGGGTGTCTTGATCACAAGATTATCATCGCTACAGTCTAAAATGAGTTTGGCAATATTATAAGTTGAATCTGACTGCTCAATTTCATCTCTTTAGAGATGAGAAACAGTAAGAGTTATATGAAATTTTAATTTTATCGATATCCAATTTATTTGTAAACAATACAATCCCCGCGCTATATATACATTCTATACAAAAACTAATGAAATAATCCAAATTTTTGGGGACAGCGCAAAAATTTACGTGTTATGGATTCAGTAAAGGAGAAACTAAGCTTTAATTAGTCGAAATAACTTAAAATAGTAGCCACAAAAAGAAAAACTAGACGACTTTGTTACTCACCTATGAAATGAAATTCCTGGGCGTTTTACAATATTATTATTACCACACCCCACAACTGAGCACTTCGCTATAGTAATTGATTACATAAAACTAAGCAAAAACACATGAAAATATTCAAAAAACAGGTAATTATTCACGACTGACACACCGGAAGCACAACAGACGCCATTTATAGTTGACAAAAAATTGGCTTCAATAGCTAAATTTGATGACGTCTTGATTTGATTTTCATAACAATTGCGCGACACATTCACGCAATAACATAACACACCTGTCTCGTTCTAATAACGTAGCTTTTAGTAAGTAAGAAAAGTCAAATCATAGTTTTACATGTTTTATTAACAAAATGCATCGTATTAATTGAGTAAAATGCAACGTATCCTCTCCTATATATCAAATCAAAGGCAAAAATAGACTGTGTTTTTGTTAAACTAGCGGCACGCTATGATGGCCGGTTTGACGTTTGTCCGCTCATGAAGTTCCGTATTAATTGATAACGACTTTGAAGGAAATAATTGTATTACTTTATTGACGATAGTGATGTGCAGAGATTCATAAATTTTATCGAATGTAGTTTTAGGTTTAGGACTCAAAATTTATTAATTAAATTGATTTCTTAAATGTATACAAGTGTAGAAAAATCAGTTTGCACCATTTAAGGGGTGAATGTACTTGTGAATATGAACAATTTTCACTATGTGGACAAACCTCTGAAATCGCAAAAAAATATCAATAAATTTTTAAAAATGGAATCTAATACGATCGTCACATAGGATCGCTGGCTAGCACAACTACTACCTCCGGCAAACTCGCGTCAATGCTCAATGCAAAACAAAGCAGTTTCGAATTGACGTTGCTTCGAAAAGTATAAACTGTCAGTGCAATGCGATTGTGATATAGTTTTGACCTGGCTTTGGATTTCAAATATTGATACTGCATTACTGTTGACCCTTGCTCGTTAATTTGGACTCTGTTCAAGCCCTTTGTTGTGGATTTCGTCGATATGACCGAACGTACGCAGAGAACTGTTCTAAATAGTCAGACACGTGAGTTCGTAATACGCCTTCGTAACTATTTCGATCGTGAAGCTCAAAATGGAGGGCCAATTTTACCTATAACGTCAGTGGTTGAACGCGTAGCTGATGCGCTTAATATTGGACAACGAACTGTTAGACGGATAACTAAAAAAAAATATGGCGAGACTGGCACAGAAGAAAATAAACTTCACACACCAAAAAAGAGAAAACGAGCAAAACCAGTCGTAGGCATCGATAGCTTTGATGCCGATGCTATCCGAAGACATGTTTACGGCTACTATTTACAGAAGGAGTATCCAACAAGAAAAAAGTTGGTGCATTCACTGAAGGAAGCTGGATTATTCTTCGGTGGGGAAAGTTCTTTAACGAAGATTTTGAAGACCATTGGATTTCGATACAAAAAATGTAACAAACGCAAAATATTGATGGAAAGATTTGATATAGCGATGGCAAGGTATACTTTTTTACGGCAAGTGAAAGAAATCAAAAATTGGCAAAATGTTGTGTTCTTGGATGAAACATGGCTTAATGCTAACCATACTGTAGGCCGTTCTTGGAACGATGACACAGCAGCATCTACTTCCAAAGTTCCTGTAGGAAAAGGATCGCGACTTATAATTTGTCACGCCGGAACCATCAACGGGTTTGTCGAAGGTTCTCTCATGGCTTTTGCGTCAAAAACCACTGGAGACTATCATGAAGACATGAATGGAGAAAAGTTTACTGAATGGTTTACCTCAATGTTGTGTAGCCTCCCTGAACCATCTATTATAATTATGGACAACGCCCCATACCACTCGATGCAAATTGACAAGCCACCTGCCCAATCCCAAAAGAAAGCTGATATCGTCGCATGGCTTCGTAAAAATGGCGTAGATGCAAACATGAATATGTTAAAAGCGGAATTAGTACGTCTTTTAAAAGAAAACAAACCAACCAAGATCCGATACGTCATTGACGAAATAGCATTAGAACATGGGCACAGAGTTATACGGTTACCGCCTTACCATTGTGAGTATAATGCGATTGAGTTGGTGTGGGCTCAAATTAAGGGATATGCTGCAAGACACAATACAGAACCCCCATTTACCACAAAAAAAATGCTAAAATTATTAGAAGAAGCTTGTGAACATGTGACTAAAGGAGACTGGGAAAAGGTTGTGAATAGAACTGTTAAATTAATAAGGGAAGATTATGAAAGAGATGTGAAAATAGATAATATTATAGAAAACGAACATATAATTATTAATGTATGTGATGATAGCAGTGACGACAGTGAAAATAGTAGTATGGACGAATCTGATTAATTATGGCCTTTTGTGGCACCTTTTTTGGTATCTTTTGTATTCATATGTTTCTTGTGTGCATATAAAGTATGTATATTCATTTTCGTTCAAATATTCAGTTCGTTCAAATAAATTAAATAAACATATACATTTTTGTTTTATTAAACCTATTTAATCAGGTACAAAAACAAAACTTAATTGTTTTTTGTTCGAGAATAAATTGACATTCCACATCACTATTGTAATGTGTCAAACCGGCCATCATAGCGTGCCGCTAGAGTAAATCTAGTTACATCTAGTTATTCATGAAATACGACGAGCTTTCATTAAAAAAAAACTAATTTGATTGTTTGAACGGCCCTCCTAGCATTCATTCCCAGTAGTTCTCTTAACAGAACTACTGGCCTACTGGGCATTATTTTGCTCACTAGTTCCACAGAAGCAAAATAATCATTAGTGACATTAGTGAGAAGCAAACTCGAGTACGGCACGGTAGTATGGAACCCCAATTAAAGGATCGTCTGGAAAGTATACAGAGGCGATTTACACAATTTTACTCAATTGGACGCGACAAAAGATTACCATATATCTCTAGGCTAAAAAAGTTTAAATTGCACTCACTTTCAGATAGACGAAAAATACACGACATGGTTTTCTTACATAAACTTGTAAATGGTACCATGGATAACCCGGAACTGTTGAGCCAAATATCCTTCAAAGTCCCCTCTCGGATGCCTCGGTATCCTATCTCACTGTTCACCCATCGAACCCACAAAACCAATCTTGGCCATCATTCCCTTGTACCCAGGCTAAGCCGACTATACAGGGAATTTACATTAAAGGACAAATCTATTGATTTGTTTTGTGGAAAACTACAGAAATTCAAAGTCAAACTACTCAAATCACTTGACTATTAATGTCACATTGTCATTGTGATCCTCTTTGTCTTTTTCTCAACCCTGTATTATAAATTTTATGCATCTAATTTTCTTACTTTTTATCCAGTTTTTTTAAACAGTAGTTAAAATGAACGTTATATAATGATCGATAGTTATTCTCATTAATTTTTTATAGTCTTGTATCAGTTATCTTAATTATTTATTAATAATTCCCCAATGTATTCTTGTGTCAGTTATGTACGACTTTTCCTATGTGCATGATGTAACTACCTATAAATTGAATTGCTTGTAACCTATTGCCTAAGCCATTCAACATTTTGTATTCCTACTACTTGTAATTCTGTTGGTAGTTCAAATAAATTAAATTAAATTATATTAAAACTAAAATCACACCAGCAAAAAGTACACCCTTGGACATAACTATAGGGATTTTTGTTCCTACTATTTCTGTGATTTTTTTGATCGGACAAGGAACCCTTTTCGTCCAGAACCAGTTCGGTACATACGAAGTGTCGTCACCCTTGTCAGCCGAGAGGCATAGGTCTCTTCTTAATTCGGCGGCTTTCTAAGACTCATTTGACGTTGATCGTCCACTCAGGGGGGTTTCCGCTAAGTACCAAGGCTGAGCTTTTCGATGCGAGGTCGCTATACCAGTACCTTGGGACCGAACGTCTTTCGGTTTTCCGAACTATGTGCCTACTTTAAGTACCTTGTAGTAGTAGCACAGCGTAAATATATGCATACTATGGGTCGACGCCCATACAAATGACAGAGCCTGGCTTCCATGACGACCATGATAGTACCTGGAGGTGTTTACGCTTAATGTTACTCCCACCTATGATTGGACGAGGTATGAAACTGCATACGATATTAAGAGTGACAGAATTTTGTATCGAAAATTCTGCCAGTTTCCTCCGTCACGTCGCTGTCACCCCGCAGCGTTGCTCTGTCTAGACGCCTCCCTTGAACGACTGGTAGGAAAGAACGTTTCTCGTTAGAATGCGGTATTAGTAAATACCAATTGGTATTCTTAGTTACCTATAAAGTAGTTCCACAAATCATCCTCATTCCTCATACACAGTACGGTATTTGTCACTCCGGCAAAAGTAGCTCCCATCAGCGTCAGTGGTATGGTGTGATAGGCGTACCTTTAAACAGTAGGTATTTTATTTTTTCTGATGACTTAGAAGTGGATAGAGCTTAGAAATCAAGACCTAAACCTCTTAATTCGAGGGGTCCCAATCCAGACTTTGATTCCCGTACACCACAAACTAACTTCTTAACTTATCGGAGTTACGAATACTTGCGTAAGTAGGTACGTGCGTTTTAAGCAATTAAATATAAATTGCTTTAGCGGGGATTGAAAACATTCTCAAAATGTGTGAAGTCCGCCAATCCGTACTTGGCCATCATGATGGCCATCATAAACTCTTCTCATCCTGAGAGGAGGCTCGTGCTCAGTAGTGGGTTAATGACGATTGACGATGTTGATGATAAGTCAGCCTTCTTTAAAGATCGTAGCTATCTGGTGGTATTAATTAATGATGCAGCCTAAGATGGAAGCGGGCTAAACTGGGAGGGTATGAGTTTTAATAAACCCCCATACCCCGGTTCTGTACCTGCGGCATCATACGGGATCACACAGCTAATATTTTGCATTGAAGAATGAGTAAGTAAGTAAGTAACTAAGTAGGTATACATACCGTCTCATAATTGGTCCAAAACCAATAGCATGTGAATACATCAGAACATCATTGGTGGAGATTAATAGGCCTGCCATTGCTCCATATCGTGAGGTAACGAGAATCTATAACAGCGAACTCAAATAATTATTAATAGTTAGTAGGCGCTGCCAACTCGTAGACTCCACCGTACTTACTTATTAGGAAACGAAGCCGTTTTATTTTAAATGTATGTTTATCGAGGTGACCAGATTTCATTCTGGTCCTGGTTTTGGGTTTGCGACAAGTTAGTTCGTCATTTATATTATTTCAGGCTGTACCTACTACGTAATGGCGGCTCATGGACCGCCCAATTACAATAGGTATTGAATGGCTAGCCGTATTGAATAACGCGAAGCGTTGATTCGATGCGGCGGACGTTCATTCAGTCGTATAACAATCTGGCTAAACCTTATACCGCCGTATTGCAAAACGGAGCCGTTCTGTAATAGGGCAGGTTCGGCTGCGACATACACTAGTTATTACCTTTTTGAAAATATCACATCCATCCGGAGTGTCATAGTATCTATAATAATTAGGTTGATTCGGAGGTTTTGCGGTTTCTATGCATCCACACGACTTCGTCGGGGGTATATTCTCTTTGCCCTTACACGGCATTATGTAAATTATGGAACAGATCTGGAATCTTGAGCAATTTGAAGTGGATTGTGTCCAGATAAAAGAAGATTGTATCACAAAAAAGACGTTAGTGATGTGTGTTGACAGTCAACATAGATATCATCAATCTTTTCACGCAAAAATCTTTGATTTTATTTAAAGGAGAGGTTAGGAAACATCATATTTAAATTGAAGCTTCCGGTAAGTAAAAATGGCGTATGGGCGGAGCTTAAGCTGGGGGTTAGGGCTGGTATTATCGATACTTGTATAATCGATATAAAATTATCACAAATAAAATTAATTAATAATTAAACATAATATTTTGAAAAAACACTAGCTTACATAAATTACGAATATTTATATTTTATATTCGTATTTTCTAATGAACTACCTGATGCCCGCGATTAAGTCCGCGTGAATTGAGGCTTTTTGGTTCCCGCGGTAACTCTTGAATTTTCCGGAATAAAAACTAGCCGGCATGTTATTCCAGACTATAATCTATCTTTGTTCCAAATTTCATACAGATCAGTTTAGGCATGATTAACAACATAGTCCATACATCCCAAATTCGCGTGTATAATTTGTGTTAGTATAGATTTATATTATTAGTTCATGTGAACCTTACAAACAATACTGTTTCATAATAAAAGTTGGAATTCCTAGATATTATGGAAAAAATGTTACTGAATGTGATGATATGAATAATAAAAGTAGACTGATTTCAAAATTGATTTATTTCAAAAATTTATTAAAATGCATACAGATAGTAAAAAAATCACGATTGCTGCGCAGCGTTGTGGACTTTGACCATAAAATATATTTAAGAACTTTCTCACAAGCTTTACATTTCCAATGCAAAAAAACCGCATCTCAATCGGCCCAGTACTTTTTGAGAAAAATGGTAACATTGAAGAATAAAAATCACGATTGCAGCTCAACTTGATGGACTATGGTCCTTCATATCTAAGAACCTTCTCAGAAGTTATGCATATCTAATGCAAAAAACCGCATAATTATCGGTTCAGTAGTTTTCCAAGAAAATGGTAACAACAAAGTGCACAAACTAACGCACACCTCTTAGGGCAAACACATATATTATCGTCTCCGTTCCGTCGTGGGTACAAAATTGATTACTCAGAAATTAAAAAATGGTCTGATAGAGCCGATTAAATATGAAAATCAAGAAATAATGCCTAAAAAGACAATAGTTGCATTTGAAAAAAAACCTGTGCATATCCGCGGGCCACTTTAGTGGTCCGCGCAGCCAAGGAATATACTAGTACTTTATAGTAGTAAATCAGTTATTGATATTTAATATTGACGTATCGGGGATTAGAGTTCGGGTGTCTTGATCACAAGATTATCATCGCTACAGTCTAAAATGAGTTTGGCAATATTATAAGTTGAATCTGACTGCTCAATTTCATCTCTTTAGAGATGAGAAACAGTAAGAGTTATATGAAATTTTAATTTTATCGATATCCAATTTATTTGTAAACAATACAATCCCCGCGCTATATATACATTCTATACAAAAACTAATGAAATAATCCAAATTTTTGGGGACAGCGCAAAAATTTACGTGTTATGGATTCAGTAAAGGAGAAACTAAGCTTTAATTAGTCGAAATAACTTAAAATAGTAGCCACAAAAAGAAAAACTAGACGACTTTGTTACTCACCTATGAAATGAAATTCCTGGGCGTTTTACAATATTATTATTACCACACCCCACAACTGAGCACTTCGCTATAGTAATTGATTACATAAAACTAAGCAAAAACACATGAAAATATTCAAAAAACAGGTAATTATTCACGACTGACACACCGGAAGCACAACAGACGCCATTTATAGTTGACAAAAAATTGGCTTCAATAGCTAAATTTGATGACGTCTTGATTTGATTTTCATAACAATTGCGCGACACATTCACGCAATAACATAACACACCTGTCTCGTTCTAATAACGTAGCTTTTAGTAAGTAAGAAAAGTCAAATCATAGTTTTACATGTTTTATTAACAAAATGCATCGTATTAATTGAGTAAAATGCAACGTATCCTCTCCTATATATCAAATCAAAGGCAAAAATAGACTGTGTTTTTGTTATACAATTTGAATTGCTTGAGTTTGGATAGAGGTGCCAATTTTTCTTCTTTCAGCCGTCAGGGATGTAAGAGTTTATACTATAGACGGCCAGCAGGTAGGTACAAGGTAGGTACACAGTCAATCTGGATCTCGATCCGGCCATCAAGCCATCTATGATCGAGATCCAGACTGAGTGGTTAACACCATGGAAGTAGGAAATTAGTAGGTACCTTCTCTGTTAACACTGCAGTCAATCTGCGCCCCGATTGTATAAGAAAATCGTAAACGTTTGTAAATGAGGCAATGATTTGAGGTAGTACGAGTAGGTAATACCTACGTTTTCTCTCAGTTCACGTAACAGTTCACTGTTCACGGACAGTACGTGGTCCATTAGGATCCTAGTGGACTAGTGAGAGCTCCACTAAGAACAGTGGTGGATGGTGAACACAGTGAACTCCCAGAGTGCCATTCGATCCACTGGTGGAGCCAGACGGTGGATACTAATGAAGTTGAAGTGATATAGGATCCACCCAGACCATTGGTGGATCCTAGTAGACTCCAAAGGTGGATCCAGACATTCGATCCAATGGTGGATCCAAAAAATGAGTACGTTTTAAGAGTGTTTAATAATATGGAATTATATGGTTTGAAATCATTATTTAATAAGTACTCGTATCTCAGAATTTACCACCTTAATATTTGGGAAAATGGTACATACCTACTTACTTCGAAATTTTATTTTAGATTACGTGTTTTAAAAACACGTCGGGTGAAAATTTTCTCAATACTTAATTTTTTTTTTTCAATTTAGAATTTTCATAGACAATTGGATCGCGATTCGCAATCCCGATCAATCTGGATCGCGGACTTTATAGATTGACTTTGTACCGGCCGCCATATATTTTAATTTAACCCAATGATGATAAACGAGTATATTAAGGTCCTAAACCTCATTACTATTATTTTAATTTCCTACAAAACTTAAATACTTAATATGATGAAAAAAAACACTGTATCTATTTAATTACAATTTTATTAGGTAGTTACCTGGGTACATCTTTTAATAAAAATTACCTATAATAATAATATAGGTAATTATTTATTAAACAAACTATTTACATTTTTAATATTTTCTTAAATCTGATTTCGGAAATAGAACTTAAATAACTGTCTTACAATATCAAATTAACTATTAGAGATAAATAGTAGATGATTTATTTAAATTAGTTATTGCACCTACTTACATTGCATTCAAACTCGGTATATATGTCACCGTATGATTGTAAAAATCGTTTGATTATAATCTAACTCGCGAAATTGTAAACTGTCGACAGATTGTGAACCGTTCAATGTTCTGAGTGTCACTTTTTGAAATATTCATTGTATTTACGTTTTCTTGTCTGTGTCTTGTTATAGGTTAGGTTAGGGTTCGACATAAATAACCAGGCAATGGCCACTTAGGTCCTATCGGGTACCTTACCTAACAGATTACAATCTCCCGAAAAATAATGCGTTAAATTGTAATGTTTCGACAGTTTGCAATTTTGCGAGTTAGATTATAATTTAACGGTTTTTACAATATTACGTTGACATATATAACTATGAATAACTAGGAAGCTAATAAGTCTTGAGAATCTTCGTCGTCTTTATCGTCATGTGAAAATTTCATATCGGAGTCTGAAACAAAGAAATTAATAGAAATGAACTAAAATAGTCTTTGCTTAAGAAAAATCTTTTCCAGCCTGCTGTTCCGATGAATGATGGCGCGATATACCTAGATGGATGAGGAAAGTGGAAGCTGTGTGCTAGGCTTTTCCGAGATTTCAGTAAACGCAAACAGGCTGACATTGGTCTGATATGATTGATTACATACGATAACCTTCTGATAAGCGGACAAAAATTGTTTAACGGAACGCAAACGTCACTCTCCTTGTCTATGGTACCTGAGATGCCCCGTTTGACATTCGACGTTCTTGAACGTCGAATGTCAAACGAGCGCGCGAAAAGTATAGACTTTTCGCGCGCTTTGGAGTGACAGCTAAAAAAGCAAAGTTTGAAAAAGAACCGACTCGCGTAGTAGTATTGAGATTCGACGTTAATTACTACGTAGATGGATGAGAGGTCTCATGGGTCCATAGTAATGTATCCTAGTTAAATTATAATGTATCTATTACGGATTGTTGCAATTATTGTTTTAGATCATGTACAAGCAACAGGCCCGGATCTAGGGGGGGGCAAGCCGGGGCCCGTGCCCTGGGCGGCAAATTCAGAGGGCGGCAGATTCAAGCTTGGCAGACGGATACACTACTCAGCATTATCGCAACTTTGCGATGACAGACGCGCAGAATAGTAAATTTATAAATAAATAAAAGTTGTTTAATTCGGACAACTAAAGGATCTATAGTGTATATAATAGTAGGTTAGTAACAATAAAAACACAAAGAACTTGACTGACTGGTAGCTAAGCTATCAACGCACAGCCTAAGACGCTAGGGTTAGAGGCTTGAAATTTGGACAGTAAGTTCCTTTTGTGACGGAGGCGCCCACTAAGGAAGGATCTTTCAAAATTCATCCCCCAAATAGAACAGGGGCGATAATTTTTGAAACCAAAAAACCGAAAAAAAAATCATTGTAGGATGAAACCAATGAGAAAAGGCCTTTTCCAATCGGTTTCATGTAAAAGATAAAAATAAAAAGAAATCCCATCATCATCCTAATGGATAATGATGGGATTTCTCCGCTTGTCAACTTGCGCTTCCAGCGCTGGTTGTCCAGCGATCTTTTGGCATACCCGACCCACAGGTAGTGTATACGACAAGCTCTGGCCATATGCCTTGAAAAGCATTACCGTAGCTTGCTCAGTACAACGGGAAAATCTGCGAGCCAACATATTATTACCTCTGTCTGCCAAAGACCTGCGCTTTCTTTCAATATTGATTGAATCAGAAAGATTGCTGCATCCCGAATTACAGAAAAATGTAAGTATTGATGATGCTCAATTTGGCTTCCGCCCCGGGATTTTAGATTTTTTTTTCTTTTCGGACAGCAAATGTGTTAATATTATAAATGGCATATAATACGAGTACTTGCTGCTTACTTGTTTCTACTTATAAACTTTACTTTTGTTTTATTACATTAATAATTTTTGTTACTGTGGCGTCACCCGGGTCACAGCCGAAAACCAGCGCCCTGCTTTGTATGCAATCATTGGCATACAATGCAGGGCTTAATGCTGAGCTGTACAGTCATTCTGGGTGGTGTCACAGACAAAATTTTTACATCTGTAATCCGTGTTTTGTCTGTGACACCATTGTCGAATAAACTGTTTTTCTTTCTTTCCCGGTCTGTCGACGGATTCGGCTGTCCTCAGTCTCAAACATACAGTACAATACTACACAAAACGTAACACATCTGTGTATGCATGTTTTCTGGACCTGAGCCGCACATCTGATCTGTGAACTATGAAGTTCTCTGGAATAAATTGCATGTTGTCCGGGTCAAGGATGAGATAACGAGTCTGTTGAGATACTGGTACGGAGGCCAAGTGAGCAACGTAAGATGGGGCGACGCGATGGTACGTCAAGGGAGACTCACCTCTCCAGACCTTTTCAACGTCTATATCAACGGTTTGATCGAGAAGCTGAGAAGCGCCAGGGTCATATGGGAGATGTATGTGTGAATAATCTCAGTTATGCAGATGACATGATCGGAGGGCTAAGGAGACTTCTTTCGGTCTGTGAGCGTTATATTAAGGATCATGGATTGAAATATAACGTTTCCAAGTCAGAGATGATGATATTCAGATCGGGGAAGGGTCCGGAGAGGGTGCCACCGGTCTTTTTGAATGGTTTTACAATTCGGGAGGTGCGGCAAATTAAATATGTCTCGGTGACCACATGTTAGGACCGTCACCGAGGACCTTAGGGATGACTTGGACATCGAGAGAGAGAGAAGAGCACGGTTCGGTGCAACATGCTCGCGCGCTGATTCTCTAAATGCAGTACCGACGTAAAGCTAACCCTGTTTCGTACATATTGTAAATTTTTTTACACTTGCCAATTATGGACGAAATTCGGGCGAACGACAATGAGCACCATGAGGGTGCAGTATAATGACGCGTTCCGCATGCTCATGAGGTTTCTGAGGTACTGCAGTGCGTCGGGCATGTTTGCCGAGGCGGGAGTCTCCGATTTCTTTGCGATCAGGGGCAATCGTATAGCTTCTTTCTGGAGCGATTGCGACTTGCGAATAATGTAATTCTTAGGGTCATCGGTGAGGATAAGTCTAGTGATATCGGCGCTCTGTCCATCGAGACGCAAATAAGAAATAGGAAGTAGTTTTAGAAAATAGCTTAAGCTAGCTTTTATTTTTATTCTTATTTGTTTTTTCATTTATTATATATACTATTGTAACATTGGATTTTTATCCGAAATAAAGAGCTGTTATGTTAACACGTCTAGCGCCCCGCGGAACTGTTAACAACAAATAACACAGATAACGAAACGGCCACCTAAACGACCATATCTGACATTCGATAATATTTAATAATTATTTACATGTATTTATCAGATTGAACTGTGCGCGTGCGGTGGTGTCAACATTTTGTCGTACGGAGCGTTTACAAAAATAAACGGTACTCCGAGGTGTTAATATATATACGTTATGTTATAATATCAGCATCATCTATCAATAGGCTTATGGCTGAAATGATGATGATGATAAAGGTAAAAATATTGGCGGACGAGGGCGGCACTTTTCAATTTTTGCCCCGCCTCGAAAAAATTCAAGATCCGGCGCTGACAAGCAATAAACTAATAAAAAATCTGCCGAAGTACCTGATGTTAAATTATCCATAGGACTTTCGGCTCTAGATATTTTCAGAACTTTAGCAGATTTTTCTCTTCCACTAGATTTTCTCTTCCTTTTGCCGCTAACGGCGTGCTTTTCACCACTTTCAAGACTAAATTGATTATCTTCCCAATCCGACAGACGTTTTTCTAAAGCTTCGACTGAAATAAATCGTGAAATTAGTACTTATCATAAGTTATGAAAAAACTAGATGATGTCCGCAACTTCGTCCGGGTGATTTTTTTAATTCCCGCGAGAACAAAATTTTCCGGGATAAACATATAGCCTATATATGTCACTCTCCAGGTCCTCAACTATGGCCACGCAAAAAATCACGTCGATCCGTTGCCTTGACGCGGTGTGATCGAAGGAAATAAACTACTTTCGCATCTTACTAATATTATAAATATTATTACTCAATCACGTCCCAAAGTGAATGAACTAGACGTTTAATTCGCTATAATCCGCTACAGTAGACAAATCTGTATGGTACAGTGCGTGTCTTTCACCTGCAGCATGCGAAACTCACCACCCAGAAATTCGCACAGGCACAACACTACACCACACAAATCCTCCAAATCACTCTCAACGTACGTTTCACTCCGACACCGGAGCATCTTCAGGAGATGTTGACTCGACAATGCACGATTGTGAAGACATATAGACAGACGGACAGACTTCACAATCGTGCATTGTCGAGTCAACATACTGTAGCGGATTATAGGGAATTAAACTTCTAGTTCATTCACTATCATGGACTTCCGCAAAGTAACGCCTGCTTCTATTCAATACACGTCCCAAAGGCTGAACTGATCTGGCTGAAATGTGGCAATGATATAGATTATAGTCTGGAAGGCTACTACTAGTAGTATACATTTTATCCCGAAAAATTAAAGAGATCATGCGGGAACCAAAAAACCTCAAACCACGCAGACATTTTTTTAATACGATATACCGAATTAGCTGTCCACCAAAGGATGGATTGACGTTCTATCCTCGTACAATATTTTCCCTCTGGTCATCTTCGCGCACTAGCAGTATCTAGTAGATAGACTGTCTAAAATATCTACACTAGCGGCACGCTATGATGGCCGGTTTGACACATTACAATAGTGATGTGGAATGTCAATTTATTCTCGAACAAAAAACAATTAAGTTTTGTTTTTGTACCTGATTAAATAGGTTTAATAAAACAAAAATGTATATGTTTATTTAATTTATTTGAACGAACTGAATATTTGAACGAAAATGAATATACATACTTTATATGCACACAAGAAACATATGAATACAAAAGATACCAAAAAAGGTGCCACAAAAGGCCATAATTAATCAGATTCGTCCATACTACTATTTTCACTGTCGTCACTGCTATCATCACATACATTAATAATTATATGTTCGTTTTCTATAATATTATCTATTTTCACATCTCTTTCATAATCTTCCCTTATTAATTTAACAGTTCTATTCACAACCTTTTCCCAGTCTCCTTTAGTCACATGTTCACAAGCTTCTTCTAATAATTTTAGCATTTTTTTTGTGGTAAATGGGGGTTCTGTATTGTGTCTTGCAGCATATCCCTTAATTTGAGCCCACACCAACTCAATCGCATTATACTCACAATGGTAAGGCGGTAACCGTATAACTCTGTGCCCATGTTCTAATGCTATTTCGTCAATGACGTATCGGATCTTGGTTGGTTTGTTTTCTTTTAAAAGACGTACTAATTCCGCTTTTAACATATTCATGTTTGCATCTACGCCATTTTTACGAAGCCATGCGACGATATCAGCTTTCTTTTGGGATTGGGCAGGTGGCTTGTCAATTTGCATCGAGTGGTATGGGGCGTTGTCCATAATTATAATAGATGGTTCAGGGAGGCTACACAACATTGAGGTAAACCATTCAGTAAACTTTTCTCCATTCATGTCTTCATGATAGTCTCCAGTGGTTTTTGACGCAAAAGCCATGAGAGAACCTTCGACAAACCCGTTGATGGTTCCGGCGTGACAAATTATAAGTCGCGATCCTTTTCCTACAGGAACTTTGGAAGTAGATGCTGCTGTGTCATCGTTCCAAGAACGGCCTACAGTATGGTTAGCATTAAGCCATGTTTCATCCAAGAACACAACATTTTGCCAATTTTTGATTTCTTTCACTTGCCGTAAAAAAGTATACCTTGCCATCGCTATATCAAATCTTTCCATCAATATTTTGCGTTTGTTACATTTTTTGTATCGAAATCCAATGGTCTTCAAAATCTTCGTTAAAGAACTTTCCCCACCGAAGAATAATCCAGCTTCCTTCAGTGAATGCACCAACTTTTTTCTTGTTGGATACTCCTTCTGTAAATAGTAGCCGTAAACATGTCTTCGGATAGCATCGGCATCAAAGCTATCGATGCCTACGACTGGTTTTGCTCGTTTTCTCTTTTTTGGTGTGTGAAGTTTATTTTCTTCTGTGCCAGTCTCGCCATATTTTTTTTTAGTTATCCGTCTAACAGTTCGTTGTCCAATATTAAGCGCATCAGCTACGCGTTCAACCACTGACGTTATAGGTAAAATTGGCCCTCCATTTTGAGCTTCACGATCGAAATAGTTACGAAGGCGTATTACGAACTCACGTGTCTGACTATTTAGAACAGTTCTCTGCGTACGTTCGGTCATATCGACGAAATCCACAACAAAGGGCTTGAACAGAGTCCAAATTAACGAGCAAGGGTCAACAGTAATGCAGTATCAATATTTGAAATCCAAAGCCAGGTCAAAACTATATCACAATCGCATTGCACTGACAGTTTATACTTTTCGAAGCAACGTCAATTCGAAACTGCTTTGTTTTGCATTGAGCATTGACGCGAGTTTGCCGGAGGTAGTAGTTGTGCTAGCCAGCGATCCTATGTGACGATCGTATTAGATTCCATTTTTAAAAATTTATTGATATTTTTTTGCGATTTCAGAGGTTTGTCCACATAGTGAAAATTGTTCATATTCACAAGTACATTCACCCCTTAAATGGTGCAAACTGATTTTTCTACACTTGTATACATTTAAGAAATCAATTTAATAAATAAATTTTGAGTCCTAAACCTAAAACTACATTCGATAAAATTTATGAATCTCTGCACATCACTATCGTCAATAAAGTAATACAATTATTTCCTTCAAAGTCGTTATCAATTAATACGGAACTTCATGAGCGGACAAACGTCAAACCGGCCATCATAGCGTGCCGCTAGTTTAATAGCCTTGCTAGATGACACCGTGGAAACTCCTTGGTTTTCCAGGATAAAAGAAATACCTACCTTATTTCCTTCCCCGGGATGCAACCTTTTCATCAAAATCGTTTGAACAGATGGGCTATGAAAACGTATTTGTCAAACAATCAGACACTTTCGCATAACATTACTAGGACCCAATTGGGTATTTGAGAAATAGTCAAATCAGCAACTTTTTTCAAACGTCAAAATGCGTCCTAAGTGTGAGATTTATATGAAATTATGAAAAGTGACGTCATTAAAGTTCGATGCACTTTTTTACTTTAATCGATTGTTTAAAATGGTTATTCAACATAAAACTATCAAGGGACGTGGATATTACGACTTTTTGGATATTCTCTATTTATTAATCACTAAAAAAGAATTTATTTGAATAGTAGTCAAATACCCAATTATGAGTTAAAACTTATAGTTTTGATTATACAAGCCTCGGTACCTTGCCATATTAGTTTTTCGTTAGTCCGCTTCAGTTCTTCAATTTCTCTTGAAGTATCGACTTCAGCGGCCCTCTTCAGCTGATTTATTACCGAGGCCAATAATTCGGAGTTATTTAGCTGAAAATGCAAGCCGAATCAATATAATAGCTACCTATATATTTATGTAAGTCAATACTGACTTGTTTAAGATTTCTGAAAAAGAAGTCAAGATCATTAAAAATGATTTAAAAAAAAAAGCTTTTGTCGTCCGCCATACTGAATTAAGTGTGACGTCAACCCCATGACTTTTCGAATTTTCATAATATCGTGAGGATGCATGAAAAACAACTATCTATCAGCCATCGTTGGGAATCCGCCATATTGCATTTAGAATGACGTCGTCACACATTTATTCATTCTTCCAAAATAAATGCAACATTTCAGCTCAATCGGTTGAGGATAACTGTTTTAAAATTCAGTTAAAAGTTACGTACCTAAACCCATTAACATTGCAAAATATTTTATAAGCTTGTAAAAACGCATTCTTCTTATTTAATGAGAAGCGATTAGTTGACAATAAGTAGATACCTACTTATCTACCTAACTACAAAAATTCTTAGAAAGGTACCATAAATACTTACCTGTAAATCTATCCTATTTTAATCATTTCGATAGTGAGCGCCAAGCCATGGAATATACTTTCATTGCAGATTAAATAATAATTAGGTTTTTGATTTTATAAATCTCGCTTGTCTTAACGTTAGGTCCAGTTTTACCATTACAAAGCCTTCAAATGGTTGAGATATCTCAAAAGGGAAATAGGTATCAAAAGTAGGAAGGTAGGTAGGTTCCTACTTACGGAAGGGTCACACTTCGCTGCATGAGCTAACTCAGTCATGGCTTCCGATGTTTCATAGCGTCGTTCTCTTTCATACTGAGCGTTTCTTGCCCTCCGTTCATTCTATACAAATAATTATATATTCAGAATATAATTAAGTACGTAGTTAGGTAAGTTCTTGGAAGAAAAATTCCCTGTTAAGTCTTCTGTATGTTCAAGGAAGGTATAGTAGAGTTAAAAATTAAAATAGGTGCTAAGGTAGTAAATATACATATAATAAGTCTATGGTGCCAACTGCTAACCTAAATAGCATGCGAGCGAGTTGAATGCTGAGCTAATGCATGGTGACATATACATTAGCTCTGCATTCAACTTGCGCGCGAACTATACTTTCCTATTGTGAGAGGTGTAAACGAATTAAATTCCGAGTCAAATTCCGAATACGTGGTACGAGTAGATGCATTTCACGATACAAAAGCACTTGTAAAAGTTTATTTGGAAAAATATCTTTTTCTTTAAAATTTTAAGATTTTTTTTTTAATTTTGAGAATGGACTAAGTAGGAACTTAAGCGGGTGTTTGATAGGCCGTTGGCGACTGGTGTTACTTAAACTTGTGACGTGCACGGGCACAGCTAACTACGTCATCACTCATCGCCCGTCGGGAATCGAACCCAGGGCCTACCACTTATAAGACCACAGCGGTAAGGACTGCTCCAGGGAGGTTGTCAATTAATATATTATGATAGCTCACAGAGTCTTAACTTACAAGGGAGAGAGGAACTCTATTTTTTCCAATAGGTCGTCCGCGTCTTCGGTACGGAGCGTCGGACTCGGAGGCATCGCTTGGACTCTGTGTCTGTAAAATGGAATGTTTGAAAATTAGATACCTATATTTAAATAACATCTTAATTATAGTTCGCGCGTGAGTTGATTGCATAGTAAATGTATGGTAGGGCACATACATTTACCTACTCTGCATTCAACTCGCGCGAACTGTAGATAGGTAATTCTGAGTTCAAACCATGCATAAATGGTGGACCCGCGTACCAACCGGCTTTTCCCACCGGTGGGTGGAGAGGGAATTCCTGGTTACCCGTAAACCTATTGCATTATGGTAGGAAATATAATTTTGAAATATGAACGGCACTAGGTAGGAATATAGTTAGGTGTTGTATTTCTCGACACATCTTTGTGTCGTATTTTGGGTTTTCTTTAGGTAAAACGATAAAGACTTAGGTAAGTACTTAACTGCGTACATAAGTACTTATATGCCTTTCTGACTGTCGCAAAAAGATGAACAGTCAACAGCTCAATAGTAAAAAAAATTATGAGTAGGTAGGTAGTATTCGATAGGAACTTTAACTTACCCTGTCGGATTCCATTGCTGGAAAACTTTGCCCCTCACAAACAAAACGGCACAAAATCCGAGAAAATAATAAACCAACAAACTCTCCCGTAAACTACAGTCTACGGAACTATTGGAATTAAATATTTTATCTGAAACACTTCATTAATGCAACTGATTTGGCAAAACTCAAGTAATATACTAGCTTTGAATACCTAAGATGTGCCTACGCATTCCCTTTGTGTACCTACCCCCCACCCTCACAGGGTTGTGAGGATTATTCTGCAAGGACTATTTTTTTACCTGAGGCTTATTAAAACAAAGAAACCAATTCTTTCTTTTTTTCCAATAACGTTGTAAGAGATCATGACCGGTTTGTGTAAATTGGTACCTAGGTACTTAACTATTCAACAGTAGACCGTATTAACGTTCATATCTACCTACTCTCCGCAAAATATTCTACCTACATAATTATAATCTGCTCTCTTAATTCTAGTGGTTCGCCCCGAACTGAGACCTCGCCGTATCCATAAAATAGTAATAGTAATAGTTAACTATTACTATTTTAGACTCATTAGACGCAAAAGAGCTGAAGAGTTATTGGACATTCATCAGACATCATTGTGAAGTTCTGTTAAAAATACTGAAGCTCATTAGAAATCAAATAATTTCGTTTCCTTAATATTTATCTAATTTAGTATAGTATTTGTTGTTCAAGTACAGGATATAATTCAAATTGATCAAGTTTCAGGCTCAGCCTTTCAGAAAATTGAGCGTTCTGAGGTCAACTTTCGACGTTAGAAAATCTTCACTTTGAAAGCCCCCCATTTCGTCAATTTTAGGGGAAAAATTAAAAAAATATACTTATAAACTCTATTCCTAATTATCTTTAAAATGATATACTGCAACCCTATGTAACGCTATAAAACATATTTTACTTAGCATTCGCTTCTATGAGAGCCCCCCTGAAATAAAGCTTTTTATAACTTTTAAAGCCATATTCGGCTGGAGGCCATCGGTTTACAGATTATATTCAAATTTTAAAGTAATTACGTTCAGTAATTCTGAAGTTATAAGGCTCTGACAGACGGACGGACGGACGGACAACTGCAAATTGACTCAAGTAGACTCAGAGACCTTCGCTTCGCTCTAACAAGTACAAAAACAGTAGCTAGAGGATACCTACCTAAATAAAGGTATACTTAGTATGCGCGCGTGTTGAATGCAGAGCTTTTGTATGTGTCACCATACATTAGCTCTGCATTCAACTCGCGCACGAACTTTACTGCTTATTGGATACGCGTACATCTATATCTATATCTATACTAATATATAAATGCGAAAGTTTGGATGTATGGATGGATGTTTGTTACTCAATCACGCCAGAACGTCTGAAAGGATTCAAATGAAATTTGGCACAGAGATAGATTATAGTCTGGAATAACACATAGGCTACTTTTATCCCGGAAAATTAAAGAGTTCCCATGGGAACCAAAAAACCTCAATCCACGCGGACGAAGTCGCGGGCATCAGATAGTAAATTTTAAATACGAAAGTGTGTCTATCTGTCTGTTCAATGTGTCTGTTTGTCTGTTCCCTTTCCACAGCGGTCAAATACATACGAAGCTTGGAACAAATAGGTAGTCAGTCGGAGGAAGGACATAACCTACTTTTTATCCAGCAAAATTAGAGAGTACAAAATTAGAGAGTAAAGTTCTGAAACCTTACTTGATCCATATTTAACCCTGCCATATCTCTAACAGGTTCCACAGGCCTACTACCATCTTAGGCTGCATCATTACTTACAATCAGGTGAGATTGCAGTCATAGGGCTAACTAATTGTAGTGGATAAAAATAAACTGAAAGCTTCGGTGCCATATTATTATTATTATATCCTTGATTCTGAGTACTGAGTAGGTAGGTATTATATAATGTTATGTCGACTATGAATTCAAAACCTGAAAATTTCACAACCTCCTTTACCATAGATAAATAATAATAGGGCCTGTGGCAGATGTAACAATAGAGAACTTGTTTTCTTTGATCGAATGTTGGCTCGTTAAGAGAGGGAGAGATTGCACCCTACAGCCAGGGTAGGGTAGGGTTCAACTTATGAGATATAAATAGTTTTTCATTAATGCATAAATAAAATATTGCGGTGGTGATGGAACTTTAGTGCTTTACCTAGTTTCTGCAGACAGCAGGGTGCAAAGCTAATCTATGCTGCATATGTCTGTCTGTTACGTTTTGTTCACTACCCTTAATTTGAATTTGACGATATCTGGTACAACGATACTACTACAGCTACGGACAGCTTCGTTTTATGGCCTTCGGTCTGGCAAACCAAAAAAATCCAATAGGATTTTTTATTGTTCTAAAAATTTATTTGAACTAAGCTTATTCTATACAAAATGCGTATTTTTGGAAACCTACATTCTGTTCAGCTGCTCAGCGGCCGAAGGATTGACGGTTCGAGTCCTAAAGCTATCTCATACCTGCTCCTACATGTAACACAGGGTTTACATTTACTTGGAGAAGAAAAGGTTTTGTTAATGTTGCTTAATTTAAAACTAAGATTATGTTTTGATTCCCGTGGGAAATCTAAATTTTTCCGGGATTAAAAGTAGTCTATGTCCGTTCCCAAGCTGTCTCTGCTCCATATTTAATAAAAATTTGTTGAGAAGGTGGCTGTGAAAGCGTATGGATTTTGCAGCTTTTGAAATAATTTTTAAAGGGGTAATTCCCTCTATAATGTTAACGAAAAAGGACAAAACTTTTACTTTAAAATCGCTGTCAGCTTGCACATTGCCCTACAATCAAACGCGCCATACAGAAATGTTTTCGTGAAAGGTGTACTCCTAACAAGCACTCGTATACGCTCTCAGACGCTATTCGTTTCATTTTCTATCGATAGCAGATAGGTATGTTCAGTTTTTCCTTCAATAGCCCTACATATACTTTGTCATCTATTTTTATTTGATAAAAATTGGTTTTAATTTCCAAAAAGGTGCCTCAATTCGGCGCATACTTACTATCATTTTAGTTTAGCTAAGGAGAGCAAATGGAAACTCTTAATATTGACTATAGTTTGTTTTTCGAGGTACAGGTAGTTCATAAGTTTAGAGATATGTCGTTACGTCGTTAAGTGGTACCACCACGCCCAAAAGGTCAGATTCAGAAAAAAACAATACTAAATTATGGCCCAACCCGGGATTCGAACCCGGAACCAACGAAGCAGTTACATTGTACATTAATATGTGAATTGTCAACAAAACAGAAAACTTTTCCTAATAAGTAGTTGAAGTAGATTTGAACAAAAACTATAAGTATTATTTTTTATTAACTATTTTAGTAAGTAAATAAAATTATAATGTTCCCGTTTCGAATATTCAACGGTAAGAATATTAATTTTTAAACAAACAATAAGCTGTTTAAGTATGACTTAATCTGCACCACAGCGTTGATCGATATCAATCAGGCGTAGTTAAAGTACTGTGCAATAATATAACATGGGTTTTATTTGAAATCAGGCCAATAAAGGGGCAACGTCGAACCCTGCGGCGGCGAGCTGGCCCAAAATGCCGGCATATCGATACTGCGGTAAACAGCCGACGGAATGTAAGGCTGGCAGCGATTCAAGCAGTGTTCTCGTAAATAAGCCAGCTAGTTCCCACTGGCCAGCGTTCTACGGACAAACAAATAATTATTTTAACGCTTAGTAATTATTAGCCTGTATATTAAGCGAAGACATTTAAATATTATACTGTACATATTGAGTAGGTACCTAATGAATAATGGCCTATTATTATAATACCTAGTTACGCTTCTAAGAATGTTGCAATATTTCCATTATAAAATAAGTTCTAATTCTATAAATAATTAAAAAAGTTTTTCTGACAGAAACTTCGAGCGGGAAGGTGCACTTTAATCTTCTATCTCAACAATTACGTTTGTGTGTTTTTGTTACGAGTTGTAGAGTATATATAATACGAGTTGACTCAGGTCAGCACAATGCTGCCAGGGCTGCAGTGTGATTCTCTAAGAAACCTCTAAGCATTGCTCGCATCGATGCGGTCTGAGATGTTACATCGAAAAGATCGACCTTGCCTGCAACGGTAGGCTTAACGCTCGTCGACGAACTTATCGATGAGACGAACCCTACGATGTTTGCTTAGGCGAGCCAGTGATGTCATACTATTTTTATATTGGTACCGGTAAATGCTTACGATTGACTAAATAAGCCTATTTATTAGTTATAAATTATTGTTTTAATAATTTTACTGTTGTACTTAATACAAAATTACGTTTCGAAATGTCAATTTCTTTAAAAAATAATCATGATTTAATACTTTTGTCTTCAACATAGGCAGAATGCTTATAGACTTTGGCCTATACTTTTATACTTTTTATTATATACCGGGTGCTTTAAAAAAACGTTATCACACTGGCGGGATGTCTACATCTACAATCCAAGTTAGCAAAAAACTAAATAATTCTTGACCAAGGAATACTCGAAACACTTGTGACTGTGAAGGCAATCATTGTTTATAAGTATAAAAATAGAATCGAAGTGAAACACTTAAGATTCCATGGCGATCCCCGCAATACTGAAGTGCCATGGTGAGAGGCTAGTGTTCGGACTACTTGTGAAGTTGTGAGTTCATATTACATATTATGTTGTGTTGTATTTGTAAAAAGTTGTATAAAAGTGAGCACTAAAATATAATTTATCCAGTGTATATGGCAATAAGCTCCTCTTTGAATAATTGCTACATAACCTAAAAACGATGTTTATAAGTTCGCCATTAATTTCAGACCCTATCAATATACTTATGCTGTGTGCAGCACTTTGAAAAGGTGGCAGAAACTAGATTGCAGTGGAGACATTGGTAAACGAACTATCATAAAATACTTATGATATAATATCAATGGAAATAATTCTAAGGAAAAAAGCAAACTTATGTTGTTCATCAGAAAGCAAAAGGTTTGTTTATCATATTTTCTTGTGGCTTATGATTTAACTTCTTCCCTATAAACATAACAAGACGTGTATTAGGACATTTTACTAAAGACTCACCTTAACTATACTTCTTTTTACCTTCGGCTTCCCCGTCTGATATTCAGACCTCCCTGGTGCAGAATTGAGCACTGTTGTCTTGACGTGGGAGGTCCCGGGTTCAATTCCCGGCAGTGTCCATTTGGAAATTTATAATTTCTGAATTTTCCCTGGTCTGGCCTGGTGGGAGGCTTCGGCCGTGGCTAGTTACCACCCTAAAGGCAAAGACGTGCCGCCAAGCGATTTAGCGTTCCGGTACGATACCGTGTATAAACCGACTATGGGTTTAATTTAACTGCCATATCTCTAACAGGTTAGCCCACTACCATCTAAGACTGCATCATCACTTACTATCAGATCAGATTGCAGTCAAGGGCTAACTTGCAGTGGCATAAAAAAAATCTTGTGGGTTCTATTATGTGTATGTAACAATTTTGAGCGATTTTGATCCAACTTAGATTTTCTCTAATTATTATCCAGTTTGGTTCTTCGTACTGTAAGTGCTTATTTAATGGCGGCTGTTATTATGCAAAATTAACTTGTATTTGCCGACAGTGATGAGGTCTACATTAGAATGCTCTTGCCTAGAACATGTTGAATTAACTCTGGCATAATAAGTTGAATTAGAGCATTGTCAAAATATTCAATTTAATATGAACATATCTAATAAATACTACAATTTTTAAATACATGTATTAAATTAAAAAATTGCAGATCAAGCAGCAAGACTGGAAACAACAAGGATTTGGAAGAATCAAAATTTTACAGTCTGAAGAATCTAGGATACATGTTCAGATGTGTTGGCAAAAGATTTAGCGTTCCGATTCAATGCCATGCAGAAACTGATTAGGGAAATTGGTTTAATATAACTGCTATACCTGCCCCTAAAAGGTTAGCCCGCTACCATCTTAGACTGCATCATCACTTACCAGTACCACCAGGTGAGATCGCAGTCAAGGGCTAACTTGTAGTGGAAAAAAGGCTAATTCTGTGTAAAGTTACCGTTTCATCTATTTTAATGAAGTTTGGTAGGTACATAGATATTTTGTATTCAGGAGATTGAAACTTCTAGAAAACCTAAATCCACGCAGAAGAAGTCGTGTGCATCATCTAATGATATTTTACAAGCTGATGCCCACGACTTCACCGGCGTGGTTTAAGTTTTTTGATTCCCGCGGGAACTCCCTAATTGTCCAGGATAAAAAGTAGCCTATGTCACTCTCCAGGTCCTCAGCTATACCCATGCCAAATCACGTCGATCCGTTGCTCCGTTGCGGCGTGATTGAAGGACAAACCAACAAACAAACACACTTTCGCATTTATAATATTAGTAAGTATGATTAATTGTTGGTGTGTCCTTCAATCACGCCGCAACGGAGCAACGTTTCAGCGTCATTTTTGGCATGGGTATAGTTGAGGACCTGGAGAGTGAGCCTACTTTTTTTCCCGGAAAAAGGTTGTCGCGGGAGTAAATAAATACTTAAACCATGCGGACGAAGTCGCGAGCATCAGCTAGTACTATATATATTTAATAAGGTTTTTAATAGATATTAGAAATAAGAATGGATAATAACTTAAGGATTAAAAAATAATAAAAATCGGTTTTCAAAGTTTTCTTTTGTGTTATTTTTGCTTCAAAGAAGTATTCCTTCAACAGCCATTTCAATGTTGTTCATATTGCAGAAAATAACATCATAATGCAAAAATGCTATAAATATTATGAATTTGTAGCTGAAAAATTCTAAAAAATTGGAAAATCTTTGACTGAAAATATCAGAAAAATATTTGTAGCATTATAAGAAGTGCTATAAGATAAAAGCTTGGAAGAAAATAGTAAATATATATAAGACCACTTAGAGACCAAGTCGTTATCATCAAATACTATGATAATACATAGTAAGAATATTATATATAACTGTATAATATTCTAAAGTGCGTTTCTCCTTTGACTATGCTAACTGGTAATATTATAAATGCGACAGTGTATCTTTTTTATCTGGCAGCTACCTTTTCAAGACCTTATGCATTTTTTTACATACAAGCTGTTTGTAAAAAAATGCATATGGTTTTCGGCCACCGACAAAGTTTTTCACCAGTGAGGTCTCATGGGATTAAAACATTGATGTAGAATTTTAGTTTCGATGGATGTTTCGACAAACACAAATCTACTGAAAATATGAGCCGCTTAAGCGTAGCAGACAAACAGACACACTTTCTTATTTATAATATTAGTATGGATCCTTAATGTTAAATCAGACTTCGTTATGTAATAATTCAATCATATTTTTTTAATAAGTATGTAAAGCAATGTACCTAATAATCTAACCTACCATAAAACATGTTTAAAGGGCTGTTAAGTTTTGGCAATACTAATTACTTTGACTTGCATACCTTTTTTTACATTGCTCATCTATACTGATATTATAAATGCGAAAGTTTGTATGGACGGATGGGTGTTTGTTACTCAATCACGCCAGAACGGCTGAACGGATCTGGATAAAATTTGGCACAGAGGTAGAAGTCTGGAATAACACATAGGCTACTTTTTATCACGGAAAATGAAAGAGTTCAGGCGGGAATCAAAAATCCTCAATCCACGCGGACGAAGTCTCGGACATCAGCCAGTCTTATAACGTGTTAAGGTATAAGAAAATTCCCATTTGTTTTATTATTTTAAGTCCGACAATAATTTTACTATTCATAGTACGTAACATCGAAAGAAAAAGCTACAAAACATTAGCTTTTCATTTTGACACTTAAAATCGAAGGCGAAGGCGAACGATGCAGTCGAAGCCGAGTTAAAATACCTTGCAGAATATCACTTGCCATACATTTTATGTCAAACACGAGCTTCCTACATCCATCACATTTGCTCATGGAGCGCTAGTGTAGCAGCGACGAGTCGAAGATTACTAGAGAATCCAAAATAGGCTACATCTGATGTAACATCCGATGTGCAACTGATGTAAATCTTATTTTACCTTAGAGAATCACATAGCTGACCATTGTCACGAGTTTGTTGAAACCTTGGCGCCCGTGTATCACACAATATTTTTATGAGAAAACTTTAAATAAAACTAGAGCAGGTAGGTACTGGGTACTCAATAGAAAATCGTTTCTCACACACATACTTATTTTCACATCTAAAATACCAAATTGTTCATTTAATTTTATTATTCCACATCACTTAATAATAATTTAATCACTCATATTAATTAATAATTCATAAGAAAACCTCAATGAAAATTTTAAAAACAGCGCGCAACAATTGAATTGCGTAAGTGCGTTTTTTTAATAGGTTCTAGCTTCCAGCCTTTACTTTTTTGATTTATAAAACTTAAAAGAATTTTAATTAATTATAATAAATATCTTTTAAATTTCGTAAATTAATTTCATCAATCTACATCTTTAAGTTAAGTATTATTTTTTAGATTATCTACATACAAAGTCAATATCATTAAGAACCTTCTTGCAAGAAAACTTTTTATTTCTAATTATAGTGGACTTGCCAAAATATAAAAAAAACTGCAAAAAAAATAGCACGAGGGCAAAAAAATTTACTTACAAGTCCTGCTTACTGCTTCTGTAAGTGCATTTTTCGAGCATGTGTATTGAAAAAACCAATACTGTACCTTATAACTTACAAACGCAGATATAGCAACGTGCATCAAACGTATGATCTCACATCTCCTTATATAAGCTCGGGCGTTTTCAATAAGCGAGTCAAACGTTTTCCCGCTGCTTGGTAGCACTCGAATGCTGCTTGTTTCGCTTTTTGAGCAAGCACCCAGCGCATCGCATATCTCGATCCAAATTATCGTTTCACCATCTGAAAGAATACGAAAACTACATGATGCGATACAGTTACTTTACTATCTTTAATTTTATTAGAGGTATTGTTGTTTTTCTAATGAATTGAAAATTCAATTCAATTCATTATTTTTTTAAAGGACGAAAGCACACTACTGACAGTACGGGGATTACAAGTACAGAATTTTATAAGATAAAATTCTTGCATCGTTTGTTGTACATATTGTTAGTTAGGTATAGCAAATACAGTTTACCAATAAAAGGCAGGAATGTTTCAACCATGTTGTACTCCAAATACGATCCCAATAAAAGGGTTACATTAGGCCCGATAGCGCAATAGAATGCGTATCGTAGATGTCTGTTATTGTCCTTCGCCAGGGATCTGATCTGGAACAAAGTCTCCAAAGCCGACCCGGACTCGGGTAACACCTGAAAAACGAGGCTTCTATTAAGTTTTAACCAAATGTGGAAAAAATAGTTTCATGTTATATTAGTTATTGTCGATTTCTCCAACTCCGAGTAACGTTTAACCTACGAATAAAGACCTATTGTTAGAACAGCATTTTTGTCAAAACATCAAATTTAACGTTCAGAACGTAACGGCCCCTCTGTAAAAGAAACCATTACTGTGTACCTACGTTTTGAAAATCTGTTTGATCGATGAAAAATGTTTCATCGATCAAGCGAGCGTTTCACGTGAACGTTTTGTTGTCATAGACTGAAACTGACTGAAACTCAATATGTTTGGTTTTGACAAGATATCTTCCACAAGAAGCTAAACCCATACAGAAATTTTTAGTTCGGACATTATTTTCGAGCCATATATTACCTTCAAATCCTCAACTTTCGGGCTTTCATTTAGCTGAAAGTCTACTTCAGCGTAAGTTACATTTATACTCTCGCAATTGGAACTAAAAGTGCAGTTACATTCGGCGACCAAGCGTGCTCGCCCGGCCGTAGTTACGTCCACTTCTATCTCCACTGATGCAGTGTCATTGCTGAAGTCCTCCAGTTCGTTGAGAAAGTTTTCTTCTAAAGAAAATACCGTGTGTGTTTCTGATATTGCTATGCCGTGCTGTAAATGAACAATTACTACATTTAAGAGACTGATTAGTTATCGTGTTTGCATGTATATAACCAGCTGAAATGTTTTAATGCAGATGTTTTCCTGTGCAGGTAAAACGGAGCGTGTACATATAGGTAATTTATTATGGAAACCAGTGAAGTCACATACACTGTTTTAGCAGTACGTATATATGTCAGCTCTCAGCAGTAAGTACAGGCACAGCGCACAAACCTATATGCAATTTTTTATTATTATTCGGCGATAGGATTGTCCTTGTCGACAATCATGCTTAAAGAAAGCAATGATGGTTGGAGGAGTTGGAGCGCGCTTGCCAAGAAGATTCCTATTCATTCTTGCCTTGAAGGTACTTAAGTTGCTTAACTATTTGGTATTAAGGATAATATGAGACGAAACGACTAAAATAAATAAGTATGGTGTTGTTACCGATTCGGATGTATTCTGGAACCCTTCAGCAGCAAAATACCAGGTCACACTGCAAGATGGCGCTACACGAAACGCTTTACCCGAAAGCGTGGTAACACTACCCTGATTTATCACGCGAGATACGGGTTCAATCTGAAACCATCATCAGCAATTATTGCAATGGCAAAAAAAGCTAGGATATACACGTAAGTACAGCTATTAAATTAGTCGATTGATCCTACTATGAACCTGCGGAAAGGAAAATGCTAGCACAGTTAAAAATAAACAGACCAAGTCCAAAACAACGACAACTCAAAGTACATTAGTACTTATTAAATATATATGTACTAATGTACTATACTAATATATGTAGTAATTATTAAATTAATAGCCACGTTTTTCGTATTAATGCTTAAAAAATATAAGAAAGTGTTGCATTATAATTAGCCTACCTGCTACGCTATGGTTTATTATTTTTTTAGGTAGGTACTTAGTTAAAGATAAGAAACGAGTTTAAAGATAATAAAGTCCATCAAGTTGCTATGGATGTTCCAAGAATTCTAGTCAAGTTTTTTTATTATAATACAATTACCTACCTGGAGAAGAGGCAGATTTGGCTCCACGACGTCTATTGTCGCGTTTGCATTAGCCGATAAATTTGAACCAACCACAGTTAGAGTTATTAAATACCTGAGAAACAAAATATATACTAAGTATCTAAGAATTTTAAAAGTTTCAATAAACCCGCAGACAGCTGTGTCGTATGTGGTATTTATTGCACAAAAAGAAATAAGTACCTAGAGATCTCAACTAGGTACAAAAATTGCAGGCTATCTGATCTTTAAACGAACGCTGGAGCTGTGGCTGTCATAATATTATGACCTAGTCTAAGAAATATCTCGATTTAATAAGGCCTATTCAGTGATGTCTCTGAATTGAGTCTCTATTAAAAATATCTTACGAATGCCAATTTAGTTTTATACAAATATTACCTAGCCTAGGTATAATAGCTATCACACCACCTTCATTGATTAAATTTATCCCACATAAATAAATAGGTACATACATTTATATGCATGAATACAGGGGGAAAACAAAATCCCTGTCGGGTAATAAAGCCGGTACCAATACAAAGTTTTGTGTTTTGGTAATGTCTGTGGACTAGAAAAGTACTTACTTGCCTATATTTGGAATTCCAGATGAAAAATTAAAACTATTATCGTTACTATTTTCAATGAAGTCACAAGAATCTCCTTTGGTAAAGCATTTCCATTCATACTGAAATTATAATGAATTGTAATGAAAATATCGCTTGCATGCTCGTGAAAAGAAAAAGTATACAAAGATTTTTGAAATCTACCCAAAACCAAGCGAAGTCGCGGTCAATCACTATACTTATAAAATGTATAATGATGCGAGAATTTTCGTTATAAATGGCGGTGTTGTAACACTGACCGCAGGCTGTATTGATTCCAATATGAAACAGGAAATGACGGAGAATTACAATTTTTCCTACCTCTGCAGGATGATCTTCGTAATCATGATTTAGAACTAAAGACTTTACAGTAAAATCACTGTCTTTTGAAATTATTAGACGGTCAACGCTCAAAAATATACGCAGTCCCCGACTGTGAACATGTATCGGAACTTTTACCTGCAATTAAGAAATCATCATTTGTAACTCACTAGAGATTCAACTGAGAAGATACCCCAGACCTAAGGGTAAGGGTGGATAAGGGTTCCTTTCAAGTTTAAGTCAACCATTAACTAGATGGAGCGCTTGATTTTCATAGCTTAGATGGCTAGACGTTAGTTGAAACGCTTGGTAGATTTGACACACTTCCGTAGCTTAACAACGAGAACATATCTGGTAGAAAGGCATCCTTACCCTTAGGTCTAGACTATAGGTCGTCTCTCCTAAGTTGAGCTAAGTCAAAGCATGCAAAGGTCATTCTAAGAGACACGTTAGAATTGTGGAATTGGCAATCATAGTAAGTTTGTTCTAAAAAATAAATTCCTATGTTTCTTTTTATTCAAATAAACTTTTACCGAGTGATTTTAATCGTCAAGTGTTCCATCTACCAATAGTTGAAATGGTGTTCTTGCTGACAAAGGATTTTGGCGAAAGAGTGTTTGCAAATCTGAGGTGTTTGCTGTTGTTATACTGGCACACAATATGACTATTAGGTATTACATTACACTGCACTGTATCAATAGTTTTACCGTAATAGAACCCTGGCGGTAATAGAATGATGAGCACTAATTTCTATTAGTACTAAAACTCTACATCAATGCTATTAATAGATACCTCTTTTATTAAAACATTGTTACTCTCATTCTTGAGCTGGCAATTCACGTCGTAAGCACCAGGCCTTAAGGTGTACCGTGGTAATTCCAGTCTAGATCCAATTATATTATTAGATACATCCACGTAATGGGTGAATGTTGTGCTATAGAGTTCCCAAGCAAACTGAAAAAAAAAACTTCACGAAGAAAGGAAAATATGATAAATAAACCATCTTATATAAAGGTATATTTCTTACTAGCTGATGCCCGCGACTTCGTCTGCGTGGATTTTGGTTTTGGTTGCCACGGGAACTCTTAAATTTACCGGGATAAAAAGTAGCCTGTGTTATTTCAGACTATAATCTATCTCAGTCCCTCTCATCCAGAGCCGTTTTGGCAAGATTTAATATCAAACATCCATCCATCTAAACTTACGCATTTATAATATTATAAGTATATTAAACTCTTATATGTAAAATTCTCGTGTCACAATGTTAGTTACCATACTCCTCCGAAACTGCTTGACCGATTTTTATGAAATTTTATATGCATATTCAGTAGGTCTGAGAATCGGCTACTATCTATTTTTCATACCCCTAAAGCACCTCAATCCACACGGACGGAGTCGCGGGCGTCAGCTAGTAGAAGTATAGATTTGTGAGGGTCGTGACCGCTTGCCATTTATCACAATATGGTGAGGATTTTATTCGGATGACATTATATAGGTACAATGTACATAATGGTGTGATCCTTCTGCATATATTTTTTACCCTTAATATTACTTACGTAATAATCCTGCGTGGACGAACAAGTTGTAACATCAGCTTCAATAGCAAACGGTAAATCTGCAAACGTTGAGCGTCCCCCTAATAACATCATAGAAAATGCAGCATCAGTCGACACTGTCGCATCCTGGTTATCTTTATTGTACTTTATTGAAAAAGATTTAGTAATGATTTCATCAGAAGAGATTGCTGTTAACTTCAGAGTGTAGTTTACTCCACTGATGAGCTGAAAAAATAATAATAAACGTTTCATACATACTATTTATACATTCCTACATTATATGAAGGAAAGCTTCGTTCTTTTGAAAAGCTCAAAGACTTTTAAACGCAATTTCTAAGTTAAATCGAGCTGGAAGTAGTCGCGATCAACTGTAGAGGGAGTAGTTGCAATTTCAAGTAAAACTGCAACCACTCCTACTACACTCCCAGAACAAACCCTGTGCCCTGACTATACTGTAAGTATACTATTTAGCTATTTTACTAGTCTGTCTGCACCACCCTACATACTTAATACAAGATAAATCGAGTTTGCTTAGTTAAATTCATAGCACTGTTCATCTCTCTCAACATTGACGAAATAAGGCTGGGCAAAATTTGCTCCAAGGGGAGGCCATCCAATATGACTACTTGAGCTGCCACGTGTCTTAGGTACTTTTCTCTATAGAAGAAAGACCCTACATTCATATGAGAGGTTCACAGCACCTGAAAGATATCCTCAAATCTACATCGATCTAAAATACTCCTGAATAATTTTTAAATAAATAATTTTGAAGGTAGTAAGCGGTAGATGCGAGTACTTTCTCTACCCTCTCTCTTACCTCATCATTTTTGATAACAGATAGCAGTGGTTCTGCTTTAGGTCCATTCAATTTATTCTCAAGATCGCGAACAGATTTCCATGTCATGATAGTAAGGCGCTGTGTTGCTACTGTTAATGGACTCCAACTCACAGACCATTTTATGTCCATATCAGTGTTTGATTCCGATAGGATTCTAAAATATATTAATACTTATAAAAACCGTAGGAGGAGCCAAGAGCCTTTAAAGACACGAGGCACGAGCATCTCATTGTTCAGTACTGAAAACGCAAGTTAAAACACACCATGGTTAAAAGATAATAATAAAAAAAGATTCGTGTCGAAGGGGAAGTAACACGTTTTGTCCTGTTATGTACGTAGATTTTTGGTCCTGCACCAGGCGAATTTTGATCTTGCTTACTGCGTGAGATCATTGTAGTAATACTTTTTGAGGTCACCAGCATTTTTTTTATTGAGAAGGCTTAGTGCAAAGCAATGATGATGTCTAGGCTGGAACACGCCTGCCTAGAAGATTTTATCATTTATCTATGAGAGTGAGCCGACTCGTGCACAATAATTATTATAATAAGTGCGTCGTCTTACTGCACCTATATATTGACGTTGTATTGATAGAAAACAATACCTTATCATCGAGTAATCCGGTCTTCCCAAAGTATTATTGTCACTTTCTGGGCAAATAATTTGTGGTGCCATAATACTCAGCTCTGATTTTGCTGTATCTAAAAGCTAAGGTTTTATTTTTAAAACGAAATTCGATTGGCCTATAAACTACAGTTGCGTGATAATGGAACAAGATAGAAATGATCAATATGTACACATAAACGAATACATTGACTGATAAAAATCATGTCAAAAATGTTCTAGTAGATCACCATAAGAAGGATTAAAAGAAATTTCAGCCAAGCGAAGTCAGGGCACATTAACTGTCCTAAAAAAATTAGCTTTAGCATATGCTAGAATGATTATTTTCAGCTAAGTATCACGTCAGAATGTTTCAATATTACTAGTGGTACATATTATAATAAATTTACTTAAGTACTTATTAATAATATTTAGGCATTTTTTATGAAATTAATGTAGTGCAGGTGCGTGTCAATTTCCCACCGCAGGGAAAACATTATTTTCGCAAATGTAAGGCTGACGTAGGACCTGAATATTTATGTGTAATTATTGATAGTTAACATGAATAGGGCTGGGTATACTGAACTTCATATATAATCCTATGGGACGTTATACATCAACGTACCCAAAAAGTATGATTTTTTAAAATTGCAGCCTATTCCTAGACTAGCTTAGGTACTCTTCTGTACTCCATAACTTTGTCTCGGTCTTTAGACTATTTGATAGATATAATATACTATGTATTCGTCGGCAATCACATACGGTCTGTATATTCCATAGACCAGTGGTTCTCAAACTTTTTTGGTGACGGAACCCTTTTGGGAAGCAAACTACTTGATGGAACCCTACAATAAAACAATAGTTTTTAAAAGTGTATTCTTTATTAACAAGCATAATAAAAGTACAATGTAACAGTTACGTTCTAATTATTACTTATTTTACCACATGGCAAATACAATAATAGAATATATTCTATTAAAAAAGAAAAAATCTAACTAATGGGAGGTATGAAACTGTTTTTTATTTTTCATCTATTGGTTGATATCAGGTTTGATAGAAGACAGTTGAAGTCTCATATCATGTTCGGCGTCCAGTCTATTCCGATATTTTGTTTTCGTGGCTGCATAGGTTGAGAATCCTGTTTCGCACAAATATGTTGTTGGGAACGGGAGAAGAATATTCAGAGCCATTTTGCCAAGCATTGGATATTCATCACGGATTTTGCACCAAAAATCGTTGAGAGGCGTCGTTTTGAACAGTGACTCCATACTTGGGTCTGATGACATTTCTTAAAGAGATTCATATATCTCGTTTGACATACTTTCGGGCTTTTGCAAGTTTCATTTTTGTATTCTGTTCTTTGGGAAAATACTTTTCAAAAGATTCGCGCATCGAACTGAGATATTGGACCAATTCTTCAAACACATCATCTTGAAACATTGAGTCAACATCTTGAGTCGTTATCGCTACCAAACTCACTGAGTGACGTAAAGCTTTCTATTTCTTTCTTACCAACGCAAATAATCCAAAAATCTAATTTTCTTTTGAAGGCAGTTATTTTGTTATAGGCCTGAAACACTGTTGTCTGTTTACCTTGCAATGATAAATTCAATTCGTTCAGTTTTTGAAAGATATCCGCCATAAAAGACAATCGGAACAACCAAGTTTTATCATACAAACGGTCCTTCAAATTAAAAGAAGTATCTGCTGAAAGAAACATTTGTAACTCGGCTCTAAGTTCATATAGCCTTGTTAAAGTTTTACCCCGAGACAGCCATCGCACTTCTGTATGGAGCAGCAGTTTTTATGTTTGCTGCCATAATCTTCACACAATAATGAAAACAATCGGGATTGTAGTGGTCGTGATTTGATAAAATTAATTATTTTGACCGCTTCATCCATAACTAATTTTAGATTTGATGGCATTTGCTTCATCGCAAGTGCTTTATTTTTTATTCGTGACACTGTTCACCTCATGCTGTTTTACCTGTCATCGCCTTGGCCCCATCTGTGCAAATGTCAATGCAATTGTCCCAACTGAGATTATTTTCTTCAAAAAATATATTTATTTTATTAAATATTTCTTCCCCGGTAGTGTTTGTGAGCAGCGGTGAACACATAAGCATGTCTTCTTCAAAAGAACTTTCATATGGATATCTCACGATAACCAGCAAGATAGCCAAACCAGCGACATCAGTCGACTCGTCCATTTGCAAGGCGAATCGTGTTTTTTGTAGACGTGTAACTAGTTCTTGTTTGACGTAGCTTGCCAGCTCATGGATTCGCCGTGAAACAGTATCGTTAGATAGCGGCACAGTAGAAAGATGCTTTGCAGATTTTTCATCGAGCATATATTTTGTTATGTCTAATACACATGGCTTTATTAAATTCTCAGCGATAGTGTGCGCTTTACCTGCTTGTGCAATGCGATAGCTAACTAAATATGATGCCTCCGTGGCCTTTTCGTTGATAGTTTGTGTTACATGCATCATATTTTTTTGACTGTCCAATAACTGATCTTTTTTACGAACAAAAAATTATTTATTCTTGTCTTTAGACTCGGGATGTACAGTTTCTAAATGTCGGCGCAATTTGGCAGGTGCCATGGAACTATTAGGAAACAGTTTACTACATAGCATGCAAAGAGGTGAGCCGTTAGAATCAACAAATCCGAAACTGATATATGATTCATCATACTTCCTTTTTTTCGTCTTTGAAACCGTCGAGCTTGACGTCTTGGCATCATCGTTTGGATCGGTGATTGCTATATTCTCCGCGCGTACTGCTTTTGAACATTCAGCGTCATTAGAAGATGTTGTTGCAACACGTTTAACACCTTTAAGCCAACGTTCCATTCTTCTTTATTTATAATGTTACACGTTAGGATGGTGGGGTCTAAATAATGCACAATCGTTACTGACGAGGCGCGACGCGCGATCGCCGCTTAGTCCTAGACTCGATCTCGAATATTCTCGAAAATACTCGAGTCGGCGCCTTTGATACACAAAAAGCAAAAATAAAAAGAGATATAAACAATAAACAATAATAAACAAAAATAAAAATTGCGTTGTAAACGATCTCGACTTTATTTTTTGAAGTTAGAGTCGAAAGTCGCTTGTTGACAACTATAGCGTCTAATTCAGAGGCGGCTTTTATCAAAGGAACTGCGCGCGCCCAAGTATACAAGTATACATGTTGATACCAAACTTATGAGATATTTTACCAGCTATTCTAGGTAACACATGTTTCTACAAATACAAATAAATAAATAAATACCTATGCGCGGCCGCGGAGTCAAAACGTTCGACCAGAGAGAGGTGTTTTGATTTTTTTTCTAAATTCTTGCGGAACCCGTACAGAGGTATCGCGGAACACTAGGGTTCCGCGGAACACACTTAGAGTATAGCTGCGCATAGACTTTGATATGTTCAAGCACACACACATTCACTTATCTTTCGTCACACAATTTTTTACTTACTCTCAGCGATAGAAATACGAACAATAATAAATAGGAGTCCATTTTTTCTAGCCTGTGGGTTTTCATTTGGTCCTTTTCGATTGGAAAATAAAAGAGGAATGAATTTATTAAGTCAATAGCGTTCGAAACCATGTTGCATGATGTCAGTCGAAACAATAATTATAAAATTAAAAATTCTACGCCATTTTATTAATTGTACCGCCCTTGTGCCACCTTTCATATTCATTTTGTGACCAATGTTATTGGAATTTTTCTTCTATAACGCTGATTCAGACATGACTAGGTACTTTGGTATCTAAAGATTAATTATAAGAGTCTACTTGTTTAGATTACGAAGGATTTTCACGGCTACCTAAATATTTAAAGCTTCAAATCTCACCTGTGCAGTGTACTAACAGGTACCTTACTTATTTCGAGACGGAAATACCCGAATATATGTATATATGTATAGGTACTTACAGTTTTATAAGCATTTTTATTAAACATTTTTATTAAGCTTCGCTTTAAATATTCGCTGTCGATTTCAAATCTTGTTACGGATTTCTTTTGCTAGCCGATGATAATTATTATTTTACTAGCTGATGCCCGCGACTTCGTCCGCGTGGATTGAGGTGTTTTGGTTTCCGCGTGATCTCTTAAATTTTCCGGAATAAAAAGTGTTATTCCAGGCTATAATCTATCTCTGTGCCAAATTTCATCTAGATCCGTTCAGCCGTCGCGCTGTGGCATGATTGAGTAACAAATATGCATTTGGGGTTTTTTGGTTCCCGCGGGTACTCTTTTATTTTTCGGGATAAAAAGTATTATTCCAGACTATAATCTATCTCTGTGACAAATTTCATCCAGATCCATTCAGCCGTTCTTGCGTGAAAGAGTAACAAATATCCATACATAAAAACTTTCGCATTTATAATATTAGTAAGGATTTTGCCCTCGAATTGCATTCGCGAGGAGCTAGCGAGGACAAAGGAGCTATCTATAGGTACTACGTACTAAACAGACAGAAATCTTATCACTTCATAATGAACTATCGCACTATGGCACTCGGTCGGATATTTTTCTGTACCTGCAGGTATTATTTTTTTTTTTATCCCCTACAGGTTAGCCTTTGACTGTGATCTCGCCTGATGGTAAGTGATGATGCAGTCTAAGATGGTAGCGGGCTAATATAACGGCAGTTATATTAAACCCATACCCCTACGTATTCAGTTTAATCATTAATTTACACATAGATGTATGTAAATATTTATATATATATATATATATATATATATATACTTATTTCTATATTAATTATTTATGTAGTTAATATATTTATTTAATAATAATTATTATAATAAAGGATATAGTAGTATAGTACCTATTAGTAGTATAATTGTTAATTTTATTGCATAGATTATGAAAATTGTATGTAGTACTGATGAACATCTGTGGTTGTTTTTGTGGATGTGTAGCACTTTAATTTGATAGATAGATAATTAGTTAGATAGATTTGCTATTACTGTAAGTATAACTATAAGTAGTTTTTTAAGTATCCTACTAGCTTGCAGCTACGTAGCTTTTTTCCGTGGTGTCACCTGAAACAGGGTTTGGGCTGAAAATCAGCGCTGTATGTTTAGTGCTTGCACTGAACATGCAGCATTATGCTGAGCCTGGGCCATTTTTTGGGTTGTGCCATGCGTGATATGGTTCATCCCTGCGCCTCACCGATTGTTGTTTAGATTATAGATCTTGTTTAGATCGTTGAGGTGCAGGGGTGATCTACCTCTTTAGGTATGCTTGTTATGTATGGCACAATTTGGAAATAAATTTCTTTTCTTTCTTCTATTTGGTTTCTACACGGCATCGTACCGGAACGCGTAATCGCTTGGCAAATGGCAGCACGTCTTTGACGGTAGGGTGGTAACTAGCCACGGCCGAAGCCTCCCACCAGGCCAGACCAGGGGAAATTCAGAAATTATAAATTTCCAAATTGACCCTGCCGGGGATCGAACCCGAGAACTCTGTACGTTAAGACAACAGCGCTACACACTGCGCCACGGAGGTCGTCAAAAAATAAAACAATTTAGCTTTTTCGTTGTAAATGCAAGGCCGAACAAAGCTGTACTGTCATAGGCTCATTTGGGCTATCGTAGGCTTATCCGCTTTAATACGACTATGGGGATGTCACACCGCAGTTTGCCGAAACGCCTACAATGGCTGTGGACATTAGAATTAGCCTGTAATCCAGCTGATATTTCGCCTACAAACAAGATATTGCGGCAAATTATCATTTAACTAGACGATTCCCGCGACTTCGTCCACGTGGGCTAAGTTGTTTTGATTTCCGCGAGAACTCCTCAATTTTCCGGAATAAAAGTTCCAGTAGGCTATGTACTTGCCACTGTACCAAATTTGATCAAAATCCGTTGAATAGGTGGGCCGTGAAAGCGTACCAGACAGACAGACAAACAATTTCGTAATATTACATTAATATTATAATTTATATCAATATAACAAAAAACGCTACCCACGTAATAGTCGTTTAGGTACTTAGTACCTATTAGATAAATATAAATCTTGAAGAAATCATGAAAAACGCATTTTCACGAAACCGACCATTGGAAACATTTTGTTTATCTGGCAAACAATTTCTAATCTAATAATTCGATTTAACATCTACACAGTTTTAGAATTACGAGGCTTTGATTTTTTTACGAAAGCTTTTTAAAATATCCTTCTCCTAAATATTTCGCAACATCCATTTAATATCTTCCGTCGCAGTCGTTTGACTCAGTCTCAAAGAACAAAGGAATATATTATGTCTGAATAACAAACGTAGAAAAGTCCATACAAATGCGATCTTTTACAATGTCGTAACAAAGATTAATCTTCTACAATGGCATACGTCCAGTTTTTCGGATAAGAACTCGTTTTGTTGAATCCCCTTGGCTCGTCGGCCGCTTCAGCAAAGTTACCTACTAGTGCTGAAATTATTCTGTACTGCATTTTTTTAGCTGCCGACAGGTCCGACGGTCCGACAAGCAAAGCATGACGGCAAATGGCTTGCAGAATGCAATTTACTATTTAGTTATTAATGGAAGAATTAGGAAGGAGGAGGGTTGTTAGGGGCCATTTTTCGCCCATCACATACTCGAAAAGAAAAGTTTCATTTTCATAATATTTTTAAATGTCTATAAATAGTTAAAGACATATACTTTTTATTCTATGTGATTTACGTAATAAATAATACAGTAATACATAAAAATAATTGCCTAAAAAGAGAGTGTTTTGTGTTTTTTGTATTTATTTTTGGTTTTTATCAGATTTTCATTTATAATATTGTTTTTCGTACATAAAGTCGCTGATGGGTGAAAAATGGTCCTTATCCAACCCTCCTTTAATTCGTATAATCCGCCACTGTAGGTAAATCTACGAGTATGCGGTACAGTGTGTATCTTTCACTTGTAGCTGGCCATATTCACCACACTACACAATTCTTCAAAATTATTTATTAATTTAATTAAAATATTTTAATCAATTATTATAAATTTCGTTATTTTTTACTGGATTATTTCGTTAGAGTCGATGTAGAATTAGAATACGATGAACAAAATTCATAGATTTTCCGAAATATAAAAAGAGCCATGACTGTGTCCGAGATGCAAGCTATTTCTCTGTACCAAACTTCGCCAAAATAAGGTTAACGGATAAGACAAAGAAAACTGACTGACAGACAGACAAACATGGGACTGGGTCGTGGGACTGACCTTTTTTTATCATTTAAATCTTCTGTTCAATCGCCTTCTTTTTAAAGAAATGGCTTAGAAAGTAGAAGCGTTTAAGTATTTTAAAAACGTCGCTTCCTTAGCAACTTGGAATTCCCTCAGAAAAACAAATCAAGTAAAAGAAAACCTATAAAAGTAATGTTAGTTGATACCGAAGTCAATTGAGCGTACCATTGATGCTCTACGTGACTTGGGTTTATTCAGCTGATTGCTATTTTGGGATTGAATTTTTTGTTGTACTTCATAGATTTCACCAGGGATTTTAACTAATCACCTTGTTGCCTTTGAACTACATTGTTAAAAATCCCAATTTCAACGAAAATCGCGGAGATGATTTTGAAGGTATGGTGAGATTTTAGGGGATCATTCAGGATTTTAAAGACGTAAATTGTCACGGGTACTCATCTCACACCTGTGATAATGTACGTGTTTTACTTAGTATATGTGGCACCGTACTGGAGCGTATTGCTCGTCCACGGTAGTAACTACGTCTTAGGGTGGAAAGTGGAAATCAGCCGTGAATGAAGCGCATACTAGGGCACCCAATGTTCTAACTTATGAGCCCATGGTGGAGATTGCATACCACCACGCTAGAGGTCGTGAACGTGATACGAATTAATGATTTTTTTATCCACTACAAGTTAGCTCTTGACTGCCGTGTCATCTGATGGTAAATGATGATGCAGTCTAAGATGCAGTTAACCTGTTAGGGATATGGCAGTTATATTAAACCCATACCCCTATTCGGTTTCCACACGGCATCGTACCGGAACGCTAATTCGCTTGGCGGCACATGTTTGCCTTTAGGGTGGTAACTAGCCACGGCCGAAGCCTCCTACCAGGCCAGACCAGGGAAAATTCAGAAATTACAAATTGACCCGGCCGGGTATCGAACTCGGGATCTCCACACGTTAAGGCAACAGCGCTCAACACTGCGCCACAGAGGTCGTCAAAATTTCTAAAGATTGGCGTCCAATTTTAAGTACCTTCTTAAGTAGTGTACGGTTACTCCGAGTTTGATCGAATTTGAAATACGTCTCACTAAAGTGAGGTGAGAGTGAGCTCCTCCATACATCTACAGCCAGCGCTCCAAGCGGCAACATGGTGAACAAAAAGTCACCGAGTCATTCCCACTCCAAGTGAAATTCGATGAGAAAGATCGAGTCTTTAACTCACCAAACGTACAAAAAATACGTTATGAGTAATGTCATTTGCTATTTTGGCACTCCGAGTGTTACTTTTTACACAGATTGACATCTCAAAGTGCGAGAATGACGTCATTTTCACACTCGATAGCGGATTCATAACTCACCGAAAATATTCCAGTGATAAACTATTATATTGGGACACGATTATGACTGCGAGGCTTTATTTTGCTTGGAAAAAGATAATGGACGCTGCGGAATGACCGACGTGAAGACAGGCGTGATAAGGCTCAAGTTAACCGCGTCTCAGACAAAAAATTTCGTTCAGCTATATCGGCTCACGAAGAGAGCTTTTATTTATTTGTGCAAAATGTTGAGGGTAAACAGTGACCTCAAAGGCTCGCAAAGAGTATCGCTGGAGACGAAGGTACGTATGACAATTCATTTGGAAAGTATTGTTAATTCCACATAGTATTTAGGTTATATTTATTGTAGCAGCCCCAAGAACTATGTATTTATTTTATTAGTAACTCTAAGTCGCTGTATTAACAACGCAACGTACCTACTTATCTACTAAACGTAGAGCTATGCATTTACCTACCTACATTTGTACTAAAATACAAAGGTTCATACACACTTAAATACCTACCTAAAACATATTTCTGTCAAATTACAGCTGCTTAGTGCACTGCTTTTTTATGCCAATGGCGATTATCAGAGGATGGTTTGTGAGGCCTGTCATCTTGGACAGCAAACTGAGCAAATATGTGCATGAAGTCACAGAGGCACTTAACCATCCTAATGTGGTTAGGAAATATGTATATAAAAAAAACTAGATGATTCCCGCGACTGTGTGGATTAAGATTTTTGATTCCCGCAGGTACTCTTTAATTTTCCAGGATAAAAAGTAGCCTATGTCCATCCCCAGGATACAGGTAGACTGGTGGGAGGCTTCGGCCGTGGCTAGTTACCACCCTTCTGGCAAAGACGTGCCGCCAAGCAATTTAGCGTTCCGGTACGATGCCGTGTAGAAACCGAATAGGGCTATGGGTTTAATATAACTGACATGCCCCTAACAGGTTAGCCTGCTACCATCTTAGAGTGCATCATTACTTACCATCAGGTGAGATTGCAGTCAAGGGCTAACTTGTAGTGGATAAAAAAAACAATCTACTCCTGTACCAAATTTCATCAAAATCGGTTGAGTAGATGGGTTGTGAAAGCATAGCAGACACACACACTTTCGCATTTATAATATTAGTATGGATTATAGTGTTATAATCATATACTTCCCTCTCCCCTGAAAATAAGCATAAAGCTTGTGCTAGAAATAGGTACAACAATAGACCTGCGATAGATCTTACAACCATTAACCATTGAGCTATTGGTGGTTACTTCATGATTAAATGTTACAGGCTGTGGATGTTGACTGCCACATCATTAACATCAACCCAAGATACCCAGTATGATTCCACAATCAGTTCATCTTTAAGCTAAAGTTAAAACTCCAATTTTGAAACTGAAATGCCTGCATGTAAATCAGGCAATACTATCTTTTAGGTATGATATTTTACATTAATTTTCTTTAGCAAACCAAATAATTGAGGCCAATTCTGTTGTACACAGGGTTTGAAGCTAGGGTAGGCATTAGTTAGAATACCTATTTATTGACTGTCATGATGAAAAATGAGCATTGATGTATTTCAATATGGGTAAGCAGTGCTTTTGTGCCTCTATGAACTGCACGCCACTGGTTGTACACCATAACTAAATTTAAATGACAGCTCTATTTAAGTTGCTATCCCTTTTACATTATATTTATTTTTCTTGTGGAATTGACTGGCAATAGATTTAAAGCTGTCATTTTAATTTAGATATTGTGTTAAACAGAATTGGCCACAATATCTAACGGGCTAATTTACATAATTTAAGGGAAAAAAAACACACTGATACTCATAAAATTGTTTACTGGAATCCTACACATCTGCCTCTAGTTTGTCTGTTGTGTATATTAATTTTTTTTTAACAAAAATGTGTTAATTATTTATTAAATTTGAATATTTCAGAATTCCAATGGAACAGCCCACGGATAACAACTCTGATGTAACAAGTGAAGTGAACAATCCTCTCATCGCATCTTTTGTGGATCAAACAAGGCTGCTGACAATTGCCCAACAAAAGAGACAGATTAATCAATACATATTTCAACTAAAATATATTTGTATGATTACCTTTTCAACCTTTTCAATTTATTTTACAAACACAACACAATATTAAAACAAAATGAGTAGACACATTTGGCTAACTAATCAATGATTATTCTGGCCCAATGCCGATAGACTATTGAGGACTTGTGCCCAATTACATTAAGCACTTTGGTGCTAACTTCCGAGACAGTGGGGTCTCCGCATTTCCAGTTGCACTGAGTGCCCGAACTGCTGCAGTGTTCTCAGTGCGGGCACCTTTTTTTAAATCTTTGTAAGTCTGCAAATAAAAATATAATATTATTATGTACCTGCAACTTTCTTGTGGATAAAATTAGTATATATCAACAGTGGCATGCACAGGGTTTGAAACTAGAGTAGGCATTAGTAGGTCAGAATACCTATTTACTAGCTGTTTTGATGATAAATACATATTGACTTATATCCATTTGGGTAGCAGTACTTTTATGCCTCTATGAACTGCATGCCACTGTATATCATTTTATTTTGTGTATATTGTAGTTTACTTGAGTTTAAGTACTGTAATATGTCGTGATCTTACCCGCTTTCAGTGTTCGACAGTCCTGTCTGGCCCATGCTCTTTTAGGATATCTTTAGGTATTTGCCACTGGAAGTCCGCCCTTTTGGCGCTTATCAGTCCTGTGAACTCACCACAGTGGCTTGGTGGTCGTATGGCGACTAAGATGTTTATTTGTTGCTTCTTGATCTAAATGAAGAGAATAATAGTTGATTATGGCGATAAAAATAGACGAACACGTTTGAATAAATATGAAATATTAATTTAATATCAATAATAGGTAAACAGAAAGATTTGTCGAGAAAATTAGTTCAGTTTACATTTTGCATTCGCATCTACTTACTTTTAGGCACAGTTTATGTTCGCTTTCCCTCCATGTACAATCAATTATAATTAAAAAACAAGTTAAACCGGTGAATCCGAATACCACTACCCACTACATAGGAGCCGAAACGAAAATTATTAATTGTAAATAAACCAGAGTACATTAAGATACTACAGCGCGACCGCGTATCTCTGACAGCTACAGTATAACGATCGCAATCACCTCTGATTGGATAACACTCTTCCACTATTGGACAAAATCCATTGAAGTAGCAAGAACACCATAAATTTAGCCAATCACAACAATTGATACTGTAACAATGATTGATGTAGTATACCGACCAAAAATGCTGGTCAATATCACGAGCAGTGTTACCAACTCTCGAAAATATTTGTCCCTAAAACATAAGTCAAAAAGCCCCAAATATATTTTTTATACGACTGCCTGAAAAAAGGCGTATATTGTTTTCAGGGTTCATGTATGTATGTATGTATGTAAGTATGTATGTATGTATGTATGTATGTGAGTTTGTATATTCCACCATAACTTCTATACGCCTGACCCGATTTTGATAAATGAGGTATCGTTAGAATCCCTAGCTTATTCCGGGTGACATAGGCTAGTAAAATTTTTAAAAAAATTGATGGGGTGACCATGGTCCCGCATTAAAGACTAAAGTTGAAAAAAAAATCGAAAATAAGATTAACTGTATAATCATCATCTAGAAAATGATGAGTAGATTCCAAAAATATATAACGTTATAGTTCAATATCCAGTGATTCACAAACAAATATCATTTAATAAAAATGTGAATAAGACTCCAAAGGCATGCAAATCGCTTCATAAGGAGGTAAACTCCGAAAATAATATAGCAGGGCAGTCGTATTTTTTAATTCGTTAAATTAATTTCACTTGTTTACCGTACATTCAAAATTAAGATTCACAATGAATGATTCAAATTTTCGCTAATAATGAAAATCTTAATTTTGGAATTACGGTTTTCTTATTGATCGTAAGAAAAAATTACAATAAACATTATTTTTAGAAAATTAAATATTGAACAAGTAACTTCAAAAAATTATAATAATTATACAACCAATATTTTGTTTGACTTGTTATTCATTCAACTCCGCATTCTTAATAATAAGAATCGGTAGTAGATGATAGATCTAAGAAATAAAAAATAGGTAAAAAATATAAGAAGCCAAAAAATCCCTAAAAATATACGGGCCCTAAAAGAAGCCCTTCGCATTTGTTTACGCCCTAAATTTGGGGCCAAAAGCCCTAAGTTGGGAACCATGATCCCGTGGATAGATAAAACACAGACTTAAGATTAAAATAATGACTGACATAGAGTAGACATGAATTTTGAAATATTGTGGCATTTTACATCTTACATCCATGATTTTCTTATAATGGCAACAATTGAGAGGACAAGTCTCTCTGCCTCGGACTGCAACAGTCAAGTGTGGTCTGGCGGTACTGGCTGCTATTTTCCCTCGTAGTACGTACGTCCGATATCCCACTCCTTGAAATCACACTTTTCAGCATCGATTTGCATGTTCGCGGGAGATATCTGTCCCCCTGAGGAGACAGATTGGAATTATTTATTATTATTAATAATTAATGTTGTATGCATTTGGTTGGGGTAGGTACCTCGAGGGTACTTAATACTAGTTCCACTGAGTTTTTATTCCCCAGTAGTTCACCTGCGGATAAATAGTTGCATAGAAATACATATAACGGGGATTCAAAGACATAACGTAGGCATCTTGCATTTAATGACAACTAGTGATGAGTAATGAATTTATTAATGTGCTGATTTCTGACAGATTTCTCATATGTCTGGCAACTCTGCGGGCCTATCACACAGCCTATCCTAGCGATCGGCGACTTTGAATGATTTCATTCGAATTATTTGATTATACAAATAATTCGAATGATTTACCAAAATTATTAACTAACATGCTCCACTAATTGATACTAATTTGATTCTATTAATGATAGTTACAAACTTGATTCGAATACTGATTTAGAAATACTGATTTAGATATTGATTACTGATTTAGAAATCGGTACAGTAACAAGGAATTTCAAAATGGCGCTGACTTAAAAAATTTTGGTTACAGTTTCATGTTTTGTAATTTAGCCACCTCCCGGCTAGTTGCCAGGATCCTCAGATATCGATTTTGAACGGAATCAATACCTATGTGAGCACCAGAATATTTTTAGCTGCTAAACATTAAATTTAACTCCCTAAAATAATAAAAAAACTCGCTAAAGTGGCAACACTGGAAACCCCAAGCTTTTTGAATGTTTTGATTAGAGACAATAAAGATTTTGGCATTTATACTTTTTTATGACATTCTACCATAAAGAAACGTACCATAGTGTGCGCAAGGCTGTCAGTGTCAAACTGCCAAAAAACTGTCAAATTACGCAATGAAAAATGCCAAAATGCCGCATGTATCTGTCTCAGTTTTTTGCGAATGTATGAGAGAGACAATTGTTGCGATCGTTTTGTCATACGATTTACTAACTCCGTTTACTCACTTTAATAAAACGTGCCCGTTTGATAAACTCATGGTATGGAAATATTCGCTTACACTTGGCGAGGTGAGCTCTCACGTCGATCAATCGAATTTGCAATGTAAAAACTCGGAGTAACGCTAGTGATCCAGTAAAAATAGAACATAATTTATGATCTACAGATAGACAGTATGTTACTCTATTCTCTACATTCTCGATGGCCTTCATTTTGTGCTATTGATTTCGTTGGTTGTTTGGCGTCCTCCGAGGGCAATACGAATCATAAATCAGAAGCTATTTTCAAGGATATTAGCCCAAGGTTTAAAAACAACCGTTTCGCTCGTGCGGAGTACAGAAAATGTTTTATTATTCAGTTGAGTGAAGTGACAGCCTACTTCTTAATAGCTATTGACCGTCAACTAATTTTGTAACCGATATAGTAACCGCTAATTTCATTATCTAGTTCGAACTACTAACGTCCCTACCGGGGTTTACGTAATGATATAGGTACAACAACAACCTACTAAGTTTGTGAGTACAAACTATTAAAAATCGACTCGTTCCATTTCGCATGCGCCGTGAGTTCCAATGCCGTGAACATCGTACGGACCAGTTGCTATTCATCTCAGCAGCTTCACGAAATGCGACGGAAACTACCGATTAGTTCCGAAACGATCACTGTCTGGGGCTTACACTCGCCCGGTCCGCGCTTTATTGACCATTTCCTGCGATATTCGCTCTAAAATATTAAGATCGCAGCGAAATAAATGTGTTCAGTGATATAACACTAATTAGTGACCAGAGTATCTAACAAACACATGCACAGTTTGTGTGTAAGTCATGAACAGAGCGATACAAACAATAAGACACCGTGTACTGGATTACGATAATCAACGCTAATCAAGCAGCGGTGAGAATACGGTGTGAAATATATGGTAAATATATATTTGTATTATAATATCCTCAATCTGGTAATAACCTTGTGAGCGAAGATATAACTAGATTTGCAAGCGGTCAAAAGATTTGTAACAAAAATAATAATGCCAACGACGATACATGAAAACATTGCTCTGCTAAATATGATGTCTTCTGATAACCTGGAAGACGATTTGAAGAGCGTTCAGCTACATTATCCATCGGAGAGACGGTTACAGAGCGACGGCGCATGCGTGGAGGAGAGGGTGAGGACGTCGCGTGGAGACATACTGGTAGCGGTCCGAGGGGACAGGAATAAGCGCGCGATAATAACATACCATGACCTCGGACTTAATTATGCTGCAAACTTTCAGGCGTTCTTCAATTTCATCGATATGAGGTCGATTTTGGATCAATTTTGTATTTATCACATCAATGCCCCGGGCCAAGAGGAAGGGGCACCGACTTTGCCCGAAGACTTCTCGTACCCCTCAATGGATGCCTTGGCTTCTCAAATAGACTTTGTCCTCGGACACTTTGGTATTAGATCCTTCATCGGGTTCGGGGTTGGCGCAGGTGCTAATATTTTAGCTCGTTATGCTCTTGTGAATCCTCAGAAAGTTGACGCTTTGGTACTCATTAATTGCACATCTACTCAGGCTGGTTGGACTGAATGGCTGTATCAGAAAATAAACACGAGACAGCTGCGATCCAGCGGGATGACTCAAGGAGCCCTCGATTACTTGATGTGGCACCATTTCGGTCGCAGCACCGACGACCGTAACCACGACCTAGCTCACGTGTATAAGGAGTGCTTTTCTCATGTCAACCCCGTAAATCTGTCTATGTTCATCGACTCATACCTACGTCGATCTGACCTAGGAATCGCAAGGGAAAGCAATACGATTAAGGTGCCAGTGTTAAATGTGACTGGCGCGCTCTCTCCACACGTGGAAGATACAGTAACGTTTAATGGTCGGTTAGAACCCGCCAAAACGTCGTGGTTGAGTATTTCAGATTGTGGCATGGTACTGGAGGAACAGCCCGGCAAGATTGCGGAGGCGTTTAGGTTGTTTCTCCAGGGTGAAGGTTACTGTAGATAGTCACCTCGCCGTTACAGACAACGACACAATATGCAACGCAGCTATAATATAGAGTGCACCCGATGCTTTACCACACGCAAGCTTTAATAATAAATTTGTTGTAGGCATTGGAAATGTAGACGGAAATTGTTAACCCTCGTATAAAAATATTTACGAAAATAAAATTATTTTCTAGCTGAATTAGACTTTTTGTTCTCCTTATCACGAAGACATCTATATATTATAAAGGAAGAAGTCAATCCTATGTCATACAGGAAGCTTATATTAAATACTAGCGGTCGCCCGCGACTACGTCCGCGTACAATTTCTGACTTCCTATGAGATTTTCCCGCTGCAAATAGCCTGGATACATATATAGCGGCCAAAACTAATAAGTAATAACCTTAATGCCGATTTTAAAAACTAATAACCTACATGCAAACTTACAACCCCAATTTCACATCCTTTAGGGTGGATTTTCGTAAAATTGTTAACATAGGTTATTATTATTAAAACTAATAACCTTTATCCCGATTTTCAAGCCTCTAACTTCAAACACAAAGGACTTTCATACAAACTTACAGCCCCCATTTTACCATCTTTGGGGTTAATTTTCGTAAAATTAATTATACAGGTTATTATAATTTAAAACTAATAACCTAAATCCCGATTTTCAAGTCTCTAACATCAAAAACTTAAAACCCTCATGTAAGCTTCCAACCCCTATTGCACCTCTATTGGGGTAGATTTTCGTAAAATTGCTTATGCAGGTTATTATTTATTTAAATTTTATGACCTAAATGCCGATTTTCAGGTTAGACTTCAAACACATAGGACTTTCGTACAAACTTACAACCCCCATTACACCCTCTTTGGGGAGAATTTTCGTAAAATTGCTTATGTGGGTGTTATTATTTATAACTATTAACCTAATTGCCAATTTTCATGTCTCTAACTTCAAAAACAAAGGACTTTCATACAAACTTCCAACCCGCATTTCAACCACTTAAGGGTGAATTTTCTCAAAACCGTTTCTTAGCTGCCGTCTACACCATAGAAGGAACCTATCTTCCAAATTTCAACTCTGTATGCTTTATAGTTCCTGAGAATATATCGTGATGAATCAATGACCTTTCGCTTTTATATATACCCAGTTATATTTTATTTAAACAGTTTTATAGGCCCATACGAAACAAATTCTTATTAGCTAAGTGGACAATGGACATACTAGTTATGTGGCGTACCTAGGCTGCTACTAAATAATTTAAAACAACGAGAATAATCTAGGTACAAATACTTCCGCTGTTATTGTGGGGCCGTCCTTCTACACCTTTGTCACATAACATATTCTACACTGGCTGTTAAATTGTTTTAACTGCTAATTATACCTAAATTGCTAAATTCCAGATGAACATAAGTTAACACTTCACTGCAATGTCACCTGAAGCCTTATTTACCTGCGTCAATCATTGTTACAATCTGAATATCTCTAATCTGAGTACTTAAGTTTTGTTTGCTACCTCAGGATTAGTTAATACTTCCGGTATAGGCCAAAATCCGTTGTCATAGGATACCATAAATTCAGATATTCACAACAATTGAGATAGTCACAACGATTGATGCAGGTTTACATAATAGAGCTACGTGTCTCACGATGCTGTCAATCATCATCATTTCAATAGTATTGTCATCTCGGCATGGTGTGGAAATTGGAGTTTAAGTGCTCTAACTACGGCCGAAACCTTTCTGGTTCAGATTCATCAGGTTTTATTATTTTGGTGAAATCAATACTTAAATAATGGCATGTAAACTTAATATGCCCACGAATTCGTCCACCTGCATTAAGATTTTTTGGCTCCCGCGGGATCTCTTAAATTTTCCGAGATAAAAAGTAGGCTATGTGTTATTCCAGACTATAGTCTATCTATGCCAAATTTCATTCAGATCCGTTCAGCCATTCTGGCGTGAAAGAGTAACAAACATCCATACATCCATACAAACGTTTTTCGTTTCGCGTGTATAATATTAGTAAGGATATTAATTGGAGGGAATGGGGATAACAGGCTGCCACTACCCTCATCCCTAACGCTTTCGCGTAGCACTTTATATATTAAACCTAATTTTATCTAACACGTCGATTTTAGTTAGGTTCAATACACTTAAAATTCAATAAATTAGGCAAAACTCAATAATAACAAGAGACAATGCACAATAAGACCTTAAAATTGGCTAAAATGGAGTTAGGACTATAGGTAGACGTTGCGAATGACATGTACGCAATTCACATTACTGAGAGCACTTTTAGGGCTTCAATTGATTTTGAATGTTCATAACGAGCTATTCGAGCACAGAGTTTGAGTTTGACTTCCATTGTAAAGGGGGTTTTAACGGGATAGTTACATAACTATTTGTTATTCTTGGATATGTCAAATTAATAAAGTTTAAAACAAAATACCTGTTAGACAACCTATTATGAGGACATTATAGGTGTCTTTAACCTTCCGTGGTGAGCTATAGCTATATTTAATATTTTTATAGCTAATATTTTTAGACCAAAATTATTTACCGACATTGAACCTAGGTCCTTATGTTTTCTAATTGGGCTACTACCTATATGCTAAGTATACCTCTTTCAAGGCGATATATTTTGATTCGTTACGCCCAACGCCGTCTTTTTGAAGGTTTTGCAAAGTATTTATTTGTAATCCACTAATTCCGCAATCTTTGCAAGAAATACCAATTTATAGATTTGTAATCACGGTTATATTTTTGTGACTTGTTGTAACTGTGTAACTAGTAACGACCTGAAAATACTCTACCTTTTTTCTTTTTTTTATTCATTATAGGCTTACGCTTGACCACAATCACACCTGGTGGGAAGTGATGGATAGTGATGATACCTAAACTGAATAGGAGACACTTCAAGAGACCAATTCCCCAGTTTGTATCTTCGTCTGTTCAATAAAATGAATAATATTAAAGTACATAATATTTGAATTAAGAAATTTATTTTAGAAGCTTACAATTTTCGCTGATGAGAAAGGTTTTATAATTATACGGTCGTTGAGCTCGTTTGGAATTATTACAGCTTTAAAATTCCATTAAATTGAATATGCAAATCACTCGCTGTTCAGTCGAATTCACAAGTTTATTGAAATAGACAAATGACGTTTAATTATGGCTTAAGCCATATCTAATAGACCTTAAGCTATAATATTAACTAGTATGTCCATTTTCCACTTAGCTAATAAGAATTTGTTTCGTATGGGCCTATAAAACTGCCATACCATTTCACGGTAAAGTAAGCTATTTTATCAAAACTGCAAGTGATCCGGTCTATTATATTGCGTAGGTATGTCAATGTAGGTACACTACGCAGTGTTAAAAAATACTGAGTAACAGCACATAAACAGATACAAATTGTAATTGTAATTGTTGAATTGTATCTGTTTACTGTGGTTACAGGTTGTTCTCTATACCTTCCGATATCTTTTAAAGATTAGTGCTTATGACGTCATTTCGGTTGGTCATTAGAGTTACGACTTACGCCAGAGTTGGAGTTACATCGTCTTTGTCTACACAACTAAAATAAGTCTACTTACCTATCCAATAGGCATTTAGTTTTATTCACTATAGGTTACCGGGAAAAAACTATGAAACTAAAGCAATGTTAGTCACAAAGGGAGGACAAACCTAAAACCAAAGGTTTTAAAAATTAACTACCTAAATTAACCTTTCAGAAAATTTCATATACCTTCCTACTAGCCTTCTCAAACAAATAAAATTGTAGGGAACTAATTTACAAGGTAAAGTAATAAGTTTTTGTATTTTACATAAGGGTATTTATTTGTTTCCAATACAAAAGTATTGAACTACAAAATTGTAGTGGGTAGTTGAAAATTGAAAACCGATCACACAATGGCCTCGTTCCGTCGAACAAAAGGCAAGGACTGAAAAACTAAACGCGAAATACCTAATGCTTTTTCAAAGCAATAATTAATTTTCGATCCGCTTCGAATGTTCGTGGTGTTTCCTTTTTTGCGAGGGGGTTTTCCCTGAATAAACGTGAATCGAACCCCCTAGGGGGACGTGGTCAAATGGACTCCCCCGGTAGGAGTGAGGCTTCACTCCCACCTCCCTAAAGTGACCACTGGATCAGCGGATTATGAAATATTCCTACGGGAAAAGTATTGGCATCGAAGCTTAGTATTCTTAGACACTAATGGAGTTTTTAATTAGTTTTTTGGAATTCACACACTTGAGAATAAACACACACACGTAAGAAAACTCTTCGTGGGGTAAAACACTACGGAAAAAATGTGCAGTCTCTAACAGGTCTTTGATTACTTTATGAGAAAGTATTTAAGTAGATATATATACTATGCCAGAAAATTTGAAATAGAAAATACCAGGAATTTTCTGTAATCTGATTCGAATTTCGAATTGCCAGCATCGAAAGCATACTCAGTGGACATACCGAGCATCAATGGTATTCCGACGCTGGAATTCAGATGTTAGGGCAAGAAGATATTTTATATATTAAAACCCTTGGATATTCGCCTCGATCGCTTGACCCTTAGACAGAAAAATACGTCCTCAACTATATTCAAGAATATTTCAAGATAAATACGTGAGCATCTTTATAATGAATCAATACTTATCTAAATCTGATGGTGGTATCGAAATACCACTCATTCACTCACTCACTCACTCACTCGCTTACTAATCTCGATGTCTCAGGAACTATAAAGCATGCAGACTTGAAATTTGGAAGGTAGGTTCCTTCTATGTGTAGACATAAGCTAAGAAACGGTATGGAGAAAATTTACCCCTAAGGGATTGAAATGGAGGTTGGAAGTTTGTATATTGAAAATTGGCATGTTAGGTTATAAAGTTTTAATAATAACAACCTGTATAAGCAATTTTACGAAAATCCACTTGAAAAGGGTAAAATGGGGGTTGGATGGTTACATAAAAGTTCTTCGATTATGAAGTATAGACATGAAAGTCAGCAAAATAGGTTAGTCTAGTTCTATAGATAAGCTTTTGCAGCGGAAAAATTTCATACGCGTACGAAGTCTCGGGCGACCTCTAGTTATATTATAATTGCGAAAGTGTGCCTGTCTGTCTGCTACACTTTCACGGCCCATCTGTTCAACCGATTTTGTTTGTGATGTTTGGTACAGGGATAGTTTACATCCCGGGGAAGGACAGGCTACATTTTATACCGGAAAATTCAAGAGTTCCCGCGGGAATCAAAAATCTTTATCCAGGCGGACGAAATTGCGGGCATTATCTAGTAGGTTATAAAGGTTCAAATTGTTATGACCAATTCGTTAGTTGAGACGTCTGACTAAGTAGGTATCTGTTGGTTAAAGCCCTAATCGATTTTACTTTTCAGTAAATTACTCACCAGTTCTCCGACTGGATAGTTAGCGACTGGCTTTACTACTGATCGGTTCCTTGGAATAGTGGTTATCGTATTTGACTGCTGATGACGAGGTCCTGGGCTCGATTCCCGGTTGATCCATAAAGTTTAAATAAGTTTTAGACAAGAAGTTTTTATAATTAGGCAGGAGTATGAAGTTTTTTTTTTCACTCCCAGTCCCATGCCACAAACTCAAGCTCGGACCAAGTAAAGCAGTCGGCCCTTGATCTCTCTCCGGTTGTGATGGATTTCCGTCACATTAGTTTGTCAGACTAAAGAAGTAGAGGAGTGCAAAGGTTGGGTGTGCACACACCTATAATATCTCCTATATCTGTCTCCCACGCAAAATGCTGTAATCTGCAATACTGGAGAATGTGTGCCTATGCGAAATACGGTTGGAGCGATATCAGGGGCACGGGAGTGCCCATGTCAAGTCTGTATCACAAAATAGAGAAGGATTAAATAAAAACCTGATTGAGATAAATGATTTATATTACAATAAACAAATTTTCACATAGATTCAATATTTACACCATACAATTATATTGTCATAAAACATTCAATAAAAATTGACTAGAGTTTTAATGATAATATTTATTTACAAATTTAAGCTCCATTTAAAACTATTACGTCAGTCTGACTACAACTATATTAATATTTACAGTTTTACTAACCTCGCATGATAATCAACTAGAAAAATGACTACGTTTACTCCTTATAGTTACATCCAAAGTAAGGATTTTTTCTTTTAAAAAAGTGCACCATTCTAAATCCTCTATTTTTTCAAACAATATTATGTAATGTTACATCGATATTTAAATACAACATTAATTTAATATGTAATGAGTTGAGTAGTTCCAAAAAAACCTTTTTGTATAAATGTAGATTACGGCTATCCTATTCATGACATGAGACAATTAAAATCTTTTGATTACAAATGAAAACATTGTCCTATAACTAGGCATACTATAAATACGGAGTAAGTTATATTGTTATTGTAGTACAAAGAACTTCGATATAGAAACTATGTTTAAGTTAATTAATACAAAATGGCAGTAACCAAAGCGTATTATTTCGTTTTTCCAACCAACCAACCACTACAGCCTATTAACGTCCCACTGCTGGGCACAGGCCTCCACTCTCATAGGAGAGAGGGAATTAGAGCTTAGACCCACCACGCTGCTCCAATGCGGGTTGGCGGGCTTTAACGACTATTATCATGTTAGTGATAATAACCGGGACCGACGGCTTAACGTGCTCTCCGAGGCACGGGGGTGAAACACCGCCAACTTCCTAACTCCGGGCTAGTACGGAGAATTTCTAATCAGAAAAACCCAACACTTAATTATGGCCCGACCTGGGATTCGAACCCAGGACCTCGTCAGCCGCAGTCGAACATGATAACCACTAGACCAACGAGGCAGTTTCGTTTTTCATTGAGTTCTAAATAACACTAACAGATAGGAATTTTATATAGGTATAGCATTGCATACCTTATTATACGTCTTTTCCTTTTTATTAGCTTCAATAATTCCGGAGAAAGTTCTGGAAAATAATTCTGAAATATATTCTTTACTAGCGCTGGAGCCAAGTTGACCTTTAAAAAATAAAGATTAAAATGTCTATAAATCCTAGATATTTATAGATATTTTAATCTTTATTTTTAATATTCAACTTGATATCCGATTGTCCGTTCTCTGATCTTTGAATTATCCATACTTGTCTGTCTGTCTGTATGCTATGCTTTAAAGGCTCATCTTCAAATCAGTATACAAATAAATGAGAGATTAATAATAGTCTAATGGGTCTTCTTCATCAATGTTTTCGAATAATGCGCTATGCAAACGTTTATCACTCGATTGTAGGTACGACCAGCATACGCCAAATGGGCCTTTACACATTGGCTAAAATGCATTAGCCCAACACGCCGGCCCAACGTTTTAGGTAATATCCATACTTCCACACTAATATTATAAATGCGAAAGTGCGTCTGTCTGTCTGCTACGCTTGCAAAGCCCATCTGTTCCACCGATTGTAATGAAATTTGGTATACAGGAATGTTACATCCCGGGGAAGGACATAGGTTACTGTTATCCCGGAAAATTAAAGAGTTCCCGCGGGAATCAGAAAACTTTAATGCACGCGGTTGAAGTCGCGGGCATCATCTAGTTATTTATAAGTTTAGTAGCAGGTTTGCCTTGGCGCTAGCTGTGCTCGTGGTGAGTGCGTGGTGAGAGAGATCCGGGGCCGGACTCAACACTCGAATCTCCAGCGTAAACCTCCGAGAATCCTCCACCGCTACCGCCGCCACCGCTACCACCACCACCACCTGTTATAAATTACACCTCGATTGGGTATTTGACTACTATTCAAATAAGTCTTTAGTTAGTCATTATTAAATAGAGGATTTCCCAAAAGTAGTAATACAAACGTCCCCTGATAGTTTTATGTTGAATAACCATTTTAAACAATCGAATAAAGTAAAAAAGTGCGTCGAATGGTGTCCCATTTCAGACTTTCATATAAAGCCCATATTTAGACGCGTTTTGACGTTTGAAAAAAGGTTTCTGATTTGACTATTTGTCAAATACCCAATTAAACATATTATGAGAGAAACGCACTATGAGTTAGCCATTTTAAAAATAGCTGTCCATGTTTCTAATAACTAAAACTCTTACGGTCTTATTCATAAAAAGATATAGAAGCTTAATTAGCTTGTTATAAGCAAATTCTCAAAAAACATTATTCATAAACGTTCAATAGTGCTATATCGCTCTATAATTATTCAATAGCGGCTCTATAACTTATAACATGGTGGACCCTACTATAAACCCTTATTAAAGAACAAGATGGCCGTCTTGTCCTCACACAGCTGATAATTTGATTGTGAGTTTTGAAGTGAGATGTCAGTGAGGTTATTTTATTGCGTATAAAAAGTGCGTATATGTAATTATACAAACAAAACTTCGCAATCAAACCCAGATGACAGATTCGTAGTCAACTCAGTGAGACATAGATCGGATTAACAAATGTCACACATGCGTTACTTTTTTATTCACGGAGCGTAGAGGCCAGTATTTTTGCCATTTTGTCTATGAATTTGTCAGTACGACAACTTACTCTAGCGGCACGCTATGATGGCCGGTTTGACACATTACAATAGTGATGTGGAATGTCAATTTATTCTCGAACAAAAAACAATTAAGTTTTGTTTTTGTACCTGATTAAATAGGTTTAATAAAACAAAAATGTATATGTTTATTTAATTTATTTGAACGAACTGAATATTTGAACGAAAATGAATATACATACTTTATATGCACACAAGAAACATATGAATACAAAAGATACCAAAAAAGGTGCCACAAAAGGCCATAATTAATCAGATTCGTCCATACTACTATTTTCACTGTCGTCACTGCTATCATCACATACATTAATAATTATATGTTCGTTTTCTATAATATTATCTATTTTCACATCTCTTTCATAATCTTCCCTTATTAATTTAACAGTTCTATTCACAACCTTTTCCCAGTCTCCTTTAGTCACATGTTCACAAGCTTCTTCTAATAATTTTAGCATTTTTTTTGTGGTAAATGGGGGTTCTGTATTGTGTCTTGCAGCATATCCCTTAATTTGAGCCCACACCAACTCAATCGCATTATACTCACAATGGTAAGGCGGTAACCGTATAACTCTGTGCCCATGTTCTAATGCTATTTCGTCAATGACGTATCGGATCTTGGTTGGTTTGTTTTCTTTTAAAAGACGTACTAATTCCGCTTTTAACATATTCATGTTTGCATCTACGCCATTTTTACGAAGCCATGCGACGATATCAGCTTTCTTTTGGGATTGGGCAGGTGGCTTGTCAATTTGCATCGAGTGGTATGGGGCGTTGTCCATAATTATAATAGATGGTTCAGGGAGGCTACACAACATTGAGGTAAACCATTCAGTAAACTTTTCTCCATTCATGTCTTCATGATAGTCTCCAGTGGTTTTTGACGCAAAAGCCATGAGAGAACCTTCGACAAACCCGTTGATGGTTCCGGCGTGACAAATTATAAGTCGCGATCCTTTTCCTACAGGAACTTTGGAAGTAGATGCTGCTGTGTCATCGTTCCAAGAACGGCCTACAGTATGGTTAGCATTAAGCCATGTTTCATCCAAGAACACAACATTTTGCCAATTTTTGATTTCTTTCACTTGCCGTAAAAAAGTATACCTTGCCATCGCTATATCAAATCTTTCCATCAATATTTTGCGTTTGTTACATTTTTTGTATCGAAATCCAATGGTCTTCAAAATCTTCGTTAAAGAACTTTCCCCACCGAAGAATAATCCAGCTTCCTTCAGTGAATGCACCAACTTTTTTCTTGTTGGATACTCCTTCTGTAAATAGTAGCCGTAAACATGTCTTCGGATAGCATCGGCATCAAAGCTATCGATGCCTACGACTGGTTTTGCTCGTTTTCTCTTTTTTGGTGTGTGAAGTTTATTTTCTTCTGTGCCAGTCTCGCCATATTTTTTTTTAGTTATCCGTCTAACAGTTCGTTGTCCAATATTAAGCGCATCAGCTACGCGTTCAACCACTGACGTTATAGGTAAAATTGGCCCTCCATTTTGAGCTTCACGATCGAAATAGTTACGAAGGCGTATTACGAACTCACGTGTCTGACTATTTAGAACAGTTCTCTGCGTACGTTCGGTCATATCGACGAAATCCACAACAAAGGGCTTGAACAGAGTCCAAATTAACGAGCAAGGGTCAACAGTAATGCAGTATCAATATTTGAAATCCAAAGCCAGGTCAAAACTATATCACAATCGCATTGCACTGACAGTTTATACTTTTCGAAGCAACGTCAATTCGAAACTGCTTTGTTTTGCATTGAGCATTGACGCGAGTTTGCCGGAGGTAGTAGTTGTGCTAGCCAGCGATCCTATGTGACGATCGTATTAGATTCCATTTTTAAAAATTTATTGATATTTTTTTGCGATTTCAGAGGTTTGTCCACATAGTGAAAATTGTTCATATTCACAAGTACATTCACCCCTTAAATGGTGCAAACTGATTTTTCTACACTTGTATACATTTAAGAAATCAATTTAATAAATAAATTTTGAGTCCTAAACCTAAAACTACATTCGATAAAATTTATGAATCTCTGCACATCACTATCGTCAATAAAGTAATACAATTATTTCCTTCAAAGTCGTTATCAATTAATACGGAACTTCATGAGCGGACAAACGTCAAACCGGCCATCATAGCGTGCCGCTAGTTTAATAAAGCGAAACCAACCTATAGCGAGAATTTAGTTGTGAGAGGTTTATTGGACCTTTATGAATAAAGAAAGTTAAGAAACGTTTAATAGACCTAATGAGCATTTTAGCTAATGAACATTGTAAACCTATAATAAGGGATTTTTATGAATAAGACTGTTACTATCTACCTAACATATAAGCTTCTATACTAGGACTCGGCATGACAATAGTGCAGAGGTTTGAGTTTGAGTCGTCATCATCTTCTGAATTGAATTTCCCTCCTGATTAATTTATTGAGCAATGCCTTATTTTTAAGTTAGTTATTTAAAAATAACTTAATGTATGATATGATTTTATGTGTAGAAATAAAAATAAAACCCTAATCAAAAAGACCACCCCTGGGCTAGAGGTACTCATCAAGCTTGCAGCATTGCCACGCTGAATGGCGAAGGATAACCTTTGAACCAGGTATAGGAACCAGAACGTGGGCCCCTTTCCCTCAAACAACGGCCGGTCTTATAATTTTTTTTGCTTCCTCAGCCCACATTATATCTATAGCTTATAGCTACATTAAATTAAAATTCAATAACGAATTTCTAATACGTAGGAAAACTCGATGCTATGGTATTTCACAAATCGATATTGTAGGCTAACCGATGAACGAATGATATTATGATATTATTATTTAAAAAAAATCTCACCACTTTTTTTTTCTGTACTTATTTAATATTAGATATAAATGCGAAAGTTTGGATGGATGTTTGTGACGGATCTGGATGAAATTTGGCACAGAGATAGTTTATAGTCTGGAATAGCACATAGGCTACTTTTTATCCCGGAAAATTAAGGAGAAAAAACCACAATCCACGTGCTAGCATCCATCAGCTAGTATTAGGTACATAAGTCCTCACAAACAAAATGCTTACTGCAAAGTGCATTAATTACGTAACATAAGTAACTATATTTTTTTCGTAATAAAAGTTGCCTCCTAATGAATTCAGGGCTACGCATCAAGCCCACCTGTCTCATTACCCACCTACATTCTACTGCCACAAATACCTACCTTAGCGGATTCAGTGGCTTCTACCATAAATCATTATTAGGTAAAAGCCTATGATGTATTGCCGGAATATATTAACAAGTCGCTGGGTGAATGATAGATGATATTGTATGGTATGCGATAGTCATATTTTTCGTTATAAAAATAGTGAAAAGGATATGGGTACATAAATTCTGTTTAGTAACAACTATACATTTACAGATGGAAAATTAAATAGATACATATTTATGTTTAACATCGAGCAGTAAGAAAAGGAAAGAGAAATAAATTAAGTTATACTTTAAATATAACAACTGCGATAGCAAAGTAACTGAATTCAAAGCTTCCATGTCCTATGGAATAAAGAGTAACTACTCTTTAGTCGACGTATGCAGTACTACATACGTCGGCATATTGACAGACGACAAATTTTGACGACGTCATGATGTTACCTCAGCAAAAATAATATAACTGTGGCTATTCCGTGGGGCAACGCAGCCAGTGTTCAGGAATCTGCGCATTTTGCCTCGTTGTTTAAGTGTAGATGTCATTTTTTAATGTTTGTATGTAGTTTTTAACTAGCTGATGCCCGCAAATTCGCCGGGCGGATTTGGTTCCCGCGGGAATTCTTCAATTTTCCGGTATAAAATGTGTATTAATAAGTAGCGTACTATGTGTTATTCTAGATTATAACCTATCTTTGTGCCTAATTCCACCCAGATCCGTGCAGCCGTTCTGGCGTGATTGAGTAACAAACATTCATCCATCCAGACTTTCGCACTTATAATATTAGTATAGATTTAGTTTTTAATGTATTTCACAGGTTAGTTTTAATCATGAGTCGACATATTATACAATACAATACAAAATAATTAGTTGTGTGAAAGATATAGCAAGTCAATTAATTACCGTGATGGGACAGCGGCACGCAGTAGGACGTCCCAGCGCAGTGTCGGGGTCGTACCTTTTCGTACCGGCTCAGATGCTGCAGCTCGCAATCCGAGTGATGTTTCTCAACTGGTAAAGAAACGCTTATTAAAGACTAGTTGATGCCCGCGACTTTGTCTGCGTGGATTGAGGTTTTGTTGCTTCCCGCGGGAGCTCTTTAATTTTCCGGGATAGCTGATGTGTTACTCCAGACTATAATAATCTATCTCTGTGCCAAATTTTACCCAGATCCGTTGAGCCGTTCTGGCGTGATTGAGTAACAAACATCCATCCATCAAAATTTCACATTTACAATGTTCTCGTAATAGTTTGGCGCAAACAATTCCCGATATTATATCATCAAACCAGTCCACCTCTGATCTTCCCTCAGGGATATTATTGGAGAAGTTGGTAGCGCGTACAATGTTATTTTTTAAACAAATATTAATTAATATGACTCGGTCAATGTCGCTTCTTTACGTACCTAGTAATAAATTATTGATACTATTCTATGAGAAGGTGGAAACAGATTACTTATCAAATCTTTCTCTCCGTAATGGTGATAGCGATTCTCAGATGTCAGGGACCAACTGGAGAGGGATATTGTATAAAACTATGACGATCTCTCTAGAGTAGTATTGTGTGCTGGGGTCTTGTAATTGGATGGTTCCAGGTCTGATAGCCAGCGCGGGCATGGTTACTGATAATTTCTAAATTAATTCTGGAAGCCCTTCTAACGAAGCCAGGCACCCGCGGTTCCGATATGATGACGCTTTGACACCTAGCAGGGGTACATCTTTAAAATAAACTGTCACATACTTCCAGGTTCTTCTCGCTTCTATCTTAGATTGGAGTACTGGCTGTCTTGTTTCTAAATTCAAAAGCAAAAACTAAATGAAAATGCATGGAAGACAGGCACCAGAGCGCAAGATTTTTTTTTCACGACAATGAACAGGACAAGTTTATGTTAAGTAACAACATGAATAAAGGGAAGGTAGGAAATAGATTCCTACAGAAACGTCACAGCCTACGGGATAGGTAAAACATAGAACGGGAATAAGTCAATACATGCGTAGCATAAAATGACCACGTAACGATGAGTGACCAACCTAGATAAGATGTATATACTTACTCATAAAAATAAAATACTTGACCCAATTTAAATGTTTGATTTTATAATACAACTTATATTGAATGAAAGTGATATCGCAAATTATATCAAAATGTAAAATAAGGGTTTCTCACTGGAGAGTTGTATACCAAAGTTTTAACAATGTTTGTCTTCGCAAGTTTAAGCAAACTTCGTATTACGCTGTTTGTGTAAATGTATTCTATTGTCCTCAAACTTCTTAAACTAACCACAGATATTGGGATTACGTGAAATTTTATTAAATAATAAGTTACTAACTGATCCGCCCCGGCATCGCATGGGTGGGTAACTCTCATTCCTTACCTAACACGTTAAAAGTCTACTATACACTCTGAGTATATTCTCTAATAACTCAGTGGCTATCAACAAATGAAAGCCACGGACATAATATACTTTTTATCCATAGAAGGCTATTAAGTAAATATTTTTATAAGATCTAGGAAACCTCCAATGGATAAAAAATATGCTGGTCCAAAGTCACAGCTATTCCACAGCCCAACGATGTCACGTACATTATTATTGCATAAATTATATACTGGCAGCTTTATAGTTACCATCAGCTCGTTCGCGATGTCCCTGCGGGTGTTTTCTGCAAGGTCGATGTAGTGTTGCGTCGTTGTCGCGGTGACCAAATGTGCGGAACTGTAGCGTGTCGTTCAAAGTCGCAGCTGTCTCACAGCCCAATGATGTCACGTATGGACATGTTAATAAGTTATAATTGCATAAATCTTATACTGGCACCTTTATAGTTACCGTCAGCTCGTTCGCGATGTCTCTGCGGATGTTTTCTGCAAGGTCGATGTGGTGGTGCGTCGTTGTTGCGGTGACCAAATGTGTGGAATTGTAGCGTGTGGTCCAAAGTCACAGCTGTCTCACAGCCCAATGATGTTACGTAAGGACATGTTAATAAGTTATTATTGCATAAATCTTACACTGGCACCTTTATAGTTACCGTCAGCTCGTTCGCGATGTCTCTGCGGATGTTTTCTGCAAGGTCGATGTGGTGGTGCGTCGTTGTCGCGGTGACCAAATGTGCGGAATTGTAGCGTGTGGTCCAAAGTCTGAGCTGTCTCACCGCCAACCGCAAATGTCGCGTATGGACTTATTTCATATACATCTAAAGATTTTGAAGTCAGTCAAACATTTTCAAATTTTTGATTTAAACAAAAATACAACAAATTATCCACAACACCGAAACACAAGAATTAAATACATGCTTCGAGAATTAGTATTAAAAATCTTATGACACAAAATTATGGTTTAAATTTTAATTAATCAAAGATATTCTAATAAATTAATTATTAAGAAGCTACGTTTGATAGCTAGAAATAATTACATTCCTCTCCCACACAAGCCTGAATTTCTAGCCGTAATTTTAAAGCGAAATCATTAGCATTACAAAATTTTTATGTTATCGATGGCCTTTATATGAAATTTCACACATGTTTAGGAGAGATAAGTTATATTAATAAATTTATTATAGAATGAAAACACCCATGTCGTACATAAATTCTCACCAGAAGCAGGCGACAATTTGTCGTGCTTATAGTCATGTTGGCAGTTCCTTATATTCTGTTGTTCTGGACACACTGACTTGTCGGTACTGGCTACCGAGTGACTGCAGCGACGTGCTTCTTCCTCTGTTTGCCCTCCACAAGATAAGAGGGTGCTAGAATGAAAATATTATTTTAAACTTCAAACTTCTAGACGGTGCGGTTTGAACACCGATCCTTTTTTTAAACCAGTATTTCAGTCGCTGTATTTTCTTCTACTACTACCATCTAACATGAGAATTATCTCTCTCACTTCCATCTCGAGACCATGGGGTCCCGGACATTAAGAAGGCATACGAGGGGCCGAAACCAACTTGCAAAGGCCCGTTAGATAATTTTACTCTAAAGGAATTAATGTGACACCAACCGGCGAATATCCCTATATGCAATATGAGTGTGCACCCAAGGACAATCCCCGGTTAATGCAGGACTATTGCAAGACATGGAAACAAATGATAGATATGGGTCTACGGGTTTGGGTTGCTATAATGGATACTATGGATATGAAATAACTTTGATCAGGCACTAGCAGGCAGGATTTTTACTCGAACTTTACATCTTCATCGGCCCATTGTCCTCAGCATGAAATTATTTACAGAATTAGACTTTTACTTAGGATTGTTAACTACCTAATTTACAAAATATGAATTGTCATATTACGTGATTATATTAACGTAGTCACATATTGGCTTTCCAGGATTCCCTTCATACGAGCTTCGCCAAAAAAAACGACTACATGTAACGTTACTGAAAATTACGGAAACGTATCTTCCAGAATTGGTATTCACGGCACGTGCATAGAAAGTATAGCAACATAAAACATGAGATATAAAATAGACATTCAAAATGGCCATATATTCTTAAGTTTAAGCGGGAATGTGGGAGTCATAAGGTGTTTTTGATATAATGCTTTGTGTTGGAACGCATGTTTTAGTTGTTAAAATGTAGCTCTTTGAGAAAATATGTATTTTGTTAAATACACATTGGGATTCGCTACTAATATAACAAATGCGAAAGTGTGATTATTTCCTTAAATCCCGCCGCAACAGAGCAACGAATAGTTAAAAACCTGAAGAATGACTTTTGTTTGAGAGTTATCTAACTCCTTTTTATGTCAGAAAAGTAGAGTTTTCACGCGATCAAAGAAATCAAACTATAGTTCACATGGACAAAGTAACGAGCGTCAAGCCGTATTATGTAATTAGTACCAACGAACTTATAACTATTATTTATTCTGAGCTATAGAAACTTGGATTTGTACCATGGATTGCTGCAGTGTAGGTATTTGAGTTAAATTTGAATGTTGTGCCGAGTCAATATTGTTGTTGCGGTTTGCAGAGATTGCTGTATTTACATTTATAGTCAAGCGTTTATAAAGTTTATATGTACTGAGAAATACAGTTTACCCTTTGTATTGATCCTACTCGTATAAGAGATACTGTGTATTTGTAAAAATGGAAAATGCTTAGTAAAACAATTAATTTAGACCTTCCTAAGTAGATAGATATTCTTTCATAGAAAGAAATAATATGGCTTTCAAGAATTAAGTTACTTATGTTTAGTTAGTTTGAATTAAGATTTTAATGTTTTTTATAGTTTCAATTTGAAATTTTTATTATAATAAGGATCTAGTAAAGTTAAAAGTTTACTTTCAAGAAAATCAATAAAGTAGTTAATTTGTGTCATTCCGAATAGTCTCTGTCACATCTGGAGAACCGGTGTTATAATTTTTTCTTATATCACCCCAGCCATAATCCAATATAGTTCCTTCCATATATTCAAGAATCCACACAGTCTTTAAAGTTCCGCGAGCTTACCATAGAATAAGTAATATTACCTTCGTTTCGCCATCAGCACTAGAAGCAATGCAGTTACAGCAATTGTGGCCAGTGCTGCAAACGCAAGTGAGACTGCACCTAGTACACGATCGGAGTTGTCAGTGTTATTTACTGTGGTGGTAGGGGATCCTTCAGAATGAAAAGCCACTGGGCGACGAAGACGTTCTGCATACAAAAAAATTAGGTCACAAGATATATTTTTTTCATCGACACTAAATAACTTTGAAATAACAAATTGAGTACAATCTCTCAATGTCTTGCCTTTTGAATGTGCATTTATCTTTCGAATAACGCAACGGAAAAATCAAGAAATCCAATTTCAAATTATTGATGGCGATTTCATCGGACATGATTGCTAAGGGTGATTTGGAGTGACAGCATATCGAAGCAGAATTCTATCATTATTATTGATCTTCGCCTCTACCACAATATAATGCAAAAATTTCTACCGAAGAAAATATTCACGCGAAGTAGGAATGCTTCGATTCGCTCTTAATATAAATCAACTCACAGCTGAGGAAATATCTTGATTTGAACAATATGTTTTGGAGTTTTCTTTTGTATTAGTAAGTAAATACATAGGGTGGTAGATTAAACATTTCAAAAAAGAGGAAGTTATTTTATTACGGATCTTAGCAGTAATAATAACACCTTACCTCCAGAATGAGTGGTAGTTGCCGCATAGATGATAGCTTGTTGACGTCCTGACTCGGTCGCTGTCCACAATTTCAAGCCATACCATGTGCCTACTGCTAATCCTCCGACCACTACCTATGGAAAATTGTTCAGGTCATATTTTATACTAGCGAATGCCCGCGACTTCGTCTGAGTGGTTTGAGGTTTTTTGGTTCGCGCGGGAACTCTTTAATTTTCCGGGATAAAAAGTACATATTCCAGGCCATAATCTATCTCTGTCCCAAATTTCAACCAGATCCGTTCAGCCGTTGGGGCGTGATTGAGTAATGAACATCCATACATCCATACATCCGTTCAAACCTTCGCATTTATAATCAAGTAGATATATGTATAAAATCAATGTTTAAAAAATGTTAAAATAAATAATTTGTTAAAGTGAAACTTTTTTAAGCACCGTTGAGATTTGAAAATTCGATGAAATGATAAAGCGACACCAAAAATAGACAAACATATTCATAAATAGGATTTGCGTACTGCGTAGGCTACTTTTCTAAAGTTTCACTTCTGCCGTATGTGAATAGCACACATACACACTTTTTTATTTGTAGTTAATTCTAAATTATTATTCTATAAAAAATAATTTTAGATCAGGCAGCAGCAGCGAGTTTTTACAAAGTGATTTCAATTTCACAAAATAAAAGCATGTGAAGGTGTTAGAATTAGGATTTAAAATTCAAATTGAAAAAGGATTAATTAACTCAGCTAATTTGCAAGTTCATTTGAATTGTCAAACGTAAGTGCAGACTTTGAATCCCAAATTTTACTATTCTTTTAAAATACTAAATCCTTTTTGACTAAATGATTACTGTTACTAAATCTTCCTTTCGATTGCTTCTATCTAAATTACCCTATCAAAATCTCTCTAGTCTCTTACGTCACAATAGTATTGCTCTACTGATAAACAATACTACCTTGATCGTGTCTTTCTGGCTTACTGTCCCAAAGTTTATGAGCAATTAAAAATAAATTACTGATAACCTCCGTGGTGCAGTGTTGAACGCTGTTGTCTTAAGGTGCAGTGGGCCCGCGTTCGATTTGGGAATTATTTATGAATGTTCCCCAGTCTGGACTGGTGGGAGGCTTCGGCCCTGGCTAGTTACCGCCCTACCGTCAAAGACGTGCCGTAAACGGTTTAGCGTTCCGGTACGATGCCGTGTAGAAATCGAATAGGGGTGTGGGTTTAATATAACTGCCATGCCCGTAACAGGTTAGCCCGCTACTATCTAGGCTGCATCATCACTTACCATCAGGTGAGATCACAATCAAAGGTCCCTTGTAGTGGTAAAAAAAAATTACTTCTCTGTGATGATGCAAGGAGGTGAGATCGGCATCTCTCCAGGCAGCAGTAGCATCAGCTCTTCTCCACTGCAGTCTCACAAGCCTGGCGCCACAACGCACAGCTCTTCGCGCGTCTAGCGCAAGTGCGGTACTATTGCTCCATATCGCTGCTTCGGCACTTTCTTCGTGAGTGTTGTCTGGATTTCCCCCGCCTTCCCATACTAAGACTAATCATAAAATATGCTATTTTATATATGTACTATATACAGTCGGATTCATACTCTTGTATTCTCCTGTTTCCTCCAAAAATGAACCGGTTGAATTTTTTTTTCAAGAGTAATTTAAGAAGGATTCAGGCTATTCCGGTATGTTTATCTTTTTTTGATTACATTTGTCTTTATTTGCGGGATGTCGGATGATGGCGCGAAAACTAAGCCATTTTTGCAATTTTTGGTTACCTGTTCTTAAATTATTAATTTATTGAAAATAGCAAAACATAGGGACATGGCACGCACACATATGGATTTTATGGTGCAAAAATATTTTCTCTATTGTAATTATCCACGGAGAAAACAGATTAATATGATAGTATGGCGAAACCGCCAACCTACCTCTAACACTTTCGCCAGTTGATTAACTGGACACAGTTGCAAAATTTCTATGAATATATTTTCTATGAAATACCAAAAATAGAGAGCTATTAGTACCAACAATAGAGAGTTATTAGATAGATTGCACTAAATTATATAATGCTATAAATATACCTGGTGGTTTTGTCCTGACCATCAATGGTACTGAAGGAGGCGAGGACCCTGCTCTCGAATGCGCGACAGCTTTAACTGAATAACTAGCGCCACAAGACAGTGCCCGTAGTACCACACTGGAAGCTTCCCCTCCCGCCTCAATTTTACGTTCTTCTTCTCCTCTTGAACTACTAGTCTCTGAACCATCAGTACTGTCATCTCGGACTCGGATCCAGAAGATTGTGAAACCTTTATTTATTATTGAGGGGAAAAAATATGCCGTGATTTACTGTGAGTACATAAAAATTGTAATGGTGTCGCTTTGATATTCTATTTTAATATTCATCAGATGTTAAACGTTGTCTAACTAGAGAAATTGATTTGAAATTCATGATGATGATTGATCATGGGCAACATAAATTGTGAACTTTGAAGAAAATAAAAGTCCCAAGTGATATCTGACACTACTTAAAAGTTAACAGGGTCTTACTTTTTCAATCTTTTTGCAAAATTTTATTTACTTACCGTGAGGTGGTGCAGAGAGATGATGAGTTGTCCTCCAAGAGAGCTTTGCGTCAGTATGCGCCGCTCGATCCAAAGCCAGCGTGGGCGCTGCGGGAGGTGCCGCGCACTCTATTCTATATGTTACGTCTTCCGAGCCAAAGGAATTGCGTCCAGAGCAAGTGTAATTGCCAACGGTGGATGGATCCACTTCTATCACAATAAACTTAAAATGAAATAAATCATTTAAGTTAATAAAATTAGCATAACCTAATCTGACACCTTATTAAAATCCAATTTCCATACTAATATTATAAATGCGAAAGTGTGTCTGTCTGTCAGCTACGCTTTCCCGGGTCATATTTTGAACCTATTTTGATGAAATTTGGTACAGAGGTAGATCACGTCCCGGGGCAGGACATAGGCTACATACTCTTTATCCCGGAAAACAACGAGTTCCAGCGGGAATTAAAAAAAAAGCTTAATACACGTGGACGAAGTCGCGAGCATCATCTAGTCATATATAAATAGAAGACAGCAGTCTAAAAAAATTACTATGTTTGCCCTAAAAGGTTTAGCCAACTGTAAGGAAAGTTTCTTTTCTAGAATCATGTACACTGTCCAGAAAGTAAAATGTACACGCAGCCCGAAGTCCTAGATCTGATAAGTTCTGAAAATAATTCTTATTCTCAAAAGAGAAGAAGAAGAGAAATTTATAGGATAACATACCATGTATAACGAGATGCCCATGAGGTGTGACGTACGTCCTTGGATCATGCGTGATTGGTCTGTCTCCGTGATGCCAGCGGGTTCTGGGTGCAGGTTCACCGCGACAGACGCAAGCCAAACGCAACGAATGGCCGCATTGGACGCGTGCCCATACACCGAATGACAGCAGCCTAACTGCCGCTAAAAAGTACATTTTGCTTTTACAGAAAATAGTCAAAAGTTAAGTTTAAAGTTGGGATCAAACATATAACCATTATAATCATTGATGTAGAATTTTAGTAGCTATTATAATTAAAAAAAATAAGCAATAAAAAATGTTGATTGAAATGCACGCGGCAAGAACTACTGAAAAAAATAATTCCTGCAGTTTTTTTATATGCACAGATACCCCTGGAAGTGGTCGTTGCTGGTTGCGGTGCAGAAGGCTCTCCTTCTCCAGCAGCGGAATGTGCTGCGACCCACGCTTCGTACGTAGCACTTTCTGATAGAGAACGTAATTCAGTGAATCCCCCAAGACCAATCGATGTCTCGGCATCTTCTGCCTGCACTGTCGATGTTTGTGGAGGTCTGTCCCTGAAATACTCACCATATGTAGTTTGGAAAATGATGGAAAATTTAAGTTTATTATAATAAATTTCAGAAGTAAAAACGAGAGACCAGACTATAGTATTTGATATCAAAACCAGATGAATTCATACCTGCCAAGTTCTCGATAAAATACGGTGTAATATAAAATAGGTCCATTGGATCGAGATGGTGGTAGCCAACTGACAGCCAGGGATGTAACTGATGTTGCTATGACTTTAACGGCAGCTGGTGGACCTGGGGCTGTAAGAGAATATGTGATAAAAAAAGAAAAGACAAATGAGGTATCATACTATTACTAACTTTATATTTTTATAAATGCGAAAGTGTTGGCGAAAGTGTGTGTGTGTGTATGTGTGTGTGTGTGTGTTGTTGTCGGCTTGTTGATTGTCGTTCATGTGATTTTTTGCATGGGTATAGTTGAGGACCTCGAGAGTGACATATATATGCTACTTTTTATTCCGGAAAATTAAGGAGTATCCGTGGACATAAAAAACTTAATTCACGCGGACATCAGCTAGTTGAATATTAGAAAAGTCATTAGATGATCTATCTACAGTGGCGTGCAAAAGGTTTGAAGGTGGGGTAGGCATTAGTTGATCAGAATACCTGTTTACTAACTGTTTTGGGGAAAAATGAAGATTGACGTATTTTCATCTGGGTAAGCAGTGTTTTTATGCCTCTATGAACTGCACTGAATTCTACTATCATCTACACATTTCCAAGAAAAAACTCTTTTCTTTCTCTATCATTTTAATACCTTCATTTATAAATAAATTATCTACTTGCCATCTTGTTGTGTAGTACAATGTATTGGATGTGCTGGGACGCCATCCCCAGCGGCCGTATACGCCAGAGCCTGCACAGTATAGTTCATATGCGGCTTCAACGCCAGAAGCAAAGTCTCAACTCCTGCAACGCGCTTGACCTCGGCCCCCGCAGTGATGCTGGAACTGCCACCGCCTCGGACCTCCCACTCTAGCCAATCTGCCGCTGCCGACATACAACTGCCTTCACTCAGCTAGGAATATTGTACATTATTGCGCAATTTTTTTTGGCGATGCACTATGCATTTTACATGATTTGACACATTTATATTATCATTACAAACATGTACTTTACTGAAGAGAAAAAAAATAAAAGCAAGAACAGCTTTGTGTTTTTGCACACCCCCGATTGTGTAAGAAAATAGTAATCGTTCTTATTCGTTTGTTACACAGATAATCCGTCCTGTTTATGGAGTTCATATATGCTTACACGTCAAAAAGCATGTACGAACTCCTTAAACAGTTCGAGTAATACGCTTGAAGCCGTCAAATGTTTAAAATTTGCTTAGACAAATGGGCCTCAGATTCAGGATTGAACAAAACTAGACTTTACCATAACTTTACTTAAAACTAGGTTAATCAAGAGCTTAGAACCAAATTTTACCGTATTCTACTCACTATGTTCCGGTCGGTAAAGCAACTTATATCCGAGTAATGCCCCGTGATGTGCATGCGCAGGTGGTGGGGACCATTCCACTTTCAAACTCTGGGGAGATACAGCGCGACATCTTACTGCGCGAGGGCCTTCGGATGGCACTGGGAATAAAATATTTCAGGTATTTTATTTACCCACATAATGTAATAATTTATGCGAGATAAAATAGACGATATATCAGCTACATTTAACAACCTGAATTCGGTATTTCCATACTTTGGCACTTACCGTTTTCTTGTGTAAGAGTGTTAACTGGTGCTGTAGCAGGACCAGCGCCTGCACTGTTAAATGCTCTTACGCTCACTGAGTACCTGCAAGAATAAACTTCTCTAACAACCTGAAACCTTCAATCTTACCACTTCTAAAAAGCAAGAGAGTAGTACATTTTTTGAGGTGTTGCTTGCGCTGTAGATGTGTATATCAAAAATAAATTATTTCTAACTGATTATTAAATAGAGGGCCTTCCAAAAGATTTAAAATTTACTCGGTTAGTTTTAAGTTTGATAACCATTTAAAAATATTGATTAAAGATAAAAAGTGCGGTGAAATCTGATGACGTCACAACTGTGAATTTCATACAACTTCCATACTAGATATGCATTTTTAGGTTTGATAAATAGTTGCTGATTTGATTGAGTTGTCATCATCCCTATTTTATATTTTTCTATTATATGGTCTTGTTACACGGAGGATCCCGGTTTGGATTTTAAAAAAAAGAATATAAAGTTCACTGGAATATATATAATTATTATATTATTAGACATTTAATTATAATTACGACTAGCCATGTAACGGCTCCGGATGTCTTGACTCGACTGACTCCAACCCGCAGCAGACGGCTAAGCGTGATGATGCTGATGCAGCATGCATCAGCATTAACAGCTACAGAGCCAGGGTGTAACACCTCCCCTCATTAAAAATAAACTTCGAAAATAATTTCGAAGTTTATATTTAACAGGATTTAAACACCTCTTCTAGTTCTTGGAGGAATTCTCTCCATTTCTGCATTCACAACTTCTGCTGCTGATTTCACTTAGATCAAAATTGGTACATTCTACTGATAGTTTTGTGGGTATTGTTTGTATAAATATCCATCTGTTATTAGTGATGGGTTTCCAGATATCGATAACGCCAGATAGGAATTGAGTTTTACACTGCACTGGTATTTCAGTTATTACTTTAGTTAATAGTTCACTCTCACATGATGGATTCGTGTTTGATGAAAATATGTTCACAATATTACAGATGAAGTTCGCAGATTCTATTGCCTTGCAAGAAGAAAGTGATTCAAGGCCACTGTAGTACGCTTTGTCTTTAGTAATCGCTATATACTTGTTGTCTGGCACGATGAGGCTGAATGAGTCTGGCTTTACAGAGTTATGTGGAATCGGTAATGGGATATTATGATATAGGTAGAATTCCTGGGAAGTTACTAGCGGTATTCTTAATACAAACATAATCCTATTATTCAAATAATAACATATTAACTTAGAAATATGAAAAACCAAATGAATTGAACTTAAATCTAACTTAAATGCTAATTCTAAACTTCTAGGCAAATGCTTATGGTTGTCGACAAGTTCTCTGTACAATTGATGGGGTGTGATTACAAAAGGGTGAAGAATGTTCAAATTAGAGAAGAGTACAGCACTAATTATGTCTTCTAGTTGAAATGACAAATCGAGTAAGGATGCTTCTAAACTATTTAAAACTGAGTTTATTTCAGAAGTAATTAATAATTCGTTTGTTACTTCTGTTACCTTCCTTAATTTGGTAGAGAGCTTGTCCACAGCCTGATTTAAATTTTCTTCATTTACCTTTAATTTGTGCAGTGAATGATTGAAAGAGCTAATTGCAGAAGTAGAAACTAGTATGTTCTCTTTCATGAGTAAGGCCAACTTTTTAGTATCAGTTTGAACAGAATTTATTGCTTTGTCATATTTAATTGCATCATCTTCATCTAGGGTGCCAAATATTTGTTTTAAAATAGATCCTACTCCTCCAATCCATGCTCCGCGCTTCAATCTTGTTTCCAAAAGGTGAGATATGGAAAGGTATTGTTTATAAACACTTTGATACCGCACAAACAAAGGTTCAAGCATACTATTGCATTCCAGGTCATCTGTAACATTCGTCTCTTTACAAAGATATCTTATGTTCACAAATATAGAGTTTATATTTTGAATATGAGATTGAATGTGGGAAATGTCAATTGGCATTAATATGCTTAAGTGTCCATTAATAATTTTAAGTTTACCTATGTAGTCAAAATAGATTCCAGAGCCGGATGAGATTGGATGAACCACACTTGGTGTGACAAATGCAGATGCACTGAAATAGCAAATAACTTAACTAAGTACAATCTAAGATCTAAAACTACAACTTAACCTATGAAAAGAGAAAGAGAAAAAAAAAAATTAAAATAACAAAAATAATCAAAGTCATATAAAATAGTTTATATGATTCGATATTAAATTACTGGGAAGAAGAAGAACCTTCCGCAACTTCTGCCAACTTGACTTCGTCAAAATGATGTTTGACATGCCTTCTGTTGATTAGTAAAGAGAGGGTGTTATTTCCGTGGATCTTGACAACTTTATAAGGTCCTTTCCAGATAGGTGAAAGTGCCTTTCTAAGTCTTAAATGATTTTTAACATAAACAAAGTCACCAACTTTGTATTGGATTGGACGCGATCTTTGATCATAATAATTTTTTGATTTTAATTTAGATTTTTTAATATTTTCGAGAGCTTGTGCCCGGGAGAATTTAAGTTTATGTTGCAGCATTCTAACATAGTCAGGATAAGTGTCACCGGGGTTTTCATCAAAAACAGAATCAGGGATGTATGGTTTATGACCAAATAGGAGTTCATAGGGTGTATAATTTGTAGTGCAGTGGACTGCTGTGTTGTAAGCCAATATTGCAGTATACACATACTTTGGCCAATCATCCTGATTTTCATTGACATAAGATTTAAGGTATTCTTTGAGTGTGGAATGGCTACGCTCTAGAGCTCCTTGAGTTTGAGGATGGTATGGAGAAGACCATAGTTGCTTGATTTTTAGAAAGGCGCAAGTGCTTTTAAATAATTCAGCAGTAAAATTAGTACCTTGGTCTGTCAAAATAATTTTTGGAATTCCGAACAAAGAAATAAAATGAATAAGGCTTTCAGTTGTTTCCTCCGCAGTAACAGAGCGTAGAGGATATGCTGCAGAGAATTTGGTAAGGTCATCCTGTAGCGTCAGGATATATTTAAGTCTTGCTGTTCCAGATTCAGGCAAGGGACCAACGATGTCAAGAGCGACTCTTTGAAAAGGGGTATTGGAAGAAGTAGTAATTTGCATAGGGGCCCTATTAGTTCTTCTTAGGGCTTTATTTGCTTGACAGAGAGAGCAATTACTCACATACCTCTCAATATCGGATCTCATGTTTTTCCAATAGTACTTCTCTTGGATTCTTTTAAGCATCCTGACCGAACCTAGATGACCAGCGATTGGAATGTCATGGTTATCATGTAAGATCTTCTTTATTTCACTAAGAGTGGGATATATTATGTTATCGTGGTATATGTTAATGATTATATTAGTATCATGGAAAAGGTATGTCATCATATTATAAATTTTGACAAATGACAGATTTTGAAATGGATTCTTGAAATCAGGGATAGCAATTTCACTTACTTCTCCAATTTCTAATAAATGTTCTTTCAAACCTTTTAAGGTATGGAAAATTTCTGGATATGTGCTTTCGTCGAAATGGTGAACTTTTGTGTAAATGAAATAGATGATTTTATTGCCGGATTCTACTCTTTCATATGAATATAGTTGTTTTTCAGAATGAATTGTTTCACTAGGATTCGCAAGGTTACTTAACACTGCCTCAACATATGCATTAGAATCATCTAAATCAATAGAGGAAGGTACAATAAGAATTTGACAGTGGGCTTTCATTAATGAATCATTGTGTTCTATTATTTTAGTATTAAATTGGTTATTAGTATTGGAGATTTCTTTCAGGAATTTAGAGTATTCTTCATTAGAAGGTGTTTGTTGTCTCCCAGGATTGGGGTTCGGTGGTTCATCAGTGGGATTAGAAATATTGCTTTCTACATTAGGATTAGCTGTTTCAGAATCAAGGTTTTGTGTTACAGGCTCAAGATTTTGTAGTTCTGAATTAGGGTTCATGTTTTCAGGAATTAAGTCAAATGCATCAATGTTAGGGTTTATTGTTTCAGGAATTGGTTCCTGCAAAGGAATCTCTAGAGGATCCATTTGCAGAAAAGGGTCTTCAAGAGATGGAATTTCTAAATTGCTGAAGTCGAGGTTAAGGTCGCCACTTCGTGGGCTTAAATCTAATAGTCCGAAATCATTTAAAGGATCTTCGAAGATAGGATTCTCATCGCGAGTTGGTGGATCTTCATTCGTATCCGTGGGAACTTCTGGTTGTATAGGATTAACTGGGAATCGAGAAAGAGCATCAGCCACAGAATTAAATTTTCCTTTTCTATAAGTGATTTCATAATCAAACTCTTCAAGTTTTAATCGCCAACGTTGTAACTTACTACTGGGATCTTTATGATTGAATAACCATTTAAGGGGTCTATGGTCAGTAATAATTTGGAATCTCCTACCGAACAGGTAGGGACGAAAGGTTTTACAACCAAAAAGAATTGCCAATAATTCTTTTTCAGTTGTACTATAATTGGATTCACTTTTGTTCAAGGTGCGTGAGGCGTAAGCAATAGGTTTATCCCTGCCAATCGGTCCTTGTGATAAAACAGCACCGATTGCATGGTTGGACGCATCACAAGTAAGTATGAAGGGCTTGGTGAAATCTGGATAGGAAAGAATTGGAGCTGTAGTAAGCTTGTGCTTTAATGTGTCAAAAGCAAGCTGTTGCTTATTGTCCCACACAAAGGGAATATCTTTTCTTAAAAGAGTTGTGAGAGGTTTTGCAATTTTGGAGAAATCAGGGATAAAACGACGATAATACGACACAAGGCCAAGGAATGACTTGACATCTTTAGGAGTTTTTGGCGAAGGGAAGTGAATTACAGCCTTTATCTTTTCAGGGTTTGGTTTAACTCCTTCTTTGGTAATAAGGTGTCCAAGATAAGCGACTTCCTTTCTCAAGAACTCACACTTATCTGGTTGAAGTTTGAGATTAAACTCTCGAAGTCTTTGAAAAACAGAAGCTAGGTTATCTATATGAGAATTAAGGTCGTGAGAATAAATGACTATGTCGTCCAGGTAGACGAAACATCGAATACCCTGGAGACCAGTTAAAGCAGTATTCATTAAACGTTGGAAGGTTGAAGGGGCATTTTTTAGTCCGAAGGGCATTCTGGTGAATTCAAAATGTCCCTGAGGCACATTAAATGCAGTTTTTTGTGCGTCATTTTCACTCATTGGGATTTGATGGAAACCAGAAGCAAGGTCCAAGGTTGAAAAGTACTTGCTGTTTCCGAGTTGGTCCAGGATTTCTGTTATTTGTGGAATGGGATATACGTCACCTATTGTGATGTCGTTTAACTTCCTGTAGTCAATTACAACTCGCCATTTTTGCTGTCCTGATGCATCTAATTTTTTTGGGACGACCCAGATAGGTGATGACCATGGAGAAACAGATGGCTTGATGATACCTTGGTTTAGCATTTTATCTATTTGACTTCTGACTTCATCTTTATGACACTCTGGAAATCTGTAGGACTTGGTAAAAATTGGAATTGATGAATTTGTCTTAATTTCATGTTGTATCGCATTAGTGTGTGTTAATTGGTCATCCGGAAGGTGGAAGATATCGGAATATTCAGAACATATGTCACAGAGGGCCACTTTCTCTTCTGTGTTTAAATGCGATATGCGTAATTTGTTGAGAACTTCCTGAGTTCTGAGGTAGGCATGTGTATTGCTGTGAATGTTTGTTTGTTCTACTTTGTTCACGGAAACAGTTTGAGAAGGAGAAAAAGGTACGAGAGTTAAATTAAGATTTGAATTTAAGGGTATTGGTTCATCCGATATGTTGACAACGGAGATATTAATTCTCTTGTTATTTTTTACTGCGACAATACAATTGGCTATTAGAAGGTTTTCGTTAACACTTTGATCGAGAATAAGACCTTCTTTTAATTCGGGGTTGGAAACGGAACATTCTACAATCATTTCCGTGCGTGCGGGAATATGATAGGTAGGGTAGGAAAAATGTATTGGCATTAATGTAGATTTAACCTTTAAGGTCTTCTGGTTATAATCTATGGTGCAATCTAGATCTTCTAGAAGGTCGTTACCAATTATACCATCGTATAATAGGTTAATATTATCAACTATATGAAATCGATAAGAAATTGTCCCTTTGGGAGTTGAGTTAGAAGTGAAATCGAGGTTGCAGTAGCCTGAAGTTGGAGTCAATTTGTTACCGGGATCGATTCCTTTTAAATAAATTTTTTCTTTAATGACATTGGGCATATTTTCAATACACGTTCTTTTTATAAGACTTACTGAGGAACCTGAGTCAATTAGAAAGAACAACGGATTAGTATTTACATTTGTGTGGATTGAGACATGTGGTAGAGAACATTTATTTGGATTTATTTTAATTTCATGTATTTTTATAGACGAGTCAGGATGATGTAATAGTGTAGGATTTTGTGAGATACCACTTCTTTGGGGCTGGCTACCCGTGTGGGATATCTCAGAAGGACTGCCGGTTTGGGGCTGGTTACCCTGTTGTATAGTCCTTAAGTTGAGGTCTCCGTTTTGGGGCTGGTTACCCTGTTGTGTGACCTTGGATGTGAGTGTGTGGAATATTTTGGAAGGACTGCCGGTTTGGGGCTGGTTACCCTGTTGTATAGTCCTTGGATTGAGGTCTCCGTTTTGGGGCTGGTTACCCTGTTGTATGACCTTGGATGTGAGTTTAGAAGAATGTGTGCATGGATTTGTGCCGACTTTTTGGTATAGTCTCGTGCGACACCTAGGCGAGACTTCTATTCGTTTAAAGTGTCACCCTCGGTATTATCACGACTGTCCTCTCCCTCTTGTTCTTCAGAAGGTTCAGGTATGAAGTGTACACGGGAGGTGGAAGGTTTTTGTTGGTAAAATTTTCGGAACCGATTGTTATTGAATTCCCTACGTTTGCAATTTTCAATTACGTGTCCTGGGGATTTGCAGTATCTACATTCAAGATTAGTGTTGTTGCTGTTGTTGGACTGATTAAGTTGGGATGAATTAGGTTGAGGTGTAGGCGATGTTCTAAAAGGACGAGGAGCTTGTGGATTAAATGGTCTTCTGGTTCTATTCTCGATTGCGTTTCTTTTGAAAATGGTTTCTTGTATTCTCTCTTCTGATATGGCAAAGTTAATCGCCTCATTAAGAGACTTGGGTGACCTACACCTGACTATGTTGGAAATCCTGGGTAAAAGGCCCATTAGGAAATGATGTAAAGCAAGCTCTTCCATCGACGCAGTACGTCCTGGTAGCTCCCTTGCTTTGCAATTGGATAAAGAGACTTCTGTCAGAAGTTGGGATAGGCACGTCTCTATACGTAGAGAAAACTGCGTAACATTTTCATTGTGTGCCTGTCGGCACTCTTGTAACTCTGTCAAGAGGTGTGAATAATGTTTTCTCACACTAAACTGGGTTTTGAGGAAGTCCTTTAATTGATCCCAAGACGTGAACTCTTTTATCGAGCAAGCCACCTCAGCTTTCCCGCTGAGTTGGCAAAGTATGTATTTAAAAACAACAGGCCTTTGTTCTTCTGAAGCTATTTCGTAAGCATTATTGCAATTTATTATGAAGGAATTCAATGTTTCTCTATTTCCATCGTAGGGTTTTATAAATTTCAGCAGTATGTTTAATTCAAGCTCTATCGTGGGATTAGTCCGTTTTGCGGAACGGGTTCTGACATTGGGTTTAGCATCGGAAGGTCTTTCGTCTTCCGTGTCGGAAGGTAAAACGGTTTCGCTAGGTACATTTAGTGTGGGTTTCGACATTTTATAATATGTGTAATAATTAATTGAACGTAAAAGAGATTCGTATAAAAAGAAACAATTAATTACAGTATACAACAAAGGGGTATCAAATAGCCAGACTCACAGTACGAAGAATGCGTAGGCGATAACGATTACAGACATGATTCTCGTCGCGTTCTGCTGAATACGGCTACGGCTGGATTCTCGTTCTCGGAACGTTGGACCACACAGGACACTAGACACTTAGGTATCACTCACTGATATAATTCACTGGTTCACTAAATTATTTCGGTATGGATTTTCCTTTAAGGAAAATTGTAGTTTAACTGCACACAAACTTTACGGGCACTAAGGAACGCCGAGGACCCGATTTTGGATCCCTTTACGCTGCCACCAAATGTTACACGGAGGATCCCGGTTTGGATTTTAAAAAAAAGAATATAAAGTTCACTGGAATATATATAATTATTATATTATTAGACATTTAATTATAATTACGACTAGCCATGTAACGGCTCCGGATGTCTTGACTCGACTGACTCCAACCCGCAGCAGACGGCTAAGCGTGATGATGCTGATGCAGCATGCATCAGCATTAACAGCTACAGAGCCAGGGTGTAACATTCAAAATCACATCATACTAACCTTGTATAATGCTCGAGACCTTCAATGGTATATTTGGTGACATGACCTCTAACGGTTGCGAACTCCATACCGACGCTGGCGCCTCCTGACAATGAGCCATCGGCAGAAGGCCACCACCATACCGTGTATCCTAACAATTCGCCATTCCACGCCGAAGTCGGTGGAGCCTAATGAAAATCATTGTTCGTTTTAAACCATTTAAAAAATTCAAAACGAAAACAAGTGCTAACAACAGATCTGAGACTGTGAGTGTTTCTGAGACTATTTAATAATTATAATTAAATATAATAGTACTTATTTGAAAAACTTTGCTTTAATTTTTTTCTTTATTGGTGTCAATAGGTATCACGATAATTGGGTGTTTGACTACTAGTCGAATAAATTATTATTAAATAGTGGATCTCCCAAAAGTCGTAATATTCACGTCCCTTCTTAGTTTTATATTGAATAATCATTTTAAACTATTGATTAAAGTAAAAATTGCGTCGAACTCTGATGACGTGTCTATTCAATATTTCATTTAAAATCCGCATTTTGATCCGCGTTATTATGTTTGGAAAATAGTTGCTGTTTTGACTAGTTGTCAAATACCCGATTGTAATCAATCGTTTACTTTTAGCAGCAACACCAAATATTCACGAAACTATCAACGATGAGGAAGACTGTATTGCAGAATTACAAGTTTCAAGATCTAAATCCATTTAAATGTTAGTTATATTTTGATAACCTGTACGGGAGAACGTACCTGCCATAGCAACTCAATCGTTGAAGGTCTAGGAGCAGAAGCTTGTAAGCTGATAGGAGCACGGGCTGGCGGTTCGTGTAATGTCAAAGCCAGTAAAGCCCTCGTGTGTGGTGATGCGAACTGCGCTGTCACTGTTCTTGCTCGCACTAGGTATGCTGTGGCTGGCTCTAGACCTGTTATTGTGGCATCTTCGCTTCTATAAAAATTGAAGCCCAAGATAAATTGTAATTTACATTGTATTTATAGTATTTTTCAATACACTTGTTCGAAAAATGCAATTACAGAGGCAGTAAACAGAGCAAGAGTAAGTTAAATTTACTGCCCTAGTGCTATTTTTTTGCTGAATCTACTACCCTCAGTTTTTTTTGCAGTTTTCTTTTTAATTTTCGTAAGTGCACTTTACTTATAAATAAAAAGTTTTCTTGCAAGAAGGTTCACAATGATATTGACTTTGTATGTAGAAAACCTAAAACATTTAGATTGTATTTTAATATTTTGATTTTAGATTGATGAAATTAATTCATGAAATTAGAAATTGTTTAAAATATAATTAATTGAAATTTTTATAAATCAAAAAAAGTAAAGGCTGAATAGCCCAGGCTGGGAGTTAAAAGCTAGAAACTAGACTCATGAAGCAAAAAAAAAACAATCACAACAAAGCGCCGTAATGATAGTTTAAGTGGTGTGGAATAATAAAAATAAATCGACAATGATGTGAAATTAATAGCCGCCAAAAATCTCGAAATAAGTATGGGGGTGAGAAACCATTTTCTAGTAAGTACCTGGTACCTACCCACCTACGCCAGTTTTATTTTCAAGTTTTCTCACAAATGTATTGAAAATTATTGTGTGATACACGGGTATTAAGGTTTTAACAAACTCGTGACGATGGTCAGCCCTCACCTGGCGGTATCGGGCTGACATGAGTCAACTCGTATGTAAAAACCTACATGCGCTCTTATATCACAAACACACGATTCGTGCTACTTCTGTGTACTTTGTGTGTAATATAGTGTTTTTACACACAAACTCACTTACTTAACTGTTTTACTTATCCTAAATAAAACAATTAAAAGAAAACCTGAACCAAAGTGTTCAAAGAATCTCTATTTTCCTCTACAGTAATAGAAAAAACTGAAAAGACTGAAATGGCAGTCTGTGTTTTAAAACTATCGCATATATATTATAATGAAATGATTTCTTGTAACTGCAGTAGGATCGTTAAAAATGTTTAGAGAGTCACAAAACGGAGTCGGGGCATGTGGAATTCCTTGCAATAGACCTATGTCCAGCCGTGGACGTCAATCGGTTACAAGAAATAAACATACTCATCACTTTGCATGCAAACTTAATATTATAAAATATATAAAATCCCGGATAAAATCTTTTTGACTTACTCTGGATACGAGTTGGCACTGTGAGCTGATACAGACACATTGTGGGTATCAGCGTCTCTCCAAGCATCAGGGTTGGCAGAGTCATGTCTCCGGTACTGTACTACGTAGCCGAGTACGGGCGAGTTGCCGTCGTACGGCCTCCGCCATTGCAGGCGGATGGTTCGTGATGTGGTGTCTACCACTCTAAAGTTGGCTGGTGCTTCCGGAGGTTCTGAATATTATGGTTGAAGTTATTGGTGAACTGCCTCGTTGGTGTAGTGGTTAGTACGTTCGACTGTGGCCGACGAGGTCCCGGATTCGAGTCCCGGGTTGGGCCATAATTGAATACCTATTGGGTTCTTCTGATTAGAAATGCTCATTACTAGCCCAGACTTAGGAAGTTGGCGATGTTTCACCCCCGTGACTTGGAGAGCACGTTAAGCTGTCGATCCCTGTTATTACCACTAACTGAAAGTCGTTTATAGACCGCCAACCCGCATTGGAGCAGCGTGGTAAGTCTAAGATCTAATTCCATCTCTCCTAAGAGCGTGGAGGCCTGTGCCCATCAGAGGGACGTTAATGGGCTGTAGTGGGGAGATGAATTGATATTTTTATTTGAGAATTCCAGCCATATATTTTGTCAGAGATAAGACGTCGTACATTACAATAGATTTCCTAAAAACAGAGTTTTGGATAGCTAAGTATGTATCTCACGAATGTATCTCTGTACAAAGGGGAACAAATTGACTCGTATAAATAACTAAGCGGAGTGACAGTCACTTTTAAATTAAGATCGTCATCACAAAGATAAGTGCGAAAGTCCATAAATAATTGAAAAGTTGAAAGCCTGGAACTTTATTTGAGAGGTTTGCATAGTAAACAAGTTAGAAGCACTTTCACGCTCGCGCTGTTTACATGAGCATTACGGGGCACTTTTTGCTCTCAGAAAATTCCACTGCTTAAGAAACTCAATTACTGGATTTCTCTGTGAATTTTATTTGATTAATTTATTAATACTTAACTACCAGTTTTTAAGTGAGACTTAAAAAGTTTCAATTCCTATCCTGTGTTGCTAAGTAGGTTTTCGCCAAAAGCCAATGGAAACAAATAATCCGTTTGAGGCTAGGATCTAGCGAGGACCACGATCTTCAGCAATAAAGGAACGACCGAAGAGAGAGAAGTAGGTTTCTGGGATTGATACTGAGAGATGGTTCTCTTTCACTACGTTCAAATATTTCGCACTCTAGTAAGTATAAGGAACATCACATGCAGTAGTTCCCGAATATAAACAACCTATGCAAAAACAAAAGAGTACGAAACTTGTCTTTATTAATAACCATCAAGTATAATCGAAGTCTGAGTAGCTGAAGATCGAGAAAAATACTACCATTATCGTTTATAGACTTACCTTGTGCAAAATGATCCGACCTCCCGTGGGGTTGGAGGCTACACACCGATAAACCCCCGAGTCGAGCCTATCTGCTCGATCAATCACCAATTTGCTGCGTAGACTCTCGGCTCTACGCGTTTCTGATATGCTCATTTTACAAGACAACGCTTTCCGTATTAAACTGCATCATCAGAAATCATAATTCGTTAACAAATAAGACGTGAAATAAATATGTTCTTTTTTCTGGTGAAAATATTCGTCAAGCACAAAGCAAAAACAAACATTAGGAACTGCTACTATAGTTAATAGCGCCATTATCGTTTAAACCACTTACCTTGAACCCCTAAATGTACAAAATGGTCCGACCTCCCGTAGGGGTTGGAGGCTTGGCAGCGATAAACCCCCGAGTCGCGCCTATCTGCACGCTCAATCACCAATTCGCTGCGCAGACCCTCGGCGCTACGGGTTTCTGATATGCTCATTCTAAGGACAACGATAGTCAAATTGATTCTTTTCGTATGATTGAATCTTTTCACAGCTTTACTTATCTTAGATTTTATGTAAATGATCCACACTTATACCAAAGTAAAGTAACTTAATGTCATCAGCTTATTTCGTCTTTGAGTATTCAGTCGAATTTGATTCCACCAAAGTGTGATAATATTACGAAAATGTGTATACGAATAATTAATTATTGCTGGAAGCAAATAGAAACGATACAGCATTACGACGGGTGTTGATACTTATTGGGTTATTAGTGATAGATAATTAATCCTAAGATGATTGGATCTTTTTCCCGTGCCTTTTTTTTGAGAATATCAACTTTGCTCTTACCTATCCTGTGCATTTAATTACTTACTTGCTGTAAGAAAATTATTTAGAATTGATAATTCAATAAGGGAATTTTATTATTACCTGTAGTCAGAATTAGGTAGCGTCCTTCCAGAGTGGCTCCAAGACATAGACAAGGGATTGTCTCCTCTAGCAACACACACCAGTCTCACTGTGTCCCCAAGCTTGGCCGTTACGTTTACAGATGGCGTCTCAAATCTTGCTGGTTCTGTCATTGAATTAGACTCATAAATCAATCATTATGGTTTAAATACACAAGACACGTTACTGTATCGCACTACGTCGTTACGCCATCATAGCGTGATGATCGACCAATCAGTGTATGTAGGTACACATATCAACTTGGTATCAATCGTCAGAGAGGCAAGGTGTCACGACCTTTAGGGCCGCTTGCACAAGGACATTTAAACTGATTTAGTTAATTTTGTTTAATGCCGACCCTTTTTGACAAATGCATATTGTAGTTGCCAAAAAGAGACAGCATTAAAATATTTAACTAAATCAATTTAAGAGTCTTCGTGTTAGGGGGTCTTACTTATTATTTCCATGGTCTTTAGTGTGTCGACACACCACCATAATTTTTGTGTCGTAAAGTGTTTTAGCAATAAAGTGCTCCAAAATAAATATGCATAAAATTACTCCAAGGATGATAGATATAAGAGGATATGAAGATCACTTATGGTTAAATAATTACTTTGAGGATCGTAAATAGAGATTTAAATTAAAATACAATTTTTATTATTCTCAAAACGAAAGCTCTACGGATAAATCCCCTTCAGCGTAACGACAAGTGCACGAGAGTGTCTCAAATCGGTCGCGCTATTAAGTTTCCATTTAATACATTATGCCGAGCGCAGTGTATATGGAAAGGGGTTACGAATTTAAAGGTATCGGCAACACAAACGCGGGTCAGGAAGCGATGTTGAACAGGAGTCGTAGAGTTACCAAATTGGTCCGTGGTTATTGGCTACATATAATGAGTACATGGATAATTGAATAGGAAGCTATCACCTACTTACAATACATACATTTATAGAATTGTATTTGATATAAACTGTATAAGATGTTCTATATAGAAGGTAGTATCTTATAAAACTGCTATATGGGTACCTACAAAAAATTGCAAACTGTAGTTCGCGCGCGAGTTATGCAGAGTAAATATATTGTACTCTGCATTCAACTCGCGCGCGAACTGTAGGTGGTTTACAACTTTTTTCGAACATCTGTAGAGATAAGTTAAATAATTAATATAAGTATACCACTTTGATTAATTCTTGCGATGGGTCAATCGCTAGTCCGTACATCATCCCTAGGTCATAATGATAAATAAGGAAAATTTATGAATTTTAATTTCTTTAAATAAATCCACAAGCGGTCTCTGTTTTGGAAATCAAAACAGATGGCGAATTTCAAGTATGTCTAAAAAGAATTCGCGATGTGAATAATATTACGTTATATTGATAAAATAACGCGGCACCACCATCAAGCCATATTGCAGTCCCGCGTTTGGTATGACGGAACCTCAATAGTAAGTGCAGCGTACAATACTCACCATTAACGTGTATCGTGAGCGTTTTAGACAGGGCGGGCGCTACGCCGTTCTCGGCTCTACAGCGATATTTGCCGGAGTGCTCCGCGCGGGCCGATTCCAGCCTCAACGATCCATTACTGAACACGACCGGATCGGATACTCCGCCCAAGGCTGTTTCTGTACTACCTTATAAATAGAGACAGTAATCTTGTAAAGTGCACAGTTAACACGACAGTACCGTACCTAATACCTATACTCTATTGAAGCGATCTATCGTTAATCTCGATTTCTCGAATTTTCTTGTTTTCGATTAGATATATCTATACAATCGATTCTGATTCATGCGTTTTTTTTTCAAATGCCAAATGAAGTGAAGAGATGAAGTTTTAATAAAAACAGAAACACGTCCAAAAAAGAAACTTTCACTCTACATAATTTTAATTTTATGAGACAGACGATTAGGATTAAATATGCAATTCGAAAATCCTACACTAAGTCGATGATTGAAACATTTCGGTTATGGCGAGTTTCAAGTAACTTTGTCAAATAAATTAAAATCATAAATTCTGAACATAGGGATTACTTAAGTAGGGAGTAGGAACTTTATTATTTAGAACGTGAGTACGTAGTAGATTCTTAGTAATTTTTGACGACCTCCCTGGCGCAGTGGTGAGTGCTGTAGTCTTATAGTGGATGGTCCGGGGTACGATTCCCGGCAGGGTCAATTTGGGAATTTAAAAAATTCTTCTTTCTGAATTTTCTATGGTCTGGTCTGGTGTGAGGCTTCGACCGTGGCTAGTTACCACCCTACCGGCAAAGACGTACCGCCAAGCGATTTAACATTCCGGTACGATGCCCTGCAGAAAACGTGTATAGGGTTATGGGTTTAATAGAACTGCCGTACCCCTAACAGTTTAGCGCGCTACTATTTTAGACTGCACCATTCCTTACCATCGGTTCAGATCGCAGTTAAGGGCTAAATTGTAGTGGAATAAAAAAATATAGTAGCTCACCAGTAAACTTGGTCCAGTAAATGGCAGGAGGTGGGTGACCACGTGCTTCGCAGCTCACGGTCAGCGACCCGTTCAGCAGCACCGCCGCGTCAGATGGCTCCATTTGCCAATATGGCGGCACTAGATACAACAACTTATTATACCAATAGCTGTTGTTCAAGTAGTTTTTTTATTTTTATTGACATGACAACAATGAATGTGGTAGAAACGATTAATAATATTTAATAAATAAAAAAAAGTTTCAATTTGGCCATCGTAAAGTTGATTTCTTGGCGCACATAATACATACATACGCTAATAAAACAGGAAATATGTTTTTTGTGCTACTACATTGAAATTCCTGAAGAAATACGACATCCGCTACGACTACGGAATAGGTAATATGCCAGGGCCAGATTTGCAACCAGCCCCCGGATTGTCTAAGGAAATCGTAATCGTCGTAATGTCAAACGTATAATTCGACCTGTCAGGAGTTCATAGATGCCTGCAGGTCAAAAAGCATGTATGGATTCCATAAACAGTTCGATTAATACGTTTTAAGCTGTCAAATGGATACGATTAGCTTAGACAATCGGGCCTCAGATCCATTTTTATACTGGTACCTATCTTAAAGGCACATTAATAAATCACAATATTTAAAAAAAACAAACATACACACAACGTCTAAGAACAAATTCTTATTGTACTGTTTCCGGTACGTTAAGGGTTGAATAAAAAACTATTTATAGTCTGTAATTAAAATAAAAAAATTATCAACACCTTTAATGGCCAGGTCGGCGGACATGTTGGCTTTCCCGGCGGTGTTCGTGACAACGCACGTGTATGTGCCACTGTGGGCGGCGGTCAGGCTTTTAAACAAAAGCATACTGTAGAACTCCGCGCCACGCTCGTCCACCTACGAGAAATAAAAGATGCACATAATATACAAAATTTTATTTATTATTAAAGTTTATCGAGACCAATCAATCTACTTCAGTACAATAGGCATAGAAGATGCCTATTCACATATAGTGAATAAGCATCTTCTAGGCAAGCGCGTCCCATCTTAGGCCGCATCATCACTTCCCATCAGGTGTGATTATGGTCAAGCGTAAGCCCTATGAGTAAAAAAAAAAACAATCATACTAATATTATAAATGCGAAAGTGTGTTTGGCCTTCAATCACGCGGCTTCGGAGCAACGGATTGACGTGATTTTTGGCATAGGCTAGTTTTTTCCCGGAAAATTAAGGAGTTCCCGCGGATACCAAAAAACCTCAATCCACGCGGACGAAGTCGCGGGCATCAGCTATATATTTAAAATTAAGAAAATGTACCGTGAATTGTTGAAATAATAATACACGTAGCAATTACTGAACCAATTAATTGAAATTTGTAATATATGCAGGGCGGAAACGCAAATCAACACCTGCTCTTTGTTCTAAAAGCAATCATGCTGATCGCATGCCAAATAGAGTTCCCGTTCGGGTCGCCCGCTGCTAGTCGCTCAACCGTAAGTTTAGCGGAAACTGCGTTGGGTTTTAGAACACTACAATATACGTATGTATATAGATAGACTCTGTAACTATCCCCCTTCCCTTGCACGGTGCAAGATGTAACCTACACCAGGGTTCAGGTTCAACTTGCAACGTGAATTGCTACGTGCACATAGGCACCTAATTCGATTCTCTCTATTTCGAGACTCGATTAAAAGCTTCAATCCATATCTTTAGATAAATTAAAAATAAACACAACATCCTAAGCCAATATCTAGAAATTCCTTATACTTACTTATCCTAGGTTAAAGGTAAGGCAGGAATTTAAAATATTTAACTGGATCTTTAAAAAGAAAAATCCGGATGAAGATGAAGTCGTGGGAAATAATTTATAAAATTGAAATTCGCAAAGGAATTGCGAGATGATTGATTCAGAAATACATTTATTCGTTAGTTGGTTCCATGAAAATAAAACTTAGCATAACTAAACATGTGTACATATGCATTATTTTATGTTCAAATGGGAAAAGGATTTGCGCTACATAATAAGATCCCATTTTCTTAAAACTTAATGGATTTAATCTTTGCAAGTAAAGATTAAATGTTATAAAGTAAATATTATTATTATTATTAAGTGCCACAAACTTTTGTAATAAATAATCGTAATATTATAATTTTTTGTACCTGTAGCACGCTCGAAATCGGCAGCTGATCCTTGAGCCACGAGAAGTAAACGGGCATGTCGCCCGATGTCACTGTGCAGGTGACCTGAGCGCGATCCCCCGCTCGCAGTCCAGGTGGAAACACGATAGGCGACAGCACCGGGGGCGACACCACGTTGATTTGTACCTATAGAGGTAATACATGTTCACCATCATACGGAGAAAACTGGCTTTCTTCGGGCATCTACAAAGAGGAGCCCAATGCTCAGTCCCAAGACTATTTTTATTATTATTATTATTCATTTATTTCAGGCAACAAGGCCCATATTATAAAATACATAATATACAAAATACTTGAAAAATAAAAACAATATATAATATAATACAAACTTAAAATACTATATGAAGGTAATAAAAAAGACTAATACTACGGTAGGGATTTTTCTCTCACTTCCCTATAGCGACGGTACACTATGCCCTCGCCAAAAGTCCGCTCTGAGGAACACATTTTTGCACCAAGCTGGAACTGTAAGTACATAGGAGTTAAAATACGTCGTCCTACTCGACTTCAGTTCTTCCATGTTCATCTGCACTTCTTCAGTTGGTCTTCCATCTGCAGATGTACCATAGCGATCTTCGTACGTATGCGCGATGTACTGCATGACGTCTGCCTTAGATGTTTTGGGGTTCACGCGCGAGACGTAGATCTTCACGTTTTTGGATGCAGACAAGAGAGCTCCCATGTCGCAAATGGTTAGATAATATAATATTAGTATAGATATGGATACAGCACTACTTTCTTGTCTTTGATGGTGAGAAAAGTTCAGTGTGTATTTTTATAAACAAACTTAGACTAAACAACAATAAGAGAGGGTACCGCCGACTTAAATACTTCCGTTTGAGTATTTTTAACAGAATTTAACACTTTTCCGGCTAATTATCCTCAAATCCTTATAAGTATAAGTATTTAAGAGATATCAAAAATCACGTGAGAATGCGTTCATTATTGCGAACCACGCGTAGGACTCGCATTACTGTAACCAAGAATACTCGTTCGAATACACCTTTGTAATAAACAGATATATAGCAGCCGCAAAGCAGAACCGCCGCCATTAGGTAGCTTATGTGTCAACTTACCTCTCTCCTAGCAAGTTCTCCTCCAGGCGTGAGTACGGAACAGATCCAGCCGCCTCTGTCGCGTGTGCGGTCTACGTTGGTGATAGTTAGATGCCCGTCACCCTGTCTGTATCGGGGATCGTTGCCTGCACCGCCTTCCCATTTTACTGAGCTTTGTTAAGAATAATATTAAAAAGCTTTTTTAAGTTAACTGATTTATGGATTTCTTCGTCAATACGTGCCTAAAATGTGTATGCGATCACTTTGATAGGCACATTGGACACACAGATATAATGATATAAAACACAAATGACGTATGACCAGATAGAATCATCAACATTGCTCGATAGCAAAGCGCCGCTTGGACGTAAGCCGTGATAAATAAATCATACTTTGATTTAGGAGATAATGGAACTTTGATATTCTCGATAAAAAAGTTTTCCAATTTCCAGCACGAATTTTTTAATTTAACTGTTGACTACATTGAATTACTCACTCGATTGGAAACCCATAGTAGGGGCACCAAATAGTAACGTCTGATCCAGCCACTGCTTTCACAGGATTCATTGAGCGTATGTATGGAGGACCTGAAAATTAATTGCTTACTTTTTAAATACTTTTACTACTACCGATATGTAACTTATTTTGTGTATTTTTTATAAGGTAACAAACCTATATAATAAACCATTTTTAAAGAACACTGTCTATTATAAAATTGTACAACAAACCTTATTGACCTTAATTAAATTTTATACCACATAATCTGTGATAGTATACTAGAGCAGGTTATCAGTCGAAATTAAATAAATCTGACCATTTGGATTATATTTCATTACATTATAATCATAGACAAGTATAATATGTACTTATTACAAGTTAAGTATCTTCACTATATACTATCGCACAACATACCTACAGCTTAATCAAGATTATAAAAATAGATAGAAAGTTGCAATAAAAACTTATCTCTAAGCTGGATCTTAAATAAAGTACTTAATAAATTTATTTACCATAAACATTAAGCCGGGCGGCATGCGCCACGGATCCGTGGGAGTTCGTAGCACGACATTCGTATCGGCCGCCGTGCTCCACCCTGGCGCTGTTTAGGGAAAGCGTCGACAGGATGTAGTTGCTGCTGGACCCAATACTTGACGGCCCTGTCTCCCGCCCTTCCGTGATTATGGCCCTGCATATTTTTTTCTTTAATAGACTAGCGCTTGGTTGCATTTTAATTAATAGACTAGCGCTTGGCTGCAATCAAACTTGCTGGCAAGTAGTGATGCAGCCTAATTTTCTTATTTGCAATGCAGTCAAATTTTGAAACAATAAAGACATTTGAAAAAAATGCAGCCAAATCTTTCTTATTTGCAATTTTTTGCTTTGGTTTTCGAGGCAAAACAGCTAAAGATCTTGGCAATTTAGTTAAATTCTGTAAGATTTTAAATGTGTATAGAAAAATCTTTTTAGGAAAAATAAAGAAGTGGAAAATTGTAATTCTCGGATAAGGATATTTTATACATTTAATTTTGTTAAGATAAGATTTGGTTTTTTGAAAGATATTTGATATTTTTCTGAAAATATCAAGTAAAAGCTTATTTAATGAAGTCTGGAAAGGGTTTGATTGTTAATATATTATAGACAAAGGGTTGGAGTACAAAATAATACAAAAAAGTTTTGGTAGACAATGAACATGTAGCCTTTTGTACGAAAAGAAAATTTACTTTTAAAAAGAAATCAGAACAACTAGGCACGTGAAAAATCGTGAGCTCAATCTACTTTATGAGTACACTATGGACAAAATTTTCTTGTCTGGCGAACGAAATTCTGCGAAGCACTTTTATATGGATCGGCATTCACTATAGTTACGAGAAAAAACGTCGTTTCCGCCCTAGGGCACGTTTCGTGCCGATATTTTGTCTAGTCCGGTCCCAATCGCAATAAAATATCATCTATAGTCCAATTGTGTGTTATCGATCAGCATGGTTGCCTGGTGGATATCGCGTCAAATCGTTAAAGCTGCCAATGAAACTGAATTATTATTTGTTTAAATAAATATTTTCGGTGTACGATAAAGCATATTTAATTTCTTTTCTCGATATAGCATTTTGACAGCCACTCACCCATGATGTGCTGGTATATTTTGACCGTCCAACGTCCATCTAAACCGTGGCGGTGGTTCCCCAACCGCTGAACATTTCAAGGCAACCTGGGCGCCTGGCTGCACTGCTTGCTCAATAAAAGTATACACCAGTTCTGGGCGAGAATCTACAAAAAAAGAGAGATTGATGCGACCTTTTTGCAATAGCGCATATTAAATACATTTCACTGCATAAAAAAGTATATTGCGCATATAAAAATCGATTGTTTGACAGACAAAATGTCTGCGTAACTCAGTTTTATATTATGGAGCCACACGGATTAGCGGGACAAGGCACAAGGTTGTTTCATATCTGGTCCCCAGTGTGCGTTCGCTCTAACTTGCGAATATGATATAATCCTACACTGAAAATTATTCTGCAAGCCGAGTGGGAGATTTTTTACTCATTTGATCGGTTTAAAGTTAACTGCTATTTATATGGAATTGATCGAGCGCCAGCTGTCAAGCGCTTGACGATTCCATACAAATTGTAGTAAACGCTGACGCAATCGAATGGGAACAAAATCTCTCACTAGGACTGAAAGTAGCTGTTTTGTCTAAAAACTAGTGATTCGATAAATAAGATTGGGATAGTATAATAAGTAAACCCTAGTTAATATCTCGGGAAAACGTTGAAACGATTAAAAACCTAAGAAATAAAAGTTTACCGTGGAAAAGAAAATGGTCAAAGCATCAAACTATAGTTAGTACGAGTATACACGTTTTTCTTACCTGAGGACCGCTTTAGACGTTTTCGTTTGATCCTCAAGCCGCCAGTTCTCTTCACTAACGAGCACCACGTTGCTGAAGAATCATATATAAATGTGAATAACATATCGCTTAGTTTGATTGTAAATGCCAAGATTTTACTAGTTCTTTTCAGTACAAACAACTAAATTACACCTGCGTCCGTCTGCGGCATTTAAGTTTTTAAAAAACCGATGGGGATTCTGATTTTCCAGAACAAAAGTAGCCAATGTCACTCTCCAGTACGCATAGTCTAAGTTTTAACATTTTCGATTGATCGTAATTGAGCGTTCGATCACATTAGGGTCAAAGTAAAATGAATCTTAAACGCATTGTTTTAGAGTTCAATTTCGTGTATGCATTCACAGCCAGCACTCCTGTGAGTGTTCTGTGTGCTTAGCATGTGCACACCGAGATTATCTCGCGACGAGAGAGAGAGATGTTGTCGTTGCCGGCTAATTTTTCGTTTATCATAACATGCACAAGACGGTAATATTACAAGAAAAAAATAGTCGGTATGTAAAGGTTCGTAGAGAAAAATACCACATATAAGAAATATTACTTCTATCTCTACTTTTGACGTAACGAGACACCATGACCATGCTAGACCTACAGGGAACGAGTCTCATCACTCTCACGTTTAGGCGGGATGCGTAAATTAACTTACAAAAAAAAATATTCGTGAGAGAAAAAAGAGCATGGTACCTGTCCGCTACACTTCGACCCTCATACGCATACCCGCATACACCCGTGTCTTATTCTTACACACATTTTTAGCGTTTTGCGTATTTGTTTTGCGGACTGTACCTGTTATGTTACTGGCCTGACTACAGAATATCGTGTTGTTATGAAAGTAGCACATTCATTTTCTCTACTGTGCTGCTGCACAGAATGCAGGTATTTTTATCCTATAAAAAATATACTCCCCAGAGAAATGTTTCTGATGCGCCACAATGTGAAAAAAAGGCACACGGCAGTTTTACATTTTTTACTGCAAATTTTTAAACCTGCAAGCTACTGTCGCAAACTAAACATACTTCTGCATCGCGTACAAGTAACACAAGTTGCTTTGAGATTTTTTTACGAGTAGAGGGTACGCAATAAAACTACGAAGTCGCCGTCGGTATCCTATAAAGGTCACACAGAATTTAGGTCCCGCTGAAAAATTTACTCACTTTTTCGTTTTACTATCCGCATCCGTTCAGAATTTATAACCCCGTAAATCGTGAGAGAGCAAAAAATTTACAACCAACAGCATCCACAGACGTCGACGTAAACGGAATTTCCGATGGCTTCGTCTTATTTTTGTATTATAGTTAGTAAGTTTGCCGTTGTAAATGCAGAGTATACATATCAACGCAACAGTCTGATTTAAAAATTAGAAAATCAAGAGATTCGTCTCTTATAACCTTTTCAAATACTGATATGAGTACTTACATAGTTTCGCAATAAATTTCTGTTCTTCAGTATTGAATCGATAAGAGTTTCGTTTGTTCAATTAACCGGAAAAAGTAGGACGCCGTAACAAGCTAAACAATAAATTTCGGCTGGCAACAATAGATTTTTCGGAAACCCGGTTTTGACGTATGAAAATCAAAAAGCCACCCCACCACCCACCCTCCCGGTGACACCCGCCCCCACAAAGATAGATGCCAGTAGGAAATGTCCCGAAAACTATTCCAATTTCCAAAGTTTCATCTTAGCAAAGTAACTGCTAGTCCGAAATGGACTCGAAAAATTGATCTCATCAGCATCACGTACGGCTTCTTTTCACTGAAGTTCTTAAACAAGAAACTAGTACGTCCAATATTTACAGTACCTAGTACGTACCCATTGTACCTCTGTGGAGATATTCAGGTTCTGAATTTGAAAAGAAGTAACGGTCGGTTGTGCATAAAAAATTCGACTACCAATTGCCAATTATAGATAGTCCGGCCCCTTTTCGAAGTTCGAGTCGCTACGGGTGTGCTTGGAATCATTCGCTAAAAAACTGGACCTTTTCGTTACGTATTACCGTATTGATCTTTTATCTTTACGACGAAGCGAAATTTATGTACGCACATAAAAATATTTTAAGATTTATTAGAAGAAACTTTAATAATAATTAATATCCTTTCTTTTCAAAATCGCGACAAAGAGATCTTTTTGTGACTATTTAAAGTGTTCTATCATTCTGAGAAAAAATGATTTTTATTGATATAAAATGTAGACAAAGAACTAAAAATTTAGATTAAAAATCATTCATTCATTATCCCTCTCTGATGTGAAAATATAACAAATGTATCTAGCATTCACAAGCGATAACAACCTAGTAATAAGAATTTTTCGCAACAATTTGCGACGAGCCAGGGCCTTATTTTTCTCTCTGAGTGAGTACGGAATTTATGACAGACCCCCAAAGCAATAAAATACCTTGTGAGAAAATGAAGGAGCAAATCGCAATATATTTGTTCCTCCGTGGCTAGAAGAAACCCATTTTAGCCCTTTGCGCGTGGAAATATTATTTCTTGCTAACAATAGGCGCGGACGTAACCTTTTGATTATACTTTCATTTTGTGAGATGAACCCTTTATTAGGGGCATTGCGACCTCTTCGGATTTCCTCTACAAACAAAATAACCCTGATTATGGGCTTTAGATGGTATTTTATGCGAAATTGCTTACGCTTACGTAGATTCCGCTTTTGTGTACCCTATCCAATAAATATCTTACTCGATTGAAAGACGACACAATAGGTTCAATAACTTTTTGTAAAATATAATCCAATATGTAAGGATATCTATGAAATAATGTTTATATACTGTATAGTATTTATTTATCTGATATAAAATTCGTGGACGAAGTGTGAAATTCAAAGTTTTTTCGTAATAACGAATATTCAATACATTTTTTATATTTCCAGTTTTTTTGGAATGATACCTACATGTAATGTACATGTAGGAATCATTCCAAAAAAATAAATACGAACAGCATGCTATACTTGAAACATGCACTGTTTAAAATAAAACTGTTAGAAATCACTCGAATAACAAAAACATGGAACAATATTCTGCAGCCTTGCGGCGCTCAAAAATATTGACTGGACTACATTTTGCTTTATTGAGGTAAATGTTATTTTACGCAAATAATCTTCACTGGCGGAATATGGTACGGTTTGTGTTTTTTAAATATCCATGGGGAAAATTTACGAGAATATTTTGCTTTCATTATAAAGTTTCCTGTTTAAAAAATTCGCTTTACGCAAAAGATACGCGCCTCATTGAGAGCCCCCTCATTTTTGGAAGTTGGTTAAAAATTGGTTACGGTTTATATTAATAATAGGCTTACGCATGACCTATGATGATTTTGCCTAAGATGCGGCCTAGAAGATGGCTATTCACTCGTGATTTATAGATACCCGGATTGTACTTGGTGGGACAGTTTTTGGTACAGTAGCACATATCTAAATTTTATTAACACATCTGAATAATAAAATAATATAATATTAAGCATATCATCGTCGCTCCGCTTATCGTACTTTTTAGGTCAAACCTCTCCTTTTATTTAGGTCTAATAATTATTTTACCTTTTTATAGCACTCTGTAGTCTTGTTAGTTAAGCAAAAAAATGTATCGTGCTTCAACCAAGAATAAGCTCACAGTACCATTCCACGTACAAGTAGTGCTTTAGTAAAAAGTGTTTTAGTAAGAGAGATATTTTCTGGACTTTGTAAAGTCTCATAAGTTACCGCTTCCAGTACCGAAGAGAACTTATGTCTTACATTACAAGTTATGACCTACCTTGGCGAACGAAGAGCTATATTATTCTGTTTTATAATGTAATGTTTAAGCTGAAGGCGAAGAGGGGTTTGAGTGACTATTTTTTGGTGTTTCATTTGCGTACGTCCTTATTTGTTTTAAAATAAAAGCATTTACACTTTACACTTAATGTTTAGGTTTGTTCACCTTACTTATAAGCAGCTTCTGTAGCACATAATATCTGTAGGTACCTACTGTTAGGATCATTTTTGGTTTTACAGACTATTGTTATTGCGCCAACTTATTACCTTAATAATATAGTCTAAAGAAGTGGGGCCATGAAGTTTGGATGATTTTGTTGATAACAGCTAATATCTATATCATACGAATATTATAAAAATGCGAAAGTGTGTTTTTTGTCGATTTGTCCTTCAATCACGCCGCAACAGAACAACGGATCGACGTGATTTTTGCATGGGCATATACTTAATTGAGGAGCTTGGAGAGTGACTTATGCTACTTTTTATTCCAGAAAATGAAGGAGTACCCGTGGGAATTAAAAAAAATTATTCGACGCGGATGAAGTCGCGGGCATCAGCTAGCAACTCATATACCTACTGATATATTTTCGTAACGAGGCGACGTATAATATTATGTCTACGTACGTCAGCCATGTTCAGGTAATTGAGGTAAGATCTTCTAGAAAATTGACTTACGTTGATCCCTGGAGGTCCGGCACTTCTTTTTTACAGCATCCCAATTTATTTTGGCATTCATGAACTGGTAGCAGAAGTTTCTGTGGGGACAAACAAGTTTAATTAATTAGGTACAAGCACGAACCTCTGCATGGTGCAAAGCGCCGTATCTTACGGCACTAGATAAGTATTTCAGGTTTTACGTGTGCTCAATACTCATTTTTGAAGTGAAAACTTCTTTAGGCGCGTTGTGAGCACTTTTTGGAAGGGGGTAAAAATGTGGAAACGCGAGACCGACACCGTTCTTCTTGAGAAATATAAATACAGTACATTCGTAATTAAACTTTAATGCCTTAGTTTTAAGGTTTATATTTGAAATATTTTTATTATTATTATTTATTTATTTTTTAGTTAGAAATAAAATTAAATATTCGTTTTCACTTCTATCAGCAGTCCCTATGACTGGCATTTTTTTTTTATTTCCTTATTTATTTAATGCCCGCGGTATTTATCCGCGTATTTGTATAAGCGCCATCAAGTATAGGAGGTTCAATATAACCAAATAAATGATTGATGATTTAAAAATGATTGAATGCCCACTTGCACAATGCAGTTTTTTTAATTCATTATAGGTTACGTGGACGACATATAGTAATACCTACCGAAATATATGGTATCATACCGATAGGCCGGCTGCCTTACGGCGGTAATCCAGAGATCTGTTAAGTTAAATTTTCCATACCTGTCATTGACCTGTAATTTAGGCAGTGTTGTGCATTACTACTCTCGGAAGTTGGAAAATGGAATGGATAACGAGACCGACTTAGTTATTGAATTTTTTTTTTTATTGAAAATAATACAATAGAACTTAATGCTAGCTAGCCTAACCTAATTACTATATAAATCATGCCCACGTGGAATGGTGGCAAGAATGCTGGCTGCATTTCCGCGCTGGACAGCCAGGCTGATCTTATAACTTGAATAAATAACTCAATGAATTAATAATGAAATAGCGAGCTGCACAAATTGAGATTTCAATTTTTATTGTTGCTTTGATTCTAATGGCTCTACGGGTCTGCCGTGAAAGTTAATTGTACATATAACGCTAATTAAAGCAATATTCAATATAAAATAGGTATACGTATTTCAAAATTAAGAACAACTCAAATCAAATTTGGTTAAAACTTTCCAAACTTTCTTGAAGAATACTCATTGAGGACTGCTGTTTGAATATTTTAATGAGGTACGAAATTTTAGAGTTCCTACATCCTTAAATTCAAAGTAAAATCTGAACTTGGTTTTAACCATCCAACTTTTATTAGCTTCGTTGTCATGTAAGAATACAGAGGGGTATAACTTTGTTTTATGTACGCCTTCTTCCATCCTCTAATGATTCGCAAATACTAGGTAATTTATTATGCTTGAGTGCATAATAATTTACCTAGACTTTTTAAAATAATGAGTGCACGTCAAATTATCTAATACTTTTAAACGAGCAATTCTTGTATATATATAATTTGAATCTTGGAAACGGCTGGAACGATTTTCATGAATTTTAGACGACAGAAAACACGATGTACCAAAAAAACCCACCCAGATATTAAGATTATAAAAATAGTACATTCGATTGCAAGTTTTGAATCACCATTTGTGGTGATTTTGTTTTGATTTGAATTCACTACGGTGTGATCAGCAATCACCGCTGATTGGGCCAACACTATATTATTTACTAGGCGATGCCCGCTACTTCATCCGCGTAGATTGAGGTTTTTTGACTCCCGCTGGAGTTATTTAATTTTCCGGGATAATAAGTAGTCTGTGTTATTCCAGGCTATAATCTATCTCTGTGCCAAATTTCATCTAGATCCGTTCAGCTGTTCTGGCGTGATTGAGTAACGATCCATCCAAACTTTCGCATTTATAATATTAGTATAAATTGGTTGGAATACACAGTTGTAGCAAGAGCACCACAAATTCAGCGATAACAATTGCGAATATTGGAATTTGGTAAACTGAATGTCCGTGCTAGACCCTCCGATTGCAAATAGGTCACATGAAAACGTGATTCAAGGAAAGTTAAATATTATTGAGTTATCAAACATCTCGGAATGTGAAAAGCTCGCACCATGTTTACCTTCTATTACTACCAAGTAGCGTCTCGCGAAGAGTTCTTTACAAAAATATGGAACGATTGTTTTATTTTTGGAAATACGGCTTCTGTACGGCTATAATGCTATCTACTATTTCCACGGACAATATCGATATAGTAAAATGATAAGGCATTTTCGAAATACACAAAACATTTATTATTAAAAATGGAACATGAGTAAAATGATCTACAAAATCATTTTGATTTCAAAAATTTTTTTTTAACTGTCAGCACAACCCACAAATCTCCTGTTTAAAAACACGAGTTCACAAGGAGGAACCAAGAACAGTAGAGGCCGTATTTCTTTAGGCTTCAATCAATCATTTATTCAATTTAGGCACACTATAGGTACACATATTGACATCCATTATTTACATATAAAACATTATGGTGATAATTACGGTATCTTCGTGTTTCATTAAAAATCTACACTTTCTATAACAGTTTGTTTTTAATACTACTCCCGTGCCACACCGTTGTTTCAAACTTTGTCATATTCAAGAGTTTCTACAAACTTTCCGCATTTACAAACAGTTTTCCGTCGACAAGTTTCCATTTGCTTGGACTTATACAAATATTACAGTTAGAACTTTACATTACCTTTTATAAGTAGTAGAAGTATTAATGCAAAGTCTATCTATCCATGTCTAACTATCTATATCACCCTGTATTCATAAAATGTATAGGTGTAGAATTCTTAATCATACTTAATATTATAAATGCGAAAGTGTGTTTGTTTATTGGTTTGTTGGTTTGTCCTTTAATCATGCTGCAACGGAGGAACGGATCAACTCGATTTTTGGCATGGGATGGATTTTTTTATAGTTGAAGACATGGAGAGTGACATAGGGTACTTTTTATCCCGGAAAATTAAGGAGTTCCCACGGGAGTCACAAAATTCACAGATTACGCAGTCCCCGTAAGAATTGGAGCATTGAAAACGAATACAAAAATTTACGAAAACAAATTCATTTTATTTTGAATAACACATTACAAGTTGAATAATTTAAAATTCCAACTCAAATGCACTTCTCGTCTGCGTCCGCATCTTTTAACACCATTACCATGACGATCGGTCAATAATCACTCCAGTTTTTGTTGATTCTTTAATAAAAAACTCTTCTTCAAAAATTTTCAAAAATTTATTAACCGATTTTCAAACTTAACTCGGATGCACTTCTCGACTGCATCCGCATATTTTAACACCATTACCATGACGATCGGTCAATAATCATAGAAGCTACATCACTTTTTACATACGGAAATACCTGTTTTTCTACAAGTACAAATCTGAAGGGACCACCTTACAAGTCATAATTATTAACCGATTTCCTATTTTTTTTATCGCCAATTTGTATATCGCCTGAATTTTTTTACATTTTTCAAAATTCCAATAAAGTTACCAGCCGATTTTCAAAATTCAAATGCTCACTCGATAAATTCCTCAACTGTTGGTACTATTCCCATCTCGATCCTCTCGAAATCCTCGGAGCTAGGGCCAAAAATACGTTTCATGCGATAACCATTTTCAATGATAAAAAACTAAAACCACGCGGACGAAGTCGCGGGCGTCAGCTAGTTTGATATAAGGAATCAATCAATTTATTTATTTCCCAATCACAGCATTACATTTTTACCGAGTATAATGACTTATAAAATAATATGACTAACTTAATAAGTGCTGTAATTGTAGATAGATTTAATATTAAGCTAAACGCATGCATTTCTATTATAATACTTTATTAATTGGGGTGTGTGTGTGATGTTATTAGTTAAAAGTATCTAAAGTAGCAGGCGATTTGATTGCCTTTTCGAAGCAAAGCTATGCTTTGTGCAAAACAAACGCAAGACACTGCGTTTTTGAGAGATCTGCCGTTTGTGACGAACGAACGAGAATAGCCACAGTCCTAAAACGCTAAATTTTGATGCTGCTTCCAAGCACAGTACTTAGTCACTAAACGGCGATGAAGTCACAAAACCACCGATCGCTGAAAAAGTTGACGTGTGTTTTTTGCCCTAAAAATTAAACATCATACTGTAAGGAACATGTCAGAAATAGGCACCAGTTAATCCCCCATTAATAATTTTGTATTCTAATTCAAACCCACATGAGTACCTAATTTTCTACAACTCGAAAAACTTGATCCAATAAATTAATCCCAGGGCCTAATCGCTATCGCGACCACCGAATCACATTACGACCCAAACACCAACGTATTTAAAAACCGTTGTCCACCGAGCCTCGACTCGTACCAGACCGCCTTAGAAAACGTTTGTATTTAAAGAGATTACCCCCGCACAAATTAAATAAAACATCATGAAATAAGCCAAATTGATAGCTATCGAAATATAATAATAAACCTAACAATACTTACCAAACAATTTTTGTTTATGTAAACGTACGTGTATTGTTCCTTGGGTTACTCAATACTCATTATTCTTATACAAAAATTCGGAACTGGTGTGTTTGTAATTAGCAGTGATACAAATAAAAGAACGATATATATATATATATACGAGGAAATTATTCGAGTTTGTTATTTGGAATCCCTCGGGCTATAATTGGGAAGCTCTCTGAACGGCAACATAGGGTAAAGTTATAAAAAGTCAAACCGGTACAAGCTAGAATAACCTTTATTACAATCATGGAGCTATGTTTTTTTTTGATGTTTTCATGGAACACGGGAAAAGTTTATATGAAACGAAGCCTTATTATGAAACGTGTTATTTTTAATGAGGAAACAATGCTTGTATCATTGTCGTGTCAATAAACAGACCTCGACCGAGATGTTATTGTGGTAACAAGTCATAATTAAAAAAATTCAAAAACACGACTGCCCTGCCAAAAAACGAACTACAAACGTTAAAAATCTAAATTAATCTAGTTAAATTAGAATCTTATTCACATTTTTATTAAATGATATTTTTTCGTGAATCACTGGATATTGAACTTGTTGTGCTGTGATGTCAATTTATTTTCTTGGTCCAATGACAAATACTCGGTCATGACAAAAACCTATTTAACTTAAATAAAGTAACTTCTCAATGGGAAAAACCCTTTTTGTCTATTAAATTATTCTTACGCACGCGGTGATAAAGATAGTAATGGCGCTATTATGGTCCCATCATGTAACAAAAGTGTAAAAGAAAGGGTTGAGTAGGTATGGCTCTAATTACCAAATACAGTAGATTTACCTGTAAATGTACAACGAGTATTTGCAAAGTTCATGCAAATGAGAAATAGTTCCCGTAGGTACAACGTTGTATTTGTTGAAAAGTTGGTTGAAATATTTGGCAGATTTAGGAACAACGGCGTTATAGGAACATTTAAATTGACGACCTTTTAAAGTTGTAACGGTTGCTTGCTCTCAACAACTTCGAATTTTAAGACGTTATCTACCTTTTTATTTGATGACTATCTACTAGACTGACTTTTTGATGACTATAACTAGATGATGCCCGTGACTTCGCGTGGATTAAGTTTTTTAATTCCTGCATTTACCGGGATAAAAAATTGCCTATGCCCTTCCAAACTATCCCTGTACCAAATTTCATCAAAATTGGTTGAACGGATGGGCCGTGAAAGCGTAGTAGACAGACAGACAGATAGACAGTCAGACACACTCATAATAATGTATGGATAATTTACAAAATTTTAGTTAATGTTGTCTCAAAGACACAGGTTTAAGTTTTGCTGACTGATTTGTGGTAACGAGGTTCTCAAAAAAGTTAAATAAAAAGTATACATCGGATAAGTAGGACCGCGTGCCGTACTGCTTTTATCAACACTCATAGAAAATCATTTTGATGTTTTCTTTAACGACGTACCGCGTACGAGTACCTGTTTGGATTGCTTCTACGAACTCATGCAAATGTCTTTATAAGAAAACGGTGCTTTTCTGGGGAGAGACAATTAGGAAAACAAAACACTTGAAGCGTTATTTCTTTTGATATTTCTTCTTTTAAAGAATAAAAATATTGTACAATGTATTGACTTTTCTCCCTGATTAAAAGATGTTTTCTCTATAGCTTATTCGTTTATTGGTTCACTGTTATATTGTTTACACGGTCGTTAAAATTTCAATCTAGTTGTAAATTTTTTAATCGACTTCCAAAAAAGGAGGAGTTTTCGGCGCGAATATTTATTTTTTTTAATCTGCATATCTCTGTGGTTTCTTAGCTGATTTGATTTTTTTTCAGTCCTTAAAGGAAGCTCTCGAGGTGGTCCCATAAAAATTCTGACTCCAAATAGTCAATCAACTAAAAAGTTAAAAATAAAAATTCTTTCCAAAAAACTGACTTGCAAAGCCACTGACTTCTACACACTATGTTGAAGTCGGTTGGGTATAACAAAGATGAGCAAAGTTGACGCACCAGGCTCGCAGGCTTTGGAATTTGGTTTTTTGGAAAGAATTTTTATCTTTTACAAGGTTACATTGGTATCTGTTAAAATGGTGGAAGCAAAGAGAGACAGGAAAAAAAGTGAACGATTTTAACATTGAAAAATTTTGACGTATGACATATTTCACATGACAGAACCTAAGACAAAAAATAATCTAATTTTGACGCGAGTCTTTGGTTTAAGTAAATTATTCTATGGAAACAACATGGAATCGATTTAAATTTTGATCTAAATCGGCTCAGTCCACTAGGTTCCACTTTTTGTATTCACCAGTGGATTAATCATCATTTATTTATCATGTTCAAAAGTTCAGTTTATTTTCTACAGTATTTTTAATGATAGATAAAAAAAAAAACGGCCAAGTGCGAGTCGGACTCGCGCACCGAGGGTACCGTAGTAAGTTTAAAATTATTAAAAATATTTTTAGTATATGATGTAACTAAAAATTTATGCTTTTTGCAATTTTTCCTTTATCTGTGCTATAAGACGTTGCTACGGGCAAAGTTTCAAGATTCTGAGTCCACGGGAAGTGCCCTGTAGGTTTTGATTCCCTTGCAAGTGTCGAAAATTTGCAGCATAAACGGCTGTATCTTTTGATTGCGTTGGCTTAGAAGTTGGATTTTTCACAGCTCCAAGGGACAGTAGACCTGAGTATTTGATATGAATTTCAGCTTGATACATCCGTTCCTGAGAAGAAGGGTCTTGACGGGCAGATGGACGGACAACAAAATTATCCTATATGGGTTCCGTTATCCTTTTGAACGGAACTAAAAATATTGAAGCTTGATTGAAATTTTTGACTATTTACTATTTGATTGAACAAAAACAATTTAACAATTTAAATAACAAAAAGTACTAACTATTTAAAATAGAGCAACAATGAGCGAGAATTCCGATTGCCAAACGACGTAAATAGCTATCTTTAAAGTTTATGAGCACTTTTCTTGCAAAAGTTTTGCTCCGAGCTTCCCGAAAGTTACGTGTACGGTTAATGTCTACAAGGGGGCGTGAGATGGGAAATTAGAGTACGAAGTGGGTCAAAGTCGCTCGGGGTCGACGCTCCACGTCGGCATCTAGGGTAATTATCTAACAGAGGTCGCCTCTGTCATTACGTGATATTGTTTGCCGAATAATATAGCTACTGGCACACCTTGTGTCGCGTATTGTGGACAGATAAAGTTTCGTTTTCTTTTGTGTCATATGACTTACGACTTCATTGTTATTAAAGTCTTTGGTCTTTTGTTTTTGATGACCTTTACCTTTACGACAATCTCGCCTAATGGAAACCGATATTGGGGACATAAAACCCTCCTACCTGAAATATGTATCGGAGTAATACAGTTCCCGACGGCATAGTATAAAAACACCAGCTCAGCTCTCTCTAGATAAGCTTTCGCGCGGTTTTTTAATCGAATAAGCGTTCCGAAAAATCGTGTGAGGGGTACATATGGCATTAGAAAGATAAGTTAGGCTGCTGATTACTTAGAACCTATAGTTTGCGCGCGAGTTGTATGCAGAGCAAAAGTATGGTGACACATACATTTACTCTGCATTCAACTCGCGCATGTACTTTACTTAGACATTTCGGTAGTATGTTAATAATCAAGATTTCCCATCAAACCCGACAGTCCAACGTGTGGAAGTCCCGGGTTTGATCAAGGCAAGGTCAATTTGTGAATTTATAATTTGGGAATTTTATCTGGTCTGGCCTGGCGGGAGGCTTCGGCCGTGGCTAGTAACTACCCGCAGTATTTGGCTTACGCTTGCAAACTAACTTATACCTACCAATGTAAAATGCATTGTAAGTATTTAGGAACTGGGTAGATATTTTAAAGTTTAAAATGCTCTTTGCATTTAATTCAAAGAATAATTTAAACCCGACGTTTTAATATGAAAAGCGACAGCGTTGCTTTTTAATTCATAGAGTGTAGTTGAGCTAGGTTTACTTACTCTTTTTCAGATTGACTAGTTCTCTTGCTCGGTAAATTTGTCGGACCAACTCGCTGGTCCTTCTTCAGCTCTTTGAGTCCTGCGAAAGAAACAAGGATACTTTATTGGATAGAAGTAGGCGTTACTTTGCGGAAGTCCATGATAATGAAAGAACTAGATGTTGACTCGACAATGCACGATTAGTCGTGCATTGTGCATCTTTAGAAGATGCTCCGGTATCGGAGGGAAACGCACATTGAGAATATTATATTATTATAACATATATAATATATAATACATAATATTATTTTGGAAGATTGCTGTGGTGTTATGAATATCGCGGGCTATAGGCACATAATAGGTAATAGTATAATGTACTATAGGTGCGGGATACAACCTGTGCCACATAAATTTATTTATTGTCGCGGATTATAGCGAATCAAACTTCTATTTCCTTCATAAATGATACTTTAGTTTTGTAATGTTTGTTAAAACACTACTGGTACCATATTATAGCAGTCGCTTTTTGTATCCTGGCTGCGAGCGAACTGCCACGAAACCTCAGCCGCCTCAGATGGTGAGCGAGGCTGACTGAGATAAACCCATATATAAAGATTGGGATGGTTTCAGTGAACTTCACCTGCCACATGGCGGAAACCTCGTGAGCCAGATCGAGATACTTTTCTTTTTTCTCCGTCTCAGCTCTCACAAGGTTCTCATCATATGGAATGGGGAGGACCACCAAAAACACCCGCGACTGTGCCCGGTCCAACAGCACGATGTCAGACATAATCGCTAGAATAGTTTTGTCCTATTATTTATTATTATTAAACTCTTTATTTGTGTTAACAAAAATAAATATCAGAAAACATAAAAAACAAAGAAGGAGGTACATTAATTAATGAGTTAATAATAAACATGGCGCGATAATTATATTTAGCGACGTTAAACTATTAAAGGGAATTGATTAGATAATATCCAAGAATGAGTATAGTACTGAAAACAAATCAAAGATCATTGGACATAAAAATTGATTTAGGGCACCATCGATAGTTTATCGCTAGTCCATTCAGCTGGGTCGACATTAACGAACCGAGTGCAGCACTTGTTCGCGCCAATGAAATCAATGGCCACTTCCATACACCAGTACCTACCCATTTATATTTTCGGGCGTGCGCAATAAAATCAATACTGTGAACTTTGCAAGAGTGCAGTGACCCAGTCACCGAAATAAGGCCATACGTGCTATTAAATATTTGCAAAATAAAATCCGGGCGCTTCAGTCTTTTTCAAAGCTTAATTAACGAGATCGTTAGCAAGAAACACCAACCTCCGATTAGTAAGGAAATCGCAATTGTAATCGTTTGTCAAACGGATAAATTGACCTGTTTAAGGAGATCTTAGATGCCTGCACGTCGAAAAGAATGTATGAACTCCATAAACAGTTCGGGTTATAAGTAATTGGGCCTCAGATCTCACCTACCACAGATCCCTTTTGATACCTAAACAGGTTAAACTTTACCGAAAGGAGGGCATAAGTGCAGCATTCAGACTAAAAATACCTGGGAGATAGGTTTCCAATTTGTATCAACGTCATTTCTGATACTGCACGTGGTCGCGTAATTATATGTTATTGTTGCGCCTCCTGAATGTCTAAGAAAATCGTACGCTTTTGAGAGCTTAAAACGTATATTAAGAACGTAATATATTATGTTTAACTTAATAAACGTAGGAAATAATTAAATCCATGTTTTTTTGACCTGCAAGCATCTATAAACTTCTTAAACAGTTCGAATTATCAGTTGGACAAATGTAACTGATTACGGTTTTCTATAATTTGCATACACAGTCGGGGTTAGGTTAATCTGAATTATAGCATCATGATGTGCACATCATGCAATTACAATTAATTAAATAATTAGAAAATAATCACAGAATCTGTGTTTAGATGCTTTAATCAGCATAGGAGCAACTATGCAAAACAACACCATAAGATAAAAATCTTCAATTATTTCTGAAAGCGTCACCATTTACACAAAGCGCACAGCGCTAAGTCAACAATATCAGAGGTAGAAAAGGAAGCCACTTGAAAAAAAATAAAAGAAAATCATTTCGAATGCGCATATTTCCGTAGCAACCGGCATCCCACGCGGGTAGGAGACAAAGGCCTGCAAAATTACAGTCTTGCTTTTAAATGCGAGAATGAATCGCAATGTCTCGTCCCCTCAAAGCTTTGCGTATCTGTTGTGGAATGCGACTTTGCCACTCTGCTCTTGAACACACGGGGGTAACCGCCTATCTGCTTAGGTATACGCAATCATGAACCCCATAAAAGTGAATTGTTAACACTCTGTGATTGTTTCTTTTAGTTGAGTGGTTGGTTAGACCGCAGAATTATTTTGACCGGAAATTTCTATGTCCGTTTTAATATATCAAACCCATTTTACTCAAAGCCAGGTTATAAATCAATAACACCCAATAAACCAAAGCAGCTATTGTACGAAAAAAAATTAGAAAAGAAAATAAACACTTCATTTATTTTGTTCTTCACAAGTTCTACATCGTATCATCCCAACGAATAAATTGGACTAACAAATACCTAATAATATGTTTTTTTAAATAGCAATTGGTTTTGTAATCAGACTACTACAAAACAGACTAAAATATTTCTACGGGTAAGTTGTTAAACTTGGTACCATTTCGATGAAAGGCAACAGATGTAAAGTTTAAAAGTGACGTTTAAACGTTGCTTCCCCCGAAAATTATTTGACTTTACTCTCAAGTCCCACATAAATAAATTTTACCTCGACAATTAATGTCAAAATTACTCTTTGTAAGCATAATATTTTGAAAATAAAAGCAGTTGGGATTTTGTTTAAACTTGCGCCAATCCTAGGGGTATTTAAAGTAAAAATTGTAAAGAACAAGTCCAGCACTAAGTTCACTCTGACTAAGTTCTTGTATCCGAGGTGAAAACTTGAAAATGGGCATCGGGCTGACGGCAGCTAGACTTCAACTCCCAACACGGCACAATATTAGTTTTGCTTCTACTTAAAAAGGAACGCAAAAACATTGAAAGGCGGGAGTTAAAGCTGTTAGAGATAGATGCCTTTTTATTTGTATATCTATCCACTTCAGGTGTCAAAAAGCGCGCACAAATAAAAATAAACTTAAGCCTACCTTTTCCTTTACCTTTTCCATTTATTTTATGACAAGCCTCTTTCTAGAATATTGTCATGAATAAAATAATGAGAAGAAAGTATATTTAAATCCAGATAAAAATTGCTACAACACTAATTTACTGAAAGATAAAAAATATGTCTTGTCCAGTTTAATGACAAGTAGATATAATTATCAATCAGTATTAACGTTAGCAAAACCGCGTCTAGTATACACCACCTCTGTGGGAAAGAATGGATAAAATTATTGGAAATATTCAGTTGAAGCTAAAAGCAGGGAAGAAAAAAGTGTTCTCGAACTATTTCTAAAGTAGTTTAACGTGATCGGAATACTATTGTGTTTCTATCCTAATGTTCGCGCAGTTCTACAGAGTGGAAAAATACCTACTCGGAAAGTCAATTTCGAAGTGAGATTTACTCTAATGCTCCCAGTACTCGATAACTCAGACTCCTTACTAATTCGAAATGCTCGGCCAAAAATAAGGACAGGCATCGGTAATATCTAAATAAACTAAGTCTATCTATACTAATTTATTAAATGCGAAAGTTTGGATGGATGGATGGATATATGGATGGATGGATATTTGTTACTCAATCACGCCAGAACAGCTGAACGAATCTGGATGAAATTTGGAATGTCTCTCTTGGATTATAGTCTAGAATAACACATAGGCTAAATTTTATCGCGGAAAATTAAAGAGTCCCCGTGGGAAGTGACAAAACCTCAATAAACGCATCAGCGGGCATCAGATATCAGATAGATACATAGATCAGATAGATATAGAAATAGCGTTACAATATCAAAATAAATCATTTATTTCGGAATATATGCATTTTACGTGATTTGCAAAGTTAATTAGCTTTTTTTAACATGATCTTTTGATATTTGATATGTACCTAATCAAAAACTCACACCAGATAATAAACCAGTTGCGGCAGTCAAATGCGAGTGTACTAGAGTTTATTCGCTGAGCACATTGGTCCAACGTGTACTAGACTCTTAACAGACTGGCCAGTACGTGAGAATTTAAAAATGCAGAGCCTCCATTTAACGTCGGCATCTTCTCATTTCGTCGGATGTTGCCGCGAGACAGAACTAGCGGAGTTACACTCGTCCTCAAATACAAGCACGGCGCAATATCTTTTCCCTTTGAAACTGGGAAAGCTCATAAGCAGGTGGAATGGGAATAGGGCGTTGTTTTTGTGCCGCGTGGGAAAAATTGCTCCCTACACAAATTAAACGTCTGTTGCGGGATTCTTTGTCTACCCCGGTGTTGTCATAGTTCAAATTTTAAACAAAAACGACTTTTATATTTTCACAAAAGCTCGACCAATTCAGTTGTAGTTATGAGAGAAAATATTTGAGAAATGTTTTAACGCTACAACTTTTTTCAAACAAGATTTCGGATTATTAAAGCGAGTAAAGAACTCAAACCTTCAAACTTCAAACGAGAAAAGAATGACAAGAAAGTTTTAATTGCTGTTAGTACACAAAAATATCTAATGCGGTAATAAATACCTATTCTCCATTTTTCGTAATCTCGTCAGATTAGAAAAAAGCTAACGGACAACCCAAAATGCAAGAATATTCAACTTTCATGACGATACCCATAAAAAAAACTTTAAGTTTGTTTTTGTATGCTTTAGTATCGCTATTAGTCGCATTTGTTTCCATAATCACCAACATCCAGTTCCAGCATCATTCATTTCTCGCTTCTTGCGTTTTAACGAACCAAAAGCAGACACGTAGCGTAATGAATGACGGTAGAAAGTCCCTGTCTACTTGTCCTCGTCTCGAGACAAAGTGGGGAAAAATTGCCAGTACTGAGACTACCGAGCTAGGCAGGGGACGCGCCTGGCATTGTACTCGCAAACAAGATGTTTTATGAATCCGCATTAGAGGGCAATGAAACGAATTAGGCTCGTGATATGTCGTTCTGTTGTGGTCCAACTAAATTGCTGCGTACGTTTTTATATCGCCATTATATAAGAGGCCGACGTATTTAAGTTACGAAATGGACTATTTATTTTGCTTGTCATAAAAATTTGGCCAGCTTTTAGAAAATATTTTTTCTGTGGCCAATTTGTGTTTTCTTTTTTTTTAACATAATAGAATGTGAACGATACAAGATGCTTTCAAGCGACCAGTTTTATTCATAATATTATCTAGCGTTAAGATAGTTTCAGATATTTTATACTGGCAGACACCTGTGATTTATATCTTACTACCAGCAGGGGTGTAAATCACGTTTAGTAGCCGGGAAAAGGTGCACTTTGTTTTTACTACGTTACAAAGTACTTCATATAGGTCTTTGAGGTCTTAAGAGATCGATGAAAGCTCTTTGCTTTTCCCTCCCATCGGTAGTGCTATCAACAGCGATATGTCAAGATCTCACCGCACGCTTGTGCTTGGACGAACCAATGTACATATGCAGACGACTTATGCCATTGTAGACTTTACTGCTCAAGCAACAACAACCATTTGTATTGCATATCTTACTGGTTCTGTATATGACGAGGACAACACGCTAAGTCTGGTTGATATTTAATTGCTGTTTAGCACAGCTGCTCGCCGTCATGAGATGAGATACGCAACGATATGGAATGGGATTGCTTTTCCAATTTTTAACACAACACGGCTTGATGGGTTTCGTATTTTCATTTTCTTTAACAGATACCTCGAAAAAAATTAAAACGTGATTTCGAGTTGGTACCCTACTGTTCATTTTGATTATTTAAATATAGCTGTGTATATATAAATCAGTGCTACATCATATAGTACAAAGCAAAGGACATTGTCCAAATTCGCCTAAGAATCAACAAGGAATGGAAACATACAGTCAATCTTAATTTATTTCGTACCTTTAATTTTAATAACTAGAATTTAACGGACACTTCTAAATAATAATAATGAAAAAAATTGGAATTTAATTGATTTTCTATCCTTCCCCTTTTCTCAAAACCTTAAATCACCGCTTGAGTGCTAGAAACGTCAAGTAAGAGTAAGAACTAAAACAGTTTGAAGCGTTTAGATGACACGAGAAGGAAGAATAATATTGAAACCATTTTCAATATTATTCTTCCTTCTGTCTTAGCGATACGAGCAGGAAACAAATATATTTTGTCATAGTGTGCGAGTGAGATAAAACGCCATCTTTTCCATTTTGTTAGTATTGAGATTGACAAAAACATTATTGTATAGGGATCGCAAAGGTAAAAACGATTAACATATCGATGTTTTAAGCAGTACCGATAATTATTATCGAGTGATAATATTGACTAACTTTATTTTTCGACTGTATAGTATGGCTGTACCTGGTTTACTTTTTGTGACAATTGTGTGGTTACTATTCTTGAAAATAAAAAGTGTAGTTTGAGAAAGCTGAGCTCCGTATAAAAAACGGCCATCCTGGTAGTTTATATCACCATATAATATAAACCACCTGCGAGCTAATTGAATAACCTGTATATCTTGTGTCAACTCTAAATTAACTAACATTCACAATCTAACCTCAAAATCAAAAATATTCTCGGTTATAAATAAATTCTCTGAAGTGTCCGTTGTTTAGATCTTGGTATTTATGTGTTATTTTGAATTCGATAATGTATGTTTTATGACTGTTGGTTCTTAGGCGAACTTTGTATGGGCGATGGTCAATGTCCTTTGCCCTGAATATAGAGTTGCGTAATTTTATATTTAGGGTAGGTAAAGTTGATTTGTAAGTTGTATCTTAATTTGTAATGTAAGGTGGAAATGCTCGATCAGCACTATTACAATCAAGTGAACACGCAGATTAATATTATGCATTATTTATCAATATTTAAAAGACTCGTCACGTCACTTTGAGTCATTAAAATCTATACTAACTACTTTTTATCTCGGAAAACTAAGAAGTTCCCGCGGGAACCAAAAAACCTCAATCCACGTGGACGTACTCACGAGCATCAGCTATATCTTATATTATGTTCTCTTGAGTGAACAATGTTTCCATTAGTAAATAAAAAATAAATGAAATAAAATAGCGTTTATTTAACTGAAAAATAGTACCTAATCACAGATTTAACACCTACATATGATTTTTCTAGTAGCTACAAACCCTTAGAAAATACAATTGAAAAATAACTAAGCAGAAATGAATCAACCGAAACACACATTTATAATTTTAAAAGATAGCATTCTAACAGTTCTAGTCACAAGTAAAAGCACCAATCTGTTTTTACTGATTTTTCAGTACAAAATATTATTTATAATAGTTTAGCTCTCGCCTAGACTCTACCACTGACTTTTCTTTTGACTTGATTCGACAAACTTTGCATGCAAATAACGAGTATTTTATGTCTCATTAAAATACATTTACAATGCTAGAGAGTAAAAATATTTTCTCTTTAACTAAAGGTATTTAAATTGTGTCTGCAAAGTGCTAAACTTTTTGTTCCACAAAAAAGGGCATCCTTTAATTCGGGCTTAATGAATGTCATTCCACATAGTAGACCAATATACAGTCGTCTCAATCGATAGATGTAACTACTAAATTGAACATTTATTTATAGAAATACTCACGTCTCTAGGTCTTGTGTTAATGGAATAAATTTAACGCTCCAGCAATGCTTGGGACTGCAGTTACATAAGTATTCGTATGTTTACTTTAGTATTGTAATTTATTGATTTTTTCAAAAGTACATCCGCCGAATTTCTTGCTAGTTCTTCTCGGTAGGAATGGCATTTCGTTTGGCAATGCCCTTTGACGATTCAAAAGAAGGTACTTGTAAAAGTTTATTTGAATTATAAAAAACATTTGAATTTTGTTTCTTGTATGCACCACCAGCATTTCGTACAGGCAGGCTGTCCTGTCCTGTTTGTAGTGTACTTTTACCCTTGTGGGAAATTTAATTTATAATATATATCTATTTAACGAAAGTTGGAAAAGTGGACGGATGAAAACTTCTTTTTTTTAAAATTCTCATTTATTTGGGGGCTTTTCTTCACAAAACAAAGAACGTCAGCCCCATCGTTCCCTGTGGGATGAAAATTTGAAAAGGTGGCAATGCGTCGAGACATTAAGCTTGCATCATATCTTCAATACGATTTTAGAAATTCTTTGATTCGCATTTCAAACCTGTATATCGAGACATGTCGTAACTATTAAATCTTTGTTTCATAGTAGATAACCATTTTTTAAAGGTTTTGAGCTAGTCCATACTTTGTGATTTATACCTAGTCCAGACGCTCATTTCGTGCGGTGGCACCGCCTTTTGCCTGCAACCGCTTAGTTACTTGACTAATTTGCCGGTTGTATCAAACAAACCTAAAACTACGTCAGCTACCTACTGCTTACTGTTTTGATACTATTATTTTTAATTCTAAATAACTGATGCTCGCGACTTCGTTTGGTTCCCGCGGGAACTCTTTAAGTCTTCCGAGATGAAAAGTAGCCTATATGTTATTCCATACTATAATCTATCTCTGTGCCAAATTTTACTCATATCCATTCAGCCGTTCTGGCGTGATTGAGATTGAGTAACAAACATTCATCCATCCAAACTTCCGCATTTATAATATTAGTGGTAAAGATTAATCAAATATTTTTTTTTTGGTGTGACTTTTGGGGGATTTGATAATTCCCGACCGACCCGACCACACAATTACTGTTAATAATATTATGTGCAAAAAAAATAATTATGTCAACTTTCCAATAATTATTTTAAAAATAATAGGAATAGATAAAAAAATCTTAATTTTCGTATAAAATAAATAAATCAGTTAGTATATATATATATTTTATACCTAAAAAGAAAAATACAAACATCGAAAGGAGCTTTAAGCTCAACACGTTTCAGTTACAATTAATTTATGCGCAAATTGAATCAATGTGGATGCGAAACTCTCCACCAAGTCTTTGACAAATAGTCAGTTCACGTAAGATATACATAGAACCTATGGTAAAAATATTAATAAGAGCGGTGAGGCTAAGTGGTAACAATCGGTCGACAGCATACTTGCTGCAACGATGACCTGAGTTGGTGTGATTGGATTTTATTTAATAACAGTTACTCTACCTGTTAATTTATTGCGGTGGCCAGGTATCGTTTTGTTACTCATTTCAAAAACTACCGATTTGAAACTTAACAATGTGGTCTAATGACTGCGTAAAATGTACGAAATTGAAATGGCTGTGCCTTATAGAGGGAGCTCGCCTTATTCAAGATGCTCGTACATTATCGCTAGTTTGATCCCGGATACACTCACAGTATCCTCAAAGGCAAATTATCCTTTCACCTTAACCTTAGACGATCCACAATATTTTCAAGAAGATATTTGATAGAAACGAAAAATCACGTGATAACTATTGTGATTTACAAAACTCTAAAAGAACAATATCAAAAATATATACAAAAATGCGTAGTTCGAATTAGTATCGCTTATTGAATTGTGGAACTTTTGCGAAACCGTTTGATCAGTTATAACACTCGTTCACAGGTCATGGTGCGTTTGGAACCCTCGTAGCTTTAGTTTTAAGGTACCGTAGCTGATTATCACCATCACATTTTATAAGTAATTGGACGACAATACCTATCTTTGCGCTCCAGGCGGAAAAATAAAACTTAAATGTCACGCGAACAATAGTAACTACATAAACTATTTACTTAAATAGTACTATTACCATATACATATACCAAAATAATAATGTAATCGACGTCAATTTATTTCCCGCTAGTGTATTTTACTTCAAATACTCCCTTTAATTTCCATGCTAATGTATTTACTTCGAAGCGAGTGTCACATCGTATCCGCGATAATTGCTTTATATACGATGAAATATCACATTTGAGATTTACGAGTTAAGCACGACTAATTTTATCAAGTCTATATGTCACTGTAAGATTACAAACACCATTAGATTGTAATCGAACTAGCGAAATTGTAAACTGTCGACAGATTGTGAACCATTCTTCTGAGTGTCAATTTTTGAAATATTCATTGTGTTTACATTTTCTTGTCTCTTTCTTGTAGGTTAGGTTAGTGTTCGACATAAATAACCAGGTTACAATATAGAGCACTTAGGTTTTGTCGGGTTAATATACCTAACAGATTACAATCTACCGAAAAAAATGCGCTTAATTGTAATATGTCTATAGTTTACAATTTCGCTCATTAGATTGCAATCTAACGGTTTTTGCAATCTTACGGTGACATATACACACAGAAAAATCGCACGTAAGTACCTTAGTGACATAAAATGTCTTTCTATATAAAATTTAAAAATAAGACTCTGATTGTATAGAGTTTAAAAATAAAATAAAATTGTTGGATAGGCAACATAACATTATACTCATTTACAACATGATAATAATATAATGTATCTAAGTATAGGTACAAGTATTATAAAAATGAGCATCGTAATTTTATCAATATCCAAAGTATCATAATGCATTAATTTAAAAAACACTCAATTTCCACGCTACTGGTTTAATATAAAAACAGCCCTGATCAAAATTACAACCAGAAACTGGCAACACAATTCCTCGTTTAATGATTACGTTGTGGAGTTATTCGATAACAACATCACGCTGTAAAATGAAAATTAAAGGGCTTTTTATCCTCGTATCCGCGTACGTATCTCATTATGTGAGGGTAGGTATAAATTGAAGCAGACTATTTGTCAAACACTTGGCGGAAAGCGTTCCGATCCGCTACGATTCAATTTGAACGAAATTTAATTGAAATCGAAATGAATAAATCCTCGTGGAATATATCCTTTGTGGCGTTAAAAACTGAATACTTAACTACTCATTTTATTTGCAATGGTACTGCAGAAATATTTTTTTTAATGATTCAATCGTTTTATTTTTGTGTAATGATTTTATGTAGGTATGTAAATTCCAAAACGGGAAACCTATTAACAAAATATGAATACGTATAGATAGTTTCCATTAATATCATAATATGAACATAATGTTCTATGTTTAATTATTTTTTAGGTAACGTATTTTTATAGGTAGTACTAGCTGATGCCCGCGACTTCGTCCGCGTGGATTGAGGTTTTTTGGTTCCCGCGGGAATCCTTTAATTTTCCGAGATAAAAAGTAGCTTGTGTTATTTCAGACTATAATCTATCTCTGTGCCAAATTTCATCCAGATCTGTTCAGCCGTTAACTCATGATTGAGTAACAAACATCCGATGATCCATCCATCCATACATCCACCCATCCAAACTTTTGCATTTATAATATTAGATATAGATTAATTGAATCCTAATTATTATATAGTATTTTTTTTTCTTTGAATGCTGACAATCTAAATATGTATTACGGTGATTATGGCATCGAAGTCACAGAGAATAATGATGCTAACGAGATTTCAAAAGTGACAGGCAAATTTAAAAGCTGTTTTCCATAAAATACCGGAAAACATATCATCATCAGCCTGAGGACGTCCACTGTTGAGGTCTTCACTTGTGCACCCTCTTGCACTCGGTACTAAAATCTAAATCGTTCAGCCACTCCCTGCCACCGTCTTTAACCCCTACAACCAAACGCTTACTTGTACGCGATCACCACTCAAAAACGTTTTCGGCTTCAATGGCCATCACCCCTACAGTAAGTATGGCCTGTCCATTGTCACTTTAACTTGCAAATAGTTTGGGCTATTTGCATTGCAAACAACATTTGTTAAGTCGAAGTTATTATAGTATTCATCAATGATTTTCTTAATGACAAAGTGGCATGGAAGCAAAGGGCCTCGCATCCAGTGACCCACAAGTCAGTGTAACTTGTAACGTAACGTATATATGTTGTACTGTTTACTTATTGTAAAATTTTATCTTTTTAAGAAAAGAGCAACTGCTGAGTTTCTTGCCGGCTCGTCTCAGTATAATCACCTTTCCGAACCGGTGGTAGAGTCTTAACGTATCATAAGTGACACAAGGTGTCCTACGTGAAATAAATAAATCATTTATTTTAATGATCTCTATAAGAGTGGTAGGGTTCTTTTGCGTTAAATCATCATCAAAGATCATCATCTTGAGGTATAGACTGCAGAGAGAGAAGTTACAGCTGTTATGCTGTTCGAAGAATCTTAATTGAACTTTGTGACAAATAGGTGGGATAAAGGGGCTATTATAATTTTCCAATTCATCGATATCTCTCTCAAATGGATAAGGAATTTTAATTGAGATCTCTTGAACCCTCTTCAGCGTTGATTAATTGTTCAGACAATTAGCCCTAAAACAGACTGTTACGATGATATGTATGTTTAAATTCTTCTTATAGATTAAATTAGACTTGAAAATTAAGAGTCCGTTTCCAATTTACATTAATTTAGTAAAGGTAACTCATAAATATTTGTAAATAAAGCTATAAGCTGATTTTGACCAGATGTAATGAATAACCACCACCACTACCACCACTACAGCCCATTATCGTGCCACTACTAGGCCTGTGCTCTCTGTGTGTGGAGGGCTCCACTCTCATAGGAGAGAGGGAATTAGAGCTTACACCCACCATGCCGCTCCAATGCGGGTTGGTTTATGAATGCGAAAGTGTGTCTGTCTGTCTGCTATTATCCCGAAATTTTAAGGAGTTCCCGCGGGAATTGAAAAAACTTAACCCACGCGGACGATGTCGCGGGCATCATCTAGTACACACAGTCCTCACAGGTTTTGATACAGAAAAAAAAGGTTACACATTCCGGGTATCATGATTATAATATCTCTGGTCCAAAAATAAAATGTCCGAGAGACCATGAGATACGCCGTAGGTACCTGTCACAGGTGAAAAGGGTAGCACTGGAGGGTCTAAATTGGACTTCGTGACAGAGAAGAGGGCACATAGAGCATAATAATTTTCCCGATCACCGATATCTGGTTTAAACGGATTAGGGATTTTAATTGAGATCTCTTGAAACCCGCTTCAGTTTTGATTAATTGTATGACTAAACCGCTTGAGTTCTCGCTCTGTAGCGATCTGTATGTTCAAACTCTTGTAATAAATTAAGACTGTCGTCGAAGTAAGACTGAGCAACACATTATAAGGTTTATTTAGTTGAATAATAATTTTTGACGACCTAGTACCTAGTACCTGGCGCAACGTTAAGCCACAGGTTAAGCGCTGTTTCGCAGAATCCATTTGGGACTTTTGGAAGGCTTCAACGGTGTCCCGTGGCTAGTTACCTACCTACCGACAAAGACGTGCCGCCAAGCGATTTAGCGTTCCGGTACGATGTCGTGTAGAAACCGGTTAGGGTATGGTTTCATGTAACTGCCATTATACCCTAACAGGCTAGCCTACTACTTCTTACATCTTAGACTGCATCATCACTGACCAACAGGTGAGATCGCAGGGCTAAGTGTATGGTAGGTATAGTATGGTGGTATAGGTAGGTACTGCTGGTATTCGATTTAATAGTTGGTAAATTAATTCAATCAATCCCTTTAAACGCTACTATAGTTATCATGTACAATATAAGATATTAAAATATAATAAACTTACTGGCTGCATCGTACTTGTCTTGTGACTCTGTGATGATCTCCACGCATCTGAAAAAAGTATATCGTATAAACAACAGTTCTACTTTTTCTTCACCGGCATCTACTCATGTGCTGTAACAAGTCACTATTAAAAATGAAACATAATAATTGATTTATTTAGTGTTCCGTAGTCAATAAGGAACCATTATAGTTCCGCATGGATTTCATGACATATTATGGTATTTGAGCCGGATATAGAACGACCTACACCGACCTGTTTACCAGATGAAACCTATTTTTTATTTTTATTTAATAATAGATAAATACGCCATAAATAGGATTGCCTATCAAAATACGGTCCAGGCTATTTATCAAACAGATCGGTGAAGATCGTGGTATATCCGTCTCTCCGACTATTACACCGTACGTTTGCGGATCCATAACCTCACCATTCTCTACCTGCCGTCGGTTATGACGTAGTAACTTTGCGTAGGAATTTTACTCATGCATATAGGAAACAAGTTTAATATTTACTAAAATGGAGTCGTGAGAAATGTTTAATACTTTTTCCAGGCTTCATACGAGAGCGCACCGCATTCTTCACAATATGACAAGAGCGACGTGACACATATTTTTATATGTACTCAAATAGGCTTTAGGCGAGAATCCACTTTTAAATCTACGTCGAATTCTACATTTTTGCCACTAGCATACCTATTAATTATAGTTGAAGCCGAATTATACTCCTGTCTCTTATATTTTTAAGAGTATGTGTAATATATTCATATAATATATAGGTGCATGGTACACGCGAATCAGGTTAAAAGTTATCGCGTTTTCTGGATACAAAGTAGACACTTTCGCATATTTATAATATTAGTAGGATAGAATGCACAATTTCTATTTTACTTTACTTCTATTAATTTACTTCTAATTTAGCACCTATGCAAAAAATGCGCCGAATAATAAGAACCTCTCTGTTAAAAGTCGGTCAAAAACACAGGCACCAATATAATATGTTGCTCAATTTAAATAAAATACGCTTACGAAAAAAACCCAAGTAGAATGCATTTAACATGGAAAAGTTAAGTTTTTTAGAGAATAAGTACGTAAAACTAAGTTAAAAAATCGTGTGTGTCAGCGCCGACGCACCGAAAAGTGTTACCATGGAAACATAAACATAACGTAGCGGAGAAAATTTCATGCCCCGGGCTTATATATGAAAATCGATTAAATAGAGGAGTAAACTCCCATTCTTCCTTTGAATTCCAGATTCCTACTTTTACTGGATTTTAGCTGAGAAAACCAATTTCCTTACAAACCCAACTAAGAAAAAACATGAAACTTAAAGGCGTTCACTGTACTTGACTTTTCATCAAGAGCGTTACCCAAAAAATTTATTGTACTCAACGTTCCATGCCTCAAGTAGCTTTCTGCTTCGCTATACCTATCCTATGGCAAGGTCCTATATTGAAGTGGTTTTGGAGGGTGCTTGTAACACAATAGATTGTCACTAGCAGACAATATGGGCCCACACTCGTCCCGTCACTTCGACGTCGATGAAGTCGCAGTAAAAAGACATTGTTGTCCTGAGTACTATCCACCCTCGCTTACACTGTTCCTACATACTGGAATATCTTTGATAAAGTTTTATTTTCTGAACTGATAAAACTGTTTTAGGTAGGTTTTTATGTAATACTAGCTGATGCCCGCAACTTCGTCGCATAGATTGAGGTTTATTGGTTCCTGAGGGAACTCTTTAATTTTCCGAGATAAAAAATTCCATACTATAATCTATCTCTGTGCCAAATTTCACCCAGATCCGTTCAGCCGTTGTGGCGTAGTTGAGTAACAAACATCCATCTATACATCCATCCAAATTTTCTCATTTATAATATTAGTACAGATACGCCATAGGCTTGATGACAACAAAACCTAATGCAATTATGAGCTAAGTTAAACATTATATTCAGATACTATTAAGATGACAGTTAGTATTCTATTCTTTTCTCTCGAGTGACTGTAATCATAAGAGGGAAAAAGATAAACCTATTCATATTATCCTAATAGCATCTGTATATATAAATTAATTATTTAGAGGTCATGCCCACGCCTAAGTGCCACGCTACGTGATTTTTTTTTTTAATCCCGTGGAAACTCTTTGATTTTCCGGGGTAAAAAATAGCCCGTCTATCAATGTCCTTCCTCATCAACATAAATGATTTTGAGGATCCATAATATCCTACTTCTGATAACTAAAACTTTCATTGTGTAAGTAAGTAGGTAGGTAATATTTACTGAACATTTCCAAATCCTGTGAATGCCGTTAACTCTGAAATACTTATAATGAAACAATTTCGGTAGCACAGATGTCTCTACATTGTACGAATTCTATTTTCCTCAGATACGTCTGAAAAAGCAAATACAAGTTATTTACATTATGAAGTTTATTTACTCAGTTTAATGGATTCAAATAAAACGCACTATTTGGACGTCTATGTGTATAAATAAATTCGTCCCAAGTTAAATAATAGTGTACTGCGTAGTGTTTATTCACCTCGCGTGTTACATACGCATACAACACACTCTAGACAACTATATTTAGTATCTATACATAATATTATAAATGTGAAAGTTTGGATGGATGGATGAATATTTGTAACTCAATCACGCCAGAACGGCTGGACGGATCTGGATGAAATTTGGCGCAGAGATAGATTATAGTCTGGAATAGCACATTGGCTACTTTTTACTCCGGTAAATTAACGAAATCCCGCGAAAAAACCTCAATCCACGAAGATGCGGGTATCATCTAGTTTTCTCATAAATTCAAATTGCAAATGCCTCCCTACCAAAGCGACAAGTTTCATCGCCACTTTAGTTCGTTCGATTTACTTTATGCTTTGCTATGATGCCCGTTATTTAAAAGCAGGATAAGAAGCTATGTTTCTAAAACAGGTAAGATTTTGATAGCGTCTGGTCGGATGTGTAATGTAATGGCAGTTTTGCTCATATCATCAATATGTAGAATTTAACTTGTGCAAGTAGATCGGGTAGGAGGGACGACTGGCTTAGCTGTGACAACGCATATCCGTCGATTGCGATTGTTAAGCAACGTTGACCCAAGTCGATAATTGGATGGGTGACCGAATTTGGAGGTTCATATTTGGCCTTTTCGTTTCCTCTGTGTCTCGGAGAGCACGTTAAGCCGTCAGTCCCAGTTATTATCACTAATATTTGATAGTAATCGTAACAAACCTAAGAGTTTAAATACTTTTAGTCGAGACGTACGCGGAAGGACGTGGTAACCCACCGCATTATAATCCCCAGAAAACTCCTACCATTATGTGATTAATGGAATGGGGTCACGACCTCCGTAATAAGGAATACAACGCAGAGAGAGAGAGAAGTAGGTTGGTTAAGGAATTATAGATACTAGTTACAAACCTAACCCTTAACCCTCGGAACAGAAACAATCCATCTTATTTTCAATTTCACTTACTAAACAGTTGCTAAGTATTGTAAGCATGTAACCGCAAGTCGAAGCGTCAGGGTTCAACGCTATGATGGATGAAGTGTACGAAAATACCCCGCATAATCTAATAGCGTCGTCTCGTTTATCAAACGTCAACTATCCGAAGCCTTTTTAAAGATTCTAATCTAACGTAAGGTCCACTATGGGATAATTACTTTTAAATCTAGCATTCCTCTGCTAAGTTATTATATATATTAATAATAAGTTATTATTGTTAGGCCGAAATATCAGAATCGTTTATGTTTCGTGTATGTCTAATAATAAATTATGTATATTCAGTATTCACATAAGCAAATAAACAGATTAATAAAATTAAATATTGAAAAATGACCTAGGCTTAAAATTAATGATTCATTAATATTTCTTCTCATGATAGGTTTAAACCATTTATTGGATGAAAATTCCTTTCATTCATCCTGGATTGTAAAGTGCAAACTATCAACAGTTGAATGAGAGTGGAATAGTGTTTACTTTAGCCAATGTTTGATAACACTCTGGCCGTTTGATTACTCTACATACTACAATATTGTACCAGTTTCTAGATATAACTATAAAAGGTTAGTGGATTTAACTCAGAAATAAATAACATTAGAAAAGAGAAAATTCTACTCAACATAAATATCTAATGAACCAAGGTCCATAAAAAAGACTAGATGATTCCCGCGACTTCGTCCGCGTCGATTAGGATTTTTTGATTCCTGCGGGCACCTTTGAATTTTCCGGGATAAAAAGTAGCCTATTCCTTCCTTCCCCAGGATACCTAGGTTGTATCCTGGGGAAGGACATAGGCCCTGTACCAAATTTTATTAAAATTGGTTTAACAGATGAGCTGTGAAAGCGTAGGCAGACAGATAGACACACTTTCGCATTTCTAATATTAGTATGGATTCCACTACAAGTTAGCCCTTGTTATATTATTATTAAACCCATTCCCCTATTCGGTTTCTACACGGCATCGTACCGGAACGCTAAATCGCTTGCCGGTAGGGCGGTAACTAGCCACGGCCGAAGCCTCCTACCAAGCCAGACCAGGGAAAATTCAGAAATTATAAATTCCCAAATGGAGGGTCCATTTGGGAATTTCCGGGGATCGAACCCGAAACCTCTGCACGTTAATACAAGAGCGCTACACACTGCGCCACGGAGGTCGTCAAATTATTACCTATTCTGTGCCGGAACGCTAAATCGCTAGCCACGGCCGAAAACTTCCACCGTGCCAGATCAGATTACAAATTCCAAATTGACCCTGCTGGGGAGCTAGCTCAGTTTGAGGTCCGAGGTTCGAGGTCCGCAAAATTAATTTTATAAATCTTATTATATAGACTAGACTCAACACATTACACAATATAGACTCTATAATATAATAAAGACTCTCTCTCTTTTTTTACGAATCGAATTTGCGGGACTCTATTGGATTTCATAAATCTGTCTGGATGGAGGACTTAATACTAACAATTTATCGTTTATTAAACGTTTTATGAAAACAAATTAACGATTCCCTCCGCTTTAACTGCGTAGGCTGAAAATATTAAAAGCATCAAAACCGCAGCTCCCAAATTGCGGTCTGATAAAAGTTTAAAACTGCGGAAGCTTGATAAAATATTTATTGCAAACTCTATCTGATATGCCATAAAATCGAAAATATTCATTATCGTTGCTACGTAACACAATTTCAGGATAATATTCAAATTTTCAACCAAACAGCTAGGTAAAACAAGTGAACTTAATTTAACGAATTAAAAAATCCGACTGCCCTGCCATATTATTTTTGGAGTTAACCTCCCTAAGAAGCGATTTGCATATATATAGCCTTTGGAATCTTATTCACATTGTTATTAAATGATATGTTTTTGTGAATCACTGGATATTGAACTATAGTGTTATATATTTTTGGAATCTACTCATCATTTTCTAGATGATGATTATATAGTTGATCTTATTTTCGAATATTTTTTTTCAACTTTAGCCTTTAATGCGGGATCATGGTCACCCCATCAATTTTTTTTTAAAATTGTACTAGCCTATGTCACCCGGAATAAGCTAGGGATTCTAACGATACCTCATTTATCAAAATCGTTTCAGGCGTATAGAAGTTATGGTGGAATATACAAAACATCACATACATACATACATACATGAACCCTGAAAACAATATACTCCTTTTTTCAGGCAGTCGTATAATACTCCTTTTTTCAGGCAGTCGTATAATTAAGTTGTATCGCATTCGTAATCGATAGCTACTAAACTGTTTGACTGATTAAAGAAAGCGAACATAGAAGGGAAAATTCAACCTTTAAAGGGGTCTATAGGGTTTTGAAGTTTGTATGAAAATTTAACCTTATGTGAGCAAAGCCATGTGCGCAAGCTAGTCAATAAGCTATAATATTAATTTTGCTATTAGCAAGTTAAGTGATCCCAGTTTTGTAAATAGGTCATTCCACTGTATTCAACGTAGTAGCACATACGAGTATCTGCTTAATTTGATCTACGTATCCTTTGTCAAAGGCAATTAATTAAAACTAATTACAACACTAATTAAAATCTCGAAATCCAATTTACGCAATGTGATATTATTGCTTTAACAATAACAAGTGTACAAGAACTTCGTTAGATCCCATATATACAAACTATAAAATGTATTCTTCATGTTTGGTCGATTTAAGAACAAAATGTTAATGATAATTAAAAAATAAATTACTATGTAATAATTGACTCTGTTGATTAATTAATTGCTTTGATTTATTTTGATAACTATCGATTATTGTTGACTTTCGTGTTTTGGAATTATAATCCTTATTTTAGGAACGCCAAGGTACGTGACATCATACTGTCATTTTTAGTAATATTGCATAAGTATTGCTTTAAGTGTAGGACGACCTCCAGCTCGCTGGTCCGATGACCTAAAGAAGGTTGCAGGTAGCGGTTGGATGAGGAAGGCGGAGGACCGTTTTTGGTGGCGCGCTCTCGAAAAGGCCTATGTCCAGCAGTGGATGCGTGCACGAGCTAATGGACGGATGGATGGATGGATGGATTGTTTTAAGCGTTGGCAATATGATCCCTGTTATTTATGCAAGTGTTAGTCATAATATTGTGGTGATTGATTTTATACACATAAATATGTTTATTATACATGATCTAATCAGCTGTTAGATTCTTACGACTTATCATAAGAGGCACAAGTTGTCCTACGTGAAATATATAAATCCTTTCATTTATTAATGATCAAACTGACAATAGTTTCAGTACTATTTTCTCATGCAGAGATAATTACGAAAGAGATGGCTACATTTAAGTCTATTATTCTAGTTAAAAGAATACATACAACAGACTTAGATGAAGTCAAGCGCAAACGTGTAAACTTTAAAAAAAACTAGGCCAATGCCTTCTGCCACGAATGCTTTTTCTCTGCCCAATACATAAATAGACAAATTTTATTTCTACAATTCGAAAAACAAGCCCGAGGTCGAGTGTTACACTACAGCCGACTGACCTAAAAGCATTATAGCATCCAGTCATGCGAAATAAATTCGCTTCGAGAGTCAAAAGTACACTTAAGATTAATATTGTTCGAAAAAATGTATCGTATCTTCTAAACTTTCGTTAGTAACGTTTAATTAGTTTAGCTTAGTTCATGTTTTTTTATCCACTACAAGTTAGCCCTTGACTGCGAGCTCACCTGGTAGTAAGTGATGATGCAGTCTAAGATAACTTGTTAAGGGCATAGCAGTTATATTAAACCCCTATTCGGTTTCTACACGGCATCTTACCGGAACGCTAAATTGCTTGGCGGCATGTCTTTGCCGGTAGAGTAGCAACTAGCCACAGTCGAAGCCTCCCACCAGGCCAGACCAGGGAATATTCAAAGATAAAGATTATAAATTCCCAAATTGACCCTACCGCGGCTGAACCGGGAACTCCGCACGTTAAGATAACAGCGCTCAACACTGCGCCACGGAGGTCGTCAAATGTAGCGATAGATTGCGTTAAGTGCACTAATTTGGAACCCAACAAACGGTGCTTACTGCTTATCCTTAGCTAATTCGCAACTTGAACGGACGCAACGACGCAACTTGCTTTAATTCAGCTCTCGCTTCACAAAACGCGACGCGTTAGGGCAAAATCACACTTAAACGTCCACATTGTATGATATTCAGGGAAACACATTTGGACGTAACTGCCATACACAACATTCGGGGAACTCGACCTTCCGGGCCATAGGGGTTGTCGCACAGGTCTGTGCAGCTCCATATAAAAGTGTAAACGCCGATATTTAATCCTGTCCTGTCCGTAGTGTGTTTTCGACCGTATACAAATATAATATGCTACACTACATCGTGCTCTGCTACGTTATGCTACGCAATTTCATGCTACGCTGCTGCTACGCTATGCTATAGTAAGCTACGTAACACGCGATGTTGCTTATTATATTGATATTTTTTTTGATCTAAGCGATCATTGCAGAAATTGAATTACTATTTCATTGGATTTATGTTTAAATAAATGACTTTAATTATGTTCTAGTATAACTAATAACTTAATAATTAATAAGGTAATTGATACTCTCAGCAAATCGGAGCAGAAAAGCCTTGTTGTTTCCTTAATATAAGAAATGTGTCATATGTGATAAAGAAATCACATTCGAATGAAATAAAGAAAATATATAAAATTAATTAAAAATGTATGTTCTGATATTTTTACTTAAAATATTAAGTCGCAATCGAACTGTTAAATCAAGAGATTTTCAATATACCAATCTATACCAATACTAATCGATATCCATATACATACTTCCATAATAATATTATAAATGCGAAAGTCCGTCCGTCTGTCTGTCTGTCAGTCTATCTGCTTCGCTTTCACGGCCTATCTATTACACCGATTTTGATGAAATTTGGTACAGGGATAGGTTGAATAGAATAACGATAATACTTCAAAATAACTCTTATTATAGAGCAACTGCTGGGTTATTAGAATCAATAGTTGCATAAGTTTCCAGTTCATAATCCAACTTTATTTGCCCGCCGTTCTACGACTACTTATAACTTCTCTATGGTGCTTCAAACCGATATGCTCAGTTTGTGCCTAGTTCGATAAAATGAATTTCATGAATAAAATGAGTAGTTTGTAGGGTGAAACCACATTGCTGACGAAATATTTTTGTGCGAATGACAAAAAGTTCACGCGCTCACTTTTATTTGGAGCTGCACAGACTACCCCGGATGAAATGTCTTTCACATACGCGCGTGGACATGTCGTCCTATTCTGTTGGTAGTGTGTTTACACTCTAATGTCGATGGGTATCGTAAATGCATAAGTGTTATTTTTTCTCTGCCATTCATGCTACGTTTTCAAGATATACGCGTATCCTTTTCACGAAATTACAGCTAAGCTAAGTTACATTCGGGGACAGGGCTTTTCCCCGGAAGCTCAAAGAGTTCCCACAGAAATTTCAAAAACTTATATTTTATAGAATACTCTAGATACGTAACAGTCATAGTCAGCGACTATAATCAAGACACGCGGTAGCTTGTCAAAGCAAAGTTCAGAAAGAAGGAAAGAACTTCAAAGAACTGGCGAGCAGCACCATGTTGGTTCGTGTAATATTACACGAACCATTTGGGACCATATTTCACATAAACATGTCAAGTTTGGCTCATATGTTGAGATTGGCGAGATACTTATCTATGTGCTCCAAATTTCATAAACACACCAAATGGTTATTTAGATATTAACGTTCAAAAATCGTCATTTTTATACGACTGCCTGAAAAAAGGAGTATATTGTTTTCAGGATTCATGTATGTATGTATGTATGTATGTATGTATCTATGTATGTATGTGAGTTTGTATATTCCACCAGAACTTCTATACGCCGGAACCGATTTTGATAAATGAGGTATCGTTAGAATCCCTAGCTTATTCCGGGTGACATAGCCTAGTAAAATTTTTAAAAATATTGATATGATGACCATGATCGCTTATTAAAGACTAAAGTTGAAAAAAAATATTCGAAAATAAGATTAACTATATAATCATCATCTAGAAAATGATGGGTATATTCCAAAAATATATAACACTATAGTTCAATATCCAGTGATTCACAAAAATATATCATATAATAAAAATGTGAATAAGATTCCAAAGGCTATAATATGCAAATCGCTTCTTAGGGAGGTAAACTCCAAAAATAATATGGCAGGGCAGTCGTATTTTTTAATTCGTTAAATTAAGTTCACTTGTTATCCGATTAATCGACTCCTTGTATGTCTCCTGACTATGGTGTCACTTATTATTATAACGATTATATTTTATTATTCCTATTGAAATCTATCACAATGTAATCAACTAAGTATGTCTTATTTTATTGCTGAATAAAGCTAATATTCTATTTGGTTCTATCGTTAACTGTACCAATTTATTCAACAATATAAATTTTATTTTTCACCGATTCTAATCGTGACTGACGAAAAGGAGAATCTCACTGCTTAAGTCGTTGAAGTCAACAACCAAGGCGTATGCCATACCTAATATTGAAGTTGGCTCTCATTTCACATTTATGTTTTTGATGGGATATAATATATTATAATCTTTCGTTTCGTTTTCGTTAAAATATATATATCAAATACGTACGAATAATTTTCCTCGATTTAAAATCCTACCACTTCCTGCCTCAGTCGGCTTTTTTAAAGCCTGAAAACTTGGGTACCAGTACGTTTATGACTTTAATAGTATTGGCTATCGTTTTATGTACAACGTACATACAAACTACTAGTAATTGTAATAACTACTTTTTATAGTATTCTGAACTTAAATTATTTTTTCTAATTTCTTATTTGCTCAGCTTTTTATCTTTAATACTAGTTGGCAGGTTTTCATTCTGTTTTATGTTTAAATAATATTTTAGATCTTTGTCCTCTATATTTCGAAAGCTTCTTTGAAATAACATTCAAATATACTGAGCTAGTAAGAGAAAATGTAAACAATTCTAAAGAAAAAGATATTTTACAATAATTCTAATTGAAAGGCCTTTCTCTTAAAAAACTCGAGCAAATACAACAATAAACTCGTTAACAATAACAAGATAATTGAATAACGACCCTTCAGTAAGGAAAGGTTGTCTATTAAAATGAATAAAACATGAAAAGTTTCAGTTTATAAACTCTAAGAGCTTACCGGTAAACCATTAAACGTGACCAAAACAGAACATCGGCTTCCGGGCATTTATCTTGCACGGAGAGTTATAAAGGGCATAAATAAAGTAAAACCTATAAAGCTTTAAAGCAACAATGAAAAATACGAACCGTTTTATGTCGGGCGGTAGTGTGGGACTGGGGTGGAGGTCCGGTGCGCTTTGCGAGCCCGAACAATGCCTCCCCGGCGCGAGTACGGCTGCAAAAACAAAAAACACATGAACAACCGCTCCAATTATTGACGTGGGCATGAGATGGGAGCTCTCCAAGTTAAGCCATACACACAATGCGCCACCGCAACTACACGCAGAACACGCGCGCGCAGACGTGTGCACGAATCGGTAAGCTACATAATATACATTATACATAGAGTGTGTGTCATAGCGCAGATCGATGTCACAATCGAATCATAGAACCTCTCGAGCATCAGCGTATGTGCTCCAACATGACGACATCGTGTAATAGGGAGCAAATCTTCACATTTTACATAAGACTTGGCAAGCCTTCGGTCGCGTCATGACACACCACAAAGAAATGTTAAACGTCACACGTGCATTAATGACGATGCGAGAATGTATGAGTGTGATTCCTGAGGCGCTTCGTGATGGGAATTTTCTGACAGTTTCTTATAGTAAAATGTTAGTGTTGGACACACTCTCTTCGAGAATTGTGTGTGTTTCAGACTTTGCCGTGTGTGCCACAGCTTACCCGGTACGTTGTCGACTCTTGTACTATGTTTTCCACTCAAAATATTTGCTACTTTTATCATAATTATGGTATACAGTATGTACTTAGGTATGACAAATATGCGTGGTTTTTTCTTCAGTCATAGCATATTAATAAACTTCAGGAAGCGCCATATCAGCGCGGATCAAAAGTCGACGAGACTTTACGTTGGATGAGCCCTTAACCTATGGAAGTCACTGATATTCATTCGGTTGTATAATCTCTAAAGTTAACTTACTGTAACATAATGTCTAATACTAAGGTTTTATTACAACAAGTGCCATCCATTTACACTTGATTTATACTGGGGCTGATTCTGATGTGCACAATCTCAAAATTAAACAGCATTAGAAATATTGCTAACCCTTTCACAATACTCCCTGCGAAAAGGGACAGAACTATGTAGATTTAAAGCTGTTATTTTAGATAGTTTAGACATTGTGTTATCCAGAATAGGGATGATGACAACTCAATCAAATCAGCAACTCTTTATCACACTCAAAAACGCTCTTCTAGTATAGAGTTGTATGAAATTCGCAATTGTGACGTCATCAAATTTCAACGCACTTTCTTTCATTAATCTATTTTATAAGATGGTTATCAAACTTGAAACTAATCGAGGATGTGAATTTTAGGTCTTTTTGAAGACCCTCTATAGTCAGTTAGAAATAATTTATTTTTGATATAGGCATCATCCCTATTGGCTACACTGTCAAAGAGGACAGCACTGCATTCAGAACTTTAAATTTAGTTAAGAAATTGTGTACACGGTACAACTAAATTAGCACCACTTTATTATGTTTGGTTTAAATTCACTAGCTTCTAATCGTTATTTACTCGTTTAAGATTTAACGTAAGTTTAAGTTTACCGTATCACTACCGCTACCCGTTTTTCAAGGCCCAATATGGCGTGTATATTAGTCAGCAGTTAATACCCAATAAGCAGATTCCTATTTCTGTGATTTGAACAGTGATTGGTAGACTAATTACAAACGTCTTGTCTGTCTGTCATGCTCATCTCCTCTCTATATTTTCTATGTAATAATATCTAGCAAGAAACAATTTCCGGCCGACAGGAAAGGTTGTGAACTTGTGAACCCTTATGTAATTGCTTCTCAGTAATTTATATTGGAATTCTTTATCCGACCAATTTACCTCCAACGTTCCATTGTAGTTTTTTTTATTTTTTTTATTCGAAAATGGTTTAGCTCTTTTTTACATTAACAGCTATGTCTATGTAGTGCTATTAGGCAGTGATAGCCTGGGTAGTTTAAAAGTCCGGCTTCCTATTCGGGTGGTCGGAGGTTCAATCCCCGACTCAAAATTTTCAGAGTTAAGTGGGTTTGTTACTAAAACGTAAAAAGTGTAAAATCTATTTAACAACTTTTTAGTTATGAAAAAAAAACATCGCGAGAAAAGGTACGTCAAGTCTGCCAATCCACACTTGGCCAGCGTGGTGAACTATGGCTAAACCCTTCTTATTTTGAGAACTATGAGTGTTATTATAACTATCGCTTTTGTAAATAACCTCACCAAAATATGATTAAATATAATATAATAAATATACAGCTGGATTTAAATACCATTAAATCCAGTTGTATATTTCGGTGAGTTACTTCTTAAAAGTCGGTTAAAATAAATAGCTTATCCCACCCGCAAAGCCCAACATATCCAAAACCCGGCCAGATAATAATTATTACAAAAGCCGACCGTATAACATAATATTTAAAGCACAATAGCGCAGCCATAAGCGCACGAAAACAATTTCAATATTACCGTGTAAAAGCGCATTCACACGAGGGTTACGTAAAATATGTATTTTAACGGCAAAACGCACCACTAGAGATCACTGAATTGTTCTCGTGAAAATACGTGTGAACGCCGCTTTATGTTGAACCTCTTTAATAGTGTCGATAATGCTCTGTGCTCACTCCCAATTAAGGTTTTGCAGTTTAAAAACAAAGCTGTTCAAGTTTTCGAACAAAATACTTAATGCTTTTCGGTAGAAAAAGTTACGTAGCTGATTTTACCGTTCAAACGTTCTTGTTTTAAAAATGAATCCGCATTCATTCGTTCAAAAGTTTTGAATACAAGCTGTATTTTTTTTAATTTCTCTCTTAAATGGAAAGTCTACTTATAACTTACCTACTCCGGAAAAACAGTACTTGTACTCTCTGCACCACTACAGCCCATTAACGTCCCACTGCTGGGCACAGGCCTCCACTCTCATAGGAGAGAGGAAATTAGAGCTTAGACCCACCACGTTGCTCCAATGCGGGTTGGCGGGCTTTAACGGCTATTATCATGTTAGTGATAATAACCGGGACCGACGGCTTAACGTGCTCTTCGAGGCACGGGGGTGAAACACCGCCAACTTCCTAACTCCGGGCTAGTACTGAGAATTTATAGTCTGAAAAACCCAACACTTAGTATGGCCCGACCCGGGACTTGAACCCAGGACCTCGTCAGCCACAGTCAAACATGCTAACCACTAGACCAACGAGGCAGTCACTTGTCTCTCAGGTGTGGTTTATCCTACGCGTGAGCAAGAGAGTAACAGCTCTAATCACTCCATTTTAAAAGTCACATTTTTGAAGAAATTATGTATACCTACTATTCATATTGCCTATCACCTTAAACAAGAGCAACTTCTTTAAAATTAAAGCTTTGATAAAAACACATTTTTAGTATATTTAGGGATCCATTTATACTTCTATACTAATATTATAAATGCGAAAATTTGGATGGATGGATGTATGGATGGATGTTTGTTAATCAATCACGCCCCAACGGCTGAACGGATCTGGATGAAATTTGGCACAGAGATAGATTATAGTCTGGAATTACACATAGGCTTTTTATTCCAGAATATTAAAGAGTTCCCGCGGGAACCGAAAAACCTCAATCCACGCGGATGAAGTCGCGGGCATTAGCTAATTATATCTGATAATTGAAAAAACGGAAGCCTTGTAGGATAACTTTATGGGTCGTTTGTCTGTTTGGTCCATTTTTTGGATTTTGCACTTCCATTATTACCAAACGAGACTCTGGATATTATTAAGGCTTCATTGTCGTCCGTCTGACACAAGTCAGATCTTGGTATAAATGGTGTAGTCTGATAAGCAAATTTTCCGCTAAAGTAGTTGCAAATGAACGCCAGGTAATGTCATAAAGGTCTAGTATTAGTACCTAGTTTAATAATAGATGAGTATATATTCAGTAACCATCACGTAGCGAGCAAACTGTATATCCGGAGGATGTTTCTCCCGCCACCCTACGCCCCTTCGATTTCCAATGGATTCCCCATTCGTTTTTTCGCTCCTTGTCCCCACTCATGCGAAACACATTACGTACGTATACACTTGTAACACAATTTGTTTTATAAATACTTCTTACGGATCACTGGACTCAAGATTGATTGACTGAAAGTTTGCGAACAAAATATTACTGGGAACGAATGTTTTATGCATGAGAAATTATCGGAAAGCCAGTACAAATATTGGCTTTGAAACATTTTTTGCCATAAAATTATTTATATTTCGCTTGGATTATCAATGGGGATGAAAGGTTGCTATATTTTAAAGAAATAAACTTAAGTACACCGATTTATTTTTTCAAGACAGCGGAAATCTACTTTGATTTTTTCTTTTCAGTACTGACAAACAAAATAATGTTATCTATTTGAAATAGCTAAGCCCGCGTCAAAAGGAATTTATGAAAATCCTTTTATTTCATACTAATCGATAAAGATCAAGCGGTTTGTGATGTAAGTAGGAATTTAATCAATCAGATTTCCTTTTATTTCTATACTCGTAGATTACAGTAAATCCAATGAATACTGTCACAAATTAAAGAATTGCTTGATAATGCCTCTACTTGGCAGAGATCGAAAATCCTTTAATTATCCCAAACTGACCAAACAAAAAGCTAATCAAGATACTGAGTATAAAGCATCCAATACAAGCAACTGGATCCTCGGTAATGTGAGGCGAATGGTACGGTTTGATAAGGAAAAACGGGTAAATAAGGAATGATGAGAGCGGTCCGGAAAGGGTCAGGAGGGAGGGGGAGCATCCGGCGGACTCGGAGCCACAGTCAGACGGTAGCTTAGCCGGTGTACTTTCAAATAAATGCTGACAATTTTATAGGCATTAAGATTCAGTATTACTGTCACATTTGTTTTCTTTTTAATTATCAAGTATATTAATCAACTGCTTACTAGCTAGATATTATAAATTATAATGCTAAAAAATTAAAATAACTGGAGGTATTTGCATTTCTTTTTGATTTTTATCAGAAGGGTATACTAAAAATACAACGCTGAAGTCGTACAGCTTTTGCTTCGAACAAAAGTAATATTTCTTAGTGTCTCAAACATTTTTGTCGTATTTAGAAAATATAATACTTTTAATGTAAAAGCATCGTGGAAACCTTCCAACGTCTCAGCAAACAACTTTGATTTCCTCCAGTACAGTCAAAGGAGCTTACCGGGAATAAGAGAAAAGCATAAAGAATGAAGGGAAAAGGAATAAAAAATTCACAGAAACACGGAGGTCGGAGTTTTTCCTGTCACCGGGCACAAACAATGCCTCTATTGTCCCCTCCCTCCCCCCGTGGCTCGGAACAGGCGAGGAAACGAGCATCTTTTGTTGCGAAACCCGCTCCCCCCCGGAAATGGGAGCTTTGAACCCGCGGTCATCTGTTTACATCAGGCAGACTAAAAAAGACATGCGATTACTTAGCTTCCCCCCAAGTTGCATTTACTGAATAATAAAAATGACGTTCGCACGCTTAGGCACACCGCTCACGAGAGCGAAAGACAATTCCGACTCAGATTTGTTGGTGTTGCGCCTCGTATTAGAGCGCAAACACACTAGGAACCGAAAAGGAAAATACGTCGGCGCGTAACGTCCGCCTAAGAGCGGAGCAACGATATGTTCTGTCGCGCTAGTTTGTACAGCTCTGCACAAAGTGAGTAGGTAATGCAGACTTTGTATGTGATAAAAAAGCTATTTTGACCTTGTATGTTTTCGCTCTGAAATTAAACTTAGCTGCTTTAGAGGACAGGACAAAAAAACAGGACAACTAGTCGAATCGGCAACTTTTTTTCAAACGTCCATACCGCGCTCAGTATATGGAATGTTGTATAAAATAGTGAACAATGGCATCATCAAAATTTTTTATAAACTTTTTAATTCAATCGGTAGTTTAAAATTGTTTTCGAACATAACACTAACAGGGACGTGGATATTACGTCTTTTCGGAGATCCTCTATTTTATATTCACTAAACAATAATTTATTTGCATAGTTGTCAAATACCCAATTATTCGAGTTTCCTCCCATATTACTGAATATTAATATTGAATGTTCACACGTTCAAATTTCAAAATAATAAAGGATGCCCTTGTCCAACGTACCTACTTAGTAAAAATTTACCATTCGGAGGCGTCAGAGTCACACTGTCAATATTACCAGGCATTTCCATGCGATACGCGATCCATTATGATACAACATTGTATTTATAATATTAAAGAAAATACATTTATTTTTATTTATTAATTAGGTACATAGCAAACTAATAATAAAATCTATCTTATGTAACTTTTGGGTGTTTAATGCTGTTATTACACTTTTGTTGGGTATTTTGACGATTAGGTTATGTTTAAAAGAAGTGACATTAAATTTTTTTTAGATTTTTAAACATAAACTAATCGTCAAAATGCTCGACCCAGGACGTTCATAGTACAATATTAATAATAAATAGTATAATTAACATAGTAGTATTGCGTACTAAGGCCGTAAACCACGTAAACCACGTTAAAATAAACCCAACAAAAGTGCAATAACAGCATTAAACATCCAAAAGTTACATAAGATAGGGAATAAAAGTCCCAAAGTCAATTAAACTGAACCCACCAAATGACTAGTTTCCCGAAATGCGACATCAAGTAAACCTACCAACATTTTCCATTAGCCGAAAATAAATCTACCCTCGCAAGTAATAAAAGAAGGTATAGGTACCTCTACCAGCCATCTACATAAATAATGTATACTACAGACCCTTTGCTATTTACAATTTCAAATGAATAAAGGTTCAAGGTTGTTTCGGTAGGTAATGTGCTTACGTATTGCTTACGACTCTCGGGGTGACGTGGAATAAATTTATTTTCCCAGCTTTTGCGTGCACTCGTTTAGATATGGAAAAATTGCGTTGAAACCGAGCCGACATTTTTTTAATAAATATTTTTTCAGTTATTCATGCTAAGCGCAAAGAATATGTGGTATATATTCGACTGAATAAAATGTTTTGAAAATTATATGAATAAACTTCTACTCGTTGAAAATCCAACTATTTGCATAATGTATGACTTACTGATTTTAAAAACTACTCGAAAAAAATAATTGTAATGATAAGTAAGGTATGTTAGGGAGGGTTGGGTTATAGTTGATAACACTGTTTTTTAAAGTTTGCCAATTCTGAATGGGTGACCTGTTACCGAGGTCCTTTACGTCTCTTTATTAGTGCCTCGGAGATCATTCTTTCTGTTTACTATCCCTAAAACCCGTTAATAATTCTGAGCCAAGAGTCCAAATCCTGTGTTGTAATCCCGTTGAGCCATAAGCTAAAGGATTTGGGAACCCACAAAACCCCTACTATAATATAATTAATTAAAAGTATTCACAATGAGAGAGAAAACCTTTTATATAGGTTGTAACTTGTGAGTTATAACTATAAGAGATTGACACGTACGAAAATAGCCCATTAAAGTGGACTCCGTTGGTAGGAATAACTGGGTTTAACGATCATCGATTTTGAACATTATATATACCTACTACTGTATGCTTCGTGCCTACCAGATTTTATATCTCATCTTTTAACAGGGCAACGAATAACATTACATCCAAAAGGTGTAACAAAATTGTATGTAGACGTTCCACGCTGCCAGAGTGACACTGCGGATCATAGATCCACGACAGTAGTGTTGCGGAGTTGTTCACGTGCTTCAAGCAATCCGAGGCTATGATGTAGTATACTCCGTCAAACTTAACGGGCCCGGTGGCCAAAATTGGAACTCATTCTTATACCTCCTTTCCTACCTTTACCTCATAAGGTAAACCCCCATTTCCCGCAGCGCCGGGACACCTGGACATGACATTGTGACGACGCCACCCACAGTGCGGACCCACTACCCGAGATGACATCAGGCCTAGGGCCCCGTAACCTTTAAGGCAGGCCGGCCCTAACCGACCCACGGCTATTACCCTGCGCCCCACCCGGGTAAGGAAGAAAAGCCTCGAAGCCCGAAACCCGGACCACCGCTTGGCCCTCACGAGCCAAACGAGGATACAGGCCCTCGCACACACAGTTTTTGTTTTTATTTAATTTTTGTTAATGTGACGCTGTCTCCGGGTCACGTAAGTTTGTGGGACTATACACTACCTATTACTTATTCAGTGGTTGTACTTAACTTTTTCGCTCAAACCTTATTAAACTATCAGGAGACACGGTAGTGCCTCCGTCAAGTTGAGCATACAAACGTATTGTTTGTATGCTCCACTCGAAATAAAAAGAAAAAAATTCATTCAGTATTTACGGTGTCAAAAATTAATATTTACTTTGACGATTATTGTGTAAATTAGATACACTAGATGACTAGAGGCTCCATGCTCGAAATTCAAATCGTACATGCGCTCAGTGCGACGTTCTATTTTGCTACTCTCTGTGTTTATGACGGTCCCTTTGAGGACTAACCATAAAACATAGTTTTACAATAGTAAACCTTTTACTACGGTGAAGTGGCAGAAAAAAACTAGAATCGTAAAAGGAGATGAGCATTTAAACGAGGCCATTTACTTCCGTGGACGTCTTAAAAATGGTGTGTTTTCCGAATAGCTAACCGAGTACTTCTTGAAAGTCTTTCATTGCGTACGCAAATTGGATTTCGTGGCGCAAGCGACAACATACATTTCTCCCGGAGTAAATTTCATTTGCGTTCTGCCCAGAATGTGTTGCAATAATTTTAGCTACGCGAAACCTGCACAATCTTGGAGATAGACATAAGATTACAATCTACAAATAATACCTACTTTCCTCTACACTAATCTAATATTTGTTTAAAATTATTATATCTACAACTCCTATTCTCTATCTTTTGCACTACCTATTTATTACCCAACATGAAAAAAATTTGGTGCGTGAAAGTAAGAGTGTCAGTAGATATTATGTCTGTTCACAGAAATATCTTGCATCCCAGGGGTGGACATATGTTTATATCAGAAAATCAAAGAGTTTCAACGGGACTTCAATCCACAGATATCAGATAGATTGATTAATATTAATTTTGGCCGCAACTGAGGCTTTGCGGATCTCCTGTTGTATACTATAGCCTATACCTACATGGGTACTGTTTTCATTATTTTATGCTTCTACCATACCTTTACTACTGTTTTAATCATACTTTTGCGGGTCTAAAGTCAGTCTTCATGCCCTAGGGCCGTAATCTAGTCGATCGATCGCCCAACTAGTTGACCAACCCCATACTGTAAATATGCACCCAACAGACTCTAGGCTCCAGACTGGTCGACCAAACGATCGTACCATTTGACATAAAAGTTTTTAAACCAAGGAGTATGTGTACCTGCATAAACACTGGCAGCATGAAAAGCAAAAAGTTTGAAATAAAAAGCTTAATTTGTCTTTTCTTTTTATTATTTACTAGACCTATGTATCCTACTTACTATGATTTGCAATAAATATCTAACCGTTACAGTTTGTTTTACTGTTATGGTAGAAGTATAAAGTAGAGTATACACCACCGGGATAAAGCAGTTTTTTTCTTGGGCGCTTGAATCCCTCACTGCACTCAGGCCTCAATCTTAATTCCCTCCCTTTGGTTAACTTATAACATTTATATATAATTATTTATATATAAATTTGGAGTCCTTCGTTACGTTCAGGATTCAATGTAGCGCCCGTGACATAAAACAGTGCTTTATCCCCTTGGTGTATAATCTACTATTGTTTGCTCCTACTCATTTCGCTATTACATGCCCTCGGGGCTTTGGGACTCCAGTTCATTTATTGTTTACTTTTTTATATTGAAGTATCTGAGTTCAACAAATAAAAATATACATTGTTAAAATTTCATTTTTGTTTCAAATTGTAATTGGTTTTGTTGCTTTCAGGTTTTACAGCTGAAACTCAACTCATATAATTCATGATTTTAGAGCAATAGTAGAGATAGATATAGATAAACTCTTTATCGCTACACAAGACATAAAAATACATAGAAAAGAGAAAAGAAAATAAAGCTTATGTTAGTACTAGCTGATGACCGCGACGTCGTCCGCGTGGATAAAGTTTATTGCTTCCCGCGGGTACTCATTTCATTTTCCGGGATAAAAAGAAGCCGGTGTGATATTCCAGACTAAGTAAAATCTATCTCTGTGCCAAATTTCATCAAGATCCATTCAGCCGTAGCAAACATACTTTCATCCATCCAAAATTTCGCATATATAATATTAGTATAGAACTAAAGATATATTAAAAAACAAAGATTTTTCACGGTCTATGATTCAAAAGATTAATTATTTAACGTTTTCAAATATGGAGCGTGTTTTAAAAGTCTAATCTACTATTGATTTGAATTAAAACTAAATCAAATATTTGACTACGAATGTAGACTTGTTTGCTTATTTGATTACTGTAAAGTACTAAATAAATAAGTAATAGTACAGTAATAGTGGACCAGTTTTAGAGTCACCGATGTTCATTTTCCTGTTTCAGATATTTTGTAAGAATTTGTAAGTCTTCTGGCTACCTGGAGTAACTTGAAGAAAATGAAGAATTTTTTAGTACAATATAATAAAAGGCACCGCTATATATTACACACCAAAACTACAAATCCAAACGGACTTATTATCCACTCTTCATCGCATCATCGCATCCACACGCCATACTAGTTTTTATATATGTTCCGCACTCAGTTATCCTCTGACATGGTGTCAGAGGATAACTGCGAGCTTTGCTCTGAATTAGGTGCCACTCAAGATGGTCATAAAGTTGTTGGTTTTTTTTTTTACATTTGGTTTTTTTTTTATATTTATTATTTTGTTAGTGGTAATGTTTTATTCTATATTTTTTTCTTGTGTATTCTGACACAATGATTAAATATTACTTGAGAAAGAATACTTTTAATCCGGACTAATAAAGGATTTAGTCCGGATTAAAAATACTAAAATCGTTACGCGGGAAAACGCTTGCTTGATTAAATTACTGGAGGCTTAGATCCAATAAATGAGTCAACTATAATTGAGTATTGGCTATCGTAAACTGAAAACTAAAAGTATAAATGTTCAAGCATCGTAGCGCTTCAAAGCATCTGTATACCGCTCTAAAAGTCATAATAAATATTGAGCGTTGCTCAGAAATGGAAATGAGTTGCAGTGAAAATGTAAAACAGGGGATACTTACAAGAAATATGCTCCCAGTTTTTGCTATTATATCAGATATCATGAAAGCTTGTGGCAAAGATAAATAAGACGCGGCGTTTTAATAGGTAACAAAAATATTTACGTTTCCAAAATCGCTAGAGGATATACCTACTTAATAATATGATCAATTCATTACGAACACGCTTTGAGTAAGGATAAACCTTACCACACATTATAGTAGTCGTCTTAATTGATGGGCATCCACTGTTAGAGTTTTAGCTCTTTTGTTCTGACTTCCACACTTCACGTCCATCCATCCTATGACGCTTTTCTCCAACGGCTTTTAGCTATTACTTTGACATCTCTACTCAACTTGTCTAAAACGAAATAGTGGGACAAAATTCACGGTAATATTTTCAATTTGGCCACCTCTCTTCTGTGGGACACTTGTTGGGGTAAAATGTACAATAGGTACCTACCAAATTAACATGGTGGTGATGGAACATCAGACTTTGAACTTTCATCAACTTGAAAAATTGAGGAGATATGTCACAACGCTTCACAACATCTGTAAACTGTTCTTAAAAGTCACGATAAATATTGAACACTGCTCAGTGAAATGAAAATAAACTGCAGCGAAAATATTAAAGATGGGAGGAGTATTACAGGAAGTATGCTCCCACTTCTCGCTATTATATCAGAAATGGAGGAAGCACGGAAAACTGTGGGATGCGGCGTTTGTTACGGCAATAAATATTTCATTTTTACCTGACTACAGGTAGAAGTTTCGCAATATATGTAAAATACTTTGACAACTTCCCTGGCGCAGTAGTGAGCGCTGTGATCTTACAGTGGAAGGTCCCAAGTTCGAATCCCGGCAGGGTTAATTTGGGAATTTATTATTTCTGAATTTTCTCTGGTCTGGTGGGAGGCTCCGTAGCTAGTTAATACCCTACCGGTAGGGACGTACTGCCATGAGATTTAGTCTTCGGGTACGATGCCGTGTAGAAACCAATCAGGTAATATACAACTGAAACATAACGCAGAACTACTCGGCTATACTTAAACAAAACAAAAATACAGGAAGGAAGCAGAAACCAATGTCGATAACTATAAAATGAGATTGTTGTCATGCGTCCATTCCACTAAATTGAATAGGGGAAGTTGTTTCTGTGATTAACCTGATTGCTTTGATCCGTACAAACTGTACCTATACCCGAACATTAGAACAATTGTTTTGGGGGCCAAATGTGGCCATAACAATGTTACGGTTTTGTCCCTCTTTACATTGAACTACCCAGTAGTCAGGACGCAATGCTTAGATTGTTAGTGTCAGGGCTATCAAAACTCCAATGTATTAATAGGCTATATAATAGATAAATCACAGCTATTATAAATCTGAAAGAGTGTCTGTTAGTTTGTTTCATTTTCTTTTATTTGCCTTGACTGCGAAACCGATCTTCCCAATATTTTACACAGAATGTTTTATGCACGCGTAAGAAGTCGCGGAAAACCCGTTAATTTTCGAATGATATTTGTGTAGTCAAACGTACACTTTAAGGTCGATCTTAAAGAATCAATTGAATTTGCTACATCTTCTATTACTTAGGGCGTTAAGTTAAATTAATTTAAAAAAAAACAAAAGCGGTATCATAAAACAAATAAGATAAATCTATTATCAAATTAAAAGGCGGCTAAAATGCAAATAAAAATACGTTTGAGTAACGATTTATATGAGAGTACGTGAAGTACTGCTCGCGAACATATAAACATACTCCATTCGAAATTAAGCTTTTATGCCTTAGTGTTAAGGTTTATATTTTAATAATTTTAATTTAAAAAAATTATATGGAAAAAAATTAAAAAGAAAAATTTAAAAAAAATGTTTTCACTTGTATTGCCAGTCCCTATAGATCTTTTCCCATTATGACTGAGCAACGAAGGAAGGGTCTCGAAAAAATAAAGTAAAGGTAATTCTTTGCGTTTAGCTTGGAACTAACATATCATCGTCAAAAATATAATAGCAGGCTAAACTTCATAAACTTAAAGTTAAGTTAAATTATGAACCCAGGTGTAAATAAAGTTCAAACAAAATTTGTAGATGTTGAAGACTTTCTTCGACACCATGGATCCAAACTTAAACTCAAAACAAATTTAATTAAAAAAGGTACCTACAAAGTACACCTTCTGAACGTCATGCTTACAAAATATAAGATGTGATGGTGATAATTAACTACAGTATCTTAAAACTAAATCTTCGAGAGCTCCAACACGCCCGGTCCGAGAAGACCCCACAACAAACTCAGCCGGATTTTTAAAGTTTTATCAAGCGACTTCATTAATTTTTTTAATCCCGTGGTAACTCTTTGATTATGCGGGATAAAAATTAGCCCATGTCCATCTGGGATGCAAGCAATCTCAATGCCAAGTTTCGTTGACGTGAAGATCGGGTGAGCCATAAATAGACTTACAAAAACAGTAACTTTCACGCTTAAAATATTATGCGTTACGAAGACCATTACCTTTACTTTACCGAATAATCGCATTAATAGGTCGGGTAACTAACTCATCAGGTTGAACTTACATTAATCTATTTATCATTTAGAAGCCTAAAACTATCCAGGTAACAACAAAAACAATTATACAAATTAACTGGGTTAACGTCCTAGACCATAAACAGGCGGGATGAAGTCGCAAATTAGTTTAGTAAGCGTTACTTCCAAATGTATACAGAATCGTGCTTGAAACTTATTTAACCCGTTTCCACAGACACAACGGTTAACGTAATGAGATACTGGGCAAAATTTAAAAGTTTTTAGGTCAATGAAGTTCCTGTCATTCATTCATCATCAGTTAGGTCATTATGCCTGGTCGTAAGCTTTCTGAAATGGCATAATGCAAGGGCAATACGCTTGTTTGTAAAATTTATACTTAGGACTGGAACTATTTAATTATTCGAAAAGGATATTTTACCAAGCACGTATAATGAGCAGTAGTTATACATTTCTGTTACTAACTAACTAACTATTATTTCTACAACTTTTCAACCAAATGAAATGAAACTATTCTAAATCGGTTTAAGGAATGCTGTAAAATGTGAACTTTAAAAAAAATTAAAATATCTAATTTTAAAGTTCTAAACACCCTGGTGCTTGGATTCTTGAGCTAGTCCTGCTCCAGAATCTAACTGAGTTAGAGAATGACCAAGATTCATTTGCAGCTAGCAATAAAGATAGGGATAATTGACAACTATTCAAATAAATTATTTTGTAGTGCTTATTAAAAAGAGGACCTCCCAAAAGTCATAATATCCACGTCCTCTGTCAGTTTTATGTTGAACTAGCGGTCGCCCGCGACTTTTCCGCTGCAAAAGGCATACTTATAGCAGCTATATATCATCGGCGGGTTTTTATTATTTAAGACTAATAAGTCCTTATTGCTGACTTTAAAAACTTAACTTAACTTTTAAAACCTTCATGCAAGCTTTCAACCCCTATTTCACGCTCTTTGGGGTGGATAATCGTAAAATTACTACTATTTAGTATTTATTATTTTCGTAAAATTGCTTATACAGGTTTTTATTATTTATAACTAATAACTTAATTGCCAATTTTCATGTATCTAACTTCTAATACAAAGGACCTTCATATAAACTTCCAACCCCAATTTCAACCCCTTAGGGGTGAATTTTCTCAAAAATGATTCTTAGCTGATGTCTGCACCATGGAAGGAACATACCTTCTAAAATTCAAGTTTGTATGCTTTTTAGTTCCTGAGATATCGTGATGAGTCAGTGACCTTTCGCTTTTATATATATAGATTTAATTAAACTATCGATTAAGGTAAAAAAGTGCATCGAAATTTGATGACGTCAATGTTCAATATTTCATACAAAATCCCATGTAAAAAGCATATCAGTAAGCGTAGCAGTATCTAAGCACGCGTTTTGTCGTTTGAAAAAAAGATGTCAAATACTTAATTTTCGTAGGTATTTGTGATGGTTAGAGCCCGTTTTATAATTACATATTATGTTGGTGTACAACACTATCTCAAATAGGTAATTAAATTGTAAAGTTTCGTGGTAAAGGTAAATAATTAAAAGGCATGTTAGAAAAAATATTCCACAACCTGACATAATTTTAACCTGAAAATCAGCCTTGGACTATTTTAAAAATACAGCAGCACTCTAAATTGAGGTGCTAGCTGATTTAATTTTGCTTTTCATTGTTGTATTATTTTTGACGGCTTTGTGACCGTTTTCAAGATAACTAATTGATGAGTCACTTCTTTTACTTGAAAAGGAACAGGAAAGAGTTTCGTTCCTTTTGAACAACCATTTTGACGGATACGATATTAATTCTTATCAAATTAAATACTTTGGTTACCGTAAACATAATTCATGCACATAATAATTATTATCCTTAACACAATACAATTTCAAATATGTTAGGAGTGATCGCAAAATTAAACCTATCGTGTTGCCAAATAAATTCAAGCGGTCTCACTCCTTGAAATTTGCATGAAAATCTAACTCAAAGCGAGCGATGCCGCGGGCGAAAGTTAACAATTATGTTACGTATTTTATTGATATCATGGCCAGACGACGGCTTATTTCTGTTTCAATTGACCTCAAATTCGTAAGACTTATTTCGTTGCCTGAATAAATACATACTAAATTTCGCGTCGAACTTATTCCAAAAATGCAATTTACAAATGCGGCATCGTGGTACTGAAATATACTTAGTCTAGGGCTAGGAAGAAAATTAAGAAGCCCCCGCGAGAATCAAAAAACTTTAATCCACGCGGATGTAGTCGCGGGCACCATCTAGTATTTTATAAATATCGAAAAAAAAAATAGAAAGGAACTTAGATATTTTTATACTGTACCTAATGGTTAAAGTATGAGGTTACATTAGCGCTTAAACACAGTTTAAGTTTGTTATTCGATCAAAAATATTAAGCTATTTATACTTTTAGGTATAAAAATGATGAGTTTATTTGGTTCCGATTTTGTTGTTACATAAGTTTTATGTAATACCATATAACAACCCTGCCATCCCCTGGGTGCACGGATGGTAACCCGGCCACGGCAAAATCCCTCCAAAAACAATGTACTTGATATTGCATTTCACAGTCATGGCCATTTGGACATCCCGGAATGTCGGCTCGTAAAATATAAATTTGCCAATCCAATTAAGGCGAGTATGCAAATACACACCGGTAGCATCATTTGTAAATCGACCTGAAGCGATACGCGAATTTTCGCCAGGGTAATCAAATTTTCATGTACATTCAATAACAACATTTTGATATCAGATAGCATTCCGTAAATATCGTTTAAACATTATATATTTGAGTTCTTATAACTGTCTCTGATTAACAACATGTGAGTATCCATAATATTCACAGTATAATTAGACTTATTTTTAAGACAGAAGTTCTACAAACCCGTCGATAAAACATAACTATAAATATATCGTTAATATCATGTTTGTTTATGGTATGTTACCTCATATGGGGAGAATGGTGCTCTCTTAAAGTGGTGAATAAATATCTCTTCGGTGAGGAAAATCGGATTTTCTTTTCTTTTTTTTTATTTCGGGTCATAACTCACTCGAAGTCAGTACTAGGAGTAGTTTTGTTTTAAAAAATGTAGACTTTAGGTATTCCATTTTCTCCTAAGTGCTCCATGTATGATATATTGGTAGAGATTACAGACACCTGCATTCGGAATCGCTAAACGTTCACATATCTTGCAGCCGGGGATATTGGATTCCATGCGAATGCTTTTTGCGCTATTCTCGAAATGAAAAATAGAATAAAATATGCGAAGGCACTTCAATTTGAAATTTCGTGGAAAGAGAAAATTTCGAGAACTACCTTTTGGATTATATCTGTAGCATAGTAGACTATTTCAGTGCCTAGTTAAACCTGTTGTTGTATTTGATTTAAACGCTCTAATTTTATTTATTTCTGTTACTACTTTCTGTTATAGTGCAAAAGGAAAAAAAAACTTCATGTTATAGTAGTTGATATCGATCTCTATTATGGTGGTAATAAAAAAAAAGCCGGCTGAGTTTGTTGTGGGCTCTTCTCAGACCAGGGCGCGTTTGAAACCCTCGTAGCTTTTGTTTTAAGATACTGTTACTGATTATCACCATTGTATTTTATAAATAACTGGACGTCCATAAGTGTAGTATACCTATCTAAATTGAATAAACATTATTTGAGTTTGAGTTTGAGTCAATAAAAAAGGTTTGTGCGGTATTGTATTTCATTGATAACGGATTTTAATAATTAATCTAATAATAATATGCCTAACAAATTTAAATACTTAAATTGCTACGAATTTTAACATTTAAACAAAAAGTTACTTTGAGCAAGTCTATAAAGTCCATGGATGATTCTTTACTTTTAACTTTAGTCAGCTGCTATACGTTGCGAAGTTAAAATGAAGTGAATTTACTTGGGTGCTGAAGTATGCCAACGTAACCTAAAGTGATTGCTTGAATATTTCAAAAGCCCAGTGTTAGAAAATTTCAAAATCCACAAACACTTTTTGGTGAAAATTTCATATTTTTCTTCTTCTTTGGTTAAAAGCTCTTGTTACAGATGATTCACGTCCAGTTTGTACACAATTCATACTGAGTGGAAATATTACATAAAAAAACTACTTTTACAGCTTTATAATGGATGAGAAAAAAATACAAAACGTTAAAGGTGTTGTAGGGTTTATCATACGTTTTTTTAATCTGTAAAAGAAAAATATATTACAAAGCCTACAACTTATTATTGAATTTTCTATTTAGATTTCTGAGAAAACTTGAAAGAAAGTTTTGTGTGCGTATTCACGATCCTAACGAGGGCTCTATATAGTCAATACAATGATCGGCATCATATAGATCACACATCCATACTTGTCGTGTTAATAGGGTCAGATCTACGGCTTGGGCTGAAAACTCCTCAGAGCGAAGGTTTGATTGAATCGCACAAAGCGCTACCACTCCACCGTCACGCCCATACCCCGCGCGGCGTCTCGTTAAATCAACTGAAGCACCTCTACGAGTACTTAAAGTACCTAGAATCGACAATTGGGTATAGACGACTAGTCTAATCAAAAACTTTTTTTCAAACATTGGATAGAATCAGGCGTCACTTTGCGGAAGTCCATGACAATGAAGAAACTAGAAGTTTAATTCGCTATAATCCGCCACAGAAGGCAAATATATGTGATACACTGCGTATCTTGAACTTGATGCCCTCGATATTCACCACACCACAAAAACCCTAGGTATTTTTGAGGGTTTATGTGGTATGGTGAATACAAAACGGGTACTTTGTATAGGTTAGGTGAAATACTGAATTGTGACGTCTTCAAAGTTCAACGCAATTTTTCACTTTAATTAATAGTTTAAAATGGAAATTCAACATAAAACTATCAGGGTACGTGGATGTTACTTTTATACTTTTGGGAGATCGTATATTTAGTAATCACTAAAAACTAATTTATTTGACTGGAAGTCTCACTAGTGGTTCGCGCCGAACTGAGACCTCGCGGTATCCATAAGATAAACTCTAAATTGTAATAGTTAACTTTAACATTAGACGCAACAAAGCCAAAGAGTTATTGGAGAAACGAATAATCTTTTACAGAGCGCCATCTATTGACATCATTGTGTTCTGTTAAAAATACTGAAACTCATTAAAAATTAAAAAATTTCGTTTCCTTATAATATTTATTTATCTTATTTTAATATTTGTTGTTCAAGTACAGGATATAATTCAAATAATTGATCAAGTTTAAGGCTCAGCCTTTCAGAAAATTGAGAGTTCTGAGGTCAACTTTGGACGTTAGAAAATCTCCACTTCGACAATTTTAGGACGACAATCTATACAAAATATTTTACTTCGCATTCGCTTCTATGAGAGCCCCCTGAAATAACGATTTTTATAACTTTTTAAGCCATGTTCAGCTGGAGGCCATCGGTTTACATATTATATTTATATTTGAAGTAATTACATTCAGTAATTCAGAAGTCATAAGGCGGTAAGTCATAAGTCAGACGGACGGGCGGACGGACGGACAGACGAACGGACGGACAAGTGCAAATTCACTCAAGTAGACTCAGAGACTTCGCTTCGCTCGGTCAACCAATTTACGTGAAGTGTTTGAATTGTATAACGGATGCATTATAAAATGTTCTCTTCAATAATTATGCAAATTATAATGCTGCACAAATCACTATTAATTGTGGAGAAATTAAATTTGAATTTAGAACCAGTAACGAAAACTTTCCAAAAATTCACAGATTTTGCAGTCCCCGCAAGAATCGGAGCATTGAAAATGAATACAAAAATTTACGAAAAAAAAAAGCATTTTATTTTACATTACAAAAATATAAATCTCATCTTCAAAATTCAAGAAAAAATTATTAACCGATTGTCTAAATTCCAACTCGAATACACTTCTCGCCTGAATCCGCATCTTTTCACACCAATACCATGACGATCGGTCAATAATCATAGAAGCTACATCACCCACGGATGTACGGAAATACCCATTTTTCTACAATTCCAAATCTAAAGGGACCACCTACGGGTTACAATTATTAACTGATTTTCAAATATTTTTCGCCATTTTGTATTTAAACTTATACCCTAGGACCCTTTTTTGCACATTTTCTTAAGTCGTTTTTTTTTTCGAAATATTTGCAATTTAGAAAATAAATACCCCAAAAAACCCGGATTTTCAAAATTCCAAAAAAAGTTACCAGGCGATTTTCAAAATTCAAACACTCACACGTGTTTTGATAAATTCCTCAACTCTTGGTACTATATTCATCTCGATCCACCCTAAATCCTCGAAGCTATGGCCAAAAATACGTCTTAAACGATTTGCATCTGATAACCATTTTCAATGGTAAAATTTATATTTTTTGTGCATGCTATCGCCGTCTAGTATAATAATTACGCTATAAAATAAAACTTATCTACAAAACTTACTCAGGATAGTTTGTAGTAATTTTATATGTAGTTAGTATCCTCTTAATAAGATAATCATAGTGTTCGTTTGGGTTTAAAAAAAAGTTAAACTTGATATTCTGTGCCTAAAATGCTGTTTCCACAGTTTTATATAACAAGAACACGCTGAACACGCGCCCGTAAGAATTTTAATCTTTGATTTGAACTATTTTATAATCTTTTAAATATACATCTAGTTTCTTAACATCTATGTAGTCAGGGAGACAGCAAACAATTAGCTCTGCGCTTGTGAGCGAGGTGACTGGATCAACATTGCCTTTGGCTAACTGATGAAAGATTACTCCGGTTTTTCCTTGATTTCTTTGTATCTTGGATAAACCTCTCCAGCCTTAAGGGTAGCTTGATTAGTGTTAAAGGATTCTGTTCGCAAGTATAGCCGTTTCATTTTAATTATTAACTAAAAGAGTTTACTTATTTATTTATTTATGTTATGTATGAAACACATAAATATAATATGAAATACTTATCGGTATACGGAAAATGCAGAACGAAATCATTTAATACATTCGCGTATATGCGTTAATTATTTTTGTAACGGGTTAATTAATGTTTGTATTGCGCCCATTCACTCTGATCTTTACGGTTACTTAAGTTACAAGTAGCAGGAAACGCCCACGTTGAAAAAATATTCCACTCCTTGGTGTTTCAAATCAGAAACGTCAAAAAAACGTTTATAAGTCCAGTAAATTAGACGTCGACCACATACGGCTAACGCTGACGGTTTCACGCTGTAGTTATGGTAGTATGGTAGTTATGTTTGTTCATTGCTCATTTTGTAAACATATTGTTAATAGCGTATCATTCTAATAAGCTCAACTTTCCGATGATTGGTAAATAATAAATTATTGAACAAGTCAATATTAGTTCAGTAAATAGGTAAAACGATTACTTACCAATGATTGCAATGGCAACAATCGAAACCATTCCAGACACCTCCTGCAAAGATAAAATATTTACGTTACAATTAGCATTTGTAGTATTTAAGCCTGACAATGAAAGTACAAACAATCGTAAATGCAAATATAATGTTGAAAAAGCTCTTACTGATGCACCAACTTAAAAACTTGTAAGCAATAAATATTATTTTATTTGACTACTTCTATACTATACTAATATTATAAATGCGAAGGTTTGGATGGATGGATGGATGCTTATTACTCAATCACGCCAGAACGGCTGAAGGGATCTGGATGAAATTTGGCACAGAGATAGATTATAGTCTGGAATAGCACATAGGCTTTTTATTCTTGAAAATTAAAGAGTCCCTGCGGGAACCAAAAAACCTAAAGCCACGCGGATGAAGCCGCGGGCATTATGTAGTATTTATATAAATAAATCATTTTACAAGTCTTCTTTGGACTAATAAAGGCCAGGCCAGTGAGTTCATTACGCTGTGAAAGTAATAATATTTTATTGAAAGTAATTAAACTTGTTAATTTATTTCTCTTTCAAACGCTGAGCGTTGTAAAAGCCCCAATCAATTCCCAAATAATATGTCAATAGGTTTCACTGTACCGACAGAATTTTATTCAATAGTAAAAATAATAATATTGGGAAAAGTTAAAGTTTAAATTCGATTTTATGGAATGGTTTCAGTATAAATAGGTATTACTTAGTATATATTTATTATGACCATTAATTTCACATTAAATCTATTTAATTCAGAGGTCTCAGCTACGATCCCTCGGAGGATTAGGAGCAATTAGGGAATTTATAATTTCTGAATTTTGTCTGGTCGTTGAACGAGGCAGTGATCGGTAAAGATATGCCGTAACGAGCAGTCTAGCGCCAATTTGCAGCGAACTTGAAACAAACGTGAAATTTTACCATTGGATTTTAGTAGTGCGTAGTAGTAGCAGTATCTACCACATTTTCGTAGCATTCGGACTTTTTCAAGACATTGGCAAGGGCTTAGCCTTAAGCGTACTTTGCAGTGTGAACACCTGTATACAGTTCCGTCAGATCAGCTACCTACAACTCTTATACCTTATATATGTCACTGTAAGATTGTAAAAACCGTTAGATTATAATCTAACTCGCGAAATTGCAAAATGTCGAAAGATTACAATTTAACGCATTATTTTCCGGTAGATTGTAATCTGTTAGGTATAGTAACCCGATAAAACCTCATTATTTATGTCGAACCCTAACCTAACCTTCAAGAAACAGACAAGAAAACGTAAATACAATGAATATTTCAAAAATTGACACTCAGAACATTGAACGGTTCACAATCTGTCCACAGTTTACAATTTCGCGAGTTAGATTATAATGTAACGGTTTTTACAATCATATATATCTTATACTTATGTAACATAAATCTGTCTCATATGGAGCGCACGACAGTTCAAAATGCTGTTGCCCCTGACGCGGATATTTCGCGCATAGGTTTTGTCCAGTTCAGTTACTATGGTGTTTTCGCTCTAAAGAATAATTTGGAATATCTATTAGAGTAGAAAAGTGCGGTATAAACATAGGTAGACTCGATTAATAGGTCCTATTAATTTTCACGACCATACCGTTCTATTACCTTACCGAAATGTAATAGTATCCATTAATTAGGATTACAATTAGTTCCAACTTCCACCAAAGATAAAGGTCTATACTTTATACTTTGTGTGCACAGCTTAAATTCTGACTAGATTTATAGTTTAGATTTGTTTTTGGAACGCCAAGTTTTATAATTCCATTGGAAGATTTTGTACATTTTGTATCTACACTTATAATTAAAAACTATCTGAACGATTCCTGTACATTGAATATTATTTGAAAGTTTTGTGACAATAATCAATGCTACGTGAATTCGTAACGCATTCGTAGCAGTGTTTCCGACTCTACTACGAAAGCAATACGAAGCTAGCGTGCTTAGCATGCACACAACGAGATATCTCGCGACGAGTCACGAGACAGAGAGGTGTTGTCGTTACCGGTTAATTCCTCGTTTGCCTAACATGCACAAAATCCGCTATATTCCGAAAAAAAATAGTCGGCATATAAAATACCACAGGAAATATTACTTTAACTCTAACCATATTAGCTTTGGTAGACAAATAGAGATAACGGGTAGACATAATTTTGCTCGTTGTGCGCATGCTAGTTCTACATGTTTTTGTTAGGAAAATATATATAAATAACATATTAATTAAAATTTATGATTTTCGCAATTTTTCCTTTATCTGTGCTTATAAGACGTTGCTTCGAACCAAATTTCAAGATTCACGTTAAGTACCCTGTAGGTTTTGATTCCCTTGCGAGTGTCGAAAATTTGCAGCATAAACGGCTGTATCTTTTGATTGCGTTGGCTTAGAAGTTTGAATTTTTCACAGCTCCAAGGGACAGTAGACCTGAGTTTATATGAATTTCAGCTTGATACCTCCATACGTTCCTGAGAAAAGGGTAAAACTGAAACAAAACGAAAGTCGCCTATGTCACTCTTCAGGTCCTCAACTACACCCATGTAAAAAATTAAGTCGATTCGTTGTTCTGTTGCGTCGAGATTGAAGGACAAGCCAACAAAATATCACACTTTAGCATTTATAATATTAGTATATTATTTATTTGTTTAGTGTATTTACGAATTGATTATAAAAACTTGTCCCATGAGTGTTGATTATTTCAATTGCTTTATGATATCCACCTGTTCCAAAATTTGCTTGGAAATAAATGGACGAATGCGTTTGTAATTGTAGTAATATGCGCAGTCCTTAAGTAATGAATTTTCATACAAAGCTTGTTTTTCCTTTAATCAACAGCATAACTGCACTTCCACAGAAAAGTTAAATAAACAGAAATTGCATAAAATAAAATATTAGGCGAGCTACAGATGCTCCCAGTGGAAAATTAAACGCGTTTTCGTTTATTTTGTACAAGTTGTGTACAGTACTGTTTCATTATTTTTATCATTCCGACTTATTGAATGAATTTTTGTGGTTTAATTAACAAACTTATAAATATTGCCATTTAATACTTATTTATTAAGCTCTTAAATGGTAACTGACATTTCAGTTTTCAGCTTTGCAATTTTCTTTAAAAGCAATTGATCCGAAGTGCCAACAACGATTAAACTTAATCTGATTAAACTATAGGGGAAAGCATAGGTATGAATATGAAGGAGCGAACACATACGAATATTTTTAGAATATGTGTGGCTTACATGCTGTAAAGGCGAAAATACACAACGAACAAACATTTCCGTCCGCGATATTTTTGTCTGACATTTTCTGCATTATTATTCGGAGCTGCAGAGACGAGCGCGATACAACGAAACGTATTTCCCATAGACGCTGACGTTTCGTTGAGACATTTTGTCCTGTCATGCCCGTTGTATTCTCCTATAAGCAAAATTAAATAAATCTATACTTCTATACTATTACTATAATATTATAAATGCGAAAGTTTAGATGGATGTATGGATGTTTGTTAATAATCACGCCCTAACGGCTGAACGGATCTGGATGAAATTTGGCACAGAGATAGATTATAATAATCTAGTCTGGAATAACTAACTCATAGGCTCCCGCTGTAACCAAAAAAAACTCAAGTCGCGTGCATCAGCTAATAATTAGATAAATTATCCGATAAGTACTGCGTAATGTTAATATGCAAAAGTAATACTTAATTACTCTATTGTCTATGGAGAACCTGACTATGATAGTACTGACACAAAAGCACTACCTCTTTCCACCGCCCCGCGCTTCATTCTTTAAAAGCAGTATTCGATCAACTAAAGTGGTTTTTCACAATACCCTCTTACTTATAAAACGGCGAGCTTCGGCCTATTATGCGGCCGTTAGTAGATAGAGAGCTGACGGTATAAAAATGATTCTTGCTTGCGTGCCAGAATATGAGATAAGTAAACATTTGTTTCTCAGCTTATCTTCTGGCATACGATTGTCGCTGCGTTAAAACTATCAATTGAAAATGCTGGTCTTAATATTTAATAATCAGGCGAAGAGATTTAAATTCCTATCAGTGCAATTATGAGGAAATAATAATAATTAAGTATTGTTATTTTAAGATATTGGTAAGTTTAACAGAATTTCAAGTTTTAACGTCTGGCAAATGGTTTTTTGAATATAAGTAAGCCTATCTAATAGCTTCAACATAAAAACTTATACTAAGCACAAGCAAATTATATCAACCCGATTGTAATTGTTTAAATATTCAAACGAATTATTTTATTCAAAACCAAGCTTAAACCTTACCAGTGATGTGAAAACGTACTACCCCAGTGGGCCACTAATAAATAAACGGCAAACTAACTATTACATAGAAATTGCCACTAACTCCTTAGCTATAGCGACGTTCCATTTATTTGTGGACTACGGACTAATTTAACTGTCAGGCGAAAATTACGGTACGCGAAACAAATTGTTCCATTAAACATATTGAGACTTTATTTTAAGGTAATAAGGGGGCTTGCCTCTTAAGAATAGCTTTTTGAATTAATAGAGGCTCCATAATATTTAAATTTAGACTTGAGCTTTTGAGGCCTATATTAATAGAATGGTCGACCTTATTTGGTAAATGAATGAATGACCGAAGTTCATTTTTTATTTTATTTTAAGAGACTTTATTTTAAGAGGAACGTAATGCGTCTTGTATTTAAGTACAAACAGTCTGTAATATATAAAATAAAATAGTTTTAACTTTTTAGATCTCTTAATCTGCAGACAATCGTTAATTTTTAACAAAACCGGCCAAGTGCGGTAAAGAACCAGCTTACTATACCAACACCCAGACAAACTAAAATTAAAACTAAAATAAAGCCCATTCAAGTAATAAATAACTTTTGAGTAAGAACTTTTGACAGTTACTTCGTCTGCTAATAGCACAGAATAGGTAATAGTTCTACAAGCAGAAGTAACTGTCAAAAGTTCTTAGACCATTCGCTGGCCTAAGTCTGTCTGATATATTTTTATTTCAATCGATGAACAGTAAGAGCGGAAACACGCTACGGACCAGATAATACAAACGAGTCGAAGGGTCTCAACAGATAGACGTCCACAGCTGGACGAAGGTCGCCTGCTGAGTCTTAATAGGATACAGTCTTATGCCGCTTAAATTCAGCGGCTCCGAGCTACTCGCTTGAAATCGTCAATCCAACTATAGTGGATTGTGATATCCACTATAGTTGGATTGACTATCCGAAGCTACGCTTTCTGATGCATTTTCGATGCACATCTGTTATTTACGCATCTTAGAACCCGAATGCCTATCTGCAATTCTTCAAACTACGTACCCTCCCCATTCCTACTTACCTAAAGAATCTTCGAGCTATGTTAGTTACTCAGGTTCTCTTACGCGCTTTGTGTACGCGCTCCATATAAATGTAACTGAAGCTGATTAATTGTTATTTGTTATGTGTGCTATGTTTACTGTGCCATGTTTTATTGTCCTGTCCTGTCTGTAGTGTATTTTCGCCCTAAGTTCACCTGGAAAATTTGCGACCGTTTAAAATAACTTACGAACGCCGCGCCGTTGAGTAAAAATGGAGCACGTAAATGTTATAGTGAAAAGTTTAAATTGATAATGTTTAAGTTTATGGTTTACTTTCGGAATGTTTTTTATCCCGGCATATTTTGTTCCGAGATGAAATTACTCTTGAATGATTTACGATACAGCGTTAAAGTTTTGATATTATTAACTTTGGCACAGACCGTTCCTGAAAGCGCCTTAAAAAATTAAGCTCATATTAGGTATCTTAGTAAAACTTGACTTGAGTTAGCTTATATTTAGTAAACTATGAGGCGAAAATATTAACTACTAAAATAATACTATACTAATTCTTAATACTACCGTTATATTAGTGTAATAATATAATATTAAATCTTACTAATCCGATAACATTATTACAAACTCATCTTATCTATCTCACATCTTCAAACTTTTAAAATGATATATTAATTTAATTTCAACTTAAATAAGATGTTTTTAAGCGACACTTGTATATAATACGTATGGACATATTATGTATGAATTTAGTTTCTAGAAATCGGTTCTAAAGATGTATCTATCAGATAATTTTCCCGCCGGAAGTTGTCGCATTCTCACGACAAACTCTAAAGACGCCAACCAAAACTAATAGGAAATGACACAACTTGCTCTTATCGAAAGTTAAATATAAATAATTATGAGATGAGAGAGAGATGAGATGAGATCTTATCTAAATAAAAAAAAAAACTACTAAACACTGTTATCCTGAGCAGTTGAAATTTTGCAAATATAAACAAAGTACTTATAACGCTTAAACTTCTATAAGTAGGTATATTTGAAGTGATGTAGAAACATCTTAATTAGTTCGAGAAAGTTTCGTCACTCACCAACTTTCCGCAAGTACCTTCAAACACTGAGTTGCGAGCAAGATTCATACCACATTTGCACAACTGTGTCCAAAGTCCGAGAAAAGCTCATGAGAAATATACGAGGCTATAAAACACTATCGGAAATAAACCGCTATTCGTCTTGTCAAAGTACGAGAGCGTATAGCGGAGGCTGCGAGCAGGGCGGGCGGAGGCTGCAAGGATCGCGTGAGACTGAGCCGAGCGCCAACCGCCCGCGCTCTCTACCTATTTTATATAAACCCCTATATACCGAGTTATATATTTACTCGCACTCATACATATTTAACTTTTTTTCCCATTTCACATCGTTTATTCCCCGTATGTGAGACGCGGGCAGCGCTCGCGTATGTGTGCGCTGCTGCCGTTCGAACCGAACGGAACGAACGCTCCACTCTTCTATTTACGTGTTTTTAGAAAGGGTGAAGCTTTTATACCTTTCCTTTCTACTATTCGCTCCTAGTTGAACGCAATGCTCTGAATACCGGACCATGAAATATTTCTTTTCGATTTATGAGTTCCATTTTTTTTTTGGAGAACGATATTTTTTCAGGCAGAATGTTTTATCAATTTACTGCCCACCGGTAGCGCCTACTTTGATATGATGGCATTAACGTGGGTGTAGCAAGTTTCATATTATTTTATCAGATTTTTTTATATGAAAGGTTTTCATCATTATTTTTAAACGAACCTCTGTTTGCTCTCAAAACAACATACGCAGTTGCGTTGCTTTGTGTTAGCTAAACTGTGATGTCTTACGAATAATTTTCAAACATTACGTATAGTTAACTAAGGCTGGATTGCATCAACACATTTTGACGGACACGTAATCTTTAAACATGGCGCTAACGATCGTTAGTCAAATAAGGCGTTGATTCACCATTTTTACCATGAAGCAATACTAGTAAATTAACATACGTTAAAGTTCTTACGTGTGTTAAATTATAACGAACGTAAGGTACGATAACCAATGGTTTGAATCAACCGGCCCTAAATCTAATAGACTAATATTATAAATGCGAAAGTTTGAATGGATAGATGTTTGTTACTCAATCACGCCCCAACGGCTGAATGAATCAGGATGAAATTTAGCAGATAGATTATAGTCTGAAATAGCACAAAGGCTTTTTATCCCGGAAAATTAAGGAGTTTCTGCGGGAGCCAAAAAACCTCATTCCACGCGGACGTAGTCGCGGGCATCATCTAGTAATTAATAAAATATTTGACGGGGTTGCGAAAAGTAGTTAGTTCGAGAGTTCGGGATGAAAACAGCTGATATCGTAGGTACGTATTAAAATTTATATGTTGCGGTCGCTTCCCAATAACTGGGTGTCATTTTAAATTTACGAGAGTTGCGGCGTACGCTGGACCGCGCATCCATCACTATTTATTACAGTGGTTCGGCACCTCGCATACAGTGGCTAAATCGATTTCTGAAACAAACACTTATTGCATACATTGCCTATTTTATCGACACTTCCATAAGAATATTATGAATGTCTGTCAGTCTACAGCTTCTGCTACGCTTTCACCATGTGTTCAACCGATTTTGACCACGGGATCACGGAGGAGTTTATACCAAAGTGGATGTATATGAAACCTAAACCAAGTCTTTGTTAATAATCGTAATTTTTACTTTAATAGTACGCCTCGTTTAACAATTTTCTATTATCGGAACTATTTTTCTTAGTATTATGAAATGCATAAGCTTAATAAAGACTAGCCAATTAAGTCGGCAAAAGAGAATAAACACATTAGGGACCGGACAAACTGCGCAAAGCGTCCATAGTAGAGGGAAACGACGGTTTGCACTGTCGCGTGCGGATGTGCGGATTCAAGTGAGAGTTACGCGGGCATTTGGTTTGCCATAGAAACATGTCCGTGTCCGTGTGTTTTCAATCTAAGAAGATAAGGAAAGATATGGTTTTATACTATTTATAGCAAAATAAACACTAAACTCAGTCTGTTAGAATTTAAACAGCTAATGTTCTGGGCAGATAACGAAATTTATGTTTAGCACCCGCTTTCCCATTACTGGGTATCATTTTATATTTACTAGAGTTGCAACGTGCGGCATATCGGACGTTTAGTATTTATAGCACTCGTGCGATACTTGGTGTTTCCTGCGTAGGACAAAATTATTACCCACTATCTGTATTATCTCATTTGAATTCACTATATACAACATAGCAATTTTCATCTAGCGCCACTCAGGGTTTTGTATAATATTTTGACCAAGTTTTCAATTCAAAGAAAATACCTGCATTAAATACAAAGATGAATACAGAATAAAATTAACGAAAATTCAAATTTTACAAAGTTTCCAACTAAGTATATGTTTATTAACTATAGGTATTATTTTTATAAACATATAGTTGCATATAGTCGTAGTTCTGCTGAACTGAAAAAGCTTGCATGAGAAAAAAACTGTGTGTGTCAGCTCCGACGCACGACTGGAGTTTACTCCTTACGAACGAAAAGTGCTGCCATGGAAACATAACATTTAACAAACACAAACAACGGAGAAAGTTTGATTTTACTTCCCATAAATTTTCACACCCTGGGCCCATGAAAATTGAAACATAAGGAGTAAACTCCAATATTCAATACTATTTAGGGCTATTCAATGCTACTTACTCTATCAGCATTTTTATTGAATTTATTTTTTAAAACCTAAGTACGACAAAACAGTGTGGTCTCTTTTGTGTCATAAATATGTTATTAACTTTACATTTTTATAACTAATATATACACTGTTCAGAAGTTGTCATAAAAAGTAATGAAGTTAAGTTTCAGTAGTGGTTTCCCAATAACTGGATGGCATTTAAAATTTATGAGCGTTGCGGCGTCCACGTAACTGCACGTCCGTCACTATATTTATCTCGTGTTATTCGATCACATAGACCCGGCTACTCGTATACTACGTCTCAGGATAGATCACCGATCGACGAGACGGATTCAGGCGGTAAAGGTTTACCTATACATTTGGAAAGTATCGGTTTTTCAGTGCGGTAAGAATATAAATCAATTAATTAATTAATGAAAGTGGAAGTGTATTTATCTTTGATAGGAAGTCGTCGTCGTGTGATTCACGTCAGTTTTTACACGAATTTAGTTTAGATAAGGCTTCGAGATCGACTAAGCTAATTTTATCTCGTAAAATCAATGAGTTCTCACCGGATTTCAAAACCTAAGTAAATCCACGCCAACGAATTCGAGGGCATTATCAGTTCAAGAAAAATTAACATTACGATCATTACAGTTGCTTTAAAGGAGCGATCGATACGATCATTACAGTTGCTTGTTTAAAGGAGTTAATTTTAAACAGCTGACGTCATATCATAGTAAAATTTAAATTTAGCGGCTATTTTCCAATATGTGCCCATCATTTTAAATATACAATATTTTCGATGTACAGAGTATGCCGACAGCCTGCGGCGAATTCTTGTACCCGGTCGTGTACCCGTATATTAAATATCTAGTAGGTTATATTATGGATGCCATATTTATAATATTATAAAAAAAGTTTTATTATAAAAATGGTTGTCAGTTAATCTAATTATCTAGCTATCACTCTGAGTGGGCCTAGTTAGGTACGCTAGCAAAATTCAAGCAAAGTTTCCATCAAAGGTCAGAAGCAGCTTCTATCAAACCAAATTCTCAAAACTCTCATGAACCTCCTTTCTCCATCAATCCCCAGGCCTTTCCTGTCTCCAGAGCTTCCCAATTTCCTCTCTAGAAATTTTATCGAAACCTTTATAATTTATCCGTCTATGCGTCGAGTCCCGGACAGGCTATCACATTCTTATTTAAAAAGTTCATTATATAAAAAGTTCATAGATATCAATATTGTAACGAAGCCCTACAAAGCATTTTGCACGCAGATACAGTAACGCTAAATGGTTATTTTTCATAGAGGTTTACTGAGTTACATTATGGATGCCCACATAAATATTAATCATCATCATAAAAATATATAGGTTACAATGTGGGCAAATACTAAAGACGCTAACATTATATTTATTAAGTACTTGCTGATGCCCGCGACTTCGTCCGCGTGGTTTAAATTTTTTGTTAGTCCCGCGGGATCCTATGGCACTCTCCAGGTCTTCAACTATACCCATGCCAAAAATCACGTCGATCCGTTGCTCCGTTGCGGCGTGATTGATGGACAAACCAACAAACAAACACACTTTTGCATTTATAATATTAGTATTTATAATACTAGTATTACCAAATACTCATATCTAACATTATACTTAACACGTATAACATCAGAGAATCGATTACTAAAATGTAATTTATTATGTTCTATATCATGTATTATTTATTGACTATATTCTCGCACCTTCACTTTCGTTGATGTTCGGCGAAAATTTTAGAGAAAATATGGCGTTTCGGAGCGTGCAAATTGAAATTTCGCCGAAAACTTTATTACGAGCACATAGGGGTGTAATATCGAAGATATTGTTAAATTGTGTTCGATGGATATTATAAGCTATTCTCATTCCCATTTTGTATTTCCGAATTGCCGAAATTCGATTGGTTGTGTCCACATCAAGCGCACGGGGTTCCGAATTCGAATTGACGTAAAAAATTGCCGTGTGCAGGTAGTCTCAACTTGTGCGATACGCACAACGTTATGATAATTATTATATTATTATTAGATAAATATTATAAAAATGGCCACATAAGCATTGGAATCAAAATTATAGCGTAAGCCTTTTGGCGCTAATAATTTCCATCACAGAGTCTATCTTGTGAAAACTTTATGCTGAGATCTCGTACTCAGACTTTACTTTGAGTTAAAACGAGATGGAGTTATGTGAGTATCATAAATTTGTCTCGTTTTAACCATTTCTTAAGTCTAAGAAAAGTCAAAGTTCGATAGATCGATCTATAGATCTCACACTAAGACTTGATTTTAGGAATGGCGTATGCAAAACTCAAAGCCAAAATAATCTAGCAGGTACATTTAGAGAAAACCGGTATTTTTTTTATTTTCCGCCAATTTGCACTCCCAACTTTTATTAGACAGACTGAAAATCTAATAAAACAAAACCATAACTAATAAGGCTACGATCGTATTGAAGCGCAAACCTGTCATAGACAATATACCGTCTAAATTTTGGATGGAAGCAGGCGTATGACAATGAAGAAACTAGAAGTACCAGATAAATATGTTGTGGTGAATATCGAGTGCATCAAGTTCAAGATACGCACTGTACCACAGAGATTTGCCTTCTGTGGCGGATTATAGCGAATTAAACTTCTAGTTTCTTTACCGTCTAAATTATCACAGACAATAATATAATTGAACATAATAATACTAATAAATATTATATTAGCGAATCACTGATACGCACGCACCTGTCGGTTGTCAATTTCTCTCATTCCGCACAAAATCAAGGGTATGTCGAGAATATCACTAACGTATTCAGTGAACATTTCATGATATTGCTGGTTAATACTATTTGATTTTGATAACCGTATAATATTATGTTCATTTAATAGATATAAATTTTCTTGTTTGGCAATTAGGTATTTAGGTCTTCAAACACGCACGGCTCGTAGATACCTACAGGCTTTTTAGCTTAGTAATGAAGCATTACGTTTTTGACTTTTTTATCCACTACAAGTTAGCCCTTGACTGCTATCTCACCTGACGGTAATTAGTGATGATGCAGTCTAAGATGGTAGCGGGCTAACCTGTTAAGGGCATGGCAGTTAGTAATTAATTAACCAATACGCGCGTGTGGGTCTTCTCCGTTTGGTCCGTGAGGGTCAAGCGGGGGTACGGGCCTCGAGGCTGGGCCTCCTTACCCGGGTGGGGCGCGGGGCAACATGGTGCCCCGGTGAACATCTTGGAGCCGAGTGAATCGGCTAGGGCCTGCCTTGTAGGCTACGGGCCCCTAGCTCGCTGTCGTTAAAAACACATGCACGTACATGGCCGATAGATGGCACTTGAATCCGCGTCATGGAAAAACGACGCCGTGTCCTATATAGCGCTCGTGTGCGCACTCCTCAAAGAAAAACTGATGCAGAAATTATGTACATATTTATGTTTGCACCTTTCAATCGGTTTTTTAGTACATTGTAACCGGGTTTTTATTAGAAAATGCTCGCTGCTGCAGAGCTCCAATTCTATTAACCAAAACTTTTTTTATAGTTCATAGGTTCATGCGCCAAAATGTATTTACAGTGCTCTAGACTACAAATCGATCAAACCGTGAAAAAGGAAATGGTATGTACTGCCACGCCTATTTACATTGCTTTCGTCGATACATCCTAGTAGGGCTGCCCGCTTTGTACATTCAAATTATCTTTTTACTTATACACTGCACTACGCATTCCATGCTAATAAAAGTGCTCGAAAGTGTATTTATGTCTGTTTGTCTGTTACCTTTTAACGGATCCAACTTTGATGTAATTTGGTACTGTATACCAGGCCTGGACTTTTGATCCCGGAAAATCGAAGGGCTCCTGCGGAATTTTCAAAAACCGAAATTTTCTTATATTGATCCTTATGTATGTCCTTTTATGATGAAAGGTTACTGAATCGTTACTAATACGTACTACCTAGACCAGACCACACCAGAAAAAATTCAGAAATTACAAATTGACTCTGCCGGCGATCAAACCCAGGACCTTCCACGTTAATGCAACAGTGTTCCACGCTGCGCCAGGGGGTCGTCATTTATCTTCAACTTTACTCCCAAGGTGAATTCGCACCGGAAAGCGCGACATTGGCAGGCCTATGATCTCAAGCGGGTCACCGGGAGTCGCACGATTGGTCTGCGGTAATCCCTGCGAGAGATCTACATCCAGCAGTGGACGTCTGACGATAAAGGCAACTTACAACTATGCGTGTTTCTATTAAAAGGTGGCAACCATATACTTACTACATACAGGCTTCTACGTATGTGTTAAGTGGAGCTGGCGCCCATCCGTATTGGAATTTATTTCGCTTAAAAATAAACTAAAAGTGCTCCCAATACTACCGAATTCGTTCAATGAATAAACTGCCATTCAACAAAATAAATTGGACCGGAATAACGTTCCGAACCGTACATAAAATGCAGTTAATTGCTTTTCATAAAACATTGTTATTTTTAATAATGTACCGAGAATTGTACTAAAAAGATATTAGTGTTTATATAAGTCATTAATTATACGCTGTCATTGTAATTTTCAATAACTTGATACTATGCGTGTGGTAAAATAACCTACTCGTTAAATACGTGTAAAACCTACTCGAAAAATATTTTTTTTAGATAAAATCACTGCATGTATGCAGTACTAGAAAGTTCGTTTGCACCATCGGTGGTTATGGTTAACGTTAAAGACCACCTAAAAAGCCACTTTGGGTTTCAAAAGAAAGTTCTACTTTTTACCCAAATTTGAATTATAAGCCTCGTATTGGCTAGGGGACAAAATACGACCCTGCGACACGTGTCGTTAAAGTCGGGTGATGTCACTCGACGTCGCTGACATGGCATGACAAGTCTGGCAACTGGCATCAATAGGCAAAAGGTCGCGACACAAGATGTCTGGCGACGTCAGTCGATATCGCCCAGTGTCGTTTGACATCTAGCATGACGCAAGAAATTTGTCCATTGTGAATACGAGCCTTAATTCTTAATTATGGATCTAAGAATAGTCACTATGTTTGTTTCTGGTGATAATATTTAAAGATAAACATTACCATCGATGGTGCGAACCACCCTTATAGTCTAGTCAATATAGCTAGTCAACCGCAACAATAATTCCTCAGGCGACGAAACTTTACAGCATGATAAAGTATCATGAGTTAAACGTATATTAAAAATATCCAATAAAAAATCAGACAGGAAGTAAGGGTTTTTATGGTATACCCAATTCTTAAAGCAGGAAGGTACATTATCGCGTAAGCGCAGCATAGGATTGATAATAAAACCGGTTTAAATGTCGATGTTCTGCATGATTATTTCGTTTGATATTTCGGTTTTTAGCGTAAATATACTAACTACTATTATTCTAAAAAGAAATCGATAAAATATTCAGTCATAAAGTCGAAATTTTAGGTATAAATACCTAACTTCCGGATGGATTGTTTGTTGGGTATTTTTTTATAAGTATTGGTTCATACCATACTACAACCCTGCCAAGTTTCAACGACTGAGGATTTAATATAACAAATCGCCCCATTGTAGACTATTAATAGTTGTTGTACTTAGAACAAGAGATTTTATGTATAGGTCAAACTCGATTAGGAAGCTCTTAGGAAATTTTGCCTCTACGATGTATGGATCGCGGGTTTTTTCTTCTTATCTTTGACCGTAAATAATCCTTTTTGAGCCTCTAGCCAGTTCATGAGCACAAATTCAATAAGTCAATAGATAGTAAGCAGTCCCCTTTCTATTCCCAGGAGGCAGGGTCTATGAGATTATTGAGGTCACGGATTTTATTTCGACTGGTAGCGTCTACCTAAACTAATGACGTAGCATAATTGAGTGGTATCATAGTTAGACTAGATTATGAAAGACTGAAGAGATATTAGATAAACTTGACAGATACATCTATTTAAAGCAATCGTGCGGGGGACGGGGAAGGGATTATACCAACCGGCTGTAGTAGTCGGCGGACCAGACAAACTTTTAGAGTATAATTATTAATTAATATAATTATTGCATTATCAATTATTTTTCTTAGTAGTGTTCGAGGACCAAGGTTGTACAGTAAGCTCTACCACAAATATCACATCAAAGGTGTCGTTTCACTGTATGTATTTACACTCCGTTATTACAGTATTTAAAATCAGTTAAACCACACTACGGACTGGACAAATCAAAACGTTCGTGTTGGCACTTTTATATCGAGCTGCACAGACTGACGTGTCAAGACAAAACGCCGTGACGTCCAGTCTCTTGTGAGTTTTCCCCCTAGATGTGGAAAATTAATTATTTATAACTACTTACCTGATCACTGGAACTATATAACTAATTATTGATGATAGATTAAATAAAATCTCAACTCTGACTCAGACTCAGACTCGACATTTTTTTGTTCACCTTACTACTCCAGTCTGTACAGCCTTAGAATGAAGTTAACGTAGACATAATAAAATAGCTGAAACTTCAGACACAGTTACTTTCACTCTCAGTTTTCTTTGTTTTTCGTACAATAAAAGCGCTGCAGGTTTACAGATAACAAAAGGTTTGAAGCGCGCCTGCACTTGTCGCAAATGTCAGTGCGGTAGAGTAATAGCTAGGGGTAGGGAGCAGTGCGTATGAAAACAGAACATTTGAACGAAAAAATGTACCTGAATCTCTAACGTAGCTTCTGAAATTAACTTTATGTAGGTAGATTCACTCTACGATTGAAAAGCAATTGTCACTTAAATAAAAAACCTTTCACATAATATTATATACACGGTTGGTGCTGCCTTCCAACACGATTCAACCATCAGCGTTGATATGGAAACCGTGTGTGTGTGAAAGGACCTTTGAGTGACCATTAAAAAAAACATTTCAAATATATTTTTCTCGTTGTTTCAATCTTCAATGAAAGCATTAAAAATCTTTGAGATGCTGAGAGATCTTAAGTATATATAAATTGGTATAATTAATACTTCGATAATATTCGGGTTTTTTCAATATTTCTGGCTGCTCGTTTCAATAACAAAGCCATTTACGTTTTGATTTACGATGAACTTCTAAAAAGGACTGAGGTTTATTTTGGTCTCGCGCAAAAATACACCATGGACAGTAAAAAATGTGGCTTACAAAAACTCTGTGTAACTTCCTTTTATATGAAGCCGCACACACTCGCTCGACAGGACAAAGGTTGGTCCCATCCGATACGATCGTTTCGCGTATTCTATCCGGCCTCTGGGGTGCATGTAGTGTGTAGGCTGTATACTTAGGCCCACTTGCCCAAGGACTCTTAAATTGATTTAGTTAAATATTTTAATGCTGTCCCTTTTAGGCAACTACAATATGCATTTGAAAAATGGGAGAGCATTATAAAAAATAACTAAATTAGTTTAAATGTCCTTGTACAAGCGGCCCTTAGTGCAATAATTAGTGCATTACACGCTAGCTGTTAGTAAGTAAGTTATTTTGCGTAGAGGTATAAGGTTTTAAACTGGCTCGTTGGTCTAGTGGTTAGCATGCACGATTGCGGCCGACGAGATTTCGAATCCCGGCTATGTTTCACCCCCGCCTCGGAGAGCACGTTAAGCCGTCGGTCCTGCGCCTGATCTCTCCTCGTCGTGTGGGATTTCCGTCCCATCAAGCTATGAGAGTAAAGGAACAGAGAGTGCACCTGTGTTTGCGCAAACACTTGTGCACTATAATATCTCCTGCGCAGATGGCTAATGTCTCTGGAGATCGGCTGCCGCGGTCAAAATTCGGTCGGGGGGACATTATTATTAAGTTATTTTGCAGCTGGTCCATTCTTTAGGCTCCATGGTGGTATGCCCTAGATTTCCACCCGAAATATCAAATAAAAAAAATAATATAAAACAGCCCCTTTATTACGTGAAACATATCCGTGTAAAATACATAAACAAAATGTTGTTAGGTCAATATTAGAACCCTTAAAATTGTTTAACGAATCATATTTCATTACAATTTCGGAGTCCCCTTTTCGTCACGCGCATCCATGAACAATATAACGAAAAAGGTTCCATTTAATTTGGCTTCCACGCTTGTTATATCCGGTTTCATATGATTTTCATTTTTATACACACTTACATTTGGAATTTTATATTGTAAAAAGCCTTGACTAAATCTACATAGTGTTAGTTATTATAGTCACTATGCATTTATCACAGTGGTGATAAAAATACCGACGTATTCATTACGCAATCAGCTAGATTTCTTAGTAGAACTACAAGCCACGGCTGAAGCCACCCGTATCGTATTGTTGGCTTCCAAAACGATGTGTAGAGAAATTAGCATTTGACTTGATACGTAATGACGTATCTTTCTGGGAACCGAGGTTGAGCAATATATTAATAACCTTTAAAAAATTCTTATGTTATCTTAGTGCTTAGCCAAAAGGACTTGACCGGTGGAACTATGGCAGCTTGCCTAGGTGTCAAAAAGCAATGTTAAGCAATGATTTCTTTATTATTGTAATTGTAATATTTCACTGTTTTCAGATAAAAAAGTTTCAGGAGTCTGAAGGCTCGGAAAACTGCGAAAATGAACAAAAAAAGTTTCACCAAAAGACTGCTTTCCCACACTAGATGGCGCTATTTATTGTGTTGAGCGAGTCTAAAAATTATTTTCAAGTATTATTTCTTTATTATTGTAATTGTTATATTTTATAGTTTTCAAATAAAAAAGTTTCAAGAGTCTGAAGGCTCTGAAAACTGAGAAAATAAATAAAAAAAAGTTTCACCAAAAACTGCTTTCCCACACTAGATGGCGCTAGTTATTGTGGTGAGTCTAGAAAATATTTTTAAGTATTACTCACTACTTTTGGTTAACAAGTTCAACTATTCGACACAGATGGCAGCATATGCAATGTGAAAGGGCGTTCCTTTAAACGCAGTATTTCAAAATGCTTTGTTCGATCTATTAGTTTGAGACTTGTCAAAAAATAAAAATAATTTTAAACAAAACATACATTTCCTTTTCCTATTTGATTGATCAAAAATAAATATAATGACTAAGGTACTTAAATGGTATTCATGTAGGGTTACAAGATTATTATTAGGCATGGATATGTCACCGTAAGATTATAAAAACCGTTAGATTATAATCTAACTCGCGAAATTCTAAACTGTCGAAAGATTGTAAACTGTTCAATGTTTTGAGTGTCAATTTTTGAAATATTCATTTTATTTACCTTTTCTTGTCTCTTTCTTGTAGTTTAGGTTAGGGTTCGACATAAACAATCAAGTCAACCAACCTGCGGCCGGGCACTTAGGTTTTATCGGGTTTAAAAACTTATCAGATTACAATCTACCGGAAAATAATGCGTTAAATTCTAATCTTTCGACAGTTTAGAATTTCGCGAGTTAGATTATAATCTAACGGTTTTTACAATCTTACGGTGACAGATATAATGGAACGTCAAAATGGAGTAGTGCTTAAAGAGGAAAGCGGACGCTCAAGATTTAAACAATAAACGTCCTGTTTTTTTTGTCATTTGAACCCTGACCGTATTTGGAATAAAAAATCCACAATAATATCATTTTGAATTTTTAAACCTTACTGTAAAAACGGAAATCCTGTGCATTGTCCCGAATCGGAGGGCAATTACTGGTCATGTCCTTTGTGGTAGATACAAATATTATAATCGTTTGTCTGTATGTCTGCTACGTTTAGAGGTTTGGTACAGAGATAGCGTCCCTTGAAAGTTAATTTTCATTCCGAAGAATCAGTTTCCACAGGGTTTTCTTACAACCTAAAACCACGCGGACAAAGTTGCGTGGTATCATCTAGCTAGGTATAATAGCACTCTTATAATTTCAGCGATTCCGCCACATAATGTAACAGCTGACTGCGAGCACAATATTATCAGTTGACCTTCTTGGGGATTAATATCTCAATGAAATACTGCGTGATCGGAACGACGTGGAAAGCCACAAATCATACTAATATTATAAATGCGTAAGTGTGTTTGTTTGTCGGTCTGTTAATTTGCCCTTCAATCACGGCGCAATGGAGCAACGGATCGATGTGATTTTTGACATGGATATAGTTGAGGACCTGGAGAGTGACATGGCTACTTTTTATCCCGGAAAATTAGGGAATTCCCGCGAGAACCAAAAAAAACTTAAACCACGCGGATGAATTCGCGAGCATCAGCTAGTAATGGATAAAAAGCGAACGGAATGGACTTAGTGGTTTTATGCTAAAATAGCTTTTACTCGTGACTTCGCCCACCTGATTAAAAATCTCTTGAATAAAACTTCAGGCTTTAATATGTAGGTAACTTTCGTGATTCATGATTCCTGAAGATTTATAATTATCCTTCTTCTAGCTTTTGCCCGCGGCTTCGCTCACGTTAGATTCGATTTTCACCCAATTTTCAAAATCTTTTCTTAGCGGATGCCTACGTTATACTAGCTATCTGTATGCAAAATTTCAATCCGATCCGTCCAATTGTTTGAGCTGTGCACTGATAGTCAGTCAGTCAATCCCTTTTAAAAGGCTTGATTCAATCACTGACTGACTCACTAACGCCCAGTACAAAACCCTTGAACCTATCCTTAATCAGAAATTTTGCACTTAGATTCCCTTTATAAAGTAAACGTCACTTAAACCAGCGCTCCGATGCACACATATTACGCTGGCGTTCTGTCTTGTCCAGTCCCTAATGTGTTTTCGCCACTATAAATAAACATTTACATTGAAACGGTCAGAATATTGCAGAATTTTATGAATAATGCTGAAGCCTGTAAAAGAATTTCATTTACATGCTCGGAAACCGAAAATTCTCGAGCTGGCTGTATTTGAAAGGCACAAAGTAAATTACAATACGTTGACCACTCGGGTCGATATATAAAGAACCCACAGACCAAAGAACTGGCTCAATCCCGAGCTCCTTTCACCGCTGACGTATTTTATAAGAGTCAGCTAGCAGTTTTAATTAAAATCTTGTTTCAGCTGCCTAGATTTTAAGCGCTTAAACTTCTAAAAAGCATTCGCTTCATGGCATGAATGGGTGTAAATACATCTCATTTTGAGGAAATAACATGATTAGTGAGTATGATAACGGGCAGACAGTCACATTTTAAAAGCAGAATAATAGACGGACCTAGTTTTTTTTTTAAGCACTTCAAAATATGTTGTTTGTGCAATCCTCAATATTCATAAGCTGCTTGGTATAAATGTGAAAGTGTGTCTATCGATATTGACGAAATTTGGCACAGATATAGCCTGGATTCAGATTCTGGAGATATACATCTAGGATGCTTTTTGTTTCGAAAAATGATAGAGTTTACACAGCATTTTATAAAATCCTACAACACGCGGACAAAGTCACGGGTCTGATCTAATTTTAAAAATATTTAAGGCTGCGATGAAAACTGTGTGACATCCACTAAGAAAAATCCTTTCTTTTAATTAATTAAATAAATTATTAATTTAATGTCTAAATAACAATATGAAATCCTTCATGCAAAAGTCTTTCAATCATTTTAATAAATAGGTAATATACTTAAATCTTAGACAATATTTTTAATGTTTAGTTTTAAGTTACTTTTAATTTAGATTTTAACGTATTTCGTAGTTTTAATTTGAAAAAAATATTGTTCTTTATCTTATTTGAAAATAAAATTTACTTTAATCTACATAGATAGATTGAATGATAATATAATTGACTAGATGATGCCCCCGACTTCGTGCGCGTGGAATAAGTTTTTTTAATTCCCACGGGAACTCCATAATTTGACTATAGTACTCTCCAGGTCCTCAATTATACCCATGCAAAAAATTACGTCGATCCGTTGCTTTCTTGCAGTGTGATTGAAGGATAAACCAATAAACCAACAAACAAACACATTGTCGCATTTATCATATTAGTATGATTATCAAAATGCAAGATTTTTCAATTGTAGCTTTAGTTCGTTTTCACACTTTTTCATAGTTTGTTTCACAAATTCGTTACAAAATGACGACGAGAAAAACCTTTAGCAGACCGTCTGTAAAAGTCACAAAGTAAAATACAGTCTGTTGGTCATTCGACTCTACGTCATAAAGAACCCATAAGGCAAAGAACTGGCTGGTACTCGAGCTCCTTTTTACCGGTTAGGTATTTCATAACGGTGCCAGCGTTTTTAATTAAAACCGCGCTTCGGCTGAGTAGATTTTTCTCGTTTAAATGGTTAAAGCGTTAAGTGTGTGATGTACCTATAATAGGCGTTTTGTTGATTCAAAATGTGAACCGCTGCAAAAATATTCTTACGGGTCGCATGAAACGAATTATAATCGAGATTTTATACGTCTTACTGACTGATATCCTGAGGAATAATCAATATTATATACTACTAGCTGATGCCCGCGACTCTGTCCGAAAAATAGATAGTAGCTGATTCTCAGACCTACTGAATATGCATATAAAATTTCATGAAAATCGGTCGAGCCGTTTCGGAGGAGTATGGTAACTACCATTATGACCCGAGAATTTTATATTTATGATTAGTTTCATTAATCAAATTGAAAATAATGACCGCGCGTCTAGTATTTTGCAACAGTCTTATTTTTGTAGCAGAGGTGTTTTATCTTTTATTTAGAACTAGCTGATGCCCGCGACTTCGTCCGCGTGGTTTAATTTTTTTTACTTCTCGCGGGAAAACTCCTTAATTCTTCAGGATAAGTAATTAGCCTAGTTGTTAATTCATTCGTTTCAGTAAAAATCGGTTCAGTCGTTGCGGCCTGACGGAGCTGAGTAACATACAAAAATCCAAACTTTCACATTTATGATATTAATATTATTTGATTAACATTAGGATCCTTATTCGCTCCGACTAATTGGTATACAAAATCACAATATTCTAGTGCATTTTTTAATGTGTAACAACTTTTGAATAAGCATCAAGGCACATTGCATTGCTCGATTGTTCGTGAGTATAACAAACGCAATCTCATTCGGCTGCAAATGAACATGCCATTTTCTAGCTCCTGATAGGTACTGTAAGCGTGTGCTGTCTGGTAATCTGATGTCTGGATCCCTCCGACCACGCGTTGACAGCTGAGTCTCGATTAGCAATGTAATGCTAACGTTCTATCGGATGTGTGAAAAGTTTGAAATATGTACCTACATGTTTCTAGAATCAGAAAATGCTTGGTCGACGTTACGTCTCCAACACGAGGTCTTATTATGAACTGGTCACTTGAAGTTTTAGTCGGTATCGTCAAAGATGAGTGGAAAATGGCTGTTTTTTTAAATTTTTAATCTGGTATCCCTGAATGTCCTAGTTGTTTTTTGTTTCGTACTGACTTCTGTATGGTCCCAGTGTTGCCAGTTTCTAAAATTGTTAAGCAATATCGGCTTGTTAAATATTGTCTAATTATTTAAAAAGGCTATTGTTATAGGCTATTTTATTTTACTACTTATTGCTCAACCTTGGATTGAGAAATATTAAAATTAAACCCGACCCTTGGTCTGTTATACCTTAGGTATTTTAGTATCTACTACATCACTACCTACTTATTTCTTACCAGGAATTCGGGTGAGTACCTACCTCAAGAAGATTTCCACCGCGTAAACAAAAAAAATCTTATACTATTTTATATCTACCAAACTTGACCTGAATCCCATACTAAGCATAAAGCAAGTCGGATTTTCAGCTTAAATGTTTCTTCTCAGCATGTTTTCAGAGCCAATGACGTGGAAAACTTAACAGTGATGCACTTAGGTAACTTCAGCACAATTCTCTTTTCTATTTCCGAACCTTCACATTCATTGTACGTGCCGGTGCCTCGCCTCTAGCGCCGACTCCACCTGATTAACCGCGTGAATTGTGTTCCGCTACACGTACTCGTATATTACATTGTACCTCGCTACTTCAACTTGAATTTAAAGAAAGAAAATATTGCAAGTTAACTTTGTACATTTCGTCAAAACTGGGTTGAAAGATGGGCTGTGCAAGCGTGGCAAACATACAGGCAGACAGTCACACTTTTACCTAGACTTATAATATCAGTATGGATAGTATAACATTTTTTGTTCTATCTCGTTGTGATGCGTTTCTGGCTCTGTTTACGAAGAAGCTAACTAATAATTACAGATTTGTAAGATATCTTACATACTACTACCTCAATAAGCCATCATGACTTATTGGTTTGAGATACCTAACGAGTCGGTATTAACTTATTAAGTAACATCTTGACCTGAATTTTATACAAATTATTCAGATTTTCAGTGCCTCGCCTCGAGCGCCGACTCTACCTGATTGACCGCGTGAATTGTGTTCCAGTTTACGCTACACGTATCTTAGGTACGTTGCACCTCGCTACTTTCACTTGAATAGACCTACAGGGATCTTTGAAAATACTGCGATCTAGAAGATAACAGACATGCTTGAGTCTTTGTTAGTTCCTCCGGACTCCTGCACACAGTTCAAAACTGCACCATTACCGTCTCCATATCTAAGAAGCCAAGTTTCATGCTAGTTCTTCTGGGAGGAATTTCATCCCCAAGTAATGGTAGATTCAATTGACAATATAACAAAAAGTAAAAGTAAGTACTTGTAAAGGTATAATTGAATAATAAACATTTGATTTTAAAATTGTAAGTACTGTAGGGGAAACATTTTTTAAAAATAAAATATTAAATCGTAAAATGAGTTTCAATTATTGTAAGTGCTAGAGCAGATAATCCCAGAAATGTGTTTAAACATAGATATTTCGAATACGTCGAAGGGATTCAAGACAAAGACATTTCCCTTTTGATCCCGTGACCTGTCACCTGTTCACGTCGTCTCACGTTCGGAATTTATTGGCATCTGTAATACAAGTGACACAGTTTCCACGTCCACCGTAATTTCCGTCAACATGAAAGTTTTCAGGACCTCTTACACAGTATAAATAGGTATGTTGTGCCTCTAGCGGCTAATAGCCTGTTACGAAAGTCATCAATATTTATTGTCTGATTTTCGTTATCTTGTCTACAACAACACTTCATTTTATAAAATTACTAGCTGATGTCCGAGACTACGTGGATTAAGATTTTTGATTTCCGCGGGAACTCTTTAATTTTCCGGGATAAAAATTATTCCTAAGTCTTTCCCCGGGAAACAACCTATCTCTGTACCAAATTTCATCAAAATCGGTGGAACAGATGGGCCGTGAAAGCGTAGCACACAGACAAACAGACGGACAGACAGACAGACAGACAGACACACTTTCGCATTTATAATATTAGTATCGATATGGATATTAGAACAAAATAATGTGTTTGCGTTTTATTAGCATTAGGCAGATTCCCATTCCTACGGTTGTAAGATAAACAGTCACTTACCAGCTGTTCCCGGTGAACGACGAAAGCAATGAGACGCGACGCAACGCATTACGAATCCATAGAAAATGAGTTTGGGTGAAGGTTCTTAAATGAGAAGGAAGCTTGACAATGATTTGATCTAATGGCTCTGATAGTTCCTTAGATAAATATGATGATTTGTAAAATGGTGATGATGAAAAAAATCCCGGCTGAGTTTGTTGTGGGTTCTTCTCAGACCAGGGCGCGTTTGGAACCCTCGTAGCTTTAATGTTAAGATACCGTTACTGATTATCACCAATATATTTTACAAAGAACTGGACGTCAATAAGTGTAGTATACCTACCTAAATTTAATAAACATTATTTGAATTTGAATTTGATCGGCTATTCTTTGATAATATCGCGTTGCGCTGTATCAAAGCACGAATGTCTTAGGACAATGCCCGTTAAAAGTACTCATCGGTCGTAAGTGTTTATTTTACATTTAATTGTCTGAATATGTGTTTAAATGATAGTTACAGTATGAAAAGTTGCAGCATATCCAGTCAGACATACTGATTTACTGATGTAGGACTAATTTACTGTTGATTTGATGTTGATCTACTGATTTACGGAGGCAAGTTAACAACTGATGCAGTGTAGTATTCCCACTATCTATTTATAATTTACGTGAAATCTACTTATAGCCTCCAAATACCAAATTATAAAACTATCCATATTCCGGCACAACCGATATTGTGACCTAATTTTCGTACCTGTTTGGGGTAGGCTTAAAATACGCCTTTAAGCAAAGTGAGATCTGAGGTGGAAATACGACGGTTGCCGCCGGAAGCCGCATCCAAGCTAGCGGATATTATGTACAGCTACTGCTGTTTATAAACAGACTTCGTATTTTGGAAAATATGATATTTGATAGATACCGTATTTCCATACAGAACTCCCGTTTCTTATTTTTCTCTTGTCATCTCAATCTCATGTAAATCTTAATTTTAAATGTATTACAATAACAGATGTCTAATCCTAATTAAATGCTTTTAATAAATGCTTCCGTATTTGTTTATTTACAAGTAGTTACACGTAAATATACGGTAAGTATCATACAAAAAGATATAATATTGCATATTATTTCAGTCTAACTTTTCATAATATATAAAGAATACGTTGGAAAGAAGCATTGTTATTTATTCTGTGACTAACTTACTCAAATGGGATGGACATCTTATAGAACATTAGTTAGGTGCTTCAGGGAAATGAGATTTTAAATTAACTCAATCCGCGTGACGTCGTATGCTCACCTAGATAGGTATAACAAATTATTACAAAAATACAACATTGACAGACGTCTGTATTATTTAAGAAAAATATTAAATGGTGTTAAATACCAATGCTGCAGGAATGGCGGCTTAGTATTATTGCAAGAAAACCGACTGAGCAATACTACATTCAGCCTTTTTTAGGGTTCCTTACCAGAACAGGAAAAAAGGAATCCTTATAGGATCACTTCGTTGGCTGTCTGTCTGTCAACCACCTTTTTCTATGAAACTTCACAGAAACTCACTTGCATAGCATCGAAATGAAATAATTCCTAATGTAAGCATAAATATTTTAAAAAAGCAACCGTTCAAAGCTTGCGTAACGATCTCAATACGAGCTTTAGGAAGTCGTGAATGTAAATAACATTGCTTATATTGAAACAATTGGGTATATGACAACTATTCAAATAAATTATTTTTTAGTGATTATTCTATATTTAGAACAGGTAACAGGAAAAATAACCATACCTACCTCTAGCTTATATTCCTTTACGCACTTTTTATCAATTTTACTACTCCTACTACGTTCTACAATTTGTATATTTTGAAATGTAACTTTTGATTCTACATATATTATTATATTTAAGAATATTTTTGAGGATATCTACCTAGCACATTTCTTATTTCTTTTTCATTTAATGCGAGCACGTAATAGACGACAGCAAAAAATTAATCACCATTTGTGTAAATATGACTTTCAGCAGAACATATGAATTTCTGAATTGTAAGTATGTATTGATATTAAACTCGGTGATATTTCTCATGTATGCTCAGCAATATATCTTACTAATATAGATGTATGGATGTGTGCTGAACGGATCTGGCTGAAATTTGGCACAGAGATAGATATAGCACATAGGCTACTTTTTATCCCGGAAAATTAAAGAGTTCCCGCGGGAACCAAAAAAACCTCAAACCACGCAGACGAAGTCGCGGGCATTCGCTAGTAATGACATAAATAAAGCAAGTCAAATGTAGCAGCCGTCGCCACTAATCTTATTTGTGCTCGCTCCGAACGGAATTTCTCATCTGAATCACTATTTTTATTGCCTACAATATCACATTGCATAATATGCCTCGAATTTTTGTAATGTTACGTTACGTTACGTTTTCCCATTTGGGTACACTGGATATATCAATATCCATACTAATATTATAAATGCAAAAGTGTGTCTGTGCTATTCTTTCACGGCTCATCCATTCAACCGATTTTGATGTTTGGTACAAGTTGTATCCCGGGGAAGGACATAGGCTTTTTATCCCGGAAAATTCAAGAGTTCCCGCTGGAATCAAAATCCACGCGGACGAAGTCACGGGCATCTTCTAGTAAGAATGTATTTTCTATCAATATTGTATGTGATTTTACTACAGTATTTTGATATCTTTCAGTTCGTAGAATTAGAAACAAAGGTTATATGCTAAGTAGATAACTACGATATTTTCTGCGTAGGTTCAGAATGTGATTGTTATATTTTGTTTTATGAATATAAATATTTATCCACCCATACTGATGTGATTTATTCTCATACGATTACATAAAATTCTCATAATATGTATAAAGTAAATTTTAATAAAGCTAATTTTAATAGGTATATCTAGGATGCAAGTCTACCAAATACATACCTACTTACTGTTATGGTCAACTAAGATAGTAATCTAGGGCTAAGCCTAGCTGTACCTGAGATTGGTAAAAAAATATGGTAAGAGTTCAAACCAAAAGCAAAGTAGAAAAGGTACATACAAATAAGTTAGGTTTAGGCAAATCACCACGGATCACCAGCCGGGAGCAAAATAGGGTACGGAATACAAATTCAAGGCGCGTCCCAACCATCGCTACTTGAACCCTCGTATTCCTCTCTACAGTCATATCCGTTCACTGAGCATGTCAATACTCAATATAGGGAGGTCATTGAAAACTGGTTAACGAAATAGACCGGCGAGTCGACCACCTGAGATTTCAATTTCGCGTCGCGAAATAAATTTATTCGGATTTTTCACTTGCCTTGTCGAAATTGACGATATATTTTTGCAAACCTATTACCTTTCCTCCTAGTGTACCTAACCTAGTTGATTTGTTTCGCCGAAGAAAAAGTTTTGCGGAAAAGATGGAAATATAAGGTTCGTCACTAGGTAGAGGATAGAGAAATACTTTTATTAGCGTGAAATTTAATAAAATACTACAAGTTACAACCGTTTTATAGCAGCATGTGTCGCTTTAGATGCTGAAGTTAATTTTGTTCCTTCTAAATAATTTCGTGTTTTTTCAGTTTTTTTTTTTATCCACTACAAGTTAGCCCTTGACTGCGATCTCACCTGATGGTAAGTGATGATGCAGTCTAAGATGGTAGCGAGCTAACCTGTTAGGGGCATGGCAGTTATATTAAACCCATACCCCTATTCGGTTTCTGCACGGCATCGCACCGCTAAATCGCTTGGCGATACGTCTTTGCCGTTATGGTGGTAACTAGCCACAGCCGAAGCTTCCCACCAGGCCAGACCAGGGAAAATTCAGAAATTATAAATTCACAAATTGACCCTGCCGGGGATCGAACCCGGGACCTCCGCACGTTAAGACAACAGCGTTACACACTGCGCCACGAAGGTCGTCACAATAGTGTTCAGCTATTCGTGGGTCCCGCCCGTATCAAAGGCTTTAGATGCGTACGGGTGCGATATATCGACACGCATAATGGAAACATCTCGCACCTGATACACTTCGATCATAATAAGTAGGTAGGGTAGATACTTATATGTATCATCAGTCTACACGACTGTTCCCTCATCGAATATTCTTTTCGTAAAAATAATAAATTTCGCAATGTACGTACTTACATTGCAATCTTTTTAATATTCTTAGATACATTTATCGGCAAATAGGTAAGATGAACCACCAAAAGCTTAACTAGCTTTTAATTTTACAAAACCAAATGCTGGTCAAATTGCATAGTTTAGAAGTATACTACTGATACTGATACTAGCTGATGCCCGCGAGTACGTCTGCTTGGAATAAGTTTTGAAACGAAAGTTCCTTAAAGGACGATGCTGAGGGGTATTGCCGGCAAAAAACGTCCATAACGAAAATGCGTAAGATTTTGAAGTGAAAACATACTCGCGCTGTTACGAAGACAAAGGTCTTAAATATAAATACCTATACTACATTCAAAATTAAACTTTAATGTCTTAGTGTTAAGGTTTATATTTGTTTTTTTTTATTAAAATATAATCATAATAAAAATTTATCCCATCAAAAACATAAATGTAAAATGAGAGCCAAGTTCAAAATTGTGATATATATGCCTTGGTTGTTGACTTCAGCGACAAAAGAAGTGAGATTAACTGGTAGAAACTGTACTTTTAGGTACCTACTTAATAATAATTCGTATATGGAAACTAGCCAAGCCAAAGCCTTAGTCTTCAACATTTTATACTAAGTTATAAGAAGAAATGATATTTTAAGTTGTTATAAAATATTATATGTTGTTATAAATAAATTGCAGGACTGACCATTGAACTTGGCACCCATTTAGATCTCACTTCTTTTGTCGCTGAAGTCAACAACCAAGGCATATATATCACAATTTTGAACTTGGCTCTCATTTTACATTTATGTTTTTGATGGGATATCATTACTTTTTGTACAGAAATTATTGAACTCAATCTCAAACTCAAAACATATTTATTCAAAATATGTACCTACAAAGTACACCTTCTGAACGTCATGCTTACAAAGCATAAGACGTAATGGTGATAATTAACTACGATATCTTAAAACTAAAGCTACGAGGGTTCCAAACGTGCCCTGGTCTGAGAAGAGCCCGCAATAAATTCCGCTTTTTTTTTATTATCACCATCTCACAAATATTTGAAATTATATGTATGTACTTATAATATAACATTACATAATCAGCCGCTGTAACAATTCATACCCATGCCTTGCTATCATTCAAATAATCCTTTACACTGTAATAGGACTTTTCTATTAGTTTAGTTTACGTTTTACATTAGTAGGTACTTATTATTCGGTGTAAGGTCAGTGTGTCACCCACCAGTAATTCTATTGTACGACTCATTGTACAAGATAATTAAAGACGAGAATTCTCAAGAAAAATATATAGTATACCTAGAGTTACACTGACATTGACAGATTACATCTATGGTCAGACTACCTCTACAGCACATTACTCTACATCTCATCAATTTTGATTGCAAAAGTTCAAAATCAAAAGTTTTTTGTGAAACATTGAAAACAAGCACGGTAAACAGTCGATATCACTAAAACCACTATAAACAATGAATACAAATCACAATGACTGACAGTTTGAACTGACGACTTCAAATAAGTTTCTTCTTCTTTTCTGTCAATGACGTTTCGTTGCACAAAATGTATGAATACGAAGGTAAGGTTTTAATGCAACTATATTATTATTCATTATTATTTACATTAAAATAATAATTATGTGTCATTTTCAATAGTTAAGGAGTTACTACCACCGCTTAAAGCAGTATTGTTTCAAAATAACGGTTGAATGTCACGTAATTTGACGTCCTTAAAATAATGATTATAACACTACAACATAAACGTCAACAATATTAAAATAATACGGCTTTAAGCAATGGTAGTATGCCCCGTGTCAGAGTTTTGATCTATACCTAGGTAGATCATAAAAATGACGATTTTTGTACGTTTATATCTAAATAACCATTTGAGGTGTGCTTATGAAATTTGGAGCACATATGTATCTCACGGGTCTCAATATATGCGCCAAATTTGACATGTTTATGTGAAATAGTTTTTGAGTTATGAGGGGGTCAAAAGTGGCTCCAAATGGTTCGTGTAATATTACACACGGTGCTGCTCGCCAGTTTTTTTGAACTTTGGCTGAACACGCTTCCGCGTGTCTTGATACCTGAATAATTATTTACTTTTAACTTCGGCTAGAACTTGAAATTAATATTTATGTAATAAGGAATTTCGTTCCTATCTGGTGTCCCACGACACCACACGTTTCTTTTTTTTTATTCTCACAGGAACTCCTTATTTTTCCTCCATATTTAGCCTATGTCACTCTCGAGGTCCTCAACTATACTCATGTCGATCCGTTGCTCTGTTGCGATGTGATTGAAGGACTAACCAAAAACCAACAAACAAGCACACTTTCGCATTTATATTTAGTTAAGTAGTAGATTGTTATAATTTTTCTTTTAGAAATTTACACGTGTGCATCGTCCTGTCATCATACAACCAAGCTCCTATCTTAAAAAGGTTGGAAGAGATCACTCATAGTGATATGGCCGCCTTTACACCGTAACTAGTTGTAAATTCTGTCACGATTTGTTTTACCTCTGTTCTGTTATTTGTTTGTGTGTTTTTACTTACTTAATAATATAAAGTATGATGATAAGGAACATTTCGGAGTATTACATTATGTTTAAATATGCCTACAAATACTTATTACAGAGATGGAAAACCTAGAAGGGTAGCCGCCCTCGCAGTTTCGTCCGCCACAAATATTTTAATATGACAAAAATTCGCCCTTATTACATTTTCCCTCGACTTAGAACCATCTATATTATAATATATGCCCTTTTCTTTATCTGAATCTTTTGAAGGACGAACGCCTGCTATGAACGAGTTCGGCAACGTAAAGCATCAACCATTAACTAGATTGCCGCGAAAATTAAACTGTGATCCTCATCTTTGTATTTTTTGTAAAGTAGGTACTATGGAGGCAGGTAGGTATAACAATGAGGAAAACATCGTAAGGAAACCTGAATGCCCGAAATTTCTCACAAGTGGACACGGCCTAACCCTTCTAGCTCTGAGAGGAGGCACGTGCTCAATAGTGGGATCGCCACCACCACCACCACCACCACTACAGCGTCCCACTGCTGGGCACATGCCTCCAGTCTCATAGGAGAGTGGGAATTAGAACTTAGACCCACCACGCTGCTCCAATACGGGTTGGCAGGCTTTAACGACTATTATCATGATAGTAGTATAATAATCGCGGATTTAACGTGCTCTGCGAGGCACGGGGGTGAAACAGTACCAGCAACAACTTCCTAACTCCGAGCTAGTACTGAGAATTTCTAGTCAGAAAATTCCAATTTTTTATTATGGCCTGACCCGAGACGAACCCAGACCTTGTCGGCCGCAGTCGAACATGCTACACCTCTAGACCAACGAGGCAGTTACTTCTGTAGGTAAGTAGGTACTATCATGGCTTTATGACTAACAAAATTTATGATCTTTATGGTATATCGAAATAAATGATTTTTATTTTATTTTATTTTATTGGTATCAAACTCTCAGACGAAAAAAAATGCCGTTAAAAGTCAAAACAAATATTTAAAATAACAACACAGCACTTTTAAAATAATTAAAATATATACCTTAAAACAAAGAGGTTGAAGTTTAGTTACGAATGTACTATATTATTAAGAAGAATGGTGTCGCGAGGTGTCACGTCACGGTTACACATCACTTTTAAATAAAAACCTTAAAATAAAGGGATTAAAGTTTAATTACGAATGCACTACTTAAGACCTTTTGTCTTAAGAAGAACGGTATCGGTCTCGCGTTTGTATATTTTATTTACAAAAATTTTATTTACCATTTTTTATATACAAAAAGTGCTCAACGTGCCTAAACAAGTTATCACTTCAAAAGTTTCATTAATTAGTTGCCTGTAGGCTCTTTTCACCCTGCATCCGATCCGAATCTGAGAGTTCTCGATCCGAACTCATTAATATTGTATCCTACTTACCTGTGAACTTTTACCCAGTTCATCGCTATTCAATTATTATCCATACTAATATTATAAATGCAAAAGTGTCTGCTTATCTGCTACGCTATAACCCACCTTTTCAACCAATTTTGATGACATTTGGATTAGGGATAAGTTGTATCCCGGGGAAGGACATAGGCAGTGGCGATTCCGGTGCTCAATCTTGGGTTTGCGCTAGCTGATGGTTAGGTATTTTCTCAATAAAATACATTTATCTAAATCTAAATAATAAAATGTACTTAACACTGATTAGGGGTATAGGTTTAATATAACTGCCATATTTCTAAGAGGAACCGCCCGCCGATTTGCCCGCTACCATCTTAGAGTACTTACATCATCACCCAAAACCTGGTGACATTGCAGTCTAGTCTAAAGTCTAGTCAGTTTGCAAGGGCTAACTTGTACTTAGTAGTTTACTTTTTTTATCTACTCCCATGCTATAAATCCTCTATAACAGGTTCTGAAACAGTTAGCTTATTGCCAACATTAAAACACCCAATGTCCTAATAACCATAACATCATCCAAACGCGTGATGTAATGTTGTACTGAATTTCATAACACTCCTTTGTTTTTTTTTCGATCCCCTCTGCGCAAAGGGTCTCAACAGACGGCCACATCTGCTCGATGCGTGGTATCTGTATGAATTACAAAAAAAACGTCTAAACGAATTTCAAAAAAAGAACATTGTCATACACGCGCGTTTCACTACCAGAACGCCGCGCGCTGTAAAAAAAAGGTTATTAGAATTTTCCCCGCCATTTTTCTTCGTTTTTTTCATTGTTTCGTTAACAAAAAAATGAGCGAATCAATTTTTTAGCAATTTGGGTAAAACAATTGCTAACTATTTACAACTTCCTAATCCTGAGTTGTATACAGGACATTGCTTTCGCATAACATCTGCCACAATATGAGTAGATGCCGGAGGAGACAACAAGTTTAAAACGGCACGGCGGATGGAAGTCTACATCTGTTGCAGAGGGCTATATTAATGACTCTTTATCCAACAAAATCCACGTGTCGAATGTAATTTCGAATTCCATAGAAAATTAAAATAGTGAAGTGGTAAATATAAATATTCCGCCGAGTACATCGGGATCAGGACGTTCCAACATTAAAGAACATCAAGTGAATTTTAATAATTGCACTATACAAAATGTTAATTACTACTACAATAAATAATTCTTTCATTAATACTTAGTTTATTTGTATATACTCAGTAATGGATGATATTAGGTTACTAGGACTGGATGTTTTAATGTTAGCAGTAAGCTAACTATTTCAGAATCTGTTATAGAGGATTCATAGCATGGGAGTAGATAAAGTCTTGTATGTGTCACCGTAAGATTGTAAAAACCGTTAGATTATAATCTAACTCGCGAAATTCTAAACTGTCGAAAGATTGTAAACTGTTCAATGTTCTGAGGGTCAATTTTTGAAATATTCATTTTATTTACGTTTTCTTGTCTCTTTCTTATAGGTTAGGTTAGGGTTCGACATAAACAATCAAGTAGTGCCCGGCCGCAGGCCGGGCACTTAGGTTTTATCGGGTTTAAAAACTTATCAGATTACAATCTACCGGAAAATAATGCGTTAAATTCTAATCTTTCGACAGTTTAGAATTTCGCGAGTTAGATTATAATCTAACGGTTTTTACAATCTTACGGTGACATATGCAACTGTTGATAATTAGGTATTAAAACACTCATATGATACTATTATCACACTCCGCTTCGCGTCGTGTGATAAACCCACATTCGTGTTTAAATACCCCTTATTACACAACTGTTGCATAAATAACTATTACAAGAAGATATAACATTGAAATTACATTGAAACGCTTACAAAAAAATTCTAACTTCTTAACGTGAATTGTTACATTGTTGTAATCCATACCTACTTAAGTTTTATTACATTAATTAGTAATCAATTATTTATTACTGACTAGCTGATGCCCGCTACTTCGTGCGCGTGGATTGAGGTTTTTTTTATTTCCCGCGGGAAATACTTTATTTTTCAGGGATTAAAAGTAGCCTTTATGTTACTCCAGACTATAATCTGTATCTGTGGCAAATTTCATCCAGATCCGTTCAGCCGTTCTGGCGATATTGATCCATCCATCCAAACTTTCGTATTTATAATATTAATGCTATTAACTTATTACATGTACATTATTATAACAATTACTTTTTATCAAAACACTCATAATATAATTAAATTAACTGTTAAACCAAAAATAAACATAACTTTTCCAAAATAATACTACGCGGCACACGAAGATATTCAAAATTCGTACCACAAGCCTACAGCCGTATATAAGGCGAATATGTCAGGATAAATGTAAGTTTTATTGGAAGGTAAAACTCTATATTCTTTTGGTACCTACTGTAACTTATTTATACTGTCCCTATTGTTAGCAATATTTCTATTTGTCATTATATCTCTTGAAACAGGAAGTAAAATATCTTTCAATTTGACTCGTTTCATGTCATTCGATTTAATCTGCGATACGGACGCCATATTAAAAATAGTAATACTTTTGTGTTTAGATCGCAATTTGATTTAGAGCATAACGATAGCAATTGTGGCCAGAACAAATGAATATTGTCTTTATGTTTAGCCAACTTTTATCTAATTACATTAAATCTCTCGTGGAACCTCTACACGATTAACATTTACTCGTGAAGTTTCAAATGATAGGATTTAAGTTTTTTATTGATACATACTTCTGGATTGTCACTTACACTATATATCATATGGGAATAAAACAAGATTATCTACAAGAGGATGTAGGGCCGCAAATAAAAAGGTGCACTAAAAACTACCTACATGTTATATGAAACATTAGCTGATGTTTGAGCCAATGGAACTGAAATTCAATGAGCCTTATTCTATACAAATTCTTCTTATATTATAGTACCCAGCTGTATTTTTATTTCGCTGCGAAAAGTTTAATAAACTCTCTTATTGTTTTACTTACAAAAGAGTTTTATTTTAAAACAATGAATTCATGGAGTGACATAATATTGTCACCTTATTTCAGTTTCATAATGAATGGACATACACTGGTGGCAATGGACACTTAATAATAGGTATATACACAGTTGGTTGGTAGTAGGTACCCACTACCCAGTGATAAAAAGGGTTGTATTTAAGATGTGTGTGTGTGAGTTTTTGAGCAAGCATCAAGCAAGCATTTAAAAAATTTTTGAAGCATCGCTAGGAGAGATTAGTGACTTACAACCATTCCATTCGGATGTTAGTCCCTGGCCTCCTAGCTTGTGAGGTATGGAGTTGATTCTACAAAAGTCCTAATATACTTCGCCGGCTTCTGCTTTTGATCTTCTACCAAATATACAATCAGGGCATGAAAAAAATGTTACATCGCAAACGTAGCTTAGTTGCGTCGAATTTTCCGTGTGCAACTTGCAACTTACAGTTGTGTTGCATTGCAACTGTAAATTGCGGACCGAGATACGAGCTGTGAAACACAAATCACTCGTTTAATCAGGCGTTTGTCGGCGCTGGTGCTGCAATTTGCAACACGACAAACGAATATAAAAGTTATGTTGCAAATAAAAAAAATGTTGCAAGAAATATTGCAAATGGAGCTACTGACCTGTCCATTCGTAGAATAATAAAAAGTTTTACATATCATGTAGGTATGTAAAAATTTACTTAATCGTAGTTGAAATGAATATTTTATGCTAAAATCATATTTTAGGATAAAAATACACTATGGACAGGACTGGATAACAAATACGCGTGCAACGTCATCAGCGTCGTGTTTTGCGGCACACGTTTCTTCCCGTCGCGATAATCTGTGCACCTGTTGTGCAGACCATTTTTTAACGCTGTAAAAATTTAATGTATTATGTATGTTTCCGCCTTTAGAGCCCAAAAAACCTGAGCAAGAAGACCTGCCGCATCTGTAACAATGAATGATGACTACTTGTCGCGATGAAAAATTTGTTGTGTAGGTTTATTTTACTCAGATTTTAGGTACCTTATGTCTTTCTCTTCTAAAGAAACATGACAGTAACACTGTACGACAACAGTTCAGCAGTCAAATTCTAAAAATTAACCTATGACCTCATTGAATCAATCAAACTATTGGGTCTCGTGATTCAAACTAACGCAAAGTAGTTGAAGCACAGAACAGGTAATTGGTTGGAGTTACGTCATATAAACTGGGTTATGATTAAATAACTAGAATGTAAGTTTATGCGAGGCGAAATCTGTAGGTGGAAATGCGCGGGTGCCACCGGAAGGCGAGCGGAAATTATCCTACGTTGCTTTTGTAGTTCTCTAACAATTTCATTTTCCGGCTTGAGCATCATCTCAACCTATCGCCTCTCAAGGGATAACAGCGAGCATGAGTCATCTTTCAAAATGAGAAGAGCTTAGCCCTGACCACAGCCCTGAGAAGAGCGTAGGTACACTGCATATGTCTAGGCAACGTAATAAATACAATTTAGATTCAAGTATATTGACAATGGATATTAAAACGAAATTCAATAAGAGCTTGGTCGACTAGCCACAATTTTCTAAAACGTTTCACTAAGCGTTCGCGTCATTTGTACTATTCCGGTTACTGAACGACCTATTTTGGTGTATTTCACGAATAAACCATCCTCTATTTTACATTATTAGGTAAATTGTTTTGAGTAAGTATATTTAATTTATACTTAAAAAAAATTGCAAGTGAGAGTAAACTCAAACCATACCTTTATCTATTCAGGTAGACATGATGACTAAGCAGGGTCTAGACGATCATTTGACAAGCCAAGCTGATCAACATAATCTCTAGTCGGTCTATTTCTTATTGGAAATCCATCTTAGATAGACATCAAAGCCCACTTAGGTAACATTCACGTGCAGCTATCTATAGCCAGACTCAGACTCTAGTAGCTAACTTTATGAAAAATAAATTAGAAAATATATTTCGTCGGAAAATCATCACAATGAAAACCAGGGAACTACACACTGTAGAGAGTAGAGACTAGACACTAGAACAATGGTTATTAAAAGGGTCAAGCCCCCTGTCCCAACTCGAGGCACTTCATAATAGTGTGAGACATGTCTTTATTTAGAAATGTTCCAAGTTTGTGTTTCTTGGGCCATGTGAAGCTGAGGTTTAATTTAATAAAAAGATGAGCTCAACAAATACTTAGATATTTATTAGGCGAAATTACAATAAAAATACACAAGTACAGAAACAACAACAAGAAAAAAGAACGAAAAAAAGAAAAAATAAAGTACATGAAGTAGGAAGTACAGAAATAGTACTTGTACTTTCGCCTACTCCTGACAGAAAGTTTATTTTACTTGGTACTTCTGGGGATATCGCTGTAAGTTCGATAAATATATTTATGTTTGTTGTTATATAAATTGTTTTTAGGAACATAGCCACAATGAAGTTGATAAAATGTAAACTTTCATGCTAATTAATGAAAAAGAAGGCTTTATATTCTCTATGAGCCATGATCGGGTAACAAAATAAACCAATCATAGGTGACGAAATAACATTAGCTAAGTACGTGACCCGGGGAAATGAGTTTTAAAATGTATTCTGTTCGCGTGTTACCGTATCCTGTCCTTTTTTTATTAAATATATATATATATCTGTGCCTACGCACGCTCGTTTTCTACTGAAAGTCCGTGAAAGGTGTCGAGACAAACGTATCTACCGTTCTGCTAGTGAAATAGGACAATACGTAGATAGAGCGCAAGATTAGTGTCATCATGCAGCGCATCGTGAGTAAAGTGCTCATAGATTTATTACATTTTACGTGCTTGTGTTGTGACTGTGACTTTGAAGCTAAGACAGATGATACAAATTTTAAATTAGATCTTTTTTTGTCAACTTTATTGTTGTTACATGTTACCTACCTCAACTTTGAGGATCATGGCCCCCTCGATATCTCAACCGTGAAAACAACAGATATGACGGGGTTACGTCATTTCTCATATTCGAGAGTTGTGCGAAAAGCATTGCAGAATGGAGTAGTAGACTAAAAGAAAAGCCATCTACTATAGTATCTGAAGGTCATAAAACACTTTTTTGTCTTGTGGTAGCTGGGTGGTAGGTATTGGGTGACTATCCTATAAAATACGGGCGAAGAGTATTGCCAAGCAATTTAGAGACACTGTGTATAAAAAAATTAAGGGTTTGGGCTTAATATAACTGCCGTAATCCTACTAAGTTAATCCGACATCTACCATCTTAGACTGCATCATCTACGACATGAGACCGCACAAAAGGGCTTACTTGTAGTAGAATTAAATAAATAAAAATATGTGTGTGTGTCTGTGTGTGTGTGCATTTCACATTCATAGCAGAAGTGAAACTTCAGAAAAGTAGCCTACGAAAGAATGAGATAAATATAATTTATCTTGTATTCTATCTCATTCTCTCGCATGCTAAATCCTATCATACTAATATTATAAATGCGAAAGTGTGTTTGGTTATTGTTTCACGCGGACGAAGTCGCGGGCATCAGCTAGTTATGAATATGTTTGTCTCTTTTTAGTATCGCATTTTCGTTTCATCGAATTTTCAAATCACAATGATTCTAAACTAGTTTCACTTCAAAAATAGCACATGCAAACCGAAAAGTAACAAATACTTATATCTTCAAACAATGAAAACCTGAATTTTACTAACAAATAAGCTAAAAGTAACACCTATCGCTCACATTAATAGAGCACGTATAAGCGACGCGCCGGCCCCTCCAACGTTAGCGAAAATGTTTTTTCAAGTTGTTCACTGCTATTCATTTTGGCTCGGCGCAAATGAGTTTCTAAACGTAAATAAATCTCACTGTCTCCTGTGCCTACTCGTATTAAATGTCACCCCATCCCCCGTAGGTTCAACAGGAAGTAATGAAACACTATCGCTTTATATCTATACTAATGCTTTATGATTACCGCTACTTCGTCCGCGTGGACTAAGTTTTTTCGATTCCCGCAGAAACTCCTTAATATTCCTTAATAAATAAAAAGCCTATGTCCTTCCCCGGGATATAACCTATCCCTGTACCAAATTTCATTAAAATCGGTTGAATAGATGGGCCGTGAAAGCGTAGCAGACAAACAGACACACATTCTTATTAATAATATTAGGTGTAGAAGTATGGATTATAAATGCGTAAGTTTGTATGGAAGTTTGTTAATCAATCACGCCAGAACGGCTGAATGGATCTGGACGGCACAGAGATAACATACGCTACTTTTAATTCCGGAAAATTAAAGAGTTCCCACAGGAACCAAAATCCCTCAATCCACGCGGACGAAGTCGCGGGTATCAGCTAGTAAGACCGTATTTATTTTAAAACAAACTTATACATTTTTATGTTGCGCAACCAACGCTGGTTAAAATATTTGATAGATTTTCCTTCTGTTATCATCATCCGACTTCCTCAGTTGGCCAGACCACCTAATTAGTGAGCGGCCTCTCGCTCTTTTGCCCTCAGTGCTGTCTGTGATAATGAGCTTCTCGAGACTTTTGTCCCCAAGTCGTATGATGTGTCCGAAATACGAGAGCAGCCGTTGGTAACATATGGAGGAGAGTCGAGCAGTGATTCCCATCTGCGAAAGAATAAACACGTTTGTGCGCTTCCACGGAATCCGCAGCATTCGCCTCCAGTACCTCCATTTCGAAAGCACCTATTCTTTGCCTTTCTCTTGATTTCATGATCCATGTTTCCGTTCCATACATGAAAATTGGGAAGATTAAATAATGCACGTACTTTTCGTTTTGAGTGAAATGCCTCGATTCCTCCACAACCCAGTTAATTGTGTCGTGGTGTTTTTTGCCTTTACGATGCGTCTCTTTATTTCTGACTCGCAACTACCCTCATTGCAGATTTGGGAGCTAAGATAGATGTAACTCCCCACAATATCCATAGATGGTATTATATTTGACCAACTAAGGGAGTCGAACGCTTTGAAATTTCATAATATAGTGAGAATGGCTACCAACAGAAGCCAATGTAAATAAATAATCCGTTTGAGGTCGTGTTCTAGCCAGGAACACGATACTGCAATGAAGGAACGACCGAAGAGAGAGATCAGTATCCGAATTGAGTTGTAATAAACAAAACGAAATTCAATGACTTTAATCTGCAGTGAGTTTTCTATTAAAGTAAGTAAGTACTTATATTTTGTATTTTTCTTTTATCAGGTGACCTCAAAAGTATGGCAAGTTGTGTGCAGAATTACAATTTAATTTACAATATTTCTGAGTATTTAGATTATAACTTTGTGAAATGAATTATGATAGATGGACGATAGTTCATTCCGTCGTTTCATAAACAAATCACTGGTTTATCCGTGTGTTGCATAATTTATAAAAAATATTATTATTTTTCAAAGAAGAAACAATAATACGTATACAAAATACACCAAAGATTCATTTCACAGCTCTGCTAATTTGCATTTAGAATGTTGGTCCTAAGTTGCTTGTTATTTCGCAAACTTGTTATTATTTCGTTCACTCTACGGTAATGCCATAAAAAACCTAATAAACCTCTTGTTGTTTGAATGTAACGGATTTCATTTTCACAAATAGTAAAAATCTGTTTCGGCTGCGCTCAATAGGTAGCAGCGTCTGAATAGGTGCTCCGCTGTGAAATACGTAGATAAGGCTGTGCTCACGCTGCGAATTTTACAGGCACATATCTACTTAGATATTTAATAGCATAGAGTGGTTAAGAGTAGGTAATAAAGTCATTGACGGAGTCCTTCAAAATAAAAGGAAAGGAAGTTTTCAATGACGACTCCTTCACTGATAAATTATAACATAGGACTATAGTTAATAAATATTACCTAAATTTTAATTATATATTATATTATAACTAGGTATATTAGTTGTTATATCTAAATAATAAGTGCACGGCATAATATTAGTTGAGCGCGAACTCGCCAACAGACTACGTGTGTAGTTTGGCGAGAAATATAATTTTTGTATAAATATAAAATAAATTAATTACACTTTCTTACTAGACCACAGAATTGATCTGCTTATCAGATATTAGTATGGATTATTGACTAATAACATATTGGGAACCTCCAGCTTTTTGGAAGTCGGTTACAGAAGGGATGCGAAAGTATGACCTTCTGTCTGACACCTTTTAGCGCTGAAATTATTAAGGTGAATACAGCTTGTATTTTAGATGTGGGCATAGGCTTCGTTTTATCTCAAATAAATGAAGATTTTCTGTGGGGAAAAAATAATTGCGCTCAGTAAATAGAAACAAAATTAGGCTATCGGGTAAATTTTTTATTGCTGTTCCTCACCATTAGGCATTCCAAACTCCTTTTAAAAAATTGTTGGTTTGTGAATGCACCTTTGCTTATTTCCAATATCCGCCGCAACGGAAAAACCTCCCATGCCCACACATTCCCACAAGCAGTACGTAATAAAATATAGGTACATACTAGTAGTTACCTGCTGGGTACTCAATACAAAAAATCAGACCATGAATAGGAAAGGAAATAGGAGAACTGGTTCTAAAATTCGTAGCCGAAATGTTTTTTGAAAAATACGATCGTACCTACTTCCAACAACAACAATTATAAATATCTTCTTAAATCTCAGTCCTGTTTTGTTTTTAAAATTCGACACGTTTCCCGATCAATGTATGAATATTATAATTATTAAAAAAAACTTCACTTTTGCATAGTTTGCAACGTTTGAGAGACTTCGGTTATTGAAGTCACATGAAGTGAAGTGAAGATGTTATGCAACTATCAGTCTAGAAATGCAGAGTCAAAACATGACCTAACATAAGAGACACCTGTATGTCCTACATGTTTTAAATACCTACATTGAGTTTGAGTTTGAGTTTTAAACTATAACAAAACCAATTCAGTCACCGATAGCTATAAGCTATTTATATAGAAGGTATCTTTCTCTATGAATAATATTAGGTACCTATATAATATGATGTACAGAAATTTTATTATTCCTAAGAGGGTGAAAACCCCGGCAGCGGCGCGAAACCTTATCTTGCAGGTATTTTTAAATTTTCCATTCCTCTAATATATTCATAATGCTGTCGAAATGGACGTGTAGTATTTCTACTGTTAATATTATCATGATATTCATGAACTGTACATTTTTATCGGTGTAGTTCAAACTTCTTCAATCTTATTTCCAAACCCAATTGCTAAAACCAAGATGGGGTGCATTTCACCAACCTGGCCATGCCACCGCTATATTTAGTAATTAGAAAAGCATGTAAGTAGGAGTGCCTTTTTACACAGACCAGACCACAAACACACCAAAATTTGCGCATAAAAATTACTATATGAAGTTACCTTGTTGCCAGTCACATAATATAAAGTACTAGCAGATGTCCGCGACTTCGTCAGCGTGGAATAAGTTTTTTTAAATCCCATTCGAACTCCTTATTTTCGGGATAAAAAGTAGCCTATGTCACTTGCCAGGTCTTCAACTATACCCATGCAAAAGATCACGTCGATCCGATACTCTGTTGCGGCGTGAATGAAGGACAAACAAGCAAACTTTCGCATATATAATATTAAGTATGACAGACCCTGGAATATACGCTCCCGCTGGTGGCGATGCTCGCTGACCGCTATGCTCACGATAGCCATTGAACTGGACTGCCAATAATTGTTAATTTGTGTTCTCATAATAATAAATAAATAAATAAAATCTTTAATCATCATAGTATGGTATTGTTATTAGATAATTGTGGCACGTAAAACGAACCTAAATATATGTATTCCTTTTCCTGAATAACCAATATGCCCGAAACATCTCACGTAGGTACCTACATCGGCGTATGTGCGCCATACGACTACGTTGCAATTTCATTTCCCTCGAGTAGACCTACACCGATATTGCGACTTATTCTTTGGAAGCTTCCATATTTTCCCTTCACATAACTGTCCTGTCCAAACCGTCCCGATGTTCAAGAAAGAACACGCTTTAGAATAACTTATCCCGCTCGCTGCAGTGTATTTATAGCTAGTTATATGAAATAATTTGCATTTTTTTAGTAAGAATAAAACTATTGTCCGCGGCACTGTGGTATTCGGTAAAATTCATATAAATTTGTGATAACACCACATTAAAATGTAATTCTATATTGATTGTACTGTTAAAATTTATTAAATAAAATAAATGTACAAAGTGTGATAGAAAAAATAATAGCTATTACTACTTAGATGTAGGTACGAATGACCTGTAGTTACTGGCTAACCATAATTACGAACTAAGGTATTGATTGCGAGTGATTATAGATATTTTCCGTTGAGGAGTTCCAATTTCAACAAATTCAGGAATTTATACTTTCTGATTTTCTCTGATTTGGCCTAATGGGAGGCTTCGGCCATGCCTAGTTACCATCCCAGCGGAAAAGATTACCGCCAAGCGATTTCGCGTTCCGGTACGATGCCGTGTAGAAACCGATAAGGGGTTTGAGTATAATATAACTGCCGTACCTCTAACAGGTTAGCCAGCTACCATGTTAGACGGCATCGTTACAAAACTTCCGATCCGATATACGTCAGATCTTTACCCCAATCCATGGGACCAACCGGAGCGAGTAAATGAGAATATTATATTAAATTGGTTAACCAACATCAACAATTCATAGATGCATGTGATTAAGTAAAAATTTAAGTAACTCTAACTTAACAGGTTAATTATTATACAATTACGCTAATAATAAACATAACGTTTATGATGATCGATAGTTTAATTCCACCACCAATCACAGGTTACTAAACATTGCAGGTCTCCAATGAGAGATTTGGAACATTAATTTCAGAATCCACACCACAAAACCGCAGAGCCGAGTGCCTGACGTTGTGAAACAATTTTCAAAAAAAAAGCAAAATCGGAAGGCGATTCTGATTAAAAACCAGAAAAATTAAAGTAGGAGAAAACTGTTTTAAAACGAAACACGACGAAGTAATTAAATAATTTAACATTGAAAACAATTTTCGTTATAACGCTCGCTCCGCTAGAGACTGAAAGCTTTTCATAATTCGTCGGCTAACCGACACGACGCAAATTATCACAGTAAGATTTTAATTACTGTAACGTGCCTATAAAATACTATCCAGAGACCACGCCGAAACTTCTCGTAAGTAGCATTTTAACATAGCAAACCGAGTGATCGCTGCTAGCACCGACCTCGTCGCCAACCGATTGCCATCCACTGCTGGACATAGGTATCTTACTAGCACTTCTACACGACTCGGTCTTGCTCCGCCTTGATCCAGAGGCTCCCTGTGACTCGTTTGATGTCATCCATCCACCTTGTCCAAGCCCCCCAGCCTAAAAACGCTGTACTTTCTAGTTTATCAGAAAAATTTACAGTTAAATCTTCATTTTGGTAGGTAAGTTAGTTTTTTCTCAATATTATTAAACACTAGGTTATGCCCACTACTTTGTCTGTGTGGATTGAAGTTTTTTGGTTCCTCGGGAACTCTTTAATTTTCCGGGATAAAAAGTAGCCTATGTGTCATTCCAGACAATACTTAGTCTATCTCTGTGCCAAATTTCATCCAGATCCAGCCGTTCGGGCGTGATTGAGTAACAAACATCCATCCATCCAAACTTTCGCATTTATAATTATAGTATAGATTTACCTACAAAAACCATTTTATGTTCGAGTACCAGTTGTGTAAAGGGCTCATACGTCATTACATACGTAAACTAGCGGCACGCTATGATGGCCGGTTTGACGTTTGTCCGCTCATGAAGTTCCGTATTAATTGATAACGACTTTTAAGGAAATAATTGTATTACTTTATTGACGATAGTGATGTGCAGAGATTCATAAATTTTATCGAATGTAGTTTCTCATGAAGTTCCGTATTAATTGATAACGACTTTGAAGGAAATAATTGTATTACTTTATTGACGATAGTGATGTGCAGAGATTCATAAATTTTATCGAATGTAGTTTTAGGTTTAGGACTCAAAATTTATTTATTAAATTGATTTCTTAAATGTATACAAGTGTAGAAAAATCAGTTTGCACCATTTAAGGGGTGAATGTACTTGTGAATATGAACAATTTTCACTATGTGGACAAACCTCTGAAATCGCAAAAAAATATCAATAAATTTTTAAAAATGGAATCTAATACGATCGTCACATAGGATCGCTGGCTAGTACAACTACTACCTCCGGCAAACTCGCGTCAATGCTCAATGCAAAACAAAGCAGTTTCGAATTGACGTTGCTTCGAAAAGTATAAACTGTCAGTGCAATGCGATTGTGATATAGTTTTGACCTGGCTTTGGATTTCAAATATTGATACTGCATTACTGTTGACCCTTGCTCGTTAATTTGGACTCTGTTCAAGCCCTTTGTTGTGGATTTCGTCGATATGACCGAACGTACGCAGAGAACTGTTCTAAATAGTCAGACACGTGAGTTCGTAATACGCCTTCGTAACTATTTCGATCGTGAAGCTCAAAATGGAGGGCCAATTTTACCTATAACGTCAGTGGTTGAACGCGTAGCTGATGCGCTTAATATTGGACAACGAACTGTTAGACGGATAACTAAAAAAAAATATGGCGAGACTGGCACAGAAGAAAATAAACTTCACACACCAAAAAAGAGAAAACGAGCAAAACCAGTCGTAGGCATCGATAGCTTTGATGCCGATGCTATCCGAAGACATGTTTACGGCTACTATTTACAGAAGGAGTATCCAACAAGAAAAAAGTTGGTGCATTCACTGAAGGAAGCTGGATTATTCTTCGGTGGGGAAAGTTCTTTAACGAAGATTTTGAAGACCATTGGATTTCGATACAAAAAATGTAACAAACGCAAAATATTGATGGAAAGATTTGATATAGCGATGGCAAGGTATACTTTTTTACGGCAAGTGAAAGAAATCAAAAATTGGCAAAATGTTGTGTTCTTGGATGAAACATGGCTTAATGCTAACCATACTGTAGGCCGTTCTTGGAACGATGACACAGCAGCATCTACTTCCAAAGTTCCTGTAGGAAAAGGATCGCGACTTATAATTTGTCACGCCGGAACCATCAACGGGTTTGTCGAAGGTTCTCTCATGGCTTTTGCGTCAAAAACCACTGGAGACTATCATGAAGACATGAATGGAGAAAAGTTTACTGAATGGTTTACCTCAATGTTGTGTAGCCTCCCTGAACCATCTATTATAATTATGGACAACGCCCCATACCACTCGATGCAAATTGACAAGCCACCTGCCCAATCCCAAAAGAAAGCTGATATCGTCGCATGGCTTCGTAAAAATGGCGTAGATGCAAACATGAATATGTTAAAAGCGGAATTAGTACGTCTTTTAAAAGAAAACAAACCAACCAAGATCCGATACGTCATTGACGAAATAGCATTAGAACATGGGCACAGAGTTATACGGTTACCGCCTTACCATTGTGAGTATAATGCGATTGAGTTGGTGTGGGCTCAAATTAAGGGATATGCTGCAAGACACAATACAGAACCCCCATTTACCACAAAAAAAATGCTAAAATTATTAGAAGAAGCTTGTGAACATGTGACTAAAGGAGACTGGGAAAAGGTTGTGAATAGAACTGTTAAATTAATAAGGGAAGATTATGAAAGAGATGTGAAAATAGATAATATTATAGAAAACGAACATATAATTATTAATGTATGTGATGATAGCAGTGACGACAGTGAAAATAGTAGTATGGACGAATCTGATTAATTATGGCCTTTTGTGGCACCTTTTTTGGTATCTTTTGTATTCATATGTTTCTTGTGTGCATATAAAGTATGTATATTCATTTTCGTTCAAATATTCAGTTCGTTCAAATAAATTAAATAAACATATACATTTTTGTTTTATTAAACCTATTTAATCAGGTACAAAAACAAAACTTAATTGTTTTTTGTTCGAGAATAAATTGACATTCCACATCACTATTGTAATGTGTCAAACCGGCCATCATAGCGTGCCGCTAGTGTAGCTTAGGTACGTATTCTTCTACTAAAAACGCAAAAGTTACTTTACTTACAATACTTTATGTCATACAATTTGTAGAAATGCTAGAAAGGTAAAGCCAGATTTTTCTATATATTTATGTCTACATGCAAACGAACGAATGGCCGGCCAAGACGCGAAATAAAAGTGTTCGTTATGCGATAGGTACGGAACACTAAAGAGCAGAGAGGAGATATGAAAAAGCCACAATTCTCCATTTACTTTTGTATAAAAAACACGAATGCGATTCACGAAGCTCTCCATAAAGGCATTCGCTATTCACAGAGATGAAAGGGTTTTAATTTATATAATCTGATAAACAGAGACTACGCGCATGGTATTTATTTTTCCATATGATTTTCCCGTACAGCAGTTTTATAGCGACGCGACTGCAAAAAGGGTCCTAATAATTGTATTGTGTACTCCTGGGGTCTTGTAGATTAATGTAAAATCCTCAACACCCGGTCGCGATAGTCCGTACAAAACTCAAAATATTAACTACAACTGTTTACGCTTATGGCGAAATGTTATCGATATTTTTCTACGGAAAGACAGCCGACAAGAGTTACAAATCCTGTATACCTAGTCTAATGTGACTACCTACTTACTATACATTTGATTAAAGGACACACAGTAGTGTATTATCCTTTATTTATTATTGCCATTCTTACTAATAGTCATTATTACTAAAACCAACAACCTCACATAAAATCAACTAAATATCCAAAAACTGCTCCTACGCAGTAAAATAAAATTTTCGTGAGTAGAGTAATAGTTAATCGATGACAGTTTCAAAATAAGCGAGCTGTAAATTTTATGAAGTTTCCATTTGATTGCGGAACCCATTACGCGTTCCGAGCTCCCTCTTAAAAAAAATATTTCTGCGGCCAGTGGTCGGTCGGTGTTTTATTGCCCACTATTCTGGTGAATAAACGCGGTGGGGGGTTCTAATGGAGTGGCCGGGGTCATCCACACTCCACCGTCCGCACCCTCCGTCCGCACCCGCAACTTGTGAATATTCAATTTTTTGCTTCTGAATTCCAGCTATCCATCGGCTAACCTATTATTAGTTCTTTTTCATGCTCAGTTTTAATTTTTTATTGCATTCACCTCACTTGATATTAACTTAGCTAGTTTATCTTACTGCATAAGTGCTTGTAAATATATGATAAGTTACAGGGCAGCAACGAAATAGAAATAAAGGTACTAAAATTCTACATCATTGCAGGGCAGTCTAATTTACACTAAGAAATAAGTAGTCATACTTGCTTTCGACAAAACTTTTCAATAAGATGGCAAATATGTCGACATTTTACTGTTATTGTCTCTGGATAAAATATTGTCTGAAACAATGACAATAAAATGTCCAGAGGTGTTAGAAAATATTTTGGAACAAAAAAAAATCAGGACAGAAAAATGCGGCTTTCATTTCTCTGCCACTTGCCGGTTCTTACAGCCATTTGCAATAGATGTCTTCTGGATAGGAAAATGGTAGCGGAATTTTAAGTCCATACGTCTTTATCTTACTTCTTACTAATTCTTACTAATATTATAAATGCGAAAGTTTGGGTGGATGTATGGATGTCTGGAGGTATGGATGTATGGATATTTGTTACTCAATCACGCCCCTACGGCTGAACGGATCTGACTGAAATTTGGTACAGAGATAGATTATAGTCTGGAATAGCACATAGGCTTCTTTTTATCCCGGAAAATTAAAAAGTTCCTGCGGGAACCAAAAACCTCAACCCATGCAGACGAAGTTGCGGGCATTCGCTAGTTGTTATCTTATATAAACTTTGCATAGGTTGTTTGAATTAATAGGAACTAATTCGAATGTTGAAAGCGCATTTATTTTAAACCTGACAGATTTCCCCTACAATACTGACAATACGTCAATTATTTAGGCATCAGTTAAACTTATTTAGATTTTTTGTGATAGCGAAATATCGACGTACCACGAAGTTTAAAAATTGCCAATGATGGTGCTTCATATATTTTCTGTGTACAAATAAATTGATCCTTCAAATTATTTTTACGAAATTATTTTTTACGTTGTTTGGCAAATATTTTCCCAAAAAAGATTTCAAATAAAACCGAGAGAAAAAACCATTACATCATTGGCGGTGAAATTAAAATTTAACGAAATATCGCTCTCACAAAATTAAAGACACACAGAGAGTGGGAAGACTCAATCAATTTCAGGGTGATCGCAAAGAAAATCTATAATCAAAGAGACAAATGAAATTGTTTGTGCTCAGCATTCCGGTGGAGGATGAAGCAATTTCGTCGCCAAGATTGTTACCCACTGTTTACTGATTGCTTGACGGAGTAGTGTTTACTCCATTATTTAACAAATTGAATTCATTTTATTTATTTTTTTCATGTACTTACTAATTACAATTTCAGAAAAAAAAAATAAGTACACACATTTTTTATCCACATGTTAGCCCTTGACTGCGATCTAACGGGCTAACCTGTGAGGGGCATGGCAATTGTTTAAACCCATACCCATTATCGGTTTCTACACGGCATCGTACCGAAATCGTTTGGCCAAGACGTCTTTACCGGTAGGGTGGTAACTAGCCACGGCCGAAGCCTCCCACCAGGCCAGACCAGGGAAAATTCAGAAATTATAAATTCCCAAGTTTACCCTGCCGGGAATTGAACCCGGGACCTCCGCACGTTAAGGCAACAGCGCTCAACATTGTGCCACGGAAGACGTCAAAGTGCAAGTACCTAAGAATGAATTTATAAAGAAATAGCAATTACAAAAACTAGAATACTCAGATTGGTCTATATTTTATTTTTTTGTATGGAACCTTCAACCTGGTATTATGTTTACTAGCTAAGTATACAAGGTGGAAAAAACCTAAACTGTACATGGAGAGAAAATACATTAAATATGATAGTGTACTCCCAATACTATTACCTATTCTGTGGTAGTACCGGCCTTAATACACTGGAGATACTTTAATCACAATAAATGGCAATAAGAGATATCATTAGGTACCTATAATGCCACACGGACTCCATCAGGGTCTGACTTACCTACTGTCACAAATATTTTCAGAGTCTGAAATTAATACAACCGAAATTCAAATTAACATCTTGGGTAATATACACAGTACCCACTCAGCGTAAGTACTTCAAGCCGTCGGTCTCACGATTTGTAAACAAGCACCATTTACATATTTAATTAAATTCTCACTGTTTTAATTTATCTTGGTTAAACCACGAATTAACGCAGTGACATTTACGCACGACCTAATTGTAAATTATTAGGTACATTTGTCTTACCATGTTCGCCTTAAGCCTGTTGTCTTCGTGTGCGCTCTTTGTAAAATATTGGTACTAGATTATGACGTCAATAATGTAGTGATAGCTGTTAAATAGGTGATTTTTGCATAAAATATACATAACCAATTGGGATGTGATTCATACAATGCAATCCTTCGTTAATGCTACTCAAATCGACTCTAGATAATCTATTTTTTCATGGGAGAAGGCCTGGACCTGAAGCATAAACGGACCCACGTAGAGGCTTATATTTTTATGCTCTCTACTACTGTTACGTAATTATGGGCCTCTGAGCTAAGAGGCGGACCGACAGACAGTCGTTACATACAAAAACAAAAACTACTACAAAAAAATACACATACTACATTAAAAATCTATATAAATGACATTCATGTTTACAAAAAATATAAACCGTCGAAATGATCGTACATGGTAATGGTACCCAAGACACTGGCGCTATTGCCTCTCTGAATTGCCAGGCTTTTAGCCTTTGGGCTAAATAAGTGCCAGCTCTTGGTTCACCAGTAACGTGGACCAACCTCTGGGAAATGACATTCATAAAATGTTTCGTGTCACTACAAAAAAACAAAATATGAAACTAGGTTACTCAAGTACACACTGGGGAAATACGAGTAGAAACACGGTAAATTGAAAACGGTTTAGATGATAATATAATGTAACCCTTTATGAACCGGCTCTGGGGTCGGAGTGGTGCAGTCTGCGGAGTGGCGTCAAATTAAAACTGTAAGCATTTAATTAATCGTGTAAATGGTTAGGAGTGGAAGGGTTAAGGTACAAGCCGCGTTGAGTTGCATTTCACTCATCCGTTGAGGGTAGGACTAGGAGTATTATTGAGACGAGATTTTCATTCGGGATTATTTAAAAAAGGGAATAATGTTTTTTAAAAATACAATTAGAAACGTACTGATTGAGTATGCACTATGAATATTTAACCTGATTGAATATCCAGTATTACTTCGTCCTAAAATGTGTTTTATGAACGTGACAAACTAAATTTAGTATGATAATGAGTGTGATAGATAAATAGTATGATAATTTGGCTATAATCAAGTCAAAAACAATAAATTATACAAGTCACGTACTTTATCTTATCATGTGGAGTTCGTTGACATAGGGATACAAATTGAACAGAAGTATACTCGCAGCGTAAAAATGTGACTCGCCATAATTACAAAACCAGCCAGCTGTTGTTGTTGTCAGCCAGACATTTTTTTCTGTGGTCTGATTTCGCCCTTACCAAACTGGTATAGGTCTATATGCCATTTATTTATTTTGTGCATTGTACTGCAAAATTCATGAAAAATACTCGTAGTGACTGGATGGTTTTAAGCATGGAAATTTTTGGCCGGTAAACTATTTTTCCGTTATAAAATAAGTAGGTATCTACCTAGTGAATATGTATGGAAGGTTTAGAAAAACACACGTATTTACATGCAATTTGTTTCTATTAGCTTTTGCCTGAAAAAAATAACATTTAAATATCCCATTAAGTTAACTCTATCATCAGGATTAAAGCTTTTATTTTTCATTTAACCTTTATATCCGCTCCACTTTGAAAATTATACTATGTCCAATCATATCAGGTCGGTGGTTTGGAAACACGCATATATATCAACCTTCGTTTTTATTTATTTATTATTACTAAACAATTTTTCTCTATCAAATCACCAAACTATATGCAGCTATATAATATTAACCGCCTATAGATGTCCTGTTACACTTCCTCAACGGAATGCTGTTAGAATAGCTACACAGAATTGATGGCGTACAGCGTTTATTAGGCGCTAAATCGCTTCCAATGTGCCGTTAAGCCAATGCGGGCTTTAAATTAAGCGATCGTAAATATCCGGAATAAACGTATTTAATAAGTTCAATCCCTTATTCAAAAATACCTACCTAACGGAACCATAGCCCGCGCGTGGCCCGACACACACTTGGCCGGTTTTTTCTGTGTCCTTCCAATTATTATGGTTTCTAAATCAATGCAAAAACAAATGAATACCTAATACTGACTAGCTGATGCCCGCGACTTCATCCGCGTGGATTGAGGTTGATTTGGTTCCTTTTATTCTATCTAATTTTCCGGGATAAAAAGTAGCCTATTTGTTATCTATCTCTGTGCCAAATTTCATCCAGACCAGTTCTACCGTTCTGGCGCGATTTAGTAACAAACATCCATCCATTAAAACTTTCGCATTTATAATATTAGTCCAAATTATAGTATAGAAGATTGTGAGTTCTTTTCTCACGGCAAGTTCTTATGCTAATTTAATTACAAGCTCGGTAGTTTATTTTACGCTTAGTACGGTACAAATTATCCAACACATTTGGAAAGTTACCAAGAATTCCTGCAATTACAACGCTAAATCGCCTGGCTAACGTTTTTCGCAAAAATGTTTACGCATTCCTAAATTGGTCTTAAATATTTGCACAGACCCTCTAAAAAGATTAATTATAAAAAGAACCTACCGACGAAACGATAATCTTTTTTTATCTTATTTAAATGGACGAAAATTTCATAACATTTATTTACACATTTTTTCAATACATTCAGTCAGTCAGTAAATTATCATATTTTAAGTACTTTTTTTCCTATTAATCGTATTACTGTGCCTTAGCCGTATATATAGTCGTAGTAGGTACATAATAGTGGAATCTTAATAAATCATGGGAATTGAAAATCAATAATTATTATACCAGTGATTTTTACTCAATTAACAAGAAAGGAGTTGTATGTTATTATTTTATTTTCTTATCACGTACGTAATATAAGCCATTCACGTAATCACTCCCTAAAATCGAGAAGAGATAAAAGGTTTTTTTATAACATTAATCTAAGCAGTTAACTACGATTCAAGAACATCCACAAAATCATCAGAAATCATGTAACTTTTTACGGCACAATGGTTAGTACTATGGTGGTCTCATTATTATCCCTTCCCTACTACCTCTAGCACATTAATTTTAAAGCATAGGATGGTGCCTATCTCTTCAATAGTAGAGTAGGCATTCGCCCAGCATCTAGACTGTAATAGGCTATTACTTTATGCTAAATCAACTTTATTTATGTCAAGCGGAAGACCTGATAGAGTCTGGCAGGGTGCCAAACAATATGGTTTTCTCAAAAAGTAATATGCTACTTTAACGAGTACTAAGGTTGTCGTAATGACGTCATAAAGTTTTTATGTATTTGAAACGCGGCACTTAACTATCAATAAATATACCCACATTAATTTTAGCCTACTTTTACGATTTCACCTTCCAAAACCTTGAAGTACTTAATTTTTCAACCCGACACATAAAAGAATATATTATTTTATAAGTTGTTAGCAGACCTACTTGCTTATGGTGATGGATAGAGGTTTTAAGATGCAAACTAACAATATGTAATACAAATACTCGGGCATTTATTTAAAGAAGCAACATAGAACACATTAGGTATATTAAATTAATTGCAAAGCAACAATATAGCACAGCTAGATCCTTATCCACTCGCAACCAAGGTATAGAAATATGTCTACTTTCTAGAACACTTGCACGAAGCAAATCTGAGTATCCAATGGTTAGAGCACACTGAAGTTTTTATAATGTAATATTGTACAGATACAGAGCCATCTGTAGTCATTGAGCAGCGCTAAAAAAGTTTTAATTAAAGCTGTTAAAAGATTGAAATCATAAGTATGTCGAAATTATATTGTGGTACCTACATATTGTTCGTATGTCCGAAATTGTCAAAGCAATTTGATTCAGTTACTTAACTGTGTGACCGTTTAAATCCTCGTAGGTCTTGGAGCATACAATCAGTATCTGAGTCGTAGGTACTCGTTTATAGCAAATTAGATGATGCCCGCGACTTCATCCGCGTTGTTTTAGTTTTTTACTTCCGCAGGAACTCCTAAATTCTATGGATAAAAAGAAGCATACCGTCCTTCCGCTCTGTACCCATCGAAATCGGTTGAAAAAACGTTAAAGCCGGACAACCAGCCAAACAGGCGGACAGACAGACTCATTTCGCATTTAAGTACCTACTTATTTAATATTCTAAGAGCCACATGGGACGTACTTCTGTCTCGTGTTGAGTGAGTTTTTCTTAAGCTACTTACTTGAATCCATACTTATATTATAAAATGCGAAAGTGTCTCTTTGTGTCTGCTACGCTTTCACGGCCCATCTGTTCAACTGATTTTGATGAAATTTGGTATAGACGTAGAGGAAGGACATAGGCTAATTTTTATCCCGGAAAATTAAAGAGTTCCCGCGGGAATCAAAAAACTTTAATCCACGCGTTCGAAGTCGCAGGCATCATCTAGTTATTTATAAAATCTGTTAGGAGTAAACGTATTAGCAGAAATGTTAGCTGTGAAAAAGTTTTCGCAACGTATTTTTTGCCATTTGATATCGTTTATAAAGGCGTATGTTTTGATGACGGAGCATTCAAGCGCGCCCGTGGGGGTTGGCGGACGTATTCGTTAAAATTGTGTTTTTTATTATATTTGAACCAACTTGTATCACGATGATGAATGATGTGCCATAACCATAACATAACAGCACTACCTAGTACCTACCTAATATGACATATGTTCTTTGATGGAAGTATATTTTTAGCTTTTTACCCGACTGAAGGCTGAAGAAAACTCAGGAGATTGATAAAATGGCTCAAGGCTGAACCTAATATAACTAAGGAACATCTGCTGGTGCATTGATAGATCGGTCAATCACTCAGTCAGATTGTACAAATCTTTTTTTATGTATAGATTTGAATCATTTTTCCTCGCACAACCTGTAAAAGGTTTCCAATTTTAACCACGGTTGAAGTAGCGAGTAAACATTCAATCAAAACATCCAAGGATTACATTAGTTTGTAATATTTCGATAGTTTACTTAGGTGCTACGGTTGAAGAGGGTTGGCTATAAAACGTTGCAGACTCGCTTGCATGTAGCTTAAACCCTCCATGATGTAAATGCCAATAAAATTGTAGATAGGTGCGAGCAAAATATTCCGCCGAATTTACTACACAACCCTCTCAAAGAAAAAATGTCCGTCAAAAGAGCGTTTCCTTCTGGGCCAAAGTGTTCACCAATTCGTCAACATAAAATGTTTGATGCCTTCAGAAGGATTTGAATTTCAACCTATTTTTTGAAACTTAGATTTAAACAATCAAACATTTGAAAGGTACTTATTAGAAGTTTTAAAAAAACTCAGTCGAGTTAAATTTATGAACATTCGAATTTTCATAATCATAGCCAACCAGAATTCATAACTTTTGTACTATGTCTCTGTGGATACTTGGGTATCCATGTGGTTCATCTTCAACACAACAAAACATTGACCATTTTCGAAACGCTCTAAAATAAATTAATGGTTCGTAATTCATCAATGAAATATTTTATTTAAACAGGCTTTGTAGTTATTAATTAAATTGTTTCATACAAATTAAATTACGGGAGCTCAAATCCTATTTACGAAAGCCGTATATCGCGTACCGCTAATAAGTGGTCAACCTCAGCTTCAATTTAAAAGCGAAACTATTGAATATTCGCAGGCTACGGCGGGCGGACGGCGTAGACACTCAGCTAGCACATCGCTAGTCGAGTCGGAGTCGATGCAGCGTCGAAGAGGTGTGACTGACTGGTATTAACTAAAGGTACAAAGGCACGGTTCACTGAAGCGGAGCGGATCGGCTATATGTTTTAAACATACCAATCAGATTATTGATCGCCGACGCGATAATTTTACCAAGTCATCTGTCATAAATCTGATTGGTTTGCTATACACATCTCGGCTCCGCTCTACTCCGCTTTAGTGGATAGGCAGCCGAAAGGAGCGGTAGATCCATACTAAAATTATACAACAATAGGTAGAGCTCACACATTTGGCATTACTCAATGAATTTCGCCTTTCGATATATATATGGTGTAATTAACAATAAAATGCAAAGCGCTAGCCTCTATACTGGCCTGCCAGGCTAGTGAGGACTGAGCATAATATGATTTAGTTCTAAACCGCCTTATGAACAACTGGTAGCGCCGCCTCGACTCTCGGTTCTGTGAGCGACACACCTAGTATCGAACCATATCGAGTTTGGCTACCGCTTATTATTCCTCAGAATATTGGACTTTAAAAAAGCCGGCCGAGCGCTGATAACTTACCGAAATTCTTATTTTCTTTGAACTACCCCGCACTTAGCTAACTTGCGTTGATGAGCTTTTGCAGTAGAATAGAAATGGGTAGTAAATTTCGTAGCATATTGCTACGTAACCAATTATAAAAAGTAAATTATACGTCCCCGCGAGGTATCCGCGTCGTATGAGAAAGGAGTGTGCGATGATGCATCTTAATCAAATGAATTAAACCGGATTAAAGTCATTGAGTAATTTCAAACGCATATACGATATACCTTTATTTTAAAATGAAAAAAAAAAACAAGCGATGGGCGTGAAGAGCCCACCCGGTCCATTAGGCCCCCCACTGCCGCGTGTTCACCGGAATAGTGAACGATAAAACGCACCGACCACTGACCACAAAAAATACGCAATAAACCTACAACAAACTAAAAAGTAGTATAGTCTAATATCTGCGATTTGTAGTTCAGTAAGTATTGCTATCGAAGAAGAAACATACCCAGTGTCCTAGAAGTTGTTTATAAAGATAATATAACTAGGACGACAATGTTCACCGAAAGATATGAAGACGAATCTGGAATATAATAGGAATCCGATTATTACTAAGCTAAAGCTTCAGTTTCTAGACGTCCGTTTTCACCACCGTACGACGGACCGTGTTTGAAATAATTTTTACCTACGGTTTAATTATCTTGGAACAAAAATATTGATGAAAGGAATTGAGTTTTTTTGAAACCAGTTATCATGATGATACAAATACAATGGGGATGATGCTTAAGTCAAAAATAAATTATTTCTAACTGATTATTAAATAGAGGGTCTTCCAAAAGACCTAAAATTCACATCCTCGGTGAACGGTATGATACGGTAAACTTTTTTTTTTTTCGAAGGGGAAATCTTCTTAAGATACCCTACTTCTGGGGGAGAAGTCGGGTTATGTAGGATTTGTACCTACTAAAACCCCCTCAGTGGCCACCCTCTGCATATTGGGAGGCTCCGAGATCTCTATAAAGAACGCATCGGTGCCTCCCTTGCGCAATGCCCGTTGGGCTCATCCCGGTGCAGACTAGTCTGGGGTGTGACCCCAGATTACTCTGCTCTCGCTACTATGGCTGCCTGAGCCACAGCAAGCAGCCATATTCCCAAGGCCACTTAATACATGGACGATGAAACGACCGGAGTCCCCACCCCAGCCGTTCGTGACCTCGAAGGTCCCTTATATCAGGTCTATTGGATGGACTGGCCGGCTTACGGCATCGCCCAGGCGCCTTCGTCTCCTGGCGGGATCGGCTAGTTCTCGGACCCGCTCAGCAGCCTCCTTCTCAACCATTACGGTTTCACAGAAGGAGACCACTGCCTTCCAGGTTTCCTCTTTTTCCAGCATAGCCGCAATAATGATACGGTAAACTTAAACTTACGTTAAATCTTAAACGAGTAAATAACGATCAGAAGCTAGTGAATTTAAACCAAACATAATAAAGTGGTGCTAATTTAGTTGTACCGTATACACAATTTCTTTACTAAATCGAAAGGTCTGAATGCAGTGCTGTCCTCGTTGACAGTGTGGCCAATAGGGATGATGCCTATATCAAAAATTAATTATTTCTGACTATTAAATAGATGGTCTTCAAAAAGACCTAAAATTCACATCCTCAATTAGTTTTAAGTTTGATAACCATTTTAAAATATAGATTAAAGAAAAAAAGTGCGTTGAAATTTGATGACATCACTATTATGAATTTCATACAACTTCCATACTTGAAGCGCGTTTCTAAGTTTGATAAAGAGTTACTGATTTGATTGAGTTGTCATCATCCCTATTCTGTTTGATAGAAAACGATGATGCAGGCTATAAGGAAACACGCAATCGCAATGTATTTACTTCACAAACTTACGGCAGTTATCCGAACCCTAAAGACTTTCCCAAATAATTCTTTACCGAGATTATACGCCCGACAAGGGCCATTGAGAGAACACAATAGAGATTATTATTCTATACTTTCATAACGCACATGTTCTAAAAATACTATTGTTCGCTTCTGAAGATCTGTAATCAAGAAAATTACTCGTAGTTTGCCTGATTATAGAAACGAAAGCCTTTTATTACTGGATAAATAGGAATTGGAAGGGAAATAATAGAAAATGACAGAGCGAGCATTACCGCGATATGCACAGAAAATTAATCAAGCTCTTCGGTACGGCTATATTTAAATTTTTTGCACTTTTCCACAACATCTGACTACAACTTTCGACGACCTCCGTGGCGCAGTATTAAGCGGTGTTGCCTTAACACGCGAAGGTCTGGGTTCGTTTCCCAGCAGGGTAAATTTGGGAATTTATTATTTCTGAATTTTCCCTGCCCTGGTCTGGGAGGCCGTGGCTAGTTACCATCCTACCGGCAAAGAGGTGCCGCCAAGCGATTTAGCGTTCCGGTACGATATATAGAAGTCAAATAACTGCCATGTCCCTAACAGGTTAGCCCGCTACCATCTCAGACTACATCTTCACTTACCATCAGGTGAGATCGCAGTCAAGGGCTAACTGTCCACTACACACTACTTGTTATATAACATAGATACGATTATTAAAAGTAACTACATATTAATAAACCTACATTATGCATATGTAGTTACTGATAAAAGTAACTACATATACAGTTTATAGCTTGGGATTAAATCAGGGAACAAACGTAGGCCAACACGAAGACTCTACGTCGTAGGGCCTCTACGACGTAGAGTCTTAGTGGTTGATTCTTCTTGAGTCGTGAATCGTGAGAGTCGATCAATGCTTTGAAGTTTGTCATCTAAACAATACTGATCTTATTTTAATATTTTATTATTACTTCAAATAAAGATTCATATTATTATAACAGAGAAAGATAATGCAAGCCAGTTTAATGTAATCCTGCAAACATCCAAGTCAGTAACCACCACGCCACGTCTGGAAATGTTCATCTCATATTTTGCAATTTCATTTCCCCTGAGAGGGTCGAATCTCCCCTACCTCTAGGTAGGTACCGACCCCGAAGCTTAATCTTAGGAAACTCAAATATTTTCACTTATAAAATTTTCGACACAAGCTTGAAGAACAAGATTCTTAAAGAGCAAATATACTGAGTGTTTGTGTGAGTCGGACTGCATTCACACATTCGAAGTGATGAATTTAGGCCTGAATAGCAATTCAAGTGCGTAGGAGGACCTACGATCATCGGTCGTTGCCAATGTCGGACCACGGTCTATATGTTCGAACACGCAACCGACACCAGCGTGTGTAAGAAGAATTCTGGTATTCTAATTCTGAATAGATATGAAACGGATGATTAATTTCAAAATCATAAAAATAATGCACAACGAAATGTAAAATTAATTGCTTGAAATAAAAAAACGTATCTAACCCTTACTTTTCGTATTTGCTATAAGTAGTCCCCAACAAACTTATCTGACCCGGTGGCCAAAATTCGAAATAATTTTAATACTTGTTTGGTTTTTTCTTTCATTTTATTTTTTATAGATACTAGCGACGCCGTCACCGGGTCAGATAAGTTTGTGGAACAAGTAGAGAATAATGAAGATAGGTATATTCTGTAGTTTAAACTAACTTGACTGATAGTTGACCCTGATATAGTATACTTACCTAGTACTTATCTACCAAAACATTTGGTAGAATTTAAGTAGGTATACTACCGACGTCGTCTTGAGTTTTGACCCGACGTCGTCCTCTCACGTACGAAATTTATTGGGCTTTCTAATAAATTTAACAAAACAGACACTGTTTCTCCATCCCTAAAGCGGGCATTTTCCAAACATATTATAGTAGGGTACTCGTTACAGTTAAGTACTTAAAATTATTTAATTATCATCCATCTGCCAATACATTCATTTACTTACATTTAATCGGTGCAAACGCCGGGCAGGGGTCAAAGGTTTGAGTGATATACTGCCCCGGGTGGATTAGTGAAATCCTCTAGCATTGCACACAGGTGATCAAGCGAGGGCTTTATTTAAATAAAACTGTGTTGGATTCGGTACTCGAATGCTGACGATTTACCTCATATGAAAGTGATTACTACTGTTTGCTGATTTGACCTACTTTTTCAGCTAAATAAAAAAAGATGTGATAAAGTTCAATACTTCACAGATGCTAACCTCTCTGTTAAGTACGAGTACTTACAGAATTTCGCCTAACACATCGGGAACTTACTGATAATTTACTATGGTAGTTTGGTCTGTTGAAAGCAAAGCCAACAATCTAAACGCCTATAGATCTTCTTGTTTCTATCATTCGATAGAAAGTGCCGGTATTGACTCTAAATCAGAGTCTCACGCATTTCTGAAAAACCTAGCAAACACTCCGGATGCCCGATCGACGTGGAGCGATGCAGAGCAGAAAAAGAGGCAGGGGGCAAGCAGTGACAGCTTCTAGTGTTGGACTTGAAGGCTAAGAATCTCCTTGGATCACTAACAGTAAGTAGTAGTCCTGAGTTTCGCATTTAATTATTAAGTTGGAGATTCTTAATGATCTGCCAAACAATTTTGGGATTGGTAGTTTATTTAATAACATTATGATAGTTACTTCTTATCCTAAAATGTACCTACCTAACTCGTGTTTGCTATTTTATGATACACCCGTGTCCATTTGTACCTAACAAGCCGAAGGGTCAAAATTTTCGCCTAAATTCTTTTTCCTTAGCGCAGGTGATAACACGAAGCCTCCAATCAGGCAGGCCTGTGTGCAGAGCTCGTTACTGGAGCTCTGACGAGGCGATTTCCGACGTCTAAAATTGTTGCTGTTTACCGATCGCCGGTCGCTGATTTATGATTTATTCGCTGTAAATAAACTTTAGATTTTGCAGTGAAAGAATATTTTTTTCGCAACTTACTAACTACCTGAGTACAAGAGGGTATTAGTTAGGTATATACCTGTTTTTTGGCTAAAAGTCGGAAAACAAAAGTAGAAACCGAAGAATAATATTGATTAGGTATGATAGGTGGGTGCTTGAGTTTCTAATTTAATGTTTACCGGTCATGAATGCCCATAAAAATCTACATAGACCGTACATCATTAATATAGTCTGAATCATGTCTGAATAAAAAAATTAAATGCGCACATAAGCAGCGTATGGAATTATGAAATGCAAAATGTTTGTATAATCCAGTAGGAAAATCCCTTATAAAAAGAGAAATAATTTAGATGTGCGCTATTCACAAAAGTTTTAATAACAGGTGCAAGCACAAAGGCCGGACAGAACTCCGAACTTCATTCCCGCAAGCTAAGAGTTGTCATTAAACCTCTTAGAGATGGAGATGTCCCGCAAAACCGCAGCCCCCACCCTGACTGGTAAACAAGAGGACTGTTCACTGCAGCCGTGATTTCTGTTAAATCTTAGGTTTGGAACGATTAAGTATTATGTGCCTCAACTCAGACCGTTAGCTTAAAGTGCTCTCCGAGACACTGAGGAAGCGAAAAGGTCAAAGAACCTCCAAATTCGGTCATCCATCCATTTACCGACTTGGGTTAACGTTGCTTAATAATCTTAATCTCTGGGTTAAAGCGCATGTGGGTAACGCCGGTAACGAGCGAGCCGATTGTCTTGCTAAGCAAGCAGCGCTGCATAGCAAGACAGCCGCAAACTACTGCGCGTACCCAATTGCTACCATCAAAAGACAAATAAGAGCCGGATCTCAGCGGCTGTGGCAAGAGCGGTACAATGAGGAAACTACTGCAAGCACGACCAAACTGTTCTTGCCAGATGTCCGTTTGGCACAAAAGATCGTGAGCAAAACTGACATAAACCCAGTAACAACCCAAATATTAACTGGACATGGTGGTTTTTCCAAATATTTACACCGATTCAAACTGAAAGATACCCCGGGTTGCAAATGTGACGCAGATAAAGATGAGGAGCCCATCCACTTGCTGACGGAGTGTCCCAGATTCTGTAAAGAGAGATTCGAAATAGAAATGGAATTAGACATAATATTAAACAAGGATATAATTAAAGAAATTTTCGATAATAACATACTTAGACCAAAATTTTTAGAATATGCCATTAAAATAGTAACCGTTATAATTAAGGAGAATAATAATATGTAATGTAATAGTCTAATGTACAATAGATCCATAGTTACCTAATATTATAAGAATAATAGCAACAACGTGGATAGTACGTATCACCATTGCTGACAAGGTCTCCGACCACCACATCGGAGGAAATTCTGCCTTCCTCTTTACGCAGAGGATATAAAAAAAAAATAAAAAAAAAAAACAATCTTAATCTAGGCCACTAGACCACTCGTCATTCAAATTGAACGTATAAAACCTTATACGTTCAATTTGAAGGACGAGTGTCCTGGTCACACCTAAAGACGTCATGGGATGAATACGGAACCCCGTATTCATCCCATGACGTCTAGTGTTCCCATTAGGTATATTTTTCATAACTCATCCCAACTGTTATTCTCATCTCAACCAAGACCTTTACTGATTAGTCCAAATGTACTCCTTACTCGTCCTAAGTCAAAACCCCTTAGGTAAATGTGCAACATGGCAATTGAGACTCATAGGTATTTATTAGTTCTATCACGTCTTTGTAAATAGGGTTTGGACTCTTTTTGACGCCTGGCGTCTGAAGTCTGCATCTCTATGTTCTTTTACTCAATGCCCGCAAACGAAACATTCATTTGCTGACGCGAGCCACGGGCTACGACGCTATGCCGAAAATGTTTTTGAAGCGTTTGTTAACGAATGCAAAACTTTAAAAAAAAACTAGTCTGCAGCTTTACACGCAAATAATAAACAAGCATTGCGTCCGGATAAGCCACACATTGAATTTAGGTAGATGGCAAACATTTTAGATGTTTTGTTTTTACAAATCCTTATATCCTTATAGTTTTGTCCAGCAGGTCTGCAGTCTGTCCGTCCGTGTGCCACAAGCACTCTAAAAGAGGTGTACAGTTGGGTATTTTTTAATTCACTAGGTACAAGTTAGCCCTTGACTACGATCTCACTTGGTGGTAGATAATTCAGCCTAAGATGGTAGGCGGGCTAACCTGTTAGGAGTAAGGCAATTATACTAGGTATTCAACCCCTACCCCCCTAGGTACCCCTAATCGGTTTCTACACGGCATCGTACCGGAACGCGAAATCGCTTGGCGGCGCTTGGGCTGGCGTCTTTACCGGTACTGGTAACTAGCCATGACCGAAGCGTCCCCAGACCAGACCAGAGCAAAATTCGGAACTTAAATTATTATTATATTAATATAAATTCCCAAATTAGACCCTGCCGGGAATCGAACCCGGGATAGATAGCACTCACCACTATGCCACGGAGGTCGTCAACACAGGACGTACACAGATAAATAAGAGTACACAATACTTACCTAATACGTAAACATCGCCTAATACATACGTAAACCTTGGTAAGAGTTAATTTCACGCAAACCGGCTAACGATACACTGCACATAGATGGTATATATGAAGTTTAGGAAGAAATATTTTTTTCAGGGTAAGTAGATGAAGGAACATCAAAAGAGAGCAAAGGAACCCTACGGTAGACATAACCACAAAGGTATAGCTATCCCTGTAAATAAACAATAATATAAGCAGAGAAAATGTTCGTTTTTTCGTGCGGCCGGAAATGAGAAAGCGTTTAATAATGAGACCGCCTATAAACAGCGTCGTTTCTTTTTATTTCGCTCAGCCGACCCATCTTTGTCTCGGGCGTTGTTAACATGGATCTACTGTAGTTTAAGGCCGGATGGACATGTATTCGGATTGATATGATTGAAGAGTAATCGTGGCGTTTAGATGAGGAACATCGGAAGAGAAGCACGCAAGCCGCAACTCGTAAGTCGCAACACTGAAAATGTGAGAATACGTATTTTCAGTGTTAAAAATGCGTTCCTCAAATTTCTAGTAGGTATTGCAAAAATATTGTAATTTGTAACCTTTTATGCCTCTGGAGCCAACGTCTCATGCCTAGTTAAATCTGATCTGACATCAGCCTCCAAAAGCACCCGGTAAGTAAAGCAAGGTACTCGGTAGTCGGTTCACTCGTTGGAAACGAGTATCATAGTAGTTTTCCTTTAATCGTACCGTGTCAACCCGGCATAAACATTTTGTCAACCTCTCTATTTTCATTTGTGAAACATTTATCTTCATTTTCATTCCAAAAAGAAATATTCGTGTAAAAGTTGTCTCTTCCATGAGGGGGTATACCTACCTATTTTATGACTGTAATGGTCTGTCCAAACATAGAGCGGCAGCAACACGCGGCATTTGCAAGGACTTCAGCACTGATAATAATTAAATGCCACATGTTTGGATACACCTTGATGAGTTTTTATGTATTTAATGATATGATGAATACAATTAACAACGAAAGTAGATTTTAAGTAATCTACCTACTTACTTACATTTAATATTTTGTTTATTAGATGAAAAATTGATTAATAGCCCTTGATTGTGATCTTTCCTGTTCTTTTATCCAAGTTACGATGCAATCTAACATGGAATCATCTAAACGCTATGGCAGAGTAATTATTATTGAACTCAACTCTGTACTCAATCCTTTAAACTTAATAAATCACAGAATATTAAAATAGTAGGGGAAGGGAGGGCAAGATTAATATAGCGGGCATCACGAATCACTCCTATATTTTTTTCGTTTTTGCGTGGTTCATATACATCATAAGTGTGCAGAGATTCGAGACGAGGCGGGTGTTTGCAAACCAATCCAAACTTGGCTGCTAAACAAAAAGCGCGTGCACCAGTGACAAAAAACAAATAGGGTACTCGAAAATAAAATATTTTATTACGGTAAGTTTTAAAATTTTCTGTTCGATAAACCAGGAACATTTTTTGTTTCAGTTGTTTTTGTTCAATTTACCTATGTAAATAAAGTTGTCATAAAGATTTTCTTAATACCGCTTAATTTAAAATTTTAGGTAATTTTTTAATCATCAACATCGGGCAAGATGAATATGACCATATTCATCCCGCTATAGACTTTTCATCTGATTCATTTTTTTAATTATTTTCCCTCCAACTGACGTACCAAGTTACAACTGAGACTACAGATCTAAAGCCAGTTCAAACGGTTATTCCATCTTCCAATCTGAAATTGTCAGGTCATAATACGCTTCTACCTACACTGTCATTGGTTGCATCTGCTATACCATACCTCCTGTAATGACTTCTCCCCAAACAACAGCTGACCAAATTCACGAAGCCACACGTCCGATTCCAAGTATTGTAGGTAAAAAAGAGACACAAAGGAAAAAAAGTTCAGAAAGCTGAGATTCTGACTTCTATGCACCAGTGAAAGTTGACCAAAACCAAAACTTTCTTAAATTTGACACCGTAATATCGTTTGCAACAACCTTTAATAAAGAGAATGCTTCTTAAAATTTGAAAAGACCTTAAAACTTACATCTAGAATAAGTAAAAGTCAAATTGTACGAAACAGCTCGTCATTATTATTGCACGGTTGGTATGCAAAGGAAATACTATGTTCATCCTCAAACATAAGTCTGGATACAATACTCAGATTGTAAGGACTGGACACACGAAGCTTGTTCTTCTTATCTTGGAGGGGGGTCATACTTTTGTGATGACCGTAAAAAGGAATAATGATCATGGTCGTCCTGAACCATCTTGCCCAACACCATGAATCATCTTACCCGATAGGGTAGGGCAAGATGAATCAAACCAAATATTTCAATAATTGATTCAATTGTAACCTGAGAGGTTACGATTGTGATTGCAATTATAGATATTATTATTTATTACTTTGAAAGTCTATGACGTATAGTTGATTTTGCGAGAAATAAAATATTTTTTAAATATCGATCCAAAATATTTTATTTTAATTAATGTAATTAAGTGAACCATCCTGCCCTCCTTTCCCCTAGATACCTAGTTATCTACTATGTCCTACATACCAATAGGAAATCGTATCCAAATAACCTGAGCTACTCGTCAGCAAAGTAGGTAGATTATAAATGACAATGTTGTATAGAAAATAGCAAGAATAGAGCTTATTTTTGTACACATCACAATCTTTTCTGCTTCGTTCGCCTCATTTCCCCAACGTACCTATACAAGTACAGTAGGTGCTTTCAACATCTAATCCTATTGTAAAAAGATAAGACGCTTTAAAAATAAATAGCGAACCAAATGGAAGGAAGCCGAATCGATAAGCCGATCATGCGAAACTCTATACAAGCTTCGAAATCAGTTAAGGATTGTATACCTACCAGACTCCAACTCCAACAAACACATTAAGTAGCCCCATGTTATTACTACAGCAATAGCATGGGCTACGGACGGACAGCGGATTGTCTCGTTGGCAACCTTTGGTACGGAACCCTAAAAACAAAAATGTTTGACAATTTGACATATTTTTAATAATCCACAAAGCAATTTGCTGTTTCTAATGACACCTACCTACCGTCAAAAAAATCTTTCCACTTATGGCTGCATCATTTAATCATTACCTTCATAGCTGATGGTAATGAAGTGTGTCAAACGCAAGCTAATGTAAGGAACTACTATACCTACATACGTACACGGTACATATAAAAGTGTATACCTACTAAAAAGATGAATTCCGTCAACGGTGTACAAATCCTACCGCGGCTCTAAACATACAGGCATAGGTAGTTAGTTATACGTGTACAGGCGAAATAGGCATTTTTATGAACTTGCGTTCTCAGACCACTCCTAACCACTCGCAGCTCGGCTTCGACCACTTATTCCACTACGCGTTCTATTCGATTTCGCGCTGCGTTCTCATTTCGCAGGTTTTCAGCGAATTTGAGAAAGGAAAGGAGCATTTTGCGCGGTGTATATACAAACACGTAGTTATTAACAAGAATTTTTTTAATTGAAACAGCTATTTATACCAATTTTCATAGAGGTGATGCAACTGTGGTCGCATTCAACAATAATATAGCGGTGGATCGAATAATAAAAGGCAATGGCTTTATTGGATGGTGCCATGGTAGTCTTTCTGTTTTTAGCTGCTACATCTCACCAAACTGTCATTTAACGGATTACAAGAGAGATATAAATGAGTTATAGGAAATCCTTAGACAACAGCGGGGACAGATATTAGTTGCCGGAGACTTTAATGCTGCCTCACAGGCGCGGGGAAGCAAAAAAAGTGACCAGAGAGGGAAATATCAATTGGAAATGGTTGCGGACCTAGATATGGTCATCTTAAACAAAGGTGACTCACCGACCTTCGAAAGAGGTCCGAGAAGTTCAAGACCCGACATAACCTCAACCAGCCAAGAACTTGCTGCAAAAATAAGTAACTGGAAAGTTTTAGAAGAAGAAACAATGAGTGGACATAGATATATCACCTACGAAATATCCGATCATGAGCCTGAAAACTGCCCTGTTACAGGAAAATGGAGTTTACATAAAATGGACATCGAGAAATTTGAGGAAATTTTAAAGCAGCAAAAGATTCATACACCGGAAGACTTAGTAAATGCGACCACAATAGCCTATGATAGCTCCATGCCGCGCAAAAAAGGAAAAAGGAAGAGGGAAGTATATTGGTAGAATAGTGAAATAGCTGATGCGAGACATAAGTGCATCGAGTGTAGAAGAAAATATACGAGGGCAAACAAAAAAAAAGAAGAAGAAGAATAGAGAGATTTACAGGCTGATATATATAGATAACAATATAAAGAAGCTAAGTTTATACTTCAAAAGACAATAATAAAAGCCAAAGACAAAAGGTGGGAAGCTATCTGCGAAGAAGTTGACCAAGATGTCTGGGGACTTGGGTATCGTCACCAAAAAACTTAAAGGACATCCCCCTATTCAAATTGGCATGACGAAAATACAGGAGATAGTCTGTGAACTCTTTCCTGAACATGAAAAGTTTGAGCGAGCAGTGATCCCACTGCAAGATGTGCCTGTAGTGACAGTTGATGAACTTAAGAGGGTGCGAGAACGTATCAAGTTAAAAAAGGCACCAGGCCCTGACCAAATTCCACCCGAAGTAATTAAATTGGCCACGGAAACCATACCTGAAAAAATTTAACAAGTTATGTCTGGTATACTTCGAGCAGGCATATTCCCAGTCATGTGGAAAACGGCGAAATTGGTACTGCTTCGAAAGCCAAATAAAAAAGCGGATGATCCGGCGGGATACAGACCACTTTGTATACTAGATTGTTATGGCAAACTACTGGAGGGAATATTACTTAATAGAATAGAGGAACTCCTCCAAAATCACTGCAATCTAGCGGAATCACAATTCGGGTTTAGGAAGGGAAGATCCACACTGGGCGCCATTGACAAGGTTATAACAGCTGCGGAAATGGCTAAACGAGGCTCGCAACGTGATAGAAAGCTATGCGTTCTAATAGCACTTGATGTAAGGAATGCGTTTAACTCAGCTCCCTGGAAAGCCATACTCGAAGAAATAAAAAGGAGAGGTTTTCCGCAGTATATGTATAACCTCATAGACAGCTACCTGTACCAGAGACGTATTGTTGTAACAGACGCCGAAGGGTCGACGGAAACGTTCGAAGTGACCAGTGGAGTACCACAAGGTTCGATATTGGGCCCAACATTGTGGAATATACTTTATGATGAAGTACTACGACTAGATCTGGGAACTGAAGTGCAGCTCGTAGGTTTCGCGGATGTCTTAGCTCTTATAGTATCGGCCCAAAAAGAGTATACATTAATGCGAAAAGCCAATATTGCACTCGACAGGATAAGCGATTGGATGAAAGGGAAGCGACTTAGACTAGCCCCTGAAAAGACCGAGGCCATTATGCTCAGCGGCAAGAAAAGACACGGCCCTATCACCTTCTTGGTAGAAGGCGTCGAGGTCAAACCTGGAGAAAAACTAAAATACCTGGGCATCTGGTTCGATAAGAGTTTAAAATTTAATAAGCACATTAAAGAAGCATCAGGAAAAGCAGAACGTCTAACTGCAGCATTAGGTCAGCTCATGCCTAGAAGAGGTGGACCACGGGCGAGTAAGAGGAGATTACTGGCAACAGTGGCCCACTCTGTAATGCTATATGGAGCGCCGATCTGGGTAAAGATACTTAAGATGGCAAAGTACAAAAGGATGATGTCCAGAATACAAAGGCTGCTTGGCATACGAATTTGTGGCGCATATAGGACAACATGGGCTGGACACATTTCACGCTACTCCGATCATAGATGGACCATACAGACCACGCAACGGAGAGGACCATCAGGAAAAAGGGGGGTTGGAAGGCCAAACAAACGGTGGACTGATGATATAATCCAAACTGCAAGAAAAACTGGATGGATCTGGGCAAAGACAGAGAAAAGTGGAAGAGGTTGGGGGAGGCCTATACCCGTAAAGGGGCTCATATCTAATAACAACCAAGCAACACTAACCATACTAACCCTAGGAAATAAGGTAAATGTACCACTAACACATCTAACAACATTCATGCTTTTATGTATTTACTTACCAGATATGAGAATAAATGACTTTTTTATTTTATTAGGACAACATCCCTGGAGGCTGTACAGGTAATAGCTGGCCTGATACCTATAGAGCGACTGGCTTTAGAGGAGCTAAAGACGCCCAAAGAGGAAAGACAAAGGACGCTTACTGAATGGGAGGCAGAATGGAGAAGCAATGGGAAAGGAGCATGGACCAGAGAGCTCATACCAAACCTTAAAGAGTGGATAGAACGCAAACACGGGGAGGTAGATAGATGGTTAACACAGGCTCTGAGTTGTCATGGCGTCTTCAATAGTTACCTGCACGCCATAGGGAAAGTGATCAGCGAGGAATGTCCATACTGTGGCGAAGATGACAGCCCTCGAAATGCAATATTCGAGTGCCGTATGTTTGAAAAACAGAGAAACATGGCCATTGGAAGTGACGATAGACGAAGCCCAAAAAACCTAGTACCAACAAGAATGCTGAAGAGCGAAGTAGAGTGGGATAAATATGCGAAACTTATTAAGTTTATGAAAACGCGAGAGGATGATGAATGGGATAGGCAGAAAACCACAACATAAAAAACGGCTACCTTTCTGACGAAATGCTCAGTGCGATACCGGGAAGAAGTAGATGAAGATCGGAGGAGGTTTTTAGTCCATAGGTCACGAAATATCTAGAGTGAAGTCAGGGCATACCAGTTCCTGGCATCCATGAGGACTTTCCTCCTCCTCATTAAAAAAAATACCAATTTCCAAAATAGATTATTTTATTGTATCTATCCCTTTTAATATTAACGCTCGTAGAATTTGTGCCAAAAATACAGAAATCTTAATAAAGTTATAGAAATGGTTAGTATGTATTGTCTCAAATACCGGGACAGCACAGCGTGTAGCTGTAAATGGCGTAATTTTAATATACTATGTCTCGCGTCAAAATACACCTTCGTCTGTTTTTACAACAACGTGCGCCTAATTAATTCATTAGACATCTGTGCGGCAACAAAATGGTCTTTCACCACTTCTACACCTTTTAAAATTCTGTGAAGTGGCCTTTATTATTACTAATTTATCATAATAAAACCATCATCATACATAGGTCTAATTCACGCAAGATGCCTAAACTTGCGCGGATTAAAATCATTGTTTATTTAAACGCAGCATTATATTAAATAACATACAAAAGTGTTCCCCCGTCCTTGCATTTAGTATACGCCATATTCTTTTGCATCCATTTTGAAACATTCTACACAATTTCAAATAAACTTAGTCAGGTACGATTAGATATGACCTATGATAACATGGCGCGCTCTTCCAACATCCACCAAGACTCACAATGCATGTGTGCGTGCTGAGATGGCCGTCAAACAAAAATAAATCCAAGGATTTGTTGCTCGACTAGTGGTGTTACTACACACATTGAAACAGTAATTTGGAAGGGTGAGCCATGTTATCGTAGTTAATCTCTACAATAAAGAAGTAAGAACAAGTAATTTAAATAACATTTAATAAGTTAAAATCTTTCTCTTCTTATCTAGATATTTCACTTCAAGTAACACTTGCTGTCCCACCATGACTCCATAATGTCAAATCAAAACCAACTTCACTATTGGGCATCCTGCAGTTAGTCAGTCATTATGAATCTTCATTGGATCTGTGAATTGTGCTGTGAGTATGTAAAATAATGCCGGAGCTGGTACTAAGGTCAGATACCACAATTCCTTGAATCCAGTCAAAGATATAATGCCATATGCGTGAATTATCCAATGACCGACAAGTATGATCAAGTTCCGAACATTCGTAAGGGAAGCTGATAGTAACGCTGGAGCTGATTGGTCTATTTTGATCGAAAAGTGCGATGCTGAAGTCATCATTGATATAATTATTATTATGTATGGGAATGAGAAATCTGAAACAAAGCCAAAATATACCTTATAAATTACAATCCATACTTATATACCTAATAAACAAAAATAACAATTTTAACACTCTTGGGGGAGGAATTTTGAAAAAATCTTCCTTAGTGGGTGCCTATGTCACAAAAGAAACTTATTGTCAAAATTTCAAGTTTCTTACCCCAGCTGTTTTTATTTAAAGAAGAGAATTTTTTATGTTTTTATTCCATAGTGTTTCTTTCTATCAGTCGGGAAGCTAAACAAGTCTATCTATAATTCTATATATTATAGAATGATTGATAGATATAATTTATCAATCATTCTACTATTGTGTGTCAGCCTGTTACCTTTTCACTGTCCATCTGCCCATCCATTCAACTGATTCTAAATAAATTCTGGTACAGACATAGGTCCTTCAAAAACAAAGACTTCCAGGGACAGTTACTTCGTAAAAGTTTCCACAGGATTTTGAAGTTACCACCATCATGTACTATGTTAATATTAGTAACATCCAATGGCATAGGGAACATTAATTCTAGACTTTTACAAGAAAAGGAAGTACAGAAGTAAATCACTAGTTTATCTGTACTTAGTGAATGAACTAGAAGTTTAATTTGCTATAATCTGCTACAGTAGACAAATCTGTGTGGTACAGTGTGTGTCTTTCACCTGCAGCATGCGACACCCACCACCCAGCAATTCACACAGGCACAACACCACACCACAAAAATCCTCCAAATCACTCTCAACGTGCGTTTCACTCCGACACCGGAGCATCTTCAGGAGATGTTGACTCGACAATGCACGATTGTGAAGTCTTCACAATCGTGAAGTGTTAAACTTCTAGTTCATTCACTATCATGGACTTCCACAAAGTAACGCCTGCTTCCATTCAATATCAGCTGTACTTACATATCAACCCTGCTGCAACAGTGTGTATGAGTACAAGTATGGGGTAAAAATACAATGCACAGTATATTGCTTTCTTGCCCGTGTTCGATTTGTACCAAGCTAGCAGGAGAGGCCTCAGTGTAACCGTCATCAGAAGACCAAATGCATATATGAGCAAGACTATTGTGTATCTGTAAATAATGACAAATAATACATTAATCTTGATGGAAAGTGCCTAGCAGAGTCCCCGCAGTGCCTAGGCCAGATATCTTAAATGATTATTGTATACCACAGAAACTCCGTTTATCACCAGACATTTTATTTTCGAATAACATATTTAAATCATGACAACCAAAACACAACAAGTCACTATGTGACAGATTACGAATAATAGCCAGTAATAGTCTACAAGAAGTATCAACCTCCAACACGCACCCTTAATCTGCCACATGTGTACGCACCCTTAAGACTAGCAAGTGTACCTACATCCACACTTAAATTGCACCAAGTCACAAGTACCATAACATGCACAAGTGTGTATGCACCTTTGTACACGAGTGTACACAAATACATTGTACTCGACTGTTCCCATATCTACACCTTACATAAAACCATGGAAAATAAACAAAACAGAGATTACACCATTATAAAAACCTAAACATATTTGTACAATACAAATACAACTTAACAAAAACTTAAGTTATACCACTTTCACTACCCGCCCGCGGTAGAGGTACAATATGTGTCTTCACAAGACACATATTGTACCTCTACCGCCTCATTGGATATCGCTTCGCGAACAAAGTGAAACCTAATATCGATATGTTTCGTCCTATTATGGTTCATCTTGTTTCTCGCAATATGATGTGCAGACTGATTGTCATTATAAATGACTACAGGTTTGTCGCAACTATCATTTACTAAACTCTTTAACAAACTCCTCAAATAAATCGCTTCCTTTGAAGCTTGGCTAAGACCTATGTACTCTGCCTCTGTAGAGGACAGAGCAACACACCTTTGCTTGCGACTCTCCCACGTTATTAAACTATCGCCTAACATAAACATTAGACCCGTAAAGGATTTCCTATCATATGACCCACCCCAATCCGCATCCACGTAGCCAATAAGTTTTAATCTACCTGACTTTCGGAAAGTAAGCGCAAAATCAGACGTCCCTTTTAAATATCTTAACACCCGTTTAGCACACTTAAAGTGAATTTCATCGTAACACGAATTAAACTGTGATAGAACGCTAACGGCATGCGCGATATCTGGCCTACTATTTTGGGCTAAATAGTTCAGACATCCTACCAGATTCTGATATGGCAACCTACAACCGGCATCAGAAGCCTTTTCCAGTCTAAGACCAGCTTCCATGGGGGTAATGACTGGTTTACAATCCGTCATTTTAAATTCCTGCAACACGTTAATAACATACTGTTCTTGATCAAGGTAAATGGTGTTTTCATCCCTCCTAAGTCTCATGCCTAAAACATGTCTAGCTCGACCTAGATCCTTGACCTTGAACTTTTTCAATAATCCGGCCTTCAACTTTTCCTTTTCATTTTTGTGTAAAGAACTACAAAAAATGAAAATATCATCAACATAAATAACTACAACTATTCTATCTTTATCCCCTAACAACTTTTGGTATAAGCAGGGCTCTATCTTCGATTGCTTGAAACCTAAGCTAAGCATCTCTCGGTCAAGTTCATGAAACCAAGCATTTGACGCTTGCTTCAGACCATATAATGACCTATTTAACTTGCAGACCTTTGTCTCCTGACCCTTGACGACAGCACCTACAGGTTGCAACATATAAATATTTTCCTTTAGTTTACCGTAAAGGAAAGCAGTCATTACGTCCCACTGATCTATATCCCAATCATATTCTACAGCTAATGAGAATAAAAGTCGCAAAGTCGAGCTCCTAACCACCGGAGAATAAGTTTCGTTATAGTCTACGCCACGTACCTGAGTAAATCCCTTCACTACTAGCCTAGCTTTGTACTTTGAGACCTTACCATCGCTATCTCGCTTAATCTTAAAGACCCATTTGCATTGTATCGGCTTCTTGTCACTTGGTAAGTCGACTAGCGTCCAGGTCTGGTTCTCCTTCAGCGATTGCAGCTCATCGTTCATGGCTTTCTGCCATAGCTCACGATCAGGCCTAGCTAGCGCCTGCTCTACAGTCGTCGGATCGCCGTTAATTGCCGCGAGAGCGTTGATGCACGTACTTGAATAGTCGATCGGCTTCCGTGTACGCAGGTTGTATCTCGGCTCGATACACGTCTCAACACTCGGCTCAGTACTCATTCCAGCGTTTTCAGTACTCACTTCTGAATTCGTAGCGGATTCGGTACTTCCTATATCTGCATCCTGAAAATCATCTTCACTGTTCGAGTGAACATCAGGAGCTACATCCAATATCGCAGATTCAGTTCGTTCCTCCTCTATGGACAAAGGAACAACTGCGTTCTTCGTCACATTCGTACCATCACCAGGAAACACGTTTTCCAAGAACTTAACATCTCTAGCAATAGTTATCTTGCCAGTCTGTAGATTTATCAGTCGGTAACCTTTCGTAAGCTCACAGTAGCCAACAAAAATCAAACCTTCAGTCTTCATGTCGAGCTTTTGCCTTTTCTGCTTCGGTTTCAATGCAAACGCCAAACATCCGAAAACTTTTAAATGACTCAAGTTTACTTTCTTACCAGACCAAAATTCTTCAGGTACTTTATTCGTGACCGCCTTTGTAGGGCTTCGATTCTTCAAATATACCGCGGTACATACTGCCTCAGCCCAAAACTTCTTGCTTAGATTCGCCTCACAAAGCAACGTCCTTGCTTTTTCAATGATTGATCTGTTCGCCCTTTCAGCTACGCCATTTTGTTCGGGTGTATACGGAACCGTCGTTTGGTGCTTTATACCAGCTGACTTGAACAATCTGTCGAAGGCATGGTTACAAAATTCAGTACCATTGTCAGATCTGAGGCATTTTATCAACTTACCAGTCTCTTTCTCTACTTCCGCCTTATACTTACAAAATGTGTCGAAAGTCTGACTCTTATTTCTTAAGAAATAAACGTGCGTCTTGCGCGTGTAATCGTCGATAAACAGCAACATGTATACAGAACCAGCAAACGATGGCTCTTCCATTGGACCGCAGATATCCGTGTGTACTAACTCAAGAATCTGTTTTGCTCGTGTGCCTTTGTTTTTGAACGGGCTTTTACATGTCTTACCTTTTATGCATGGAATACATGGCTCAATGCTTTGTTTACTGTCGAATTTCATACCAGTTACCAAATCTCTCAATATCAACATGTTATTTTGTCCTAAATGCGCCAATCTTCTGTGCCATAAGTTTGACAGAGGTTCATTTGACAATATAGCGTTGACGTAGTTTACGTTTTCATTCAACTTGAAAATTCCGTCAACTTCATTGCACGTCGCAACTATTTGTCCGGTTTTATTCCTGATAGTGCAACCTCCTTTGCCAAAATTAACCGCGAAATCATTCTTAACAAGATCGCTCACTGATATCAAGTTCAAAGATAAACGAGGAACATGTAGAACATTTTTCAATGTGAAATCTTTACTTTCGCTAACTTTTGGCATAGCATTTCCTCTACCTTCAACTGGTATTTCATCTCCATTGGCCACTTTAATTGTCAAGTTACCCTTAACTTTCTGATAGTTACATAACTTTTTCGCATCGTAAGTCATATGGGTCGAGCATCCACTATCTACATACCAATCGTTTTTGACCTTGGTATCCGTCGTACTCATGCACACATTGACGATACCGGCATTCAGCTTCTTACACTCAGCTGCCTTGTGTCCTTCTTTGTGGCATTTGAAGCACTTGCGCACTGGTTTACGAGCATTGTTTTTGGGTGCCTTATTCTGTTTAGAGGCAAGGGCTTGCTCACCAGCTCCAGCTCCAGCTGTTTCAGCTTGTCTATTAGCCTCCTGCAGCAGTTTAGTTGTAATCTGCTCTAAGCTAATATCCTTTCCACTATTATCCACTGCCATTATCATCGGGTTGTAGTCTGATGTTAATCCGGCTAGCAAAATGGAAATGATCCAATCGTCTGAGACTTTCGCGTCTATTGAAGCCAATTGTTGTGCTATGGATAGTACCTTTGAGACGTATTTCTCCATACTCGGAAAGTTTTCCAACTTACATGACCATAATTGACGCTGCAGTGATGTACGTCTACCCCAGCCTTTATCTTCGTATGCACCACACAGCTTGTGCCATACCTCATGCGCGGTCTTCAAATTGTAGACATTCGAAAAACATGAAGGCTCCAACAGTAGACACATGGTAGTACGCGCCTGTCGATCAGCATCTTTGAGTTCTGCAGTGACTTCCTTGGCTTCTACAGCCACCCACCAGTTTTTACATTCCAGGTAGTTTTGGACTTGGAACTTCCAAACCGCGAAGCCATCTGCACCCACAAGCTTCCTTATTCCAAAAATGGAACCTGACGAGCTCTGGTCATCCGTCATCATCGAAAGTGCGTATTTCCCAATTTTACAATTTACGATATCTGCAATTATCTGGGTCCTGGGCCCATGACCTGATGGAAAGTGCCTAGCAGAGTCCCCACAGTGCCTAGGCCAGATATCTTAATTGATTATTGTATACCACAGAAACTCCGTTTTTCACCAGACATTTTATTTTCGATAACATATTTAAATCATGACAACCAAAACACAACAAGTCACTATGTGACAGATTACGAATAATAGCCAGTAATAGTCTACAAGAAGTATCAACCTCCAACAAATCTTCATACATTTACATTTTAATTAAACTATATTCTTTATTAATTAAACTCAACTATACCCATGCAAAAAATCTTGTCAATCAGTTACACTGTTGTGGTGAAGACTGAAGGACAAACAAACACACTTTCACATTTATAATATTAGTAGATATGATAATTAAGGTTGATTCAGTTGGAGTACTTTTAAAATTTCATTTTTTATAATTCCTCAAAAATATTCAACTCTAGCTTTATAAGTTACTAGCAGACTTGCCCGCGACTTCATTCACGTGAAATAAGTTTTTTAAATTCCCACAGGAACTCCTTATTTTTCGGGATAATATACAGGCTATAACAATCACAAATAATAAGACTTTCTATTGGTACCAGAATTTTCTAATTTGGGTTGAGTAGATTCAGAGATTACTCCCTACAACGTCACAAACTTTACCTCTTTATAATATTAGTATAGATAATAATGATGCTCTCCTCCTCCTTTTGTCTGTCTAGTCTGGTACCTCTAGTTTTAACACTTAACAATTACACTTACAATGGGTACACAGCTTCTTGTGTGCAATGCAGGGTCTCTCTATAATCTGGCTGTGGGTTATGCAGCAGTGTGTACCAGTCCGACAGAGCCTTAGGCGAGCACACATGAAGATCAATAGAGCCAGTTGGTGGAAGTACTATTAACGCAGCCAGTGTACCAGTAACCACCTCACCAAAAGCACAAACTAGTTGTGCTACTATTGTGGAATTTCTGCAATTTAAACATTTTTGTGTTTAGTAAAAAAAAAAACATTAACAAACATGGCATAAACTATTAGTATAACGTTCTAAGTATAAATTTAAACAACCCCTGACATATTGAAGTAACCTAGGACCTTCAAATGGCTGAATTGATTTTCATGGATCTGAGCTACAAACACTCTTGATCAAGTCACCTCTCAAACAAAAAACTAAATCAAAATCAGTTCATCTGTTTGGTAGCTATAATGTCACAGGCAGACATACAGATACATACTTTAAACTTAGAACACCTCTCTTTTTGCACCTGTCGTTAAAAACTAGTTTTGTTGACAGGCTTTGCATACTCACCTATTTACACAACTAAATATGAATTTGTTAGGATATAATGTTATAGGAACATATAAGCCTTTCCCCTAAGATGTTCATAATGATGGTGAAAAGTTTTTAAAAATACAGAGAATTTAAGACACTACAAACAACTGTGAATTTGTTTATAGCGTCTTAAAAGGCAAATGTGGATTGCCACTTTGTTTTATACTAATATGAGCTTAGCTGTCATCATATCACACTAGCCTGGATAACACGAGAAAATGTATGATCTCACCTATTTCCCGCTGCAACCATATCAATGAAGAACAAGTGTAGAACCAGCGGCAACAACACCATAAAGCCGAGGTATTGCCAATCATACAGAGTCGGTTCCTCCGTACATTCTACACAATAACTTGTGGCGTTGGTGCGAAACCCTCTTGGACAAGCTCCGCAATCACTCCATGAGCCGTCCTCGAGTTGCGTACGTCCACAATAGAGTCCTGAACACGTTCGTACTAAAGACATACTTGGGAAACTTATTGAGTAAGTAATGAATTAATTTTTGATATTTTTTTCAAAACCACGGCTGTTATACTAGTTAATTATGATTTTTTTTGCTATGTATTTTATACTAAGTAAACAGCAAACTTTATTATTTTTAAAAGTTTATCCACGATTCAAGAAAAAAACACAATCGTAAATAAATCAATGTCATCATACATCAATGTCACCAGAATGTCACCAAATGTCACAGTCACTGTCACATCATCAATGACTATAGAAGTACTTCATTGCACATCATAGTAATCTATCAAATAAAATAGTTTTGAGTTTCTGAATTTCCTCCTAGTTGACAGACAAAAGCGGCGAGACGCAATGCGATACGAGTCCGTAGAAAATGTCAAAATTATCGACGCGATAACGTAGACCACGCGTAGTGTTAGCTACTGTTTCATACTGTCGCATCGCATCCTATCGAGTCGCGTTATCGCGGATGCCTTAGTAAATAGTTGATCATTACCATCCATTGCCGGCTCACTGAGTTACTACTAGGCAGGAGTCTCCTCTCTCAGAATGAGAAGGGTTTGGCAATAGCCCAAACCCGCTGGCCAAATGCGGATTAGCAGACTTCACACACCTTTGCGAGCATTATGAAAAAGCCTCGAGCATGTGCTGGTTTCCTTACGATGTTTTTCCAGTACCTTAGTGTTAGGTGTACAGCTGTTCCAAGTGATCTTAAGCATTTTCCTGTATATCCACATTTCGAAAGCTTGCAATCTTATAGGCCTATACACTGCACTTTTCACAGGGACCCTTACTCAGAATCAGTGTAGTGTAATAAGATATAGGGACTAAGGGTCCCTAAAACAGTCCTTATTGCTGTGTAATAAGCGACGCTCGAACTAGTGGCCACGCCCACCCTTCGCACAGGGCCCTGTAAAAAGTGCAGTGCAAAAGGCCTATTTGTTAATTGCTTCCTTTTTGAGAACCCATGTTTCGCAACCATGCAAGAAAGTGGACCAGACGTAACATTTCACAAGGCGGCATCTTAGCTCGAGCTGTAATTTAGGATTGCATAGGGTCTTGGACATCCTGTGAAATACAACTTTAGCTTCACTGATACGGCATTTTATTTCTTGAATGTGATCTAGGTTCGAAGAGAAATATCTACCTACTTAAGTACCTAGGTACTTAACCTTCGGGACCACGTCGATGCACTGATCTTTTAATTTCAGGTGGAACGGACTTTCCGGACTTTTTGAAATAACCATGGCTTTAGTTTTAGTAACGTTGATGGTCAATCCTTTAGCTTATCCAGCCTTCGCTACTTCAGTTAGTAATTGTTGTAGCTCGGTGGCAGAATTAGCAATCAATACTGTATCGTCAGCATACCTGAATATGTTGTTGACACACACTCCGTTTATTTTAAATCCTTGTGGAATAGAGTTTAGTAAATCTGTCAAGATCACTTCAGAGTACAGATTGAAGAGTAATGGTGACAGTACGCAGCTCTGGGTGACACCTCTAGTGATTGGCTGCCAGTCTGAAAGCTTCCCATCTATTTTAACTGCAGCTTCCTGGTTCCAGTAGAGGTTTCCAATTATTCGAAGATCTTTATCATCCAAACCCTTTTGTCTGCGCACATCCATGAGGAACTAATGTTTAACCCTATCAAATGCCTTTCCAATTTAGAATAATTACTGTTTCTTAAATTAGTACAGGGATTCCCAAACTATTTTAGGCAAGAGACCCCATTTCCAAAATGAACCGATACCTCAGACACCCAAATTACTTTAAAAATCCTATCTCCAGTTTGTTTCCTATTGATAAAAAATATTTACCAATTTAAAAACTTTGCGGTTGGTTAAGTGAGTAAACTTAACGAAATAAATAGACATAAAATTCAATAAATATGAAGTGTAACTAAATAATTACTAATACAAATTACGTAAAAATACTTAATTAATTTTTGAAAAAAAAAACATTAAAATAGGGGTCGATTTTAAGGCTACGTCGACCCCCAAAATAATTTTTCGTTTATGTGGATATCACATTTTTGTGAAGTAAACTGAACACTGAATTTATTCGGATAATAGATTGGCAGAATCTGAGGAATATAAAATTAAATAAAAACCCATTCGGTAATTTTTCTACTGTTTTACTTAATTTATTTTTTAATAAATAGAAATAGGTATTATAACCCCTTGAATTTTCCAGAATCATCATATACACTAAAAAGACGAATACGTATACGCTTTACCATTATTCGCAGGAAACAGTAGAACAATGACAGAAAAACAATAGAAATAGTTAAAAGAAAACCAATAATATCTAATACGCAATGTCTAAAGTAGCTGATTCCAACGGCCTCTGACCGTAGGTGTTTGGCGCCTCCGTTTCTCAAAACGTATTCTGTCCACCGCACAGCGTTATCAGGACCTGATATGAGTGGATCATTAACCAATCTCTTCAAGCTCGACATTCCGTTCTTATACCTGCAGAATTAAATAAAAAAGAAATTCAAATGTATCCTACTTATGAACATTTATAAATAATAACTAATTAAAGGAGATTGTAAAAAATGATCAGTTGAAAGTAGCTATACTTACTTATTTTCGGAAACAACTGATGAAATTACTTCTTTAAGTTTTCTTTTCTCCAAATAATAGAGATCTAGAACTTCGCCAGCATCATATCTAATAATCTCTTGAATAAAAACTTTTCGAGATTTAACAATTGGTAGTCCAATTATTGGTACCTCATAAAACACAGCTTCTTCCAGAGACCTTGCACCGCCATTTGTTATAAATGCTTTAACATTTGGGTGTGCTGTAACGGAATATCGAGATTTTAGCTCGACAAACTTAAATAGAAGATGTATAAACTAGAAATATTCTGAATAATCACCTAATACTTCTTGCTGCGGGAACCATGACCTAGTGATTACGTTGCTTGGCAGGTCATTTATCATTGTAGTGTTGCCGATTTTCCACAATACCAAATAAGGCAGTTCCCGGAATGCATCCGTCAAAGTCTGCAGGAGTGTTGGCGATAGATGTTCTGACTCTTGGAATGCTCCTAGGCTGAAGTAAATAACGCCTTTGGTATGAGAATCTAATGCTGACTTTAAATCCTACAAAAACAAACGATATACATAAACTTTATCTAGGTACATCTAAGTAAAATCCGCATAAGCAAGATTTGTTTTGTAGTTTACCTCTGGTAGCGCAAATCCAGGTTTTATATGCATACGATCTACGTAAATGATAGAGGCAGGACTCGGTCTATTCCCAATTAAAACCGGATTACTAGCTACAAACAGTAAATCTATATCGTTTTCGACTTCTTGGAGACTTCTTTTCAGACCGAAAATCTTTTGTGCTGCAAGTTCGCAAAGCGGAAGATGAGTGTTATAATATTCATGTCTGGTTTGGAAGTGATGGTTTAGTTCAACAATTTTCTGCCAACTTGTCAGATTTTTATAGTTGAGAGAATTTATATCCGGATATAAAATGGGATGGACTGGTGATCCTTTAGATTCATATTGATGTATCTTGCCACTTGTAGTTGTAATAGCAATATGGGGGACTTGATATTTATCAGCAACTGCATATAAGAGCGGTACATCTGCTTCTGTGATGACCAGATCAAATTTAACATTTATATTCATTAGTAATGCCGTCATAGGCTTAGATTTCAATTGTGCCACTGCTAATTTTATCGAAAAGTCATTAATTGCCCTCATACGCGAATAATAGTCATCGGTATTCGTCATTAAAGCCTTATATTCTTCCCAGTAAACTGACGATTCCGGTCCAACATTTAACTCTATAATTGTTTCCGCATCTGGATATGTAAATTGGCCTGGATATGGTGTCATCATAACAACTGAATGACCCTTCTGAGTCAGGAGAGATATATAGCTTCTGAATACGAGATGATCCGAATATGATAAAGACGAAAAAAGCGCTAACACTGATGCACTTTCGACTGTACAACAATAACAAACTAACCACACCGCGATAATCTGATGCATCACCATTGTGAATCACTCACGCCAAAAGCCTGCCTGCCTTGCCTGTGCCTGTTTGAATATGATAGCATGGATGTAATGAATATGTAGCCCTTCAGTCATCGCAACTGTGTAAATACTTTAATTTACGTAAATGGTAAACCATACACTATTACGAATATATTATTAAATTTTAGTATTTACCATCTGTCTGTTATGCTTAATAGTACATTTGGTTGATGTAAGTACCTATTAAATATTAATCTAAAATAAAAAGGTACGCACCGAATTAAGAACTTTAAAAAGAGGTTAAAAAGCAAGGCCTATAGATTGTCTAAAATGGTCTTTGTAGTTTGTACGTAGTCTACTAAGTACTTACTAAGTATTGCATACGATTCTATAAGGAATGCTGAAATGGCTGAAATTAACATAGATAACCTTACATTAGAGTAACGAAAAACCCCGTATTGGAGTGAAATCATGGGGGGAGATCTGAGGGGTAGATCCAAAAAAATCATTTCAGAGAAACACTTTCGTTAGATTCAGTACCAAAAAATACCTTTCGTTTGGTAAGGTTTGATTGAAATAAAATAATAATAAAATAGAACATTCCTTTGGCTACGTTTCATGGTATATGCCTGTTTCCCATAGCAACCGGTGTCAAACAATGCTAAACAGTGAATGCAAAGATTCAAAGCATAAAAAGATTTGTCGAATTCTTTCACAAAAAAATAATGCAATTTATCAAAAATATTAATTATTGAACTCATCATGAGCAATATCTCCCATTATTCGGTTGTTGGCCGAATAGGAGAAGGAGCGCATGGACTCGTGTTCAAAGCTCGACATCTGCCAACGGGGCGTGAAGTGGCCCTGAAGAAAATCCTCATCAAGAACCTCGAGGACGGTATACCAGTTAATGTTATGCGAGAGATCAAAGCACTACAGTTGCTTCGTTGTAAATATGTTAGTATTTTATATAACTGTAAAACTAGACTACTTAGGTAAAACTATATATAGATGGGTAAAATGGATCTTTTCGGGAGTGGTTGCAGGCTATCATAAGAATAAAGGACGATTAGGACAGGCGGAAGCAATAATAAATTATAGCGCATAATACCTACATCCACCTGATGCAAATACGGTTCCTGGAACTAGAGTAGAGGAGAGAAAGAGGTTGTTAAATACGTAGGTAGGCCTTTAGGCCTTCACTCAATCGATTCGGGCTTGCTCAAGGTATCCATTGAGGCATTGCCTTCTCAGGAGGAGGTAATCGCACCGTAAACAGTGAATGAATATAGCGAAACCTCTACAAAGGTATATTTAGCATATTAGTTTATGAGAAATTCTCAGGAAGAAAATAAATAGGTAGGAAACACGAGCGAATTTTTGTACGACCGTTTAAGAATATGTTCTTCTTTTAGGTGATAAAATTGTACGACATGTTCCCTCGAGGCATGAGCCTTGTGTTGGTTTTGGAATACATGTGTTCAGGACTATGGGAAATGTTGCATCACAATCAGCAAGAGTTGACACTTCCTTGTATCAAAACCTACGCGCAAATGTTGCTGAAGGGAACTCGATATATGCACGCTCATTACGTTATGCATAGGGTAAAAACCACTTTAATAAAAAATAATATAGATAAAGATATACCTGATGCATGGATACGGTCCTCAACTAATCACTTCGCAAAATATTATAAGATGATTGTAAGATTGTAAAGCCCTAGAAACAAATGAATCATTTCACGAAATTACAAACTAATTTAGGAAATTTTTACTCAGGATCTAAAACCGGCAAACCTGCTCATCAATCACGAAGGAATACTAAAAATTGCAGACTTGGGTCTTGCACGTCTTTACTGGCCTGATGGTGGAAGGCCATACTCTCACCAAGTGGCAACAAGGTATCCATACAAAAAATTATATAAAATTGCAGTAATTTCTTAACGGAATATCAATTCTTAGTAATTTTCAGATGGTACCGCGCTCCAGAGCTGTTATATGGAGCAAGATATTACAGTGAAAAAGTGGACATTTGGGCCGTTGGATGTATCATCGCAGAAATGATCACGAAACAACCCCTTTTCGCTGTAGGTTCTCGTTTTTCTTTGTAAAAGTGTTATATAGTTTATACTAGGTATTTTTTATTTCTGTGGTAATTTTATCAAGTTATTAATGACATTGCCAGTTGTTTGACGGCAGTATTCAGAAATGGATATTGTATTTTCATACGAATATTATAATTTTGACTACAGGGGGAATCCGATATTGAGCAATTAGCAATAGTACTGCAACGTTTGGGAACACCAACAGAAGAAACTTGGCCTCGACATTCAGAGCTTCCCGACTATCACAAAATTAGTTTTCCTGAATCGTCACCCACGCCATGGACCGAACTACTCCCGGGAGTAGATCCTGATGCTATCGATTTGATAAAATCATTCATTCTTTATGATGAACAAAAGAGGATATCGGCTAAAGAGGTAATAAGTAAAACAATATTTTTATCTGTCACACGCAGCACACTATAATATGAAATATTTGCAAAGGATATATCTACTATAATGATATAATCGTACTATGCTCTTTTGCGAATAAATAAAGAAATTTCTGAGAAAAACAGTTAGGTAAAGCGATTTTCGTATAAGAATAGGAATTTATATTCTTATAAAATTCTTAAGCTTGCGTTTCTTGTAGGCACTGCGACACACGTGGTTTCAAACAAGACCATTACCAGCTGCATTGGAAGATATGCCGAGGCCGAATGTATCGAAAGTGAAATAAAACCTTAACTTAAAAAATAATACATGTACATACAGTCAATCGATATTTTATTCCCTTGCAATCACTTAAAAGATTATAAAGGTGAATTTAATTACAATGGATAAATTTCATACCACTTGTACTTTCACATGTATGTACAGTTTGAGCCAACATATAATAGGTATAATATAATAATTAAGAATATTATAACTAATAAATCCACGACTTATAAAAACTTCCACACTTCGTATCCATGTCGTAATCACATTTCTGTCATACATTTTACGTGTTTAAGGCATTTAAAAATACAGTGTATTTTTTATAAGAAATGCCAAATATACAACAAGTATCTATATCGTAATTTTAATAATACATTTTATGAAACCATAATTATTGCCTAAAGCTTAAGGGTGCCTTTCCACCAGAGATGTGCCACGTTGCTAAGCTATGGATTTGTGTCAAACCCACCAATAGGAGCGCTTCGTCTAACATCTATATAGCGATCTAAGCTATGACAATCAAGCGCTATTGGTGGGTTTAACACACATCCTTAGCTTAGCACCGAAGCACTTCTCTAGTGTAAAGGTATATGGGCCTGAATAAAGAAAATTGCAATAATTATAACTATCGCAGTATCTCGATAAAAGGTACTGTAAGAACTAAAAAAACCTGCTTAAAATGGTAATATGAAGTGAAACCTAATAAAACAAATGCCACGTTTAGTTTAAAAACAAATCTCGCTAAAATGGCGGGTTCCATTTATTACAATTAAAAGAATCCAAATATTACATACTCCATTTGTACTTGCACGAACCCGCAAAATCTAGTTCATTTATATACATGTCACCGTAAGATTGTAAAAACCGTTAGATTATAATCTAACTCGCTTAATCGCAAAGTGTCGAAAAATTACAATTTAACGCATTATTTTTCGGTAGGTAGATTGTAATCTGTTAGGTATATTAACCCGATAGAACCTACCTGATTATATATATCGAACCCTAACCTAACCTACAAGAAATTGACAAGAAAACGTAAATACAATGAATATTTCAAAAATTTACACTCAGAACATTGAACGGTTCACAATCTTTCGACAGTTTACAATTTCGCGAGTTAGATTATAATCTAACGGTTTTTACAATCTTACGGTGACATACACGTACATATTATAAACTAACTGTTAAAAAAGAGATAAGCCTGCCAACATGCGGCATGCTACAAATGGAAGCATTATTTTGGCGCCCTAAAAGGGCGCAAAAATAATTTAGGGCCTAAACCTATTTGATGATTCGCGCTACAATTATTTTTAAAAATTGTAGCATGCAACTCTGTGACATGCCTTTGCATCTCTTACAAAGTTAACTTAATTAGATTTAGCGGTTTTGTGCGAGTAGCATTCTCCAATTTTTTGAATTTTACTATCTCATATCATATCCTAAATAGCTCATTAATGTTTGGCTAAACTTCACGCAAGACACCCATTGCCCACTATGAATCGCGCAATCGCTTTACAGCATCTGATCGTTCGATCTAACGTCAACACAAACATATCAAACGTATGTAGTAAATCCCTAATGAATGTTAGCAGGCCTGTTAGGCCTAATCTAATGGCGTCCAACCTTTACACCAGCTGGGCGACCGCGTATCTCTGACCGCTACAGTGTAACGATCGCAATCACCTCTGATTGGATAACACTCTTCCACTATTGGACAAAATCCATTGACGCAGCAAGAATACCATAAATTCAGCCAATCACAACAATTAATACTGTAATAATGATTGATGCAGAAGATGCGCGGTCGCCCTGCTGGCCATCTCTAGCTAACTTCACTCATAAATTAATATATTATTTATTATTAACATTTTAAGACTGAGTGAAATCATGAGGTTCTCACCTCAAAAAACAAGCTTCTATTGTTTATGAAGTAATCGATAAAATAGTAGTCACAGAGTGTGTAACGTACCTACAACTGGCTCGCATATTATTCATACAAAATGCGACGCACCCGCAGCAGCGCCCGCAGTTTCAGGATTCACCGATTTATTTAATTGGTAAAGAACATTCGAAACAACATTGTTGATGTTCTTCTGGGGGATGTGCGTCCAATTTATGATTATTTATTTTGCTATTCATATCCTTCAACCATGGGCACTCTACTGCCACACTATAGTAAAAATTAAATAGGAAGAACAAGAAGAAGAACACTCAACAGCTAAAACGCCGTAGAATGTTATGATGCTGGTTTCAATGTGTATCTCTATAATTACAATTAATTAATTTTTATCTCACTAACGAGACAACCATCGCGATATTTATTGACCACCTGAACCTTGATTTTAAGAGACACTGTTATTAATTTGACTATTTGTTAATGGTTCGATACCGATGGTAGACTATAATTAGCTAACAATCACTATTTACAGTTTATCATTATTACCAACTAGCTGATGTCCAAGACTTCGTCCGCGTGGTTTAAATTTTTTAGATTCCCGCGGGAACTTCTTAATTTTCCGGGATAAAAAGTAGCCTATGTCACTCTCCAGGTCCTCAACTATCACGTTGATCCCTTGCTCCGTTGCGGCGTGGTTGAAGGACAAACCAACAAAGAAACACACTTCCGCATTTATAATATTAAGTATGATTAAGGCTATAAGAGATGGCAAACTGCCTCAGTATTAGGATGTTTAAGTCAAATTGTCTTAATAACTGATAGTTGAATCCGTAAAGAAAAAATATGTAACGGAAGATATAGGCTTAATAAACATTTCTACTGTAAAAACATGTTTACTTTTTTCAAACCCTCTTTCAGAAAAAAATCCCCAAAGAGTATCTACTTTTGTCATACTTTGAAAATGTTCTGCAAAACGGCACAAGCTTTTTAATTAGTTCCTGCACACAAAAATAGGTCTTAAAAATTACAATATTTTTAACGGCGAGTTTTATTTTTACTCCCTATAACATTCGTGTAAAGTAATTTTCCCCCGAAATTTAAGTATATTAGTGAGAACGTGGCTGCTCCGTCGCCCTGTAAACACCCGCGAGCCCTTCGGCAGTAAGTTTCGGGACATTGTCGAAGGTGGACTGCACGTCGGTGTCGGAGCGAATTTTTCAAAGTTAATTTTCGATTTTGAAGGGTTTATACTCATTTGTACATATTTAAAATTTTAGAAATACTTAGTTCAGTATTTATCTGTAAATTAGTCGGTTTAAATATATTTTTTTTAAGAATTTAATTTTTTAAGTGTGCAAAGTAGGTGCAAAGACTAAATAAGGTTCTGTAGTGACAAGTGATTGTAAAAATTCAAATCAAGATGATTTTGATGAGGAACAACCTACCTGCACTCGCTACTTAAATTTTGATTGTTTTTAAAGCTAATAAGCTTTAATTTGAATAAATAAATTTGTTTTGATTTTTTCCTCCGACCCGACGGTTTTATAATGTATGCGTAAGTGTGTCTTTCTGTCTGTCTTTCTCAGATGTAAATGTGCCATTGTTGAATTCTAACAACTTTTGTTTTAGTAAATCGATTATGCGATCTCTTCCAGACAACCTCATCGATAATATCATAATATGGAATCGAAATTCGTGATGACAAGCTGGGAACACCTGCACTCCTATTCTCCAACTCCGTGGCTATCATCGTATATTAGTTACCATATATTTTATATTCATCAAAATACATTACATAGTCATGGAAACATAATAACAACATGAATTTCAAAATGGCGCTAACTTTGTTAAATTTTGGTAACAGTTTCCTGTTTTGTGATCCCAGTAGGTCTAGGATGCGCACAACGAGCTTATCTCGCGACGAGAAGATATTGTCGTTGCCGGCAAATTTTTAATTTACCCTAACATGCTCAAAATGCAGTATATTACAAAAAAAAGTAGTCGACATGTAAAGGCTCGTAGAGAAAAATACCACAGATTAGAAATATTAGGTACTTTTATCTCTACTTTTGACGTAACGAGACAAGTAACTTAAAATGTTAGCTTCGGTAGACAGAGAGAGATAACGGGTAGACATAATTTTACTCGTAGTGCGCATGCTAGCCGTGCTGAAAGCCGTAAATATCGATTTTGGACGAAATCGGTCAATTAACAAAGAGTTTCAAAATGGCACCGACTTTTTTAAATTTTGGTAACAGTTTCCTGTTTTGTGATCCCAGAAAGCCGTAAATATCAATTTTGAACGAAATCGGTTATTTAACAAAGAATTTCAAAATGGCGCTGACTTTTTTTTAAGTGACTCTGTGCTGAGAGCTGCGCATGACGTAGTACTGCACATAAATTTTCATACCACAGGCTCATACATATAAAAATTGATTCTAAAGGAGTAAACTCACAAAAAAACTACGCAGCTCCGGCAAGTGGGGTTTATTGTGATCAGTTAGTACCTGATTCTCTATCTCCTCTCCCTGTACCCCACTCATCCCTCGATGGAGGTAGCACGTTTCAAAACTTTTAGCTTGATGTCAACTATCGATAGTTCTGCAACACTAACTTGAACTACCTACATTTTAGCATTGATCCAATACGAAATATTACTTGTACCTATACCTTAATCTGTGCCTACTACAAGCGCAAACAATATTTAGTATCGGATACGATATCGAACATTTCATGGCAAGGTTTCAAGGTAAAGCTAAAGGTAGGTATTAAAGAAAGTTTACGTATTTGTGACCTATGATATTTATGCCCAAACATAAATATAGGCATTATCCCATAAAATAGCACTTGTTCCCTCTGCAGTCTATAGTCTTTGGCCTAGTTTGCGTAGTTCCGGGCGTGGCCGCTATACGGCATTACCGTCGGCAAAAGTCTGCGTTTCGTCAAGGTCATTCGGCCTTCTTAACCCCTTAAGCTACAATTGTAGCCCAAAAATAAGCAAATCCAGGTAAACGATAATCATATGTACTACATAATACCAATATTTTACACAAACAATAACTTTACTACATAATTACATAATATTTATTACTCAGGTCAATGAAGTATTTATTGTAATTGATTTATATTTTTTACATTATTCTACAATCTATAACATTAATAAATAAACTTCAAAGTCAATCGTACACGTAATTTGAAATCGTAATTTCAGATCTTCACAAGCGTATACTAGATGATGCCCGCGACTTTGTCCGCGCGGATTATTTTTTTAATTCCTGCGGGAAGTCATTTATTTTCCGGGATAAAAAGCCCATAACCTTCCCCGAAATGTAACCTACCCCAGATCGGTCGTTAAAGCGTAGCAGATAGACAGACCCTCTTTCGCATTTATAATATTAGTATGGATAATTAAAGGAAAGGCTATGCTTTTAACTATACTCTCCTTTTCTTATCTAGTCTTTAACTGGTATTAAATAAGGAAGCAGTCTGGATTTGGCAGTGTGTTCTCTAATAACTTCTCAGTTTTCTTTTAATATTGTAATATGAACTAACTAGATGATGCCCGCAACTTCGTCCGCGTGATTTAAGTTTTTTAATTCCCGTGGGGAATTCTTAATTTTCCGGGATCAAAGTAGCATATGTTCTTCGCCGGGATACACCCTACCTCTGTAACAAATTTAATTAAAATCCGTTGAGAATATGGGCTCTAAAAGCATAGCAGACAGACAGACTGACAGACACATTTTCGCATTTGTAATATTAGTATAGTATGGGTTTTATAAACAAAAAAATGTGACATTATTAAGCAGTTACGTGTATAGTTGGCTTACTATTGAACCTATCGAAAACTTCATTTTTATTGTTATTTTTTTACTATTTTTAAGTCAGATTATTAGTAGAGATAGGTGCGTTTGAACTGAATGTAATGCAACGAATTTAAGAGGTAATTATTTTTTAGAAGGTGCATCATATTATTTTTATTACTACTCACCAATAGTTCACATCAAATAACCACAGTAACCTTACGTTTAGACAAATAATAATAAAAAAGTGTTGTGTCAAAAAATTAACACATAGCAGAAGTGAAACCTCAGAAAAGTAGCCTACAAGAGAAAGAGATAAATATAACTTGTATTCTATCTCATTCTCTCGCAAGTTAAATCCTATTTATGAATATATTTGTCTCTTTTTGGTGTCGCTTTTTCGTTTCGCTTCATCGAATTTTCAAATTACGGTTCTAAAGAAGTTTCACTTCAAAATACACATAATTTGAGAGCTTCTGCATATAACTATAATGTAATATAATATTGTCTTTCATGTTATACTAATGCACACCATATGCGACCATTTCTATTAGATCAGTACCCCTAGTACGATTTTTAGTGTTCGAAAACCATATACTTAATACTAATGTTGTGCTTTTCAACAACCAACAAAAACTTCTGTGAAATGAATGTGTTTAAACAAGGAGTTAAAGGTACTTTTGAGTAACGACATCGAACTCATATCATCAAAATGGACATAAACCATCAAAGGCATTCGATTATTTTGAAATAATATTTTGTCGCACTAGGAGAACTGAAGGGGTAGTATGAGATTTTACATGTGACCAACGCGACGTTGAAAGCATTTGAGCATCGGAACGCAATAACGCCTGAGTAAAATGGGTTTGAGTACATATCGCAAGGACTTTTGTGCTTTAAGGCTTGTCACTTTTTTCACAAAATGTACTTTTTTAATTAACGAAGTATTACGTCGGTCAGATGTAAAATCCAATACTACCCTAATTTTAACATTTAATCATATTACGCGAATCATTTAACGCACATCCACTGCAAAATATACATGTCTCACACAGTTATTTAGTGCACAAATTGTGCATAATCTACAAGTGCATTTGGCGCACATGCTAGGAATTATAACGAATTAATGCATAAACGTACACGATCCATACACTTCATAATAATTTACTATATCAATTAACGAACGTAATTCATACGCGCAAATACATCGATTTATACATTGGAATAATAACATTCTTTAATTATCTTAACATTACCTAATTATTTAAAAGACAGCCAGAATAAATACGCACGAAAAATGTTAGCTTCGTATTTAACGAGTATATCGTTCATATTTATACGATTCACACGATTACCATTCATACCCGCAAATTAATCCCACACCATAGAATTTATTTTACATATTTTAACATTTTATCTATAAAAAAGAGCAACTACCGAGATGCTTGCCGGCTCTGTTCAGTAGCACTGCTTTCCGAACCGGTGGTAGAGTCAAACGATTTGTATTATTCACGTTCATAGCTACGAAGGGAGTAGGAAAAATTCTCTATGTTATTCCAACTAGAACACTATTTACAACTCTATAATAGCGATTATATATAAGGACGAATTTTATTTCATTGGGTATTTGAGAACTAGTCAAATCAGCGACTTTTTTCAAACGTCAAAACGCGTGCTCAGTATGGGATTTTGTACGAAATATTGAATCAAAGTACAACGCATTTTTTACTTTAATCGATAGTTAAAAATAGTTATTCAACATAAAACTAGCAGGGGACGTGGATATTACGACGTTTGGGAGATCCTCTATTTAATAATTACTAAAAGGCCTATTACACTACACTTATTCAAGGGACTCTTACCCTAATTCACTGTCGTGTAATAAGATTTAGGGAGAAAGCGTCCCAGATTATAGGCCTATTACACTGCATTTTTTCCAGGGCCCTGAGGTAAGGGTGGGCGTAGCCGCTAGGTAGAACGTCGCTTATTACACAGCAATAAGGACCAATTTAGGGACCCTTATTCCCTATATCTTATTACACTACACTGAAGTGTAAGGGTCCCTGTGAAAAGTGCAGTGTAATAGGCCTATTAGGGGCATCGGGTCGTCCCGGTCTGCTGCACTCTGCCAACCAGGCAATGTAATAACACTTAGGGTGGTTAGGGAACTCTATCGTCGCATGACCAGCGTAGAGGGTAGTTGTGTTTTTCCGGCAGCATTTTAACGTTAATTTAGTTTACTTTGTGCCAACTAGGTTCTCGTTCATACTAGGTTACTATATGTTTATACTATACTATATAATATATAGGTATACTACGCCCACCCTTGCCACAGGGCCCTTGAAAAAGTGTAGTGTACTAGGCTATAAATAATTTATTGAAATAGTTGTCAAATACTCAATTATTTCGTCGGTAAGTGTTGGTAGCCGGAGCTCCTAGTTACGTATCCAGCCAGCGCTGTGCAAGTAGTGTCGAATGGCGAGGTCTAGCTCGCTGTCGTGCGAGGGCGCGCGTCGCAGCAAAACCCCCTTCATTGTAACGTACTGCGTCGGAGGTAAGTTGAGCGCGGTGCATAACTAAAAAAAAGTGTTTTTTTAGTTAAAAAAGTTAAAAAAATTAAAAACACACGGCAAAAGTGAAACTTCAGAAAAGTAGCCTACGAGAGAATGAGATAAATATAACTGGTATTCCACCTTTTTCTCTCGCGGGCTAAATCCTATTTATGAATATAAGAATAAGAATAATATTTATTTTCATAAATGATTGACATGATTAAATAACGGTCCCTCTACGCTAGGATAACCTGTATTGCAGAGGGTAGTTCCTTCCATTGATACATGTGAAAATATAACTAAAAACTAATTACTTATTTACGTGTGGAAAACTGAGCGTATCTGCGTGTGTGTGTGCGTGTGTGTGTGTATGTGTGTATATGTGTGTGTGTGTGTGTGTGTGTGTGTGTATGTGTGTGTATGTGCGTGAGTGCGTGAATGTGTGTGCATGTGTGCGTGTGTGTGGGTAGGTGTGTGTGTGTGTGAAAGTGCATGTGTAAGTGCGCGCAATGCTATTTTGTTATTTTTAAAATATTTTCAGTTGCATCGTAGCCCTTGGGTGCTAGCCAGCTTCTAAGAGATTTAATAATATGTTTGCCTATTCTTGGTGTCGCTTTTTCGTTTCGTTGAATTTTCAAATCACAACGATTCTTAAGAAATTTCACTTGTCTATCACACAAAATGTCACATGCCGTTATGTTTATGACTTAAAATTCAAGCCATAGGACTAGTGAGTACTCGAGACAATTTCGGCAATGAAAGAGTGTATATGTTACCGTAAGTTTGCAAAAACTGTTAGATTGTGATCTAACTAGCGAAATTGTAAACTGTCGACAGATTGTGGACCGTTCAATGTTCTGAGTGTCAATTTTTGAAATATTCATTGTATTTACGTTTTCTTGTCTCTTTCTTGTAGGTTAGGGTTCGACATAAATAATCAGGTAGGACCGGAGGCCGGGCACTTAGGTTTTATCGAGTTAATATATCTAACAGATTACAACCTACCGAAAAATAATGCGTTAAATTGTAATCTGGCGGCAGTTTACAATTTCGCTAATTAGATTACAATGTAACGGTTTTTGCAATCTTACGGTGACATATATATGTCACCGTAAGATTGTAAAAACCACTACCACTTGGTTGGGCACTACTTGGCTATTTATGTCGATCCCTAACCTAACCTACAAGAAAGCGAAAAGTTAACTTAAATAAAATGATTATTTCAAAAATTGACACTCAGAACATTGAACAGTTTACAATCTTTCGACAGTTTAGAATTTTGCGAGTTAGATTATAATCTAACGGTTTTTACAATCTTACGGAGACATATATATTCGTTAAGGGTTCTCTAAAATTGTGATATAATGGGGCTGATTCTGTAGTGCACAATCTCTAAACCAAACTAAAATGATCGAGTCCTGTCCCTATCGGCAGGGAGTATTATGAAAGGGTTAGTAATATTTTTAATGCTGTCACTTTAGTTTAGTTTAGAGATTGTGCACTACAAAATCGGCCCCAATATGTAATTAGTGTGTAACGATGGGGCTAACTATAAAAGCCCCCAAAAAAAAAAGAATCGGAATGGGCTCGCATTTTCCAACTGACCTCCCATCCGTCCCAATGTCATACTAAGCCGTGGTGCGAGCCTCTCAGGACTCGCACTTAGAAAAAGTTGAAAGAAGGGGTCGCATCGCGGGAGAGTTTGACTAAAGTTGAGGTGCAATAAAAAACGGACTAAGGTTTTTTTGTGAGCGATTAACTACTCTAGGTTACCTGCATCTCGTTAGTGGTCAGCAGCTGCGTCGAGCACGCGGCGCCGCTGCTGCTGCAGGAGCTCTTTCTGGAGCAGCCACATGCGGTACTTCCGTCCCGTGTGCACTTTGGGCTGGTGGAACTTGAGCCGCTTTCTGCGTCTCTGCGCAACACAAGATCACGGTGATTACACGTCGCGGAATGGAGAAAACACAGAAGATGGAAGCTGTTTCCATAATTTGCTAATTGACCGAGCGAAGCAAAGGTCTCTGAGTCTACTTGAGCGAATTTGCACTTGTCCGTCCGTCCGTCCGTCTGTCAGAGCCTTATAACTTCTGAATTACTGAACGTAATTACTTCAAATTTAAATATAATATGTAAACCGATGTCCTCCAGCCGAATGTGGCTTAAAAAGTTATAAAAATCTTTATTTCAGCGAATGCGAAGTAAAATATTTTTTATAGCGCTACATAGGGTTGCGGTATATCATTTTTGCCTATCTCACAATTTAAAAAAAAATTGGCAGTCATAGTCATCTAGGGGACTACCGATAGAAGTGAAAACTAATATTTAAAAAAAAAACTACTTTAAAAAAAATTGTAAAAATATATCAAATATAAACCTTAAAACTAAGGCATTAAAGTTTAATAACGAATGTACTATATTTATATTTAAGACCTTTTGTCTTCGTATCAACGCGAGGTGTGGGTCACGGTTCCACAGCACTTATTAATATAAACCTTAAAACTAAGGTATTAAAATTTAATTACGAATGTACTATTTATACTTAAGACCTTTTGTATTAAGAAGAACGGTGTCGGTCTCGCGTTTCCACATTTTTACCCCCTTCCAAAAAGTGCTCACAACGCGCCTAAAGAAGTTTTCACTTCAAAAATGTCATACCTTTTTTTTAGCTGCTGCGTGCTGGTCAGCGGTTGGTCTTTTGTCTGGTGCGTGTCCAGGCACCCACTGCTGCCCTGGCGAATACAAGCGTTATACGGAATCAAACCCACCTACCGTGTACCGCTTGCCTAATGAACTGTTGTACTAAACACGCTAGGTACAACCGAACCGATTAGAAATTTCCAACTTTGTATTTTGTAATATTGTGGCAAATTCTGTGTAACACAATCTCTAAACTAAACTAAAAAGACAGCTTTAAATCTAGTTCCGTCCCTTCCCGCAGGTAGTATCACGAAAGGGTTAGCAATACTTTTAATACTGTCAGTTAAATTTAGTTTAGAGAAAATATTGAATAAGGTATTATTTTATAAAATGTTTAAATAATATTCTTATTACTCAAAAATAATCGTTGGAAAATTCTAAATCATCTGTATTATTATTTCAGGACTCTTGGTATGTTCTAAGTTTTGGATTAAAATAATAATCTATTATATTAATAATTTGTGGTACTCATATTGAATTTAATATTACTCCAAATTTGGAATTTAACACCAATTTATTCGTTCTTACTAAATCTGATGGCATCAATATATTTGCTCAAACATTTTGGAACAAAAGAATAAATCGCGTCATACCATAAGTTAGCACCTTGAACGCTTACTATTTAGGACAATTTATAAGGTCTTAATAATTAGTTCTTAAAATGTACTAAACACTGATTCGCATGCTGCTACTTCACATTATATATGAAGGTCTATCCATGCCAAACATACAAATATTATTTTAAAAATTGCTATACTCGAAACCGCGTAAGCTCAAAGCATTATGGACGATATGAAGCATGGAACATTGAAACCATGCACCTGTCATGTAATGGTGATGGTTTAAAAGTTTAAAACAAAAGCAAAAGAAATTAAAAAAAAAAACGGAAAGGCGACGAAATTAAATGTAAAAGAATTGTACTGAAATAATTACAACTAATTAACTATTAAAAATCATATGAAATATAAATAAATTTATGAAAATGAAAAATGTAGGTATTCACGACGCCAACGCCACAATACTAAAAACTGCCTATTAATATTACAATAAGCTTTGTGTACACGGTATTAAGGGCGAAACGCGAAAGCTAGACGCGATGCGGCGCTTTCCAACAGCTCGACGTAATTTTCACCTTTAATCCCGCATACACAAAGCTTACAGGCCTATTACACTACACTTTTGAAAGGGACCCTTACACCTGAATCAGTGTAATGTAATAAGACTTAGTGAGAAAGAGTCCCTACTTTGATCCTTCTTGCTGTGTAATAAGCGACGTTATAAGTAAGGCACAGGCCTCCAATCTCATAGAAGAGGGAATAGATCTTAGATCCACCACCCTGCTGCAAAGCGGGTTGGCGGGTTTAAACTGCTATAATCATATTAGTGATAATAACCGGGACCGACGGCTTAACGTGCTCTCCGAGGCACGGAGGTGAACCACCACCATCTTCCTAACTATGCTAGTATTGAGAATTTCTAGTCAGAAAAATCAAATACTAATTAAGGCCCGGCACGGGACTCGTACCCGGGACCTCGTCGGCCACAGTCGAACATGCTAACCACTAGACCAACGAGGCAGTTAACTGCGGACAGGATGGGGAAATTCGAAACCACAGGTGATACAGAGGAACTGCCTAAGGGTCTCCCCAAATCTGTCGACTCGGTATCTATCTAATGGGCCTATTACACTGCACTTTTCACAGGGACCCTTACACTTGAACAGTGTAGTATAAGATTTACGGAAAAAGGGTCTCTAAATTGGTCCTTACTGCTGTGTAATAAGCGACGCTCTAACTAGCAGCCACGCCCACCCTTACCACAGGGCCCTGTAAAAAGTGCAGTGTAATAGACCTATAAGGACTAAATTTACATTCTCCCTAAACTTTATTACAGTACACTGATTGAGGTGTAAGGGTGTAGTGTAATAGGCCTATTCGCAAAGTCTGAGCCAAGTCAGATTGCGCTCTATAGATCTCAGCAGCAGCGTAACGTGAGCGTCGTGCGGCGGCGTCGTGAGCGCAGCAACAAGCGGAGTACCATCGCGCGTCTCACGTCGATGTGCGGGTGGTGCGGGTGGTGGGGGTGCTTGCGGTGCGCGGCGTGTTGCTCGTAGTGCGCGCACTCCTCCAGCCGCGTCACGCCCGCCAGCCGGTACCGGTGCAGCTCCGCGAGCCGCACGCGCAGCTCCCGCTCGCGCCACAGCCCCGCCGCCACGCCCGCTTGCTCGCTGCGCCCGTAGAACTGGGCCGTCCAGCGGAGCCGCTCTAGGAATTCCCTGTGCGAGAGCGGCTGCGATGTAGTCATAGGATATATCCCGCTTAGAGCCTCAGAGCTTTTGTAAGCTACCTGGGTTTATTGGAAAAATATAGGTCCAATCGGGCTAAATGTTTCACGTCGTCCGTTAACATAGCGGTGACCAATGCAACGCGCTTGATATTAGAGCGATCCAATAAACCCCGCTTGCTCGCTGCGCCCGTAGAACTGGGCCGTCCAGCGGAGCCGCTCTAGGAATTCTCTGTGGGCGAGCGGGTACGATGTATCCATGCTAATATTTATTAATGCGAAACTACGTGTGTATATCTGTCTGCTACGCTGTACCAATCTTTTCAGCCGTTTTTGATGAAATTTGGTATAAAGATAAGTTGTGTACTGGGGAGGACATAATATTATATTATGATACTTTATTATACAACTACAATCCCGGAAAATTAAGAGAGTTAAAAATATTTCATCATAGAAGAATAGTCAGTGGCGTGAAGTTCGTAGAGGCATAAAAGCACCGCTTACCCAAACTGAAATTCGTAAATGCTCGTTTTTTTTCATTATAACACTCATTAATAAGGTAATTTGACTAACTAATGCCTACCCTACCTCCAAGCCCTGTGCACGCCACCGAAGAATACTAATAAAACAGTCTAAACCCAACTTTCAGGTTGTACGCTCATTTTTTTTACCTATTTATTTCCAACCTCAGATAGCGACCCTTCCGTGCGAAGTGCCAGAACTCAACTAGGATAAGTCCTTGCTTTATAGTTACGTAGATTCACACAAAAATAGTAAAAAATATACAATTCCAAAGTTTTACTTAGGAATTGCACACCTTTCAGTAACTAAAATAGGTAATACTAAGCGTTCTTACGGTTCGTGCTAGCAAAAAAAAAGAGGAGAAATACGACATTTTCCATACGCCACTTTCAAAAACTAGGTAGTAGTAATCACAATAAAAAATATGCCTAAAAAGTCCGTATTCAAGTCTTGGATCGGCCACAAATGTAAAAATATACTGAGACTTTTATAATCATTGAAAATGTTAGCATGTGCGAGAGAAAGAATCTCAGGAAACCTGACGGCCTGAGTGACAGTATTTTAAAATATTCTACAACGTTAACTACCAGTAATATTTAATTGATCGAGCGTCAGTCTGTCTAGACACTAGAGCTTGACAATTCCATACAAATCGTAGTGTACGTTATCGCGATTGAATGGGTAGAAAATCTCAAACTGGGCACTCAGTATTATTAATCCACAACAAATTAATGTTGGAAGATTATTAGAATGTCAATTATTATAATCCTTCGTATCATTTATCTTCGTTAGTCACATTATAATCTGCTTAATCAAGCAAATTTACATTAAACATGACCAATAATATAAGACTTTAAACTGAAGAAAATCCAAAGGAATATGGTAAGTACTTGCACCTACTGGTCACTCGTTGACGAATCAATGCGTGGAGGACAAATAGGTGATGTTCATAGGTCGACACGTGACTCGCCTTATCTCTTATTTTATACTAAGTACCTCCCTTGAACCAACCAAATGAATTTATTCATAATTAATTAATTTATTTCTGAATACAATTACAGAAGATGACATAAAATAAGTGTTATAGTATCATGTATTCGACCACAGTGTGGTGTACATGTCACCGTAAGATTGTAAAAACCGTTAGATTATAATCTAACTCGCGGAATTGTAAACTGTCGAAAGATTGTGAAGCGTTCAATGTTCTGAGTGTCAATTTTTGAAATATTCATTGTATTTACGTTTTGTTGTCTCTTTCTTGTAGGTTAGGTTAGGGTTCCACATAAATAAACACGTACAGGCAGGGCACTTAGGTTTTATCGGGTTTAAATACCTATCAGATTACAATTTACCGGAAAATAATGCGTTAAATTGTAATCTTTCGACAGTTTGCAATTACGCGAGTTAAATTATAATCTAACGGTTTTTACAATCTTACGGTGACATACACATATTTTTAAAAGTTTCCTAAAGTTATGATTGCTAATATGAATAATAATAGGCCTATTACACGGCACTTTTTACAGGGCGCTGTGGTAAGAATGGGCGTGGCCGTTAGTTAGAGCGTCGATTATTACACAGCAATAAGGACCTCCCTCCTCCTCCCTAATTTTTATTACACTACACTGATTCAGTGTAAGGGTCCCTGTGAAAAGTGCAGTGTAATAGGCCTATAAACAAGAAGAACCAGCAAGAAACTTGGGGGTATCTTTTTAAATAACATAAATAACTGCAACAGGTTAATTTTAATATTATGTACTATCTCTTGTAGATATAAAACAAAACAATCATCATGATATCCTACTGAATGCTACTAAAATTAACTTACTTTTTCTCTTTGGCAAGTTTTCCAAGTGTCTTCTGTTTGTTTCTGTGGTTATTGAAGAACACTGACACTAGCTGGTAATCTCGCACTAGCCTTTTTCTCCGCGTTCTTTCCCGTAATCGCCGCGTATAAATGTCTACTTGACTCAACTTTAGGGCTGAAAAAGATTTAATTCAGATTATATTTTAACATTATTTCTAAATTAAATAGAATGTTACATTGAGGCTATTTCTGTTGTACGCCATCTCTAAATTAATATGACAGGTTTATTTTTATTGCTTACCCTTTCATCACCTATGGAAAGGGGAGCACTAAATTTAGAGCAGTCATTTTAGTTTAATTTAGAGATAGTAAGTAGTAGAAGTACATTTGTATGTAGAAATAATATAAATAAATGCAAACTATAATATGTTAATGCAAGAACACCCAAATGTATTCTTTAAGTTAATTAAAGGTATTTGTATTATAGTATACAACAGAATTGGCCACATTGTATTTAAATGAATCTTCTGTGGTTCGGAATATCTTTCTTACCAAGAAAGAGAAAGAAACTTGGCAGTAATGTATCATAATATCACTACATACATGATGACTGATTTAATTATCTACTACCAAAAAAAACAATTCTATAGTATACATGATATTATGATATATGAGTAGAGTAATAACTGGCCTCAGCCAAAGCCACATCATCAACGATGTGACAATTGAGATGAGAATCCCCTTCCCTGCCAGGAATAAAACCCAGGATCTCCCAGAACCGACGACATAGCACTCATCACTGCACCAACATATTATACTATAGTATAATTAACTCACCAACATCTAATTCATCATCCTCCGAGTTGATTGACAGGGTGGATATCAATTGTTCAGCTTCATGATCATGTTCCTGTAATAAATTTATTTTATGTAAATAAATTGTTTATTTGCTGGAAACATTGCCCTTCAAGAATATCAAATTCTACACTGCATTGTACCAGAAAACTAAATCATTTGGCAGTACATCCTTGCTGTTAGAGTGGTATCTAGCCACGACTGAAGCATTCCGCAAGGCCAGTCCAAGGAAAATTCAAAAATTATAAATTTCCAAATCGACCCTGCCGGGGATCTCCGCACTTTAAGTCAACAGCGCTCAACACTGCGCTAGGGAGTTGTTGAAAGGCAGCATGTGTTATTGATGTAAAGGCAGCTTAACTATGATATTATACAAAGCAGTTCATTAATACATCTCTACTATTAATAACATTATTCCTCGACAAAACAACCTTTATCCATGCAGATTTTGTAAAGGCTCTCCTAAAAACCAAAAACCTTAAATGAAGAACCTCTTTAACACTTATTGAGATGAGCACATTAATTATTTGCCACTCTCAAGTTGATTTTGCTAGCACAATATATCCCCTTCATAATGAATATTTCCCATCTGCATCTGCATCTTATCATGCCTTAATAGAATAATCAGTCAGTGGCAACAATAAATAAATGGCTAAGAAAGATTTAAAGGGCTTATTGTATGCCAATTACCAAGATAAGTAATAAAATAAAATAAAAACTATTTTACCCTTTCAAAATCATCCCTATTTGACATATATCCAAGTTGTGCAGCTTCATCCGCTGCTATAGCTAATGGTTGTAGTCTGGAGATGGCACTAGGACTAAGAGGTCCCTCATCTTTATCAGCACAATGCAGTGATGGACGACTGGTGCTCTCTACATTGCCCCAAGTTGCACGTCCTATGCTTCCTTCCAAATATCTTGTAATGTATTCATCTTTTGCCTCTGAAATGAGTACAAGACAGTAGTGTAATGGATTGACGTGATTTTTTGCATGGGTATAGTTCAGAACCTAGAGAGTGACAGACACGTGTAGGTAAGTACTCCAGGATCTCAAAAAAACATAAATTCACATAGTTTGTCTGTGTCGCAGGCATCATCTAATATTATTATTAGCCCAAAATTTGCCTGTTTTAACAATCATTATTATTCAAAAATCTAGGTAAAGTTGAAAATAAATGTGAAAGATTACCATCAGGTGACCGTGTTTCTATATGTTTTGATATATCTTCCCAATTTCCAAAACCAAATTGTTCTATTGCATCTAAGAGTCTAACTTCCTCATTTGCAGACCAACTACTTCGACCCAAAAATATTCCAAACGCTCCTGAGTCCTGAAATTTTTTATTACACAACTCAAAAACTATTTTATCCAACCTAATACTATGAATTAATGGATTTGATTATTTTTTACCATAAACTGGTAGGAGTGGTCATTTTTGTGCGGCCCAATCTCAGCACCCAGTGAAAAACACTGAAAGAACATTTTACATTAGTATCTTTAGAATTTCAAAATTTGCGCCAAAACAGTAAACAAAAATGGCAACGATGCTACTTCACCTGCAAACAAATATCAAAATCTTTACATTCCGCACATCTCACACGCACACCATTGATTTCTTCCTGACAATAAGTACAATTGTATTTAGCATACAAGTCTGAAAACGACATTTTTGAAGGCACACCATCTAAAATTCGTAATCTAACAAACTTGGCAATTTTAGAAAAATTTACACGCCAGCCATTTTTTCTACCATAGACAATGTGACAAAGATGAATGTTTTTTTATTAACTGGTTTTTACGGCTCTGGGTTCCAGCCCTTCTGAGCCAAACGTAGACGGTAGACACAAACTGAAACTAAGTACATTACTTTACATTTTATCTTTATCACAGTTTGGATTTCTTTTACTGGATCTACGGCTCTAGATTCTAACCACAGATCGCATTAACATTCTTTGTTGTTGTTGTTGTTGTAGTCATTCAACGTTGGAACTAATATTTGAATTCACAGACATTTTATAATAAATATGATTTAAATATAGTCATGAGAATGTAGGTGATATTAAGTTGACATCTTAGCCTTATCATACAATTCAAATTTCATCAAAGATGTCAATTAAAAAAAGAAAATTGCAATTAAAAACGAAAGAAACTAATACTTAATTACAATAATTACGTCAAATTTCATATTTGGGGGGTACTCAATTATTGCACTTTAACTTAAAACTTTGAAGCCCATCGAGTAAGTTGAAGCCTTAGATTAACTTAAAGTTTGAAGGCTGAAGTTCATTTCCGTGGCCTTAGCGTACCTACCTATCCATCGGTCTATCTTAAATCTTTCCCATTCATTTTGATGAAATTTGATACATACAGGTTGATCCCGGGGAAGTACATGGCTACTTTGTATCCAGGAAATTTGGAGTTCCCGAAGGATCCAAAAAAAATTTCCTCGCCGACGAAGTCACGGGCAACTGGACTGACCATGATACTGTATATGCATGGCATAAGTATCAACTTGATGTGCAGAAAATAAGTTTCTGTAAAGAGCTTAGGCCATAACCATTGAAAAGATAATAACACGATTGATAGGTGAACAAAAAAAAATGAATTGTTATAGATTTATTATGCCTTTGAAACCTTGAAACAATATTATTTGTTAGTACAAATTGCCTTTCATTTCAAAACACTTATTAGTAAGGAGATTTCTGTTTTCATCTAGCTTAGTATCTGTAATGGTCTGGTTTGTATGGGCCTTCCACTGAAACTCCAATATACTTTGCTTGTTTTGGTGTTAATTTTGTAAGTTTAACTCCCAAGTGATCAAGATGGAGGGCTGCAACTTCTTCATCTAACTTCTTCGGCAAAGTGTGGACACCAATTGGGTATTCGTTGTGTTTAGTCCATAGTTCAATCTGTGCTAGGACTTGGTTAGTAAAAGAATTAGACATGACAAAGGATGAGTGACCAGTTGCACATCCAAGATTAACAAGTCTTCCAGAAGCAAGGACAATAATATGGTTGCCATTTTCTAATTCATAACGATCCACATGTTGTTTGATGTTTACTTTCTTGGCATTCTTATCCAACCAAGCAACATCAATTTCAGTATCAAAGTGACCAATGTTGCAAACAATTGCATCATCCTTCATTTTCACAAAATGCTCTTTTGTTATTATTTCAATGTTTCCAGTGGTTGTGACAAATATTTGACCTATTTCAGAGGCCTCTTCCATTGTTGTAACTTGGAAACCCTCCATTGCTGCTTGAAGGGCATTGATAGGGTCTACCTCTGTAACAATAACCCTTCCTCCAAACCCTTTGAAGGCCTGAGCACATCCTTTGCCAACATCACCATAACCAGCAACTACACAAACCTTTCCAGCAATCATAATATCAGTGGCCCGTTTGATACCATCAAGAAGAGATTCTCTGCATCCATATAAGTTATCAAATTTGCTCTTTGTTACAGAATCATTGACGTTTATAGCAGGGACTTTCAAGAGACCTTCACGGAACATTTTGTATAAGTTGTGTACACCTGTGGTTGTTTCCTCAGTAATGCCTTTGCAACCATCCAAAAGTTGTGGGTGTTTTGTGTGAACCAAATTAGTCAAATCACCTCCATCATCCAAAATCATGTTGAAGGGCTAGAAGACAAAAACATTTGTATTATATTATCTAAATATATAAAAGGAAAAGGTGGCTATCTGACTGGTCTATCAACGCACAGCTCAAAGTACTGGAGAGTCAGACTAAAATTTGGCAAGCAGATAGCTATTATAACGTAGACATCCGCTAAGAAATATATCTATACTAATACTAATTACTAATATACTAAACTAAACTAATAATATTATAAATGCGAAAGTTTGGATGATGTCCATTGCTTGTTACTCAATCACGCCCCAACGGCTGAACGGATCTGGCTGAAATTTGGCACAAAGATAGATTATAGTCTGGAAAAGCACATAGGCTACTTTTGATCCCCGAAAATTAAGGAGTTCCCGTGGGAACCAAAAAACCTCAATCCATGCAGACAAAGTTGCGGGCATTAGCTAGTAAGACTTTCACTAACCTTTCCATCAGGAAAGATAAGCGTTTGCTCAATGCACCAAATGTATTCCTCATCTGTTTCCCCTTTCCAGGCATAGATAGGGATTCCAACAGCCACCAAGGCAGCTGCCGCTTCATCTTGTGTACTGAAAATGTTACTGCTTGACCATTGCACCTATAAAAAAGCATTCATTTTATTTAACATATTATTTGATAAACAATCTTAAATGCTAACTTGTTTGTATAGATTTAAATTATTAAGAATTTCATAAAATATTAAGGATGCATGGAAAAAGTCTACAAGGTTGCCTAATCTGCTTCAATCAACATAAATAGACATAAATGCATTGTTACAAAATATTTGTTTGTCAGAAATGAAGATTCTTTTAATTTAATTATTCATATTTTTTTCTAACAATCCAGATTGACAATGACTCCACAACAACAGAACATAATATAATCTCTTGGACAAAGTCAGATGATTTTAGTAGGCATGATTTTACCATCTCACTGATGGTACAAATATTAAGTGTTATCATTGCATCACATGACCCACAGATCAGAGGTGTATGAAGTATATTTGACATAACAGATACATGGCTTATGATAAGTGTTGAATTTGTACAATAAGAGAACGAAGATTACATCACATTTATTATCTTAACTGACTAACAAACTACATTCAACTTGAAAATAACACAAGTTTATCTTAAAATGATAAAGATTCATTCAATTACTAAGTGTATGCTTCCATACATTTTGGTTTTAAAATCTTAGTTTGGATTTTATATAATGCTCGTAGGAACACTTTCCAGCATAAAGAGTAGCATATATGTCCTTCCTCAGGACTCAACCTATGTCTACCGAATATCATCAAAATCAGTTGAAATGATGGGCCAAAACAACTCACATTAGCATTTATTATATTAGTATGATGTGTGATCTGTTCTATCAGATGAGAATTATTATGCAATAATATTATAAAAAAATAGAAGAATTAAAAAGGTAATTTTTTCTTAAATTCTATATTCAAGATGTTTTGTCACTTGTCAGCTTAATCAACATTACAATAAATTATTTATAACTATAATCATAATTAAACTCACATTGATTGAGGTAATAGCAATTCTGAACAATTAAATGTAAAGAGAAACACCCTTTGAAGAGTTTCATGCTTGGTGTGTAGTATCGTAGAATCCATATTTTTACTCTGTGTCAATGTGAATCAACCCTAACAAATCATAGTTGAAAATAAGTTATACATTTCAAGTTAATATGTGGTTAGAACTACAAACAGAACAACAGTTCGACTTAATAAGTTTAACAACTGACTCTATTCTATTAGCTTTTGCCTCGCTCATTCATAATATAATATCTATTACTTACTTCTGCTCCTAACTCTATCAGTGTTTCAATAAGTACTGCAGTTTGTACAGTCATATGCAGACTGCCAGCTATTCTGGCACCTTTAAGAATCTTGCTCGGAGCATACTTTCTGCGGCAAGCCATTAAACCAGGCATTTCTTTCTCTGCAAGCATGATCTCCTTGCGGCCAAGTTCTGCCAACTTTTCATTTGCTGAAAACCCCAATATTTCCTATTAGCATTATGTTTTGAATTCTATACCCTACAAGTTTTTGCCCGCAGCTTTGCTTGCATATTTCATTCCTTCAGGGGTAGAATTTTCCTTTCTTAACAGATACCTACATAATAATACATGTAGGCATCTGCTAAGTTACTTATTTGCCAAACAGCCTGTTAAGGTTTGCAAACTACTGTCAAAATTAGACATTTATTTCTGGTTTAAACATAACCTGGCCTGTATGCAAGAGGGTCTTCTGCGGGCGGGCACAAGTTTGAGCTGTGTGTTGATAGATGAGTTAGACAGTCACTTTTTCCTTTTAAATATTTAGATAAATGCTTAGCTGGGATATAGTTACGCCTATATGCAAACTCTTAAGTTCGTAGATGCAGCAACTGGTAATTGGTTAGTCGGTTGGTTCTTTCTTTTAGAGTCATGAAAAAAATATCCTTATTACAACAATATTTAGGTGCAGTGGCAGTGTGGGTCGCAAGTAGTATTATATGAATATGTCACCGTAAGATTGTAAAAACCGTTAGATTATAATCTAACTTGCAAAATTGCAAACTGTCAAAAGATTATAATTTAACACATTATTTTTCAGTAGATTGTAATCTGTTATGTATATTAACCCGATAGAACCTACCTGATTATATATGTCGAACCCTATCCTAACCGACAAGAAAGACACAATAAAACGTAAATTAATATTTCAAAAATTGACACTCAGAACATTGAACAGTTTACAATGCTGACAGTTTACAATTTCGAGAGTTAGATTATAATCTAACCGTTTTTACAATCTTGCGGTGACAAATAAATACTAACTATTTCAAAAACAAAAACTTTATTTCAAATACATTTGATTGTAACTATGATGCTATTCAATAATAAATCAATCAAGCCGCAACAAAACAACAGATCGACGTATTTTTTGGTATGGGTATAGTGAGGACCTGGAGAGTGAGATAGGCTATTTTTTATTCCGGAAAATTAAGGAGCTACCGCGGGAATCAAAAAATCTTAAACCACATGGACGAAGTCGCAGGCATCAGCTGGTCGCAAATAGATTATCCTTGATCATAACCTCAAAGACTATTAAAAAATTTAGAATAATTAAAACAAATATTATTAATAGGTGTCGTAAATTAATTTAATTACTCTATTTAGTCTCATCAAACTTACCGATTTTGTATGCCGGCTTCATTTTATAATATTTATTTATGAACAATCACACAATATTTAAAAGCGAGCTAATTTATTTAATGTGTAATTTGGTGAGGAAAGAAATATTTAAAGTGGTACACAAATATCAATTAAATCACACACAATTATATGAATTAGGATTTAGCAGTTATGTTAATGTACCACCGCCGGCAAACGTGCTTTCCTTTGGCCCTGATGGCTTGTTTCAGGGCCTTTGCACTTAGAACATTTTTCTGTTGTATGGGGATGTTAGTTCCACAACTCCCTAAAGGATGGCGCTCATGGCGCTTATCTTGTACTGAAATTATGTATACATAAAAGTCTGTGATCAGGGTCTGTGATGGCGCTGAACTAAGTGTTCGTTCAGAAGCTTATGTTTTAGATAAATTAATGATTTTGCCATTTATATAAACACAAAGCTAATAATATATAAAACTTTTTTTTTGAGCAGAATATGAGTTATCTTAGATAATTTATAAAGATTTATCTGTTATAAATTAAGTTTAGTGGAATGAATTAGAAGGTTAATGAAACATTTGTGTTTTAATTTCCAAACGTGGACAGCCGCCATTTTAAAGTTTAAAATTCGACATTGACATTGAGACATTGACGTTTTCTGGCATGCCGGATGCCGGGTGGACAAAATTATTATTTTTGTGATAAATTCGTTACAATGCGAAACTATATTAATAGAGTGTGTATTAAGTGTGTACGATGTGAAAACATGAAACTGTGGAATAATTGTTATACTTTATGTATATTTTTTGTAATTGAGAATATAAGAGAAAATAATCAACATGCGTTTCATTTACTAACATCTGAACATCTTTATAGTTTGTGTTTATCGTATAATAATTTATCTTAATTATTACAAGGTCACATAATTCTGTAGTTGCAGATTTAGGTGATCTTGTAATAATTAAGATAAATTATTATACAATACACTTTGTAATATATAGTACTATAGCATTGTGTTATGGTTATATATATATATACATATTTTAGTTGGACAACTTCCCGATAGATGTCGCTGTACATGGAAAGTCGAGTAGCAACTCTATACCAGTATATATAATGTACTCTGTGGCTTGTTTGTGGCTCCCACCAGGCGGGGTCGTCTCTGTAGGCAAGCTTTGGAATACCTACGGGGGTCAGAACTGGGTTGCCAGGAACTAAGACTATTATGAGAGACCGAAATTTCGGTCTCTATTAATGTTTTTTTTTTTAGAGTTGGCAAATAAAGTCATGTATCGTGGGTGCCAAGAAGTTTAAAAGCTACCATCTGGTAGTTTTAGCCATTTTACATCGATAAAGTATCTGACGCCTGAAATAATATTTCAGCATATGTATTCAATTTTAATACTACTTCAATGGAATAAAATTAATAGTCATGCAATATAAAATAGAGATACGTTCTTTGAAAGTTGATATATAAATTTTACAAAATTAGAATTGTACCATTTTGTTGTATTAACTTGGTAGCCCCAATTACTAACTTCACAAGGAAAACAGAAGGAAAATAAAAATGTCTGCCGGCGTGTGATGTTATTTCTTGTGTGTGAAAATCTATTTATGCAACCTCTGTTAACTAGGTTCCTCCGTCCATTGAATGCCGATAACCGAAACATCACCCGTGTTGTTGTTTACGAGATAGTGGCTCTATTGTGTTTTCAATTAACTAAGCTTAGACTAATAACGCATATTTACCTAACTATATTAGGAGAATAAAAGGAAACGTTTTAAGTGTGATTCTTCGCCTGCCGATGACCGTGAAACCTCATTATTTTGATTTCCGATACCTGGTACCACTAATAGTCTGCGGTACGTACCTACTTTTATAATTTGTTTTAGGTTAGATCCATGCGTTAAGGGTAACGTACCCTTATTGTACCATACTAGTTTTATATTGTACTCATCATCATCGACATCATTCCCACCCATTGCCAGCTCACTATTGAGCATGAGTCTCCTCTTGCAGTGAGAATTGTTTGGCCATGGTCCACCATGCTTGCCAAGTGTTTATTGGCAGACTTCAGACACCAGAGAACTCGGGCTTGCAGATTTCTTTAAGATGGTTTTCATCACCATTTGAAGCAAATGATAAATTGGAATTTTCTTAAAATTATTCATTCATTTTATTTGTTGCAGTTGTGAATTGTGGGCAAAATATTGCAGAAAAACAATGGTCCTATATATAGACTTTCAGTTCAAATTGTACACAGAACACAGAATGCTATACCATCTACATTTTAAGGAAACAGCATTTGTCAACTTTCCATTAAAGAAATTGAGACGTTTTGCCTCTCCGGATATAGAGGTAAGTTAATTGAGTGCTCTAATTTCTCATTTTCTTTCAAGAAAAAATATTTAAAACACTGAAACATTTGTTCTTCTTAACTAACTCTTAATAATATTATAAATGCGAAAGTTTGGATGGATGGATGGATGTTTGATACTTAATCACGCCCCAAATGAACAGATCTGCATGAAATTTGGCACAAAGATAGATTATAGTCTGGAATAACACATAAGCTTCTTTTTATCCCAGAAAATTAAAGAGTTCCTACGGGAAATAATCTCAATTCATGCTAACAAAGTCGCAAGCATCAGTTAGTACTTATTATATTTTATGATATTGATTTTGATTCATTGATTAATTGACTGACTGACTCTTGAGGCTTTATTGATTGATTCTGTTTGGAACCGTCAACCCCAAATGAATTAGGATAAATTAGATGATTTTAACAAAAAACACGGTTGTTGCTGGCATGTTTGCTAAAATGGCGCAAGGTAGTGGTCAATAATGCAATAAAGCATATTTCCTAGATGTTCTAAGAGTTTTGTAACCAAATGTGAAAAACAGACAGAGAGTTATATTTATGCTGAGACTATTGGCACTATAAAGATTGACGTGGTTTTGTATATGGGTATAGTTGGTGACCAAGAGAGTGAGGAAGGTTACTTTTTATCCCGCAAAAGTTCCTGCAATAGTCGCAAAATTAATATAATATTCTTATTTTCTCATAGGTATATTTTAAATCTCCAAAGTAAAATGAAATGTTCTGTTACAGATCACTTAGATGCAGCTGTGACAGCGGACGTTATATCCAAAATGGACAAGCTGTTTGACACTCTGAACAGCGATACAGTGAATCTGAGTAGATTGCATGATAATAAGAGTGATTTTTAGATCGAGGAAGATTATTAATATAATAATAATTATTAGTGGTTGAATGAATGAATTATTCCCATCTTATGATGGGAATAATTCATTCATATGCTTATGTGTTTTAATTGTATTTTTTGTATATGTCACTGTAAGATTTTAAAAACTGTTAGATTATAATCTAACTCGCGAAATCACAAACTGTCGAAAGATTACAATTTAACTCTTTACTTTGCGGTAGATTGTAATCTGTTAGGTATATTAGTCCGATACTACTGATTATATATGTCAAACCCTAACCTAACCTACAAGACAGACAAGAAAACATAAATACAATGAATATTTCAAAAATTAACACTCAGAACATTGAACAGTTCACAATCTGTCGACAGTTTACAATTTCGCGAGTTAGATCTAACGGTTTTTACAATCTCATGGTGATATATTTAATGTAACAATTTGCACGCCATATGATTGGCAGATTGTGGCTCGTAACTATACTATTGTAACAACTTGCTATGTACTCACCTATTAAACAGCGTATTAATGATTATGAGGAGAGGGAAGCCTTTTGCAACCAATTTAAAAGTTTCATCTCCTCATTTTGCATTTATAACTGAAATGAAATTGTTTTTACAATCACTCTAATTTATAGGTTCTAAAAGTACACCACCTTTACTAATTAGTTGGCAGTACTAGTATCATTTTATAAAACTTTAATACTAAAATGAAACATGTGGAAATGTTGTTGATAGGATTCATAATATTTAATTATATTTCTGCCCATTTACATATTGTTAGCTAGATGCATAATATTGTTTTATTGTTCTATTATAATATTATAATTGTTAATAAAGACATTCCAACTTAGAGCCAAAATATTGTTTTTTTTAATTAATTACTAGTAAGAATAATGATTAATTATTGTTTCTATAAATTAAGGCTACTTGTCCACAAAAGCGAAGCTGGGATGGTAATCAGTGAAATTGCACAATAATTTAATTTATTTTTATTTAATAATTCAATTAGTGTGCAATTTACTATTAATATACTGGTTAGTTTCCCAGTTCTGCTTTTGTGGACAGGTAGCCTTTAAATGAATATTTAAAAATAAGCTTGTTTTGAATTTCCCGCAAGTTTTTAAATTTCCCGCATTCGGTAGTTTCCTGGGGGTCAGCAACAGATGGCGCTATTTTTAATGCCGTTTTTTTTGTATGGAGTTGTCATTCTTCTCCCCGTAGTAAATATGTTCCTTGGCTCCCACCGACCAGAAAAAGAAGGTCAGGCGGGGTCGTCTCTGTAGGCAAGCTTTGGAATACCTACGGGGGTCAGAACTGGGTTGCCAGGAACTCTTCCATTATGAGAGACCGAAATTTCGGTCTATATTAATGTTTTTTTTTTAGAGTTGGCAATTATAGTCATGTATCGTGGGTGCCAAGAAGTTTAAAAGCTACCATCTGGTAGTTTTAGCCAGAGACAAGTAACATATAGGATATAGACAGGCAACTCCATAGACACGATTTGAACAAAATAGCGGGCAGTAGTGTGAGTGTACATCGACGCACAGATACACACATACGAGCTTTAGGTACATCTATATATTTCATTCATAAAAAGATCGTGCATCTCACTCTTCCACTTTATCCATTCATTTATATTTGGTTATGAATGAATTTTCATTCATGACCAAGCCTATCCTTTCTTTCACGATATATATAGCCTACTGATAACGATATCTACTATGGTTATGGCGGAAACGGAAATAGTAAATTTAGGGATGAGCCAATCAATAGGGTTGGATAATCAATATCAATAAAATACCGATTTTTCTCACATATCGATTTTCGAAACTACCGATTTTTAGTTCAGCAATGATATTTTTAAATTATTTCTAGGTTTAAAAATAAAAGATGAAGGATGTTAAAACTGATTTAATTATTTTCATATTTTAAGCTACCACCGGTTCGGAATGTTGTTTCCAATTGAGAAGAACCGGCAAGAAACTCAATGGTTACTCTTTTAATAATATATTTTTGTGGTGTTTACAATAATTATAAATGTGTAAAAATTAATGTTAATAAATAATATATATATGGTAACAATTGATTTGATTTATAAAATAGCGTTTGTCTCTTGAAACTTAAGTCGGTAAAGTAATTAGTGTTTTTAGATACTGGCAACATTGAAGCAAAAAAAAAAACATGCCACCATTTATTTAAAATTTCCCGCCATTTCTCCCGCCTCTCCAAAATTTCACTAGACATACACTTTAAATTTATTATCTATATATTTAAAAGCGAAAGGTCACCCACTGATTCATCACGATGTTTCAGGAACTATAAAGCTTACAAACTTGAAATTTGAAAGATAGGTTCATTCTATGATTGGTGTAGACGTCAGCCAAGAAACGGTTTTGAGAAAATTCATCCCTAAGGGGTTGAAATGGGTGTTGTAAGTTTGTATAGAAGTCCTATGTGTTTGAAGTTAGAGACCTGAAAATTGGCAATTAAGGTGATAGTTATAAATAATAAAAACCCATATAAGCAATTTTACGAAAATTCACCCCAATAGGGGTAGGAAGCTTACATGAGGGTTTTAAGTTTTTGATGTTAGAGACTTGGAAAATCGGGATTTAGGTTATTAGTTTTAAATTATAATAACCTGTATGATCAATTTTACGAAAATTCACCCCAAAGAGGGTGAAATGGGGGCTGTAAGTTTGTTTGAAAGTCCTTAGTGTTTGAAGTTAGAGACTTGAAAATTGGGATGTAGGTTAATAATTTTAAATAAAAATAACCTGTGTAAGCAGTTTTACGAAAACCCACCCTAAAGGGTGTGAAATTGGGGTTGGAAGCTAGCATGTAGGTTATAAGTTTTTAAAATCGACTTTAAGGTTATTACTTATTAGTTTTAGCCGCTATATATACCTACGCTTTTTGCAGCGGGTAAATCTCATAGGAAATCAGAAATTGTACGCGGGCGAAGTCATGGGCGACCTCTATTAGTCAATAATTTTCAAAAATAATAACTTTATAAAAAAAGTCAGGTACCGCATATAATATTAACATTGGTTCATTGTAGTGCAAAAAACATACATTGGCGTGGCCTTTTTACTTGTGTTTATAGTACAAGCACAGGTATTACTTTGCATGATATCAGATACTAGGCTGGATTTTTAATTTGTAGTAAAATGATTATTATTACTAAAACCCAAAACGGCATGCCAACTTACATTAGTATTTTATGATAATAATACATACAGCTTGGAAAACTTATCTGGGCATGGTTCGAGGCGCCGATATCTATTAAAAAAACAACATTTAAGGATCAATACAAAGTAGACTGTTAGTTCCACATTAATTAGGCTCAGGTATGTTTGCCAAGCTATATAAATACTATTCATTATAGTTATATTCGTTTCTAGATTGATATCTCAAGACAACTAACTAAGAGAATTAAAAAAAGTAAGAATATACTGAAATTTGGTACTACCACAATATAACTTTTTATACCAGTGCTTAAAATAAATTTTAATTTTATGTATTTAAGTATATTCTTACAAATTCTAATTTCATGCTAATCTCGGCTTTAATAATTAATCATACACAGAAGTATTTACAGTACTTGCATAATGTACGTAGAGCAAAATAAAATTTACAAAATGATCACAAAAATATATACTCCAACAAAGTGATACCATACATTTTTGATATTTTTGGTTAGGGAAGTGAAAATTAATTAAAGTTTTGCAAAAATCAACTCTTTTTTTGACCGTGTATATAGTTATGCGCCATTTAAATATTTTTATACTTAGTCTGTCTAGTGAAGTGCAATATGAAAGGAAATTTTAAAAAGTAGTTTGGGTATCTCTGGAAATACCTGAAATAAATAGACGCACTTGATCTTTTCGTATATTGCCCCCGTTAAATGATAATAGTAACGTTAGAATAATGCACTTAGCTTTGACTAGACAGGCCAGAGTAAAGAAATAGCATTATTAAAATCAGTCCAAAAATTAAGTATATTTGCACCAATGCTAATTAATTACATAGTTTTCCAAAAAATGTGAAGATAAAATATAGTACTTACTTACTTATAGTTCAGTACCAAACTAATATGTGTTTAATGATTTTCCCTAAGAGATTTTTAGAGTACATAGTAGTTGTTGTACCTTTTAGTGAACCTGTGAAGTTGTCACTATGCACTCACAAAAAATACTTTTAAAACTAAGGCTATATCAAACTTCTGCTCTATTAAATATAAAGACTTGCATATGAGATGTACTATATTTTGTTGTGAAACGACATCTTAATAGTTACCATAATATTAATACTGCATATTTATCAAAAGGATAATCTAAACTCATAAAAATGTTCTCAGAAATGTGAGGATATTCTCAAGTTCGATACTGATTTAATACTGAATAGTACAATCATAATCATACTTATATTTATATCAGACAACACTAACATGAAATAGTAGGAAAGTAGTACTTAATTACCTCAATAATATATTATAATAATGTATAAAATAGGTAAGAACTTATATAAAAAAAATGTAGGTAGGTGTGTTTTATCTTCACATTTTGGTGCAAATACCTACGAGTGTAATTATAGTCCCACCAACTTATCTGACCCGGTGGCCAAAATTGGAACTAATTTTTATGACTGATAATAATTTTTAAAATATTTTATTTTTAGTAGATCGCAGCGACGCTGTCACCGGGTCAGATAAGTTGGTGGGGCTTTAATTATTATTTCGTAAACTGAGTTTCTGTATCAACTTAATAAGTATTGAATTCTAAACCAAGAACTCCACCACCACTACAGCCCATTAACGTGCCACTGCTGGGCACAGGCCTCCACTCTCATAGGAGAGCGGGAATTAGAGCTTAGACCCACCACGCTGCTCCAATGCGGGTTGGTGGGCTTTAACGACTATTACCACGTTAGTGATAATAACCGGGACCGACGGCTTAACGTGCTCTCCGAGGCACGGGGGTGAAACACCGCCAACTTCCTAACTCCGGGCTAGTATTGAGAATTTCTAGTCAGAAAAACCCAACACTTATTATGGCCCGACCCGGGACTCGAACCCGGGACCTCGTCAGCCGCAGTCAAACATGCTAACCACTAGACCAACGAGGCAGTCAGAGAGACCAAGAACTCATCTTTGTATAAATTAGCCACTAGGCAGTTACCTACCTAGATTATTTATCAAGCAGTAAGCACTAACAATATTTTTAACTGAGTGTGTCTCTGCTATGCTTCGGCACATCTTATTAACCGATATTGAGAAACTTGTTGTAAACATAGTTTGCATACACCGGATGGGCAGCATACGTTTTAAGCCGGAAAATTAAAGAGTTCCCACGGAAATCAAATGATGTTAATCCAGAAAATCCAAAGATAAACTCAAATCGTAATTCAAAAAAAAGTGCACAAACAAACGTACAACCTCTTATGGCAAACACATATCCCGTCTCCGTTCCGTCGTGGGTAATTAATACCTATTATGTTGACACAGAAAAGTTATTGTACACAATGCAACTTATTTTAAAATACATAATTATTGGATAGATGAGAACAGAAATGGAAAATGGATATAATTATATTTTAACTGAGATTCTGTATTAACTTAATAAGTAGGTAGGTATTTAGTTTTAAACCAAGAACACACTTTTGTATTAATTAACCACTAAAAAGTTACCAACCTAGTTTACCAAGCCAGTAAACACTAAAATCTCTAAACAAAGACAATCCAAACTAATTTTATAAATGCGAACGTGAGTCTGTCTGTCTGCGACGCTTTAATGGCTTTTATTCAACCAACGCTGACGAAATTTGGTACAGCAATAGCTTTCATGCATGTGAAAGACATAAGACTTCTTTTTATTCCGTATAAACGAAGTCGCGGGCATCGAGTATAAAATATATTAATAAAGTTTTCATCCTTAACAGCTTTTATCTGTGATAAGGAGGATATGACAATGTTACTCAAAGACTTTGACGTCGTACTATAACTGGCACCCTTGGTAACTTAGTAGCAATCAGGTTTTCCATTCCTGCTCCCTTTTCCCTTGAATCAACATTGTGAATTCTTCTATTAAAATAACACACCATTGTCTAACTTGCATTCTTATAACAAACAACCAAAAAGCTTTCAAAAAATTTGATTTGTGATCATTGCAAGTATACCAAGACGTATCAAGATCTTCAAATTGTTTAAATAATTCAGAATATATGTAAACTTTACAAAGTGTTGGCAAGATATGGTCGATAATATAAATACAACGCCATACTAATGTCGACAGTTTATCTGAAGGATAATACAATTTTCTGTTAGTAGAATCATATTCTTTAATTGATATTAAAGAATGAAATGGTTCAATTTCGTTAGACAACAGAGCGTTTTTACAATTTTGACATTGCGAACAATTTAGTCTGGGAAATAAATAACGACAGACTGCACCAGCAATATAAGCTACAGAATGGGTCTGAAAAATGTTTTCAGAAGGAATACATTTTTCAATAAAAATAAAATTTTGAGCATCAGAGCTGCGGTCAATACTATCAACATTATGTTTCCGGTTAGTAACTAAATTTCTTAAAGTGCCTAGCATTTTATCATCATCCCTAGTACAATTTGTGTATAAAGATTTCCCAGTTGAAATATCATTCATGAGCAATGTCTTATACAATGCAACAAACTGATGACAGTCTGGATGTGTGTTACATCCACCCTGTCCTCAAATTTGTCCAAAAAAATTTTCCAGAGGATCCTGGTTTAAACGCTTCAGACTTAAGAATTTTATTTCTGGAATCAATCTGAGATCCGACCAAAGGTGCTTTACAGTTTTTATGTCATGAATGAAATTGTGTAACATCAATGGCTTACTTTCTTTTGAGTCTGAAGCGTCAAATTTCATTGATTCTAACTTTTTCAAAGCTTCATTCCAAAAGTCTAAATGGTTTGAGTTTAAAGACAAAGCATTCTGTAAACTACCACGTGTATGGCCGGTACAATTCAGGCTGTCAAATAAATTATTAAAGAACAAAAGAATCTCAGCTGTGAAAAAGCCATCATCAATGTTGACTAATAGCACATTATAATTATGCAGTCTTCTAAGGTCTTCATATATCTTCATCTGGTTGTTCAACAGTAGCGACACCTGCCTGCTGAACACTTGCGCAGCATACACAACCTGTAAATTTTAAAATGCTCGTCATTCTTACAGAATCGCATAATCTATGTTACTTATTATAAATTTTTTTCTACTATATAATATAATAATTCTGTATTCAATAGCATGCTGCATTCTTATTTTTTATTTTAAAATAAACGATTGTTTCTTCTGACAGAAATTTGATATCAAATCAATCAAATGAAATATCAAACAAATGTTATAAATGCGAAAGTTTGGATGGATGTATGGATGGATGTTTGTTACTCAATACGCTCGAACAGCTGGAATAACACATAGGCTACTTTTTATCCCGGCAAACTAAGGAGTTCCCGCGGGAACCAAAAAACTTCAATCCACGCGGACGTAGTCGCGGGCATCAGCTAGTCTTCAATATATAAATATTATTTTTTCTATACTTAATATAATAAATGCGAAAGTTTAGATGGATGTTTGTTACCCAATCACGCCCCAAAGGCTGAACGGATCTGGATGAAAATTGGCACAGAGATAGATTATAGTCTGGAACAATACACAGGCTACTTTTCATCCCAGAAAATTAAACAGTTCCCGCGAATCGAAAACCTCAACCCACGCGGACGAAGTCGCGAGCATTAACTAGTTAAAAATAGAGGAATGCTTCCTTTGAGTGGAATTTCATATAGCTTCATAATTTAAAGTACATTTCCTCCAGGGTCCGTTTGTGTTTTCCACCCCTTAGTAAGATTTTTATCTATAAATCTTTATATTTCCCCCAAAAATTCTAGAAAAAATATATATACTAACCAAATAGATACTAAATTATTGTGCAGAGCCAAATGCAAAATACGGCAGGGCGACCGCGTATCTTCTACATCAATACATTGTTATCAATTGTTGTGATTGGCTGAATTTGTGGTATTTTGTCCAAGTGGAAGAGTGTTATCCAATCAGAGGTGATTGCGATCGTTACACTGTAGCTGTCAGAGATACGCGGTCGCCCTGCAGCTGAGCGCTTACGCGGAAATTAGAACACGTGTCAGAATGACTGTCCACTTAAAAAAAAATATTTTTTCATTATTAATTAGTACATAAAGGCCTATTACACTGCACTTTTCACAGGGACCCTTACACTTGAAATAGTGTAGTGTAATAAGATTTATTGAGAAAGGGTGCCTACATTGGTCCTTATTGCTGTGTAATAAGCGACGCTCAAACTAGCGGCCACGCCCACCCTTACCACAGAGCCCTGTAAAAAGTGCAGTGTAATAGGCCTATAAATATTTAGACAAAGGTACTAAATAAGTACTAATATCCTATATAACTTCTTTTTGGTGTCGCTTTCTCGTTTAATTTTTTTGTTTTGTTTAATTTTCAAATGACATTGATTCTAAAAAAGTTTCACTTCAAAAACACATAATAATTTGGACACTTGCCTTCATCTTGTCATAAGAATTTGGTTTGACATGTTTGTCTGTGAGTTTGGTTGTCCTTGCAAGACCATGTGCACCATCTAATTCATAGACCCTCAAGACATATTCCCATTGAATACGCTTGTTTCCGATGAGCAGGTTCTTTTTCTGAAAATTATTTCGAAGGCATTTTAACAAATGGGGTACGTCGTACATATGATACACCTTTTTTCCATTAATTTCATAATGTATTATATTATATGGATCATTATCGGAACCAGACCTGAGTATGTTTTCACGTGTATCAGATATTAGTGAATTTATTGCAGCAACATTGGCAGAGCCCTGATCTGACACAGTTGATCTAAAATTAAATCCAGATTTAAAAACTTCAGCAATAATCTCTTTAAGAATATTTTTGAGACTCAATGTTTTAATACCATCACGGACAAAGTAAAAAGCAATGGGTATAACTCATCACTTAAATTTTCCGAGATAAAGAGTAATCTATGTTACTTTCCAGATCATCAACCATTCCCATGTAAAATCACTTCAATTCTTTGCTCTATTGCAGCTTGATTGAAACAAGAATACAATTGAGACAAAACAACCAACAAAAATACATACCTACCTACTTTCATATTTTAAATTTAAGTGTTCATTATACTTAGTTGCTCAAACGAGTTAAATGAGGATACCTTATTAATATCTTTGATAATTTACCTTTAAATATTCAAAGATTAACCTTACTTACCAATTTTCAAGGGAAAAACAGTCAAACTAACCTCACTAGTCACTTCCAAGAAGTCTGTGTAGGCTTTACACTTTAGACTACGCCTAATCGCTTACCAGTTAAATAACAAAATAAGTAATACAAATCACCGCAATTCGTAGTACAAAACATTAAACTTTCATAAAACAATTTTAATTAATTTTAAGGTTAGGACTTATGATTTTCATTGTCATCCTCGGCTTGCGTCGGTTTTTCAGCGAAAATGGCGTCGACCAATAAAAGTGAAGTGAAAACCCCGCGAAATTTAAAATATTTTGTGTGCGTAATTAGAGCGAGATACAATGAGTACTACAATGCCTGAAATGTATGATGATGAAAGAGATGGACAACCCGATAACTCTTGGTACCTTGCACTTCGGGACTCGATAGGGCCTTGTTTTAGCCATTTTACATCGATAAAGTATCTGACGCCTGAAATAATATTTCAGCATATGTATTCAATTTTAATACTACTTCAATGGAATAAAATTAATAGTCATGCAATATAAAATAGAGATACGTTCTTTGAAAGTTGATATATAAATCTTACAAAATTAGAATTGTACCATTTTGTTGTATTAACTTGGTAGCCCCAATTACTAACAAGTCACAAGGAAAACAAAAGGAAAATAAAAATGTCTGCCGGCGTGTGATGTTATTTCTTGTGTGTGAAAATCTATATAAGCAACCTCTGTTAACTAGGTTCCTCCGTCCATTGAATGCCGATAACCGAAACATCACCCGTGTTGTTGTTTACGAGATAGTGGCTCTATTGTGTTTTCAATTAACTAAGCTTAGACTAATAACGCATATTTACCTAACTATGAAGGAGAATAAAAGGAAACGTTTTATGTGTGGTTCTTCGCCTGCCGATGACCGTGAAACCTCATTATTTTGATTTCCGAAACCTGGTCCCACTAATAGTCTGCGGTACGTACCTACTTTTATAATTTGTTTTAGGTTAGATCCATGCGTTAAGGGTAACGTACCCTTATTGTACCATACTAGTTTTATATTGTACTCATCATCATCGACATCATTCCCACCCATTGCCAGCTCACTATTGAGCATGAGTCTCCTCTCGCAGTGAGAAGTGTTTGGCCATGGTCCACCATGCTTGCCAAGTGTTTATTGGCAGACTTCAGACACCAGAGAACTCGGGCTTGCAGATTTCTTTAAGACGGTTTTCATCACCATTTGAAGCAAATGATAAATTGGAATTTTCTTAAAATTATTCATTTATTTTTTTTGTTGCAGTTGTGAATTGTGGGCAAAATATTGCAGAAAAACAATGGTCCTATATATAGACTTTCAGTTCAAATTGTACACAGAACACAGAATGCCATAACATCTACATTTTAAGGAAACAGCATTTGTCAACTTTCCATTAAAGAAATTGAGACGTTTTGCCTCTCCGGATATAGAGGTAAGTTAATTGAGTGCTCTAATTTCTCATTTTCTTTCAAGAAAAAATATTTAAAACACTGAAACATTTGTTATCTTCCTAACTAACTCTTACTAATATTATAAATGCGAAAGTTTGGATGGATGGATGGATGTTTCATACTTAATCACACCCAAAATGAACAGATCTGCATGAAATTTGGCACAAAGATAGATTATAGTCTGGAATAACACATAAGCTTCTTTTTATCCCAGAAAATTAAAGAGTTCCTATGGGAAATAATCTCAATTCATGCTAACAAAGTCGCAAGCATCAGTTAGTACTTATTATATTTTATGATATTGATTTTGATTCATTGATTAATTGACTGACTGACTCTTGAGGCTTGATTGATTGATTCTGTTTGGAACCGTCAACCCCAAATGAATTGATAAATTAGATGATTTTAACAAAAAACACACGGTTGTTGCTGGCATGTTTGCTAAAATAGCGCAAGGTATTGGTCAATAATGCAATAAAGCATATTTCCTAGATGTTCTTAGAGTTTTGTAACCAAATGTGAAAAACAGACAGACAGTTATATTTATGCTGAGACTATTGGCACTATAAAGATTGACGTGGTTTTGTATATGGGTATAGTTGGTGACCAAGAGAGTGAGGAAGGTTACTTTTTATCCCGCAAAAGTTCCTGCAATAGTCGCAAAATTAATACAATATTCTTATTTTCTCATAGGTATATTTTAAATCTCCAAAGTAAAATGAAATGTTCTGTTACAGATCACTTAACTGCTGATGCAGCTGTGACGGCGGACGTTATATCCAAAATGGACAAGCTGTTTGACACTCTGAACAGCGATACAGTGAATCTGAGTAGATTGCATGATAATAAGAGTGATTTTTAGATTGAGGAAGATTATTAATATAATAATAATTATTAGTGGTTGAATGAATGAATTATTCCCATCATAATAATATGCTTATGTGTTTTAATTGTATTTTTTGTATATGTCACTGTAAGATTGTAAAAACTGTTAGATTATAATCTCACTCGCGAAATCCCAAACTGTTGAAAGATTACAATTTAACTCATTACTTTGCGGTAGATTGTAATCTGTTAGGTATATTAGTCCGATACTACTGATTATATATGTCAAACCCTAACCTAACCTACAAGAGAGACAAGAAAACATAAATACAATGAATATTTCAAAAATTGACTCTCAGAACATTGAACAGTTCACAATCTGTCAACAGTTTACAATTTCGCGAGTTAGATCTAATGGTTTTTACAATCTCACGGTGACATATATAATGTAACAATTTGCACGCCATATGATTGGCAGATTGTGGCTCGTACTATTGTAACAACTTGCTATGTACTCACCTATTAAACAGCATATTAATGATTATGAGGAGAGGGAAGCCTTTTGCAACCAATTTAAAAGTTTCATCTCCTCAGTTTACATTTATAACTGAGATGAAATTGTTTTTACAATCACTCAAATTTATAGGTTCTAAAAGCACACCACCTTTACTAATTAGTTGGCAGTACTAGTATCATTTTATAAAACTTTAATACTAAAATGAAACATGTGGAAATGTTGTTGATAGGATTCATAATATTTAATTATATTTCTGCCCATTTACATATTGTTAGCTAGATGCATAATATTGTTTTATTGTTCTATTATTTATAATATTATAATTGTTAAAATAAAGACATTCCAACTTAGAGCCAAAATATTGTTTTTTTTAATTAATTACTAGTAAGAATAATGATTAATTATTGTTTCTATAAATTAAGGCTACTTGTCCACAAAAGCGAAGCTGGGATGGTAATCAGTGAAATTGCACAATAATTTAATTTATTTTTATTTTATAATTCAATTAGTGTGCAATTTACTATTAATATACTGGTTAGTTTCCCAGTTCTGCTTTTGTGGCCAGGTAGCCTTTAAATGAATATTTAAAAATAAGCTTGTTTTGAATTTCCCGCTAGTTTTTAAATTTCCCGCATTCGGCAGTTTCCTGGGGGTCAGCAACAGATGGCGCTATTTTTAATGCCGTTTTTTTTGTATGGAGTTGTCATTCTTCTCCCCGTAGTAAATATGTTCCTTGGTTTGGACCTGCTGAGCGACCGGCTAATAATGACAGCTACAGTAAATGATCGCAATCACAACTGATTGGTTAATGCTCTTCACAGATGCTCTTCCACTAATCAATCAATTGACGCAACAAGAATACCATAAATTCAGCCAATCACAACGGTTGATACTGTAACAATGATTGATGCAGGTTTTACACAATCTCCATATGTTTGGACAAAACATGTTACTTGTCTCTGAACAAAACTTTGGTTTGGTCACTTTGATTTTCAGACAAGGACAAAGACAAAGTGACTTGGTAGTTCTACAAACGTGCTGGTTTGGACCACAGATTTATAAAGTGGTTTGGACTGAAAAAAATTGCATCTCAGATCAAGAAATAAACTTTTTTTATATTAAACTGGCTTTACGGCTCTGAAACATAGGCTTTCTCTGACTTTGATGTTACGATAGTAGTAAAATTAAAGTTATTCAAAACTGCTATAAAACCAAAACACGCTATAAACTATAGATTGTTTTTAAACATGCTATGATGGATTGAGTAACAAATGATATGACCAGTAACTACCCTCCGATTTGGGACAATGTGCAAGATTTCCATTTTTACAGTAAGGTTTAAAAATTAAAACCGAAATTACTATAGATTTATTATTCCGAATAAGGTCAAGGTTAAAATGTCTAAAAAAAACAATACGTTTATTGTTTAAATCTTGAGCGTCTAGTTTTCTCTTTAAGCACTACTCCATTTTGTTCTACTCCACAATCCGTTTTATCCATGCCTTATAATAATCTTGTAAAAATAATCTAACCCTACATCTAAAGGATCTTGTGGGTGTTACTGCTGGGGACGCCGGCAAGGCGCTTCTGAGTGACATTACCAGACTTTGTAATTTTATGTTACCTGGCGAGGTAAATTCATCCTTTTTGCCATTCCTTCCACGGCGCGAGGCTCTGTGCTTTTAATAAAAAGGACGGTGGGATCCGGCCCATCGCTGTTGGCTGCACTTTTCGCCGTTTGGCATCAAAATTAGCGTGTAGACACATAGTTTCGAACCTAAAGGATAAATTCCAACCCATTCAAGTTGGATTTGGCAGTAAAGGTGGCTGCGAGGCAGCGGTGCATTCGGCTCGTACTTTCTTATCGAATGGCGAGGTTGAGGTACTGCTGAAATTCGACGTAAAGAATGCTTTTAATTCATTGGACAGGGCAACTCTGCTTAACGAAGTTTCAACACAGCTTCCCGAAATTTACCCGTATGTTTGGCAATGTTACAGCTCTGCTTCTAAATTATTTTTTGGAGATGGCGATATTAAATCCTCTGTAGGTGTTCAGCGAGGGGATCCTTTAGGTCCAGCCCTGTTCAGCTTAGGGATCCACAACCATATCTGAAATTTAACATCAAAATTTAACATATGGTATCTTGACGATGGAACCATTGGAGGCAACGTGGATGACGTTCTTAAAGATCTTATCGATGTTAAGCAACAATTTGGCAAAATTGGTTTAGAACTAAATTTTTCCAAATGTGAACTGTTTTTCACAGAAAAGCTATCGCAAGATAGAATATCATCGGCCTCTGAATTATTTAATGAAATTACCCCTAATATTAAGATTCTTGATAAACATTCATTTTGTCTTCTTGGTGCTCCTCTTTTTGACGAAGCCATACAACCAATCTTGGACAAAAAAGTCAGAATATATTCGGCACATTCTGACAAATTGGGCGCTCTAAATTCTCACATTGCATTTTCGATCCTAAAATATTGCCTTTTTGTACCTAAATTAATTTATATTCTCCGTGCGAGCCCAATTTGGAAATTTCCTGGACTACTCGATATCATGGATGCCACCTTGAGAGATACGCTAGAAAAAATTCTAAATTTATCTTTTGATGATCAGTCCTGGAATCTAGCTACTTTACCGGTCAAGTATGGTGGCATCGGCGTGAGAAAAATTTCCAGTGTTGCTCTTCCGGCTTTTCTGTCCTCTGTGCATAGTATAAAAGAGCTTAGTTCTCAGATTCTTAATTCTAATTCAGTTTCATTGACCTATGCCACAGAGGCCTTAAAGAGTTGGAAGGTCAGGTGTCCCAATGACGATATCCCGAAGGAATGTTTCACACAAAAACTTTGGGATGTGCCGTTGGTTCGGCTGACACATACAAATTTGGTTCAAAATCTTACAAGTGAAAGGCTTCTAGCTTTATCTGAAAAAGAATCCGGATATTGGCTTCATGCCTTGCCATCGAAAAATCTCGGCACTCTTTTAGATAATGAAAATTTTCGTGTGGCTCTAGGTCTCAGATTGGGAACACCCCTGCGCTTCGAGCACAGATGTCCGTGTGGAAAAGAGGTCGATAAATTTGTAATTCACGGACTCTCTTGCCAAAGGAGCGCTGGTAGGCTTTTTCGGCATGGCTCTCTCAATGATACGATCAAAAGGGCTCTTGCCACCATAGAATATTCCTGCGCTCATTGAGCCAGCAGGGATTAGTTGGGATGATGGCAAGAGACCTGATGGATTGACGCTGGTTCCCTGGGAACGGGGACGGGCGCTGATGTGGGACGCAACATGCGTAGACACATTGGCCCCGTGTCATATCAGGGAGACAGCATCAAGGCCGGGAGCCGCAGCAGAAAAGGTTGAAACCGGCAAGCGGCGGAAGTATGCCTCTCTCATAGAGAGTTACATATTTGTTCCGATTGCCGTGGAGACCCTTGGGCCGTGGAGTCTTAGTGCCAAAAATTTTTACGAGATATTTCACCGCGGTTAATTGCCTCATCTGATGACATAAGGGCTGGCTCATTTTTTGCGCAAAGGATCAGCCTGGCTGTCCAGCGCGGAAATGCAGCCAGCATTCTTGCCACCATTCCACGTGGGCATGATTAATATAGTAATTAGGTTAGGCTAGCTAGCATTAAGTTCTATTGTATTATTTCAATAAAAAAAAACCCGACATTAATACCATTTGAGTACCTTAGTCACTATATTATGAGTGATTTAATTGTAATCAATGAATTATTACTGAAAAGGAAATGTTTTGTTAATAATTATTTTTGTTAGATGACAAGCCTCAATGAAACGTGTAATTGATCGAACAAAGCATTTTCAAATAACCACTGCGTTTAAAGGAACGTAACGCCCTCTGGCATTACATGTCTGCCATCTGTCGTCGAGTAGTTGAAATAACTCGCTAAACAAAACGTTTAGCGCCATCTGTTGTCGAATAGTTGAAAAAACTCGCCAACCAAAACGTTTAGCACCATCTAGTGTGGCAGCAGTACAATGTAGCGTGATTTTTAAAGGAATTACATAATTCTTGCAAATATAGTTTTATTATTCCACTATAATCCTGATCCATGCCCAAATAATGCAAAGCTTAATTATTTTACTGAGAAACGTGGTTAGCAATACTTGAAAATATTTTTTTAGACTCGCTAACCACAACAACTAGCGCCATCTACTCTGGGAAAGCTGTTATTTGCTGAAACATTTTTAATTTATTTCCTCAGTTTTCAGAGCCTTCAGCCTCCTGAAACGTTTTTGTGTGAAAACTATAGAATATAAAAATTACAATATTAAAGAAATCATTGCTGCACATTGATTTTTGATCTCTAGGCAATCTTACATAGTTCCACTGGCCATTTCCTTTCAGCCAGATCCGTTCAGCCGTTGGGGCGTGATTGAGTAACAAATATCCGTACATCCATCCAAACTTTCACATTTATCATATTAGTAAAAGTAAGAGTAAGATTAGTAAGATAAGTATAGGACGGTAATATTAATAAAGTAGCGTGAAGTTTGGGAATTAATTTCAAAATATTTACTAACTCGATTCCTTTGAAATTTTTTTCTATGCGAATAGGTTAGACAAGGACAGAGTATGAATTTTTTGGAGAACCTAATCTATGACATGAATTTATGGGTAGAAATTTCGTGCGAGTGAAACACGAAATGTAAGGTGATACCCTCTATTTTTTATTTTTGGTTTTTGTTCTTGAAATAGACAAATGGAACAGAATCTTTGGTTCTTGTTGTTTTACTCTGGAATGACTAATCATAGTGTCAATAAACCTTTTTAAACAAAGTTAGAGGTTATATTGTTTATTTTGTTGATGTTTTTATTTCAAAAACGGGGTCATTTTTTGTTGTTGTTTTTGTTATTTTTTTGTGTAAACTCTATTAGAAGTGCGATAACCTTTTTAACTATAATCTATAGCTATGTTTCGTAACGATTTGAATGACGTACTGTGTGTTTACGTAGCTCGTACAAGTGATACGATATGATTTAAATAAACACGCCCGGCCGGCGAAATTCGACACCGCCACTTGAGATCTTGAGATTGCACTTGAGATTGGCGCAGATCCGCGGTAACCGAATAAAATTGCGCGCCAGACGAAGGGTTATAATAATAATAATACGTAGCACAAAAGCATAGCACGCTTTTTTTCCATAGTACGGACAGCATGCTGTCCGTACTATGGAAAAAAAGCGTGCTATGCTTTTGTGCTACGTATTATTATTAATATAATATTATATATTATTAACCACCTCTAACGAAAATCATTGAATGATTGGGTATGGATATTGCTGTCTCATGACGGGCCACGCTATGTTTACATCTATGGGTACTCTACTGAGATTTTTATTGCCAGTACATGGATAATTTGAGGGTTGGTACTCGATGCTGTCAAGTTCAGGCTCAGAAGGGGCAGAACCCAGAGCCGTAAAGTCAATTATATAATAAAAAGCTGTGAAGTTGGTGTATGGTGTCAACTGTCAAGCTGCAGCAGAGAGCTGCAGGGCGATTGTCTAAAAATGACAGCTACAGAGTAACGATCGCAATCACCTCTGATTGGGTAGCATTCTTTCACTATTGGCCAAAATCCATAGACGCAGCAAGAATACCATAGATTCAGCTAATCAAAACAATTGATACTGTAACAATGATTGATGCAGAAGATACGCGGTCGCCCTGCTCAGAGACAACTAACCTGCTGTTGTTCTTCTGTCATGGAACCAGAGACATTTGGAACAATAATTCAATAAAATTTCATATTATTTTGTAATCATTGTAATTTATTTGTGATTGCAAGCAATAAATGTTAGAATTTCTGTTGGTGTTCGTTTACGCTATATTCGTGTTGCGTCTAGCACTCACAGTAGCTATCGTATTAAATAAATCCGATCTTAGTTTCAGTACTTTTTGCCCTGTGCAATCGTGTGGAATGTAATGTGATAGTCTAGAAATCTTCGTGTCCTATGTAGTATCCGTCTTCGATCATGAAATCAAGTAAGCGTAGGCTTCAAGCGCTTACTGAAGGCTCTGATGGAATGCCAAATTACCTTAAAATGGAAGACTCCGAAACATCGATACCTCCTGTATTTAGATCTCGATTACACGAACTTTTTTCCCAAATAGAAAAGGAGTTTGACCTTCTGTACACTGAAAACTTAAACTGTAAGTAAGGTATACTTAAAAAAAAAATTTATACACAGGTGTAAATAGTTTTTAAATTAATGAATGGATCTTTCTACAATTTTAGTGCAAGAAAAAATAGACATACTGAGTGAAAAGTTAGAACGTGAAAGTTGTGTTGGAGATAAACCAAACCTTGACTATATTGAATTTGAAACTACAGGAAAGAACTCTAAAGTTAAGTGTAAGTTAATTTAATAAACTACAATATAATATTCTGATGTTGACATCCAATTATTGTGATCTACTATTGTATTGTTTAATCAACAGTGTCTCAAAATAACTCTCAAAAGGTGAAGACAAGTCACAAGCTAAAGGTTCAAACCAGTAAGATAGTGTCTAGTTTTAAGGCACCTACATACAACTGCCAGCTGATTCGAGAGTTCACAGGACATAAGGATGGCATTTGGGATCTTTCCACTGCTCGCCCAGGACAAGCATTAATTGGGACTGCTTCTGCTGGTAATTTGACTGTTATTTATTTTCTTAAAAATATTTTTTTTATTGTTAGATGGCTGGCAGCCACTGTGGAGTCCACTGGGACATAAATAGGAAGTGAAGCTTAGAAATAAGTTTTCTCTATTTCTTTCAACTTTCGTACTTAAACCTCCAGTTTGAGGTCTGTTGTGAGTGAGTTGCCCCTCCCTGCTTGAGTTTTCACTCCAGCCATTCGGCTCGCTCCAGAAGTCTAGAAGACTGCCCAGGCTGTCTAGGGCCTCTCGTAGTGAGGTTGTGGAGCTGAGGTCTAGCTTTCGCTGGTCTGTGACGCCTGTGCATTCTAGCAACACATGCAAGCTCTGCATAGAGGGCTGTCGGTGAGGCCTATAACAAAGAAGTGTTTGTTTAATGGGCTGTGCCCTGTTATATAAGTCCCACCACCTTCCTGAGTTTACCTCTACTCAGGCGGATTAGATTGTGTATTAGACGTTTGTCAATATTAGGGAATGCTTCACTAGCTTGTCTGCAGTCTGAGGCATTCGCCCTCTGTTGGGAATGGTCTTTGAGTGTTAGTTCAATCAACCAGGTTTTATACTCATTCATGAAAGGTATGGGCACAATTGGTTTGGGCTCTGCTACTGTTAGCATCGTAGCCTTACGTGCCAATGCGGCTGCTGCTTCATCACCTGGATCCCCATTGTGTCCTTTGATCCACCGTACAGTGATTTAATTGGAAACGGCTAGTGTTTCCAGGGCTTTGTGGCAGTCCTGTATAAGTTGGGAGGTTGTCGAGGAGCTAACCAGGGCTTTGTTTTCTAGTTCTATTTTAATTTATTTAATTCAAATAAGTAAGTACTTTGTAAGTCAGTTCTACTTATTTAATAATAATATTATTTTAAAGAATTATTATTTTATAAATTTAATGTTGTTTATTTCAGATCATACAGCTTGTATATGGAGTGTAGAATGGGGCAAGTGCCTACTACAGTACACTGGGCATTCAGGTTCAGTAAACTCCATCAGGTTTCATCCAACAAGAGATATTGCACTCACTAGTAGTGGTGACAATACTGCTCACGTCTGGCAGGCTGCTGTTAATTGGGATTTACCGGTAATTACTTGTACAATATTTGTATGAACTTACAAAGGGCCCTCTAGTCTTACGTAACAACTACTTACTAGAATTCGATACTAACGAGTTACGTCGTATCGAGTCCTGGTGTTGCATTTTTGCTCACGTTTTTTTTTTCCACTACAAGTTAGCCCTGGACTGCGATCTCACCTGATGGTAAGTGATGATGCTGTCTACGATGGTAGAGCGCTTACCTGTTAGTGGCATGGCATTTATATTAAACTCATACCCCTAATCGGTTTCTGCACGGCTGGCACTCTTTGCCGGTAGGGTGGTAACTAGCCATGCCTGAAGCCACTGAAAACTGTTATGGTTTATGTTACTATATGTTTTTCAACATAAAGTAAAAATAAAAATAAAATAAAATAAAATAAATTATTAATTCCCAAATTGACCCTGCCGGGGATCGAACCCAGGGCATTAAGCACATTCAGACAACAGGGCGCCAGGGAGGTCATCAAAACCATAAATAAACATGTTTCCAGGGTTCACAACTTAAATATAATTTTATTTTTATTTCTTTCTTTCTTTCGAGCATAGATAATGGTGACATAAGTAAAGACAAAAAGAACAAAAAAACACTAATTACGTCTGTATGGATTATGGAATAGCATGTAAAACTGACAAAAACAATTTATCCTTGAAGCGCGGCCAGTCTTCCGAAGAGGAACTAGAAGGGGGTGCAGAAGAAAGCTTAGGCGATGGCGATAGACCGGAAGTACTTCGAACACCGCTCACAGAACTCTCTGGTCACTTGGGCGTCGTGGTTGCTGCTGATTGGCTAACTGGTGGGGATCACGTCATAACCGCATCTTGGGATAGGACGGCTAACTTGTACGACGTTGAGACTGGAGATTGCTTGCAGATATTAACAGGTTATTCTTCAACATCATATGTCTTAATTTACTAATGAGAGTATAATATTTGCTTTTAACTACAATCCAAATTTTTTTTATGCACTACAAGTTAGCCCATGATTTTGATCTCACCTGATGGTAAGTGATGATGCAGTCTAAGATGGTAGCAGGCTAACCTGTTAGGGGCATGACAGTTATATTAAACCCATACCCCCCTATTAGGTTTGTACACGAAATCGTATCGGAACGCTAATTCGCTTTGAGGCATTGCTTTGCCGGTAAGGTGGTAAACAGCCATGGCCGAAGCCTCCCAATGGGAAATTTAGTAGAAATAAGTATTGACGTATTGTTAGCAATAACAAATAATAAGCCAAGGAAATAGTGAAGGTATATTTTTAAAACGCTATACGTAATTTGTTTTTATTTCTCTCATTCCAGCCAAATAATAATCCATACTAATATTTTAAATGCGCAAGTGTGTCTGTCTGCTACGCTTTCACGGCCCAACTGTTCAACCGATTTTGATGAAATTTGGTACAGAGATAGGTTATATCCCGGGGAAGGGCATAGGCTATATAGGGCTTTTTATCCCGGAAAATTAGGGAGTTCCCGTGGGAATCAAAAATCCCTAATCTACACGGACGAAGTCGCGGGCATCATCTAGTAAATAAAAAATTCATTTATTTGCTTGAAATATGGGTTACATCACAGATAGTAGCCAACATTGCTTTATTGTCATCTCTTTCCCACTAAACTACAGGGAATAAATCTACCCTTTTCACTTTTCTTTGCACTGTTTGGGGCTGTTAAGTGCAGTGAGAGTGGTGTTAGTTTATCTTGTTTGTACGCTAGGCCACGATCACGAGCTGACGCATGCGTCTGCGCATCACAGCGCGCGGCTCGTGGTGACCGCGTCACGTGACACCACGTTCCGGCTATGGGACTTCCGCGAGCCCATACACTCAGTCTCCGTCTTCCAAGGACACACTGAGTAAGATTCGTGTATCTATTCCCTGTCCAATCCTTTTAAAATTTTACTTTTGTAAGCTCCATTCAATTATGTTCTAATGCGTTACTGATTCGATTTTTGATAACAATCGACTTTATGAAGAATTTTTGATTGATATTTGTCTTTGCTCAACAATTTTTTAAATGTTTTATAAACGTATGTTTACAAGCGTTTAAATGAGTAAATATATTAAAGTATGTATAGAAACTTAACAAACGTAATACATCATTAGAAAACAGTACAGTAAATGTATTGTCAGGTTATAGCAACCGTCAGTGTTGGCACCTATAGGTGGTTGACGTCTAATTTGCTCGCACGAATCGTTTTTGCTCGACGTTTCTGATATGAACCGCTAGGGAGTGGAACACCCTCCCAGCGCACGTGTTTCCTGGCACTTATAACTTAAGTTCCTTCAAGGCAAGAGTGAATAGGCATCTTCTAGGCGCGGTCCAACCTAGACCTCATCATTGCTTTGCACTAAGCATGATTGTCGTCAAGCGCAAGCCTATCGCGCAATAAAAAAAAATCCTTTGCAATCCTAGTGTTGCAGCTCCAAGGTTGAAAAGTCTCTGTTTGAAAAGGAAAGTCGTACTTGTAATTACTAGAAGAGTATACGAGTTATATAATATAGGATAAAAAGGCATGTCGCTTCACTATTAAAAAACTATGCGTCTATGGAGTATTGAATTTTATGTCGACACTTCATAGGTGTGCTTATCTCAAAATAAAACAAAAAAAAGAAGATTCAAAAGTAAAATAAATAGTTGGACAGAAAATAATCAAACATCTGTTAAAAGTTTTTAACAAAGTAGGCTTGCACTTGAAAACAAAATTGATAAAAAATAACTTGATATTCATCAAGTTAATGGTACAATGAATGACATGTGCTACGATGCCTTTTTGCTATTACACATGTAGGAAAAGCAAGCCAATCCATCTATGATCCCTATGATCTTACATGATGTACCTACATATTATTTTCACCTTATTTTCTAGGAGTGTGACTTCTGCAGTGTTCACTCGCGAAGATAAAGTCGTCTCTGGATCAGATGATCGATCTGTCAAGGTAGGTTTCACACACAAATTCAGGTTCATACATACATTAGACATTGTATATGTCACCGTAAGATTGTAAAAACCGTTAGATTATAATCTAACTTGCGAAATTCTAAACTGTCGAAAGATTGTAAACTGTTCAATGTTCTTAGTGTCAATTTTTGAAATATTCATTTTATTTACGTTTTCTTGTCTCTTTCTTGTAGGTTAAGTTAGGGTTCGACATAAACAAACAAGTAGTGCCCGGCCGCAGGCAGGGCACATAAGTTTTATCGGGTTTAAATACCTATCAGATTACAATCTACCGGAAAATAATGCGTTAAATTCTAATCTTTCGACAGTTTAGAATTTCGCGAGTTAGATTATAATCTAACGGTTTTTACAATCTTACGGTGACATATACATTATGCATGTAATAACATAAAAGTTAACTCCCACTGCGGCACTGTACGATTTTAGCCGCAGAACTCTGTGACATAATTGTACGAGGCACGGATTCATACTGCGATTTCCTTTACAGAATAGGAATGATGACAACTCAATCAAAACAGCACTGTTTATTAAACTTAAAAACACGCTAGCTAGTATGGAAGTTTGTATGAAATACATAGTTGTGATGTCATCAAATTTCTCAAATCAAATCTATAGTTTAAAACGGGTATCAAACTTTAAACTAACCAAAAATGAGAATTTTAGGTCTTTTGGAAGACCTTCAGCAACAAATAATAAATTTTTGACATAGGCATCATCCCTATTCTACTGGATTTGTTTTGCTGTAAAACTTCGCGGTATATTTTTTTAGTGGTTATTAAATAGAGGATCTCCCAAAAGTCGTAATATCCACGCCCACTCTTAGTTTTATGTTGAAAAACCATTAAAAACTATCCATTGAAGTAAAAAAAGTGCGTCGAACTTTGTTGACGTCACAATTCAGAACTTGATACAAAATTCCAAAGCGCGCGTATTGACGTTTGAAAAAGAAACAAATCAAAATTAAAAACACGGCTGCCCTGCCAAAAAACGAACTAAAACGTTAAAAATCTAAATTAATTAGATAAAGAATCTTATTCACATTTTTATTAAATTATATTTTTTTGTGAATCACTGGATATTGAACTATTAGTGTTATATTTTTTTGGAATCTACTCATCATTTTCTAGACGATGATTATATCTTATTAGTTAATCTTATTTTCGATTTTTTTTTAAAATTTAGTCTTTAATGGTCACCCCATATTTTATTTTTATTTTACTAGCCTATGTCACCCGGAATAAGCTAGGGATTCTAACGATACCTCATTTACCAAAATCGGTTCAGGTGTATAGAATTTATGGTGGAATATACAAACTCACATACATATATATGTCACCGTAAGATTGTAAAAACCGTTAGATTATAATCTTACTCGCGAAATTGCAAACTGTCGAAAGATTACAATTTAACGCATTATTTTTCGGTAGATTGTAATCTGAGTATATTAACCAGATAAAACCTAAGCTGATAAATACCTGATTATTTATGTCGAACCCTAACCTAACCTACAAGAAAACGTAAATACAATGAATATTTAAAATATTGTTACTCAGAACATTGAACGGTTCACAATCTTTCGACAGTTTAGAATTTCGCGAGTTAGATTATAATCTAACGGTTTTTACAATCTTACGGTGACATATATATATATATGTATGTCACCGTAAGATTCTAAACTGTCGAAAGATTGTAAACTGTTCAATGTTCAGAGCGTCAATTTTTGAAATATTCATTTTATTTACGTTTTCTTATCTCTTTCTTGTAGGTTAGGTTAGGGTTCGACATAAAGGCCGGGAACTTAGGTTTTATCGGGTTTAAATACCTATCAGATTACAATCTACCGGAAAATAATGCGTTATATTCTAATCTTTCGACAGTTTAGAATTTCGCGAGTTAGATTATAATCTAACGGTTTTTACAATCTTACGGTGACATATACATACATACATACAAACATGAACCCTGAAAACAATATACTCCTTTTGTCAGGCAGTCGTATAAAAAGTTGGTGATTTGACTGTTTGTTAAATACCCAATGTTAACTCATGATCAATTCGTAGGTATGGGACGTGCGTAACATGCGCTCAGCGCTGGCGACGATCCGCTCGGACTCGTCGGTGAACCGCGTGGGCGTGAGCGGACTCGGCCTCATCGCGATCCCGCACGACAACCGACAAGTGCGGATCTTCGACCTTCAGGGGCAACGCCTGGCGCGGCTGCCGCGGTCCAGTCGACAGGTAACGTACAGTCCGCGCACGAGCTCCGAGGAATCGGGGTCTGAAGAAGCGACGGCTGTACGCCACCCCCGATCGTCGCTCCATATCCAGCTCGCTGCCAGCACTTTATTTTTATTTTATTTTATAACTTCTTTAAAAAGAAATATTTTCAAATTAAGAAAACAACTGAATATCACATTTTATGCAATTGTTTTAATTTTATTCAAATACACCTTATCTGGAGCGAACTTCGAGTATTTCTTCCTTCTGAGTTTGATTTAAAATTTCATTGAAATACTGTTTTTTGTTAGTTTTTTTTAATCACGTATCTTTCTGGAGTTGATGACTGAATTATGCCTGACTTAGGCCCAACGGAGATTGCCAGGGCACTCGAAATGCGAAGAAATGGTCAAACCTACAGAGTGATATCCAGAGATCTTCGTCGACCAGTTTCAACGATCCATCGCAGTATCCAACGGTTCAGGGAGACCGGTACTTATGTGAGAAGAGCAGGACAAGGCAGAAAAAGAAGCCCTTCGAGTAGGGATGATCGTTTCATTCGGTTTCGTGTATGTAGGAACCCCCGTTTGACGGCCGTCCAAGCCCGACATGAGTTAGAAGCAGTGCGGGGTGTAACCGTAAGTGAGCGTACGGTACGAAGAAGGCTCGAAGAAGCTGGTTTGGGTTCATTTGTGCCCGCCAAGGCTCCAAGGCTCGAGGTAAATCATCGTAGAAACAGGTTAACTTTTGCTCAGGAACATCGACTTTGGAACGCGGACCAATGGAGTAAGGTATTGTTTAGTGATGAGTGCAGAATTCTCTTAAATCAAATTGACGGCAGGCAAAGAATATGCAGACGCAAAGGAGAACGATACATTCAGACAAATTTTGAAACTACAGTTGCATACGGTGGTGGATCAATAATGGTTTGGGCGGGCATTTGTTTGGGAGTTCGCACAGACTTGGTAGTGATTGACAGAGGGAGTCTGACTGCAGACCGCTATATCAGAGAAGTTTTAGAAGAAAATGTCGTACCGTTTGCCCCATATATCGGTGAAGATTTTGTTTTTATGCAGGATAATGCTCGGCCGCCAACCCGCATTTAAGCAGCGTGGTGGGTCTAAACTCCTAATTCCCTCTCTCCTATGAGAGTGGAGGCCTGTGCCCAGCAGTGGGATTTCAGTAGGCTGTAGTGGTGGTGCTCGGCCGCATACCGCTCGGGTAACTCAAGCTTATCTTAATGATATGAATATCACTGTTATGGAGTGGCCGGCCAGATCACCGGATATGAACCCAATAGAGCACGTTTGGGACTTGCTGAAAAGAAAAGTTAAGTCCAGAATTCCAGCTCCTGCCAACGTGGGAGAACTGCGAATCGCCCTAGTTGAGGAATGGCGGAGACTATCCCAGGAGACCATCGATAACATCATTCTCAGTATGCCTAGACGGGTAGAAACTTTAATAAGAGCACGTGGAGGAAATACGCGATATTAATCACCATTTTTCTAATTTGATTAATTGTTATTTTAATATTAAATTTCACTTTTCCCGGTTACATGAAAAGTTCAAAAATGTACCATTTTTCACAAATAGCCTTTACTCGCAAAATCTGTTCTTAATGTGATCTCATTTTAAGTAAAACGAATGAAACTTTAAATAACAAAAGAAGTGTAGTAAGTAGATTTTAAAATAGAACCATATTTTTTTAATTATGGACCTTTTTTTTATGTTCCGCTAAATATGCCGACGAGTTTATTTACAACTTCCTAATCCTGAATTGTATACAGGACATTGCTTTCGCATAACATCTGCCACAATATTAGTAGATGCCGGAGGAGACATAACAAGTTTAAAACGGCACGGCGGATGGAAGCCTACATCTGTTGCAGAGGGCTATATTAATGACTCTATAACCAACAAAATCCACGTGTCGAATGTAATTTCGAATTCCATAGAAAATTAAAATAGTGAAGTGGTAAATATAAATATTCCGCCGACTACATCGGGATCAGGACGTTCCAACATTAAAGAACATCAAGTTAATAATTGCGCTATACAAAATGTTAATTACTACTACAATAAATAATTCTTTCATTAATACTTAGTTTATTTGTATATACTCAGTAATGGATGATATTAGGTTACGAGGACTGGATGTTTTAATGTTAGCAGTAAGTTAACTATTTCAGAATCTGTTATAGAGGATTCATAGCATGGGAGTAGATAAAGTCTTGTATGCAACTGTTGATAATTAGGTATTAAAACACTCATATGATACTATTATCACACTCCGCTTCGCGTCGTGTGATAAACCCACATTCGTGTTTTAATACCCCTTATTACACAACTGTTGCATAAATAACTATAAAACAACTCTCAACTTTAACATTCCATAGGATTCCTTGGAGCTCGCGTGCGGACATTATTTAAGGTTTTAGTTTATCCACTACAAGTTATAGGCTATTACACTACACCCTTACACCTACATTATCATTGTAGTGTAATAAGATTTAGGGAGAAAGGGTTCCTAATTTGATCATTATTGCTGTGTAATAAGCGACGTTCTAGTCTTAAGTGTAAAAGGCCTATTAGCCCTTGACCTGATGGTAAGTGATGATGCAGTCTAAGATGGTAGCGGGCTAACCTGTTAGGGGCATGGCACGCATAAACGCATACCCCTATACGGTTTCTACACGGCATCGTACCGGAAATCGCTTGGCGGTACGTCTTTGCCGGTAGGGTGGTTTCTAGCCTCGGCCGAAGCCTCCCACCAAGCCAGACCAGGGAAAATTCAGAAATTATAAATTCCCAAATTGACCCTGCCGGGGATCGAACCCGGGACCTCCGCACGTTAAGACAACAGCGCTACACATTGCGCCACGGAGGTCGTCAAATACGTCAAATTGCAGGTCATTTGACACACCAAACTCAATACTTTTTAATTGTAGTCTTTGATAAGTGCTTTTGAATCGTCGAGGGAATCTACCATTGGTTACAAAATGTAACTGCCTCGTTGGTCCGGTGGTTGGCATTTTGGAATGCAGATGACGAGGTCCCGGGTTCGCCGTTCGATTCCCGGGTCGGTCACAAGTAATTGGTTTTCCTGTACTAACCTGAAATTAGTCGGGGCTAAAATAACTTGAAACGTATCCTTATAGGGATTTGATATGAAAATGGAAAAAAATTAAAGATGGTTATTGGTTAATTGTTATTCACCAAATAAAGCAAAAATCTTTTCATGTGTTCAATATTATTTACACTAGGCCATCATGTATCGCGGATAACTTATTCGCATTGTTACGTGCTTGCATTTAATACACCCAAAACGTCGTGTATCGTGAAATCATACTTCATATTAATATTATAAATGCGAAAGTATGTTTGTTTGTCCTTTAATCACGCCTCAACGGAGTAACGAATCAACGTGATTGTTGGCATAGGTATAATTGAGGACCTGGAGAACTTAGGCTACTTTTTATCCCGGAAAATTAAGGAGTTCCCGCGGGAATAAAAAAAACTTAAGCGGACGAAGTCGCGGGCATCAGCTAGTGTATAATATTTGTCGATCTCCCTGGCGCAACGGTAGCGCTGTGTCTACCTGTACTCGTTTTATACGACTGCCTGAAAAAAGGCGTAGGTATATTGTTTTCAGGGTTCATGTATGTATGTATGTGAGTTTGTATATTCCACCATAACTTCTATACGCCTGAACCGGTTTTGATGAAGTATCGTTAGAATCCCTAGCTTATTCCGGGTGACATAGGCCAGTAAAATTTAAAAAAAATTGATAGGGTGACCATGTCCCAGCATTAAAGACTAAAGTTGAAAAAAAAAATTCGGAAATAAGATTAACTATACATATAATCATCATCTAGAAAATGATGAGTAGATTCCAAAAATATATAACACTATAGTTCAATATCCAGTGATTCACAAAAAAATATCATTTAATAAAAATGTGAATAAGATTCTAATTTATCGAGATTAATTCATTTATTCGTTTTTTGGCGGGGCAGTCGTGTTTTTTAAATTATTAAGAATTGTTTTTTTTTCGTAGGGTCACCGTCGAATGGTAACATCGGTGGCGTGGGCCGAAGACATAGGGTCCACCATCAACTTCTTTAGCTGTGGCTTCGACCGCCGCATCCTCGGCTGGTCCATCCAGCCATCTAAGGACAACTGAACCACTGCCTCAAGCCCTAGGTATCGTTTTGACTGTTAAAACGGCAAATTTATTCTTCACTTTGATCCTTCATCCAAAGTGTATCAGACGGTTGAAAAATCTGCCCTGAATGTAACTATCAATTGTTATACATAGTTAATGTTATTTGTGTATATTTTAACGTTTCTCTTAGTTCACTATCCATTTATCCATCGTAGCAAATCCATATCATAGGTAAATAAATGATATAATTTGCCTAGACTAATAACCTCATGCCGTGAACGTTATCGATGAAAATTATCGTGCCGTTATATATCGTGCAAAACTATTAAAAGAGTCCATTGTCCACTTCATTTTATGGTGATTTTGTGAATATACTTCAGCTATGTATGAAGAAACCTAATATTTAAAATTGAATTAAATTATTATATTATTTATATAATAATTTAATTCAATTATTATATTATATATAATAATTTTTAATTTTTAATTTAAATTATATTTTTTTTTAATTAAAATTATTATATTATATATATAATAATTTAATATATATATTATATATAATGTCTTTAAATTTGATATATAGCTCAAGCCGTTAACTACCTGGCAACTTGAAGCGGTTATAAACAGCTAAGATACCATAGTCCATAGGTAACTTCACGGATCTGTTAACCGCTTGAGTTAAATATCAAAATATAGGTAATTTTATAACAAACGCGATGGTATAGCATTGACTACAATAAACCTGTCAATAAAAATGAATTTCAATTAATTAATTTAAAAATAGCCTGGTCAAGATTTTGATAGGCAAGCTCTTTTAGGCGTATTTATCTATTGTTAAATAAAAATAAAAAGTTTGTTTCATCTGCTTAACAGATCGGTGAAGGTCGTGGTACATCCGTCTTACATAATATTATAATTGGCAGGTCTAAAGATAGCGGTATCTTTGGGTTAGGATTAAGACCTGTTAATTTAGTTCGAACATATATTAATCTCTGCTAATAAGACAGGTAACTATTTAACTAATCTAGGTTGCTTAAAATTTTTGCTTATAAGTGTTGTGGAAAAATTATTATTGTTGGATTTTAGGAGTTTATTTCTAACGTTAAGGTTTACTTGTTTATAATGTATTAGTTTGGGATCTGGTTGTATGTAACTTATTATGTTAGGAGATGGATATGGAGTTGTAGGTATAATTTATATTAGGATAAGAACGCAAAAAGTAAATTAAGCCAAGGTAATTAATTATGGTATCTAATTGATCTTTTCAGTTGCCCAATTCGCTTCTTTGAATATTACCTACTCAATTCATAGTAGAACATTTTGAAGTATTGTTATTTGTGTCGTAGAAAACATTGTAAAACGTAGAGGCACTGTAGCAGCGACCAAGAGTAGCTGCTACAGTGCCTCTAATAATAGTCGTTTGTTTCGCCATTAAAATGTCTGGGCTTGTAAAAACCAATTATGTAATGTGAGATAGTGAATAAAATAAATGTGTCTCTGTTTATTACATTTGTTATTTAATCTGTGATCTGATGTGAATGAGAAAGACATTGTCATTGGCTCCATTTATTCCTTCCTTCATATTGTAAAATGAACTGTCAGTTTAGTTTAGAGGTTGTGTACCACGAAAATTAGGATCATGTGTCATTCATGATATAGAAGCTTTAAAAGTACATAATATATACCTACTAACTATCCAATTCCGTTGAATCAAATCGTTAGTGTAAAAATTGGCCATTCTCCTCTTACGACTCAAACAAGTTCACATCTTTAGTTCCATGCTGTTAGCTACAGCGTAACCCTGAGCTGTGTTTGTGTTTTAATAAATGGGAGGTTCGGGGTTCGGTACCGAGCTGGGAGTCGCGTTAGGTGTTGTCCGGTGACAGCCGTACCTGTGCAATAATTATGTTAGATCATGGCGGAGCGATTTGATGATTTCCAGCAAATTGATTGAATGCAATGAAATTACCTTAATTAATAGAACGGCTTGTCTAAACAAAAATCTTGATCAATGACACTACCCCAACTTTTGAAACTGGCCAAAAAAAGCTGAAGTTGAAAACAGTTTTTTTTTTGTTGGTAATGTCCAATTTTGTAGGTAAGATTAGTTCCACAAAGAGCTATCAGACCCGGTGACAGCGTCGCTAGTAAATATTAAAAATAAAATTAAACCAAAAACTAAACAGGCATAAAAAGTTCCAATTTTGGCCACCGGGCCAGATAGGTGGATGGGACTATACGTTATACAGGTCGATTCAACTGATTTCATGTGAAATTGTCAATAGTGATTATCGTCTAATAGATATGTATTTCATAATTCCAAATGCATTTCGTATATTCTCTGCCTCACAATAAAACTAAAACTATGTCCAAGTTTCTAAAACTATTATTGAGGCCTCTACAATAAGCACATGCGCGTGATAAAGCGCATAGTGGTTTTCTCATTAAATTCAAAATTAGAAGTTATAAGATTTAAAAAAAAAACATATCTTTAGATATACCAGTGGATAACATCATAATATTATGTATAAAATATTTTTTCCTAGTCAAGTATGGCGATGGAAGCTAGCATGTTAATCGCTCTGTCGTTTTGATTTAATTATTATTAGTATAAGTGTGATGACATCATAGTTCATAAAATTTATATCGTTGGTTTGCCTGTTAGCACCCATTGATTATTTACCAAAGATCCAATTCTGAATATGTGCTTAGTTTAAAAATATGTATCTTTAAAGCTAGCAAGAGGTTTCCGGGTTGTGCGGCTGCCCTTATTCAGTCGCATTGTAATCAAGTTGCATTGTAGGGTGACCATGCTAACTGACTAAATGGGTTACACTAGAAAACTCTGGCATCGCGATTTTCAAAAACGCTTTACAAAGCCGCATTGAAGGACCCGAAGCGTTGAAGAGCCGTATTGTAATACAGCAGATTCTACAATCTGGCTACGACATAATTTTTGGGGAATATATTATTATGGTGAGGGATCATGTTTCCAGATCGGGCATTGGGTTTTTCCAACAAGAAAATATTCTCAGTACCAGTAGTAAGCCAACTTTCCTGTCCCTAATCTCTCCGACGTCAGACGTGTCGGGTTTTCGTTATGAGAGTAAGGGAGTAAAGAGTGCTGATGACTTATCTCTCTGGAAATAGACCGCCGTAATTGAAATTCGATCGGAAAAATATAAGTTAGATTAGACTGCATCATTAGATACATTTTTTACACAACTAATTATAGTATAATAACTACCGTCTACCAAAATCCTTTGCATGAAACATCGGATCTAACTTGTCGTTCAATCAAATTAATAAAAACATTTTCATCACAACATTTCTTGAAATAAAAAAACACCATATATTTTTTAAAATAGATTTATTAGAATTAATAAATAATTATTCTAGCAAGTAAATGATTTTAGCAGGTGTTAATTATTTTTAATTTATTAAAGTTGGATATTTTAATTATTATTATCATAACTTTATAAACTGTGCATGTACTTACTAAATTAGGAATTAGGATAAACAAAATATATTTGTTACTCTGATCTATCTGACACTGTAATATTTATTGACAAAATATCTGATAAAGAATGAATAAAAGTTATATTTAATACTATTTGGTATGTAGTTTTAATACTATCCATATTATGGTTGCAATATGGACAACATTTCAATACGACAATAAGAGTGGCCAAGGGGGCAGTGTTTCTTTTGAAGTGTTTACCATAAGTCAAAAATTAAGAGACTAAAAAATCTATTTCAGAATGTACAAATGAAGCCCTTTCATATCAAGACACGCGGAAGCGTGTCCAGCCAAAGTTCAAATTCAAAATTCAAAATTCTTTGTTTGCAGAAACATTCTTCACAATGAGATGTTATTTGTTAGTTTTTAGTATAAATGTTTCACCTTATAATAAGGCATGCAAAATTACATATTTTGTCTATATTATTTATTATTTGAAATTTAAGAATTCATCTGTTGTATAGAAGCTGGCGCAGCTGGCGGACCAAAAAAACTGGCGAGCAGCACCGTGTGTAATATTACACAAACCATTTGGAGCCACTTTTGACCCTCTCATAACTCAAAAACTATTTCACATAAACATGTCAAATTTGGCGCATATATTGAGACCCGTGAGATACATATGTGCTCCAAATTTCATAAGCACACCTCAAATGGTTATTTAGATATAAACGTACGAAAATCGTTATTTTTATGCTCTACCTAGGTATAGATCAAAACTCTGACACGGGGCGTACTACCATTTCTTAAAGCCGTATTATTTTAATATTGTTGACGTTTATGTTGTAGTGTTATAATCATTATTTTATGGTAGTCAAAGTACGTGACATTCAACCGTTATTTTGAAACAATACTGCTTTAAGCGGTGGTAGTAACTTCGTCGTCCACTTCCTGCGGCAACTTGCATTACATTCTACGCATAGTGCATGCACAACTAAATAAAACAAGAGTTGTTAAGTAAAAAAAAACTCCGATTACATAAATCATACTGCAGGTCTTTGTTTAAATTCGTTATTTTGTGTTGTTAACTATTGAAAATGACACATAATTATTATTTTAATGTAAATAATAATGAATAATAATATAGTTGCATTAAAACCTTACCTTCGTAGTCATGCATTTTGTGCAACGAAACGTCATTGACAGAAAAGAAGAAGAAACGTATTTGAAGTCGTCAGTTCAAGCTGTCAGGCATTATGATTTGTATTCATTTGTAGTGGTTTTAGTGATATCGACTGTTTACCGTGCTTGTTTTCAATGTTTCACTAAAAACTTTTGATTTTGAACTTTTGCAATCAAAATTGATGAGATGTAGAAATGTGCTGTAGAGGTAGTCTGACCATAGATGTAATCTGTCAATGTCAGTGTAACTCTAGGTACACTATAAATTTTTCTTGAGAATTCTCGTCTTTTATTAACTTGTACAATGAGTCGTACAATAGCATCACTGGTGGGTGACACACTGACCTTACACCGAATAAAAAGTAACGTAAACTAAACTTATAGAAAAGTCCTATTACAGTGTAAAGGATTATTTGGATGATAGCAAGGCATGGGTATGAATTGTTACAGCGGCTGATTATGTAATGTTATATTATAAGTACATGTATATAATTTCAAATATTTGTGAGATGGTGATAATTTAAAAAAAAGCGGAGTTTATTGCGGGCTCTTCTCAGACCAGGGCACGTTTGGAACCCTCGTAGCTTTAGTTTTAAGATACCGTAGTTAATTATCACCATCACGTCTTATGCTCTGTAAGCAGGACGTTCAGAAGGTGTACTTTGTAGGTACATATTTTGAATAAATATGTTTTGAGTTTGAGATTGAGTTCAATAATTTCTGTACAAAAAGTAATGATATCCCATCAAAAACATAAATGTAAAATGAGAGCCAAGTTCAAAATTGTGATATATATGCCTTGGTTGTTGACTTCAGCGACAAAAGAAGCGAGATCTAAATGGGTGCCAAGTTCAATGGTCAGTCCTGCAATTTATTTATCCCATCAAAAACAATCACAATACATATCACAATTTTGAACTTGGCTTTCATTTTACATTTATGTTTTTGATGGGATAATAGTTACCTAACCCAATCGATATGGTGACCCCACTTTAAAGATTCAACCTCCCCATTTCAGCCCCTTTTGTAATGCTATTAAGTATACGCAGGCTAGGCTAACTTATTATATTTAACAACTGCTGCCGCGTGGACGGTTCGCGATACTCGTACCAGTCCAATGTAATTGAATCATTGTATTAATAGTAGGTACCACAAGTGAGTGAAATGAGTATATTATATGCTAATGCCAATGATTAATGAGTGACAGAGCGAGAAAATCTTTTCTTGTCCTGCTCAGCGTACCTATCACTTTTTTTTAGGCAACAGTTGAGCCAAACAATTCTGTGACATTTTTGTTATTCGAATTTATTCGTACCAAATCCGAATTCGACAAAGTGAAAACTGTTCAAAAAGGTAGTTCAGTTGTAGTTCTAAAATAAAAATGATTATGAAAGTGAGAAGACGTATATTTATTCCGTACCTATATGATCATTATATTATATCATAAATTAATTTACTTTTAATCTGTATTTACTTTTTATTAACTACTAGCTGACCCGGCCACGCGTTGCTGTGGCTAAAGTTTTTGTTATATTACATTATAGTAAACAATTGTGACTGTCAAATAATAACAGACAAATAATTAGCTGAATTATACGGTATTTCGTTCACTACAAAATAAATTTAATTAATTTTATAGCGTCAACAACACGTGGTAATTATGCTGTTAAAATGTAGCATAGATGACACGTTCGTAGATTTACCATAGCAGCGCCATCTATTGATTACTTACTCAACCCAGTCGAAAGGTATCGACATCTGTTAGAATCATTTGGAGTTAACAGATAATTGTGACTGTCAAATAATAACAGACAAATAATTAGCAATAAATTAAAATTGCGACTATAATTTGAGATTTAAACTATCCTATCTCTCAAGTTGGATCGAACTGCACATGGTGTGCGAATTTTATTATAATCGGTTAAGTGGTTTAGGAGTCCATTGAGGACAAACATTGTGACACGAGATTTATATATATTAAGAAGATTTCCCTTACTATTACAACATGCACTTAACTTATTTTAAGGGTGTCCGCTCCGGAAGTGAATTGAATTATATGTAAAAACCGAGACATATTGATAAAAAATACATTCAATTTGCATTTCGTTTTCTTTTGTTTTCACGTGTAGTAAAAAATTGCGTTAGTTTTAAATCATGTTGGTACGTGTGTTTGACACCATGGACACTTATTTGCCATACTCCCAACTATTAATAAGCATTAGCATTTTTCCCATAAAATAGGATAAAAATTGTATGATGGCATTATGAGTTTTTATTAAGATACTAATTAAGTAGATGTCATTGCTTCGTCCGCTTGGATTAAGTTTTTTTCAATTCTCGCGGGAACTCCTGAATTTTCAGGTATATAAAGTAGCTTATGTCCTTCTCCGGGATACAACCTACCCCTGTACCAAATTTCATCAAAATCGGTTGAACAGATACTTTTTATAGTTTCCCACGGGAACCCTTGAATTTTCCGGGATAAAAAGTAGACTATGTCCTTCCCTGAGATACAACCTACCCCTTACCAAACACTTTCGCATTTATAAAATATTATGTATGTATAGCACATGTAGTTATGTTAAACTATCGCTATCACATACTTTATACGCCGATGGAGGGTCTATCATAATTATACTCTGCCTACGGTTTTCACCATAAAATAAGTAGCAAGCATGGAGGTGTATTTGTTACCTACATGGTAGCAAGCTTTGAGAAGAATATGAACTCTAAAAGTAAATTATATTGTAATCAAAGGTAACAAGTAGCAGAGACAAGTTAGGTTTTCAAAAGGGTTTTCATTCATAGATCTGCTGTAGAGAACAAAGGTAGAGAAAGTATAGAGATCCATACAGCTGCATATATTCTTACTCTATGGCTTTCACCTTGTTTTCACCCTTAAATACGTAGACAGAGAAAGAGATACTCTATGACTCTATGCCTATTGTAGACAGAGAAAGAGATATATTCTTTCTCTATGATGCCTATATACTTGCTTTAGGGTTTTCACTATGTCTATAAATCCATATGTTTTACTTGTCTCTGGTCTGTGTTTTTGCACACTTGCATACAGCTTGCACACATTTACAATTTGCCCAACGGTTGTCCTCCGGCGACCGGCTAAAAATGACAGCTACAGAGTAACGACGCAATCACCTCTATTGGATAACACTCTTCCACTATTGGACAAAATCCATTGACGCAGCGAAAATACCATAAATTCAGCCAATAATAACAATTGATACTGAACAATGATTGATGCAGAAGTTACGGAATCGCACTACTGGTGCATGTATTTTGCAGGTATTTTGATTTAAAACCGAAGAAGTTTATAGACGTCTGTTTTCGGCTTTTCATTTGTTTTGCACATATTTGGTGTTGCCTAAGGAATCTGTATGGAATTACAAAAGGATACAATACTATCTTCTTGATAAATTGGTTGTTAATTGCACACATTTTTGCAAAGATCTAGTAATTCTGCATTTAAATGCCGATCTATCCTTAGAACGGTAGAATAATGGACGAATTACGGTCGTTCTTCAAAAATCCATGCCCTTCGGCTGCTCAAGTCACAAAACTTCGATGTCCACTTACTGGCGGGCAACGTATTACAAAAAATGATTCTATAAACGAGCTGAATAGACGCGAAGATCATCGCCAGTCGGTTTTAGTAAGTGGCACCGATTATGCGCGTGGAGTTAAGGCACGAGAAAATGAAGTTTATCTTAGGGTAAGTACCTTCGCAAATTTATTGATGACCTTTTCGTTCATACAAACATCATAATATGTCCTCTTTCTTGCACTACTGAAATTCCTACATCTGAAAAGTTCTACAAATAATTTTTATTTTTCTGTTCACTAGAATGAAAGAGATCGGGAGAACTTTACGAGTATCTCTGGAGGTTTGGACTCGTTAGAACAGTTGTCATCATGGGGAGCCTCGATGCAAAATGTATTAAATACTGAGAAGTTAACAGAACAAGCTATGAATGAGGTGTACAGCAAATACTCCTTTCAGATGAAGGAAGACACAAAAAAACTGGCAATTAATGATTTTCGTGACAAAGTAAGTACATGCGAGTTCTGTGTGGAGTTTGAATACTAAGAATCTTATAAACTTTTTAATTTTTTGGGTAAGTTCCATATGTGTATCCCCAGAATGCAAGCTATATCTATACCAAATTTTTCCAAAATGGTAAATTGTCAGTATGCCAAGTACCTGTTAAGAAATGACTACTTGGTCTCAGTGGCATTTCATGGCAAACAGATGAATCATGAAAGATTAACAAACAGAGGCACACTGGTGCATTTAGATTTTATATAAAACTTTTCTGACTTTTAAATCAATTATTTCATGAGCATATCTCAATATCTGATTTTGCTATACAAAACATCTTCTATACAAGGCCACTATTCTAATGTGCCAAATTTCATCAAGATCAGTGTTTGAGCCTTGACAATATACCAGACAGACATACAGATGGGTTACCATTCACATATTTGATATTATTATTCAATCATCAATCAATTGTTTGTTTGCAAGAAACATTGTACAATTAAGATGGCAAACTGATTATAGAACAAACATGTTTTGTCATTGCTGACATGCAAATTTATTATTGTTGATGGTATGGATATTAATACTACCATAATTTGTTAACTTAATTTACAGATAATGGACAAAATCACTGCTTTTCCAGTAGTTATAATTGAAGGACCCACTGGCTGTGGTAAGACAACCCAAGTGCCTCAGTGGATCTTGGATGATGCATACAACAATAGAAAGCAGTGTAAGATTATTGTCACACAACCTAGGAAAATAGCAGCTATATCTATTGCACGGCGAGTGGCACAAGAAAGGGGATGGGATGTTGGTGGACTTGTGGGCTATCAGGTATACACTAAATTATTATTTATCAGATCAGCTATCTTTGATGGCTTCGCTCTCATGGGAATTTTGAAAAATCTGTTCTTATTCCTTGTTTTCAAAAAGGTTGTGGAATTTTGTTATAGAAAAGAAGGCTCATTCCCACAAAGTTAGAAGCTAGTTTTTTATAGGGTCTAGTTGTGAGAACACATTTTAGTCAATTAAGATTGTTGAGCCAGATTGATCTGTGTTTATAAGGGTCTCACCAATCCTATACATGTGGAACTAGCTCAAACCGGTCTCGCGGCGCGTCGGTAGCCGTTGCGTCGGCGGCCAGGGTGGTCGATGTCTTTTGCACTCTTGTCTTTTTCTTACCCAATCTAGCCGGTTCTGCATCGATAGATGTAGTGAAACCCTGTGGTGGATGGGTGAACAAATTTGAAGGATTCAAAGAAGTGTTAATCATTTTGTTATCCAAAATTATTATAATGCTATAATATAATATTTGCTTTGATACTTTCAGATAGGACTTGAGAATAGGACATCAAGTGATACAAGGATCAGTTATGTGACCACAGGAGTTTTGTTACAAAAGCTTGGTATGTTTTTCCATGTCAAAACATATCGTAAGCAACAATGTCATGTCCTGCAAGAAGTAATAGTATTTTCTTTTTTCAGTGAATGCAAAGAATATGAATGAATATACTCACATAATACTTGACGAAGTTCACGAGCGTGGACAAGAAATGGATTTCTTGCTGCTTGTTGTCAAAAAGCTCCTGTATACAGTGTCACCAAATGTCAAAGTTATTCTGATGTCCGCTACGTTCAACAGCCAAGCCTTTGCTGAGTACTTCATGATCCCAACACAGCTCCAGGGTCAGCAGAAGTCTTCGTTTGTAAAAGTTACAAATGAACAACCAACATTCACTGTGAAAACATTCTATTTGGATGACTTGCAGAAATTTGGCTCTGTAAGTATAAGTTCACAAAATGAATTATAGATTTTTAGAAATTCTTTTAATGGAGTCTATGTTGGTGCATAGTATGCCAGCTATCCCTATTTTATAGAAACCAATAAAACAGGCTATAAAAAGTAACAGATACGTACGTACGTATAAGTCAAGGAGACAGTTTAAAAATGATTTAAAAACGAAAAAGACTTTTGAAAAGATGTTTTACTGTACCTATACAAGACAGTTTTTCACACGACGACTATTTCCATTTCATCTTAACATACGATAAAAACTGGCGGCAGTTACGTCACAAGCACTACTGCATGCAAACGCACGAGGCTCGAATACGAAAAACAAGTTTGAACCGTCTGAACCATGTAACAATAAATTGAGCGCGACTGCATGTGGCATTCAATAAAATCGTGAGACGCGGCCTCGTCGGTCGCAACTTCTGACGGTATACAGCAAAAATATTTCTCGAACACGGCATTTTACCGCATAGACTCTGTGTGTACAATTTAATATATTTTCTGGTGTCACTGTTCTATTCCGACGTTGAGATCTGTTTAGGCTCTATTTTATCAGACCAACAAAAAGTCTGAACGTGGGGGAAGGCTCTTAGTATGAATTTTAGTTTCTGCTTGAAAACAAAGCTTGTCTGATGTATTATGGCAAAGAATGGAACACAAACATACATTTTGAATGGTTGTAGTATAGTAATAATTATGTCTTCTTATTTTAAAAATATGTTGTACACAGTTAATTCAACAAGCAACACCAAAGTCAAATGAACCAGTAATCCTACCAGAAATGTACCACCTCGTCATAAATCTGATCAATGCATTTGAGAAAATTGACCAAAAAGAAGAGTATACCGACAGATCTGAAGCAGACCTGCCTTCTGTCCTAATATTCTTACCTGGAATATATGAAATTGAGGAGCTCTATGCATGTCTCATGGATGACAATTTGAAGTAAGTTTAATTTTATGCTTATATCAACTTCAATATGCCTGTAATAAAAAACTATTAGTATTGAGTATTGACTGGATTGAGGTACATAAAGGTGTTCACTCACTATAACAGCACCTCTGACTCAGCAAATGGTAAGGAAAAATACTACTTTTTTTCTAATATCACTTATCTATACTAATATTATAAAGAGGTAAAGTTTGTGAGTTGGTGACATTGTAGGGGGTAATCTCTGGATCTACTGAACTGATTTTGAAAATTCTGAAACCAATAGAAAGCCACATTATTTGTGAGTGTCATAGGCTATATATTATCCGAATCTTTATTTCACGCGGACGAAGTCGCGGGCAAGTCTGCTAGTTTTAATATAATTGAGTAAGGACCTTTCTGGTAAAAAGTAAAACTAACAAATAAATGCTCCTAAATACACACACTACAGCTTCTTCTGTCGGGTGAGTTACAGCTTTATGTCTGACTACCAGGAGGGCGATGGTTTTTTAGTATTTGAAAAAATATTTAAGCTTTAGTGCTAAAGAGTGTCACAGGCAGGGAACATACTTAGTAATAAACAGAAAAGTATCTCCTAGCTATTTTTTCTTTCTTTCTACTGGGCAGGTTTCCGCGCTTAAACCTTCAGTTGGAGGTCTGTAGTGCGTTTGTGGCAACTCCCCCCTGAAGTTTTCTGGAAGACTGTCCAGGTTATCTAAGGCCTCTCGTCGTCTCCTGACTATTATTATTGATTTATTAATTTATTTGATTTTGTTTTTAAGGATAAAAGTAGCTGAACCAGAATGCGCTTCATACAAATGGTGGGTACTACCGTTGCATTCTACCATTACCGCCGATGAACAAGTACGGGTTTTCCAACGAGCTCCTCCCGGACACCGCAAGATTATTCTCGCTACTAACATAGCTGAGAGTTCCATCACAGTGCCCGATATTAAATATGGTAAGTGAATTTTGTTGACAAACAGTAACATGAATTTGAATAGTCATATGGCTTGGCATAGTTACTGTTTTTTTTTAAAGTCGTGCAGCATTTTCTAAATGCCGTAAATAACTATTATTTTTTTTTACCTAGCTTCAAATAATTATGATGGTGTAATACTTGATAAAATTTTAAAAAATACGAAAATTCTTTTTGTCTTTATCTTACTTGTGTACAATCAACATTTAGGCAATACTTTCGCCATTGCTCTTTAGCTCTCACACCTGCATACAAAATAAATAAATACATATATGGCCAAAAGAGTTATAATAAACTTACGTAAATAAATAGATATGAATAAACTTACAAGTGGTGGCATCCTGTAACATACATACTAATACATAAACCAATAATAAACATTAAAAAATAATAAAATATTATATATACTGACTAATATGTATAATTCAGGTTAAATAAGATAAATAGTTAATACTAATATACTAATACTAATATACTAATTACTAATATACTAATTACTAATATACTAATTTTTAATATTACTAATACTAATAATATTATAAATGCGAAAGTTTGGATGGATGTATGGATGTATGGATGTTTGTTACTCAATCATGCCCCAACAGCTGAATGGGTGTGGCTGAAATTTGGCACAGAGATATATTATAGTCTGGAATAGCACATAGGTTAATTTTTATCCCCGAAAATGAAGGAGTTCCCGCGGGAACCAAAAAACCTCGATCCACGCAGACAAAGTCGCGGGCATTAGCTAGTAGTAGTTAATATAATTTTTAATGATGTCTTCAGTTTGAAAAATATGTATAATCTACCTAGTATCTAGAGTACATATAAGTTGGTATTGGTATCTAGAGTACATATAAGTTGATTATTTTGTAACGTTTTAAAAATAGTAATTATTTCGTCTGATTAATGTTTGCATAAATAATAGGATTGCTCTTTTTTTAGTGTATTCTATATTATTTAAGTGAATCTTCTTGCATACATTATTTAATAATATCTAACAAAATGGTAATAAATATGGCAGCACTGATGTGGTGATGCCTGTGGTTGTTACCTGTCTTTGTTATTGTGGCTTTCTTCCTGTAGTAATTTTTTATACGACTGCCTGAAAAAAGGAGTATATTGTTTTCAGGGTTCATGTATGTATGTATGTATGTATGTCTGTATATATGTGATTTTGTATATTCCACCATAACTTCTATACGCCTGAACCGATTTTGATAAATGAGGTATCGTTAGAATCCCTAGCTTATTCCGGGTGACAAAGGCTAGTAAAATTAAAAAAAATCATGGGGTGACAACCGCATTATCTTATTTTCGACTTTTTTTCAAATTTAGTCTAAATTTGAAAAAAAATCGAAAAAAGGATTAACTATAAATCGTCATCTAGAAAATGTTGAGTAGATTCCAAAAATGTATAACACTATAGTTCAATATCCAGTGATTCGCAAAAAAATATTATGATTTAATAAAAATGTGAATAAGATTCTATTTAACTAGATTAATTTAGTTCTTTTAACTTTTTAGTTTGTTTTTTGGCAGAGCAGTCGTGTTTTTTATTTTTTTTACTAATAACTTGTAGAAGTGACATTACCATTACCTACAAAACTTCAAAATGAAATATATTTTTTTCTAGCTTAATTTTTAAAAAAATCTTGTTCTGAGAGCTTCGTACCCGACGCTTATTAAAATATATTTTTTTTCACACCTACTTAATTCGTTTATTCGCAATTTTATTGATGTATGGAAGTTCGCCTTTGCTCTTTATAACGATAATAATAATATATGTATGATGTGCTTCCAACATGAAGGCTACCCTGTACCTAATTTTAGAAAAATCAGTTAACAGATCAAAAGACAAACTTGCTCATTTATAATATTAGTATGGATGGATAGTAAATGTACTGTTTTTCCATAGTCATTGACTTCTGCCTAATGAAAGTTCTGGTCGCGGATCAGAACACAAACTTTACGTCTCTGCAACTGAGCTGGGCGTCTAAAGCGAACTGCGAACAGCGCGCGGGCCGCGCCGGCCGCGTCCGCGACGGCCGAGTGTTCAGACTCGTCACTTGCAATGCATACGTGAGTTTTTTTTTTGAAGTGAAAACTTCTTTAGGCGCATTGAGCACTTTTTGGTAGGGGGTAAAAAAGTGGAAACGCGAGACAGACATCGTTGTTCTTAAGATAAAAGGTCTTAAGTATAAATAGTACATTGGTAATTAAACTTCAATGCCTTAGTTTTAAGGCATTAAAGTTTTAAGGCATTTATTTTAATAGGCGTGATGACAGTAACCAACAATCAATGAAATAATGCATTTATCTAATGAAATAGGATTCATGGATTATAAAAAACGTATTTATTTTTCTATTTCCTGTGAGATTGCTGTTTATTTTGATAAAATAAATCTATAAAATACAGCAATCCGCCATAATGGATTAAACACCAAGAAGCGAATGACGTCACAATTGTTTGTTTTCGAGCTTTGACAATCACACTATTGTTTACTGCACACTGCACAGAGTATAACAATAGTGACAGAGAATAACAATAGTGACGTCACAAACGACGCCATGACACCGGCGAGCGTTTTGGCGTGAATTTTAAAATTTAAATTTCAAATGCCAATTTTTTCTACCAAACCTTATTTTCTGCTGAAATAAGATATTTTATCGAAATAGTAGATGCTTCCGAACATAATCTGACCATTTTTCAAAATCAGTTATCATGCCTATTATTTTAAAAGTGCTGTGTTGTTATTTTAAATTATTTTAAATATTCGTTTTCGCTTCTATCGGCAGTCCCTATGACTGCCATTTTTTAAAATCCACTACAAGTTAGCCCTTGACTACGATCTCACCTGATAGTAAGTGATGATGCAGTCTAAGATTGTAGCAGGTTTACCTGTTTGGGGCATTGCAGTTATATTAAACCCATACCCCTATTCGGTTTCTATGCGGCATCGTTCCGGAACGCTAAATCGCGTGGCGGCAGGGTGGTCAGACCAGGGAAAATTGAGAAATTATAAATTTCCAAACCCTGCCGGAGATCGAACCCGGGACCTCCGTACGTTAAGGCAACAGCGCTCAACACCGCCACGGAGGTCATCAAAAAAGTATATTAGTTTGCCGGCTCTTCTCAGTGGAATCCACTACCACTACAGCCCAATAACGTCCCACAGCTGGGTACATGCCTCCACTCTCATAGGAGAGAGGGAATTAGAGTTTAGACCCACCCCACTGCTCCAATGCGGGTTGGCGGGCTTTAACGACTATTGTCATGTTAATATCGTAAATAATAATTGTAAAATAAATAATAATTGTAATGTCATGTAATAATAACTGGGACCGACGGCTTAACATGCTCTCCGAGGCACGGGGGTGAAATACCGCCAACTTCCTAACTTCGGGCTAGTACTGAGAATTTATAGTCAGAAAAACCCAACACTTAATTATGACTCGAACCAGGGACCTCGTCGGCCGCAGTCGTACATGATAACCACTAGACCAACGAGGCAGTCTCAGTAGAATATTGTGTAGTAATAACTTAAGTGACACAAGTTGTCTTACCTCTTTTCCTATCCCACTCTGGACTTTTTACTTTTAATAATCAAGTTTGGGAATGTATAATTTCTGAATTGTCTCTGGTATCATCTGGTGGTCACCACAACCCTACCGGAAAAGACATGCTGCCATCTATTTAGCATTCCGGTACGGAGCCGCGTTAATATCATATCCCTGCCAGGTTAGCCCGCTACAATCTTAGACTACATCATCACTTCGAGGGCTAGCTGCCGTGTAGTCAAAAAATGATAAATTGTATGAATAGATAGTTAAATGGCGTGGCGTCAAGTTCAGAAACCGGTGGATGCCTGAGTTTACACCAACAGCTTGAAATTATTGTTAGCACAGTACACAGAAGTGAAGATTACTCATCAAGCTTTAGAAACAGAGACCTTCATAAAGTGTTCTGGCTGAACGTGATGACCCTGTCTTAAACTCGATGTGTAATTTTTCCTGCCGGGAACTGTATTGCGGATCCTTATTAAAACATCTAAATGACTGTTACAGCAACACCTGAAACAAGAATGCACGCCAGAAATTATCCGATGTCCTCTAGAGCGCCTTGTACTTATAGCTAAAATGCTGGACATGGGCCCGCCCAGCGATATCCTGGCTTTGGCCATGGATCCCCCAGACATATCCAACATATGCCGCACCATACTTGTGCTCAAGGAGGTAAGCCATAAACTCGTCTATTATCTCAGCCACCAACAACTGGGCACGGTTCTCATCTCAATGAGCGGGGCTTAGGATATAGTCTACCACGCTGGTCAGTGTAAATTGGCGGAAATGAGAGCCCTTTCAGATCATTATAAAGAACTCTCAGGTATGCAGGTTTCCTCACGATGTTTCCTTGACGATTGTGATGTCTTCTAAATACATGACAGTTGAAATAGATACTATAATAATATTATGTCCGCGAGGCGTTTTACATTTAACTATGCCACAATATGCTTTGAGCCTTATATGACCTACATGTCACAGTAAAATTCCAAAAACTGTTTGCAATTTGTCGCACTGATTGCAATCTAACGCTTTTCTATCTCCATAGATTGTTAACTGTCGACAGATTGTGAACTGTTCAATGTACAGAACATTGAACAGTTCACAATCTGTCGACAGTCCATTTTTGAAATATTCATTGTATTTACGTTTTCATGTCTCTTTCTTGTAGGTTAGGTTAGGGTTCGGCGTAAATAATCAGGTAGTGGCACTTAGGTTCTCTCGGTGTAATATACCTAACAGTAGACAGATTACAATCTAACGGTTCTCAGACAGGTTGCTGCACATCTTTTCAGACAGGTTTGCTGTGTACATAACGAAGTATGTCAGTGATTTCAAATATATTTTTAAGACATGCCATTATTTTTTGCAAGGCGGGAGCATTAAAAAAGACTTTCGATGGCGAATGGAGTGCATCCGATGGCGACATCACGTACTTGGGTCGTATAATGGCCAGGCTTCCGCTCGATGTCAAAGTCTCCAAGCTTATTGTGTTGGGGCACATATTTGGGTGCTTGGAAGAGAGTATTATAATGGGTGAGAATCTGTTATTAATGTAATAAGTCTTAAGTCCTTCTGACTCCCGATTTTCCTCCGCTATAAATATTGGTATCTTCTAATCAAGATAGAATAGGCGTCTTCGAGGCAAAAGTTCCTTTTTCACAGATCTATTAATTATGTAAAACCTGCATTAATCATTATTACCATCTACATCTAATCTAGGTGTTGTGATTGGCTAAATTTGGAAATTTGCTGCGATAATGGATTTTGGCTACTTTTAATTTTTTATTTAAATATAGTTTACACAGACCCGTATACCTATTGTAACAACAATTAAGATTTAAAATTACTATGCTTACTAATACTATACCCTACTTTAATTAATGAAGTATTACACCACTTAATATACTTAGTTATTTAATTAAAACCAATTTTAAATAAATATGCCAATTAAAACTATATGATAATTATATTTAATGTGTAGATAATTATCATATATATAATGATTTTTTACGTTACCTATGCGTTACCCTGAGCAGGGCGATTGAGTAAAACCTGCATCAATCGTTGTTACAGTCTCAATCGTTTTGATTGGCTGAATCTATGGTATTTTTGTTGCGTCAATGGATTTTGGCCAATAGTGGAAGAATGTTAACCAATCAGAGGTGATTGCTATCTTTACATTGTAGTTGTCATATTTAGCCAATTGTCCCCCTGATTAATGCTCAATTATTTATGCCAATAATGATTTAATTTATTTAGCCGCTGGCATGTCCGTGAAGAATATATTCAGCAGTCCCTTCCGAGAGCGGTTGAACGCATACAACTCCAAACTGACGTGGGCCGATGGTTCTACGAGTGACTGCATTGCTATATTAAACGTTTACAAGGTAAGTTTTAGATTTATAAAGGCCATTATTCGATAAATTCCTACTTAACTCTTTTGTAGAAGTAGTCAATTACATGCCTTAAAAATTCTTAGGTCTGGAACCATCTACGTCAGCAAAACCAGTTCAGACAACAAGGCACTAGTGAGGTCCAATGGGCAAGACGGTTCTACGTCCAGATTCGACCTCTCAGGGAACTCGATGATATGGTGAAAGAGATACGGATGCGTCTATCACGAGAAGGCATCGATCCTAAAACCCGAACTTCTCCTTGGAATAAACATGAGCTGCCTTTGGTATTGAAGGTAAGTTAAAAAATCATAAATAGAATGATATGTCTTTATTTGCAATGATACGAAAACGTCATGTACTTTTGAAAGGTAGCTTGCCTGCTCTAGCAGTGTTGTCGATGTAGTCTCGTTGTTGCCTATATACCTACCTATTGTTATCGCTGCCATCTACATAACAAACTTAAAAACGCGCTTCTAGTATGGAAGTTGTATGAAATTCACAATAGTGACGTCATCAAATTTCAACGCACTTTTTTTTTCTTTAATCTATATTTTAAAATGGTTATCAAATTTAAACCTAACCGAGGATGTGAATTTTAGGCCTTTTTTAAGACCCTCTATTTAATAATCAGTTAGAAATAATTTACTTTTGATATAGGCATCATCCCTATTCGGTGTTTCTCTAGGTCATACTAGCCGGTGCTTTCTACCCACAATACTTCGTGCAAGTATCAACAGACGAGGCACGCGAGAGAGACGCGGTGAAGGTGCTTGGGGGCCTCGATCCTCGTAACTCTGTGTACCTGAGGGGCTTCCCCGACGGCCAGCCGGGGGAAGTGTATGCCACGACCATCAAGAATATAGTGAAACAGCAGATTGGAGACGAGCCCCGAGTGACGTTTGACAAGAACAGCCGGTGAGAAATCTTTTTTCATAGATTTTTCAAAATCGAAGTTATAATTTTTATAGTTTTCAAATCCCCCACTACAGCCTATTAACGTCCCACTGCTGGGCACGGGCCTCCACTTTCATAGGAGAGAGGGAATTAGAGATTAGACCCATCACGCTGCGCCAATGCGGGTTGGCGGTCTTTAACGACTATTATCATGTTAGTGATAATAACCGGGACCGACGCTTAACGGCATAACGTGCTTTTCGAGGCACGGGGGTGAAACTTCCTAACTCCGGGCTAGTATCGAGAATTTCTAGTCCGAAAAACTCAATATTTAATTATGGCCCTACCTGGGACACGAACCCGGGATCTCGTCATCCGCAGTCGAACATGCTAACCACTAGACCAACGAGGCAGTTTTCAAATAAGCTTCCAAAATAGGGTGTTCCTTTCATATTGGGCGTTAAAGTTAAGTAATGCGTCAACGTGTCATTAAATAAAGAATCTATGATCAGACTAGAAGCGCGTCGGATAGAAACTTGTAAGTGATGTGTGTACTCATTTGAAGGGACAGGTTATACTAGTAGGTTCTATCAATGGAGGTAGTGTACCTACTTCGTTTGCGTTTAGTAAGCATAAACAATCTATTATTTTTGTTTCAGAAAAGTGTACCTGACCTTCCAAGACAACCGGAACCTAAAAAGTGGTCAAAAAGGTGGTGGTGTAAGTATTGCAATTAGTTATTTTTATTTTATTCTAGTGACCGCCTGCGACTCCCTCAAAACTCTGGCTTATTCCTTGTCTACATTATAAATGGAACTTTTATGCAAACTTTCAGGTATCTAGATCCAATAGTTTGGGCCTTGGTTAGGCGTTTTCTTTTTATTATATGTAATCAACCACTTTACAGTAGTTATAGATATATCAAAAACTTTTGTTCAGGACCCATCTATCCCCGGTCAAGTAGTATTGCCAGTGTACAAAGCAATCAAAGCGAGACAACTGAAGATTGATATAAGAATACCATTGCTGCCGTAAGTATTCGCTGTTTATTTTGGTTTTTGCACATATAAAAAGTCTAATAATAACATACAACACACGCACGCATACACGCACGCACGTACGTACACGAACACGCGCATTGATAGAACCAAATTTCATTCCAAAAGAACTTTTGGATTTGCCTCTACACAAATTTAAAAAAACCATAAAAGAACACTTGTTGAGTCGAGGCTATTGACGAATTTCTTAATGACAAAGTTGTATGGAAGCAACCGACTTTGGGTCCAGCTCCCCACAGGATAGCATAATAACTTACACTATTGTATTTAATTTATATACGTGTACTTACTTATTGTAATATCTTGTTTAAAATAACAAAGAGCAACTGCTGAGTTTCTTCATCTGAATCCGCTTGTACCGGTGGTAGAGTCAAAACATGACTGACAAGAGACACCTGCATGTTTTAAATTAATTGAATTGAATTGATAAGCACATGCAAGCACTCATGGACACACCTACACATCCACACACTAATATAATTAATCTTTTTTTTTCATTTTCATTGGCACCAAGAAATGTTTTCGGTACCAATAATAAATGTTTGTTTAGAATTGAAAAGGCAACCACGCTTGGCAATGCGATCGCAGACATGAAGAAAAATGCGGACACAAACAAAATGGTGCCGCGCCTGCCCGAGATAGACGATACGCACTTCCCCTTGCAAATTTCACAGGTAAATTATCTGGTAACAATAAGGCTTCACAACCTCCTTCTCCATTCTACCACAGAACGGCGAGAAACTGTTTGCGTTGGTATCCTTAAATGGTTGATGTCCAATCTACCCGCACGAAACGTTTTTGCTCACCGTTTCTGATGAACCGCCAGGGTGTTCGTTGAACCGCCTAGGGTTTGGAACACCCTCTGAGCGTACGTGTTTTGTGCCACGTATAATTTAGGTACCTTCAAGGCAAGAGGCATCTTCTAGGCAAGCGCGCTCCAACCTAGAACTCATCATTGCTTTGCACTAAGCATGATTGTTGTCAAGCGCAAGCCTATCTCACAATAAAAAAAAGGCTAGGCCCGCACTGTAAAAAACGTCCGCGCTATTTTTAATCTCGCGGTTTATGGTCCACGTACGGATTTAATCCAAAATGCACTGCGAATGCGGCGAGCGTCATACAACTGTATACTGCACAAAATATTTGCACCAACAATAATAATGACTAGTATGCTTCCCGGGATCAGTCTGCCTAGATTTATGTACGTTAGCTTAGGAGTTTGTATGAAAACTGACTTTAATGTCATCGATATTCGACGCTTTCTTTGCTTCAAACTTAAACAAAGGACGATGATTTTGTCTTTTGGAAGACCTAAACTAAAAATAAAATTTGCAGTCATAGGGACTGCCGATAGAAGTGAAAACAAATATTTAATATAATTAAAAAAATATATATTAAAATACTTAAAATATAAATCTTAAAACGAAGGTATTAAAGTTTAATATCAAATGTCGTATATTTATATTTAAGACCTTTTGTATTCGTAAACGCGAGGTGTCGGTCACGCGTTTCCACATTTTTACCCCCCACCAAAAAGTGCTCAACGCACCTAAAGAAGTTTTCACTTCAAAAATTTATTTTTTGATATAGGAGAGAGACGTACTTATTACAGCTCATATTACATTTACATTCTTACAGCTCAATAATATCGGCCGTTTCTGGGTGCAATACGCTGACGAGTCGACAGTGTCTGAGCTGCGAATGATAAATATTTTGTTGAACCGCAAGCCCCTGCTCGCGGTCACCCAGACTGTGGCCGTGGACATGCTAGTTGCAGCACCGTACACCGACGCCGGCGGGACTTTGCTGTACCGCGCTAGGGTTACGCGTCTGTTGCCTCAGGAAATGATGGAGGTAACTCATAGATAATATATCTGACTTGATATCAATAACGCTGACGAGTCGACAACGCCTGAGCTGCGAATGATACATATTTCGTTGAACCGCAAGCCCCTGCTCGAGTGCACCCACACAGTGGCTGTGGACGCGTTAGTCGCAGCTCCATACACCGACGCCGACGGGACCTTGCTGTTCCGCGCGAGGGTTACGTGCCTGTTACCTGAGGAAATGATGGAGGTAAACTCATAGATAATAGGTCTGACTTGCTATCAATAACGTTGACGAGTCGACAACGCCTGAGCTGCGAAAGATACATATTTCGTTGAACCGCAAGCCCCTGCTCGCGTTCACCCACACAGTGGCTGTGGACACGTTGGTCGCAGCTCCATACATCGACGCCGACGGGACCTTGCTGTTCCGCGCGAGGGTTACGTGCCTGTTACCTGAGGAAATGATGGAGGTAAACTCATAGATAATAGGTCTGACTTGCTATCAATAACGTTGACGAGTCGACAACGCCTGAGCTGCGAAAGATACATATTTCGTTGAACCGCAAGCCCCTGCTCGCGTTCACCCACACAGTGGCTGTGGACACGTTAGTCGCAGCTCCATACACCGACGCCGACGGGACCTTGCTGTTCCGCGCGAGGGTTACGTGCCTGTTACCTGAGGAAATGATGGAGGTAAACTCATAGATAATAGGTCTGACTTGCTATCAATAACGTTGACGAGTCGACAACGCCTGAGCTGCGAAAGATACATATTTCGTTGAACCGGAAGCCCCTGCTCGCGTTCACCCACACTGTGGCTGTGGACACGTTAGTCGCAGCTCCATACACCGACGCCAGCTGTTCCGCGCGAGGTTTACGCGGATGGTGCCTAAGGAAATGATGCTCCATTGCTGTAAGCATGTAGAATGCTACATTGCTTTTTAAAAATTTAATGAATATTGATTGATTTTATGTATGACCTTACTATATGTTGTATCATAAATGTTTGAACTTGTTAAATAGTAGCGAGATATAAGTAACCACTATCGCCATCTATTTTCAGTTCGTGATACTATTTTTTTTCTATGACCTGACGGATTCATGTACATACTGTACTGTTCTATATAAATGATATATTTTAATAGATACATTAATATAGGTACTTACTTAAACAATAAAAAAATTATGAGCAATAATAAATACAGTAACGCATTAGAACATCATTAAATCGAGCTGCCAAAAGTAAAATGAATGATTGGACAGAAATAGGTGATTGTGATCTCTCCGCCGCCGACTGGATCAGAATGGTTCATTCTGTTGATGTGTTTTTTTTTGTGTGTTACGCTGAGCGTATTTGAGCGTCGAATCCCTTTGGCAGAGTAAAATTTACCCAAACGCCTTGATTTCAACTCACAAATTAATATCACATATAATTTTGCAACGGCTGGTTAGACGAACTTGAGCTGTAAAATACGACAATTTCTCTTTAATATCGAAGTGTTTTGACGCTCGAATACGCTTAACATCGGTTTATTTTAAAATCTTGTAAGGACACCAATCCGATACGTAGAAATAAAGAGAGATAGATAGATAAATTCTTTATTGCCACACAGAACATATAACTAAATAAATTATAATCAACAGAAAACAATGCGTTTGCAAGGGCGATCTATATATTATAGTAGAATAATTTTTACAGGTGTTCTATATTGACTACGGAAGCGTTGGTCGTGTGGGAACTCCCAGTCTGCGGGAGCTTCCTCTAGAGTGCATGGACATTCCGCCTCTAGCCATGCAGTGTGTATTGAGCAATATTGCGCCCACTCCATTGTTGAACGAACATGTACATTGGAGCGCTCAGGCTGAGAGGCTATTCACTGAGCTGGTTTCTAAGGGCCGGCTTCTAGGCAAGGTGAGTGATTTTTGTCAGACCACAGAAGCGTGAACGCATTGAAACGATTCTACGAAGGCTGTTTGATTAAAAAGTATACGTATTTAGAAGTGTGAATATATTGCTATGTGCTTTAAATAAATAGTACATTACATCGCGAGACCGGGAAGTACGCGTTTTCTGGTCGAGTGTTAGTTAGGCGAGGCCGGCTATATACGAGACCAGAAATGCTCTCCCGGTCGAGGTGTGTATAGTGCTTTTCTAAAAAATGAAACAAGTGACTGTTTTTTTAATATTATGCTTTTAATTTTTTTTTTGCGCTGTGAGTGCTGAACGCGTAATACGGTAGAGTTCCAAATTTAAACTATTTAGGCCAAAGAACATTATAACAAGTTACAAGATATTCAGGAAGAAAGATTCCAAATTCAAACTTATGATATGTAATGAAAATACATACATTCTTTACTGGCCTAGGCCGGGAAGTTTAACTTTCGAACTCATTTAGAGGGTATGAAATGTGCACATTTCATATCATTTTTTAGAAATACATATTGACCTGTCAGCGACCTAACTAACACTCGACCATAAAACGCGTACTTCCCGGTCTCGCGATGTAATGTACTATTACTATAAAGCGTTCCTGAATAACGCTGATGATAACAGTACTTCTGAATAACGTTGAGCAGTGGCACTGACTAGTTACGCGCTGGATCGCCACAGTTTACGCACAGCGTTGAAAGAAAACCAGCCTAATTTTATAATTTCATTACAATGCTTTTCGTATTAGGAAAGTTTCTAAAATTACTTATATACATATTATCAAAAGTTGCGGAACTGGTAGGATTTGAACCTGCGTCTCTCTGGGAATTGCGCCCGTAAAGCCTTTGACCGCTAGGCCGCAATTTTTTATATGTATTTAAGTAAGTTTATAACCAGCCTAATGTGGAATTGCGCAATAGTAATGTCAATTTTCAGATCTATTCAGTGACCCACGGTGTCGTATCCATTGAGTTGTTGGCCGACGGAGGGAAAATCAACGTGAATAAACTACTTTTGGAAAAAGGATTTGCAGTCCCTTGCGAAGAAAGTTACGATTCTAAGGTATTTTCTCTCGCAATAATATAAATATATTATATTATAAAGTGTTCTATATTTGACTCCCTGCTCGTAATTGTGCAGACGAAAGTAATCATTACGTTTATCATTTTAAAGTTACGATTATTTACGATTAGTAGTAGATGACGTAATATTTAGTATATTTGTGTTGTCAGTTAAATCACGACCTGAGGCAAACGGCCACAGAGCTCACTTTGGCTCAGAAGCATGCATTTAACAAGGAGCAAGCTGAGCTCCCGTTCCGTCCAATGCTCGAGATCGAACCCCCTAACTACAAGGAATGCATCAATGACGCTTGCCTTAAAGGACCCGACAGGTAAGTGGTACAGATATTCTATAACACGTGTAACTAGTTGTTCACCCCAAACTAAGAGAGATCTCTCTCCCTCTCGCATGGAGAAAGTTAATATATTTTAGATTGAAGCAGACGTTTCTTTGCGGAAGTCCATGATAATGAAAGAACTGGAAGTTTCTACAGATGTTGACGATTGAAATCGTGCATGGTAGAGTTAACATCTGAAGATGCTCCGGTGTCAGAGTGAAACGTGTTATTGCAGACTATAATCTATTTCTGTGCCAAATTTCAACCAAATCCGTTCAGCCGTTCGGGTGTGATTGAGTAACAAACATCCATCCATCCAAACTTTCGCATTTATAATATTATAAGTTAAGTAATAAGTATTAAGTTTAAATACATATTACACATGTTCAGTAAATTATAATTTTTAGTTACAGTGATTTATTTTTAAACAAATTATTTGTTTTGTTCGTAGCCCACTAGAATCATCGCTACATAACCTGATGTATGCGAGCCGTGAAAAAATGGTTCAAGTGGAATGGAATTCCGTCAATTCGGTTCTATTGGATACAGAACCTCAAGAGGTATACGAAAGGTAATACATATTACTTAATAGACTTTTTATGTTATTTGTTTATAGTATTTTTATATATTATTTTTGTGTGTTTTATACTATGGGCTCGTTTGTCTGAGATTTGAAAAAAAGTATTAAAAGTAGAAGGTTCATTTGGAGTGTAGTTTTGTACACTTTATCATGAATAGAGTAAAATACATTGATTTTATTAAAAATAAAATAAATTAGAATAGCAAACTTAATAACGTGCAGAAATAAAAATCTATTTCAAGTTTTTCTATACGCTTCCAAGATGGCAGTAGGCGCGAAATGTGTCCAACGTCATTTCTGACAAGTGGCGTGAGTCGCCGTATTATTTTTCTTACTTATTATTTGACACTTGACAGAAAACATTAAAAAATACGAACCCGCCATTGTCATCTACTCGTGTTAATCGTGGAAAGATTAATTAATTTCACCACTGAGATTAGGACGAATTCGTGGAATTAAACAATCAAAGTTGGTTTAATATTTTATTTTCTTTCTTTTTACTGCTTGTAAAAGATCAGTCCTACGCCCCATACAAATCCGGACCGACTCCTTCCTTACATAGAATATGCTAGCCTAATGAAAGCTGAGAGCAAAATGGTACTAAATAAAAAAAAAAAGTTTGGGTATCCCCAAACATTATTATGTACTAGATATTTTTTTATTAACCTTGACTTTTGTATAGCCTCTCTGCTTTCACTAGACAACAGACAGACTATTGTAGGTAGCTTGCTAATATTAATCCTGTAAAAGTTTGGATGTGATGTTTCACGTTCAGTCATTCCCGCGACTTTAAGGGTCCTTGAACCTATTTTATTAGGCTGAAATTGAGAATGAATATAGCTTATAACCTTAATTGACACATTGAAAATTAAACGGTTACCGCTAAAATCAAAAAACCTTAAATCAGCGATGTAGAATATTGGAGGGTAGGCGAGTAAGACATTGTGTATAAATACGGGCGTCATTCTGTTGACAGTGTACATTTATGTGTATGTCACCGTAAGATTGTAAAAACCGTTAGATTATAATCTAACTCGCGAAATCGTAGTGCCGAAAGATTACAATTGAACGCATTATTTTCTGTTAGATTGTAATCTGTTAGGTTTATTAACCCTATAGAACCTAAGTGCCCGGCCTGCGGCCGGTCACTACCTCGTTATTTATGTCGAACCTTAACCTAACCTACATGAAACAGACAAGAATACGTAAATACAATGAATATTTGACACTCAGAACATTCAGCGGTTCACAATCTTTCGACCGTTTACAATTTCGCGAATTAGATTATAATCTACAGGTTTTTACAATCTTACGGTGACATATATATCTTAATATACTAGTGTATAATAAAGTGTATACAGGGTTGTCCAAATAGTGACGCCCAAAGAAAAAATTTAGATTCCTAGTACCTAGGGCCTGTACCTAGAACTATAAACTTTTCACTTTCGACCAAAAATTTTCCGACTTGAGTTAATGTTATAATAGTAATTATTTTATGCAAAGTAGCACACTTTATAGCAAGCATGTTCACAAAAAAATTATCGAAAAAAAACACTAAATAAAAAGAAAAAAATTTAACACACTCCCTCAGAAATCTCACGAAAAACGTTAAAAAACATTGTAAACTCGAAAATTACCCAAGTCTTTATTGCATCTTAACACATAGGTACAAAATTATGCATACAATACAGAAGACAGGAAACTGGTAATGCGCAAAGGCGGTCTAGGTACGAGGAATCTAATTTTTTTCTTTGGACGTCACTATTTGGGCCACTCTGTATAGTGAGATGAGGTATATTACAATCATCATCAGACAACATCTAGTACCATTATAATTTGTCGCAGGTTGCTGGTAGCGGCAGATGTGGGTCAGAACGAGATGAGTAGCAAGCTGACTCTGCGACACACCACGCTGCTTCCAAACGTTAGGGGCTTACCGTCTATCATTTCACTACTCTTCTGTCCAGAGTAAGTAGTCGTATAGATCTAAGACTCGAATGTAATTTATACAAACCAACTATAGTTAGTGAGAAGGGAGAAATATATGCCACCAATTAAACTATGGCCTTTAGACTCGAAGAGAAGCATATATAAACTCTAACCTTCTAATTTTTTTTAATTTCAATATATTTATTTTTCGATTTTGTCACAAATCACTTACGAATGTTAATGAATAAAAATACAAGTTAAATTTAAACAGGATCAAAATAATGATAATAATAATAATTTATAAAAGCTCATAAAAGTAAACCAATATAATATGTGACATGTATGTATGTATGTATGTATATTCTTTATTGTACACTACAAAATATAAAAAAAAAAGATAGCAAACATACATATTATTAATTCTCCTATACAATATATACACATATAAAACAATTGCTCGAATTCCTTGACAAATATTTCCATCAAAGTGCAGTGTTTTTATTAAGTCTGAAAAAGACTTGTCGCTTCGCGTGTCTCTGTGACTTTTTTGAAATGTAGCTAGTTGCATTTTTGTACCAATATGTATAAAAAAGCCATTTATTCCCATTCCCTAATAACTAATTTACAATTCTAAAGAAGTTAGTTTAGTTAGGAAGTTGGCGGTGTTATTATCACTAACATAATAGTAAACCCCCGATTATAGAAGCGTTATCAAAGGTTAAAAGGCTTGTGACGTTATACAAATTCCTCAGGGCGGAGCTTCGTCGGTCCCTGGACAAGTCACGCTATGTCAGTGTGCTGTGCGGGCTGGGCAGCGCGGAGGATGGCGCGCCGCACTTCCCGGAGCACGACCTGCTCGTCAACATCGACGCGGACCTCTCCGTCAGCGATCTCGGACTCGTACGTACCGCGCCTGTTCACTGCACTCACACATGACAAGTCACGCTATGTCAGCGGGCTGGGCAGCGCGGCGGACGGCGCGCCGCGCTTCCCGGAGCACGACCTGCTCGTCAACATCGACGCGGACCTCTCCGTCAGCGATCTCGGACTCGTACGTACCGCGCCTGTTCACTGCACTCACACATGACAAGCAGCGGGCTGGGCAGCGCGGCGGACGGCGCGCCGCGCTTCCCGGAGCACGACCTGCTCGTCAACATCGACGCGGACCTCTCCGTCAGCGATCTCGGACTCGTACGTACCACGCCTGTTCACTGCACTCACACATGACAAGTCACGCTATGTCAGCGGGCTGGGCAGCGCGGCGGACGGCGCGCCGCGCTTCCCGGAGCACGACCTGCTCGTCAACATCGACGCGGACCTCTCCGTCAGCGATCTCGGACTCGTACGTACCACGCCTGTTCACTGCACTCACACATGACAAGTCACGCTATGTCAGCGGGCTGGGCAGCGCGGCGGACGGCGCGCCGCGCTTCCCGGAGCACGACCTGCTCGTCAACATCGACGCGGACCTCTCCGTCAGCGATCTCGGACTCGTACGTACCGCGCCTGTTCACTGCACTCACACATGACAAGTCACGCTATGTCAGCGGGCTGGGCAGCGCGGCGGACGGCGCGCCGCGCTTCCCGGAGCACTACCTGCTCGTCAACATCGACGCGGACCTCCGTGAACCAGTGGCGATTCCTCTAAGATTGCGTAGCTTGCGTCGCAATACCAATAATTATGAAAAAGTTACTCACTCATTTAAGTAATATGCTAATATTGTATAACATGAAATATATTCACAAAACATACAAGTTCATCAATTAATTGATTGCGTTAATCAACAATTATTTATATTCACGCGCGCTCAGTATACGCCTCGCACCTTGGTCGAGTACGTGCGCCCGGCGCCGCCGCATCGTAACGTCGCCCGCTAACTTCTCTGGCTCACTACGGGCCGAACGCTTGCGTTTTTCATTCCGAATGGCTGCGTGTGCCGTGTAGTATTATTTTCGAAACGTTTATTTTTAGTTTTACAGTTAATTTAAATATATTATGAGTGTTTTGATAAAAAGTAAGTGTTTTGTTAATGTAAATTTAATAATTAAATAGTATTAATATTATAAATGCGAAAGTTTGGATGGATGGTTCAATCACGCCAGAACGGCTGAACGGATCTGGATGAAATTTGTCGCAGAGATAGATTTTATAGTCTGGAATAACACATAGGCTACTTTTTATCCCAAAAATTAAAGAGCTCCAGCAGTAATAAATAAACCATAATCCACGCGGACGAAGTCGCGGACATAAGCTAGTAAGTAATAAATAATTATTAGTGATAATAGTTAATAGCAAGATGAGTGCAAATTTTATAATAGAAGATCTCCTAGAGAAATCTTTTTTTCCTCCGAAAAACTTTTGATTCTAGAAAATGGACGTCCTAAAATGTTTGATTTTCCGGGATAAATTAATGTAGCCTTTGTCCTGTCCCGCCTATCTCTGTATCGGTTGAAAAGATAGGGCGTGAAAATGTAGCAGACAAATAGACACACTTTCACATCTAGTTATATTAATTATTATTATAATAAAACTTTAGTAGGAATGGAAAAACGTTGCTGATTCTAGTTGTCAAATACCCAATTGATGATGTAGACCTGTAAGATGGAAGCGGGCGAAATAGGAAAGGTTTTTTTTATTATATTGCCGTTAAAATAGTTTTCTATGCGACATCGTATCGGAATGCTAAATCGCTAATGCAACATTTAGATAACTGATACCAGACTAATAGATTTTTGTCTTCCTATACAGATAAATCACATACGCTACCTGATGGATTACATGATGTTCTGCAATGAAGGTGAGGATTTCCCTTCCTCCGAAGATGAACTCCGACCCAAGATTCCGAATTTCATACGAGACGATCTTATGAAGTAAGTTCAAAAAATACCTTTTTCACACATTTATGAAATTTATCACCTGTGTTACATTTTTTCACTAGAAAAACGTTTATATTTATTAAAAAAAGTAGAATTCTTAAGCTGTTAATACACCACAAAATTAGTAAATAATAAATAACAATACTCTCATGCTCATTTCAATATTCTTTGATTTTTGCACCATAATTTAGGTATCTTTTAAAAACATAATAAGTTCAAAACCGTTATTTGTATCTTTAAACACTGACCACGCAGTAAAGGTTGCACATCGAGATTTGGAGAGAAATAATCGGTTGCTTCGAATTTATAGAGCGCCGTCTCCGTCACTCATCATACATATGTGACGTTTTGTTGCCGACTGTTAGTCTGAGCGACAAACGCTCTAGGAAGCTGAAGCAACCGATTATTTCTTTGAAAACTTCGCTGTGCTTTACTGCAGTAAACTGAACACAAAAAGATAGTAAAGTTCGTTATTGCGAGAGCCTAGTTTGAATCCCGAGCGTGCCGCTGTGGTATTTCTAAACATCTGGGAATTGAATAAAATTGAGTAAAGAATACTGAGTTAGAATCCAGAGTTTAGTTTTTTTTTTCGTTGAGTGAGCAAATACTACTTTTGTTCACTGGTCTTAAGCAGCAAAGGCACCCTTTATATGCTAGTGAGGCAAAAAATAATTGTTGTTACCCAGGTTGCTGCAAAAACGACGCAAGCGTCGCGAACCTCAGTGCGTAGTCAACGCTTGGGAGTGGAGATCCATATCGGATGACGACCTCCTGGAGATCAATATCCCGGCTATGTTGCAAAAGGCTGTGGTGTACCCTCCTCACACGCCCGTTGAAATAGACGAGCTGTCGAGGGACACGCTACTCGTCATGAAGCGGGAGAACGAAGAGTTGAAGATGCTGGTCGGCCGGTAAGTTAATTACGATAGTTGGACGGTTAACCAACCCATCTTACTTCTTATCTTACTAATATTATAAATGCGAAAGTTTGGATGGATGTATGGATGTGTGGATGTATGGATGTTTGTTACTCAATCACGCCCCAACGGTTGAACGGATCTGGCTGAAATTTGGCACAGAGTTAGGTTATAGTCTGGATTAGCACATAGGCTACTTTTTATCCCGAATTTAAAATTAAGGAGTTCCCGCGGGAAACAAAAAACCTCGATCCACGCAGGCGAAGTCGTGGGCATTAGCTAGTACAGAAATAATTGGGTATTTGACAACTAGTCCAAAACATTATTTTTTAGTGATTAGTAAATGTTTGACAACCATTTTAAATTATCGATTAAAGTAAAATAGTGTGTTACTTTGACGTCACAATTCAATATTTCATACAAAATCCTATACTAAGCGCGCGTTTTGAAGTACCAGAAGGAAAAAAGTAACTGTCAAATACCCAGTAATTGTACTAGGTGATTTTATCGAAATTTGGTACTGAGGTTGGTTTTGCCCGTAGCTACTATTATCCTAAAGAATTTCGGAATTTCTAAAACCTAAATCCACGCAGACGGAGTCGCGGGCATCATCAATTAAAGCGTGAGGGGTAAAGTACCGTCGACGTCAAAAGTCCATACATAGCTTAAGAGCACTGTGCAAGCAATCTGAATCACTCATCCACTAACATAATCTGTCATGAATATTTACCTTAATTTAACAATAGATATTAATTCAAACAATTACTATTCAATACTACTTAGATCATTGCCATAAATTGTCGACAATGGTCAACCTACATTATCTAGGTAAGTTTGATGGTGACTTTGTAACTAACAATCCATCTTGCTTATTCTATATTGACTTTTATCGTCGACCGTATGTAAATACGACTGACTGCCTCGTTGGTCTAGTGGTAGGCATGTTCAACTGCGGCCGACGAGGTCCCGGGTTCGAGTCCCGGGTCGGGCCATAACAAGTATTGGGTTTTTCTGACTAGAAATTCTCATTACTAGCCCGGAGTTAGGAAGTTGGCGGTATTTCACCCCCGTGCCTCGGAGAGCCGTTAAGCCGTCGGTCCCGGTTATTATCACTAACATGATAATAGTCGTTAAAGCCCGCCAACCCGCATTGGAGCAGCGTGGTGGGTCTAAGCTCTAATTCCCTCTGTCTCATGAGAATAGAATAGAATAATTTAATTGCAAGAATGTGGTACAATTATTAGGTCTTAAAATTATTTTGCGCTGACACATTCAACCGTTTCATTAGTGTCCAAATTTTAAAATAAAATTCATTCAAATAAAATTAATAAATATTACAATGTCAATAGCTAATATGCCTATTACAATGCACTTTTTACAGGGCCCTGAGGTAAGGGTGGGCGTGGCTGCTTGTTTGAGTTTCGCTTATTACACAGCAATAAGGACCAATTTAGGGACCCTTTCTCCCTAAAATTTATTACACTACACTGATTCAAGTGGAAGGGTCCCCGTGAAAAGTGCAGTGTAATAGGCCTATAGGTCATATACTCATTCAAACTATAGAAACATTTCTCCATTAGTCAGTCTCAGAGTTTGCATTTAATAGTTTGTAGGGGCATGGCCTGTATTGTTTGAGGTAGATTATTATATATCTTTATGGCCATATAAGGCGCATTTCTACGGTATATATCTTTATTACACACTGGGCGAGTAATATTACACACGAGAGTGGAGGTCTGTGCCCAGCAGTGGGACGTTAATGGGCTGTAGTGATGGTGGTAATTCAATAAGGAAGATTTTTTTATACTCAGGGCGGATGGGCAATCGAAGTCTGAGCTGGTCTGTAAACTGTGCGCTACGCCGCCGATGCCTGCGCACGCGATGCGCATACACCTGTGCTCCAACGCGCATCTCGACAAAGAGGAGGACTTCCGCCACTTGGAAGCTTAAACTACCAAACTCAGACCAATCCATATTAATAAAAAAACTATTTTATAAATTGTTTTCGTTGTTGAATAAAAAATATATATCTTTAAAGAGTAACGGACAGACCGAGCTGCTTTTCGACTTAAATGGAGACGCGCAAAGCTTAGCGTGGTCTTCTGAACACTTTGCTTCGCTCCGTTTCAGTCGAAACCAACCCTTGTTTGATATGCTTTACGTCAGTTAGAGTCGCCATTCAAATCACCACGTCCTTACAAAATGCATATCACGATTCTCGCGTACTTGTGATATCAATGTCATCCGAATACAGAAACGCTTTAGATTCTGTTTCTATTATCGGTCCATACAACTATGACCAGGAAATCTTCGTGAATGTTTATAAACACTTATTATTCACTGAGATAAGTTTCAATATTCTACTCATATCATAGGGTCTATGATCAGTCTTTTGGTATCGAAATCGAGTACTAAATTGATATTTTGGACACTATAAAGCGATGTTACTTTATAATATGTAAATACTCGAATCCGATTCCTAGATTTCGTAACTTGAACCAATAATTGCGACCGTAAAATCATTCCTTTTGGCTGTAATTTTAGTGTTTAAGAAATATTTTTATTAGACTGTGAATTGTAGCCATACTGTCAGTCAATAAGGCTGATTACGACGGTTGCAGTTATGAGGCGTCTGTTACGTCATCTTGTCTTATAATTTTTTCTGGGACTTTAAATGTAAAGCTTTTATTTTATAGTTTATCGTACCCACCAAAGCTCAGGAGTGTGAATATGTAAAGCATAATATCGAAAATTAGTTTTTATTTTGTTTTTATTGAACAGAATGTTGCCTTTATTTTATTGTTTTTGTTATAAAATAATACCTTGTTTTTGCAGTTAATCTGAAACTTTACTGTCTAAAACTTAATATTTGCTATAATTTGTCGTAACGTGTAATATGTGACGTGAGGATAATTGCATCATGCGTTTATGATTATTTTAGCAATGCACTTGCAATCAGAACATTGTTATGTTGCTTCCAAATTAGAGACCCGTTAAACACCCGAATCGGTTTATATTACAACTGTAGTATTCAAATTCAATACAAATAAATAGGTATTGCGAGAGCGTTCAATTAACTGCAAAAACTTCATAAAATTATTGAGTATCAGTTACCAAAATTAAAAAATTAAATTTTCAGTTCTAATAGCATTTCAATCCCTTCCAATGTTGATTACTTTGACGTTTACTCGTACTCGAAATCTATACGTTTTGTAATAGCTGTAATATTACTAAGCTTATCTATAATAGTTATTTTATGGTAGACGAATACTAAATGATGATGTGATATTACGTTATAATATTATATATTTTTCTATGTTAAACATAATTATTGTGCTAATTTAGTTGAAGGGGCTATCGCTTGTACTTGTATGCTCCCTAAAGTAAATTGACAGGTCTAAGAGTAGTGTTATCCCTTTCACTAATGCCCCTGCTGAACATGACAGCACTTTATGTGGACACTTCAATACAGCTCAGATATTTTGTCAGAACCGATTAGGCACTATTTGCTCGTATTTTGTAAAAAAGTGCGTTATGCCGAAAGAAGTGGTTAGAGTAAAGTCAAATTTTATATTTAGATATGATATTTGTACTTTTTTCAAAATGAATGATTAAAATGTTTATAAAATAAGATAAATGTGATTTTTACTAAAGTTAGTAATTGAGAATTAAAATTAAATGTTGCTTGTCGGAACAATTAAAGAACTCACTACTAATAGTGAGTACGTAAGAGATGATATGATAAACGTAAGAGATTCTAAAATCTCTTACGTTTATTATATCATCATCTTCAAAATATAATAATCAAAACACACCAACGTTAGTTGCGTATAAACGCCAGTATCAGATCAATTAAACTATTTTGATTATACAAATATAATTGGACGTGAGGTGATTCCAGTATGGCATATGCTCAGGCTCATTTACGATACTTCCTCGAACCTATTTTATTCTAAAATTGTTAGATTTAAGTAAAATCTTTACATTTATGTAAACATTTTTTTTCATAAAATAATAAACCGTGTTGACGTCAACTATGTGTTGTTTTATTTATTAGAGAGGGTAGGTAATGAAAGTAACAATCATTCTATCAAACTATTTTAGTAACAAGTAGCTTCCTATTTCTTTGTTTTACGAGTAATAAATAGTAGATAACCAAGAAAAAATAAGTTATAAATACAATAATATTGTCCAGAAGGACAATTGACATGGTAACTAACATCTGGCATAAAAATATACGTGCTTACAATGTCGATTGAAGAGAATACATTAACTTATTTACATAAGTATGTAAATAAGTTAAGTATTTACATAAGTTAATGTATTAAGTAATTGCTTTCTATTATGTACAGGTAAGATATATGTTAACTCTTGATAGTTACCAAAGCTTTCGTAGTAACCAATACGTAAAAGTTAAATGTTAAATACAGGTATCTCTCTTCATAATTTACCTATAATATTGTCAGGTGGAACCGGTTTTATTCCGAGACTTCCAAGCACCTCAATTAGTGTGTGGCCTGACGCTAACTAGATTGCTTGTAAATTATGTGATACTTACCTATCTTATGTGAGTGACAAACAGATATACCTACACGTACCGGCTTTTGTGAACATGTGGAAAACTGAAGAGGATTTGGATTCCGTTCTTTTGTAAGTAGAGATTACTCTTTTAAATCGAAATATAGATACTTATTTACTTGCTAGTGTTTGAAAAATTTGCAGGTAGTATCTTAACAGAAAAGCTATAAAGTATTTAAGTTGCTCAAGCGCGAAGTGAATGCGGCTAGATTTCTTGTAGGCAGGGATAAACCTTACCAGGATATGTGAACTGCATAACTCGGTCCCGAGTCCCGTTGTCGCCATAATATGTCGGATAGGGCGATAATTACCACCTGAGAAGATCCTAATAGAAAAGCTATAAAGTATTTATGTTGCTCAAGCGCGAAGTGAACGCGGCTAGATTTCTTGTAGGCAGGGATAAACCTTACCAGATATGTGAACTGCATAACTCGGTCCCGAGTCCCGTCGTCGCCATAATATTTCGGATAGGGCGATAATTACCACCTGAGACCAGCTGACCGAGTGATAAACGTGAAGATACATATTTGTAAATGCACCTATACCAAATATTCAATTATATCCTTTCATTCTTATTTGGGTTTCGTAGTAAAACAATAGTTTAATCTAAAATATATAGGTACTTAATCTCAATCTGTGTACCTAATAATTTCAAATGAGTATTGTTTTTTTGAGCTCGTATGTTTTCCAAGTTTAGTTTAAGATTCTTGTTGTAATTTTAACTACTATGGGAAAAATTATGAATTTAATCACAATTGCCTATCTATACTAACATAATAAATGCGAAAGTTTGCATTGATGGATGGATGTTTGTAACTCAATCACGCCAGAACGGCTGAACGGATCTGGCTCTTTGGCACAGAGATAGATTATAGTCTGGAATAGCACATAGGCTACTTTTTATCCCGGAAAATTGAAGAGTTCCTTCGGGAACTAAGAACCCTCGGTCCACGCGGACGAAATCACTGACATCAGCTAGTTTAAAATATATTTGTACGCCGATACGGCTCATGTGCTGAACTCAGTTTTATTAGACCCAACATCTTAAGCTCTTACGCACATTATGCAAATAAAGAATATTCTATTCTAACAAGGGACGGACTATCTAATACGTGCTCTGACACGACCTGCTTGCTTAACCAGTAAGCCTATTTTCTTTCAAAATATCGTGAGATAAATAAAAAGCTAATTACGACATACGCAATGCACGCATCACAAGATACGTAACTCATTGTTTAATGATGATTATTATTGTAAGTATTTATTAGTACATGTTTAGGATGGGACCAAACTCTTATTAGATTAGATACATTTTTATAAAAGTAAGATGTGTGTTGGGTTCCTCTTGAATTAGTGAATTTTATATTTTAATGTTTGACCGAAGGCCTCAAAATGACGATAAATCTTGTCCGATCATTATTTAAAAATCCCTTTAAAAAAAATTGTACCGAGTGCTTAAGGTAGGTTTAGATATTATAATTTTTCCTGCATGTAATGAAAGTTCGTGCTTAAAAATGGTCCAGCGACTCCGTGAGAATCTTAACCAAATTATGCGCCTGTACGTTTAATGTGCTACGGTATATTGCCGTGCCCGAGACGCAGCACGATCTCGTCAATTTGCAGATACCTTATCTGCATTAGTAGGTACTAACCAGGTACCTACTAGGCTAGGCAGGTACCTATTAGATATATATTAGGTAATATATATCTAATACGTACCTGCCTGCAATATTGATATTAAAAATTCCTTCATGAAAGTTATGTGTATGATGAAATTCTTGTTTTGTACAAACAATAAATTGGTTGCGAGTGGTATGGTTCGGGTTATCTAGGGTGACGGGTGACGGACTTGAGGAGTACCTATTCCGTACTATCAATGAGCTAAGTATATCAGTGGAATTTTCACTACCTGCCAGTCCACTTGTTAGGATGGCAGCAAAAGTGATTTCGGGAACTGAGGTCGCTCGGTATGACTATTTTTTTTACACCTTAGAGACATTCTTACCGAAAGCTTCCGAATACCTTCTCTTGTCATAAAAAACAGTTTCCGATATTTTTGTGAAAGTCTGGAAATAATATGGCCAGTACGATAATAAAATAATAGAAATTAAGCTTATTTACTCATATTATTTTTTATGATTGTATAAATCATTAAAAATTAATTTTATTTATTTATGAATAATGATGATTAATTTAAAATTATTTATGATTAATTTCTATTATTTTCTGCAGTTTTCTTTATTTCGGAGAACTTTGGTGTGATTTTGATTTACCTATTTATTAAGTTTTAGTACCTGGGTGACCGAGGTTTGCTTAGTATTTTTTTTTTTGGTAAATCATATTTTTTGGAATTTATATTATTTAAATACAATTTACATACTGATGAAATAAGAATAAATAATAGCGAGCATGTCGTCACACGAATCTACATTTTTACCCCCTAGCCCCTACCAAAAAGTGCTCAACGTGCCTAAAGAAGTTTCACTTCAAAAATCACGAGTGCAATTGGGCTCCCAATAATAGTCTTTCTCGCAACAGAAGGAACTTGAAAAAAAAAATCGCCACTGGTCGATACATCCGGACTCGAACCGGGATCGCCCGTTTCCCACCTGATGAGCTATTATAACCTTGTAGGTGGTGGCGAAATTTACCTTCATATTCTATTGTAGCAGTTTTTCATTGCCTGAAAACACGGATAAAACGACATTTTCTATTTTCTCAATCCTAGCTAGATCGATTTACTGCTCCCGAAATCCCCTGCATACTAAATTTCATGAAAATCGTTTTAACGTAATTGCTCGTTTAAAGGTATTAGAATAATTTAAATACGGTACAACGATTACTTCTGTTGATAAACTTAAGGCAGATTTGTCCAAATCTAAGTAACGTTTGAATACCTACGAATGTTGATGTATTAGGAATTCTATCAAAATAATGCAGAGGGTGCACGGGTGCCATTATATTTGCATCTTGTATGGTTTATTCGTATCAGATCTATCGAAAATGACCTCCGTCAGCAAGTGTCGGAGTTGCGCCGACAGTCCGCCAGCTTCCAGCCTCGCATGGCGATCGTGCAGGTGGGCGGGCGAGAGGACTCGAACGTTTACATCCGTATGAAGTTGAAGGCGGCCGAGAACATCGGCATCCTTGCTGAGCATATCAAGCTGCCTAGAGACTGCACACAAACTGAGGTAACGATCTCATAAAGGAGTATCCACAAAGTATGCAGTGCTAGAGACGTGGCAAGGGAAAGCAAAAAACCTATATCCAGCAGTACCTTCACATATTAATATTATATATGTATGTAAAAGGACATTGACCAAATTCGCCTAAGAATCAACACACGTTTTAAATATACAGTAATTCTTAGCTTAATTTATAGTCTTTATTCCAAATATCAGAATTTAACGGACACTTCAAATTAATTAAAAAATAAGTAAATGGGTATTAAATTGATTACTATACGTTTCCGTCTCTGGATTATTAACCACAGATCAATAACTTAAGTTTTAAATAATATATAATAACACGCTTGAGCGCTAGATCTGTATCGTAAGAAACAAGATAAAAGCTGCTTAAAGTGCTAAGTGCGCTAGTATTCGGAATCTCGCAACGCCATCTATTGAAAGTATAATAATTTAATATTTTTAACACCATCTGTGAAGTTCTCGATGAACTATGACGATACCTGCATTATTAATAACGCCATCTGTAATGTTTTGATGAACTACGGCGAATCTTGTCTTATCTACATACTGTTTACAGCTCTATTACAAATGGATAGAGATGATATTTATTTGTTCAAGTAGATTGATCGTGAATGCTGAAATAAACTCAAAATTGAAAATATTTTTGGTAATGAGTAATTTTTTTGCAAGTGTCCGTAGTTTTAACCTGCTCTCAAGTATAAAAAGGTATTAATTTGAACCCAGTAATCAATGTTTTATGACGGTTAGTTCTTAGGCGAACTTTGTATGGGGACGGAACAATGTCCTTTTAGAAATAATTTAGAAGAAATATTTTAGAAGCAGCATTTTTACTGTTTTAAAGCCAGCCGCCGGTATTGACTTAGATTGCTGATCCTGGTGGGTATTAAAAATCAATTGAATTACCTACCTACTAGTAAATTATTTTTAGTGATCGCTAAATAGAGGATCTTCCAAAAGTCGTAATATCCTGTGTTAGTTTTATGTATGAAAACCATTTAAACTATCGAGTGAAGTAAAAAAGGGCGTCGAATTTTGATGTCGTCACAGTTCAGTATTTCATACAACATCCCATACTCTGTGTGCGTTTTAAATACGAAAGTGTGTCGGTCTGTCTGCTATGCTTTAACGGCCTATCTTTTCGATCGATTTTGATGAAATTTTGTACAGAGATATGTTGTATGATGTATCCCGGAAAATTAAAGAGTTCCCGCTGTAGGCACTGAAAAAAATTACGCGGACGAAGTCGGGCCAGCATTATCTAGTAACAATAATATAATATAATAATTAGATATTGGTCCAGATGTATTTGCATAACATTTTATGTTTTTCGTAACTTTGATACCCCTAGTGCCGACCTTAGCTGATATGATACGTCATGATCTTGAATTGTTTGTTGTTTTCGTTTTGTTAATTTATTACGACGAATAAAAGCAATGTTTTCTTTCTTTTAAACAATATGCGTGAATTGTATTTTGTTTTAGCGGGTCAAAATGGGGAGAGTTGGGTTTTAACTATTTCAACGAATATTATTGGTCCCAGAACCTATACTGGACTAAAAGGCTTAGACACCGTAACCTGAAGAAGTTTTTTTTTCAAATGTTGTAAACATGTTTTTTTTTATTTAACTAGCTTCTAGCCAAGCTGGCAGCTCTGAATGACTCTCCACTGGTGCATGGAATCATCGTGCAGATGCCTCTTGATTCTACGCACTCTATGGATGCCCATCTCGTCACCGACGCTGTGTCTCCTCATAAAGACATTGATGGGTATGATCATATACATGTTCATTATCAGCAGTAAATCGACTGCACATAGTCCTTTAAAATAGCAACTAATATTTCGGTCTTCGGCGTTTAGCATCGAACCAAAGCTACTCTTCTGATACCATCGGACTCTAACCCATCGGGCTCTCAACTCCACTTAAAGATATGCGGTTTGCACTCGAGGATATTTCAACCACCCCCTGCGACTTATTCAATGTTATACTTCTGCTCACCTGCCTAGACGTAAATCATAGCACAACAATGAGATCGGTTTCATGAAACCTGTATCTCTTCTGGTTGAATAGAATAGATAACAAAACTTTTAACTAATCTCATATTTCTTTTAAATCTTCCTTCAAGCGTGGGTTTGCTGCTGCGTACAAATATTTTTAGAAGAGGCCTTGTGTTTTAGATTGAACACCATGAACGAAGGTCGCGTCGCGCTCGGCGATATGTCCGGCTTCATCCCCTGTACGCCCGCTGGTTGCGTAGAACTAATCAAACGTACGGGAGTCGCGATTGCCGGCAAGACTGCTGTGGTACTGGGTCGCAGCAGAATCGTGGGTACGCCGGTCGCTGAACTGCTAAAATGGGAGAACGCTACCGTTACTGTATGTCATTCAAAGACGAAGAATTTGAGCGAAGTGGTCAGTATTTTGGATCTAGAGGCTAAGTTTTAAAGAAGATCAAGTTCTACAGGCTTTATTCGACGTAAATAGGAATATAGAGTGATGAGTAGGCAGAGTATTTTTTTTGTGGGCTATTTTCCTCACTAAGAAGTTTTCCACTTTCGAACTGTCCGAAATTTGTTAAGATCTACCAACACATTCCATCTATCCATCCATCAGCCTGTATGCATCCACTGCTGGACATAGGCCTTTTCGAGAGCGCGCCACCAAACACGGTCCTCCGCCTTCCTCATCCATCTGCTTCCCGCCACCTTCTTTAGGTTATCGGACCAGCGAGCTGGAGGTCGTCCTACACTGCGCTTACCGGTACGCGGTCTCCACTCCAGAACACCTGCCCACTGCCACTTCAGCTTGCTAAGACCAACACATTGGGAACATGATATTATCGATATGTTTGGATTTTCTATCTGTCTTTTCAACGGCATTCCCAATAGGGTGTAGGATGATCTTGGAATAGCTTCTGGCTCGATTTGCACCATTAACCTGCACCTGCAATAAGGTTGTCTATATTCGAGCTCTTATAACACGTCTAAAGAAACTGATGCTCGGAACTTCTTTACTTGCATGCATGTAATAATTTGTTAGCTAACCATATTTATGTATGTGGCTTTTTCAGACCAAGACTGCTGATATTCTTGTGGTGGCAATAGGCAAAGCGGAGTTGGTTCGCGGATCATGGATAAAGCCAGGAGCTGTTGTTATCGACTGCGGAATTAATGCCATACCTGGTAAGTATTTTTGCATACTTTAGGATTGTTCTGTCTATTTAGTATATGGTCACAACTCGCAGGCGTAAGATTTTTGGACTACGAAGTAAGTCTGTGCATATTATCGTCTTACCCGCTTTGATTATGCGTAGATTTAACTGTGATTGTTTTTACTCTAGCCATTAAAATGATACGAAATATTACGCAATTTTTATGGGTGTTTTATGACATTTCTTTTACGATCACTTCTCACTGGGATAGTAGTGCACGTACATTTGCAAGTAAGAAGCCCCAGGTTCGATTCCGGGGTAACTTTTTAACATTATCTGATAAAAGATTTTTGTAAAAATTTAAAACCCCATTCTATTCCCCGAATTTCAACCTGTCTATCAAATTGCCTAGGCATATTATAGTAGGCCGCCCTTAAATGTATTTCATCAATTAATGATTAGGTACACTTTGTCTAAACTGTTATGTATAAACTAGTTTGGTCCCTGGGTAGAACAAAAGGCGACAAATCAACATACAAGTGTTTACAAAATATTTAACGCGTTCATTGATAGATTGTACCAACATTCATCATTAGCAAATAGGTAATTATGTCCGAGCTTGCTACTAGAGTTCCTTTGTTTTTAATCTTGCCTGATCAGTACTTTATGAATCAACGTTAGAACAACTACATAAGCTATTTTTATAAAAGTGTTGTAGGTCTTTTAAAGAGTTACCTAATAGAGAAAGTAAGGAAAATAAAATAAAGTTTTACTAACAAAAATAAAATTTATCTTTTGTGTGTATAAGTAATTAATGTACTTATGTACAAAACGTTCATCAATTTATTAATTGATAGATAATTACACAAATGGTCTTGAAATTCACTATCAATTTAAATCAGAAAAAATACTAAAGTGTTTTTAAAGTATCGGTAAATAATGAAATTATACCGCATTAAACAGTTGAAAAAACAAAAAGACACACGGCTTTTCAGTTATAGCAAAGGCAAATAATTTGCATGGTGAGGTTTTTTTAAAATTTTTAATTAAAAACTACGTTTTTTTCTGCAATAGACCTACTTAGTATACTTATAATATTTCTACTGCTTATCGTCCGATGCATCTCGGTAGGTAAATTAAAGTGCACCTAGCAACACTCATTAATAAAGTTAGTCGAAAGTGAGATTTTAAGAGAGGGTCAACGTGCGTTCGTTTAATTTAAAATGTGATTTTTAAATTTAAGACTCAACCAAGAAGAGCGGGCAGCGTTTAGTGGGAGACGTAGCATACTCGGAGGCTATAGAAGTAGCGTCGCACGTGACGCCCGTGCCGGGTGGCGTGGGCCCGATGACCGTCGCGATGCTCATGAGGAACACTGTGATAGCGGCGCGGCGACAACTCGAGCGCACTTCTGCGCCCGTGTGGCCGCTGCAGACGTTGCGACTCAACACGCTTGTCCCACCACCCAGGTAACTGTCAAAATGTTGTCTATGGCGTGGGTAACATCAACGTGAGTGATATAGAGAAAATTTTGGTCATTGAAGTAGCGTCGCACGTAACGCCCGTGCCGGGTGGCGTGGGCTTGATGACCGTCGCGATGCTCATGAGGAACACTGTGATAGCGGCGCGGCGACAACTCGAGCGCGCTTCTGCGCCCGTGTGGCCGCTGCAGACGTTGCGTCTCAACACGCTTACCCCCCCATCCAGGTAACTGTCAAAATGTTGTCTATGGCGTGGGTAACATCAACGTGAGTGATATAGAGGGAATTTTGGTCATTGAAGTAGCGTCGCACGTAACGCCCGTGCCGGGTGGCGTGGGCTTGATGACCGTCGCGATGCTCATGAGGAACACTGTGATAGCGGCGTGGCGACAACTCGAGCGCGCTTCTGCGCCCGTGTGGCCGCTGCAGACGTTGCGTCTCAACACGCTTACCCTCCCATCCAGGTAACTGTCAAAATGTTGTCTATGGCGTGGGTAACATCAACGTGAGTGATATAGAGGGAATTTTGGTCATTGAAGTAGCGTCGCACGTAACGCCCGTGCCGGGTGGTGTGGGCTTGATGCTCATGAGGAACACTGTGATAGCGGCGCGGCGACAACTCGAGCGCACTTCTGCGCCCTTGTGGCCGCTGCAGACGTTGCGTCTCAACACACTTGTCCCACCACCCAGGTAACTGTCAAAATGTTGTCTATGGCGTGGGTAATATCAACAATTAGGTGATATAGAAGGCATGTTGCTCATTGAAGTTTAGTCGCACGTAACGCCCATGTTGCATCTCAACACGCTTACCACACCACCCAGGTAAATATGAAACTGTGAAAGATTGTTTGTTGTGCAATGGAGCAATAACGGATCGACGTGATTTTTTGCATGGAGTTAATGACCTCTCCTATAAAAGATGTAAAAGAGAGTGACATATTCTATTGCCGGAAGACCGGAATTCTTTATTAAGAACCACAAGTATGAATTTGTGGGTATCACTAATAAATACAATCATTTAGGCGAAGACAAACAACTAACTGAAATATTTGGTTTCATAGTGACATAGTGATAGCGCGCTCTCAAAAACCGAAGCACATCAGTCAGCTAGCGGAGGAGATTGGTCTTTTCCCCAACGAGGTGTCACAGTATGGCAACACCAAAGCAAAGATTTCGCTTTCTGTTCTTGATCGCTTGCGGGACCAACGTGGCGGCAAATACATCGTTGTTGCTGGGTAAGTGGGTTAAAACTCTTAGTTTTACAACTTTAATGGTACGAGTACCTAGTAGATTTTGCACTGCCCCTATTTTTTCACCCTTGTCATTCTAATTTATTATTGTTTCAAAAGTTATACTGACTTGTGCCATACATATTTTGCTATTCTCAAGGTTTAAGGGTTACTTTATCCACCTGTCATGTAACGTAACCGACAAAATCATCGAAATAGATATATGTAGAGGTACTAGATGGGCCCTTTCATAGAAAAAAGTTGGGCGTACGACTTGTGGTGTCCCTCACCTGTATAAGCCTGTCCTTGTCCCCGCCATAGCGCCATAGTCCCGCTTTTCAGACTAGATGGCGTTAGTAAAATAAATCCACATTCTTTGTTTGACAGGACCCGTCTATGTAAATTGAGGTCGTTGGACAAAATACATAATAGTGAATTTTTATAGTTTCATGAGTGTTACTTAACTTGACAAACAAAAAATTTGTGTACCATTTTGAGTGGCGTAATCACGGAATAGGTAGGGTATGGGGATAATGCTACATAATATGCAGCCATAAGTACCGTTTAAGATTTACACAACCTGAAAGTTGGGGAGGGGGGGGGGGGGACAACGTCTTCCTTGACGTTGGGAAGATTTTAAATTAAGTAGCAACTTGTCTGGTATAGAATAACACCGACCCCACTTGGTGAAGGCAAGAGTACCACTCTGCTAGGGCTGGTGCAAGCGCTGGCCGCGCACCGTGGGCGCAACGCGTTCGCGTGCATGCGTCAACCCAGCCAAGGGCCTACGTTCGGCGTTAAGGGCGGCGCCGCCGGGGGAGGATACTCGCAGGTTTATAGAGCATTGAATCATGGTGCAATCTACATCTATACTTTACGGATCTGGATGACATTTGGCACAGAGATAGATTATAGTCTGGAATAACATAGGCTACTTTTTATCCCGGAAAATTAAAGAGTTCCCGCGGGAACCCAAAACCTCAAACCACGCAGACGAAGTCGCGGGCATTCACTAGTTATATTAGAAATGCGAAAGTTTGGATGGATGGATGGATGTGGATGTTTGTTACTCAATCACGCCTGAACAGCTGAACGGATCTGGATGAAATTTGGCACAGAGATATAGATTATAGTCTGGAATTACATAGGCTACTTTTAATCCTGGAAAATCAAAGAGTTCCCGCGGGAACCAAAAAACCTCAATCCACACGGGCGAAGTCACAGGCATCATCTAGTCTATTATCTAGTAATATTATAAATGCGAAAGTTCGGATGGATGGATGGATGTTTGCTACTCAATCACGCCCGAACGGCTAAACGGATCTGAGTGAAATTTGGCACAGAGATAGGTTATATTCCGGAATGGCACATAGTCTACTTTTTATCCCGGAAAATTATAGAATTTCCGCGAGAACCAAAAAAACCTCAATCCACGCGGACGAAGTTGTGAGCATACATATATTATTGAATTTGACGAATAAGAACTTCATTCAAAATTAACTAGGTATAGCCCTGACATCGCTTATAACTTACGAGATGATGCCCGCGACTTCATCTTCGTGTATTAAGAATTTCGTTTAATTTTCTGGGATAAAAATTTTAGTAAGATTATTCCTTGAGAATGGTATGCATTAATTTCCATATTTTCAATTTGATTTCAAAACTACACAGGTTATACCTATGGAAGATTTCAATCTCCATCTCACGGGTGACATTCACGCTGTCTCCGCAGCCAACAATCTTTTAGCAGCACAAATGGATGCAAGAATTTTCCACGAGCTTACACAAAAAGACGGACCGCTATACGACCGTCTTGTACCAAAGATTAAGGGAGTGAGGAAGTTCTCCGCCATTCAGCTGAGAAGGCTTAAGAGATTGGGTATAAACAAAACAGATCCTGACGCCTTGACGCCGGAGGAAAGAGCCAAATTCGCTAGACTGAATATCGATACCAATAAAATTATGTGGAATAGAGGTAAATTGAATATTATAGGTACCCCTAAAAGAGCAGTAAGAGCAAGTATTAAAGAGTTCATTAGCAGGTGTGAATTGCGATTTTAACACTAATTAATTCATTAGTAATTAAACTCTTATAACTGGCATACCCCTAACAGGTTTGCCGGCTACTGTCTTAGATTGCATGCCCGTCTTCCGTGCGTTCCGTCCGTGGAATAAGTTTTTTCAATTCCCGCGGGAACTCCTTAATTTTCCAGGATAAAGAGTAGCCTATGTCACTCTAGGTCCTTAATTAAACCCATGCAAAAAATCACGTCCATCCGTTGCTCTGTAGCGGCGTGATTCACGACAAATCAAAGACCAACAAACAAACACACTTTCGCATTTATAATATTAGTATGATAACTTGTGATGCTAACTAACATAAAACAACAACATGAATAAAATATATTATAATTACTGCTATTACCCCAAAAATTCGTTTAAAATAGAAACATTTTCTTTACAGTTGTGGACCTAAACGACAGATATCTGCGTAAAATTACAATCGGTCAATCGCCTACCGAGAAGGGTTTTACTCGGGAGAGCAGTTTCGATATATCCGTAGCTTCGGAAATCATGGCTGTGCTAGCCTTGGGAAAGAATGTTGAGGATATAAAGGAGCGGCTGGCTAATATGGTGGTAGCATTGGACAAGAGTGGCAACCCCGTTACTGCTGATGATTTGGTAAGTGAAAAAACTTGTAGAATATTAAGGTTATGGTAGCCTATAGAAGGGTTTCTTTCGACAAATGGAGTTAGTGAGAATTGGTCGAGAATTCGCATACTTCATTTTACCAAATATTTCAAGAATATTAGCTTGCTATCACAAATCAGGATCAGGATCAGAAAGAAATCATGAACAAGAATCTTTTTCAAAGTTTCAAAATGATTTTTCTTGAAAGAGTAAGGCAAAATAATTTCAATAAATTTTTAACGGTGTAAAAAAGAAAATTTGTTTGAGATGGTTGTATGATTAGTATTTTCACTATTTAGAATGAATCTAGAGGAAATTAACTTTTCGACTAGTTCAATGCCCGATATTAATTTCTATTGAACTTGATTTGAGCATATAGTTACGCGCCAATTCCTAAATTGAAAAGTAACTATACACCACAACAGTACACTATTGGGAAGTCTCGAAAAAAAATTAAGTTTTTTTTAATACTAGGGAGTTACCGGTGCCTTGATGGTGTTACTCAAAGACGCGTTCGAGCCGACCCTGATGCAAACCTTGGAAGGGACACCGGTGCTGGTACACACGGGCCCATTCGCGAACATCGCCCATGGCTGCTCCTCCATCCTAGCTGACAAGATCGCCATGAAACTGGCCAGGGCTGACGGCTACGTGGCTACTGAAGCTGGCTTCGGTTCTGACATCGGTAAGTCGCTACTTAATCTATACTGATTTTATAAATGCGAACGTTTGGATCTCGATGAAATTTGGTACAGAGATATATTATAGTCTGGAATAACACATAGGTTAGTTTCCGCGGGAACCAAAATACCTCAATCCAACCGGACGAAGTCGCGGGCATCATCTAGTGCGATGTTTATGTGTCACCGTAAGATTGTAAAAACCGTTAGTTTATAATCTAACTCGCGTAATTGCAAACTGTCGAAAGATTACAATTTAACGCATTATTTTCCGGTAGATTGTAATCTGATAGGTATTTAAACCCGATAAAACCTAAGTACACTACTTGATTATTTATGTCGAACCCTAACCTAACCTACAAGAAAGAAACTGACTGTACAAGAAAGAAACTACTGTAACCTACAGGAATGACCTTCCTGGCGAGTTAGATTATAATCTAACGGGTTTTACAATCTTACGGTGACATATATGCATTATTTGTCTGCTAAACGCTTTCACGTCACAAAATAAGTAAATTATAGTAAATAATATGCTTTGACTTTATTGACGGATACAGGGTAAGTTCCTTCCTGAGGAAGGTCATAGGATATTAGCTGACATCATCTACATTTATCTGACATACAGCCGTTTTTCAGTTATTACCAACTCCATTGAAATATCACGAGTTACTAAAATTCGACACTAATGGGGTCTTATCATAAAACTTCAGGCGCGGTTAATGCTGCCGTAAAACTTGTGCGTTGTGTGACATTGCCGGGTTTAGCGTCCTATTAACCCAACAATTGTAACTAAAACTTCATTCGTAATTCTTCTTCTTCTTTCATATTGAAATTATATTATATGTAAGCGATTCTTCATCCCCCCCCCCGATGTCACCGAGCCCTAGGGCTCATTTTTCAGCGACGCCTAGCGCTCGCCCATCCCCCCGGTGACGCTGTAGCGGCCAGTAGGGCCCATAGAGTAGGATGTATAAAAGGGTATGCAGGGTATGTATGCATAAAAGGGTAAGGCCTATGCAGCATACTCAATCCGAAAAAAAAGCGTTTTTTTTTAATATATTTTTTTAACTTCTTTATTTATTTCTGGTACTAGATAAAAATTATGACTCTTAACAAATTAAAATCTAAATAAAACTAAATTAAAAACTAAACATTAACAAGTGAAATTAATTAAACGAATTAAAATATACGGCTGCCCTGCTATATTATTTTTGGAGTTTACCTCCATAAGAAGCGATTTGCATATAAATAGCCTTTGGAATCTTATTATTTTTTTTTATGAAATGTTATTTTTTTGTGAATCACTAAATATTGAACTATACTGTTATATATTTTTGGAATCTACTCATCATTTTCTAGATGATGATTATATAGTTAATCTTATTTTCGATTTTTTTTTCTATTTTGGTCTTTAATGCGGGACCATGGTCTCCCCATCAATTTTTTTAAAATATCATAATATAATTTTTTAATATCCAGGTATGGAGAAATTCTTCGACATAAAGTGCCGGGCGAGTGGCGATACGCCGCACTGTGCGGTCATTGTCAGCACGGTGCGTGCGCTGAAGATGCACGGCGGCGGGCCCACGGTCAGCCCCGGCCTGCCTCTACACGACGTCTACGTGCAGGTACCGACGAGACTAGATCATCAACATCAACAGCCATTATGCATCCACTGTTGGACATAGGCCTCTTTTAAATAGCGCCAACGTGCTCTATCCTCGGCTTTCCGCATCCGATCGATGCCAGCCACCCTCCGGATATCATCGCTCCACCTGGCTGGGGGACGCCCTACGCTCCGTTTACCAAGACGCGGTCTGCACTCGAGGACTCCAACGTCCATCGGTCCTCCGACACACGTGACCAGCCCAGACCACTTCAGCGTGCCAGCCCTAAGAGCTATGTCGGTCAATTTTGTTCTTTGCCGAATCACTTCGTTCCGGACTTTATCCCTCAAAGAAATTCCGAGCATAGGACGAGAC